>BSDF01000001.1:126407054-129177054 GCA_027925045.1 Hypotaenidia okinawae
ACCCACAGGAATCCCTTGGGATAACACAGAGCTCAGGGGACATCACCTAATGATTTGTCATCATTTCCCCTGTGTTTTTAAGTGGTCAATAGTGTGCTGGGTTTGGGTTGTGCCTTCTGTGAACCTGGGTAACTGGCATACAACTCATTCTGAAATCTGACCCATTTTAGTTGCTGGCTTTTGCCTTCTTGAAGTGAAGACCCTGAATAAACTGGTCATGTATAAGTATATAGGCACTGATGGGATGCTCCCATGACTCTGGAGGGTGAAAAGAGGGTCTTTCCAGTGGTGTCTAGTGACAGGACAAGAGGCAGTGGACAAAAACTGAAACACAGGTGGTTCCCTCTGAGTATCAGGAAACACTGTTTCATGTCACATTGACTGAGTGCTGGCGTGGACTGCCCAGGGAGATTGTCAAGTCTTTATCCATGGAAGTACTTAAAAGCCACAGTCCTGGTAAACTGTCTCTAAGGACTTTTGCTTGAGCAGAGGGTGTCAGAGAAGATGACCTCCAAAGTTCCTTTCCAAGCCCCATTGTTCTTGTGATCCTGCGTCCAAACATATCAAAATGACTGTTTATGTCATAACATCCTCGTAGACAAACTTAGGAAGCGTGGGTTGGATGAGTGGACAATGAGGTGGGTTGAGAACTGACTGAATGGCAGAACCCACAGGGTTGTGGTAAGTGGTGCAGAGTGTAGTTGGAGGCCTGTAGTCTCAATGGTTAGTGCTTGGTCCAGTCTTATTCAGCATATTCATCAATGACCTGGACAAAGGGCTAGAGTGTACCCTCAGCAAATACAAAACTGTGAGGAGTGGCCAAGACATTGAAAGGCGGTGCTACAGTTATGTGAGACTTTGACAGGCTAGCAGATTGGGCAGAGAGGATACAAATGATATTTAGTAAAGGCAAGTGTAGGTCCTGTACCTAGGGAGAAATAATCCCATGCACCAACAGAAGTTAGGAGTTGCCCTGCTAGGAAGCAGTGACCGCAGAGAAGGACCTGGGAGTCCTGGTGGACAACAAGCTCTTGATGAACCAGAAGTGTTTCATTATGGCCAAGAAATCCAATGGTATCATGGCATGAATAAAGAAAAGCATGGCCAGCAGGTTGAGGGAGGTTGTCCTTCACCTCTACTCTGCCCTGGTGAGGCCAAATCTGAAGGACTGTGTCCAGTTCTGGACACAGCTCAAGAAAGACAGAGAACTACTGGAGACAGTCTAGTGGAGGGCTATAAGGATTATGAGGGGACTGGAGCATCTTTCATATGAAGAAAGGCTGAGAGAGCTAGAGCTGTTTAGCCTGGAGAAGAGTAGACTGAGAGGGGATCTGATCAATGCTTATAAATATCTAGAGTGGTTGTCAAGAGGATGGGGCCAGATTCTTCTCAGTGGTCACCAGGTACAGGGGCAATGGGCACAAGTTGGAACACAGCAAGTTGGAAAAAACAACTTCACTGTGAGGATGACAGAGCACTTGTACAGGCTGCCCAGAGAGGCTGCGGAGTCTCCTTCCCTGGAGATACTCAAAACCTGCCTGGATGCAATCCTGTGCAGCCTGCTTTAGGTGATTCTGCTTTAGCAGGCGATTCAACTAGATGTTCTCCAGTGATGCATTCCAACACCTAGCATTCTGTGTTTCTGTCTTTTCATGCCTTCTATTGATTGCTTTCAAGGTCAGATGTTAATATTGTTTCATTAACCATACAATAATCAAAAGTTACTTTCTTTTCTTGATAGTAAGTAGATAGCAAAAGTAGAGGCAGAATATTTTTTTTCTTTTCTAAAGTATTTTTCCAGGAAAAAACTTCTATAGTTATGTCTTTACTTTTCTTGAGAGTTTTCCCTCTCCATGTTATGGATAAGAGCTATTTCTTGCAAGATCATTTGAGCACGTGTGCTACTTTATTATTATTTTCTCAAATCCTATTTACCAGAGATGAATACATTAAAAAGAAAATAGCTATCGAGTTACTATTTGAGAATGTATTGCTGTGCCCTTTCACTCGTGAAAAACTATAAGTGTAAGCATATTTCCTGGAAAATGAGCTGGGATGCAATTTTTCAGCTAATTGGAAAAAAGCACAGCTAAGTCAAGGACTGCCAAACAGATTTTGGTCTTAAGATATGATGATGATGATTGTTGTGTCAAATACAATCATGAATGTGAAAAAGAGTTCAGCTTGGTTTTTATCAGGCTTTTATTTAGATTTAGCCCTCCTATTCAGAAATAATGGGAGCTAGGTGGAAATGAATGATTTTAAAAGGTGAGCTTGGTTCCTTCTGCAAAAGCAACAGTATTGGAGAACATGGACATTTCAAAATCTCACTGTTTTGCAACATACAAGCCAATTCAGTGTTCGTTAAGGCATCTGTTTATAGAAAAGAATTTGAAACGTATCTTTTTGTTAAGTACAGACAATACAGAGATATGTTTCCTTCAAGGAAGCTACTTTCTGGATTTCTTTGCAAGATCTGAAGTAAAGATGAGTTAGTTAATCATTCATCAGGTTAACTGATGAATGCATCAGTTATGCTTTCATTTTCTTGACTAAAACTTGAAAGTGATTCAAGAACAGGTATGCCTTTGTTAATACCTCATAATCTATGTTATGAGTTACACATCTCCACAGACTTCAGGAAAATTATCTAGAATATGCAGACCATACTTGCATGACAGTGAATACAAAACTATAACTCACAAGCCAGAGCAAATGTCTTTTAATGTAAACCTGATAATTATTTCAAAGTTATGGAGGAGGAAGAAAATATTGAAAATCATGTAGTTAGATTTAGATGAGTCTTCCAGAGTTGCATGTCAGCACACAAAATTTGAGGTATATCCACTTTTGTCATGGCTTTTTAATGGCTTTTTATGCCTTTTTCCACTCTGTTAAATTGTCTAGAATTGTTGCTTGAAGGGTTACATTTTCTCCTGCTAAGAATTTTTGTCTTTGAAATTTGTCCAAAAAGAATTGAGGTAGAACTAACACAGAACATCCTGTTCCCTTTGAAGTCAGTTGAAGGTTAGCCATTCATCTCTGTGGAGTTAAATTTTTCTCTGTAAAGCTTTTATATAAAACATGCACTGAGTTCTGTTGAACAGAATGCAAGTTTAACATCATCTGCATTTGCTGAATTGGCTCTGGAGTGTAAATAATTATTTATTTGTTATTATTTACACTTATATTTTCCTTCCAATGTTGTTGAAACTTGATAATAATAATAATATATTATTATTGCTCTGCATTCTCATATTACTACTTATTATTGTTCATGTTACATGACAATCTTCCTGCAATCGATTTATTTTAATCACATTATCTCTTTAAGTGAGGGAATTTATTCTACATTTCAGTTTTCTGTAGGAGTCTGAAACCTCCTGAGTAGTAAAGAATAAGTATATAAGATATGGAGTGGATCTTTACAGCTAATATTACCATATTAGATTATATTGGTATAAGAAACAGCCTGCCATCTGTACTTACGCAGATGCCAACCAATTTTTGTTACTTGCTGCTTCTAAGCTGAATATTACTGAACTAGAACTTGACCATTATCTTTATTTCTTTTTAGCAGCTGTTTGTTTCTTAAAATATATTGATATATTTGAAGAGTTGTTTTAAAATATCTTCAGCCAATCTCATCCATCAGCACCTTCGTGTTATGTAGGTGCTACTTAAGGCCCATGTTTTAGAGGTGAGCAAATTATGTGTGTCTTTATCCAAGAGTTTATTTAGTGTTACTCTTACATAACTTAAGAAGTTGCATAGTATAACAAGAACTGTAAGTGCTGCCAGAGACATTTTCCAGCCTGGAAACTGAGGCTTCCTCTTCTTGCAAGGTAGCAAATAATTTTTCTGCTAGGCCACTGAGCTTAGCCCTCAGAGGTTGCAGCTTTAAATGAGAACTACACTAAGAGTTTAATAGTATCCTTTGTGAGCTCTAATTGATTTCATGTAATGCCATCAGTGCATTTCACAGTCTTATTAAATTTAGTTGTTTCTGCAGTAATTAAGGGTACAAAAACAAGTGACTTTTTAATATAATTATTTTCATAATCGGTTTTAATTCTACTTCACTGTCTTAGAAAGCAAAGATTTTATCTTAATAAATTGTATCTGAGTAATTAATATTCTCTTTATTAGATGGCACTGTTGACTGCTGTGGAATCTCAAAGGAATTATGTGTTTTGGAATGCAAGGAAAAAGTTAATCCTACGTATTATAGACCATGAAGTGTGAAGAAAACTTAGACAGAACTATAACCTTATACTTCTGTTGGGGCAGTAAGAGACCAGTTTTGTCTGTTTCGTTTTAGTTTTTATTTTAGGATTTCCTCTTCTTCCAAATTCTGTCTTTAAAGCCAGAATTATTAAATATTATATTCCCCTTTTTTATTGGGACGTTACTTGATAGGAGGGTTACACTTGAATGTGTTCCATAAATTTGGAGAATTAGAGGTGGTGATGGCACTTGTGGGGTTGTTTACTTGTTCTGTTTTTTTTTTTTAAGATACTACTATTAAGTTTTGACTAAGGGTTATTTACAAAAGCCTCTTGAGTGACTCCATGAGAACTTTATTCTGTATCTACAAGTCATTTTTAATGACGTCTCATATTTGTGTGATTGTTGCATGTTGTTCAGATTACCTTTTTTTAAAAAAACATGTAATTAGGATTTGCTCTCTGGAAAGTGTTTGATTTTAATAAAAAAATATCAGAAGATATACAAAATATTTTCAATAGCATAAAAGACAATACATAATTAGTTTTAATTAGAAACAAATTTAAATGATCCACTTAGTTTCATTAATGATTTTTCTGTAGTTCATGATGTGTGATATATAGTTAAAATGAGCATAGGTTATATTATGGTTTTATATATTCTAGACCAATGTCAAGGCAATAAGGTAAGAGAAGGGAAGAGAAATGGGGGCAAGAAAAAACGCTAAGAAAAAAATTGCAAATGCTTGCAATCCCATTAAGAGGCATTTTGGGAATGTGGGATGCCATAAATAAACAGTTTAAGAAGAGACAGAAACTATTTTTAAGAAGGTTGATGAGGAATTTTCCTCTATGACTTCTGTGCTGATGTTTGCAGGTGGCATTTTAAAAAGAGGTTATTTAATGGTCCTATATAGAAATTTTCATATAATTTTGTGCCCTAGACTATGATATTGCCTTTGCTGTCAACCACCCTTCTCAGTTTGACAAATAATGGTGTAGAAGTGATGGGGAATTAATATCCAACATTGATCTGGAACTTCATAATCAAACACAACTTTTTCCTTTTTTGCCTCTGTCTCAATAAATATCAGTGGCTCTTTATTAAAGAAAAGGAACAATTGGTTTCAATTCAAAATTATGTTTTTAAATTCCTTTAGCGTGTTTAGTAACAAAGAGAGCAGTTCAAAGGAGAATATTGTGGGGGGAGGGTCGGGGTTGATGATTTTTTTGTTATTTTCATATAGGGCCCAGCCATTTTGAGAAGGGCTGTGACAGGTGTAAGACTAGAAACAAGCCAGCCAATGAACAATTACAAAAGAAATAGTTTCTCTGTCTTGATGCATCCATTTTCCTAGGTACAGAAACACCAGAAACATGTTTTAATACAACATATTTTCTGGTTTTGCAGAGCTTTACAACAGAAAACTGGCTCAGGAAAAAACAATTGCATCATGCTTAGCAGAGTGTATAACTGCTCTTTGAAGTATTTCCCCCTTTATGTCAAAAGATTTCTAGGAAAGGACAAATGAAATGAGCTTTTTACTATGAGCAGGAGGTGGTTTTGGATTCTCCATTTTTAGAGACCATCATCATTTAAAAACCTATGTGATTATCGGAGAAAGAATAATGCTGTGTCCATATTGAGATAGTCTGAGCTCCAATCAGAGAATGGTGTCATTAAAGAGGTTCTGTTCCTCTTTCCTGCAGAAGTAAAGGGAATCAGCAAAGTACTCCCTCTGTGTGGTCATCTTGCAGCCGCTGCTGTTCTTAGGCTTTCTGTATGCCCAGTTGCGCCTGGGATTTGAAATCATTTCACTGGTTATTCATACGTAATCAATGCGGACAGTGCAGCCGAGGCAGAGGCGCCCTTTGTCTTATCAGAAGACACACCGAGAGTCAGCTTTCAGACAGTAGATCACATTGCTGAGAAATAAATGTAAGGCAGAGGGAAGCACTGCACACAGAAATAGAGAAAGGGATTGGTAGGAATCCTGTTCATCTGTCCTAATCACCAGGGCCATACCTGTATGTTCCCATTGGGATCCAAAAACAACTTTTTTTTTTTTTTGGCTTGCTTATTCAAAGACCTTCCCACCACTTAAATGAAATCTTTCCTTCTTTCAGTTCTCCCCATCAGCTGTCTTCAGGGAGATATTAGCAGTGATAAAGATCAGGCAAAAGGTTCTAGAAAATCATGTTGCCTTTTCAGAGACAGCTTTTTCATCAGATTTGTCCCTTAGTCCTTACAGGAAAGGGACTAAAGCACAGAATGATTGAAAATAACCCAAAAGCCCATCTTTCAAGTACAAAATTCTTTACCGTCACACCACAGCTTTCCTGGTTCCTCACTCAGAATAATGAGAGGATGAGGGCATGTGAATGAATGTCAGCTAAATCTGAACACTGATCTCTAGAGTGCTCAGGTGCTCACATTGTAGCTCTGCATTTAGTTGTACTTTGAGGCTTTCTAATTTGCGACATAGAAATCATTTCAGGGTTAGAGTTGCACACAGGTGAGCAATCCCTCTTGCTCTAGGATGAACTTGAAGAATGCTTTCCAATACAATGGAAAAAATAATTATAGTAAGCCTTAAACTCAAAAATTTCAGAGCCACATACATAGGTCAATGCTCTACAGGAGAGAAAAGCTAGTGACCTGTACCAGGCTGGTCAAAAGGAACATTTCAGCAAAGGTGTTACTAGGAGAATACTATATGTCCCTGTGTGAGGTGTCAAGGTGGTTGAGATCCAGAAGACCACCTAAAAGCTGTACTTAAAGTGCTATCTCAACCTAATTTCCCAATACTTAATGTATATGAGCCATTCCAGAGTTAATGTCTAGATTAATCACTTACTAGTGTGTGTTAATACCTTCAACTGGCACTACAGAATATAGTTGCTAGATTCTAGAACAAAGTTCCTCTATGCAGCATTCCCCAAATAAATTAATATGTTTTATTTTGAATTTGCAATTTGAAATTCTTACAATAATAGCTATTTTTAGAAATTAATGTTTAAGAATTTAATTTTCTGTTGATATCTGTGTTCCCATTTTATCTTAGGTTATATTATTGTCCCTCTTTGATAGATTCTTTGTCAGTCCAAGTTAAAGCAGCTGAAGAAACATTACCAGTAAGAGCTCCAATATATTTAGTAGTAAAAATTAAATGTTCCAATAAAGGTTTGCAATTGTTCCTTTGTCAAACTGGCAGAAGGGATATGATCCTCATGAAAAAGTGCAAACTGCTTTTAGTGTTAGCAGGAAGATGTATTGTTGTTCGAATCTCCTGTGTTGGCTCCAGAAAGATGAAATTCAGGTTTGGAGGGGGTGGGGGCTATGGGTTTTTTGGGTTTTGGGTTTTTTAATTGTATGGAATTTTGATGTTATGTAGGAGAAAATACAGTTATATAGAGAGCTCCACACGAACTGTGAAAGTAAAACCATTTGCTGATAACTCATTATCCAGTAGTCCAGGATATTTTATTTTGTATCTCAGTGTGATAACATTAGATGTCTACAGTCTGCAGATGGAAGTGTGATTCAGTCATCTGTTAGACACTAAAAAATGCAGAATTTCCCCACTGTCATTGCCCTTTAACAAATTTCTGTTCCACAGGTATTTCTTTCTTTGTCTTTTATGAATATTTGCTGTGCTCACTCTTGAATCTATTTTCTTACATATTATGTATTCTTATTAATAGTGTAGTGTACATTAGCATAATGCTCTGCATTTACTATGTTTCCTGGCATCTGAGCATCTCAAAGCATTATTTAAACAGTGACCTTTGCAACTTATCTTGTAAATATGAATAAACATTACAATTTCAACTAGACAAACAGATTCTCAGAAAGCATGAATGATTCGTTCCAAATTATGTAGCAAATATTACAGCTGAAGAAAAATCTTTTCTTCACACTCATGGAGCCTCTCCAAACCCTGTATTCGTTAGGCTGTAATGGATTTGGGATTGTTGAATGAAGAACTCCTGAAATATTTTTAATAATGAAACCATCATTCTCGTATTTCAGCACTCTCTCTTCTTAGATTCTCTAACAAGATGTTCAGTTGTAGTTTTTGTATTCTGCTGTACATATTTATTTTGTATGATTATCATGGTATGGACTCTGACTTTCAGTAATACAGTACCTTGTTTATGAACTTCAAGCTTTATGACACAGACTTCAGCTAACTTAATTTTCCCCTGTGTATCTTCCCAAACATTTGTGAGCAGCTATGTTTTAAAATTATTAACTTTAAAAGTTCTCAGCATCAACTTGAAGCTATGACTTGTAGCAGAGGCTGGTATGGGTTTTGGGTTTGTTTTTTTTTTGATGGAGTTTTCTTTTAAACCCTTAAAAACTTGTTCCTGTGAATATAAAGGTTCACACTTACACACACTGCGTGACTCACTTCCTCTGATGTGCCTCCATTTTCCCTCAACTTGAAGCCTTCAGCTAACACGTTAAGAGATTACCATAATTTCTGTTCTGCAATATAGCTCATATGACAACCAGAGTTGGTCAGTCCACTGACGCTGATGTCACTGGATCCTAAAAATCAGTCCTTAGAGTAGATTGAGGACCGTCTTACCTACCTTTAATTATGTAAAATTTAGGCTTGTACAAAATTAAAATTGTATAAGCTATTAGTAACTTACCATTTTAGTCAAGAGAAAAAAAAAATTACTCTGACCTTGAATCTGATTCAACTGATGTTTACAGGCAAGGGAGGAGGAATAAAATTCCAGCAATGCTTGTCTTTATATTTTGCAGAGGGAGTGGAGTTGCCTAACTTTTATTCCATGAATAAGAAACTTTTATTTATCCCCCTACGTGCTTACTTGTATATCATAATAAAACAAATGAGATCATTCCATTAAAAGTGTTTTCTTATGATTATTTTCTAGCATTTCAGCAGTATTTTGTAGTATTTCTGCTGTGCAGTTTTCCATTGACACTGAAATATATTTCTGCTTACTTCACATTCTTTTCTTGCAGCTTCCACTCAATATGGAATTAAACATATTTGGATGATATGGACTAAAAAGAAAGCATCTTTATTTTGTTTCTGTGCAGTAATTTCTTGTTCAATATATGTATTTTTGTATCCCCTATAATTTTGTTCAATTTATCTTATCACATGATGGATTAGATACTTAGATTTATTCTTCAATTTTTGAACTTTTCTCTATTCTAACCTCGTAATTTTGAAGTAATTAGAAAGCCTAGTAGAGTGAAGCTTTTTGATATGCTGCAGGGTTGTCAATGTAGATGAATGTTTATTGCATGTTAGATGTATCAAAATCTAAAATGCAAAGTACCAGATATTTTCTGTTGGACATATTAGTATGCTTATAGCTAAGCAACACATTCCTGTAGGCTGAAAGAATTTTGTGCCATAAGATTTCTGTGCATCATAGAATAGAAGTGTCAGAAGATTATTCATAACTAAGACATCATTCTTTACTCAGAACAATAAAATACGATGTAGTCTGGAAGTTTCCATAAAAAATAAATTCTGATTTTGACTAATACTTTTAATCGTTTTCCATTTGAATATATTTTTCATATCCCTGTTATATGGGATTTTTCGTTTGATTTGTTTTGATTTTTTTTGGTTTTGTTTTTTTAGATTAAAAATTCACTAAGCATTTACAGAAAAGAGTGAATATAGCTTTGGGTCCTACTTCTCAGGATACCATGCAACAATGCAAAAAGTTAAATATACATAAATCACCTTAAGGCCCCTCCCCCCCCCCCCAAGAAACAACAAGCAGCTAACTGTGCATTTGTAGAATGCTGTTATTAGAACATTGCTATGTATTTATACATATCATATATTCAGGTGAATTGTGGTTATATCATGCCTTTAAAGTTTAGGAGTAACTGCATGTGAAAAAAGTTATACCTAATTCTGCAAAGGCAGATATTAGCCATCATGTTACACACTGAAAATTGAATTAGAATAAAGCTATAAAGAATTGTGCTCTGAAGAACTGGGTAAAATATTTTTAATTTACGTAAATTTAATCCCATTTCCAAGATCTGTTGAATAAATGTGATGCTATTTTTAGCCAAAAGTGATAAAGAAATCAATACAGTATTTTCCAGGTAAAATATTTTCTGTTTCTTATTGTCTATTTTCCTAATTCTATACTGATTTAATGCATATTTTTAGTATTTTTAGATATGATATCTATGTTGTTTTATTTTTAGTTTAATGAAACAACAACTAATTATTTCATCACAGTTGTTTAAAATACAGAGAGTGACCCAATCAAATGCCATGTTTACACCATTACATCCATGTAGAATAAAGTTGGGAAAGACATCACATTCACAGTTCTGAAGCTAAGTGTGTCTGTCTCTCTTTGTTAGAAGCCCTCAAGGGCATATTTTAATATAGACTCAACAGTGCCACGATGTGGAAAATTCTTGTAGGTGGCAACAGGTGCATCTGAGAGAAAAATCCACTCCATTTTTAAGGTTTGAAAAATTGGTGGATGACTTTTTAGCAAGGCACTCTATAGCTTTTGCAGGTTTTGAATTGAAAAAAGATCTAAGAATGAATTCCTGTTTTCACAAAATGGTTGGGAAAAGCAAATAATATTTTGAAGGGTTAAAAGTATTATATAAGCATGGTAGCTGTGGCAGTGAATCTGGCTCTTAGGACAGTTTTTGTTGTTGGTTTTGTTTGGGGTTTTTCCTCTGAAATGGTTGTCTTCACCTGTAGTCTAACTGAATATTTCTGTTCTTACTCTGCTCTGCCAAAATTTACATATATGCTTGTAGAAAAACATTAAGTTACTGCTACTTGGCAGAACTTGTGTTCATTTTTTTCTTGTCTAACTTCAACTAGTGTGCCAAGTTTTAAGATTATATTATGACTTACCAAGGAGTACAACCTCTCCATGACAGCAAACAGGATTTAAAATAGAGATTAGGATGTAGAAATTTCATGGCTTCGTATGGGAAAGTTATGATAAATTACAACTTGAGAAATTAAATCTAATAACTTAGTCTCTGTCCGAAAAACTACAAATCTAGCCAGGAAGTCTAGATAGAAATATCCAGATCACCACAAATTTGCAGACTAAACATAGGTGTGCATCAAATTGCATTTATTCCACTTGAAGTAACAAATTTATTAAATGACTGTACTATATATTTTCCAAGCCTAAAAAAATACTCAGTTATCATGCTGATGTTAAAAAAATATGCCTGTAATACAATAGTTAATTAATCTTGACAGATCCATGTTAATAAACAGTATGTCATACCTGCTCTCATTTCATATTTAGCTCAAGTTCAGTGTAACAAGTTGGTGAGTAAGTTTGACACCTACTTGAACATGAACGCTGATAGAACAAAGATGCACTTGAATGTTTTTTCACCACCAGAATTACTGGAGCCTTTAGTATTTTCTCCCAACCTATGATTTAGATCTTCCCCAAGGATAAGATATCCTTAGTATTTATAAATTGCATTATATCATGTAACTGATAGTGATCTTTTTTTTAATTTATCACTTTCATATATTTTTATTCAAATAAACAAACAAACAAAAAACCCCAAACAAACTCACCCCACTGAAACATACACACACACAGACACCAAACTTCCATGTTACTAGGTTTTACAGTGCTGTATGCTATCTCCAAAGGTTTAAAGTCATAAAAACTAATAATGAAATTCATCATTCCATGCAGTGGCCTGGAACTACTTCATGATTTCTAAAAATAAATAAGTTTTTCCACTGCAAATAAGAAAACAATCTGTGATTGAACCAATTGGGGAATTCTGGTTTTTTGTAACTATGCATATTTCAGGAAATGTTATATTCTTATTAATGATTAAGAATTGGTTTCTTCCCAAGAGTGCTGCATTTGACTTTTTGTACTTGCACAGGGTTTGTGAGCGTGAAGCTGCACTGGAATCAGCCCTAAAAATGTTGCAGCAATTCTACCTGGATCTTGAAAAGTTCCTTGCTTGGCTTACAGAAGCTGAAACAACTGCTAATGTCCTGCAGGATGCTACACACAAAGAAAAGATACTAGAGGATGCCAAAACGGTTCGGGAGCTCATGAAACAGTGGCAGGTAAGTCAAGCTCTTCAGTTTAGAATCATGTCAGGTATCCAAAGCAGTGGGGGTTTTTCCAGCGTGCAGCTACTCAATCAAACTGAAATTGTTTTGAAAAAGAGAACTGGTTCTACTACTAACCTTTAAGTATTGGTTTGAAAATTGTTGCAGGGACCTAACAGCAGTCACATCATGATTCTGTCTGACATCCCCCAGCATATAACACATTGAAAAAGCATCTTGAAGTACAGCTTTAAAATGTACAGAAAGGAAACTTTGCTGAAATGGGCATTTTAGGTTGGGTTTGGGTTTTTTTTTAATCATATAAAAATGAACCAATGTAACTCTACCAAGCTACCGTCTTAAACTGAGCACTCGACAGGCGTGAGAGTTTATTAAGCATTCCTGATATTTATAGAAGTTATATAAATTGCATTAAGCTTATTCTCTGTAGCTTAACTGAATTAGTTTTCCTCCATTACTTTCAAATTACTGAAAAATGTTAATTTGGTAGTTGGGAGATTATTGTCAATGTGCTCTGTTGCAATAATAGAAAGAGATAATGATTTAAATTCTCATAGTAAATAGCTGGACAGTTTTCAGACAGTTATTTTCCTCTAGAAACAAAAAATAGATACAGTTGTATTTTGCATTCTGGGGAATCTTGAGGAGAAAGTAATATAATTAGTTGAAATGGTGCAGTTGAAAAATGTTTTACTTTCACTGTGCTATCTTTGCTACAGTTATTTAGAGGAATGCACCTATGCCTATGTGAAGTCTTAGATTTCATAAATATAAGGATAATTTGCTGTTGGGATGGAAGAGCCCTTTCTTCCAATATTCCTTGATAGTGCATGCCTTTCATGTCGACAGAAAGTTCAAAACAGGAAATTCCAAGCACTGAAGGCTCTATTCCTTATTTTATTTATGGAAAACAAACTGTGAAAAATTCTAGTTATAAGTGACTACATTAAGTTCATTGAATGGAAATACGGCTGCCTTCTTTTGGCACTAGTGTACTAACATGTAGTTTAAACTATATGACTAAACTACTGCTAAATTCCATTACATTGTACTCTGAAATCTGTAGCTGTTGCACCGGACGAAAGTGACATATGAACAACATTTTTAATAGTCATTATAATGGAGTAATTTTTAATAGTTTTCTGTCTATGCTAATTTGATATTGTTGTAAAATACTTTATGTTGTCATGTGTTTCTGAATTCAGTTGCATGATACTGGAGAGCAGATTTGAATGGAAGATAGTTCTAGATTGAGCAGTTAATTTTCAATATTTTTCTTTCTGTATTCTCTAGATTAGGGGTTTGGTTGTAATTTGGTGCTAAAGCAATTAAATTTTCAAGTATTAGCAGAAGTTTTTAATGTGATCATTGAAAAATGGATTATTTGGCAAAATAATGATACCTAAAAATTTACAACCTTTGGTTGTAACTGTAATGTAGACCTAGATATCTTATCACCTCATATCTCAGACGGGGTTTAATTTCCACATAAGAACCATCCAGAGCTATAGATGAGAGGAAAAATAAATGCATACAAGATCTTCCTTCCATAAATAATTAAGTACATAAAAATATCCATGATGTAAACAATTGCTTTGAACTGTAAGCTTGCTTCTAAATATTTTTTTCTGCACTTCAATTGAGAAGTGAGAATAATTTTTCAATTCTTCATTCCACTTTTTTTATTTGAATACCAGATCTGAAACAGGAATGGTAAAAAATGTTGTTGAGTCTCCATTTGTTTCACTTCCAAAATTCAAGCATCATTATGTTTACTAATCTTGACTGTAAAAGTGAAATTATTCTTACATCTTATGATGAAACATTAGTATGTGGAGGCAAAAAAGTGTTGGTAAGTTGTCTTTTGTTTCTAAAAGATTCATATGTATCTGTCTACCAACAGCGTTATAATTGTAGTCTCTAATTAGAGTTGACGATTGCAGGATGAAATATTTTGGCAGTGTTTTTTTGTGGGTTTTTTTCATTTACAACTTCATGCTGATCTGTCTCTGTGTAGATCAACCTGGTTTTCTTCATGGACCTGTAACTACTTCAGTCAGCCTCTTTATACCATTCTTAAGCCTCAAAAATATCGTAATATAAAAAGCAAAAATAGATTTTCAAATATCCTTCTCCTGAAGGAAGTATGATTGATATCTTTCTAAAAGCTGGTAGAACTGTCCTTTTTGGTGGGGTTACTTTGTTTCTTTCTTGGGTTTTTTGGTTGGTTTGTGTTGTGAGGTGTTTGATTTTTCTTTTGGTTTTGTTTTGTCTTAGAATCATAGAATAGAATCACAGAACGGTTTAGGTTGGAAGGGACCTCAAAGATCAGTTGTCTCCAACTCCCTGCCATGGGCAGGGACACCTTCAACTAGACCAGGTTGCCCAAAGCCCCATCCAACATGGCCTTGAACACCTACAGGGATGTGGCAGACAGAGATTCTCTGGGCAGCTTTTGCCAGGGCCTCACCATCCTCACAGGGAAGAATTTCTTCCTTTTATCTAATCTAAATTGACCCTCTTGTAGTTTAAACCCATTATCCCTTGTCCTATTACTACTTGCCTTTGTAAAAAGTCCCTCTTGATCTTTTCTGTAGTCTCTTTTCAGGTACTTGAAGGCTACAGTAAGGTCTCCCTGGAGCCTTTTGTTCTCCAGGCTGAACATGCCCAACTCCCTCATCCTGTCTTCATTAGGAGAGGTGCTTCAGCCCACTGGTCATCTTTGTGGTCTCCTCTGGACTAACTCAAATAGTTCTATGTCCCAGAGCTGAACACAATACTCCAGGTGGGATTTCATAAGAGCAGAGTAGACAACTTCCTCAAGTAGAAGAAAAGTTCTTTATTTCAACTGGAATATGGAAAATTCTGTTTAAGTAAACAGAAAGAGGCATTTTTAAAAGAAATTGTAAATGGGAAAGACCATTTTTTTCCCCCTGTAATCTTTACGAACCACAGTAAATTGGCCACTCAAGATTTTTATCTTCTTCCATTTCATTAAATTATCACATATTTAATCTTTAACTAAAATTAATTTTAAAAGATTTATATTTTACTAGTGTGTATTCTCA
Organism: Hypotaenidia okinawae; assembly: GCA_027925045.1. Taxonomy (NCBI): domain Eukaryota; kingdom Metazoa; phylum Chordata; class Aves; order Gruiformes; family Rallidae; genus Hypotaenidia; species Hypotaenidia okinawae. The sequence continues at coordinate 126,422,457 of BSDF01000001.1, forward strand.
GTAACTAGAGCATGATTTTTAGTCAGTTCTTGTAAGGAATAGAGATTTCAGTAACATCAAATGCTTTAGGTTTTAGGTTAACTGTAAATTATTTGAACCAAGAAATGCATTTGTTTACTCAGGAATACAATGTGTTAACGTGTATGCAGCTGTTGTAGTGACCACAGGTTTTTCTGGAGACTTTGTGTTGCTCTCCGATGATAAACGGTGCTTTTGCAGCAATTCACCATTACTGGAGGGATATGTGCAGTTCAAAGCCCAAGCTCACCTATGCTTCTGTTTCTTCACTAGCACCTGACTGGTTTTTCTGATGATGTGTATGTGACTTTCATATAACGTGAATGGGCAATGCCAGGAAAAATCAGTTGAAAACAAAGTGTGGGATGTTTAGTCTGGAGAAGATGAGGCTGAGGGGAGACCTTATCACTGCCTACAACTACCTGAAGGGAGGTTATAGAGAGGTAGGCAGTGGTCTTTTCAGCCAGGTGACAGGACAAGGGGAAATGGCACAAAGCTGTGCCAGGGCAGGTTCAGATTAGATGTTGGATAAAATTCTTCACTGAAAGAGTTGCTGGGGCCTGGAACAGGCTGCCCAGGGAGGTGGTTGAGTCACCGTCCCTGGATGTGTTTAAAAAAGGGTAGATGAGGTACTTAGGGATATGGTTTAGCATAGGACAGGAAAGGTTGGACTTGATGATCTTAAAGGTCTTTTCCAACCTTGTGATTGTGTGAAATGTTAAGGACTTTTATTTCTTCTGAGGAAAATTTTGTCAATAAAACAATGTTATTGATGTCAGCTAAATGGTCAGGAAAGAGAGTATGGCTTTTCATCTGTTCCTCAGTTATTGCTGCATTGATTCTTCCAGTCTTCATTTCTCTCTCACAATTCACTTTGATGTATAAGGATGAAGAGTAAGAACATGACGAAAGTATGACTGTATAGACCTTCTACGTATAAAAGATTCAAACAAAAAGGAGTTTTAATAATTCACAAAAATCTCAGAAATATACACTTACGTACTTTGTGGAAGGGGATTATTGTTCACTGATCCATACAATGAGCCCTATAAACCATAAAGAGTGGTAAGTCCTTTTTTTCACTCTCCACAGTTGGACAGAAATGCCTTTACCAGATAAAACAAATCAGGCAATGACTTGCATTCCAAGAACTCTGCTGTGTAAATTGTATGTGTACAGAAACAGACACTATGTCCTTAATATGTTTTTTAACATCCAGTATATGGAGTGTACTGCAAGCCCTACCACAGCATAGAAAAGACCCTAAAGTTTTCATCCAGGATTGCAGTTTTCCAACTGACTTTTTTCCCCACACATAACGTTTTGGGGTGGTTTGTTGGGGTTTTTTCTCCTCTCATCAGCCTGGCTGAATCCAGACCCTAAGAGGTAAAACAGAATAGTAATTTATTATTAAAAATCACTGTCTCACCAATTCTTTAAAAGAACCTTCCACTACTTCAGTTTATAGAGTTCACAGAAATTATGTTTAAATATGACACGTAGACCTAGATCTGCATTGTCTGTCTTGTTCTTCATGCAGTTGCATGGACTTGGATAATGTGAAAATAATCATTAGGAGTCCTGAAATGTTATGATTCTGTTGTACTCTAAGATTTTTAGGCAAAGAGTATAAAGCAGTATTTTGACAAAGAAATCTCTACACAAATAATGGAATGCCTACATTTCTGAGCTCAGTAGTAGCTTTATCTCCTCATCACGAAAAATGTTTGTCTCTCCTTTCAGTGACCCACCAGTTTTCTGCTTTACACTCTCAAAGTCTAATTTAGTTTTTGAAACATATAGGAAAATAATTACTCTCTGTGTGGAAAGTGTTTTGTATAGCAGAAGTGACCTGTCTAGGAAAATCTCACATTTTTTGGTTTTTCTTTTGTTCATCAGTTCCGAAATCTTTAGTTCAAATGCCACTAATAAAGATAAATCTTCCTCTAGTACTTAGCAGTTCATTCGGTAGCAGGAGGAGAAGGATGAGACTTACATAACTGCACATTCTAATTACCTGATGATGTAATTATATTAAACTGTTGCTTTATAGGGATGCTGTTTGTTTATATAAGCATGTATTTGCATGCCTCATTTGTCTGAACTGACAGCAGTGTAATAGTTGAGGTGATTCACACAGTTAGAATACTTTCTGGAGAATTTTCAAGGATACAAACCAGTTACTCCAAGGAGTTGTGTAATTATGTGCTGCTTTTTATTGTCTAGTTGAAATACATCATGTGTCCCCATGAGGCCTGGTTTGATAAGTAACCATATGAGCAAGATGAAAATAATTAATTTTACTTTCTGCTTTCATACTTCTAGTGATATGAACTCTCAGCTGTGTTAATTGCTTCTCTGGTTTGTCTTTTTAGCAATAATTGTATGTGACATTTTATACAGTTTATGTAATATTAGATATAATTTTGAAGCTAGTGTGGATTTATCACATTATTTTATTAATGCAATTAATTTAATATTAAGCCTGTAGATTAATTTAATCACAGGCTTTTCTTCCCACTGAAATTTGGTAAAGAATGCTGCATGTGACACCGAGTTATACACTAACCAAAGAATGGTTTGTATTATATACACAGGTTACCAAGTGTATCTGAAATAATCTATGATGACTGATGAATTATTGCTAGTGTAGACTGACTAAAAGTATGACAGCATATGATAAATGAAGCAAAGTTAATAACTTTGGAATGAGATACATAGCAGATTTATTTTTATTACCACCTTCATATGCACTTATCCTATAACCTAAGTAGTTTTCCACTAGATGTGGGAGTTTTGCTGCTAATAATATGAAAAATATGCAGTTCTCAAAGTTATACCTAAGAATTTATGGCATGGGTAGTACCCATAGTTTCTCACAGCGTTGTTTTTATCTAAAACAATGGGTATGAATATCAGACAAGGCACTCTTGTCTCTTCAATTCCTATCAGCACTTTAAAGGTGGTTACCTATTTTCAAGGTGTCCAATGTATTCTCAATAGTAGAAAGCTGAGGTAGATACATGTTCATGACTCTCTTCTCCATTATTTAGCACAGTAGGTTACTTGAGAGAACAACATTCTTTCTGATTTTATAATACATAATTTATGTATAATTACCCAGTACAGTTAATTTGTGACATGTGGATTAGATTATGAACCTCCCTATCAGGAAAGACGGAGAATATCTGTAACATCCTTGTTCAGTTGACTTCATTAAAAAAAAAAAGAGTAATTAATTTTTCAGTACTTCAAAAACTTTCTCATTCTGCTTGAAAGTTTAATCCTCCAGGGTGCCTTTTTCACTAACCTGTTACCAATTCTGAAATAAAATCTATTCCACAGTACCTAAAATGGAATAACAACTGTCAGACCTATCTTATTCCATTGAGTAATAGAAATCTGAAAATCTAAGTTTTAACACAAGTACTATTACAGCTTAATCTCAGACAGGTCAAGACATTATCTCAGAATGAAAATTTACTGTATGAATTTGTAAAATATTGCATAATATCTCTTTGAATACACCTGGTCAAGAATTTTTCAGTATTGTGGTTTATGGTCATGAGGGAGGGCAACAATGTTTCTTTGCTGTTAGCAGCAAGTGCCCAACTGACTAAACAAAACCTCTACAGACCTATGCTGGCAGTTTCGGCACGCATGAAATTCCTGACTGGAAAGAGGACTCCCTCGTGGCCAGTAACTGTCTTGTGGTTAAGGCACTCATTTGCAACCATCCCAGTTGAGACCAAAAGCTTGAATCTGAATGTTTTCTATCAGAGCTAAGCGCCTGCTTGTCCTTCTAATACTGGGAAAGGTTTTTCTTCAACTTCCTTGGACTGATTTATTTTTGTCCTTATTCTCTAATCTGCACATGTGTGGCAAAAGCAGCCAACAGTACTCTAGAGTGAATCAGCCAAAGCGTTGACACCAGGTTGAAGGTGGTGACCCTTCCCCTGTACTCAGCACTGGGTGAGACTCATGTGCAGCACTGGGTCCAGGGAAGGGCTCCTCAGTACGCAAGACACATGGACCTACTGGAGCAAGTCCAGCGAAGGGCAACAAAGCTGGTTAAGAGCTTGGAGCGTCTTTCATCTGAGAAGAAGCTAAGAGAGCTGGCACTGTTTAGCCTGGAAATGAGAAGGCTCAAGAGGATCTTATCCAGACAGTGATCTTAATCAGATTAATCAGATTTAATCAGTAAATACGTGACGGGGAATATGTAGAGAAGACAGAGCCATGCTCTTCTCAGTAGTGTGCATTGACAGGATGAGGTACAGTGGGCACAAACTGAAAACAGGAGGTTCCAGGTTAGCATAAAAAACCCCTCCCAAACAAACACAAAAAACCAACCAAACACTCCCTTCAAAAAAAAAAAAAACCCAAAAAAAAACCCACAAAAAAAACCCCCACATACCCCCCAAAAAAACCAACAAAACAACCAAAAACCCAAAAAATCCCTGTGTCCTGCTCAAAAAAAAAATTTGTGAGGATGGTCAAAACATGAAATAAGCTCTACAGAGAGCTGGTGGCACCTCCATTGCTTAAGATCTTCAAACCCTGTCCAGACATGATCTGCTCTGACCAGGGATGTGGGATCAGATGATTTCTAGAGTTGCCTTCCTGCCTCAACTGTTTGGTGGGTTTTGTGATCTCTCATCTGATCATAATTGCTGGTCATAAAGTCAATCATTCTGTAGTCCAATTAATTTTTACTTAAATATACAAATGGAAAATCTTTAATATGAGAAAGTAAGAAATTGAATTTTTTCTTGCTATTTCTATAGAAAATACCATAAGCATCTTCTAGGACTTACTGAGTAATGTGTTTGAGTGAGGAGGAGAAGTAGATGGTAAAAAAGAAAAAGATGAAGTGAGAAGGCACCACAGAGAATAAAAAATAATTATATATTTTAAAATTATTCTTCCCAGTGAAAACTGAGGCAGAGTTTGCAAGGTGGAGGTTAGAAGTAAGCAATGAAAGTAGTACAAGTAGTTTGACAGTACCATAAATTATAATTAGTGTTTCTTTCCTTATGGAAATCTGCAACCTTTAACCTTCATGTGTTTTTCGTTCTCTTAACCCATTACTCATACACCTAGAATAAAGATTTCCTCAGAACTTGACATAATTATTTTTTAGTTGGGATTGACCTTAGCAGTGTGCTATCAGATCAATGCTTCTGTGCAAACAGTGGCATCTGTTAGCACAGTTATGGATTGAGACCTCCTACAGGCCACGGTCCTTCTATATTAGGTCTATTCAGACTGAGGTCTGAATGTGTGAGATCACTTATTTTGGTAAAAAAGGTAGTGTCTTTGTTTAATACCTGTACTTTTAATGGAATGCATTAGATGGAGGGGAAAGAAGTACTTCAGAGCACAAAAAGGTAGATTCCGGCAACTCTGACAACATATCAGTGTGTAGTGTATATAAATGTGCCCAAAGAGTAGAAGAGAGATGGTATCTATCTACATTCAGTAAGGTTCTGGAGCCTACTTTTATTTTATGAACCATAGAGAGACATGATAGATGCAAAGGGTTAAAGCACAAAGGGCCAAAAAAACTTATAAAGAAATGTTCATGTCATACTACTCAACTGCATTATGATTAATGCACTGCTGCAGAAGGCACAAAGATAAGGACATTGTTGGTTCAATGAGTATATAATCTGCAGCCCTATAAAAATGGGTAAAACTTGTGAAATCAGAATCTTATGAATGTAGATCTAAATATGTATTTATGTTTGAAGCTTTAAGTCTTAAAAGACACACAAATGAGTAAACCTTTTCAAGTGCATGCATTTGAAGGATCAAGTCTGAAAATAAATTCTGTTATGTTTCTTTATTTCTGTTTGGTTTATACTACTGTAGCTTCTCATCTGGATTAGACTTGCTGCGTTGGGGTTTATTTTTCCTTCTCAGAGAAGTAACAGTTTTATTTAAAAACGGCTTAACAGCCTGGCAGGTGGTCAAGCAGTATCTTATAATATTAATGTCCTAGTATTCCTGCTATCTTCTGAGATGGTGATTTTGTTCCATTCAAACGACAGTGGCAATTTCAGTGTCACTTCCATACGACGATGTGCTTTGATGTAGGTACGGGTATGAGAAAGGGGAACAGGAGGTTGTCAGCACAGGCAGGAATAATGTAGGAAGAGAAGACAAGCTGGGAAATGGAGCAGCTGTGTAGAGTCAAGTTACGGCACAGTGCTACGCTAGTGGAAAGCTGAATACTTTTCCAGGGAGGTTTAGAAGTTGATTCTCAATGGGGGAGGCAATGTCACAACTGTTCTTCTTCACTGGATAATCTGCCATTTAGTTCTTCCATTTACTTTGTATTGTTTATAGAGGATTTATTTGAAAAATGACTAATCAATAAAAACTGTTTGCAAAAACTCACCAGCAGCTTTTAATATATTCTTCTGAGGAGTTTGAAAGGGTATCCGTGCCTTTTGCAATTACACCTCATACCAGACTGTTCAAAACACACGGCTCAAGTGCATGTAATTTTTTGTTAGTGAGACCAGATGTGTATTTTCCCAAGGCAGGTGAAAAGAAAAATGCTTCTGTTGTGATTATTAACATGTTAATATAAAAAGGATAAATTACACAGTGCATAACTGAGGAAAAGTATTAATTTTGGCTTCGGGCGTGTATCTCCCTGAATATGTAAGAAGGCAGTGACCTACAAAGAACACAAGGAATATAATAAAATCATAAATGCTTTTCAGAGACAAGTTCTACCTGTCTTGTGAAAGCCTTTTTAGACAGTACTGAGAAAAAATAGTTGTCTTCTAAGAAATGCCACAAACTTCCTTTTACGACGCTGCCATAACCTGGGTTTTCTGCATGTGAATTCACACATGAATTTTCACAAGACTAGCTATTCTGTGTTACGTGCTGTGCAGCAGTTGTGTACTGTAGCATAGTAAATCGAAATACCTGATCTGTTTGACAAGACTTATTTTGTCTGTATCATCATCAAGTGACCTATTTCTTTTTCTGTCAGAAGTTTAGACTTCCTTTCTTTCAATGGCTGACAAGAAATTGAATCCCTTCTGTCAATACAAAGTTCCACATATGCATTTATCCATCTTTCATTTGAATAGTTTATTCTCATTGGATACCCTTTCATTTTTCATGTGTTCTCCTGGGTGGCTGATTTCATTTTTTTGATGGTTACTACATAAACCGTCACTTATCCCAGATATGAACTGAAATACTTTTTGTTACTAGAGTACAGAAGTATTATCTCAGTCTGTTTTGTAATGATCCCAGTGGGTTCATCACCTGTTGTCCCTGAAAAAAATAGCAGCTGTCAGCTGGAGGACCTTTGCCCTCATTGTGGCAGTGCTGCAATTATGTTGGAAGATGCTAAGCTGATGTTCAGGATTTCCTGTTTAGATAAAATGCATGCTTGGGAATTCTGTAAAGTCAGCCTTAAATTACAGTTACTTATCATAGTTTTGCTCCATTTTGTCACAGTGAAGCTAACTAGATTTGGGATTACCTTCTCTGAAATTGTAATTGCATTTTCAGAGGTTGAATATTGTAATGAAAATATATAGCAACTTAAATGTGCATTTGTACTCTTTCTATGGTTTATAGTTTCTATTTTTGTGTTGTCAGTTTTCTGGTTTTATATATGCTTTTCTGTGTGTGGGAATCATCTGATGTTATGATACCAAGTACTCTACAATAACAGCATTGAGCTCCTTTGTATGAGATTGAGTGACATTATTTAGAGCCTACAACGCTGGAAATCAAATATAGGCTCACATAAATTCTACTATATAGGTTCTTCTGCTATGCGTATTATATTTTTATATATATTCTAATTTCCTCCATGTCCATTCTCAACTGGTTTTAGGATTATACAGCTTCAGATAACATGTTCGCCTTGTGGACTATCTATTTTTTTTTCAATAATTTTGCCATCTGTGAATTTTCTTTAGGTGAAGTTAGGTGGATGTGTCCTTAAACGCTGGTAGAAGCAGCCACAATCTCTGATGTGTGTATCCAGGTATCAGTTGTTAGCTACTGAGTAACCAGATTGCAGAAATATGGTATTGTCACCTCCTCACTGTTTTGTCTGCCTTTACATTTTTTGGTTTTAGAGGCCACGTAACCAGTCTGTGGTGTATCTTCCACCCGTTCTTACTGGAATACTGTAGGAGATAAGGTTTTCTGACATATATTTCTGACATATATTTTAGGTGTCAACAGTGTAAGCATTTAAGCTTCCACTAAGATGGTCAGAGTTGATGGAATGTAGAAAGCTATTTGGTTGGCCAAATGTGGTTATGCCACTGTCTTAATGTCACTAGCAGCTCATGTTTGTACCTACTCATACAAATGTTTCTGAATTTGCTTTACTGCAGGGGTTTGGCCACCCAGCTCAGCTTGATTGCAATGCCTCTTCTTCCTGCTTCTGCTCAGACAGCCATAAGGGTGAAGCACTTCCAGAGGGCAGTTTATCCCAGCTGAGTGGGGGCTATTTCCCTCCTGGAGAAGTTTCTTATGACACAGGAAGAACCTAGGAGGAGTAGCTAACTGATTACTAAATAACAAAATAGGTACTCAAATAACCTTGCCTAAAATTGATGTGGTAGAGAGACAGACAGACAGAAAAAAAAGTATGTGTTCTCTCTGTTGGTAGTGTAAGTGTTCATGGTGCTTAACACTTCTTTTTTTTTTTTTTTTCTTCATTTGATTGTCTTTTACCTAAAACACGTTAAATGTTTATAATTTCATATAGGTCTTTCCACTTGGCATATTTCTAAATTGTGCAATTGCTCTTGATCTCAGGCCTGCTGAGATCACTTCCCCCCAAATAGTGACCACAAATTTAGTCATAGGTAATTATGAAGGTATGTGAAGATATTTCTAGAAAGTTTTCTCTGCCAAATCACTCCAGGTTTTTACATGTGTCTTCTACTGACCCACCTGGCCACATGAATGCCCCACAAGTATTGAGGCAGTGACATTTGTTTGGTTTGGTTTGACTGCCTCCTTGAGAAATCTTTGTCTGAATTTTTTCTGGCTCATCTTACTTCTTCACTTCTTCACGTTTCGTTTTTCTGGCTTGTCTTACTTCTGTCCCCAGGCAGAGAAGGAGTTAATCCTTTCTGGTCCTTTCTGGTCCTTGTCACAGAAAATTTCCTTGAAACTGAATATTTATTTGCTCAGGGGAAGAATTTCATCTCCTTCATGCCACTCCTTGGGGTGGTAGCTTTCTAACTGTTGCAGAAAAAAGTTTTTCACTGCATCAGTTTGGCTGGTATAGTTGTCAGGACATCTGAATGGGCACAGCTATGAACCTACTCTGTGTCTGCCACAATCACTCAGATTTTGCCCATGAATTCTTTGTGGAAATCTGCTTCTCAGGGGAGGGAGGGGAATGGGGTGAAGAGAGGCTGCACCAGGATTCAGAAACTCAATTGCCTTCTGGTACTGTAGCCAACTGGCCATCTTTGGTAGCAGTCGGTAACTCAGCCCAGGGAAACATTTTTTTCTCAGTACTAAAAAATGAGGCAGAACAGTCCTCAATAAGGGAAGCACAGTGGGTGGCAAGTTTATCCTGTATGTACAAAAGACAGATCTCTTTGTTTGCAGGTATATGAAAGGGACACATGCTTATTTTATCCAGACTTGTGAAATCCTTGTGTTTTCCTCTGTCTCTTTCCCTCTGCATTTGTGGTCTCTTGTCACATTTCTGTTAGATACTTCGGTTATTTAAACAGGGAGGAGGCTTCCTAGGGCTATGATATGATTCAGAAGTTATTTATGCAAGATATTCACAGTCTGTTTTAGCAGTTTACCTTGCAAGTGTGGGTGATTTCTGGTTTAGATAAGATAATTGAGGGCCCTTTGTGATTTCAAGTTGGATTAAAGTGGCTGCAATGCTGCAGTAGGTATTTGCATTAGCCCTTTTGTATGGATTAACTGCGGAATCAGAAAAGGGCTGGAATAGGCTGTAGGAATGTACCTGTCCATTCTTGCCTTGGTAAATTAGAAGCTTTCAGCTGACCAGATTACAGCCTCTAAAACAGAAGACAGTATTTATGAACAAATATAGCAGAGGAATGAATACATCAGCTGATTGTTTGGGGTTTTTACAGTATGTTAGACTAAGTCACCAGAGGTGTTGATATGTGAGGAAAAACATCTGGACTCTTGATTTTATATAAAGTGCTTCAATTCTGTACTGTTTATCTCATTGAAAGGATAATGCAAAACTGGAAGAGGCCATGAGCACCAAGAAGCATGCATATGAATCAGTTCAGAGGACAAGCATTTTTATTTTCTTGTACCTTTCTTGCTTTGCACATTTTTAATGTTCCTAGTCTCTAGAGTTTATAGAACCTTGATTGACAAATTTGTATGAGACAAAAAGATTGTGTGTCAGGCTACACCGATAATTTATTATAAAATAACTGAATTAACCTTCAAAAGAGACTACGAGACTATTTTTCTTTATGCCAGAATTTTAATTTCTGGCACCTGAATCAGATATTACAGCTCTTTAGGAGAACATTGCCAATGGAGCAAATCTGAGAGTTAACCAGTAGCTAAGTAGATTAAAGATATAAATTATATCCTCTCCAGAAATACCATGCATTGTCTACAATATGAAATCTACTTAATTTTAATTTCTAACTCATGCAACTGGGTTGGACACAGTTTTAATGACTGTTTTTCTGAAATTACTTCATGGTTCAGCAAAAAAGTATAGCAAGATGTGCATCCTAGAGGACTAAGTGCAAAACGCAAAAGATTGAGTATCTGTATTTCATTGTTGAACTTCAAAGGTCTTTTCCTGGGAAAAGCTTACAGTTGTCCTGCTATATTTTGTACTGTTTATATCAAAGTGTATTTTAATGACCTATAAATGTAGTGGCAAATCCTTTCTTCCCATAAACTGGAGACCTGCTGGAAGCTGCCAGATCAAAGCTATGAAATAAAACTCTTCTCACTTATGTTACACCAATTATAAGCACAACAGTGCATTAACCTCTCAACAGATCATCTTTATAACTGTGGTATTGTAATTCCATACTTCAAGATTAAGAGTTGCAACAGTCTTTAAATCCCAGGTTGTTGATTGGCTTTAAAAAAAAAAAAAAATTAGCCATTTTATTTTAGCCTTCAATGTTTGGGACGTGTAATACTGTGGAGGGTTTGCACTGCCTGAAAAATAGTGCTGAGAAATGTTATTTCTGTAGTTGGAGCTATTACGTGACAGCCTGATATTTCATTACATTTTATTTCCTGTTAGACATATAACCTATAGATGTTACACCCAGGTGTGGTGGGGCTGTATGCTGCCTCAGGTAAAACCAGGATTTAATCCATCTGTGTGATTCAGGACATGAAGGAAAGGTGGCATTCTGTCCTTGGAGCACACTTGGCAGGTGCAGTTGCAATTCCACAGCAGTGAATTCCTTGTGCTAAGCCTAATCCTGTGACACTCAGGTCCCGTTGATAACATCAACACCTATTGCCTCAGAACAGAGACCGTAGCAGGTGTTGGGGTGAGATGGAGGACAGGGAGAGGAAGCTATGCATTTTGGTTACCTCCCCCACTGGTTTAATAAATTTGATTTTTTTTAAATGTTAAGTTCTTTACACCACCAAACTGGTATTTGGATTTTTCTGTACTAGACAGGAGCAAATATTTAGAATAAAATATACTAATATTAATCAGATTTGTCTAAATTAAACAGAGATTTTATTCTTTATTTTTTCCCCTGATGTAGTTTCTACTTGTTCATTGTTATGTAATTTTCACTGTATGTCTCACTAACTAGAAACAAATACTGACAAGTTGGAACTAACAGAAATAGAAAAAATTATTTCATGAGTTTAGTTAAAAAACTTTGTAGAAATCTGTCTTAATTAACATGCTTTTTCTGCTGATGATTTCTCTGTTTTCATCATGGTTTATAGCACTGTAAATTAATTTAACATGAAAGGGTAAAAATGTTGCTTTTGAAATGTTTCTCATTAAATTATGAAAAAAAAATATTACAATAAATAATAGAAAAGAATGCCTCTGGTAGAAGCTTCTGTTTGCTCAATTATTGCTGTACCAGGAGTGAATTATTGCAGAGCTAACTCAGAGGCAATATTATTGCAGTTACATTACACAAAACAGATGAGCTCAAAACTTCAAAAAACAGCACAAAAAGGAACACACAAGCTGGATCATTTGAAAGTTAAATCTCTCTTTATACTTCTGTGAGAGGCTTGAGCAAAGAAGTTGGCTGGAATTGACGCCACTCACTTCTCAAACGTTGCGGTAATTAAGTGAAAAGCAAATACAGTTTGTTTCATTGATACCCTGTGTGCACCAGCTAGAGGTGCCAGCAGTTTGAAGTCAGGATATGTTATGTATGTGGTGCAAGATGACTGTAGGGATAGTGGAGTATTTTCCCATGAATCTATAAGGTGTAGGGTTGGGTCGAAAATAATTCTGTAAGTTACCAGATACTATTGTCAATCTTAGAAAAAAATATCTGTCATTTTGTATCACCTGACGAGTATCTTTTGTTGTATTTCAGTCTTGGCTGTGTATTTGTGCCTTCATATAGCTAACAGTGTATCTTCTGTATAGCTCTTTGTTGCGTGGGGTGCTAACTACATCCCTCCTGCTTCAGGTAATATCTCAGTTCCATCCATTTACAATCATCTGGTTTAGTTTCAAGCCTGGATTGTTCCAACCTTCTTCCTTTGCACTCTCTCCAATTAGACCTTTAATTTAAAGGCCCTGAAATTAGTGATGTGTTATCTGTCTTACCCATTGAGAATGAAATGATAGAACAGAAACCAGTGACCTTGCAAGTTAGCGTAACGTTACTTATTCTTAACTGCAGTAAAGGTAACGACTCCACTGATACCTGATTTTATTTAAGGTATAATCTATTTTAAATTATTTTAATAAAAGTAGATCTAAATACACAAACTATAGAAATGCAATAAAATGCAATATAGAATAGTGATACCATTATGCTTTTTTTTGATTTCTTTTCCCCCTCTTCTCAGTTGTTATCAGCGATGTCTGGTCATTATTTTGAAATCAGCTAGATGCCTTGGGAATTCTGATTTGCAAGTGAGAAGTAAAAGACCCAAGAAATTATTATTTTCCAGGCATTTCTATACAATTCTGTTGCCTTTTGATTTCTTATTTTTCTTCTGCAAGATAGGTAGAAATGTTACCTTCTTTCTGTTTCTAGATATATTAAACAGGTTTCATCTATGAAGAATTTATGAATTTAATTGAAAAAATATATATAAGGCATGCAGTTATGTTAGGTTAAAGTATTCCTTTGAACCAATGAAGTTAGAAAGTTCTTTTAAAATTCTTTGGACATAGAGTGTGCCAGATACATGCATATAATAAATTTGCTGTAGATGTGCATTATTGTAGTATTGTTACAAACTATCCCTACAGTCAGAGTGTGTGTTTTTTTATGTGTATATACCTATTCATGTGTGTAATTTCCTGTACATTTAGGTTTAAAATATTCACATTTGGCTGTAGTTGCTAGAATGTGTTCTAGGATAGTATTTATAACACAGTGCCAACACTGTAGTAGACTTCAAGATAGAGCTACTAGAATCACAGAATGGTAGAGGTTGGAAGGGGCCTCTGGAGACCAGCTAGTCCAACCCCCCTGATAAAGTAGTTTCCCCTAGAGCAGGTTGCATGAGTTCATGTGCAGGTGAGTTTTGAATGTCTCCAGAGAAGGAGACACCACAGCCTCTCTGGGCAGCCTGTTCCAGTGCTCTTGTCACCCTCACAGTGAAGCTGCTTTTCTTCATATTCAGGTGAAGCTTGTTGTGTTCCAGTTTCTTTCTGTTGCCCCTTATCATCCTGTAACTGGGCACTACTGGGAAGAGTCTGGCATCCACACTTTAGATATCTATAAGCATTGATGAGATCCTCCCTTTAGTCTTCTCCTGGCAAAAGAGCCCCAGCTCTCTCAGCCTTTCCTCATAGGAGAGATGCTCCAGTCCCCTCAGCATCCTTGGAGCCCTTCACTGGACTTTCACCACTAGTTCCCCATCTTTCTTGAACTAGGGAAGGTAAAACACCTTTTCCTTTGGGTTGATCTTGGTGATATTTACAGTCTTGAAGAATAGATGTTTGCAAGTTTTTCAAAATATTCGGTTCAGTTGTGCCATCATACTGGTCTGGAGGAATTACTGGTCCACAGCAGAGAATGGTGAGAAAATACACTGTGCCATAGATGCTGTGGGGTGACCTTGGACATTTTCAGGTATTTGGAAGCACAGTACTCCCATGTTAATTCTTCCCAGTGTCTTGTAAAAGATGTTAGTGTATCGGTTTAGGGCTTGGAGTATTCCCAGTCCTTTTAGATTTGGGTGTTTTGGAAAAGGAGGGAAGTAGAAGTGAGAAATTTGTATTTTCCCAAATGATTGCTATTCTTGCTGACTTACACCTGGAAAACCAAACAAATAATAAGTTCATGCTTGGCTATCTTCGACAAATTTTTGAGATTGTGCTGCTCTTTGGAAATCTTACTTTAGGAGCCGAAGCCATGCTATATGGACTCTGTCTCAAATTAAGTGCTGCTGCTTTTGTTAGGAATAATAAATACTGTTAATAAATTGTTTCAGGATGTTCTACAGAGCAAAATTATTTGCTAAAATTATTTTTAATTTACGTAAGTTATTATAATAGGATTGTCTCACAGAGTATTCATGGACAGAGAGAGGAGAAAAAGAATTCCACTTTCATCTCCCTTTTCAGGCACAGAAAAATATGGTATTTTATTTTGTGTTACACTTAGATATCTATCCTGAGTTAAAACAACGGTAGAAGTCTTTGTGTTTATTATTATTATATTTTGTTTTGTTCTTTAAATTTTGCCCTAGCTGTTATACCACTCAAAGACAAACTTCTGAGAAAAAAATTTTCAAATCTCAGTGAGTATGAGGATTTTACTGAAGATGTGCATATTATTATCAGAGTACAGTAGTCCTGTAACAGCAAACCAGTACTTACACAAGCATGCTTATGCAAGTTATAAATTTGTGATGTGAATAGCTGATATTACTTTTTATTTTCTAGCTGATATTACTTTTTATTTTCTATCTGTTAGCACATTAATATCACTGTCCTCTCAAAGGAAAAAGAAAATTTTTTTTTTTTAAAAGATTTCACTATTTCAGGCTCCAGCCTTCAAGTTCAGAATATACCCAGGCCAGGTTCTGTTTAGGAACAGAGGGTGTGACCACAGATATTTTTGTCTGCTAGTGGGGTTCATTTGCAAACTTGGTGTTTTTCACACCTTTACCCTAAACTGTACTTTGGCAAATTCAGTTGTTATGAAATGCTTAGCACTTAATGTTCTGTAAAGAAGACATACTTTTGTTTCGCTTTATTTGTGCCTCAGTATTTTTTGAGAAAACCCCTCTTAGGAGCGGGGTTCTCTGGGCTTAAGCTAATAAGATTCTTTTGTTAAATGAATTTGGCAGTTCTGAAATAAGACTTTTATAATTCATTTTACATTACATTCCCAACCCATCGTACTGATTAATTGTATTGCCATTTTAAAGAATATACTTGGGCTGCCAGGTGAGGAGGGGAAACAGAACAAATTGATGTTCCATAACCTCTAAAACAGTCTTCCGACCCTACCAAGATAAAGTGGAGCTTTTTGCAGAGCTGGTGCCCAGGCTTGAACCAGATGTCAGCAGTTATTTTAATGTTAATGGGCTGGCAAACTTGATAGAAGTGAGGAAATCAGAAAATGCAAACTCTTCCTGCTGTCCAGAATGTGGTTCAGTATTTCATATCATAATGACGTTGCTGTCCCGAATTTCTGAATTACAGATGTAGCGATAGTCTTAATTGTTTGAATCATTACAGTTTCGCAGTCAAACAAGTCTTTACCATGATTGACTGTTTTCCTATGAATTTAGAGATGCAATTAGATTAAGGGCTGTTCTGTGCTGTTTCAACTGAAGGTGAAGAGAGATAATTATGATATATTTGTCATTAATATGGCAGGAAAATTGTTATGAAAAGAGGATGAAGAGCCAGCATAGTAACAGGTTCATAACTTCCTTTTTAAGCAACGTAAAAATCTTTTGTAATGAAGATCATATTTTCATGAGCTGTTCAATGTGATTCCTGAGGCTTTTTAGCTGGATTCTCCTAGCTAAATCAGGGTTCAATATTTTTTTTTTGAATACTATGAACATATTAGTGTTTTATAGACTAATGAGGTAAAATATCAGGAGATTTCTTTGCAGAAAATACATCAAGTTAAACAATAGAGAATTACCATTAGCTTAGGGAATCAATTCTGAAAGCATGTAAAGCTCAATGGCTTTAATACTAGGTTGACATTAATATAAAGTTTCAGATTTTTTACTTCTACAGACTAAATAAGGTTGCATTCAGTCTCAAAATGTATCGAGTAGGGCTAGTTTTAGAACTGGTTGACCTCTTTTGATAGGAATAAATTGGCGGGGGTTTGAGAAATTAATATTAATGTCATTTTAAGAGGAACATGTTGAATCATTTTGGATTTCTTCTTTCATTATTTGTTTTTAGGAAATAAAATACTACTTTTCAATGTGCATATTATAGTGAAATACAATGTTGACATGTATACAGCATGTTAATATTCTATTTTGTGATGCTATCAAAAGCATGATCATGACTCATAACTGTCTCCCTCAATCAGTGTGATACTATACTTCCAAGGTTTCAATAATTCAGATTCAGACACTTAGAAGTCTTATTCAGAGAGCACAAGTCATCTTGGAAGTCCCAGAATGTGCTTTAAATGAAAGGAAGATGTCAAAACAGACCAAGAGTAATGTTTAATATCCTATTATTTATGTGTTCCTCCAAAAGCTACTAAGAACTACTAAGGAGAAGTGAAGCAGATGAATGAACATGGAATAAAGAAAAGTTAACTCAGGCTAGATAAAAGCAGGGAAAAAGAGGAGTGTCATTTGAAGTGCTAAAAAAAAAATTAAATAAATTATTCCCATCTGCCTGTAGCACTTAATCTTTGTGTAATAACTGGAAATATATCTTTTATGCGGAATCTATCTGAAAATGAGGGCATGAAACTTTTCTGAGCTTAAAATAGGCATGTATGCATACGTACAGAAACATGCATGAATTTTATGTGAAGTTACTAACCTGTCCTTAACATAGGAATAATGCAACAGCTACCATTTTAGGCACATTTCAATTAAAATCATCCTTGTGTACCAAAGTACTGTGGGTAAGCAGAATTTAACATGAACACCAGCATGCAGTTGTATCAGTAAGTGCTCTCTGGAGTTGCCAGTGTGTGAGTAGGAATTATTTTTTCACCATAAAAACAACATTTGAATTAATCCTCAGTCTAGAATACAAATACTAGTTTTTAACTGCACTTTCTTATTTAGTTCAATAAATAACTAGACAAATCAAAAATCTGTATTTGAAAGTATTAACAAACCTGCCTAGTTTGGGGTTGGTTTTTGGTTTGGGGCTTTTTTTTCCCTGGAGCTCCAGTATATTTCTTCAAGTTGATAGCAGCAAGCAACATCCATCCCTGTGTGCTTCTCACTTCTGAATTCCAAAACAGAAACAGTGATAAGCAGAACTTTTAAAACTGTATTTTAGCAGTCGTTTTGTGTATACCAGCCATATGTGTTCTATACAGATTAAGTTCATTCTGAAACTTCTTTTTTTATAAAGCCTTGGGGAAATGCAGCTGTTAAGAGTCATTCTATTAGACCTAATAGAGAAAAGCTGTGAAATTTAACAGAGAGAATTTTGGGTGGGTTTTTTTTGCCTTGATCTTACTGTAAAGAAAATGGCGTTAAAAGTGTTACCCTGCTTCAAGTTGCTATAACATGGATTTTGGCCTCTATGACATGTCATTAATTTCTCCTTTCTTAATTTCAGTTAGAGTGCATGTGTTTACACTGTCAGATTTGAAATTGGTGCTGTAAAATTGGTACTTCAAAACACTAGCTTCATATATATGATCAATTCTTCTTTGAATTGCCTGCTTGCTTGCTAGACTCTTTCAAAAAAGAAAAGACTGAGGCATTTTCATTTCTCATACCAAAGGGTCATTGCATGTCTTCAACACTGGGCAAAAGGTTGCATGGTGGATTTTGTATTACATCCAGCAAACCATTACCTACTCTGGGTGATCCTGCTGTGTCAGTGGGGTTGGAATAGATGATCTCCAGAGGTCCCTTCCAACACTTTGAGATTCTGTGATTTCTGACTCTCCACACTTAAGCACTAGGATGTTTTAGTTTGATATCATTCATTGATGATAGAATTAAATAATATATCCACACACAGTAGAAGCAAATAGTATTTTTTAAATTTGTATCATGAACACCATTGAAATTTAGAAAAATTTGGCACCTCCAGTAAAGTATAGCTATCACACTATATAGCCTATTTGAATCCTGTAACTCTTTACAATAAGCAGATATAAATTAATGTTGTATCATAGTGGAATTCCTATCGAACTATTATTTATACTTACATAGAATAAAATAAAGCTTTTTGGATTAATGTTATTTCAGTTAGTTACAACAAATTAATAAGGATTATTAGCTCTTTTAGAATATAGATTCTTAGAATCAGAGACCAGTTTGGTTTGGAAGGGACCTAAAAGACAATCTAGTTCCAGCCCCCTGCTATGGGCAGGGACACCCTCCCCTAGACCAGGTTGCCCAAAGCCCACCCAGCCTAGCCTTGAACACCTCCAGGGAGGGGGCAGCCAAAACTTCTCTAGGCAGCTTGTGCCAGGGCCTCAGCACCCTCACAGGGAAGAATTTCTTCTCTGTATCTAATCTAAACCTGTCCTCTTTTAGTTTAAACCCATTATCCCTTCTCCTATCTGTCTCTGTCTTTACTGTAGTTCTGTTTCAAGGACTGTGAGGCTGCAATAAGGTCTCCCCAAACCCTCCTCTTCTCTCCAGGCAGAATAAGCCCATTTTGCTCGGCCTATGTTCATAGAAGAGGTGTCCCAGACCTCTGATCATCTTTGTAGACCTCCTCAGGATATCAAAACTTCTATCAAAATAATTTCAATGTATTAATGTTTCCATTTTGAGTTTTTTCATTTGATAGTACAAATCTATTTGCTTCATTTATATTTATTTCTATATAGGGGAGTAGATAGAATGTTCTGAGTTGACAAGACAATATCATTTGATTTCCAGGAGAAGAATAAAATGTAACTTGATTTTATGCCTATAGTCTTTGAACATGGAAATAAACATTAAGTAACATCTACTTACAGAAGGGTCTAAAAGTTATAGAAGAATTAAACTTTTCATATGCTGTTTCTGAAGTGTAGCTGAGCATACGTATACGAAGGTGGATAAAAATTCAGGCTCTTTGAATAATGAGAGCTTTCTCACTAAAATAGGAGATTTGAAAATTGCCATAGCAACAGTGATGTTTCAAAACCACTGTACATTTTCACTATTATACTTTGATTTCAATACATTTTTCTTAAAAGCATGCATTTCCTGGAATTTGTAATGTTGGAGGTGCGTCATACATGTTTGCTGGCTCTGGCATCTCTGAAGAAAAATATTTAGCTAAAAGGAGTTGATGCAAAGCCATAAAACAGCAATTCTGAGCTGCTCAGAGGCAGCATGTGTCTGAATTGAAACAGTGGTAATGCAGAAGAGAAAAAGCAGAGTAGGGTTTTTAGTGCAAGTTACCCTAATTATCTGATTTTAAATTATTTAATATCATTAATGTGCTGGGGTACACCTTTTCTGATTCGTTGGAAGCAAAAGGAAATCAGTTTTGGCAATTAGTAATCATTTGGTGTTAAAAGAGAGGGTTTTGCCGTTTAATCGTCTAATTTATTTAGCAACAAAGGATCCCGGACACTTGGCATATTTTGAGGATATTCTTCACATAAGGACAAGCTATTTTGGCTTGCCTGTCCTATATAGTATAAATAAATGAGTTTTCATATGCATTTTTTCTTTGCTCCCAAGAAACATTTTCCAAATATATTCTTTACAATTTTTTCCTCAGTCACATGTTTCTATTCCTTCCCTTTGAACTAGCAAGGCTGCTGTTGCAAGGTTATTGTTACATCCATTCTTCTAGGAAGCTAACTTAGCTGAAGACTCAGCAAAGAACATTTATCTAGAGCATCCTAAACTGGAATCTTGGGAGTGGAATGGCAGTCAGGATAGAAGGGGAAGCAAAGACCATCCCTTTTGATGGCTAGTAGACTGGTTCAAGTGGTTTATGAAGTGGCATTTATGAAAAAGAAAGCTATGTCTGAATTTTGATCACCTCTTATATTTACAATTCTTTAATCTAGAATTAGCATATCTTCTACTAAGTAAGCATTTGTTTAATTGTTGGCCTTTCTTTTAAAGCATTTAGTTTGGTAGTTCTGTAGTCCTGGTTATGGAATAAGCATGTTATAGTCATGCTCTTTTTATACTGCTGGGGCATCTAAAGTGCAGGAAAAAGTTTATTTTTTATAAAAAAAATTAAAAAAATTTTTATTTTTTATAAAGTGCATGCAAAAGGAAATGCCACAATGGGAAATGCTTTTGTATTTATCCTAAACAGCAACTAGAACCTGCTCTTTTGTCCACTGAGAATTCTTGTTTTGTAACCATAAAGATAGGTTTCTTTTTTTGAAATGTGTTTTCTATTCTGAGATCTGCTAGATCTCAGCTGTTTGGAAGTGAGGATTCGCTGGTATTAGATGTTCTTTTTGCTAAAGGCTATGGCTTTCAGACTCATGATTTTCTGAGTATATATTCCACATAGACTTGGTATACAGCTTGTCTGAAAATATGTGTTTGCTTCCTCATTCTGAGCATGAGCTAAGTTGAGTTAGGTTTACGATCAGAAGCCAAGTCTTATTTTTTTGGGAGGTGAAAATATTTGTAGTCTATACAGACTGCCCGCTTCCTGTAACTGACACAATAACGTTAAGGGAAACTGAGAAGCATGAAAGGAAAGCATTTGTTAGTTGGGTAGTGTATGTATATTTTCATTGAGGGCATTTCATGAGCTCCAAGTAAAAGGGGTGCAGACAATACCTTGTCAAACCAGAAACTGTTTAGACATCACACTAGAAGTGAACTAATTTAAATCAAGTCCCCAATGTGCAAAGACCTTTTTCTTTCCAAAAGAAAAGTCACCGACTACACATGAATGCATGTACTTCTGCACGTGCTCACACTGACAATGTTGTGATGTAACCCATCAGCACACAGCTCCTCACTCGATCTGCCTTCCCTCTAGTCCACCCTCTCCCCTGCCCCAGTGAGATGGGAAACAGAATTGGAAGGGCAAATATGAGAAAACTCATGTGTTGAGATAAACCCGGTTTAATAGGTAAAACAAAGCCGCGCACACAAGCAAATCAAACCAAGGAATTCGTTCCTCACTCCCCATGGTCAAGCCAAGGGGTTCAGCCATCCCCAGGAGAGCAGGGGTCCAGCATGCCTAACAGTGACTTGGGAAGACAAACACCATCACTTCAAACATATTCCATTTCTTCCTTGGTCTTCCTCCAGCTTTATGTGCCAGGCATGACATCATATGGCACAGGATAGCCCTTTGATCAGCTGGGGCCAGCTGTCCCGGCTGTGTTCCCTCCCAACTCCTCGTGATCACCCAGACTGCTTCCTGGTGGGGTGGGCTGAGAGGCAGAAAAGGCTTTGGAGCTGTGTGAGCGCTGCTCAGTGGCAACCAGAACATCTCTGTATCAGCACTGTTTTCAGCACAAATCTGAAACAGCCCCATGTCAGCTATTACGAAGAAAATAAACTCTGTCACAGCCAAAACTAGCAAAAGTTTAGTAAAAGCAACTGAAAAGATACGAAAGAGAATTGAAAAAATCATTATAAAAGATACTAATGTAAAGCATGATCGTTCTAGCTGTGTCACATGAGATAATGGAGGTAAGTCTCATTATTTGCACTGCTCCTGATTTCATTATCCTCCTCTTACTTTGCATATCGCAGAAGCATTGCAGCTGTTGTGGAGTTGCAGATATGTCTAATTAATAACAAAGCACAGTGCCAGACTTCCACTGTGCCATCAGTTATAGGATCCTGCCACTGTTTGTGCTCTGGGCAGTTACTGTAGTTGGTGCCAAGTATCAGGGCATCGATGTGCCTCTGATGGTGTTTGGAAAGGTCTAGCCTGTTTCAGTTTATGAACACGAACCAATGCCACCTAAAAATGACTTGCCAGTTGCTGCTTGTCTGTGATACAAAGCTGCTGTGGAGCTGTGTTTGTTCAATTGACCCGAGACTACTTGGGTCACTCCTGGTTTCCGAGCGGATTTAAAAGTTTTGTTTGGTTGTATCTGTAAGTGATGCACCATATGCTTTGCCATCTGTTGTTTGTATGCCAGGTGCTTATTTTACAGGAATACATATGGCATTTAGAATAAAGGCACTTCCATTAAAAATTGCAGGTTACTCCTGATTTTTTAAGCATGCCTTGATAGGTAGAGCTAAGCTAAGTTGCAGTGCTCTTCCTTGAACTTTTGTTTGAGATTGTTACGATTACAGCAATCTCAGTGGTTAGAAGAAAAGCAAGCAGTAGCAGATGGCTTAGAAATTATACTTTAGTTTCCATGAGTGTCAATCTTTACTGTCTTTGTCTAGAATCAAAGCACGTATTTGAAAGAATTCTAAAAATGGCTCTGAAACATCTAAAATTCTCTCTGTTAATGTATCTCTTTTTTTTCTCTTTTAATCAGGGAAGAAATGTAACGAGCTAATGGAAGTGTTTTCTTGGCATCAGCTGGAAGCTGAATTTTGTCAAGGATAATGATATTAACTTTGGTAAAGCATTCTAGACGTATGACTTTCAGTATAAATGTGATTTTGTGAGTTTCTGAAGAATGAACAGGCAGTATAGAACTTTACACTACCTAATGAAAAATGTCTTGGTTATGTCATTTGTACTGTTATAGCTCGGAATACACTGGTTAGCAAAGCTATGAGGGGAATGAGAAAACCAAAATACCCATTAGCAGGCTCCCTCCCCTTACCTCAACCCTGGAAGGATCCAAATCTCATGTGATTTAGCCTCAAGATTTGATCAAAGCCAGAATTTCTGATTCACAAATAAAACTCAATTTGGTGTTAGCCTGAATCAGGACAGAATAAAGAATCATGTAAACTATCCTGAAACTAGGTATGCTCTGGAGTTACAAATTTCTCTACTTTTTTGAAAATCCTTAGTAGTCACCAGGAACCTCCTGGAGGCTGGTGACCACAACTTTCAGAACTTTCAATTCTAGAAGCAGCCCACCAACCTTCAGTTGTATTGTTTGTCCTTACTCCAAGGTGACCTGGAAGTAGCAGACACCAAAGGAGGGCCATTCTAGAAGAGCTGCAGTTCCTAGAAAGACAGGGGTTGTGTTTGTGTGCAGTTTGCTAGCACCCTAGGCAGGGCTCCATCGAAAACTTATCTTGAAGCTGGCAAAAGTTCACTGAGCCTGAGTCATTTCTAGAAAGTATTTCTGGCAGTGTGAGCTGGGGAATGCTGATGAAAAAGCCAAGCTACAGAAGAATTTTTGATCATAACATACACTTTGCATTTCCAAGCAGGCTATTTTGTTTTCTCTTTCATTTGAATGTGACAAGTAAACCAGTCTCCGTTAATCAAGTAACATTTCTTAATCAGGTAAGTGTGTGTGTACCTATACGTATGTAGGCATCTTGATTCAGTAAGAATGATGGAATGGTTGCTGACTGATGCCAAGTAAAATAGATCTGAGCATTTCATTAGTGACACACTCATGGTTTGAAGACTGGAGGCTGCATAAGACAGAGAATTTGAAAGATATTCTAGGAACATTTAAAGAATATTTAAATACTTTAAATTCAATTCTTTAAATTTAAATTTAAACATTTAAAGAACATTTAAATTAAAGGCCCCCATCCGCCATCCATTCCCAGACTGCTGGATGCTCAAGTCCGGAGTATTAATATCATCACTGGTGTTAGATTTCAAAGGGCTGTGGGTACTTAATTATTTCTAGTTATTTGCTCTCTAGTTGAACTTCTAACAAACACTTTAAGATGCAGTCAGTTGAAGTATGAAATATATGGGGTTTAGAATTATTTTTTAGTTTTATGTTAAATATTTGGATTAAAGTTGTTTCAAAGGTTTCTCATTACATGCTGCATCATCAGAAGAAAGCTCTTAAAATGTATACTGTTGTGATCTGAAGTTGCCTTGCTTCCCCTAAATATGCCAGCATGTGCAAGATATGCTTTGAAATTAATAATATTGAAAAACAACTCAGCAGTTGTATTTGCTTTATTTAATTCCTGCTGAGATGATTATGCTTCTATTAGCTGTGCAATTATATTGCACAACTCACTTCAAGTATCTCAAGCTGTAGCTTTTTTTGATTCTGACTATTTTAGCACTTCACGGAAAACTTCAAAGGTTGAAAAACTGTGAATAGATCTCTGCAAACAATTTATATTTCTGATTTTGAAATACTTGGGCTAAGTTCTGTCTGATTTACTAGTAACAAGTGTAATGCCATGTTTAAATAAGGGGTTTTTGCCCATGAAGAAATGCATGCAGACAAATACAACACTATGGGGTTTAAAATGTGGAATTAGTCATGTGTCAATTTAAGATTTTCTACATTTCTATATGAAGCTTTATTTTGAATTAATATTCCAAGTTTACATACATTTAGATTTGGATGTATAAAGAAATTGTATGTAAAAGTGAGAGGCTAAAAAAGGTGATATTTGAGAAATGAATGTATTGAAGTGGAGGTTGGAAGACCTTCTCTATAGGACTGCCATTCAAAGCAGGGAAAATTTATGGAAAGTTGGCATTAAGGTCTTGATGTGTATTGCCACAGCAAGACAAGATTCTATTGATTCATTCTCAAAGTACTAAACTACTTGGATACTGGTTTGGGATTTCTGTTAATTTCAATTTATGTTCCACAAGGAACTATTTGCTGGCCAGAGTCCAGTGGAGTACTGCAAGGATGCTGAGGGGACTGGAGCATCTCTGGTATGACAAAAGGCTGAGAGAGCAGGGGCTGGTTTTGCCTGGAGAAGAGCAGACTAAGGGGGATATCTCATCAATGCTTATTGATATCTAAAGTGTGGGTGCCAAGAAGATGGGGCCAGACTCTTCTCAGTAGTGCCCAGTTACAGGACAAGGAGCAACAGGCAGAAACTGGAACACAGCAAGTTCCACCTGAATATGAGAAAAAACAACTTCACTGAGGGCAACAGAGAGCACTGGGACAGGCTGCTCAGAGGGGCTGTGGAGTCTCCTTCTCTGGAGATATTAAAAAAACCTTCCTGGACATGGTCCTGTGCAACATACTTCATGAGATCCTGCTTTGGGGTTGGGTTGGACTAGATCATCTCCAGAGATGATTTTCCAACTCCTACCATTTTGTGATTCTGTAATTCTATGAATAGTTGTTTGGAGGATGGCACACAACATGTATCATCAGATTCAAGTCTGTACCATATAAACGTTACAGCCTTCTAACAAAAATATGCAGTGAGGTTTTTTTACCTTCCTGTAAGTGTCTTTTTGTTCATTTTGTTCATGACTGAATAAAATAAGTGAGTCCAAGCAAGAGAAAAAAAAAAGTATTTAAATTTCTGAGCGGCAGAATTTAATACTTTAGGACAGATTTTTAAAACAGTATTAATATGAAAAAACCCTCTATTAAAAAGTTGTCAGAATGGCTTTTAAAAAGTAAGTGTAGGATGATTTTACTGCTCCATTGGAAGTGGCTAAATATCCAGTTTCTGAACTCTTTGTAGTGAGAAAGGATTTTGATGAAAGCATTTGTTTACTCCATATTATATATTCGTTATGATCATAGACAGAGTTGATACCCAAAGAGAATCAATTAACAAATAAACTTTCTTAAGGCATATTTTTAATGTGCTGTTAAAATTAGTGTTTCAGCCAGGTTGAACCATCTAAAGGGTATGTCTGTCTTGTTTAGTGAATTCCATGTACTTCTGCCAACACATCTTGCAACTTTCATTTTGAACGAGTCTCTCAACTGTGTGTGGTAAGCTATCAGGAGCTGTCAGAACTAAGTGGCTTTAAACAAATGGTACCATAGGAATCAGGCTATTGTATGTAATGGAGGATTTCTAGTGTGCAGTTCACATGCATTTTCAGAAATTCATAGACCTTTCACGCATGAGGAGAGTCAACTCAGTCCTACATTTCCTTGCTGCATCAGACTTACTCTTCACATACTTGGTGATTACGCAGCACAGGCTATGCATGATTTCTGTCTGAGCTGCCCCTGATGGAAGCACTTAGACAAGCATTCTGCACTGCATCCTACTATATATGGTGACACTGCACATTTAATCAAGACTAAGGTGATGTATTCCTACAGGATCATGGACAAGAGAAGTGGTATTGTGGCATTTACAGGGATAGATTTCATGGTGGAGATGGAGAACACATTGAAGAAAAGTCATTGTGAGCTGAACTAAACCAACATACTGACTGACTTTGAGCAATGTTTCCTTGAGATCAGCAAAGTTTCTGGAAACTTCAGGCTTGAAATTTTCAGGAGACTGTTGTGAGCCTGGAATATACCAGATTTATTTAAAGAGAGAATAGTCCAAATGGAAATGTGGCTGTAGCGAGTCAGGAGCAAAACATACAAAAATTTCTGCTGGAAGTGACAATTTAATGAGAGTATAAAGCCAACTACATAGATTTTATTTTTTGTATACCCATAACAACGCACTTGTGCATTTTCTGTCTTCCCTCATTGGCTGGGATTGGGAGACATTTTGGCTGGTTGGGTTATTTTAAAAACGGTATAGTATATGTGTGCTGGGAAAACTTGTGGGTTCTTGGCTTTGCTTCCACTTCAAGGTTAATATTTTATCCTGTCAGCTATGGTGCATGAAACTATATGGATTTTCTGTTCAACATAAGTAAATAAATATTTCAAGTGGTCTTCAGGACAGATTGCTAAGATTTAGCATCAACACTAAGTGTTCTTTTGAACATTTTAATTGAGTTTAAAATAAATCTTGCATTTCCAGTAAGTTCCTAAATACTGCAGGGAATGAGAGGTCCAAAAGCAAATCTAAGATGAAAATTGAAGCCAGTACATGTCAGTAATTACAAAAGGCAGTTGGTTGCCTTTTTCACTTCCCATACTGTGCAGAGTTCTCAGTCCATCATACCACCTCTTTTTTCCATCATACATTTCCAGTTCCTCATCACTGCTCCATAGAAGTTTTATATATGTCTGTATACCTCACATAGAGATAGAGGTTTCACTCTTTGTGGCTGTTGAAAGAGCATGTAAAGCTACTGGGCCAAAGATCTACAAAGATGAAGTGTCGTGTAAGCCATTATTTCTTTATAACCATAGTCATATAAAGCTAAACTTGCCTTAGGCAATGAAGTAAGCTAAGTAATTTCAGTGCTGACCTCAAGTTGTTATCTGCAATCTCTACTACTCTGTGGTGCAACGATCTTTGAATTCACAAGTTACTTACTGGTTCCTTTTGGTTTAGACACATTTAGTCTTATCTTGTGTGCAGTTCCTCTTCTCTGTAAATGGCGAACCTGGAAGACTAATAACAAATGCAGTTTCTCCTAACTTCCTTCTGTCTTGACCTATTCGGAATATAATATGCTGAACTGATTTTCTATTTTCCTAATTCTTTTTTCAATCCCATCCCCAAAGAGACACTAAGAGAAAGAAAAATTAATTTCTGCCACGTTACTTTAGTAAGTGTGTATGTAACTGTTCTTGACTAAGAATAGAGCCAAACAGGAGTAAAGAAACTTGTCTGAGTTAGTGTGTATAGAAATAGAGGATTAAGAGTGGTAGGCTTTTAAAAGATCAAACTTGACAAGACAAACGTGGTTATTTGACAGCTGCAGAATTTGTAATTAAAAAGAACAAGCAAGTATCCTATTCCCTCAGACAGAACATGTATTGCTGTTTGATTAAAACTGGCTTGTAGACTTTATACATCATTCAATCTTTGCCACTTTGTATAGTAAGGTCCAAAGAGAAATAGCTACCCACTGAAGTTTGAAGAGTGAAGCAAGCACATAGAAGGAAAATTGTTTACAGTGAAATAGAGGTCAATAGGAGCTAAATGGTTATATCATGAAGAAAAAATAAAAGTTAAATATCAGGAAAAAATACCAGTCATGGTCTTACCAAGCTGTAAATGAATCTTTCTATAAAGGTAATGATTGTTTGCATGTAACACAGACTTATTCTGGTGGGATTATGCTGTGATGTGGCATCACAAGATTTATCTATTTTGCTTTTTGTTTTTATGTCTGTCTCTTCCTGTCTTGTGCAGTTTTAGTGGTGTGCTGAGCTGTGGGCTATATTATCCAAAGGAGATCATTTGTCTGTTTCAGTGTTATGTTTTATTTCTTTCTCCTTTGAGTTTTAAACTATCCTTCTTCTTCACTCCTGTAGATAGATTTTTCTTCAGAACCCTTTTTATTTTCCTGCCTTCAGATGTGCATGGCACTCTTGCCTAATTTACCTTCTGTGACATTCACTGTTTTCTCTGTCATATAGATGACTCATATCAGCACAGGTGTCTTTTACAAGCTGTTGGACATTGTGGCTTAAGACATGGCTTTTTACTGGTTGCATATTGTTTCTTTCAGCTTCTCATGTAAGGGTTCATGCCTAATTGATTTGGAAAAATAAAGGTACACAGCAAATATTTCTCTAAAATCAATTTCAGCACCTTTTTGTTGTTGTTGTTGATTACAGTTGTTTACAAAGGAGGTAGTGAGCCTGCCCTACCAAAGAGGATTTTTTTGTGTGTTTCTGATGGTTAAAGAGGAGAAAAACAGAAGCCAGGAGTTCAGAGGATACAGTTGCAATGGGAGTAGATAATTTCATCTCATTCATTAGTAGGGTATAGCCCTGTATCTCCACCATATTTTTAAAGCAAAAAGCTTATGACTGGTGTAAATTTTATAAATGTAGTGTAGAGCTATAACAATTTAAACCGTCTTCATTATCTGCTCAAAGCGATTCTCAAACTGTGAGTACCCAACTAGCACCCAACTGGCTTCCATCCTGAGTTGCACATTACCATTGTTTCCTATTTTTAAAAAATATTTTAATTTCAAGGTGTTTTATAATGTGTATGTGTGAGTACTCTTTTTATTTTATATTTGTTACAGGGGAAGCATGAAAGGATGGATTCATGTAAATATGCAGACGATCTGTGTGTTTCTGTGTGCATGTGTCTGTATTACAGAGGAAGAAAGATGATGGGATGAAGATCAGTTTGTCTGATAACTGGTGACACAGATCAATTTCTTCTCCTGACACAAAATTTTTTTCCTCAGACTTCTCACTTTGTGTGAAGTCTGTTGGAAAGGTTACCAAATTTCAGGTGCCTAAAATCTAGCTGTCATCATTGGAACAAAGTCATGTAGCTTGCCTATATGAATGAAAGAGAAGCAGACAGTTACAGGGCACACCTCAAGTACAATGTGCTAGAAAAGCCTCTTTCTCTCCAGCCTGGAACATCAATTATTAATTTGGCTGTAAATGTCTAAAATTTGTTGAAATAAATCCCTCCTTTAATGTCTTGAGCATCTGTTAAATAGAATCAATAACAGCTTGATTAAATATAAAGGCAAACCACCATGTTAGTGTGTTAACAGACTAGCCAGAGGGTTTCAGATGTACATAGTCTTGGCAGAAAGCTGAACATTTTTTTTTTTTAAATATTGTAAGATAATAGCATTTTGGAAAAGCAAACTGTTTTTTTACTTTGCTTTAAAACAAAACCAAAATTTTTAATAGCAAAAGTAACCAATGCAGTTTATATCACAGAGAGTGAGTCAAAGTCACTTAGGGAATGGACAGCAGTCTGGCACGTTGTAGGGAATGGCAATATAAGATGATTGCTGATTTTTAGTTTTCTCTGGTGCTTGCCTTCATATTCCACTTTTTTGTGCTACAAGTGACTTTTTCTTTCCTCTGAGTCCACTCTAATATGCCCTCCATCTATTTATTTATTTAATTTTTTCCCCCTAATTTAATGATGAAGCTTGAGGTGCTTAAGTGAAGGTGGCATCTTCAAAGTGTTCCAACCATGACTTTGAGGAAAGTCATCTCAAGGAATTTCTCTTCACTAGTACTTGCAATTAACTTTTTTCACAGTAGAATAGAATGGGAGCAGTTTCTTCTTGATCTCTAGTGTGTATCTTACTACAAGAAAATAAACTCTCAGTTTTTATGCATGTTTCATTGGGTGCAAAGGCATAGGAAGTTGCAACAGAAAGTGTTCAAAAATAAGAGTATGAGAAAAGTTACCAAGAAATGGGCAGGAATAGCTGGAAAATAATAAGATTCTTTTCATAATTCCTACTTGAAAATACAGAGACTTACTTAAGCTTGGTGGAAAAAAGCCACTGTTACAAGAATGATGAATGGACTCTACCTATCTCAGAACCTAGGCATAAGAACTGGTTAAGGTAGAAATGATTTTCTGTCTTGGTTATATTTCCTTAGAAAATCAATAGAAAAATCACTGAGCCAATAAACTCGAGGACATTCTCACGTCAGCGCATCAGAAAACAACAACTCTTAGCTCTGCTTGAATCTTTCTGAAGGGAATTATCTTTTTTTTAGTGAGACAGAGATGGACAAACTTCTCTTCATGAGCAGCTTCCTGAAGACATAGTGGTGAAATGAAAATGTTACTTGTATGATGTAACGTCTTCAGCGATATTCACTGTCCTTTTTTTATAAATTCCATAAAATTTTTATTAATAGCTAGATAATGCTCTGAACCCAACGCAACTGGATGTTACTGGTCTCAGTCATAAAATATTTCTAATTCAGGTCTCTGTTATTTGGAGATGGAAATTCAGGAACAACTTGCATTTAATGGGTCATTTTAACACTTTTTCAGACCCAGTTGAAAGAAGTCTTACTTGTGAAACAAATCAATCTGTCTCCTGCTGTTTGTTGGGATTGTATAAGACAGAAAGTTGTAAAAATTGAACAGTCCTAAAGCATTCTTTGATTAACCATAATTTGTGATAATGTATAAGGGTTTGGGTTTTTTTTTTGTCCCAGATTATTATGAAAGGAAATCTGAACCATGTTGCTTCTCCTTGTCTGTCATCCATAAAATACTCCTTTCTCTTTCTGAGTGGGTTCTTCAAGTGTTACTCCAAGTGAAACTTGGAGAAAACCAGCTTCCAGGTTTCAAGTCCCACAAACTACTCAGTTAAAAAGAACTAAATGTTGCATAATATCAAGAAATTATCCCTTCTCTTTTTTTTCTTTTTCTTTTTTTGCTGTTTCATAGCAATCAGTAATAACTTCAGACAGCTTCATTTAAATGTCAGCTTGTAAAAAAAGGTAGTAATAATTTTCATTAATTATTTTAAGAGAACTCTATAACAACCTAGGTTTTATACATATTGACATTGGCTTGCTAGCTGTAAGGGTGTTCTATCCCCTTTTTAGGGAAAGAGTAGAAAAAACCACACCTCGAGTTTATTAAAATTCAAAGGAAATTCCAAAAGTCTGGCTTTTTCATAAAACAAAATTTCTGTTTTCTTACCACCAGTTGCAGCAATGATTCTAATACTGTAACTGCAGTATTCTGATTACTGTATATATTTCTATGTGACTTACAGAGGATGTGGTCACATTAAAATATTGACATTCATTTTAAATTCATGAAAAAAATGGTATTTACTCAATCTCTTTTTCTTTAGAGAAAGATGAAATGCGAAGTCTGGGAACACAGAACATCTGAAATACATGTAGTCATAGTCTTTATTGTCATTGTTTTGAGACAACCTGCTGTGGAATTTATAGAAGTTTACATTTTAAAGGAATTGGACCCAATACTTTTTGGGATTACCAGGTGGAAAGGAGATCTCTTTAGTTTACAGCTGGCGTTGCCCTGCAGGAGACCTGAAGGATGATTTACACAGAACCTGATGGTGTTTTCCAGCCTGAAGCTGCCACATTCATGGAGAACTGTCTTGGTTTAACCCCAGCCATCAACTAAGCACCACATAGCTGCCTGCTCACTCCACCACAGTGGGTTGGGAAAGAGAATTGGAAGGACACAAGTGAGAAAAGTTGTGGGTTTAAATAAAGCCAGTTTCATAAGTAAAGCCAAAGCTGGGCATAGAAGCAAAGCAAAGCAAACCAAGGAATTTGTTCCCCACTCCCTATGGTCAGGCAGGGGCTCCATCATCCCCAGGAGAGCAGAGTCCCAGCATGCCAAACGGTGACTTGGGAAGACAAACGCCATCACTTCAAACATGTCCCACCTCTTCCTTGGTCTTCCTCCGGCTTTATATGTTGAACACAACATCATATGGTACAGGATAGCCCTTTGGTCAGCTGGGGCCAGCTGTCCCGGCTGTGTCCCCTCCCAGCATCTTGTGCAGCCCCAGCCTGCTTGCTGGTGAGGTGGGCTGAGAGGCAGAAAAGGCCTTAGATCTGTGTGAGCGCTGCTCAGCATTCCCAAATTATCAGTACCCTATCTCAGCCAAAACCAGCACAAGAGCTCATGTTTTGGAGTTAGTATAAAGGCACAATAAGACACATTGCCATAGGTGGCAGTTAGAGTACCACTTCTTTTCCAAAGCAGGGCTGTTGTGTAGGGGAAGTTTGTTGGGCTTGACCTGAGGGCCTGGTATGAGCAGCAGGGAAAGCCACTGCATCCAGTCCAAACAATTCAAGTTACACAGTTCCTTTGAGAAACTCTCTTTTCGCTGCAGAATTTTGCTTTGACTGTGCAGTGCCCATTGAATGTTTTCCTTCCTGCTTTTACATCCTTTTGAGTAGGCTCTTAATCATTCTGATGTAGCAACAGGAATTAAAGCACCATTGCTTGATAGAAAACTAAGCTAGGACAGTGGTTACTTTTCCATCCCTGAATTTGGGCTGGTGCTCCTTTGGGTGTTGGGGATCGATGGCTACTGTTGGTAAATCAGCGCAGGCTGGGATTCAGCACTCACATCCCATCTGCATGCTGCTTGGTATTGTGCTGAAAAAGGGTGTGTGTTTGATTCTTGGAATTAACTGTGACAGCAAGATCATTTTGACTGATGGCTTCCGTAGCACGCATATATGTATATTTGAAAGATGCTGGTGATATTCTGTTTTCTCTGCATCATACCTTTGCTTAGGGAAGAGAATTTCCCTTCCTCAGCTGCTATTTTGACTTTTTTTTTAAATCAAATATGCAAATTTATAAATTGTGAAGTGATTTGTTGTGGATTTTTTCTTTTTTTCATTTCCTTTAATTGAGGATAAATTCTGCACGCCAAGCATGTCCTCTGGCAAGTAAATGAAAGTAAAAAGAAGAAATACAGAATGTTTGCCATTAATTCCTTTTTCATCAGCCTCTGAAGTTTCTTCCCACAGACTATTTCATTTTGTTTCTTATAACGCTGCATCCTCTTGAGACTTCATTTAAGTGGCAGCTCATGCCTGTCCTCAGCTGTGCGTGCCCTCGGCAAACAGACGCAATTGCTGAGTAGCGGGCATCAGAACTTTAAATGCCATTGTTTGGGTTTTAGGCTTTCAGCAAGATTGCAAAAGGAATGCAGCAATCCTCTGGGAAACTGAGCATCAGTATTTCATTTAGTGGTACAGTTAGATCAGGAAGCTCTGTGTGTGCAAAGGTATTTATTTCAGAAAACTTTGTGGAGTTGAGAGAGATTAATAAATTTTCTCTATTAGCAAGTCAAATGCTCTCAGCATATGACTACAATCTGAGACCATTTGGCTACAGCAAGTCAAAGCTGTTTAAAGAAGACAGACAAATTATCAGATTTAAATTTTAGATTGATTTCTTTAAAATATATGTATTTTTTAAAACCATTTTAGTAAAGGAGGTGAGATAAATAAGAGAGCTGCTTTTTTCAGGAAGTTTTAGAGATTTTTCTATCTATTGGCTAGCTCATTCTCTTTTATTGATTCGGTCAGTCATCAAGTGTTCTCTCATTTAGGAGTGAAAGCGAGTTTTTCACTATGGAGCCAAAGCCTTATTACACTAGCATTTATCAGGGGAACGTCAGTTTATGTCAGAAGACATTTGAGATAAAAGCAATGCATGTGAAAGGAAGTTTTAATCTTGATGAGAACTAGCACTGAATGGGTGCATGATGCAGGTGCACTGTTACCCTTGCTCATTTATTGAATAGTGACATTGCTCTGTCAGTGTTATGAATAAATATATGGAATGCAAATTCTTTTTACCTCAAATTGATTAGACATCACATGTATGTAGAAAGAAGATAATAAGGGTAAGTGGCATTGCACTAAATAGAGTAACAGTTACTATTGCTATGAGTGCCTTGAGGGATATTATACTTACCCTGTTCCAGTGGTAAGTTTAATATCCTTGCCCAATTTAATCTTTTAAATCTCTGAGAGTTCTTAACACTCATTCCACTGGGTTAAGACAATATCCTAAAATTTCAAGAACTACATCTGGGATGTAAACAATTTTTAACCTAGTGTCTCTCTACCTTTTCCCTCACCTCTAGCCTGGAATTCCTATTACCAGGACTTCATATGCAGATGTTAGCAGATAATCATTACGGGATCTTTTTAAGCATCATTTCTTAGAAGATAGGGACTTTTTTCAATGATTTAAAATGTATTATGTGTGTCTCTTCTTTTGCGCTTAAGTCTTCTGGGATGTTTTTAATTCTCTGATGAAAGCAGTAGTGATATTTCAAAGAGGATTATAGGGAAAAAAAGGGAGATTATTTCCAGAGAGAAGGTGTAACTTCTGGTTTTGTGTCTGAGAGCAAACTGTATTCCCTGGCACAAAGGTAGCAGCTTTCTTTCCATGAGTGCTCTCATGTTGGACAGTAACCAGATTCGTGCTCTCTATATACAAGCTTTTGGAATCAGTGTTAAAATTTACAGAGTTTTTTACAAATAAGGACATGATACATCGCACTTAACTTCATAAAAACATGAATTGTCATGAATGGTGGAGAAAACACAAATATTCAGTAACAAGTTGGTTTCATCATGTCTGGTCAAAAATGTCTTTGTACTGAGGAGGTCATGCCAGTTGTTTTCACATGACAGTTGGTGCAGCAAGGGTGCAGCAAGAGGCCAGAAGGTCTGCTGAGGACTGCACGGTGATCACGTTGATGTGCAAGAGGTCAGGGCAGCAACACCAGCTGAAGCAGACAGATGTCCTCAGCACATCAGAGGCTTAGACTTAGAAAGAAATCCTGAGGGAAGTGCCACCAACCAAGTCTGTAGCTATTTTGGGATGCCTGATGTATCTCCTGGGGTTGGACATAACAATGTCCTTACCTGTGGGAGGCAGGCTGTGGTTGTAGGAGTTTGCAGCAGGAGGTCAACAGACTGCATACCTTCTTGGGAAGACAAACAGGTCTTCATAGAGGGATGTGAAGGGTAATGAGAGATGCTTCTGTAAAAGCAAAAGGAAGGCTATGGAAAATGTTGGAATGTTGCCTAGTGTGATGGGAGACCAAATGACTAAGAGTAGATCAGTACTTAGCACCTTTCTTATCTTGTTCACTGGCACAGGACTACTAACAGAGTCTATGAGAAGATTATGTTAGGGAGCATCAGCCCATGCAACAGTATGGGCTTGGGGTCAACTGGCTAGAAAACAGCTTTGCAGAAAATGATACAAAGGTCCTAATCAAAAATAAGTTAAAAGATGAGCCAGCAGTGTGTCCTTGCAGGGAAAAAAAGTAAAATAAAAAAATGACAGCGGCATCCTGGGCCCTGTTAGCAGAAGTGTAGACAGCAGGTCCAGAGCAGTGATTCTTTCTCTCTATTCATCTTCTGAAAATCTGCAGCTGGCATACTCCATCCAGTTTTGTGCTCCCCAATAAAAGACAGACATGGACATACTAGAGGTGATGCAGTGCAGGGTACTTGGGGGCTGGAGGACTTGATACATGAGGAGAAGCTGTTAGAGCTGGACTTTCTTGACCTGAGGAGGAGGTGGCTAAGGGAAGACCTTACCTCTTACATTACTTACAGTGGATCAGATGGCCTCTGGAGGTCCCTTCCTTCCCAAGTGATCCTGTGATTCTTAGTATCAGCTAATATTGTGCTTTGTAGGAGGCATGACTGGACAGCGACATTTCTGGACTTGTATGGTATCCAGATATCACTGGAGGGGATTTTTTTTATTGAACGGCTGAATCAAGAATCTGTGCTTTCTCTATTCTAATCTTTATTGCCCAACATGTATATGATGTCTATTAAGTTGCTGCTTTTTTGCAACAGACTAGAAATGTGCATTTTTCACTATAACTTCAATCATTGTCTGGTGAGATTCTTCATGGGTGAGATTTTTTTTGCGATTTTTGTCAGCATATCACTGTACTTTTAGCAATCCCAGTATAGAAGCACCATGTTATTTTGATCATCCATTTTCCTAATCGCCTTAGGAATATTTTTACCTTTAAACAGAGGTACCTGTGTCATGTAACCCTGGCTAGCAAGTAAGCACCACACTTGGGTTCACCTCTCCCAGCTCCTGAGATTTGTTCACCTCTCCCTGCCCCTGAGGTTTGTTCACCTCTCCCAGCCCCTGAGAGATGGGGAAGAGAATGGAACACAAAACACAAAACACGGCACTATACTGGCTGCTGGAATGAAAGTTAACTTTTTCCCAGCTGAAACCAAGACAACCTATCACACAGTGCTTTCACGAGCTGGTAAACCTTTGTTTGATATTTGATCACGGTAACCAGCTTAAATATTTTAGAATTCCACTTTTCTCTGTGCTGAAAATCCCATTTCATTATGACTTGGCTACATTTTTTTTCATTTGGAGGGTAGATGATTTCTAGTTCTGAAATTAAGCAAATTCCAGAGTAGCTAACTTTTAAAAAGAAGCTTTTATTCAAAACACCCAAGGAGGATTTTATCCAACCAGAGACTGAGCAAATCATCAAATTTATAAGACTCTAAAATAAATAAGTAAGTAAGTAAATAACATCGCAGGTTACAGAGCTCTTCTGAGCACTTCCTAAGTGGCTGATGATGTTCAGAATATCTGAATGCTGTCAATGCAGAAAACATATTCTTGTTTTGATTCCATCTTTGGGGAAAAAGAAAAGTCCAAACCAACACCTTCATAAATATGAGAGATAGATGAGAGAGATGCTATTCATCTTCTGGCTTTACTACTATGAAAAATTTCACACTATGTTTATAAAACATTAACAGCAAGATAAAATGCATCAGTCTAATTCTGTAGAGACTAAAGAGTAGAGAGAGTCCAAAATACGGTTGGACAATCTTTATAAGGAAAGGACTTATGACTGTAACAATTCCATCAAATCAGCTTTTTTTTGTTAGCAGCCAGTAGTGATCACAGAAAATATTGAAGTAGATATTTTGTGGAAAAGACTAGAAACAGATGAAGGAAACTATGCAGTTGGTTTTTACAGAGTAGGAATAGTGGGTGTTAATCCCCAGAGAACGTAAAGAAAACAAAGTGTAGAAAGAGTGAGAACATTTCTAGTAAGTCCAAAATGATCTTTCAGCAAAACTGATGCTCCTTTCTCTGAGCTTAATGCAGACAGATGTGACAACTAATAGGTGTATGTATAAACAAAGTCTATTTTTCTCAGAATAAAATTGAATGTGGGGTTGTTTGGAGGGGTTGGGGTTTTTTTTATGTTTGTTTAATGTTCATTGGCTGTGTTCTGATTGAATCCAAAGAGACTCGGGGAGGATGAGTTCTGTTTTAACTCAGCTTATACTGGTGCCTCCTACACTCTGTTGGTAGGGTTCATACAAAAGCAGCTAGTGTCAGGTGTGTTACATAAATGCTGTTCAGAAACTTTGGGTATATACAGTCACTGCAAAAGCTGCTATGGGAGTAAAACAAGTATGGCAAGCCAGGTTTCCCTAAAAATCACTTTGTGCACTTTAATTTTTTTTTAATTGAAAGTATTACTTCCCCTCTTAAGTAGCAGTTAGCCTTTATTATGAATAATGAACTAATAGTCAGTTCTTTTTTGTTGCAATCAAATGTTTTCACGGTGTTCCTTCCAAGACTGTCAGTGGTACCATGCAGTGTTCCTCAGCATCTGAACTTTTCAACTTCTGGTGGTATTACTACTGTGGCTAGAGCGTATGTTTGAGCAAAGTCTTCACTTCCCGAGATATTTAAATCCTGTTCCTGAGTGCAGTCATAAATTTTATGAGTATAGAGTACATTGGGATATTTTATGATCTAGTTTCTGAAAAGGTATCTATCAGCCCCATGTTTGTGTCACATTCAGTGTATTGTCAAGACTAATGAGAACAACATACTAAAAAACTTCTGGATATAAGAGCAACTGTGATGCGATTAGTATTGAAGTCAAGTACTTGAAGTGTCCTATGTCAGCAATTTATAGTGTGTTTGATAAGTATTCTTGACTGATGTGTGCTATGAAAGCAATTCTGGGGTATAAACTTGGGCCTGGATGGCATACTTTGGAGTGACAGTAGAATATGGCATGTTTGATCTCTACACAAACTTAAATAAGAGCATATGATTTTCTGAAAATTTTTAATATCTTTCTAATGTATTGACTCACTGATGAGAGTGTACTCTATCTTTTGAGAACATACCTAAACCCTGAGTTATTTTTTATATTTAAAGAAAAAGAGTCTGATTCTAGGAAGAGGAGGGTTTGGGGTTTTTTTTTAATTCTGCGTGTATTTGCTACATGACTTCTATTACTGCCTGCTCACCAGACTTACCTGAATTCCTCCTTTAGTACTAAGTGTGCTTTAATTTTAAAAGCGTGTATTTCACTCTTTTTTTTGTTTTGTTTTGCTTTTTGACTTCGGTTGTCTTTCAGGATGGTTTTTTTGGGAGGGGGTTGGGACAGAAAGCTGAATAGATGACTGTATCAGCTAATTTTACCTTTATTTCTGTAATAGTATCTTCAATGGTCTCTATGCCTGTGATCTTTCTTTTGTTACTGTTAGAATACTTTATTTTGTGGCAAAATGCACAGGCTTTCATTATTCCTAAAAAAAACCCTCAAAACCCAAACAAAAAACCAAGCCTCTGAAAGGCATAAATAATGTTTCCAGATAGCTGTCTCAATGTCCAGATCTCAGAGGTGATTTTCTTATCTATAGCTAGATGAAAACACTTAAATGACTTGAACAATGCAACCTCTAAATTAAAATTATTTCGTTTCCTATAAATTAAAATGATATAATTTAATTATGGGAATGGAATTCTCTTTACCAGAATTGAAGGGAAGATAGAGGGAACAAGTGTATTGTTTTAACTGGTGAATTTGAGAAAGCAAATGACTTGAACTTAATGAATTTTTTTTGGAAGAACCTAAAGTGATGGAAATTCTTTGAGCTGAAAATGGATCAGGATGAAACTTTTACTGTTCCATCAAATTTCTCACAAATGCAGTTCTTCAATGCTGAAGAATTCAATGCATACTGAATGGTTAAATGTCTCACACTGCAGGTCATCAATAACAAGTGAACAGACCAGAAGTAATGCTGTGTATTTTAAATTGTCTGTTGGGTTTTGGTTATTCACAGAAGCACAGCAATGGTTTAAAAGTGGAAGGCCTTCTGCTTAGTGTTGGTGTGAGTGGGCAGCTGAGCATTTTGGGTCAGAGGTTTAGAAGGAAAAGCCCACAAAGGGAGGCTGCAGCACCGTCTTTCACTCAATACCTCACAATGGGCTGCAGCTGGAGGCAGCACCTTTCTACAGCCACCCTGGTCCTAAGCTTGACAGGTTTCATCTCCATGTCAGCCCTTTTGCCAACAACTGGTCAGAGCTGCCAGACTGAACCTCTGTGGCCCTGCCCATTGTTGCCTTTAGAGGGGCATCTATTCGCACAGGGAGGTGCCATAATCCCACAGATGATCCACAGGTTTCTCACCAGGTATCTGAAGATGTGGTGCCCCTCATGCTGAGTGGATTTGGGGTTGTAACATCATCAAGGCAGTAAAACTAACTTGTCTTATGGTAGGCTAAACCCAGCTCGTGTTTATTGTTAATGGGTCAACCAACCAACACTTGGTGAATTTTGTGTTATGGTGAGAGGAAAAGCCAACATCAAAGGGTTGAAGTAACTTTGCTAGTACTTCACTGCCACAGGACAGTGTTGTCTGTCTTCAGACACCTCTTGCTTAAAACCTAAAAAACCTCAAGACAGTCCTGAGGCCATGCTATAGCATGGCCTGTATTCCCTGAAAACCATGATTAGGTGTACTTTTGCCCTTTGTGTTGCCTAAGTTTCTGTCCTGCCTGGGCTTGTCTAAGGTATCTCAGGTAGGGACGATTCAGCACATCTATGTGCAGAAGCACTGGAGCTTTTTCAGCATTCCATTCTGCATAAAGCCCTCTGGGTGCCACTTAACACGCTCTTGATGAAGGACAGTTAACTGCAGGGGATCTTGCACTTTAGTAGACAGTAACACCTGAAATAGTATACATTCCTAATTGAAATCTCATTATCTTTGGAGCAATGCTAACTTTGAGAAGGACCCCTAAAACCATTACAGTTATTGTTCTGCTTCAATCAGTTTTAATAATGTGTAATGCATGAGGGCTCTAGCTTCTGCTTTACGTTCTGTGTTGTTCTTTAGAGTTTTAATAAGATTTTATATTGTTTTAATTAATTGAACATCGTGTTATGAAACTGATGTATGAGTTATTTTTCCCCAGGCGTCAAAGATATTACCAATAAAACCATGAGGTGTCAGAATTTATTTTTTAAAAAGATGGAAAAATTGTGTCAGAAGAAATTAGGATAACATATAGACTCAAAATAGCTTCATTACAAAACATTCTTAATATTTATTTTAAAAAGGTTTGGAAGAGGTTTGCATATGTTTGTGTATTTGAGGAAGGGTAAAAATAAACACAAATTCCATAGATGGTAAAATCAGATGTTTTACTGTTATGCGATGGTGTATTGAAACCTTACATCCTTTTTTGTGAAACAAAGATATGGTCTAGTGTGTAGATATAATGTTTCTCTAGGAATGGTCGTTTGTAATTAACAAATCTCCGGTGCATCTCACTATGGACAGAGAAAAAAGATAATTGTCCTTTCTTCTTTCATAAGTGTGGGGTTTTTTCTCCAGGTTTTGAGAAAGTCATGCAGTTCAGCCTTTCTGACTGCTTGTTGTAAGAGAAAATCGGTATTAATTTGAAGTACTGGGATGTCAGTGGAACTAATAGAGGTAAAAGCTCTCCAAATTATCCAGCAGGATTTTCAGACCTTGCCTGAGTAGCTGAGTGGAAGTAAATGTTCCTGCAGAGGATGGTGCTGCCTTTGTGCTGCTGCTGTTTCACCTCTGGCAAATGAGGAGAGGGCAAAATCAGACTTGCTGAAAGTAGCAGTGCAATTATTTTGCTGCAGAAAGATTGCCAAAAGATTGACAGGGTGTGTGTGCTGACAAAATGTGCAAGTGTAATGGGATTAGACATTCGTTCAAGTATGGGGG
The DNA here is from genome assembly GCA_027925045.1 of Hypotaenidia okinawae. Lineage (NCBI taxonomy): Eukaryota > Metazoa > Chordata > Aves > Gruiformes > Rallidae > Hypotaenidia > Hypotaenidia okinawae. Next base: position 126,464,018 of record BSDF01000001.1, read on the forward strand.
CCCGGACCTGCGTACTTGTTGGAAGCAGACTACTTTCTAAAATTTAGAAAATGATACTAGTTTGTAATGGGCTAATGGTTTTCCTTTCAGAAGGTTGTTTGTCTGACTACATGTGCATTTATGCTATTTCCCTCCTACTCACTCAACACTCAAATACGGAGTTTTCAGAGGCAGACATGTAAGCCCATTCTTCGACGTCCCAATAGAGGTGGCTGACATTCAGAAGACTCACCACTCACACTTCAAAACATATGCTTCGTTTGCTTTGTTGCATTTGTTTATCTGAAAGGTAGTACAATTCATAGTACTAAAATAAATATCATTTAGTTATATCATACAGTAAAAGTTTTTCATTGCTGTATCTACTAGGAATTTTTCTGTCTTAGTGTAGCCTCAAACCGACATGATGTTTCTTTCTTATTAGGGTTTTCATGCTAGATGTGACAAGACAAAACAGTAAAACTAACATTTTCCACTAAAGTTGCTATTATCACCATAGTTTATACTTCTCTAATCTAATATGAAGGATTTGACTGGATGAAATCCTAGGTGAAACTGTCTCTATAAATGTAGAAAGCTTTGTATGTTCACAGATTGGTTTCTTTATTTTATCTATCTATTCATATTTTCATTACATGTAAAAGAAAGTAGTCATTCAGGGTGTTTCCTCAGTCTTCAAAGAAAATACCAAGAAACCCACAAAATCCCCTGAAAACACATGGAATTATGTAACAATATAAACTTCATTATAATTGTATGCAAATTAATTACTCTCATAAAAAAAAGTTTATTTCACTATGAACAGGGGGAAATACAAAGCCTTGTGCTATGTCTGAAAAGTCAGTCCTGTGAATGAGGATCTGCACCATGAAGATTTGAGCATATGTTCAAATGATTGGGTTGTACTCTTAAGAGTTGCTACTCATATCTGAGGCATGTCACTGGTAATGAAGTGAAACCCACACCTTGTTTTCACACTTGACTGTGTGTCAGCAATAGATGTCTGCATCCCTGGATGCATCTGAAAATAACCTCAAGTGAAGGTTGTTTTACTTGTTCATAAAAATAATCTTTTCTGAAGACAGGGCCCAATTTGCTAAATAAAGCTTTTGAATATTCTATTAGTTAAAAGCATCTGTCAAATGTGAATTTTAGTCCCTTCTGTATTCTGGGACTTGCAGAATTAAAAACCACAACTCTGATAAATGCAACTTGCACGACTGATTTCTGCAGAGCAAAGTTATACTTTTAGCTTCCACTCATTCAGAATTTGATGCTCTCTTCGAGGACTAACTCTTATCCGTTGTTATCTTGAAAAATGTGTTGGGAACCTAGAAATGCCTTAATGATATTCATAAGCTTATCTTCACAATAGAAAAGACCTTTTTATCTTTCTTTTTAATCAAGTCATTAGCATGAAACTCAGAGATGTAATCATACCCGACTGGAATTGGGGTCATGCCATAGGCTAGCTGAATAGGAGGCTTCATGGCATGATGATGTATAGCCATTTCACAACAATGCTCTTAACTCAATAAGTCTGCCCTTTAATTACATTTAAATCTTATTTGAGAAGTTTTTATCATTATGTAAATTGTTCAGTAAATGCTTTCTTTCTAAGACACAGTAAAATTTCTGCTTATGGACTGGAAAGACAGATTATTTAAAAGCCTGATGGAGGGGCAGAGAGTTTCTCTCCTACTTCATTCATTGCAACAGAGCACAATTATGTTGGCTGAAGTGGTCTATACGGTACCAAATGTTATATTCTTCACTGTTAGATTCTCGCTGTTTGGAAACAAAATAGGTCCCAAAATCTTATCTCAATTATTTGCATTTTGATCTGAAAAATTAAAAAAAGAAAAAGAAAAGAAAAGAAAAAGAGAGAAACAGACATAAGTGCAATACCCAACAAGCAGTTCTGAGAAAAAATGATGACATTTAAAAGAGAGAATTCCAGCTAGACCAGTAGTGTTCTTGAAAAGCAAAAAAAAAGATGCTTCAGGGTTTTGTTCCATCTAAAACACAGTATTTTCTGTCTAGAGCACATGATTTCTTTTGTTTAAAATAGAAAATATGTTATTTATGTTCAAAATATTTGAAGATAATAACTAGCTCACAAGGACAGCCTGTCAGGATGTGCAGACTGGCATTCTACTGACAGAAACAAAAGAAATACATTAAGAGCATCTTGCACTGGGTCTACCACTCACGCTTAAAATGCATTGGACTTGCTGTGCTGTAGCCACTAATTCAGTATCTCCAGAGCTGTATCACCCACAAAACTATTCCTCTGTCTAGCAGACAGAAGAATAAGCCATGATCCTGAAAGAGGTGCCACGCTCATGGGTCTTTGTCCCCAAAGGCTGCTGCAGTCTGCAAGGTTGTTAAAAAAAAAAAAAAGTCTTAAACTTTCTGAACCTCACACAGAGCTTAATGCTTTATGCAGAATCAGATTTTCAGAGGTTTAGGTATAAATAAGTAAAAACAAGTAGGAACTTTAATTTTAATCTTGTCTCTAACCTCTTCTGGACAGAGATGTAAAATATAGGCGGTTACCCCAGTTCTGTTATCTGTAGAAGCCACAAGGGTTTTAAAAAAATCTTTGAAGGGGGAACTTTTTTGGATATATCAGCTGAACTCCCCTGTTGATAAAAGTATGCCAGGCCCTAAGAACTGCTGTATCCCCTCCAAGTCCACAGAGCAGCAACCTGTTCTTTATAAATGTGCTTCGCTCAGTAATATTCTTAGAATTAAAAAAAAAAAAGATACTAGCATGAAACAAATTTGTAAGTTCTACCTTCTCCAGGCACCTGAAATGATGTTTAACCAAAGAGAATGCAAAATAGAAGCAGAAAGAAACATACATTACTGAGGGGTCTGGGGATCAGCAACCAGAAAAGAACATAGAAATGAGGGGGGTTTACTCACAAAAGGAGGGAGGAAAAAAAGTGAAAAGAGAAAAATAGAGCTATGAGGAAAGAAGAAAAGACAGAGAGGGAAAGGAAAGGAGAAGAATGGAATGGAAGGAAAGGAAAAAGAAAAAAAATGAAGAGGAAAAAAGAAGGAAAGAGGGAAAGGACAGGAAGAGGGCAGGAAAGTGAAGAGGGAAAGCTTAATAGGAAGGGAGAAAAAAGGAAGCTAGGAAAAGAGGAAAAAAGGAGGAAGGAAGAGGAGGAAAAAAGGATTACATCATTCATACTGTCAGTACTCTGTAAGAAGTTGAAATAAATATGCTACTAATTTATTTAAAATGTTTAGCTGTTTTGTGGCTTGGCTTTTTTTTCCAGAAATTATTTAGACGGAAGATAACATGCTCTGTTAATATAAATACGAAGGGGACAATTAGTTCAGCTAGCTGCACAGGCAAAGAAGGATTATAGAGGTGTAAGATCTTTGTTTTGAGTAATTTTTTTATAGCTTTTTTAGCTACTTCAGTATTAGTATTACAGAAACAGTGCTGTAAAGAATAGTACTTCTGAGCTATATGTAGCTGCAGAGGTAGTACTTGCTGATATTTCAAGTACATGCATGCAATTATGCAGCCTGATTTTATTTTTTTAATTGCTGCCAATAAAAATAGGGATTTTTTTCCCTCTATGTTGACTTCCTTTAATCAGATGGTGCTGTCTTTAATTTTCTGAGCCCTCATACCTCAATTAATTCCATTTATTTCATTACTTTGTACAGTGCCTAGAAAATGCAAAATGCTTTATTGGAAATAAAAAGCACAATTCCAAGGATGGAACTGAGTTTGTGGAGGGGGATATAAGTGCTTTATTTTATTTAAATTATAGCATAATTCTTTTCTTTCTAACTTGTCTAAGAGATAAATGTTTTGTCAGCTGTGATGGATTAATTTGTGTCTTAGTCTGACTTGTATATAGTCCAACTAGTGTAACTAATTACTGCTTTCTAGGACTTTGTTTTACTCACAGCCTACCAATCCCTCTCTGAGGTATTGCCAAAATAATGGTGGGTTTTGTCATGTGTCCTGTTCTTTGTATGTCACGGTTATATATCGCATATGGGATATGAAGGGTATTGACATTAAGTATTTCTGATAAAGTATCTCAAACCAAATCCTTGTCAGACTGTCTATGCTCTGTGGAGGGTGAAAGGACTTTCAATAGACTAGGTTTCACAGCAAAGGCACCACTGTGTTTCACAGGGTACTGTGTAGAATAAAATACCTGGAGTCACAGGGGAATTTATCTTACCTACCAAGAGGATCAGGGCATGAGGACAAGTGCTCCAATGAAGAATGCCAGCAGCAGTTCCAAGGGGGAGAACTGAGTTGGGAAATGAGAAATGTATCAGTCCCCTAGCTTTATGGAAATATTGGGTGTGCTCTCTCACAGTCTTAGCATACTTCTCCCCTGAAATCACACATAGAGGTTTCAAGGGCTCAGGTCAAAAGTGAAACAGTCAGAGACGATTTCCTCGCTCTGTTTAGCCCAGGAAGATTGTTCCCCTCAGGACTAGTTTATTTAATGTCTTTATCGTTCTTCATTTTGTGACTTAATTCAAGATTTATTCTATATAGCATAATAATTTAAATATGCATTGTTAATTGTGTAGAGACCTAAAATAGCTATTGAGCAAAGTTTCTACAAACAGATATTATGGTACCCTTTATCATCTAACTATATATTTCACCTAAATAAAGGAGAATTTCACTCTGAAACTCTAAGGCAAATCTGCACTTGATGGGGTTGCAGTTCTTTCTAAGCAGTTCAGCTCACTCTAAGCATAATTTGAGATCAAAAAGATGTGGATTTGAAAATTAATTTAGACTGAGATCAAAAAGATGTGGATTTGAAAATTAATTTAGACTAAGACCCAATACTCATCAATACTCATCAATGAGTTATTGTAACCAGTGTTTTCTTTCATTACTTGTTTTCCATTTTACTACCTGCTCTTTTTAAGAGAATCTGTTTCCAAAAATCCTCAGTAATAACCACTAAAGCAAAAATGCAGCGTACAGTCAAATTATGTCCAACTGCAACTCAGTATAATTATACCAGGATTGATTTTTTTGACATCTGCAGTTCCTCCACATGCTTGAACACATTGGAAAAGATGAAAATGTAGTAAATAGTCTATATTTAGTCTATATTCTATGTTTCTTGGTATGATGTGCAATGATAGCATACTTATTTGCAAGATCTTATTTGCAGATCTTCCTGCTTTATTCTTTTCAAGAAGAATAATCTAGCACATATTGTTTTTTCACTTGCATGCTAACCTTTGATGAGTGCTTCACCTTTTATGTTTGTTGCCCATTTAACTAACTGTCAAAATGTATTGTGATACTATCAAGTACTCTGAAATAAAAATAATGTGGCTTGATTTTATTTTCAGAAATACCTATGTGTCAGGAGAAAAGCATGGGATGTCTACTCTATGAGACACTTTTTCTAAACCCACAAATTTTGTGTTATAAAAAGCTATGAGTCTATTTGTGGTAAAACACCGTGGGGGTATAAATTTGACAGCTTCCTACTGTGGATAGGTATTCTACATACATGTTTCATGGCACATGTTCTTGCCAAAGAAAAGGCAACTATTTCCATCACTACCCTAAAAATAAGCATTTATTGCAACAGCTAGTGCATACAATAATTCTTTCATTCAGCAATAGATTTATTGGTCTTTAAATATGGAAGGACCTTAGTAGTATACAGACATTAAAAATTAACTTTTTTTGCTATGAACTTTATCCTTTTTTTGCATACCGTTTTGGCTGTTTAAATCAGGTTTGTGTTGCTTAACCTAGCTTGAATGAAACCTCCAAATACATACATGAAGGGAGAGAAATTTTATTAAGTATTCTTCAGTCAAGCAAACAAAAAATACTGTAGCTGGAAGCTGAAGCTAGCAACATTCAGACTTGAAATAAAGTACAAATTTTCAAGTAAGGGCATTTATACTTGGAGTATTCCACATGGTTCTGTACCTTAATAATGACATTTTTAGAGTCTGAATTGTCTATTTAATATCAACCAATAAATACAATACTTAGAATACAGTTGTGTTCTGCCGAATTGCTTCGGATGTGTTCCAAACTCATTCTTAACTACGTTGCTGCTAGGATGACCACAGATAAAGTAAAATAGTTACATAAGAACTTCTATACTGTACTGAAGACATTCCTAGCCCACCTTGAAATTGCTCCAAATATAGTGCTAGTCGTTACTGTGCAAGAAATAGGTATCCAGCAAAGGATGGCAAATGACATTTAGAACAGCAGTAGGTGAACCAGGACAATCTGCTCATGATTCAATGCAGCTAACATTGCACTTAGAATATCAAATAAAACCAATTCAATTAGGAGCACACCAAGTAGGCAAGTGATGTGCTTCTCTCCTTCAAAGTCATTCTTCTAAAGAAAATTACAACAAATTCCCATTGGGGGCTATCTGTGATGCTCAGTTAGTGCTGGGTCTTGCTCTCAAATACCATAAATCATTTCCCTTTCACACTTCATCCCCAGCATTCCTGTTTCAGGCAGCAAGAAACCACCACCAGAAATTTTAGTGCCCAAGCCTCCCAGGAGAAAATGCAGAGCTTTATTCACTATGTCATTTTCTTTGTGTCTTTGTGTGCCTCTTTGCTTGAAAGTAAAAGTACTTTCATGACTACATGGCTACATATGGAGTACTTGTGTGCTCATGTATGTCCAACTTTAAATTATTATTTCTGGTTTTATTATTTTTAATGAGTTTGATTCAACCACCGTTCACTGCAAGAGAATCCCTGACCTTGTGGAGCTGCAGCATGCAAACGCCTTCGAGGAGGGCAGCCAATGTACAAAGGCAGCATTGAGTGTGTGGGCAGGCAGGAATGCTGGAACCAGGCAGCTCTCTGAAGAATGTTCTTTTGGCAGAAACAGCCGTGCTAAAAATGAGGGGGGAAATGAATTCAAAATGTAGAGCTGGCCTGCAGTTACGAAGTGATAAGAGAAGTTGGCTGTTTAACAGGAGCTGCCAGTTGCATATTCTAGGTCCTCACTGTTCTCGGGCCCTCCTACAGCCATGGCCCTGACCAGTGTTTTGATATAGCACAAAGTGGCTGTTTATTGCTATTGACTGCTGAGGCCCGTGCTCCGAAATGTGTTCTGTCAACAGAATGTAAGTGAACTTGGCATTTTAAAGCCCGGCTGCTGCAGACAAGTAGATTTCTTGGAATTGCCATGCAGCAGGACCGGTGTTGCAGTCCCCAGCTCAAACTGAAAATGTTGCACAGGAAGACGTATCATGTGAAGGTCAGATTTACCTGAGACCCTGAGGGTTTTGTGGGGTTTTTCTTTCCTCTTTAGCGTGGTAAATATATCTTCTTCTGGCTTTGTTGTCTGTCAAAGGCTGGACTTCCAACTTTCTAAATTTTTTTCGACATTTTCTGTATGGAAAAAAATGCCGATGGCCTTCGCATGAAAGGGAAATACGGCTTTCTACGTAGTACATGATAGTGCCATAAAAGGAGTCATCAAAATCTGTTCTAACTCCGTGTTACACTGAGGATTTCTTTCTACTTTTTTGAGAAGTGATAGTTTCTGTGATTTTGTACGAAATCACACGTATTGTTTTCTATTCCTTCTGTAGGAACTACAGGCAGAAATTGATGCTCATACAGACATCTTCCACAACCTGGATGAAAACGGGCAGAAAATCCTGAGGTCCCTGGAAGGTTCTGAGGATGCAGCTGTATTGAAGAGACGTCTGGATAGCATGAACATCAGATGGAGTGATCTTAGGAAGAAATCTCTAAACATTAGGTAGGATATGAACATAAGTGAAAGCCTTCAGTTGGTGTGTAAGGTGGGCTGCTGCGTCTTGCCAATAAAAGAAAGGGGGTAATAGTGTTTCTGATAGAACTATTTCTGTCCACTTGGAAATTATTTGTGCTATTTTGAATGTTGGATTAACTTTGTAAGAATGATTAGGTTTTTTGGTGAGAAAATGATAGTAGGGGATTAGGATTTGAGGCATATGATGAGGTTTTTTAATTACAGAAGGAGAGATTAGCATGTTCAAACAGTAACTGTACCCCCTCTAAATGTAGGCTTTTTGTAGAGCTGGGTATGACTTATCAATGAGTCATGAAAGAAAGTGATAAACTATACCTGTATTTATGATAAGATTCGTCTCTAAGGCTGCTATTTCCAGAGCAAAACTAAGAATAGCCTTGCAAATGAGATGACATGTTATTTAAGATTTTAGCTGTTGTCTGGAGAGTGGACAAGGTTACCAAATAAAATCCAGTAGTAAAAGGAAATCCATAGGTAGTGTCTCAAGAGAAAAAACTTCTCTTTGCAAAGGAAATTATAATAAATGGTTATGTTACAAGTGAGGAAGTAGAGGTACAGGCTTCAGAGTGCTTTTCAAAAGCAATTGTTCTGGAAGCTTCTCTTCAGAAATACAACTTTTACAATACGCAACCCAGCTTTGCTGTGTTCATTCTTGGTCTTTCTTTTGCCCCTTTTTTTGTTTTTTTTTTCTTCATTTTCTTGCTTGATATATCTTGGTTGGTGGCAGTTGGGAAGGCAGCAAAAAGCAGAAGTGTTTTTCAAAGTAATGTATGAAATATTAGCTTTTTTTCATCTTAGGTCCTGAGGGAGGTCAGTCTGTGTAATGACAAAAGCCATCTTCATAACATCAATCATTAAAAATAAATGAAGGATGTGAAGTTGAAAAGATATTAGTAGCCGAAGAAAGAGAGACAAATTCATCCTTTTCTCTTTTTTCCTGAGGAGCAAAAGAAGAGGGATACAACCCTTTGAGGTCTCTCTGAGTTTTTTTCTTATTTTAGCCGTGAACTTGCCCAAATGCAGCAATATTTGAGATAAGAAAAAGTCAGTTGCCCAAATACTAGTAATTAAACATACGTCATTTTCTGTCATTCAGTTTTTGCTGTTCAATATATTGCTGCCATTAATCAAGTCAGAAATAGTAACCATAATCGTATCAAAGTGACTTCTTGGGTTAAATATTGAAAGCTGCGGACCTTGTCTCAAAATACTTGCTGCCATTAAAAAGCTCAAGGTGTTCAACAGCATATTGATTATGATAAGAAACAATTCTTAACTTCTAAGACATTCAATTTAAATGTTCCTGGCCACCAGACTGAAGGAACAGGCTATGCTCGCTCTATCTGCATGTAGGTACTTCTTCCCATCACGCACTGTGGGGTGGATTTCATCATAACTAGCAAAGCTTACGCAAAAGAGGTATAAGAGCAGAAGTGTGAAATGTTTCCCAGGCAGCAGTTCCAGACATCTCCTCATTTAGCATAAGTTTCAGTCTGTTGAAACAGAAGACCTATGCCATTGCTCAGCTTCTCTAAATCCATTAGGTAAAATACTTGATGGATATCAAGAGAAGCCAAGTTCATTTCCATTATTACTTGTTCTTTTATTCTCATAAGTCAGTATAGTTTATCCTAATAAACTCTTTCTTATAAAGAACTAATATTTTAAAAGTTTTTTGCAATTTTTGCTGCACAAGCTTGAACACAGTTACAAATACAGGTATGTGTGCACGTAATGTACACTAGCACGTGAATACATTAATATGAATTCTCTAAGCTGAAAGAAGGGCAGACCAAGGTGGGTTCAGGGAATCATCCACTATGCTGGGGAAGACCAGAACACAGCAGCAGTAACAAAACTGCTTTGGGTCACTCTTTTTGCTCTTTTGCCTGTAAAGCCAGACCTGGTGAAGGAGGGAAGAAAAAGACTGTTGTGTTTGTCTCCCTTTCCTGCCTTGCCTGGAGGAGATGGAAGCTTGAATTTGCTTAGATAAACATGGGAGACTGGAGTTAACCCGAGTCAGAACTTGGATCCTTGACTGTGTCCTCTCAAAAATCCCTGTGGTCCTTGCTCTAGCTGTTGTGTACTGTAACTCCCCACACAACATCTCTGCTTCTCTCCCCACTCACTACTTTCAGAGACATCCTGGGGCTTCCGCAGCCCTCACTGCCCATAGTGCTGGCCTCCCCCAGGCGCACCTGCTGTGAGCAAGTTTTTCCCGAGCCCACTGCTGCCTTGTGAGAGCAGAGATCAAAAGGCAGCATGGTCTGCTTGTGTCCCTCCCACATAGCCTATAAGTTTGAAAAAGGAGAAAATTTTCCATCAGCTCGCATACCAGAGCTGCTGAACTCTCTGTCAGCCTGTGGCAAATCTGTCCCTTTCCTTCCTCTTTCCTTCCTCTTCCTTGCCACTTGAATTACAAGGTGTAAAAGGTTGGAAAGAAGACAGGATCCACAGAGCATTTCAAAGAACTACATCCATCTTTACTTTGAGCAATTCTTTATTTCAATATCCAAACTAAGTAATAAGGTCTATAAACCACTGAGTACTGAGACCGCATTTATCACATTTCCTTGTAGTCCATCCTATATGAGGTCACTGTCAGAACGCAGGTAATTTTATGTGCATACACTGAAAAAGAAGAGCAATGTTACATGAACAGAGCTGGAAGTTAAACAGAAAACATATTAATAAAAGATCATTCTGTATTTTCCCGTGCATTTTATCACTTTGTTGCTATGTAATACTGTTTTTGATTTGAATTACTAAGATTAATTGTTATGTTACCTGGAAGTGAATTAGGAATTTCTTTCAAACCAGCAATGCAAAATTAGCATATTCTTAAGTCTAGAAAGACAAAATTTTAGTGTGCTTTATCTGTGGTGTAAAAAAAACCGCAGATTTTATCAGCCCAGTGATGTTTCAGTCAAATATTTTCTCTCCGCAGAAAATAGCTGCTGAAAATTAGTGGTTCTATTCTTGATCCCGGTATTAAATAACACACATTTACACAAACATGCATATGCCAACGAAATATTTAGATGTCCTTATGGTGGAGACCTTGTTTGCACAAAGTAGCATCCCATCTTTTAATTTTTCCAGTGATTCAATTAATTTAATTCACACCTCTGTTCAAATGACACAGGCATTTGCATAGTGTAAGGAGATTCTGTCACTCTTGACAATTTCCTAACGACATTTTTTGGGAAATGATGGCATTGGGTCTCTTATCTTAAAGGTGAACAACCACATGAATCTTGTGTGAGTTTGAATGGGTTTTGTGTCATGATTTAGAGAAATGCTTGTTCTTCTCTGAGTTGAAACTACTCTCTACATTTCAGTTAATTCATACTTTCATGACTAAGTTACTTTCATGCTAGTTCTGCATAATATTTCTACACATTTATTGAGACTGACAATTCAACACAGTGATTAATCACTGCTGAAGAGGAAAGCTAAAAAGAAAACCCACCCAAAAAAGACACCCGAACACCACCCCCCAACCAAAAAAAAAAAAAAAATTTGGAAAAGAATGGATGTTTCAGGCCAGGACTGTGGAATCAAAACTTAATCAGTATTGCCAGAATCTAATACAAAGCTACTGAAGTTATTTTAAAATCATTAATGAAATGCTAGGATCTTTCTCAGTAAATAAGCTTGTACAGTTTGGGTTTTATATTCACCGTACCTGACTATGTATTACATTTCACAGAATCATTGAGGTTGGAAAAGACCTCCATGATCATCTAGTCCCTTGCCACCTATATTACTTACTAAACCATGTCCCTAAGTACCTCATTCAACCTTACTTATCATATGCTTTCAGATCCCACTTGGAAGCCAGTACAGACCAGTGGAAGCGTTTGCATCTCTCTCTCCAGGAACTTTTGGCGTGGCTGCAACTGAAGGAGGATGAATTAAAACAACAAGCACCCATTGGTGGAGATCTTCCCACTGTGCAGAAACAGAATGATATTCACAGGGTATGATATTTTTTTCTGTGATCTTCTGGGCATTTATTTTTGTTTTGCAGGTTAGTGCTGCAGGAAACAGTCCTTGCTGGGAAAAGTAACTTACCCTTTAAAACACATTTTTTAGACACAATAAAAACTGAACATCTTGGTTGAGAGTACTAGCTACAGTACTCAAATGCAGCTTAGAAAATCAATCTTTTGGATAAGACAGTGACGAAGTAATCTTAAACTAATGCATTTTCTATTAAATAATTTAAATTTTCAGTCAGATAACCTGATACCCCAAGAATATTCCAAAACCAGTGATTATCCTCACAAAGAATTGTGCTACATATATGTAACTTCCAGTTTGTGAAACTTGCCACAGAAAGTTTTGTTTCTGAAGTCCCTAAGTTATTTTATTGCTTAATGGAGAAATGGGAAATGGTACTGTAAAATGAAATTGGATCTGGAATATCTGTGTTTTCTCTATTCATCTGGTAGCTGTATTATAAGTGTTTCTCTAACAGATTCACAGAATCACAGAACTGTAGGGGTTGGAAGGGACCTTGAGAGATCATCGGGTCCAACCCTCCTGGCAAAGCAGCTCCCTGGCTCATATTGCACAGACAGGCATCCAGACAGGTCTTGAATCTCTCCAGAGAAGGAGACTCCACACCCCCTGGGCAGCCTGTCACCCTCACTGGGAAAAAGTTCTTCTGCATGTTGGTGCAGAACTTCCTGTGCTCCAACTTGCAGCCATTGCCCCTTGTCCTGTCTCCACAGACCACTGAAAAGGGGCTGGCTGATTCCCCCTGCATCCCCTGCTTAAGATATTTATAAACATTAATTAGATCTCTCCTTAGTCTTCTTTTCTCCAGGTTGAACAGTCCCAGCTCACTCAGCCTTTCCTCGTAGGGGAGATGCTCCATCATGCCCTTAATCATCTTTGTAGCCCTTCTCTGGACTCTCTCCAGGAGATTCCTGTCTTTTTATACAGGGAGCCCAGAACTGGACACCATACTCCAGGTGGGGCCTGACCAGGGCAGAGTAGAGGGGAGGATCACCTCCTTAGATCTCCTGACCACACTCTTCCTGATGCATCCCAGGATCCCATTGGCTCTCTTAGCCACCAGTGCACACTGCTGACTCATAGCCAACCAGGACCCCCAGGTCCTTGTCCACTGAGCTCTTCTCCAGCAGGTCATGCCCCAGCCTGTACTGACACTGACAGTTATTCCTCCCCAGGTGCAAGACTTTACACTTGCTTTTGTTGAACTTCATTAGGTTTCTCCCTGCCCAGCTCTCCAGCCTGTCCAGGTCTCGCTGGATGGCAGCGCAGTGTTCCTGCGTGTCAGCCACTCCTCCCAGCTTTGTATCATCAGCACTTGCTGAGGGTGGATGCTATTCCCTCATCAAGGTCATCAATGAAGATATTAAACAGGACTGTACCCAACACCAAGCCCTGGGGAACACCGCTAGTCACAGGAGAACACCATTAGTCACAGGATGTCCTACCTCAAGCCAAAGGACATGTTTGAGAATAAATAGTGAGAAGACCAAGTTTGGAAAGTGAACATATCCTGCTGTGTTAAGTTATTTGGAACGCAGAGTTTGTGAAAAGTCTGGAAGTTGTGCATACAGCCAGGCTTGGTTTTTGGCGTAGGCAAACAGGCATTTGTCTACAGTTGCAGAGTGATGGGACGTAGTGACAGTATGGTTTCTCAAGGGCCTGTCTTTACCTAATGGCCAAGAAAGCCAAAGAGGATGAAGAAAAATATCTCATTGTCAGCGCACAATAAATTTCAAAGATACTATATTACTTTGATATTATATTATTTATCTTGTTCACGTTTCCTAGGTCTTCCTTCTGCAGAGGTAATATGTAGGATATGTCTTTCTTACAAAACTTTACTTGGGAATTTAAGCACTGTAACACCATCCCTTTTTGATTTTCCCTCTGTGCAAGTTAAGAAATATTAAATGCCTGAGGTCTGTTCCAGACAGCTGTCTTTAGCAGCTTCCGTAAAGTATATTTGAAGGCTATCCAGAACATCAGGGTGAAAGAAACAATATAGATGTTGCTTTAACTCAATATGACATTAACTGAAACCCTTTATCCAAAGACAACTCTTGAGCCAAAGCAAGGCTTAGAGAAAGATTTGTATAGAATTGTTATAACAAAACTTTTGTCATCTGAATATTTGAGCATCTGAAACACCTTTCCTCCTAGATCAAATAAATAATTTTTTCAGCTACAGAAATTACTTCTTACAAAGTTTTAATATAGTATATTGTTCTATAAGCTATTTGAAAGTTTCCCAGAATTCATCATAAAGGTAGCAAGACTTCAGTGGTGGACTAAGTGATATCTCTGTCACTCACCAATCAATTGAAATGTTTGAATTTGTTAGGGATGAGAAAGGTTGCATAAAAGTGCAGAGAATAAGTAGAAAGTTACTTTACAAAATAAATTCCTTCTCACTTCTTTTTTATTATGTTCTCTGTCATGTGCAGATACATACAAGGACACATCTTTGGTCATTGTGCCTAGTATCAAAGCTAGAACATTTTAGCTCCTTTTAGAAATACAGCTTCTTTCCTTTACCAGTTCTGTAGCACTTCTGTAGCTGAATGCGAGGCTTTTCCAGTTGTAGCTATTCTGATTCCCCTTGGAAAAAAGAACAAAATATAATCCTTCAAATTAGGTTACCTGTCTGCTCTTCAAAGATCTCTTATGGAGAAGGAGGGAAAAACAATCAGTGCAGAACTGTGTCAGCTTCAGGTTGTCTTTGACAAAAGTCTGTATCTTGGTGGTTTCCTACTGTATGGGTTTGTTGGTTTTTTCCTTTCACACTACAGGTTTTCTGTTACTCTAAAAGTTTCCTTTAAAGAAGCAGTCATACAAAGGCTGTATCTGAATGAACAGCTTAGCTCATTTCTTCACATAAGAAAAATGCTTTTATAAAGGCTTGTGCCACAAATGTAGAAGTAGCTAGCTTAAAACTGGAGCATGGTACTGGAAAATTGGGTTTTTTCAAAGGGTTTTTTTGCCCCCACTTAAGACCAAAACTTATCTCTCAGAGTGCTGGATGTGAAAGTAAAAAGTAGTTGAATTCTGTCTTGAGAAACAAAATCTGCTGATTGTTCATTTTGTTCTCCTGAATGTCAGTTCTGGAAATCTGGCTTCAGTAAACAAGCTAAGTCTCTTATTTGCTCTGACCTATCTTTTAAATGATCCAAACTTCCAGCTTTGGTCTTTCTGTATCAGTACAATGTCTTTCCTTCTGTGAAGAATTGCTTTTTCCAGGTAAAGCCAGAAGTGAACCCAGGTAAGTTCTTCACTGAAGAAGAGAAAAAGACTCAGCGGGGGAACATTATTTATAAGCAGTTTAACTGATTGCTGCTGAGAAATGGCATGTTGAATGAAAACACAATTTTATGCTTGAATCCTTTTTCTAAAGCAGTGTTACAAGCTGATTTTATTTTATTTTCTTCCCTTAAGGATGTAATTTAATGAAAAACATATTTAACCTCTTTATCTTTTAGAAGACCATCTGGAATACCTCAGACATTTATAGCAAAGATGAAAAGAAGTTGGTTCTTATCATTAGCATGCTCCTAGTTGCCAAGATTGAGTTTAAAATTTTTAAGAGTAGGATTCAGATTAAAAATTCAAATGCCTGAATCTATGCCAGAGGAGAGCTTGAACTCCACTGAGAAAAGAGATATCTGTGCAGTCAAAATCATTGTTGCGTTATAAATGTGAGGTGCTTTATAGACAAGGCAATTTGGAATTTATCCCAAATACACTCACATAACTGCTATTTGTTTGAACTTTATATATATATATATAAAACTTATTTTTATATATATATATATATATTTAGTGGGTCATTTTGTCAATTTTTGTCATCAGAAGAACTTGTGTCTATGCCAAAGTCAGAATATGTGTGTGTGTGGAGTTTAGTCAATGATAAAAAATACAGCTGTTCATCAAAACATTATCTAATTAGCTTACCACTTTCTTTGCTTTACTCATTGTCATAATAATGTTTTAGTGAAATCATGTTAATAGCAGTGTACTATCTACTGTTCATCTCAGTTAAGGAACTTCAGTGTCACACAGGTAGTTTGCTTTTTCTTTCATTCCTTTAAGTATTGTCACACCTTCAGTGTAGTGATTATATTAACAGCATAAACAATGTTTATGAATATACAAGTTAGTTATTAACATTTCCCTGGAAAACCTTTCACGTGAAATCTATAGCAATAGTGCATAAGAAGGAATACAATTCCTGAATCATCACATTAACCTTTTATGGTGGCACAATTGGTATCTACTTTTTACAATTGAGTTTAAATTCCATTTTTATAAAGCATTCTAGTGGGGAAACATCTTGAATTAATTTAATTCTCCCCTTTCTCTTTAAAATTCATTAAAAACAAAAATCATCTGCTTTTATAACAACAGAGATTAATTAAAGTTTCACCAATCAATTCTCTTCTCATTGTATTTTCATCTTTTGATTTAATCAATCTGCATTTCTCCATCTAAAGAGATTTAAGGACACCCATGAGGAGGTAGGCGAGGTCTAAGATAAGCTGATCGATATATGCATTATTAAAATGGTGGACATAATACCCTTACTGCTGTGGAGTTGATGACAAATAGAGATGTTTAAATAAAGTAGTTTACTTGTTTTTTTGTCAGGTCATACATTATGCACATTCGATTTCCTCTACAGTCCCCAAAAGTGTGGAAGAAGTTAAGGAATTCAATGAAATTAGCCTGAAATCATTAGCTTTAAATTAGACATTCATTTAGGTAATTCTGCTTTCAGTGATGGTCTGTTTATTATCAAGATGTATTTGTCAGAGCTCTAGATAGATTTTTTTTTCCCCCAAAAGAAGAGAAAATGTCATTTATTGCAACTTATAATTTTTATTGGTAGTGTGTATATATTTCACAACAAATCTTGATTCAGAAAAGCTGAATCTATCTTCATACAGTAAGAAAGGGGTTTTTTTATGGGATAGCATGTAATGAACATTCATTATTTCTAATGCTGTTCTTTGCTTCTGCTTCACTCTCAGGGTTTTTTTCATTCCCTCCTTTTAAAATTTCATATACTGAAATGTATTTTAACTCACTTGGTAGAAGTCTGCAGATCAAAACTAGGGAAGGCAATAAGGACTGTAAATAGATCCTAAGACCATGCTGTGTACTGTTCTAAAACTCACAATTTCCAGACTATAATCGCATCCACCAGCTCCAAATTCCAGAAAGGGAAAGTTGGATGAAACCCAACCATTTAATATATTGGCTCACTGTTTTCCTGTAATAAATGAGAAAGATACTCTTTCTGTTTATGACTATACTAAGTCAGAAAGTTCCCATTAGTATTTCTCTCTTTTGAGAAGGTAGGTATGATTCCAGCTCACAGGCTTTGTGGGATGTCGTATGCATATCTGATTATGTTATCATAGAGTCATAGAATTATAGAATCCTTTGGGTTGGAAGGGACCTCAAAGATCATCTAGATCTCACTAGAGATCCCTCACTAGAACAGGTTATCCAAACCTCCATCTAATCTGGCCTTAAATGCCTCCGGGGATGAGGCTTCCACAATCTCTCTGGGCAACTTGTTCCAGTGCCTCACAACCCTCATAGTAAAGAATTTCTGTCTAACATCTAATCTAAACCTGCTCTCTTTCAGCTTGAAGGCATTGTCCCTTGTCCTGTCACTACACTCCCTGGTGAACAATCCCTCTCCAACTTTCCTGTATGACCCCTTTAAGTATTGGTACACCTCAATTAGGTCACCCCAGAGCCTTCTCTTCTCCAGACTGAACAAGCCCAACTCTCTCAGCTTGTCTTTATGGAGGGATGCTCCAGCCCCTTTATCAACTTCGTGACCCTCCTCTGGACTCGCCCCAACAGCTCCATGTATTTCCTGTACTGGGGACCCCAGAGCTGGACAGAGTACTCCAGGTGGGGTGTCATAAGAGCAAAGTAGAGGGGCAGAACAACCTCCCTTGATCTGCTGGCCACGCTGTTCTTGATTCAGCCCAGGACACTGATGGCCTTCTGAGCTGCTAGCACACACTGCTGGTTCATGTTGAGCTTGTCATCAGTTAGCACCCCTAAGTCCTCCTCAGAATGCTCTCAATTAATTCTCCGTCCAGCCTGTAGTTGCACTTGGGATTGCACCAACCCACCTGCAGGACCTTACTCTTGGCCTTGTTGACCTTCATGCAGTTCACATGGGCCCATCTCTCCAGCCTGTCAAGGTCCCTCTGGATGACATCCCTTCCCTCCAGTGTGCCGACCTCACCACACAGCTTGGTGTCACTGGCAGCCTTGCTGAGGGTGCACTCAATCCCACTGTCCATGTCACCCACAACGATACTGAACAATGACAATCCCAGTACTGACCCCTAAGGAACACTTCTCATCACAGACCTCAATGTGGACATTGAGACATTGGCCACAACTCATTGGGTTCAGCCACCAAACCAGTTCCTTATCCACTGAGTGGTCTATGTGTTGAATCCATATCTCTCCAATTTAGAGACAAGGATGTCATGCTGGACAGTGTTGAAGGCCTTGCACAAGTCCAGGAAGATGATTTCCATCATCCTTCCCTTGTCCACCATCTCAGTCACTCCATCATAAAATGCCAACAGATTTGTCAGGCACAATTTGCCCTTAGTGAAGCTATGTTTGCTGTCACCAATCACTTCCTTATTTTCCATGTGCCTGAGCAGTCTCCAGGAGGATCTGATCCATAATCTTCCCAAGCACAGAGGTGAGACCAAATGGTCTGTTCTTTCCTGGTCTTACTTTTTCCCCTTTTTAAAAATGGGGGCTATATTTCCCCCTTTTCCAGTCAGTGCGGACTTCGCCAGACTGCCAGGACCT
This sequence comes from Hypotaenidia okinawae, assembly GCA_027925045.1. Lineage (NCBI taxonomy): Eukaryota > Metazoa > Chordata > Aves > Gruiformes > Rallidae > Hypotaenidia > Hypotaenidia okinawae. The sequence continues at coordinate 126,482,709 of BSDF01000001.1, forward strand.
TTCAATCCTTGTTCTATTGCACGAGGAATATTGAAAGAATGTGCTTTTAAGTCTTTTTTTGAAATACAACACTACTAGGTGTATTTGGGTGGTATGTTTTTTATGCAGAAATAGTAAAAGCTGAAGGAAAAGGTATTTTGTGTCCTTCTCACAGTTTGCAGATGCACATAGCTAGGACTGACCTGACTACAGCAGCAGCACTCCATGCTTGTTTCCAAAGAGACAGCATTTCTGGTTTCAGTGTACCAAATAAGTTGGTGTAGTTCTGTGCTCCCCTGGAATATCTGTGATTCCTTCCTGCTCCTGGTATGCGTGGGCAGAGCAGAACATTGTGCTTGTTTAATTCACTTTTGGCATAGACATTTCCGAGAAATACTTTGTCTCTTGAGATGTTTCTAACACAGATTATATCTTTAAGCTGTTACATAATTGCAATGTTTAAAAAACAATATGACTGTCGATGTCCCTTTTAACACTATCAGATGAGAGCAAAGCACAGGTTCCATGGGGGAACATTTTAAGTCATGCTACCTGATGGCTTTCTTGAGCTGCAGACCTGCCACACTCAAGTGGGACAGAATGATGTAATTTGAGGTGAGCACAAAGGCTAATTAAAGGAACAGATTTTCCTCATTTGGAGTCATGAAAAAGGCTTATTATATTTCCTCTTTTCATTGCACTTCATGCAAGAGTCAAGTATGAATTATGAAGATGTCTAAACTTAAAAATGTTTAAGTTAGAGTTTTAACCATGGAGTAACCTCACTCAGATTTTATGCAGAGCAATGTCCAGTGATAGTTTACTTGTTAATATGCAACACATGTATTTGTGGAAAGAAGTGTTGTTTATTAAGGGTCAACATCATTGTTTAAAACAATTAACACAGATATTAAACAATAGAGCCCCTTATGATAGTAGACACACTCCATGAAAGTATCCCAGTCTCACTGATGTGCATGACACAAAATTAACATTTTTTTACTTTGCTTTTTTCCTTCAGGAAAGCGCGCTTAGCTAAAGGGTTTTCATGATTCACAATTATATTTCCTATGGTCAGTTCTTGACCACTTAATTAAAATATGATTTAAATATTTATAATAAAGTAATGTACTCATTTCCTTAAGTTTACTTTCCTGAAATGTATTATATTTTTTTTTACCTGTGCGTGCTCATATTAGAAACTGAAGGCATGATTCTCATTTTTAGTTCTGTTAGGTATTTCCTCTACAGAGCATCTCATATCAAATATAATTCAAAGTGTAATGAACTTTTTAATATTGAATTTATAATCTTTCATTAGTTTGCATAGAAACCCAAATTTTGTTTAATAATTAATTTAGCTGAATTGGGGAATTTATTATGTAAGAAGCCTATATAATGCTGGTGGTGTAAAAAGGATTCTCTAATCCCTGAAGTAAAATATCTGTTTTGTACTCATGACATATGGCTCTCCTTTTTGCAGTATTGTGTTTTGTGATACACTGCACTATAATTATCTGCATATTTTACCTCTATGCTACTTGAAAACAAGTATGCATTTGGTAGTGTTTCATAAATAAAGAAGAAATTGTTGAAATAACACAGTGGTAAGGACCATTTAAATAAGTTTGGTACCATATGCAAAAGTCCTAACAGCACATGCAAGCCACAGGCCAGGTTTCATCTGTATTTTTGTGTGGTGAACACTTGGATTCAGATTAATAAAAACTTAAAGGTGTGTATACTTTCATTAGCCTACAAAAATTTTAAATACCAACCTCGCAAATCTTACTTATTGTCATTTTAAAAGCAGGGAATAGAAGAAAGATATTAAGAGAGCTGCTGCTGCTAAAGGAAGAAAAATGCAAATAGAAAGTAGGAAGGAAAGGCAAGAAAGGATACAGGTGCCAAAAATGATGGCAGGAAAGGATGAGATGAAAGGGAGTAATACACTCAATCTGAAAGCAGAACATACCACTGAGCAATGTTAGATGTAAAGATATGGAAGCTGATAATAAATACTGATTAAAGCAACCAGGAATTAACTAGTTGGACTCAGGAGGTTGGACTTGATGATTTCTGGAGGTCCCTTCCAACCCCTACAATTCTGTGATTTCATAAGGACTACTTTCTGCCTTTTAATTTTAACTCATGCATGCATACGTCCAAGTCAGTCCAAGCCCTGTCTCTTGAAGCTTGGTTTTGGAGTTGACCTTCATATTAATTAACAAAAGGGATCCCTCCCACAGTGAAAATTTGATCAGTACCCCTGGGTACTTTGCGGCATGCTGGTAGTACATTTACTCCTTTGATTATAATGTGATTATGCAAAAGCTGATTACCTCTCTTTTCTTTTTTTTTTTTTTGTAGCTACTTGCAATACATGTATGGAGCAGTTGTAGGAAATTTTGTTCTTTAATTGACAAAAACACAGGCTACCATTCAGTATTTCATTATATATCCACTTACAAGAATTTTGTTTGATCTCTCAGTCTTTCAAGAGGGAGCTGAAAACAAAAGAACCTGTTATGAGGAGTGCGCTTGAGACTGTGCGAATCTTCGTAGCAGAGCAGCCTGTGGAGGGACTGGAGAAGCTCTACCCAGAACCAAGAGGTAATTGAGGAAAGAGCAGGGTAATAACACATTTCTGGAAAGATCACTGATGATCAGTGGTGATTAAATAAATTCTGCCAGCCACTGTGAAAGCATTCCTTTTACACACCAAGCTGAATGTCTGTATTCAGAAACTAAGCTAAAAATACCCATCAAAGAAATCCTTTAGCAATCCTTCTGAACACTGTGGCACTAAAGAGACTTGCATATTTATAAGCAGATTTTGAAACTGGCTTTAAACCTTCAGGACGCATTTATAACTATAGGCCCATCTGAGGTCTGAAAGCTGCTATTTAATCTAAAGTTCAACTTGTAGCCACAATACTACAGAAACTCCGGAATCCACTCAATTGCAGCAAATGATTCACAATTACTAATGTTTACATAGGCACAGAACTATTTTGCTGAGTCAGGACACAGTTGACAAACTTTCAGCTACACGTTGCATGTTCAAAAGCGCTTTCATGTACGTTTTGTTGATTCTTATGGTGGTATGGTTTAAAATTTTTAGGAGATTTTCAAATGAGAATACATTAATAAAATAAATCTCACAGGTCTCTCTGGTTATGAATAGTTTCTTACTGAGCTTAGAACTTACCCAAATGGCAATTATTTTTCTTCTAAGACAGAATATGTCTTAAAAGGCTCTTGACTTTCACATTTAGAGCTATCACCCGAGGAGAGGGCCCACAATGTCACTAAACTTCTCCAAAGGCAAGCAGATGAAGTCAGAACTGAGTGGGATAAGCTGAATCTACAGTCTGCTGATTGGCAAAAGAAGATAGATGATGCTCTTGAAAGACTGCAGGGCCTTCAAGAGGCAATGGATGAACTGGACTTGAAACTACGCCAGGCTGAAGTGTTCAAGGGATCCTGGCAGCCAGTGGGGGATCTGCTAATCGACTCCCTGCAGGATCACTTAGAAAAAGTCAAGGTACGTGTCAGTATATCAGTATTTCTGAGTATAAAATAATTGGCTTGTTCATCATATGAGCCCCAAAATCAGGAATGATCTTTTAAAATGAGAAACTGATAGCTTTGTGTCATAGTGATTTTTAAAAAGGTAAGTACATACAGAGTTTTGTCATTTCCATTATTAAAATAGAATTGAATCATCACTGAGAAAGTATATTGCTAACATGAGTAAAAAGCACCACAGGACTGTGTAAATATCCTCAGCACAGAGTTAATAGTAAAGAAAGGAAAATAGAATTGATATGATAACATATGATAAAGGTACTGGAAATTAATTCTATTCTTTATTATACTTCTGTAGGCATGTTGAGTATGTAATCGTGTCTATACTTGTAGAGTAGAATTTAAATAAGGTAAAGTAGATGGTCTTGTTGTTTTGTCATGATGGTGACATTTGTTCTCTGTCTTAATTGATAACTAACTCACATTACATAAAAAAGGGTTGTGTTTGTTTTTTTTTTAAAAAAAAAACCCACATACTGGAAAACCTGTCATTTTTTTTATATACCTCCATGCTTATCTGCCTTCAACGGTTGTTTCCTAAAGTCATTGCTTATTGAGAAACTCCTGAGGACTTGTTGTCTTTCGGCATGACTGCCACGGCCAGACTTTATAAATACTCCAGAATTCCTTCAGCTAGAGCACAATAGAGGCAGTTGCCATTTTGATAAGAACAAAGTGCCTCTGTTCCTTTCACCTAAATGGGAATCATCAGTCATTTTGAAACAGACTGAGCCGACTGTTGCTTTCCCTAGGAGAACATTAGGATCTAAGGAAGAGGAAATAGAATGACTAATGGCAGGAAAAATGCCTTCAAAAATCAAAAGTAGTTTATAAAAAAAAAAAGTTCATGAGTTTTAATCACACAGGAAAGTTATATGTGTATCCTGTACAAATATTGTACAAGATTAAATGGGGTACTTGATAGCTGATGAACAGTTAGCTGCAAAATTTATCTTAATTTAAATTCATTCATTCAGATCAATTTATAAATTACCAGAAAGCACTTTCTACTATACCCACGTATTATTTTATGATCTTGAAGAAGACAGCCTCCTGATCTAGTGAGAAATGTCCATGCCTATGTCAGGGGGGTGGAACTTGATGATCTTTAAGGTTCTTTCCATCCCTAACCATTCTATGTTTCTATGATTCTATATTCTGAACAGAAACACTGAATCCCAGTCCTCACTAGAAAACAAGGAAGTCACTTAATTCTAAACCTGTGACTCTAATTTGATTGTCGAGTCCTGTTATGGTTTAAAAAGAGTAAGAATGTGTCCTAGAGGACATAATGAAATTCTAACAGCCAAGACAAAATAGAAATCTTAATGCTATCAATTGGTAGATGGCACTTTATTCCTTCTGAAGTCCTAGTATTAGGGTCAGACAGAAGCTAAGACTTCTGACCCAAGATTTAAAATTAGATGCCACCACCTACCCCTTAATTTTTATCTCATTTATACCTTATTTACTTAAAATATTAATGAGTATAGGCTATGATAGGACCATACAATAAGATTATCAGCCAAATGGTAAAGGAAATTAAACATGGATCAGAGAATTATTAAGGTTGGAAAAGATCATAGATTCATATCTGTATAAAATCTTACTTTTCATTTAATATTTCAATCATAGTCTTCTAGGTGTGCAAATACGGCAATATTGTGCTTTCAGCACCTTCTACCGTCATGATAGTTACCTTAGATAATCTAAGAACACAACAGGCCAAAAGATGAATAATATTGGCAGTGTGAGTAGTATAATAATCATCCCAAAATGGGCTATCTAGCATGTATGTATGTACTGCTCTAATGAAATGCTGTTCCAACATAGATGCTGAAGACAAACACATGTACTAGCTAGGCAATTTCAGCATGTTTGTGAAATGAACACCTACCAAGAAAGCTACGATTGTGTCTGCAATGTGAAGTCCTATATAAAGCTGTGGGTCTAGGTTTTGTAGGTTTTACCACCGTTACTTATATTTATGACATAGGTATTTTTTCTTAGTGAAATCTACGTTTGAAAAGTTGTAAATCAAAACCAATCATTTATGTAATCCTAAAGAAGAGCATGCAAATCCTTCAAAAGTTTTCAGATTTGCGTTTGCTACTTGTGAACTGTCTAGACTACAAAATCTTTGATCTTGATTCTTTATATCCTGATCTTATCTACCTAAAGTGTAAAAATACTTAAAATATGCTCACAATCCTAGCCTTATTTGCTGGGTTTAATTTTTCAAAACCTGAAAAAGGAGGGATTGCATTAGCTGTGACCAAAGCAGCAAGACATGATTTAAGCCTACTTCTATGTTGAACATGTTTGTTGGTAGCAAGTGTATTTCTGATATGTTCCATGTCTGTAGAAGTTTAGATATAAACACTGTTACTGTCTCAGAAATAATGATGAAATTTAGTCAGTTCCCCACCCCCCCCCCATTTTGTTTAAGTGAAACTCAAATAATTGGGAAGATAGCTTTTTTGGTGTTTAATTTCCACGGCTATCAGAGGTTGAAGAGAAAGGTTTTATTTTGGCTGCTTTTGTAGTAGAAATTAAAAGAAATCTAGGCCTTTCTACAAGATGTAATGATTATTTATTTTCTTCATAAGACTCTGACAACTACGTAAATTTTCAATAATGATATTATATTCAAAGTTACTTGTAAAAAAATGTTGCTTTGAAATGAAATCAGTTTCTAAAAGAATTGCTTATTTAATGCATGAATATCTTCACAAAAAAGATAGTATGTGAACATTTATGAAAAAGAGTGTATAGAATTGAGTCAAAGCGTTAGCTAGGTGAGCAGCAGTGTCTACTTTATGTGAACATCATTCCTCATCTAAAGTGAAGGCCCAGTGATCAGGACACTGAATAGGCAAGAGAGATTTCTGGCAGAGAAAATCTACCAGAAGTGGAGGGAGAAGGAATAAAGCTCCAACATGCTCAGTGCTGAATTGATTCCTCCTACATCCTAATGATATCTTCCAATCCCTAGCTCCAACATGGCAGTAATCTCTCAAAGGGCACATGAGAATGCAAAATGAGTTAAAAACTGTTGTGCAATTCCTAATGTGCAATTTGAAAGCATTAAATGCAATGTTCAAGACTGGGAGAATTGCTCAGACATTTGAATCAACTCTGCACATTTTGGATGCCTTCAATCTCTGTTATTTGGCCTGTTTTACACATGCCCAGCTACTAGTTATCTCCATGCTCCTCTTAGTAATTGATTCACTTGAAGTTTAAGTATTTTTCCTTTGGAAATATTTTAACCAAAAGTGGGGTTTTTTTTGAGACACCGGCTAAAGGGTATTAGTAAACAGTAAAGTTTTTCTCTGTAAACATTTTCCAATTGATGTATTACACATCTCATGCTCACTTTGTTGTTTGGGGTTTTTTTATGGTATGTGTCACAATGACTGATGATATTCCAGTGGGAGGGGGAGTACCTATTACTCTAAGCATTTAAGCACCCAAAAAGGCCTTCTGAGCAGGTCTTTGAAATATTGGTCACGTGAGATTGCATTTCTTGTAAATTCTTCTAATCAGGATCACAGTAGCCTTCCCAAACCTAAGCTGATGTATAACTAGATAGGGAATGAGTTTACCCTGTGTTACTTGTTTCTGTTCTTTTTAGTTACAGTTGCTGGAGTACTAAACCTTTATCGGTGCTATTGGATTAAAATTACAGATCCTTGATCTGTATTAATGTACTGATTGGTATTGATTTCTGATTCTGAGGACAAGAGAGAGTTTCACACACCTGCCCTAAAGAATACAGTATAGACTACAGATGATCTATAATCACAATATTCTTCAGACTTCTCTGGTGTTCTCCGTTATTCTCTCTTTTTTATTTTTTCACATGCCATCTTATCTGTAGACTGAAATATAACTTACTTTCTTAATATCACACATACTTTCTCTCCTCCAAGAGAGACATTCTTTTTACTCTCCCTTCTTTCTCTCATCCTTCCTGTCCATTAAAATCCAAACCACTTAAATTCAGTCTTTAGTCTTAAATTTAGTTCAAGCCTGAACAAGTCTATTAAGTGTCCCCTAATGACTGGCTGCTCATTTTGATTGTAACTCAGATTATATTTTAGACATGACCTGAGATTTCTACTTCTCTCTGCAGCAAATTCAACAGAGGGTATCTTCTCACAGTCGCTAACAAAATTTTCTCCTGTTCATCAGTATGCCTGGAATACTTAACGTCACATGAGACCACCACTATTTTTTTATATTAAGCTTTTCCTGGAATGCAATTGATAAGCAATCAAACCCACTTCATCCTTTTGGTATCTTATTCAAGGACTCATTCCAGGAACTGGCAGCGGAACCACCTTTCCTCTCCTTCTCCCCTAAAGACCCTCCTTTGCTCCATACCAACCAAAGCCTTGATAATGGTTATGCTGCAAGTATGCAACAGTCATTACATGTCACACGGATAGCTTCTTACTGTGTTCTGGTCTCTCTGTTAGACATATGCTGAGAAATAATAATAGGAATGGATGCTCTGGAGTATTCAGAGGATCTCCTTTCTGAAGTTTTAGATTTTAGTCAGTTTACCCTCTTAAAAATTTTTTTTTGAACTAGAAGCCACTATTTTGGGATTTTGTGCATAGAACTTTGTGACTGAGAAGGCAATGTAATTTTAGCAGTGTGGTTTACCTGTTGCTAAAGGTTGTTCAGCTACTCCGATAAGCTTACGTGAGCACAAAGCAAAGCACTTTCTTATGCCAGTAATATTGTACCACATCACTAGTCACATATAACTGCTTCAGTTTTCTGACATATACAACACTGTAAGCACACAGGAGAGCCTTCCATGGGGGACAGAACTAGTTTTGGCTTTCTGGGTTTTTTTGGTGGTGGTTTTTTTTTAAACCACTGCAAAACAAAATAAAAATTTATTCAAGAACAGGCAGTAGTGTCTGTGGTTTATCTAGTTCCAAATAGAAGTCCAGATCTCAAGAAGACCTGCCTAATAAAAGCTGAATTGTGCAGACCTAATTTCAATTAGCTCTATTCTGCTATAGAAGGATTTGTTCTTCATTGTCATATAAAGAGGGCACCTTGACTCAATAGAATGATTGTTAAGTGTAAAAAGCAGAGCAGAATTTAGTGACATATGTTTTGTTTTTTCCTGTGAGCAGTTTTCAGGAAGATCTTAATCATGCTCCTCTTGCAGATTCAATTTTTTAGTTATGAATAAAGCAGTTGCATGGGAAGACTATGAACTTTGCATATAGATTATGGATTTTAATATATGTAGTGTATAAAGTGTATTCACAAAGACTATAAATATTCTTTTCGTATAGCCTACTTTCAATTTTAATACAATTTCTTATTTTCTGCAAAACTTTGAAACAAAAGGCCATGAAAAATTCACAAGTACTGCATAAGTAACCCCCTTTTTTTTCCCCGAGATGTTAGCCCTGAATCATGTGTTGTTTATTTCAGACTTTCTTCAGCACTGTGGCTGAAGTTTGTTTCTTCAGACAGTTGCAGCCAATTGTATGTTGCTGACAAATGTTCGCTGGAAAGTGTCAATGTGGAACTACTTTCTAATTTGTAAACTGAACATAGTCTGCAATTATGCATAGATCACAATTGAACTGGTCTGTTCATCATCTGCTCCAATTTTACTTTCCATGTACACTCAATCTTTTTGTCCCTAGACATCTCTTCTCTAAATGAAACTAAAAGTAAGACAATCCCTTAAGATAATTAGCTAGATTTCAGTTGTGTTCGTATGTGGCAATAGAAGGAAAAGAAATAGATTTGGCAAGGTCAAAATACAATATTCTTACACTCATCCTAAAACAGCAACCTCAATCAAAAGACAATAAATAAGCATAGGCAATTAATTAAAAAAAAAAAAAAAGCTTAATATATTCTTCTGCAGTTCATTTTGTTACTGTTCAGCTACTGCTGTGCTGAAGAAAGTTATTTCAGCAAAGTGAACTTTTACACTGTTGATATGAAGGAACAGTGCTAACAACAGCCTAGAATGGAGATTCCAAGAGCAAAGTGAGTTGTTAAATTTCTAATTTGTGTTCTCATTCATATAAAAAATCTTAAAAAATTATTTGAAATGTTTAGGTAATTAATAATTTACTATCTTTCCTGAACAAAGAATATTTTTTCTAAGAGATAAGTAAGGAGTTCCATACAAGAAAATTAAGGAATGACCCCTAAACCCAAGACAGTAGTCCACATAGGTATCCTCCTAGCAATGAAGATGTATACTGGACATGAAGAGTGCAGTTTTAAATAGAACCATACAAACTGCAAGAAATAATTACCTGGAAAATGTATGGAATAACCAGAATTTCCAACCAGATAGATATCAACAGCAGTACTAAATCCACACTGCAGATATTTGCGGTCAGGCTGTAATGTCATGCCCATTTTCCTGTTTATTTTATGCTAACACCAAATTAAGCTGTGTGTTAAATTAAGCTAGCATAGCTCCTGCAGTCCAATCTGTAAAGGAAAAAGACATTACACATGCAGCAACTTTTGAGATGTATGTTCCTCAGAAGAAGAAAAAAAAAAGATATTTATTTTTCATATGGAGGTCTGAATTTCTATCAACAGGCAAATTACTGCTATTTGGAAAGAAATTAACTTGCATGGTGTTCTGAACAAATTTTTGTTCCACATGACAACACCTACTTTTTTTCTCATTGCCTAGATATCTTCCTGCATTATTGTAAGCCAGACCCCTTTTTATTTCACATTTCTACCATATGTAATCACTTCTATTTTTCTTGTGCAACACTGATTGGTAGTACTGCTGTTACAGAAGTTTGAGGAGAGTTTGCATCAGGAAAGCCTGCAGAAGCTAGTGACCCTAAAGTATTGTTTCAGTAGTTTCAGTACTCACAGACTGGGATGTATTTACAAGCATTATTCCCACTATAGTTATACTCCTTAGTATTCTTAGATATAAACTGACCAAAAATACCTAAGCATTCCATATACAGAATTTTGGACTATGAACTAAGATTTGATCAAGTATTTTTGAATTGTTTGTACACACAATTGTTTGGGCTGGAAGGGACCTTAAAGTTCATCATCTAGTTCCACCTCCCTGCCATGGGTGTGGATTCCCTCCTATAGCACCATCTGTTTGACAGCAGAATAGGAGAGAGCATTTGCAAATGGAAAAACTCTTCAGTGACTGTTTTAATGCTAAGATAAACTGAAATATCAGTAGAATGTATCTTATTTAATTCACTGGAATGCTTTGACATCCTATATATGCCCTTATTATATAGAATACTTCTGTGAATTTAAAATTTTGTGGAGTTTGCCATGATAAAAGCAACAGTTGAAGTTTGTCTAACCAGTCAGTTTTCAAGATCTTTTAAAACATCAGACACTTCAGCTAAATACGTTACCTAATTCATTATACAGTCTGGTACATTGTTTCTACTTTTTTTAATGTAGTTCTATACAATGAAGAATTAAGTTGGATTGTTTAGTTGTTGCTATTGTAGGCAAGTTTAATTTTCTAAGGTTGGTTTCAAATATGACATTGATGTAAAAGCCATGGAGTTCTTCATCACATAGTTGCACAAGCTGAAGTTAGTTCTGCTATGCTTCTTAGCTTGTAGGTGAAGAAAGTTACTCAGTTGTGTCCTGTGGTCTTTTAATCTCATTTTAACAGTTTATAAAGTAATTTATTTTCTCCCATGAAAAGAAATACAATCACAAGTGGTTATTTAATATGTAACAGTCATGTATTTACAACTGATACAAATTTAATCTAAAACTCTCATCTGCCTTGTGTTGTTGCTATGTAATCAGTCACATAAGATTGGAGAATTTTTTATGGCCCATGTTAAATACATGAAGCAAACCTTCATTCCTTCTGCTCACTCCCTTTGAGTTAAGCTATACATTTCTGATCTCGTATTTAGATGCTACTACTGTAATTATAGTGACTGTCTTATGGAGATGAATTTAAATAGGTATTTTTGTCTATATCACACTACTTGTTTTAAGGGGAGAGTATACATTGGGGTTTTTTATGTAGAAACAGTAAGGAAATGTTCCTAACAAGGAACAAATAAAAGGAATACTATTTAATTAACCTCTTTTGGAATTACAACTAGTGTGAGAAAACCTCTTGGAGGCCATTTTGTGAAAGAATCGGCACCAGGGAAAGGGCTGCACCAGATTTCACCAGATTTGCACAGGGTTTGTGTTAATATATTAACACAGTTATTAATAGAACAAGTTAACTAGTTTATCTTTGATTAAGGGCCCATGAGCTAAACAATACTGTGACATTTTCATTGACGGTAAGTCAAGAAAAATCCCTGAACTCTAAAGAAGCAAAAAAGATGACCAGTAAAAAATGGAACTCTTTTCTACCTCTAGCCCAGTTTGGATAGAACATGCTATTATTAGATTTACAGATTTCATTTAGAGCCAAATTTTTCCTTGTATGAACTCACCCTACTGATTTCAGTGGGAGTTCAACATTCACGTCTGCAGGCAGAATTTGACTTTTTAAGTATTGGTAATCTCTGATCTTGGTTTCTTATAGCCTGCTGAGAGAGCTGTCTAACTCATGTACAAAGACTTGTCTATCGTTTTATGCCTCTCAAGTACAGAATTGAGGTCAGACCAGAACATTTTTAGGAGATTGCTCTTTATCACTTTATCAGAAATAAGAACTGGACTTGGGCTTTTAGAAGCAGAATTAAACATTAATGTTTAAGTACCTAAGTGGCATAGTTATTGCAGGGGCTCTGACATTTAACATGGCTTTTTGTTTTAAGTTTGCCATATAAACACAGTGCATGTAGTTGTATGCCTGATGAATGTATATTAACATTCCCAGAAATGATGTTAAATTTAAGATGCTCTTGAACTGTTCTGATTCTGCTCAAAAGTCTTTTTTTCTCTATTAACCTGAAAAAGGAAATATTGGCAGGAAGGGGGGAAGAAGATACAATGCAAGTAACACTTTTTACTGTGGAACCATTTCAGTCAGGCTTTGCAAAGCAAGTGTGGCTGAAGGAGGTGGATGGCTAAAGGGAGAAAAAGTAGATCTGAGTATTTATAACAGAAACCTGAACTACTGTATGTAGTCTGCTATTGAAGCATTTCTATGTAAAACAAAAGGACATACCAGAAGTGAATATACAACCAGAGACGTGTGTTTGGTGAGGCACGGGAGGAAGGAAAAGGGAGAAAGATTGCTATAAATTAATTTTAAATTTGTCTGCTTTCTGGGAGGATGCCTTCTTTTTCCATGAAGAGAAGTCTGCCAGTGTTAGGTTTTTAATGAATTCTTCTTCTTAAAACATTGACTCTCCTATTCCTAGTAATGTATTTTGGTGTTGTAACTATCAAATGTGCAGATTCTGTAGTGATAATGTTTCTGTGACACGGGCAAATCAATGAGCTAAATAAAATCAATTTATCAAGCTCATATGCTGGTACACAGCAATTATTTAGGGACTGCTTGAAGTAGGGAGTGCAATGAATTGTCAGATTGCCTGGGATGTTTATCAGTGACCCGTTGCGCTATGTTTTTCTCATTTTAATCTTTATTTAGTTAAAGCCTAATAGAGGTTTATTTCATTTTTTTGTCCAAGGTTAACCCATAATAAAACCTTATAATTGCCACTTAGCACTCTAACAGTGCTTCCCATGTTCCAGAGAGTATGAGTTAATCTCCTCAGCTTCTTTCTCAGACTGTAGTAGAAGTAATATTACCCCCAAATTACAAATAGGGCAATTGAATCAGTGAAACTAATTTGTCCAGACAACAATGCCACTCAAATTATTTTTATTCTCTTTAGCTTTTACCTTCAAATGGTTTTAGTTTAGTTGGGTTCGATTATCCAGAGGATTAAGAACGATAATTCCCATCAGTTTCAGCAGGAACCACAGCTATTCTTTTATTTTCCTAGAGCTGCAGCTTGCTTCCCCTCAAGATGTGTCGGGGCAGCCTGCCACTCAGCAGGGTCTTAGCCCATATGCCTTGGAAGGTGGTCACCACTCCTGATGCGGTTTCCCAGCCCACGTCTGGTGCTGCTCATTTTTCAAGGTTTATTTAATAGTTTCCTTTTCAGAATTTTATTTTAATATTCTTTGTTCCTAACTTAGCCTTAACAGTATATTGTTCTTGCTTATGCCCTACTAAAGTCTACCATTAGAACTGAATTCCCTTGCCTTGCACTGTTGAAAGATGCCCTTATTAGGCAGAAGTCATCTAGGAATTTCCACCTCAGGATTTTGGCTTGGGGTTTCACCTACTCCCACTCCCCACACATAATACAGTGGTGGGGAAAAGATGATGATGCGAATTGCAGTACTAATTGAAGAATTGGAAAACAGCTTCCAGCAAAACACCTTATCAATGCATCTGACCTGCATTTTTCTGGAGGCTAGATACCGGATGGACTGTAATAACTCCATTTGGCCTTAAGCTGTATGAAAATCTATGTTCCCTTAGCTAGAGGTAATAATTATCAATTTTATGAAGCTAAACATTATGAAATATTTATACGGTAAATTTAAAGACATGTTGGCATATTGTATGTAAATGTGACCTTTCCTGTTGGGGAAGAGAAAATAAAGATTCCTGATCTGTATAGGCATTTTGTTTAGAAAATTTAAGAGCAGTTTTTGAAGCTTCTCGTGTGAATTGTTTATCGTTGGTTGAGCATCAGAATACAATCTGTTTCTTCATATAGTCTAAGTAAAGTTTTTATACAGCCATGCAAGGAATCCATCTTTCCTCCTGAGATACAGGGTCTGCCCGCTGTTGTCTGGAAGCTTGAAGTGTTTTGTAGCATCATGATACAGCTGTTACAATCCTGATGGTTTGAACTGCTGCTTTTTTGTGTGTGTGTGTGTCAGTGAAATACTACATTTGCCTTTAAAATGCTGTACTGCCTTGCAGCACAATAGAGATTTACTTTGTAGTAATTATTTTCTGAATGCAAGTACTCTTGTGAGTGTCTGTTACCTACAAGACCTTTTGGTAGGTTATTCAGATTTTTGTTTCTAAATAGCTAATATGCACTGTTCACAAGTTAGCTAATAGAGATAGATGATGTTTTCCTAATGGTTTAAAAACAGGTTTGACTGAGGTTCCGCATCCTAAGCATTTATGTCTTTTGAAGTGCTTTTAGCTTTAATAAAGCTGAATGAAATCATACTAAAGGAAAAAATCCCTTTGTAAATATTCCTTTATATTTTCTGCATCTTTCATGTAGTGTGTGTTAGACTTTCAGATTACACTTTGAAATGCCTTAAGATGCCTCCAGTTCCTAGGCACTTCATCTCTTGATTGTCAGGTTGGCTTTTAGCTTGCAAAGTAACTGAGCAACTGACTTTGATTATGTGGAAAAATTGGTGCAGAACTGTTTATGAACACTTTAGCAGTGATGGGCTTTGGCATGTCATGGTTATAGTTGTTCTAGCAGACTGAATTACAAGCTAAATTTGCTCATTTACTTTTCCACCTCCATGGAGGAGAACACAATTTCAGAATAAATGGCAAGTCAGTAGCATAGATTGTGTCTGTTCAGGGATCATAAAACTCCATATCAGCTGCTGATTTAAGAAAAAATAAATCAAGAAATCATAGTAAGAGTGTGATATGTGTTTCAGGATAAGGACATCTATTTATTAGTGTGTTTTTTTCTGTTCATTAAATTAGGCAGCCTAATAATTAAATAGGGTGGGGTTTTTTTCTATAAATAATGTTGCTACAAATCATAGTTTTTTCCCTTGAAAGTTCAGAAAAAAAGAAAATTAATTCCTGGCATTAGTTAGTTCTTTATTTGTTCTATTAAAATTTTAGTATCCTTATTTTTTAGGAAGAACTGAGTCTTCAAATTTTAGAAAACAACTTTTGAAAAATATAAAGTTTTATGAGGTTCAAAAATACAGAATTCAGAATGGGATAGGACTTTAAAGGGCGTTTTATTTTATTTATTTTTTTTCTCCTCTGATGTCTTTTATTTGAACTATTTTTATCCTCAAAGAGGATTTATATTCTACTCTAGTGCATTCTTGCTTGGTCATTTCTGAGTTTATAAAAATATATGGGATGGAAAATCAAATCTGCTAAAATCCATTTTGTTTCAACACTGCCTGTCCCCAGGAGCACTAGAATCAAATAAAAATACAGTGTGAGTTTAAAAGGAAGCTAAGTGTAGCATATTGAGCTAGCAGCTGACAATCCCAGGTTTCAATGAAATTTGAATCAGAATGCACTAAACCCATCAGAGAAGAAACAGACCCATTTTTAATGAAAAATATGGAAACTGTTAAACTGTCCTGGGTAGAATGTGTCAGCTTGTTCCACCTTGGACTCTTTTAAATATAAAACTTGAAACTAGCCTCCTTCCCATGAGCATTTCTCCACTCGGACACTAAGGGAGCTGATGGAGAGACACATTAGTGTTGGGAACCTTCTGCAGTCCAAGCATGGGACAGCCATTCACCTTACTGTGTGAATGGATCTGGCTCTGATTTAGCTGCAGCTGCTGCTGGTATTAAAAAAAAAATACAGTACAAATTCACCCTGAGCTTTTCTCCCTGAGCCACATCTCCTTCACTGATTATGAGAAATGTGTTTGAACATAGACCTGTGCTAACCAGAAACTCCTCTGTATAAGGGAATTCATCAAGAAAATGCCAGGCTGGCTTGAGGCTACTGCCCTATGTAAGTGCTACTCACAGACCAGGAAAAGAGACTTTGTAAGTACAGTTGGCCTTTTCTTGAATGTGCTTCATATTGTCAGAAACATCCATTGTGGAACATATAAAGGATTGGACTTTTCATGTCATAATTCTAACATGCATAAGTCCCGATGGGAGGAAGTCATGAGTACTGAATGAGATGGCAGATGTTATTGCAAGGCCACTCTCCATTGTCTTCAAAAGGTCATGACAACTGGGAGAGATTCATGAATCCTGGAAGAGGGAAAATGTCACTCATCTTCAAGGAGGGCAAGGAGGAGGACCCAGGGAACTACAGGTTAGTTGGCCTCACCTCAATCCCTGGGAAGCTGATGGAGTGGCTAATCATTGAAGCCATCTCCAGGCACGTGAAGGATAAGAAAGTTCCGTTGCAGCCAAGTCACTAGGTCGATATCACAGTGGTCAATACTGGATTGATATTATTTTAAATCTTTATTACTGAACTAGACCCTGGGACAGAGTACACCATTAGAAAGATGATATAAATGTGGGAGGAACAGCCAATACAGCAGGTGGTTGTTCTACCATTCAGAGGGACCTTGACAGTATGGAGAATTACACTGACAGGAATGTCATGAAGTTCCACAAGGATAAGTGCTAAGTCCTGTGTCCTGGGAGAAATAATGGAGTCCAACAGAACACTCTAGGGGCCCAGCTGGCCAGAGGTAAC
This sequence comes from Hypotaenidia okinawae, assembly GCA_027925045.1. Classification (NCBI taxonomy): domain Eukaryota; kingdom Metazoa; phylum Chordata; class Aves; order Gruiformes; family Rallidae; genus Hypotaenidia; species Hypotaenidia okinawae. The sequence continues at coordinate 126,499,696 of BSDF01000001.1, forward strand.
TCTGCGGAGAAGGGCCATGGCATCATGGTAGACAAAAGTTGACCATAAGCCAGAAATACTCGCTATTGGCAAAGAAGGCAAACAGCATCCTGGGCTGCATTAAGCTGAGCATTGCCAGCAGGTTGAGGGAGGCAATACTTCCTCTCTGCTCAGACCTGGTGAGGGGGCATCTGGAGTGCTGGTTCCAGTGCTGGCTCCCCAGTACAAGGGTCAGACCGACTTCATGGAAACAAGTCTGGTGCAGGGCCACAAATATGGTGACAGGCCTGGAGCCTCATTCCTATGAGTAGAGACTGTGAGAGAACTGGGACTGCTCAGCCTTGAGAAAATGCGGCTCAGGATGTTATCAATGTGTATAAAATAACTACTGGGAAGGAATGAAGTAAAGGAAGCTGGCTTCTTCTCAGTACTGTCCACCAACAGAACAAGAAGCAAAGGTCACAAATTGAAACACATGAAATTCCATCTGACTACAAGAAGACATCTGTGGGTGGTCAAAGACTTATACAGGTTACCTAGAGAGGCAGTAGAGTCTCAATCCTTGTAGATACTCAAAACCTCCCTGAATATGGTCCTGGGCAATCTGCTTCTCACTGGCCCTGCTCTTCTGGCCAGATGATCTCAAGAGATGCCTTCCAACTTCAGCCATTCTGTGATTCTGTGTTTCTGCAATAGCGATGTTAACTCTGTTTTTAGGAGTTTTGGGTATTGTATTTGATTTGTCATTTTCTTTTAGAAATAAAATGGCATGCTATAATAATTGATTAAATCTTCTTAGGCTACAACCTGCCTTCAAAATCAGCATTAAAACAAAGCTGCGTTACCCACCCGCAAAGAGAGGAGATTGGTGGCAAACCAATTTGATGATTACTTATTAGTCTTTACTTAGAATCTTCTTAGTGTCTTTTTTTTTCTTTCTTTTGTGTTTTTTTCTCATTTTTATAGCATATTTTTCAGGACAGTTTTGTAAAAGTGAAAACATTTCTTTATGGCATACCTTTGCAATGATTTTCACTAGTAGACATACAAAAAATATGTAGAAACTCTTATGCATTCAATCACTAATAACAGTAAGTAACAGGCCAACAATATCCTGGTTGCCTCAAAAGAAGCATGACCAGCAGGTCAAGTGAGGTGATTCTCCCCCTCTATTCCACTCTCTTGAGACCCCACCGGAAGTACTGTGTTGGAACATGTCCTGAGGAGGGACACGAAGATGACTAGAGGGCTGGATCACCTCTCCTGTGAAGATAGGCTGAGAGAGTTGGGGTTGTTTAGACTGCAAAAGATAAGGCTCCAAGGAGACCTTATAGTGGCCTTACAGTACCTGAAGGGGCCTACAGGAAAGCTGAGGAGGGACTTTTTAGACGGGCATGTAGTGATAGGATGCGGGGGAATGGTTTTAAATTGGAAGGGGATAGATTTAGACTGGATATTAGGAAGAAATTCTTCACCATGAGGGCAGTGAGGCCCTGGCAAGGTTGCCCAGGAAAAGTGATGGTTGCTCCCTCCCTGAAAGTGTTTAAGGTGAGGCTGGATAGGGTCTTGAGCAGCCTGGTCTAGTGAGAGGTATCTCTGCCCATGGGAGGGCTGAAACTTGATGATCTTTAAGGTCCCTTCCAGCCCTAACCATTCTATCATTCTATGATTCTATGACTATCTCTTTACTCTTCCACTCAAATGATACATGAATTTCCTTTCCTTTATGGATTCTTAAAAAGAATTAAAAAAAAAATCTTTTTGTGGTATTGATAAAAAACATCTCACTTTAGTCTTTATATGTATTTTTTTAAACTCTAAATATTAACAGTAATTTCTTGTTTAAAATTAGGGTCCTTTTTTTCAGGAATAGAAGGGGATGCATGTGATGCTAGCTTTTAAACAGTGCAGCTAGTCAGGCCTATGGAGTGATAGATCAGGAAATCAGGGGAAGAATATACTGCAGAAGATAGAGCAGTATAGCTTTTATAAAAGTAGGAGTGCCTTACATCTCCTAGGGTGCTTTGAAGGAAACATGAGCATATTGATAAGGATGTATAGGCCATCTAGCACTCCAGAAGAATTTTGAGATTTTTCAGCAAAAAGCTAAGTTCCTATGGGATACATATCCCACATGCGTTATGTATTTTTCACTTCACATGGATAAATAACCAATTATCTGGTTATTTTCCCTAAAAGATGGGGGGTGGGGGGAAGGCAGAGGTCATTTTTCCCCATGTGGGTGATGCTTGTTTGTGCTCCAGAAGGTTTATGTTTTCCAGCATGTACAAGAAAGATCTGGAAATGAAAATTAATAATGCAACAGCACATCTCCTTGATGATACAAACCTATTCGAAACACTTAAGATGAGGATAGATTGGAAGCAGCTGTAGGAAAACCTCACCATACCAACTGTCAGCAAAGTGAAATCTGATAAATCTCAAGAAAAGTGTGTGGAAAAAACTATCCCAACTTTATGTGCACAGTAGAGCTCTTCTTTAGCCCTTTCAAATGTTCCTTTAGCACTTACAATAGAGATCTTGGAATCATAACTGACAGTCCTCTGAAAACATCACATTGATACTCAGGACTGTTCAGAAAACCAGATGAATCGCTAGGACTTACTGAAAAAGCAGAAAGTATCATGATGCCATGGTATAAAGTCCCTGTTGTACCCATATCGTGTATATTGTAGGCAGTATTTTGAATCCCAAATCTGAAAAGATGATAGCAGATTAGATAAAAGGTATCGAAAGATCCTATACAGGGACTGAATAAATGGAGTAGTTTGTCTTGTGTAATTTCACATCTGCCAAGTAGCTGTCTGCACGGGAGCTAGTTGCATGGGCTCCCAATTTAGTCAGTGAAAATCTGCTCAGTTCAGTTTTTGCCATTCAGAATGTGTTTCATGATGTCCGATAGTAAAACCTTACATTATGTTCAACTCCTCTTTTTCATTAGCTATTGAATATAAAGGGACTATGTGGTGACTTGCTCAGATGTAAATACCTTATAGCCACACTTGATTGAATATATCTCAGTATTTGCATCTTAAACATCGAAGAAGGAAAAGTTATGATAGAGATTTTGTAGAATCTGCAAATGCACAAAGAAAGTCCATTAGGAATAGTTGATTAGTGTCTCATGTCTCATGACCTAAGAGTTAGGGGTGGTCTCAAGTGGGTCTCACCTGGTAGGTTTTAAAAAAGCAAAGAAGGTGGTTCTTCAATTTCAATATTGAGCTTACTGTAGGGTATTTTGGATGGTAAAAGCTGATGTTAGTTACAAAATCAGGCAGATAATTTCATGGAAGATGAATCCATCAAGATCTGATTGACATAGAAATACAGCTTCTGGCTCCAGAATCTATGAGACCCAAATTGCTGAGCTGGAAGAGCAGGGCGAGGAGCAGCAAAGCCGATGCTTTCCTTTACCTTCTTCCCTAAAAAATTGTACTGGCTACAATCAGAGAAGGGACTTGGCAGGCAGAGCTTTTCATCTGACTGATTGTAGCAATTGTATGTTCTAGAGTTTTAATTGGCTGGTTAGGTTGTCTGTGTTATGTGTCTTCTAGAGTTCATGCTAATTTTCTAAGGCATTTTAAAATATTTTCTAACAGGACTGTACGGATCATTTAAAATCCAATCTACCACCTACAGTATCACATACCATTGAAAAGCTTTCTTGTGTAAGGACAGTTATAATGAAGATAATTTGGGGCTGTTTCTCCTATCACTGTTCACACTGAGAAGTCATTTACACCCTGAGCAATTTAATTGGTTCACATTGGTCTCCTTCTGATAGTGGTACATTACTCACAATGTATATTTGTTTTTAAATTACCAACATTATATTTCTCTGATATAAACCTGCGCTATGTATAGTACTTTTTATGCAGAAGGCAAAAATAGAAAAATGAATCAGCCTTATACTATGCAAACTGATTATTAAAAATATAAATATTTCTCTAAAACATTTTAATCATACTGATGAAAATTGCAATCCAGTAGCATTTCTAAATTTCTGCTTCAACAAATGACAAGTACTGTAGAAGATGCGGAAATTATTACTATTTCTTAATAAAATTTTTGAATGCTTTTTTTTAAGGAACTCACATTGATATTTCACTTACTCTGAAACAAAAACCTAGTTATAGTATGTTGACTGGTGGACTGGTTGTGATTAAACTGTTGCTTAACACAGCCTTATAGTCACTGACCGTTTTAATCTCAGAACGTTGCATGCTAAATCTTTCTATGGATAAATATTTCTTTCCCATCTACGGTTTTTAATTACAAGCATACTGGCATTAATTAGATAGCTGTGCATTGACTAGCATTCTTTTTCTGTTGCTGTTTCTTATGTTTTGGTTTGTTTAACTAATAAAAATGATAGTAAAAAGTCAAGCTTAGTAATAATAGAATACAGAATATCAGATATAAAGATGGCTAAGAAGTTGTTGCATTTTCTACACTGGAAAGTTAAAAAATCCTTGCAGCAGAAAAAACAATTAATAAAGGCATTGATTGAAGTTATTTTGAAGATACTTCTATGATTTGCTTTCCTTTCTTGTGATTTGCTTCTGTGCCTTAGCCTTTCTGTTCTCTAAAATAATTTACAATCAAAAAGAAATTTGACTAATTATGAAGGATCTTCTGTTTCACCTTAATTTAGATATAATCATTGTGTGGTTTACCTAATCATTTATATCAATCTTCAGGTGAGACCAGTGAACATTGCAGATGCAAATAATTGCTCTGAAATCAGAGACTTAAGGATATGTTTAAAAACAAGTGATTTATAAGCTTGGGCCTTTGTGCTTTGCATAAGTAATGAAGTTTTCAAATAATGCCCAATCCTATTGCCATACAAACTAATAGAAAACTAATAGAAAATTAACTTGGTTCAATGCAGTAACTGCACTAGAGTAGAGTATATTGTAGTGTGGGAACTGATCTTTCCATCCACTGATCTGCAGTGTATTTTCTTTTGTATAGATTTAGTTATTATATATATATTTAAAGTTTTGATCTATATTATTTTATTTTATGTTATATATAATATTACATATAAATAGATATACACAAGTATATTTAGATTTAGATATACAATGTGAACATTGAAAACACTAGCTGATAGGTGTTCTCTCATCTTTGAAATCAAGCAACAAAGGAGGAGCAGAGGAACAGAGTTGGCCATTTGAAGTTTAAGCCACAGAGTCATGCCCAAAACCTTGGGCCATAGAAACTACCAGGTCACAAAAAAACCCCAATAGCAGTAAAACAATTATTCACAAATGAAGTGTTCACATGGTAGTACACACCAGAACACTGTGTTGCCATTCAGCAAGACCTGGACAGGCTGGAGAGAGACAAACCAAATTAAATCCAACAAAGCCAAGTGTAGGGTCCTGCACCTAGGGAGGAATAACCCCACGCACCAGTACAGTTGAGGGGCTGACCAGCTGGGAAGCAGCACTGTAGAGAAGGACCTGTGGGATCCTGGTGGGCAACAAGTTATCCATGAGGCAGAAGTGTGTCCTTGTGGCCAGGAAGGCCAATAGTATGCATGGAGTGCATGAAGAAGAGTGTGGCAAACAGGTCAAGGGAGGTCCCCTTCCCCCTCTACTCTGTCCTGGTGTGGCCACATCTGGAGTGCTGTGTCCAGTTCTGGGCTCCCCAGTTCTTAAGAAAGGCAGAGAACTGCTGGGCAGAGTAGCAGAAGGCTGCAAGGATGATGAGGGGACTGGAGCATCTTTCGTATGAGGAAGGGCTGAGAATGCTGGGTCTGTTTAGCCTGGAGAATAGCAGACTAAGAGGGGACCTGATCAACATTTATAAATATCTACAGGGCAGGTGACAAGCGGATGGGGCCAGTCTCTTCTCAGTGGTGCCTAAGTACAGGACAAGGAGCAACAGGTGCAAACTGGAACGCAGCAAGTTCCATCTCAACATGGGGAAAAATCTTCGGTGAGAACACTGGAACAGGCTGCCTAGAGGGGCTGTGGAGTCTCCCTCTGGAGATATTCAAAGCCCACCTAGATGTGATCCTTTATAACCTAGTTTAAGGGATCCTGCTTTGGCAGGAGTTTGGACTAGAAGATGTCCAAAGGTCCCTTCCAAACCCTGTCATTCCCTTATTCTGATATGCATCTCTTCAGCCTTTGAGACCTTTACCTTACAAGAACAAATGTCTATTTGTTGTTTGTTTTCTGAACTCAGTTGTTAACTAAAATGATCAGGGTGAACACATTTATAACTCTGTGGGATAAAGTTAAACATGAAGTCTTTTCTTTGTATCATAGGCCTTGCTCTACACCACATTTCCACTGCACTGTAAATTCCCTCCTGTAATGTCAGTTTTGTTCCGGTGGTATAAAACTGGTGAAATGGAAAAGTCAGCTGTTATGTCATGAACTTGATACATGCCTCTCCTTTCACCTAGTGCTACTCAGATCGTTCTCTGCACATTCCTTTACAATATGCACATCACTTCTGATGATGTGCTTTAGAGATTTATTGTCAGGGCCATTCACTCTACATGAGTGCCACTTAAGCCAGTCTAGCTCTTTATGTTGTAGGGTCATTTAATATAATTAGTGGGAGTCACATCTGGTTTTGAAAGACATTTGGGGAACAATTTTTCAATTATATTTACCTTTAGTGTAGTTCATGGCATTTTAGTGTCTATGCATGTCTTCAGACTATTTACTCTTAAGGTTCACGGAGATACTGGATGGGATTTTTTTTTTGCCTTTTTTGCATCACATGTTCATGAAATGATTACTAGGCTATAATTTCAGGTTATGTGATGATCTAAAAGGGGATGCAGACCACATGCGGTCTGTATTAAAAGCTCTGAGGGAAAGGAGGTAGAAAGCAAGACTAATACATCAAGCAAGTAAATTATCCTGCCTTTGTGTGCAGACATCAGATGGCAACAAAAATTGCACCTGAAAATGACAGAATTTTCCCTTAGAATGGGCTCGTTGTTGTAATTTGACTTATTTTATCATGTTAAAGATTCATAAATGTTTCCTTAGAATGGGCAGATATAGAACAGTGGAAGATCTCCATAGTAAGTGTTCTCGTAGAGTCACAGTGCCCTGAATTTATTTGAATTTACTCAGATGCATCATGCAAGCATCATCACCAGGTTGTTGCTCTTAAAATCAAGAAACTTGTAACTAGTAGTTTCTGGCTTCCATGTGCATTAAATTATTAGCTAGGCTGCTCTTATGCCTAGTTTTAAAGGTTATTTTACAAGATATATTTCTCCTGAAATATGAGTCATTTTAGGCCAATTTAGGATTCATAGTATAAAGACTGTTCAACTTTTTCTTTTACTTCCCACTGCTAACGTTTTATTTACAGCACACAAGATACGCAGGGCAAGACCGTGCCTTTAGTGAGGTCTGTAATAGTTTTACCATTGCTTGGTTTTGGGTTTTTTTTTCATCTGTTGTATTTTGGAACAGAAGTTTTCGTCTGTTTTCCTGTGTTAAACAGCACTCCTGCCTTTCCCCCTAGGATCACCTACTATGCACACCTAAAGGATGAGTCAGGAGAGAAGCATGCTCTGCAGTGCACATTCCAGTGGGTGTGCTGGTTAGTGATTTGGCTTAAATGGGTGAGAGTTGCTATGAAATGTCAAACTTTATATGACCTTCTGAAATGCTAGACCTTACCTCTGAAACCTAAAGTCTATATGAAGTTATATAAAAAACCTAACTGTATTATGACCAGTACACTCCTTCCTTTCAGATTGACATGGAATACCTTTACATCACTAATCAACTGGTAACAGAGCTAATGCTTATCTTTATTTCTGTTTAATACCCACAGGTTTATCGAGCAGAAATTGTGCCCCTTAAAGAAAAGGTGCATCAAGTCAATGAGCTCGCTCGCCGGTTCACTCCTGATATTCAACTCTCCCAGTACAATCTCAGCTGTGTGGAAGACCTGAACACACGATGGAAGGTGCTACAGGTACATTTCCTGTGATTTTCTTTTCTTTTTTTTTTTTATGCTGCATTTAAGTAACTGTTTTATTTCTGTGTGCTTGTTTTGGCTTGGTGTAATAGCACTAAAGGTGTAGTAAGGAGTCAGAGGAAGCAGGCTTTCAGTAATGGTGTCTCTATGAGAAAATAGTTAAAATATTAATATTTAGCAGTCCTTGATGCCAAGTATATCATTGTGACCGTTGCTTTTAACTGGCTGATCCATGTTTTACAGTCATTTTAATGGTGTATATAGGGGATTTATATAAGACAGTTTACTTCTGCTGCTTCAGTACTTTTACTATTGTTTAAATCATTTTCAGGAGCAGGAGTGTTAAATAAACTCCTCGCAGGCAGATAATGATTCTGTGCAGTGGAACCTTTAAGGTCATACCTGTAGAATCAATTACAGAATCACAAGGCATTGCATGCATTCAGGTAATTAGCAGGACTTTATATTGCAAGTAAAGCTGTTCAGAAAGGGATTTTATAAATTGAGCTCTAATGCAGGAAATATATCAAAACAACCATGAAATTCAGGTGAACATCAGCTGTAAATTATAAATACTGAAAAGTTTACAAAGTATTTGGATTATTTTTTTATACATGCATCAATTAAATTTAGATTATTTTGTGTTATCTTGTGATAAGGACTTCAAATAGGTTGACTTTTTCTAAGTTGCACCATATTTTCGTTTAGAATTTTTGGAACAGGGTGCATGAGGGAACATATCTAAGCCTGTGTAAACTGATTTATGGTGGTGTAGGTCCCACAGCAGGGGAGTAATGTTGTGGTTAAATGAAGGTAAATGCAATTAAATTCCCTTTGTTAAGTGCTGGATTTTACACACCGTTTTATTTTCTTGCTACATCACTGCTTCACATTTTGAAACTGTGCCATTGTAGTTACCCTTAGATATTGCAGAACTGTAGAAGTATGGAGGTTAATAAAGAGTTTCGCCTTCTTTGTAAAAATCAAACATTAGCAATGGACAGAAATGAACCAATTTCCTCTTGTCCTACACAGAGATAAAAGGTCATGGTGCTGCCAACTCTAATAGTCAGTAAGAGATTATTGCTTCTTCATTGCTTCTCCAAAAGAAATCTCAGAGCTCTGTGATATCTCCAGTTTATCACAGTTCATGCAAATATTAACAAGATTTTTCTTTTTCCTTTGCCTAAATCAGCGGTTTGTAGCAAGGGTGCTGGTTTAAGTAAAAGATCATTAGTCCTAGACCTTTGTTCATTAGTATACCCTTTTCCCTAGGTCCTCAGGATAGAGTTCAGGTAGTATTATTAAAGCAGATCAACAGAAATCTGGAAGACAAAATTCCACATATTGGAAGACATTTATTCCACATATGAGATAAATCACATTTGCTTCATTTTTTTAAAAAGCAACAGCTGATTGAGTTAAAAAATTTGCTATGATTTATTGAAAAATACTTTATTTCACTGACCAAATAGTTAATTAAGTTCCACTGGTTTGCTGAAATACTTCATTACTTCAGCAAGAATTAAGGGATAGCAGGAAGATGTTCTTGAGTTAAAGAATCTGTGGTGTGAAAACAAATTTGAGAGAAAGCCTGAGATAAATGTTTTGTTGTTACTCATGAAAGTATTTAGACAAGAGGGCCAACTTGATATTGTAGACCATTTAAAACTATATAGGGCAAAACACATGTTCACACACATTTCAAAGACCATCGAATCATAGAATATATTGAATTAGAAGGGACCCATAATATGGTCTTTTTCCACAGAGTACAGGAAGCCTTGTGAACAATTCACTTTTCACTGTGAATCACTGTCTCAATTTATCAAATCCAGAGTATTTGGAAAATGATACTTGGAGATAGTGTGTCAGAGTGAGACGTTAGAGCTGATAGAACAGAAAGTTGATTGGAATATTATGGTCTGATGTCTTTTTTTCATATTTACCTAAATGTCATCTGGAAGGTATGGAGAGCAAGGTGAAAACACTTCATGTAGATTTTTAAACACATCCGGAGGGGAAAAGACATAAGAATCTTTGAAGCATTATCATGTGCAAAAGGCCAGGATGTGACCCTTGGAAAGAAGAGGATCACATCTGATCCTATAAAACAATTCCTGCATCTAAAAAGGAATAGAGCTTGAGGCAGATTGAGAGGCAGAGCTCATTTTTGATTAATAGTATAGTTCCGGTGGAAGGGATATACTACAATTATCCAGCCTAACTGCGCAGATATGAAGTCTGCTGGACATTGACATTCACACCTGAGTGGCACTTTAGAGTATCGTGTTGTTCTGTGAGGGAGTTATACTTATGTAGTAAGTGTTATACTATTTATAGAAAACTGAAATTTTGGCCATGCAATAGGAAGCAAAACACAAATAATTTTTGTTTCCTGCAAAACCATCCTACTTGGAAGATAGATTTCTGTGATTTGTTTCTGGTTTTCAGTTTGACTGCTAGGGTTCTTCTTTTTTTTTTTCTTTTTTTTTTTTACCAATTGTCTTCCTTGTAGTAATGTTACATAAAATACCTCCTTAATACTTTAGACCAATTTTTTCTGTTGATTTCAGCCTTTGATGTATTTCTGTATGTCTTTTATACTATCCATATTTTCTTTTTCACTGCTCTGTCTTTCCCCATCTTACTTTTCTTATTTTTATGTTTGGGTTTTGTTTGTTTGTTTGATCTGTCCCTTTTTTCTCCAGTTATAATGCTTCTTATTTTACTTGTCTTTATTTCTGCAGCACCACCACTCTACCACCCCCCTTGCCCAGGTTAAATCTCTCTCTCTTTGCTACATTCCTAATGGGGAAAATATTTCTTACCCTTGCATCCCATTTCCTGGAAAATACTGCTGCAGGAAAATCATAAAACAGAGGCTTCTGTGCTATTGTTTGCCAGAAATATACCTATTCTTGGTTATATGTGAGAAAAGTACATAAGGTTTATCGGATCTGAAATGAGTGAATTTTGGTATTATGAGAGTTGCAGGGAGCATTGTGTGGAGTATGAAACAATGTCTTTGTTGCTTTATTAACACTGAGACTCATAAAATCAGAGAATGAAATATATCCTTGTAAGCCAAATCTTACAGAGATTTATTATTATATTAATTTAGAAATGTAAGAATAAGTCAGACCGTATTCAGTCATTTGTGGTGTTGTGGCATACAGTCAGATAATTAGTGAATAGTATCAAACTGCTACAGAATCTTTGCAGAACTTCACTTACAGTTCTGCAATAACACCTTTATTATTAATTTCCTTTTTTTTTTGTTCAGTTTTGGTCAAATATTTTGGGAAGAAAATTGTACAAAAGGAAGGTTAACTATGATTATCAAGGAGACAGAATTTTAAACTTAGAGGCACAGATATTTTGTATTGGAAATCCTTACAGACTCCCCCATTCCTGGTTTGGTTTTTTTTTGAAGTGTTGAGTGAAGGTGTATTTTATTAATGAAAGCTAACTCGCTCAGCTCAGTCACTGAAAATTATATCATCATTTGTGGAGTTTAAGCAATGTGAAAGTAATTAGCTTCAGGCCTTTAAAGGACTAGTTTTGAGGAAAATAAAATAAGCTGTTTGTTTATTTTCCCATTTTTCTTAAACATGAAAGGACATGAAATCTCTCCAGGGAGCTATTTGCTGTGAATCTCACAAGGAGCTCTCATGTTCAGATCCTGTGTGCTTCAAACAGTATGTGTAATGAGATCATCTGGGGAAAAATATATCTTCCAAACTTTTGCCTTCTTTCAGTCAACATTTGAGGAGCAGATTGGCAGGAGCTATATTCACTTCACTTTAGTCAGAGATCCGGTTGGTCAAAAGGGACAGCCTCTGACATGTAAAAGAATTTCCAAGTATCCCATGGGAAGCATAGCCTTCAGTTATCAAGAAAGACCTTTTTTTTTTTTTTTGGTTGGTTTAAATCAAATTTTATTTACTCTTATTTAGAATATTGCTCCTAAAAAAGTGGAAAATAGAAGAACTGTCTTGCATCAAAAAAATGTATCTTTCGTGAGATTTTGTCATGATATATATGTTCCAGAGCTTTTAGTTTAATGAGCTGTTATGAACTCCAGTCATTTGTGAGGGGCTGTCTGTGTACATGACAGTGGGCCCAGCCCATTTAGTTTGTAACACTAAGCGAGCTGGACAAAGCACATAAAATGGCTAGAGCTAAAACAGCCCATACCCTGCAGATACAGATAGATGATGTAGATAGATATAGATATATGTACACGCATACAAACACATCTATATATACATTTATGGTTGTATTCAGTGGTCTTAAAGGTCTTTTCCAACCAAAAGGATTCTAAGATTTTATGATTTCCATATATAAAATGTGACTGTAGAGAAGCATTAGCTGTAACTTCAGTATCTTTCCTAACTCTTCAGCTCATCTTGCACCAGTAGCAAAGACTCTCCAGCATGTGGGGATTTGAAGATTGATGGGACGCTGAAGTATGAGGCCTCTTGTTAAAGGTTCCACCCACAACTCCCACCCCTGTTCTCTCAAACAGCATTCTGCTTGCCAGAGTTGCTGAAGAAACATCAGGCTTTTCAAATCCCTGTAGGCAGTTATCTGAAGTTGTATCATAGTCATATTTTATTCCGCTGAGGACAGGCTCTTTACTGACATGTCTAATGCACACTACTGTAATAAGTATCCCTGCAATGAAATATTGCAAAACCCAGCATCTTCTGGGTGCCTCCCAAATAGTAGTTGGTTCTTTCAGTCCATTGAGAGAAATGGGGATGAATCTTACCATCTATGTGTGCAGAGGAACTAACATTTGAGAATATAAAAGCCAAAAGGAAAATCCCTTCTTTCCTGAACTCGACATGAGATTGTGACTATACAACAGTCTTGCTGACCTCCATATGTAAACCAAATATTAATGATGTTTTCAAATATTTGTTCCAATCCAGTGAATCTCTCATAAGCTGAGTCATGGGCATGCTCAGCAGCAGTCTTAGCTCACACCCAGCTTTTGGTAGGGGGATAGGCACCAGGGCAAGTAAGTTTCATCAAAATATAAGTTTAAATCCTCACTGACCTATTATAGTAGTTTTTATGTTTGGAAGTTTGTTGGTTTGGGTTTTTTGTGGGGTGAGTGCAAACTGGAGGTATGTTGAAAGTGGATGGATTGGCAGATGATACAGTATCGGGAAGAAAGGTGTTTCTTCCTCTACAGGAAGATCTATCTTGTAGATAAGGATGTGCCTTATAGAAGACAGTTAGCTTTTTATACTTGAGAATTAGTACCTTTCGATTACCTTAGCAGTTTCTCTTTCCATTGTGTCATTTCATTAATTTTAATAATTAATTTGTTTTATTTGTTTGCTTTTCCTCTTTTTTCAAACTATGTTTCGACTTGCATCATCTGTAAGCAGCTGGCAAAAACAGGAGATAACTTCTCTAAATACATGGAACCAAAATACTAGCTCATCTGTAATTGCACTAATTAAGGAATTACTAAAATCATCGTTCTTTTCAATCTTGATATTTGAAATCATTTTAGTAGTTGCAGATTTCATCTTCCCAGCAGAGGGGGATTTGATCCTTTTTGGAAGTTGAGTTTTCCCATCAGACTCTTTAGTTAAAATGGTGTTTTGTATATTCCATGAGAACTGGAACTTCTGCCAAAACCACAGTTGTCATGACTCTTTAATGGTCTCTTATTTATTTAGTTGGCTTTGCCAGTTGGCTTCAGAAGTCATATACCCGTGTATTTTTCTTCATCTCTGTTAGTTTAAGTCTCAGTTTTGCTCAGTGTTTGCTTGCAAAGACCACATATAGATTCATGTTACAGTCATTCATTCTGTAGAAATCCTATTTATTTATTTCTATAAGCTAGTGGAAGAAGGCCAAATATCTGGCTTGGCATTCAATTATTTTAATGAAGTGTCAAAAACTGGAAAGATTCTTTGTAGCATGTTTAGGGCAGTCAGCGTAAGAAAGTGTGCATGTAAGTATAAATGGTCATGATTATCATCAACAGCCATGGCAGCAGGAAATGAAACCATCTTAAAATTATGAAGTTCTGTGTGATAAATTTCAGTTTTTTGAAGCTGTAAAAGATTTGGTCTTTTTTTTTTCTTTTACTATGGAAGGTACATTCATTTTAGATTGTTCCTATCCTTCTTTTACTTTCTTTAATTTCGAATTTTCTCCTCTCTGAAGATTTGCTTAGAAAGAACCATGGAAAAGAACAGCAATTTTCCCTACTTTATATTCTCATTTCAATAAGCATATATAGATTTCTTCTGATGTACTCTTTTGCTTTCATTTAGACATGTATGGGTACATGAGATTGTAAAAAAATCATTTACATTGTTTGTAAGTACAGAAGAAAAGCTCTTAAAATAATTAAGTGCAAGAAAACGTTGCACACTCAACCTAAATTTAGCAGCTGTTGCACAATCTTTGCATATACAATATATTCTGCAGGATCTCCAATTTATCTGGTTGATGGATAAATGATAGGAAGAGAAAGGGCATATTAGTTGATGCATGTTAGTCTTGTTTCCTTATAAAATAAGACTTGCACAATTTACTTTCACCTGTCAGCAGTTATAGATTACATTTGGCAGTGCACATCTATATGAGTCATGCCAGACTATATTTAGGATACTGGGGAAAACTGAGGTTACCATACTGTTGAAAATATATTCACCAGAAACTAACATCCACTAACAGATTAATTAACTAACAAATTAGTTGCTGTTTAGTCAAGCAGTTTTAGCTAAATCATTTTGTTTACAGCTCTTTAACTTATTTAACCAGACACCATTGTCACTCTACTGACAATGGAATTATTTACATTCTTCAGTGTTCATGATACATAATACCTGAGTGTTTGAAAAAAAAAATTGAAAACATTTCTGTAAAAGTCCCTTAGAAAAGGAAAACATAAGATACATTTGGAGAATTAAAGCTCTGAGTTTCAGTCCTACAAAGACATACAGACTATGACAGTCAGGGGATTTTATCTTGGATATGCTAAAATTGAACAAATAGTTTCATTTTTTTCTTGTCCAAATTGGAAGAATATGTCCTGATTTTTTTCAACACCTCTTTAGGTGTATGACCTGATTCCAATCAGCTATTTTTAGGCTGTTCATTATGAAAATTAGGGGGGTTTTAAGGTAAGAACGTGTGAGGGTGGAAATCTGGGAAGTGCACAAAGTTAGCAGCAGTCAGAATAGTAAAAGCAAACAAGGACAAACCAAAAATGAACCTGGCAATTATAAGTCATTCTCCAATCCTGACTTCCATATCACAGGTCCTTTTCCTTGCCAAAATGTTATCAACTGTCAGAGCTCATAATTCATGGGTTAGTTTTTAAAATGCAATAGACTAGGACAGGGCTGCGTAGGGTCGGGTAGGGTGGGATACACTGTCAGCTATCTGCTGAGACCAGAAGTATGATGAGCCTTAGTGATTTCTGGTTCTGCTCCATACCCTGGAGGCAATACACTCTGCTGACACAGATCGCCTGCCCATTCATCCCCACTTGGTTTGAAGAGAGGTTAAAGCAGACATACAAAGTTTGATTTGAATGGGGAACGCCTTTGTCGCGGATAGAGCGTTCACAGAATTTAAAAGCTGTCCTGCAAAGGCGCTCTCTAATGCAATTTCCAGAGGCTTGTAACTCAATGAAACCTTAATGAATATCCTTGGAAGCAGTAGAAAACCTCTTAGATTCCAAGTCCTGGTGCCAAAGTATTGTTAAAGGTTTTTAGAGGGACAGAATGTAAAACTGGCAAAAAATACTGCTTTTTCTCCTCGTTCTTGCTAATCCCTTATTCTGAAATGCCATGAATTTTTTTGGAAGAAACTTCATGTAAAGTGATAAAAAGCCTAAGGTAGAGAAATAATATGCAAATTGCCAGTGCAAAAGGTTAATGTCAGCCAACTTTTTTTCTTTGTGGAGTAATTTTGTGTCTTTCTGACATATCAATTACATATTATATCACTGCAGATACCTTTTTGTCAGGCTGCCTACTTCAGGTTACAGACAGCTTTTACAGTCTTTACTACAGGCTATGCAGTAGTGTGTGCTATATTTTCTAAATCTTTTGGCTTCAGTAAGACTTTAAGCCAAGTAAGATATTTTTGCCATTTTAGAAATTCCTGGTAGCACTAGTGTTTAAAAAAATACTAAAAATGTCAGTGACATTTAAGTTGTGACACAGTTTTCAATCCAGCCTCTGTAGATTGTTATGTGTGTCATTTTCATAATATTTTCACAAGGCGCCCTCTAAAATTGCCATTGTAGTTTTCATCACACCTTGAGTAAAGCTGAACCTTGTGTCCTATAGAAAATTCTGGGCAGTCTGCAAGTCACGTAATAGTATGCTATTTGTATAAAGGGCACTTTACAATCAAAATAGCTCAGCTGCTGGTATGTGTTGTGTGTGCAAATGGGTTTTTATAATATGCTTCCTGATTTGGTGTCACCTGGGACAATACAGGCAAAGTGAGTTATTTCAAGATGCTCATTGCTTCCTGTGATCCATTCAGTTCTTGTACTTTGTACAACACTGAAACTGCAACAGCCTTTAGAAATGCACCTCTTAGTTGCAGAACAAACATAGTATAGATTATGGTTCTTGACCCAGAGTTTACAATTTAAGAGTTTATTCATATTAATTTGGTGTTTCTTTTCTACCTGGAGAATCATAGCAACATCCTACTCCTATGTTGCAGAAATTAATTCTTTAGGGTATGACATTTTGTTTGGGAAGCTGCAAGTGTGTATGCTGAAGACTTAGTCTTTCTCTTCCCTTTTCTTAGGTGTTTGAAGTTGGTTCTCTACCATAGCTCAGTTTGTTTTAAAACAAAATTAAAGACATAGCTAATTAGCATTAATTAATGTAGAAAAATATGGTGAAGTCTACATTTGGAGAGAGTATATTCATTGTGTTGAATGTTTTCACTTTAATGCTTCTGATTTCTTATTTTGTGACCTTCCCCCCACCCTCAATACCCTCACGATGATTCTTCTGTCTGTAAAAACAATGAGTTCTGTCCTACTTATCTGACACATAGCTGATAATACAACACTGTTTCAGCAGTGCAGTGAATTTTTGAGTATTCAGAAGAAATAGAAGAATGTGTCTTCCATAAAACAGCTTTGTGTTTCTTGTATTATCCCAGCATTCCTATTCCTTATCTCAAAACATCACATTTCAAATCCTGAATTGACTTTGTCTGTACTTTTGCCAACCTAAGAGCTAAGATAACTGAATTTGGTTTGCACATCAGCTGTCCTAACTGGCTTCAATATATCCCTAAATCTGGCTAGGTTTACCTTTAAAGAGAAAGGTCTTACAATTTTCTCCTAAACCCTTCATAACTTTATTCAGCTACGAATGACATGTGAAATACTGTCAGACCAGTATGGTCTGTTGCAGAAAGCATGCAGGCTTCCTCTCTTGAAAAAAGTCAAGATGTAATCCTTTTTCTTCACTGGTGAATAGGAAGTCAACTCTCAGCAAAAAAAAATTTCTGAAAGAGGAGACAAACCCAGTTTTACCATCTCGACTTTCCCCTCTCAGTACCATGTCCCAACATCATTAGACTGAGCTCAGTAGTTTCTATAACTGATGGGATAAGCTTGTGATGTTTAACAGTGCTGGGTCATGCTGTTTATTTTAGCTTTGCCAATGACACTGTAAAAAAACATTCAGATTATTTTAACTACTTTGTGCATGAATTTACATGTTTTTAGATAAGCACACTTTGATGGATCAGGAAGGGACATTATGAAACTTACTTAAATAAGAATGAAACCCTGTTGATTTGCTGTAAATCATAGTAGCCTTTTAATTTTACTGCAGTTCTGAGAGTTTGTATAGCCTAAGGGTCTGTCCCACTCCCCAGTAATGGGGGCCAGAAAAACAAACTCTTATTTCCTGCTTATAAGTACTTTATCATTTCACAGGCCAAGGCCCCTGAGTCAGAATTAATAGTCTATTTGTGATGTGAGCTGCACTACAGTATGTAGAAAGGGCTTTGGACACAAACTGCCGTACATTATTCAGCATATTTACTGGAAGCGGGGTTATATTTAAGGGAAACATTACTGTTGTAAAATCTACTTCTGCTAGTCTATGAATGTATTTGCATGCTATTATAACACTGCTCTGTTAAATAAAAGATAGGAGGAAGATTTTAGACTGGCATGTTAGAATTTAAGCCATCACAGGCCACTGGCTTTGTCAGGTCTGCCATCCCTCACAACTGTACTGATATCCCTGTTGAGCTTCCACAGCTCAGACATTCTTGTATGACCCAAGAGCAACATTTGTGTCTTTTGTTGCCAGAAGGAAAACCCTTTATTATACAGTTTATCAAAGAACATCCTAGAAAATACGTAAAAGCTGAAAAATTAAAAAGCCTGAATTGCTGTTTTTAGAAAGCTAATCAATCCTTAAACCTTTAGATGGGAAATATCATTTGTTCCTGATCCTTCTAGCTCTTTGGATGAGTAGTCCAGAAAAGATGTATTCAAAGTTGTACACAAAGTAGATTTCATGAGCTCCGGGCTATATTATTTACATGATCAGTACATTCACACAGCAGTGTTACTGCTTGGAGTTACTGTATTTCACTGTCTTTCTCATATTCAGACAGGCTCTGGCTTGCCAGAATAATTTTTTTTTTCCCTGAATGAGCATATAACTAACAGATGTTTGTTTTTGGCTCCATGTCTACATTCTTTGAAAGCTGGAGAATTAAATTGCTGACATTCAGACAACACTAATTCACATATCCAGGGAGCCTAATTTGCTATCCCTGAGATCCTGATTCCTGGTGTTCATGGGTTTAAAAACCATTTCAGTGACACAATATAAGAATAGGCTGGGGAGTTTCAATAGTATTCTCCCGTTAAACATAATCACATTTTATAAACATCTGCGTCATTACGGGTGTGATTCATCTCTAAGCTGTATACAGCTGTGTTTCCAGTTTCAATTACCAGTCCCCTAATTGCATATCCAGCTCATGTTACTAATTTAGTTAATTTATTCATAATTAAGAGTATTCTATTTTCTACGAAGGTTTATTGAGCTTAGTACATTATCAAAAATAATTTTAAAAAACCAACCTAAGGCTGAGGGGTTTTGTTTCTTGCAATAGTCACATCAGAACAAAAATGTCAGTCACTCACCTAGAGAGGAACACAAGATAAAAGGGACATTTTTGCTTTTCTCACCGTGAAATGAGAAACCTTTGCAGGGGTTTTGCTTTGTGTTCTTCTCTTCTCCTTTTTGCCCGCCTTCCTCTCGTCCAAAATCTAATGTAATTCTATAGTTCAGACTGACACACGGGGTTTTTAATATATAAGAAGCACTATAAAGGGTGCTACAAGGAGAAATTTATGTGAGAGACATGAATCATCCTGTCTGATGCATTTATGTCCTCTAATGTTTATGTACATATATACACTTAAATCATGATTAGGAACTGTGACAAAACTTTAAAATTAAGGCTGAGACACATCCTGATGGAACATGAGGACTGTCTTAGTAATATTGTTTATCAAAGATGTGTTTGATTTTTAGGAAACATCTTTTCTGTTTCAGTACAAGAGTATTGTGTGCAAAATGGTTTAGAAATCCGAGAAAAAAAAACCTTCTTGCAGTTCACCACAAGCTATTAATGTTATTCACTTAGCATTTTAGCAGGATTGATTGCAACTCTCCAACACTTTGTGAACACACAAATACTGTCTTCTTCATTATCTTTACGAGTACTAGTGGGATATTCATTCTAGGAGATGTCTACAATATTAAGGCATTGTGTGTATAAATGGATCTCTAAAAAGAAAATAAAAAATAAAAAACCAGCTTTTTTGCACTTACTTTAGCATAAAAAATATTTTGATACAGTAAGCACAATATTGAAAGTTCAGCATCCCTTTCTGGAAAAGAGAGGCAAAGTTTTCCCTCTTTAAAACAAAAATAATGTTAGTTGTTGGACACCAGTATTATTTCCTGAGTACACTATCACATAATTTGAAGTAAACATAGGGATCTGTAAGTTGTATAGAAAACATTGGAATTGTCTGATCAATATGTCTTAAGCAGAGCTGCAGTTTTTTAATGACAGCTGCTGAATCTGTTCTGCTGAAAAACCACAGTTGTCTGCTGCTTTTGCCTTTATTCTTCCTCTTCTTCCAATCTTGATGTTCTTTAGTTTCTCTCATTGCTCTTTTTTTCTTTGAAGCTTCCTTTCTTCCTCTTCATATAAGCTTCTCCTTGTCTGTTATTTGGTCTACAGTCACACCACTACTTTTTTAAAAAAAGACTAGGAAGAGTATCGTCAAACAAATATTAAACGCAACCAGAAAATGTATAATCTAAAATTAGAAGAGAGAGGGAGAGCAAAAAAGTGGAATATAAGGTGCTGGTGAGGTAGGCTTTTAGTCAAGGCAGTTTTATGAACCACAACTTTTTGTGAGGAATTTCTTAATATCAGAGTTAGTGAGAGATACAGACATGCTCTAAGCAGGCTTCCAAAGCTCCTCAAAGCAGATGGTCTCATAATTTTCTTTACTTTTACTTGTCAAATATTAATGCTGGAATGTAATCTTGTGCAGATAATAAAAGTTTGAACCATTTCAACCTTTTAGCTGCATACTCTGTGTATTTAGCAAATAGAATGACAGTTGCAGTGCTAACCTTGCTGTATGAATTCCAGGCTGCCCCACCTTTTTTGATTAAAATGGTGATTAGGGTTAAAGGAGATTATAGCAATTTGCCAGGGTCCTGTTTTGCTGCAAGCTCAAGGTAAGAGAGGGTGATTCAAGTGCCTGCAGAAAGATAGATTATCATGGGTTGATCAATCTTCAAGCTTCTATGGATTTTTGCTACCTTTGTTATTTGCGTATATTCTCCGGTTTTTACTATGCAAGATGATGGGAAATGCATTCATTTTCTGTACACAAGAAAAAGTTAATAATTTTCTCCCTCCAAAGAGAGATGGGTCTACAGAAGGGAGCACATAAGCCATTTAAATTTTATTATATTATTATCATCATACTATGGAAGTTATTTTTTTCTTTTTCTTACTCCGCTTAAAATGATAAGGCTGTTGTATCTTGTGCTTCAGCTGGTAGGTTTAAACCCTGTGGAAGTCTATATGCATTTAAACCAACGTGAATTTGTATTTTAAAGAGAATTGCACATGCATTGATTATTTGCCTAGAGAGATGACGGAGACACAAGTTGGAAATAAATATAACATCCAGACCTTGAATGGTTTCCTGTTTAAATTAAGCTATTGAGATTAAGGTTTTGGGTTTAGGTCATTAGGAAGGTCGGGTTCTATTTGAGGGTTATGAATCCTCAATTTCAGGGCATTAGATGTGGTATTGCCATCCATGTTCTTCTCAGAAGAGGGCTTTGTTCATGCAGTACCAGGAAATGGTACTGCATGCTTTTAATGACAGAAGAAAATAAATATCCGTCACAAAAATATTGGCACATTTTTGTGTGTTTCAGTTTTGTGTCTTTAACCTCAGAGGACAATTTTACTTTTAGTATACTCTCAAAACTCCTGAGGGACCTGAAACTGAAGATAATACCCATGAAGTGGTAATGTCAGTAGCATATGAGTACAGTATTAGTGTGCTCACAGTTGCTGCCACTTTTACAGAATAAGCGGTTGAAATGACCAGCTTCAAATTTCAGTTCCAAATGCCCCATTGGTTTAGTCATCATTTGTTGATGACTATATGTATCTGTTTTAGTAGAGGAAATTGGTGTATTTTGCAATAAATCTTGAACTACATTTCAGTTATTTTTATTTTCCCCTCAAAGAGTAACTCTTCAAAGCCTGCTCTCTGATCCTATATAATGCAATAACAGACCTCCCAGATATATGGACATGTCTTTCACTGGATCAGCCAGTATGTCAAATGTTTGTGTTAAATGTTTGCTTGTTATATAAAGCAAGTAGTGTGATTTTGAGCCACTCTCATGTCAGAAACAGATCTGTATTTAGCCGACCTCTAAAACAGCCCTGCCTGGACCTGACCAAAGAAGAAATTAGTCAGTAAAAGATCAAGAAAGAGTGAGGGATCATTTAGGCCACTAGAAGATCAGACGTATTCCAGTTGAGAGAAAGTAATTTGCCCCTCTGTTAGGATGCCCACTTCTGCTCCTGAATGTAAGTGCAAGTGCTGTGTGCTTTACCTATGCCTGTCCTTCAGTGGAAGGCACGTAGCAAGTCAGCAGGATTTATCTCCCTGTTTCCTGGTCACGTCAATCCGTTATCCTTCACTTGTGGAAAATCATCAAAGGTTCTTGGCTGGTTATGCTGAATGAGTAAGTCTGTGTAGATTTGAAAACCTAGATTTGTTTCTGAGGTTTTTGTGCCGTGCTGTCATCCCACTCTGGGGACTGTATAAATCCCATTAAAGCAGCAGCCTCCCAAACTACTCCAGCAGGTTTTGGTTGTGAGTTGGTGTCGTGCCCCAACCCCCTCCAATATTCAGATGCATAGGTGAACTTCTAGAATTTTAATTACATCTGTATCAGATGAGCTGCAGAAATTTCAAAGGATTTGGGGTGAGATTTAATTTTAGATAGCAGCTTAATTAACTGCATTTGTAAAAACTAGAGCAACTTCAATTAAATGTCTCTACATTAATTTAGTTATTTAATTGAAAATTTATTGGGATAGTCCTTACAATTTATAACTCTTCCTGTTTGAGTAATTTAAATAACAGATCATAATAATAATTAAAAAGAAAAAAAACCAAACCTGTATTTAAGCTTTTCCTACATCTCTTCCAACCTTTTTCTAATAGCATATTTTTTTTCTCCTAAACAATTATTCTGGTTTGTGGATTTTGTAACTGGATGGGACATCTGAAAACTAAATCTATAAATGATGATTGAAGAACTATTTTTTCTTCTCATACATGTTGGGGTTGTTTTGTTTTTATCTCACATGAATTTTGTCCCTTTTTTCAATGTCATAATAACAGTGGTTTATACTACTACAAAACTGTCACTCACAAGACTGTTCAGGGCACAGGTGTGTTGGGGTTCGTAGTGATGCCCAAAGAAACCTCTTTGAGTTCTGGGTCTGCAGAGGAATAAGTAGGGGAGCTGGTCCAGTGAGCAGAACAGGGGCCCGCAACACATGAATCCTTTTGTAGTGTTTCATAGGAGCCAGCACATGCCCAGCACAGCAGGTAGCCTCTCCCCGGTTCCCCACTCTGCTCTGAGAGATGGGAGTCACACAGAGAGGCTGGAGTGTCGCACGTCATTGAAGCAGAGTGTGCAGCTATTTGAATGAAACCCTGTATTGTGTTGTGACCAAACAACATGAGAAAAAGGCTAAACATTCTTTTTTTACAGTTAGACTGTGTCATGTTTTCATCCCAGCCAGCACCTGTAGGTCATGCAGCCACTCGCTTACTACCCCCAGAGTGAGATAGAGGAGAGAATTGGAAGAGTGAAAGTGAGAGAACTCATATGGTGAGACAAAGACAGTTTAATAGGACAAATAAACAAGAAAAAAAAGCAACAAAAAACCACCCCAAAAAAACCCAAACCAAAACGAACTATGAAGAGCACAATATCTCACCACCCAAGATTGATGCCTCCCAAAACCCCCAGCTGCCATGCAAGACCCTCAGGTGCCCCTACACAAATCCCCAGGTATAAACAGAACATGGTGTCATATGGTACAGAATATGTTTTTCACCAGTTTAGGTCAGCTACCTGGCTGCATCCCCTCATGGTTTCTTGGGCACCCTCACCTTCTTGTTGGCAGAGCAGCGTGAGAAGCTGAAAAGTCCCTGTCTGCTTGGCAACAACTATAACCATCAGTGTGTTACCAGCACTGCTCTCATCCTGACTCCCACAAATGTCACTACACCAGCTACCAGAAATAAAATTAATTCTACCCCAGCTGAAATCAGGACAGGCTGCATCTACCTGAAGTAGAAATATAATATATATACTATACTAAATATTATATGTAAACTACAATTCATTCCAACTTACCTTCCGTTTCTTAACTTATACCAATGATCTCAATCTTCCAGTGAGTGCACTCAGAATTTCCAGTAGTATATGCTTTCTCTAATTGAAATTATTTCCACTGCCCTACATTTCCCTTATGATTGAAAAGTGAATTCCATTGCTACTTTGCCAAAGAGACTGTTCATAATAATTTTCTTTTTCCTTCCCAACACCTATTGCATGCATCAGTTGCATAAGTGGTAATTTGAAGCCTTTTTAGCACAGCTGGATATTTTTCATTGATTCTTTTCATCTGAGCATCATTCATTAGAGTTTCTTCATCTTTTTGTCTGCAGTGCACTTTATCTACAGAATTCTGGGATCTGTACAACAAAATAGAACAAAATGTACAAGGACTTCAAGTCCTTACTGAGCCATATCTGCCAGGTTATAAATTTGAGACAGAGCAAACACCATTTGCTTGCCTTCCTTGAGGTACCTATTCATCTTAATTTATTCCATACTAACCAAGAAGCTGTGAGAAGTTGCAGTTGATTGTTCCAATCCTCCTTCTTGTGATTTGCATTACTGCTACCATTCCAAATGTTCTTTAAAGTATATACTTATTAAATTACAAGCTGGCATTTGGAAAGGCTCAGGTTTGCTTTTCAGTCCACATATGAATATTACAGTCTCTGTCCCACATTTTCACGCTTTCCATCAGGATAACTGTATGTATGTATGTATGTATAGAACTTCTACTTCTCTCTTCTTCCCTGCATTAGGAAAAAGCAAGCTTGCCATAACAAGCAACACTATTTTTTAAAAAAAGCCAATTTCATAATTAATTGGTTTATTTTTTAAAAAAAGTGTTATAAGGAGGAAAGATTAAGTCTTTTTTTTAGTTACTATAAATTTTGAAGTATAAAGACTATTTAAAGTAATTAAGCAAAACTGCAGTTTCCTAAATCATGTTGCTTTATGTTAATTTTTTTCACAATATTTTAATTTTATGTCCTAGGAAATGTAACCACATTTTCTGATTAGCTTTGCTCACTACAAATACAAAAGTGGTGTGTGAGTAATTAAGACAAATAATATAAATATTTGACTCTGTCAAAGAATATACTATATGTGAAATAAAGTACTCACTGTTAAGATGAGTAATAAAATGAGCTTTCTTGGAAGTGTTGGAGTGAAATTTAACTGTTAGTCAAACTTTTAGTTATATCCTCTTTTTCAAACAGCAAAAGACTAATTTAGCAGACTTCAACATGTACACATGCTTCTGAGATGGTCAGCATCTCAGACTTACCTGTTTTTTGGGGGTCATTACCTGGTTTTCTTCCCCTAATTAACTGATGGGAATTCTTGACGAAATGATAGACTTGGAGTAAATGGTGGATAGTCTTTCTGTACTTTTTTATTTCCTCCCATTGAAATGCTTTATTTGATGTACAGCAGGTGTTTAAAGTGAAGTTTGATTGCTATGTATTCTTAAAATGTTCAGTGAAATAAGGAGTAATAGAGTAATTTTCCACATGTCATAGAATTGTAGAATCTCTTGAGTTGGAAGGGACTCTAAGGATCATCAGGTCCCACTCCTGGCTCCCCACAAGGCCAGCCAAGTCAGAGCATGGGACTGAGGCCATCATCCAGATGCTTCTTGAACTCTGCCAAGCTCAGTGCTGTGACCACTTCCCTGGGGAGCCTGTTCCAGTGCCCGACCACCCTCTCAGTAAAGAACCTCTTAATATCCAGCCTAAACCTCCGCTGTTGCAGCTTTATGCTGTTCCCTTGGGTTCTATCATTGTTCACCAAAGAGAGAGGAGATCAGTGCCTGCCTCTTCACTCCCCCTTGTCAGGAAGCCATAGACCATGATGAGGTGTCTCCTCAGCCTGCACTTCTCCAGGCTGAACAAACCAAGGGACTTCAGCTTCTCCTCATAAGGCTTCCCCTTCAGACCCTTCACCACCCTCATTGCCCTCCTCTCGACTCTCGCCAATATTTTTATGCCCCTTTTGTACTGTGGCACCCAAAACTGCATCCAGTACTCAAGTTGAGAGACAGTATTCAAGGTGAGTAGTGTAGTATATTAAACAGAAAGTTGGGTAAGACCTTAGGTTTATGAACTCATGAACCATTTTTCTCAATGGTGTGGAGTACTTCTAAATGAACCAAAATAACTTGTTTGAAAGAAAGTCTGAAGTAATGAACAAAATCATTATGATCTCAACCTACTCAGCAAACTTACAAGACAGGTGGGGCTACTGCTAGGACAGTTGCTGTAGTTGCAGTGTCTCTGATGGCTGATGTAATGTCTGCAGGCCATTAGAGCTATAAAATAGCAAATCCAGAAACTGGTGTCGTTTGTGCTCCTTCTTAAAATAACATGCACTTATTTTAAAGGCTGCTTGAGCTTGATCTAACAAAACGTTCACATTCAAATATTTTGTTATTACCTGATTGGTGTAGAACTTGTCTAGTTACTAATAATAGTGTCTTCTACAGTAATATTCCATGGGAGTACATTTATTCCGTACCATCATACAAAGAATTTATTTCCTAAGTTATTTCATAGTCACTCATTAGTAATTATTGTAAAAAAGTCTGTCTTTCTGCTCTGTTAGAAGTGTTTTGCTTAATGGCCCCCCATGTCCAAGTACATTTCAGCCAAGTCACCTGTTCTTGTACAAAATCGAGACACAGCTTATGCTGTAGCTTTGAAGCACTGTGCAAGTGAAAGAACTTTGCCTTTCTACCGAATATGAAGCAGGTGCTCAGTTACAATTGATTGTGATGTATATTTTGCCCTGCTTTTAAAATAGTAAATAATATTCAAGTCTGATTACTTGTTAATGTGCCTTGGGTATTACAAAATTATACAGTCCCATTGATTTACATGAGGTGGTCTGATCAACAAGATTTTTTCCGTGTGTTTACTGCTACTCCATTCACTGTTGTTAATTCTCACTGTTTAATAGTTAAGCATTTAACTGAATAGTTATTTTGCCATTCTTTACTGATAAGATCATATTCTGGTCAAGAGCCAGACCTATTAAGATCTTATGATGAGAAGTGTCTTCATATCCTAAGAATAAGTTCATAGTGTACAAAGCACAGTGTTTAGAACCTGACTTCCAGGGTTTTTAATATTCTCTACTATATACTCAAGTATATACCAGCAAGGCAAGGAAACCTGTAAATGGATCATCCAATCTGCATTTATAGATATAAACAGTAGAATACTTAAAGATTAAGGTCAGAACAATTTCAGTATAGATACTATAGCTAATTTGAATCTATTAGGGAAGAAATGTTAGCTGCTAGTACAGCAGTTGGTGAATGGCTTCCCAATTAATAAGAAAATCCCACTTCTGTTCTTAAAAAATTTCAAGTGCTAATAATAGTGGCAGAAGATTGACAGGCAAAATGGTTTTACTGATGTAGGTGTCAAGATTGGTATTGTGTTTTCTCAAGGGAACAATATTTGAACAAGTCCAAGGTTCCATTTTAAAATTTTTGGAACTGGGGGGAGGGAGGGGGAGGGAATTGCTATGTCAAAATTACATCTTTTGACAGTCCAACTTAACTTTGAAGGTGCTCCTCACATTTCCAGTGTTATTGATTCTATCTTGAACAGTAATGCAGACACAAATCGGTGATTATAACTCTCTGGATATACCTCACTGCTGCAGTGTTGAAGGACGTAGTTGTGACTATGTACTACAAAAGTTCATAGTCGATGCTGCTTAGCCTGTATTGGATCAAAGACAGGAGAAATGTTGGTCCTGGAGTGAATTAGTTCTCTAGAAATGAATTTGCTTGTTCCTCCTTGACTCAGTGTATTAAAGCTTGTGCAGCTGGATGTGGAAAACAAACTCAACCCCCCACACACAGTGTTTTTAAAATGTGATATTTCATCAGTTATTTTCCAGAAGTCCTTCAGAGGTCTCTTCATGCAGTTCAGTTTTTTGCTAGTTTGAAAATGCCTTCAGAAAAATGGTTTGGAGATTCTGGTAGTCTTATTGAAGAAAACACAGCTGAAGTTTAATTTCTCTCTTGCTCACCAACGTTTTGTACTTTTTAGATATCATTCTGTACTTCAGGCAGACTGTATTTTTGAATAATTTTTTCTAACCATAGTCACAATAATTTAAGTTCTGGAATGATTTTGGAAGGAAAGTTGTTGTGTACACATACTGCTACACATATGTTTACACACACATATCAAAACGGATTTTCTGGAAACAAAAAATTAGTTTGAGAGCTAACAAGCAGGTATGTAATTCATTCTTGCAGTACTAGACTATCACAATAAACACACAGATGAATGCCTGGGAAAAAAAAACCTGTCAAATTATTTTAAATCTAACAAGTGCCTCTGTATAGACTTTTCAGTGGGAAGTATTTCAGATTGCCACCAAAAATCCGCTACAACTTGTGAAGATTTTTATTTCCAGGCTGTACAGAAACCAGGACAATTGTTCTGTAGTGTAAATTTGATTGGTAGGTACTGCCGTCAAAATATTGAACCATGGGGACTTCATGAAACAGAAACATGAGGTGCCCTTGTCGTTGAGCCACAGTTGGATTTCTTGTGTTTGCACAGGTCAGAAAGGAGGCATCCTATTATCCAAAAAACCCATGAATTGCAGCAGCCAGAAAAGTTTTAAGCAGCCTAACCTGTAAGTTGCTGTCATAACAGGGATTCTAGGTTTGGGTTTTGGGGTTTTTTTTTTCAGTTTTACCTTTAGCTGCACTTTAAAGAATACTGAAGAGACATAGCTTGCTGTGGGGCAGTGCAGGCAGTGGCATTTCTGAAATCTGGAGGTTGGAGGAATGACTGCTACGAAAGGACAATAAAAAATAGAACACTTAAACTCAGAAGAATGACTTAAAACCGGTAGAATGTTATATAGTATGAAGCAAACAACAGGAGCCCAGGCAGAATCTAACAGGAAATTGACAGTGGTGAGGAGAGGGAGAGGGGTGGCAGAATGGGAAGATCAGGTTAGGCAGCTTCTTTTTGGCATTGGGAGAAAGGATTTATCTCTTATTACATGCATTGCTTTTCAAATTTTCCTTTCAAAATAATTCCAAATGCTATGAAATTGCTACACTTTACTCACAGGAGACGGTAAAGTCAGATTTTTTCCTCTACCAAATTCGGCACCCCTCAGACACATGATCCTGACAGTTGTTCTCTCATATAACGAACATTAACAGTACAAGATCTGTGCTCCTGGTTTCTCAGCTGTTGGGTTTTTTTTCCCTGCTTTTTCCTCCCCAATTGTCATGGTTGTTTTCCCTTGTACAACACAAATGCTAAATAATAAGACAGTGTAATGTTATGGGCAGCTGAATGAGAAACACCCTGATAGAAGGATGTCCTTAGGGAAATGCCACACTGTGTTCTGCAAGGACATATATTTCAAAATCAAATGCAAACCCAGTGTCATTGTAGATTTTTTTTCTTGAGTTTGGTGGGGTTTTTTTCTAAGTTTCATGGAGGCTTGGAGACTTTGCCTGTGTGGGTGTCCTTCCAAATATTTCAGTCTCACTGCACCTTGTTTAGTTCACCAAGTCTTCTCTTAGTTTCTCAAATGGTAACTTTGAAAGTTCACTTTGGGATTTGTAGCTACCTTAAAGCCTTGTGCCTGCCACTGCTGGCAGCCCAAAAACATAGAAATTACCCAGTCAAAAGCAATTACAGATCATCAGAGCAGAATCTGGCTTCTGCAGCCAGAAGGCAGTTATGGACATGTAACTGTAGGCCAGCATTTCTATTCCAGCAGTATGTAATGAAAGCACTTGTTTGTTCAGAGGAATCTTACTGTATGGCGGAGTTATTGACTGAACAGGCTGTCTAAATAATGGCTTCCAATGCAGGTTTGGTTGGCTAAGAGTTTTGTTTTTATCTGTGACTGTGGGAAGACTATGAAGTTGTGAAAATACCTAGAAAAGAAACAATATAATCAGATCTGCAGAACGCAGAGGGGGTGAGTTCCAGTGAGAGAAAGAGAAGGGAAAATGAGAAACCTTCCTACAGTGAAGTTTAATGGTCTAAAAGATACATTTTAAAAGGCATAAAATAATTAAAGTCTGTAACTTAATGAAGACAAACAGAACAAATAAAAATAAATGGAGTGACAAAAAATGTAATTCATATAGTCATGTCTTCATTAGAAAAGAAAATTTTGTCTATGTAGCATCAAAATAAGGATTGTCATTATTGATTCAGAATGGAGAAAGAAAAGCTAACACCCTAGGACAGAAAAGTTTCAAAGTTAAATAAATCTACATTCATAATTTTATTCCTTGGGATTTTCTCTAAGTTAAAGGAGTAACTCTGAATACAGAAAAAACCCAAACAGTTAAATCGTTGTACCTTCCACTTGTAATCTTCTGCTTATAAGCTAATAATTTTTAAATAAAGTTACACAAGACTCAGTGCTGCATAAAATTCCTTTGCATGTCTCATTCAAATGCATGAACTCATTGCAGCAAATAATACACTGAACACACATGGTTTCATTGCTTTTAACAGATGATCTGATTATTTTTATTTGACATAATTTGTCAAAAAGCATATATAAACTTCTTTCTGCCTTCAGGTTTCTTTAGAAGTCCTAGCCACCCTGATCTATTAACCCTTTTTGTCATTTTGGAAATGGCATTGTTCACCTATTCTTAACACATCCATTTGGGCTTAGATTAGAGGGCTGGAGCACCTCCCCTATGAGGAGAGGCTGGGGGAGCTGGGCTCGTTCAGCCTGGAGAAGAGAAGGTTGCAGGGGGGACCTCATTGCAGCCTGCCAGTACCTGAAGGGAGCATACAAACAGGAGGGGAATCAACTTTTTAAAAGGGTAGAGAATGGCAGGACAAGGGGGAATGGATTAAAACTAAAGGAAGGAAGGTTTAGATTAGATATTAGGGGGAAGTTTTATACAGAGAGAGTGGTAAGGTGCTGGAACAGGCTGCCCAGAGAGGTGGTGGATGCCCCGTCCCTGGAAGTGTTGAAGGCCAAGTTGGATGGGGCCCTGGGCAACCTTGTGTAGATCCAGGCCTGAGGTTGGTGGCCCTGCCTGTGGCAGAGGGGTTGGAGCTCTATGATCCTTGGGCTCCCTTCCAACCCATGCCATTCTGTGATTCTGTGATTTGGTTTTGGTGATTAGATGATCTTACACCTCACACAAAGGGCAAGTGACGATTTCTTTCTATCATCATGTACTTCTGGTGGTGTTTTCTCTGTTTTGGGTTGTTGGGCTTTTTAATTATTTTCTGTAATCCCTGAGAATAAATTTCAATCTCAGCAACATTAATGAAATTTTATATAAAAATAGGCATCTGACCTTGTAGCATTAAGAAAATTAACAGTTTTACTGAAAGTAGAATCAAGTCCATCATTATTCCTTAAACTGTATACATGGGTTTATGATTC
Organism: Hypotaenidia okinawae; assembly: GCA_027925045.1. Taxonomy (NCBI): domain Eukaryota; kingdom Metazoa; phylum Chordata; class Aves; order Gruiformes; family Rallidae; genus Hypotaenidia; species Hypotaenidia okinawae. Next base: position 126,531,114 of record BSDF01000001.1, read on the forward strand.
TCTTTCACTGATTTTAAGAAAATGATGATGACCTTTCATAGAGATCACGCTTACGTTTCTAAGAATGGTTTTACATTTTTTATCTTGTGGAACCCTTTCTTGAGCAAGTCCTTGATAGTTAAACCTCTCATAAATTTTTTTTTTTCAGGAGAATGCTCATTTATTTTATTTGTTTGCTTAACTTGAAGGCCACATGTCAACTTCTCACTGTCACAAGAGCTTGTAAGAAAGACATTCAGAAAGCCTTTCTGATTTAGTAGATTAAAGTTTTGCAATTGCCAATTAAACTACCTATTGGGGTATTACATGATGCTACTACACAGATACTGCAAATTCTGTTTCCGATGTGGGATTCAGACTGTGTTGGAAATTTTGCCTTTGCTGCTCTCCTAGTATTACTCCACTTCAAGATCTCCATCTTTCTTACTGTCTTAATTCTCCAAGATCTCCTCTATTCTCAGAATTTCTGCTCTTAGAAACAAATGAGTAATAAGGCAAGCCTTAACAGAAATAAATAATTGACTTGTGAAATAAAAAGGGATAAAAGCTGTGAAAATAAGGTGGTAAATTTAAGAGAGATTTTTAAGGCGTTTGATAGTAAGCAGTTTTCAAGATGCAATTTATTTATCTGGAGGTTAAAGGTTATTTTTCATGTTTGAAGCTGTGCAGATGCTGAATGCATTTTAACAACTCTGTCATGGTATTTATGCTTCAGAGTTTGCTCATTTTTGAACTGACATGCAAAAAAAAAAGGTTTGCTTAGTGTTTGCACTAATATGAAGCCTGCAAAACCGCAATAGTGAGTGCGGCCCAGCTACAATTTTCCTGGAAACACAAAATAGCATAGCTTTAATTCCAGTGCCTCCTGCAAGGCTGCAGCTTTGTTCCACTGGGAACGAAGAACCCTCCCTCTGCTCCTCAAATTCAGGAGCTGAATTTGTGGAGTGGATAGTTCTGGGGATTGAACAAAGCCATTTTCGAAGATTTTCATTTCATCTGAGACTTTTACAGATTGACAGTGGTAAATAGGGTATTCAGCTTTGCAAAGAGAGGGATAATAACAACGTTTCAGAAGACAACTGCATGTGATGTTACTGGAATTACTTGAATAAAATTTATGGCACTCACCAAGTGCACTATAAGACGATGTTTTTTTCTGACACATACGAAGCAATGGTTTTCTTCAATGCATGATGTAATCCCAAGCACGAATACAGGCTGGGCAAAGAATGGCTTGAGAGCAGCCCTGAGGAGAAGGATTTGGTGGTGCCTCTTGATGAGTAACTCAACAGGAGCTGGCAGTGTATGCTTGCAGCCCAAAAGGCCAATCAGATCCTGGGCTGCATCAAGAGAAGTGCATCCAGCAGATTGAGGGGAGTGATTCTGCCCCTCTACTCTGCTCTTGTGAGACCCCATCCAGCTCTGGGATGCCTGAAATGAGAATATTGAGCTGTTGGAGTGGGTCCAGAGGAGGGCCATGAATATGATCAGAGAACTGAAGCACCTCCCAGGATAGGTTGGGAAAATTGGCATTATGCAGCCTGGAGAAGAGAAGGCTCTGGGGTGACCTTATAGAGGCCTTGAAGTGCCTGAGGAGAGGCTGCAGGAAACGTGGAGAGGGGCTATTTGTCAGGGAGTGTAGTGACAGGACAAGGGGTAAAGGGTTTAAACTGGAAGAGGGTAGATTTATACTAAGATGAGGAAGAAGTGTTTCACTGAGGGTCATGAGACCCTGTCACAGGCTGCCCAGAGAAGCTGTGGCTGCCCCCTCCCTGGCAATGTTCAAGGCCAGGCTGGATGGGGCTTTAGGCAGCCTGCTCTAGTGGAGGGTGTCCCTGCCCATGGCACAGGGGTGGAACTAAATGGGCTTTGAGGTCCCTCCCATACAAACCAGTCTGGGATTCTATGAGTCTTTGTATACACTGTTTATTTTGTTCTAGTATCTTAGCCTTCACTATATACCATCCTACATTCTCTGTCAATATATGATATATGGTATAATACTGTTCTTAAAAAAAAAATACTATAAGCACCTTTTCTTCTCAAAGAGATTAAACTGTAGAAATAAGAGAATGTATCTTCCAATTGAAATTTGAAAGTGTTTTGTATTGTCGTATCTTAGCAGCATGAGCTATATATAAATTTGCTTCAGCTTTCATGTCATTTGAACTTAATTTACAGATTAGAAAGCATAATTATAAAGACTATGACCATCTGCAGGATAGAGACAGCTCCTCTCACAAGTCATATTACAGTATTATAGTTTTGCCATTATCTTCAATCAGTGTAGTATCACACCTATCAGCAATTGTTTCCATTTAAACTATTATTTGCCTAGAGCCATTTTATTATCTTTCAGTGTGCTATATGCACATCTGCCCTGGGGAGAAAAGAGACTTTTGTGCAAAATCAGGAGCCACTGTTGTGTATAAAGAAGTCTCAGATAACAGGGAGCATTAAGCACTGATTGTAAGGATGGTCCCAAGCTGCTGGGATGTAGCATATTCTGCAGAAGCCATTGAGACTGAGAGGTTGTTTTAAAAAGGTTCATTGGCCAAGAACAATAAATAAAAAGTTTGTTTAATCCAGCCAATCAGCAATCTCACATAATGAAGCTTTTCTTTTCATGTTGTGTCAGCACTTGATTGAGCAAGTAGTTTTAATACATCTCGACATGGAGTATTATTCTCTTGAGATCACCAGTTGTAAGAATAGGGATGAAACAAGTAAATAATGTGAATAGATCACATTGTAATGAGACTCTCCCTACTGACATCATCTTAACTGTTTTCAGCCTGTGCACCTAAAAATGAAACCGAATGGTTGATCTGATGGGGAAGTTGTGGTACTAAGGATAATTTAGAGTGAACAGATGTATTACTGCTCGTGTAACTCTCAAAGAGAAAAAAGATAGAGCAGAAAAAAATAAGAGAGAAGAGATATGGAATTAATACAACTGCTGCTATATGTAGAATCCTGAATTATGCATTATTACCCTATAATAACCTTTTTTTCCTTAACTTCGATCTTCTCCTGTGCTTTCCTATATTCCTCCTCCTTCATGCCTTGCTTCTGTCAGCCTTCCCAAGAATATTCCTGCTTTTCATGCAAACTCAGGAAAGTTAAACTTTATAAGTCATATTTATACATATCTTCAGAGGGTTATTTTTTGAGGTATCTGTCTTAATATGAGCTGAATTGCCTCAGGAGACACATACTTCTCTCTATTTCTGATTGAGGAAGGCTGATTTAGCTGTCTCACCTCAGGACTCCTGAGTTAGGGTAGATAAATTGTACTTATACAGACTCCCCTGTATATCTTTTGTCCTTTATTATATATGTATTATATATGTAGCAGCATGCTCAGTCGAAGATATTCTTTAGCTCTTATTTATAGACATTATTAGATAAAATTCAATGTTTTACTACATATGTATGAAAGATGGATTTTCACTGCATTTGGGGCAGGAACAGGGGTTTTGAGGTACAAACTGAAATGATAGAAGAGAGTGAAGGTATCAAACAACAAATTAAGGAGAAAACAGTGAAAAAGACAGGACTGAAATTTGACTAGTGATGGAATGATAATCCCAGAGGAGCCAGAGGGCAATACAAGAGGAAGGAAGCTGAAGATGCTCAAAGAAAAAAACTTTGAAATGGTAATCAGCCGAAAGCAGTGCTGAGTAAAAATGATACTGAATGAAACCTCTGTTTCTTTTAGAAACAGGTCCGAGCTATAAGCTTCTTATTTGCAGTGATGAGCAGTTATACCCAAAACCAGTACTAGTAAAGGCACTGGAGATTCACAAACCTTGGGAAAAGGAGCAATAAAACTAATATGATAAAAGATCAATGAAAGTGAGAGAATGTAACTAGAGCTATAAAGGAATAATCTTCACTGGTGCTGCTCAACTGATACAGGAGATTGGAAGCATATGTTCTAGGGAAGCTATAAAATAAAACATTTTTTGCATGGCATTCTACTTACAGTTCCCTAAGTCACCAAATGTACATGCCCCTTGGCACAAAAACTGTGTATATTACCTGACCTTTCAGAAATTAATGGCATTTTCACTACAACATGAATTTATTAATTGGGTTTATTTTAGAGAAAAAATGAGAAAGAAAAAGAGAAGCAAAAGAACCTACACATTAAAATTTTGTTAAGAGACAGTAGGATTTTACCTCGGGGTTGGATTATGAAGCATTAAGAAGAGCATATTCAAATAAAGTACAACAAAGAAGAATGGATTTTTAAATTGTTAAGCAACATTAAAAAATACAATGTAGTTGGTTCTATTTAAAACTTTTCAAAGTATAATGAAGAGAAATAACAGTATTTTAACAGACAAACTCAAGAAATAAAAAGGGCTACACCAAGGTGTTGTTTTTTATGTGTTTACATTTGTATTTTAAGGAGATCTAACTGTGATACACCTGATGTTACTTCCCATACATGCCTCAGAAGTGGAGAGACAATGCCTAAAAGAAACACATCTATCAAACAACCCTTTTTAGGGTAGGGATGGTAGAAATTTAGAGCCTAAAAAGACTAACATTTCAGCCACAACAGGATCCTAATTAATGTTTCAGCCTTTTCCAGTTACAAAATGTTTAAACATATATTTAGTATGAGGATAACAGAATGATCAGGTAACAGGCATTCTGTAAGAAAAATGCAGGGCAAGGGCAGGGTCAACATAAATGTAGAGCTGTAAAACTTTGTCTCTGAGGCACGTTTAGGAAGAATCACAAGAATGTAAATGTGTTCTAACGTGGTGCACCCGAAGTCTCAATGTACTGCTTCTTAAGTGATGGGAGATGATAATGGCCTTGAGACAGGTTTTGCAGATCAATGCCCTGCACTGCCCTGCTGCTAGTTGGTTTTTTAATAAGCGTTTGACAGAAGGAATTTAATCCCTAGTGTATGTTTCGTAAAGATTTCTCACTGGAGCTGATCTTTTCTGTTGTTTCCTGTCCCAATCCAGATGCCTTCACCCATGGAAAACAGTAACTTTTTCTGTAAATAGCATCAGTGAAATCTGTAAGACTTCCCATGGAGTAAGATGCTACTTAATACAAATGTGGGTGAAGAGATAAGAATACCACCCTTGAAACTCAGTTGAGGTAGAAATGGAAGAGAAAAAACTATCAAATTTATTCAGTCAGTCACAGAAAGCACAGAATCAAGTTATTTTACATTTGATATTTTGGAGAGGTGTATCTTACAACTTTTCCCCTTTTTTAAGTTGCTGGAACCTTCTTGATTTGAAATGGTTGAGGAATTACCTGTATGTAGAATTGATGATACTGTCTGGGGATCACAAGGGAAAAAGGAAGGAAAAGCATGGAACTGAGCTTATATCAAATCACCTCTCTTCTGATTGCCTTCAGTGGAGGATGGTATCATCACTTTAGATTTGCCAAAACAATGGGAGATGTTTATGAACATGACATGTTTATGACATTTCTGAAATTCTGAAAACATCAGGAAGTTGATGTCTGAAACAGTATGTATCTTCAGTTTTAGGAATAATTTGTATTAGGCTGCATTCTGTCTCCTATTTCCATCCAACAACCTGAATTTCTGGTTTGGGGAACTAGTATTTTCCCTACAGTTGGTACAGGAGCACATTGCATAAGAGGTGAAAATCTGGGTTTTGTACTTGAAGGAATCCCCCTTCTATTCCTCCCAAGAATTGAAAAATACGTTCCTCTATTTCCCAACAGAGGTGAAAATCTGGGTTTTGTACTTGAAGGAATCCCCCTTCTATTCCTCCCAAGAATTGAAAAATATGTTCCTCTATTTCCCAACAGAACGATTGAAGTGTGTCTTCATGTATAAGCTGCTTATGAGATTTAACACAAATAACATGGATTGCGCATGGCAGAATTCTTTTCTAATAAACAGCCCTCTTCATAATTTACAATCCAGAACCTTCCAAATACCCTTTGTTTTTAACACAGATCTAATACCACTGTCACAGCAGAAATTTATATATTCATTGCAGGAAAAGAAAGGACTGTAACTATAACTTCAGGAAACTCCCTTGAATAATATAAAACTTAGTAACATAAAATTGTGCTCAAGGCAGAATCAGCTGTACCCAAGTAATTTCTAACAGATATTGTTTGACCTCTGATCAAGGACATCTGAAGAGGAAGACATTCATGAAGAGCAGTCTTCTAGTTCCTCATTAGTCTTTCTGCTCGACTCTTTTTTTCTGATTTTCATGAATATTTATTGATGAAATTTAAAGTCATGAGATCATGTCCTACCCACCACAGACATGAAGAACAGATTACTCTGGAGAAGCCCTTGATATGCTGGAGAACTTGTCCTGTTCTTGATTTCCAAAGACTTCTGTTTTAACTGCAGTTGCTCACTTGACCCTTCCTTGTAGGTCTCCAGCATTCCTGTTCATTTCTTGAGGTTCTTTCCAATTGATCCTCTTGTCTCTTGGTTATGGTGCCTAAGATGATCACAGTATACCATCTAAAAGTCTTATGGATCAGGAGTAATGCTGAAGAATAGATAGACCACTATTGGAAAAATGTGAAGAATTTTATGTGGAGACATACAGTATACAGGTGCCTTGATCTCAAAAGTAAGATTTGATCTCAGAAAGAGTATGTGCCATGCTGAGCACCATACTAGATGGTTTCACTTACTACAGAACACAGTCTGTCTCTAGGTGTAGGCACCCGGTTCCCAGTGACTGAAAATGTCAAGCTGCATCAAAGTTAGATTTGTTTTAAGATCAATAGGCCTACAGAGGTTCAGGGTAGCATATATATTTTTCTTTCTCTTCTCCCCAGTTTACAGTATAGAACTAAGTGTATTTATAGTTTCATCTCTATGCTGAAGGTAGAATTGAAACCACTGAAACCACAGGTCTGCATAGTCAAGAACTCTAGGGATCATCTTTCATGGGGCTGTAAGTAAAGAAGAGCTTTACATTAGGAATGATGGGGATGAAAAAGGAGCTGATCGAGAACTTATGGATGAAGATTAAAGAGCAGACTAGTATTGATGACATTTTATAGGCCACCTGACCAGGTTGAGGACTTTTACAGACAGCAAGAAGTAGCCACCTGTTCACAAGCCCAGACCCCATGGAGGACCATCCTGACTATCTGTTGGAAGGACAACACAGCATGACCTAAGCAATCCAGTAAGTTCCTTGGAAAGCATTGATGAAAGCTTCCAATCACAACTGATTGAGGAGCTAATGAGGACAGGTACTCTGCTGGACCTTATGCTCAGAAATGAGGAAGGGCTCAGAGGGGAGGTGAAGGTCAAAGGCAGTCTTGACTGCAGGACTTCAGGAGAGCAAACTTTGGCCTCTTTACGGATCTGCTTGGAAGAGTTCTGTGGCATAAGGCCCTTGAAGGAAGACCAGTCCCAGGAAGTTGGTTGATATTCAAGGATCACCTAATGCAAACTCAAGACGGGTCCATCCAGAAGAGCAGAAAGTCAGGCAAAAATACTCAGAAGCCTATATGGATGGACAGTGAGCTCCTGGCAAAACTCAAATATATACAGAAAGCGGAAGCATGGACAGGTAACCTGGAAAGAATGTAGACACTGAGTGTATCGAGCATGGTTATACAAGCCACAACCCATCCAGAGTGGAATCTAGTGAGGGATGTTAATGAGCATTTACACATTTAAAGCTAATGTGCTGTAATGTATTTTTTAAGTGGTGCAGTGCTGTTTTGTGGAAAAATAGTTCCTTACTATCATCATCTATTCTGCAAGTAATTTGGCAGAAAAATACTTCAGATTGATAAAGCTTGATAAAAAAGGTGATATTAAAAATAATGGCTGTAAAGCCAAGATTTTGCAACCTTTGTTAATAAAATTGTTAAGAATGGAGGACTGTGCAGAAATTTCTTGCACTTTTAAAAGGCTGAGTCCATGATCAGCTTATATCTATTTCATAAAATATTTCATACATAACAGAAATGGCTGATTAGAAATAAGGGAGATACAGTGATGTGAAAGCCAATTCCCTTGCAGAACGCCCACCAGCATGTGTGATGGCTTTTATAGGAGCAGTGGAGATGTCAAATGTTAGGACTTTCTGACAGAGTATCTTTTCTCCAAAACAAAACAAGTAATGTTTTCTTAGAGAACTGTTTTCTAAAGAGGTTTATTCTTAAGATTTCACAGGATTTACAAGTGGCTTATTCCTTCTAACTATGAATGGCTTTGTTGTTTAAACCATAAGACCTAGCTTCTTTCTTTAGGCATGGATATACACAAAGCCTGAACTTCACCAATTTAGGATTATAAAACAAAAGCTTAAGAAATAATAGCTGATTATTCACAGTTGACATTAAGTCAAGGATTTTGGTTTTCTTTTTTTCTTTCCCTTCCCTTTTCCCTTTTTCCCTTTTTCCCTTTTCCCTTTTCCCTTTTCCCTTTTCCCTTTTCCCTTTTCCCTTTTCCCTTCCTTCCCTTCCTTCCCTTCCCTTCCCATTTTCTCATGCCTATGCATTTAAGATATTTCCTGAATTTTTGCTACATTTCACTCTTTTGTTTCATCTGAAGATTAAAAAGAAAAAAATAGTCAAGGTAAAGTACATGTAGCCTACTAGATTTTAGGACTTATTTTCTTTTGCTGAAAGTAGAATTGCATGAAGTCAGTCAGATTTCAGTCTTCTAAAGGATATAGTCCTACCATGAACTAGAAAACTTGGAATTTTAATTTAAACTTTGTAACAGCTGTAAATGCATGCAAATAACATTATGTTTAGATAGTTTCTTTTCTTTCACACGGAAAATAAGTGTGCATCATGTTAATTTTTACACTCTTAAAATATTTCAGACTACAGAACTTTTCACCATGAAACTAATTACCCTCTCCTGTTCTTTCAACTGAGTAAATATCAAGACTTGAACCTGAAGTTCAGTGGCTGAGAACAATGCCTATCAATTGCCTTTTCCCTAGCTGTTCCTCATTAACAGCACAAAATGTGCCTATTTAAATTCATCCTTATCACCTAATATACAAAGAACAGTGAGGGGCTGAATCCAGTAGCTATTGGAAGTACAGTAGATCAGATCTTCCTGTTTATTGATTCATAAAGAGCTGAGTCGTACTGCTTTGGCAGCTCTGAGTCAGTGAGAGAAAAGAAAGAAGCTTTTCAGCTGGGGAGGAGAATTGTTCGGTAACATTAAAGAGGGTCTTGTAGGAACCAGTTTCCTTTGATATGCTGTCAGATTGGATGTGATTGGGGCCAAGGTCAGGAAGCTGTGGAAATGCTATGGCAGATGAATTAAAGGAGTGTTATTTTAATGAGTATTCTATGTATGCATTCTTGCTAATACAGAAAATTGCCCTTTTCATGAGAGCAGGCTTTGGTGAAGCGTATTTTGAAAAACGAAGTTGTGTCATCTTGCTGCTGTGCTAAATATAGCTGTTTAGATGAGAATCTTCTATTCTTTCCTTCCTTGCCGTTTGTCCTCAGAATCCCAGGCACATTCAGCCATTCAACTACTGTCTTGCTCTTTATAATTTGCATTTTTTAACTAGTGAGCTCATCTCTAACATCTCATATTAATAAGTAGCAGATATTGCTGCTCACACACCTTAATATAATTTGCCTGTGTTGGGGGCAGGGTAATTATATAATTAGTGTCTATATATTATACTGCATGTGCCCTTAGATGCCCTTAGAAAAAGAATATTATTCTGACGTCAGAAGAGTTTGTGCTGTTGCTGTGTTTTAAATGAATTGTAATTTAAACAAGTTAAGCTCAAATATAAATGTCTAACTGTGCTGGATGGAGTAGGTGATACCTACCTACCTGGCGTCCCCACTCTTCTATCAATAATCTTAAATTATGAAGGGAAATAATTTGTCAAAACAGAACTCAATAAAACCCGTTCCCCTTCCCCAGTTTGCAGTTGTGTTCTTGGTGGATTGTTCTAATAGTAACCTGTATTTGGTATATTTTATTCAGAAGTGAGAACATTCAGAGAAATCCAGTGAGGAAAAGTTTTCTTTTAAGAAGAAAGAAAACCAAACCAAAACCCCAAACAAACAAATAACACATACATGCACAAAACAACAAAACCCCAACATTTTTATATGCAATTTATGTTAGGATTCTGGCACTTGGCTAGCATGTCAGTAAAGCTAGCTATGGCAAATTAGGAAGAGGGAGAATTGAAAATATTTTTTCCATTATAGTATTAATAATTTCCTATCAAAATAGCAAATGACACTGCTAAAGCCTTCCAATGACAGCATGATTTCATTTATAAATAGGGGTAGTAGAAGCTGCTGTTCATTTCCATGAGCATCAAAGACAAAAAGATTTTTTTGCCTTGAAAGAATAAAAGTAGAATTAAGAATTGCAGACATGTAGCAACCTGTGCAGAGCAAACATAGAAGAGAGGAAAAAAAAAAAAGAAAAAAAGGCATTTTTTTGCCTTACTTTGTTTTGAAAATTAAGATATTTCTGAAAAGATCCACCAAGCAATAAACCAGGGTGGGCCCCAGGAGACATAATGTATAAAGTTGTGTATTATACAGTCATACAGACTTCTCACTTGCTTGTCTCATGTTTTTAGCTACATTGACTTTTGAGATACAGGTGTCACATGAAGATTTTTTGTTGTTGTGTGGGGTTTTTTGTTATCGTTTTTGAAAACCTTAAAAAACCCACCCAATTAACTCAGTGGATAGAATGGGTTTTGATTCCTTGTCCTGCATACTGTTTCTTGTGAAGTACTTACATCTCTTCCTAGCCTTTAAAGACAAGATTGACAGTTGTTTACAATTATGGCAACTTGATCACGCTACAAGATACTGAGGGATGCTGAATTAATGCCTGTTTCTGTAATAAGCTTCTTTATTTCCTTGCTTATGAAATCTTTTGAGAAGAATGTAAATATTGCAAGCATGATGGCAGTTTAAAAATTAGGACAAGAAAAAAATCAAAATCTTTTTACAGGAAATAGTCTTTGTGAGCTAAGTGATACTTTCAGGCTGGGAGAGATGAGTGTATAATGCATCTTTTTAACTGCTAGTGTGGCAGCAGCTGAACTAGACTGTGCTACAGTACAGCAAAGATGTCTTTCTTATGCTGACATTTAGGAAGAACTCTAGGTGTTTGTCTGTTCCAATTTTGCTCAAGTTGTCTGCATTTGCACATCTACCATTCATATCGGCCAGGAAAGCCAAATGCAGTTGCATGATAGATATCTTTAAGAGATATTATTTGAATATATCTCTGCAAGAGATATTATTTGAAGATATCAAGAAGGGAGATGAAGAAGTAGTGGTTAATAGATACATAACATTTTAGCTTTTTTGTGTGCTTTGTTCTTCATGTAAGGATGTGTCCAAACAGAGGACTGTGATAGAGAGGTGGACTGACTTGCAACTCAGGTATGATTCTTGAGTTTAAGTTTTGAACCCCCAGAAGTCTTTCTGAATTTCCTCAGTGCTCACAAGGGTGAAGGCATTTATGTGTTCACCTGTGACGTTCCGCATTTGCCTTACGTTTTCTCACTACACATGATCACTAACTTTGCTGGCCCTTCTTCTGTGGTCATTTAAGATTCACAAATAAGACTATTTTGAATAAATTCCTTGCAAAGTTTATTGAATGTGAATTCTCTTAAGTGTGCTGAGCACGAATAGGCATTCAACCAGTCACCTTCACCCACACAGCACTGGAGCCACTGATTTTTCAGACTACATTTCATCCTAGTAATCAGGGATCATTTGTCGGGGAGGTAGGTTTCCTCTACTGAACTGTTTGGTTGGACATCAAAGATATGGGGAAGTCTAGAGCAGGATTAAGACACTGCTATATCAAGGATGAGTATTATGTTGTCCCAGAATGGAAATCCTACATCCAAGAATACAAGATCCATTGTTGAGAGAGAGAGACCATTTTTGTAGCTCTTTGCTGAGGTTACTTGCTAATTGTAGGCACAGTTTCAACAACATTATGGAGTGTGCATCCTTCCTCCATCATATCTTTCTGAATAGCCCAGAAACTAAAGAACACCTTGATAGTTGGTGTTAGGTACTTTTTGAGAACGTGGAAAATAGTGAGAATCAAACCACCTTATTTTCCTTCTTGATCTAGGCCTGTTTTGCAGTGCGGGCATAAGCAACAAAGAATGCTTTAGAGATAGTAAAAATATTTTGCTAAAACCTAGCAATTTTTTTTTTTTAAATGAGATAATTTAGTAGTAGACTGAAGACACCCATCAAATCCTCATTCTGATTTCAGTGGAGGCGTTATAACAAATGTTTTGAAGGTTGAGTCCCTACATTAGGTAAAGTACTTACAAACTATTCCAAACAACTACATAACATTGCTTTGCTTTTGTTATCATCATAATTTGTTTACCTAAATCTAATTATATATTCAGTTCACATGGCTGTATTCAAATTATGGGGAACAGAACTTGTTTCATCAAACACTTTGCAAGTCTTTAAAGGAGAGGAACTTTAAATAACTTTTTTTTTTTTTAATTCCTCCATTTTTTAGCAGAAGCTGTTTATTTTCCATGTCACTAACACTTAAAATCAGTATGGGTATTTTAATATTACATCTTCAGCTTCAAGTAAAATGTTTACTGCAGTACTGTGGCTCTTTCATTTGTTATGATTGAAAGAAGATAAATGTTATGTAAAACAATAAATAAATAAATAATGGAAATGCATGTCTCTTCAAGCATGCCTCCTCAGTGAAGAAAAACAACAGTTCAAGTATCCCAATTACAGAAAATCCTTATGTTTGCTTTACAGTAAAAATCTGATATAAATATTCTTTGTCAGTTGAAACTGGATTCTTATATCTTTATGGAGACAAACCAATAGCTGATTTTTAAGAAATCTACTTATTTAATTTTTTTACTCTTTTTTTCTTTTAAATTAAAGTAACATTGTTTGTGCAGAAATCCTGTTGAGAAATTTACCTGCAGGATAACCAAATCCAGTCCATAGTCCGTAATAGTACGTTTAAAATTATTACGTTTTGCATATTAGTCTGGCTACTCTGCTACTAGTAGGAAAAAACTGCTGATCTTAGAAGATATAATTTATCCTTTGGCTATTGAGATATGGCATCATGGGAGTATTTACAAAACTTCATCAACAGGGGGTGTGTGTGTGTGTGTATTCTTCCACTTAAAGCAACAAAAGTGATTGAAAATGTTGTTTTCTTCACTCAAAGCTCCAATTCTTTACATCATCATTTTGTTCTAAGGAAAACCGCACTTGATTCAAACCAGCATACAAAAATACACAGGATACTGTTTGTACTTATGTTGGTGGGACCTATTTCATTTGACAATTTAAAGTTTTGGAATTACCTATGGCATGGTTTTGAAAATTAGCTAATATATATGTCAGTGAGTTTTTGAGGGGTTTTTTTCAAGAGTTATAAATCAATTGGGGGTTGGACCCGATGATCTCTCGAGGTCCCTTCCAACCCCTACAATTCTATGATTCTGTGATTCTATGATTCTATGATTTAGGAAGATCGGTGTGGATATGATTCTCCTTGTCCAGGTAGTTATGGTGTAGCCCACAAAACCAAATCCAACTCAAATTTTATTGGGCCTGATACACAGTCTTCTGTAACTTTAAGCAATCATTGTTCAGGTGGGGTTTTTATCACTCACTATATTTCTAGTTATTGTGGGTTCAAATCCTGTTATTTTTGCATTTACATCTTAGTCTTGGTAAAACTCATATAGATTAACAGCAATAATCTTCCTTGGTCTAGAATCAAGTGATCTTTTGGCAGCTAAAAGGGAGAATGCAGATACATCAATAAGTGGTATCTTCTGGCAGCCAAGTGGAATAATTTTTTCTGTTCTCAGACTATATTTCCTGGAGAATACTCAAGATTTCCCAATTATTTTATTTATCTCTGCATTGACAGAATCGACTTCTAGACAGAGTATTTCCTGGCTCATATCCAAAGCTATTGAGTTTGAAAGTTTACCCTGAAGCGTGTAAGGCATTTTATTTTGCTGGATGTGCATATGGCTGCAGAATTTAGTTTCATAATTTCATTCATATTAAAGCCCACCTGGATATTTTGAAGTGATTCAAATTCTTGGTTTTAGCACACTTGAAGTTGTAAGGACTGAGAGCTGACAGCGGTCACACATACCAAAGGGTTTCCCTGCTCTGTTCTGACCACAAGCTGGCTGTTGCCATTCTTTGATATGAAACACTGTTCTGGGCTGCGTATTTGTAGAGATCTCACTGTTTAGAGATTTTGAGTGCCACCTTTTTTCCACCCTGGTTGACTTATTGAAAAGGAAGTACTAATATAAAGTACTTGTTTCTTTACTAACCAATGCTATCCTAATGACAAAGTAGGTGTGTTCTGATGTTTATTTAAAGAGGATTCCAAAGATTATATATAATTACCTTAATGTTTTTCATTTTTTTTTATTATTTACATGTGTTTGTTTTATGTATGTTTAAGGTTGTCTTTCTAGACTTTATTGAAAGGCCATTCCTCAATTAAAAATAATACATTAATTCTGCTTCTGCACTAAAGCAAATGATATTGATGAGCAGAAGTAGCTCTGTCATTGTTTTCTATATACTTGTAGACTTCCTTAGATTATATCTGTGCTGTGAATTAGGGGTGAACTCAACCCCAAATCCAGTAACTAGTATGAAACATTGCTTAAAGGAACACCTACCCATGCAAGTCATCCTAGGTTTCAATTGCCCTTTATCCAGCTTTCTTCTGCTCACAGTGTCAAAGGTTATCCAGAGTTCATCCTCTTCCTAGAATTAGTTTTGTCTAAGTGATCACAATATTAAACAGAAAAAGCACAGGTCATAGGACTGAGCCAGCATGTGCCTGCCTTAAACCTACCAATATACTTGTGGCTCTGTAAGCAGTTCTGGATTCAAGAAAATAGGTGAAATAAGAACAGAAGCTACATGGTGATATGGAAGTATCTGACCTATGTGGGGAAGTGGTGCTCAATGAGGACCAACAAAAAATTACACTGGTCATGTCTATGTATAGGAAGCCAGAGGAGAAGAGAAGGCATAGAGATGGAGGAAGCTGCAGGAAAAGCATCTGAGAAACAACTTGAGGAAAGAAAGCAAAGGGAGCTTTTGGGTCATAGTGTCAGTTCTGAAACTGTAAGCAAAGAAATAAGGTCCTGATATTAAATTTCTATTGTCTTTAGTGAAGTAAAATTTTTGGGAGTTATTTGGCCTGCAAACACAGACATACCAAACAGCTAGTGAATTCTGTCATGATTTTTCTCTTCTAACTGAATTATGCCCGCTTACTATACAATCTCTCCTTCCTACCACCAACCATAAACATCCCTGAGAGTTTTAAAATGCGGATTGTTTGTCATTTGTGCAACCTATTTGTTTCCTTGTTATGTGTCTCACAATTAGGACAATAAAACCAGACCAATCACTTTTCCCCTTCTGCTTTGCGAACATTGATACAGCACTTTTTCTTACAGGCAATATTTCAGTTAAGTGAATCTGCTTCCTGTCAGTTATTTTACTTTATAGATTTCCAAAATATTCTAGCAGCACTCTCAAACGTTCTTCCTTGCTTCATCTAATCCTATTCTTAGGCCTAACTTAATAATGGTATCCTTTTAGCCCCTAGTCTATAAAGCTGCTGGCAGATGTCATTCATTCACTGTGGAATCCTAGAGCAAAAAACGCCCTCTCAGCTCCTGATTGATACTTCATCCATGGAAATCCCGGTGGAGTTAAAACCAATCTTACAACTAGCATCTGTGTTTTCATGCAGTACACTAACCAAATGAAACATTAGGATCAGCATGTTCTTTAAAGGACTCATCCGAGGAAAGGGCCGAGGGGGCTGGGAACTGCCTGATTAAAAGATCAGAGAAATGTTTGTACCAGATGCTCTCCCATTACCCTCATTCCAACACTGGGCTGAAATACGGTTATCGTGCCCACATTGAGAGAGATAACTTTTCAGATACTGATTTATAAAAGCATACTCTCAAAAAGTGCTTTTGAAGTAGTTCTCTAAAAGTATAAACATAGAGGAATGTTTCTGATTTCAATATTGGCAAGCAACAGTCTCATTCTCTTCAGGTACATAAAGTCAGGCCGATTTTTGTTATACACTTATCAGCCTTTTAATATTCAACTTGTTCTAGCATCAGTTAAAAAAAGGGGGAAGAACCAACAAAACCCAAACCTTTTTTAACCTCCT
The DNA here is from genome assembly GCA_027925045.1 of Hypotaenidia okinawae. Classification (NCBI taxonomy): domain Eukaryota; kingdom Metazoa; phylum Chordata; class Aves; order Gruiformes; family Rallidae; genus Hypotaenidia; species Hypotaenidia okinawae. Next base: position 126,547,342 of record BSDF01000001.1, read on the forward strand.
TTCTTTTGGATAAGACTCATCAAATTTCAGTTATGCCCTGAGGGTTAGCGATTAATACAGGACCCTGCTTAATTTTAAACAGAATGTTTTCTAATGAAAAAAGTATCTGGCTATAATTGCTACTGGTTTAGAAGAGCAATTTTTATTTCTTTCTTAACAGGTCGCCATTGATGAGCGCATCAGGCAACTGCACGAAGCTCACAGAGATTTTGGCCCTACTTCCCAGCACTTTCTTACCAGTGAGTAATTGCCCATTTTTCTTGCTCTGCTTGTACACAGTTAATTGATATTTTTGTAGCCATGTGCCAGTTATCATTGCTATGAGTTTCTATTTTAGGCTGTGTTATCATGAGTTTCATATTTGTGATTAGTGGGAGCAGAAGTATGAGTTCATATAGTCCAGGGTAAAAGGAAGATATTTGCCTCTTTCAAGTCTGTTTGTCCATATATCTGTCAATGCAAGGCTGGTCTTCATTGTTTGAAGGTTTCATTTTAGGACTATAATTAAAATTATATTAAAAATTGTAAGAGTTTCTCATGATTGTAACCTGGAAAGGATTAAAAAAAAAAAAATTGGTTTATCTGTTCAAAGAAATATTCAGCTCCAAAAAGGGTCAAAAAAAGACCTGCAACAAGAAAAATATTTTGCAAGATTTGATCACTTGGCAGAGCAATGAGAGGATCAAGACGATAGTGGGAAAGTTGGCAGAAGGAAGGTACTTAAATAAACTTTTTACTACTCTGCACAAAATACAATTGCTAGTAATATTCCCACTCCACCTCCACACATGCTCTTTTATCAAGGTTGTTTTGAAGTACACCAGAAGACAACTTGAAACACCTTCAAAGCTCCCAGGCAGTGACTAAAATGAAGCTTCTTAAAGGCCGTGTCTTTTCTATTGTACTTCAATTAAGGAAAGTAAACAGTAAAACTTTATTTAAGAGATTATATCAGCAGAACAGAGTCACAGGATAATGGTCTCCTACATGCAGAGGGACAAGCTATCCAGACATCAGAAATAGATGCTACTATTATTGCACAGCTACATTCACAGTGGGGTAGAGGACAAGCTTTTCTTCAGCTGATACTGCACTGCAATTTTAATTGGGTAACTATTTTACCACCAAAAATCTCAATGGGGGAACTAAAAATTCTCAGTGGGGTAAACTGCAAATTCGTATTTGTTATGCCATATAAGCACAGTGCAGGCTCACAGTATTTCAACCCTGCATCCTATTTTATCAAATTATGATCCTGTGAGGAAATAAGCCCTATTTTTGTAATTTCTAGTAATTTTTCAAAAACTCCTTCAATTAACTCTTAATGACTGGGAGTAATTTGTCAGCTCACTATGTGTAACTGCAAATCAGACTTGTCAAGATTGAATGTGCGAGAGTTACAGTCTATGACATGAATGTAATATGTAAGTAGATGCCTGTTTTTCATATGACACACAGCATACTCCTGGTGAAAGAATAAATTTGGAAGGTAAATTAAGCAAGCCTGTATCACAATCTGGAAGAGACCAGAGTGACCTGGACTCGTTATCACACTGAACACCACCTCATTGTTCTCTGTGTTTGCTGACTGCAGCCAGGCAAATTCTATGACAATTACATCCTAGACCCATTCTACCTTCTTACCGACAAACTTAGATGTTCAGTGTCGAGTCACCTCTTTTAGTCCACCCAACATTAGCAAGACACTGAGACTATACATTATTCTTCTGTGTACTAACCAGAGCCAGCAAAGAGTGGAAATAATTCTGGACCCTTCTCATCACTTGAGGATTGCTTTAGCAAAAGCATCCAGATGAAAAACATGTTGACTTTGGAAATGTCCTTTTTTCTCTTCAGTGATTTGACTATGTGTATTTGCTTGTACTCTCAGGTATATGTGCAAATATGTGTGCACACACCTATTCTTACACATGCATGCCAAAGTTAGGCTTTTAAAGCACTAAAAATATCTACAGAATCCTTCCCCAAGTATTTCTTCATCAAAAAGTGTCAGTCCATCTGTCAGACCCATCTTTCATGAGCATCAAATTCCAAAAGCATCAAGTTCCTCAGTATCAGGTCCGATTACTACACCTGATGAAAATATCCTTACGCTGATGGAAACGCATCTTTTGGAGAGGTAGTGCTGCAGGAGAGAGTGCCAGAGTCTTTGCCATCTAGCAGTAGTCTTCTCTGGGGAACGAACAGGTCAAGCACAAGGGTTGCCAAACATAATTAGGCAAGTCAAATGAAGGTGACTTTAACAGCTTTCAGTGCAAGGCATTAAATTCACCTCCATTTGATCTACAAGTACATGATTGCTTGCCTTAAGTTGCAAGTGATCATCTTCATCTCCCTACTGTGCTTATATACTTATATGAAAAATTGTCCTTTTAGAGTTGGACTGCCTTAGGAGTTTTGCTAAATTCAATTACTGAATTCAAGTTCAAATCAAATCAGTGCCTGAATTACATTTCTTTCCCATCTGGAAGAAATAAATTTGAGCTTCTAATCGGTGTTAATATTTTTATGTTGGTCATTATTTTATATAGAGAACTTACAGCATCGTCTGTCTGTTCCTCCTTGGTTGGAACTGGAGCTGCACAGGGATGTTGAAAACCCAGCACAAAACCAATGGAGGAGCAGCCCAGGGACTTCATATTTGTCGTGCCCTGTGCAGGCAAGGAATCAAGTGCTAGTCCCTGTTTCTAAGCATTTGTAGCCTGTTATAAAAGTTATTCTTATAGCTATTTCTGAGAGAGGTGGGAAGGAAGGTGTGAGCTAGACAGATAAGGAGTGAAAAAGGAAAAAATCTCCTTTGTAGCATTTTTAAATTATGGGCAATTTTTCTCCATTGTCCCTTCATGCAGTTTGACCTTCTCTTTCCACTCTTCTTCTAAGTGACCAAGTGACAATGTTCATCTATACCATGGCAGAAGACAATTCAGACATCTCCTGGTTGCAAGTTAAAAAGTTGTGACAAAGGAGCTAGCATACGCCTGTGTGTCTATACCAGGGCTTTGGGCTGGCCCTCACTTTTCTGCTAGCTCATGAACTTCCCTCTCTCCAGACCTTCTACATTTGTTTTGCTGGGCTCTCACCTCAGCCCTTGATCTTCTGATGAGTCCTTCATGCTTCCCCAAGCTCATTTCACTCTGCCAGTCTCCACAGAGTCCCAGCTCCTCCTCAGCTTATTCCTTGCCAAGGACGAAGGCTCCCAGCAGTCACAGCAAGTGAATGTTGCTAAGATATAGCTGATAAATGTACTGCATATGCAAGATGTACTGTGAATCTGTGGAGTGAGTTTGTTGGTTTTGAAGGTTTTGCTAGTTAATTAGAATGATCTAAATCAGTTGGGGGTGGGGGAGCAAAAAAAAAAAAAATCTCCTTTCTGTTAAAGAGGAAGTGGTAAATATTTAGAAAAGTAATTTAAAATATCTGTGATCCTTTTATGGATGACGGTGCTTAATTTGGAAACTATATACAGTAACTGGAGTGTGAAAAAGAGTACCTGCAAATTTCAACCATAATGCCAGCTCCCGAGTTTTCACTGACTCCTCTGGAATAATTTTACTTTTCTGACTTCTTCTTTATTTTATTCTGTGATGCTGCCTCTTACTAAGAATGGGATTCATTGTCTCTTTTTGGAAGACCTACCGATATTTGTCACAACAGTTATTACTTTTTTTTTTGAGCTGCAATATATGAGAGGTAGGATTGATGTCAGATTGCTTTTAATATCTTTTGCTCTGCTAACAATCCTATCAATCCCATTTTTAATGTGATAGCTCATTCATGTGCATTACTTGTGATTGCTGAAAAATAGAAGGTATTACATCTTTTAAAGGCATAAGCAAACCTTGTAATTTACTGTCCAGCTCTAGTATGAGCCATCTGTTAGTATGTCTAGCATGTCAGTGAAGTGACTGCATGAAATAGTGCTCCGATAAAACTGGCAATTACCTAGGAGCACAACTGGGAGATCCCAGGCGCTGCCTGAGACTCCCAAGCTCAGAGAACACAGTCTTTTTGGCAAGGCAAAGAACCTGGAAATACAAGGAACAGAAAGAACATTTAGGTTTGCAGGTGTAAAATGTTGCTTTGCACCTACCTAATGTTTTGTGATTTGCATTTCTCACGCATCATACTTTGATACCAGACTTTTAAATTTGCCTATGAAAATATGAGTGAAGAACTCTATTTCAACTGCAGATACCTAACTATGTCTTTAAGTTTTGGACTTCCATGTGGGAACAGTACTGACTTCCACATGGAACACGGCAGCCATAGAAGCTTTCATTCAGAAACAGAAAGGCTGCAAAATGCTGAAGCCAACAGTTCATATAGCAAGCTAGTGATCAGAGTCCATCTCCTGCATTTCATGTCAGACAACTGCTGCTTAAAAATAAAAAATCTGATCACAGGAGTGGGCTATGTAACCTAGGAGTCTCCTTCCCAGGATAAGCTGCTAAAGTTAATATCAGGTCCAAATTTTTTTGGTTTTTTTTAGGGGGGGAGGAGGGGGAGTGTTCTTCTTTCTGTGCCTTTGATTTCCTTCAGTTATTTAGGCCACTCTACTGAGAAACTGGAGACGTGGATCTGAATTCCTTCAAGCTGTGAGACAAGTCAAGTACTCAGATCTCTCACCTTCTGGATGAGTGCTTAGATTATTATGCAAAGCAAAGATTACTGAGGCTCTTTCTTGCACGGGCAGACATCTTTAAAAGGGCAAGCTCTGTTAATTAAGACACCTGACTCTAAAAATGACAGGGCTCTAGGACTTGTAAGACACTTTACCCATCCGCCTGATAGATAATTTCCCAGTGCTAACAGCTATGTCTTTCTCTCTTATTTCTTACTGCAATACATTATCTTATATTGTCTTCCAGATATCACTTTTGACATGCAGATATTGAAGACTGTATCCATCCATCCACGTCTTTTAGATATATGATTTAATACTTAATTTAATATTTTGAATAGAAAATATTACCAGGTAGTAATATAAAGATACAGGATAAGTGGTCACAAGAGAATCAGCCTTACTCTGAGAACTCTCTGGAAGCAAGGGAATTTTATTGTGGCATTTAAATATGGTAACTAGAGGAGCCTGTCTGCTAGAAAGTGTTTCTTCTACTTTTGTATAAATGTAAAATGACTGCATGTGCTTCTGAAGAAGGAAAAAAGAAAACTATTGAAGTACCAACAAAAAGGTTGACAGATGCCGTTATTATTGTGGTGAATTTGTAGCAGCACTGGGCTATTCGATCTGAAGACTTGTGTGATGGGTAAATCAGGCTTAAAGTTAGGGGGAAATGTCCCAAGTCCATTTCTTCCTTGTTTAGAATATCTTGAATGCTGATGACACCAAGCTGAGTGGTGAGGTTAATGTGCCACAGGAACAGGATGCCATCCAGAGGGATCTGGACAGGCTGGAGAAGTGGGCCCAGGTCCTGCACCTGGGTTGGGACAATCCCCATTATCCATACAGGTTAGGAGATGATGTGCTTGAGATCAGCCCTGAAGAGAAGGACTTGGGAGTACTCATGACTGAGAAACTGGACATGAGCCACCAAGTGACTCTGCAGCCCAGAAAGCCAACCACATCCTGGGCCGCATCAAAAGAAGTGTGGCCAGCAGATGAAGAGAGGTGATTCTGCCTCTCTACTCTGCTCAGGTGAGACCTCATCTGGAATATTAATTCCAGCTTTAGAGCCCTCAACACAAGGAAGACATGGATCTGTTGGGGCATGTCCAGAGGGGCACCACAGAAATGATCAAAGCACTGGAGCAGGTCTCCTATGAAAATAGGTTGAGAGGTTTTGATTTGTTCAGCTTGGAGAAGAGAAGGCTCCAACTGGACCTTGTAGCAGCCTTCCAATACCTGAAAGGTGCCTATGAGAAAGCTGGAGAACTGTTCACAAGGACATGTAGCAATAGGACAGGGGGTAATGGTTTTAAACTCACAAAGGGTAGATTTAGGTTGGATATTAGGAAAAAAAATCTTTAATATGAGGGTGGTAGATCACTGGCACAGGTTACCCAGAGAGGTAGTGGAGGCCCCATCCCTAGAGATATTCAGGGTCTGACTTGATGGTGCTCTGAGCAACCTGATCTAGTGGAGCTGCCCCTGATTACTGTGGGGGATTGGGCTAGATGACCTTTAAAGGTCCCTTCCAACCTAACACATTCTATGATTCTATGAATTAGTATTAGCTGAAACAGAATCTTGCCCCAAAAATTTTATATTCATTTTGGAATAATGTTGGACCTGGGAAGCCTAAACAAAAATACTTCATTTTCTGCACTGCCAAGTTTAATTCTGTTGCATTTAACCATGTGCCCATGTTGTCATGAGATGCACATTGTGTTCAGTTTAAGATATTCCTTTGTCTTCAAACTTCAGGTGTGTGGTACAATAGGTGCATTCGATATACATATATTAGAATTTTTCTGTTCTGTTTTGCTATGTGAGACATGAATATTTAAAAAAATAATAAATTGCTATTTATCTAATTCCATTTGCATAAAAATCACCACCAAAGAGATTAGGCTCATTTAATGAGCCAATTTTAGTTATTTTTAAGGGCATAAAGGTGCAACAGAAGCCAGCAATATGAAATACCTGTAACTTGGGATGTATGGACCAATACTGACTATATTACTTTGCTGTATTTCATGCAGTATTTCTTTATTAAACAAGTAAATGCTTGTATTTTACAGTACTGTGACATTTAAGAAAATGAACATTAGGTAGTTTTTATATTTCATGTTACAACTGGCATTTGCAAACTTCTGAAAATGCAGTTCATGATTAATGATGAGCATTATTTAGGTTGTATCATGTAATGTTGCCCCTAGGTTGCTGGTGTGAAATCTTAAGTTGGTCATAAAGTTTCCAGCAAGAAATTCAGGATGGAAAGGCCTCTTTTATAACACTTGTAAAATTATTGTTGTCATAATTGGGCCTGATCACGTGCTGAACTTTTTCATGACTAATAATCACTTCTTCAAATTGGGTAGAAGAGTTTTCCAAAAATAGTATACTCAGTAAATGTCTGCAGAATCCAAGCAGAGAAGGAGCTCTCTCCAAAATGCCCACAAATCCATCCATGTGTGCAGCACCATGAGCTAGGGCTTGGAGCAGAATAGGCCCCACGCTGTGTGGTCCTTTTGTAAGACAGGTTTTGGTTAATGTTTCTGCCTTGTAACTTCTAAATTATGTAGCTGACATGCTCATGCAAAAGTTTCTGGAGTACACGGTACAAGGTTAGATCTCAGTGCTACACAATGCGATCTGATTGTTCTTCAATCTCATCTAGGAGAATAATAAATGCACATAGTTCAGAAATCAATTCTCTACAAATCAGGGGGTGGAGGAAATCATATTTTACAGATGTATAGTGACATTCATTCAAAGCATCCTAAAGAACTCCTAGATTATGCAAACACTTTTATTGTGCCACTGTCACACGGGCATACGTATTGGAGACAGCATCCTGCCAGTGTATTTCATGAACTGATAATGGAGGGGAAACACTTCTTTAGCATATTCACTCAGCAAGAGAAGCATAAGTTCCTTATCATCTGTGGAGAGCAATAGTTTCTCATTTATAATTGTCTCATTTGAAAAGAAACGGAGTAGTACTCGATGCATCTTCTTTGAAAGGATAAGGTACCTCACACAGGTGTGAACTTCTGATTCTCGAGGAATCAGAGTCTTTCCAGATTCAGAGATTGTCTCATCAGTTAGCCCTCCCTGCCTGCCTTGATTTGAAGTCACCAGCTCTATACCTTGCTGCAGTGAAAGTAATGGTATGAAAACAAACTGTATGTGAGTAAATAAACAAATTCCCAGCTTCGTGTTTGCATAAACATAGCAATGATGATAATGCTTGGCAGAGCAACATAAGTCATGAAGGTAAAGGCCCTAGGTTGAATCAGAGAATTATTACTATTATTAAAATGTGAACATAATCAAACCCCTTGCTGAGTTACAACTAATCTGGCTACCAAGTAGGTAGTGCAGGTCTTAATTGCGAGCACATAAATGAACTCAGCTCTGACTACTGTGATGCTGAAATGCATATATAATAAATACAATAAATTTCTAAGAAAAAAATCATTGAGAAGATATATGTAGCAGAGGATGGGCATGAGATGGTCCTACTTTGTGGTTTCTGTTCTAAAACTTTCCCAATAGTTTAACCCTTAGTGACAAATAAGAGTCAAAGATCTTCTTTGCATTTAGAACTGAAAATATGCACTCATGCTGTTATGTAGTGAATGGAAGTGCGTGCTGGCTATGTAAATAAGGACCACTGAAGGTATCTTTTAAATGTGGACATAATAAATTTAGTCTTTGAATAGCCAAAGGAGAAATGGTGCACTGTTAGTAAACGTACATGTATTTTTCATTATGTTTGTAGTACTAAAGTGAAATATTGTCCTGGTTCCAGCCAGACCAGAGTTAACCTGCCCAAGCAGCCAGCACAGGTGAGCCGAGTTAGCCTGGGCTGTTTTCCACACTACATTATCAGATTATTTTTTCTAATATAAACACAGATAAAATTACACTATCAACCTATTTAATATTTCATTCAGATCCCTGCATAGATCAAAACACCGCTGAAGTTCAGGGTGCCAGCATGCTACTCTTTCATTATACATTCTGCAAACAAATAAGGATGTAGGCTTACCAACAAGAACCTTGTTCGCTCAGGTTGAATAGGAAATAAAATTCCCAAACCAGGTGACTGTTAAAATATATGCCAGTGCAAATAACGTAAAGGGAAATTTAAATTCTATTTTAAAATGCTTCACATTCTGCTGTAATACTTATTTTCAGTCAACAGCGTTGTAAGTAGCTGGGTGTATGGTAATGAGTTCTTACACTGTGCAAGCTAGAACAATAAAACACTTCCGAATCACACTTAGCAATCAGGAAACTGTCTGCTTTGTGAGTGCTGCAGCACATGGGGATACTACAGCATCATATAAAAAAGTCTTTGGCAGCAAGAATTTTAGATGGACTGCTAAAATGGTCTTAACCAGGAATTAAATACATCTGGCCATTACCTGCATGAGCGTTGTAATAGATAGTAAACCTGTACTGGTAACCAGAGATAAGAAACAGCTGTTCTCAGCTTTTGGGTTTCTGCCAGAAATGAAATTATTATTCTCTTAGCATAACTGTAAGAAGTACCACACATTTTGTCTACTCAAATTTATGCAAGGCTAGAATCATCCAGGAAACCAAAAGTGTATTATAGACAGCTACACAGCAATCTCTTGAAGGAACACTAAATCCAATTATGCAGAACATCACAGAATTGTTTGTTATTCTCAAAGCACTTCGTTCTCATGAAAGCAAAGTATTTTTTTCCTCTTCTAATGTATCAAGAACACTATCATGTGTAAGATTCTGCGGTAATATTATGACTCCAAAGCTCTTCTCCATATTAATTCAGAAGCAACAGAAGAAAAATAGCTCCCAAAAACTAAGCAGCAATCTATTCTGTCCCTTAGGTATTGAATTAAACCCAAATTTTAAAGTGGAAGAACTGCAGCTTGGTGGTATTCCTATTGGGAATAATAATGATTGATTGGGAGACGGCATTTTATTTTCATAAATTATAATTTAGTATAATCCTAGTTGAATTAGTCCTCAGGTAATACCAATTTTTATGGGTAAGAAAACTTATCACATTTAAAGTTATTTGATGGGCCACATATTAACATATGGGTTAGTATTACCTAATAAAAGCATACAAAGAAATGAGGAAGTGATAGCATACAATGAAATTGTAATCTACGCCTAACTCCTTGGTCTCAGTTTCCTACCCCTTCTAGATAATGGAGAATAACGGATCAGTCACCAAAATTACATTTACAGCAGTTTAAGTTCTCACCAGTAAAAGGTATATTTAAGCATAAGACTTTTGTATTAGCCTAAAAATAGGAATAAAAGTAGGACATGTTCCCTTATTTTAAGGTAGTTAACTTCAAAACATTGCACGCTATTCTGTTTTCGACATTTTTTGCCTTCCTGTAAATTATGTAACGGATTGTATCCTTACATCATTTGAGCTACAGCTGTGCAGGGTAAGTGAGGAGCTGCCTGCATCCTACAGCTACAGCTCGCACTGCCGCAAGGAGCAGCTCAGTGAGTGGCAGCCTTAGCCTCCACGGCGGCTCAGCTTCGCGCTCGACAGACGTGCAACAAAACCGGCAGTCCCTCTCCCAGGAAGGAGCAGTTGATCACCTATAAATTATATGTGTATTTGAGTATTTATATTTGAAAATGCACACAGTTCTGTGCTCTTGCACACGCGGGCCACGCTACAGGCTTCTGTGGCAGTGCAGTCTGCTATTTCTCCATGAGATCTAACGCTGTAATCAGACTCTGCGTTTCTTTGACACTTCCAGCATTACTGGTTTTCATGGTTCATAGGTTTGAAATTTAATTTCACCTCCCTTTTTATAAGAATGCAAAGCTATTTAAGTATAGTAACACAGTATACTCAGCTTAGCTACAGATGGTTATCTGAAGGTTGAAAACCAGCAGGACTTAGAGAGGTGCTGTGGTAGCCTTTTCATAACTCCTTGGCCACCAGTAAACTAAAACAGGATTATCACATTCCTATTTCTTCCAAACATATTTCTTCCTTTCCCTAGCTTCTTGGCATTGTCTAATCTGAAATCTATTGCCCCACTCCTCAGCTTGTTCCCAGTTGCTTTTCCTTCTCCTTTCCACAGAATAATGGGAGTTGGAAGGGAGATGACCTGGAAACCATCTAGTCTCATCCCTTGCCGAAGCAGAATCCCCTAGAGCAGGCGTCACAGAATCACATTCAGGCGGGTTTTGAGTATCGACGGAGATTCCACAGCCCCTCTGGGCAGCCTGTCCCAGGGCTCTGTCACCCTCACAGGGAAGAACTTTTTCTTGTATTCAGATGGAACTGGCTGTGTTCCAGTTAGTGCCCATTGCCCCTTGTCCTGTCCCTGGGCACCACTGAGAAGAGTGTGGCCCCATCCTCTTAACAGCCACACTTTAGGTATCCATAAGTATTGATCAGACCCCCTCTCAGTCTGCTCTTCTCCAGGCAAAACAGCCCCAGCTCTCTCAGCCTTTTCTCATACAAGAGATGCTCACCATCCTTGCAACACTCCAATGGACTTTGGTCAGTAGTTCCCCATCTTTCTTGAACTGGGGAGCCCAGCACTGGACACAGAACCTCCCTCAACCTGCTGCCATAGTAGTCTTCATGCACCCCAGGATACCATTGACCTTCTTGGCCACAAGAATACACTCCTTGCTCATGCTCAACTCCCACGTCTCTCTCTACAGTGCTGCTTCCCAACAGGTCAACCCCTCACCTGTACTGGTGTCTGGCGTTATTCCTCCCTAGGTGCAGGACCCCGCACTTGGCCTTGTTGAATTTCATTTCGTTCCTCTCTGCCTGACCCTCCAGCCTGTCCAGGTCTCACTGAGTACCAGCACAGCATTCTGGTGCATCAGTTTTGTGTCATCACTGAGGATACACTCTTTCCCTTCATCCAGGTCACTGATGTTGATGTTTTCAGACCATCTGGAATGGCTCCAGCTTCTTTCATTGCTGCTGTCTGATTTGTTTCCCCTCTGTGGGGTCCCTAACCTCCTTCCAGCCCTTCTTCACAATTCATGTGCATGCGACTCTAGCAAAATAGCAAGACTTCCCTATACAGCCATATTATAATGACACCATGAAAAGCTGAAATCACAACTCCATAGCCTTGGTGACTATTAAGCAGACATTCTTTATTGCAGCACTGGGCAGCACAGGGGATCACTCCTCCTAATGTGCACCCTGAACGAGTTAGTTGCACAGCTTATATGCGGATTATAAACACATATTCATGACCTTTCCAAGAATTCATTATCATATTCATTCCTTTTCTGAGAATTCATTATCATCCTTTCCCACATGCATACTACAGTCTTTAGGTGGTCTTCAAGGACCCTGGTGGTCGTTTACTTCATCCAGTCATTTTCATCACTGTGTTTTTTGCCATGTTTTGCCCTTATCTTCCTCTTCTCATTTACCTAACTTCTCATTTACAAGACCCAGGACTGGTCTTGGGCCCCTTGTAGCCTTGAGTTTTCTTGTACTCAGACATAGTCCCTCTAGAAAGCTTACACAGATGTCACAATAGCACTGCTGCAAACTATTTACCAGTATCTACGAAAGTATAGACAGTAAGTGTCTATTAGAACCATCACTGCATATTACGTTCTTGACACCCACAATACTCCAGACAGTAGGTCCCCATTAGATTCATCTCTCTTTTCAATAAGTACATTTCAGCTCTTTTCTCCAACTCTTGTTGTTTCTCCAACTCTTTTTGGAGAAAATTGTTTGTTATTCTGCACTCCAGCCTCTGGTTGAGAGAGGACCAGTGTATTTAATTTTGACTTCTGTGGGTCTGGGTAATAGTTCTGGTACAAAATATATCAAATATTTATATATTTCATTTGTATTTGCATGGACGGTGATTTCTTGGCTTTGTTACAGTACCTGCAGCTTGGGAGTGGCGTTTTTTAAAGTATCTATTTTGAATGAGAGAGGGAAAGAAAATACTCCGAGTCAAATGATCAAGCAGCTAATTACTGGTTGAGTCTCAGTAATGATTCTTTTCATGCGCGAACAGCAGGGGTCACTAAAAAGAAGGGTTACACTGGGTGAAGCAAGCAGGCTTTTTCTTTTTTCTAAATAGATAACTTTTCTTGTTAAGAAATCACTATCTTAAAAAAAGAAAAGTCTTGGTCCTACAAGACAACATATCGTTAATAAAAGAAATTAGCTTTCTGACTGTGGCCTAAACTGTAAGGCATCTCTGACTCTATGAAAACCTCTCATAAAAATTACTACAATTATTATTATATCATTCTTAAAATTGCTTTGTCTAAAAGGAGATTTACATAATACTTTTTTAAAAAAACATTAAGTTTTAAAAACATGTTGATCTTGACATGTAACATTGTGATAACCAGAAGTAATGTCATTTCCTCTCTATTTCTTGTGAACGTGCTGTCAGTTTCTCTGTTATTTGCTGTTATTGGAAGTCTCTGCAACACAATTAGTAATGTGGAGAGATAAAAATAAAATTAATTTCCATTTAGAACAAGTCAACAAGAGAATAAACAAAATACTTAGATGGTATCTCAGTGTCCCTTCACTGAACATAAACTGTAGAAATGTTCGTACTCCTGTTCATGGAAGGATAGAAAGTGCTGACCACACAGGGAAGAAATTGAAGAAAGCCCAGTCAAACACATTAGGAGGAGGAACCCTGTAAAAGAACACACTGGAAAGATAGGTTGCTTGCTCTGCTTCGTATCTGTCCTGTAAGCTTAATAGTCAAGTGGGAGGGGAGGGTTGTATTTATCTTTGCAGCTGAATGAGTTCAATTTCTCTCAGATTAGGACAGAAGTTTCAGAACAGCGGGTTAATCCTTCCTCAATTCATGGGCAGCAGAGCAAACAGACTTCTATCAGCATTGCCAAGTGCAAAATTGTAATTCCAGAGATTAACGTTGTCTTTCCTGTTTGGTTTGAACTTGACCTCCGTGTTTCTCTCCTAGGTAAGTCTGTATGTACGAACATGTGTGTGCAGCTATTTATTCATTTGTTTGTTTGTTTGTTGTTAACAGCTTCTGTCCAAGGCCCCTGGGAGAGGGCAATCTCACCAAACAAAGTGCCGTATTATATCAAGTGAGTATGAATAGTAATTCACTCTGGCTATTTACATTTGTCATTTACAATGATAGTCGATAATTTTTAGTTGACTGTGAGCTGCTCCTATAGTTTCGAAATGGGAAAGACAAGGAGGAATGAAACATATGATAAATTTCACAGAACTGTGCTCTTTTTATAAAAACGCAGTAGGATGGACCAATTTGTAACTTGCTTTGGGTTTATGCTACTGTAAATCACCAGAAAATGAAGTAAAGCTCTAGGGTATCTGGATTATATCTGAATTTGCACCACTGGCCACTGAAAAATAGGTATGGCAGGTTTTGCAAACAAAAATCCATTCCAAGTTGCAGTTGTGAATATGATATATGAGGGTTTAACCTAGCAGTGCACATACTTTATGCAACAGATTTCTTTAGGGAGAGCACTTGGTAAAGTTTGTTGCTGAGCAACGACAAGGGACAATTAGTCCCTATGGACTATTCCTTTAGAGTTTATTTCCCAAATTAAGTTAGTTTGCTTTAAGTGATATGTATGCATACAAAATGAGAGGAAAATTTTTAAAAATCAACTTAGAAATCCCTGCTTCTAGTTTAGTGCCCTAAACAAAACAGCTAAGAAGGTTTTAATGCCTTTTTCCTTCCCTCTTTAGTTCTTTAATATCTGCAATATGTGCCTTGAACTATTTATATGTGGCTTCTGAAGAAAACAGGTGATACAATACCAGCGATAAAGACTGTAGTGCAAGTAACTGCAACATGAGTGTTTTTTATACCCATATTCATGTGGTTCATGAATTACATTCCCAAAACACTTTGCAAACTCAACTAGTGTCACTGAAGCCACCTGGCTGCAGATGGCTGTGGCAGTGGCACTTCAGCTGCAACTTTCGCAACCGTGTGAGCTGCTACAGCAGCTTCAGGACAAGCGTTTGAGTCAGACATGAGGTAAACTCCATCTGTGGTGCAACACAGAGGTACAGCGATACCTTGGTAAACACTGGTAGCCTTGTTTGTAATTTTTCCAATGTTTGCACTTGGCTAAGAATAATGAAACAGTCACAAGGAAGATGGAAATCTCTGTCAAGGAGGAGGGGCGATCTATGGGAGGAAAATGCTGGGAAGCAAGTTGAGGCTCTGGCACGTCACAGTCAGTTTATGGCACTGCTGTGAAGAAAAAGATCCTCTTTTTCTCTCTCCCATGACATGACTTGCCATTATGGGAAGCAATGCTTGGGCAATCCTTAATGTAGGCATGAGACGCATTTCATGCTGTGCTTCCCACCTCTCTCTGTGCTACTCACACTCAGCAGCCATGTGGAACTGTTGACTGTGCTAAAACGGTCGGTGGTGCTCTTGCTTATTCCTTAGTAGATTTTGGTGTCAACTTTCCATTTTGCCTTCTGTTCTAGGACATTTACCGATTCAAAGGAATGCATTTGGTTTATTTTGTTCACTTTAGAACATATCTTAATAACCATAAAGAGTTGCATGAATAAGAGTTTATTAAAGTTTAAATTCAGCCACATCTGTTATAGAAAAACTTGCTGTCCTTGAGATGTAAACCAAACAAATCAAGTTTTAATGAGTCTTACTGAGCTATTACATTTATTCCCATCTTCAGCCATTTTCCTTTTTAATCATTCCCATCACTCATATTTACAGACAACTGAATTGCCTGATTTCTGTGCCGTTTTTGGCTTTTAAACTTAGTATATTCTTTCTTTATTCTTTGATACTTGTTATCTCTAAAAGAGCTTTCTTGAAGACTGAGTGGCTCTCGATGGCCTTCCTTTCATGCTTACATCATTTTCTTTCTGTCAGGAATGTAGAATGCTGGTGCTAGCCTTCTTTGTTAACCAGATTCGCTACATGTTTTATTGCTTTTCATTTTATCTGTTTTTTCTCTTGATGCTTAACTGGTTTATCTCATCACTTTAAGATTTGCAATGACATAGCATTTGATAAATCCGTAAATCAAGCAGTACCTGGTGCTAAATCTTCAGCAGCGACATTTACTTACTGCTGGGTATCTTCAAGCCTTGTAATTTTCCTGGTCAAACAGTAATTTTTAGACAGCTAATTAATCTATAGCAACTAGTTGCCTCTAAAGCTATCACTTCAGTAATTTCTTCTTGAGACTGTTTGTACCAGTATTTGTGTGTGTTTGTTTGGGTTTTTTAATTGTATTGGTGTAGGCCTCTTTGCCCTGAAAATTATAATTATGGGCAACATGCCACGTGTTTCAGCCGTTCCCAGTGTACTCAATTCCCAGCCACTCCATTCCCAGGAGTTTCGTAGTTTCCTGACCTACGGTCAGCCTCATGGAAATTCTAATCTAATGGCCCTGCACCAGCTGCTGCTCTGGGGGAAATCCCTTCCACCCTTCCATGTGCTCCCCTCCTTATGGAGATGACGAGCTAGGCTTACAGATCAGCCTCACCTCTCTCTTCCCCAGGGAGAATTTTTGTGTCTGGGGCATCAGAAATATCGCCCTTCCCAAGCAGCAAGTGGAAATTGCTGCTGGGTGCTGAGCACTTGCCCAGCACACAAGGCGCTACTGTGTTAAGAAAAACCTCTCCATTTTGCCTCTGAATTAAAACTTGTTAAATTGCTCGAAAACACATTTTATCCAACACTTTCTGATCTTTTTTTTCTCCCTTGATATATTCCTTGTGTCTAGTGCAGGATTTAAAGGTTTTATTAGATTAAAAAAGGAGAGGAATATAAAAAGAAAATAGTTTTCAGTTTAATCAGTCCTGTTATTTGAAGACCTTGATCCTACTCTTAGTGGAGTGCAACCTAGAAAATAGGAAGGCAGAAGCAGGCAGAGTCATGTCTCCACTCTTTAATAGTGTTTTATGTATTCATTAAAATTTCTAAATTTAAGTTTTTAGGAGACAAAACAGGCAATTACTGTACATCAGAAATCTGAAAAGCAAATGAAAAAAATGTACAGCACAAAGACTACTGAAAACGCACAAAAGATGAAAAAAGTCTAAAATTCTTAAAAAGGCAGATAACGAAGGTGGGGGAGGCTGCAGAATTTATCACCACAATTCAGGTTAGATCACATCTTAGCAGAGCTCACCCAGCACTGAAAGGGATCTCACGTGTGCACGCATAAACACGCACGTTCTTATCTTCCAATCCGACAGAGGAGCTGCTCCAAAGCAGTGATAGAGATCAAAATCAAATGTCTACTTTGGATTTTGCGATACCAGAAGAAGCATGTGATCATGCTGCACAACCCAATTCCTCTTCAGCGTCCATCCTCCCAGGACACGAGGGGACATTAAGCAGCTATACTCTGAATCACATCTTCATTCCTCTTGTGTATGGCTTGTCACGTGCTCAGCAGACATGTCCATTACACAGCGCTGGGAGATCGCTGTTGCCTCAGCGTGAGGAGGAGGAGGTAGACTGAAGCCTGTAACATACTTTCTCTCTAAAAAAACCCCTCAAAACAAACAATACTCCTGCCACTATGGTGTGTTGAAGTGTAATAGTTGTGGCTTCTATATTTGTGCTAATATTTGACATTATTATTCTTCCTCTGTATATCTGACTTGCCAGTTAATAGCGTCTGTCTTCTTACCCTCTTGCTGTGCCCATTCTTTTGACGGATTTAAAATGCTTCTGCAAAAATACAGTAGTCTTTCATCTCAGTACTTCCCACAAAGGAAGCCTTCCAAGTTATTTCCCAGCCAAGCTTTTTTTCTTGCACAGATTATAGCAGTTCACTGAACTTTGTCCTGCTAAGGACAAAGCTGGATTCTCCGGAGCATAGATTTGACTCCTTGAGAAGATCTGTATGAGCCTACCCATATAAATTAGTTACAGAGCGAGCTAACTCTGAGGATGATGCATCTCCACTTTCTTACTCTTTTCCACGTTGTAGTTTCCTATGGGAGTATTTGACTTGCATTAAATGTATCAGCTTGTGACATACAGTTTTGTTCAGTTTAGATTCTGCAGCCTTTCCATTCTTCACACCGGAGATCTAGCGGGCCAGTTTCTATAAACATACTTCTTTGTTATCTTAATTTTTAATCTCCCTCTTAATTGTTGTTTAGCCCTGCAGAATTTCAACACAGAAAAAAAGCTGAGAGCCCTGAGATTTCATTGCAAAAGCAAACAGATTAAAGTCATGACTCTTTTACTTCTGTTCAACTTAGAGACAGGATAAGTTGATCTCTCTGAATTAAATTCTACTAAGATAAAATAAAGCAAAGAGTTGCTGTTCTGGTAAAATCACTTGGTCTGATTGTTTCTTCTGCAGAATGTAGATAAGTATGACATGCAAAAGCAAGTAGGAAATATCCGTCAGATGGAACAGAGACAGACATGGATAAATAATGTATGATTATGTATATGTAGTGAGGGAGTCTGTGAGCAAGGTATGAAAACCATGTCAATGGCTGACAGTGAACCTATCTACCAAGTACCAAAAAGGTATTTTGGCTTTTTAATAGCATGGCTATCATGATATTTTCCTGTCTTTCAGTTCTGAAATCAAAGTAAAAAAATGAAGCTCCTGTAAGGAAAGAAAAACTGTAATATTTTTTGGTCTGCCCTTACATGATGCAAATGATTATGCTGTCTAGCATAAAGCCTTAAATTAAGTACCTGGTATTTCTTAGAGGCTTGTCCAAGTGCAGAGTTTTTCTTTATCATTTGCAGGGTCATGAAGCCTTGGTTCCAAAACTTGTCACAAAAATTTAAACTTGGAGTGTAAATAAATGAGAAATCTTGAGCCTTTAACTACCTTTAAAATGAAAGTGGAGGTTATAAACAGATGTGTTCCCGCTGACTGAGCAGGAGCGCTCGGGGAAGATACCACGGGTCTGCTCTTCGTTACCATCTGTCAGCAGGGAGTTACTGCCCTCACATGCGAAGTAACTGAAGGGGATGTAATTTGTTTTGAAATGAATTCTAAGTACTCAGCAGCAGTTTTATCATATCCTAGGCGGTGCAGGGTCTGGGAGCAGGGCTCTAGCCTCTCATTAGGGGCAGTAACTGACAGAAACCATGTGCTTTCCCACCATAACTATGCATAGCGCAGGGCAGAGAGCAGCTTCCCACGTTGAGTCTGTTTTGCCTATGACGCTAATTGAAGAATGATCTCTCCCTGTCCTTATCTCGATGCCTAAGCCTCTCAATATATATTTTCTCCCCTGTCCAGCTGATAAGGGGAGTGATAGAGTGGCTTTGGTGAGCCTCTGTCCTCCAGCCAGTGTTAGACCACCACAGGTGCTTAACGCGATACTTGCAGAACTTGGTCCTCTTGAAATGACTGGCCTCATCTTTAAATGGATAATAAATTCCTTAAGCTTTGTTGTCAAATTCACTCACTATGAGTCCCCACAAAGGCTGTACAGTGTTAAGCCATGCAAAGAGGTCAAATAGTGCAAGGATGATTTTCGTGCAGGTTAAATCTTAAAAATGCATTATGCAGATAATGTTGTTTGCTCAGTTTAGTAATGAGCGGCGTGAAGAGAATTTTTGTATGGAATCTGGTTTTCCTGTTTTCCTAATTAAAAAGAACGTATCAACATTTAAAATTCGTTAAATTCAGCTACTCTTTGTTTTGCAGCTCTGGGGCTAGGAGAGTAATAGATGAACTATTTTTATAGGCAGCAATGTGAAAAGTAAACTTTTGATACTTTACAGGAGTTCATATCTTTATAGAGTAATAGAATATAATTACATATTCTTATATATTTTATACCTTAAACTTTTATTGCAGCTGAAATTGTTATATTTATTGTAAGCTAGATGTGCTTTTTGCCTGAATTTTACTTTTTTACTTCATTTCCATTTGCTCCATTTTACTTCAGCTGTTAAATGTAGGTTTACTGTGTTATACATCATAAAGAAAAAAAAAATTACACAGCCAATACGATTTTTACCAAGTTGAATGGCATATATACAACATGATCCTATTTTATAGAGTACATGACAGATCTTCCATAAAAAAGTAGATTTTACAGCTGCTCCTGATAGCTAAAATTTATTGCCATGTACTTCAAGCCCATGTTTTAAATATCATGTGTTTAATGAGCAGGATTCGAAAATAGGAATTATGTTTGATTTCCACTGGAATGCTTTGAACTTGAAAAGATTAGACGTATTAAGGGGGAAAATAGAAAGATTTGCCTGTCAGACTTTTCTTTTTTTAAAGATCAATTACATACTTAATTTAGATGACAGACAAAGAGAAGACAGCTTCTGATAACTGTCCAATGAAATCTTCAAGGAAACGGGGAACAATATCTCAGATTTTTTACATATTCTTATTATACCAAGAAGTCTCAGAATTCCTTTGTTTCCTCCAAAGACTGACAACTTCTCCAAAACAGTGCTTGCCATATCCATTGTCTGCATTGCCCTTGGTTCAGTGTCTTTTCTGACGCAGCTAGCTATACAAATAGGCAGCCCAACTATTTCCCTGTTCCACATGGGAAAAATTTCACCGCTAATAATAAGGGGCTCAGCATTAAATTGATGCCTATTCACCTGCTGTGCCTTCTCTGTCTTCTTTGTAGTCTTGTCCATCTAATATTAGGCAGGACTATAATTAACATTTATGCATTTTAAGATACGTTTTAATACAAGTGAAGAAAGTAATGGATACGAACAGGTACAGTTTACATCACCTGCTGTATGCAGTATGGATGCACAGGCTCTGTAGGCTGTGCAATGCTCTCGTATTGGCATCTAAGGCAACGTGACCATCAAGAGAAGCCTGAGAATGCAATAATCGGATGTATTGGCTTGGCTGCTTTTCTTTCTCCAAGTGGCCTGTCTATCAGGGCAAGGTCAGTTTTTCTCCCAGACTGAGGGCTTGGGTTTTTTTTTTCCCAAAATGAACTCCCTGAAGCTGCTGAATCTCTCTTGCAGTTGTTTTCCCTCTGACCTTGTAAAATACCAGTTCTCCTACAGACTGCAGTAAGTTCCTGTTTTGCAGAGCACTCTCCACCTGTCTCTGCATATTTCTTGTCCTGCACGATTTGTTTAGTCTTTACTTACTGAATCATGACTATGGATTATTTGACCCATTTTTCTCCTTGTTGGATCCCTTCCACTGATTTTTTTTTCTTTTTTTCCTTGCCTAATAATAGTTGCAGTCATTTCTGTGTTGCACATCAGTTCTGCGATATCCTTATCTTTAGACCTTCAATCCTAAGAACTGATTTTGTGTATGTACTGTGCTTGGGTGTTCAGAGATTCTAAGGGAAACATAAAATAAAATGTCAGTAAGAATGCATTTAAACTTAAGTAAAGATTCTAACCAATAAGTTAGGAATCAAATCATCTGTATTCATTTTGCTTATTTCTCATTTTCTGATTTAAAAGTTGAACTTTGTCAGATAAATTACAATTTGAAATATGATGTATAGGCTTGGCTGCCTCTTGCATGCTACATATTTGCTTTGAATTTCAAGTATTCCTCAGATATTTTTTTTTATATTAGGAAATCTATGGCCAGATAATTCAAGAAAAACAAACTATTAAAAAAAAAATCTCTGAATGAATTGCTTTTCTTACAAGCAGTTTTGATGAGACAAGCATTCGTGTTTCTTCCATGGCAATAAGAGCTCAGAAAATGAGATTATGGTAAAACACAACAGAGTCTCATTATCAAGTACGGCTCTTTATAGAAGTAGCCCAGCACAGACGCCAAATCCTGCCTACTGCCTACTGAGGAGAGGTCAAGCTTTGCTGCCTAATGCCTACTCACTCTGTGTGCCTCGGTCCTCCCTCCTCTTCCCCAGCAGGGACAAAATTTGCTTGCATAACTGCTGTATGTTAGGTGTTAGGTTGGGGGTCCGAGGCGGGGCACAAACTCAATACTAAGAATGCAGGTTGCTGTAAGTATGTGTGAAGCTGTTGGTATGAGTTTTATTCTTCTCTTCTGCACTTCACCCTTTGTGATGTGAAGTCACATGTTATGATGTTAGTGGAACTGTATGGTAAATTGGGGGCGTGTGTGTGTGTGCTACATTCACTTTTGAATTTTCATGCAACACAGAAAGGTTGCAACAGAGAAGAAAAAAATAATCTAAAATCATGACAGCTCAGTCTCATTCAGGAATTTTATTTAGACATCTGCTAGAAAACCTTCTATTATTTTAGCATTTAAGTAAAACAAAAGGGCTTTAGATATCTAGCTAGTAAATAGCCCGGATTACCTTTTGAATTCCAATATGTACCTCTCTCCTGGTTTTCCTTTCCAAGGTACTTTTTCTGTTTGCTACTGCAGAGCTAATATAGGAATAGAGGGGCAAAGATACATTTTTCCATGCTTCATTTTTCACAATTAGTTCAATTTTTTTGCTTAAAAGCTGTATTATTGTAGAAAATGTTATAAAACTTAGGGCTTGAGGGTTACAACATCCTGCATAAAGCTTACTAAGAAAAATTGCTAGAGAGAGAGGCTACAGGCATGGAGTTAAAATTTAAAGATCTAGCTAGAAAACGATTGGGTTTGACTAGGGAAGTCTAGCTAGAAACCCAGTCCATCTAGATTGGGCTTGACTAGGGAACAGATTACTTCACACAAATATCTCAACTCTATCACCAATATGAATTGTGATGTTAAGATTTAATCACAGCCCAAAGAATTTCTAGTTGAGGCATGGATATAATACTTTGTTCATAATTATGAGACTCCTTTGCAGCAGGAAATATCCCATAAACATCTCGGGGACATGGGGGTTAAAGAGTATATGGTCATACAAATTTCTTGGGTTTGCTGCAGTATTTTAGCTGTTGTGGCCTGAAAATATGGAACAAACACATTTGAGGAAGAGGAAAATTTGAGGAAGACAAATAAAAAGTAAGGTATTAAATTTCAATTTAATAAAAACATGAAATACTACAAGAACTTTTGTTTCCAAGCAGGATTCCAAACCATCTGCTGTCCTGGAGGTTCTATAAGCAAACTGATACACACTTTAACATTGTAAAGAATGTGACAAAAAATCTAACAGATTCTACTGCATACAGAAGCACCAAAAACCTTCACCTTCATTAGAAAATCAGGAGCTGCATGTGTCCTCCCAGATCAGTGATTTTTATCTACTATTTCATCTTCAATTTAACTCTGCTTAATTGCATTTAGCTGTAGGACTTCATCAATGGCAACACTGTTGGCTGACCTCACCTACATATCTTTTAGGAAACAGAAGTTAAAGCAATTGCAAATACTACTAGATACTAGCAACAGCAGCAGCAGCAGTAGTAAACAGATTGCAGCCACAGAAAAGGCTGTAAATGTCCCTAAGGAAATCTCTGTATAATTCAGTTTCGGATATATCCATAAGAGTTAATATGAAGTAAACTCGCAGGCGAATCTTCTCTCAGCTAAAACGTCACTTGAAGGTTGAAAAATGCAAATTTGATAGGAATCTTAAGGTTAAAATAATATATTATATGCACATATATGCATTCTATTACTCCTGGGACTACCTCTGCCCAAACAGTTAAGGAACGATATGGAAAGTGTTTAAGGCAAAATTCCTGTCAGTGAGGGGTTTTTTTAACCATGTTTGCTGAGAATCCCTGGAATCCATAAATCATATACTGACTTTGATAAATGTGATTAAGCAGCAAAACTTAGAAAAGTTCTGAAGTAAACAAGCTTACATTTATGATAGGTTTTCTTACATCTTGATGACAGTTTGCATGTCATTCATTTGTACTTCATTTGGTGATGTGTTTAAAAGGGTCATCTACTTCCATTTTGTCACCAGCTCCAGCCATACTGCAGTGGCCGTTTTTACTGAGCAAATTTCCATACTGTATGAGAAGTTTTAATGTGAAATATTTTTTCTGTATATTTACCAGCTCCAGCAGTGATGTTCAATGCTCTTTTTACTGCTGTGTTTTGCTGAATATTGACTATCGAGTCATTGGATACTTAAAGTTGGCTTTCATGACACAAAGCTGGCATTCAATATATCTCTTGTAAGACGATGCCAGTTCAAGTTCATTTGAAGATTATTCTGAAACTGAGCAGTTTAAAACATAAAACTGAACGCCATAGCTGAACTATCATTCAGAGATATTCAACAATCGAAACGTATAGGGGTTTGGATACTTTTTAAAAACCTAAACCTCACAGTGATACTTTCAGGAGGTAGAGAGAGCATTTATAATTTTTAAATGACTGTGTTTTGTGAAAAGAAACCCCATGATTTTCATAATTGCCTTTGATGTGAAGCACAAAAGAAAAGCTGGCTCTAAGTGACAGCCATATTCAGCACTTCCAGAGATGACTGAAAAGCATATTAGACAGCTCTGATTTTTGTTGTTTCTAGACGGTATCTTTATCTTGATGTATTCCTAAGCTAAACTTATGCCAACTACCCACCTGAATGATCTTCTCTTTCAATGTTTGAGAGATTTGGGGTTTTTTTGTGAACACTATTTAGAAATTAGCCAAAAAAAGAGAAGGACTGTTCAACCAATGACAGACCATATGGTTTGTCCACGACAGAGGAAAGCATAGCCGTCAAGCTGATGCTGTACTGATGTGCAGCACTAGCAACTCAAAGCAATGGGCTTGTTACAGTGAGAGAAATAGAGCTTAAAGGCGTGTTTTGTTTGAAGGAGGAGATTCTTGTTTGACACAAGTTTCCTTCGAGGTCATAGCAAGTTTCTTGATCAGTTACAGATAATACATTTCAAAACAAGAAATTGGAGGAATGACACTTAGAACATCTAATACGTGAATAATAGAGAAGTTGTCTATTTGCTTAACTTCCTGGGTCCCTTAGACATCAGGAACATATCATAATGACTTGTTTAAGAATGTTGATTCCCAGTGATGTATGTTTTTTTGAAGCTTATCTGCTATTGCTCTCTTTACATGGGATTCTTTTGCTTCAAGACTGCCGTTGATAAAACAACTGTCTTCACTGACGCTATTCACTATCTAGAGCATTGCCCTCCTCTTCCCTGGAATTCATGTCTGTTTTCAGACTATGCTTTGCCCAGTCTTTTCTAGCTTCTGTACCCTTTTTTCACTAGAAGAGCTTTTAATAAGGTCACTAACAATTTCCTGTTGTCCAGCTCCAAGAACCTTTTCAGTGTTCATATTCTTCTTGGTCATTCCACCACTTTCACAGACCACCTTCCTGCTGCCCTTTCTTGTCTTCTCTTGGCTTGTTGCCAGGGTTTGCCTCTTAATAATTTAGCATTCATTTTTTTCTGCACCTTCCCCTTGCCTTCAAATGCTCCATTTGCGGACCCAGTCCCCCCCACTGGCAACACTGGGCCTCAAGCCCATCACCCTCTTTACCCTACTTTTCTCCTAGCACTGCTTTTAATCTTCAATCCCTGGGCGTATCCTAATAGCAACCCCAGCACCTCTCCTGCTTGGTTTTCATTTCGCTTAGTTGTGCTGATGACTTCTAAATGCAACTTGTTAATTAGAGATTTCTTTCCACCCCCCATTAGATTTATTAGGTCTCAAGCTCAAAAAGATCAAATTAGATGTTTTCTTTCAAATTTTAGTGTTTCTCTGTTGACATTTCTACTATATTACAACATTTTCCTGCCTCCATCACCTATCCTTTCAGTCTCCTACATGCACTTTAAGCCTACTTTAGTAGTGTTAGTGTTGCATATCCTTAAAATATTTTATCTCCTTTTCCTGAACAAAACTATTTTTCTTTTTGATTTCTGCTTAAAATTGTCATAGTTATCTGATAGATTTTCACTTAGTACTCAGTCACTCTAATTAGCAGTAATCTAATGCAGCCTCAGCTATTACTTGCTCATTAAAATACGCTGTGTTCACTGTATTACCAATGCTTATAAAATGACCTATAACTGCCCAGAGTACTTTGTTGCATGAATATGTGAGAAGAAGTTAGAAATTAATTGTGGCACTGTTGCTCTCTCCATTCCCTAACATAGTGAGTACCTTTTGGAGCATCTTTTTTGCTTGGTTACGTACTGCTGTATCAGTTTCATTGTACCTCTCACAGAAGGCAGATACTTTTCACATTCTCCCTATTCATGTGGATTAGCAGGGAATCTTAAAGAACAAAAAGAATGCTCATTTCTTATCCAGGTGGCTGACCTGTCTTGAAGAAGACTGAGGCGATCTAGATCCACATGCCAGCAGGCTCCATTAACTTAAACTCCCTTGAATTCTCTGTCCGTCAGTGCTGTCAAGGGCTGACACTGCCAAAATACCCCTTATTTGTATGGGAAGCCTGGGGATTGAAACAGAAGCAGCTAATTATCTTGGTAACTAAGTTTAGCAGCACTTTTCTGAGAGAAGGTTATCTCAAATATTCTTTCCTCTATTTCAGACAAATTCCATTAATTCTATACATTTTAAGCCTTTGTAGCCTCACGATATTGGGAAGCTACCTAACTCAGTTTACAGTGACAGTTTGTTAACACGCATCATCTCCGTGTTTGCTAAATACTGTTTGCTTCTGGCTGCCTCCGAATTCCCAGTAGCCGCTACAGTTTTTCCTGCTGTGTGGAAGAAGGTCTTTCTCTGCCTCTTCTTCTGAGATAATACACCATTGGGCAAGGTACTGCAGAAATATGAATTAGTGCTGAGCCCATGGTGGTTCAGTATGAACAGGTTGCTTCATGGCCGTCCGTCACACTAGGTACAGCTGCCTGCAGCAACAGCATGTAAGCATTCTAGTATTCTCCACACAAGTTACCATCAGTTGTTGACACTCGCATTCTCCACAGAAAGCCCTGCTCTGAACACCCTTTTGATGTGAGTGACGGGTCCTCACAGAAGGTCTTTGATGAGAATCCTGTTCAGTGGTCACCCTACTCCTGCCTGTAGCAAGCAGCAAGAGGGACACAAGTTCTGAGTAAATGCAGAACTAGCAAAGAAACTTGCAGACTCAGGAGAGGCAACCATTCTCAGTCAGATCTGTGGGTTTTTTTGCTGTATTTATCTCTTCATTGTACAGTACAACTAAACTCCAGCCAGCTTGAGCACAGAGCTGTGTGCAACTACAGTGGCTTGCACAGTAGCCAACAAGTTGAGAGCAAAATTGGCCAGGCTAATTTGAACCGTCGCTAAGATGTACTGATAAACTGAGAGTGGGTTTTATATTAATGCTGCTGGAAGAAACAAAGTTTGGCTACTCGTTGAACCACAGTCTAGCATGAACATGAATTTATAAAAGAAGTGTGAGCAGCTATTCCTCCTCACATCAGTCATGTTTCCAGTGATCTCAGACCAAAATAGTGATGTAGAATAGAGGCGAATCGAGTCCTTCACCAGCTCAGCTCTCCACAAGAGAAGGCAAGTTTCCTTTCTGTTAATACAGCACGCAATACAATGGATCTCAACTCTAAATTAGGCTCTCTGAGTGGTACTACAATGGAGATATTTAATAATAACAATTAGTCTGAATAATGTACTCTGGGCAGCTGCCTCTGATGCTTTTGATTGCAGCACGCTTTCCTCACTGCAGTCAGTACTACTGAAATGCCTTTAGCAACAAAGCACCTACTTTATAGTCTCAGAAATGGTAGTTGCAAGTTTTTCCCCTTCTCTTGAGAGATCTGTGCTCAGGATTTGCAAGAGTCTGGTGAGTTACAAAAGAGATTACCACTGCTACCTAAGCTGTTTTTCCTGAACATCATCTACTTGGCCCAGAACTTGGCAATTAACAAGTCACAGCAATACCCTACCAACCCAAACCAGAGTGATCTCCTAGCATTCACTCAATTTCTTCTCCTCAATGGGTATTTTTAAATTCTTCAAAAACACGAACTCTGTCTTCCAAACCCTAACTGGTTTTCTGAGCAGGTATTTCGCTGAAAAAGATTGCATTTTTCCTGGCAGAGCTGGCACTCACATTTCCCCATTACTGGAACCTGTGCTCATTTAGCATGGCTCAATTACTGTTCTAAGCTTTGCTGTACCTTTTCCTATACTGTCAGCTTTGGAAACTTCTTTATTCCACATTGGTAATAAAAGGAGAGCCTGCTTTCAACTCCAAGTCAAGTTGTATTATTCTAAAGCTTCTTTTGAAAAAAAAAATTAAAACAAAATCCTCATCAGTGGTAATTAATTGTGACAATGTGGGCTTTGTAGCAATTCACAGACCTGTACTTTGTGCATCAGCATTCCTTATTATTCTAATTAAAGTGGAACATTGTGCCCTCGCCAGTCATTAATGGGTTTTCATTTTGTAAATGACATTTGCAAAAGTTAAAACGGGCAGTTCATATGAAGTCCACAGGCAAGAGCGTTAAAATTAGCATCACCATAGCAACAGTCTTCCATCATTAGTATTCAGGGCAACAGCAAATGTTTTGTTGTGCTTTTGTTTCCAAAAAAAGGGGTTTCTTTATTTGTTACTTATAAATAGAAAAGGCTCAAACCCATATATTTCAGGTAAAATTACTGTATCCAGTTGGATGTCACTGCTCTAGAATTTCCCACGGGTTTTTGTTGGTTTGTTTTGGGGGTTTTTTTGAGGTATTTGTTTTTCAGGACAGAGACTGAATTTCACGATCTCTGTGGCTGGGTCTGTCCAACCTCCTGAGTGACATTTATTCACTGCCAGGCTGCCGCTCAGCAGTACAGTTTCGTACAAAGTCTGTCACTTCGACTCAAGACTCTGTACCAAGTAGCAGATTTTGCTGAGAATCTGTTAAAGATGCGTGCACGGTGAAATATGGTCAACCCCCCATTAAGTGGAGTGTGCATCTGCTCATGGCTGGCTATTTATATAGTTGTCTTTCTTTTTTATTCCCCCCTCTCAGGAACTGAAAAGTAAGTGCATACATCATCCTCCAGTGAAACAGTATTCAAATATCCTCTTGTCTCACACAATTTAGTCTTGGGGAGAGAAGAAAAGGGTGCTCCCCCTAAAGGAAACCCAGGTAGATTATGAGCATACTCTGGTGTCCTTTATTGGAAGAGGTAATGCTGGCTACTTATTTTTCTGAAAGCTTGAAGAGGACATAGTTGTCAGGGTGCAAGTCTGGGAGCAAGCTGCAGCAATACTTTGCACTTCAATGCATGTCTTGTTCAAGCAAAAGTGTGTAATCAATGCAGGAGAAGCAATAGCTGTCTTCTAGAAACAAATACTACATCTGCAGAAAGAGAGAGGATAAGAAAATAAAAGCCAGGGGAAAGATATAGAAGATGAGTAGGGTGAGGTCAGTAGGACTACTGTTTTAATTTGATGTATTCTTGCTCGTCAGTAACAGGCACAGCTCAGAAGTAACTAAATGTTCCCTAGCATTATGTCTCTGGGGTGTAATTTGGCACGGGAAGGTTCCTTCTTTCCTCTTCATCTTCTTGAAATACTTCATTTTGAGGATTTTTTTTTGCAGAAAAGAGTCTTTAATGAGTAAACACGCTTTAGCGCGCTGCAAAAGCTGAGGGTATAATCCGCTCCATGAAAGATAATTACTGTAGTTTAACAAATGGGGCAGGCTTTTATTCAGTCATTGCCCTGCTAGTACCCACACTTGTAGTGCTGATTCATTTTTCAGCTAGTAAGATCTGCAGAATTGGAAGACCTTTAAAAATGGTGAATACCTGAGGAAAATGACTCTCAGGTTAACTAAAAAATATTCATGGAGGGTTGACTGGCGACTTTTCGCACCTGGCACTTGTTTTAAATCAGAGGGGGACTGCTGGAACTCTGAGGTTCTGAAACACTTACATATATGTTCATTTGTTCAACCATTTATTTTCTACCCTTTACAGAAGCACCTTCTTATTAGCTCACGTTACTTTTTCCTCTATGATTCTACTTTTTTTCCCCTGTTATTTTGCTGCTTGTCAGATGCTTTCTGGGAGGTTCAGGATGCAAAAGCAGTTCATTTTCTCCATTTTAGTCTTCCATCCCCTACACTGAAGTGTAATATTCTGCAAAATTTTGCCATTTGATCTTCGTAGATAAATTCTGTGGTGAAGCAGAACATCATAAAAAATGAATAATTTTCACTGAATCCGGAATTCATTCTTTGTTTAACTAAAGGGTTTTGTGCCTAGCATTCTGTCCAAGCAAGCTTCTTTGTAAATCTGAGTGAGTTCAATCCTAGCTTCTTGCAGTGCTGAACCTTACAATCATACGTAACCTACCTTTTTAAAAATCAGTATTGGAGATCTTTTTAGATTATTAGCTCTTTACAAGCATCAAATTAGAACATTATTACAAAGATTTGCCTAAATTGCAAGGGGTTTACAGCCTTGTTTGTTGTAATAATGACAGGCAGAGAGGCCGTTTCTGGGAAGGATCAGTGACAGATTACTATTTTCCATTCCAGACTCAGTTCGTTCATTCATTCATTCATTCATTCATTCATTCAGGGACAGACCCTTGAGTGTTGTGGGAAATGAGAGGAAACTGCAAGTTTCTTATTTATCCAAAATGGGTAAACACGGTGTTTCCCAAAATACGTGTATGCGTAGTTTCTATTGACGCGTGTCCTTGAAAAAGCCACTAAAGCTGTTCTTCGTTAAAGACATTTCTGCACTCGGTCAGGACATGCAGGAGGAGATGCCTGTCTGAGAACGTGGATTTCAGGTACGCTGTACTAAAAACGCAGATTTCCTGTCTAAAGCCTGGACCCTGGAAGCAGGAAAAAAAGCACATGAAATATTCTCAACTTTCTGTTTTGTATCTTCTTCAAAATCATACCCAGCTTCAATGTACAGAGGCCCCCGGAGAGTGGAAATAAGTGGTTTGCAGCTGTTTTCCTGACTGCAACAGGCCATGGATTTTGTAGCTGGAAATGTCAGTGATTACAGGAATAATAAAAAACCCGCAAACAACAAGAGTTATAACTACTAAACCTAAACCACAGTTTTATTTCTCCACCTATAAACTTTTAGTGCAAGTAATTTGGAATAAAGGCATCTTGAAATTTTAATCCAGTGTTTAGAAATATCTTCCAGATTTCTGCCAGTGAGAGCATTTTAGCCACCAGGATGTAGCTGCTGAGAAGGATATTCTTTTTTCTCTATAAGTCAGTTTACTTAAGTACCGCCAGAAAAACAGAGGTTAAAAGCTGTTTCCCCAGGGTCTCTTACTGATAAACTCACTACCATTTCCAAATACTGGTTTGAACTTTGGACTTCTGAACTGACCTATTTTGACATAAACCATCACTAGAGGCATAAGCGAAAACCACCAAGAGGTTATTTTTCGGGCCATAGGTCCACTCACTTTATTTGCTTTTTTAATTACTGTCTGTTAGTGGAAGTTTTTATTCTTTTAGTACTGCTATGACACTACCAAACAATGTAAAACACTTTTGTGTTTTAGCAGACCGTTCAGTTGCAGGTGGAGTTCTAGATCTTTGTATCTGATGAGCTTTTCCTCCTGCATAATTCCTCATTCATCCACTTTTCCACTATTTTAATTGTGCAAAAGCAACGAAAACCTTACTAATATTAGATGTTAATTACTTGCTTTCATACGCTATTATTTCCATCCCTCTTTCCGGTTTGAGGGAGGAATAAATATTTATTCGCACTCTAACAATCTCTAAATGAGCAGAATAAGAACCTACTGAGGACTCTGAGCTATGGTGGCAGCAGTTTAGGCTCCTGTCAGACTTGCTGTCTGAAGTTTGGAAATCAGCTTTTAGTTCCGTGCTGAAAGCAGCTTGCAGGGATTGAGAGACATGCTCGTTGATTTCAGCAGAGTTACCTCTTGTCTTTAACCACGTCAAAGGCAGCAGAGTCTGGCTGTCAGCATTTCCTCTCCTGTATCATGTTTTTTCACATCAGTGCCCGAAATACTGTGGAATAAACATTTGCTGCTGGCAAAACGCTAATCTGTATCTGTAGAGTTTTCTCTTGAGAAATCCCAGCTCAAAACCCTCAGTGCTGTTTGCTCTGGGGCACTTGTTCACTATGCTAGAACTAAGGAGTGGAAAAAGAGTCTATCAGTGTGAACCCTTTATCAAACTCGCCGCTGCGGGTATGCCCACATTGTGGGGTCTTGCAACTGCCCTCATCAGCCTGGACCGAGTAAGTCAATGGGACTCCTTTCTCCTGTGTCGTTCCCTTCACTGGGTTTTGGACAATGGCACGTATTTATAACACCCACAGGCCTCCCAAATAATACTCCTTTGGCACCCATGCTTCTTAAAGTACTTACTAACTTTTTCCCCCAGTTTTATAAACCCAAATTAATCTTCCACCAACTTTAAACTTTCTGACTCTTGCCTTCTCTTCCTTTTTCTTTCCATTATGCGTAAGTTTATCTCCCACAAACACTCACTTGAAGTGCTGCGAGTCTCACGTTGCTCCGACACCTCCAAACTAAAAGCTCTGCTCACCCGTTTTGCCAGCTCTGCAGCAAGTTTCAAGGACACTGACAAAGATCATTGCTGCTTTGCCTTGCCGTGTCTTGCCTTGCCTTGTCTTGTTGCATCTCGCAGACTTTCAGTTTTCCTCAAGTCTTTTCTTATTAGATCCTCCCAGTAATTGTTAGATGTTTACACCCCCACACTTTGCTCAAGTCTTCTTTGTAGAAAAGTAAGACATAAGAGACAACCAAAAAAAAAAAAAAATCTGGAAAACTGCCTCCTGTCTTGTTTTCTAGATTTTTAGTTTTCCTGGATAATTTGCTTGCCACGATCTTCCCTCTCCGAGCTCAGCCTGCTGCAAGGCTCAGCACTCTCCAAAACCACAGCTCAAATATATTCAAATTTTATGCACTTCAGGTCTTTCTACCACTATCTCAAAGAACTATGTGATGCACCTCAAGTAAGAGCACTTACCTGCAATTACTTTTTTGCTTCAGAAACCTTCCTGTATTATGCACAACTGTCTTGAACAAATGAATAATAATTTTGGGTTGTGGGGATTTTTAATGTAAGCTGTTCATAAGTGTTATACATACCAAGAACCTTTGACAGAACTTCACCTAACAGATTCCCATTGCAAGAGAGACCAAACAGGTGGCGACCCCAATCAGTGCCTTGTTATCACTGAGAAGCTTTGATCTACCTTATGTATAATAGATAAGATTCTGCATTCTAATCGCCTAGCTGCTTTCATATCACTTGTGTTGCAAGGTCTTATTTTATTTCCAAAAACTCGTCCTGACTTTGCTCTGTTGTTTGTTTTTTTTTTTTAAAATTAGATTATTTTTGATCATTTATTTATTTCAACATACCTACTAGCAGACAGATGATACACCAGCTGGAAGTTATTATACTGAATACCCACTGCTTCCCTATCCATCTTTGTCCTTTTCCTATGCCTGAAAAAGATATAGCAATTCTTAATTAGATTTTTTTTTTAAAACTTTATATCATGTGAGAGACTGACCTGATGATCCCTTTGGTTTAGGATACGGATGATGGAAAATTCAGTTAGGGTTAAAGCCCCTGGTTTCTACATGGTTAAAGCCCCTGATTTCTTCAATCTACAGCTGCATTATGCCCTTATGCTCCAGTAAAGACCAACGATTTATTTTACCAATGAAATAAAAATGAGGGTTTCCTTACAAACAGCGGTCTCAATTCTGCTCTTAGATATACACATGAATCTAAGGTTAGTGGTTTTAGTAACTTAGTGCTCATATTGCTATTTAAATTCCCATATGTATAAAAAAGGCATTATCAAAGCCAATAATATTTACACAAGAAACAGATGTATAAGCATAGTAGCATGGAACAGTGCTGTACTGCTACGTGTAGGTCTTATTTTCTTCAGACAACATGTTTTGTCTTGTATTTACTGAAATCCGGTGCTAGATTTCTTACCAAACTATGTAATGGAAAACTTAGCACTTTATTAAATGCTGAGTTGGAAATGGGAAAAATATAGGATAGACACTTTTTTTTTCCTGTAAAAGGCATTTCAAATTGTCTTCTTAATTGCAAATTATAGTAAAAGACAAAGTGGAGGAAAAATAAAACTTCAACGTAATGATCTAAATCAAGAAAGTAAGAACTGTGTTTGCCAGTGTCAGAGTTGGTGGCTGGAACTGATTTCTATAAACTGTGCCCATCTAGGAACAAGCAAACCCATGAAATTAAAAATCCATCAAATTGTTTCAAGTGAGAGAATGGGAGAGTCTGCCAATGTGGGAACAACCTGTACTCGCCAAGGAACACAGCCAAAATTTGGTTTCAAAGTAAAATCCAGCACAGTGTGCGGTACGCAGTGCACTAAAGGGGTCAGAGGATTGTCACTGCACCCCCCTGGTTTTGCCATTTACAAACCTGGTAAGCTGCTGAGGTGTGTGTGAATACAGGTGAGCTCGAGAGAGCAGAAGATTGTTATTCTGTGGCCTGCCTCCTACCAGTCTCTTACCAAAACTGCTGCCCAAACCATTCATTTTTACATAACAAAACTTGTAGAAGAAAACACCCTGAGATGCCACGTGCCCTGCTGGTATGCACTGGAGGAGTTTTTTCTGTTAGTTAAGTGCCAAAAATTGTGCCAGCTTACAGTTTTTGGATGGAAATAACAGTTGCTTTTCCTTAGAAAATTCGACTGCGGCAAACTTTGGAAATGGCACCCTGAGCACTCAGCACACTTTAAAAGATACTATTACACAGGTGCTCCAAGTTTTGTCAGATCAGTTGCTTTCTGGATGGAAAAATCCACTATTTAAAAATAATTACTTTGATTGCCAGCTAATTTTTTTGGTAGGGTTATCAAGAAAGCTTGAGGATCTAGCACAGCAAAACACTTGTGACTATATTCTACTGTGTGGCATTTAAATTACAGGGGTTTGAGCTGATCCAGAACTCTTCTGGTTCCCCCAATGTAAGGAGATGTCTCTGCAGGGACAGGCCCAATGAAAAAGATACTGTGGTTGTGGCAGCATTTGGGCTGTAACAGCTCCCACATTAGGTCAGACAATCTGAAATTAAAAAAAAAAGTTTTTAATTTATTTTGAAGAAAATCATGCCTTAGGTCCATAGGAGCACGAAGTGGGAAGGTGAGGAGTGCCATGACCAATCCGGTTTAGAGTGGTCCAGCTCCCAGCTATAAGAACAAGAGTCACAATGTACAATTTGGCCCAAGAGACAGTTGCTGCTCTCAGAGAAGACACACATAGCACTGTAGGTGTAAGACCGTGTGCCACTAGGAAGTCCAAATAACCAAAATATTGTCACACTCTGAGAGCTGATGTGTCTTGGCTATTTGATTGACTTAATAATTTAATTAAATAGTGCTACAGGCGTAGTCCTGCTGGCTTTGTTTTCTGGCAAGTTTCATTTACATAGTTGACATGGAAAATAACTATCAAAACACGTCACCTTCTTCATCTCTGACCCAACAGAGTGCACTGTCATCACCAAATGGTCATTTTCATGGCATATGTTCCCTTTTAGAATTTTAAAATAAATGCTAGCCTCACTGAAGTGTAATGATTATTATAAAAATTAACCAACAAATAAGAAAAATATGGTATAAACTTAAAAAAAAAAAAGATGAGATATTTACTTGTTTGGGGAATGGAAAACATAATGATGGTACTTTCCTCACAAACAGGAAATAAGTTTCTTCTTTTTGAGTCCTAAATTGTTATTTTTTGAATAAAGCCAAATGAATACTCACTATGGCAAGCTGCTAAAAATAAAGCTCTCTGAAAGTTTTAGTTCAGTATTAAACACACTGATTTGATAAAACCAGTGGATTAGATGGGGGTCTAATCCTTCACTCCCTTCTTGGGGTCTGTTTGGCAAAATTCTTAGTCTGTCGGCGTCTGCAAATCTTTGCAAAATTATTTTTATCCTTAATAAATTATTTGCTCCATTAGCTACCCTAAAAACAGAACAAATTGAGGGACATGGGTGGAAGGATAGTAATTTGAGAAATAATGACTGCTGATTTTTAAGAACGAGAAATAAGAGCAGATACAGCAGCAAGACTATGGAAAAGTAACAAGAGACTCTTTTCCAAATACTGACAAAAATTATAATGTCCATAAGCCTTAATAAGTTTAATTACCAAAGTGCAAAAGTATTTAGACATCACAGGTATTAGCCCAGTTTTTATCGAAAAGGTAAGGCTGAAGGTCTTTCTTTTATTTTCCCTTGGCTGATGCACATTATTGCAATGACATTAACTGAAGTAGTACTAATTGTTTGCAAAGTACCGTTTGGTTCTAAAAGCTGCCAACCACAAGCCAGAGCTCTTGGTGCCACTGGAAGGCAAATGACTTACCTCCAGAGAAGGATGATCATTTAAAACAACCTCGTATTTTCTCATTGTGACAGACTGATTTTGTTATTTTGGGTCAAGGATAACAGCTCAAGCAGTTGCAATATTTTCTAACACAGGATGTGTGAGTTTAAATTATCCTTCTTTGTAACCTTTAAAGACAGTCAGAAAATCATCTTCTACACAGCAGGTAATATATTACCTATGTCTATTAAATTTCTGTCAGCGTGAAATTCCAACTTGTGGACACTATTAAATAAACAAACGTATGTTTGCTGTGCATGCTCTGCATTTGTAGTGTGCTGAGTAGATACAGAGAAATCTTGGTTGGAATTAATACCTTGTGTTTTTTAGAGGAAGGTGAAAACACTTGTGTGATATTTTTATGGGTGATGATATGGAATTAGGTATTTTGAACTTCCAAAATAATCTGGCTTTCTGTGTCATTTGGGAAGGGAAATGATAAAGATGGGTAACTCCACACAGTCCTAGCAATAAGAATTTTCTCTTCAAACCTGGACTTTTAGAAAAGTTGAAGATGTTGATATGGTAGAATTGTAGGATGACATTTCTGATAAATAGAGTCCTGAAGGAATCAGCTGATGTACTTGCCAAGCCACTCACCATGATGTTTGAAAAGTCATGGTGGTCAGGTGTAGTCAGTCCCTAGCGACTGGGAGAGAGGAAACATCACATCCACTTTTAAAATGGGTATGAAGGAGGACTCTGGGGACTACTGACCTGTCAGCCTCACACCTGTGCCTGGGAAGATCATGGAACAGAACCTCCTAGAAGCTATGCTGAGGCACATGAAGGACAGGGAGGTGATTTGTGACAGCCGGCATGGCTTTACTAGGGACAAGGCCTGCCTGAACAATCCAGTGTCTTTCTACAATGGAGTGACTGCATCAGTGGACAAGGGAAGAGCTACAGGTGTCATCTCTCTGGATTTCTGCAAGGCCTTTGACACAGCCCCCCACAACATCCTTCTCTGTAAGTTAGAGAGATATGGATTTGATGGGTGGACTGTTCAGTGGATAAGGAATTGGCTGGATGGTCACATCCAGAGAGTGGCAGTCAATTCCTCCAAGTCCAGATGGAAGACAGTGACAAGTGGAGTTCATCAAGGGCCTGTGCTGGGACCAGTGCTATTTAATATCTTTATTAACGATACTGACAGTGAGACTGAGTGCACCCTCAGCAAATTTGCTAATGACACCAAGCTTAGTGGTGAAGTTAACATGCTGGACAAACAGTAGGACATCCAGAGGGACCTGGACAGACTTGAGAAGTGGGCCCAGGTGAATGTCATGAGGTTCAACAAAGCCAAGTGCAGGGTCCTGCAACTGGGTCGGGACAATCTCCATTATCCGCACAGGTTAGGAGACGGTGTGCTTGAGAGTAGCCCTGAGGAAATAGACTTGGGGTTACTTGTGGATGAGAAGCTGGACATGAGCCACCAATGTGCATCTGCAGCCCAGAAGGCCAACCACATCCTGGGCTGCATCAAAAGAAGTGTGGCCAGCAGATCGAGAGAGGTCATTCTGCCCCTCTGGTCTGCTCTGCTCTGGTGAGACCTCACCTGGAATGCTGTGTCCAGCTTTGGAGCCCGCAACACAAGAGTGACATGGACCTGTTGGACCGCATTCAGAGGAGGCCCACAAAAATGATCCAGCCGGAGCACCTCTCCTATGAAGACAGGCTGAGAGAATTGGATTTGCTCAGCTTGGAGAAGGCTCCAGGGGGTATCTTATAGCGGCCTTCCAGTACCTGAAAGGTGCCTATAAGAAAGCTGGGGAAGAACTGTTCACGAGGGCATGTAGCAATAAGAGAGGGGGTAATAGTTTTAAACTAGAAAATGGGAGATTTTTGTCAGATATTAGGAAAAAAACCTTCAATATTTGTGTGGTAGATCACTGGCACAGGTTGCCCAAAGAGGTAGTGGAGGCCCCATCCCTGGAGATATTCAAGGTCAGGGTTGACGGGGCTCTGAGTGACCTGATGTAGTGAAACTGTCTCTGCTTACTGCAGGGGTGTTGGACTACATGACCTTTAAAGGAGCCTTCCAACCTAACACCTTCTGTGATTCTATGATAAAGTATTCAGGGGAGTTAGATGTAGCAGCAGTCGTCTAAGAATATTTATATAGACTGTAACCAAGGTTTAATTCTTTAATACTGTAGGGCTCTGTGGATTGTTCAAGATTTAGATTCCACTTTTGAAAACAATTTCTTAAAGATGAAGATAATAGTTCCAAATACAAATTTGGATATTGTTTGTTTTGTTCTCAATTTGGAAAATATGCTTAGTATTGAAAGAAAAAAAAATTGGCTCATTTTGCACTCCACATAATCACTATTGTGGCTAATTAATAATGGACTATGGTAGGTCCTAAAAGTCTTCTGTGTACCTCTGGCCATAAATGTTAAGGCTCTCTGACTTGTGTGGACAAGACATCTCTGATTTTCATTGCAAGTTTTTCACAGGGCATTCAGATACATTTCTATAAGGGGAATCTCAATTTTGCAAGATTTTTTTCTTTCACTGTGAGATTCCATTTTGTGTTTAATAACAAAGATCAGAGAACTGAATGAAGGGATGCCAGCAGAATTGCAAGCTATCTGAAGCCTTGTTGAGATGTACCATGAGAGGTTTGGCGCAATTCAACCATATGCAATACTGAAAGCATTCCTAGACATTGAGTTTTATTAAATGCATTCTCATTATTAGACTTAATTAAACATAAACTTTAAACTGTGCAGTATAGTTTAGCAGCACTTTTTTTCCTATCAGCTAGCATCCACAGGATTCTTTCCTGAACTAACTGCCAGCTCCTGTGCCAGAGACAGAAGAAACACATTATAGTGAAGTAAATGGAAGGAGCAGAAGCTGCCTGGAATAATAAGCAGCATGTGGCAAAGTGTAAAGGCTTGAACTTGCCACAGGAAACTTGAATTAAAACCTTTTCTTATGCTTAGCTAAGATACCATTTTTAATCTTGCCTCAGAATTCCTTTGTATCCCTCTTTATGGAAGTATTTAGGTGCTGACATACATTTAGATTCAATTAGGATAAAATAATATCCCTGCCCTAGGACATGGCTTCATGGTAGCTGATAGTGATTCATCTGTCTCCAGAAGCACTAGTTAATATGTAGGTATCTGTATGTCTAGATTTGTTTTGAACCACTATATATATATATAAACACTGATTTTCAGTGTTTGACATGAATAAGATGAGGCTATTGCCACTTGACATTAAAGGTCACTGCCAGAGCTGTACAAAAAATTGCTTTGTTTTTATAGTTGAGTTAAAGTACATTTTTCATAGCATATTAGTTTAAAATGAAATTAAAAGGTTTTGATTTCAGAAATGTCATAAGAGAAAATTTTCCTTTCCGGGTTTTTTTTTTCCTGTTACTAAGTCTGACCTCAGTTTGGGAACAGTTGCACAACCCTAAATCTGAAGGTATATTTCTATGCAAATAAACCATGAGAAATATCACCTGGATCAGATGAAGGAGTTAGCCTGGATGGAATTACTGGTGAGGCTAGTTAGGTGTAGCTGCTCCCTCCTCTCATTAACTTCCCTGAGCGGGTTCCTTCCCAGGATCCTTCTTGGATCCCCATCTATGACATTTAGGAAGGGAGAGCAAAGCATTCATGCTGTGCAGGAAGACTTAAGCTTTGCTCATGCTACATCAGGGCATTTGGAGAAGCTAAAGACTCCCTGGTTTTGAAACCAAATCAACAAGTGTCTGATTTACCAGGGAGGGAAAACCATCCCTTTCTCACACTGCAGCTCTGTGTGGGCCAACCTAGGGAAAAGGTTAGGAGCACACCTCAAACATGTGTTTGCTGAGGTCAACAACCTCAACATGTTTGGGAAGATGATGGAGAAGCCTACTGTGTACATAAAAAAAGGCGGGGCTGCTTGTCACAGTTATCTATTATGATGTATAGTATATTATGATCATTGAGGAAACAAATTGGTAGTTATGACAGGTTCAAAGTATATTTTAAAGAAACAAAAACTTCTATGAGAACACAGCAAAGCATCCATTGCTAAAACACAGGCACCAAAAAAAAATAATGCATTAATTCAGAGGTGCAAAGTTTGCCTGTTTCTAGAGGTCTGGTTGGGAACTCAGCTGTGTATAGCTGTCATAAAACGCAGGAGATTTCATTGTCATCTTCTTTAAGTATTAAAGTGCAGCCTTACTATTGGAGCATTCCAGTACATAATCTCCTAGCATGATCTAAGTGGTTTTGGTTTATTCCCTAAATTATTATTTCTTTCTCTTCTAGATAATATTTGCATAGGAGTATTTTGAAAAAGGTCCTCAATGAAGGGAAAACTGTTCTGTTTGCATATTAGTCACAAAAAAAGATTTGATAGTGTCAAAAGTACACATTCTATGGAATGCAACTAAAAAATAACTCAGTAAAAAGGATGCTATGCTTCTCTTTTAATGTCTGTGGTAGTCTTCAGAAGAAAGGGCTGCTTGATAGGGACCAGGAATGCATGGTGACCAGTAGCTAGCACCAGATCTTCCGGATCCTGAGTGAAGTAGGACTGCAAGATGCAGCATTTCCTGTTATTGAGACCTATACTTTCGCAGGAAAGAGTAGAGAAGTTAATGATTTGGGAAGCCAGCTTTTGTGTTTTAAACACATAATTTTATGCGTTGAAAGATTTTGAGGTGAAAAGAGTCAGTGAGCAAGAGAGTTTAAGAAATCCTGCTTATTTTAATCCCCCAGGAGGCAAAACAGTCATTTATTTTCTAACTGGGCACACAAAGGAAAGTAAGAAATGCAGTTTGCCTTCATTGTTTTGTTTAATTTATCCTTATTAGTCTGCATTTTTTTCTCAACCTTACTCCCTGAAATGATAGCCATTCATTTTGCCAGTACAGATTCCTCAAACCAAGATATTACTATGGTATAATTATTATTTTTCATGTCGTATTTGTAGATTGAAAAGATCAGCAAGCAGTTTTACTTGGCATAAGTTTTCTGATGGTAAATTTTACATCTTTTTTATAGGGTTTTTTTGGTCTACTTTTTATTGCAGTTGTTACCTTTCCAAAATCCTAACTTCAGAGGGGGTTTTAATACTTTTAGTTATTTAGCATTTTGCCAGCATTATGCTTCTTGATCTCCCCATTCTTGGGACTATTCATGTTACAGTTCATCTCCACCTGGAAGGGTAGGGTTATTCCTTTCTTAATATTTTCTTTATGTCTTGTGGTTTGGTCTGGAGGGGAGAAAAGAGCTTTTGGTATTTACAGGCACATACCTGAAGAGATCATAACTCTGGTGAAACCTGGATATGCTTATCCATCACATCCAGCCATGCATGTAATCTTACTTAATCTCAGTCTCACTCTGCTCCTCTTTCCAGGGTCATACACCTGGCTGAACACACACTCTGATACAGCAGGGTGTCTAAAATGTCACTGTCAGCTAAAAAAAAATTGATGTAGCCTCTCCAAATTAGCCTCTCCAAGCTTTCAACAGGGTGAAATTCATACGTATACCTAATATATCCAGAGTGACAGGCACCCTCTCATTCATCTTTTGTCAACAGCATACAATGCAGTGCGACATATCCACCTCACAGGGTGACTAAGATTTCAGCTTTAATCAGGTGTCCTTAACTAGAGTAAAAGCAGGTACAGCCCAAAGGAATGCAGAAGTTGTGCCGTTGTGCATTTGGCAGGAACAGGCAGACTCCTGTCACACACGCTGTGCACTAATACCTCCCATGCTGGGCATTAAATCGCTGCAAGCTCTGTAATATTTACTGCAGAATTAATTTTATTAAAAAAAAAAAAAAGAAAGAAAGAAAAGAAGAGTGAGGATGTAAGGATTCCTCTTCCTACTCCATC
Source organism: Hypotaenidia okinawae (assembly GCA_027925045.1). NCBI lineage: Eukaryota > Metazoa > Chordata > Aves > Gruiformes > Rallidae > Hypotaenidia > Hypotaenidia okinawae. The sequence goes on from BSDF01000001.1 coordinate 126,589,125, forward strand.
TATTCCAAAGGCATCTCAGTGGAACGTGTCAGATGGTAACTTCTTCTTGAGAGCTCCATTTGCCAGGTGCACGGTGCCTTCACAGGGTGGAGAACGAGCGCTGTGTGAGAAGCAGCACCTGCTAATCTCTCTTCACACAGGACACACGCTGGGCTTCCCTCTGGATGGAGAGCGGTGTGCTCCTTCCCCAGCTCTCCCATGGTGTAAATGACCAGTTATAACTATGTGGAGCCACCCGTGTTTTAGTAGGTCTTTGATTTGCAGTGGAACGCTGGGGGAAATGAATGCAAAATTTCAGAACTGTTTTCTTCATCGCATTTACAGTCTTTTAATGTGCTTCCAGTGGCAGTGTGCAAGCAGCCAAAAAAACAAACCCCAAACCCAAACAAGCCAGCAGCCTCCAAACCAGCATTCTCTTCTTGGCTCTTCCGAGAGAGCTATCAACAAACACTGGAAATATTGGAGGTGTCAGCCCTTGGAGCATATTTAAGACAGATGATCCAGGAAAGTGTCATCGTCCCATCCCAAGTGATTCTTAGTATTTATTTATACCGAGAACAAGAAAATAGGCTCAAACAGCATAACGGATTAGCCAGCCCAACACTGGGCACCGCAGCCTCTTCTTACATGCACGACCAGCGCTTGCTAATCCACTGCCTAGAAAAGTGAGAAACAGTAAAGCCACACTTACAAGGAGGACTACATGCTTCATGGAACTATGGAAGAAAGGCTTAGCTAATAGGAAGATGTTGTATCTTCACCTTCAGGGACAGCAAAACTGATAAAAATATAAGGAAATATCTTTTTAGTTTGCTAGCTCATAAAGCGCTACACTTACAAGCACACTTCTGCAGTTACTGTCACCCCACTGAGCGGTTTTAGGCAAGGCTCTACCCACCTCTGCTCTCGGGTTTCTGTATCTGTCTGTAACGTGGAGTAGTGATGCTTATCTCCTTCATGAGACCTATGAAGATTTCTATCCAAATATCATTATTTAAGTATTGGATATTATTATTTTTAATGTGCGTGTCTCTGTCTGTGGCTCTTTCCCCACAGAACACGGACAAAATTCTGAGAAGAACATACTAAAATTGACAAACCAGGCTTCTCAAATGCACAGATTCTGGTAACTGCATGGCCAGCGAGCAGTGCTCCCTGAGAATCCATTTCATCTGCTATATTCATGTCCTGAAAGATTTTGGGGGTAATAAGCCATTACTGCCCCCCATTTTACTAGGGGGCTGTGATTTCCTCTGTCATTAAATGTTGAAGAGACAGATACCATGATTTAGATATGGCCCAGGACAAACTTACACTATAAGAGAAATAAACACTGTACTTCTCTTGGTTACAGTCCCTGCGTAGGTGCACAAATTGTCTGAACAGCCCTTGGATAAGAAAAGCACCACGGGGAATTAAAATTCTGCTTACACTGTAATCCTGATTTATTTTCTACAAGATGATGACTGTCTTTTATCAAATAAATGGCTTAAAATTAAGTATAGCATAAGGATTGGCTTCAGTTACAAAAGCCAAAGACAGGAAACATTTGCACTGCAAACAAAATATATTTTTGTAATAAATTATGAGGACTTTAAAAATAACTTGGAATGAGTGGTATTACTTGTGTACATTATGCAGCAAAAGTATAATTTTGAGGTCAATCAAAATAGCTAAAAGCTTTTGTGAATCTGGAGACAACAATCAGAACTACATTAAATAGTGTTTTTTTAATATAAAATCAAATTATAAAGTCAATAGGCCTTAATCTCTTAATCCTCCAACATTCTTGTTTCCCTCTGATGTTCTTGAGTGGGTAATAGTTTGATTTGGGAGATCAAAGGGTTAATTTTCTTTTCGGTTCAGGAATGACTCAGAGTTCCTCTTTATTGTTCAAAAAAAAAAAAAAGAAGAAAAGAGAAAAAAGTGGTGGTGAGGGGGGTGTAAGGTAGGGAAAAAAAGCCAAGAAAATGGATTCACTAATTGGGGTTTTCACCTGCTGTGAGTCTAATTGAATACAATGCTTTATTTGTAACTGAAGGGGAAAGAAGATTATGCAAAGTATGAGAAATTCAGACTGGTTTTTAAATTCCTATTACTTGGCACTATTGTATGGGAAAGAAGACCAACATGATAATAGCAGCATCAAGCTTCTGTTAAGGCAGACCGAGGAAACTCCAGGAACAGTAAAAACTGGAGGAATGTGTCTCAGGGGTATCAGTACTAGGTATTTCTTGAAGGAAAACAAACCACTTGTAGTGTGAAACGGCAGGCTTTTGGCTACATGGAGCCCCTTTGTATGACACGGGCAGCTGCTCTCTCCTTGTAATAGACCGTGAGGTTCTTCCCAAGTAATATGCTAAACATCCTATTTTAAGGACTTAAAGAGAGATGTCTCATTTCTTAAAACTTAGCTAAAGATGGGAAAAGATGAGGTTGTTGATGTAAAACAATTTGCAGCCTTCAGCCAGTTCGTTCCCCTCAAAACTAAGCTACCTGATACAGCAAATGGGCCACTGAAGTAAATGGAATATTCTCACATAGCAATTTCTGTGTTAGACAAAAATGAAGTCCCTTTTCTTTGCATGTTTGGGTAGCGTCGTAGATCATAGGTAAAAGAAAATGGTGAATTAGACCTGTTAAAGCAAATTAAATTGTCTGGTAACTATGATAAATTAACATTTAATTCCATTAAGGATTATATTTGCATTTGGGGGCCTGAATGGGTGAGCTTTAAGCATCTTGCCTTGTATCAGAAATAGCATTGACAGTAGGTCTAGGGAAGTGATTGTGCCCCTGTACTCAGCATTGGTGAGGCCGCACCTCAAGTACTGTGTCCAGTTCTGGGCTTCTCACCATAAGGAGGACATTGAGGTCCTCAAGTGAGTCCAGAGAAGGGCAACCAGGCTGGTGAAGGGGCTGGAGGGCAAATCATATGAGGAGCGGCTGAGGGAGCTGGGCATGTTTAGCCTGGGGAAGAGGGCACTGAGGGGAAACCTTATCACTGACTCCAACTACCTGAGAAGAGGTTGTAGACATGCGGGTGTTGGTCTCTTCAGGCAAGTGACAGGAGATAGGACAAGGGGAAATTGCACAAAGCTGTGCCAGGGCAGGGTCAGATTAGATGTTAGGAAAAAAAAATTCACTGAAAGAGTTGTTGGGGCCTGGAACAGGCTGCCCAGGGAGGGGGTTGAGTCACCATCCCTGGATGTATTTAAAAAAAGGGTATATGAGGTACTTAGGTATATGGATTAGCTTAGGACGGGAACGGTTGGACTCGGTGATCTTCAAGGTCTTTTCCAACCTTGTAATTCTGTGAGTCTGAGTTCAGCGGTTACTGACATCTATAGAATAGGAAAGCAGCCTATGGGATGTACCTGTGGCACAGAAACCACAGGTGAGGTGAATTTTCTGAGCTACCAGGCCTGCAGAATAGGGTCATCTTTTGCACATTCGAAAGGTGCCTGGTTTTGGGTGGCTTTACCAGGGAAGGGATCTGCAAAGGCTGAAAAACTGCTGAGTTGTGTAAAGAACCTGGCTCTCTACACAACGTTATTTTGATGAATAAAGGCCATAGATGTAAAACTCGCACCAGAGCGGGCTGGCTGCACCCGCTTGCAATGCCTGTGATACTAGAAGGAGGCTGCTAGCTTTCATTTGTGTACTGAGAATCAAGGGGGAATTAATCCAGAGGAACATCGCGACAGTGCCTAGGCTGAGCCGAGCCGTGTCTCCCGCTCTGACAGCTCCCGCTGGAAGCCCGTCCTTCCTTCCCGGCGAGGCCAAGGCAAGCCCTCGGAGGCGAAATTACTGGCTTTCATTCGCAATTAAACCGCTCGCCTCGCGTTAAGCGGCGAAATTAACAGCTGCAAAGCGGGAAATCCTCGCTAAAGCCCATTTGAAATCCGTCCCGGCTTCGGTGCACGTTTTCATTTTAAGTTTTCTTCCCATGCGCGGGGAGAGCGAACCGCTCGCTTTTCCCGCCTGCGAGCGCACCCACACCACACACCCCTCCCCCCACCCCCCCGGAGAGGAGAGCTTACCCCCACCCCTCCGAAGCCCCGAGGGCTCCCTCAGGACACCACATCCCGCCGCTAAAAATTGGTGCGAAAGCCCAGGCGAAGGCAAAGATGTATGGTGCGGGGGGAGGGCTAGACGCCCTGACACGCCGCACCGCTGGAGGCGGGTGGCAGTTCGGGCCGCTCCCCGCCGTGCCGGCACGGCCGCCGGGCGGGGCCGGGGCGGGCCGGGGAAGCACCGCCCCCTCCCTCCTTTCCCTCCCTTCCCGCCCTCCCGGCGGGGTGGCTGCAGTGGCGCTCGGCGGCGGGGTTGGGCGGCCGCGCAGATTCTGCCTCCGCGTCTCCGCCGAGCAGTCGCCGCCATGAGGGAGCAGCTCAAGGGGTGAGGGGGCTGCGGAGGACGGGGCGGGGAGCGGTGCGGCAGGTGCCGGCTGGGGGCGGCCGGGGTGGGGTCTCGCTCGGGGGCTCTCAGGTGTTTCCGCCGAGTGCCCGTAACGATCCCGGCGCTCCGGTGGGGGTGGAGAGTGGCGTGGCTCACCCTCGTCTTTACAAGACCGCAGGGGAAGCGGCCGTACCTTTAGGTTTACTGCGCGGGAAAGGTCAGCCCGCTGCCTGGCTGCTTCTGGGAACTCCGAAACGGCGTTTTAATTCCACGCGTTTTCCCTTTCGCGGGGTGGGGAGGGGGGCGTAGGGGTCTTGTGGTGGGAGGGTTTGCGGGTTTGGTGGTGTTTTTTTTTTGCTGGACGTGTTTAGTTAGAACAAGTCGGGTATGGCGATGCCATGGGTTACAGCCCACGCAGGCAAGGGTTTTAGCCCGCATCCGCACAGGTACTCCTGTGTGTCCACGTCCGTGCGGGCGTACCTGCGCAGCTACAGGCTGGGTTGGGCTGAACCCCCTGAAGTCGGGCTGGGAAATCCTGGACAGTGCCAGTGATGCGGGGTTGCCGAGAGGATGGGAATTGGCTCTTCTCCTTATTCCTTTAAGGTTTTGAGGGGAGAGCGCCCGGCTGTTAAGACGTTACCTGTGTAGCGCACAGCTTGGGGATTGCGACTTGCCTGGGGTGTGAACTTTTAAGGGAATCCCCGAAGGCAAGCCATGCCTAGAGGTTTGTGACTTTCTCCGGGAATTTCATGCCCAGAAATCACCTTTCAAGCGAATAGGCAAAGAAGGAGGTGGGAGGGGATGGTTCCCCTCTGGGCTGCTGCGTCGTGAGTGGCGTATTTCTTGCTGCCAGGTGGTACCTTATGTTGTCTTTTGGTACCTGTCAGGAAGCATCGTGCAGCCTGGGACACCAAGGGTGTCCCCAGCCCTTGTCTTTAACCCGAAGTTGGGGCTGAGAAGTGGGTTCTTTTGCAGGCATGTGCATACGGAGCTCGGGAGACAAGAAGCCTGGTTGTCTGTGGGGTCTTTGGCCTTTCAGCACCAAGGAATTGTTTGAGGCTGCCACGGTGTGAGCCTGGATTTGACGAGACCCTGCAGTGAAATCACTTTGGCAGAAGCAGAGAGGATAGGCTTTGAAAAGCAAATACATCAGCGGAGGAGTAGGGGCTAAGGGGGGACGGGCTCACCAAGCCTGAGCAGGGATCTCTGCCCGTGACGGAGCATACAAAATAAATGTTTAACATCAACGGGAGGAAAAAAAGAGTTACTCTTCAGTACTTGGCAGCTGATATTTGCCCTTCTCTTTCTATTCACTTCCAGTATCGGCAAGAAACTTTAATATATATCAGTGCCTGCCTTCAGCAGTCTGATAAATCTCACAAAAGCCAATAAAACGCACTAAAGTCAAATTCCTGCTGAAGAGACACTGATCCTTGGCTTAAACAGAAATAATCTCTGCACAGATCAGTAGTCTCTAGATTTACAGATGAAAACAGTAGTCCTTTGTAAAGCACAAAGCAGAGTGCCGCCTTTTTACATTGCAAATACTTTCCATAGCAGTAACTTGTTTTATCGAAGGAATTAATGAAAGGCTGTAAAAAGACAAATATTAAGTCCTCCTTCCAATCACTGTCATCTCCTGTTGAAAGTGATTGTCTTTTAAATGAGTGGTAGTGTCTATTCATGCACACAGTTTCAATTGCATTTATGTTAGTTTAGCAAAAATCCATACACACACTCTGTGGTGTTTATTTTGGCTTTTTGACAACAGTTGTAAGGTGATTGGAATAACATTTTGTTATTCTCAAAGCCAAAAGGTGAGAGGCATCGTAAATTATGTTGTTTGAGAATGGATCAGTTCAGTGCATTGTAAAATAGTACTCTTATTTCACTGCTTTTGTAACTGTATGTAACTATTGCTACCTGATGGAATTTCTTATTCTGTGGACATCTATGCACATGCACATCTTGTTCATGTTGCGTTTTCTAATGAAGCGTGAGAGGGAGAAGCACAGCAGAACTGGCTCTGGTATCACTGATGAAGAGGGATGTAGAAGTTCAAAAAGGGCTCTGCAGTTGCAACCTAAAATTCTAGACTGTGGAGCCAAGCAGTGAATATACACAAGACTGAATCCAAGATACGTATGGATATGTGTATATATATATGCACACACATACATAAAAAGTAATATATGTATGTATATACATACATAAAAAAAGAGAGAAGGAGTGCCATCAGAAATGGTTAAAAGGTTTACGAATGTTTCACTGTGGCTTATGCAGGAATACAGAGGGAGGGGATGGAGGAGAATTTGAGTGGGGGGAAGCATTGCTCTCCTACCGCTACTGGTGTTGCTCAGAAGTAGCCTAAAAGGAAGGAAGATAAAATAACTGTATTTTGTCCTAACCGATCAAGCTGTAAGAAGGGAACTGCAGTTCAGCTAGTGTGTCAGTTAGGGTATTGCATCTCGATTTCAGGTTTTCAGCCCTGTGTGTTATGGGCTCTGCCGACAGTGATGAGAGACAAATCTCTCCACTGTTGGCAGGAATGGAGGAGTTCACACAGGCATAATGTGTCAGAATTCCCCACATAAAAATTATCCTTGCTAATATAATATAATCATCCTTTAATGAAGTGGTCCTGCTGTTCCCAAAGGGTGTATTAAGTGAAGACTACGCTTTCATCCCACTGAATTATCAGCGTATTTAGCGTGCCAGTCACCAGTGCCTAGGTGTCACCATTATCCATTGCTGCTCTTCTCCTTTTCAGGCCTGGCTTTAATTTCCTTTCCAGTTTTGCAGCTGAAGTCAGGTGACAAGGAAGAAAATATGCAATATGAGTGCACTTATATTTTTATTTGTGGCAGAAAGTCTGTGACTTAAAAGCTAGTGATCAATTTAGTTGACCTGAATGTAGAGCCAAAATGAAAAATGTGTCCTCTGAGTGTGTGCAGTATTGCGAATCTCCCGTCTGTGTGTGTGTGCATCGATGCCTTTTTATGTTGGTGGGTTGTTGGGAAAGCATCTCGAGCACTTATTTCTGCATGTATTCTCACGCTGCTTTAGCTGCTGCTAGTCAAGAGGACTTGCCTCACACTTTTTATGTCTTTCTGACTTACAAGCTGTAAAGGGCCTTGTTCACCGGAGTTTGAAACTCTGGCAGACGCTATGCTGCAGATCTATTAAGGATGCTACAGCATTCCCAAGTGTGGTTGAGGCTGCCTGAAACTGCTGAGCTGGCATTTCACTTCAGACGGTGTTCACAATAAGGGCATACACGCAAATCCCCCCACCTCACCCCCCCCACTGGTCCAACTCCAAAGCTCGCAATTAAGTGGCCTTTGAAAATGGCAAAGAGGCTTATGAAGAACAGCCCAAATGGAATCTAACCTTTCCTGGGGCCGCCCTTGTGTGCAGAACTGTTGATAACTTTGGGAGCTGAAAACATTCAGTTAAGAGGGAAACACCTTTCAGCTGGAGCGCAATAGCTGCAGCCTTCCTCTGTTCTGAATGTAAAGTGCTGGGCTGCAACATCTGCCCTGGCTGGGTGCAGGCGCTCCCCCTCTGCAGAAATCACAGCCACCGAGGTTCAGGCCCCTTGACAAGCCTTGCTTTGCCTTGCAAGAGCATGGAGTTGTCCTGGCACCTCGCTGGCCTGTCGCTGGGTCTCGTACTGGCTGTGAGGTTGGGTGATCACCGAGGGAGGCCGTACCAGCCAGGTGCGGGGGTTTGCCCCACTGGTAGTCACCACTGGGAAGGTGACAGGGGTAAGAGTTAGGGTCTCTACTGACTTGACTTTTAGATCCTGAAGGAAGGGGTATTTCCTCTTAGTTGCAAGTTAAGTTGATGATAAAAAAGCAGAGGGGGTGGCGGTGATAGGGTTTAGAGGAGGAATGTACTTGCCCTGCAAATTCAGACTTTGTCACCTGTAGGTGAAGCAAATTAAGTTGTTCCTTACAAAATGTACATCTCCAAGGGAATTAATCTTACACCATGAAAGGAAAGCATGCTGAGTAGTGGTATGGGGTTACTGGTATTAAACCTATCTCAGAACGGTTGGAGTCCAATTTTTCTTTGGCAATGGAAATTTCATTTATGAGATTTTATGAAAAATCAGCTATGCATTTTCAGGAAGATTAGTAAATGCCATAAGCTTAAACCACACACACTAAATTCACTGATGGGTCTTATAAAAAAAACCCCAAAATAAAATCAATAAATTACTCTTCTGTGTAACGATGATTAGTGGTCAACCATAATGGTTTTCCACCTCTAAGGTGATCCTTTTGTTTTTCTGTCCAACAGAGGCATAGGATGCTATGATCTTATACAGATACACCTTTGCCAGATACCTTATGACTTTTAAACATTTTAATGGGAAATTGGTGCCTTTTGAGGCTACCAGGCAAACAGGTATGGGGTCTGAAGTGGTCTGGTTTATCCACAGTACAACCTGGGGCTGACAAACTAATTTCACAGAGGGAAATTAGATGATTTTCAGATATTTTTTGTAACTGTGTGCCTAAGGTTTTTTTCCTCATTTTTACTCCAAACTTTGGCATGCAAACCATGGTACGTTATGTTTGTGTATCTCTGCATCTGGGGCTACCTGCCCGTGGGGGAGCAAGCCAGGTCAGCCAGGCTTGTGCCTGGGCAGCTGTTGACATGGGGCATATGCTGGGTGGGAACAAACTGCGGTCTTGGGTCTGTGGGTTTGCATCTTTATTTGGGGCTGCAGTCCGTTAATTGTGACATCTCGGGCTATGGGGCTGTTCTGTGATGAATACCCTCCCTTTCCCTTTGGACTGCCAGTGTATGAGCAGTGGCTTCTGGCACCCAGGTTTTTAGGGCCCTGATGTGTAAAGGAAGACATTTCCATTTTCCTTCAAAAAATGCACTTTATACTTGAGTAGGGTAAGAGCTGCTGGTGCTACGTTTGCTCTGCAGAACCTGCCTGTACCAGGTGTGGTAGGATGCTCAGGATCGGGTGCAGGTGGCTCAGATCCATAGGTTTTCACTTGAAGCCACATAGTTTCTGCATTAGGAAGAATTAAAAAATAAAAAAATCAAAAACCAGACCAGGCTCATATTTCTGAATGTGACTGCAGCCACCTCCCTTTACACAAGTCATTTCTTACCAGAGCAAAGAACAAGACTGCTTTTGCTCTTCTAGTGTCCTCCTCCCTCTTTCACTGCCTTCAGCCACCACAGGAATTAGGAAAGGGAGGGGAAGCCAAGGTTGATGAGACAGGGCTTCTTTAAAATCGTGTGCTCAACTAGGGCAGCGTTATGGCAATGCTTTTTCCTTATGCTTATTACTTGTGATCCTGTTCATTCTTCAGTTACAGAGCAAAATCTGGAAATATTCCATGTAGTAAGCTACTGAATGTATAGGGGTTACTGGGCCAGTAAAGTATTCATGTGGATTAAAAAAAAATAGCCTGTCTTTTAAGACCAAAATTAAATCATACTAAGAAAAGATGTCACGATTTTCTTGTTCCCTTGAGTAGGGGTGGTGTTGAAGTGATTCATCAAAAACTTTACCCTTGCTTAGCCTGCAAAGGTGTAGTTGGGAGCATCGCTGCCTCAAACAGAGAACTGGAGGAGGACTGTTTGTTCTCTGAACAACCTCCCAGTTTCTCTCTTGTGGTGCACAGATGGTTGGGCAGGTGCGTTCAGCCCGCTGGCTGAGTTATGGCTTGGTCCCTTGGAGCTCTAAGATGTGGGCTCCAGGAGCTCCACAACATGGTGGATCAGGTCCTGCTCTCCTGCGTATTTTCTCCCAAATGACGCATGTGGTGGAGCCAGGATGTCTGCATTTCAGGTACAGAAATCACAAGTGTGATGGCTAGCAACTGTGCTGCTCACGCTTTCCAGAGGTTTTTTTTTTTAATCAGTACTCATGATGATCTCTTAATGTAGCAGAATTCTGTGTGAGCAGGACTTTATTGGCCACAGGAGAGATAAGGAGAATATTCTTTAACGTTTCCTATGTTAATGGAAATACTGATGTTAGCTATGCTGTCATTAAAGAAAACCACCCTAAGATCTGTAACCTTAGGAGATACGAGCTGCTACTATGCCCACTAACACTTGAGTTTGTTTCCTTTCTCACTCCGTGTCTTTTGGCGTGTGGTGTTGCAAAGCTGAAGACTGCTGGCCCCAATGCAGAGACTGCCTAATTTACATTCTAGTAGTACTGCAGCGCTTCATAACCCCATTTCAGCTTCCCACCCTATCCCAGCAGCTCTGGCGCTGCACAGGGACCTCCGGGGCAGGGAACGGGCTTGGGCATCACAGGGAAGACACAGAGCAGCCACAGTCTTTGCTAAGAGAGACCCTTGATAGTGGGGTTGGGATGCATTGGCCTGGAAGCGGGTGATGGCTCGGCAGGATGTTGCATGGGGCTTTTCATGCAGGAGTTCGGATCAAAAGGAAGGATTGCAGCCGGTGCATTGGGTAACTCTTGCCTAGTGCATAGGAAAGAGTGCTAAGAGAGTGTAGGGGAGAACAGCTGAAAAATATCTTGGTATCTGGTCAGAATTTCCATAAAGCTTTAAGAGCTGAGCCCTTTTACATGTCCCTCCTCTTGGAAGAGCTGGGGAACGAGCTGTACGGAAGGATGAGCTTTTAAGAACTGGTCATTGTGCTTACAGGTTCCCTAAAACATGACAGCATATCCGAACACTTGCTGTCTTTTTCATATTAGCATTACTTTTAACTTTGTTTCTTGAGCCCACGCCTAAATAAAGCGCTCAGAGTTAACATCTCATGTTGAAGGAAGACGTGCCTACCGCTGCTGAGACCCCCTGCCAGGGCAGCTCAGGCTGCTGGCGGCGGTCTGGCACTGTGCTCTGATGTACAACCTGGATCCCTCACTGCGCCCTGGAGGGAGCGATTTTACTGTACTAACTCTGGTGTTTTGTATTGCAGCCATGAGACGCAAACGACCTGCTGGGATCATCCCAAGATGACTGAGCTTTACCAGTCTTTAGGTAAGACACCTCTGCCCGTTGCTTGTTCTTCTTGGGGTTTGGGTTTGTTTTTTTTTTTTCCCCAGTCAAATGAATTTTTAAGACAAGGATTTCCAGAGGTAGTAAAAAGCAAAATTAAGTGAATGTGAGAGACAGTGCTTACATCAAGGTTAAAATCTTCTGCGAGGGAAATATGTAAGGCATAATAACACGTTTCAAACGTGCAGTGGAAAAAATGATATTCAATTAGCACGTTTGGTATGTGCACTGGGTTTACAAAGTAATTTGGGTGCATTGTTGCAGAGTCTTACTGAAAGGCTGGGACAGAAATTTTTTAAAAAATAATAAAACCCCGAATCTTCTCACTGCCTAATCTACAAAAGGCAGATGAAAAAAATCAAACCAAGCTGCTGTTAATGTTGACTTTTGGATGGTAGGAAGCCAATTGAAGCAATTTGCCAAACTGCGTTACCACTGCTTTATTTTTAAAGCACTTTCAATACTTGGAAGGCATGGCAGCTGTCATGATGTCATTTTGAATACCCAAATTGCATGCTTATTATGACTTCAGATGTGCCTCTCTGGTGGAGATTTTATTTTTTAGCAGCTTTGGATTTTATTAACAGAAGCACATCTATAAGATAAAATAGGTCAATCCGTGCTCTAATGTAGGCTGCTTGGCAGACCATTTAATAGCTAACTCTTTGCTTTTAATGGTTCTGTTAATAAATAATAGAGGGTATAATAAAAATTAAGCCATTTCTCTGCAAGAAATACCGGTGAATATGCTGCATTCATAAAGGGGACTATGTCTATACAGCACACATACATAAACCAGCTTTAAACAAGCTAGCTTGAGCACTAGGGCAGTCAAATGTAGCATTCAGCGCAGGCTTATTTACCATGGTGAGAAATAGCTTAAATTATCTCCTGCTAAACTCTAGTTTAACTGCTGAAAACAGCCTAATTATGCCAGCATAATCTATTTCAAGCTAACTCAGGTATCTCTATGGTGCTCTGCAGTTAAAGGCATACCAAAAATAATTTAGAAAAGGGGTATGATAAAATGGAATGAAACAGCGTGAAGATTTTTTTCCTTATATTATTAGCACTATGGCAGCAATTTATTTAAAAGTTAACCAGAGTACAGCTCTGTATGTCAGAAAGGGATATAAGATGTGTAAGTTCAGGGGAACCAAATACAGAAGCAGAACAAGTATTGACTTGCCATTTAATTATAATGTATTGCGCTATTTGTCTCCTTTATATTTCTACTCTTAAAGTGAGTGGCTTAAAAGGTTCAGGACAAATAGTAATTGCACGTGCAGACATCCCTTTAATACAGGTAGATCTTCAAACAGTTGCTGGTTAATTGAGCCTCATGCTGTCTCTGCAGCATTCTTTGATCTGGAGATTGCACAGTATTTCTGATACTGTCCTTGTTCAGACCTGAAGCCCTGTTGCAACTGCTTTACTGCTTTTCTTCCTGTGTTTCCCTGTTCCAGCTAGAGTGCTCTTGAATATGGAGAAGTGAAGAGGTAACTATGTACAAGGGAGAAAAGCCTCCAGATGGGTTCAGGTCAACAGTTCAAAAGATGTGTGGCTGCAGAAGTCGGTTTGCATTTTGTTTAACTGAGTTTCATCACTACGGCTATTGCCCAAATGTCGAGTTCAGAGATCCTTGTTTCTTGCTGCATAAAGGAGGAGCATGTTTAGGCATATTTGGTTTCTTTTTTTTTGTTGGGTTTTGTTTTTTTTTTTTTTTTGCCTCCTTGTAAAATCCTGGTGTTTTCCTTTTTGGGAGCAAGGAATGTCCAGAAGGGCAGAAAGACTGGCTAGTTTTATTTCTTTTGAGGTTGAGACCAAATGCTCATTAATATGGAAGCGATGCTGATTTTAGCAGAGAGTGTGTATCTTTATTAGTAAATCTAGGTGTTCGTATATGTTTGCAGAACATATTAGACAAGGCAATTCTTTGTGCACTGCCATATGGGGTGAAGCTTTGACAAAAGTGCTACTGAATAACCTAGCAATTTATTTATTTTATATTTGAATTGGGTGTATTCATCGTTGCCTAAGTCTCATACAAATTGCATAATACAAGCATAACCCGTTTAGTCTTGAACAGAACACTTGATGTATTTTCAGTGCTTTGCTTTGCCTCAGGTCAAAACGGTAATAATGGGATGTTTGAAGTCTTTTCAGGCTGTTCAGTAATATTTTATCTGAGAAGATATTATTAAAGCTGATTTTGTATTGCATACTCATTAGACCCTATTATTTTTTACCCATTAAGATCTAAATTTTGCTGCTTCTTCGTATGAAGAAGGTAGTAAAGAGCTTAGTATGTATGTATTTTAAAAATCTGGTAGAAAACATGAGTTCTGCAATCCAGGTAAATGTGAAAAAGAGGCCAAGTGCATCAGTACCATCAAGAGTTTTGATTTCCATTTTCCAACTCCTACACTTAGCCTGTAGGGAATAATTGCACTATATGATGTAGCTCTATACGTGCCAGTATATCTTAATTTGCTGGGGGATCTTTATGTCTAATTTAAATTCCTACAAATTACTGAAAGCTTAATTTTTTTAAGTGAAGGAGGAAGGTGCAAGCTGGCACAAGGTAATGTTCCTCATCTGTCTATGTCTGAGACATAGGAGACTCTTCTTTAAGTAAAAGGAGTAATGTTAGTTTTAATGTTCACATGTCTAATTCACACTCCGACAAATCACTGTATTACCTATTGCTAAAATAGACTAATTCCGAGATTCAAACTTAGTGGCTCAAGTTTCTGTCTTTAGAGGTTTGGGTATTCATAAAAAACATTTGGAAGCATTATTTGGTATTAATAAAAGAAGGTAGGAACATGGAGTGTACACTTTTGTACCTGATCAGGTTGTCAGTCCAGGAAGCCCTGTATCCTCTCTTCAGTAGGGACCATGTCAGTGGATGCAGAAAGAACTCATAGGAAAGAATTATGCCGATGAAGGAAGTATTCTCAGATTCTCTCTGAGCTCACTTGCTGAAACACAGCTGTTTATAAAGAAGGTATTAATAACTGTAAAATATTTGATTTGAAATTTAATATGTGTATCAAAAATTTCTAACTGGTTGTTCTTTTAACAGAAGCTTTTCCTTTTCAGATATTAAAATGCCTGCTCTTGACTGCTCCTCTTTATTATTAAAGCAACATCACGATTTTATCACTTTTCATGATACACCTATTCCTGTGTCAAGTTGGGCAATTTTTGCTCTTCATTTAAAGTTATGTCTACTTAAATTTATGCACTAAGCTGATTAGATGTCTTCATTGTTGCTTAATGGTCAAGTCAAAGTAGCGACAATGACTGTAGCTGTATTTTTGAATATATGTAATAGATGTTGACATAGATTGGTTAAGGAGAAATGATATAAATTCAGAATATGGAGAAAAAATAAATCCTGAAATAGGAAAGATGGAAAAAAAAATCAGTGATGTGCGAGCCTGAAAGGTTCAAAGGCTGAGAGACATCCCCTGGTTTGTATTCACATTGTTACGAGCCGCTCCCATTTCCTTCAAACTTCCCTCTGAAAGTCTTCAAAGCACCAAGAACTGCTCCAGCTGCTTTTCCTTCCAAAAGTAGTTCCCCTGCAGCAGATCTGTATTTTTACACCATGCTCTTGCAGCCCCTTTACAAATGTTCTCATCCTTCATGATGGCTCCAGGGCATGACTGAAATCAGAATTTGTGTTATTTCATCGTCCTGAGGAGTTCAGGGACCTTTGGTGAGGGGAGAGTTGGGAAGAGCATGAATCAAAGTGGTCTGGGATTGCATAATTTTCTTCAGATTAATTTTGGAGAGAGAACATCTGGTGGCAGGCAGGATAGCTCTGAATGATAGCATTCTGCCTTTAAGCTGAAAAGGACTCTAACCTTTTGGTGCGGTGGCCCAGGAGAGCTTGGCCTGTTGTGGCATGCTGTCAGTGTCCCCCTCCTCCAGCCTTCCCATGTAATGTCAGTATGAGTCTCCTCAAGGTGCGTTAGTGTCGCTGTGGACAGTAATTGCCGTAGCAGGATGCAGTCAGAAATCTTGTCGTGTGCATCTCTTTCTCCCTCCTAATTCACTGGGGTAAGACAGGAGGGCGAAAGACGCCCTCGTGGAGTGCAGTGCGCCGATGACAGCTTTCCATTTAATTCAGAGGGATGTGGGGGCAGTTCTCTGTGGAGTACACAGAAGATATGTCAGAGTTGCTTAGCACAAGGTGGGAGAATGCTGGAAGGTTCCTCTGAGCCTCTAACTGGGCTTCTGGCAGCAGCTGCTGGGTTGGTCTTGAGGCTGGCTGCTCTCTTGAAGCAATGTTAGCTTCCAGCTCTGAATGGCTGAGGTGGATAAACTCATCCTTTTTTGTTTACACATTTTGATTTGTCCTTCTGAAATGTTGCCTGAAGAGGCCAAACTGCCCCTTTCTGCCACAGTAGTTTCTATTGCAAATTGCCAAACCATGTATTTAATGTGAGGTTTTATTCATATTCAGCTGTTTTCCATGTTTGTACTTCTAAGACATGTGCCTGTTGCACGCATCAGTTGTTTGATTTCTACTGCAGTGTAATACATATGCCTTTCTGTAAAGGTTCCTTGTTCACTGATGTCCTTTTCAAGCTAACTGCAATCTGAACGATGAAACTTCTTATTTCAGAAAATAGGATTGGTTGGGTTCTGTTCACTTTGGATAGTAGTCAGCCCTAGAGTAGGTCATCTAACAGTGTGTGATTGCATCCTGAGTAGGCACACACCTAACAGACAGTAAATGTAACTGTGGCAGAGAAGGAGAAGGTGGTTGAAGTTAACCTTGAAAATGAAACCACAGGCATATTAGCAGCGTAGGAGGGGTTTACGGAGAGAGCAAAGTGATGTTCTGCTGTGGTACAGGTGACCAGTACAAAGGAACGTTTCGCCAAAGAGTGTATCACTTTGGAAACTGACACCTTTCTTTCATATTTTAAAAGTTGTTTGCTTGTTGTTCATTTATTTGGGGATTTTCCATTACAGCTGCTTCTCATCTAGCACACAGGAAGGGTTTCTGACCTAACTGCAAAGCATTCTCTCATCCCGACCCCGTAACGGGGTGTTACCCAGATGTACTCCATATCTTTTGGATTTGCAGGCTAAACCTAAATTCCCAAAGGTTACATCAACTGGTCCAGTCATCGGGATGCTGCCACATGCTGTGGTGTTCACCCACTTGGTCTAGATGCAGTCAGTAGTGTTCTGGTGCCCTGGGTAACTCCCACTTACTAATTTGCAGAGGCATTACCAGCTTTTTTATTTAGCGGGACAGGTCTAGTACAGCATGCCATATTGTGTCGTGGAGAGTGGTTAAGCTGTATGTCTGTGTATATAATAACACTGTTTACTGTTACTTATTCTCAAAGCAATGTAGATGATAGCATTAATTATTGTAACAATAAAAGAGTCCATGGCTGAGACTCAGCTGATATTAAGCCGCGTTACTTGATTAATTTCTTTCCTTTGTGAGTTTGTCTCATTTGCATTTTTAAATTACAATTCCTAAAGAGGCTATATATGTCACTGTAGGGCATCATTAGAAGATTTATATACAGGTTTTGGGCAGCAGGAAGAAACCCAGCATTCTTACCAGCCAGTCAGGGAGTCGCAGCTACATGGAATCAAGGTGAGATGAAGCTTCCTGAGAAGTCAGAGTGCCATCAGTGTCTGAGGAAACATGGAAGCTTAGTGGCTGGTAGTGGAATTACGGTCTATTCAGAACTACAGTAAACTGTTTTTAACCCCTATTAGGTAGGCATTGTCAGGGACAACAGTGACACGTAATGCCAGCAGTAGTTTATCCACTGCTAGCAGTGGATGGAGGGCTACATGGGCATGTCACAAGCTATGGTTGAGCAAGACTTTCAGGTCGTGAGCTCTATCACTGTAGGTTCACATTTTCTTCTTTGCAAATAAGAGACAGTAAAAAAAAAAACAAACCACAAACAAAACAAACCCTCAAAATTCTGTAAATCTTACCAAATGAAGATGAGGATTTGACCTGATGACATCTAATTTATTTGGAAGACTGTAGTTGTTAACTTGCTAAATTTTACTTTTGAGATGGGTATCAGCTGAAGCATGTAAGCTGCTCTTCTCAGTTTGATGGTTTCCACACAGTGAGAAAAATGCTGTCTGTAAAACAAATGTGAAATGGTTGTGTTTTGTCCTTGTTAAATAATAAAAAGCAATTATAATATTCACAATAATATAAACAAGTGAGACTCTTTAGAAAATGAGTGTAGTTTCCAGATAGGAAGGCCTTCCTGAGCTGCCTTCAGATTACACTGTGTGTGAGACACAAATTCTTTGAACAGTCTTTGACAGAAGGTAGTCTGGCCTGTCCCAGAGCTTTTAGACACTTGGTGAGACCAGTCTGTGTCAGAGAACAGTATGTTATCAAATGAAATATCCCAGTCATTCAGTGCCCTCCACAGCTGCTACAGCTGTTAAGGGGCTTACTCTGTTTAAGGACCACCATGGAAAGCCGTTCAGTTACAACACCTTACTTCAAACCTGTTGTCTGGCTTATAGATGCGACTACATAAGAATAAAACCCAAATATCCTTCCATGCTGGACACTAAACCTCATGTTAAATATGTTCTTTTAAAAACCAGCTTTTTTGGTTTTAGATGCTTACCAACTTATTTTGTGCAGTAAGATTCAAGAATGTTGGGATCTGTTTTCCATCTTAAAATAATACTCGTATCCCAACGTAAAAGCTGGACTTTTTGCATTAGAAGATCTTTTTTTTTAAAGAAATTTTTGTTGATACTGTGTTAGTAGTTGATGGTACATTCTAGCATGTGGTTTGAATTTGTGATACAAATCACTGACTGCTGCTCAAATGAGTGGGGTTTTTAATCTGATTATCCACTGGCAAAAGGATCTGCTATGTGGAATTGCAACTGTTTCTACAGTAGCGTAGAAAAATAGAACATTGGAAGATGTGTCAATGAGGCTGTCTTCGCTCTTTTGAGGAAGAACATAGCCCTTATGTTTTGAGGTTTCTCTCAACATGCAGAATTATGTAGAAAAGGTTAGGATTTAAGTATCTGATCATCTTTCCATAATATTTCTGATTTGAATGACTCCTGTGAGCAGTCTGAAGTCCTCTTCATTAAAGCTGCATATGTAATAAGAGCTTCTTGTTCAATGTTGCTCATTTTAATATGAATGAACATGAACATACTCATATGTTGTAGGGCATGTGATGGACCTGGAGGAAATCACTTTTCTCAGTAACCTCCTCCCTACTGTTAGTTGCCATGAAGCAAAGGGAGGTGCTTGTCATGGTGATAATGAAAAGAGGAAAGCAGCAGAAGGATAGTTCCTAATTTCTAAGAGTCACAGACGCTTTAGTGCTTTGAACTGCTCTCAGCGTGACAGTGGGAGGGCTGTGGCAAAGCTTAGGAAGATCATGGAGAGATCTTAGTGCTGTGTTGGTGGGAATTGTTCATTGCTGCAGAGGCATCAGCTGTAACCTCCTGCCTCATTTTACAGGTCTTCTGTAACATGATCCTAAATCTTCTACCCTGGAAGGATTTATGTTCCCTTCGTGGCTGAGTGATGGGAGAACCATGGATTTGCTTTGCTTTGGAATGTAAATACAAGTGTCACCAAATGTGCCCATGTGATCCTTTCCTCAGTCTGGTTTTTTCCAGGGGCCAAGTGGCCTCTTCCACTACATTGTTGTCTCAGATCAGGAAGAGAATTATGGTCTTGAGTATTGATATTTTTTTGTTCAAGGCTTGAAAGTCACCTTCAGAGCAACTGAGGACTGGAGACTAAAATTAAACAACCTGCAAAATTTTCACATACTCCAAAGGCTTTTTAGCCCTCTGACCACCTAATTTAGATGACAAGATGGTGCATACTTTCTAGGAGTGGGAAGAAACAGCTGGAGGAAAGCTTGTGTGGTATACTGAGCTCCCCAATCTGTTCAGAGATGATAAAAAGTTGGGAGTTAAGCCTTAGTGGGTTGTGACTTCAGCTGGCTGTTCTGGAGTGGAGAACGCATCAGATTTTTTTTTCCCTCTGGACCCAGGAATGCTAAAAAACCAAACAACAACCCACAGTGAAGGAGGAATTACTGGTGTTCCCATACACCTTCAGAAGGCTTTTGCTGCTTGAGCCTCCTTCCTCCCTCCTCTGCACGTTCCCAGCAGCAGTGTCTGGCTTTCGGCCAGCAGCACCTTCTGCGGCTCTGCTCCCAGTCTCCTCCCTTGCTGGTGGTGGTGGTGCTGCCTCCAACGCTCCCAGTGACAAAGTCTCACTCCCAGACAGTCTTCTGTTCTACAGTGCGTTTAAACGGGGTCATGTACCAGTAAGAGAAATACTTTGAACCCAATTAGGCCTGGACTCCCCTCGTTGCTCCAGAGCAACACGTTTGTTCCAGCCGTAGCTTCTGGGAAAGACAGACACCACCCGCGGTTTCATGCGAGTAGGGAGGGGGAAAGCTAAATCATTAAGCTCCAGCAACTTCAAATGACTGTCACCACCTCATCAGGAGTGTGGGGGTGTAACAGAAGACGAGATGACCCATTGAGATGGGCACAGCAGCTGGGCAGGGGCTAACAGTGAAAACAGTAAGGGAGATTACGCTCGGCCTCGGCCTGTAGAGCCATGAATTGGCATTGCTGCTACTTTCCCGGTACCTGAGATGAGGGCTGACTTTGCTTGTTAATTGTTCATGGCAGATGCTTCTTGGCAGCAATGTCATTAAGGCTTATAATAAATTCAGTGCATATAACATATATAGGAAAATAGATGTAAACTACAGCACTTGCAGGATGAAGTGGCTTCATGGATTGTATTGTCTGCCCTGATTGAGGCCTGAAATATGCATATGTATTTACTAATGTTTCTTAAAATTTAAATAAGTAGAGAAGCTTATTTCAGAATACTCAGGGAAAATTTAGGGAAGACTTCTTCATTTTATAAAATGCCAGCCATAATCTAGTATATATTCTTTTCCAGAATCCAAGTGCAGATTCACATCAAGGGTACAAAATGTAACCGAAGGCAGAGCGTGTTTGTGAGGGACTGCTTTATTAATTTTCCTTCAAGGAAAATGAAGTTGCTTTATTTAAATTGCTCATTGTATTCCACACCATGTGAAAGCTTCTGGACCTGTCAGGATGATTATGAGAGAGGGAGCTGGCAGGAGCACAGGAGAGCTGCCCATTAAAAAGGTGATTAGAGCTGTGCAAAGAAAAAGGAATTCTACAGAGAGCCGAAACTTTCTCTTCTGCTGTAAGACGTGTTTTAGAAACATTCGGCAGCTTTTATTAAGGTATACAAAAATACTGGATCATCAAGCCTCAAATTACTCATTCAGAACAGCTTAATTAAAATTAATGTAATTGAGACTATATTCCCTCTGCTACCTATACCTGTACAGCATTGTAAATGATGATGTTGGGATGGTTATACCCAAGATACCACACTGCAAACAGCTTTATAGCACCTCTGTGCACATGCCAGCAAAGAACTGTTTTGTGTTTACCCTGGTTTTCATCATATCCTTTCTCTAGAAGTCTGCCAAGCTTAGAGGCAGCTTATTGGGCTAAATAGACCTCTATTCTGAGCCAGTATAGCTTTTTAATGTTCTTTTTGTATTTACATAGTAGTTTACATTTTCCAAATACTTTCCCATCATTAACTCCTTAAGCCCCATGGGTTTCATCAGTAAATTAAATACTTTCAATGGTATTGCCGGGAGCTGAAACTGGCTGGCACAAACAGTCCTTTTCCTTGCTAGAAAACCCTTATAAGATGCCAGCTGATTTGTCAGGAACAGTCCCTAGACAGCTTAAATACCCAGGAGTGTCTGTGCCCAGGAATTATTTGGGTAGGTGACAGGGCTAGAAGCACGCCAGCAGCAGTGGGGGTGACCACGCTGTAGCACATGCCTGTGTCCCCTTGCCAGTCATTAGTTCCCAGTGCAGCCGCCCTGTAGCATCCCTGGGAGGTTCTGGCCATACCACTTGGGAAACAGCATTGGACTTGCCCCCAAAACAGCAACCTCGATAGCTTACCTGGATTCTCTTTGACAAAGGTATCAGCTTGCAGCTGCTCACAGTTAGCTTGGGTATCTGGTGATCTGCTCACCTAATGAAAAAGCTCTTTGCCAGATTTGCAGATTTTGTGCTCGCTTCTGCATCTGAGTTTGATTCTGAATAATGCAAGCGGTGGTGTATCTGCACTGTGGTCTTGGTATGCCAAATCTAGTTGTAAATTACGAGTTAGCTGATGTGCAGGTGCTGATGACAGCAATTCAGCAACAGTAGCTTCAACTTCACTTACAGTGAATTTTATCATTGTTCCTGTTGTAAATGGGGTTTGTCCAAGGCCACCCTTACCAAAGCCAAGGATGAGATAGGAATAACTGCGTCTTCCTCCGTCTGATTTCACGTACGACGGTGCAGTCTCTTGGCCATATATGGCCCAGGACACCACCTCCTTTCTTTTCAGTTTTGACTACTGTTTGCTGTGTAGGCCATGGATCAGTTGCTGTGCCTTGCTGCAGAGATCACCAGAGATTGGTGCTATATAATGTTTAGTCGGTATGGAGCCTTTGGTGTGTCGAGTGGCTCCTATGTTCTGGTGTGGTGTGACTGGTTTGGTACGTGGGCCACCTTGTTCCTGCACTGTCCCAGGAAGTTTTTGGCAAGCTATTGTTAAACCATTCAGTGGGGACTTGTGTTGATGTCTTCATTTTGTTAACCGTGCAAGAAGGCCCTAGGAAAAAATCACACTGCACCTTTTGTTCTTAGCCAGGTGCTGTTCCCCACCGTGCTCCTGGAGCCCACTGGCTCCCCGCTGTTCAGGAGGTGGGAACCTACCTAGGAGCTCACCTAGCTGGGTGAGCTGGCTTGTCACCAGGAAGGTGTCACATGCATCTCAGGACATGGCTGGGATCTGCTTGGCTGGAAGGAACAAGCGTTTCATTGTTTGGGGGGTTTTGGTGGTGGTGTGGTTTTTGGTTTGTTGTTTTTTTCTGGACAGAGCATTTCTCTGGGGCTGCCTGCACCCAGCCTGGCTGCAGACAAGGAGTTTCAGGTTCTTATCACCCTCGCAGCGCCTGCAGTGTGAAAGGCTGCCGTGTTTTCAGACAACTGCTGCATTCACTGATGTTGTCCTTTCCAGTGCTCTTTAAGTTCGGTGCCTTTGAAGGAAAGGAAGTAACACTTCAGGACGTAGTGTTTTTCTTTTGGATGACTGATTGTGAAGGTTTGAGGGCTTTTGCTCAGTGACTTCAAGTTTCTAATGTACTTTCTGCTCTGTTTTTGTAACCAATGAGCATAACCTCCCAGTTCAGCTGAACGTCTCTGTGAGTCTGGTTATTTCTCAGGTGTAAAGCTGACCTTTTATTTTAATATTTCCCCCTTACAGCTGACCTGAACAACGTCAGGTTCTCGGCATACCGGACTGCCATGAAACTCCGGAGGCTGCAGAAAGCCCTCTGCTGTAAGTATCTGCCTCTGCCTCACCCGCTGCCAGGAAGACTTTGACCGACACTCAAGTGTATTCGCAGCGTTCGGAAGCAGAAAAACACTCCCCCAGCTCTGCCTGGTGGATGGAAACCTCTCACCTGGAGGGTCTCCTGCTGCCACCGGTTTGCACATTTTTGCATATTCCTTAGGAAACCAAAGTGGTCGGTGGTCTGCAGGTCTGTCTCTCATAAGATAGAGCTGCAGGATCAGAAACAAAGCTAACATCCCCTAGGGTATTCCTTATCTTTCTGCTCTTTAGCCGGGTATTTTCACTGTGGTTGTTCCTGGAGCCACAGCCTGTGTCTGCCGCAGCTTTACAGCTCAAGACCAAACAAACAAGATTTTAGTCCCATGAAATAATCACTCCAGAGCTGGAGTTGCTAATGATTTGATAAGTCGAATCTTGAACCCCGAGGGGTTGTTGCCTTTAAACGAGATCATCACAATAAACATTTAGCTTCGTTTTTCCTCAGCTTTTGGTTACACTCAGAAGTCTCTCATCAGCTATACATTAGCAGTGTGCATGTTCTAACACTTCAATTCCCTCGACTGGTGTATGGTATCCTACCTGTCACCGGAGTTATGTTTCTCTTCAGCCTATTGTAACCTGAGAGCTAAAAAATTTGCTCATATTTTTCTTGATAGGCCAGTCAGCTGCCAAAGCAAGCAGTTTATTAGGTGGCACAACTTGGAGAGTTATTAAAATCTTTTAACATTCCCTATTCAGCATTTAATTACAGGGTTAAATTTCTGACACAGTTGCAAACGTCTCAACTGTTGATTTATCTCAAGTTTGGATTTGTGCTCACATGCTTTCTGGAACCGTGTCAAACCTCGGTATTTTTGAGCACGCTTGCTTTTAGGCTTATAAGCATGGGCAAATTCCACTAATGAACACATTTAAGTTCTGAATTTATAAAAAATTAAAATGAAAAAGAGGAAGGAAAAAGTGAGAAGCCAGGGAACATAATGAAAGATCCCAACATGAATGCAGTGGCAAAGAATGGGTTATGTTGATCAGAAATACAAACAGCTTTCCCTGGCACAGCACTCCGGCCACGTTCATTCTGGAAAGGTAATATAGAGAAACTGGAGCAATATGCAGTGAAGAATATTCATAGTCAGTGCAGCATTGAAGCAAGGAACTACATTTTTGGAAGTATGGGTTTGTGTCTGTAGCTGGCAGCACACAAATAGAACTTGTAGCAGTTTTTTACAGCTGAAAGCGTAAAACTTTGCATCCTATTTTATCTGTGTTACCCTGATTCTTACCACTGACTAATTGTAGACTTATCTTGGTAATTGTAATTATGCCCTGAAATCAGTTCACCTCTCAAGGTTACACTTAGGTAGGTTTTCCGAGGATGGATGTTTTCGGAGACATGCAGTGGTGCTTACACTGATTACTTTAGCACATTCTTCATAATTGTATCCAAGGAGAAGTATTTAAGGAATCTGGTTAGCAGTTTTTGTTCTCAAAATATTTTTGCTTGGAGACACCATCACTGCATTTCTGTGTTCTGTGAGTTCAGTGTCCCTTGTGAACTCAGTTTAATTATATTTTTTTGAAAATCTCCAACTCATTACAAAATTCTTTTTCTGCAGTTTGGCACTAGTAGAAATAGAGCACAGTGCTGGGTTTCAGGGGTGCTATGCATAGCCAAAGATCTTTAAATTCCACTTACAGTAGCTGCTGCTTTCAGCCTTTACCTTCTATTTCAGTTTTAAAACTGCAGGAGTTTAAAAACGTATATTCTTTTCTGCTAACTTCATAAAAAGAGGAGCAGTTTTGTCTTCTGAGGAGCACTCTAAAGATGTGTGCACAGTTGAGGGCCTGCAGAAGTGAAGATACAGCTTGTTTCTCAGTGGCAAGAATAGAAACATTTTTTAAAACAAACTATTCTTAGACTTAGGTCTTTTCAGCTTGTAAATCAGCCCAATGAACATAAGACAGTAGGACACTAAACCCAAAGAAAAATATGGAAAATGGTAATCCTTAACAAATAGATGCTTCTCTATTGTGTTACCTTAGAAGAATCTATAGTGTGCGACTCTCGTTCCCAGCCTTCGAAACTGTGGGCATGCCAGGCGTAACTGTTGCACCAGTTTGGGGTTTTTTTTATATAACGTATGGTTTCCTTTGATAATCACATCAAAGCATGTTGGCTTTCTTGTTTTGCTACTTTTTAAGGATCTGATCTTCAAGTGCAAACCACATCTGAACATTGTGATGTCAGTGAAATGAGGTGTATTCACTTAACCTTTCTTAGAGATGCAGCAAAAGAAAATACTCAAGAACTTCTGTTAGGGTGATGTTTACCTTTAATTTTATACAGGCTAGATTAAATACATATATTTTTTAATATATCAGTCAACAGCAGCAGGTTACAGAGGAGATGCATTCTGGGAACGTCATTAATACTTTTTATAACCAGCCATATGTTGAGTTTTTCCCAAGTTACAACCTCCACCACATACTTCCTTCTGCCTGTTAATTGTCACTTCTGTTCTTAAGTGGATTAGTTATTCCAGGTCGTCTTTTATACTTTTCTAGCAATCTGGCTGCAGGTTGGTGTCTAGTTACAAATATTCTAACATTCTTTTTCCTCTTCCCTTGCGTGCTAGAGAAATACCTATATAGGTGACTTAGGTTTCAAAATAAGCTGGAAGGTACCATTCACAAAGAGTTTGGAGTCAATTTTAGAATTTTAAATAGAAAAGAAGAGCAAAAGAATGGGAGAGAAGCCGCAAAAAGTGCAAAGCATGAAGTAGTACGGTTTGTTTCAGCTAAAGCTTTGCAAGTCACTGAGTAGCAATGTATATACAACTCTTAGTATCTGACTGCTGGGGCTTGTCTTTTGAAAGCCTGTCATTTGTGGGACCTCTGTATTTGCTTTGGGGCTAGAAACATGCAGTTCCTGGTTCTGGGAGAGGACCCTCACACACACATTTCTTTAATCTTGGTGGGAAGGATGCCAGAGGGGCTTAATGTGTTGAGGACCTGAGCCATTCTTCTTCCCACAAAAAGAAGTTCTCTAAAGCAGAGCGTGGTGGCAAGCACTTTTTGCTTGTTATAAGATGAACGTGTGTTATTAACTTCAAGATAGGACAGGAGGTTGACGAAGAGCAGGTTGAAAGGCTTTTCAGAAGTTGCTGCTTATTAGTGGGAAAAGCTTTCACAAAGTGGAATGACCCATGTTTAGCAGTAGCTGCATATATAATTAAGCTGCCACTCAGATGCCTGAGGGGTTCGTTTAATTACCGTTGATTCATAGTCTCAAAGGAACTGCGAGTTCAGCCTAGAGCTCGGAGTTGAAGGTGTTGTGAAGGCAGTGCTCTATTTCCAAATTGACTAGTAATTCATTAGGATAAAGGTGTTTTTCTGAGACTTTTAGGAATGGATCTGATGAATAGGGTTTTGCGGGATATAACGCTGACCTTAGAATAGCTATATTTTATATGCTAGTAGGTTAAGCATGATATTCCAAAAGCCTTTCTTTTATTAAATATCTATGTGCTTTATGTGAAAAAAAGATTCAGAGTTGAATTTCTTGGTACTGTAATGGGGATAGTAGTCCAAGCTTCCCTTATGCACTCTAACACTGGGTATGCCAGGTCCACAGGATGAAATTTTCAGAAGTGCTTAAGGGATTTAGTAGCAAAAGACCCTGTTGATTTCCAGTGAAATTTATACTCCCAGAATTCTTTTGGCAATTATGAAATCCCAGTCTACTGTCCATGCAGCATTACCAAGCAGCCTTGATTTTTCAACTCCACAAGGACATCAAAGGATCAGCTTCATCCTTGATAAAATAGGATACTCGAGTGTGAATTCGGCAAGTGTGCCCTTAAGCTGGATGAAGTTCTTAAAAAAATCCTGTATGGGAATTTGCATTTAGCCTCTGCACTTTTTTTTTTTGACATTACTGGGAGATGTTGCTTAGCAGAACTCAATAAAACACTTTTTTTTTTTTTTGAGGGGGTGGGTGGGGGGAAGAAGTCTTGCAGCCCAATTTTGTGATGAATTTCCTGGATGATTTTGGCAGTTTCCTCTGGTCCAGACCCTGCTCCTTTGATTCACGTTGAATCGTGCTGCATTTTGTGGCTGCTCCTGGTATGAGCCACAACTAACGGCATCTGGGTTTTAATAGCCCCATTGTTGCTTATGTCTGGAAATTCACTGCAAGGGATTACTAAGGATTTTCATGGACAGCAGGAAGATCTGCACCAACAGGCTCATTTTTCTGATTTCTTCTTGCTCCTGTCTTACTTTGTAAGCCAACATCCCCTAACTCTCTCATTTGGTTTCCCCAAAAAAGTGATTCTGCTGTTGGACGAGGAGCTGAGAAAGCAAAGTTCTAGTTTGCTTTGGCCATCTGAATTGCAAAGTGTGTCTGACTTGAACTGGAATGAAAATCAAGTTTTTAAATGTCCATGACAAAAACACTTTTGTGTGTTGACTGGTAGGCTTAAATGTGCCTTACTTGGTAATATGATAGAGGTGTTTATAAATGTAAATGCTCTGCAGAATTAAAAATGGATAAATTTCAGTAATAAATACTGAAAAAGGTCATTTAATGTCCCTGGAACCATCTTTTCCCTGCTCTCACTGGAGGAAAGGTTGCAGAGAGGTTAATCCCAGTTCGGTTGTGATTTGTCTGCCTAGTCCTTGTGGAGTTTGGTTGGGTTAAGATCACTCCGCTTCTGTAAGAAGCTGGACAGCATGGCTCAGGAAAGCTGGTGACATGTACTATGTTTAGAGTACATTTTTTTGGTCAATGCAGGAGTCAAATATTAGCCTATTATGTGGGAACATAAACCACGAAATATGTAATTTTGACTTGCATAGTAATTTCTGTGTAATATTTCCATAGGATCCAATAGCATAATAGGTACTTTGAAGCTAGAAGTGAACCAGGTTTCACTTTTATAAGCAGCTCCCTCTAAGACCACAGCTGAATAAACAGTGCACCTGTAGGAGTCTTGAAACCAGCCTTGCACGTGGCTTTCAGAGGTCGTAAAATGTCCTCTGGCCAGGCATGTAAACCAGCTGCGTTGTTCTGTTTACTTTTTGGGTACAGGTAATACAGCTGCTGTTTCTCTTCAATCTTTGTCGTGTTTTATTTCAATTATTTTAACAGTGGATCTCCTGAGTCTGTCAGCTGCGTGTGATGCCTTGGACCAGCACAACCTCAAACAAAACGACCAGCCCATGGATATTCTGCAGATCATTAACTGCTTGACCACCATTTACGATCGACTGGAACAAGAGCACAATAACCTGGTCAACGTTCCTCTCTGTGTGGACATGTGCCTCAACTGGCTGCTGAATGTCTACGACACGTATGTATGGTTGCTCCAAGCATGGAGTGCTCAGGAGTTTTCCCAACAGCACAAGGGGAAGGGGGAAAGGGTGATGAGCCATCTGCCTCATTATAAAATCAATGGTCTTGAAAAAAAAACCCAAGCAAAAAAACCCCCCAAAACCAACAAAAAAACCACCCCCAACAGAGTAGTTGAAGTACAAGTTTAATAAACCTAATGGTTTAATGTCTGTGTTTAGCTGAATCAATA
Source organism: Hypotaenidia okinawae (assembly GCA_027925045.1). Taxonomy (NCBI): domain Eukaryota; kingdom Metazoa; phylum Chordata; class Aves; order Gruiformes; family Rallidae; genus Hypotaenidia; species Hypotaenidia okinawae. Next base: position 126,617,621 of record BSDF01000001.1, read on the forward strand.
CAGCCCTTGGGTAGGCTTACAGTCCTAGCTTTATTAAGGAAAGGAAGGAGAGAGATGGAAAACTGGAATTTTTTAACTGATTTCTGTTTTCAGCACAATTCTGTGATTGTATGTCCTCAGTAGGTCCAACTTTGCATGCTTTTTTTTAGTTTATTCAGTTAAAGAAATTCAGGAAAATGATCCAGAAGCCACAGTATGAACACCATCATGCAGGTGTCTTCAGTTCCAGGTGTTAAACCTTTTCAGAGATGTCGGTTTTCTGTAGCTTTCAATCTGTAATTCTTGTTCAGAGATGGAAGACACTCATCTCTAATGTGCCTAAAACCCTTAGTAGTCAGGAGATATGAGGAATTTAATTTTTAAAAGTGTACTTATAAATATAAGTACAACTGAATAAATTTACCTTAAAAAACATATGACTGTTCCTGTTCAGCAGGTTAATGATGCTGCTAATAATGCATAGACAAATTCCAACACACATTTGTAAACTAATTTTAGAAGAAGCCATTATTTTTTATGTTTAGTGAATTTAATGGAAAAAACATCAGTGGAAGTCTTTATTTGTATTTTAGGGTTCTTAGCGGCCATGAGCACTTTGTGCTCAGTACTGTGCAGAATAAAGATTTACGTACAGAAATGGAAGGCTGTGGGTCAGTTGAATATATTTCACTGCCACTTTGAACTGTATTGAAATGCCAGAACATTGTTCTCCACCACCACCCTCCCCAGCTTTATCTCACAGCACTGAAGCTTCAGTGATCACCTGCCCTCAAAAAGTCCCAGATCGGTACAGTCTGTTCCTGCAGGATCACCTGCAATCAGCCAGCTGCTTGTGACATCCTCTGCAGCAGCTGTGGTATCCTGTGAAGCGCGTTACTCAGATTCCAGTATGGTTTTGTGTAGTGTGCTGGTGGCAGGGAATGGGGCTGTATTCATTTAAGAGCCAGATTTTATTTCTTTAATCTGCTTTTGCTTCTGCAGCACTCCGATCCATTTCTGAATTATCTTCAACTATAAATAATGTATAAACAAAGATATCCAGTTAGTGAAAAACCATCAGCAGCGACAAAAGAGGATGTGCTCTGGACATTAATCCTGATCAGCCAGGTCAGGGGCAGAGAGGGAAATAAAGGTTGTTCCACAGGCTGCTCCGAAACTGAACCGTCCGGTTTAGATTTGCCACGTCCAGTCTAGTTTTCTTTAAGCTGCGCTGAAAGCACAACATCAGAAATTACAATTGGCTGCCTGCCCCCAGGCAGTTCCCTAGGTACGCTAGGGCACCGTGTACTGCAGGCCACAGCGAAGCAGAGAGGTGTTTTATGTGCCGGAGTTCAGGTTTGAATTAGGCTGGTGAGAGAGGGTGACCTTGGGGTTACGTGTGCTTAGTTTTCGTTGTAAACGTAACAGGCAGAGATCAACCGAAGTGCGTAGCGGTACTGGAGATGTTTAATTAAATGTACCGAATCTTTACTTTTCTTATAATTGAAAACTGTCATTTGTAAAGATACGCATCAAATTCACAGTCAATGACTGATCTAATTATGGGCACATGGGCTCCGCAAATCCGGCACGTTTCAGATTTGTTTTAATTGATCAGTCACTCATGCTCATTTGCAGCAGCATGCTAAATTATTGGTTTGACTTGGGAGGAGAGGAGAGCGAACTGAACAGCTCGGGATTCGTGCAAGTTTCAATTTAATATGCCTTGCAGGGAAATCATCATTCTCAATTCTTCTCCTGTATAATTTGCATGAGCCTGGTATTCATCAGCAGGAGTTTCTCAGGGCACAGATGATAATTAATTTGGAGAAGATTTGAGGGAGACGAGTAAGAGGACTGGAGTGTGGGAAGCCTAGTTAAACAACACATGCTTATTCGTGACGAAAACCACAAAATTCTTTGGTAAAAGGTTGCACACTCTGCGTTCGCCTTTGCCAACAGGTTTCCATCTGCAACTTTTTATCGGGTTCGCAGGGGAGCGGCGTGGGTAAATGAGCACCCCTGGCTCCTGGGACGCTTTCTAGGACTGAAAAGGCAGCACCCATCACTGCCAAACGCTGCAGCCTGATGCATGAGCGTGGCGTGCCTCCGCATGATTTATCTGATTCCCAGCGGTGATCTTACTGGTGTCTCTTCAGAACTATCGATAAGGCTCTTGCCTCAGACATGTCGGGTTTAGGCATTAGCTTCCCACCTCGTGCACTGTCTTCGTTTGCAGCAGGTGCTGCCTATTTGGAACGCTGTCAGAAATAAAAGTCTGGTGGGGGGAGCGATGATTTCTAGGCAAGCTTCATCATTCACCTGAGCGTCTTAGAAGCGCCCCTGCGCGCAGCTGGCAGAGGCTGCCTTTTCCTGCCCGGCTCCTTGTCAGACAAGTCAGGGCAGGGCGGACAGACAGTAAGCAGAGACTATCTGAAAGCAACCTCCTCATCGCATTTCCAATTAAAGTGAAGTTGTATTGTCTTTGGCAAAAGGAAGGGTTTCCTGAAGTTACGTTGTCTTTGGCAAAAAAAGGACAGTTTCCTCTTCCATCAAGGACCTCATCTTCTCTGAGAATACCAGCAGTTTGTAGAGAAGCCTTTTCAAGTAAGTGCAGGGTAAAGACTCTTTACTCCCAGCTTTGTCATAAATAAAGGAGGTGAGTAATTATTTCTGAATGAGACTGTTCCTGGTTGAATTGATACAACAGCACAATCCAGTTCAGCTACACGTGCGGAGCCATAACTATTTTATATTTCATTTCTAGCTTATCTAATAACTGGCCAGCATGTACTGCACAACATGGCTCTGTGTAGGACTTCATTTATGACAGTTGCAGTAGTGCAGTGAGCACCATTACAGTAAACAAACTACAAATGGATCATATTATCAGCACATGTTTCTTTCTCATTAGGGGTCGGACGGGAAGGATCCGTGTCTTATCTTTCAAAACCGGTGTTGTATCCCTTTGTAAAGCACACTTGGAGGATAAATACAGATGTAAGTCACTGTAATTCTTTTGGGTTTAGTTTATGTTTGTATTCTGTTTTCATTCTTCCTATTTATTGCATAAACATTTGAGTAGCATACAGATATGTTCTTTTAGATAGACCAGGTGTGTTAATTTGTTTGAGCTTTATTTGCTCAATATGGTTGTATGTAGTTTACCACAGTTGTCCCCAAACTTTTTTGATTATGCACCCCCATTAGTAAAAAAGCTTTGAGCATGCACCCCCAATATATGTATATTTATAAATTATATGCAGTTCCTACTGTACTAATACTCTAGGTATATTACAAAACATAAAGAAAACCAGAAATTAAAAAAGGATGAGATAAAGAAGAAATAAATGCTTCTTATTAATTCTTTTAATTTATTAACAGAAAAATTAAGTATTTTCTTGCCACACCCCAGCGGATTGTCTTGCACATCCCCTGTGGTTGGAGACTGCTGGTTTAGCTCCCCTTCATACACAAAAATGCAAGTCTACTGGACATCTTGCGTTACAGTTTTAAAATACATTATCTTTTTAAAATGTTTCCCACAATGTGATCAGGGTCGTATTATGGACACTCTGCTTAGATCTAGTTGCTATCTTTAAATAAATATTAAAGGTATGCAAATTTTGTATATTTTAAGTTTCAATATTTTAATAGACCAAATTCTGAAGCACTTGGAAAAAAAATTCCACTTGAAGTTTTAGTTTTATCTGACTAATGAATCACTTCATTAGTGAAGCTAGGTTCCAGAAAAGATCTACTGATAAAAGATAGTTCTGAAGAGTAATTTTGTGGTTAAATTAACTGGTATCACTCATCCATGCATTAAAAAAAGCACCCAGACCAACAAACAAACCAGAACTTTTAGGATTTGACCCAATACTACTGTGATTCTTCATCAGTTGTTATTATTCTGTTCTTCTACTAATGCAAGTTGAATAACACTAGAGAAACCAGACAGTTCCAGCAACAGCATCTGTGCGTGACTGTATAATTGGATCAGATTTTAGGGCAATCACTATGAATGTCACAGTTTAGATCTCTAGATGTTTCATGTGGGTGTTGTGAAAAAGTATTCAGAAAATCTTTTAAGAAAATTACTCAGTACAGATATTTTTCAAAATTATATTTCATTGAGGATTATCAGTGTTATAAAGGAAAACAGTTATTCATATTTTATAGTCTCCTGCAGTGTGTGTGCACAGTAAAGCATAACCCCCTTTTAAGGTTACACCTAAAGTTTTAATGATGGGGAAATTGAAAGCTGAATCGTTTGTGGGAGGGAAAGAAGCTGTCTGCCAGGCTGTGGTCTGGCTTCCCCAATCCATGCCAAAGCTGCGGTGCGGTTGCTGTTAGCATTGCTGCAAGGATGCAATGGGTTGCACCCCTTCAAATTTTTTCTCCTTGTTTATGCAGCAGAGCAGAGTTGGTTTTGCTAGAGTACAAGTCTTCAGGCTTGCAGAGGTGATAGAAGGATTTTTCCCCAAATTATTTATTATAAAACTAGATTTGGCAAGAGTGAAACTCATTTAATTAAATATAATCCTTTTTCTATCCATTCCTTTATTCATTTGGAAGACAACAGGTGTCAAGTCAGTGCTGGGAAAAAGTTATCTTGAGCAGTGCTGAAGCACTTTTATAATTGTATCCCTGGTGTCGGGTGAAATATTAAGGCAGCTCCAAAAAAAAAAAAAAGGGTATTCTTTTATTTATTTTATTCTAGCCATCTCTTTATCCTTTTTAAAAAATATTTCTTTTCTTTAAAATTCTTTGAAAAGTAAGGGGAATATTCGTGTCATATATTGTCAGCAGAGATACATTATGAAATAAATATTTCAGTTAACTGCTAACCTTCTTTTTCTTACTATTATAAACCCTAAAACCTCCTCAGTGTATGTGCAGTGTAACTAATTCCCACCCAATTAAATTGAGCTTACAAAGAGATAGTAATTCTGTTCTGTACGGATTCTTTTCTAGAATGATGCAGTAACAGAACATGACTTCAAGTGACATTTCACTTCAGAAATGAAAACATAATATGATATTAAGATACCCGGTGGATGGCAGGTCCTGTCGTAGTGTAATGTTTTTCTTTCATTTTAGAAATACTCCTGGATTAAGAGATTACAATATAACGAAGTTAGGGAGCTCTTGTTTTTCAGTTCGACTCAATTGAAAGAGAAATGGATTGTCTGAGTTGTACTTTGATCACTAGGATTTGAAAATGTGCTGTATGTTATGAGGTTATTTTTCTGTGAAACTGTATTTTAAAAATATTTCTCTTCTTGTGGCTCAGATCCTGCTGCTTAGTTAACTGCATTACAGAATCACAGCTGCTATTACCAGTAATGCCACAGGTTCTGTGTTACAACCACAGGATCATAGAATGCTTTGCATTGGAAGGGACCTCAAAGCCCATCTAGTTTTACCCCCTGCCATGGGCAGGGACACCCTCCACTAGATCAGGTTGCCCAAAGCTCCATCCAACCTGGCCTTAAGCACTTCCAGGGATGGGGCTTCTATAACTTCTCTGGGCAGCCTGTGCCAGGCCCTCACCCCCCTCATAGTAACAAATTTCTTCCTAACATCTAATCTAACCCTGCCCTCTTTCAGCTTGAAGCCTTTGCCCCTTGTTCTGTCACTACACTCCCTGGTGAACAGTCCCTCTCCCACATTCCTGTAGGACCCCTTTAAGTATCAGTAGGCTATAATTAGGTCTCCCTGGAGCTTTCTCTTCTCCAGGATGAACATGCCCAAGTCTCTCAGCCTGTCTTCATAGAAGGCGTGCTCCAGCCCCCTGATCATCTTCATGGCCCTCCTCTGGACTTGCTTTAACAGCTTCATGTCTTTCCTGTACTGGGGACCCCAGAGCTGGACAGAGTACTCATGAGAGCAGAGTAGATGGGCAGAATCACCTCCCTTGACCTGCTGTCCACGCTGTTATTGATGCAGCCCAGGACACGGCTGGCCTTCTGAGCTGGTAGCACACACCGTGGGCTTATGTTGAGCTTGTCATCGATTAGCACTCCCCATTCCCTCTCCTCAGGGCTGCTCTCAACCCGTTCTCCGCCCAGCCTGTAATAATGGCCTTTCTTCCCAGGTACAAACCAATAATGCTATTAAAAAGTATCACTAGGCTGCTTATTTAACAGAAAAGACCAACAGTACTTATGTGAGGAGAAGCAGCCAAGCTGCAGATGCATTTGTGTTCACATTCCCCAGGACTGCTGAGCGCACCAGTGAGCCTGTGACACAACTTGTGCGCTACTTGCCGTATCCCAGTAGCGGTGCTTTAGCTACGGGTCTCCTTTTCCTTCCTCCAGACCTGTTCAAGCAAGTGGCAAGCTCCACCGGCTTCTGCGACCAGCGCCGGCTGGGCCTCCTGCTGCACGACTCCATCCAGATCCCGCGGCAGCTGGGCGAAGTGGCCTCCTTCGGGGGCAGCAATATCGAGCCGAGCGTCAGAAGCTGCTTCCAGTTCGTAAGTTCATCGTTGCTCGCCGCTTAACTCCCGATCTGTGTCTCGTGTTGAGGTCGCCTGTCTGTTCTCAGGGGGACTGAAAATCTGGAAGGAGGATTAGGGTACCGGGGATCATTTAATGGTGCGCTTCCCTGGTTCTTAAACCGTTCCGTTGATGAGATGTCTTTAAATTAGCCCGTTTCTCTGGCCAGCGGATGGAAGAAACCCATTTTATGCTGTTACCCAGAGAGCAAACCGTTGTCACGAGGGCCTGCGTTGTAACTGAACCTTGCAAACAGGTTAAAGCTTTGTTTTACTGCAGCTCGTGGTTTCAGGTTTTGATTGCCAGCAGTAGATCGCCATTTATTGCTGCCCTGTAGGTGAACAGCAACGGTTAATCTAAATTTGGGCATGCCCATAAGGGTGACAGGCAGGTGCCCAGAGGAGCAACAATGCTTGCAGGCAGTGCTGTCTAGGGGGCCAGGAGCCCTCTCTGACTGGAGCTTCTAACACAGCTTGAATGGATGATGCTGGTGTTCTTCAAGAAGTATTGAGAGCATTCCTGTCCTCCCTGTCGAGGAACACACTTCGAACTGGAGGCTGGTTTTTTTTCAAACTTGTAAATGATTTAATCTGGGGAGGAAGAGAGTTAAGGGGATTTATTCATCTTTATCCCAACCAGCAGCAGAATGCAGGAGATGAAGGCAGCTGCTTAATGAAAAGGTAGAGAAGGCGAGGTGATGTATGGTCTGTGATTAACTCTCAATGCATCTTCTACATTACAATGGAAGAAAGGCGCTTTTTTCCCCATCCCCTGACTGTCCCGGGGGGATTTTTTTGTTCGGTTGGGGGTGGGGGGAGTTGTTTGCTTTTTTTTTGCCTGCTGCTGGAGTTTCATTGTGTAGCAGTTGCGGTTCTGTAGTAAGCAAAACACGGCAAGTTGTTTTCAGTGAATATCAGTGCTTGGAAGCAGCCTGCGTACCCACAGCCACTGCGAAAAGAACCTCACTCTAAAATCGCCCAAAACTTCACTACTGGTGGAACGTTCACTTTCTGTATTTTTTTTAAACTCCTTTTAGCAGAATAATTCTATGGGAGTAACATTTCCCCATTTGCATCATTCTTGTCCTGACCTCTTATAATTCTAATCTCTATTTGATGACGTTTCCAAATGAATGTCTTATAGGGCCATATCCTGGGTAGATAACCCGTGCTGATAAACTACATATAGTCATTTTGAGAGCTGGGTTATACTCTGCTGTTGCTTTCAAGCCTCAAATTCCACATCAGGCTTTCAAGTGAGACCAGCACAAAATGATGCTGCAGTGAATCCATGGTCAAAAGCTCGTTTGTGCAAATGACCTTCCTCGGAAATTAAGACTCAGGGGATCCTGTCCTTTTCCCAAGTGAATGGAAGCAGTGCTTAGAAGAACACTGCTGAAAAACTGATAAGGAAACTGACCTCGGAATCTAACAAAAACATGGAGTTGTTTTTTTTGAAAGGGAGCTGGCATTGTGTTTATAGTAGGGGAAAAAAACAACCCAGTAACATAATGTTGGACTATTAAAAAAAATAGTTTTTATGAAGTAGGAAGATGACCTTGGAATACATGTTTGTTTCAATAAAAAAGTTAGCAACATTGTCATTACAAATGAAGACATGCCAGCGGGCTGGAAGATGCTGACGTTTCTAGAAACAGCCAAAGCACAGCTGGGCATAACCTTTGGCATGTTCATAAATCACAGAAAAAAACTGAGGCTTCCTTCTCTTACCTGCACTGAAGAATAGGTTTTCTGCAGTAAGAGAAATTTCATCCTCTTTTTTTTTTTTTTTTTTGTTTTTTCCCAGGTGAAGTCTCATTTTTTGAAAGGTGGCTTCTGACCTGGGTTGCAGCAGGCAGAGACCAGAAAGGGGGAGGGAAGTTCACAGGAGGAGAGGACATACAAAAATAGGGTGAATGGAGTCTGAGGGAGAGGAACAGAAATTCAAGTGTAGGAAAAGCCTTGATGGAGTGGAGGGAGATGGATCTCAGGAGTGGAAATGAAAAGGGCTCCCCTAGGGAACGATGGTAAGAACCATAGTAGAAGTAATAGTGATGGAGAAAACAGGAAGGTTGGGTAGGATGAGGCATGAAAGAAAAGAGCAACCAGGAATTAAGATAGGGAAGAAATAAGACTTTTCCAGGAGAAGGACAGGAGTATGATGAGATCCTTTTGATGTAAGACGGTGGTGTGGGGACATGGGTCTTCAGGCTGGGGGGAAGTGAAGAGGTACCAGCAGGGGGGCAGGGAGCAGCCTGGGAAATGGGGCAGCTGGAGGAGCTGGGTAGCCGAGCGGGCATTGCACGGGGCTCCCTCCTTTTCCTGACATGAGATAATTCAATCTTTAAAAATAGTGTGAGGATTCATAGTTTACTGTGTGGAAACTAAATTAAGTCTTTCTTTGTATGCCCACGGGGAGGAATGCTTTTTTCTCGGTTTTTTTTTTTCTATCTTTTTTTATTTTTTTCCCCTTTCTGGTGATGATAAGCCAGCAATAAATTGCTGTCGTGTCGGAGTCTGCAACAAATGTGTGCTTCAGAAATGGTTCTCCCAGCCCCCTTAGGTTAGCTGCCCTGGCAACAGCCTTGTCTGTCTGCACAACAGCAGGAAAAAAGGGGATGTTTACAGTTCCCAGCAATAACAGGGGAAATCTCTCCTGCTTTTCGGTTTGAACTGCCAGCCCTTGGGGATGAGGGTCGGGGAAGAGGGGGAGCTTGCCAACCCCACCGTTGCTGCCCTGTCCTAGGGAGCGGGTCTTACTGCAGGCTGCTGCTTCCACCCTGTTACTTTTCATCCCCCTCAGTAGCAGCTCTTGCTTTCCTAGTTTTCTTCATCTATGGAAAGGTGCCACTGTTGGGAGCAGAAGGATGTTAAAGGATTCATCTTTCATACGCAGGGCACAGGGATGTAATTTTTGCTTTGAGATTTTCAAGAAAAAATATTTTTAAGGGAGAGTGAAGAGCTTGATCTAATGACTGTTTGAAGACTCTCTAGTTGTGCCTGGGCACAGGCCGCATCAAAGCAGTCTATAGATCCATGAAAAATTGAGTGAATTCAGTAAGAGTGCAGTGTGAAAGCACTTTCTTTTTTACTTCTGTGATGCGTATGTTGTGGTTTTTTTAAGTAACCAGGATAGGGAATTGTTATGGACTGATAGGCACTGTGTGTTTTAATCGCAGTGGAAAATTAATATGCTTTCCTTGTAGAGTGTAAATAAGACCTAGGAATTCACATCACTGCCTTTGATGAAGTGCTGTGACATTGGGACATTGAAGAAGTGTGATGCAAAACCAGAGAGCAGCTCGGATAAAAAATGGCTCTTTCTGTTTCTCTGTAAAATTTTGAATATTTGGCTCTCGGTTATGAACCCCTTTAAGCATGCTTTCTTCCAGGGGTGTACCTGAAGAAGAGTTCTTGGTCTGAAAAACTAGTAGAGATGAAGCTAAGGAGTACAGCTAACCCATATCTGTATTTTAAGCTGCCTTGTTTCATTTCACTTTGAGGAGAATATTTTAATATTCTATGTTATATAGCCTTTATTTCTGTTTGTCCTTGATCGATGATCAGGCAAGATCAGCTTGGTTTTTAAAAGCACTTAAATGTGTCCAAATCCATAAAAATAAGTGCTGAAAGAGGAGCCTGTTACTTCTTTTAAGTGGAGTTTGGGCATAACAAATTCTGAGCCAGGACCCTGATAGTGACTTTGGCCATAAACACTGTGATTTGAGTTGGTTGTTTTGTGAGGGCTGGCTTGGGTTGTTCTTGGGCTTTTTTGGAACAGCTAGGAAATAGCAATACACTGCACAAGTATCTATGTATCATTATAGGAAGGTCTATGTGAAAATAATGTATGTATGCAGTGCTACTCTTGAGGGACTTGATCTCTTTTGAGAGATCCAGGCAGCCCTTTTTCTATTCATAGAGTATTTCTTCTGCTTTTGGCTCTGACAGGGGAAAGCTGGCCTAAGGGAACTAGCAAATCCTTCCTTGAGCTGCCATGCTGGAAATGTCATACAACAGAAATTCTGGGTTTATTTCAGCAGGATGTTGCCAACCTGTGCCTGAGTTGGGGAGGCACTCTCGAAGAGTCTTACAAGTGAACTGATTAAAAAAGCTATGTTTAAATGGTTTAGGGTATGAGGGATAGGGAGCAGGAAGGTAGTGTTATTCAAGTGATATTAGACTGTGCAGTAATTCATTTCTGGGTTCAAGTTTTGTTGTTTGGGTTTTTTTTGTTTTGGTGTATTTTTTTGTTTTTTATTTAATTTTATTACTCTTGACCACAGGACTAAAAACATTGACTGAAGTAGTCAATGCAATCAGGTGTAATGCAAGAAGTCAAAGTAGTGCTCTTAAGCGTTTGCTCCAAGAGGTGAGGCAGATTCAAGCAGTTTGCGTCCCCCAGAGTTACCTTTATAATAATCCCTCATTCTTGAGCACGAACAGCCCTTGTTTCAGAAACCTAAGTCCTTGACTTTTGTTTTCTTAACCAGCCAGGAATGGAGAGAACACAGACATATTGAGGAAGCCACTCAGGAGTGGAAGACAAGGTCGAACAGGGTTTGGTCTAACTCCAAGGAGGCAGGGCTGCTGGTCATGGCTTGCTCTGCATTTTTAAACTTTAACAATTTATAGGAATCCTGTTCCTTAGTTTGGTTCATCCAAAATAACATTTACCTAGACTAATGTAAAGCTTCCCTCCTGGATGAAAACTATCATTAGATTAAGAGCGTTCATTTATTTCCAATTCATTTCCTGCCGTGCACATAAACAGAGTATGGCCTGTCAGAAAATGTTTTCAGAAGTTTGTGTTGCATTGTCTGACTGTCCAAAACCACTGCACAGTACCACATTGTTCCCATAAAATCACGACCATATTTCATACCATGGTTAGATAAAGCTAATACGGATTAGAATATTTTTTAAACTACTAGCTGGAAGAAGAGGGGCTAAAACAACAAAAAAAAATCAACTCCCAAATATTGCACAAAGAAGCTAGCACCACCCAACTTCCTATTGCCCCATTGTTTCTGCAAAATAAATACTGTATAACAGATGTCTGGAACATAATGAATTTGAATGTCCCCCGTAACAAATAGTTACTTATAAGCTGGAAGGGGCTTTATGAATTTCACTTTATGATTCACTCTGTTATTACCATAAAAATCAGGAGTCGCACGGAAAGGCGTTCAAGAGAAGAGCCATTAATATTCTTTACAGCTTGATCTTGTTGGTTCAGATACAAACTGTCTGAATTCAGACTTTTTCTCCCCCTTACGTAAAATCTTCAGCTGCCGCCTTCACCGGATTTAGGGATTATTCAGAAAAATCCTCAGAGCAGCTCAGGGAACAGTCGAGAACGGTCTGTCCTGTACTGCCTGACCCTGACCAGCTTGCCTCCACGTGGCTTTAAATCTTCATGTAATATAACTGGGAACCAGTTCTGATACATTTTAATGCACCTAATCTCTCCGAGCGCGGGTTTTGTACAGCCCGAGCGCGGAGCTCTGGGTAGGCAGCCATGGGGACCGCTGGCAGTCCACGGTGACTGGAAATTAAAGCAGATCTCTGGGTGTTACAGGAAGCCTTTCATCGCCACGACGCTTTCCCCCTGCAAATTTAAAGCAGCTATAAGTGGAGAGGCGCGCTTTGAGCGGCTCGTTCTCATTCTGCCTGCGGCCTGTGCTGCAGCATTTCCCTGCACTTCGTGTTTGTCTATTAGAAATGCCATCCTAAAGACATCCTCTTAACATTACCTTTTTTTTTTTCCCTGAGGCTTGGAGGATCTCTGTACAGAAAGTGTCGCCTGCCAGGCAGGGTGATGGTTTGCCCGTGTAGTTCCTGGCTGGTGCACCGAGCGAGCCACAGAAAGCTTCTCCCCAGCCCTTTTACTGCCCTGCCTGCTAGCTGAAAAGCAGACATCTAGATTATCGTAAATATGCCTTTCTCTTAGGAGAGATCTAGAATTAATTTAATTCTACTGAATTCACTGATGTTCTGCAGCAGAAGGCAGTATGTGCTGTTCGAAACAAATTCGGTTGCCAGTGTTGGCTGGACTTTTAGTGTGCTTTTGGTTTTCTCTTTTTTTCTCTCTCTTTTTTTTTTCTTCCCCTTTGGCAGGGGGTGGGTGTTCCTAAATTCTGTAGATACATGAAAAAACAGATGTGTAGGATTTAATTTAAGACCGCAGAAGTCTTCAGAAATATTTTAGTGCACCAAACTTTATTTAACTTTATGTATGACCTGTGATGAATATTAAATTGTGTAGTACATTTTCTGAGTAACTGTTTATGCTTGATGGTTTTGCCCCAAATATCCAAAAAGGATGTGTATGACTTTGCCAACCATATCCTGGGATGCATCAAGGACACCATTGCCAGCCAGTCCAGGGAGGGGATTGTCCTGCTTTGCACTGTGCTGGTGCAGCCTCACCTTGAGTACTGGGTGCAGTTTTGGGTGCCACAGTACAAGAGAGACACAAAAATGTTGGAGAGTAGCTAGATGAGGGCAATGAGGGTGGTGAGGGGGTGCCTTACAAGGAGAGGCTGAAGACCTTCGGTTTGTTCAGCCTGGAGAAAAGGAGGTTGAGAGGAGATGTCATTGCAGTCTGTGGCTTTCTGACAAAGGGGGAGCGAAGGGGCAGAGATCTCCTCTCTTTGGTGACCAGGTGATAGAACCCAAGGGAATGGCATGAAGCTGAAACAGGGGAGGTTTAAATTGGATGTTAGGAAGAGGTTCTTTACTGAGAGGGGGGCCAGGCACTGGAACAGGCTCCCCAGGGAAGTGGAGCCAGGAGTTGGACTCAATGATCCTTATGGATCCCTTCCAACTCAGGATATTCTGTGATTCTATGATTTTGTGACTATACTAGAAATACATATATGTGGATCTTAAATGCCAACACGGGAGTCTTTAGATGGTTTCCCAAATTAGCATCTCAAGAAGAAAGCCCTGACCAAAAAAATCTCTTTGTTTCTAATTAACCAAAGTATTGCAGCAGCATTTTAAGTCAATTTTGATGCAATACATTACACAGGAGATATTCTGGGGGATTTTTTTTCCACATCTTTCTTGTAGCCAGGGGTTCTGTCTAGGAGACTTCACATTTTTCTCAGTCGTTAAGTATTGATCGGTTAATTTGTTTGTCAAGATTATAAACAGTGTTAGCTTAAAAAAAAAAGGCAACAGAAACACACAACTAATTGGTTTTCCTTATCGCTCGCTCTCCTTTAGATCAGTGGTGATTTATTTTTTTTCTTCAAATTTGTTGCTAGCATTTTTACTTCAGGAAAGTTTTAGCTAGGTCATAGTAAACTCGGATTTCATGAGAAGCTGGAAAAGTAACTGAGAGCAAGCATAAAAACACCCCAGCCCTCAATCCTCTATTCGTCTTGGTCCATGTACATGGTACATTAATGCTTATTATTTATTTAAATGCTTCGGTTAGGTTTGGAACCGCAAAGGAAGACAGTCTGCCTTGTGAAGTTTGAAATATAAAAGACTGTCCCGCTGAGGGCTGTGTTTGAAAGCCTAGAGAAAAAGGAAAACAGAGGTTTAAATATATGCAGCCCATAAATATGCTGTTTCAGTTGGGTAGCATGCAAGGAAGTGTCTCAAGGAATTTGAATTAGCACGTAGTGGTAGTTTAGAGAAATGAAGCAGGGACAGCATCCCGCCTCATTGCTTGGGCAGTTCCCTGTGCGGATCCACCCTCCACCCCACTGGAGCCCTTGGCTGCTTCCACCTGATCCATTACCTCTCTTTCAGCACTGAAACCAGCTCCCAGGTTACCGGTTCTGTGCTAGGTCCACACCACCCTGCACGCCGGAGAGACGTTCCCCCCGTAAACACTGACTCTGTCGCTTCACTGTTTTCCTTCAATTCCCTGTGGATGCTCTTTGCCTTTGCTCCGCACTGCTCCTTCAGCGCCCGCTCTGCCCGCACCCTGCGACCGCTGCCCATGCAGATAGATCACTGCTGTCCCCCGTTGCCTTGTGTTTGTTGTCTCCTAGCTGCTTCTTTTTCCTACTGTAGGTGCTACCAGGTAGGGACAGGGCATCCTTTTTTGGTGGGTGCACGGTGCCTGCCACAGTGGGTTTCAGCTCTGTGACTGAGCTGCCTCAAAGCGACCCTAGGAGAGAGAACCTGAAATCGTGATGCGGGATGAGATGGGATGGGATGAGATGGGATGGGATGGGATGGGAGGGCAGCAGAGGGAAGCATTCTTGTTCATAGGCTCTTCTGCTGTTGGCAAAGAGGCAAAAGTGGGAAGTAATGGAATATGAGGCTAAATAGATCATATTCCATGGAACAAAACCATACTGTGTTTGCAGGCACTGACGGGAAATTTAGAGATGACAGGGTGGGAAGAGGGATTTTGGGGCTGTTAGGGAGGCAGCGAGTTCACGTGTTTGGCAGCAGGCTTGCTGAAGGGATTTGAGTGTTTTCCTTATGTGTGCATGTTGAAGAAAGCTTGATGCACTAATGAAGGATATTAAGGAAAAAGGAAGTTTTATCACAAGGTGTGCAATTTTGGGGGGTTGGATAACACAGACTGTTTCTAAAATAGGTGAGAAGTGCTGCTATGCAGGCATCAAAAGTGATCCTGTGAGGGGATGATTTTCTCTGTGGCAGAAGACATGGCAGTGCTGTCTGTTGTAATAGGGAATAAGAGAAAGAGAGATTTGAAATGTTAATAATAGTTTTCAGCTCCTGACTTGAAGGAAGCATCCTGGAGATTTTTTTCTATTTCTTAATTTATTTGTTTTTATGAATGGCTTAACTGGGAGAAAAGCTGGAGTATAGTCAGGGAAAAGATACGGAGCAGGTAGGAAGCAAATGGCTTGAACTATTAATTAGCTGGTAGTAGCAGATCACTCAGTCCCCATCTTTCTTCCCCCTGTGTTACAGGCCAACAACAAACCAGAGATTGAAGCAGCCCTCTTCCTGGACTGGATGAGGCTGGAACCACAGTCCATGGTGTGGCTGCCTGTCTTGCACAGGGTGGCTGCTGCTGAGACCGCCAAGCACCAAGCCAAGTGTAACATCTGCAAGGAGTGCCCAATTATTGGATTCAGGTACAAACTCGCTCCCGTTCTGCTGTGTGTACTGCTGCTTTGTGGATGAAGAGCTCTGCCTGCGTACAGGCAAATCACGTGCTTGATTGTACGCATGCTTTTCAGGGAAAACAGTGATGGTGATGGGACAGGAGGGAGAGGGACACCTAGACTGAGTTGAAGAGTACGGAAATTATGTATTGGTTAAGATACAGCCCTTCCTCCGTGCCACAGTCTCTCCCTGCCTCCAACCAAAGTATTGGAGGATTGCACAGCTAGGACGATTTGCTTTACATTCAGGGTGCCCTATACGTGAAGCTACATTTTCTGAATTGAGTCCTAATTAATTGCTTTCTGTCACGATATAAAGCAAGGAAGCACCTTGGCAATTCGCAGAGGGCCAAAGCTACGTGTGTGTTTCTCAGAGAACGAATGTTGCTCGTGGAACATTAACCTGGAGTGGGGGAAAATGCTGCCGGTCTATTTAAACATCTGGATCGACACCATGGTTACTATGGCAATGAATAAGTCACTGTGTTGTAAAATGGCTGTGTGTTGGTATGCTTGCTGAGAATCCACTTAACGGCTAAGTAAATACTCACTTTCAATTATGCCTGGACTTGTTTTATCACATGGCTTTGCAATAGCTGCTTTGTATGGTTTCTGTCCCTTTTCTGCACGGTCGTCTTCTTACCACTGGCATTTCTCCTTCTGTGGTACCGTGTTGCTTACAAAGAGCTTTCTGTAATTTTGTCTCCAAAACCCAGTGAGACAACAGCAGCGAGCAGTAGTGTGACATAGAAAAGCCATCATTCTGCACCAACCTGTGAGAGAGAGTATGAATGGCGCTTTTATGCGTGCCGTGGGGCAGTGCTTTCTGCTGTGCAGTTTCGCAGGCAGTGGGGAGTGGGGGAAATAACGAAGGCACTGCTTTGTTTAGAGCCTGAATTCTTCTTCAGTGAGGCTGTTCCTCTAATCAACTAAATTCTTCTCGTTCTGTTTTTATTCCCCTTGAATATCTTAACTGGGAAATGATAAATATTACTGAGGAAGAGCTAGGGATGTGAATAGCGCAACACTTCCACGCAGTCTAACTTTCCCGCTCCCAGATATGGTTTATGAGTTACTGAATTACTTATGCTGCTTTGTATAAACAGACAAAGACAAGTAGGTGGAAGTGAAAAATGCAGCACTTGGAAAATCAAAGGGTGGCAAGTGAATGGATAGTCTGTAGTTGAGCATCAAGAACTGAGGGAGCGGACACTGGAGCTCTATGTGTCTAATTTTACTTGACTGATCTCATCTGTCTTTTAAATTTATATAACAAATCTATTATCATGATAGTAGAATCTGTCTAGCGCAGATTTTTTTTCCTCTGGCTTTGCAAGTCATTGAAACCCCGTGTACACACTTGACAAAAAGATACTGTATTGGAAGGATTTTAGAAAGCTAATACTGTGTGCCTCAGTACGTGTAAAACACTGTTCTTTTGAGGTCATTGTGACTGAACTGCTTTGCGTATTTGGAACAAGACAACCCTTATATGCCTGTGGCTCTTTCAAGCACTTCAGCATAACAGATACAACAGTTAGCTGCCTCATGTAGCTGATGGAGATTAAATAATGTCCCGAAAGTGCATTCGGAGTTTTGCATGGCTGGAGTGCCATACAGGAAAATTGTTTCGATAGAGGTGCTAGGAAGGGCACAAACAAATTCCTGCCACGTGTACAGCCCTTAGGAGTTTGCTGGAGTGACTTCTTGAGGAGAGTGTTACTTACTTGAATTCTACTGCCTCAGGACTTTCTGTGTTAGGAATCTTGATGAAGAGGAAAAGAACTGAAATTAGCATTATAAAAACAAAAAGCATGATGGAGCCTTTTGTATGTTGAGAAAGAGGGGTTGTGTAGAAATCGTTGCTGTTGCCCAGTGTTAAATTTTTCTTTGAAGATTCAGATCTTTGATAAACATATGAGGCAGCAATACCTGCCTGTCAGTGGCAGAGGAGCACTGCCCGGCATCGCACACCATGTGACATTTCAGGGAAGAGAACTAGGGCAGAAAACTTGACAAGCTGATAGGAAGCATTCACATACAAACCTCTGAAGCTGTGGGTTTTTTCTTTCTTCTTTTAGGTACAGAAGTTTAAAGCACTTTAACTATGACATCTGCCAAAGTTGCTTCTTCTCTGGCCGTGTTGCGAAAGGTCATAAAATGCACTATCCCATGGTGGAATACTGCACACCAGTAAGTAGCTGTTTGACTGACCCTTACTGTCCCTTCTTAGCTAGAAAGGAAAAACTTCATTTCCTGAGTGCGAGGTAATGAAGCATTTGGGTGGGTTTTCTTCCCCTCTCTAATTAAACCACCTTTTACATACTGTACATGCCAGCAGTTTCTGATGCTTAGTAAAGAATACTCCAATGGTCTGAAGTAAATTGAAGTGCATTGTTTGTACAGCACTGTGTCATAATGTGTTACTGCGTGCTAATGAGCTGCTCCCCGTTCAGTGCCATGGGTCACTTCATGGATCCTCCAGGAAGCCTGTGATGTGTGTGAACACTCACTCGTACCTTAGGTCGCAGTGTTTCCTCCATCATCAGTGTGAGATTTCTCTTCCTTTCCTCGGCAAGTTGGCACTTCACTTGCTTCCCCCACAACACTATGTTTGCATTTTTAAGTTCTGTGTTATGCAGTGGTACCTCTGCATTGTCTTGTATTGTATTGTATGCTCGGTGGTATAAAATACCAGGGAAGCTCTCCAGAGCTGCAAGCCAGCGGCGCAGTGCAGATGTGCTGCAGCGATGGGGTGGTGTGGGTCCTCACCCTTGTTTCACAGCTCTCAAAAGGATCACTTGTGCGGAAACATTTCTTTCATACCAGACAGCTGGCAAAGGAAATTCCACTTCACTCTCTGTGTGCTCCTCTTTCTTCTTGCCCACTCATGACCAGCACAGAGGAGCATAAATTAGAGGAACTCTCAAGTTAGCCTTCCACCATGCAGAACGACTGAGCTTTCATCTGCCTTTGCTATTGTTTGTGGTGGTCTTGAAGCGATAAGCTCTCTGGTTGTTGTTTCCTGGTGCAATGGGATGGTCCCTAGGCTTGTACTTTCATCTACTGGTCAGATATAAACGGTGAAAGTAAAGCATCAAAAATATACCCGGGCTAGCCTCATAAAATTACATGAATGGTGCTTACATCTTCATCCAAAAAAAAAAAAAATGCATAGCCAAAATGAAGCAGACTATCAGCTTTTCTTGAAAACTTAGGAAAGTGAAATGTATTCCCCTAAAATATTATAGTAAAACAGAAATGGTATTTTTGTTTTAATTTATGGATACTTATTTGCGTTATCTATCGACTTTTGCAGTAGCACTTCACTGTCAGTATATAATCTGAATCTCTGTGACGTGCACTTGCGTTTTGTCGATACTCATGGGATGCTGCGTCATCCCTGAGGGGTTGAGGGTGCTGGAAAAGGTGATTTGCCCGAACTGCTGCACAAGCTGTAAGTGCTGGCGCTGCCTGGGCAGGTCTGAGCAGACTTCTCCATTGCAGGCATTCCTAGGGCAGGCGCTCATCCCCCGAGTCTCCTAGGCAGAGAGAGGCGAGTTAGAGCGTTCCTCCGAGCTGCAGCCGAATGCCTCCTCACTGAATTGGCTGGGGCCTTGTTGCTCTTACACTTGCTAAGGGGCGACGTGGGAGATTTGTGAACGGTGCACAGAGCTCACAGCGCAAACCAGCATCTTGCCACTGTTCTCTGAAGCTGTTCCTAATAGACGTTTTGGGGCGAGAGAAAGGAACAAGGATTGAGAGACACCCTCACAGCCCGCAGCGATTCGCTGCAACGTGGCTCCACCAGGTCTCTGTTCTCCCTAAAAGTGCAGAGCGCCAGTAGGTGAACAGGGTGGTGAGCGGGAAGCCTGCAGCCGCATCCGGCTTGCTGGGTCAGAATAAAGAGCCATTCACAGCCGGTACATTTTTTTTGTGAATGCTGAACTCCAGCAGCCCGTGCTAATGTGCTGTGCCTGGCCGCACTACCAGCCAGTTAAACTAGAGAAGGATTAACAGGGCCGGGGGGAGGAGGGGTGGAGGGGGAAGGAGCAGGAATGGGGGTCGCAAATGTGACGCACAGCAAGCCCTGATCTTTTTTGTGTTGCTGCTATTGAAAAAATAAACCCAAGGACTGTGTGACTGAACAAGACATCCGCTGAAGCTAGCGTGTCTAGCGTGTAATTGTTTTCTGAACGAACAAAAGGGGCTTGCAGGTGGCAGAGCATTTTTCCCTCTTCCTCCAGACAAATCTCTCACCTTAAGATGCGTTTTGGCAGACAGAAGACAAGTGGCGCCTTCTTCGATGTATCTTTGCAATAGGTAGATGTGCACAACGAAGTGTTTCGGTACTTTTTTATTCTCCTTTACTTCCCCTGCAGCCTTTAATACTGCTTAGGGGAGATTTGAGAACCCAAGCTACATATCTGAGGGATGTGATAACTTTTCCTGTCCTGTAAAAGATTAGGCCGGAATAAGGGCAGGGTATTTCCCTAATTTTCATTTAGACAGAAAAATTGCAACTATTATTCCTGAAAGCAACACAGATGGATTTATTGTTCAAAGAGAGGGGATTTTTAAAGAGGCTTCAAATAAAGCACAGAAGAAAGCTTCTAGACTGGGATTTAAATGTAAGATCATTTTTGCTGTTTGGGTTTACAGAACAGTGGCACACCAGCATTAAGCCACCTTGTTAGAAGGAAGCATGGCAAAGCGAGATACCTGTCTACAGCCAGTGTTTACAGTCCAGGCTGAGGTCTGGGATGGGGGTTTGAACAAGGCAGTTTCTTAAATCAAACTGGAAAAAGCCAGATGGTGGTAACACTCTTCTAATGTGCATAGGAAGAATTACTACTTCTGAAATATTGCTGGTTTCGGAATAGTTTTGGAACACACTTGACCCAGGTGCCAATGTATTGCTTCAGTTTGAGAGAACTGGGATGCTGAAACTCCACTGTTTCTTCCTCCTAAACCAGTTCTGCTGAGAATTTGGTTTGGTGTGATTTTACCCTGATAATCATGTGTAATGAAACGTGTAGAGTAAATCAGAAAGTTTGCTGAAAATAGCCACAATTTATCATCTAATCCACATAATAATCACACTTCCTTTGCCTTCCTTGTGCTCTTTGAACATTTTTATACGACGCTTGGATCCTAGGAGAGGTGCCTGGTGCTTCTAGTTGTCACTAGAAGATAAATTTTCCTCTTGGGATTTTTGTGCCACCAGCTAGATTGGGATGTTTCTGTGCAAACACACCGTTCTGTGGTTTGGTTGTTGTGCAGAAGGTTCAGGGTAGCCAGGGAAGACTAACAGTCCCAGGAAGGTCAAAACAAACAATGTTTTGTTGTTAATCACACCTGAAATTACAGTCAAGTGCAATGGAGAGCGGTCACAACACTGGGAAATACTCAAGGCAGGAACAAATGGTTATAAATGGCACAGGTGAGCAGACCGGACAGAAGGCTGTGCTTAATCCATTTATAGCGAGGCGAAATATTACAGGTTTATTCTCTGTTCCCAGTGGATGTGCTCTGCGTGCTCTCCTGATGCCAGCCTGCTTAAGAGCTCTCACAGCAGGCATTGCCAATGGCAGTCAGCGGAGAGAATTCCCTCCTGCTGGGGCATGCCAGCCTACCTCAGAAAATCCCCTTTTCAGCGTCCTCTGGGTGGTCTGGGCATATTTAATGCCTCCCTTTCCCAAAATGCCTCTACTTCTGATGTCCTGAGGAAGTGGTACTTAATATTATTGAGCATTAGCTCAGTTTCTTTAAAATACAGATGCTGCTGTGCAGGCCTGAGGGTTCAGCTCTATTACTTTTCTGCCAGTCATTTATTTACTCCCACCAAATTTTCCTACCAGACAGCGTGACCGGAAAGAGAGCCAAATTCTTTTCCACTTTTATGTGAAGCTTATAGATGTTGTCAGTACAAGGATAATATCTGTCCTTTCTGTAAATGCATTTCGGTCCTTCTGCAGATTATTTTTCAGGGTATCCTTAATTTTTCTACCCAGGCAGTCGTTAAAAATACATATATCTGTGTTTCAGCAGCTCTGTGAAGGTTGGCTTGACTGATTGGTCCCAGCACCTCCTTCCTCTCTGAATAGAAGGCATAGAACTCATTAAAAAATGTCAGAAAGATTAACTTTTCCCTCATTTCTTTCCTTCAAATTAGATATACTGGAGAAGCAAGATCGTTATGTGGGTCAGGAAGAACTTAATTTGCTGTAGAAGAGCAGTATTTCAGGGTCGAGTGTCTCTGCGAGGTGCAGAGAAGGGTGTGCAGCCTGACTAAAGTAACTGAAGTCTTCCATTAAAATTCTTCAGAAAATCTCCTGACTCCTAATCAGGCTTGCAAGAAGTCTTGCATCTTCCCAGCAGACAATCCTTTGAACTCTTCCTGACTCATTCTGGTCTTTAGGAAGCTAATTCCGCTTTGCGCTCCTCTGCTGGTCTCTACAGCAGCAAGGGAAGCCGACTGCAGGCAGGGGAGTGGAAAACTCTGCAAAACTCTCCTCTCCTCAGGGTACTGAGCTTAAACGCCCGCTAGCTTCAGATTAAACAGGTGCAGGCAGAAATAACTGATCTAAGAGCCTTCAGCAGCTCTCACCTGCTTTTTGTTTCTCTTTGATCAAAATATTAATGGCAGAGAAGGCTGAGAACAGGGAAACGGGAAAGAAGACGTACCAAGAGCACAGGCCTGCTCTCGTGGGCTGACAAGTCCAGGAGACGTAGGCGGTGAGCGTGTGGCAGGAGTCGGGATCCAGCCAGCGAAGCAGCTCGCTGGGCATGCAGACCTGCTGTGTGTTCTCTGTTACAGCCAGTCTGGTGCTGAACAAAAACCAGGCAGAGTCCCCCGAGCCAGATGAGGAAATGACAAATTCATGTCATATGATGTCACCTGAGATGAGGCATGAGCCTGTCAGGGGCTTCTGGAGCTTCCCTTTTTCTTCTTACTTTCTGGTAGCAGTGTCCCTGGATGGCCCTTTATAAGGTGACGATGATAAATAAATCAAATTTGCATTTCCAAAGGTCGGGCCTTTGGCAGCTCTGCTTGGAGTGGCCACAGCACTTCCAAGGGGCCCAGCACAGGAAAAGGCAACAAAAAAAAACATAATAACCTCATCAAAGGTGATTTCATTGTGATTTGTGGCTTTCAGACAACTTCAGGAGAAGACGTCCGTGACTTTGCCAAGGTACTAAAAAACAAATTTCGAACAAAAAGATACTTTGCAAAGCACCCCCGAATGGGCTACCTGCCTGTGCAAACTGTCTTGGAGGGAGACAACATGGAAACGTGAGTAGCTCTCAAGTGTCTAAGTAGCAATTTGGTACGTTCTTTGAGCTCCCCAGCTGGTGCCAACTCCCTTCACTTCCTAAATGCATAAAGCCTCTTTATGTCTTTCATTTCTGTTAATCTCGGCTGGCAGGAAAACACAAGCTGGGATTCCAATTGCCATTGCTTTTATCTGGTTTCACCTGTCCTTCTACAGGAACTTCAGCTTCACTTAGTGAAAGAAAAATGCTGCCTGTCTTACTGATAGCCTTGGAAACTTCAAAGTTTGATGTGGCAATTTGGAGACTAATGTTCTCTTCATTAAATTTTTATTTTCTTCCAAATGGGTATCTTTCTGTGTTTTTATTTTTTTTTAATTAGGCTACTGTATCTGTAAGTTTCCCAGCTGATTTAATCTTTTTCTCACCCTATAAATTTAGTCTTACTAAATAACTTTGAAGTCTTTATGGAAAAAAAATAATTAAAAGGAATGATGATGCACATGGAGAAATCGATGAGTAACCCAGTTCCCTTTGGGTTGTTGTTTTTTGGTTTGGTTTTTTTACGAGTTGTTTCATGGCAATTGCACGCAGCTTGTCCTCGCTCTCTTTCTCTTTCCTTTTCCCTCTCTTCTTTAATTTTAGATTTTTTTTTCCCCCCCTCACTTTTTAGTTGGTTGCTCTTCACAGTTGTTCATGTTGGTCTGTTTGATTTCTGGTTTTCAGTTGTTGTGGTTTATTTTTTTTTCCTTCTTTTTTTTTTTTTTTTTTTTTAACCTTTCTGTAATTATTTTGCCGCTGAGTTTCTTCTGCCTCTCTCTTCACCTCCTCATTTTTTGTCTTGCAGTCCTGTTACTCTGATCAACTTCTGGCCAGTAGATTCTGCGTGAGTACTTTTGCTGAAGTGTGCTGCTGCTGCTGCTGCTACTGCTGCGTTCCCTCACCTTTTGTTTGTTTCTTTCTTCGTTTAGTTTTGCATAAGTTCATTTCCTTCTTTCTTTATGATTAATTTCTTTGATGCGCTCTCCTGATGGAATGTTTTGATCCCAAACGAGTAGAATGGGATAAAACCAGGAACTCCCAGCAGTCATGGATTGTGTGCTGTATACTCTTTCTGGAGTATGTATTTTCATGGAATTAACAGGGATTTTGGTGCGGTCCTACTAATGCTTATGAGAGTTTGTCATTTAAAAGCTTGTGTTTCCGAGTGTCGGTCCCTCTGAATGTATACTAAACGCTTTCTGAAAGACAGAAATTGAACTTGATGGATTTAATTCAGCTTCAGGAATGACATTGTTTTGTAGATAAAGCTCTGATTTGGTTTTACGGGCAACCGTGCACGCTCGTGCCCCGATTTAATCCAAAGCTCACTGGATATTTTACAACAGCTTTTTACACACAGTAAGATTTGTGAAGGCAGGTTGAAATGGAGAGATGTTTACTGTATTTCTTTCAGAAGCTCAACCACAGGATTTTTCAGCTATGAAGTGGATTTTCATTCTTGCACCGTTCCTGCACGTGCATTGTCTTACTGTTGTAGTAGTACCCTCAGTTGTAAACTAAAGAGATATTTATATACACATACACACACACACACACACACACACACACACACTCTTACTGTTGTGGCATTTGCTACTACTAGTGTTACATGGATGATTTTAGAATAATGTTAAATAAGAATTATTTTTAATTCACTTATTGATAACTAATAAATAGAATTTATATATTTCTACATGGTGAAATGTATATGGCTTGCACCTTCATTGATTTTTTTGGTAGAATAAACAACAGTGAAATGTATACACTGGAATACTGATTTATAATTTTCATTTGGAGCACAAACCATTGGGAAGTGAAGTGCTCTACCTCTAGGAGACTCAAGCAGACAAGAAACGTGTCTGGTGCTGCAAACCTCATATGGTGGAGGAATCACCCACAGAAAATGCCAAAAGGCTGGAGCCAGACTAAAATAGAGGGACTTTGAGCTTTAGGATGCTCTTTCACTTAGAAACGCATCTGGGGGATGATTGCAGCATACTGTGTGCTCAGCTGTGGATCTAGATTTCTTACCCTTTAGAAAAATTGCAAAGTAAAAGTCACACTCAAAGAAAGCTCATATAACATGGAATGTCGTTGCTGTGTCTGACACAACATGAAATTAAGTTGCCATAACATGTTGAATTCTAGTTACTTACGGCAATAACATCATGATTTGCCTACGCAGCTTCAAACCCAAGGTCTTGTGTCGGATACTACTGCGAGTTTAACTCGCTTGTAATGCCTGAGAACACTTGAGAAACACTAAGAAGCAGGATTTGTACAGAGAGATTGCACCTTTTATCTGACCAACTCAGGTATCTTTGTGAGCACAGTCCTCCTGTGTGGTCTGACAAGAAAGCAGAAAATTGGGAAATGCCCTTCGTTTTGTTCTGCTAACTTCCGTTCTTCTCCTTCATGCTGGAGGACCAGGCTTACAGCTTGAGTTACAGAGCTACCCAGGTTTAAAGCTGTTTCTCGGTTACAGGGCTGATTACAACAGCAACAGCTGAACCTCTTTGGTTATCATAAAACTCTACTGAGTTTTCTACGATACTGCCTTTTTGGGGGCTTTTATGGCAGCTTTCTGCTAATCTTCAAAGTACTCCAGAAGGGCAAAACCTAGCAGCGTTCAGCAATGCTATCCTGACATTGACATGTGGTATACATGGAGCTGTTTATAAACATATATGTATAATTTTTTTGTTGGAAGTTCATGATTTTGACTGCTTATCGTGCAGTATTTCACAGATATTCTGCTTGCTGGGCATTAAAGGGACAGCTCACACTTTTTGTGAGAATTTGCATCCTTTTACTTGGGCTGTGGGCTGTCAGTGGCACAAATACAATTTACTTGATTCTGAATGTTCAAGAGGCATCGATTGAAATGCTGAAGAGCAAGAAAAGTGCCCTCCTTGTGCCAGCCAGGTCTCCGGGGATGCAGGGAATTGCAGAAAGTGGTATTTGCCACTCAATCACTACTTGACTGGAATTCCCCAGGCTGTTACTGCAGCCCCCAGCTTGAGCCATGCAGCTGCGGAGCCCTTGTAAAGGGGGTGGTTATCTTGGCTAAATATTGGCTGTGTCTTTCAGCCTTCTTGCTGACTGTTCAAACTCCTTAGGTGGGCCGAATATGTGTCTTCAGAAAAGAAGGAGCTTTAGCACCAGATGGTCATCTAAGAGTATGTCTACAGAGCAGCCTGCAGTTCAGCACAGTCGTTCCCAGGCTTGCTCAGAAACTGGCAGAAGAGTACCTCTGAGTGGCTAAATTCAACACAGACTGCAGTGCTGCTCAATAGGTTTGCTTTCTTAAGCAAACTTTTAGAAAGCTGTTTGAGGTAGATGTTCATTGCAGTATTTTCTGAAGTGGAGACAAACTTGGAAATGTAGGCCCATCCCCTACCTGCCATTGATGGAGAGACAGAATCAGCTTCATCAAGTAACACAGCACTGGGTTGTCTTTAAAATACATACATATATATATATATATATATGGTACACCTTGTTAGCTTCTGAAGTTGAAGCTTAGTTTCAAAGCAGCAAGTACACAATCATGCAGTCAGGACAGTCTTGCCTTGCACTTCTGCCAAAAGGGACACCTCTTCATTGCCCTGTTCATACCAACCAAGTGCTGTCCTTTTCTTCGGGCTGGTACACATACATATGCAGTGCCAGGCCAAGAGGGACTAAGACTCAAACCTAAAGCTACTTTTTGTGGAAGGTGTCCCTGCCCATGGCAGGGGGTTGGAACTAGATGGTC
Organism: Hypotaenidia okinawae; assembly: GCA_027925045.1. NCBI lineage: Eukaryota > Metazoa > Chordata > Aves > Gruiformes > Rallidae > Hypotaenidia > Hypotaenidia okinawae. The sequence continues at coordinate 126,644,283 of BSDF01000001.1, forward strand.
TTTGAGGTCCCTTCCAACCCAAACCAGACTGGGATTCTGGGATTTTAACATGGATTTCCTAGTCTAAGCACAGTATTAGCAGCAACATTTGTGTGTGTGTGTTGAAACCAAGGCCTCTTCTCTCATAGTACCAGCTTAACATCTGCTGTAGGTCAAACAAATAAAAATGTAGGGATAGCATGAATTTATCAGAAAACCGTTATTACCTTGCTCCATAATCCACTACTCTAGATAAATTGCATCCTTTTCCCCGCTCTTCCCTTCTTAGACAAAATAGGCTCTCAGGTTGCAGAGAAGCGATTGCCCATGCACACCAATCTCAGCGGTACTGAGGAACTCTGTGAACCGAGTGTTTATCCTCTGGTGCGCTGTGCTATTGTCTGAACATGTGATGGGTAAAAGTGCAGTCGGAGGCCAAAGGCCATTTCAGACAAAATGAGATCCATGGTACTTGGTCTGTAATTCTTAAGGAGAAAAACCTTGCTGTTCTGTGAAAAGGGACACTAATGGTGATGAATTTTGTGCATCCAGCATACAGCTGTATGAATTCAGAAGGATCCTAATTTTCTAGAGCCTTTTTCAGGCTGATTGGACATCTTCCAGTTTTCTAATCTAGTAGATTTATGTGGTATTATCAAACTCCTAACACCAGGAGCATTATGGACAAGATTATTACAGTTTGGGTTTATAACCAGTAAATATAAAACTTACCTGCTCATGCAATGCAGGGCAGCCGATACTGGGCAGATACAGCCTGAACCACAGCACCCAAACATTTTAAATGGGGTGAAAGTCTTTCCTCAGTCAGGTTTAGAGACAGAATAAAGATAAGTAGTAATCCACTAAAATATGAGATTGCCACACAGTTTGGGAAGATGCATCTCTTTTTGTTATTCCAGTACCTACCTTCACAGTACGTGAAGACTGTCAAAATACCACATGGCAGCAAAGAGTGCTCTGAAATTCCCAGGCAACTTAGTTTAATGGTTCCAGAGTTAAGACTGTAAGAAACAATACTCTGATTGATAAGGGAAGTCCCACGAATTGTATTCATCAACTAATAGCACTTCATCCTATCTGATGTGTCAGGCAGAAGAAACCCAAAAACATTTGGCAGTGTCCTGTATAACACACTGATCTATGGCTCAGGATTGCAGCTCTGGAAAGATGCTAGGCAAAATCATGGCTGTCTGCAGAGTGTTATTAAAGGCTCATTTCAGGCATCTAATGTTTCTTGTATTTATTTGTAGTTGCTTGTGGAGTAGTCCTTAAAGACCCTTTTCAGGTGGGGTGTGCTGGAAGCAGGCACTGGAGCGGGGCAGGAGGCAGAGGAGCGATTCCCAGCAGGGTTTTCTCAGCTGGCGCAGGGCTGCGCGCAGAGCAGAATTGCTGAGGAAAGAGGCAGACGTGAAGGGAAAACTGGGGTGAAAGCTCATCCATAAATCCTTTGGAAAAGGGTTCTTTGGGAATTGGTGTAAAGAAGATTCATTGCAACAGATGGGTTGCAAAATGGTCAAAATCCCCAGTGTGGTACCACAAAACACTGCACCGATGGCTTGAGGAGGCACATGCAGTGCCTGGAGTTACAAATTGCTGTTTATCAAACATAGCATAAACGTGAGGCACAGAGGTGTGAGGGTGTAGGCATAGCTAAGTGTCTTTTACTTCTGAAGGGGTATTGTTTGTGATTAATCAGTGTTTTCTGCCTTATAGGCCTGCCTCGTCCCCCCAGCTTTCACACGATGATACTCATTCACGCATTGAACATTATGCTAGCAGGTATGAGACCAGCTGGGTGTTAGGCAGACCTTTCTCTAAACAATCATTTTTTAAAAATGATAATAATCCCAAAGGCTACCTACTACCTGAGCGCTTCTTAAAGAAAGACAGTGTTTGGGGTTTGGCTCTCCAGGCTCTGGGCTGCAAAGCTTCGTCCCTGGTTGCTGTTAACTAGCCTGTCAATTAACTTGCATGCCAGAGCACCTCAGTGGTCAGAAGTGGCCTTCAGGTCCTGTGGGGTCTTCATTAAGCTGTGCACTCAGGTTTCCTTCTTAATAAGGCCTATAGTGACAGGACAAGGGTTAATGGTTCTAAACCAAAATAGAATAGATTCAGAGAAGATAGAAGAAAGAAATTTTTTTAAAGACGAGGGCGATGAGGCCCTGGCACAAGCTGCCCAGAGAAGCTGTGTCTGCCCCCTCCATGACAGTGTTCAAGGCCAGGTTGGATGGGGCCTTGGGCAGTCTGGTCTGGTGGAGGGTGTCCCTGTCCATTGTTAGGGGGTTGGAACTAGATGGGCTTTGAGGTCCCTTCCTGCCCAAACCAGTCTGGGATTCTATGATTCTACATAGGGTTTTGTTTTTAATATTGACCCTGGTGTAACTGTACAAATCAGAAAAGCAGAAACCTCCAAGCTATGTGTATGTCAAGTGACATTTTAATGTTAAGTAACTCACCTTGTGGAATACCACAAACAGGATTTTTCCTTGATTCGGAGGATTAAAATAGTATATCACTGCTTTAGTTCACTTACCTGCCTTCATACTGCTCTTAAGAATCATAAAGTGGGTTAATTGCACAATTACAAAAATTTACAAGGGTCAAGGTAAATGAGAAATTATTATTAGAAGTTGTGCCAACCTCCTATTTCGCTCCCTGAAAATCACTTGTTCAGGAGAGTTATTTCTGAATAAGCCAGGACATGTGGGAGGGACTGAGTGCTGAAAACCAATGAGAAATGGCTGATCTTTACACTTCTGATGATGACATTGCCAGGCTCAAAGCAGTTTATGTAATCCCCTGGCATCTTAAGGCCTGCCTTTGACTGAGGAATTATTTAATCGTGAAGAGTGGAATATAACCTCAGAGAAAGGATTGAAAACTTAGAAGTGAGTTTAGCCAGGTCATTGTAATAAACAAACAATCCTTTGTGGAAGCTTATTGAGAAACCTTTTGATAGTCAACAATTAAAGAGTGTAAATTAATTTGAGTTTCGAATTCATCAAAAACATCATGCTCTTCAGTTCTTTCAGGAACATTAGAGCAAATAAACTTTCTGGAGAACATAATTGATTTTAATGAGTCTTGTTTATTTTTCCATAGGCTAGCAGAAATGGAGAACACCAACGGTTCTTACCTAAACGATAGTATTTCACCTAATGAGAGCATGTAAGTAGGCCGCTTCAGTATTTTCGACACGTGTTTTCTTGTGAAGGTTCATGTCTTGTAATGAAATTCTGTAGTGCTGAACCTGCATGGCCATGTAGCACATCTGGTTCAACTTCGTGATGAACTCAGGTTCTTTCAATTTGTATCATAGCATTTATATTTGTGGTTTATAGCTTAGTACCAAACTTATGGAACAGATGGTTGATACCTTCAACATGAAAATTACTGATTTATTAAGCAAAGAGTTCCCATACTACTCAGCATCTGATGTGTTTTAAGGACAAAGCTGAAAAGATAAGCCTTCTATCTGAACTGCAAGTTTAATCATGGTTAGATTGCTCTAAGCTAGCAGCTGTTGTTGTGGGCAAAGTGTTGCTGAGACAGTTCGTGGGCCTAATTGAAACCTTTGGTCTTCAAATACCTGAAAGAAATTGCAAGTGTAAGCGAGGAGGGACTTGTCCTTACTGTGAAATACCAGAAGAGGTAAACTTAAAGTTGGACAGATCCCTGATAAGTATTAATTGTACTACTCTAAATGTAAAGTCATAGGTAAAAGATTTCCTTTTTAAAAAGCGGTTCGCTCTGATGTCACACTGAGACCTTTTTATGGTTTTCTGACATGGCAATATATTTATTCTCTCTCATTATTTTCCTGACCTGTTTATTCCCTGAAAGGACATAAAACTAGAAGACTGACTGTAAGTAATGTTTCTGAAAACAGGATAGAAGCACATAAGTCATTGTCACACTTGAAAATTTGGTCTTAGTTAATTAACTAGGAGAAGCCATAGCACAGATTCTAAATCAGTCAAATATGAAAAACAACTCAAATCTCAACCTTTCCCAAAGTGTTTTCTTCTATTCTACATATTCTCGCCCTTACCACAGTTTAAGGAGTGGATGTTTTTGAAAATTCAGACAGAATCTTCTTGTTATTAAATTTGTAGCGTTCCTTTAAAGCATTGGCCAGCGTTCATTCACTTAAGTTGAGATTCTGAGTCATTAGCATTGTATAACATTGTTGTGAGCCTGGGAGATGTTCTTTGATAGTAGTAAAGCTCACTCTTTGTTTCGAAATAGTTTCTTTTTTGATTTACCTACCAACTTAGAAAATCCCTTGTCCAACCAAGTACTTAATATATTGGTTCAAAAAGAAGCTAAAATGACATCTCAAAACTCCATGTTCACGAAATAAAGGAAAACTTTGCGTGCAAGTTGCATGTACTTTTTTATTGCTATGGATATATGGAATTTCCTGTTGTCCCCACTGTAATATTTCAGTGTCCTTAGTCACAAAATCATACATAAGCGTTATCTTTTGTATTACACTTTGGCCTTACTGTTTAATTCAATCTTTGATTCATTTAAGAAGTTAACCACTGACTATCCAGTTCATTACTCAGTTTGTACTATTAAAATTAGAATAAATCAGTACATTCTGAATTTTGGAGGAAGTATGATCCAGGTACAAATTGCAGCAAAATCAAAGCTCACCATGAATTCACAACTGTAATTATTTCAGGTTTGTTTGTCAGGTTATGCTTGGATATTGTTTATTGAATATATATAGACTACGGTCTAAATGGAAACAAGGAAAATTTTAGGTTTTTGAACAACAGTTATTCAAAGTGCCTGATAAATTCTAGATTATAAATGTGACATTAAAAAAAAAACCAACCAAGACAGACTTATTTTGTTATACTATGTTGTTGTTGTTGTTATTTCCAGAAAAACTCAATTCCCAACAGCAGTGTCATTTTTTTCTGTCCTTGACTTGTGGGGTTACAACCTACCGCAGTTTCCCATGGTCACTGCTGGTGTAGCTGCATAGCTTAGTTTCTGGATGCATTTCCTTGGCACCTAAAACTCCTTATTTTAATTCCTAGAGGTGGTCCAAGTCTTCAAAATTGGTTTGCTTTACTCTTCCAGGGATGTTTCTGTTTCAAATGCCAGACAGTTTAAAGGGCAACATAAATTTTAAAAAAAATAAAATGGAGCATATTTATAATCTGACAATGTACAACACTTGTAATTTAAAAAACAAATCTTAAAAAACTCCAAGCAAACTCAGTGAAAAGTAGGCTGATTGTATTAGATTAAGTTAATACTTTAAATTTTTTTGCCCCATTTGCAATTTCATAGAGAAAAATACACAATTTTAGGACACCTTCACTCAGTAAGGAGAAGTTGTAGGTCAAGACCAAATGTCTTGCCTGTACTTGAATGACCATTGCACAACATAGGTCAGGCAGCAGAAAATGGATTTTGTTCTCAGGCAAATTCCTAATAGCAGTTAAGCAAAAGAGGAAAGCTGAGGTTGCCAGCCGTGGCAGAACTCGGCTTTAAGTGTCTGAGAGGTGGACTCTGCAGAAGAGGAAAATTACCAGAGAGTAAATGAAACAGTTCAGCAGATTTTGCTTGAAGGTACATTGCTCAGCTGTTATTTACAAAGAGTTCAGCAAATCCCTTTGTAAGAAGCAAGAGACTGGGAATGAATCATGTTCGCTGCAAAGTTAAAAATGAGGACGGGAACAGCCTGTTTTATCCTCCTGTTTTCCAGCGACGACGAACACTTGTTAATCCAGCACTACTGCCAAAGTCTGAACCAGGAGTCCCCCCTGAGCCAGCCCCGAAGCCCTGCCCAGATCCTGATTTCTCTGGAGAGTGAGGAAAGGGGGAACTGGAGAGGATCCTTGCGGACCTGGAGGAGGAGAACAGGTGGGTTGTGCTACCAGCGGCCCCAGCCCTCAGATGCACGTGGCAGGGGCAAGCGGAAGGTGTCTCTCTGGTAGTGATGGGGCTGACGTCCTGTGTCGTTGTTTTGTTCCCATTTCCCATGCAGTGATGAGTCAGCACTGCTTCTTTCACAAAACTTCCAAAATGGCAACCTTCAGAGACATGCATGGGTCACCTAACGCTCATGGTGCCACCTGTGATAAGCTCTGCTTTGTATTTCCTTCTGATCTCTTCTGGTCTCTTTTATTTCCATGATAGGAGATTTCCGTACCCCTGTCTGGAAAAGGCAGGCAGAAGTTCTTGGAAAGACAGGCTTTTCTCAGAAAGGTTGGCCAGTGGGATACAAAAAGTTTGGAGATTACCTCAATTCACGCAAAGTAAAGAATCTGTGAAATAATTATCCTGTACAGTTAGGTGAAATCCACTTTGATAGCATTTTCTGGGAGAATATGAGTTATAAAGTCGCATTTTCTTCAGGCGGGTGAGTTCTTTCATTAAAACTTGGGTCCACTTTTTCTGTTTGGCATCATCTGACATTTCATAATCAAATGTAATTTACCACTTTTAATTTCAAGTTTAATTGAAGTTATCTTCATTGGTCACCAAGTAAAACCCAAAACCAAAGAGCCAGGCTGCAGCATCACACCGCTGCATTCCCATCTCTATGGTATGCTGCAGTCTTGGGCCATTAGCATAAAAACTGGTAGGTCCTGAGCCTGACAGCTTCGTAATTGCAACCATGAACTACCAGAATTAGGCTGTAAGATAGAAATCATGTAGAACTGGAAAAAAAAACAACTTAGTATTTTACTTCTGCTATCTTCATCTTCTGTAGTAAAGTTTGTTGCTATTTTCATGCTTTTTTTTCTCCTAGCTTCTCAAAGAGCTAGGTACTTCTGTGTACATTCAGGTCTTGATGCAGTAATCCTTTACCATAGTCATCTCAAGGAAATAATGCAAGAGTTGGCAATGTCACAGATATGCATCAGTCTTCTTTGGATGGTACTAATCAATTATAGTGGTTCCATCACTCCACCATCTCCAGGGCACTGGGGTTGGAACTTCTTGACAGAGAGTCCTGGACTTGCAGAATGGCTAGAGTTGGTTTGGTCATGGAGAAGCCTGGAGTAAGGTATTTTGTCACCTGGAATAGGAGGAAGATTTAAATCTGCCTTGTGCTTCCTTCTGGACGTGCATCAGCTGCTCCTCTGCAGAACGTCAATTCTTTGGTTTAAGTAAGAGGAAAGAGCCTGTTCTCCATAAATGCCGGGTTTTATTTTTCCCTAAACTTATTGTCTATAAATCTCCAGTAGCAAGGGCAACTAATTTAACTAATAGTTTGTTCCACACATGCTTTTTTTCATTCTAGTTGTAATTTGCTGTGAGAGTTTCTTTTTTTAATCCACCGTTATTTTCTCATGCCCTCATGTTTCCAGTTATGTTGTACCCTCTCTGTGTTCAGACTAAAAAAATCTTCAGGTTAAGCTTTAAGGTCGAACTGCTAAAATCTAAGTGCTTTCTCTGAGGAATTAGTAGCTGAGAAATCACCTGGAGATTATGTTTCTGCTTGCATGAAAAACGCTGGCACAATGTCAGATGGACGTATAAATAATAAACTGGAGAGGGAGGATTTTTTCAGGAGGATTTGGGAGAATGTAGAGGATCAGTGGGCATAAAGGGTGAGGAAAGTGTCTCAGATGGCAAGCTGCAGTAAACAAAGCTCTCAGTCTTTGAACAGCAGTGAGATTTTGCTTGGAACAAACCCCAAACTTCCTACTATGTATTATCTAAAGCCCAAGCACTTTTTCCAAAGCGGAGGAAAATAAGTACTTTGAAATAAGCCATCATGGTTTGTATGCAAGACCTGTGTACTTAAGAAATACTGTGTAACTAGTACTGTACAGATAGCAAAATAGCTTAGTTTTCAGGGGAGGGATGTTACTTTTTTAAACAGTACTGGGAAGAAATAAAAAAGTCATACTTTTTTCTGTCTGTATACTAAATAAGCTGCCCACCAGAAAGGAGGGTAGCTTTTAATGTAGCCTTATTTTAGATTAGAAATGTGGTACCCATGGCAGGGGAGTTTGAAGTAAATGTTCTTTAAGGTTCCTTCCAACCCAAACCATGCTGTGAATCAAAGATTCTATAGGAACATTAGAAAAAACTGGAGTTCAGACAACTAAGTAGGCTAAAAAGTTCATTTTTGTGTATAAGCCTTAAACTTCAGTGTGAGCTTTATTTCATACAACAAGTACTAATGATGAAAAACATGTTAAAAGACCTCTGACAGAAATTACACCTTAAAAATGCCTGGTTTGAAATTTAGTTTAAACAAGAGTTTAAACTATAAGCTTTGCCTGTTGTTTTCTGATTTGTACTGTTAGAGGCTCAGCCAGGGGTGGGATGCCACCGTAAGAAACCCAGCCTTTTGTGGAGGCTTCAGGTCTCAGTGCAGCAGGGACAAAGGGACTGGTTTCTTTAGGACAGCGTGGAGGTCACACTGCTGTGATTTTCATTGATTATGACAAAATCATGACTTTGGTCTCTGCAAACCTCTATAAATAACTTGTACTTAAAATGTGAGGTGGATGTTCAAAAACAAGCAAGTTCTTGTTGTTCTGATAGCTTGTCATCGCCAGTAACTATGGTTTTAGGGAGGAAACACTGATTCCTGTTTAGTAAAATACGCTGTTCAGACAGGATCGCTCAGGAGTCATTCATGTAACTTACCTACCTTTAAAAAACAGTCTTGTCCCTTTAGATTTCTCTTTCCTAGTCTTTCACCTCCTTTGAGCTTGTGCAAACTGTTTTTGACTGTTGCCAGAGGTAATCAACAACCTGGGACCTTATTCCTTACCCTCTTCCAGTGGGTGAACATGTGATCCTTCCCATGCTGATCCTAAAAATGCCCTCCGAGTGAACACTGTTTATTGCTGCAGCATGAAGAGCCAGTGCATCTAGTGCTTGCAGATGAGCTGAGCACAGTGCAAATCATGTTGTGACCACCCAGTCCTCTGCCCAGCCTTAAAGCACCCGGATTGTTTCATCTCCATTGTAAATACCTCAGGTCCTGCCATCAGAGTGCATCTGCTTGCAGGTGGTAAGCTGAACCTGAGGCTTATGCCTGGGAGAGAGAGTGGCTGGACAGCCAGCAGCATTAGACAGCCACCCTTTCCTGCCCACACTGACCAACTTGTGTTGCATGTGCTTCTGATCATTTTTGACAAGGAAGATCACAGATCACAGAATCACAAGATTGGAAAAGACCTTTAAGATCCCCAGGGCTCGGTGTTGGGTCCAGTCCTGTTTAATATCTTCATTGACGACCTTGATGAGGGAATAGCATCCACCCTCAGCAAGTGCTGATGATACAAAGCTGGGAGGAGTGGCTGACACGCAGGAACACTGCGCTGCCATCCAGAGAGACCTGGACAGGCTGGAGAGCTGGGCAGGGAGAAACCAGATGAAGTCCAACAAAACCAAGTATAAAGTCTTGCACCTGGGAAGAAACAACTGTTTCTATCAGTACAGGCTGGGGGATGACCTGCTGGAGAAGAGCTCAGTGGAGAAGGACCTGGGGGTCCTGGTTGATGACAGGTTGGCCATGAGCCAGCAGTGTGCCTCGGTGGCTAAGAGAGCCAATGGGATCCTGGGGTGCATCCGGAGGAGTGTGGCCAGCAGGTCAAAGGAGGTGATCCTCCCCCTCTACTCTGCCCTGGTCAGGCCCCACCTGGAGTATTGTGTCCAGTTCTGGGCTCCCTGTTATAAAAAGGACAGGGATCTCCTGGACAGAGTCCAAAGAAGGGCTACGAAGATGATAAAGGGCCTGGAGCATCTCCCCTATGAGGAAAGGCTGAGAAGATTGGGACTGTTCAGCCTTGAGAAGAGAAGACTAAGGGGGGACCTAATTAATGTTTATAATTATCTTAAGCAGGGGATGCAGGGGGAATCAGCCAGCCCCTTTTCAGTGGTCTGTGGAGACAGGACAAGGGGCAATGGCTGCAAGTTGGAGCATAGGAAGTTCCGCACCAACATGCGGAAGAACTTTTCGCAGTGAGGGTGACAGAGCCCTGGCACAGGCTGCCCAGGGGGTGTGGAGTCTCCTTCTCTGGAGAGATTCAAGACCCGTCTGGATGCCTATCTCAGTGACCTGTCCTAGGGAGCTGCTTTGGCAGGGGGTTGGACCCGATGATCTCTTGAGGTCCCTTCCAACCCCTACAATTCTGTGACTCTATGATCATCGAGTCCAACAGTTCCTGTCCTATGCTAAATCATATCCTGGAGTACCTCACCTATCCATCTTTTAAACACATCCAGGGATGGGGACTCAACCACCTCCCTGAGCAGCATGTTCCAGGCCCTGACAACTCTTTCAGTGAAGAACTTTTTCCTGACATCTAATCAGAACCTGCCCTGGTGGAGGTTGAGGCCATTTATCTTTCTCTGCTCTATCATGTATTAATTTACAGTCAGAATCAGCACATGCAGTCACTTCTCAGCAGCTCTTTTGGAAGGTGCATCAGGTACCAACAAGAAGCCATGGTACGTTATTAAAAGCACTTCACTGTCCCTTCTCTTTCTCTTCTGCTCTCCACAGTTTCCTGCTTTAAAAAAAAAAATACTGCCTTTCTGATTTTCAGCTGCAGTTTCTGGTCTCTAAATATTTTCATCTTGACTTGTTACTGAAATGGAAATACTGAAATTTTAATTCTGATGCTTTGCTTTTGGATAGTTTTAAACAACCTGTTGCCTATTTTGAATTCTTCTGAAATGTATTATCTGACTTAAAAACTAACCTAGCTCTGACTGGCTGGTTTTTTTCAGTTCCAAGGACCTCTTGTTAGATATTCATTATTTATCTGCTAGCATTTTGAGACCTTGGTCCTTTTGTAGCTTGCAAACATGCCTTCCTTAAATAATTTATGGGTAAAATTTTACTGTTAAATAATTTATATTTGCTAAAATGTGAGCATTTTAGAGAATCTTTTCAACTGGTGAAAATGTTTCACTTGAATATTAATCCTTCAGACTCCTGCTGTCAGTTTTATATCACATGGAATGTTATGATAACACTCAGTAGACATAAAGCAGACATAGAGTCAGAGAGTCATTGAATCATTTGGGTCGGAAAAGACCTTTAAGATCAAGTCCAGCCATTAACCTAGTACTGCCAAGTCCACCACTAAACCAAGTAATCTTGCTGCGGAAGGCATTATTAGAATCACAGAACAGTTTGGGCTGGAAGGGACCTCAAAGCCCATCTAGTTCCAACCCCCTGCCAGGGGCAGGGACACTCTCCCCTAGACCAGGTTGCCCAAAGCCCCATCCAGCCTGGCCTTGAACACTGCCAGGGAGGGGGCAGCCACAGCTTCTCTGGGACATGGTGCCATGGCCTCACCGCCCTCACAGGGAAGAATGTCCTCCTAATGTCTAATCTAAAGCTGCCCTCTTTTAGTTTAAACCTATTTCCTCTTGTCCTGTCACTACACTCCCTGATAAAGTCCTTCCCCACCTTTCCTGTATGCTCCCTTTAGGTACTGGAAGGCTGCTATAAGGTTTGCCTGGAGCCATTTCTTCTCCAAGCTAAACAGACCCAACTCTGTCAACCTGTCTTCCTAGGAAAGGTGCTCCAGCCCCCTGATACCTCTGTGGCCTTCCTCTGGACTCAGTCTAACAGGTCCATGTCTTTCTTGTACTGAGGACCCCAGAGCTGGATGCAGTACTCCAGGTGGAGGTCTCGTGAGAATGGAGTAGAGGGAGAAAGGCACCTCGCTCAACCTGTTGGTCATGTTCCTTTTGATGCAGCCCAGGGTACGTTTTGCTTTCTGGGCTGCAAGCACGTATTGCCAGATTATGTTGAGTTTCTCATCCACCAACACCCCCAAGTCTGTCTCCTCAGGGCTGCTCTCAATCCATTCTCTGCCCACCCTGTAGCTGTTCCTGGGATTGCCCAGACCCATGTGCTAGACCTCACACGTGGCCTTGTTGAACTTCATGAGGTTCACATGGGCCCAACTCTTCAACATGTCAAGACATCCCATCCCTCCAGCGTGTCAGCTGCACGACACATCTTGTTGCAAACTTGCTGAGGGTGTACTTGATCCCACTGTCACTGGCAAAGGTGTTACACAGCACCCATCCCAGTACTGACCCCTGAGGAATGCCGCCCCTCACTGGTTTCAGTTTGGACACTGAGTTGTTGACCGCGACTCTCTGACTGTGACCTCCCAGACAATTACTCATCCTCCAAGTTGTCCATCTGTCAAACCCACGCCTCTCCATGTTAGAGACAGGGACATTGTGCAGGACAGTGTCAAATGCTTTGCACAAGTCCAGTTAGATGATGTCTGTCACTGTTCCCTTACCCACCAGTGCTGTAACCCCATCATAGAAGGTGACTAAATTTGTCAGGTACAATTTGTCCTTAGTGAAGCCATGCTGACTGTCCCGAGTTGCCTATGTACTTTCCACATGCCTCAGTATAATTTCCAGGAGGATCTGCTCTGTGATCTTGCCAGGCACAGAGGTGAGACTGACCAGCCTGCAGTTCCCTGCATCTTCCTTTTTCTCCTTTTCAAAAGTTGGCATAAGCTTTCTCATTTTCAAGTCACCGGGAGCTTCATCAGAAAGCCATGGCTTCTCAAATATGATGGAGAGTGGCTTAGCAACTTCATCTGCCAGTTCCCTCAGGATCCACAGATGCATCTTGTCAGGTCCCATGGACTTGTGCACCTTCAGGTTCCTTAAATGTTCTGTAACCTGATCATCGCCTACAATGGGTGATTCTTCATTCTCCCTGTCTCTGCCCTGTGTGGTATGCTGAGAGCCCTTGCTGGTGAAGACTGAGGCAAAAAATTCTGTTGAGTACCTCAGCCATCTCTATATCCTGGGTAACCAGGTCTCCAGAAGGGGGACACATTTTCCCTTATCTTCCTTCTATCACTGAAATACTTAGAGAAGCTTTTCTTTTGTCCTTGATGCCCCTGACCAGATTTAATTCTACCAGGGCTTCAGCTTTCCTAACCTGATCCCTGGCTGCTCAGGCAGTTTCTCTGTATTCCTCCCAGGCTACTTGTCCTTGCTTCCACCCTCTGTAGGCTTCCTTACTGCATTTGAGTTTGTCCAGGAGCTCCTTGTTGATCCATGCAGGCCTCCTGGCATTTTTGCCTGACTTCCTCTTTGTCAGGAGGCATTGTTCCTTGACTACAAGCCAGCTATATTGGGCCCCTCTTCCCAACAAGGCTTTGTACCAAGCAGATCCCCGAAAAGGCCAAAGTCTGCTCTCCTGAAACCCAGGGTAGTGAGCTTGCTGTGTGCGCTCCTTGCTGCCCTGAGGATCTTGAACTCCACCATTCCATGGTCACTGCAGCCAAGGCAGCCCTTGAGCTTTACAACTATATTGCAACAGAAGAGAAAAACCCAAACCATTTTAAATCCATGCCAAAAACATGTTGAAATTTCCTTTCAGAGTTAATTTATTTCAGGAACAGGGGAGACAGATTTTTGGTGTCCATCTAAAGCAGTATGTTAGGTTGCACTGTAGGGTAGGTTACGCTGACTAGGATGTGCTGCACTAACTTTCAAAAGAAAACATATGGATTTGCAGTGACAGAGATTCAGAACTTCTGGCACAGAGTTAAAATAATTTCCTGCTATTTTAATGACTAAAGAAAGTGACACTTCCCTGATTTTTCAGTTGAATCACAAACATAGTTTTGTAAAAGGGAGACTTCTTTTCCATCCTCCTGTGTTCCTCCCAGCTCCTTGCTCTACTATAACAGGAATGTAGGAAAGGAGATCTCTCTGCTGAGCTCTTTACCTTGCCTTTGCTTTCCTGAATTGCATCGGGAGTGCACCAGGCTGTGTGCCACCAGAGAACCACCGACACCTCAAATCTCAAAGCTGCCCCATTTCCATGTAGCTGCAGGTGTTTCTTCAAATCTGAAGATTGATGAATGGCCTCCTCAAATAATTTCCTTCTGTGAGGTTGCCAGTAGTGAGAAATTGGTGTGTTTCATGACGAGGGTCCTTTTTGGCATTTATTTTGGCATTGAAAAAGTAGAACTAGATCATCTGACTGTGAAGCATTGTGAGTCGATGTTGGCACTCTAATGAAGGACAGGGGTAGGTAGATCAGTTACTAGCTTTGTCTGGAAGAATATTTTCAGTGAGGGTGGCAGAGCACTGGGACAGGCTGCCCAGGGGGTTGTGGAGTCTCCTTCTCTGGAGATATTCAAGACCCGTCTGGACGCCTGTCTGTGTGACCTGTCCTAGGGAACCTGCTTTGGCAGAGGGGTTGGACTTGATGATCTCTGGAGGTCCCTTCCAACCCCTACAATTCTGTGAATCTGTTTCTTCAAACCATGGGTTTTCTGTAGGGAGGTAGCAAATAACATGAATTCAAAGATTCTCAATTGCCTGTGAGAGGACCACTCAGCAGATGGGGTCCACTAGGATTTCCGTCACCAGGCAATTAATGCTGCCAGTGATAGATGTGATTAATAACTCATGAGCTCTTTACTACCCAGATCTTTACAGTTGCATAAATCAAGGTTACATTGCATGCTTCCTCTGTTATTTTTCCTCATGAACGCTTCAGAGAGGTGCAAGCATAGCAAATGGGATATACGGGGCTTTTCTTTGGCTCTTCCTCTTCCTGAAGCAGAAGGTATTTTCCCAGTGCTGAGAAGATGCAGCAGCTTTGTTTGCTCTTGGGAGCCAGCTGTAAAAGTCACCCAGCCTGAGCTGTGGTGGAGGGAGGCTGGGTCTCCCAGCACTGCCTGTGCTGGCTCTGTCTCACTCATTTAGAGAGGATTATGCTTTTATCCCCTTTCTCTTACTTCCCATTTTACGCTGAAAATGGCAGAGCACACCTTTCCTTGGGGCATGGAAGCTTTACTCTGAGGGCTCTGGGCAGCGCTTTGGACACCTGGCTTGCAGCAGCAATCCTTTGTCACTGCACAGCTTAAAACTATTCCAGAAGTAGGAGTGTGAGCAGGTTGTTCTCTCCTCTAGGATTTGCTTACAGCAGCTTGCTTTTTTTAAAACATTTTTTTCAATGTTCAACATTTTTCCCTGATGGTAATACACATCTTCATTCCAATATGTGAGCTCCCAGTTATTGTGCTGTTATTGATCATCTGCGCTCCGTGTTGCTCTCAGGGCTCTGAAGGAGGTTGCTATGATGAGTCGTAATTCTCTGGACTAAGGACTGTGTAGCTGGACTGAAAAGGTGCAGCTGGAAAACTCAGTGACACAGGTGCTCTGGGCAAACTCACATGTGGCCTTCAGCACAACATGCCTTTGTTCCAACATCACAGTATTTAATTAAAGAACTCTCAAATTCAGGTATTTCTCTACTTGGATACTACACAGTATCCTTTACACTTTTTAATTTATTTTTTTTCTTTAGGTTTTCAGAAAGAGTTTTAAACTATTTTGTATCAGACCTGAAGGTATTTGCATCTGGATTATTCCTTGGTCCTCACTTATTTTTCCATAAAATAGTTACTGGAAGGGCTTCTGTGTATTGATAGTTGAGGCACAATAATTGTGGATTTCTTTGAATTAAGGTACGTGATCGAGTTGCGTGTATGACTGAGTATAAGCACTGATGTAGTTTCCCTTGGGTGGGATATTTTACCTTTTGCTCTGCAGCACTTCAAACTTGTGAGCCTGCTTAGGTAGAACATTGCCTGTTTTGTTCAGCTGCAGCATTCCTCACGGGGCAGCCACAGCCACGGCCTACAGACACTGCGACAAGCAGGCCTGACGGTCAATCCTGTATTAACCTTAGTATGCAGTAGCACTGTTCCCATACTCATTCCTATTCCCCTCTCTATTTTTATTAATTATTCACTGGTTTGTTCAGCTAGAGGTATTAGAAGATAGTGTTGTGTGGAAGCCAACACCCAGTACAGCCCTTCTTTCCTTCTTCCAGACAGTTTTCGTGGACTTCAATTCTGTATTGCATTAAAACGAAACACTTTATTTGGAAAAAACACAACAACCCACAAAACCAAACCCCTAAACAAAACAAACCCCACCATCTCCACAGTCTCTCCTCTTTGTGGGGGTTTTAGAGAAATCTTGATTTTTTTTAATTTTGGAGCAACTTGAAATTAAGAATTATCAACCCCCTTTTTTTTAACCTTTTGTAACTTGTGCAGAGGAAGGATTATGTAGGTCAGACACCCCTTAGGCATCATGTGCTTAGGGGGTGTCACAGTCCCAGGTTAGGACACATCCATCACGCAGCTGCTGTGGTGCATAAGTGCTTTTGAAGAACAGCCAGCAGCCTGCCTTTGTCCTTGGTATTGCTTTCTTACCCATGTGAAATAACATAGACTGGTTTAGTTCTTGTTCTGGTCACAATAATGTACTTTTAGAAGTGTTTCAGAGTTTAATAAAGTTTATTGGGAAGCTCCTGAGGCGCCGGTACGCCTCCAGACCGAGCTGTCAGCATGTATTGGGGTAGAACTGACAAAAAGTGCCTGTTCTCACAACCTCAAATAAGAGAGAGTCGGGGGAAAAAATAAAATCTGGGTCACTGCTTGTGATGAGTAAGCAGTTACCAGAGTGCCAAGCCTTTTCTCCCCCGCTCTGGGAAGCTGTAACGGGAACATCATAGCAACAAGATCCCAGTGCAGTTTATTAGGTCTCCCTTGCCTACAAAGTTTCTGTGACGAGTTCCTATTTTTGCATTTTGGGACTGTTTTATCCCTGACAAGGTTTCAGTTTCTTACCTTCTGTGCTCTTCCTGCTTGGTAGAAGGGTTTTTTTTTTGCTTTTTTTTTTTTTTCATGTGGATCATTATAGAGCATATTAATCTATGAAGGGTTTCACCAGAGTAAAACGGGAGCTTTATGGAATAGAAGTATGAGCTTAGCAGTGTCATCAAGTTAGAGAAGACTGCAGCAGGTCAGGGCAGGCCCCCTGGAGATGGAAGTGACCGCCTCCAAAGTCAGCGCAGCGTACTTTTAACAGATGAGCTCACTGATGTGGCTGTTCCTCACCTGAGGTCAGTGATTTCAGGGCTAGGCTGGAGCTGAAGTCCCGAGCGTGAAGGAGGGAGAATGCTGTGACCTGACTGATGGCAGCAGGCTTACAGATGAACCCTGGCCTGAGTTCTGTGTTCAGCTCTGCCTTTTCAGGCCACCTTTCTGCCTTGGCTTTCTCAGCTGCCAAACAGGTAGGCCAGGCAGGAGGCGTCTGCTTTGATTAGTGTTTGTAAAGCGCTTTGATCACTCAGGGTCCTCTTCAAGCCCAAATTACTCCAGTGTATCCGTGCGTGGAAGCAAACAGGCAGTTCGACTTGGGCTAGGAAGGGTAAAACACAGGAAGCCGAGGGAGGGCTGAGCCCAGGACGGACCTTACCGGCCTTTGGGAGGGTGCCTGGAGCCCAGCCAGCGTTGCCTGCCATAGGAGGGAATTAACTGTGAATCCTGGCAAGGCAGAGAACCTTCAGGCAACGCAGGTATTCCTAGTTCCTGTTCTCTGCCAGGCATAAGCCTGCACACACGGGGAGAGAGGGGTGAACCTCTGCCCCTCTCACCGAGTCAGATACACCTCACCAGAGGAGATACCTTCCAGCTGCCCAGCAGCAGGGTAGCCTGCACCAGCCAATTCAGCTTCCTAAAGCATTTACCTCCTCCTTAACTTCTCAACAGAAACTTGCAAGCGGAGTATGACCGCTTGAAGCAACAGCATGACCACAAAGGACTGTCTCCACTGCCATCCCCGCCAGAGATGATGCCGGTTTCTCCACAAAGCCCCCGGGATGCTGAGCTCATTGCAGAAGCCAAGCTGCTTCGCCAGCACAAGGGCCGGCTGGAGGCCAGGATGCAGATTCTGGAGGATCACAACAAACAGCTGGAGTCACAGCTGCACAGGCTGAGGCAGCTGCTGGAGCAGGTGAGTCCTCAGGCCTTTTTTTCTAGATCTCAGTGCAGTCATTTTCCAAACAGGGTGTGAAGCATTATCAAAACCAACACCATAACCAAGAAGTCATAGCTGTAGAGGCTAGCCAGAGAAAAACCCTCTAAATTCAGGCTGCAAGTGAAATCATGTTTTGGTGTCATTTAACTTCTTCCTTCCTTGTTTTATTCAGAATTCAACTCCATTTTTTGTACTGATGTATTTACTTAAAAAGAAACCGAAAACTCTGTGTTTCATGGAATAGATAAAAAATACAGAGATACAAAGATTTGTGCGACTGTATTGAGCTATGACTAACAATCTCTTCTGTTTCTCCTCGGTTTTCAGCCGCAGGCAGATGCCAAGGTGAATGGTACAACACTATCGTCTCCTTCTACCTCTTTGCAGAGGTCAGACAGCAGTCAGCCAATGCTTCTTCGTGTAGTTGGCAGCCAGACTTCAGAAACCATGGGTAAGATAAGAAAGTTCAGATTGTCATTAAAAAAAATAGTAACAGTCACATTTTCCAGGAATAAAAGTCCTTAAAGACAGAAAACACTCTTCTCTCTTGTTTAGTTCAGGTGAGAATGAAGTAGGCGTCTGCAGTGGTCTGCAATGTCATCTGGCTGGTTGCACCTTGCATTTTCATTGTGGTTCAGGCTTTTCCTTTTGATCACAGTGCACACAGTAGCACCGGGTATTTGGACATTAAGCACAAAGAGCAGCCAGGGCTTCACTTCCAAAACCAGGTTATCTCTAGAAAGCTAACGATTTCATTCAAACCGACTTCCAGCTATTAGGCGTGACATGGCTGATTTAGATGTACATAGTATTAATTACGGCTAAGAGATTAAATGTCTGATTAATCATCCCCGTGTTAACTGGTATGATCTTGTTTTTATTATGATAGGTAGGATTGAGCTGTCACTCACAGGCAGCGCTCATCTAATGTCTTTTCTAAGCACCACACCGGATGTGATAATGGACATCATGTAAGTTGTGGAGTAAGGTTAAGTAATAATATGCCTTAGCTAGAGGCTGGAATTACTATTTTGGTGCTTTTAGTAACTGCTCTGTAGCATTTTCCTAATTTCTTATCTGCTAAGTATTTAATAAGTATTTAATACCAAGCAGCAAGGGTTTTCTGTTAGTAAAAAAAGCAATCAACCGTTGCAGCATCTGTAGGCAAACGTGCTTAAATCGTTTCGACAAGATAATATTTTGAAGTCTGATGATAATATTCAGCTTCATACACAGAAATGTATTTAGTGTATATAAGAGAGGGGCTTTGGAGAGAGTGTGAGTCTTAAGTGAGAGCTTTTCTCTTCACGGCGGTTGGTGAAAGAGTCGTGACAGTGAGAAACTTCCGCTCTGCCTGACGTGCCATCGTGGGGCGGGGAAGCAGCGAGCGTACACAGTAACATGAGCTGGTACAGTATTGAACAAGATGGGTTCTGTATGGCCTACAACCAAAAAATGTGACATAAATTGCACCTTTAGGAATGCTTAAGTTAAATCCTGGGGGTAAGAGTACACTCACATGCAACAGCAGTCGTCTTTGCATCTTTCTTTAGTAGTACTACCCTTTAAGCATAGTAAATATTTTGCCGTTTGTGGTGTACATGGGGTAGACAAAATGTATCAGTGGAGTGCTTTGAATCAGCTTTTTAAAGAAATGTGAATTCCATCACATAAAATACATCCATTAAAATGCTCAAGAAAAGATGGGATGACAGTGGTTCCCAGCCTTCTTACTAAAAGCCTTGCAGTTTCATATTATATCCTTTTGCAGGACAAAATACAATACTGTACTTCTTCTCATTTGACTCGATAAAAAATTGTTCCTATTTAACCTGTGAGACTGGAATTAATTAATTTAACACACACAGAATCACACAAACCATGAAAGCTTTTTAAAGCAAATATTTAGGAATTACTTGGAGTTTCTTGTTTGTTGGATTGAGCCAGTGCGTGGAAGGACAGTGAGACGTTGAATAGTTATCAGTGTGATTGTGTTGAGACTCGGCAAAGCCACACTGTTGGCAGTGGGGAACGAAGCTTATGAAAGGAATGACTAACCGAGCTAACAAACCACAGCTAATTCAGTTTATCAAGTCTCCTTTCACACCAGAAAGCTTTGCTTGCTAGTCTGAGAGTCTTGTGAAGCGTGACTGAAAGCGTTCCTGAAGCGAGAAGGGAACCGGATTGATGTTGTAAGTACAGCTCCCGTGCAGTATTCACAAGCGTGTGCTCAGCAATGAGGGAGCTGTCATTTTCAAGAAAATACTGGGGGTCCCCAGGTCTCTCAGACAGTGAGGTAATGCAGTGGAACACAGACCCACTGCACTTCTCTGTCTCCCTGCTTTCTCACTTCTCTGTCTCTCCGCTTTCTTAAGGAGAGATTACTGTAAAAGGTTTTCCACCAGCAGTGTTGTCCTGCCTTCTGGTAAAAGCAGCAACCTACATCAGATCCTGTCGTACAAAGAGAAGAGTTTATCCCTCTATAACCTGAAATACAGCTGGGCAAGTGGAAAGGTTCTGCTTCTCTTCTCATAGAGTGCTAATGGGAAAGTCCTGATCATTGGCTTTTCTGCCCTGGTAATGGAGGCTCAGAGGAGACTCTCTTGAGGCATGTGAGCCAAGAGGCTGGTGCTGAACTTCATTTATTCAGGAACCACCAGAATATCTGAGACCCACCCAGCTCCCCAGGCCATTTGTAGAAATGTGAGTGGGGAAGACTGTTGGGTAGAGAGGCAACTGAGGTCTGAAAGTGACTTGACTTTTGTTGAGTTGCTTGG
Source organism: Hypotaenidia okinawae (assembly GCA_027925045.1). Taxonomy (NCBI): domain Eukaryota; kingdom Metazoa; phylum Chordata; class Aves; order Gruiformes; family Rallidae; genus Hypotaenidia; species Hypotaenidia okinawae. The sequence goes on from BSDF01000001.1 coordinate 126,664,901, forward strand.
CTCATGTCTTATTTTCTCATTTACTGGGAAATGCTAAGAAAAATCTTAGAATGATAGAATACATTAGGTTGGAAGGGACCTTCAAAGGTCACCTAGTCCAAACCCCCTGCAGTAAGTAGGGACACCTTTAACTGAACAGGCTTGCTCAGGGCTTCATCAAGCCTGACCTTGAATATCTCCAGGGATGGGGCCTCCACCAGCTCTCTGGGAAACCTCTTCCAGTGTCTCACCACTCTTATAGTAAAGAACTTCTTCCTAGTGTCTAATCTAAACCCACCCTGCACTATCTTAAAATTGTTGCCCTATCGTTACAGACCCTTTACAAACAGCCCCTCCCCAGCTTTTCTGGAGGCCCCTTCAGGTGCCAGAAGGCCACTATAAGGTCTTCCTGAGCCTTCTCTTCTCTGGGCTGAACAGCCCCAAGTCTTTCAGCCTGTCTTTGTAGGAGAGGTGCTCCAGTCCTCTGATTGTTTTTTGTGGCATTCCTCTGGAGTCACTCCAACAGATCAATGTCCTTCTTAAGCTGAGGGCTCCAGAGCTGGACACAGTACTCCAGGTGAGGTCTCACAGAGCAGGGTAGATGGGGAGAATTACCTCCTGTGGACCTGCTGGCCATGCTTCTTTCCATGCTGCCCAGAATGTGATCAACCTTCTGGGCTGCAATTACACATTGTTGACTCATGTTGAGCTTTTCATCCACCAACACCCCCACATCCTTTTCTGCAGGGCTGGTCTCTATCACATCATCTCCCAGCCTGTATTGGTAGCGAGGCTTGTCCTGACCCAGGTGCAGCGCCTTGCAGTTGTCCTTGTTGAGCTTCATGAGTTTTATAGAGGCCCACCTTTCTAGCATGTCCAGGTCCCTGGATGACATCCTGTCCCTCTGGTATGTCAACCACATCGCTCAGCTTGGTGTCACCTGCAAACTTGCTGAGGATGCGCTCGATCCCACTGTCTAAGACATTGATCATCCAAATGAGAAAAAAAACAGTGCATTTAAAATAAAAGATACAGCAGTCTTGAGGCCCAACACCGTTCAGTTTGTGTCAGCGCTTACCAGGACCTTTGGAAATGGGTACCTGTCCTCAGTTCTTGGCCAGGGCAGCAAAAACACTGGCCTCTCTTTTGATCTTCAGGGCCAGGTGGCTTTCTGCAGGCATGCTGCTCAGGTCCTCAGCCCCGTTAGAAGCAGCAAGATCTCACTCTGAGCTTTCACCTTGACACCCAGCAGAGGCTGGAAGGACATTACTTTTGTCTAAGGCACTTCTGCTGGTGCAACACTTGATGTGAAAGTAACTCACGGTGTGAGTTGATTTGTGTGAAACCAACCAAAAGCTGAACAAACCGCAAGCAGTCTCGGCAGCTATTTTTAGACCATTAATGGAATAAAAGAAGCTGATCTGAAGACGGTCACTTCTATGAATTAGGTGCTTCTTGCAGACACTTTACCCCACTTCTTGTACAGGAGTGGGAAGAATTACTCTTGGTCAGTGATCACTCCCGTGAAACTCCTGGCCCTAAGGTGAAGCCGACACTAAGCCTAGTAATAGGAAATAAATGCAGTCCTGAAGTGCTCCTTTAGAATCTCTTTCAGGCAGCTTTCCACTAGCACGGAGCACCTCAGTGTTCAGAGGATGTATATGCTAACAGAAAACCAAGCAGTTTATTCCTCAAGTTGAGTAGGGCAGGGCATAGTAGAATAAAGGGTCATTAAGTCATTTTGAAAATAAGGATGTACCTCTCAGGCCAAATTACTTTTTTATTGTAATAGAAAGAAAATAAATCTATTTAAAAAAAAAAAAAAAAGGAGACTCAGAGCCTATCCTTTAGGTGTATTCTGTTTTCAGATGTTTAATTTGTGTTGGAGTCTAGGGTCTACAGTAAAATCAACATATGGATTTTAGTTATCTGAAGCCATGACCAAAAGAAAAAAAAAACAACCCAGTAAAAGCAAATGTATTGCATTTCCCATTAAGCTGCTGCCCTGTAATCAGGTTATAGAAATTATTCAGTGGGAGAAATGTATTTCGCTTTATTAAACTGCTGCTAAACCCTTTTACAGTACAATTGAATGTTCTTGGAGCGCCAACCTGATGCAATTAAACTGTCAGAAATATTAATACTGATACAGATGAGAATCTGCCCTGTACTGATGCACGCAGCTAGGCAGAGCCGCGCTCGCACGAGCCCAGCGCGATTAGAGAGCTGCTCGGTGGCAGCACTCCCAACAGCGACTTCTTTCTCCATTAATAGCAGAAAAGAAGCCGAAACGACGAGTGTCATTTTGTGGAACTAAAAATGTTCCTAGCAGACATTTTTACCCTACTCCTTCTACCAGAGCAGATTATTTCTTAGACCCCTTTTTACGAATGGAAGTCGGTGTTAATTGTTTAAAATTCATGCTTTGATTTCACTTAGATCCTTAAGAAGGAAGAGGAACGTAATCGTCAACAAAATTCACCTTTTTAAATTTTGATTGTCTCCTAAGGAGGAAATGTGTTTCGGTGAACAGCCTTCACGGAGGCCGCTGGCAACAGCAAGCTCTTAGCAAATGGTTTTGTAGGGGCTCTCACGCAGTGGTGTGGATTTGCTTTCCAGGCGAGGATGAGCTGCTCAGCCCTCCCCAGGACACAAGCACAGGTCTGGAGGAAGTGATGGAGCAGCTGAACAACTCCTTCCCCAGCTCCAGAGGTGAGCGCTGCTTCCCGCGGCAGATGAGAGAGAAGAGGACAAAAGTGCTTTCTGTTCCTTGGTGTTTTCAGGGGGTTGTGCTCTGGTTTCAGGTTTTTTGCTTCTCTTTATTTTCATTTTAACAAGAGATGTAGAGAAACCTGTCTGTCTTACAGTTCAGAAGCAGCTTTCACAAGCAGCCTGCTCCCCCTTTACCTTGAGCTACCTCCACAGGTAGCCCTCACTAGATACGTGGATAAAACAATACCTGTCTAAGACTCTTTTTTTCCCCCAGCATTTTTTTCTCTTCCCTTTTGCCATGTTCCTTTGCTCACAGCTTCTCTCCTTTCCAGTCAGTCCCCTTGCTGATTTATTTTTAACATTTCTTTGCACATCTTTTTCTGTCCTTACCTTTCTCCAAGAAGAATCTTTATTTTTAACATGTCTTTACACATCTTTTTCTGTCCTTACCTTTCTCCAAGGAGGATCTGGTTCAAAATTATTAGTAAGCTCTGAGTCAAAGTTCTCAGCCTCGTGGCAGTTGTGTCCAGAGGGATGGAGGTAAAACAAGTGGGACGCTTGTTTGTGTGGTGTAGGGCACGCTTGTGGGTACAGCCACAGCATTTCCTTCAATGTTTCCTGTTGTTTGCTAAAGATAAGCTTTTATATTGCTGGCATTTATTTGTTCAGCTTTTTTCCATTAAAGAGGGCCTTTCCTGAGCCCAGAGATATTACAGTGCTGCCAAGAAAGATGGCTTATATTCCTAGTGGGAGATGGGAAGTTTGGGATGTTAGCTGTGAAAGAAGGCTCAGCCTTCAACATCTTGGCAAAAGAAAGCCCCTGTGTCTGTTGACAGCCTGTGTGGTGGGTTTCAATAGGGGTGCTGACTTGCACAGGTTTCACACATCACCCAAAGGTTCCTCTTTAGCAGGTAGATGCGTTGACCATCACGCTAGGCTTTCAGTGGAGTTTTCTCTGTGCTTTGATTTCAGAGGAAGCTCTCACCAGGCATCGGATGTGAGCTGTGGGAAAGGAGAAGGCAGTATAAACTGCCTAAGATCTCATGCTATAGATAAAAGATGGGATCATTTAGAAAGAGATTATCAAAGAAAATCTAACACAGTGTATTGTCAACAGCATCCATCTCCACCTCAGTGTTATGTGAAAAAGTTGTATGTCCACAGAATCATAGCATCACGGAATCATTAAGGTTGCAAAAGACCTCCAAGATCATCTAGTCCAACCTTCCCCCTACCACCTATGTTACTTACTAAACCACATCCAGCCCGCATTTTGCCTAAATACTTATTATCAGAGGCAACAGATGAAAAATCTGCCAAATGCTGGTACATAGATAAAAATGGACATATATTTAAAGTTGTGTTTACAGGGTTGACACAACCAGTGCTTTCTTATCAGTGACCTATCATTTGTGTGAATATGTTGTATTTAGGAGATGATCTTGCATAATCTTATGTGTCTGGATGTAGGTGCCCCATATGTTAAAACACTCACCCAGTGTGGTATCTAATTGGTAATCATAGCTGATGACATATGTTGACAGTGTTTCTTTTAAAAAAAACAAGCTTAATTTTAAGTAAAATAGGAGCAATTTACAAAGGAACAGTTAGTGAGGTACTTGAAATGCAGCCATTCATTTCCCGTGTGTAAGTAGGTAGAGTTTGGTCTGTTAGATAGCACTCCCTACTGATGGAATAGCAGAAGGGTTTAATTCTATTTTTTTTAGTGGAAAATAGAAAGGTTCATCAATCAAGCTGGCAGAATATAAAGTGGGGTTTTTTTTTGGGGGGGGGGGGAGTGGAAAGGATGGTGACATCAGTTAATATTTTAGTTCTGTAAGTTTAGCTGTAATTGCACATTTTCATTCTGGCGATGCAGAGTGTAGCCATTTAAATACAGAGAAAGAATGTATTCCCTTACTTCCTTCATTCCTAGAAGAGATTGCAGCTTACAGGCTTTCCTGCCTGACCTGCAGCCGTAGAGGACAAAAGCACTCTCTCGCTACATGGAGGGCTGTGAGCAAGGAGGAGGCACAGTCTTTGTTGGACATGTGTCTTCTTCTGTCCTCCTCAGCCGACCCACGAGAGGAGCTTCAGGTGCAGCAGCCAGGAGCAGGGAGGGGAGGTCAGGCAGAGTCAAGCTTCCCGCAGGAATTTCCTTCTGAGTTTTCTTCTGGCCCTGACCGAGGCACAGTTGGGCTGGGAAAGAATCCTCTTCCTCTCTCTTTGGCTACACAGAAAGATGAGTATGACTGGGAGATAAAGCAGTTCGCTTTTTGGAGAATTGTACCAGGCTTTGGCTAAGGGGGTTAAGACCTCGATTAGGTTTCTCCATCCTTCGTGTATCTTTTGATCCATCAGCACGAATGCCAGGTTTGTGTAATTGCTTTTGGTTGAGGGATAGGAATGGCCATGCCCTCTGTGAGAAACAGGTTGTCCTGAAACCAGTGCAGATGAGTTTCCACTCCTTGGCTGATACAGCGGGCGACTGACACCATCGGTTTTGCTGAGATCTCGTGCAACCTTCAGTTAGTGGAGTCTTCTTCTACTCCTGTTCTAGTGATTGAATGATACTCACCCGATGCCCACAGAAGCAAAGCTTACATCCACACAGCTGGCTTGCCACAGCCTCATGTAGAGAACCATCACCGTGAGGTGAAGGATGCTGTGGTCAGTCGGATTCCCTGGGCGTCAGGGATGTGACTTGTGATTTATGGGACTGCAGGAAGGAGGAAAGGAAGCAGGGTTGACTCATCTCAACAACCCACTGAATCAGGGGCCTTCTTTGCTGCTGAAAGGTGCAAATCTGTATCTCGGGTTTCCAATCTATAACAACAGTGATATCAAAGTGTAATTGCAAAACTGTGAAAGCAGTTTGCAAAGCATTCAGAGAAGAGGGTGTCGTGTAAGAGAATAGGTGTGGTGGGAGTCATAGTGTATTTCTGTGCATTGCAGGTTGCATCAAATCTCAAGCTATTTGTAGGTACTCAGTAAACAGAACAATAAGACCAAACAAGCCATGAGCACAGATCTATAAAGAGTGTATTTTCTTACGTTAGTTCTTATTAAATAGAATTTTTAAGAACTGATAGATGCAGAAAATTTGGCCATCCCCGTCTGGCATTCAGAACATTGAGGGGGGATTGGGGCACAGGAGCTTGTGAATACTATTTGAAAGGTGAATTGAAACTACCTGGGTGAGGTGGCACCACACGTGACGCATACTGTCTTTAGGAATTAAAACTAGAAGGAGGATGGAATAAATGCCCAAGAGTGACAAGTGCTACAAGTAGCTTTGTTTATTTGTATACTAATGCTGTAGAAGTCTGCTGTGCTATTCATAGACCGTGCAGTTCCAGAAAAGCTACAAAGGACACAAAGGGGTACTCATCAAAACTGTACCTAGATCAAACATGAGACTAACAATATGAAAGCCAGGAAGAAGAAAACATCCATCCAAATAATGTGAAATTTATACGTGGAATCAACTGGGGAAATGTAGGGGTGTATTTAAAAACCTGGGAAGTTACTGCCAGGACATTAAGTGTGAATTTCCCTTGTGGCCCATAGAAATGAGCATGCTGAGTTTCAAATTAAAGGTCCAGCTCCGGCATGTCCCAAGCATAGGGAGTGAGGCTCCTTTTGAATCAGGGTTATAATTCTGGATATCCTATTGCCATTGGGGTAACAACAAATTGGAGGTGTGCAGAGCTGTAAGACAAGGATGAACTGGACTTTCAAGGCTTTGGTTCATGAGAGAAGTTCAGAGCTGAAGTGAGAAAAGGAGTCAACATCTGTGCTTGGGTGCACATGTATATTATGTGTGTGTGTGTGTATATATACATACATACACAGTTGAACATCACGGAATACAAATGAAAACTAAAATATTTAGTCTAAATATCATGGGAAGCATCTGAAGAGTAAGATTTTCTCAGGCTGAGGAGCAGTTTCCTAAAGCAAGTATCACAGAATTGTAGGGGTTGGAAGGGACCTCAAGAGATCATGGGGTCTAACCCTCCTGCCAAAGCAGCTCCCTGGCTCATACTGCACAGACAGGCATCCAGACGGATCCTGAATATCTCCAGAGAAGGAGACTCCACACCCCCTTGGGCAGCCTGTCCCAGGGCTCTGTCACCCTCACTGTGAAAAAGTTCTTCTGCATGTTGGTGCAGAACTTCCTGTGCTCCAACTTGCAGCCATTGCCCCTTGTCCTGTCTCCACAGACCACTGAAAAGGGGCTGGCTGATTCCCCCTGCATCCCCTGCTTAAGATAATTATAAACATTAATTAGGTCCCCCCTTAGTCTTCTCTTCTCAAGGCTGAACAGTCCCAGCTCACTCAGTCTTTCCTCATAGGGGAGATGCTTCAGGCCCTTAATCATCTTCGTAGCCCTTCTTTGGACTCTGTCCAGGAGATCCCTGTCCTTTTTATAACAGGGAGCCCAGAACTGGACACAATACTCCAGGTGGGGCCTGACCAGGGCAGAGTAGAGGGGGAGGATCACCTCCTTTGACCTGCTGGCCACACTCCTCCTGATGCACCCCAGGATCCCATTGGCTCTCTTAGCCACTGAGGCACACTGCTGGCTCATGGCCAACCTGTCATCAACCAGGACCTCCAGGTCCTTCTCTGCAGAGCTCTTCTCCAGCAGGTCATCCCCCAGCCTGTACTGATAGAAACGGTTGTTCCTTCCCAGGTGCAAGACTTTACACTTGCTTTTGTTGAACCTCATCTGGTTTCTCCCTGCCCAGCTCTCCAGCCTGCCCAGGTCTCTCTGGATGGCAGCGCAGTGTTCCTGCATGTCAGCCACTCCTCCCAGCTTTGTATCATCAGCACTTGTTGAGGGTGGATGCTATTCCCTCATCAAGGTCGTCAATGAAGATGTTAAACAGGACTGGACCCAACACCAAGCCCTGGGGAACACCACTAGTCACAGGCCTCCAGCCAGACTCTGCTCCACTGATCACAACCCTCTGGGCTCGGTCCGACAGCCAATTCTCAACCCACCTCACTGTCCACTCATCTATCCCATGCTCTCTCAGCTTTGCTATCAGGATGTCATGGGAGACAGTATCAAAAGCCTTGCTGAAGTCAAGGTAGGTGACATCCACTGTTCTCCCTCCATCCACCCAGCCAGTGATGAGATCGTAGAAGGCTATGAGATTGGTCGAGCACGATCTCCCCTTGGTGAATCCATGATGACTACTCCTCATGACCTTCTTGTCTTCCAATTGCTTGGAGATGGCATCCAGAACAAGCTGTTCCATTACCTTTCCAGGGACAGAGGTGAGGCTGACTGTCCTATAAGTTGCTAGGATCCTCCTTCTTGCCCTTTTTAAAGACTGGAGTGACATTGGCTATCCTCCAGTCCTCAGGCACTTCTCCTGTTCTCCAGGACCTGTTGAAGATGATAGAGAGCGGCTCAGCAATCACCTCCGCCAGCTCCCTCAGCACACGTGGATGTATCCCATCTGGGCCCATGGATTTGTGTTCATATATCCCTTTGAGACACTCCTGGACCACCCCCAACTCAACCAGAGGGAAGCTCTTCATTTCCCAAACACTCCTACTTTCATCCAATGCCTGTGGGTCCCGGGGGGCCTTTGAGGTGAAAACCAAAGCAAAGAAGGCATTCAGTATCTCCACCTTCTCAGCATCCCCTGTTACCAGGACACCCGCCTTGTTCAGCAAGTGACCTACATTATCCCTGGTCATCTTCTTACTATGCACATATCCAAAAAAACCCTTTTCATTGTCCTTTATGTCCCTTGCCAGCTTCACTTCCAAGTGGGCTTTAGGCTTCCTAGTCGCGTCCCTACAGGCCCTGACAAAGTAGTAGCTCTTATTTTGACCTTGGAACTTATTTTGAACAAAGGGAATGTATTAACAATTAATTGTCACTCACAGGGAGCCACACTCTTTTTGGTTGTGATATTTTCCTAGCTTTTGCTGCAGAGAGTTGTTTTTAAAAGGGCATTGAGGCTTCACAGCATCATTTTCAGTGCATTTTAGAGAAGCGTGTGGTAAATAAATTGTGTCATAGACCTTCATAAGCAGATCTCAGGTGAACTAACTTGTTTTCCTGTGTACCTTTTATAGAGCTTTTGTTTGTTTGTTTCCTCCATTTAACCTTTTGGCAGTTCTTGGCATTTCCTAGGGAGCAGAAGACCTCCATGCTCCTTGCGCAGCTGACTCTTGGTGCTGAACACTGTTTCATTTCTGGAGAGAGAAATTCTGCTGAATACCTGATGATTGCTGTCTGTAAGGAATTTTTCTTTCCTTTAATCTGAAAGGTCTCCCACCCATTCCTCTTCTAGTTTGCTGTTCCCAGCAAATTCACAACTGCTGCAGCTGCTTCAAGCAGCTGCTGTGCTAATGCAAAACAGATGTCAAAGCCAGAGGTCTGACATGTAGTGGAAATCTACCATTAAATACCACCTCAGTGGTTTCTTTGACCCTGCTTGATAATGGGCCACAGAGGAAAACATTTTCATGCTGTATTTGTGCCCAAGCTGCTATATCTCCAGGGGACTGGTTTGCAGTTGGGAAGGTCATCACGCCAGTATTTTGAAAGCCAAGTTCATCTCTCCTCCAGTGCTGAGGACAAGACAAGTTGCACTGCATCTGATGGATCTCATGGTGGACCTGGCTGACTTCTGCAGTTAACAGTTTTGTGACAAATGCTTCCTGTGAATGAAGCTCTGAGAGGAATTTTGAGGCAGAACTTTCTGAGCTAACTGAAGCCAGTGAGAGAACTTCCCAGGCTTTCAGTGCAGAGCCCTTGCTGGTGGATAATGAGAAAGTGGGAGCTGAGAAGTGATTAGAAATAAAACCACGATGGCTTAGAAGAGCTAAGAGACTGTGACATCCTGTGGAAACACTTGGAGAAGAATCGTCACTCACCACTATTGTTTAACATAGCACCACTTAGTGCGGTTGTTGTGCAGTGACATGACAAGACCTCAGGGCAGTAAATAAATGGCACTGAGGACAGCACTGTCTTTTACAGGTTTTGCTTTATTTTTCTCTCAGTGGCTCAAAAACACACCAGACACATCAGCTCCTCTCACTCTTAACATCAGCCAGGCTCTGTCATGCATGGGACTCATGTCCCAAGCAGAACCAGCCACTCACAGCAATGCAAGTAATGCAGCCTCTCTTATTCTGACAGAAAAGGAAAACCAAAGAGCCTTATGACACAGACTTTTCACACTTTACTGAATCAATGGAAGAGTGCCCTGGGGTTGTTAAACTGTAGGACACTCTGGAAACACTCTTCCAATTGAGCTACGCTGGCCTCTTCTCAACTGTGTCCCCTTCTCTGCGCTGTGGTCCTGCATCCCACATCTGTGAGCCCTGGTGACTGAGATCCCTTACCACTCCCCTGTGGCACAAGAGGACCAAACTGTCTGAGCCTCTCTGCTGGGTTCTGCTGGCACAGTGATGAGGACTGGATCTTTTGAGATTTATAACCGTTGAGTCATTAAGGTCAGAAAAGACCTCTAAGATCATCAAGCCCAACCATCAACCCAACACCACCACACCCACTAAACTGTGTCCCAAAGTGCCACCTTTAGATGTTCTTTGATCACCTCCAGAGATAGTGACTCCACCACTTCCCTGGGCAGCCTGTTCCAATGCTTGACCACTCTTTAAGTAAGGAAGTTTTTCCTAATATCCAATCTAAACTTCCCCTGGCACAAGTTCAGGCCATTTCTTCTTATTCTATCTTCTATTAATCACTTGTTGCTCAGGAGAAGAGACCAACACCCATCTGGCTACAACCTCCTTTCAGGCAGTTGTCGAGCACCATAAGGTCTCCCCTCGGCCTCCTTTTCTCCAAGCTATACAAACCCACTTTCCCCAGCTGCTCCTCAGAGGACTTGTGCTCCCGACCAAGGAAAAAAGCTCTTCACAGATGCAAATCTCTCCCCTCTGCAGCCCCATCCCTCACCTGAGTTCAGTGAGTGGAGCAGTGCAGTCAATGCTTTTTGCTCTCTGCTTTGGTCTGAATCTACATGCCCCTGCTTCCAGGGTTGGTTTGATCACACTCTGTCTGCTTTTGCCTGTGATACAATGTCATGTAGGTTTCCAAAGAAGAAAAACGAAGACTCTTCTAAATTTTATAAGAGTAGGAAACCTCGATTCGAGCAGGAATAATACTAAATAATTAGGCACCCATGGATTGTGTATCAGTATTTTGATGCCTTACAGAATACAAATGTTCAGAACTGCAGCAGTACAGGCAATCCCCTTCCTCTGCAGTTTATGCCAAGCCGTACTCCTTGCCTGAAAACTCAGAGACACGCATTCATTCATATGCAAAGAAGAAAATAAAGTAAAATCCATTAAACCCTTTCTAATCTTCCTCCAAAAGAAATTAGCTGATACGGTAGTAGTGCTACTCTTTGTTGCATTTAACAAACTCTGGGGCTGATTACTCACCACAGACTTCCCTCACCAGCTGTTTTGTGTGGCGCAGCGCTATCCCAGTTACCTTGAAATGCATTCATTTCCAGCTGAATCCAGCCTGGCTCACATAGGTATTTAAATTAGACACTGTGTTGCTGCAATATTTTGATACTTGTGCAGGCAAGCAGGCATTTATTTGTTAAGACCTCCGAACAGATACAGTACTCTGCTTGTAGGCAGTTCCTTCTCTCCTTGACCCAAGCTAAACCATTCTCTGCTGGCTCTCTTTAATGCCCCAGGACTCTTACACACCCAGCTGTCCCACTATGCAGTTTCTGGAGGCCTTAGGTAGACCACCTACTCACCTAAACCTTAGGGCTCTTCCTCAGAAGACGACCAAAGTAAGCAATGGACTTTATATCTTCATTTTCAAGGATTTTCTGCTACATGACTTACATCAGTGAGAGGTTCTCATCTTCTCCCCTGGGAGGCATTCTTTTCTTTCTTCTTTTTTAGCATTCATAGCTCCTGACAGAAATGCCAGAGGAGGTTGCAGGCTGTGCTGTCGCTCACCTAAGTCCTGCAGAGTTAGGGCAAAGTCGGTAGAACTGAAGCCACACCTCTCCTCGCCATCAGGCTCGCTCTGGTGCCTCTGCACCACCAGCACGTCTGGTGTAGGCATAACCTGAGTTCAGGCTCCTCGTAGGACCACAATAAAAACCCGCATGCAGAGCATGACTTCAAGCCTGTTTCCATTTCTAATGGAAAGCATGCTCCTGGGGAGAGGGAGAGGGGAAGGAAGGGAACAAAACTTCCTCTGTTGTGCAGATTGCTGTCCAGGCCCTTCACGAGTTGCCCTGGCCATTTCCATCGTGTGGAGCTTGGAGCTGAGCGGTGGCCCTGACCCGTGGTGGTCAGTGGTGCCATTTGCTTCCTCCGCCCTCTCCCCCTCTTTTTTACCACCTCAGATCAGCTTTACACTGTTGTAGACCCTTGTTCTGCACCTTGGGAAATACCTGCAAAGCAACTTATTGCCTCCCTTCTCCCGCAGGCTGCCAGGCCTAGGAGAACATTCCACAGCAATTATGCTACCGTTAGGCTGACCAGGATGTTTTTCTCTATCTATATGTCTCCCTCCCCATTGCCCCATACGTTGCTTACAGTTGCATCATTTACAGCAGTTCTGGGGCAAAGATCATCCTCTTTCTTGAACAGCATCTGTGGCAGTGACTTCCTCACCTAAAGCTCAACGTCAGGGCCTGCCTGGGGCCTGCGGTAATGCACCGGTGGCAGCAGGACACCGCTTCTGGGGACAGGGAGCGTTTTATTGTCACTGCAGTGGGAAGGGAGGCGAGGAGGTGTTTCTGCTGTTGATTGATACCCAGCTTTCCTCTTTCAAAAACAAATATGCTATGATAAGTGTTTGAGAACAATCGGTATGATGAAAGCATGGCTTCCGTGAAGGCTCGTCGGGAGCATCTTTTCAGCTAAACGCATTAATGACTCCTCCATTCTGGCAGCACAACCTGAAAGTGATGTGATACTTTCCATTTTTACCCCTCTCACTTGATTTTTTTTTTTGTCCCTTTGCCCTTCTGCCCCCTCAGTTTCACGATACTTGCCAGTCAGCTTGTTGGAAACATCTGTCAGAATCTACTTACCTTGAACGTGAGCGTGTTCCATAGCACTCCACAGCCATCAGTGAAAAACGTGTGTGTTTGTGTGTGTGTGTGTGTGTATGTACACAGAGGAGTATATATGAATGTATACCTGTATGTATGTAGGCCATAACAAGATGTAAAGTGTCTGGATGAATTAATTAATTGGGCATTGGGGAAATAACAGTTTTACCACTAATACTGATTAGTAGAGGTACTCAAATTGAGGAAATTTGGATGCTGGGAAAGTGAATTCATTTATTCTCCAACATCCTTATCCTCAGCTGAGAGGCCTGTGAGTTGGTCTGTGCAGTTCTCTCAAGTGTTTTTGCTAGGTTAAAAGCAAGCTGCGGGTTGCAGAACTGTTCTTGAATAAATCAGCTCAGAATCAGCAGTGGATTTTGTGCACTTTCAGCCTTTGTTTAAAGCAGAAATGCGGTTATTCAACAGTAAATTCCTAACTGGAAATTGAAGTGTCTCTTACAGTATAAAATATGTATTCACATGTGGTTGCTTGTTTCTTTTCCTTTCTTTTCTGATATTTCTTCCACTTCCTCTCTCTGTTCCTAAAGGAAGAAATGCCCCTGGAAAGCCAGTGAGAGAGGTTAGTGAGACGCAGGCTCACTGCCATGGCTTCTGTTTGTCACAGCTTGCTTTCCGTGCCCAGCATGCGTGTGACGGCGGCGCGGGTTCGCTTGGGGCGGGGGAAGGGTAGGGGTGGTTTTATTTTGCTTTGGGTTTTGTTTGATTTTGCTGAGTGCATTTCCCCATGCGTGCTCTAACAGTCGCGTACCTCTCAACTTTCAGCAGAGACACAGTGTCAGCGCAGGGATCTGCCTTGCCTTGCGTCCTCCCTCAGAGCTGGGAACTCAGGAATGAGGAGGAGAAACTGATACACTAAAATTAAGCCCTTGTGTGATAACTGTGGTCAGCAAAGATGCTGTGGCCATTGATGAGCTCTGTTGTTCTTGTTTGGAAGCAGAACAGGGAGACCCGTGTCTCTCACTGTTCTGCTTACATGCTTGCAATTGCAGTTACATTTATGTGCCATTCCCCATCTCCAGTTACCAAACAGTCCTTCTCTTTTTCCCTAGAACAGTGAGAGTTGAGAGGTATCAGAGTTTTAGGTGGTTTAATTCCCCATACACCGTTGCAGAATGAAGAATGCTACTAACATTCACCAGCTCCACAGTGTGGTGTTCAGCAATGCAAATGGTTTTTCAATGAGCACTTTTGGATGCGGTCGGTCTGACGTAAGATAAGAGTTTAGAATCTTGTACATCGCTGCTTGTTAGGGGAGGAAAACATTTTGCACTGCGTTGTCATAGCGCCTTTGAAAGTCTTTCCAGAGAGCCTTGATTTGTCCTCTGTGAAGCTGCTCCCTGCTTGCCAGCCAGATACAGCGTTTGAAGGATGAATCCCTTGCAAAAAAAAAAAAAAATAGTTATTAAAGATAAAATATGCAGAGGCTCCCTGAGTGCCATTGCAAGTAGCTGTGCAACGACTTATCCCACACGGAGGATGTTCGGGTGTGGGTGAGGCAGAAACTGAAGGGTAACCCTGGATTGCAAAGCTCTGCTGGAGGGGGTCCAGGCAAGGCACTGCACTGGGGTTTTTGGTAGAGCTGTTGCAAACCCCCAGTCAGTGACAGGCTGCCCTGGGTTGTCATGCACTGCCTTCAACACAGTGTTTACCTGCGTTGGCCATGGGAGCTGGCACGGGCCCAGACGCTTCCAGGTGTAAGAGCCCCGGTGCAGGCTAACTCTGTCCTCAAATGGCAGGTCACAGAATCACAAGGTTGGAAAAGACCCTTAAGATCATCAAGTCCAACCATTCCTGTCCTATGCTAAATCATATCCCTAAGTAACTCGTCTACTCTTTTTTAAACACATCCAGGGATGGTGACTCAACCCCCTCCCTGGGCAGCCTGTTCCAGGCCCTGACAACTCTTTCAGTGAATTTTTTTTTCCTAACCTCTAATCTGACCGTGCCATTTCCCCTTGTCCTATCTCCTGTCACCTGGCTGAAGAGACCAACACCCACCTCTCCACAACCTCCTTTCAGGTAATTGTAGGCCATGATAAGGTCTCCCCTCAGCCTTCTCTTCTCCAGACTAAACATCCCCAGCTCCCTCAGCCGCTCCTCATAGGATTTTCCCTCCAGTCCCTTCTTCTCGCATGGTTAAAAAAGGGTGCTTGGGATGTCATCAGCAGCCTGCACCACTCCAGAAATTTTATGGGAAATACTTCATGTTTGGCCTTGTGTGTTCTCGGCTGGCAGAGTCTCAGAATTGTCCCCCAGTTCAGCAGAGCAGGCTGTGGATTTCCACTGTGCTCACTCGCGTGTAGGCGTATCATTCAGAGCAGGCTGCCGCTGCTGGGGCCATCCTTGATACAGTTAATAATGAAATTTAAAAAATGAGAGAAACAGACATGTCCTACCTGATCAGATTCCAGCAGCTTAACCCTAAAAAGTTGACCTCAGCGAACGGCTTGCCACTCTGCAGCTACATTTCTGCATGCTGACAGTTCCAGAGGGGGTTTGGCAACAGGCGGAGCTGGATACAAAACATAGTTCTCCACCTGCTTGTGAAGCGTGTGAGCGGAGCTACAGAACAGCTTTGGCTTCACCTGTGAACCCCATTTGTGCAAAGGTCAATCGTGACCTCTTAACACCCCCCTAGGCAGGTTTTGATCCCATTACCCACACTAGGTGTCGTCTTTGTGTGTGATCCCGTGGATTTTGTGGCATTGCTCGACATGAGGAAGGGTATCAGACTCCAGGCCACCGACAGGAAGGATGTTTCTCGTGTCGGGGAAGAGTTAGAAATCCATGCTGCTGAAAAAAAAAAGCACTGCATTGTGTTGGGGTTTCTTAATTTGCTTTCTATCCACTCTCTCAAGTCTGAAAGCTCCATGTTTCTTCCTCTGACGAGCTGCAGGGTAAGATTGATACTCGGCTCCTGCACCCTCATGCAGGGGCCTCAATTCCAGTAGAGCCTCTGAGGCGAATTCAGCAGATGCGAAACGCCTCATTCTGTGCGTGAGCAGAAGCGACGCAGTCAGTGTCTGCAGAAACAGGCGTCTTCTACATTCAAAGCAAAGGCACCTGTGTTAATATTCCACTTCTGTGTCTTCAGTTAATACCGTCTGTGTCCATTTTGAGCCTTACTGCTGCGTTTCAAAGTGCGTGCCAGTTTTTTTCTTAGGCAGTAGCATCTCTCAACCCTTCAGTGCCTCGAGCATGGGGAACATTTTTGCAGCTTTCATGTTAAAAAAAAAAAAGAAGAGAAAAAAAAAAAAAGAATGGAATTCATGCCTTCTTTGATGGCGTTACTTTAAAATTTGAATAATAATGAGAGGAAAGCTATGATGTACATTTTTCTAAGCCCTTTTAGGATAGTATTTTCCTCATTTGCTTCTTAATTAAAAACGTCAGCATCCTACATTTCTGCCTCAGAGAGGGCAAGTCAGCAGTATTCAGTGAATTTGAGCACTTCTTTAGGCACTGCAGATGAGGGTGCAGTCACTGCACACGTAACAGCCCCAGCCATGGGGCTGGGCCATGGTTGTTCTTGGCCATTTGTAGTCTTGCCTGACCCAGCCGTGGCTTCCACACACGGGAGAGGCGAGAACGCTGCTGCTGGAGCGCCAAACGCCCAGCTGAGTGTTCGCCAGCTGAGTGGCTGGCACACACCTCTCCTGCCCGCTGCCTTTGGCCTGTCCCCCGTCCCACGGCGGTCCCTGAGCTGTTGTGCTTTACAGTCCAGCTGATAACAAAAGCAGCAGCCAGAGGTGGTTTGTGGCCATGCTCTGAGCTGGACACTCCAGTGGCTCAGGAGAAGGCACACCATCCTTCTGGCTTTCTGCAGAGGAAAGTGAGACCTGTGTTAGAGGGATAGCGTGGATGGTGTTGGGGGCAGGGGAAGAGGGGATCTGCACACCTCTGCGCAGCTTTTCTGGAGGGAGATCAGATTTGAAGAATGGTTGTTTCAAAAATGTGGCAGCAATTCACAAGGAAAGGCAAAAAAGACAAGCAGACATTCCTGTGATTTTTATGCCTAGGGATCCCGGGTGCAAAAGGTCATCTTGGCCCAGGTCTTGCTTGCCTGAACAATTTAGCAGCTTGTACCTATTGCAATGTACTTCTGAAAGACCTTTTTTTTTGGATTGAAGTTTTTCTTTCTAGACCCAGCCTCTTCCCATAAACCCAGCCTGCCTTTACAGCTCTGTGACGAAACTAAACAGCATTCACAAATACTGAAGGTGGGGTGTAGCGGTTTGCGTTGCTCTTAAGTCCATGGAAGGGTGGTCCTTCTTCCCAAGCTGGGAACAAGTGGGGTTGGAATCCCTGTAGAACCCTGGAGTCCCATCATTCATTCCAGAAACAACAGAGCCTGAATCAGAGACCATGATCCCCCAGGCAGCAGTGCCTCTCACAAAAGTCACAGCTCTCCCCACTGCAGTCCTATAGGTCACCGCAGGTGAGGAAGAAAAGGAGCATTTAAAGCCTGGAGATTTCTTGAAAACAGTTTGCAGGCTCAGGATGTTTTTGGGGACGTTGCAGGTCACTGCAGTTATAGCAGGGTTATCCCAATATGGCCTTGACAGCACATGCTGCAAAGATACCTGAGCCCTGTCAGAGTTTCAGGTGAGTAGAGCAGACCAGGGCAGCTACCTCTCTGTTCACACAGGCATCTCCCATCAGAAATAACGTTGTTTTCATACGGCTTCATCGTATTTTCACTTTCCCCAGTGTAATTTATGGGATTGATCTCAGCCTGCATGGTTGAGATTATCCCTCACATCTAAAATAAATGTGGCAGCATATATTTACTTCGAAGTAAACTCCGTTTTGGGCAGTGCTTCGCAGGAGGAGTTCTTCATACGCTATTACTTGACGTGCCGATGAGCATTAAATGCAAGGTGTTGCTTAGGATGAATATGGTAGCTATACATTAATGATTTGTGGGTGAAACTGGCGTTTGATGCATCTGTTTCTCTGTGCATCAGAGCAGAGAGTGAAGCCTCACCAGGCTAGAAACAAGTATTTATCGGCAACCCGCGTCACGCACAGCGCAGCTCCCTATCAGATGGGCAGCTGGCTGAGTAGTTACCATTTAGCTACAGCCTGGCTGTGTGTAATGAATGCTGCATTAAAAAAAGAGTATTTGAATTTAAAAACTGGTAGTAGTTCTGCAGAAGGAACAAACTTCTCTGGATATTTCTCAGGTCGCTTTTTCCTATCCCATAAGTGCGGGTGAATATTGACCAACATCACTCCAGGCTCCTACTTACCATAGAAATGTCAGCGGTGCACGACCACCTTTATGGATTAACATTTGGAGGTTTGATTTGCCCTGCAGGGAAGGCTCATTCCTGTTGTTAGAGAAGACAGTTGTGGCAGGAGGGACGCCCACCATGTAGGTGGGCAATGCTAACAGTCAGGCTCCAGCACATTACAGGTGGGGACCTCATGAAAGCTGCCTCCTGGATCCCCCGGTCGTGTCCTTTCCTCATTACGTGCTCCTTCCTCAAGGACCACAGCAAGGTCTCGGCACCCAGGCCAACGCAAAGCATTCCTGGGAAGCAGGGTTGTGGACAGATGGTGCTGCACCTCCCCTGTTTTTCCAGACACATTTTCTACCACGAGTACTCTCAGGGAGTAACTCAAAGCCCTCAGAGCATAGGCACATACAGTTCTATTGAGTAACGCTTCCCCTGCTATATACTCGCAGCTGGTGGCACGCTGCAGCTTGGGGACTTCTGAGTTGGAGGTCGCATGCATTTCTTTGCATCTAAATAAATCTTTCTTCAGTGACTATTTTCTAACTAAATCCTTTTTTTAACTCATTTATATGTTTGGCTTCAACATCAGCCTGTGGCGATGATTTCAGTAATACAATTACGTGCTGCTTGGAGTATAATTCCCTTCTGCTTGTTTTAAGACCTTCTGTCTGCTCGTTCCTCCCTTGTCCTTGCAAGAAACCTGGAATACTCCGTCCTTGGTTTGGATGCTCATCTTGTAGGGTGCCCAGATCTCTGTCCAGTCATATTTTCCTTCGGGATGTAGACGCCAGATGTTATTTGGCTGTTTAAACTGTGACATCTCTGTCATTTGAGATGCCAGAGGGTATTTAAGACAGTCACAGAGGGCTGCAAATTGGACACGGGACTTGCAGGAGACCTACAATCTTCTGAAAAGCAGCTGGAGACCAGGCAGGGTACACCAAGGGCCTAAAATGGCAACTTGTGGCAGTTTAATCCCCCTACCATCAAGTCTGCTTAGTCTCTAGTGGCGTTGCAGCCATTCCTTGCTGCTGGTCAGGGTGGCTGCCTTGCCTTGCCATTTCCAGCAGTGCTAGAATGAGTGTGAGAAGTTGCAGACTTTGTGTCCAGAGCCGTGCTCTGCATTTACTCATCACGTCCACATAGGATGGTGGTTACTGGTGAGGGTAGGCACTCCAGTGGATCACCGCGCAGCCGCTGCTGGGTAACTGTGGCATCCTTGTGTCTGCTGGACTGCTGCAAAGGGTATTTTAAAACCCCCTGCAGCCCTTCCTTCAGTTTGGGCATCGTTTTAGATGTCCCTGCAGGTATCCTGCTGGGCCCCCTCGGGTTTAATGATTTAGTTAATTACTGCTGATCTGCTTGTTTCTGTTTCTCTCCTTGATAGAGCGTTGAATGGTCAAACCCTTGCAGCGCCAGTTGGGAACTGTTCTGTGATGTCAGTGGATGGGTTTAACCGCTGCTGTCGGTGAACACGCGCAGTGGAGCAGCTTCCTTGCTAAAAGGGGGTGCTCTGGAACAAAGCTGGGACGGCTCACTGCCAGCACAGTTTACCGTAGCCGTTCAGCCAGTATTGCTGTTCAGCCTTCTGCAGACCCGCCAGCGTTTGCTAAAGAGGCTGTCGTGGGTTTGCCCCGGCTGAGAGCCGGGCACACGCAGCCGCTGCTTCTCTACGAGGGGGGCAGGGATGTGGAATTGAGGGAGGGGGAAAGGGAGGGAGAAGAAAACCCAAGGAGCCAAAACCTCGCGGGTTGGGATAAGGATAGCTTACTGAGATAGCAGAAAAACAGATACAACAATGACAACAGGACTTGATAGCAAAATACATGAAACTGGTGATACACAACACAGTGTCTCACTGAACAGCACAACTCAGTCTGTACAGTTCTGAGCCATCCCAAAACCAGACCATCCCCAAAACCGCGCGTCTGGAGCTGCCTGCCTCTCCCTCCACCAGCCTCCCTTTTATCCTGAGCATGACATAATTGGCATGGAATACCCCCTTTGGCCAGTTTGGGTCACCTTTCCTGGCTGTGTCCCCTCCCTTCTTGTTAGCAGGGCAGTATGAACAACTGAAAAGCCCCTGACTGCTTGGCAACAACTAAACCATCAGTGTGTTACCAGCACTGCTCTCATCCTAGCTCCCAAACACAGCATTCCACCGGCTGCTAGAAATAAATTAACTCTATCCCAGCTGAAACCGGGACAGAGGACGTGCTAGACTCATTGAGGAGGTGTTTGGGAAGAGCACTCTCCAGTGTGAGCAATGCATGGAGAGTGATGGACCCGTGATGCCCTTGTCTGCAAAACATTTCTGCCGATCTGCAGCCGCGTCTTCTTCGTTTTAACTTCCTCTTCTTTGGCTTTCTCTTTCAGGCCACAATGTAGGGAGCCTTTTCCACATGGCAGACGACTTGGGAAGAGCGATGGAAACCTTAGTGACAGTGATGACCGACGACAAGGTGTTAGAATAGCAAGATGTGTTTTACAACTTCAGGCGTCCCGCATGGTTTTTATAATATTCATACTACCAAGAGGATTAGACTGTAAGAGTTTACAAGAAAACAAATCTATATTTTTGTGAAGGGTAGTGGTACTATACTGTAGATTTCAGTAGTTTCCTAAGTCTGTTACTGTTTTGTTAACAATGGCAGGTTTTACACGTCTATGCAATTGTACAAAAACTATAAGAAAACTACATGTAAAATCTTGATAGCTAAATAACTTGCCATTTCTTTATATGGAACGCATTTCGGGTTGTTTAAAAAAAAAATTTATAACAGTTATAATGAAAGATTGTAAACTAAAGTGTGCTTTATAAAAAATAATTGTTTATAGAAACCCCCTCAAAAAAAAAAACCACAAAAAAAAATATACTGAGGCAGTGCATTTGTTTAGTTCCATTTCAGCTATGTAACTGCATCAGAGAGATCCATGTCCTGTGTTCTTTTCCTTGCATATCAACAAAGGAAAAAAAAAAACAAAAAACACAACAACAAACCAACAAGTGTTTCCTGCAGCGACACCAAAACGGCCAACTCGAGTTTCTCATTGGTTCTGTCTGACCTGGGCTGGCTTATAAAAAACAAAAAAGACCCCCAACACTCGACTTCCAGTGAAGGCAGTTGCGTAAAACTGCAGTGAAATTAAGGATTCCTAAGGTCGTTTGCAATAATTAAATGAAAGAGCACATTACATGACAGAGCCTGCAAAAAAAAAAGGAAAAGAAAAAATAAATTAAAACGAAAAAAAGGCAAACCACAGAAGAAAAAGGAAAGGAATAAAATTAGTGGCCATCCTATGTGCCAGCGTTTTCCCTGCTGACTAAATCCCTGAACGGCGTTAGCAAAGGAATGTAGAAATTGCCTTACCAGATTAAACCTTTGGACCTCAGCGTCCAGTAGCCCGCTGGCCATGGCCAGCAAACAGTGCTTCAGCAGGAAGCGGCCACCTCTGCTGCAGAGGAGAGGAGGAAGTGGGGAAGAAGTTCCCTCCCCACCCGCTGCGGGATCAGCTTCTGACCCGAAGCACAAGTAGGTTACTCCCAGAGCGTCTTTGCTCGTCCGGCTCCCAGAGCTGCTGGTGAGCGCGACGCTCGGCGATGCTCTGGAGGACGAGCCAGAGCTTCCCCCAGTATGTGTCTCAGCCTGCTTACAGCAGCCGGTCCCAAGGAGCTGCCCCGCTGCGAGCAGCCCTTGGGGCAGGCTGTGGAAGAGTGAGTTACTGCTGTTCTTGCGCGCGTAGGGCGATCAGGTGAAGGTAGCCACACTGCTCCATGAGAGATTTGTCACCAGAACAAAGGCCCTGGCCCTTTCCCCTCCCCCATGTCTCTCTACAAGTAGCCCCGCACAATGCACAATGAGGCGAGAAAGAGAGGGACGGATAGCCGAACCCGATTAGCCAGCTTGACCGCAGGTCGTGAGAGGTAGGTTTGGGTATGAATGAGGTGCTGCCAGCAAAAGCTTTACCACTTCATTTTCTTAACCAGCTTTTAATTTTACCTTTAGAATACGTAGAAACACACCATCTGACTTTGTATTGCAAGAGTAAAAAAAAAATAAAAAAATCTGTTACCTCTTCTTGTATGAAGTGTAATTAAACTTGGGAAAGGTTTTATTTTGGATGCTAGTTAACATTGAACATGGCTAGTCATGCTATTTCTACCTCACTTTGGTTTTGTGGTGTTCCTGACGATCACGTACAGATAATGTTACATCATCACCACGTGTCCCATTGTGTGACCAGGTCTCATCGTTTAAATAATAATACCGCCAATGATAATCACTTACAAAAAAATAAACAAGTACAATCCCCCCTCCCCCCAAAAACCTCTGCTTTCCTAATAAAGAGCTTTTTCTTTTTAACACTTTATTACAATAGGAACCCTTGGTATTTCTCATGGTCTTCTTTCTATCAGAAGGTTTAAATTGAGATCGGAGGAAGAGATGGGTTCCCTCTGTTTCTCCCCCACCCTCCCTACCCTTAGACGTTAAACCTTCTCTTCAGAAAAATAAAAGGAAGAGAAACGGATTGCACGGTTGTTTTCATCAGGGTTTTGTTTTGTTTTGTTTTACTTTCTAGATCTTAGTTTTGGAGTGAGTCTGTCAAAAAAAAAAATAATAATATTTAAAAAGTTGAAAGCTTTATCGCTGCTTTTCTAAGCATAATTTGGGATTTCATATTCCTTATAATGACAGAGTATTAAACTGTAAAACATAATCAGTGTAATTGAATACATAAATACCATATGGCATGTTATTTCATTGTTATTCGGTACTGGTTTATTACTTGGATATCATAATATATTGTGTTTTAACACCAACACTGTAACATTTACTAATTATTTTTATAAACTTCTGTTTTACTGCATTTTTTTTCACAACATATCAAATTTCACCAAATATATGCCTTACTATTGTATTATATACTGCTTTACTGTGTATATCAATAAAGCACGCAATTATGTTATAAAAGGGGCGGTATTTTTTTCTGGAGGTTGACATGAGCCAGCAGTGTGCTCTTGCAGCTCAGAAGGCCAATGCTATCCTGGGTGGCCAGCAGGGACAGGGAGGTGATTGTCCCTCTCTACTCTGCCCTTGTGAGGCCCCATCTGGAGTACTGTGTCCAGATCTGGGGCCCCCAATACAAGAAAGATGTAGAACTGTTGGAGAGGGTTCAGAGGAGCCCACAAAGATGATTAGAGGGCTGGAGCACCTCCCCTGCAAAGAGAGGCTGGGGGAGCTGGGCTTGTTCAGCCGACAGGAGAGAAGGTGGTGGGGGGACCTCATTGAAGCCTTCCAGTACCTGAAGGGAGCATACAAACAGGAGGGGAATCAACTTTTTAAAAGGGTAAATAATGGCAGGACAAGGGGGCATGGACTAAAGCTAAAGGAGGGAAGGTTTAGATTAGATATTGGGGGAAGTTGTTTACAGAGAGAGTGGTAAGGTGCTGGAATGGGCTGCCCAGAGAGGTGGTGGATGCCCCGTCCCTGGAGGTGTTCAAGGCCAGGTTGAATGGGGCCCTGGGCAACCTCATGTAGATCCAGGCCTGGAGGTTGGTGTCCCTGCCTGTGGCAAGGGGGTTGGAGCTCTGTGATCCTTGGGGTCCCTTCCAACCCAGACTATTCTATGGTTCTATGATTCAGCAGTCACCCAGTGCATCTCCTCTCCAGCAATCCTCACCTTAGCTGTGCTGCAGCATCCCATGTTGCCACTTGCCAAACCACCCTTGTTAGCTTTGGTGCTTCCACAGTGGGCAGGGTGCCAGAGGCAGCGCTCAGGATTGGGCGGGAGGAAGAAAAGCATCTCTCCCTGGTTTGGGGTTCTGTCGCAGAAGGGAGCCTCAGACTCCGCTAATCAGACACTTGATGGTTTCCCTGCCACCAGGAGGTAACGCTAGCAGCCTCCTCTTCTCGGGGGCTTCAGGAAGCCTATGTGCCCATCAGAGATGCTGCTCACACACATCCCGTCTCCTATCTAAGAAACACGCGTAGGTTTTGATACCCAGACTCCTCTCGGTTGCGTCACGATGCTGTGTGGGAGCTGCCTTCCGGTGGTACAAGTACCAGAACAATACTAAAAAGGCAAAGCCAGCACATGTTTGTATATGGGTTTGATGATGCGGGGAGGGAGGAGGTGGGAATTCCCTCATGCCACTCAAGGAAATAAATACACATCCCACACCTACTCTGCCAGATTTGAGTTACTCTGGATTCACTCCCAAGGGGGTGAATCAGTGTGTGCCTTGCTGTGTCGAAGGCTCCTCTGAAGATTACACAATCCACAGAGCACAGCAGCCAGCAGTGACAAGACGACTCCTACTTAATTCAATTAAGCAAGAGGGAGGACAGCTCTCTCCCCGCCGCTAATGCTGGAGCGGTTGCACATGAGTAGACGCTGCTGGGTTTCAAGCCTGGCTGCGAGCCAGAAGGACGGGGCGTCGTAATACCGAAATGAACTGGAACATCACAACAGGGCGCGTGAGCCAGAAGAGGAGTAGCTGATCCTGCCTCATCCCTTCCCTGCGCTGGAAGGAGCAGGAGGCCAAGAACCACATACACGTGCCCTTGTCTCCACTAAGCTCGGGCAAATCCAAACCTCCCAGCCCTGGGCCTGCACATGACACGTTACGGGGCTGCCCGACACCCCTCTCAACCCTCACACTGATCAGTACTAACAGGTTGGCTCAACTACGTGAACGGCAGCTTCCCCAAGTACCGTGGCTCCTAAGGGCAACGTACAGGGCCTGCCAGCCACCTTCAGCAATTGCCCCACACCACAGCCCAGCCATTTACAACTTCTAACATCCCATAAATAAAACCTGGTAGTTCTGGCTGGCTCTTCAGAACATTTTTCCTTGTGAATGAATGTTTATGGTAAATAACCCCCTTATTTTAAGGACAAGGCTATGAACTGTTGGGCGTGTTTCCTTTGCTCTCTGAGCAGTGAGGAAGACTATGTCTCTTTAATTTTGGCTGCTGTGGTTGATATGCTGCTGTTTTCCAATAAACTTTTTAATCTTTCCTCTACCTTCCCAATAGACAGACAGACGGACAGATGAACAGGTGAACTGAAAACCCAATGCCCTACTAAACAGTCCAGCATTTGGGGGAAGGAGGGGGTGGTGGTAGCATTGGAGGGAAGCGCAGGAGGGTCCCTCAAACATCCCTGTTTAGGACACACATCTCCCACACTCCTCACTATCTGTCATGGTGGCAAACCTTCATGGCCGAGGGCAGCACGTGCCGGCCACCTGCTGGATGGCCCCCACCTGCCACCTCTGAGACCAGCAAGTGCCACCCAACCCAGCCCAGGGCTTCCCAGTATGATTTAGGAGCCCAGAACTCCTCTGCCTGCCCCACAGTGCAGCGATACCTGCTCTGACACAGCAATGGGGCTGGAGAAATTAGGGAGTGGAACAGCTAACATGCTATAGGTGGGAGGGGGAGCCATGCTTCACCTAACAGGGTGGAAAAAGAGGGAAAGCAATGATGTGCAAGAGGCAGAAAGGTTCTGCAGCTGCCAGTACACCCTCTGGGCCGTGCTTGCAGCAGAGCATCCCTATGCTTGTTTGGGTGGGTGCAGGGTAGCAGGCGCAGCGCCACAGATCTCTGTATAAAGCCCACACGTTCCCAAGCCTGCCTGCATGCAGCGAGCAGCAGCTCCTTGCAGCTCCTTAGCTTTGGAGCTGGCTGTGACAAGTTTAGGTCAGGGTGCCCAGCAATTACAAACAGCCTCCAGCTTCATGTGAGGGGGAGGAGGTCTGCAGTTACCGATTCACCCCTCCCCATTAAGGCACAGGAGCAGCCTGATGCCCAGCCTGGTGCCAGTGGGTTAGCAGCATGCGCGGTCCCCAGGGTCAGTTTCCTGGCTATGAGCCGTTTCACCTGCCTGTGTGCACATGTGTGCAGTGGGGCTGAAACCCCATATATCTTCCCCTTCTTGAGTCAGGCTCCGCTCAGAGATTTCACTGGGAGCTTGTTTCAGCTCAGAGCCAGCGTATCCACTCATTAGAAAGTGCCATAAATCCGGACAAGAAAAATGGGGCTGTTGAGACCAACTGAGATGTAACAGTAACACTTCCATTCCTGCACCTCCATAAGCTGACAAGGCTGCTTACCAGCTGAGGAAGGTGATCACAGTGCACACGTACCAGCTCAAGGTGCCGAAAATTTGGTTAAGGAGCACTTGTGGTTAAGGGAAGGATGAGATTTAAGCCAAGCCTGCAGCTGTCGAACCGACACACTGACACACCCACTGCATGAATACACCCAGCCAGCGTTCCAGCCACTGTCTCCCCAACGTGCACTCCTTGCCAACCCAAGGCTCGTATTAGTCAACTTGGCAACTGCTTACCAGGCATAAGGACCTTCTTTTTTATTATTATTAGCCAAGCACCACTGTGGATATACAGATCAGTTAATAGCTGGCATATGCTGTTTGCTCCCTGTGTCCAAGCAGGTTCTCCCCATCTGCTGATATGAGCAACCCATTGCTTGTCAGATTTTCCTCTCTCTCTCTCTCTCTGGGGGTGAACCCCAAACCTGTCTTTTATTGTTTTCTCTTGTTGAATGGAAGAAAGTTGTTTTCTTCACATAAGCATCTCCAAGAATAACAGCATCCTTACCACAGCCCACTGGTACATCCAAAATTTCAACAAATATTAAAAAAAAAAAAGGTTATATTCCTGTACTTCTATTACAGGAAATCAGAGAACTATGTTAATTCACTCAGCATTCCATATTTTCTTTTTGTTCACACATGCTCTTCTTGAATCTTAAGGTGATCCAAAGTAACCACAAGAAGTGCCATTTTGCAGGTATAATGTCTTCCAAAGCGTTAGCAACTTCATTCAATAATGTGAGGGTCTTCAGGAACACATTGTGTTATTCAGGCAAGGACAAGCTAAAATAAACCAGTCAGAGGCTGTAGGAAGATGGCTTGGTCCCTGGCACCCAGGGACTTCCCACTTTGGTGTGCCTGCCTGACATAAAGCTGCCATCGGCACCTCTGCTTCTTCCAGCCCCTACAGCTGGATCTCATCACCCTTGCTCATCTCCAAAGTGGTGCTCTCACCTCAGCAAGATGAAAGCTCTTTGTTTTGGTTTTGCAGGGTGAGGGTTTTTTTTGGGGGGGTGGGGGGTGGGGCTACAGGGGTAGCTTCTATGAGAAGGTGCTAGAAGCTTTTGCAGTCAGAGGGAGGAGTGAGAAGAGGAAGAAACTTTGCTGACACCAAGGTCAGTGGTGAAGGCGGGGAGGAGGTGCTTCAGGCACCAGAGCAGAGATTCCCCTGCAGCCCATGGTGAGGCAGGCTGCCCCCCTGCAGCCCAGGGAGGATGATGGTGGAGCAGAGATTCCACTTGCGGTCCATGGACTGAGTGGAGGCACCTGAAAGAGGCTCTCGACCCAGGAGCCTTTCAGTATATTTTCTTTCCCCCATCCAGCTGAGGAAGGCAGTGACAGAGCAGCTTTGGTGGGCACCTGGCCTCCAGCCAGGGTCAGCTCAACACACTCTTCAGGCTTGGACACAGATAATGAACTGATGAGCAGCTGAACAGGGAGACAGTGTGACCAGGATGGAGAGCACGGCAGTGACAAAAGCTCCTTGCCAGGCTAGGGACACCACCAAGTGAAGCCTCACCTGGTCATTCAAGGGGCATGAGTGAAACCCCAAAGCAACAAATGGAACAAAAGCCAAGTGCTGTGTACAAAAGGAGATTTACACAGGTGTACCTTTATACACTGGCACTGCTACAACATAACATGAGGTTAGAGCACTTTCCGAACAGCAGTAGTATGTCACAGTGTCACAGGCTGGTTTGGGTTTGGAGGGACCTCAAAGCCCATCTAGTCCCAGCCCCCTGCTATGGGCAGGGACACCCTTCACCAGACCAGGGTGCCCAAAGCCCCATCCAGCCTGGCCTTGAGCACTGCCAGGGACAGGGCAACCACAGCCTCTCTGGGCAGCCTGTGCCAGGGCCTCACCACCCTCACAGGGAAGAATTTCCTCCTATATCTAATCTAAATCTGCCCTCCTTAAGCTTAAGCACATTACCCCTTGTCCTGTCACTACATGCCATTGTAACCAGTCTCTCTCCGTCTTTGCTGTAGGCCCCCTTTAGGTACTGGAGGGCTACAATAATGTCTCCCCAGAGCCTTCTCTTCTCCAGACTGATGAACCCCAACTCTCTCAGCCTGTCTTCACAGGAAAGGTGCTCCAGTCCTCTGATCATCTTTGTAGCCCTCCTTTGGACTTGCTCCAACAGCTCCATGTCTTTTTTGCACTGCAGACCCCAGAGCTGGACACAGTAGTCCAGGTGGGACCTGACCAGAGCAGAGTAGAGGGCCAGAATCACCTCCCTCAACCTCTTGGTCACGCTTTTTTGATGCAGCCCAGGATATGTTTTGCTTTCAGGGCTGAAAGCATGCATTGGTGGCTCATGTTGAGCTTTTCATGAACAAAGTCCTTCTCCTCAGGGCTGCTCTCAATCCATTCTCTGCCCAGCCTGTAGCTGTGCTTGGGATTGCACCAACCCATGTGTAGGAACTCACACTTGGCCTGGTGTATCTTCATGCAGTTCACACGGGCCCATCTCTCCAGCCCGTCAGGGTCCTTCTGGATGGCATGCCTTCCCTCTGGCGTGTCAGCTGCACCACACAGCTTGGTGCCATGGGCAGTCTGGTGCACGTGATCCCACTGTCTATGTTGCCAACAAAGATGTTAAACAGCACCGGTCCAGATACCAAGCCTTGCGGAATGTCACTGCTCTCCACCTGGATGTTGAGCTGTTGACTGCAACTCTCAGTGCCACCAATTCCTTGTCCATATTCCTTATGTTCCAGAACATGATTAAAACTGTTCCCTATCTAAAGGCTCACTGCTAAGGTTGTGCTACCTAAAGATGCCCTTATTGATGATCTATAGCCAGGCTAGCACGTAATAAAAAATATATCATCATGAGAGGATTTTTACTTCAGCAGCAGGGTAATTTTTAGTTGTGCCTCATTCGCCAGACAAATGGTTTTATTCTAACACTGATGCAGGAGATAGTTCTTCTGCACAGAAGATTAATGGCAGTTGCCAGTATCATTCCCTGCTGCAACCCACAGCGAATGTTGAGATAAAGGCTGCAACCAGCTGCAGGTGATAAGACATGAAACTACTGGGTTGTCTCCTACCAACCAAAAATACAAGCTTAGAAATTCATGGTCCTGAGAAAATATTAGGTGTCTTAAAGTAAATGCTAGATGCGTGAATACAGACAAGTGTGTGCAGGCACGGAGAAGCATGAAACACCTTGGTCTTCCTCTGTGTGTGTGTGTGTGCAAGCACGTGGCTGCATATTTACACACACACATGCACACACAAGCCCTTTGCTCTGCTGGTCTCACTGACTGTCCTGGTTTCAGTCAGGATAGAGTTAACTTCATTTGTAGCAGCTGATGGAATGCTGTGTTTGGGAGTTAAAATGAAAGCAGTGCTGATAACACCCTGATGTTCTTAGTTGCAGTCAGACAGTCAAGGACTTTCTCAGCTTCTGCGTATTTCTCTATTCATGAGAAAGGAGGGGCGAAGCCAGGACAGGTGACCCAGATGGGCCAAAGAGTGTATTCCATGCCAATTACATCCTGCCCAGGATAACGGGGGGCTGAGGGGAGGAAGAAGAGGGGCGGTGTCGGACGCGTGCTTCTTGGGGGGCCGGTCGGGTTCCGGGACAGCTCTGGGTGGTAGGGCCTGAGTTGTGTGGTTCGGGGAGAAACTGCATTGGGGATCAATAGTTTCATATTCTTTTGCTCTAAAGTCCTGTTAGCATTGTTATATTTTATCTTTCTGTTCTCTTAGTAAACTATCCTTATCCCAACCCACGGGCCTCTTAGTTTCTTGGCTTTGGAGTTATTTGCCCCTTCCTTTTCCCTTCCCTTGTTCCCCCCTTTTTTCCTTTTCCCTCTTCCCCTGCTCTTTTACTTTAAGAATCAGGCAGCTGCGTGGATCTCAGCCCACAGCCGGGGGAAACCACGACACTGACCAATTAAAAATAATAAAAAAGAATTGGAATCAGTTGTGTCAAAATGGATAAAAGTTGAAAAATATGCATTAATCCAGCTTTATTCTAAATTGCCACAGCTCGTGTTTGACAGCGCCGAAGCAGTGTGTTATCCAGCAACCATCGAAGTTTCTTTGGGAATTCTGATTCCTCAGGAAAGCGCCCATAAGCATGTTGGCTCCAGGTAACATCTGCTTTTGCTCTTCCTCTGAAACACCTGGCAGAACTGGCATGGCCTTTCAGCCTTGGCAGACAGTAATACAGACATCAAGCCTAGAATGTTCTCTCATCTTTTTTTTCCTTTTTTTTTCTCCTTTTCCTTTTTTTTAACCTCTCTGGCAAGCTCCAAGCCTTCCTTCAGCAAGACCCCGCAGGCAGATTTCATGCTACTAAGCCTTTTGGTGCATGTGTTTTACTCTGGTTTCTTGCTTGCTTCCTCTTCTACACTAAGCAATCTGTTAGGGCAAAGCAGCTCACACCAGGAGAAGGCCACTTCCATCTCTAAGTTTTAAAATTGCAGGAACCCACACCAAGCCCAAGGGTTCCCTATTTTCATACCGCAAAGCCCCAAAGCTGTTAATGACCACGTGTTGTTATCAGAGGCTGTGAATGCTGCACCATGGGGTCCCTACCCTCCCCCTTTTTCAGGATATAAGGATTCCTTCTATAACACGATGCCCTTGCTCTCCCAAAACACCTATTTTTCCCACCAGCTTCCACCCCTCCATGGCAAGGTTGGCCCAGTCCCACCCTGCTCCCACCTAGGCTGCTGCCCAAACTGCCCACTCCTGAAGTCACCCTCAGCTTTCCACCGTGTGGCTGATGCCACAGGACTGTGCACAGCCCAGGTTCATTGCCCACCTTTCCCCTTTTGCCCATGCCTTTAACAAAAAATACAAACCACAGCTGGTCACAACCCCGATCCGGGGAGCGCTCCCTCCCAGCGCACAGCATTTGCTCCACGTTCTGTGTTGACTTTCCTTCGGTGTGCTGGGTTCTTTGGGGGTTTTTCCCCTCCACTAATTTCCCTACTGAGCCTCATTTTTTCTGTGCTTCATTAACGTTTTCCTTTGTGCCACTTCTAATGCACAGCTTTGCTTACAGAGGAGGCTCTCCCAGGCTCTTCCCATCCAGCCCCCTTTCCGTTCCTGCTGAGCATTCTGCTTGCTCTTCATATGATTAGGGAAGCAGCCATATGGGTCCCATTGAGGCCTCGGGTCCCATTTCTGTTTCTCTTTATTTCTGAGCACCTTAGACTGGAGTTTCTGGCTTTTCTTACTCTCAACGTCCCTGAGTGAATCAAAGTTTTCCCTTTTGTGAATGAGGCCTTCAGTGAGAGGTCCCTTTCTTTTAATTCACGGACACAAAAGCTGATTAAAATCTTGTAGAAAAGTATGCTGGGTCTCCTCTGTTTGTTTAGTTGTGGGTTTATTCTTGTTTTGAGTTTTTCTAAGGTTTTTAGGGATTGTTTGGTTTTAAGAACAGGGTGTTGCCATCTTGCTGCTGAAATAGAAGCATTCAAGGGAGGGGATTCTACCCCTCTATTCCACTCTCACGAGACTCCACCTGGAGTAGTGTGTCCAGCTCTGGAGTCCCCAGCACAGGAAAGACATGAGGCTACTGGAGCGAGTCCAGAGAAGGGCTACAGAGATGATCAGAGGGATGGAGCACCTCTCCTGTGAAGACAGGCTGAGAGAGTTGGCAAAGAGAAGGCTCCAGGCAGACCTTATAGTGGTCTTCCAGTACCTGAAAGTTGGAGAGGTACTCTTTATCAGGGCATGTAGTGACAGGACAAGGGGTAATGGCCCTAAACTGAAGGAGGGTAGATTTTGATTAGGCATCAGGAGGAAATTCTTCCCTGTGAGGGTGTTGAGGCCCTGGCACAGGCTGCCCAGAGAATCTGTGGATGCCCCCTCCCTGGCAGTGTTCAAGGCCAGGTTGGATGGGGCCTTGGGCAACCTGGTCTGATGGAAGTTGTCCCTGCCCATTGCAGGGGGTTGGCACTAAATGGGCCTTGAGGTCCCTGCCAACCCAAACCAGCCTGTGATTCTGTGATTCTGATTTGTGTTGAGAATGAAGAGTGGCCTGTAGAAGGGACAACAAGGCTGCATAACCACTCCCCGTACCGTGACTGCCAAAGGCAGCCCAATGGACTCTGTTTTTGAAGGCAGCTATGAACTGCACAACTCATGTCCTGTGAAGGCAGTTCACTAAACTGGCCTGCTTGGGTGGTTTTAATTTTTATATATATTTTTAAAAGAGATAAACATTCAAAGTCAGTACCCAGTGTGCTTGTGAATGTCCATACCCCACAGAATCTCACCACCAACACTTCAGCGTCTTCCTGTAAACCCAGCAGCTGAACTAATTAGGCACTAAACACACCTTGTTCTGCTGCTCACTTACACCCACTCCTCAGCACTGAGGGAATTAGGGAGGTTGTGATCCCTGGGCAGGCAAAGCCCATGGCAAGGAGCCCGGCTGGCTAAATGTCAGGCATTAGCAGCACTGGCTGTCTGGCTGGGGGAAGCAGGGACGGCAGTGGCTGTTGCTATGGGCACCAGAGCCGCAAAGGATAATAACATCAAGGCAGACTAAGGGGGAAAGGGTAAAATCGGCTATTTCTGCTTCATTTTGAATATGTATGCCTTCACATTAACTGTGGTGAGTAATTACCTGTGAAAAAGTAACAGCCAGGATTCTGTGGGAAACCCCTTTAACAGCAGGTTGCAAGAGACACCTTTGATTTTGCTTCTCATAAAAGGGCTTTTTCTTTTCTCTTTTGTCCAAGAAAAGAAACCGTGGTCGGGAAGTCGCTCACATCAGTTATTGCTGTTTCATTATGGCATGCCCTACTTGGTATTGTTTTTTTCCAGACTGCTGGCTGTTGTGCTCGGGTGGCCTTCCCACCCCTTCCTCCAAACCCCAGTGGAAGGTTTCCATTTCCATGGGTAAGGGGACATTTGCTCGGCTCCCCCACGCAGAGTTTTTATCCGTGCACACAGTCCCAGCTCTTCAATCCTTGCCTAGCACCTGCAGGATGACTTTCCTGACTTCCACCTGATTTATACAAATCACTTGAGATTTTCCTTTAGCCACGGAGAGCCCAGCTGCCACAAAGACCTAGCCGAGGCTGGCACAGCCTGCCAGCATCCCAGAGAAGGAAAACAGCGTTAAGCTGCCTGCTGCAGCAGGGCTTACATTAGCAGAGATGCCTGTTGCCCTGCCACTGCCCCCGTGTGCGCGCCGGACGCTGGTGTTGCCAGTTGGGATGGTGCCTTTCATGCACTTGCCGGGGTCACTGCTGTGACCTGCCTGCCGGTGCCACTCACACAGCGAGGGCCACACACGTGGTTCAGGAACCTATATCCCAGAATAGCCTTCTCCTCTGCTGGGCCGGGGCTGTTCAAGTGCCACCTTCTTCCTCACTCCCTTTGCACTAGTTTGATTTATTTAAAAAGGGAACAGCACAGCAGTGAGCCAGCCCAAAAGGAGCCTGTGTCCCTGAGGGGGGTGCTCAGTGAAAAGCCCCTCACTTTGTGACCTGTGCCACATCACAGAGCCAAGGCTTCACACCCGCCCTGTGCCCCTTTTGCCCTCTCCTGTAACTTTGCAGGGCAGTCTGTGTGGGACTGTACAGATGATGAGGGTGAGACCTACAGCCATTGCATAGCATGAGGTTTCTGGCATTAGGAAACCTTTCCCCTTCTATTCGAGGCCAGACCTCGAGTCCTGTGCTCAGTTTTGGGCCCCTCGCTATGAGACACTGAGGTCCTGGAGCACGTCCAGAGAAGGGCAGCCAGGCTGTTGAAGGGGCTGGAGAGAAAACCTTATGAGGAGCAGCTGAGGGAGCTGGGGATGTTTAGCCTGGAGAAGAGGAGGCTGAGGGGAAACCTTATCACTGCCTTCAACTGAAGGGAGTTTGCAGAGAGTGGGTGTTGGTCTCTTCCCAAGTAACAGGTGATAGGATGAGAGGGAATGGCCTCAAGCTGAGCCAGGGAAGGTTCAGATTAGACATTAGGAAAAAATTTTTCTCTGAAAGGGTTGTGGGGCATTGGAACAGGCTGCCCAGGGAGGGGGTTGAGTCACCAACCCTGGATGTATTTAAAAGACGGGTAGATGAGGTGCTCAGGGATATGGTTTAGTATATGACAGGTACAGTTGAATTCAGTGCACTATCTCAAAGGTCATTTCCAGCCTTGTGATTCTGTGATTCTGGAAATGACTTCCAACCCGAGTTAATGATGCAACCTGAATTTGATAATTCTACAGTCCCTTTTACAAAAGGAAGGCTACTGGAGTTAGGGCTCCTGGTCTCATTCCTTTTTCCTTCCCTCCCTCCATCACCCCCTTTGCTTCATTCAAGCTGTGAAAACAGTGGCAGGAGCATGAGCATTGCCCATCACCCTTTGGCTCTGTTGGTGCTGCCAAAGCAAGTGTGTGACACCAAATCAGCTCAGATCTGCGAATTCATTATGTGTGTGCAGAACACCCCTGTGAGCAAGCAGTGCCTTCGCCAGGAGCACCCTGTGACGATGCCGGAGCGTGCAGACAGCGGTGGTCACAAACAGAGTGCAGAGGAGCGGTGTCTGTGCGTCCGTGTCCTGATTTCCTGCAGCTCCTATTTCAGATTCAGCATGGCTCTGCTGAGGATTATGATGGGCTGCCAGGGTATAACAAACACTTCAGGAATTGCTGGATGCCATGAACTAGGTGGTCATTAAAAAAGCCCTAACATCCTGAGATACAGAGAGCTGCCTACATTTTTTTGTGTCATAAGTGCACAAGAAACTGAGAAATCCTGCGGGTGGGATTCATTACGTACAGCACATTATCCTGTGACACGGAGAAGAGACACGGGATCGTTCCCAAAATATCCTTCCCCACTGATAAACTGCAGTGAGCCGGTTTGAAGCTGCGCAGCGTGAAGGATAACCTACTTAGGATGAGCACGTGCGCGATGCTATCTATCAGCAATATTGATGCGGTTACCAGACCTCATGACGGGTTTGAGGGGAGGGTTATATCAAATCACGATTTGCAGAAGCGCAAGGGAGCCAGCAGCCTGGAAGCAAAGCCACACGCTCCTTTCCCCCAGGCTGGGCTTTTCCCCCAGCCCCAGGGTATTTGCTCGCTGCAGACTTCCTCCTCCCATACAGCGACAACCTGAAATAGGCAAGCAGGAAACACTTTGCGTTGAATGGGTGCTGAAGGAGCCCTGGTGTGCCTGCGCAGCCTCACACACCTCACTTTGGGCAGTTTTTGCAGAGGTGCCTCCAGCTGATCAGCCACCCCGCTGGGAGATGGCACAGCAAGGCCTGGGCCTGCTTCTCGGTGAGGGGTGAGACTGGAGCATCTCTGGAGCCAGGCTGGGGACCAGCCCCTGGACAGGTTGGGTTTTTTTACAATGCAGATGGGGAGCAAGGACGCAGAGGGACAGCAAAGCAGCAAGAGGACAGCTCATTGTTTGGGGTGGTTTGGTTTACACATGGGTCCAGGAGCTTCAGAAGATAATTTCAAGGTGGCACAGCCTGTGGGGCACCTTGCCTAGCAGCGCGCTCACAGCAGAGGCTACTTTAAGGCTGAAATAGTTTAATTTATGAAAGGCTCACATGGGGCTTTCCTGGCCAAGGCAGGAGCACCAGCTGACTGA
This sequence comes from Hypotaenidia okinawae, assembly GCA_027925045.1. Taxonomy (NCBI): domain Eukaryota; kingdom Metazoa; phylum Chordata; class Aves; order Gruiformes; family Rallidae; genus Hypotaenidia; species Hypotaenidia okinawae. The sequence continues at coordinate 126,700,650 of BSDF01000001.1, forward strand.
TGTTTTCCAAAGCAGTCATCCGTTTGTGGGCGATTTCCCCTTCCAACCTTTCCCTCTGCTAAGCTCTGGTGCACATCGCTTCTGTAAGCACAAACCAGCATTTTAATTTTAAGTAAGTTCTCGACAGTGTCACTGTTTTCACTTCATTTGTTCTTACAGGCTGCACGACCCCAGGTTGTATGCTGTGCCCTGGGGAAGGGAACAGGAGGGGAGGGGAGGGGAAGAGGAAAGGGGAGAGTATAAGGGAGAGGAGAGGAGAGGGAGAGGAGAGGGGAGAGGAGAGGGAGGGGAGGGGAGAGGAGAGGGAGAGGAGGGGAGAGGGAGGGGAGGGGAGGGGAGGGGAGGGGAGGGGAGGGGAGGGGAGAGGGGAGGGGAGGGGAGGGGAGGGGAGGGGAGGGGAGGGGAGGGGAAAGAAAAAGGAGGGTGGAGGGGAGAGAAGGGGAAGGGAAGGGAAGGAAGAGGAGGTGAGGGAAGGGGAGGGGAGGGGAGGGAAGGGAAGGGAAGGGAAGGGAAAACCCATAGGAGCTAAAAAAACCCCAATCTTTAAACATGTCTGCTCCCCCCGACTATAATATTTAATATGATTTACAGATACGATGCCGCACTGATCTAGCATATGAAACCACAACTGATCACACTAAGTGCAGCCGTACATGATAAACAAACCTGCCTGCACACAGGGAATATTGTCTTTAGTCACAGCTAAGCAAACAACAAATCTTTCTTCTGCAGCCAGCCCAGCGCCTTTACCACCCTTTGGTGATTGCACTGCAGTCTGTAAAGCAGTTGGGGGCACATATGTGTCTGGAAGCAGCAGGGGTTCTGCAGAAATATATATATCTAATCAAACTTTTATTAACCCGCGGCCTTCCACTGCAAAAGGACGTGGCCCAACCAGCGATGATTTGTAAGGGCTGCAGCCTCCTGCCTGAGTGGAAAATAATTTGCAAGCTACTCCTGATTTTCCGGGAGTTTTTTCATGATGTGCCCTGGGCTGTGTTCAGCAGGAGCCTTTGGGCAGCTTCGCAGGCCGTGCTGAGCACGCAGCCACTTGCGGTTTGCTGCCCTTAGGGGACGCCCGGGGCTGGCAGCGGGGCCTGGTGCTCCAGCACTCTGCAGTACCGTCACTACAGTACCACACATTGCTGGGAAGGAAAGTGTCCCTCACAGAAGGGTGAGGGAGGACACTCCAGCTGGGAAGTCCTTGCTTTGGATTGTTCACAGGGATCTTTGTTCCCTTTCGGCTCACCCAGGTGCTGAGCCTGGGGATGAGCAGCCCTAATACCTCGTGGCTTGCAGCATGCTCACACCGGCCCACAATGGGAATGGAAATCAGGGCATTGCTCCTGCTGCCGGGCTGGAACAAACATCACAGTGGAGAAAACAGAAATAGAGAAGCCTTCTCCTTCTTACATTTGCAAGCTACCCCTGATTCACCTAGTCCTAACCCTGTCCAACCTGCCCCTGGGACTGCTTCTTATTCACCCCCCAGCTCCCCCACTCTGTCCTGGGGTCTCCAGGGGTCCTCCATTCCCCTCTCCTAGCATCACAGGGCGATGCCTTTGGGGTGCCACAGAGAAAGCAGTAGCCTATTCATCCTCTCCTGGGGTGCATGGCATGGCAATTCCACTGTGGAGATGCAGCAGAGCTGAGCCACTGTGGGTATGGCAGTAGGAGTTGGGGGACCTGAGCTCCAGCAGGACCTCAGGGAGGTTTCTTCCAGGAAGGCAGGAGCGTAAGGAAGAACCAAGTGCCTGGAGGTCTGAAGACCTTTTAATCCTTCCTGCTGACAGCAGCAACAAGCATCTTGTCTATGAGGTAGCAAAACCAGGATTTGAGTTGGGGTGGGGGAGGGGGAGAGAAAATGAAAGCTTGGACTGATTTTCACCTTGCATAGAGGTGAGTATATGACAGTCGCCCACCTTTGCCTGTCAAGTGGTGGCTTACACAGGTGCAGAAAGCTTGCTGCTGCAGACCTGGTTTCAGCTACAGCCCAGCACTTTTAGTCACCGCTGCTTGCAATGGCTGGTGCTGTCCTCCTTCTAACTACCTGTCCTTCTCATGAAGCTGTTACCCTGCACTCTGATTGCCTTATTCTCCTTCCCATGTCTTCACAAAGGCACAGTGGGCTGTTCCCCCTCCCCTGCCCACGCCCTCCGGTCCCTACACACCTTTTGCTGCCATGGACCATGGCTGGAAACAGAAATTCACCTGCCAAGCCGTGCCAGCTCTCAGCTTCTCTCTCCCCAACAACTATGGCTGTCAACCCCATAGGAAAGGAGTGCCTGTTCTTCTTTGCCACCCCGTAGACAGCACAGTGAGGCCTGCCAGCGTGCTCCAGTGGATGGTGGTGAAGCACAACTGGCACAGCTGGAGGGGATGGCATAAAGCCTGAGCCCCTCAGTCACCATTTACCTTGGGCTCTGAGTGCAGCGCAAGGCCCCGCTGGCTCACAGGCCCTGGAGCGGGGCGTGTACCACCCACACCTCCCACAGATGACTCCTGTGCATGCATATGGGGCTGGATGAGCTGGTCACAGCCTCCGCAGTTCAAAAAGCAAAGCAAGGCAGGGGCAGAAACACCAGCAGGATTTTGCCTTTTTTGGGAAGGCAGAGCAAAGATTGCCAGTACACAGAGGGTAGATGTATCAAACACAAACACTTTTCTGTTACTGCTGTAGGAAGGGAAGCACAAACAATCAAATGTCCTTTCCTATCCCCGTGTCTCCCTCTGCGACGCTGATAGAGGGAATCCAAATGTTTCCAAGCAGGCAGCGCCTATCTGCAGCGGGCAGACAATTTCTAAATGTATTAGCGGCCCAGAGTCAATAGAGAAATAACAGTCCAGCATATCATCCAATTTTCAAATGTAAATAACGGGCCCGCTTTTAATTTGAAGGACGGCAGCAGGGAATAAAGCAAACCCTGGAAAGCACACACAGCCACCACGGCTGGTCATAAGGCTTTGCCTCCAGGCATGCATGTTATTTTTCCCTCTGGCCGCTGTGCCACAGTGCAGAGACAAACCCGTGGTCTCGCCTGTGAAGGGAGGGCTGAGCCCCCAGACAGCCCTGCCATGCAACGGAGAGGGTGGGCTTCTCCAAGGGGGTGCAAGCGAGGCCATGCTGTGGGCATGCAGCACTCAGCACCCCATGCAGGATGCAACCCTGCCTCACCTCTCCTGCTCTGGCACAGCTCGGGGGGAGAGGGTGTGAAAGAGACAGCAGGTCACCTGCAGCAATGCTTTGCCCCTCCCTGGAGACCCTGTGCACCCGCCAACCTTCGGCAGCAGGAACAGCAAGACCTCGGTGTCCCAGCCCGCAACCGGCTGACGTGCTTTGATAAGGCAGTCACAGGGAGGGGAAGGCGTGGGATGAAGCACCCGCCTCCCTCCACAGCGACCACAGGGAGGAGGGAAACAGCAAGAAACCTCAAGGGGATCCTATAGACGCGGGAGAGGAGGGGGAGGAACGATGCTTTTAGGAAAAACCCTCTCAGGGTTTGCCAGTGTAACCAAGAGCAAAATTGTTCCCTTGTCTACAGCAGTGTTGTACAACAGCGAAGGGAGGCCTCTCGAAATCTTATCTCTGGTGGCAGATGCCGCTTGCAGCGGAGCCTGGAGAGGAGGGGACATGCTGTAGCCGATGGGGAGCCACAGCAGAGGGGTGGACCGTGAGGCTATCCTCACCCTCACTGGGCACCCACGCGCTTCCACCGGCCACCTGTCCGAAGAGAATGCTGGGGGCTTTCCCACTGAGCCAGGAAAACAGGTTTGGCACCAAGACAGGTGGTGACAAATTCAGTCTGTTCAAAGGAGGAGACTGGCAAGGTTGATCATGTCTTGCATAAATCCGCCAGCCTCCATCGAACACAGTGGGAATGGGCAGGTTTAGTCCAGCCGAGCAAGTTCAACCTGGGCTCCTCGTCCTACTCTGAGCTTTCATCACCACCTTTCTGATCCACTGGTGGATGTCTGCACGGCGTGTGCAAGGGGTAACGTGCTAGAGGTGCTAAGCCACAGCCTGACAGATTGGAAAGGTCACCCTTGCAACACTCACCAGCCTATTAAAAAAATCCAAACCAACCTTGTAATCGAAAGATGAACATCTGCTTTAAAGCCTATCACTTTCTGAGGTGAATCTGACATGCTGGTGGAGACAGAATATTGCTGGTGAGGAGATGCTGCTTTGTGAAGCCACTGGCAACGGCAGGAGGGCTGGCTGAGACCCTCCCAACTCTTGAACCTCTGCAGCTGGGCTGTGGGAAAACACTGGGTTCGCGGCTCTGCAAGAGCCGTGTCGCAGCAGGTCACGCGGAGCAAGCGAGGATTCGGGGCTCGCTGGGAAGCCTGCAACAGTGACATGACCTGTGGTGTAACAGGAGCCCTGTTGTAGCCAAGCCGACCCAAGCATGTGAGCAAGGCCAGGCTCGCAGTATCTTTCACTACAGTAGCTGATCTAGTTGGAAAAAAAAACAGGTGAGATTTCGGGCACACATGACTTCTTGGCTTGTGTGCCTAAAAGCCAGTCTGCACTTGTCAGTGTTGGATTCCCACCCAGACGCTGGAGGAAAACACACTGGAGACAAAACCCGAAACACCAGACAGAAATGATGGATGTCCTAAGATTTCCCATCTGCCTGGTGTTGGCGTGAAAGTGGGGTCCCCTGTGCTTACGGAGGGCCTGACGCTGAGCCCTCGGATGCTGCTTCAGCAGCGCTGGGGCCCCTCAGCAGCTGCAGCGATGCAAAACCAGTGTGAAGCCGTGCGGGTGGCAAGGCAGAGACAGGAGAGCCGGTCCCCAGGCTGGCGGGCACTCGTGGAACAGACTTTTCTTAGGGCAGGGGGAAAAAAATATAAAAAATTAAACCACACCGAAAAAGTAGGAAAAGAGAACCCCTGAGAACTGGAAACTATTCAAACCCAGCTCTTTTTCAGGTATTTACCCCACGTCTAGATCAGCCGGGGTCTGGCCCCGCGTGGCTCGACACGCGTCACGCCGTTAGGTGCGGAGGTCCAGCCGAGATGAGCTGGTTCGAATAGCGTTGCGGTGCCTTGCAACCACTGATTCACTGCGGTAGAAATGATAGATTGTTTTACAGTAGGAAGAGAAGGGAGGCGGGATGGGGATTGGGGCGGGGAGGGGGGGGGATGATGGAGCCCACGGGTACTTGCAGCAGTGGGTGCGCTCCACCTACTGGTTAGCAGCAGCACCGGGAGCCCCGACAAAAGGCAGCGGCAGCCTCACAGAGCCCGACCGGGGCTTGATGTTGCCATCCTCTTGAATTTTTCTTACATTTGGAGGGGAGCCAGGGGGAAGAAGGAAGGAAAAAAAAAAAGGATGTGAGGAAGAAAGGAGAGTGAGAGAAGATGAGGGCTGCACGGCGGGAGAAGAAGAAATAAAAGAAGAGAAGACACAGCTCTTTTGATTTTAAAAAGAGGTGCTTCGAGCATATATAAGCTTGCAGCAACCTTGGCCATGTAAAAGCATTTTGATTTATTGAAAAACCCCCAAAGGAGTGGGCTTTGAGTCCTTTTTTGATCGATGCCAACAGGGTTTATACCTAAAACAGCGAGGACACATCCCAGCCTACCACCTGGTTCCTTTGGCTGCTGCTGCTTTCCTCCCCAAGGCTTTGGGGCTGGGCAGGCAGAGGGACGAACTTCCCAGTGCTGCTGCCTCCCCTGCACCCTCTGCACTCTCCCTCCCAGTGAGCATTCCTGCTCCTGCTGCCCTTACGGTGTGGGGTGTCCACATGCCTGTCTCACCCTCCTAGTCCTTGATAACAAACCTGGATTTATTGTCCTCCTTTCCCCAGCCCAGGACTCTTTTCCCACCCACTTCAATGGAGCCTGTGAGCAGTGCCTGCCCCTGTAGGGTGTAGCTTATGTTACCTTAAATCCCCATGGCTTCTTCTGTGAAAGGCAGAAATACCTCTTCTCCCCTTGCTGAGGAGGAGGCAGGGATGCAAAGCAGGCTGAAGGCAATGTATTCAAAAGCACACTGTGTCCGCGTCTCTGCAATGACTTAAAATTAGGTCTGGTGGTTTGTCAAGTCCAGGGTGGAGATGCTGCTTGGGCCTGGTCAGGGAGGAGAGCCCATGCTGGTCCCTCCATCAGCCCAAATGTGGGTGTGCACAGGACGCAGACAAGGGAGGAGAGGACAGGAAAGGTGAGCTGTGATCGCCACTCCAAATCCGAAAGGTAAAACCCCCCAACATTTGCCAGGTAGCACTTCTGCAGTGCTCCAAGGTGTGACAGCACTGTCTCACTCACTGCTGGCTTTTTCATAAGAAAAAAAGACAAAAAACAAACCCCACAGCCTTTAGGACATCTGTCCTGAAGCCAAATGTTGTTTATGTGTAAATTTGTACCATATTTTTATATATTTTATATATGTGTCTATATATATACATATATATATATATACTGTACTTACATGCATACTCACACATGTATGTACAGAATGAGGGAAGCTCATTTCTGCCAGGGTTCTACTATTAAAATGTGTAAGCTCGTGGCTGCACACACATAGCCAGGTATTCCTGCACTTGATACAGTCCAGTTGCACGGTCCCTCTGCTACCTCGTCACACTAATGAGGATACACGGCCCAGGGCTTGCTGTCATTCTGCCCAAATGGGTTTGAGCATGGCCAGGGCAGGCGTAGGCCTGTCTGTATCTGGCCTTATGGACCCATCTGAAACTGTTCAGATCCCTGCCGAGCCTTGAGAGCCTTGTGCAAGGCAACGGCCCGAGATGGCGTGGGGAGTTTGCGACAGAGCCATAACTGACCGTGGGTTAACGTGACAAGGGTGTTGTCTAATCTCTCACGGGGCAGCATCTCAGTACATTGCAGGCCTGTCCTGGCTATGGGTATTCCCGGTGGGTTGCAATTTGTTGTGTGCCTGTGCCTGCAGCTGCTCCTTCCCTTTATTCTAGCAAATATTGCAGGCGTGCATAAAAGCTGCAGGAGAGTGGCAGGCTTATGAAGTGCAGCCCTGCCACCCTTTCCTTGTCCTCATTATTAATCCAATCTACTTTTACATCGCCCCATATCACGCCTGTCTCCTCTCCAACTGAAAAAAGACGCTCCCTTTCTCACTTTGCACTGATATGAGCCTTTCACTCAGCCCTGTCTGCTGACTGTGACAGAGCCACGCTAATTTGTAATCAGATGGAGGCTGTGACACCGTTCGAGTGCACACAGAATGTGAAGGATACAGGGGAAGGGAGGAGGGGGAAGGAAGAGGGAAAAGGAAAGTCGCTGTTTCCGATGCCACGCTCCACTCCATGCCTTAGTGCTCAAAGGGACACAAAGGGACACGGGGAAAGGTATTTGCTCTGGGGAGACACTGGTTCCAGGCAGAAAACCGCTCTGCTCTGCCTCAGTGTATTACAACAGGGCAGGTAGAGAGGAGAAAGAGACAACGAGGTCAGTAGGGGAGTGGAAGGAGAACTAGCAGGGACCAGGGACATGGCTGAGGGTAGAGAGATGATGGAGATGCAAGTGATGAAGCAAGGAGGTAAAACAATAATGTTGGAAAAAGAAAAAAATATCCAGAGAAAGAAAAAATAAGGGAAGAAAAGAATAAGAAGAGCACAGAGAGGAAGAGCAGAGCTGAGCAGGGAAGAGGAGAGGAGAGGAGAGGACAGGACAGGACAGGACAGGACAGGACAGGACGGGAGGGGAGGGGGAGGGGAGAGGGAGAGGAGAGGGAGAGGAGAGGGAGAGGAGATGAGGTGTCCTGGCAATTTGTGGTGCACCTCTGACTGGTGCTGGCTGCAGCTGCCATGGAGGCAGGCAGGACCAGGCAGCCAGGCAGGCTCTCCATCCCTGACCAAGTGTGTGTGGGGCCAGGAGCTACTGAAGAGGAAGCTGCAGCACCCCAAGTTCCTTTTTCTCCCTGTAATCTGGCAAGGCCTGAGTGAAAGCAGATAAATTGTGAGGTTTCTTTTGCTTTTTCTCTGGCACTGTTCTGCTAAAGCCTCCCCATCCTTCTTCATGGAGGGTCGGGACACCCCAGTTCCCCATCTTCCCCTTCCTTCCCAGCAGTTTTCAACACTCCCTTTACTACAGAGGGGTTATTCTAAGTGCATTTCGTTTTATTTTCTCCTCACTCTGTTGAAGGTAGGAGTTCTGGTGGCCTTTATTGCATGACAAATCTCCAAGGCTGCCACACAATGCCTATTTTCTTTCAGCTCCCTGGAGGGGAAGTACCTCCCTGTTCCACTGTGCATGAAACGCCTGATTACACATGAGTTGGGGCACCTGCAGCTCAGGCATGCTGCATTAAAACTGCAGTCCAAGGGCATGGAGATTGAGCATTACGAACCACTAATGACTTTTTTCTCATGGTTTTGGTCCAAAAATGTGATCTTAGTTATTTGTCACTTAACAGGACCTAGAAACAGAATTCGAAGCTATTGATTGCAGGCACATTTTTTCTCCAAAGCAAGCCCGTGTGTGACACTGAGAGATAGCAGGCTGACTTCTGCTACAGCGGCTTCTCTTTTCTCTCCCTTGTGAAGAGGGTTCAGCAGGGATTACAGCTTTACAGTGCAGGACTATGTTTTCCAGGGGAGCTGAAGCGGGATCTATTTGAAGCCTGACGTGTGCCTATCAAAGTCTCCCTCCAGTTTAGACTGCGTGTGCAGAGCTTTGAGAGCCCTCAGCATCAGCCCAGCCCTGCTCCCAGCCCACTGGGGGACGTTCAGAGGGGACAGGGTCCCAACCGTGCTCAAATCTCTGCACAGCCCCTGCCTGTAAGGGGCTGCTGCGTGCCCCTGGCCCCAGCCAGGTGGGTGCTGCTGCAGGTGGGCCATGTGTGCACATTTGCACACACATGCACACACACACACACACACACATGCAGAGTCTCTCTGGTGACCTCCAGATCCTACAGTCACCCCAGTCACTGCATTGGATCTCCAGGTTCCTCCAGTAGCCAACTGGCAGACCCTCTGTCCCTGCCTCCCAGGCCACTCAACCTGCTCTTTGGCCAGTCCAGCCTGATGGCTGCTGGTGACACAAGCTGGCACGTGCACCTTCACGCACACCAGTGATCGCCCGCAGCACACACACACAAAGACCACAAGGACCTGCAGGTCCCCCTTCAGCTCCCCCACTCTGACACCCCCCCATGCACAGAGGGACAGACTGCACTGACCAGGTGCAAGGCAGGGACAGACAAGTGTAGTGGCCGGCAACTTATACTCATGGCCACCCCCTTTTATCCATCTTGTCCTCTGTTTTCCTCCACGTGTTTGTCTCCCAAGTGCTTGATCCCTTTCCTTCCCCACCTGTGGTTCCTCCCACCACCCCAAACCAGCCCATAAGCCACACGCAATCCCAAGATGCTCTATCCCACATCCCACAACAAGTCCTATCCCTCACACAGGCAGTGATTGGTGTGGGAGAGGGGGCTCAAAGGTGCTCGACAGCCTTCCCCTGGCCTCATGTCAGTGGATGTCCCTACCTGGGCATGAGGCTGGAACACCCTGTGGAGGGGTGGGGTTCCTCCCATCCCCCATCATTACCTCTGTCCTTCCTCACGTGTGGGGACACCCGGCCTTCATCCAACACTGCCAGGTTGTTGTCCTTCAGTCAGCATAACCCAACATTACCCGGTTGCTATAAATTTCATGCAAGCTTTTGGAAATGGCATGAGCAATAAACTAAGCAGTGCTCGAGCAGAAGGGGAGGTGGTATAGTGAGATGAGATGCCACCACCTTCAGCAGTTCCCATCACGTGCCACCAGTGTGTTGTGCAGGCAGGCACGGACACACAGGGGACAAGGGCAAGTAAAGGTTTTTTAAAGCAAAAGAGGAAGGATGAAAGAGGTGTGAGGAGAGAGAATATAAGCAGAAGGCAGAAATGAGCTGAAAAATAGGCTGCCTTTGACCTGCCTCTTGCAGAAAGGAGGCAGAGGATGAGGAAGGGGCAGAGAAAGGACAGGGAAGCAAAGAGGAGCAGAATAAATCTGACAAGAAGAATGAGGTGGTCTGCAGGGCTGGTTTTTCATCTGCAAATACATGGAAACACGCAGCGAAGGAGAATGTGAAAAATAAATCAGAAAGTAGGAAAAGAAATACATATTAAATGAGGCAGAGCGTTCAAATGGGGAAATACAACAGTGCAGAACTGAGAGGACCCGTGTCAAATACTCTGATTAGGCTGAAGTAAATTTTTCCGGGGATTCAGAGACACATAGAACTGCACCTAAAGAGGCATAACTCATGAGAAGTCCAGTGTGATTCTAGTTCACTGAGTGTGAAGTGAAAAGCAACCCTTCTCTGGTAAGTCATGTAGGTGGGAAACCTCCCACAAGTACAGCAGTACATCCACCGTGCAGGGTTTGGTAGAAATACCTGTGGAAACACCCATGTTGGTGCAGCCAGGAGCTCTGCAACTGTCCAGCTGGGAAAAATATCCTGCCTGGGCTCTGCTCCTGTTCCAAATCAATGCAGGAGTGACTGGTGTGGAAAGGGAGGCAAGCAGCTGGGAGGACTGGGTGGCCAAGTCTGTGCCCTGCCTGCCTGCTCTGCCCCAGTACTGTCAGTGAGGCTCCTTCAGCTCTCATTAAGGACATTTTAAATGCTAGAGTGTAATAGAGTAACGAGATGCCTGTAATAATAGTCAAAGGACAGTTTGAATGAGAAGGAACCTTCAAAGCCCAGCTAGTCCACCCCACCAGCCAAAGGCAGGGATACCTTCCACTAGATCAGGTTGCTCCAACCCCATTCAACCTGGCCTTGAACACTGCTCTTCCTGCTCTGAACCTGTATTTTGTTATCCACTTTAATCTTAAAATAACCATTCCCTTCACTTCTTGGTCAGGATTCCAGCATTTAATTTTTTTTAATAAACACCATGACTTTTTTAGTCCTTGGCTTTTGTTCTCATTCTCCACTCCTGAAAATAATTCTCTCTCATCCTCTTCTTCACATCTCACTAGAGAAAGGAGAGAAGCTCAACTTACGATTGAATAATTTTCACAACAAACAGACTCTGAGAGGGAAAAAGAAAAGTGTGCTAGACTAGAAGATGATACTCCTGCTGAGAGAGAATCTAAGAGACCTATTAGAGAAATACTAACACTGGCGTTGTAAGAATACTACATTTTTAGGGCAGGAATTAAGAAGTAGATGCTAAAGGACCCGTATGAGAAAGGGAGAGAAGTAACTGCAAAGCAGTTCAAATTCATAGAGAGATGCAATTAATTATAAGACTGATTTGTGTTAATTTCACCCCTAGAAGTGCAGAAAAATCTAGGCATTAAATAGTAGGGTTTCAGGCTGCACACTTGTTCCATCCAAAAGGTCTTTGTGACAAGGCAAATCTGTCTGAAAGCCACAAAGATATACTGAGGGCTAATGGAAGAATAATACTTTTTTTTCAAAAAAGTAACCGAAGAGCCACATTGCAAATCACCTGTAGAGACCCCGTAGGAAATGCTGTCTTAAGGGTTTCAGTTCCCGTGCTGCATTTTTTACAGCTGGCTCCCTGGAGCCACAGTCCCACCTGGTACCATTCGAAGCCTTTGCCTGTACTGTAGGTACCCAGCTCCCTCTGTGATGGGGTGTCTGCACCACAGCTCCTCCTCCTGTCCGTCCCTGTCCGGAGTCACGTTCCCTGCTTCTCTAATCCATGCATTTACCTTCTCTCTCCAGCACTTTTGGACAAGTCCTCGCGGCACTAGCTCTTTTTCTTCAGAGAATTATAGAATCATAGAATGGCCTGGGTTGGAAGGGACCCCAAGGATCATAGAGCTCCGACCCCCCTGCCACAGGCAGGGACACCAACCTCCAGGCCTGGATCTACACAAGGTTGCCCAGGGCCCTATCCAACCTGGCCTTGAACACCTCCAGGGACAGGACATCCACCACCTCTCTGGGCAGCCTGTTCCAGCACCTTACCACTCTCTCTGTAAACAACTTCCCCCTAATATCTAATCTAAACCTTCCTTCCTTTAGCTTTAGTCCATTCCCCCTTGTCCTGCTATTATTTACCCTTTTAAAAAGTTGGTTCCCCTCCTGTTTGTATGCTCTCCTCAGGTACTGGCAGGCTGCAATGAGGTCCCCCTGCAGCCTTCTCTTGTCTAGGCTGAACGAGCCCAGCTTCCTCAACCTCTCTTCATAGGGGAGGTGCTCCAGCCCTTTAATCATCTTGCTGGCCCTCCTCTGAACCCTCTCCAACAGTTCCACATCTTTGGGGGCCCCAGATCTGGACGCAGTACTCCGGATGGGCCCTCAGGAGGGCAGAATAAAGGGACAATCACCTCTCTGTTCCTGCTGGCCACCTCTTCTTCATCTGGCTTTATCATAAAACCTGTTGGTAGTGCCCACCCTGGTGCCAGCCCATCAATTTATCTGCAACAAAGCCAGCTGAAGCAAGTGGTCTTTTTGGCTTTGGCTCTGGTGTCACCTCAGTGACCTTATACATCTGACTCCTTCCAGTGCTTCCAGGGAGCTTTTGGAAACACCTTCCTATTTTGCCTTAGTAACATCCCAGAAATCAGTCCAGAGCTCCTGAAAACTGATGAAAGATTTAGAGAATGATTGTGGTAACTATGTTCGTGCATACACACAGTCACATATACAGAAACACCCTTGATAATAAAGCAGAAATTAAGAGACAAATGGGGGGAGACTGGAAAGACTTGAAGAGGTCAGGAGGGATAAAGCAGCTCAGGGAAGGAGTGAGGTTTTGGAATTAAATTGGAGAGGCTTTTCGAAGGCAAATGATACTTGAGTAGAGGTTAGGGCTTACTGAGGAAGATTTCTGAGGTGAGAATCTAGCAGAATAATTAGGATCAAGTGAAGGGGAAACATAATGAGATTGGATGGTGAGAAATGCCATTTCGTTGCTGTGACTGAAGGAGTTAGTGTTACAGGAGGCTTCTGACTATGGACAAGCCAGTTTCATAGATAAATTATCCCCCTCCCCAGCACAGAGATGTGCTAATACAATTTTGTGGTTCAACAGCAGTTTTCTATGGGCTCCAAAGCAATTGGCTTACAAATTAAGCAAATTCACAAGTTAGGAAAAAGCAATTCACAAAGACCTTTCAGCATCCTCCGAAGACAGGCGTAACTGTGGGCTTGATTTTGCTGCCTGTGCTATTTTGGATTGTATGTCCTCGAGCATCTCTTGCAGCCACCACCCCCGCTGCCCCAACAGCACCTTTTCTTCCAGCCTGAAAGTTTATCCCAGCATTAAAAAGGCTGTTTGGGGCAGTTACTCAGAATTTCAGGCCTCCTGAGGCCTTGCGTGGGCCGTCGGTTCCTGACAGACCCCGAGGCAGAGCATATGCACTGTACAGCGCAGGTGCATTGACTCCCACATGCCTGGCATCAGGCTGGACCCTGTGCCCTGACCAGCCTGTCAGGACGCTCAGCAAAGCCCTGGCCATCCCAGAACATGCTGGATTTCACTGTGCATGCACTCCAGAAGCATGGACACGTAAGTGTCTCCGGATTTCCCTGTGGAAAACATGGAAATCCTCTTGCTGAACGTTATTTTTCTTGCACAAGCTGTTATGGTCTGGTTTTCTGTGTATTAATTAAATTTTGAGTGCATTTGCTGAAGCCTTGCTTTGCTGGGCTTACTAAGTTACTGCCAGGAAGATGCTTGTTACAGGCAATGGAATGTGAAAATCACTGAAGTCCAGGATATGGTTTTCTTCATTTTTAGCATATGTATTGGCTAGATAATACAAAACCCCAGGGTTTAAGCAATTGCAGAGCTAATGTTTCAGAGGAACAGCACAATCTCTAGCTGAAACTACCACAGATATAGAGCAGTGCCTTTTGCCTTTGCCACTTACTTAGCACCTTCAAAATGCAGACACCATTTCCTGATTTCCCTCGTGTGCTTGTTTGATCCCTACTGGGGATGGTGCTCACGCAGTGACTGGGAGCAGATCCTTAACCCCCACTGCTGTCACCAGGGCTGCAATGACATGGTCCAGACCATCTCCTGCCTGCTGACTTTGTGCTCTCTGGTTAACACCCGGCCATGAGAACATGGCACTGGTGGAGAAGGCTGAAGGTACAGGGCTCCTTCTGAGACCCTGCTTACATCAGCTTAGGGAACATATTCAGAAATAAGCCAAGCCTTCTTGCTGGGGTGTGTGATGGTAAAGACCAACAGTGGTTAATTGCATTTTCTAATACTTCCCTGGTCTATGTCAGATGTGGAGACAGATTGCTCCCGGGCGTTTGCATGGAGAAATACAGGACGTGTCGCTAACGTGACGTCAGACAGGCGCGTTTGCATTTCCCAGTTCCCATTACTCGAGCTCACCGTGTCTCCTTCTGCCACCAGACTGCAAGAGACATGCTGCACGCAGCACTGGTTTGCTACAAAAAAAACCATGGTTCAGCCTGCCACATGTTTTTACATGTCTTTGAACTTGGTTACCTACAGATACAGACAGATTTTGGTGACTCCTGTTAGCACCTCAGTGTTTCCTAAGCGAGAACAGAGAGTGCCATTTTGTGACTGGCATGTAAGACAGCGACTAATTCTGATACCAATAACTAATACCGATATGATAACTAGTATGGAACAGCATTTACTGCGAGTTTTGCTGGAAACTTCCGCTCGGGTGAGGAAAAATGCTCACGCAGGATCAGGCACACAGGAGGCAGAAATGTGGGCTGCTGGAAAACATTTATCCCACAATGACACCGCTCTGCCTCCTTGTATCTCCTCAAGCCTATGCTGGAAAGAGTCCAGAGAAGGGCTACGAAGATGATTAAGGGCCTGGAGCATCTCCCCTATGAGGAAAGGCTGAGAAAATTGGGACTGTTCAGCCTTGAGAAGAGAAGACTAAGGGGGGACCTAATTAATGTTTATAATTATCTTAAGCAGGGGATGCAGGGGGAATCAGCCAGCCCCTTTTCAGTGGTCTGTGGGGACAGGACAAGGGGCAATGGCTGCAAGTTGGAGCACAGGAAGTTCCGCACCAACATGTGGAAAAACTTTTTCCCAGTGAGGGTGACAGAGCACTGGGACAGGCTGCCCAGGGGGTGTGGAGTCTCCTTCTCTGGAGATATTCAAGACCCGTCTGGATGCCTATCTGAGTGATATGTCCTAGGGAGCTGCTTTGGCAGGGGGTTGGACCCGATGACCTCTCGAGGTCCCTTCCAACCCCTACAATTCTATGATTCTATGATTCTTTCTACTGGCTTCTCTGACTGGGGCCACTTACCCAAACTTGCAGCGTGCTACTCAGCTGACCTGCTCTGTACGGTGTAATGTCACCACCTGTCAGTTTGCATTGCCCTTGTTAGACTTCTAAAATGGTAATTTAATAAAGGAAGGTGATATGAATCATCAAGGAACAGTCTGAATTATCATCTGTAGATAATTCATTATGCACACATTTCTTGTGAGATCCTCAAATCAGTAGGGCTTCTTAATCAGAGACTTGAAAATTTTGCCTGTAACAACTAGAGACTTGACCCATAAATCAGCAGCCAGGCAAGCAGGTCCAATTCATGCTTCACATTTTTTCCCTGTGAGAACAAGACACTTAATTACCACCAAGGTCACAGGAAAGGGAAAAGCCCTGTAACGCAGAGCTGGTTTTGACAGCGTCAGTTCTGGCAGCACCTCCTGAAAGCAAGAGCCAGTCGCGAGCAGAAGCCGGAACCGCGTCTGGCAGCGCTGCCGCGGTATCGCCGTCCGGACGGGGTGATCCGAGCCAGTCCTGCTGCCATGCAATGCAGTGACAGAGAAACCTTTCTTCCTCTGAAAAGGGTCGATAATATTTTCCCCAGAGAGACTTAATGCTCCTTGTAAGGTTTTATTAGCAAAAATAAATGTTTATTCTGATACAGCCTCCTTCTCTGTTCTTCAGTGAGGAAAGCGCATGGTTTGCCTGCTCTCCTTTGGGAAAGGGGAAGTGGTTTCTGAAATTTATGGGACAAACTGTGTCATAATTCTTCTATGACAAGGTGACCCCATAAGTGGATGAGGGAAGAGCCGTGGATGTTGTCTTCTTTGACTTCAGCAAAGCTTTTGACACTGTTTCCCACAGCATTCTCCTAGAGAATTCATGGCTTGGATGGGTGTACTCTTTGCTGGGTAAATCTCTGCCTGGATGGCTGGGCCAAAGAGGGGTGGTGAATGGGGTTGGCATTGGGTCACAAGTGGTGGTGCCCATGGCTCAATACTGGGGCCAGGTCTCTTCAATATCTTTATCAACGATTGGGATGAGGAGATCAAGTGCACTCTCAGGCAGGTTGCAGACAACACCAAGTTGAGCAGAAATGTTGATCTGCTTCAGAGTAGGACAGCTTTACAGAGGGTCTTCTCTGTAGAGAGGCTGAACCGACGGGCCAAGGCCAACTGTATAAGCTTCAAGGAAGCCATATTCTGGATTCTGCACTTCAGTCACAACAACCTCAAGTAGCACTACTGACTTGGGGAGGAGTGGCTGGAAAGCTGCGCAGCAGAGAGGGACCTGGGAGTGTTGATAGATGGCCAGTTGAATATGAGCCAGCCGTGTGCCCAAGTGGCCAAGAAGGCCAACAGCATCCTGAACTGTATCGGGAATAGCATAGCCAGCAGGACCAGGCAGGTGATCATCCCCCTGTGCTCAGCTCTGGTGAAGCTGCACCTTGAGTACTGCATTCAGTTTTGGACCCCTCAATACAGAAGAGACATTGAGGTGTTGGAGCATGTCCAGAGAAGGGCAATGAGGTTGGTGAGGGGACTGGAAGACAAATGTTACGGGGACCTGAAGGAACTGGGGTTGTTTAAATTAGAAAAGAGGAGGCTCAGGGGAGACCTAATTGCTCTCCACCACTACCTGAAACAAAGTTGTGCAGAGGTGGGGGCTGACCTTTTCTCCCTAGTGAAAAGTGATAGGACAAGATGACACAGCCTCAAGTTGCACAAGAGGAGGTCTAGATTGGGGATTCAGAAAGCTGTCTTCACAGAGAGGGTTGTTAGGCATTGGAACAGGCTGTCCAGGGAGGTGGTGGAGGTATTTAAAAGACAGGTAGGTGCAGTGCTGGGAGACATGATTTAATAGTGGTTTTGGCAGGTTAGGTTGATCGTTGGATTTGATGATCTGAAAGGTCCCTTCCAACTAAGATAATTCTATGATTCTATGATAATTTTGATAGTGACCCAGGGCTGGGCTGGAGGCAAGGCACCCATCCCCACACTGCATGGTGAGTCACAGGCAGAGGTCGGTGTTGCCATTCAGCACTGATGGTGTGGGAGGGAGGGCCTCAGCTGGACACCCCCGCCCCCAAAATTCATTCACTGAGGGGCAAGGGAAAGGACAGCAGGCACCAGCAAATCCAGCCCCTCCATCACACCAGCCTCTGCCTTCTGTCCCGTTTTGACAGATGGGCCTCGTAGAGGGGGCTACCGAGGGACCAGGACTAGGGCAGCCAGAAAGAAAAAGTGTTGAGCACAGCTCTCTAAAGTACATTAGCCTGCCTTATGATTTCAATCTCTTATTTCCATGAAGTGGCATGGATTTAGCAAGCACCTAAACCCCTGCAATTTGCAAAGGAAGTATAGGTTATAAATCCACGCTTACCCAGCTAAGTAAATGGCCTGAATCTCAGAAGTGCTAAGCCACTGCCAGATTCCCCCGAGGCAAACAGCACTGAGTGTCTGGTGCCTTGGAAAGCCAGGTGATAAATTTTGGAGTTTTGCAAGCTCTGGGCCCAGGGTTTTGCTAATCAATAGTCGTTGGGCAGATATAATGAGCTGTCTAATAGCACCAAGTTTGGATGATGGATGCTTGTCTGATCCTGGAACAAAAACATTAACCAATTTGCCACATTTATTGGATTGAATCCAGCAAATCAGAAACAACTAATTAGTTCTTTTAATACTAATTTGGAACAGAGGTTTGGGGGAGGTTGTGCTTCCTTTGTTTTACTCCTTCCTCTTCCTGACAGTGCAGGTAATGCTGTGCATTAGGGTCAGGAAGTGCCTGATTTCTGGTCCCGCTTTCATACCGGGGAGGCTGAGCAACACAGACACCCAAGGGAAAGCTCTGACCCTAGAAAAAGGATATTTCTGTCAAGAGTGACCCCACTGACACTGCTTGGTCACCACTGCATGACCTGGGAATCGCCATGTCCTGCATTTCCAAGGTTTCAGCAGATTTGAGATCTCTTGTACTTCACACTGAAGGAGATGGCATTGCCTTTTAAGTTTCATGCAACCAAGAATATACCTGCTTGTCCACAAGTAATAATCACTATTTATATTAATAAGAATCATAAACCAAACTTACCATGAAAATAGGGCTTGCTTTCAAGCAGGACTAATGAACTACATTTCCACTGGTGGAAAAGCCACCCCCAAAAAGCATTTGGTCTGTAGCATATACATAAGGTAAGCATCTCCATGTGGCTAACTCCACTCAGGTCTGTGACTTGGGACTCTGCTACAGGTGGATTTCCAAGGTACCCTTGTATAAAAGATTTTTACTCACAGTAAAGGTGCACCAGAAGAAAAGGAGACTGTGAACTGGCTGAGCTCCAGCTCCACAATGAGACAGAACCGTGTTGCTATTTCTGCTTCTTCCCTGTTGCTGTATGGTAATCTGATCATGTTCTTTTACGTCAGAATGCGATTCTGACTATTTTTCCAACACTCCAACATGGGAGATGTAAAGAGATGAGAGATTTTATTTCGGGACTCAGCCAGTTTTGGACATGATGTAAACTCAGAAAATGAGCTTATTCTCGGCCGTAAAGCAGCAATCTCGTCAGCAGGTGGAATCCATCTGTCAAATAATGGAGGGAAGATGTTTGATGCTTTGCAAGGTTTGGACAAGTGGCTCCAGTCTTCAGAGTGACTGAAGAAGGCATAAAGTTGTCAAGTGCCTTCCTTACCTCTACAGCTGCAGTTAGCTAGAAGCCAGCTGTCCAGAAGCAAGGGCTTGAAAGATGACATGCAGCACTGCAAGCTGATGATGCCTGAATCTGAGCCCTTCCAGCTTTAGCACCTACTTTTTACTAGCAGAAGAAACATTTCTTAAAATGACGCTGCTGCATTCACTTTTGTTAGCTGCCAGGAGGCCACGCCGAGCATGCTACCAAGTGTCTCTCCCATTAGGTAAAACAGAAAAGCATTTTTCCTCCTCAGGCACTGAGGGGATTAATATAATTATTTCCAGGCATGTTTGAATGGTGCAACCAGGTTGTCTTTGCTTGTGTCATTACTACTGATGCGTGTTTCTCTTCAGGACAGACGCTGGAAATGCCAAGCACAGCACTGCCTTACCTGGAAGCAGTGCTTGAATCCCACAAAGCCCCAGCGTGAGGCTTGGGGTTTGCCCAAAGCAGAGGTGCGTGTCTCTTGCTTGCTGTCCCTGGGGAGGGAGTGGATGCTAATCGGCTGCTTGTCTGCTGCAGGGCACATTTTCCACGCTCCTCCTTCTCTGGGCCTTTGTGGTAAATCTGGAAACTTCCGTTCCTGGCGTCTCTGAATATTTTCCTTAAATGCCCCAGGGGAATCTGCAGGCCCTGGGTACCCGGATGGAGCGAGGGGCAAGACACAGTCCGCTGGCTTTGTTCATTTTAACTTGTTTCAGACTTGCCTTCAGTTCCAGAGAGGTGTAACAGTAAAACAAAGCAGGCTGCAGTGTCAGCTAATTTTGGGGGGTGTGTGTGTGTGTGTGTGTTTGATGCATCTTTTCAAACATACATTTGAAGAAACAGCAACACGAAATGCAATTTTAAGGGTAGAAATCAGGTGCTTTTCTCATTGCTTAACTTAGCTGAACCAGGGGACTGTGAAATGAACAGCCCCAAGGGAGGTCTGACCAAGAGGGCTCCGGAGCTGGTGTGGGGCTGTGTGGGGCTCCCTCTCCCTCAGAGCCTTGTGTAAGCCGGAAATTATTCCCTTTCCTCTCAGAAAGACTACCTTTCTGGAGTAAATAGCATTTGTCATTGCCAGGAGGGGATGCTGACACTCCTTTTTTCTTACAGCTGGCATCACTCATGTATGTGCAGTCGGACTATCAGGCCAAACAGACGGGCCAGCTTACAGAAGTAGTATCAGCATATTTGACTCGATAACACATTTTTTTATCATTAAATAAATAAGTCCCCTAAAATTCCTGCTTCAGCCATCAGTGAAATATTCTACCCACTAACAAATAACCCCATTTTGCTGCTGTGCAGCATTCAGAAAATATTAAGTTCATCAGAAATCGTTAAATGTTCTTTAAAATCACAGTGGGCATATTATCACGTAGGCACACGCATTTACGCACACAGATTGCTGACTGCCCAGGGAACGCTCCCTGTCACCTTTCTCAGCAATCACACACACCAGGAGCATCTTTGATCTTAACGAAGTGAAGATTTTCTCATAACGACCCGTCTCCGGGGCTCTGAAAAAACAAACACTCAGGAAAGGGGGCTCATTTGGCTGCATTGTCATAATCTGAGTCCTCTATTACAGGCTCCTTCCTACCATGGGCACTTAATAGCCTTGGAGAGCCTCGCCGTTATGTCACGCATAGATCAAAAGAGGTTCAAAAGCTTTCCACGGGTTTTAAGGCTTAGTCCTGCTGGCAATAACATCAATGATGAAACTGCAATTGTACTTGATAGGAGCAGCAGCAGGCGCCTTGGGTCTCATCCTGGGAAGTACTGAGCTGCTGCAGCCCCTGCTAAGTCCGAGGAGAGCAGTTCAGAGCCAGGCAAAAAGCACATCCTTATTTATTAACAATATATTTACCAGGTAGTCCAATTAAACTTGACAGCCTGTTTATAGAGGCTTTCTGCCCGGTAGCAGCTATACAGGTAACAGTCGACAAACCGAGCAAAATATCCTGGTGCTGGTCTCTTCATCATTCGAGCTGTAGGTCGTTCTCAAACATTGATATGAGTCTAATAAAGGTCACAGCACATTTCCATCTAGCTTTAGGTGAAAGAACACCAAAGCCTTTTTATGCTGACAATGCTTCCCAAAATTTATTGCGACCTTCAAGAACCCGAAAATATTCTGCACCATCATCATCTCAGGGTCAGTATACATTCAATATTCATTAAAAAAAAAAAAAGGAAACTGCAGGGGTGACAGAAATTTGATGGTATGGATTAGCTGCTGAGATTTCTGAATTCCCAGATCATCTGACAGGGAAGCAGTCAGGGGAGAGGAGGGGAGGGGAGCAGGGAGCTTCGGCAATTATCTTGTCCGAGCTAGTTATGCCTCCAGTTAGAGTACACATGCGGCCATAAGTACTTCAGTAACCGATCCAGTTAGCTCTCTGCTTTTCTATTCTCTCCTCCCCAGCACCACCTCTTTAAGATCATGACCAGACCTGACCTAGACAAGCTTCCCTCTCTCATGTCTTTGGACCAGTCATTACTTTGCTTAAGCTTAGCTCCTGTCACTTCTGTCACACCTGAAAGCCCCCTGATGGAGTTTGACCTGGAGAGGTGCTGAGTGACTCCAGCATGGTTCTCACAAGTGAACAATGCAGTAGCCAAAGGGTGTCTGACAAATAAATGGGCAGCCTGCATGTGCTTTAACAAATATGTCTCCAGCAGAAAGCCCAGCTTTGTGCCAACTTTAGGCAAAATGAACTTGGTCACGTGGTGGTTTGGCCCTGGCTGGAGGCCAGACGCCCACCAAAGCTGCTCTATCACTCCCCTTTTCAGCTGGCCAGGGGAGAAAATATATACTGAGAGGCTCACTAGTCGAGCTAAGGACAGGGAGAGATCACTGTGCAATCAGTGTCACGGGCACAACAGACTCAGCAAGGACTAAAAAGAAAAAAAAAAAAAAGCATCTAGTTTATTACACCGCACACACAACACACACCCCCCCAGTGAAACCAGAATCGGATAATGGGAAGTAAAACTAGATGTTAAAGCACCTCCCCCCACCCCTCCCTTCTTCACAGACTTAATTTTAGTCATGATTTCTCTCCCTTCTTCCCCCCATTATGGCATGAGGTGGGAGGGTAAGGGGTGGTGGTGTGTGGAATGGGAATAGAAATTTCAGTCAGTTCCTCAGGAGTTCTTTTCCTTCTTACCCAGGGGTTGGGGTGTGGGAGAGTGGCATTCCTCACACCCTTCCCCTGCTGCGCCATGGGGTCCTCCATGAACTTCTCCAACATGAGCCTTTTCCCACAGGGCTTCAGCTCTTCACCAGCTGCCCCAGTGTGGGTCATTGCTATGGGGTGCAGTCATAAATCACAGAATTTCTCTCAGTCTCTCAGGCCTAGACTGCTCCAGCCTGGTCCCCCACAGGATCACACACACACCCCCCCACCTCAGAAAACCTGCTCCAGCTTGGATCTTTTCTCTCTCTCTCTCCATGGGCTGCAGGTCCTGCCAGGGGCTTAGTCCAACATGGGGCACAACATCTTCCATATGTCTCCATTTGTTCCAGCATGGGGTCTCTCCACGGGCTGTAGGTTAGGACTCTGCTCCCCATCATCTTCCATGGGCTGCAGGGAGACAACCTGCTCCACCATGGTCTTCTCCACAGGCTCCAGGGGAATCTCTCCAGCGCCTGCAGCAACTCCCCGCCCCGCCCCCCAGCCTCTTCACTGGCCTTGGTGCTTACAGTTTCTTACATCTTCTCACTCCTTTCTCTGGTGACAAAAAGAGGACACTTGCATTTTTTTTCTCCTAAATGTGATTCCCAGAGGCACTGTGACTGTTGCTGATGGGCTCGGCCTTGGTCAGCGGCAGGTCCGACCTTGAGCCGGCTGGTGTTTACCTTGTCAGGCCCAGGGAAAGCTTCTAGCTGCTTCTTGCAGAAACCACCCCTGCACCCCCCCACCCCCAACACACTCCACCAGAACCCTGCCACATAAAACTCTAACAGTCTCTCAGAGCTTGGGTTACAGACAAACCAGAGTGGTTACATGAAGCCAACAGGCATCAACCTCACCCTGGAGCGCCAATACTGGGTTGAAGTCCTTGGACTGCCCAGAATGGCAACTGTTGTTGCTGTGACAGCACCAATTGATGTGAGAGCAGCCACCAGGAGAGGCATGTTCTAGAGGAAGCCACCAAGGTGACCTACCTACCTTTGGCAAGACTGAATTTGATGGGATCTTTGCTCAACATGAGGCTCAAATCAACGCAGGCCGGTGATGGTCTTTTGCTGTGTTTGAAGTTTCATGTATTCAAAAAAAGAAGGAAAGCAGTTGATGAACATTCTGGACACAGCCTTGATTTTATCCATACTATTTTCTCTCCTGGCATATTTCTATATCATATCAAATTAAGGATGCTTAGCAGTATGTTCATTATAACGGCTCTCATTGGAATTTTTCTCTTGGGTATGAAGGGATAATCCACATGATTTTTTCTTTTTCCATTATGGGCCACATTATTAAGTCCATTATTGTATTTTAATTGATGTTATTATAGAATATTAAGTTCTTTGGCATGAGTTAGAGATAGTTTGTTAATAACACTCTTATTAAACCTCTAAAAGCTGCGTTTCTATTCTGGTTGATGTTGAGGCTTTCAAAATTGTACCAATTCTGTCACGTAGCTTGGGAACACAAATCTGGCATTATCCTACTGTCTTTTATGAAGCTTCAAACTTCTCTAATAATCTGCTGTTTCAACAATGTCCCTATATATCACCGAAGCAGGGGTGACACAGAACAATATATCACGTCTGGTTACAGTCGCTGGCTGTGTCAAACGAAATTTTATCCTACCCAAAAAGTCTGATTGACTTCAGCTTTGCTATTAAAGTGAATATCAACAGAATAGCTCTCAAGATATTTATAGAATTTACACTTAGCAAATTGTGGGGCTTATTTACAGTCTTTTGGTGTGGCTTTTCCCAGTATTTGTTCCAGATGCTTTGTGCCTTCTTACATGCTCAGCAGAGCTGTAAACACTTTTATCGTCACCAATTCCTTTCCTGCAACACCCTGCATGAATTAACAGATTGAATTTGTCAGCCGCAGTATTGCTATTTCTATTCATCACGGTCAAATTTGCTGTTTTCTGTCCTGTGTCATGTCCCAGGTTAAACAGAATTAAAGAAAGGCAAAAGGCACAGGCACCTTTTTTTAGAAAGAGCTAATCAGTTCGGTTTACAGCTAAATAGAGTAAAAGGGGAGCCTCTGATTAACATGCGGGCTGACCTTGCTTGCAGGATGGGACTTTACTTCAAAAAGGCTAAGATGAAACATCTTGTGAGAATTTCCATCAGTACCAAGTAAAAAAAAAGGGTAATAATTTAAGCTTGTATTCAGTACTTAAGCTTCAATTGCAACTTAAGCAGACAGAGGTTCTACCTATGCTATTTAATACCATAAGATGTTGCTGGGCATTGCAAATAATTCGGCTGCGCTTTAAAATTTTCACAACAGTCTGTGAGGCAGTTTTGGCCCAGCACGTGCTCCCTGTACTCCATATCGTCAGGCTACGAGCTGGCACAGGTCAGCAACCGTCCCCACAGCACGGTTTGCATACAACTACGCTGCTTGGGAGGCCAAGGAGGACCAACAGTGTGGATGCAAACTATTCTGTGCCCACTCGGTTGCCAGAGGGCGGGGCTCGGCACGTTTAATTTGCGACTAGAGGTGCAGCCAGCTAGTCCCCTTGGAATGATGGCCGCTTTAGCAGGTCACAGGCATATAATCTCCTAAAGCTTTCTGCAAAAACCCAAGCCCTGTGAGATGTGCTATTTTCCAGACAGAATGGAAGACCCTTCCTGTCAACTTCAGTGAGAGATGGATCAGGTCTTGTAGAAATCTGTGGGCAAGTAAAGGGACGAGGAAAACCAGGCTTTTTTGTCTACGAGACGGACAATCCAAGCCTGCTATTCGTGCAACTCAAACAGCTCACATAAACTCCTGAAGATTTGGGAGGGGGCTGTTTGAATTGGACTATTGGACACTTTCACCTCTCTCCCAAAGTACTACAAACCAGATTAGTGCAGCACACTGCCAGCTCTTGAGTCACGGTCAGGTCACTTGCAGCCCCTGTATCCAGGGGCTAGTGGGGACACCAGGGCTGCTCTTGCCTTGGTAGAAAGCAAGCCAGTGGTGAAAGTTCATTTCACTGTGTTTTTCCAGGATCCAGCTGAAAGCTCAATCCTTTCCCAGCCATGAGGGGGAATCTAATTCACACCACACTGGGAGTTTTCCTTCTTTCACTTCTTTAAAGCATGTGTTTTTATAGTTCTCTATCATGAGGCAATTTTGATGTGTAATGACTGGTAGACCATGCCTGGACTCCATCATTAAGCATCCTGGAGAGGTTAAACATACCAAAACCCTACCCTGTTGTTTATACACAGACTTGTTAAAGAGGTGATGTGATTGACTGGATGGATAGCTCTGACCACATTGCTCTTCTTGACTTTAATTTATATCTTCTCACCCCACTTCACCCTGTCCCCACAAAAAATACAATAGCCTCTTATACCAGTGAAAGAAGTTAAGGCTACAGGGCTGTTCATCACAACTGAATGAGATTTGAGGGGCACTGTGAAGAGGGGCTTTCTTAGAGATTTCTATCAAACTGACAATGACCAGGGTAATTTATGTCAGCCACAAGACCACGTATGGACTGTGGGGTTTAATATCTTCATTGACGACCTTGATGAGGGAATAGCATCCACCCTCAACAAGTGCTGATGATACAAAGCTGGGAGGAGTGGCTGACACGCAGGAACACTGCGCTGCCATCCAGCAAGACCTGCACAGGCTGGAGAGCTGGGCAGGGAGAAACCAGATGAAGTTCAACAAAAGCAAGTGTAAAGTCTTGCACCTGGGAAGGAACAACTGTTTCTATCAGTACAGGCTGGGGGATGACCTGCTGGAGAAGAGCTCAGTGGAGAAGGACCTGGAGGTCCTGGTAGATGACAGGTTGGCCATGAGCCAGCAGTGTGCCCTGGGGGCTAAGAGAGCCAATGGGATCCTGGGGTGCATCAGGAGGAGTGTGGCCAGCAGGTCAAAGGAGGTGATCCTCCCCCTCTACTCTGCCCTGGTCAGGCCCCACCTGGAGTATTGTGTCCAGTTCTGGGCTCCCTGTTATAAAAAGGACAGGGATCTCCTGGACAGAGTCCAAAGAAGGGCTATGAAGATAATTAAGGGCCTGGAGCATCTCCCCTATGAGGAAAGGCTGAGTGAGCTGGGACTGTTCAGCCTGGAGAAAAGAAGACTGAGGGGGGCCTAATCAATGTTTATAAATATCTTAAGCATGGGATGCAGGGGAATGGGCCAGCCCCTTTTCAGTGGTCTGTGGTGACAGGACAAGGGGCAATGGCTGCAAGTTGGAGCACAGGAAGTTCCACACCAACATGCGGAAGAACTTTTTCCCAGTGAGGGTGACAGAGCCCTGGGACAGGCTGCCCGGGGGGTGTGGAGTCTCCTTCTCTGGAGATATTCAAGACCCGTCTGGACGCCTCCCTGTGCAGTATGAGCCAGGGAGCTGCTTTGGCAGGGGGTTGGACCCGATGATCTCTGGAGGTCCCTTCCAACCCCTACAATTCTGTGAATCTGTTTTCTTTCAAGGGGAGAAATGCAGCTCTACTTCAAATTCCCACCTAACACCCCTCAGAAATGTAGGGTGGAGATTAGGTATAGAGTGCTGTTTGTCCTAGAATGCATATGTACGTGATGGCGTATGCAAGTCCTTAGCTATGCGAAACAGATGAATTAAACTTGACATTTGTAGGTAAAGCAAGTTGACAGCTACTTGGCTGCACAGTTTTATGGACTCTCTGTCACATAGTTTTCTAGGCATAGGTATTTCATCCAACTCTGTAAGGTAAGTCTTACTGGCTGGGGCCTTTACTATTTTCAGAGGAGTGTCTCTCCCCTTCTCCTGTGCGAGAAATTTTACTCCTCCTCAGATAATTTACTCCTTCCAGGGTAGACTGAGGTGTGTCAGGGTGGCAGCCACTATGACTAGCGGTGGCAGTGCTGGAGCAGTGCCACATCTGTGAATTCCCAGATGAATCACCGGGTTCCCTGAGCTTCTGTCTGGGCTGGTTTTGTTGGCTGGCTGGGATTTTTTAACACAAAACTGACTGAAAACAGCTCTCGAAAAATTTATCTCAGTGATCTGATAAACAGTCAGCAGACTACAACTGCATTGAAAGGACCAGTAGGCATTTATGAAGAGCCAGCAGGTCTTACTCTTCTTTATCCAGGTCTCATTCTTCTTTGTGTGGAGGACAATTCATTTTGACTTCTGGATAAGCTCCGCATTGGAAATGAAGGTATTTTGCTAATCCAGATGCTTTCATTTCCCTGCAGAGGAATTTTTTTGGATCAACCTCATGACCTTCTCATAACCTTCAGAGCCTTTTTTCCCATACTGTAGCACTGGACTCCAGGAGATTCTCAGTTTTAATCCTTGTTCTGCTAGAAAGGTCCTCTTTACTATCAGGAGGTCAATTAATACTCCAATGCTCAATTTCCCCACAAACATCAAGGGATATTGTGGTAATAATTGGAAGTTTTTGACAGAGGTCTCATTAGCAGCAGCTTCATTAAAATTTTATTTAAGGAAAAAAAAAAGAAAACGGTTCTCCTGCTGATATTAGAAAATATTATTTCATACAGAGAGGAAAACAATTCTAAAAGAATAAAGTTTTAATGTGTTCAGCATGACTTCTGTTCTTATCTAGACATAAAAGGCTCCTCTCTTGCTTTCAGCACTGTGCTGACTTCTGAGTACCCTTTTGCATGACCTGAAGAAGCATCTGCTAGGTTGGTGCAACAAAGTCATTGAGTTCTTGGCGCTTTTTTTGGTAAAAATCCTCAGTTGCTGTAGTAATAAGCATCACTTCTCCATTCCTTTATCCAAAGAGGATGAGAAACTATTATAAAATCCCTTCAGCCCCTGAGGTATGGCTGCTGTGCTGGGAGAGACACGTGAAACACAGGGGGTTCTGCTTCTGGAGGCCAACACCAAACACTCAACAGATCAAAGACAGGAGCTGGAGATGCAGATCATTAATGTCTCATCTCCTTCACTGACCATAAACCAAATAAACTGGTAGCAAAAGGCTGAAAAGAAGGAATTTAAAATGGGGAACTGCATTCTTTCCAGTCTTTTCCATCTACCTGAGTAGTGCTGTGTGTAGCAATAGAACATGCAAGTCCTGGGCAGGAACTAAAAAAGCTGATGGAATTCCTGTCATGTCTAAGATGTTCTTTAATGTCCAAATTAACAGCTGGGAGGCAGATCTTTGTAGGCTGCTATTTAAAATCTGTGTTTCTCTGAAGAGGCCTCCTGCCTCCTATATGTGCTAATCCATTCCTGCTAACAGGTTTGGCTGATGGGCCTTTCTTTGTGCTCCAAAAGGGCTCTTTCCATTCTATAGACCCTGAAGTTTGGTGTAGCTTGCACATATTCAGTTGCATTCAGAGCCTTTGGGGCTAGGGCCCCTCAGATATGTGGTGTGGAAAGACGCTGGTGTAAGGGTAGATAGGCCAAGGCAGATGTTATGAACAAACTGTTCCTTAAGTTTGTGTGTTTCCTGAGGGTCACAGAGTTAATTTTTTTATTTGTTAATTGCCACCTCTGATCGTGGTACTCTGGTGCTTTTATATATAGACCCTCTTTCCCTGAACAGTGGGATATTGGAGGTTCCCGCACTTGGTGTGCCTGAAGCTGCAATGTAGGATCCTCTCTCACCATTTCAGGACTGCAATATTGCTTTATGTTCTTATTGGCTTCGGGTTCACCAGCCCCTTATAAGAAACAACGGGCGATTCTTGCACAAAGAGAAGCAAGAGGGTCACAGCATTGACTCGTGTAATGGCTGGGCTGACTTCATCCTGAGAGGTACGATAAGGGCTTTTAGAAGATGGCTGGGGCCCTGTCTCTGACCTGTCTCTGCAAAGCACACTTGGTGAGCTTGCTGATGATGACTCTGGGGGCAATGGCAGATGTTTTCTTCACGGTGCACGCCTCCACCCTTGCCATCCATCCCCAGTGTCAGCGCTGCCGGTTTCTGGTTGCATGGCAGAGGCAGGCAGGCCAAAGTGACGCTGTGACTGTTGGGATCCCATCTCTTTTCATGGGCTCTAAAAGGGCCATAAACAAGCCACGCTTCCAAAGACAATTCCCCATGCAACAAGGTGGCTTTTCTCTCCCCCACCCACCTATTTATTACTCTTTTACCTTTATGTAGCAGCAGGTAAGAGGCCCTTCCCAAGCAGAGGCCAGCTGCCCTGGGAGCGAGACCGAATGGAGGGAGAACACAGAGCCGCAGCTGCAGTGAGGGCAGCCCTGCCACTGGTGATCGTCATGCTCACTGTACGGAGCTCACCTAGTTGAAAAAGGACACCTTAATGGGCCCAGGAAACCACTCAGAACCTGCTTTGAAAAGCATCAATTCAAGGCCACCGAGTATCTTGTTGCTCCCTGGGTTTTAGCTTGAGGCAGCTCTGTGCTTCACAGGGTCTGCTTTTGGTTTTACCAGCGAGGATTGACAGGTACCGTGTCCCGACACAACTCAGTGTGGCAGCCGCGTACTAAGAGGCACAAATAATGTCATTGTGCTTTGCAATCAGCCACTAGAGTTTGCTTCTGACAGTCAGTTGGCAGGGGTCTTGTTTCAAGCATTTTAAAGTGCTACCTGCACCCCTGTCTGACCAGCATGCTCTTCTTCAACACTGCATGCACAACGGGGCATTTAGAAAGAAAACCTGTGATTTTTCTGTGCAGCAG
This sequence comes from Hypotaenidia okinawae, assembly GCA_027925045.1. Taxonomy (NCBI): domain Eukaryota; kingdom Metazoa; phylum Chordata; class Aves; order Gruiformes; family Rallidae; genus Hypotaenidia; species Hypotaenidia okinawae. The sequence goes on from BSDF01000001.1 coordinate 126,730,320, forward strand.
GAGAATATATTGGAGTGTTGAGTGGTAAAATCAGATGAATGCAAAAAAGGAATGTACCTTAAGTATTACATTTTACTGTGCTTAAAAGTATTCTTAATCTCACAGCTCACAGTGTCCACACAAGCAGCAGGAATGAACTCCAGTATTTAGAATCATAGAATGCTTTGGGTTGGAAGGGACATCAAAGATCATCTAGTTCCATCCTCCTGCCATGGGCAGGGACACTCTCACTAGACAAAGTTGCCCAAAGCCCCATCCAACCTGGCCTTAAATGCCTCCAGGGATGGGGCTTCCACAACCCCTCTGGGCAGCCTGTGCCAGGGTCTCACCACCCTCATAGTAAAGAATTTCTTCCTAATGTCTAACCTAAACCTCCCCTCTTTCAACTTGAAGCCATTGCTCCTTGTCCTATCACTGCACTCAGTGGTGAACAGTCCCTCTCCCACTTTCCTGTAGGATTATCTTCTGATTTCAGTGTTGGTCAGGTTTGATGTGCACAGCAAATACTTCTAAAGGGCTCCTCTTTTCTCCTCCTCCTTCCCTTGTTCTCTCCCCATATAGAAATTCATTGGAAAGGCAAAATGGTCAGAATCCCCTTTTACTGCAACTGTGTGTAGACTTCTTTCAAAACTCCCTTTAGAGCTCACAGTTCATTAAAAATCATTTCAGTCTGAGGCACCAGTTTCTGAGGTCAGTTGCCCTGTCCTGCATAAACAACTGTAGCAGTTTGACCCTGGCTGGAGGCCAGATGCCCAGCAAAGCCACTCTATCACTCCCCCTTTCAGCTGGACAGGGGAGAAAATATATATTGAGAGGCTCAGGAGTTGAGCTAAGGACAGGGAGGGATCATTCTGCAATCAGTGTCACGGACACAACAAACTCAGCACAGAAGAAAGGAAAGAAACTCTCTAATTTATGACACTGCCCTGCACACCCAGGTTCACCAAAGTTGGGTAATGAGAAGTGTGACCAGATCTTAAAGCACTTCCCCCCACCCCTCCCTTCTTAGCAGACTTCGCTTTAGTCATGATTTCACTCCCTTCTTCCCCCCAAGATTGTGGCACAAGGAAGGGCAGGGAATGGGGGAATGGGGCTTTCAGTCAGTTCCTCATGAGTTGTTTTCCTTCTTAGCCCGGGGCAGGGGTGTGTGTGTGTGGGGGGGGGTGGAGGGGTGGGGGGTGTGTGTGCATTCCTCACACCCTTCCCCTGCTCCAGATTGGAGTCCCAGCCACAGGAAACAGAACTCCATGAACTTCTCCAACATGAGTGCTTTCTGTCAGGGTGTCAGCTCTTCATCAGCTGCCCCAGTGTGGGTCACTGCTATGGAGTCTGTGGGGAGCTTCTGGCTGCTTCTTGCAGAAGCCAACCCAGCAGCCCCCTCCTTCACCAGAACCCAGCCACGCAAAACCACACCACCAACTAAAAAGATGGTAAATTCCAGCGCACCTGTGGTACCTGTGGCCAATCCCTCAGGACAAGAGAAATAAATTGCTGAGCAATATGTATGCCATTCAAGATTTTTGCTATGCCCATATAATCACAGCTGAAAAATACCCTCTGACTGCAGCCGGTGAGGAATACTGTGGTAAATCATGCTTATCTACCTTGTTGCTATTTTCTGCAGTGTAATTTTCTATTGTGAAAAAGCAATTCTTCCTAAGAGCAGTATTTCCCAATTCATAATTAAAGGAGCTTTGCACATGTTTGCCATGTTTGTGCTCTTACCCAGTCGGTTCTGGCCTGACGCAGAGGTGTGAGTGGCGAGTGCTGTAAATGGCCCCCAGGGGATATTCATCTTTCCTGGGTCTCCTAGGTGAGACATGCCCTTGTGTGCACAGACACCCCTTGCTGACCAGCCGTGCCCACTCTGCCCTCTCCATGTCTGGAGCCAGCACTGGACTCCGCGATTGCTCTTCGCAGTGTTTGCGTCCGACAGCCGCCATCACAGCTCTGCCGTGCCTCTCGGCAGCGAGGGGTGAGGAGCATCAGTAAGGACTCAGCACCACGTCACACGCATCAAGACAGGTTCAGTATCCCATCACACGTGTCGCTTCAACGGAGCATTAAAATGCAGAAGCTCTAATCAGTTAGACTGGTGTGTCTAGGCAGTCTTGAGGAATGCCAGGGGCTGATGGTTAGATCAGATATCACCAATATCTGCACAGATGCAGGCAATTTTTGACAATACGGACTCTGAAGACGTTGCTTTGGGACATCAGCATGAATTAATTTTGTGGGTGAGCAGGGAAATACACCAAGATTTTTAAGATCCCTTTTTTATTTTTTCTGAAGATACGCAGAGCCCTGCCTTAGATTAATCATTTCTCAAAATCAGCTTGTAATAGCAATTATTACATTTAGGTTTTGCTTTGTTAGAACCTCGTCCTGGGAAAGAGTAAGAGGATTTGGAATGAAGCCTAAACCAAATTAATCTCTTAGGCTTTTATGTTTCCTTAATTTGACTTTATTTTTTTTTTAGTGCATTTTACAGACAAAAGAATTCTATCTAGGGAAGGTAAGTTTACATTATTTTGTTATCCAAGCTGCATCTATTGCTAAAGCAGAATGAGGCAGTCCATAGATCTGTAATGCCATTCAGTGGTTGCAGGCTATACAGCATTCACCCTGAAGCACGCAGTCCTGACAGCATCTGATTTCTCTAAAGTATCACACTTGGAATTTCCCAACATCGAGCACTTTTAGCTTAAAGAAAGGGCTGTATAATTATTCTCCCTTTGCTCATTCATTGCTGAACGGTTTCTTTGCTTAATGTACATGGTGAATACAGTGTGATAGAATCTTTAATCTTTAAGGTTGGAAAAGACCTCTAAGATCATCAAGTCCAACCATCTGTCTAATACCACCATGTCAACTAAACCATGGCCTGGACTGCCATGTCTACAAAATTTTTTAACACCTTCAGAGATGGTGACTCCACCACTCTCTGGACAGTCTGTTCCAATACCTGACAACTATTTCAGTGAAGAAATTTTTCCTGATATCCCATCTAATGTCCAGAGGTTAGAGTCAATAACTCATTATGGACTGCAGTTGGGTGTACGATCACTAAATCTTGAGATTAACAAATTCTCAGGTAAGGAACTGAGTGTTTCTTAAACACTTAAGTCCACAAGGGCACTGATATTTTTACAAGACATGAAACCAAACCAGGATAGGATAGGAAGGCAGCAAAACCACAGCAGAGTAATTATGCAGCAGCAAAAGCACGGGTCTGCTGACATCCCAATCCGTGCTCATGAATGGTAATGCCAATTAGCACGCTGCTCCCTCACCTGTTGCACGTTCATTAGTGTATGCACATTCACATGTCTCATAAATTTTTATTGCATTTAGTAAAAATTGTCCTTCTGTTCCCTTTTCCCTTCTGTGAACAGTGGCATCAGGGCAGCTTCAGAGGCTGTACCGGCCATTTCTTGGCTGCTGGTGACTGCTGCCCGGGTGAGGCAGGGTGCCTCTTCATACGGTGTGGTGGGAAGTTAAACAAGATGGGATGTTTGGGGGCTGGGCAGAAAAATTGCAATGTATTGAATGAGAAGAATAACCATTGGTACAGGCTCCATCAAATTTTCCAGGAGCCATTTGCTTGCAAGTTCTCATTCTGCTAACAGCAAACACAGCATCACACGTGCCCTGTTAGACCCTGATGCCCCTGCTGCTCTCTGCAGCAATGGCAGCCCTCACATGCTCTGCAGCACCTTGCACTTGTCTTAATTAAAAGACTCCTCTCTCCTTAGAGGGCTCATCACTATAGCACATTCAGTGACATAAACCAAACTCATTGTCCCAGAGCATTCTGTAATATTTTTTTTTCTCCTGTGATTCTTGAATTAAAAGAATGCTCTTCTGCTTCCTGAGCTGGTGGGTACTTTCAAGACTGCTGCTTAGGGAAAAAAAAAACAAACCAAACCAACACCACATCCAAATGGTTTAGCTGTTTACTGAAAATCATAGAGAAATGTTTTAATTATGCTAAAATGGGCTGCCAGGCCTGTTACTGAGCCAGGTCTGCAGACATTATGTATCCATAATCATAGAATCCCAGACTGGTTTGGGTTGGGAGGGACCTCAAAGCCCAGCTAGTTCAAACTTCCTGCCATGGACAGGGTCACCCTCCACTAGCCCAGGTTGCCCAAATCCCCATCCAGCCTGGCCTTGAACAGTGCCAGGGAGGGGGCAGCCACAGCTTCTCTGGGCAGCCTGTGACAGGGTCTCACTGTCCACACAAGGAAGAATTTCCTCATTATATCTAATCTACATCAACTCTCCTTCAGTTTAAACCCTTGTCCTATCACCAGGCTCCTTGACAAACAGCCCCTCTTCATCTTTCCTGTAGGTCCCCTTCAGGTACTGGAAGGTCACTGTAAGGTCTCCCCAGAGCCTTCTCTTCTGGAAGAGAGTAAAGAGATCACATGCAGGAGGTCCCTGTTCAGTTTATCAGGCTATGGCTATGGAAGTTTTGGGGTCTGTCAATATTTTTCAGAAATGTTTTTCTACAGATCCAGCATTAGAAAAATGCCTGTGATGCTTAGTCTTCCACAAAATCTCCATCAATTTCAGGAAAATTCCTACATATGCTCTACATTTTGGCAAATTTTTAAAATTTGGTGGCTAATTAACACCTTGCTCCAGGGTGTTCAGACTTTTCCTTACTGTCACAGCAGAGACCAGCCCCTGATCTTGCTCTGAAGACTCTGTGTGTGTGTGTGTGTGTGTGTAGACAGTTTGATTTCCTAGAGATTGAACATGAGGAAAGCACCGAGCACTCTCCAGCTGGAAGAGTGAAATGGAGACAACAGCTGAGCAACACAAGGGTAGATGATGGAGTGCTGAAAAATCTATGCTGAAAGAGAATGGAAGCACAGCATTAGTTTCTCAGCATTTTTTTTTTAAGAAATAGTCACTTAAAAAAGCAGAAAAAGAATGTGGGAAAGATCTAGAAAAAAAAACCTAATCCACATTTTTATGTCCACATTGCTAGCAATGTTTCTTAGGCTATTTATAGTGATGTTTAAGACAAAAAATCTTTGACATTATTTCAAAGAAGCAGGCAGGCTAATCAAACTGACAACAGAAGCTACAGCAGCAGTTTGATAGGAAAAAAACCCTCCCAAACCAACAATCATGATAGGTCTTTGTACAAACACAATCCAGTTCTATTAACTTGATACAGGGAGAAAAATCTTTATTTAGAAAGAAATAATTTTAACCTGCAAAGCAATCGTGTGTCAAGTGACCCCCACTTCCAAAGGACTGTAAGTGCCCTTCTGTGAGAGATTTATCACTGTCAAAGACTTTCAGCGCCGTTTGGTTTGTTCTGCACCCAGCTGAGTGATCCCCTTCACGAGAGGGCACTGGCAGAAACCCGCCACAGATCTTGCTGCTTGAAAGCGACAAGAGTTTTGATAAGGTTCAGTACCGTTTCCCTTGGCAGCGGGTTCCTGATAAGGGCCCTGTATGTGACCACAGAGAGCAGAACCCGTGGCTCAGGATTAGGCACCAAATGTGGCCGTCCGCCTCGTGCCCCTGCATGTTGGTCTGAGCCTGGCGACTCTGTTTGTAGGCACGTGATGACACCCTGATCAGGGCAGGTAGAACACAAAACCATATCAAATCTTGGTGGATAGAGCGCCGAAATTGCGGCTTCCTTTTCAAGCACAGGCACCGAAGTTCTTCTGTGGAACAGCAGGAGGAGGTAGAAGTGTGGCAGAGGCATCCACCTTGTTCCACACATGGCAGCTCTGCAGCTGATCCACTCAGAGAAGCATTGTTCTGAGATTAGGAAGGAATTTGAGGAAAGAGAGCTGGGGAGGGACTGCAGTCACTTAGGTTTCATCAGATTCTTGGTGTGCAACAGGAAGATATCAAGGCAAAAGGTTTTCTATTATTTTTTTTCTAAAATCCAGGAAAGTTGCCTTGGTAACCCCATCCTTCTCCATCCAGGCTCTTCACTGTGAGGTAAGAAGTTGACTTGTGAATTGAAATGCTGACATTTCCCTTTTTATATATGTGTATGTATCACCAGCAAACCTCATTGCAGCTCCCTGTAGCCTTGGACAGCACCACAGGTCTGACATTGTGCCTCTCACCACTACAAGGAGGTGCAGCACTGAATGCACAGGTGACTCTGTTGTGACAGACAGAGCTTCCCACACAGCAGAACTCTTGACATTGGTGGGGTAACCTGTGAGCAAAGTGGAAATTACTCCGCAATTAAGAATTTTGCAGATTTAGGCCCTGTTTACATTACTTGTCCTTGCTGCTGTGACCGATCAGATCTAAACCAAGTCTCAGATTGGAAAAATGTGCCAGCTGCTGTTACTTTTGTCATTTAATACATTGTGACTTCCCAGCGCCAAAAAATCCCCAAGGCATATGTTGTGCCAATTAGCTTGCTTTCAAGAGTTGAATACATCTGAATAATAAATTCAATTACAACTGCTGTTTATGTTACGGAAGCGGGATGACATGAGGCCATAGTGGTGTTTGTTGAGCTGTCTGAGGATGATATGCTTGACATGAGGAAAAATAAATAAATAAATAAAGATTAGCGCCCTCACTGTCGAAACCAGAGAGAAGCTCAGTCCTGCCTTTAAGAGGTCAGGCTATGGCAGTGGTGCCAGGGGATTTCCATTAGTTTCTGCAGGCAATGGCTTGGGTCCTGGGCTTATGCCCAGCTAATGATAATATTGTTGTGAGTGCAAAGCAAATATAGCCAGCAAGGCAATCTTTTTGCAAAGCTGCAGAATAAATCCCCTGAAAGAGCAATCTGGTGCTTGGTACAAGAGAGGGAGTGAACCTCCAAACCCTCCTTTTACGCTAACTTGGAGGTTTCATACTGAGAGTTCCCCCCATTGAGGTCCCGTAACACCCATTTCTTGCGCAGGCCTGAAGGAACCGGAAGTGTCTCAGAGACCTTGACTGGTTGGTGATAAAACCTTGTTCAAAAGTCTGAGGTAGAAAACAAAACCCAGGCAGGCATTGCAAATGACAGGGTGTCCTTTTTTCTGATTTGAATTAACCTATGCCCCTTTGTTTTTTTACTTTCTGCTTTTCTAGCTTCAGCTTAAAAACCACTGGCAAATCAAAGGACCAGTCTTAAATAAAACTTGTGATAATTTGTCAAGTATACCCATGTTTGTTGAAATCTCTTTCTCTGCATATAAATGCATACAACGACCATATTCTCAGCTCAGGAGAGAACATCACCTTGGCCACTCCTGTGTGTGCGCTGTGAAAACATGACAATTCACCTACTTTGTTTCCACTAAACTTTGACTGCTCTGAAGGTGCAACAGGAGGACTTCGAGCATTGGTCACAAGGACTAAATAGTATCAGAGCATAAGGAAAATCTTGCATCCCTGACAACTTTTGTATTATAACCCCTCCTGACTGACCTGACCGCTCTTCATCGTAACCTTATCATAATCGTTTAATTATGAGCCAAATAATTATTTTGCACTGAGCACGGCATAAACTTTGTGGTAATCAATTCAGGTCACTAGAAGCAATTCCTATTGAATCCCTGTTTATCAAGGTTACTGTAAATAGAAAGGAGGACATCGTGAAGCACCGTCAGAAATTAAGGAAGCCTGAAGGCAGCGCTTTGCCTGAGCTTTGTGATGGTTTTCAGCTAGCCCTGCTGCTCTGTGCCAGCTCGGAGGTGTCCTCTGGTGGCTGTAACGCTCAGGACCAGCCACCGGCTGGCCAAAGCTCTCTTCAGGGCTTAGATCAAATACCCCAAAATGCACATGATGGATCCAGTTAGATGTAGGTAAAATAGAAGAGATTTTAACACACACACACACTTATACACAGAAGCCTTTACATCATCAGGGTTTTTTTTTTCTTTCTTTGTAGCACAGGGAGTCACCCACCTCCATTTGTTTCAGTGTCAGGAAATCATGGAATCCCAGACCATTTGTGTTGGGAGGGACCTCAAAGCCCATCTAGTTCCAACCCCCTGCCATGGGCAGGGACACCCTCCACCAGACCAGGTTACCCAAAACCCCATCCAGCCTGGCCTTGAACACCCCCAGGGAGGGGGCAGCCACAGCTTCTCTGGGACATGGTGCCAGGGCCTCACCACCCTAATACTTAATCTAAATCTACCTTCCTTCACTGTAAACCCATTACCTGTTATTCTACCACTACCTGCTCCCTTCAATTTTTCTGTAGCCCCCTTTCGCTACTGGAAGGCTACAGTAAGGTCTCCCCAGAGCCTTCTCTTCTCCAGGCTGAACATGCCCAACTCTCTCAGCCTGTCTTCATTAGGAGAGGTGCTCCAGCCCTCTGATCATTTTCATGGCACTCCTCTGGACCCACTCCAACGGCTCCATGTCTCTCCTGTACTTTGGACTCCAGAGCTGGACACAGTACTTCAGGTGGGGTCTCACCAGATCAGAGTAAAGGGGCAGAATCACCTTCCTCCACCTGCTGGTCACATTATTTTTGATGCAGCCCAGGACATTGTTGGCTTCCTGGGCTGCAAGTGTGCATTGACAACTCATTTTTAGCTTTACATCAATCAACACTCCCAAGTCTTTCTCCTCAGGGCTGCTCTCAACCTAACATATTGTCCTGAGTTTGGCTAGGATAAATTTCTTCCTAGCAGCTGGTGCAGTGCTGTGTTTGGGATTTAGAGTCAGAATCATACTGATAACACGCTGATGTTTTCCACCGATGCCAAGCAGTCAGGGACTTTCCAGCTTCTTACACTGCCCTGCCAATGAGAAGGTGGCAGGGTGACCAAGAAGCTGGAAGGGGACACAGCCAGGACAGCTGACCCAAACTGGCCAAAAGGACCATATGACATCATGCTTAGTATATAACTGGGGTAGGGGGAGGCAGCAGGGAGGCTGGCTCAGGAGCTACCTGAGCATCAGCTTTGGGTGGTGATAAATTTATCACTCATTTTGTATTTTCTTCTAATATTTTTATTGTTGTTGTTATTGTTGGCTTAGTTGTTGCTATTGTTTTCCTTTTCTGTCCTATTAAACTGGTTTTATTTCATGAGTTGTATTTATTTTTTTCCCTTTTGATTCTCCCCCCCATCCCACCGGGACCAGGGCAAGTGGGGTGTTGGGGAGGGCACTGGTCGAATGGCTGTGTGGTTGTTTTAGCTGCTGGCCAGCTTAAATCACTGCACCCATCTCTTGCTACAGCACAAACGTAGCATGATACACCTCTCTTTTTCTGAGCAACATCACACCTGCTTTGTTTATATTTGGCTTCCAACTCTGTCTGGCAAATATTCCATGCCCTGCAACGCCTAGGTGTTTGCCATATAACACAAAACCCATTCCCACTGGCCAGCTAGCAGCCCCTGGAGCACCTCACAGGGGCAACGGTGGTCCTTCTGAACCTGCGTTCTCAGAAACACTTCCCTGAGGAAGCTGAACTGCAGGGCCTTGCTTTTTGGTGCATCCCATGACAAGGCCATGAGCTCTCAGACATAAGCTCTTTACTGCCTTATTGCTGCTGAAAACAGTAAGAGCAAACCTAGTGTAACCCGTAGCGCGGCAGAGGAATTGCAGGTCAGAGACGTGAAACCCCGTCTCGCTGATAGTTATTACAGAGAAAATCTCTGCAGGGTAAACAGGCTAAAAGCAGAGAAGGGATATGGACAAGAGAACAGAATAAATCAGCATCTTAGGAACGCTTAGCAGCGTGACCCTTGATCCTTCTATACTACAGACACTTATTTCCTCACCTTTAACTGCAAATCCGCATCTGAGGCTTAAGGGGATAGTAGGGTATAAAGATTTTATTGGAGCTCACATGGTAAGGCACAGCAAGAGAAATACAGCATGCAGGTCACCTCAAATTAGCACCGATAAAACTTTTATGTACTCTTCCCAAGTACCTGTGTGACCCTCTCATCTCAGTGCCAGCCACACGCCGTGTAGCGTCACCATGCCTCGCCACAGCACGCTGCCATGACTCTCCATGTTTCAGGTGATTCGGGCACTACCGCCCTGCAAGCCACAAAAAAAGATGTACCAGATCAAAATGCTTGGAGTGAGGAACATTTTAAAATTATGATTTTGTATTTCTGCCTACAAATCCAATATTTTGTCGCAGGCCATGCTGTCCCAACCTTGCAAACTGCCAAAGAGGGTCCCCAACAAAGTGATGGAGAGCAAAACACCCACTACCTCTTTACTATACTGTTGTGAGTGGCACCAGGCCAGACTGATGTTGAGGAACAACCATGCCTCAGGCCCCTTCCAAGCCCACAGTGCCAGCTCTGCCCTGCTGTTCGCAGATGCTGATACCATGACTGTAGAGTTTGGGGAGGCCAGTGTGTGCACAGGTTGCAGCGTCCCTCTGACACTGGATATGCAGAGCACAGTGTTAACCACCCTTTACCTGCCAAGTCTAGCCTTAGGGGGCTACTGGGAACTAAAAGGAAACACAGTGTTTTCCGTGCTGACTTTAAGATCTACACTGGCATTTTTAGAGCTAGAAGTAAATGCTATGTGTTGCAGAGGGAAACTGGGACAACCCCTGTTTTGAAGTTACTGAGTTATACTTCAGACCTTACATGTTGCAGTGCATGGAATTTTATACATTTGATTAAGTGACAAACTGAACTTTGTCTTTTTCAGTCTGGGAAAAGAGGGTAGTGTGAGAGAAAGAGAAGGAAAAAAAAGGTAAAATTAGTACTGAAGAGAAACTGTTTCAGTGTGCAAGGGCTTGGAAATTTGAGTTAATTCCAGAGAAAAGGACTTACAGGTAAAGGGCAGGTGAATAAATCATCGGCCCATTAATCTAAACATGACTTCATATTTACTGTAGCTGCTTGAGGAAGCTCAATTTATTCTCCTCGTGCTCAGATAGTAACAATGGCTTTGGCCAGAGGTCTTTCTAATCAGTTATCTGCACCTGCACCAGTTAACATACCCAGGAACATGCTCCCTGATACAAAATGGCCAACCCTGTTTCTCCTCCATTTTTAATAACTTTTTCCCAAAGGAAACTCTTCTCTGCAGAAAGACCAGGCAGTGGGGATCCAAAACCTGAGAAACAGTACAGATAAGCTGTGGGGCTTATCATCCTCCTTTGGTCTGACCCACATGATTCTTCCCCAGCCCTTTCCCCTCGTGCTGTAATGAACAGGCTGATTTTATTTATCTACTTTTTTTTTTAGCACGAGGTCATTGAAACGTCCATCTTTAAGTATGAATTGGGCGCCCAAACCCAACGTCATCATTGTGCCTGGTAGTCCTTCCTGTCGCTAATGTCAGCAGACCTAAACGTCTTGCTTTCAGATAGATGCCCATCAGTCAGTAAGCTTCAACGTTTGTACCAAAAATTTTCCAGGCTGGAGGCTTGCTTTGAGTTGTCTCTTGTTGTTGATTCTAAGCTTAAGTCACAGTCATCCAGCTGTTTCAGGGAATTAAGGCAAAGCGCTGGCACTGAAAAAATGAAGCATGACAGAGAGGGTCGTGCTGGTGTCAGCAGCGTGCCCTGATCGCTGCCAGGAAAATAGATCTACTCAAGTGTCTGAGCGATAAGCATTAAAAAAACAGGTTTGTTTATAGTTGGCAGCCTCATCAGGGGGTTAGCAGTGAATTGCCCAAATATCATAAATGAACTTCAGCGCCTCGCAGCTTTGCCATGGACTTGCTCATCGTCCTCAGCAAGGAACTGATCCTGGTTTCCTAATGAGCAACTGGGACTAAGCCAGTTTATGGCTCCTCTGCTCCCTTTGGCTGCTCCCTCTGGTTGGTTACCCAAAGTCAGAGAGGCCGGAGAAACTGCAGCGCCCATCCTCCCACCGGCTTCTGAGCAGTGCTCTTGGCGCCTCTCTTGCTGCTGCTCGGGGATTCAGGAGAAAGCAAGCAAAGGTCACCCACTGAGAACACAAGGGATGAGGAGCTGGGCAGGGATAAAGACCCCATCATAGAGGGGCCCTTGAAGGTGCTTGAAACTGCTCGGCAACTTTGCTTATTGCCATCGCCATCATCTCTGCCACTGAAATCTTACTCATCTCTGGCAATAGGGAATGTGTCCCTGTTTGGGCAAGGTGCCTTCTGGAGAAGAACCTTTTTACATCAGACCTGCTGGCAAATGGGGCAACCTGGATCTTCCACAGATGGGTGGGAGTTGGAAAGTGTTAGGTGAGCTTTTGAAGTTGGTATTCTGGAAGCACTGGTTGGGGATGCTGGGAACCAGCTTCATGATTCCTGTTCTAGCTGAACAGATGGGGACTGGGAGAGAAGTACAGACTATCACCGGAGGTGCTCCTAGGAAGTGAAGAGCCACCATTATTCCAGCAGAGCGATCATCACAGAGAAAAGATGAAGGAGTTTAATTTCTCCCTAAACATAAGAAAGATTCCTGTGCTAGTAAAAACTGAGGTTTACTAACGTAGGACTAAATCGCTGTGTAGCAGAAGCAATAACCTGCCTCAGCAGAACCCCTAATCTGCCTCATAATTAACCATGACCTCTAAAGAGCCTGGATCAGCCATTTAAGTTTCCAGCTGCAAATTAGGACACAGTGAGGCTTAATACCTTGGTACACTGAGGTAAAATGCTTTCTTCCACAAATTAGTAATGTCTCATTCCTTTGTAGCATTTAACATTGCCAGATCAAAGTACTTCCTAACTCAGGTCAGGATTGTCATCCCCTTGTTCCACATAAGCAGGAGTTGCAGCATGGGGAGGCAAAGCAGCACCTCCAAGGACCATCCAATATGCCCAGTGGCACTTGCCACCACGTTACTGGGGACTCCTGAGTCTCAATCTGGTGATGCAACTACCAGATTTTCTTTTACTGGAGAGACACAACTTTTCATGCAGGGTCAGAAACACCATTCAAACCCACCAGGAAAATCAGTACAGAAGAGAGGTTGGGGAACATATAGACATATAAGTGTTTGCAGGGGGACTGGACCTTGCCTTGTACACTGGTTTAGTTGTTGGGAACCTGTGCTACAGCACAGACTGGCAAATTGAGCCTCAAGGTGCCAGGGAAAATGGAATGAACTCTGCAACTTCTTGTACGATGCCTGATAAAAGGAAAAAATCTTGCTCCAAAAGCTGCCCCAGCATACTGGTGTTGTCCAGCAACAAGAGGCAGCAGAACAGCACTGGCTTCTGTAGCTTTTTCAAGACTTGTGCTCTGGCTTCTGTCAAGGGACTGCTTAAATTATAGATGAGCAAGCTTGAAGCTTTTCAGAGGCACACATCGGTCCCCATGTAGCACAAAGGGCATCACCAGCATCTTTTCATAGAAAGCCACAGACAACGCGTTGGGACTGGAGAGTGATTCTCTTCTTCGGCTCAGGACATCCAGACCGTACTCTCGCTGGCCTGTTTCTGCCTGAACTGGCTTCTCATCTGCAAAACTGTGGCAAGGCTACCTTTTGGCAAAGTACTTTCTGCATGAAACTGCAGAAACCGAGAGCACGTTATTATTATTTCTTGTGACTCACAGCTTGGGGGACTTGAGAAACACACATGGATGCATGGACAGGGAGAGAATTAGAGTGCATCCCATCTGGACCTCCACCCTGTATAGCAACCTGCCTTAGACTTAAGCCCTGTTAATTTATGAGTTGTTTTCCAGAATTGAATTTCCACAAATGAGATCACAAACTGGTCCAAAAAATACTACTCTGCCTCCAAATGCTTACATTTAGATATATGTCAGAAGGAAAGCTGTGTAGGCTTTCATCTGTTAACATATACAAATCAGCAGCTCATGGAAAAAAGTGCTGTTCCAGCTTAGGGTTTTTTTCCTTAACCTTCTTCTGAAAGAAAAGATACATGAGCAGTTTTACACATCTTTATTGAAAGTGTCAGGAAAATGTCATTGCATGTCACCAGCTCCGAACACGTTCTGTCAGGAGCACTTACATGGCAGAAGAAAGAAGGATGATGTATGTGCTGCTGCATTGCTCTATTGACACGTGTTGCAAAGTGAGCAGCACAAACACCTCTGATGAGTGCTCCCCTAAAATGTAGTGTAAAAGCTATAAAAGGATCTAATGCAGTTGTCTGAATCCTGTTTTTATGCCTGCAGCATGCAGCCAGAATAACACAGCCAGCGCTGAGAGTCACTGCTGCCAAGAGGAGGATGTGGTCAACACCGCGGACAACTGGACCGTGCACGGCTTCTGATGCCTTCCAGTTCACGGCTCCTTTCACTGAAATGAACCTTCCAAAGATAAGGCAAGGATATTCTTCCCCAAGACCTGACATTTACTTTTCTCCTTTTTCCAATACACTGAAGTAATCTCTCAGTGGAGATCACAATACGCGATTGGATAACCCGGCGCTTCCTGCCTCATTCTTCATTTTCTCGTTTGCCTTTGCACGCATCTGAATTCGCAAAGGTCAGCTCAATGAGCACTGCACATTGCTTCTGCTCCTCAGAGCTACAGGGGTTTTGAGTGCTTGGGTACAGGTTTAAAATGGGGAAACTCACAGTGAATGACCAGCATGGCCACCACGGTGCCACAGAAGTTTTGGCTGTGTGCCATCTTCCCTGCTCCAGCTGCTGCTGCAAGGCTGGAACACCCCCAAGCTGTCTCTTTAACACAGAAACACCTATGAGGGACTGCTCCCTTTTAATTGCCTCATCTTCACCTGCAGTTCCTCTCTTTCACTCAGTTACATCCCTGCAAGCCGGGCAGGCACCATGGTCATTATTCTGTCTTTACTCGGTGACTTTGAGGGCAACCTGCACACTGATTCCAGATCAGGTCCCGCCCCAAATGGGTGCAAACAGCATACTTCCCACTAGCTTCTCATTAACTGGACATATACGTAGCAACCACAACACCTTTACCGCATTATTTCCAAGGTCTAAACCTTGCCCTGATGCAGCGTGCTGTCTCTCTCCTGTCTTTGAAGCAAATCGCCACCACTGCCTGTCACCGCCAAAGAGAAGCTTTTCTGATTTCCTCCTTCTACCTCTGAAGCAGGAGCGCGCTCATTTGGCTTCCACAAAGAAAATTACCAACTCTGCATCACTGGTGACTTTCTTAGGGTTTCATATGAACTAGAGTTCATAATATATTGGTTTTGATATTGCTAGACTGAGCATCAGTGTAGAAGATTGTTTTTCTTAGCAGTTCCACTTTCTATCCTACAATCTACCAGAGAAGGGCAACCAGGCTGGTGAAAGGGATGGAGGAAAAATCATATGAGGAGCGGCTGAGGGAGCTGGGGATGTTTAGTCTGGAGAAGAGGAGGCTGAGGGGAGACCTACAACTACCTGAAAGGAGATTGTACAGAGGTGGGCAATGGTCTCTTCAGCCAGGTGACAGGGATAGCACAAGGGGAAATGGCCTCAAGCTGCACTACAGCAGGTTCATGTTAGATGTTAGGAAAAAATTATTCACTGACAGAGCTGTCAGGGCCTGGAACAGGCTGCTGAGGGAGGTGGTTGAGTCACCATCCCTGGATGTATTTAAAAAAAGGGTATATGAGGTACTTAGGGATATGGTTTAGCATAGGACAGGAACAGTTGGACTCGATGATCTTAAAGGTCTTTTCCAACCTTGTAATTCTGTGATTCTGTAATCTACTAAACAAAACTTTCTCAGCTGTGAGCCCCAGCTAGCAGTAACACAATTCACAGCCGTTTACTTACCTTGCTTTTGTCTGCACTGAAATATATGGGGTCCGCTTGTCTTCACTTGCCCCAAATTTGCTGTTGGCTGAGAAATAAGTAAAAGTACAATCGTGTGTTTTACTCACATTTTTAAACAAAATGTCCTGATCACCACAGCCTAAGTGACGGCCTCTGATGTGCTGACACCCTGGTGTATCTGCGTGAATTCAGGCTTTGGGCCAGGCCGCAGTACAAAACGCATACGATGACCAGTCCCAGGAAGCCCGACGTCAAAACCGAGACAAGAGGCAGAAGCAGTCACTAGAGGGAGACAAGGCGATTTCACAGAATGCCTCCAGAAAAAGTTTTAGTTGGGGAAATTATAAAGAGCCGTATAACCCACAGCTGTGAGCCCCGTGGGTTAACCCATGGGTGTTACCTTGCCCAGTGAACTCAGGAGCACAGGGTCAACAGGAATATTTGTCTATGCTAGAAGCAGAGATGAGATATAACAAGAAAAAAACCCCTCACTTTTCTGTCCTTCTAAATGTTTCTTCTAAGAGCCTGGGACAAAAGCCTGCCACAGCCTTTGTAGCTGTGTATCTATGGCATGGCCAAAACCTCTTCCACCTGGAATGGCAGTTTCTTGGGTTTTGCATTTCTAGTCTCTGAATGTTCTGGTGTGTCCTGACATTACTGTCCATTTAGCCATGAAGAAGCTAAAAGCACTGGTATGCATTTTCCTAACCCCTACTGACATTTGTCCTATGAAGTATTTAGCTCTTCACAAATTTATTTGAATGTGACAGGCAGATTTCTTTATAAACAAATAATATATTTGTTATGTATTAGATTCAGAATATGTTAAATTTTAAGTTTTCAGGGTTAGGCAGGAAATTTAATAAATTCACAAGCTCTGACGTATGATATGGGTGTTTTGCTTTTGGTAAAAGCACTCACTCTAATTGACCAACACTAACTCACCTCAGCAGCCATTTCTTTTCTTTGTTCTGACTCCTTTCATTTAGTTCTCAGTTTCATCTCTTTCCTCTTGCTTAAAAGAGGGCAGCTTTAGATTAGACATTAGGAGGAAGTTCTTCCCTGTGAGGGCAGTGAGGCTGTGGCACAGGCTGCCCAGAGAAGCTGTGGCTGCCCCCTCCCTGGGGATGTTCAAGGTCAGGCTGGATGGGGCTTTAGGCAACTTGGTCTAGCGGAGGGTGTCCCTGCCCATGGCAGGGGGTTTGGACTAGCTGGGCTTTGAGGTCGCTCCCAACCCAAACCAGTCTGGGATTCTGTGACTATTTTTGGCCTCAGCTGCCTGTGTCAGCATCGCCAATGACCTAAGGTTTGGCTGTTTGTGTGTGGCAGACAACAGACTTACGAGACAGCTTTCATGAAAGATCCTAAGAGAGGGGCAGCACAGATAATTACAATTTCACTACCAGCTTTATTATGACTAAAACCTGTATAAAGCAAACTGCACATTGGATGTCTTGCCAGGAGTACTTGTGTCGGTGAAGCCAACGGGTTTCAGGGGAAACTGGGACAATTCAGGCAAAACACCGAGTAAGGACTGGCAATAAAACAGTTGTCCCTGATAGGGACTGTGAAAGGATTGACAATATTGCTGCCTCAGGGACCTCCTTGCACTTTCTCAAAGGTTTTTCCAATACAGGAAATTCATATTAATTTAGCTGTGCTGAATTAGCAATATTCTTCAAGAGAAAATTGTTTATGCTCATCTAATCACCATTACTCATTTATAACAGCGTTCATGCTGGAGGATACCTAGGACAGCTCTTTCAGTTTTAATAATAATAGCTAAACCGATACAAAACTTGTTTTAAGGTGGACCTAGAAGCATGCAAAATCAGCATCCAATGCAAAAGGCGCTACACCAACAAGAAACATTTGTAAAACAGATGCTTTACCAGTATCTACCACCTGAGTTCCCTCACATGCAATTACAGAGCAAATGCTTCCTCCCAAAGCCTGCTTTCATTTTATCTTCCAGATCCCTCTTGAGGAAAAACTAAAGCGTAGTCAGCTTCCAACTAATTTGTGTTCTCTGTCTTCAGGGGAAAGAAATAATTTGACGTTCTCCTACTTCTGTACTTGTGACGAAACAGGAGACGTGCTGCTTGCTGGCTACCCTCCTAAGTGTCCAGGGACAAGTGCTGCAGCAGCTGCCCTCACCTCTGACAAAGAATGTTTGTTGTTTTCTTTTACCAAAATCACAGTTTTACTTTTCTTCTTAAAACGTGAAGGGGAAAAAAAAGAAGAAAAAAGAAAAAGAAATCCCCTCTTCTCTCTTCAATCCTTTTATCTGCTTAAATCTTATGCAAATGACAAATGTAATTAGGCAAATTACAGAATGTGGAAAAACTGATGTATTCATTTACTCAGGGCTGATAATGAAGGGAATGAATATTCAAAGCAGTGCGAGGTACCACTGAGTGAGGCAAAAAGACTCCAGCCAAACTGAATTAACTGTTTATTGGCAGCATCTTCCCACTGGATCTCGCTTTTATGAGTAACAGGGTCACTTGCCAACTAGCTCTCACTGAACTCAGCAACCAGAAGAAACACTGACCCACCAGCTCCTGCCTTTCACCAGATGCAAAATCCTGCAGACATCAATCTCCCTCCTTCTAAATTCAGAGGATCTGGACAGCTTCTGTAGGAATGAACAGCATTTCCTGAGGAAATCAAATTTCTCCTAAATTTGCAGTTTACTTCTGCCTCCACTCCAAGCATTACACATTTTGAATATATATATAAAAATAAAATATATATATGAATATATATAAATATATTATAGATGTAAATATATAATATATATAAAAATATATATAAATAAAATAAAACCCACCAACCGACTCCCAAAAAAACCCAACAAGGAAGAAGCCCAATTCAGAAAACCTGACAGCTGGGATGCCTTAGAGTTTCTTCAACTAATCCTGGCCTCTCGTTTCAATACTCAGCATTTTTCTTAGTTTGGGAGATCACCCTGGCACTGCCTCTGATGGAAGGATAAATTCATCTGCCTGGTCCTACAGAGAGTGCTTGGGATTTACGATGCCAGGTGTGCCATTCAGAAGAGGCAACGTCAGCTAAACCATGAGTGAGCTACATACTCCTGAAACAGTATGGACAGGAAACCCTCTGCAAACAGATCTTTCCCATCTCTGAGGAAGGAGCTCTTGCTTTTTTCTCTGTGCTTTGTGCTTTTTGCTCTGATTCATGCTCCAGAGAAGAAGTGAGGAGTAGGGGCCTTGAATGATTCCAACCAACTTGTTTCCATGTCTTTAGAGCTGCTTGAACACAGAGCTCCTGTGTCATTGCCAGGACTGTGCCCATATTTGTCATAAACCCTAAACTCTTCAGATAGTGAAGTTGGTGAGATTTGGGTGATGATTTGCATGAATTTCCTACGACTGGATAAAACAGGTGTTGCAATTACTGTGCAGGTCTGCAGAAGTACAGGAGGAGGGCCCGGCTCCTGTTTCCATGCCTTTAAAACCCCTCTATTTCTTTCTATTCTATTTCTTTCTAAATTCTATTCACTGAAATACTTCTGATGTTTATTTCGGACTATCCTTCAAAATGCCTTTAATGACTAAGTGGCAAATAAAACATATCATTCATTTATACCCACTCACTACTCCCAACTTAATTCAAGGTGTCACCTACAGATAAAAGCTGTTGCCACTAATTTCAATCCTGCTGTATGACACGGTAGATATTTACAGAGATCTTCATGCTGACAATCTTCTCTGTATCCCACATTAATTCTAGCTTTTTATTGTTTTTCTGAATGTCACTCACATATTACTGTGCACGCAGTCTCTGAAAGTGCATTAGTGCTGGAAATCCTTGTATTGCTGCAAACAAAGGAGCAATCTTTTCGTTCTCCACGAAGTGTTATTTGAAATGTAATGTCACTAGGAACAGAATCACAGAATCACAGAATTACAAAGTTGGAAAAGTCCTTTAAGATCAAGTCCAAATGTTCCTATCCTATGCTAAACCATATCTCTAAGTATCTCACATTTTTTTAAAACACCTACAGGGATGGTGACTCAACCTGTTCCAGGCCCTGACAACTCCTTCAGTAAATAATTTTTTCCTAACTTCTACACTCCTGTTACCTCTGTTATCTGAACCCTTATGCCCCTGTTTCAAACTACAGAATAATTCTGTGCTTGGTGTTTGAAAGTGTTCATCCAAAACCCCGTGCTACCACTGATTTCCTAAACAGCCTTGTTTTATTTCTGACCACAGTATCTTGTTTGCTGCCTTTATAACGAATAATCATATTCTTGCCACAATTAGCTCTGTATTCCTTAGTCTTGTATCCTCGCCGGTAATGCTCTGACTGCAGCATTCAGAACAGCTGATCTCACCAACAGGTAATCTGTGTCACGCTGCCGGGCTGAAAATCGCTGCTCGCAGGCCCGCGCTGGAGTACTTGGCGTGCCTCTTCACCCACCCTGTCTGGTTGGTGCGGTGCAGGCCGCAGCCCTGCTTTGGCAGGCTTGCCTCAGCACCAAACTCAAAGCAACCCAGCGAAGGCGCGCAGCAGTGGCACGGCTACTCCTGCCCTCTGCTGGGTGTGATGTCAGAACAGCTCCGCGGATTTATTGTCCCTAGCATTCGGTGCTCAGGCGAAGGGAAGAGTTTACACCCCTCTCTTGCTGCTTCCTAAAGCGAGTACTACTCTTTACGCCCCTTACTCAGGAGGTTATTTGTATCTGTACAAAGGACAGACACAAAAGTTATAGCTACTCTTTTATTTAACGGGAAAAATAAGCTAGGTAAAGAGTTTTCAGTTGGACCTTCGGCACGTTTCTAGCTTGGGCTTCAGCCTAAGTAAATGTGTGGTCTCTCTGAGATCAGCTTGAAGGCAGGAGTACCACGAGATTAAACACTGCATGCTTGCTGTCCACTTAATCACAGAATAATTTATACTGCATGGGCTCTCTGGAAGTTACCTGGTCCAAGCCCCTGCTTGAAGCAGGTCCAAAAAGATGATTGTGTCTGGTAGGATTCTGAATAGCCCCTCAGATGGAGACCCCACCACCTCTCTGGACACCTGTTCCAGTGCTTGACCACCCTCATAGTGAAAGCATCTTCCGATCATCATCCACAAGGTCTCCCCTGGCTCATCACCCTGACACTCACTTGCACAGCACACAAGCCTTCCTCACTGCCTTCCTGTCTGGCCTTCCCCGAAGAGCCCATACTTGCTCTTGCAGTGTTCCTGTCATACCAGCCGTCTCACCAAGTATGTCCCAACAAATGCACAGCTCTGCAACTGCACGCAGACTTACTATTTCTCCTTTTTGTTACCCCTGCAGCACGCTTGTCTACAGAGATTTGAAATGGACCCCATCATGCTGAGTTCGCAGAGAAGTAAGAAGCACCCCTCCCACCCCGCTGTCACTTCCCCACTGCTGCCTGTGCCTTCACTTCCCTGTGGGTTACGATAAACTTTGCCCTGCTTACCCAGTTTCACTGGGTTTGAAGCCTGCTCGAGACACTCTTGCTGCTCTTTGGCAGATGTATCCTGCTCCTGCTTTGAAGTCCTCACTCCTCTAAAAGATCGCATGCAGAAGCCAAAATCCTGTCTGTGACTCCAACCATGTCCCAGGTGTTGATCCGCTGGTGGTACCCACTCCTTTCCTCACTGGAAAGACTGACTTGCACCTCTTCCCACACCATACTGATTTTAACTGCTGAACCCCCTCTCCCCCATTTTTTTTTCCCCAAAAAACGATTACACTGTACTCCTGACCAAGTAACATAGAGGCTGGGATCTGAGAACAAAAAAAAAAAAGACTCAACACTAGTGGCAAATTTCATAAGCATCAGCAAAGACAACAGTATGTTAAACATGATCTTAATTTGTGACATGCCTTTGAAGCTATGCTACATGCTGAGAATGCTGACACCATGTAAGTGGCATCTTCTATGTCCTTATCTGCACCGCTTTCCATACAAAATGGATCGTCAATCTCTGCAGTAGAAAATCCATACCAAAAAAAAGTCAAAATATATTTAGTCCAACCACTGACATAAATTATCAGGGTAGAAAAGTTTTAAAAGGCAAGAGGGAAAAATTTCCATGGTTTATTCGTAATGGGTTTTTGGCTGTCTTTAGAGACTCCTAACTAGAACTTCCAGTGAAATCTCCTGTGTGCTCTCATGTCACACACACACTTGACAATGCAGTGTCAAAAATTTCTTTCTGTGACTCAATCTTGTAGTCAAGCCTGACCCAAAGCATCAGTCCTAATTATGGCAGCTACGGTCTTCAGTGCCGATACGCCTTTTTGCTTATGTGCATTTCTGGTGAGGAGGCTATATATTTAATTCACTTTCTATAACTAATTTTCATCCATGCAAATATAATTACTTCAATCTGGACCAAGCATACGCCTACAGAATGTACTAAACATTATTTGACAACTTCTCTTCATCACAATCAGCTTTACCCTGCAATCTGTATATCCTTCTTTACTGTGCTCTTATTTCTCTTCAATTTTGGTAATGCTTGCTTGGAGGTCTTCAGGGTTACAAAATAAAATGGTTCTGCCACTAAGGAGCTTCTTTCTAACCTGGTAGGTATATAGAGAGAAGACAGGATACACAGAGGACCAGACAGAGGTATGACTCTGACCTCGGTGGATTAGCAGAAGTTTTTGCTAGGAATTATTTTGGATCGAATTATCCTGTGTTAAAGTAGAATCCGATCAGGTATATTTGTATAGCCCAAGCAATCCTGTATGCTGCCCACACTTCAACAGCCAAAGACTCACTATATTCACAAAGGTGAAAAATAGGTGAAGGCTTTAATTTAATATTAGTAAACCTTGTACTATCAGGAGATAAATGAAAAATTAAGTGAGCTGCTTGCTGTGTAGGAAAAAGTCAAGATGACACCAGACATAGAAAAATTCTAGCAGTGAGGAGTTCCAGACACACAGGGTAACACTGGGGCAAATGGAGCAGCTCACACAGAACAGCATTTCCAGGATTTCTCAGAAACTTCAGAATTAAAAACCCTACTAACCACATGACAGATTCTCCGTAGCCTTCCGAAAAGGAGGCAGCTACCAAAGGATCACGGTTACACAAACATAACCCTCTTTAAAAAGGCCTGGGGTGGAGCTAGGAAATTATAGACCAGTTTGACCTTGATGGTAGGCAAGATCCTAAAGATATTAATAAGAGATGAGATCACAAGGAACACAGACTGGGCAAAGTGATTAAAGGACATAATCTACTTGGATTTCAAAAAGGTATTTGACATAAAACTGCAAAGCAGATTAACGCACAATGGCAGCAAACACAATGTAGGTGGTGTCACCCATGAATGAATAATTAGAAGCACGGATGCCCTGACATTATCTGTAACTGCACCCTCAGAGGAAGGATGTTAAAAAGCCTGCTTGTGACACATACAGGCTGCAGAGGTACTACTAACACACATTAAGGCTAATTTGCTGTCCTAAGGCTGCTGGTGTCTTAAAGATGCAGCGGACCTATTTTGCTAGCAGTTACACTAGTGAAGTCAGTGGAGTCCCTCAAGGTGCAGAGTGGCAAGACAGAGTGGAATGCAACCCTAGGTCACAGGCCTTTGCTCAGCAGGCATGTTTCCCACAATATTTAGTTAGAACTAAGGGTCTTCCTTTGGGTTGCTTCCCCTCTCCAATATATTGCATCACTTTTTTTACTCTAGTGTCTCATCAATACAGGCGGACAGTTTGCTAGCACTGATGTACCTCTGTGGTTGCTGAAGGCTATATATGTTCCACCCCATATATACATTAGGCACCGCATTTTCCGGCCAAACTAAATTATTTTGATTTGTCAGTATTGCTTAGGATTTAGAACAGCATAGATGAGACACACATTTAGCCTTTCCTCTGCAGCACTAAGTACTTTGATGGCCCCTTTCAGGAACTTGATTCTGTATCCTTTAGATATTTATATCACTGTATATCCAGGGCAGACCAGAGAAAGATGTTTCACTATTATAAATTAAAAAATACGCAACATTGAAAAGATTAAGTATGTACTTCGGGCCAGGTAACCTGAAAAGTCAATTGCCTCAACCACAGCAAGAGAGAATTTGGCTTATGTAGCTTCTTCACTGCTGATCCCTTTTAATGCCGAAAGGAAGTTCCAACCATTTACAAGCTGACATATATAAAATGTGAATCCACTGGGACCTTCAAAGTCTTCTTTGGAAACCTTGTCAACATCAACAGCTCAGGCTAATATCAGCAACCGCTGCGATGGTTGTTCAGGACAGTCATTCCTTTCCCCGAGTGTGAAGTAGAAATGGCGAGATAACGTTGCTGCTCGCACTCCGGCCGTTACTTCAGTCAGTTATACTTATCCCATTACTACTGGAGAGCTTGGCAGTTCCCTGAAGCATCGTGATGAACCAAAGTTAGTGATAGCAGGGAAGCCGGCTCTGCTCCAGATCTGCCTGTCACGTGGACGTGATGCCATGCGCAGCGGGCTGTGATATCAATGGAAGAATCAGAAAAGGGCCTGCTGGTTTGGTCACTAAAAGCTAGCACACATCCACAGCCAAAAGTGTCCCGACAGCCAGAGGCAATGATCCTGCATAGTTCTGGTACTAGGAGAGGCTGCTGGCAGGAACAGGTCTGCGGGCATGCACACCGGAGTGGAGATGAATCCCTAAGTTCAGCTGGGTAACTGAGAATGAAATTTGACTCAAATCTCTTGACAGCTATGCATGGGCGAGTCACAATTCCATTCAGATGTGTTGTGCTGGGAATTTGGTTTATTCTGGTGGGGGTTACGTTGCACCAAAACATGTCCTGAATTTGGTTTTGGATTCTATCAGAAGTATTACCAGCACTTAAGAGTAAAACAAATTTTCCATTAAATCCTCTGATTTAGCAAAGCTGCACCACCTGGGTTGGGAAAAGGCATGTTTCAGCTATTTACATTTCTTTTTTTGCTGATCATGCTCCCCTTTTGTTGGATCTCTATCAGCTGAGCGTTTCATGCATCCCTTCCCAAAAGGAAGCGAAAGCCAAAGAAGCTGTGCATTAGTCCTGCTTCTTTGTCGATGGCACAAATTTCTTGTAAAGCTTGTCACAGGCAGCCTTAGGGCTTACAGTCCATCACCTCTCTTTAGTGGATGAAACACACTATTAAAAAAGCCCTTCTCTTTTACTTTTAATTATGTCTTCAGTCTTTGTCAGAAAAATCATAAGATGTTAGAAATCAAAAGAAGGTAACTTAGTTGCCAAGAGACTCTTGGAGATGACAAACAAAACCACCAATCTTTCCTCCCTACAAAGATTTAAATTCTCCAAGAGAGATGTTTCTCTCTCACAATACTGGAGGCTGATATTTCAGCCTCTTCCTTTTCACTGCAAGCCTGGTTTACTTCTTGGCTACCGTTGCTCTCAGTCCTCCTCAACACCTCCTTGATGGAGAGGTTTTGGTCATTCAGATGTGATGGATTAGAAAGAACATAGAAAGAAACAGGTCTGCAGGAAGTAATGTGACAGAGGAACTCAGAAAAGATACAACTGTGATACCAAAGAAGGACCCGAATGTTTCACTACACAATCTTAACAGCAGAGAAAACCACATTCATAGATTTCTTAAAGCAGAGAGAAAAGGACCACTGGACAAGGAAAACTTGTACCTACTGCAATCTATCCTAAGACAGCAAAATTGAGTGAAGCCGGGGAGAATAAGGAGGCTTACTGAAATGATCTGTGAGTATCAAAGACATTGAGAGTCATCTCACATGCCAGGAGCTGGTACAGCTTATAAGACCTTTTTGGAGAGCCACAGCCAAAACAATTTTTGTTTTCCCACGCATGAATGGCCTTTTCTCCTCTTCTGGGCAACGCAGTACACCTCAACAAGTTACCACAATGTAACCAAAAGTGATTTTTGACCCCACCACAAAAGCATTTCACATGAGTGCCAAGCTCTGCTGAGTTTTGCTTTTTCTTACACGGACTCTGAGTTTCATACAGTTATGACTTTAAGCCCTTGAGCTAAAGAGAAAACAGACCAAATCAATCCCATGTTTGGCCTGGAGAAAACAGACCAAATCAGTCCCAGGATTCACACAGCAGAGAGACAGGAAGAAATTACTTCTGCCCACCTTATTCTCTGCTGGAGCCTCGTGCCAGGCCAAATTCAGAATACGGCCTATCATTCTACATGACCTGAATTAGAATTGTTAGCCAAGCTGTTGTTCACTCGGGAAATATGTTCTTACTAAGAATATTTCTGTTAAAACATTAAGACAGCAGTGATTTATATACGTTAACATGCAAACTACTTTTTGTCAGCAAATGGGTGCTAATCTCCAAATAGCTTACTTATAAAACTTTTTTAAAATTAAAATTATCAAATGGCTTTTTTTCATGCAGTTATTTTCTATTCTTAGAACATGCAACTGTTTTCTATTCTCAAAACATGCACATTCTTCTTATATTAAAGCTATATTAATTAATTGTATCTTAAGCTACATCTATATCAATCTACTCAGCATTATTATGTATAATTGAATCATGACACATTAGAATATGGTGTCTGCTCACTATTTAGAAGTCAACTCTCTGAGCCAAACCTGTGTCCTGTTGCAGATCCCAATATATATGTGTTTTTTATATATATATATATATGTATATATTGTGTGGCAACACAACCACCATGGCTCACTGGGGGTAGTGAGAGGCAGGGTTGTTTTTTCAGTGAATGTACAGGAGCCCATGATGGAGAGAACAGAAGTGTCCATATTCTGTGTCTCCTGTAAAACTGTGGAAAAGGACATGCATGGATAACATCCCTCCTTCTTTGTGGGCACTGGCTTCCTTTTGCTAGGGAGCAATGACCATGGAATCGCTGGGAGCGATAGACTCCTACTATCTACAAATTGAGGGCTGGAAGTTTAGCCCAAAGGACAGTGTGTTTTCCAAGCCCTGTAAAGGATCTCAGTGAGCAAAGGGTACTCAAAGCCATGGACCTGCCTGAATCTGCCTGTTGAGCCTTATGACTAATTGAGCATCTCACCAAGCAAAGGCAGCCGAAGGAAGGCGGCTCCAGCTAGGCATGCAAATTGAATTGTTACAAAGTTACGTGTTGAACAACTTTAGATAAAATGAATTACACTGCTATGAAAAATTATAGGCTGTAAAATTGCAAAGACTAAAGATGTTCCTAATTATCCAGTGTTAATTATCTACTTCAGTACTTTGTGGAGGATGAACAAATAGATCTGGTAGGAACTTTGTTTATTGTTCAGGAGGCAATCACAGCATATGAGCTAAATCGTCTGTTTTAAATGAACACTTAGAGAGCAAAACAAAGGTGTTTTGTATCTTGAAGTTCAAACATCTCAATGTAACTATATTTTAACTGTACTGGCAAAATCACGTGGAAGAAATAATTTAATTTGCCTCACAATTTCTAGGGCAAACTGAACTCTTGGCAACAGGTATTCTGAATGCTCTTGTGCCCCTGAAGATGCAGAGATGTAACTAAGGCAGGGTCTTTTCACACTATTTAAAGGAAAAAAATTCTGTGTAGTTATTTTTTCCAGTGCTAAATGGCTATGAAGTACTACTATTCAAGCCCAGAGTGTGCCCTACACACACTTTTACCCAGCTCTTCACCATTGCAAATCATGAGATACGGTGCAGGGCAGTTAAGTGCTCACATGCAATCGTATGTCAGTGTAGGGACACTTCCAGAGCTGGTAGACATCAACGTGAATAAACTGTTATGTTTATCTTAGAGACAGCTGCAGAACAAACATGATCGGGATCTAACAGAACTCAGTGAGATGCTAATGCCTCACACAAACCAGCAAGAAGTGCGCAGCGCCAGCGGTGTGCTCAGGAGCGGGGAGTCTTACACCATGGCAGTAGTGTAACACAGAAAATATAAAGCATCAAAGATGAGAGAGGTGAAAGCATAATTCAGGCAAAACCCCAAGAGTTTGGAGTAAATCATATATATAAAAAGAAGACAGTAGATTGAAACCAACAGTTCAATTTTAATTACAAAGTTCGTCCTGTAAACCCTTACCTAAACTGAGCTGACAAAAGCCTTCACGTCAGTTAGGACTCCAGGTTATCTTACTGCATGCATGATGTCAAAGGGGCAGTGATCTCTGCAGACCAAATTGTAGACATTTGTAGACTTTCCCTGTTCTTAGGCTATATGGAATTATATTTCAAACAATTAAGCCTCTGATAACCTTGACCTGGAAAGCAACTGCTGGCTTGGTCTACTAACAAGCTTTAATGAGTGTATTACTCTGTAAGAGATTCTGGACAGTCACTTGGTTTCAGGGGTATTTGCCTGCCACAGTAAAACCTAGGCAAGAGTCTCAGCTTACATTGACAACTGAGTGGGCTGGCATTCATGTCATTAACAACTAAAAAACACACAGTAAGGAAAATCTTCACATTGTCATAACTCATGGAAGAGAAAGCCCAGGAAAAGAAAAATTACCAGCCCAAAGTAAGATGTGCATGCTTAATTGTCTTTCCACTAAGGAAATCCTCTTGATTCTCTTCTGAGACACTAAAGGTCTGAGCCTATATACACCTGCTCAGGGGGAAATTTTGCAGTTACGTTAGGCTTAAATGTGCTCCTGCAAAACCTAAAACTAAACCCAGCTGTGATGGGTTTAAGAGTTAATTTCTGTACACTATACAATTTTTTTCAAGTTACTTGAAAAATAATCAATGCTGGTTCAATTTGATTATTGTCCTAAAAGCCTCCTCATCCTTAAACAAGACCAAACCAAACGACAAACCACACAGCTGCTGCAAGTCCTTGCAAGCTTATTGACCTCAGGAACATTTTTGTCTGAGCGAAGCTGCAGGGCTGACAGAATTCAATAGCACAAGCTCGCTCCTGGAACTCTACCAGCTCCTTCTGTGTACACCTTGGCAGACACATCTTCTGGCTGAAAGACCGCAATAAGATAGGAAATAGAAGCGGTAAAAATCAGCCTCAGCCTCTCCTATGCTGATGGGTCCCGGAAGATTTATGGCGTTGCTAAGAAAGGCGCAGGGCCAGGAGTCCTGCAAAACCTCCACTCCAGGGATTCTAGTGGAGTTTTGGCTATGCTTTGAAGCTGGCTGCCTTCCCATGCAAACGATGCATAAGGATTAGCGTCTGTGCCAAAGTAAGCGCAAATAATTTTGCCTTGACTTGAATGTTAACAAGTAGCAGACCTTCTGTAAGCGAGGTTTGTAAGGTAATTTCTAAAAGCTGCTATTTCTTTAAAGTTCACTGTACTTTTTAATTACTGTAAAGCTTAACTGCTTCCACTTGAAATCAGACACAATTTAGCCTGAAAACTTCGGGTCATGGTTTTGGAGTAGGGTCCCCATTTCAAGGACCCATAATTTCAGCTACAACGTTGCTGAAGGTACATTTTCAATGCCATATGTAGACTCTGAAACAAAACCTTTGCTTGGGTACAAGGTAGACAAAAAGCTAACTCTCAATGCTTGCAGACCATTTAAAGCACAGTCCTCAGTAGTAATACTATCTGCCACTGACTAATGTGACAAAGGTAACTGGTAACAAGAACATGACTTTGTGTTTTATTGCAATAAAGGACCATGTGGCTCCCTTGTGACAACCTAAGTTAAAAATACACAGCTCTCTGGAAACAAGTGGCTACCTCACTTTACATACAACCCAAAGTGTTTGTGAAGAAAACATTTCTAGGGAGAGGCTGAAAAATACTGTTCTTTATAGTGACTCTGTCATTAATGACAAATGAAATATTTACCCTAATTTTTTGCTGCTTCACCTAGTTCCCTGGTAATATTTCTCTGAAATAAGGAGCATTCGCCTCCTCTTCTCCATTAATTTCAACATAATAATGAGCATTTTCATTCTGTTTAAGTTGCATTCGTTGTGTTTACTATTGTGTTGGCAGGGACTTAGACACAAAGGAAAATACATTGCTTGGAAAGGACGTTCCATTTCTCTAGTGGAAAGCTGCACAACAGGTTAAAGGGTTATTTAAAAGGTATTAGTTGCCTAAGTTATGTCACTCTGATACTCAGCATTCTTCTTTTTTTTTTCCCCATTTTTCTCTTTGCCCTTCCCCCTGTGAACTCTGCCTAACTTTTCAAACTACCAGGCTGAAGGAAACCACTCACCCTAATTTTTCCTGGTCATGCAACTTGGGAGAATTGCTACAATTTTCCACCCTTCCTTTTGCTGGCTCTTATTCCTGCAGTACCTGACAGAACTTTAATCAGAACTTTAATTGTTTCCATTCCCTGCTAACCTGTGTAGAGAAAAATACACACAGCTGGACTGTGACAACTTTGAATAGTACAGAACAAATGTATCTAAGCTGTGCATTTTAGAACAGTTGCCTGGGCCTATAAAATTTAAGTTTTCCACACAAAACCAGCTGAAAAAATTTCTTCCATATCTTCAGATCAACTACTTCTTTTCCACAAGGAGAAAAATGGTGGACTAAGTTCGAGGAGTCTCTAGTTCTAAAGATCTTGAATCTTTATGAGTGCCTTGGTGGAAAGACTTTTCCATAGCCCATTTGGAATTTCCTAAAAATGGTCTTATTTAATGTTCATCTAATTCCACCTGGTGACAACAGTGTTTGTTTCCAGTTTTCATAAGCTTTGTATGAGGTCTTGTAACTAGTGGTCTGTGGATTCAATTAGGATTGTAGAGACTTGACACTGTGTGGCTTGATTCAATCACTGCCTGGAAGTTATTACCAAGGAACATGAAGCATCTAGCAAAAGGACCTCAGCAGAGAGACAGATCTAAGATGTGAATATGATTTTTTTCTGCATCAGCTGTCCTCACATTCCACTTCAATTGGGGTAAACCACATAGAAATTGTAGGAAGTACCTGCTACTATCGACCACAGTGTCAGGTAGAAAGAAAGGCTGATGCTTTTCAGCTGCGAACAAGCCTTGGAAACCAGTGCAACCCAGTGAGCAAGCTTACCAACTCCAACACCATGTATAACCTGGTGTGACTTCGATGAAGAGAAACTACATGTCCCCAGCTCGACATGAGACACCTTTGTAAGAGACTCTTCAGAATCTTGTTGCATACAACAGCCAGTGGTGGGAGGTTGCAGAAGGACACGGTATGGCAGAGACCATACTGCCCACAGTCCTTGAGAACCACCCACACCATCTTGTTCTCTGCTCTGGCCTTAGATTATCATTAGACCTCTACAATATCCAGGTTGTTGGGAGTTTAGTACTTTATTGATTATAGGCCTGAGGTGGGAGATTGGAATGGAGAATGTGGCCACATATGTCTTTGGAGTTAAGTGCCTTAGCCTCAACTCTCCCTGAACTACCAGTGTTCTTCCAGAACCCCACTCTTCCTTGACAAGTGGCGCTGCTTACTTGCAGGACTATGCTGGCTGTAAGGAGTTACATGGTACTAAAAAGATAACCATAAACTGGAAATCAGTGATCAAGACCTTTCTAATGATTTAATTTTGGGTGTCTGCCTTAAAGCTTCTTTTTGAAGGTCCGTAAGTTATACGCTTTGTCCAGTGACTTGAGACAAAGTACCTCTGTCATTACCCAGCTATTCATGCAGGTTATAAATTACATTTATCTCTGGTTATGTACTATGACACTACTGCAGGCTCTGTGCAGAAGTCTCCACAACAAATTTAGTTGCAATGTGGTTGAGCGTGCTCATATTAACTTTAATCCAGCTAGAAACTGGATTTCACAGGACTTCATCATTGTCTCTACAGGTCAGGGACACCCTCCACTAGCCCAGGTTGCCCAAAGCCCCATCCAACCTGGCCTTGAACACTGCCAGGGAGGGGGCAGCCACAGCTTCTCTGGGCAGCCTGTGCCAGGGCCTTACTGTCCTCAAAGTATTTCCTTCCAATATCTTATGTTAAGGGACCAATTACGTTTTTTGACCCAATAATTCTGGCTGCTTTTTGTTAGGAACCATATCTGATGTGATGTGGCAATCTGCTGTCTGCCCATATTCCAGTTCACTGGATGAGCCGGTGCTGAGCAATGACTGGGTCACTGGCAGGATGTCATGATGAATTTATACAAGCAGTTGGTACAATTCAAAACTACTCTCTCCCTTTCCAATGTCAGTGAAAAATCTGGGGACTGGAAATACCACGCTGGTACTACTGGATCCAATTATGGGAACTGTGGCAAAAATGTTACTCGTGTCTTGCTTGAACGAACTGCAAACCACCAAATCATCCTAAACTCAGGAAAGCACACGCGATCTTCTATGACGTTTATGAACGTATCTCTTTTGTACATAAGAATTTCAAACTCCTTTACCAATGATTTTACAAAGCACGTGCTCACCAATCCAGGTATTACACATGTAGGTTGCAAATGCTAAAATGGACTTCCACTGCACTCATTGTGTCCACTACGGAAGCACAGCCACACCTAAGATAAAAAAGGACCGCTAATTTTATAGATTACAGTAGTCCCACACAATGGGCACAGGAGTAAATGACATCATCCATTTAAATTCCTGCTACCACTGGGGAACGCGAGGTATTTAGAAATGGGAATTCACCAGAGCGTCAAAGTTAATTAACAAAAAATATCCCCAAAGAAATCACTTACATACATATGATCCGAAAGGTAAGTACAGTCTTCGGTTTTAGGAAAAAAAATTAACACAAATCCTCTTCAAATTGTCTTTTTTAAAGCTTTTGAATGTGAAACCCCAAAATGCTCACACAGGCATATGTGCAGCATGTCTTTTCACTTCCTTCCCACTACATACTCCACTCGAACCTTCAGAAAATGCTTGGGCCACAACACTCCCTCTATGTTATTACTGATGTGACTCACCAGCCTTTCAGCACCGAGTAGCTCTAGTGACAATGGCTATGCCAGGGATGCAGCAGTTAAGAGGACTCTGCAAAGGAACACTTCAAACTTTTCCTAAGTTTTCAAGTGTGCTTATGGAGAACCTGTGTTTCCCTGGAGTCCAGTTGTTCCAAGTCACAGGCTAGAAATTCATAAAGCAGGAAACTTAATTATGGAAACTGCAAGGAGAAAGATGAGGACCACCCTATAGCTTTTCTTCAAGGACAGTGAAAGCCAACTAAAAAGGTGCATGCTGGCCCTGGCACTACTGCTCTTCCTAGTGTCTGTATTGTACTGTGTCAAAAGACCGTTCCTGGAGCAGCAGCAGAGCTCTGTCTCTGCTTGCTAGGCTCACTCATAGAACTTGAGAATACAAAGGCACAAAGGGTGATGCATAGGTACAAACAGCTTTTGACTAAATTTGGAATCAAGTAGATGAATCACTCTCTACAAATTGTTTTCAGGGCATAGAATTCACCTTTAAGATGAGGAAAGGCCACGGATACATTCCTTAGAATGTAATAAAAGACAGAAGATTGAGGCAGTCCTACAAACCAGTGACTCAGGATTTATTAAAGAACAGCTAGGCAGTTAGAGAAGTTCAAACTGATATATCAGGACTAAAATTTTCTATTTAATTCTGTAGGCAGAATTAAAATAATTGTTGCAGAAAGGATATCCTTTGCTGTGAACTCTGGTGCTGTATAGGTTTCCACCTAAATAGCTCTGCTTAGACCCTTAAGTCTGCAACGTTGTGTACGCAAAGTGAAATACCACAGGAGTCAGCAGGATCTGACACGAACACAAGGCGTTCCTGCAGGCATTTCCTTCCATACAGAAAATGATACCAAAAAATGGTACCTCCTTACTCCAGACACGAATTCTAGGCATTTTTGTGAATGATGTTAATTACAGAAACCCCAAGATTGTTACCTTTTTTTGCAGCCAAAACTATGAGGAATGGATTCACGCTGCATCCTGCTTTATGTGTCACCAGATAAAGCCACTGGGGATATTTCTGTGACAAAATGCACATCGCTGACCACAGCGTAACGGAGAGAAAGAACTTGACTTAGATTCAACTCAGCATACAGTGCTTAAATGGAAAAGTTACTCTTCTGATATGCAAATGGAGCCAAGTCAGGACGGGAACTATTCAGACAGAAAACATATGGAATACTAAAGGGCCGTTTTATCAAGATACTTTTCTGCCCACAATTCTTAGGCACAAACATGCAGAAAATTGCTTTCTTCCAAAATGGGAAAATGGGTCTTGTAGATTGCTGTTCATAAAGGGAAGAGGGGAGCAGAAGTAACTACCTTTTTGTTCTGCTTAAAAATGAATATAGCATGGGATTTAAATCCCAACCTGAGGCCTTTCAAAGATGGGTAGTAATAACTGCCAGAAGCATTAAACTTAAAAAAAAAAATCACACAAAAATCCCAGGGGCATTCTCATCTAGAAGTTATTACAGAACTGGATTTAACAATGAATTCCATTTTACTTTGAGTTAACCGCCTTAGCTCCAAGTATTGAGGCTTAGTTTTCAAATTTTTCATTGTGTTTATTACATTTTTTAAAATACAGAAAAAATGGGTGATGTATTTCGGGGCCCTGTTTGATACGCTGGTTCTCACACAGCTCTCTAAGAACTGCCCCGATTACTCAGTGCCAGCTCTCCTTGTTTCCAGCTGCTAAATCCCATTAGAAACAGCTAAAAATACATTAAATACTCTCCTAATATTACTTTCCTGTATAATCAATTGTTGTAGTTGTCACACGGATAAGAGCAGACATAAGAACTGGATCAGCAATAAAACGAACTCCTTTCAGAGATGTGTTCTGCAGTTAAAACATACAGAATCTTTGATTCCTGGGGTAATCGGGCACCTAATACCCGTAAGGAAATTTTTTTCCCCCTAAATTCCTGAGCAGAGTATTGTCTCTGCTCCGTTTGTGAAGTTTCAAGACCGATTAATTTGCCAGTGGCACAATCCTGCTCTGCGTTCTATGACTAACTCAGCGCAGGTGGAAAGTTAAGTCCCTTCAAGTTCCGTGAGAAAACTCCTGCTTTGGAAGTGGGGCGGGCGCAGATAAATCAAGCAACTGCTGGATGATAGCCTCCCATGACAGCCTGCTGCAGAGGAGAAGCACCACTTCCAAGTGAAATATGGGTTGCTGAACTAAAAGGGAGCCAGGGAACTTATTTATATGGTGCTACACTGGCTAGCCAGGACACCTTGTAGCATGGGGAGTTTACGCACAGTGAGAAACAGCAGGATGTTGACTAGGATGTTGATTTGAAAGATCTGGAAGTAACGTAGGCAGGATGAATTAAGACACAGAGACTCTCACGTGTGCAATATCAGCAGCTATACGAAGGGCTGTTTTGTACATTTTAAGAGAGACTAGATAGAGCTGCTGCTACTATACACTGGGTCCGAAAGTAGACGTTTGTATTTGGAAAGGATGCATTTTTGCTGGGGAATGTGCACTTCAGCATTGTGACATTAATTCCAGTCATAGGATAAGAATCAGTCTCTTAGATAACAGCATTGTTGCACTGAGATCCTGTTTACTTCTGGTTTTGCATCTTGCCTCACCAGAAATGCTAGTCAGGATTGGCTTGTTTCCGATGTAGGGATTAGAGTACAGGAGTTCCTTAATTATCTTCACACAATCCCTGACACAGGAGCCAAGGCCTCTGTATAGGAAGATGATGTAGAGTCGCTAATGGCAAAACAAGACACATGCCTCCCCCTCTCTCCCCCCCCGCCAACCCGGCCTTTCACCCCTTCACCCTGCACTTCCTAGATCTCTTCCCAGAGAACGTGGTTACAGGAATTCTCCAGCTGCTCTCACTAATTTCTTTGCAATGGCATTTCTGCAGCTCTGACCAACAGTGCTAACAAGGAGAAAAAGATCTAAGACAGATGCAAGCTAAAGAAAAAGATTTGACCACAAAAGCAAATGAGAAGGACAAATCGTGGTGTTTATTATTTGGGAAGAGACACTTTAGACCTCCTTACAGAAGCATACAAGCAGAAGAACATCATCTCAAACCGAGGCCCAGTCTGTGGATGAAAAAAAATCAATGTATGCCCACTGAACCATCAGCAAGGCCCTGCCTCAGCACGATTTCAGTCTCCGCTGACATCAATGAAAAGCCCACACTGGATCCATCTGCATCATCCCAGCCTCTTGATATCTGTCCCGCGGGCAGGAGGTCACAGAAACATCACTCGGAGAGGCAGGGGGTTTCAGGAGCAGAGGACGGGCACACGGCGCCAAGGCGGTTTTATGGGGAGACCTCTCTCCCGTCACACGAGCAAGCCCCACGCCAAGCTGCCGCTGGCAACGTGCGGGAAACCACGCCGGGTAGTTTCGGTAACCACCTGACCATGCCCAGGCCGCAGCTCATGTCAAGGCGGGACAGGTATTGCCCCCACCCCCGCACAGGCCGCTCCGTCCCTCTGCCGCGCCGTGCGTGCGCCACACGCCGCTCGCCCCATCACCAACCCCCAGCGCCTGGAGGCCCGGCCGGGCGGCCTCCAGCGAGCCGGAACCAGCTCCAGGAGACCCTCACTGCCACGAGCTGAGGGGAAAGCACGCGTCAGGAACGCGGGGACAGCAATACGAGGGGATCCCACGGCCAAGCACCTCCCTCGCTTCGTTTCGCGCCGCCCTCTCCCCTTCCCCCTCCCCCCGGCGGCCGAGGGTTACCGCGCGCGTTCAAACCCCCGCCTCCCTCCCTGCCTCCCGCCGCGAACTCTCGCGAGGCCGGATGCCGCCGGTGCGCGGGCCGCGCCATGTCGGAGCCTGGTCGGCGCAGGACAAGCTCCTCCTCCCGCCGCGCGCCCGGCGGCCTCAGCGCTTCGTACTGAGCGTGCGGCGCAGCCCGCCTATCCCGGAAGCGCTTCCCGGCCGCGCGCCGTGCTCTAGGCCCCCCTCCCCCTCTCCCTCCCTCCCCCCCTCACGGAGACCCGGTGCCTCCCGGAGAGCGCCCCCCTCTCCCCCCCCCGCCTCTCCGCGCGCCCTCGCCGGGGGGGCACACGCCTCTCCCTTACCCCCGCCCCGCCCCCCCTCCCCTCCGCCGTCTCGCGCCTAGGAGGAGCGGGGGGCCCGCGCGGGGCGCCTCTCGTGCCGCCCCCCTCCGACGGTCGCCGTCCCGGAGGCCCGGGGCAGAGCCGAGGGGCCGGGCGGGCGGGCGGGCGGGCATGCAGCCGCCGCCGGAGCCGAGCCCCCAGCGCAGCACGGTGAGGGGGGCAGGGGAGGCCCTGGGGCCGGGGTGGGGGTGGGGGCGAGCAGGGAGGTTGCGTGGGGACTGAATTTGGGGGCGGGCACGACTGCCCAGTGCTGGAGGTGCCTTGTCACGGAGGGAGCCTCGGGACGGAGTCGAGGGTGGTACCCCTCCCCCCCGTGTTACCCCCCGCCCCGCAGGGTGCTGAGGTGACTCCTGCCACTTCCTTCCCCCTCCCCTGCTAAGGGAGAGGTGGGGTAGGGTGGGAGCGGGCTGGAATTGGCCGTGCCCCCCCGTCGGCGGTCCGGGGGAAAGCACACCGTCCCGGGGGAGAACGCCTCAGGCGGGGGGGCTAGGCTGGGGCGCGGGGTGTGTGGGAGCAGAGGTGTGGTGATGGGAGGGTACTTGTGTTGATCCTGGCTCTTGTTTTGCTGCCGACCTCCCACGCACCGAGCAGGGAAAACTTTGGTCTTTGTTTTTGGAGCCCTTCGGAGGGGGTGCCTGGGTGGCTGGCTGACTGACTGGGGTTCCTATGCGGGTGTCTGCTTAGCAGGGCCTGTGCTGTCTGCTGGGCCATAGATGTTACTCTTACTGGAGACGGGGTGGGGGGAAGACAAATTCCCAGGTAAAAGAGCTGCCACTGCTGCTTCGACATACTGACTGCAGTGTGATGCTGCTGCTGTTGTGGTTTGGCTCTGGAGATAGAAGGCCCCCAAAGGTAGTGAGGCCTTGGTTATGCTCTGTCCAGAGTCTTGTCTTCAGGTCAGATATGAGATCTTGCTGGGTGTTTATAGTGGCTGTTTGGAAGAGTTGCTTGGGTGTTTGGTTTTATTTGTTTGGTTTTTAATATAGATGGGTATGCTGGAAGGATGCTACTCTTTATTTATCGCTTGATAGTGTCTTGCTGTTAGCATTTAACTATAAAGTTGATGTGTTTCCCCCCCTCCCCCCCCCCCGTTCAAACATGACTTGTCATGGTTTTTATCAAAGAGAAAACAAGGAGAGGAAAGGCAGTTGCTTATATGGCTTGAGAGTAACTGTACTTTGGAGCTTGGTAGAGAATCCCTGTCACTAAAAAAATACAATGGCCCAGGTGTGCCACACTGGAAGGTAATAAAAAGTGTAAAGCAAGACACTGTTCAGTTAAATAGGCATAAAACTGGCTTTGAAATGTTCAGTTCAGGTACCTATTTTAAAGATGGTATTAGTAGTCTATTAATATCTTTATAACTAATGAATACAAAAAATATCAGCAAAATAAATTAGGCCAAAAGATACCTATTTGTAATGCTTTTATAATACCTACATGTCAAAATTTTTCAGCTTGATGCTGTTTAGCTTTTCCCCCGTGTATCCATTCCAAGGCCAACCCATCCTGTTGATGTATTGATAGGTGTCTCTTACTTTTAGTGCTGGTGTTCATCGTTGCAAAGCTGAGTAGTAATTTTTTGTTTATATACAGGCTTATGTTCTGTAACAGGTCCTCTTGACCAACTCTGTTTTCAGAGGGCATACTGTAAAGGCTTACAGGTAAAGCCTTGCGTGTTCAAGGGCCAGTGTCAGGTCTCAGAGCTTTAGTTTTGTTTTCCGGATCTGTGAGAAGAGCACTACTTCTCCCCCGTGCTGAGTATATTTTCAGTTAACATATTTCGTCTAAAAAGAAGAAATGTTAAATTCATTTCCTCTCAGTACTGAGAGAGGAACATGATTCTTAAAAATAAAGTATTTCACAACATTTGTTAAAGCCTGCCCTTTGTCCTGTCTTGAGATTGCTATGAACTGACACCAAGCTGAAGAATGCTGAACAGCCCATATTAATGTATATAGAGACTGTATCAGTTCAACCATAAAATTACTAGCATATCAAATTTTACACACGTTAGTAAAGGATAATAAACCCAGCAGTTAAGTCTTCCTTTAATCTTCAATCTTCTGGTCTAGGTACAATGAGTTGGATAAATTGCTGGATGCGTATTATGAGTCTATATTTTTATGATGTACTTTTGTCTGGCTTGGGTTGTAACTCTTACTCTAAGTGCAGATAAATGTAAAAACGGTATTGTGAGATCTGAGTCCCTTCTTTCTTGTTTCCTGGATCTCATCTGGGCTCCTTTTTGCTTCCACTAGTCATGAACTTGAGTAATTGTCGTGAAAGCACATCTTCTTCCGCACCCAGCATTAGTGGTAATGTCTGTTCTGATACCTGTCCACTGAGTTGCAAAGGAGTGATGGTAAATGGTAATCCTAATGCTTAAGGATTCCACTGAAGTAGCCCAGGAGGATACATTAACAGATAACCTTAAACAATCCTGTTAATAACTTGTCTCTTTCTGTCCCCTCTCAAAATTTGTGTAGTGCTTAAATGGTCAGGTTTTTGGTTGCACTGGTCTGTAGATACATTCTCCTGACTTTAATCCTGTATTAATTTTGTATGTATTTTTAAATAGCATAAGTATGACCCGCAAAAGTGTTCTTGGTTAGGGTCAGGGTCACATGTTTCTTTATGTACTAATAAATAAGAGACATAGTAAACAATAAATAAGAAAGTACATAATAAATAAGAAACTTGAGTTACTGACTTATTTTTTTTAAAGAACTGTACTTTCAGGTGGGGTGATAGTTCAGATCTTTACTTTTACAGCTGCAGTATTTTAGCAGAATCACTAACTATACAAGCAGAAGCCTTTTATTTACTGCTTTGATGCCAAGGATGTCTTAGTGATGTTCCAAACATTGAATGGATTATCAAGTGTGGTCAACTTTGGATGCTGCGAAGTCTATCGCGTATGCTTAGTCATCCAACTCAACTGTGACATGACACGTTTTGCTCTAGGAGTGTCTGTATGATGCTCTCCTTTGCCACTGCTCTGAGCTGAATTAGGTGTAGTGCCTGGTCTGTATGTACCTATGTGTGCACATATAAATGTAAGTAAAGGTATTTGCAGTGAAAGAGTTATTTTTGTAGCATGGTATGTTTAAAAGGCATGTGGCAAATGGAGAGTGCAACTAAGAGAGTTTATACAAAGCCGCAAACTTTTTTCATAAGCACCTTTTGGACTGCTTTTGAATGCAAGTGCTCTAAGTTACAAGGTAGAGAGATCTGTGATTTTTTTTTTTCCCCAATATTTTTTCCTGTCCCTGTTACTGTCTTTACTCAAACAGAAAAATAAAGCTGAACTGGAAATTGGTGCTGCTGCCTAGTGCAGCAAACTGATATCAGGGTATTACTTTCAAATCCCTGCCAAACTTTTCTGGTATTATTAATCCTTTTTTTTTTGCAAGTGGGAGCTAGCCTTTGGTTATCTATATAATGTAAATTTTCTGTATTCTGTTGCTTCTGTATAGGCATGGTAGACTAAAATACTGTCTGAAGTCTGATGTTAGCTGTCTTGATCTTGTGAAATCATTTTGTTGAGATTCAGTGTGTGGTGATGTCATGCTGCTGCTTCGCATGTGTGAAACGTTCTTTCTAAATGGGAAGATGAGAGTTTTGAAATACTTGTTTAGGCTCATGTATGCAAATGTCCAAGGTGTTGGTTGGAAACGTTCACAGAGTAGGTTCCTGTACTCTGCTAAACTTTAAAGTATTGATTGGTGCTTTGAAAGGCTTTCAAATTGTGACTGTGCTAGAAATAATAAGCAAATTTATCTCTGCAGCTTCAGACAACTGATGCAGGTCCAACCTGATAGTGTAAATAGGTCTGTGGTACTGAGTATCCATTCTGAGGGTCTGCTGCTCTGAACGAGGTACATAGTTGGTCAGTGACTTCTGTGCTGTGTCAGTCAGTGCTTAAAAGATGGCACTGTGGTATTAGTATCCAGGAGACTTGTGTGCACAGCTCCAGAGAATGCATCACAGAAGTCTTGCTGACATGAGAAGCTGAACTGCATCTGGCAAAATTAGCTATCTGGTAAGAAGGTGAGACAATGTTAATAAACCACAGGGATCAAGATGTTTTCTTTTTCCTTGTTCTTTTTCTCTTTTTGAAGATTAATTATACTAGATAGATCACACTCTGTGAATATCTGCTCAGTTTAATGTCAGAGTGGAACTAACATTTCAGTATTCGTGCACCCCACTGATTCAACTACGTTAAATGTTTCTCCCTCTTCAAGTGCTGTTTCATAATAGCCAGCATAGCACTATAGTATAAAAGTGAAAAATGTAATCTCAGCTGGGGTTATATACAGCTTTTTGTATTGCTAAGAATTCCAGAACCCAGGTGGGTTTTATTTTATTCAGGGCCTGAATATAAAGTAGTGGTGTTTTAAAAGCATCTTCAGTGTATTACCAGGTTTCGACCTAACCTAGCTCTATTGTAAGGAAAATTACTTCTCCTTTTGCTCTTTTCAGAGTATTGTAGAAAGCAGAATGGCTTTGTAAGTAAGCAGCAAAGCTACAGAATA
Organism: Hypotaenidia okinawae; assembly: GCA_027925045.1. Classification (NCBI taxonomy): domain Eukaryota; kingdom Metazoa; phylum Chordata; class Aves; order Gruiformes; family Rallidae; genus Hypotaenidia; species Hypotaenidia okinawae. Next base: position 126,771,468 of record BSDF01000001.1, read on the forward strand.
GAGATAAAGGTCCTTCTGCGATAGTAGTGTTCAGTAACCTTAGTGTCACACCATAAATATAGATGTTTTCCTACCTGCATGTGGACTTGCTGGTAGATAATTAAGAAAGTTTTCTTAAAAACACCTTTTAGCAGATGATGTTCAGTTAATCATGTTTCACACTCAGTACACTTCAATGAAATACTTGCTTTCAAATGAAATTGTACGTCTACAAATGTGTATATTAACTTGAAAAGTGCATTAATTTCTGTGAAATCATAGTTGATCTAGGGGTACTTCTAGAAAAAAGAATTCTAGTAGAATCACTATTTGTCTTGGATGCTGTGGCAGAAAAAAACCCTGATACTTTACTGAAGTGTGTTTAGTGTTGACTGCTGCTTGTTATCAGACTTGGTAACAGATCCATCATAGTGCCAGTATTTTAATCTCATAGCAGCTTTAAGCTTTCAGTTTTTTCATTCCTTGGTTATGTGCTCAGGTAACTTACCCTGGAGTCTCACCTGTTTGAACAATTCCTACTGGTTTGCAGTGTCACAACTTTCTGAAAACAGCTGGCAAAAGGCTTGTTTTGTTCTGTGCACGTCATGGTGTTTGTCGTGTTGGTATATATCACCAAGTATAATTCTTCTTGTTCTGTGGGGATTTGGTATACTTTGGCTTGACTCAAGTTGTGGACATTTATTCCTACCACTTGAAAGAGTTATGGTTTTGTTCTGTTTTCTTCTTTTCCTTTTTTTTTTTTTTTTCTATTGGGCATAGTTCAGAGAAAGTAGAAGAGGTTGGTTTTTGTTGATGGCTTTGGTTTGGGTTGGTTGGTTGTTTTGTTGGTTTTTTTACCTGGATGTTGTACAATTTATGGAAGGAATGCAAAATTTGGCTTCCATCTTGATGTTCTTGAAGATTATCTTGCAGAAGTAGTAAGCCAGGAACTAAGTCTTTTTTGGAGTGCTTTTATTTATCTGCCTGCCTTTCCTGAAATTAAGATTATTTTGATGGGATGGTAACTTTCACTGTAATCCTGCTAATACCAGATCAGAAACGGCATGTCCAGATAAGGTAAAGTGTTAATTTGGTACAATTTCACTTTGCTTCATATTTTCTTTAAAGACGTAAATAGGATCAATTTCTACTAGCAAGCATTCTATGTCAGATATCACCTTTCTCTCCTCTGCTGACTTGAATGTGGTAAAAACTCTTTGCTATTTTCTGGATGATTCTATTGAAAGGCCACTATATATCCTTTCCTGGCACAAATCAAGTTTTAGGGGCTGGGTCATCTGGTAGTGTACAGATGTGACTTTAGTCATCTTGGAATTGCCAAGTGTTGTAACGGAACTCAGGACACTTAGGAAGTTATATTCTAAAATAAACATTTTGTCTGTGCTTTTGCTGATTAACATGGGGTTGCAAGCTGTCAGTAAGTTTCAAATGGACAGCGTGGGGTAACAGTTGTTACAGCCTGTGTCACTGCTTCATTTCCTGCTGTTGGGACAGCAGCATGAAGTTGTGGCTTTTGAAGTTTGCATGCTGGTCCTTCTTCATGAGTGTCGTCGTTTTATACAGGTATTTAAAAACAGATTTCACTGTTGGTCACAGAATGCCTGTGAGCTCTTTGTGTAATTGTTCAGGATGATGTATGCAGTTTTGTACTTCTGCTTTTGTACTGAAGTCATTAGCCTTCAAAGTGCCCCGGTTTCAGTGGCAGGTAGGTCCAGTGAGATAAGACCCTGTTCATATAAAGCTTCCTTCTGTGTTGGCTTGAGCTTATTAGCACTCTTGTAACAAACGTGTTCCTTTACTATTGGTTTCTTGGAATATCGAGTTTAAAGGAAGGGGAGACAGAAAGGGAAAGAGTTTCTACTGTATCTGTTGCAGCAGAGTTAAGTTTCTAACTGGCAGAATGTAGACCCTCTTAGATGAAACCTGCCTTTCTGCTTTTGAAGCATTTTCTGTATCTAGAGAAAGGTCTTCTTTTGCTGTATAGAAAGATCCAAGTCAAGTAAATGTTCTACCTGCCAATCCTTTTCCCGATTTGGGAGTTGAGGTAAATGAAGCTGAAGGTAGCCTTAGGCCTAAGAGAGACCTGAGTAAGATCAGCTTTTTTGATCTCTCTCTAGAAATGGTCTTCTATTGTATTAAAAAGGAAAAATAAAAAAGAGGAGAAAGGGTCAAAAAGTCACCCAGGTGTTGAAATGGAGTTCTTTCATCTAGGAGGGAAGGGGTCTGAGAGGGAGATGAATTACTAGCTTCTGTAGACAACAACTTTAAGATTTTGTAAGACAAGAGAGAAATTTGTTCTCAGCAACTCTGTACAGCAAGTCTTGATCGTTTTAGTATCATTAACTGTATGACATCTTCCTGTAGTGATGTGGACATTGAGGGATCTTCACTGATCCTTCCTGTTGCTACTCATGAAGGCACTAGTACCAACAACACAGACATTGTTGGTACTGTGACAGACAGTTCTAGAGGAACACTCAGCTGCATGAAAGTGGCTTTTCCCAAACTGACACCACCTTCATAGACAGTTGTAACAAAAATGCATGACAGGTCTCCTGAGAGCATATGTTACCCATATGAGAGCATATGGGATCAGGGCCACGAGGCAGCAGGATGCATGGTTTGGTTCCTACCTGTACAGTTCAGTTCTGGGCTCTTCATTTTCAGAAGCCCAGGTGCAGTTTGTTCCCATGCACATCCGTTAGTGAGAGGTCAAAACACAGTGTTAGTGAGCAGGTGTCTTCAGCCTGATGGAGGATTCCCCTCCTAGAAACAACAGGAAAGATGAGGGAAGTGCACCTTTTGAGGAATCCACATCTTGTCCAAGAGAAAATTCTGCTTACTCTTCTGGTGGCTGGGGAAAGTGAGAACTTCTTATTGCCAGTCTTGGACTCCCTGAAGCGGTCCCTGTGGGAATTGCTGTTCACGGGCTTGGTATGTCTAAGAACTGGCTGAAGGGGAAGTGATGCTAGGGAACTGGCAGGAAAGGATCAAAAGAAGTTTGACCATTATTCTGTGAATTCAGTTTAAAAAACCCCCACAAAACCAAGAATTCGGTTTAAAAAAACCCCCACAAAACCAAACAACAACAAAAAAATCCTTTTCTCATTTTGTTGTTTGTTTTTTTTTTTCTCCCCCATTGATTGCTGTTAAAATCTGGATCATAGATCACTGTTTAGTCCATCTTTCTGTAAAGAAGTTGAAAGTATTCTTTTAATATCTCCTGTTTCTGGAAGGTGCAAAAGGTAAGGGTTTCCTAAGTGTTGGAGTCTTAGAAGGGGGGAGGGGAAGAAAAAAAGTATTTTTCTTTAATTTATAGCCTTTGATTCAGGAAAAAGTAGCTATGAACATTTTAGTATCTCTCATTCTTACATTTTTGTGCTAGAACACAGATTCCAGACAAATCTTTCAATAGAAGTTGTGCTCTCATGAAAGTGGCGAATTTCTGCTTTGGGACCATTCTGAATAAATTTGTTTGACCATACTGTGTATCCATTTGTTCACAGAATATTTTAGTGTAAGCTTTGGCAGTAGAAGTTCATAGTAATAGCTACTGATACTTGGAGTGCGTTCTTAAAGGCTACTTTCTGAACTGAGCAATTTTGTGGACTTTTTTTTTGTTGTATTGCCATCAGTAAAAATGGTTCTGATCACTGCCACATGCTTACATAAGATGTACTAATTTTTAAGTAAAACTAAGTATGGTGCAGGCTATGTAGTCTGTTAAAAAACCACAATCCACAACCCCCCCAAAAAAACCTCTACATGCTTACAGGGAATGCATTTAAACTTGCTTAGACTTTCTTTTGTCAGCTTTCCCAGAGGCTCTTTATTTTTTTTCCCAGTGGGTTTTTTAGGGCCATTTGTTTGTTTATTTTTCCCAGCAAGTGTATGGTATATTTATATGCTAAGATGTGTCAGGCAACTAGAAAAAATTGGTGTTTCAGAACACTTGTTTGAGTATCAATGACCTCATGTTATATACTATGAGCACCTTGGTTTCTTGTGTACCTGGTAGTATGTATACCATGGCAGGATGCTACTACCCAGTAGATGGTTACTGTACAAAAAAATTGCTGGGTTTTTTCAAAACTCAGGAAGAATTTTGGTAATTATTTCAGGAGTACATTCTTAAAAAAGCAGTAAAATAGTTGTATTGCAATTGTATTAAACATTATTTAGCTAGGGTTCTTGCAATAATTAATTAACGCTCCTACCTGTGGCAGAATTCATATGAACTGAATTTACAAAGGTGTAAACCTCAGAATTGTACTATAGGTTATTTTTATGTATATATTTGAGTGCATATAATTTGTGTTCTTTTTATTATTTAGTCAAAGATGAGTAACTTCTGAATATATTAGTGTAAGTGTAAAACTTTCTGATGAGTAACTTTTCAGGAGGGATCTGCGAGATTGCAGACTACTTAAGTGTTTGCTTTAATTCTTTCATGATGCTGCATTAAACTTGTGTCACTTTTATGCATCTTAGATTAAAATGCTAACGTTTTTCAAGCACTTTATAGATATTTTGTAGTTTGCCCTGCTGTTTGGGTTACTTTCTCTGTTCCCTGATTTGCTAATCCCTGAAATTGAGTCACGACTAATCTGGATTGATAACTTTTGGTTTTCTGTGGTCAAAGATAAGAAATCTTCCTGATTCTTCCAAATAAAAAAAATTAAGACTCAAAAGCAAGTTTTCAGAGAAGTAAGGAACAGTTAAGGATTAGGTTCCTGGTTTACTTTTATTCAGGTCATTTAAATTTCACAGGGATGCTGATTATTCTGTCATTTCACCTTGAAAATTAGACTTTTGGAAGTGTTACCTGTTTTTCTTCAGTGTCTAAAACACTAAATATGACTAACCAGATATTCTGGTTGTAACCAGAACAATTAGTTGCATAGTTGGTGGCAAACATGAGGTGCCTGCGTGTCCCAAAAGGAAATTTGCTGAATAGAATAACATTTTTATGACTTGGACTGTTTTCATAATGGGATTGTCTTCTTTATGTACAACAGAAGAGACTATTACAAAGGGAAGATCTGCTTTCAAGATGCTCCTGGTGAGATCCCACCATGACCGTTTTGATCTAACAATTCTCTCTTCCACCCAGCTGCCTGCTTCTCTCCATGTGATGTGTGCCTGATTATGGTACAAAGGTTTCTTGAAGTTTTGAGGTGAATCAGGGAGGTGGTCTGGATTGAACTAGTAGGTAAGGTTTGTAAATCAAAGTTCAGCTTTAGTAATGTTCAGTTCTCCATCTGGACCTTAAGCATTCATGCTAGTGCATTGGAAGGAGCAAGCATTCAAAGGAAAGGAGAAGCAGTTCTTTTTTCAGAATTACTGTATTTTTGCTAGTTTAAAGTGATGAGGAATCACATGAGACTTCCTATGTAATAGTCCTCTCTTGTGGAAACACCCTGATTTTGTGCTATAGCTAAGCATTTTATGCCAATAATTACGTCCCTGGACAAAGAGATCATTTCCTCCAAAACTTACTTCCTGAAGTTAAATGGATTTGCGGTCACTTGTTTAAATTCTTAATGTTTTTCCAGACTTCAACAATAGCAAAGCCCTCCCTCTTTCTCTGGGGTTGCTGTTGGTTAGTTGTGTTCTCAGATCTTACACTGTATGCTGGAGGGAAAAATGGATGGGTTTGGATGTTCAGAATTTCTTGTCCCGTATAGCTGGCTATTTCTGCTATTCCTGTCTCCCTGCATAGAAGGGAGCCCTACATGCCCTGTTAAAAAAAGTTTATAAGAAGCTTGATATTTCAATGAAATTGTTTGGAATTTTTGGTGACTTCTCCCCCCAGCCATGTTAATTACTCTGCACTACTGATGTTTAAGAATGTATCTTATTGCGCCTTTTTTTTTCTGGAAGTAGCATTCAATAGCACCTTAATCAGAAGTTCTAGTAGTAATTTGTGTTTTTCTACTGACTTCCAGACTAGCCTATGTTGTCTGTTATATACTCCTCTCTACAGAGACATATTTGTTAACAGTAGTAATTTTAAGTGTGACTTAAAAATGTGAAATCTATTTGAGAGTTACATTTACGTGGAAGCAGTTGTGTGAACAATTCTGTAAATTTGGAACCATGTTGTTTTGAATTTTAGTAGTGACATTTCCTTTAATTCCTTGACTCTCTTCTGAAAGTTGCTTCTTGTAATAAATGATTAAAAATTCACACCCTGTGTGTAATTTAAGCATGCTTGTTACGATTCTTCCACGGCCGTGTTCAGTTATCGACGAGTTTGGCATCCGTGGTGAATACTTTGACGTAAGTATGTAGATGGTCAATACTCCAGTGCTTGAGCTTGTAGCTTACATGTACGCCTGCTTTTCTTTGTGTGCAGTTGCTGGTTGTTCCAGAATCAGCTCCTTTGATTTGAGCCTTCATAACGACAGAAGGAATGTCTTTACTCTTACGCATACTCGGAAATTTGTTTATTGTAAAGGCAGTGTCTCACCAGAAAACTATTTTGTCTGTGTCCAGTTCACTTGCTTTTCAAATATGTAGAAAGTTGCTCTTCTGATCAAAGTGAATGGTTGGGTGTGGGAACCTGGCAAATTATCAAAGTAGAGGGATCCTGTGCTTGAGCAAGTTGTGTACGGGGAGTTGGATGTACCTTGTTTTACAGTTGTTTACAGTTTTGTGAAATTGATTTTTAATGAATTTGAAAAATTAGACCAAGTATATAATAATATAGTTGAATTAAGAATATCCACAGGTGAAATGGTTTACACAATAATGCAGAATTAGTGGGCCTCAAGTATCCAGGGTCTTCTGTATAACCTACGTGGAGCCTGGGAATTCTGGGCAGAAAGGTTTGCTGAACACTATGCTATTATGTAAATCTGGTAACCAGGGATTCTTTTGGTTGTAGTTCTCAGGTAAATATTGTTCTGGAAAAGATTCCACTGGTTTGTTTTTTTTTTTTTTATTTTTAAGCCAAGAAACCCCCCAGTCTGTAAACATTACTGGATTTGGCTTACTGTAATGGAAAACTGGTGAGATGAAATAGTTATTAAGGTAAGAATCAGTGACGTGTGTTACAAGGGTTTTTAAAAAGGTAAATTTTCTTTGTCAATGCTAAATCAAAGGAAGATGTATCTTTCAGAGGTATCTAAATACTTAATATGCATATTTCTCCAGAAGTGGGGAGGAACAAGAGAATGTGCACATGAACTGAAGTCCATCTTAACATGTCTGTTATGGTATTGCTCAGCGCACCTGGCCAGTGTCCTGGAGTCAGGACACAAATTTTAAATACATAGTCCTTTTTAGCAGAATTATTCTTAAAACGTGCTTATTTGTAGCATTTTAGAAATTTGCTTATATCTAATTTTCAGATAGATTTTAACTCCGTTTCAAAATAAAGTGATAGTGTTTTATTGTCCAGAAGTGTAGCATTGCTTTCTGTCCTGTACAGAAAGAACAACATGGAGAAGAAAATAGGGATGTTTCTCAATAAAGCTTATGCTAAAGCAGCACCGAAAAAGTCAAAAGGTTTTCAGCTCCTCTTTTAAGAGCAGAGAAAACTCAAAGCATACACTTGAGTCCAGGCCACGCAGATGCTTACAGCTGTGATTTGTGTTTAATGCTTGTCAGAATTCTGAAGAAGTCACTGGGCTGTTACTGGGCTGTTCAGTTAAGCTGTGGGTATGACTACTCATACAATGATTTCAGGATCAAGGCATCAGATTACAATGTTACTTTCAACATATTTTTGCTTCCAACTGCTTTTTTGGTTCTGTGGTGTACAAATCTGTCCCTTTGTGCTGCTCGTGTCTAGGACAGACACTATCAGTTGCTAGCTTCAGGAACACGCTGGTGGCAGTGTGTTTTGCTGGCGGGGAGACGACTGCAAATGACTTTAAACTTCAGATTTTTCTGTTGTCTAGCCTCCTGTTGTATGTACAAGACTGCATTTGTTTTGTGGAGAGGTGTATAACCTTGTGGTTTTTCCCCTCTGTGTTCTAAGCAAATGATGTTCTAAGACTCCAGGGAGTTAGACCAATAGGCCTGTGTTTCAGATGGAAAGTTTTAATGTCTGAAGAATTGTTACTCTCTACAGAACGCATGGATGCTGACACTTCTTAACTGCAAAGAAATGGGGAGATTAGTTAAAGAACTCATTTAATACCACATCTCCTTCTTTGCTGCAGCGTCTAAGCCAGCAAATCACTGTACCATATCAGGTGAAAGAAAGATTTAAGCTGTTCTGGCTTGCAACTGCCACCATTCATGCTGTTGGACAGGTAGTTGTTGCAGTCTTTGTTTTTGTGAAAATGAATGCAGCACTGAGGACAGCACAAATCTTTGAGTGGTTTTAGCATAAAGAATGTTTCAAACAGTTCTTTTCTTACTGTTTTGCCCAGTTATGGACAATATCATAGAATCATAGAATTGTAGGGGTTGGAAGGGACCTCAAGAGATCATCGGGTCCAACCCCCTGCCAAAGCAGCTCCCTAGGACATTTCACTGAGATAGGCGTCCAGACGGGTCTTGAATATCTCCAGTGAGGGAGACTCCACCACCTCCCTGGGCAGCCTGTCCCAGGGCTCTGTCACCCTCACTGGGAAAAGTTTCTCCGCATGTTGGTGCGGAACTTCCTGTGCTCCAACTTGCAGCCATTGCCCCTTGTTCTGTCTCCACAGACCACTGAAAAGGGGCTGGCTGATTCCCTCTGCATCCCCTGCTTAAGATAATTATAAACATTAATTAGGTCCCCCCTTAGTCTTCTCTTCTCAAGGCTGAACAGTCCCAATCTTCTCAGCCTTTCCTCATAGGGGAGATGCTCCAGGCCCTTTATCATCTTCGTAGCCCTTCTCTGGACTCTCTCCAGGAGATCCCTGTCCTTTTTATAACAGGGAGCTCAGAACTGGACACAATACTCCAGGTGGGGCCTGACGAGGGCAGAGTAGAGGGGAAGGATCACCTCCTTTGACCTGCTGGCCACACTCCTCCGGATGCACCCCAGGATCCCATTGGCTCTCTTAGCCACCGAGGCACACTGCTGGCTCATGGCCAACCTGTCATCCACCAGGACCCCCAGGTCCTTCTCCACTGAGCTCTTCTCCAGCAGGTCATCCCCCAGCCTGTACTGATAGAAACGGTTGTTCCTTCCCAGGTGCAAGACTTTACACTTGCTTTTGTTGAACCTCATCTGGTTTCTCCCTGCCCAGCTCTCCAGCCTGTCCAGGTCTCGCTGGATGGCAGCGCAGTGTTCCTGCTTGTCAGCCACAACATCCCATAACAATGGAGAGATCTCTTAAAATGGGACAGTGCTGTTGGAGGATGCACCTACCTTGAGCTGCTGGACATCATCATCATGTTTTACAGCAGTGAAATAATCCAAACTTTCTTTAAGAGTAGAATGAGTTAGTAACTATTTTAAGTTGAAGCGCTTTTTGAGCCCTATTTTTTTTTCTTCTTCTTCTAAAGCAGGATTATGAGGATAGCTTCCTAAAAGGGAAATGAAATCAGAGCAGTTTATCCTACCAGCCTTAACAGTGTACAGTAGGGCAGATCAGCATTGAAATGATATGGCTTTAGAGAGATGCTGTTTGCTTTCCGTGTTTAATAAGGGGGTTGGAACTAGATGATCTTCAAGGTCGCTTCCAGCCCAAACCATTTGAAGTTAAACACGCATAGAATCATAGATTTGGAAGAATATCATATAGAATAAAAATAAGGTATTGGAAAAATTGGAACTGTGAATATAGACTTTCAGGGAAATGCTTTGAATAGCCAAATACTAATTCTACCTGAAAGTTTCAGAAAGCGTGATTCATTATTTTCTCATACTCAGATATATACTTTTTAAAGAAAACCTGTAGCTGTACCTGATGAATGGGAAATTTCCTTGGTACTTCACTGTCAGACATCCATGGACTGTGACAGAGTCATGAATGTTAGGGGTTGGGAGGGACCTTGAAATACCATCTAGTCCAACTTTTCCACCAGAGCAGGATCACCTAGATTGTGTCACACAGAAACATGTCCAGGTGGGTTTTGAATGTCTCCAGAGAAGGAGACTCCACAGCCTCTCTGGGCAGCCTGTCCCAGTGCTCTGCCACCTTCACAGTGAAAAAGTTTTTTCTTATATTCACATGGAACCTCCTATGCTCCAGCTTGCACCCGTTGCCCCTTGTCCTGTCAACTGTGGAAAGACAGGCTAGTAGTAAAGGACCTCTTCCCCTTTAATTTCTATACTCTAAGCCTACTTTTATAAAGCCACAGAGTTGTTTAATGCGTCCTGTTACGGCTTGTGATTGCAGGCTATATGAGAGAGGGCTCTAGCTCCATCGTCACAGAATTGGTCTTTTTATACTCAGCCGTTAGTAAAGCGTGCTCCAGCCAGGAATTGTGTTAACCTCATCACTTTGATCTGAAATTTTCTGACCCGATACCTGACCAACAAAAATAAACAAACGTTATCAGTGGTGACCTGAGTACTGACAGCCTGCCTGTGCAGACAGTGTCACCAACTCACCTGGGTGTCAGAACTGCAAGCACAGTTCGAAAGCCTGTGACAGAGGGGTGAAGCATGGTCATTAGAATCACTTTGTGCTGGTATGTAGCTATGAGTGTAATTTGTAAAGCTTCTCATTTAATGTTAAATTGTTAGGAAAATCAGTTTCCCATCCTGTCCCCTGCCCATCTTGCACAGAAGAGCATGGAAGTTATTTGCCAGTGTGAAACAAATTAATATAACTTGTGCAGATGTTCTGTGTTGGTGGGCACCCTTTTATGGCTGCTGTCTGTAGTTTCTCAACCTGCCATCTCTGCTGTTAAAACACCTGATTTGGTGCCAGGCTTTCTGTAAGGAAGAGGACAGTCTAAAGCTTTTATCAAGTAAAGCTATTGGATACTGTTCAAGGCCTTTGAAGCTGTACAAGAATTTTGGCTGGAATGAACCAACGCATTTTAGGATGAGCAGTTGTGTTCATGTTCTGGTCTTTCCATTATCTGTTTTGGCTTGTCCTATTCCTGGCCTAGTATTATGGAACAAATGGGACTGAAATATTTAGACTACCTCATGGAGATCTGCCACTGAAGCAGTTCCACAGGCAGAGCACCTACAGCTTTATCTCAGTGTCACTTGTTTAAACAGTACCTTATGCTACCAAGGTTTCTCTCTGCAACAGTTACAGAATCACAGGATGGGTTAGATTGGAAGGGACCTTTAAAGGCCATTTAGTCCAACCCTCCTGCGCTTCATCAAGCCTGACCTTCAGTATCTCCAGGGATGGGGCCTCCACTGTCTCTCTGGGCAACCTGTTCCGGTGTTTCACCACCCTCACAGTAAAGAACTTTTTCCTGACGACTAATCTAAACCTGCCCTGCTCTAGTTTAAAACCATTGCCTCTTGTCCTGTTGCTACATGTCCTTGCAAACAGTCTTCCTCCAGCTTTCCTGTAGCTCCCCTTCAGGTACTGGAAGGCTGCTGAAAGGTTCCCACTGAGCCTTTCCCAGGCTGAACAAGCCCAACTCCCTCAGCCTGCCTTTGTAGGAGAGATGCTCCAGCTCTCTGATCATCCTCATGGCCTTCCTATGGACCTACTCCAACAGCTCCATGTCTTTCTTGTGCTGAGGGTGCCAGAGCTGGACCCCTTCAGGTGGGGTCTCACTGGAGCAGAGAGGCAGAATCACCTCCTGTGGGCCTGCTGGCCACATTTATTTTTATGCAACCCAGGATGTGATCGGCCTTCTGGGTGGAAAGTGCGCATTGTTGACTCGTGTTGAGCTTTTCATCCACCAACACCCCCACATCCTTTTCTGCAGGGCTGGTCTCTATCACATCATCTCCCAGCCTGTATTGGTAGTGAGGATTGTCCTGATCCAGGTGCCTCGTCCTTGCAGTTTTCCTTGCTGAACTAGATGAGCTTTGCACAGGCCTACCTCTAGCTTGTCCAGGTCCCTCTGGATGACATCCCATCCTTCTGGCATGTCAGTTGTACCACTCAGCTTGGTGTCGTCTGCAAACTTGCTGAGGATGCACTCAATCCCACTGTCATCAATGAAGATGTTAAACACCACTGGTCCCAGTATGGATAAATATAGACCTTGTCCACACCAAGAGGGAAATTCGCAGCTTTCCTTCCTCCAGAGGCTTGTTGTACCCTCTGAACATGCTCTATAGAGAAGGGTGAAGCCAGTGCACAATTAAAACATTTTAAAATATATGCTTTTCTACAGTATCTAAGGTACATCTCCCCACAAAGTTGTCTGATCTTAAAATAATGTTAAGAGAAGATGAATGTAGCCTCAAAAGAAAACAAATTATGTTGCAGAAGCAAAATATTTTAAGGCACTTTTCCTTCTTTGTCCCCAAAAGCAAAAGAAAAGCAAAAATAAAAAAGGAAAAAAAGAAACCTTTATCTAGAGTTTGACCATATACAGTTACAGACACCTGTGTGTGTGTGTATATATATATAAGCTGTTGGCACTTGATACTTTTAAGGTATCTTTTCTGTTTTGCTAGGAAATTTGGTACAGTAATTCAACTGTGGTGCACACTTAAACATCTATAAATATACACATATGATTATAGATAACCTCAATGTATGAATGTTATAGCTATACTGGAATAAGCATCTATAGAATAGATACAGTTTACATGATGTTACGTGTAGCCTCATAATATGACCTTTTTTTGTGACACCCCAATAGGTGGGTGTTCACACAAAAACTTGTCAGAAGATAGGACAAAATAGTCACGGTTCACATTATGGTTCCTTATGCCTGTTCCTTGTTTTTCTGTCTGCTCTCTCCTCATTTCTGTCTTATTTTTTGTTCCTGTTTATGTGTGTGCGTCCACTTCCCTCCCCTGTTTCCTCCCTGTAGAGTCATATCCTCCATTAGTATCTGTTTGCTGGGGATCCAGTAATGAGATTTTATCACCCTCTTACTCCGCTCTCTTTCTTTCTCATCTAGGGTTTTTCTTTGAGTTTGAAGGTAGCTGAAGTGAGGAGAGACTAGTAGTACTCAGGTGAAGAACAGTGTGTGTTAAGTGTTTCTGCTTCCCAGTACCATTCTGTTTTTTTTCTCAGCTGGTCATCCTGGGTGTAAGAGTGGCAGTGAATACAGCACGCAGGCAGTCTTTGCAGTCGATGTTGCTTCTAGCACTGCTGTCAGTAATATGGGCTTTTAATAAACTTATATGGTTGTTTAACTTGAAACCAGTGCCAGTTAGTGTCTCCTTGTATCTTGGCAGGAAAACTAACCCTTCTTTACAGGTATAAATATGCAATCATTTTCTTACTGATGCAGGAAAATGCGGAAGTTTAAGACAAGGTGTGTTACAGAAATTGCCTGTATCCTGTCCTGTAAGGAATTTCCATACCTGCAGTTACCCAGAAAGCAGAAATCTTTGATTCAGTCAGTGTGTTCATTACAGAGTATTTTCAAGGTTTGTCATATAAAACCTCATCAGGTGCTTAATGGAGAAATCATGATTTTTAACTGTTGTTTGCAACATGATTACTGTTAGCACTGCAGAAGTCTGTCAGGGGTATTTCAGAAGCAGGAAACCTTGTATTTAAACAGTTGACTTAGAACTCCTCTCTTTCTACCTGAAGAATAGCTTCAAAGAGCTTGAGTTTTCTTTGGTAGCATTAACAATTACATTTTATTTTTTAAAGTTACTGTCGTCATAAATTGCTCATCCTATGGCTAATTCATACCATGGATGACTAGAAGGAGTGAATTTAAACTTTGTAGTTCTTGCACAGCCTCAGCTGACCCTGAGAGGATGGCCAAGTTTTTACTTTACTGTGCAATTGTTTGCTGAGCTGCTCAAGTAAATCAGTTAACTGGTTAAAAGTTCAGATAGGATACATGAAGTGCAGCAGTGTGCCTTTTACAGAGATATCAACAGGCTCATACGACTAACATGTTTATGTTGCTTTTACACTGCAAATGGACAGTCCTTTCTTTGAGATTTATTTCAATCAATTTGTATTTTTTCTTTAGAGCAAACATTTTTAAGCACAAGTCAGAGTGAGATGGTGAAGCGAGGGAGATGTATAGGCTGATTATATGAATAGCCATTTGAATGCATAGCAGTTGATCTATGAGTGTAGTTAAATGAAGTTTTGCAAGTTCTGTGGGGTAAGCCAAGGGACAATTTGATTCAGTTTTTTAAATCACGACCTTTGTCTTCGGTCTTTTTGAAATTTCTGACTTTAGTGAATACTTAACTGCTCTGAACTCCTACAGAAGTTTTCTTGTGGAAGGACTTAAATTTAGGCAATGTGTAAATATATATTAAAAACAAACAAAGCCTGTTCTGAACATCTTGCCAGTGAATTCAAATCATAGCAATGAATTTGTGACGTAGCAGCAGGTGCTAATGATGAGAATCACTTACTTTGTGTAGGAGCTGTCAGACATCTCTTAGGCTGGAATGCAGCTGACTTCCTGTTGAGCTGGTTGAGATTCAGCCTGGTAGTGACTTGCAGATAACTCACCTTCCATAGCAATACTTGGAGACATTTCTTCAAGAAATGTTTGCCTTTCATCTCTGAGAAGGAAGCTCACTTTCTGGAACAATTCATGTATTAACCAAGAGTTCAGGATTTTTGCAGTTAGCTAAATTTTTCTCTCGTATAATCTGAAGCCCATCTGCTGCAGCCCATGAGGCCAACTGCATCCAAAGAACCGTGGCCAGCAGATTTAGAGAGGTTATTCTGTGCCTCTATTCTGCCCTAGCAATACCTCACCTGGAGTACTGTGTCCACCTCTGGAGCCTTCAACACAAAAAGGAATCAGACCTGTTGGAGCATTCCCTGAGAAGGGCTATGAGGATGATCAGAGGGCTGGAGCACCTGCCTTACAAAAACAGGCTGAAAGAGTTGGGGTTGTTCAACTTGGAGGAGAGAAGGCACCAGGGGGACCTTATAGCAGCCTTCCCATATCTCAAAGGTGCCTGTAAGAAAGCTCCGGAAGAACTTTTCACAAGGACGTGTAGCAATAGGACAGGGAGTAATGTTTTTAAACTTGAAAAGGGAAGATTGGATATTAGGAAAAAATTCTTCAATATGAGGGTGGTGGATCACTGGAACAAGTTGCCCAGAGAGGTAGTTGAAGCCCCATCCCTGGAGATATTCAAGGTCAGGGTTGATGAGGCTCTGAGCAACCTGAAGATGTCTCTGCTTACTGCAGAGGACAGTTGGACTAGATGACCTTTAAAGGTACCTTCCAACTTCATGCATTCTATGATTCTGTGATAATATATTCAACTTTTAGTAATCGCTAAACCTTTTAATATGAACAGCAAACTATACTTTTAAAGCTGAAGCTTATGATCCATGGATTTGCATTAGACCATTTTCCATGCTTTCTAGTACGTACTCAGTTTCATGTTCTTTTGTGTTCTTTCTGGCTTGTTTTGATTCCCACAGTAGGATATAACAGCCAAAAAAACCCACCCTTGTATCCCTATAAAACTGTATTTAGCAGTTTTATAGCTAAAGGGCCAGTGGTTAGCATTTATGAATTAGGAAATCTGACAGTGTGCTGTTTCATTACAGAACTTTTTCCCAGCCACAGCCTGTATTTCACAAATATTCAGTCAATAACTGTAGATCATAGTCCTGGTAAGAAAGGCAGTTCATTGCCCTCCTAGCTTTGGTGCTAATGTGATGCCTCTGATAATCTCACGATTGTCTGTGAGGGATTCATACTCGGTGCAGTCACAACTTCACTTGGTATCCTGCAGAACTTTTCTGTCAATTAGTACTTGGTGCCTGGTAGCATCATTCCCAGACTACCTCACTGCCTTGAAAACCGTTCTTGTAACCTTGTTAAATGTGGCAAGAGCTGCTTCTGGTTGGTTGTTAGTGAGAACCATGAATTCCTAATGCAGTATTGACTAGTATCTGGTGCAGCCGTTCAATATGAGAGGCTTAGAAGAAGGATGGGAGACTTTTTACTAAGGCCTGTAGTGACAGGATGAGGGGCAGGGGTTTTAAACTGAAAGGCCGTAGGTTTGTGTTGAATGGAAGGAAGAAATTTCTCCAGAGAGGGTGGTAAGACACTGTAACAGGCTGCTTGGAGAAGTGGATGTCCCATGTTTGAGGCCAGGTGGGATGGGGCTTTGAGTAATCTGATCTAGTGGAAGATGTCCCTGTGCTCATCAGGGAAGTTGGATTTGGAGATTTTTAAATGTCCTTTCTAACCCAAACCATTGTGTGATTCTATGAGTAGGAAAGACATGTACAACGGAATTGAAAGAAGTTTTGTTAGTTCATGAAGACATATTAAGTTCATTAAAGTGAAAGAAAAGGAATCACTATTTGAAGTTGAGCTTGGCACGCTGCTGTCACTGCTCTGAATGACTGCCTGTGCCCCGAACACTTCAGGGATGGGACATCACAACTTCTCTGGGGAAAATGTTCCAGTGTCTTACACCCTTAAAGTAAATAATTTCTTCCTAGTATCTAAAGGTACCTTTCTTCAGTTTAAAGCCATTGTGTCTTGCCCTGTCACTACATGCCGTTGTAAACAGTCCCTTTGGGTCCTGGAAGAGGCTGCATGAAGGTCTCCCCAGAGCCTTCTCTTCCCTCAGCCTGTCCTCATAAGAAGAGTTTCTCCAGCCCTCCTCTGGACCTGCATGAGCAGGTTCATGTCTGTCTTATGTTGGGCATCCCAGAGCTGGATGCAGTACTTGAGGTGATGTCTCATCAGAGCGGAGTAGAGGAGCAGGATCACCTCCCTGCACCTGCTGGTCACACTTCCGATGCAGCCCAGGATGTGGTTGGCTTTCTGAGCTGCAGGTGTACTTTGCTGGCTCATCTTGAGCTCAGTCCTACTGGCCAACAAAGATGTTAAATAGCACAAATTCCAATACCAATGCCTGAGGAATGCCACTCGTCACTGGTCTCCACTTGGGCATTGGGCTGTTGACCACAACTCTTTTGAGAGTGAGCACCCAGCTAAGTCCTCATCCACCAAGCTGTCTGTCCATCAAATCTGTGTTTCTCCAATTCAGAGACAGGGATGCCTCGAGGGACAGCGTCGGATGCTTTGCACGTTTGACATGTTTTGCTCTGTGAAGTAATACAGTCCCAAAGCTGTGGGATATATCACCCTGTAAATAGAAGAGCTTCTGTAACAAATAGCCATTGTGATTGGTGTGGTGGGAGAGTTGTTCTTAGCTATATGTAATCCTACCAAATTATTTTAGCTGGGCTGTTGTGAGGAAAAGTAATCCTTGTTTATTGTCATACATCATGTTTAAGCAGAGCGAGTGCGTAACTGAAGATAGTTGTGAGGAAAAACTGCTCTCTTGGCACTGTTACAGCAGTCCAATTTCTCTTATCTCTGAGATTTTAAGCTCTTGCAACTAGCAAATCTTTGTAAAGGTGTCATGTTGCCACAGAAGTATTTACCTGCCTTGGCTGCAAAAGCAATCCAAAGTTTTAGCTGGATTGATGTGTGTTCTGACAGTAGTGGGATGAATCAGTCGATTGTTTTTGTTTATATGAATGGTTAAATAAATGGAAACTCTGTGTAGAAAATTTTTCTCATTATTGTTCCCAAAATTACTACAGTGCCATTTACAGTCAGTTTAATGTTTTACTGCAGACACCTTTGAATTTAAGCCAGCAGTAGTTCCAAAGGCTGCTCAAGGATTAGAGGTGAGATTACGTGATTGTGTCTGCAGCCAGGTCTCATGCCAGGCATGTTTATAAGGTTATAATTGGGTGCAGATGCCTATTAAATAGCAGGTATGTGTGGGATGGGATGTTAAAAAACACGGGTTTGCTTAGTTAATCCTTTGCGTGAAGCAACTCTGAATCATCTTCAAATGTCATATTTTTATACAAGTTCATTTACAGAAATGTTGCTATTTTACAGAGTTTCTGCTGTATGTTGGCAGTTTTTGTAGGAAGCACCACAACAATTACACACCTTAACATCAGCTGGAGTATTGAAATGCAGAAGTTGAATCAGAATGTGTTTGTGTAGTGACTTAGACTTTGGCTGAAATAATATTTATTTGTTAAAAGCAGAGGGTTAGCTAAAACCCAGAAGATATTAATACCTTGTCTAATAATGTGCTTTCTAAATCTGTCAGCTGAGCTAACTCCCTTCTTGCCTTCTCATGTTTTACTATTGGCATGTGGCCTACGGAGGGTATTCTAACCTTTGGAAGCATGTAACCAATGCGTCAACAGAGATGTAGAAGGTATAATCATATCAGTGATAA
The DNA here is from genome assembly GCA_027925045.1 of Hypotaenidia okinawae. NCBI lineage: Eukaryota > Metazoa > Chordata > Aves > Gruiformes > Rallidae > Hypotaenidia > Hypotaenidia okinawae. Next base: position 126,789,691 of record BSDF01000001.1, read on the forward strand.
AGAGCTGGCTGCCTGTAATCAGTCGGTCCGTCAGTTTTCGGGAAGAATTTTTGTAAAGGACAGCGTTGTATGGACTGTGGGGAAGTGACGTGGGGTTTGAAGTACAGTTTCAGTTCCGACCTCTTGCTGTACCTTCTGGGCTCTCAGCTGACAGTCAGCTTTCTTGCTGTGCCACAAGCATTTTCTCTCACTCCCCTATTGACCACACTTGACAAGATCTCCACCCTGCTTTAGTTCTGTTCATACAAGAACAGCGTTGGGTCTTTAGCGCTAAATTCTGCTTCAGGTGAAGGTGCATTTCTTTTACGGCTTTGACTGATTAGTTGGCTTACCTGTGCTGAGAAGAGGGACGTGGTGTTCCTGGTCCTGTATTCCTTTCCCCTTTTTTGCCTGTTTTTTTTCCTTCCTTTCTGTAGTGGTGTGAGATTCAGTGGGCCTTGCATTGTGCAGGGGAAACTTACTAAACCAGCGAGCAGTGGGTGGTTGTTTTTGTTTGGTTTGTTTTGGGGTTTTGTGGGTTTTTTGGTGGTGGGTTGGTTTTTTTGTTTAGCAGCTTGAGTTAGTTCAGCAGAGTTGACTTGAGTGGGAAGAAAGGTGGAGAAGTCTGTTTGGTTTTGTATGAGCTGGAATTCGCTACATCTGATCTCACCGCTTTTTCATGCGGCCTTGTATGCAGTAAGTCTTGCATCCTTGGAGGACTGTAGCTAAATCGGCAGAGGACACTTGAGACAGTGGAAGTTTCAGTTTGTCCACATCTCTTCTTGCAGTTAAACTGGCATCAGTCCTAACTTCTAGGGTAACTTCATTCAAGAAACTATAACAAATGTATAAATGCCCTGAATAGTTTTTGTCTTTAGGGACTTAACTTGCCCAAGTTTGGGTTTTTTTAATTGGTTTTTTTTTTTCTTTTGATTCTGAAATAATAAATGCTTTGTACTAGTTGCTGAATATAAGTGCTGAAGCTGAAATAGGTGATACTTTGGTTCTGTCAAAGGGGAAATGTTTTCATCATTTTTATTTGGTTTAATAAAGATACTTCTAGTAAGTAGGCTAATCTTTTAAATTCAGCTTAAATCTTTGTGTTCTGCTGTAACAATGAAATAATGTTTACAGTTGGGAAAATAGTAGATAATTAGGAGAATCTATTATACACTGTGCCAGGCAAAGGAGAGCATTGTAATTCAGTACCTGGATGACTTTTTGGTAGGATTATTTCCATACTGTAAGATACCTTCAATATATGTACTGAAGTCAGTGGTTCATGGAACATGAATGTCCTAATGTATAATGTTAGTAAGCAACTATTTTTTTCAATTATGTATATATTAAAAAGTTGTGATGTGTATAAAACTTTTTTAGCTTCCTAAGCACACTCAACATTTGCTGCATACTTTAGTAAAATTACTTTGTAGAGCAAATCTGGGGTGTTCCTAAGCTTCAAGCTTACATGGTCTGTGTTCTTCTAAAGGACTTTTCAGACTAGAGCAGATTTTTTTTTTAATTCCTTTTTTTTTTTTTCTTCAAAAACATGTGATCACTTGTTCTTGAGACCAACTTTGAGGTGAAAAACAAAGGAGGAAAAATGCAGTGAGAAAACTGAACAGGTAGTTTGAAGAACTGTAGTTAACGACCAAACTGAGAGAAACATCTCATGGATTAAAATTACCTCAAGAAGGGGTATGATTCACAAGGTGCACTCACTGCTTCTTTCCATTTCATAAATAAATTTAGTACAAACGATGTAAAATGTCACTCACTCAGAGCTCCCGCTGTGCAGCCAGTCAGTCTAGTGTGGCTTTGCAATGGCATGGAATGAATGGCATGTTTAGTAAAGTGATGTCACATCAGTGTTGTGTTTTTATTATTGTTCTTCCATTTAAAGAACACCATATTTTGCTTTTGGACACAATCTCATTGTTATTTACGCTGACATTCTTGGTAATTCTCTGTTTTGGTCTAGATCAATGAAACTCAGTTTTAGAATTTTTTATCTTTTTCTGCTTCCTTGGTTCCTGTCCTCAGTTGTCACAGTTCTTCCTCTATTCACTACCAGAGAAATAAGGACAGTTCCAGTTCAGGGAGGGTATTCAGACTGTTACTGCTCTTCTGCTTGACTTGGAACCAGAACAAAGGTCGGAGTAGCACTGACACCAGTGTCACTCAGAAGTTTTATGCCTAAGTGCCAGTAGCAAATATAAACAGGAAGGAGTTATTGGTATTGGCAAATGATACTTAAACAGATAACAATTAGGAGTTACTGTGGTGACTTTGGATTGTGTAACTGTTTATTGGATTTGCTACTTCAGATTTACTGCACGTGTTTAAATGTCTCTAAAGTCAAAGCCATTTATGCTTGTTGGGGATGTTACATGTTTTCATTTTTCTTTCAGCTTGCTGACTTGTGTTAATATTGTTCTTTCTGTTCTGAAGATTCTGTAACTAAGAAGTTTCTGTTGTTTTACTGCTTTGTCCACCTAAATTTCACTGTATCTCCGGTTCCTGCAGTATTTGGGCAGAATAGACCATCTAGCTTGGCTAGCTTTCCTTCAGACCTTTTCTACCTTTTGGCTAAAAGCCTGTCAGTCCCATGAAGGAATTGTCCCACAAGGGCTTAAATGAAAAAAATCCTACTGCATTTATAAATCTGAAGGCCAAAATGTATATTCAACGCTTTGAGAGATTAACAAGGAGAAAATAGACGAATTTAAAAATACTGTGTTAAGTTCTTGTGAGTGACATCCAACGTACCCATTTTTAATCTGTAGTTTTCAGCAGACATTTGATTAAAAGTCAGGACGACGAAATTTAAGAATTACAGTTGTGTAATATTCAGAGGAAAAAATTACCAGGCTACTTAAATCTGTCTGTTTTTCTCATCCTTCTAACTTAAATATTTTAAGATGAAATGATTTATGTAAAATGCATAGAAGCAGGCTGCCTTTGAAGTGTTGCTTTTATAAACACACTTGTTTATCGTTATGTTTTGTTTTGGTTTTTCTCTCTTACCCATGGAGGCCCAAGTGTTGTTATAAATCTCTTAATGTTTAAGTATAAATTGATGAGGGCTGAGCATCTGTCCTCCAGGTAGCCTGTTTCATGGAAATTCACTCAGGAATTGTTTTAGTTGCAGCATGTGTTGTAATTGCGTACGTGCACACCAGTACATGATTTATCAACTTCCAGATAGCGTTATGTACCAACCTAATTTATTTTTCAATTGGACCTCGTTACTGATGACTTATGTATCTTCATTTTAGATGATTTAGTGCTCCAAAAATAACAGTAGTGCAATGGATTTCCTTCTGTATATATTTGAACACAGCTATGAGGAGTACCGAGACAACAGTAACTACTTTTTGTTCTTTCTTTCAGAAAAGGGGCATCAGTGGATTGATGGAATTGTTGACTTTTTCCTTAACTTTCCAGGTACACAAATGGCTGAAGTGAGGACAATTGAATTTAGGATACTGTTTTCCTGTACATATGATTTGGGCATGTAAAAGGCATGAAGAGCTGATTAGTGTAGTTGTTTAGGACTGGAGTGACATTCTGCATAATCCCAAAGATTCACTAGTTGGTCACGTCTGTGCATTAGCGCAGCGGGACCAACAGTGCCCTGTGGTTTTTGCCACTAGACCTGCCGCCTGTGTAGCAATGTTAGTTTATTCCGTCCTGGTGAAATTTGATGTGAAAAGTATCCTCAGCATTTTTCAAAGTTACAAGCTGCCTTGCTCTCCTTGGGGCTTTGGGTTGGTTTCTTGGTGTGTTCTGCTCCCTAAACTCTTGGCAACTGTAAGGCTGGCAGCATGCTAGTGCGCCTCGGCCTGTCCCTTAGCCTGTGCATGCTGTGAGGGAAGGAACCTTTGAAGGGTGCTTTCCTAGTCTCTTGTGGCTCAGTAGGAGCTCTTGTCTAAACACCTTAGCTGTCTCATCTGCACTACCATAAACTCTCAGCTCTCTGAACAGCTTGCTTCTCCGCCCGCCTGGTGCTGTGGAGCAAGACCGGCAGCACGGGCTGTATTCCAGCCAGTTCGTGCCGGCTCAGAGCAGAAAACGTGCAGTCAGTTGTAGGCAGGTCAAGCAGAGCAGGCAGGACAAAAAGCTGTGCTCCTGGGTACTTATATTAGAGAATTTTGGGGTATGGTCTGACAAATAGCAAATTTCCACAGTGGTGTAGCCATGGAATCCAGGGAGTTCTGAATGGTTGTGTGTTCATGCTTGTCAAGACAATTATTTGGGGTTTCTTGGAGACTTTTCAAGGCTGGCTGTGTAACGGTAGCGGCTGGAAGCTTCATCTCTTCATAATGAACATGGAAATGTCAGTTGTCCGTTATTTGTGTTGAGAAGAGAACCTTGATAAAATTCATAGTTGGCCAGTAACTGCCACTTACTGAGGGCTAGACCTCTACTCACCACAGGTTCAGGAAGTGTTAGAAAACATCAGAGAAATCATTAGTGCAGATTATTATAAAATCGTTGAAGAAAAACATTGCATGTATTGATGGTGGATTTCTAACCTTCTCAGCCATATTACATTTGATTTAAGAAATGATGCAAAGGTTTTTGCTCACACAAATTAAATTCTTTACATTATTATCTTCTGTTTCAGATTTTCAGGTACTGTTGTTATTCCACAGGGTTTTAATGGCGAGTTATTCTGGTAGGGTGCTCCTCCATTACTGCGCTTTACCCCCTGCCTCCTGGGAAAAGGAGGGCTGTCTAGAAACAGGGCTTAGATTGCTGTCGGGTTTTCTTTGACACTTCTGGTTGTGGTCTGCCTTTCAGAATGTGGTATTTGCCATTTATGAAAAACAAGTTTTATGAAAGATCCCCTGCTGTGAGTGTATAGGAAGCTTCAGCTGGCTCTTGTAGTCAGTGGAAACTCATTTCCTTTTAAAAGAAGAGGGATCTGCAGCATGACTGCAGTGGACAGAACTGCATTGTGATTATACAATGTAAATTATTGTAGCATTTCTTAAATCACAACAGGATAATTTGCGTATCTTACTGTTCTTTAAACTTGTTTCATTTATCTTGAGAGAGTGTAATGTGATAGATACTGGATATGAGAACGTATCAGATATGACAGAGAGCGACCCTTCCTGTAAGCATGTGTGCTATTTAATGAATGCTAAAGTCACTTGAGAGCTGTCCACATACAAAGTAGCCAGATAGTGCAGTCAACTTCTGATTTTGTTGCTGTGGGGGTTGTTAGGTACCTTTAAGAAAGAAAATAGTATTTAGAAAGAGGTGAAAGAAGGAAAGGCACGGTTATTAAATATGAAAAAGAACAAAAAGAACCCCCAAAAAACAAACACCACACAACAAAAAACCAACCAAACAGAAACCACCAAAGCTTATATTTTCCTGAATGCTGACATTTTTGTATTTCTTTGAAGATACATGTGCTATTTTCTTTCCTATGAAAGCTAAGAGACTGAAGAAAGCTACAGGAAACTGTTGGGGTTCATTAGTGCGTTGAGGTGTGCATCTGTTTGCGCCGATCTGTTGTACTGCTCTAGGCTGCTGTTAGAAGCTGAGCTAACAAGTGAAAGCTGACTGGAATAGCTGTGCTGTTTGCCACCCACAAGGGCAGAGGTTGAGATAAGCATGATTTAAACTTAGAGCTTTGAATATCTAATATGTTACTTGAATGCCAACTCTGCTGGTATCTGACTTTCATTTCCGTTTTTGAGCGCAGCGCTACATTCTCTGCAGTTAAGTGCTCAACTGAGTAGTAATGCTGGAAAGGCTTTTGAATCTTAGCAATAACAGATGTGTTACAGGGGCTGTGTCATGCTCCACCTTCACACACAGCCTTTGTGAATCTTTACTTAGATTTCAGCTACATTTTGATTACTGCTGTGATCACAAGCCACAAGTGAGAAAGGCATTTGTTGACTCAGACTGTATTTGCCTTCTAGTAGTCCTTGGGTATTGAAGTTCAGATTGAATCCTTTGCTTGCTGTTGAAAGCAAGAACCCTGAAGTGGATGGATTTTTAGGGGTTTTTGTCACTAATCATGTTAGTATGAATGTAATAGGTAAAAAAAAAAATCTTAAATGGCTGCTTATCATAATCCTAAAAAGGACTCTTTAAATTCAGGTTCAGATTAGACGTTAGAAAAAAATTTTTACTGAAAGAGTTGTCAGGGCCTGGAACAGGCTGCCCAGGGAGGTGGTTAAGTCACCTTCCCTGGATGTGTTTAAAAAAAAAAAAAAGGGTAGATGAAGTACTTAGGGATATGGTTTAGCTTAGGATTGGAATGGTTGGACTTGATGATCTTAAAGGTGTTTTCCAACCTTGTGATTCTGTGACTTCTATTTAACTCTTGTTGTGTTTCACAAAGATGGCTTTCACCATAGTGGATTTTTAGTGATGTGAAGAGGAAAGAGTTTAAGCTCTACTACTGGAGGAGTGTTTTTGGATAATTGTGGTACTTAGTTTTCTGGCAGACATGGATGCTTTGCAATAACTTCAGACATTTCTACAAACTTTTCAGAATTTCACTGGAGTAAATATGTAACAATTCAATTTTATGCAGACCAGATTAAGTTATGCCTACGTGGTACTGCACTGGAACTGTGCAAAGACCTGAACTAGCACATTCCAGTGAAATGGCATATAGACGTATCTGTGATAAGCTGTTCAATATCAGAATTTGGGAAATGGTGATTCCCACTCCTGTGTTTAACCCATCGTCTCTCTCGATGTCTAGGAATGTAATACAGTAATTGTTTTACACATGCAGCTGGGGAAGGAGGAAAAGTTGTTGTTACGGTTTAAAAGATGGTTTATTGTGTTTTCTTACAGAAAATGCCAGAAGCCTCAGAAGACCATAATCATTGGAAGGCTTGTTGACTTCCATTTTTTGGTAATCTGAAACATCATCAGTCTGGCATGGCGCAGGGCAGTCAACAACTCGACATGCAGGTACTCCACGATCTCCGACAACGTTTCCCTGAGATACCTGAAGGGGTGGTATCTCAGTGCATGCTTCAGGTACAGTAACAAGTTTTTAAGTGTCTGTGTATTTCATTTTTGTAGTGTGAAAAGTCTTTTTAGTAGTATATCTTAGACATAGTTTTTCATTCTTATGTGTTACTTTGAAAGGGTGTAAGACTCCACTGCTTGCCTACTATGACCTAGTACTATGGTACTGTGGTACTACCTTTGTTTCAAAATTCACGTCTGTGAAATGTTATCCCTAGTTGCATTCAAGCTAAGCTTGATTGCAGCCTCAGTTGAATGCTGAGCAGTGAGTTGTTTTTTTTCTTCTGCTGTTTGACAATAATAGGTGTCCATTCTTACTCCTAGAACAACAACAACCTGGATGCCTGTTGTCGAGCCCTCGCACAGGAGAGCAACAAATACTTATATATGGAGTACCATAGCCCTGATGACACCAGAATGAATAGAAATAGCCTTTTGCACATTAATCTGGGTATTCATCCTCATACCAGCTATCATGCAGGGGATGGAGCTCAACTTAATGGTGGTCGTACACTGGTACACAGTTCAAGCGATGGACATATTGATCCACAACGCACAGCAGGTAAACAGCTGATATGCTTAGTCCAAGAACCACATTCTGCTCCCGCTGTTGTGGCAGCTTCTCCTAGTTACAATCCGTTTTTCATGAATGACCAGAATAGAAATGCAGCTACTCCTCCTCCACAGCCACCTCCACAGCCATCTTCCATACAACCAGGAATGAACACGTCTGCTATGCAAGGCCCTCCTCCCACGTATATGCACATACCTCGGTACAGTACAAATCCCATTACTGTTACAGTATCACAAAACCTCCCCTCTGGACAGAGTGTACCCAGAGCTCTACAAATTCTTCCACAGATTCCAAGCAATCTTTATGGGACTCCTGGCTCTATTTATATAAGACAAACATCTCAAAGTTCTTCAGGACGACAGACTCCTCAGAATACACAGTGGCATTCATCGCCACAGGGCCCAGTTCCACATTACACTCCCCGTCCTCTACCTGTGTATCCTCATCAACAGAACTACCAACCTTCTCAGTATTCTCCTAAACAACCCCAGATCCCTCAGACAGCTTTTCGATCACCACCGGCATCCCAGTGTCCCTCTCCCTTTGGCTCTCCTCAGCACCAGGTTCAGCCTCCGCAGTTGGGTCATCAGAGCTCACATGTTTTCATGCCTCCGAGTCCTTCAACTGTTCCACCCCATCCATATCAACAAGCATCCCAGACTTTCCAAAAACAAGGCGGTCACTCTGTATCCTATCTTCCTCCTTTTGCTGGACCTAGTTTATCCAAAGGTTCCATGAATAAAATAGAAATTACAGTTGAGCCACCGCAAAGGCCTGGGACTGCAATGAACAGAAGTCCATCACCAATAAGTAATCAGCCGTCTCAACGAAACCAGCACCAGCTGTATGCAGCCACTACTCCTCCTTCAAGCTCTCCATCAAGAGGTATGTCAGGTCAGCCCAAACCTCCATTTAGTGTTAATCCAGTATATATTACCTACACTCAACCAGCTGGACCTACAGGTGCGCCAACACAGTCTCCTCGGGTAATGGTATCTCAGCCAAACCCAACCATTTTTAAAATCACAGTAGGTCGAGCACCGACTGAGAATCTTTTAAATTTAGTGGACCAAGAAGAGCGTTCTGCAGCACCGGAACCTATTCAGCCTATTTCTGTAATCCCAGGATCTGGAGGAGAAAAAGGAAGCCATAAGTTTCAGAGAAGTTCGAGTTCTGGATCAGATGACTATGCGTACACTCAAGGTAAATGTTTCACCCTGCAAACTGTATTATTGTAAAATGCATTTCCAGCTTGATTTTGCTTCTTCCTATGTGGGAGTTCTTGAACCTGTGCAGAGGAGAATAGAAATTGCACTAAAAATCATTAATGAGAGAGTTTGTTCTCATGTTTAAAAAATTCGCTGAATTCCAGTCTAGCAGACAAAGAATTTCTGAGGTTCTTAAAGTTGCTGTGCTTTTGATGGTAAGAGAAAGAAAACACTGCAGCTAGCAAGAGTCAGTGGTTTGTTCATACACTGTGCATCCCGATTGTAAATTCTGTGTTGGAGAACTGTGTCATAAAGTTATATGTGAACTTCACTGGGGTTTGTATTTGTTCTGTACTCAGGTGCTTTATAAAACCTGAAGTGCTAACTTCTGCAGCAAATTTTAATCCAATTTATTAGGTTTAGATTGAAGAGTATTAAGTGAAAGAGAAGAGAGAGGGATTGCAGCTGAAATTACTTTGAGTGTCAATACAAGTCATATTTTTGTGTTGAGCAGCATTAAAATAACTGTTAATGAGGAGCTGATTCAGAAGTTTACTACTTCCACTGAGAGTTTTCATAGAGGAGGAAGAGTTTGGCAGACAAATTTTACGAAATGTGTTCTGCTGTATAGGGATAGAACGTAATTAATTTTTCATTTATACATGCAAGACTAAATTACTTAGTATGCATGTATAAATGTAAGACTAAATTACTTAGTCTACAGTTATACGTGTGAGACTAAATGAATGATGAAATCTAACCTTTAGCTGAATAAATAAAGAAATTTGTGAAAAATGAATGATGAAATGTAACCTTTAGCTGAAAACTGCTTTCCTCAGAGTAACCTGCTTCGTGGATTTGAAACATTGAAATTTGAGCCAATAATCGGTCTGTAAGCATTCAGACCAATCATTTGGGCTGATGACAGAATGATAACCAGCGGCAATTATTTAAAGAATCTGCTTTGTTTCGGGATTTGTGTTTGGAAAAGAGTGTTCCTCCACTGCTCCTTCTGGCCTTCCTTTTGCTTTAAGAGAGCTGAAATACTGTGTTGTAGTTCTTATTTCGCTTTAGGTCTTGTGATTCCATTTGAACTCGCCAACAGAGAGCGGTTTGGTGCCTGGTAGCCCCAGTTAGAAATGCTGTTTAAGGAGAACAAACATGAGTAGGTCTGTAACTCTCTGGCCATGCACTTTGGTAGCCTTCCAGTTGTGGCTTCATGAATGTTTATTAGTTACATGAGAACTTTAAGTGGCTTTGCATAACAAAAAAACCAACAAACCCATTCTGAAATGTAGAAATCTGGTTTTGCCTTTTTTATCTTTGACTACCTCAGTGTGTCTGGGGAACAAACCCAGTAAAACCAGTTAGTATATGCTCTTGGGGATGTTTGGTTTACTGGCAATAACCTGCCACAGCTGGGACATCGTTATAACCTCTGGTATTTCTGCACTCTGAACTCTTGATAGAACTAAATTGTGGAAGAATAAACATAATATTCTTTAACACCACAAAGGAGTCCTAAAGAAGAGTATATTTAACAGCTTAATATAGGGAACTAGTTTATTTAATTTTCTTTTTTAATAGGAATCAATGTGAATTATATTACCAAAACTGAACTCCAGTTGCTGTACTTCCACTGTTTCTTTGTGGTGTCAGTCATGTTTGATGAGTTGTATGGGAGTATAATGCAGAGCTGGGTAATATTAGTCATATTAGGTGTTAGATTGGAGGAGTCACACAGAGTTTGACAGTAATAGTGGAAAATCACATGGCTTGGCATTTGTACTTTTTAAATTTAGTGATCTCAAACTCTACTTGGATGACATGCTACTTCAAATGTAGAGAACAGTTCTGTTCAGTAATACTGCTGCCTATACTATGAAAACATCTGATGTTATTCTTGGAGAAGATTTTCAGTGTTTATTCTTTGGCTGTGAACTGGTGGATCCATGCAAAATCCGAAGTATAGTGATGCTTTTTTTCACAGACCACTGATATCTGATTAAAAAAGACTGTCATTTTTATGTTCCTGACTGTTGGGGTTTTTTATCCTCCCCCGGTAAGCTGTGTCATATTGTTGCTTATTCTTTTTTTTAGCTAGTGTGCAAATACTCTCAAGAGATTACATGGCTTTCCTTTGCCAGTGTTGGATGGGGGTGAAGAAAAGGGCAGGTGCTTTGTATGAAACAGCATTTTGCAGATTCTGTGTCATCATAGGTTTGAACAGTTTGCTGGAATGTTGTCGTATGAGCAGCGTGAGGGACTGAATGCCCACAGCAAATTTCTCATCTTTTTCTCCAGCCTAGTAGACTGATCAGGTAAAAACCCAGACCAGGAAGTGCCTGGCGTCACACTAGTGAACTCGGCTAGTTTCACATCATGATGGAATACTGAGAAGTGCTCTTCCTGCAGAAACTGAGTAGTATTTTCCAGCTTGTCAAAATTCATTCGTTGGCTGCTGTGGGAGCCCAACATCAGCTTGTGAGAGAGAGTCATAAATTTCAGTACCATGGCCAAAATATAAGGGAATGATTAATAGCAGAGAGGGGTTAGAGGACAACAAGTCAGCTCTGTCGTGGAATTAAAGACGCTGAAGCACATGAGCTACTCCTGCTGCTTATTTTTTAGATTCTCTAGTCTGTTAATATTATAAAGGTCTGTAGTTTTGCCTTTGGGCACTGGGGAACTGAGAATTACAGCACACTCTGAAAAGCTAAGACTACTTGACATTATCACAGCGTAATCTGTGAGAAAACCGGTTCAGGACTGACCTGTGGCTAATGTTTTAAGGCTAGTTTATCAGCTGCTATTGAGCAGCAGATAGGAAGTATGTGTTACCTTCTGATCTCACCTCTGGTGTTTATCTCCCCTGTGGGTACAGTATTACATAGTATAACCAGGGTGCTGTTTCATCCTGAGAAGCTGTCTCCTTGTACAGGTGCCTTTGTACTTTTGAGACGAGAAAGACCAAATCCAAAAAACGAAGCTTTGACCAAAATGGTAATACCAACTTCAAGTTACTGTCTAAAATGTGTTGTTTCTTCTGGAAGAACTTTGTTCTGGATTGTGGTTCATTTGGCATGAAAGCATCTTCACACTGGTACTTGGCTGCATGTTTACGATCACTTGTTTTTTCCCAGAAAGGTCACTCGTGACTCTTGTGCATAAGTTAAGAATTGAGTTTCCCAGGTTCTTCTCTGTTAGTAACTATTTCTTCCATGTAAAACATCAGCCTTGCTGTTACATCAGCGAGCGAGGATGGAGAGATTAGCAAAGGAGCTCAAGCTTGAGAAAGAAGAACTCGAACGCCTGAAAGCCGAAGTCAATGGTATGGAGCATGACTTGATGCAGAGGCGGCTTCGGAGAGTTAGCTGTACAACTGCAATTCCAACAGTAAGCAATTTGTTAGTATTTTAATTCAAGATACAATTTTTGGGGTTTGTTTTATGTTTTCATGAACTAAAATACAAAAATTATTTGGGGGTATAAAATTGTCAATCTTTGGAGATTTTTTTTTTTGTAAGTTTTTTCTCATAAGCCAGTTCTTATAATTTAAGAAACGGGTATGTGTCCAGATTTCTTAGTGTTCACAACTGAATTTCTAAGCTTGTACACTTGTGCTTCTCTGGACCATGGAACTGAATAGATAGTTACTTTCCTAACCTATAAAAGTGCATGTCTAAGTCTGACTAAAGACCCTGAGCCAGATACAGCTTGGTGTTCATGCAACAAGGTTTTATATGCTGAATTGTTTTGTTGATTGAGTAGCTGCATCTCCTGGATAATGTTTCCCATTTGATATGTGCAGGATGTGCCAAATAACTTTTTAGTGGTGGTGTTGGTTCAGATAGTTGGCACCTCCCTCTCTCCTCTCTTCCTTGTTGGTTTCTTCCTATCTATGTGACTTCCACCTGCAAGTGACTCTAACCCAAATATCTGTATGGTTCTTAGTAAGAGAATTCATATGACTGAGAAACAATTTCTGCTTTCTTTAGTTGTTAGCCAAGTCAGTTCAGTCTTACTGTATTGCCATAAGCGATGCACAGAGGTGTGGTCTGGAAGGCATAGCAGGGGCTGTTAGCTGCTTAACTAGCATGGCCTCTGTATGTCTTGTGTGTCTCAGGGCAGCGTTTGGCAGGTGTGTTCCTGAGAGGAATACAGAGGCACTGTGTGAGTGTGCAAGGATGAGGTTAGGAAAGCCAAACCCCAGCTGGAGTTGAATCTGGCATGTGAAGTCAAAGATGAAAAGAAGGGCTTGTGTTAGTACATAGGTGATGAAGAGAGGGCTAGTGAAAGTGTGGGCCCACTGCTGGATTGAGCCTGGGTTAATAGGACCCAGAAAAGGGTGAGATACTGAATGCTGCCTTTGCCTCAGTCTTTACAGGCCTCTAGGAATCTCAAGTCCCAGAGACCTGGGGAAAAGTCGGGAGCAAGCAAGGCTGGTCAAAGAGGATCAGGTCAGGGAATACCTAAGCAAAGCAGACATATGTGAGCTCATGGTATGCTGAGGAAGCTGGCAGGTACCATTGCAAGACAACTCTACATAATCTGTAATTGATGATGGTATTTAGGAGAATTGTCTGAAGACTAGAAGAGAGTAAGTATCATTCCTTTCTCCAGGGAGTCCCCTGGGAACTACAGGCTGCTCAGCCTCACCTTGATCCCAGGGAAGTAATGAAGTAGCTAATCCTGGAGACCATTTCGGGGCACATGAAGGACAAGAAAAGTGATTAGCAGTAGTCAGCTTGGATTCATTAAGTAGAAGTCAGGTTCAAACAATTTGATAAATTTTTAGAATGACAAGATTAGCCTGGTAGATGAAGGAACAGAAGTGATTATTGTCTACGGTGGTGGTTTGACCCTGGCTGGAGGCCAGACACCCACTAAAGCCACTCTATCACTCCCCTTTTTAGCTGGACCAGGGAGAAAATATATATTGAAAGGCTCAGGAGTTGAGATAAGGACAGGGAGAGATCATTTCACAATCAGTGTCATGGGCAAAACAGACTCTGCATGGAATAAAGGAAAGAAGACTCTAATTTGCACTCTGCCCTGCACACCCAGTGACACCAGAGTCGGGTAATGAGAAGTGAGACCAGATGTTTAAGCACCTCCCCCCAACCCTCCCTTCTTAGCAGACTTCACTTTAGTCATGATTTTGCTCCCTTCTTCCCCCCATTGTGGCACGGGGAGGGGTCGGGAATGGGGGTTTTGGTCAGGTCCTCACCCCCTCTTTCTTCACTGACCTCGGTGCCTGCAGTTCCTTACATCTTCTCACTCTCTTCTCTGGTGGCAAAAAGCAGCTGCTTGCTTTTTTTTTTTTTCCTCTTTAATGTGATTCTGAGAGGCTCTGTAACCATCAATGATGGGCTCAGCCTTGAACAGCAGCAGGTCTGGCCTTGAGCCAGCTGGTGTTTGCTCTGTCGGGCCCAGGGGAGGCTTCTAGCTGCTTCTTGCAGAAGCCACCCCTGCAGCCCCCCCATCCACCAGAACCAAGCCATGCAAAACTACATCTACCTAGACTTCAGTAAGTCTTTGAACATTGTGTCCTGTAAGATCTTCACAGAGAAGCTGATGACATGTGGGCTGGATGAGCAGCTAGTGAGGTGGATTGAGAACTGTCTGAACAACCAGGCCAAGAGTATGGTAATCAGTGGCACAAGGTCTGTTTGGAGGCCATTAAATAGTGGTGCACCACAGAGGTCAATACTGGATCTGAAACCATTTAACATCTTCCTTAATGTTCTGGATGATGTGGCAGAGTGTACCCTCAGCAAGTTTGCTGATGGCACAGAACTTGGGAGAGTTATGCTGTCTGTCATTCAGAGGGACCTCAGCGAGCTGGAAAAGTGGGCTGGCAGGAACTTCGTGCCATTCAGCAAGGGGGTGTACTACGTACTGCACTGGGGAACAACTCCATGCACCAGTATAAGCTGGAAATTGACCCGCTGGGAAGTGATTTTTGCCTTGTGGTTCTGGTGGAGACCAAGCTGAGTATGAGCCAGTAACGTGGCATGGAATGCTAACGGGTTGCATTCAGAGTGTTGCCAGCAAGGACAGAGTTATATTACCCTTTATTCAGCACTGGTGAAGCCACACTTGGAGTGTGGTCTCCAAGAGTGGGCTCCTCAGTTATAAAAGACAGAGTTGTACCAGAGAATCCAGTGAAGGGCCCTTAACTGGACTACCACAAAGGTTAATTAAGGGATTGGAGCATCTCTCTTACCAGGACAGGCAGAGAGAGCCAGGACTGTTCAGCCTGGAGAAGGCTCAGGCGGAATCTTAAGGTACATTAATACCTGAAGGGGAGGGTGCAATGAGGCAGGACAAGGCTCTTTCCACTGGTGCCCCATAACATGACCAGAAACACAGGAGGGTCCCTCTGAACATCAGGAACTACTTTTTTACTGCGAGGTTGACTGAGCACTGGCACAGGTAGCCCAGAGAAGTTGTGGAGTTTTCATCTTTAGAAATAATCAGAGAATCACAAGGTTGGAAGACACCTTTGAGATTGGGTCCAACCATGCCCGAACTCTACTAAACCATATCCCTGAGCACCTCATCTACCCATCTTTTAAACACATCCAGGGTCAGTGACTCAAGCCCCTCCCTGGGCAGCCTGTTCCAGTGCCCCACAACCCTGTTGCTGAAGAATTTTTTTCCTAATGTCTAATCTGATCCTGCCCTGGCACAACTTGAGGCCATTCCCCCTTGTGCTATCACCTGTCACTTGGGCGAAGAGACCAACACCCACCTCTCTGCAAACTCCCTTCATGTAGTTGCAGGCAGTGGTAAGGTTTCCCCTCAGCCTCCTCTTCTCCAGGCTAAACATGCCCAGCTCCCTCAGCCGCTCCTCATAAGGTTTGCTCTCCAGCCTCTTCACCAGTCTGGCTGCCCTTCTCTGGACATGCTCCAGGACCTCAGTATCTTTATGTAGTGAGGGGCCCAAAACTGAACACAGGACTCAAGGTGCAGCCTCACCAATGCTGAGTACAGGGGCACAATCACTTCCCTGGACCTGCTGGCCATGCTGTTTCTGGTACAGGCCAAGATGCTGCTAGCCTTCTTGGCACCCTGGGCACACTGCTGGCTCATATTCATAATCAAAAGCCATCTGCTGTCTGGGCAGAGGGGTTGGACCAGATGACCTCCAGAGATCCCTTCCAACCTCAACCATTCTGTGATGCTTTTCACTCTGATGTTGGAATGTATCCTAGGATGGGGTAGCTATTTCTACCTCAGTGTTGCTAGCATTGAGAACACTCTGTACTCCTGGGGCTTCTTATTGCAAGGCAAACATATGGACTTAACTAACTGATTATTCTGTTAAGAGTAATTACTGTCTTGCAGCATTTAGCAGCTTAAATATACTGGTATGGAAGGTTTGGCATGTTGGAGCTCCTTATTTACTTGCAATTAAATGAACTTCTGACATTGTTCAGTTATAATCAAGTAATAATTAATGTGAACTGCAGCTCATATTCTGATTCCCAATCCTCTTGATGTAAACTCATGTAGCAAGTCATCAATGTATACAGAATTTTGTACGGTGTGTGGTTTTATAAACCTGAGCTCAGCTGTGTTTTCTTACTAATGCGTTTTAATATTAAGCAACTTCTTTTTTTGTTGGTGTGGCTTGTTTTCCTCCTCAAAATGCCAATACAGGAATGTTCTTTATGGAATAAATTAGGTAAGGGGAAAGGACAGACAGTGAAATACTGTCTGCTTTTCTCAGCACCTTTTAATAAAGCGACTGAAAACTTAAAACTCAGCTTTTAATGGTGTTGTTAATGAATAGCAATGCTTTTTCTGTGCCAGAGAAGATACTGACTTCCCACAAATAGTGTTTTGGGTTGTTTCTTTCTAGCCTGAGGAAATGACCAGATTGAGAAGTCTCAACAGACAACTCCAGATAAATGTTGACTGTACACTGAAAGAAGTTGATCTCCTTCAATCAAGAGGTAAAGAATTGATAGGTTTTTTTAAATGTAATGTCAATGTTGATGGGAGTGTTGCAGGGGACACCAATTTGGGCAGTGTCGTTGAGGATGTTGAAGGCTTTACAGAGGGGTCTAGACAGGCTGGATTGATGGGGTGTGGCCAACTGTATGAGCTTCAAGTCCAAGTGCCTCGTCCCACACTTGGGTCACAACAAAGCTGCCTGGCAGAAAAAGATCAAGGGGTGTTGGTCGATAGCTGCCTGAATATCAACCAGCATCGAGAGTTTTGGGTTCAGTTTTGGGCCCCTCGCTGCAAGAAAGACATTGAGGCGCTGAGGGGTATCCAGAGAAGAGCAACAAGGCTGGTGAAGGGCCTGGAGCACAAGTCTTATGAGGAGCGGCTGGGGGAACTGGCAGTGTTTAGCCTGGAGAGGAGGAGGCTGAGGAGGAACTTTTATCACTCCTTACAGTTACCTAGAAGGAGGTTGTAGGGAGGTGGGTGTTGGTCTCTTCTCCAAAGTAACAAGTGACAGGAGAAGAAGAAATGGCATCAAGTTGTGCCAGGGGAAGTTTAGATTGGATATTAGGAAAAACTTCTTCACCAAAAAAAAGGGTTGTGAGTCACTGGACCAGGCTGCCCAGGGAAGTGGTTGAGTCAACCGTCCCTGGGGGTGTTTAAAAGATGTGTAGCTGTGGTGCTTAGGGACAGGGTTTAGTGGTTGACTTGGCACTGCTAGGTTAACGGGTGGTCTTTTCCAACCTCAATGATTCTGTGATTCTAATACAGTATGTGCTTAAATGTGGGTACTCGGACGCCTTAAAGTTCACTTTTGATTATCCATATCAACTTACCTCTAAAAGGTGTCTTTTTCAGTTGCAGCCTGGTAAACTTGACTTGCTAATACTTCTGGTGACCAAGTTAAATTACGTTATCAAGAAAGTGGTGACTTAAAAGTGACTTTGTCAAGAGGAAGTTATTAAAATATTGAAGGTTCTTTACTTAAATTTTTCACTTTTTTGCTGACAAAGGCTCTGACCAAGTAATAAAAACTACAGGTTTGAGAACTACAGGTTGCAACCAAGTAGTTTATAAGCAGAAAGCTAAATCTGCAACAGAAACTTGACACATAAATACAATTAAATAGATTAGAACATGCATAGTCCTCATTTTTTTTTGCCACAAACGTGTCCTACAGAAAATTTTCACATATTTTTCACATATTTTTAAAGCAATCCAGAAGATCGAACTGGAGTTGATTCTTTGTGGGATTAACCTGCTAAAAATGACTGGAATCAAGACGAAACTAAACATATAGTGCAAAAGGCTACTCAAGAAAAAAAAAGCAAATATAAAATGTCATAATAAAAAGATGTATAAAATCTGAAGTCTCTAGACGTTCACATCACTGGCATAGGCATATAAATAACCTTGGAGTTTTCTTTCTTACTTTTCTCTTCTGACAGGGAACTTTGATCCGAAAGCCACGTGTAACTTCTATGATAACATAGAGCCTGGTCCAGTTGTGCCACCAAAGCCATATAAAAAGGGTAGGTCAACAAACAAGCATCGAGTTCTCTCTAATCTGCATTGAGAAAAGCTTGGGGTTTGTTTCTTGTTTTATGGATTTTGTTTTTTCTTATTTAAAAACCCCGGTGATAACAGGAAGCACTTCTAATCGTTACAACTTTTCACTGTATACAAACTAAACCAGAACATTCTTACTTAGGTGCAGTAATCCTGGCTACAACTTGTAATCCAACAGACTGTTGCAAATGGATGTTGTGTTAATATGTTGGTTTCAGCACTGTTGTTCACTATTGGAAGAAGAGTTGACAGTATCCCGATTGTGGCGTGTTGACTCGAGCTTCCAATTGCGTGGGTTTCGTTTGGCTTCTATACTTCTAGGTTAAAAGCTCTAAGGCACGTTCCTTCAGCTTCCATCTAATAAATGGTTGTTAGGATTTTATAGTTTAGTTGGGATCTTTCATGCAAGTTGAACTGGTCACAGCAGCTTTTTAAAATATGCATTTATATTTTTAATGATAATTTAACTTGATGGGTCAGACTTTACCTACTGCAGTACATGTACTATCAGTGTCACGGTAGCCCCGACGTTTTAGCACAGCAAAGAGCTTCTGACCTCTTAAGGACTAGGACAGGACATGTTTCCTCACATCAGTCTGAAGAGATAACAGCATTGCACTTGTAAAAGTTCATTGCCGATTTCTAAAGTGCTAATTGTACCGTACCTGGGATTCACACCCAGCTGAGCTATGCGGTTCGTCTCTGGTTTTGCCCCATGGAGACTGAGTCGGTAGATCCCGGAGTGACTCTGCTCACCCTCGGTGTAGACACCCAGTGGCCGCGTAGCTCAGTTGCTCTCTGAACTCCACTGTGGGGAGTGGTGATTTGGGAGCATAATCCTACCTTTTGTCTCGGGTGCTTTTTTCTTTTCTTCCTGAAATCCATTAAAAGAACGGCTTCAAGTGTTAGTGGAAGTTTTTAAGCAGTTTGTAGCTGCTGCAACAGCCGGTCTCGGGTCCTGTGCGCTCTGGGGCAGAGAGAGCAGCCGTCTCTTCTCTGGAAATGCTGCGTGTGTTTCCTCTTGCTGTAACTAGCAGGCACTAAAATTGTTAGTGGAGAAGTCACTCTTCTGAATCAGTAATTGTGTAGTCTGCTTGAAAAGCTGAATTTTGAAAATGAGTTCTAGTTTGCTGGTAAGCACTTAAAGCTTTTTGCAGTTGAATTTTGCATTCTGTACCTAAGAAATTTCCCTCCCTCTTTTGAAAAAAAGCGTTTTACCTTTCCATAGAACAAAATGTTTAGTGTGTGGCAATTTACAAGAAAATTGAAGGCCCATAGCTGCCTTCGGTGATTCAAAAAAAACTCCAAACCACCCAATACTGGGATGTGTTCCCTGTGTGCTATTTGCAATCTAACAGCAGCCATCTGTTAGATTTCTTACAGATGACAGCAGCCTGTGCGCTTTGAATTGCAAATTGCAGTCATTTATTTTTTTACAACTGGAATTTTCTTTAATTAACAGTATTCTGCAGATGTTTGTTTAGCAGATGGTTACCTTAACCTTACCTTCTAGGTATGTGTTGTAATGTTCTTTCAAGTACTAAGGGTTGGTAAAACGTTGTGTTGTCACATCCTAGGAGCGTTTGTCACGTTTAGTAGATAACCTGAGGTCTTGAAGTGGTGGTAGGAGACATCAGAAAGCAGAGCTTTTCTGTGGGTTAATACTTTATGTATGATTTGCACACGTACTGATTTTATGAATGAAAGCAGACTTAAGTGCCGCTTTGCACACACACATCCCTGCTGCAAAGCCGTTAACAGTCACCTTGTGTCAAAACAGGCCTACCACTTGTATATTCTATTTTCTTCAGCCTGGGTAAATGCTAGAAAAAGATGCAGAAAATGTGTGACCTGTCAGACTGTTAGAAGGAACTAAGTTAAAAGGTGTCATTCACTTCAGGTAAAGGAGGGTTATTGGAATTTAGAATTCAGTTGAGACTGCTGCATGTGAACAGTACATTTTAAGCTATTAAACCTTTAGCGGTAGCGGTGACCTTACAGCAGTGACCGCTCTTTTTCTTCCAATGCAGTGTGGTTATGTGACTCTTTATAGAAATTAAATGCTTCAAATATTCAGCTTTCACAAAATGAATTAGAAGGGCTTTAGCAAAGGATCTCTAATGTGACCAAAGTGGAAAGGCTTCAGTGTTCATTTTAAGAATGCTTAATGAGGTGACAAACTTCTAGCCTGATCTTGTCTGTGATCCTTCTCTTCTGAAATGAGAAAAACTGTTTCCTTTTGGTTTCTTTTTTTTTTTTTTTTTTAAGAGCATCAAACCAGCTCCAAACAGACTCCACGGACTCAGCCAAGAGATGAAGACTTTGAGGGGGCTCCATGGAATTGCGATAGCTGCACCTTTCTAAACCACCCAGCACTAAACCGCTGCGAGCAGTGCGAGATGCCGCGATACACCTGAACATCAGGAAAGGGCTGCACCGGGTTGAAAACAGGCTCTCAAGCCAACA
Organism: Hypotaenidia okinawae; assembly: GCA_027925045.1. Classification (NCBI taxonomy): domain Eukaryota; kingdom Metazoa; phylum Chordata; class Aves; order Gruiformes; family Rallidae; genus Hypotaenidia; species Hypotaenidia okinawae. Next base: position 126,810,460 of record BSDF01000001.1, read on the forward strand.
GCTGTAGGAGAAGGAAACATGGGGAACCTTTCAGTCCATCTGCCCGGCCTTTGCCAATCAACAATCTTCATATTGCAAGGGGTGGGAGTAATGTGTTAAGATGTTTCTGCTTGTGCTACACTAAAAATAAATAAAGGGTGAAACTGTTTCTTACCCCATTGCAGTGAGCAAAGCAGAAAAAGAAACATGAAAACGTAAAAGGATTAATTTTGGGAAGAATGTATACCGGAAAGCAAATAACTACTGGTGTTTAGTCCTGTGGTTATAGATACTGCTTAGTGGCTCTAAAAAACACAAAACAAAACTTTTTTTTTTTTTTAAAAAAAAAGAAACATTCAAATCATAGGACTCTTAGTAATGGTGTGAAATGTTACACTTAACCAGAAAATCTGAAGAGCCAGAGCTGACTTAACCTGGCCACAGCTAGCTGGAAAACAAAGGCTCCCTGTGCTTCTAGATTGTAAGCTACTGAAAAAGAAGACAGGTAAATGCAACGATAAATTTTGCAATGTATAGAAAAACAAAAAAAAAACAAAAACCAAGGAGAAGGGTATTTGTTATTGCTGCTTTTTTTCAGGGTAACTTATGTCTACAAAAAATTGCTGTTTGAAATAGTAGCCTAAGGTGACTAAGTGAGATACCGTATGAGTGTTACAGAGAGTTTAATCAGAGGTAATTTTTTACAATCCCTTTTGCTTGTACAGTGCTCACCTGGCTGTGTCAACACCAGTAATAAACTGAGAACAAATTCTACCATATTACAGATGAAAATACTGCTGCATGCTGTCATTAGGCCGTCGTGTTTCAAAGCTCAAAGTATGCTTTTATATACAGCAGTCTTCTAAGCCTGTGCTCCGTAGCAGCACAGTGGCATATGCCAAACGCAGACTACTCCAGATTCCGTTTGGCAAGCCTTGAGCTCAGCCATGGTTGTGTACGGGAAGAGTTTGTACCTAGTCCCTTAGGCCTTTTCAGCTTCCAATTTGTGAAGAATTCATGATGTTTACAGCACAGAAGGTACTTTGTGCCCCAGTTCAAAGTTAGCTGAACAACAATAAATCTATTAGCTCTTCAGTAAAGGTTTATTTGCACATTGTTAATAAACCAGCCTGCATAAAAGAGCAGATGCCAGATCCAGAGAAATGACACACTGCATTCTTTCTATTTTTGGTCATGAAATATTTGCTGTAGGTTTGAAGAACACAAGACTCGCAGCTGAAAAATCATCCTGGTACTTTCATGCATACGCTATACTGTACTATAAAGGTGATGTTCAGTTTGTGTGGATGCTTCAGGTTGCTGTAATAAAGCACTCGATACTTGTGAAATCGATCCTGGGTTTGGGCAGCTTTATGATTGTTACACCACCGGGCGACGGAACCGGAGGCTGCTGTGTGCCGGTCAGAAGCCGGCACGGTGCGCTGGGGTTCTGGCGGCGTAACTCAGCCAGGCAGCCCAGCACACCAGCGGAGTTACGGTAGTCGACTCTCCAACTGTGAGGAGGACTGTGCTAGCTAAGCCTGATCAGGAGAGGTTTGAGCTGCCTCGTGTTCAGTTGTTGCTGGCTCATGGCAGCCACGTCCGCACGGTCGGTTACCGCAACTGGCTCGCTGTGTGCCGACGTGCTGGGCTGTGGCAGAATGATCCTGTGTGCGAATCCCAGTTTGAAATCAAGCAGCCCTTTGTTAAGGGGCGGGAGGAGGAGAGCTCACCTCGCCTGCGTTTCTCAATCTGGTGTCTTCTCTCTCTGCAGTTTGTTCAGATAACAGTAAAAAGCAAGCTGTGATCTCAGATGAGGAACCAATATTTTATCTGGCATTTTTTTCAATATGTTCTTGCACTAATTAAATCTTCAGCATAATTTGAAATAAGCTAAGTGATCTCCAGCAATCAGTGTGCACCGCTGATGAGCAAGACAAAGTCAAAGGCATCAGAACTTGACCCTTCCCATATGGAAAGGGGTCAAAAAACTGCTGTCACGTGAAATTAGAAGGCACATACTAATTTTGTTCATGCAAGTGGACAGCCTGACAATACGGAGATAACTAGAAAGCAGATGAGCAGCAGCATTATACCTGGGGTCAGCAGTGCCGTTGCTGTTATCAGCTGTATAGTGAATTCCTCAAAACAATACCGGTAACTTCATGGCTTTTCTGTCATGATGCCTTTGCCTTTGTATTATATCAATTTTCTGGTCATTTGGACTTCTGCTGAGGTTCTAGAAGCATTTGTTTTTGCTGGAATTACAAAATGATAGCAACTGAAGTGACAGCAAATGAGAGTAGGTGTGCCGCACATCAGTACAGTTGTGTCATTTCCAGGCAGAATACACGCCACTTTGGAAGGGGCAGGGAGGGAAATGCATGCAGTCCAGTGGATCCCTGAACTGTCATAACCAGAAACGGAGCCTTGCTGATCCTAGTCGTAGCTTCACCGGAGGAAGAGAAGGAAGGCTGCTCTGTGACAGCAAGATACTTGTGGGAAAACTGAATGAGTGCCATTAAATTGCAAACAGATTCCTTCGTACCGCTAATTTTGCTCCAGTTTTTCAATTGCTCTCATTTGTTGCTTGTACAAAAAAAAAAAACCAAACCCCACACCCCACCCAACCAACCCACCCTTCTGCCCTATTCTTTTACTTGTAAATGCCTGTACTCAAACATTAATAGTAAAGACTTTACATGGTGCTTGAATATTTTTAGTTTGTTAGAATGTAAATTGTATTTTGAGCATTGGAAGATCCATTTTTCCTTCCGAAAGCAGGTGACGCTGGTCACACCCCAACTGAATTGTAGATTATGCCAAAAAGATTGGTTTATGTAATATTTATTGAATGCACATAAAACCCTTATGTCAGCTTGGCATACAAAATGCACTGTATTGTATAAAACTTCTGTGTCTGTCTGTGTGCGTGTGCGAGTGGTGGGATGCTGACGCCATCGTGTTGAGTTTAATGCACTACTTGTCTTCTCTTTTTTTTTTCTCTCCTTAAAGAATGAACTTTCCCTCAGCCACGCTACTGGAGTGGTAGAGTTTGTGGCTGACTTGGACATTCAGATATTCAGAAGTTATTTCACTGTTCACTGAAATTTTATAAAGCTTATTTTGTATTTACTGTGCTATTATGATGAATTCCCTTTAATTATAGAATACTGCTGTAGTTCTTAAAGACATTATTTAGAGCGGGGCTTGTGGAAAATGAATCAGGACATAGTATAAACCAAAAGCAATCCTGAACTTTGGATCTACTTTTAATTTGTTGTAATTATTAGTCTTGTTTGGGTGAAGAGGAAAGGGGTGGGGAGCCAAGCAAAAGGAAGTTCTTTGTAAAATGTAGTCTTAGATCAGATTGAATTGTGTATCTGTGCGTCTGTGGGGTGTGTGTGTGTGTGTGTTTCCCTTGAAAAATGGGAGGTGTGGTGCAAAGGTGTAATAATTCTTAAAAGAGCTGGTCTCAGTACTTTCTGATTATGATATGCTACTAAATCACATTTTAAAAAAAAAACCACACAAAAAAACCAACCTTTTCTTTCAGTTACTTTATCTATCCCAGCTGTACATCTGTCATTTCAATTTCTAAATACTTTTACACTTAATATTGATTGTAAAAAAAAAAAAAAAACCAACCCTTGAAACTGAAATAAAAATACTTGAGTTCAAACGGGGACAAAACAAAACCAATAGAGAATGTTTTTAAGAAGAATGTGAGAACATTGAATATGTTAAAAACAAGCTTGTCATCAGGATGATGATTTTTTTTTGTTTGTTTTAAAATTCAGTGGTGTACCCTAGAATGTGATAAATGATGATCCTGAGGAGAAGGGGGCAGCTGGACAGAAACAATTCATCAGCTTGTTTGGTACCACAGAATTTACGCGCTCTGTACCGCGGTGACTCAGTCCTGTAGAGAAAGACGACACGTGCAGGTCTCACATCTCATAGTCAGTACTGTCTCTGTGTGCTGCTGCGTTTGTTTCCTTTCAGAATGTCAACATTACACATGACTGAATTTTCCCAGGTCTCTTCAGTTTGGGGCTGTCATTGCTGTCTGTGTCCATAAATATTAATGCGGATATTTGTCTTGGTTTCGGATAATCACAAATCAGTGGAGTTAATGCAATATTATAATCCTGGATTTTCAGTACCTTTGAAACCAATTTTAAAAAGAAAAGAAACAAAAACAACTGTGCTCTTGAAACTTATTTATTTATGGTGGCACCAGTGTATCTAATTCATATTTCCTGCTGTGTGAAACCCTGTTAAATTTTTTCATTAAAGAAAAAAGAAGACCCGATCTTGTTTAATCCTGTATATATGGTGTCTACATTCTAGATTTGTGTATGCTGTGAATGAACTTACTACTAAGAGATGAAATTGTATAAAAGCATTCAGAGGCTATGCATGCATGGTACCTCCAGAAAGTGCATACTCCGAGTTGCAGATTCCTGCAAAAATAAATTAATAAAACTAAGCAAACATCACACCCTGCATTTGTCCTTCTATGTGGTAGGGAACACTTGAAGAACAGCCTCGTGCTCTGGTGGCCTGGTTGCCACCGGTCCTCACTTGAACCCATAGCTGTAGCAAGCTTGTTCCAGGGATGTTGGGGTCCTCTTCTCCGTGGGGAATGTGATTCTCATTGGGCGGTTGTGAACCTTGAGCTGGGCTCCGAGCCCTGTTCCTGTGGGTGTGGGCAGCTTCTGTGGCGCAGGAGTCCCGTTGAGGTGATGGATGTTCCTCGCAGCTTCTGATGTCGTAACAGGCCGCTGGGTGTTCAGAGTGGGAAGCTGAGCTCACCCCTGTTACCTGCCAGCGGGAAGGCCTTAGGAGCGGGGTGGCTTTATCTACTGCAGTGCATGGTGGCCTGTTTGTAGCCTCGGTTGTGGGTGCACCTGCTTCTCCTCCGTAGCGGTGGGTGGATTGCAGAAGTCCAGCTTCTGCTCTGCTCCCTTACAGAGGGGCACAGCTCTGGGAGAGGGTGGAGAGCGTTAGGTACATATTGCAGTACGCATGCAATTTCTTAACCTGGCCTCTTCATTATCTCAGCCCTATCAGCTCCCAGTACCTAAGGCTTGACAGTTCTGCAGCTGTGCTACAGCTGCATTCTGTTCACGTGGAGCTTCAGTCGTTACACACGTTCTGGAGTGACGAGCCTGCTGCAATCCTGGGCTTGGGCTCTCAGCAGAGGCACAAGCGTTCAGCTTTGCTTTCTGTTTGCTAAATGGCATTTACACAGACTTCTGGGTAGGCTGGTGTTTCAATCGACCATTCAATTCCTTCACTTCAGAAATCATTGCAATTGAAACAATTCATTAAAAAAAAAAGTGTCAGAGCTCAAAAAAAGAAAAAAAAATGTTAAGATGCCTGTAAATTATATTATGCACAAAGCCAAAAGGCAGTAGATGTGAGAGCTGACAGTGTCCACTCTGTTGCCCTGAAGTGGTGGGGAGGAGGAGGATCCGCCTGAGCTAATAGCACAGACCTGATGTAGCCCTAAGACTTGCTTGGCTCTGGCAGGTCTGCACTGCATCTTGAACCTGCAGCACTGGGAGAGGTGCTTTGTCTTGCGATCAGGTAAGTATTGCAGGAGTAAGTGCTGGCGGCTTCTGATCAGTCGAGATGACCCACTGCACAGGGTGAGTAACTCTATGTTCTTTAATTGCGCCCTCTCTGCTGTGTAAATGTGGGTTTTGGAAGGGGGTGACTTAGGTAACCAATGCCACCTATCAGGTGGGCTGGAGTCACTAAACGGGTCATCTTAACGTTTTGTGGAGGCCTTGGGAGGTTGATGGAGAAGGGGCTGCGTCAAGAGGGGACCAGGGTGAGACCACCGCTGCTGTTTGCATTCGCCTAAGTGCTGAGCATGTCTCCCTGCGTGGATTGATGTGCCCAGCCACCTGTACCCACAGTGTGTGCCACACCCCTGTGTGTCCCTGCGCCTGTGGGTTCAGCCCCACTGCCAGTCCCACCCGAGGGCACAGCTAGGCCGCGGGCATTGGCAGCCCCACCCCGCTGGCAGTGTGACGCCACAGAAACGCGCTGGGGAGGTGCGGCCAGTCAGGAGGAGGTAGTACATCATCCTATCGGTGATGTCAGAGTGAGAGCAGGATGTTACACTGAATACAGCTGAACTGTTTAAGCGAGTTCTGCTTGTGACACGAACCCCCTGTCCCCACAGTGGGAAATACAGGTGTGTTTCCTCATGGACTGGGAAAGTCACCGAGCGTGTGAAATTCCCCACACGGTGATGCCCCACTTTAAAACCACTGCTGTTTGTTACATCAGTGAAGGCAGGGTGTGTACATGTCCCCCGGTAGCATTCAAGGCAGTTCCTTGCCACTCTGCCTCTTTTCCAGCTCACAAATTCTGCTGGCATCAGATTTGTTCTATGAGAGAGACTGCTCTGGAGGAAACTCCCTGCCCTGACAAACGAGAGGCCTGTGCCTTATCCAGAGGAGTAACTTGCTGCCTCACCAAGAAGGGTTTTCACTGTCTGGGTTTTTCCAACTGCAGATCATGCAGCAAGTCATGGTGTTCTTCAGCTGCAACATTTTTTCACCTGCCTTTGCCAGTTGCAGCAAAGGGCTCGCTGGCCCTGCCATAGGCCCCTGCTCTGATGCTGAAGACCTGCTGCATGACAGATACAGTAATCCCAATAGTTTTATTTTTATTTACAATATTCAGTATCCAGGTGTGGAAAGAGTCAGATGATGGTGAGGAACATCAAGAATAAAATAGAGGAGACTGAGGGGTGACCTTATTAATGTTTATAAATATGTAAAGGGCGAGAAGTGGGAGGGTGGAGCCGGGCTCTTCTCAGTGATGGCCAGCGATAGGACAAGGGGCGATGGGTGCAAGCTGGAGCACAGGAGGTTCTATGTGAGCATAAGGAGGACTGTTTTCACTGTGAGGGTGATGGAACACTGGAACAGACTGCCCAGAGAGGCCGTGGAGACATTCAAAACCTGCCTGGATGCGTTCCTGTGCAATTCAGTCTAGGTGACCCTGCTCTGGCGGGGAGGTTGGACTAGATGATCTTTTGAGATCCCTTCTAACTCCTAATGCTCTGTGATTCTGTGATTTGTGTAGTTATTTACATGAAATACTGTTTTCAAGACATGGTGATTGGCTTTTTTATGGGTAGCAGTTTTCCTTCACAGTTAAAAACATACCTCCCTAAAAGAAGAGAGTGGGGAAATTTGAAATATGAGCTTTTTCTTCAACCTGAACACACTGGAGAGATGTGGTATTGATCACACCCAACAGTTCTACACAACCACAGTTACAAACAGCTTTTCTGACCCACTTACTTGGAAGGCTTAGCCAAGCTTTATCAGCCTGAACCTCGCTCTGATTTTAGCTTTCTAATTTCTTCCAGTTATACTCATTTGTTCTCTTGTCATATTGAAAAACTTAAGAATTGCTGCAGGTTGTCATGCCTCTCAGTAGGTGTATTGAAAAGTCTGAATCTTGCAAGCTATACAAAACCCTCACCAAAGCTGGGCTTTTCCCTCCTGCCGAGGAAAGTCAAGCTCAGTGCTGTGACCACCTTCTTGGGGAGTCTGCTACAGTGCCCGACCACCCTCTCAGTGAAAAGCCTCTTCCTAATATCCAGCCTAAACCTCCCGTCACAGCTTCATGCCGTTCCCTCAGGTTGGTTGGTAAACCAAACCTTGTTGGTAAAAGGGTTCTTGAATTGGAAATGGCTTGTCCAGAGGGTTACCTGGCCAAAGTCATGTAAAGGGATTGAAGGTATTGAAGCCACAGAGAGCAATTCCTACAGTCTGCTCTGCAGCATTATCTGGCTTTGGAAGAGAGAGAGAGAGAGAGAGCACGAGAGAGCAAGGGACTGACTGCTGCTGCTTCATTTCATAGTCATCATCCTCCAACCAGCAGCCCTCAACTCAGCTCCTCCAACACTCATAAAGCAAATTGTGAAAGAGGACGTGCAGACAATGGTGACACCCCCACAACCTGCTCTCCTCAGCCTAGCAAAGACCCTGGGATGACTCTGGAAAAGTTGCCGTGGTGGGAAGAGTCACCAGAGTCAGGGGTGACCAGTGGCTTCCCAGGGATGCCCTGCACTGGGCAAGGCACACAGCAACTCTTGTGCCAGCAGCCACAGCACAGTGATTTCCGGCAACAGCTTCCCTTGAGCTCCTAAAAACCCCACTGGACGCTCAAATCATTTCATTGCCAGTAATTGCACTTCATTGCCTATTGCTTAATTATGGAAAGGATAAAATACACGTCCTTGGGCACTGCCAAAGTGCTCCTTCCACTGGAGAAAACAAGGCAAAAGCATCCTGCCTTCTCTCTGTCCCAGTTCAGTCTTGGTAAGTGCTGAGGTACAAACCATCTCAGTTGTAGTCACCATCCAGCCACCGTGCAGGCATGTGCCCACACCCACAAACCTTCTCCACTCATTCCTGCTCGCTCTGAAGAAGTTCAAGTGTTTGAAAATGTCATTAATGTGCAAACAAGACCTGATCAGTCCCCGACGACTTTTAGGAACCCAAATCAACGTCTCACGATACAGTATTTATCCCAGATGAACTCCCTAAAAAAACCACTTGGCTGGTTTTAAATGGCTAATCATGGCTTGGAATAGAAATGCTCTCATTAAAACTGTTTCTTAGCAGTACTTAGCTTCTGGGTTTTCAACTGCTTGTGGTGTATTTTACACAAGCATTGCTCATTGGCCTCATCGGGAACAACAGAAACAGAATGAAGGTTATTTTGAAATGAAAATGATCATGCAAGGAGACAAAAACTGACTCAAAACTTAAGCTGGAGCTGTTGAGTCACCACAGCTAATATGTAATAGATCTGTGATACAGTATAAATAATACAGGTCCCACCCTGCAGTCTGGAAAGCACGATAATTACCAGGATTTTACATATTCGTCCACCCACTCAAATTTTCATTTTAGAGTAGTCTGTGAACGTCTTACATTTTAATAATAAACCCCTGTATTCACACACACACACACCCCACCAGAAAACAATATCAGGCTATAACTAAGAGAATCATGCATTAAAAAGAAGAAAATACCATTTAAATCAAAAACAGGGAGTCTAGAAAATGAAAATCAGATATTTGACATACTGCGACTGTACGAAGCGCTGTAGTCTAAGTTCCTCTCTTAAGAAAGGGAGGTCATGGAAAAATGATAAACATTAAGTAAAATATTCCTGATGTACTCCTGCTACTCTACACAGAGAAAAAAAAAAGGTACACAGAAATAAAAAGAAGAGAAGGTTCTAGCAGACCCAACAGCCCTTCTGTCTAAGAGCTGCCTCTGTTCCAAGACCCAGGTAGAGGGCAGAAACACGCTGCCAAGTCCAACAACTCAAACGCTGCATGATGTGAAAAATATGATTACTTTTGTCTTCTGGAGCCTGAGAGAGAAAAGATTGAAAAGGTGAATGTTAGAAGTTTTAAAATGTGTGTGGATATATATATCCACACATATATATATATCCACACACATATTTTACATATGTATACACACACAAACACACACACACACACATATATATACACACATAAAACCATCACAGAATCACAGAATGGCATGGGTTGGAAGGGACCCCAAGGATCATAGAGTTCCAAACCCCCTGCCACAAGCAGGGACACCAACCTCAGGCCAGATCTACACAAGGTTGCCCAGGGCTCCATCCAACCTGGCCTTGAACACCTCCAGGGACGGGGCATCCACCACCTCTCTGGGCAGCCTGTTCCAGCACCTTACCACTCTCTCTGTGAAAAACTTCCCCCTAATATCTAATCTAAACCTTCCTTCCTTTAGCTTTAGTCCATTCCCCCTTGTCCTGCCATTGTCTACCCTTTTAAAAAGTCGAATGCCCTCCTGTTTGTATGCTCCCTTCAGATACTGGAAGGCTGAACAAGCCCATCTCCCTCTCCTCGTAGGGGAGGTGCTCCAGCCCTCTAATCATCCTCGTGGCCCTCCTCTGAACCCTCTCCAACAGTTCTACGTCTTTCAACCATCCATGCAAGTAATAATTTTAATCCAGAACTCAGTGAAAAATGATCCCTAGAAAGTGGACAAGCAAACAGCCGGCGGCCAGAAAACCATCTGCAGTCCCCAGGAGGAAGGGAATACGTTCCCTGTGCCCCTCGGGGTATATGCCTGCCTCCATTTGGTACAGAGTCCCTGGGGCAGCAACAGACACCATGAGTTTCCTCCCCAGTTGAAAGCCTAGCAGCAACAGAGAGGCTGGTGGCAATGAAAAGCATCTTCATCCTCACACCCCTGCTGGGGTGAGTAATTTCCTAACGAAGACCTTTATTTACCTTCCACCCCAGAGTCATGGGTGGGCAATCAGATCCCATTTTGGATATAGCTGTAAATAATTCAATGCTGAATCTCATTTGTCAGCCACCTGGGAGTGTGACCACCAGTCTTCCTAAGGTATGGATAGAGAGCAGCGGAATGCCCTGCTGCTGAGTGGAAGTGCCTTGGGAAGGTGTGTATGTGGGGTGAAGGGGCACAGCAGAACAGGAAAGCCCGTTGTGGCTGCAGGGCTGGATGCAGCTCCCAGGTAACACTGGGTACTGACTGCTGAAGGGAACGAAACACAGCAGGCTGGCACTGCTTCCCTTGGGGTTCTGTGACCTCAGCTGGCAATGCTTCCCTTGGGGTTCTGTGACCTCAGCAATGGTGCTCAGGCTCCAGCTGGGGCTATTCCTGCAAACTCTGCTCTCCACAGACTGGACTGCCTCAGAGAAACCCCTTTTTTGCCTGGCAATGTCTCTTTCCTGGGGAGAGTAGCAAACAACAGCTATTGGAAAAGGTAGAGCCCCTCTCCTCCCCTCCCCAGTTTCTTGGAAACCAGTGGGGTTTCTTCATGTGCGAAAGCCAACACAGAGAAACAGTGAGAAGAAAGGTGACAGCATCTGCAAACCATTTCTCTTTGCCCTTCCTCCAACAGAGCATAGGTAGGAGGACACAGGACAATAAGAGGAATATGTAACCCCTTGGATTTGTCATTTTTGGGGGGGCAATTGACTGCTTTTGAGATTGGATGAAAAAGCCACCTGTAAGGATGAAGGCGGTGCGGGCTGGAGGGCAGCTCTCAGTGTGACTGGGTTGCCTGGAGCCCTGGAGCTCAACCATCCCCATGCTCCCCACCACAGACGGACAGGGATGGCCACCCTCCTGCCCCATCGCACCTCCCCTGTTCCACCCCCTCCACCCTCCCACTCCCCCCACCTCCAGAGCAGAGGTGGGTGGAAGGTTTCCCCAACACAGAGCTTCTCACGTTAAGGCAGGCTCTCTGTCTTAACTAAATGTAAGTGACACCAACCTTGTATGAAGCATGCATTAAATGGGAAGCACTAACGGGGAATTGCTAAACTCAGCATGGTAAGAGGAGAGCTGCCCCTTCCCTTTCCCTGCCCTGCTTGTAAGGGGGTTGGGGTGCCTGACAAAACACAGAAGGGAAGCTCAATGAATCCAGCTTCACTGCACCGGGCTGCTGGCACTGGGGAGGGAGGAGGGAGGACAGTGGAACTGATGGAAGCACCACCTCCACTTGGAAGCCGTTAATGGCATCCCGCTGGTTTTCACTACAGAGAATATGACTTTCCTCCCTCTGAAGGGTACGGTGATGTCTTCTACTTCTAAAACAGGAAAGAGTTTGAGACGAATCATTTCCACTCTTGCATGGAGAGGTTTTGGCATGGTATATTTACTCTCCTTCTTCCTACGCCATCAGTAAAGGAGCAGTGAAAGCTGTGCCAAGTAGCCCTGCACAATCAGTGCAATTTATGCACTGCCATTTTCCATTACAAGCCAGGGTGGACTCCTTTTTGCATAACTACAAGAATTTCAATTTAAAATTTCTTTTAAGTCAGCTTCCTTTGTACAACCCGCTTGATAATTTGGATAAAAGCGTGGAATTACGACACCTCAGATCTTAAAACTGGGTTTATTTTTGTCAAGAACCGCCTAGCAGGTTTCTAAATGTCACCTGGGAAAGCTGACATGGAGTGAGTGGCTGAGGGGGTGCTGCCCTCAGGGCCATCAGTGACCATAAGGGTTAAGGACTCGCCCTTGGGTCAAACTACGCACATGGGTCTCAGTTCTGTTGTTTGGGAGTAACGGACCTGAGCAAAGACTCATGGTGTGACCCCTGGTGAGTTAGTCCTATTGCTACTGCTATGTCTCGCCGCCTTTGAAGGTTCAGAATTAGTCCTCAAAGTCCCCCCAAAAGCACCACCTTGCTCTGCATGTTTGGGCACCAATTCGAGGCAAGCTGCAGATCCCACCACTGTGATGCCAAAACTCATAAGGGTGGATAAAGCAGCCCCTGCAGGCCAGGAGGGGTGGAGGGGAGTTCATAGCCTACATGCTGGCTGTTTCCCATGGCATCTGCCTCCTCCTGCTGTGCTCCACAAGATCTGATTTCAGTCAATGCGAAGGGAGAGGGGCACTCACAGCCTGCTGTCATCTCTGCCAGGGCACTGAAGCCACATGTCCTCAGCTCAGAATCACAGAATCCAGATGTGGCCTCACCAGGGCATAGTAGAGGGGGAGGAGTACCTCCCTTGACCTGCTGGCCACGTTCTTTTTCATGCACTCCAGGACACCATTGGTCTTCCTGGCCACGAGGACACACTGCTGCCTCATGGAGAGCTTGTTGCCCACCAGGACTCCCACGTCCTTCTCCACCGCATTGCTTTCCAGCAGATCAACCCTTTGCCTGGGAACCCTACACTTGACCTTGCTGAATTTCATTTCATGCCCCTCGACCCTACCCCCAGCCTGTCCAGGTCTCACATAACAGCAGTGCAGCCTTCTGGTGTCTCTGGCCACTCCTCCCAGTTTTGTAGCATCGGCAAACTTTCAGAGGGTACACTCTGCCCCCTCGTCCAGGTCATTAATGAGTACTTTGAACATGAGTGGGCCCAGTACCGACCCCTGGTGCACACCGCTGGCTATAGGCTCGTCTGGTGCTTTTTCAGGGTAAGCAAGAAGAGCACGCTGTTAGAGGTAAAAAACAACTAAAAGAACTGAGGTGAGAATCATTCTGCTGCTTCACAGCAGCAGTTAGTGCAGTCGGCATGTGTGCCTTGCCAACCTGCCCCACGGCATGGAAGCACGACTTTGCCTCCCAGGGCTGGCTCCCTGCTGCCAGGAGACTTCCAGACGCACCCACAGGCCTGACAAGATGAACTCCAGAAGGCTTACTGGTTTTGATGGGTCAAGAACTGGGCTTAAATTTATGTACAACTGTTGGCATTGCAAATAGGATAATTACATCTGTAATTAACTAGGGCTAAGAGACCCTGCCCTTTTTCCTCTCTGCTGGGATACACGATGTGGTATTTTTAAAGGAAATGCAGCAGAATAATGAGTCACTGAGTGATGTTTACCACACTGCAGTGGCCTGGCACAGGTATTAAGAAATGACTAGTTGGATTTGAGACTTATTTTGAGTCACTTAAACACACGGGGAGACCCACAAAAAACCCACCCCAACCAGCTGAATTAAGAAAAGAAAAATAAAGATGATGACTGAATGGGATCCAGACTAGTGCAGCCACACATTCCTGACAGAAAACAAGTGACCTTGGTCATTGTTTGCATGCTAACTGACAAAGAGGGTTTGAAACTCCATTCCCCAGTTAGAAACAGGCATTAAGCATCCTAGTTTAGTGAGAGGTGTCCCTGCCCATGGCAGGGGGTTGGAATTTGATGATCTTTAAGGTCCCTTCCAACCCTAACCATTCCATGATTCTGTGAAACTCCTTTGGTATCTACAAGGCAGGTGGCTACAGAAGGACAAAGGGTAAACTCAGTGGACACCCTAATGCCTGAAGAGATGGGCCCAGGTATAACCAGTGACAAGAATCCACCTGTGTATAAGGTGCACAAGGGTCAGCATTTGTCACCTGCTGCTCATGCATGGCTTGGTTGATGAATAAACAAAGGGCTTCTGTAGTGAGCACCTTCAGTTATAAGTGAATGCAGCTTTCCTGAGACATGAATGCGCTCAACGCGTGTCTTTTAAAAAATTATAAACAGATGGTGCTTTTCAGCAAAGGCAAAATGCAATTAAGAAAGCTCCTTTGTTCAGAAAATAGAATTTATGCTTTAAACTTCTAATCAATCAAAAGCTTCAGATTCACAGCAGAACTCAGCATGATCACATAGAAGAGGTTTTTCATATTTCAGTTGCTTATAAACTGCATAATCATTTATAATTTTGTCTCAAGTCACTTGTGGCATTAACTTAATGCTAACTTGGGTGGCACTAGCAGATGATGGAAAGGTCAAAGCAGCAAAACAAATGTGTGTTTGTTGAAAGCGAACATCATAAATTACATAATAAAGATCTGTGCGAGTGGCTTTTCAGTACAAGAGCTGCCTTGATTAAACAATAAGAGTCCCATGCATTGGGCCAGCTGCTGAAATAGGAATTTCATTTTTCACAGTTAGGACAATATTTCCTCAACATCTGCTCTGGTAGAAAAATTAAAGCAGTGACAAATCTGATTTTATGTTCTTTGGAAAATTTCCACCGGGTGGGATACTCACAAAGGAATAAAGGAGACCAGAGGAAATCAATTTATCTTACCTGTGCACGTATCCAAACAAAGTGATACTGTCACTTGAAGGCTTTTTTTAAACTCTTACTGTTAATTCCTTTTTATATCCTTTAAAAGTTTGTCTTCACTGAAGAAAGATTACCTTGGAATAGACTGTATTTACTCTACTTTGTTTAAATGAGAAACATTACATGACTCGGCCTGAAAAACGAGGTATTAGAATTGCTCTGATAACAGCCTGGGTTAGTTCGGGCCCAGGGCGCCCAGGCTAGGTCTGCAAAAGCATTTCTTAATGCAGAGAAATAAGATGGCACTAAAGCAGCTTTGCTGCGGTAATGCAGAGATTTCAGATCAGCCCCCACCTCAAACACCAACGAAGCCAGTAAAGGCATAGCATTGCCACTGTGCCTGATGTACGTGGGTGCTAAGATGTCAACCTAAGTGTCCTTATACCCACAGGTAGTACAGCTCTGCTGGCAAAGGCTCACAGGGTGGGCCTGACTGCAGCACGGAAGCTGGGATGGAGAGGGGGAACTTGATTTTGTACAAATACAAATATACATACTCTGCTCTTCTGAGATCTCACCTGGAGTACTGCATCCACCTCTGAGGCCCTCAACATAAGAAGGACATGGAGCTGCTGGAGCTAGTCCAGAGGAGGCCATGAAGAGGATCAGAGGCTTGGAGCACCTCTCCTGTTAAGACAGGCTGGGAGAATTTGGCTTGTTCAGCCTGGAGAAGAGAAGGCTCCAGGGAGACCTTATAGCAGCCTTCCAATACCTGAAGGGGGGGCTACAGAAAAGCTGATAGGAAAACAGGTAATGCCTTTAAACTAGAAGAGGGCAGATTTAGATTGTATATTAGGAAGAAATTCTTCCCTGTGAAGGCAGTGAGGCCCTGGCACAGGCTGCCCAGAGAAGCTATTATTGCCCCCTCTAAGGGGACAAGGCCAGGTTGGATGGGGCTTTAGGTAAACTGGTCTGGTGGACAGTGTCTCTGCCTATGGCTGGGGGGTGGGACTTGATGGGCTTTGAGGTCGCTCCCAACCCAGACCAGTCTGGAATTCTATACAGGGCATCAAATAAATTATTTTAACTTTTTAATTTTTTTCTCCCAAATGCTGTTTCCCAGAAGCAGTGTTCTTGTCATGCTGTAAACCAGCTCCACAACCCCCCTATGAGATACTCCTCTGAATCTCAGAAACACTCAATGTGTTGACTTAAGCGTAACTCTCATTTAGCTCATTCTTCTGCATAGTGTTTCTTTTGGACTGTCAACATGGCCACCATCCAGATGCAATTCTGGCCCTCTATAAGGGTGGATGAGTAGTATACTTATCTGTATAAGTGTAAGTATAGTATATACTTATACCATAAGTATATACTATACTTATAAGTATATGCTTATAGTATAAGTATATACTATACTTATAAGTATACTTATATGTATAAGTATAGTATATACTTATACTATACTTCTGAAGAATGCATCTTTAAAGTATGATGCTGTCTGGCATCTATATGTATGATCACATGTGCCATAAGACAGTCAGACATTACTTTACTACACAAGCAGGGTGAGGGAACAGATGGAGAAACCCAGCTTACCGTTCCTGTTTGGAAATGGGCATGCTTTTACTGACTAGGAGTCCAGACTCAAAGCAATTCTGCAGATAACCAAACCTAAAGTAATAAACCAACAACTGCCAGCAGAGGTACCTTGGAGATGCCTATGCAGAGGTTGTAGTACAGTGTAATTTCAGGTGCCGCAGTAAGAAGAACCCATGCCTTGTGCACTACAAAACCTCTAACATCATAGAAAGAAGTGAAACCCAGACACAGCTGTTTTCTTCACTATGGAACGTCGGTTCCTTTCGCAGTCTGGGCTGTGTCTGAGATTAAATATCCACAGAGAGAGAGAAATGCCCTAATTTGTGCATATGGACTATGAGGTCCATGTGTAACCTTCATACTGCAACCTCGTGGCTTTTGGGTGAAAATCCATGACATGAACAGTCTTAAGGGAATTCCTGTAAACAGGGATCACCACACCTCTTGTTTGGTTTTCTCAGATTCTATTGTGAAAGAGCTCGCTGTCTTTCCTCATGCACGTTCAGCGCTACACATCTACTGCAAGCGGGTTTGGCAATCCTGATCTGCAGTGTGTAACTGAACCGCTGGTGTGCTGATGTTCTCTCTGTTTCTATTGTAAGGCAGTACAGCTGTGACTCATGTTTTTGCATAAATATTTAAATTACGATTTCAACATTTTCATTTTGAGAATACCGTGCCAAATGCTGCTGTGGCAGTTTCAGCAGATGCTACTTTAAACAGCAAGTGGGAATAACTGATTTTTTTAAACTTTTTTTTTAAATGAAGCTACAACAAAATCTTCCAACAATTTCAGATCTTCAAGGATATTCTGAAAACCTGTATCATCCTACTCTTATGATCTTCAGTCATCCCTTTGCTTGCTATATTGATCTACTACTGTATTCCACTGGCTTCTGAACTGCTAAAATTCTGGTATGTTTTTCTTATCTTATCTCACAAACCAAATAATAAAACCAAACCTGAGTTTTCCCATATACAACATGCCTGGGATTTGGTATTTCACATACTCATGCATAAACATGTGACCTATTTCAAGTTCAGCAAATAAAATCTTTCAGCACTATTACAATGTGTGCTATTTAATTAACTAATTAATTACATGAACGTGCATTTCACTTAACCTTACCTAACAGTTGGTAGTTTGACAAACCTTGCAATGTACCTGCTCGTTGGTGTAATAGCAGCAGTCCAAAAGGCTGGTAACAGTTGAAGAAATGATTGCATGATCTGAAATCTGCTGATGGGTACGACAGCCCTTGGCAACTCTTCAGTTGCAAGTTCATCAGTGAGCTCAAATTTGAACCCAGGTAAGGAAAAATCTATTTGCTTTAAGGCTTGTGCATTAGAGGGTCACAGGGTAGAGGCATCATGTTGCATGCAAAGTGGTTTGCATCTTGTTGTAAACTAACAATGGCTCAAGTAAGAATAGCTGGCGTTGGGAATACAGACCTGTTTCCTGTGGGGCAGTGTGTTAAAAGAGACTTAACAATATGTGCCTTGAAGTTTAACTGAGACACAATAGCCACTATATAGAGAACAATATTAAAGTTGCCATCTCATATTTTTCTTCATCATGAAGACAGTGTTCTTCCATGATTCAAATAGGTCACCACCACCCCTTTTCCCCTTCTTCCTTATTAAAAATTGAACAAAAAACTTGGAGAATACCTGATGCCTCCCGTATGTGTAGCTCTAGAAGCTCTTCTCCTTGTAAAAGTGGTTTCTTCTGCCACAGAGCCAGCTATTTGGAACTGAAAAACTGAAGAACCAATTCTCCCTGAAAAGTCAAGGTTGAGAAGCAGCAGTGGCACATTCATTTCCAGACAGTGCTGTCCACAGAAGACTTGGAGTTGGATTCTAGCTATAAACAGATAGAGATGGAAAGCATTTACATAGCTTTTTCAAGTAGCCTTCCTTCAAATGGGGCCGTACTCAGCTTTGTTATTCGTGGAAGAGAGTGGTGTTGATGCTGAAACTTCATGCGAGGGAGGGCACTGTTTGTGTTATACAACGTGCTGTTGTTTGACACGGAGCAGTAATACAGAAGGCATTTCTGTGCTCGTAAAAGCCAACGAGAACAGATAATTCACCTTGAGTTTCTCTGTCAAACAGTAAGCTCTATGGCAGGTATTCAGTAATCTGTTCACCTGCGAGACAACAGTGAGATACCCAAATCTCCTGAAGCTGTTTATGAAGTAGGATAGGAAATGGGGGTGCCATTGAGCACAATGACTAAGCCACCCTGTTGCCAAAACAAACAGAAGGCAACTGCAACTTCTTTAGAGCTGGGAGGGAAAATGCTCGCTCTGGACAGCAACAGCTGATCTCCAAAGCCGTCCCACCTGCAAGCTCTTTTGTAGTTGCGCAAGACCCAAGAAGTGTATGAGGTGATCAGGAAGCTGGACCTGCTGAAGTGTATGAGGCAGTCAGGAAGCTGGAGCTGCTGGATCTTCACTTCCTGGAGACCGCCAGCCCTGCAGGACCGAGAAGTGATGATGCAGGAGACCTGTCCAACTGAAGTGGATATGCTTTCAAGGACAGCCAGAGAAGGAGCCCTCAGATCAGCAGCCCACAGGTTAAAGGAAAAAATACCACAAGCAAAAAGAAAAGGCTCCCAAACAGGTTTCTTCCCATTGCAAACATTTAAGGAACCCATGTTTTTGGGCTTTGTTAATTGCAACTTAACTATGTTCGCTCTGGAAGCATGTTATCCCCTGCTTGCCTTTTGGGCTGCTTTGAAGTACCTGGTGGCCCAATCCCTGACATAAATTGGGGTATTGGACTGAGGCAATTGGGAATCTGAGAAACAGTCATTCTGCTTAAACTCTGACTAGGAACTGCTTAAAAGACTGTCCCTCAAAAAGAAACCGAGCAAGATAGCAAGCCCACACATTAGGGCTGACTCTTCCAAAACAAAGCTGTATCTAGGTAGTACTGTAATCATGCCAGTTTAATAATACTGAAACACAACAGTGGGAGAAAGCTGATTCATATCTAGCGAGCTGGTTTTGCCCAAATAAACCAGCATTTCCGTCTCCCTGGCCATTATTAGCTGGCTCAAACCTTCAGCCTGTGCTGGAGACAAGCTGTGGCTCACCTCATCACAGACTCCCCGACTGGCTGAGGCAGGACTGCATCTCTGGAGATCATCTGGTCCAACCTCCTGCTCAGAGCAGGGTCAGCAAGAGCAGGGCCACAACCTCTCTGGAGTATCTCAAAGGTTGGAAACTCCACAACCTCTCTGAGACACGTGTTCCCTCAGAATATTTTTTTTTCTTTTGCTTGAATGGGATTTCCTGTGCTGCAGTTTGTGCCTGTCACCTCTCCTCCTGTCCTTGGGCACCACTGAGCAGGGTCTGGCTCCACTGCCTTTACTGCCTGCGTCAGGTGTTGATACCTGAGCTTCCTCCAAGCTTCTCCTGTATGATGGGTGCTCCAATGCTCTAACCACCTTTGTGGTTACCATGGGAGTCACTCTGGCATGTCAGTGTCTCATACGGGCCCTCACAGAGCTGGACTCAGCACCCCAGGTGTGCCTATTGGGGTCACCTTCCCCAGCCCGCTGGTGATGTTCTGCCTGATGCAGCCCAGGGTGCTGGTGGCCTTTTCTTGCAATTGCTGCCTCATGTTCAACCTGGTGTCCACCAGGACCCCCAGGACCTTTTCCACAAAGCTGCTTCCCAGGCAGTTGGCTGCCTGCATGCCTCAGTGCCCAGGACTGTTCCTCCCAAGGGCAGGACATGGCACTTCCCCTTGTTGAACTTCACAGGATTCCTGCCAGTCCATCTCTCCAACCTGAGAAGGGCCCCCTGGACAGCACAGGAAAATCATCCCAGCAATGTTCCTGTGCCATTTGAGAGCTTTAAGGGGCAGCTGCTACTCATGTGCCTGCCCTTCTCTCCAGGACTGATGAGTACTACTTCTGTAAATGCCAGTCAAATATAATTGAAAAAAAACCCCAAAACATACTAGGCTTGTGTTACAGCTCTTAATGGGATGGCATTCCAATAGCTCCAGATCTAGGGTTCTTCAGATGGAAAGAAAGACTTTTGGCTTGGATGCTGATACAGATATTAAGAAGTTCGTTACTATTGAGCTCCAAAAAAAGACTAGATACTGTATTACCTTTCTTTATGCATATACATTTTTGGTACTAATTACATTAATAAAGTTCTCATCTAATAATATTCCAGCTGGATGAACCATGAAATTCAAGTATGCTCTTGTGAAGCACGAAGAAGAGCAGGCTATTAATTTTGCTGTGTGAAAGGAAGACCCTGGAGTCTCATGCACGAGCAGAGGGACAGGTCTGGTGTTGAGTCATCATGTGTTGCCTAAGGTTTCTGAGCTGATGGGATAGTTAAATGACTTTTCTTTTGTTTGTTTTCTGGGGGGGGGAGGTGAAGGTGGGGGTGTTCCCAACTCACATGACTGATTTTCCTATAGGGCACTAAAGACCTTGTGAAGATTGTGGATGAAGGCTATGTCTCTGTAGAATTAGGCAGCACTAGAGATGCTAGACAGACAGAGCAAACAGGAGTCTGGCAGGTGGGCCACACACACACACACACACACACGCCCTCAGCCTCCACATACACACCTCCCCCAGGCTTCTTTCTCAAAACAACAGAAACACCTTACACTCCTGGCTATGTTTTCTGTTCCATGAACAACCTTCCACCACCTCAGAACGACTTTGCAATCTGCAGCAGTTACCAGCCCATGGTGTAAGAGCAAACACTGGGCCTGTTGGGCCCCTGTTTGGGATCTCTGGATCAAGCCTTTTTTTGTCCTTCTGCTTGTGTTCTCCTGCTTTTTCCTCAACTTGGAGGGCCTTGAGGACATGCAGTTTCCGAGCATGGCACTGAAGAGCAGCATGCAGTGCTCCGAGTGTTTGGTCCCCACACCCGAGGCAGTTGAAGCGTAGGCCTGTGACACTTAGGGAGGGTGCTCCATTGTCACCTAAAGAGGGTGCATCCATGCATGCTAACGCCTCCTGTGAAGCCCGTTAATGCACACGTGTGGGAAGGGTAATGCGTGAGAACAAACTGACAGCTTCCATCCATTTATTTACGGCCTTTTAATACCAAGTTGAATGCATTTCTCAAGTAAGAATTTATAAATCTGGCAATTTATAGAAAAAAAATAAATCACAGCTTCACAAAAAAAAAGCTAACTTTCAACAGTTTGCCCCCTCCCCCCCAACACGCAGTTTACAATATTTCAGCTATGTTGGTAGAAAGTTAACAGTGCTGTGAAATTCTTAAAAAATACTTGCACCGACAATTGAAAATAAAATAATGATTTTTACTCCGTGAAAAAGTAATAGGGCTTGTGTTTCCCAATAAAAGACAAATCAGAAAAGCAGCAAAAAAACACCCTTCCTACCTATTAAAGTGTTACCCTTCTGCCCTGCCACATGCAGCACTGGCAAAGGCAACACGCTGACATTCATCGTTCCCGGGTTCAGTGGTTTTGGCAAGAAGTGATACTCAGAAGACCAGAGTCTGAGGTGCATGCTGCCCTTGCCCTGTGCGCTCCAAAGGCTGCTGGTACTCCTGTTCCTCAGGGTAAGGTGGGATCAGCAATGGCTCCCAGTAAAGGTAAAGGGGTACAAAGGTTTTCCTGTGGGTTCACTGTTTCTTCACCACTCTGATACAAAGTGGAAAACCCGGCAATTTTAGTTGTCACACCTCACATAAGAGGTACGGAGTTTGAAGGATGTTGTGTTGTCCCCTGCGCACAAGAATCTCCACTGTTGAATTTATACATGCAACCACAGGACGAAAAATATTCCTTCTCTAACCTCTAACTCACAAGTCACATTTTCAAAGGTCATTGCACTTGAAAACAAAAAGGCAATTAATATGCATCGGATATTAAATATATTGTACAGACCTGAACTCCTGTGCAACCCGTTGCTTCAGACGCACGCACACTTAACATCTTTTTAAAAACTAAGCTTCTACTCCTAGTTTAACAGAGACAAACCAACTTTGCTGAAGACTATTTAAAGACAAAAATCTTTAAGAAGCAGCACACACACAAAACGCTCCCTTTAACTCCTAGTGCATTTAAACACATCCTTGAAGTTCTCCGTGTTGCTCCCACATTTCACCTGTTCTCTACAGATGAAATGGCACTACAGGAGAACCCGTTCTCCCTGGCCTAACCAGTAAGGCTGGCGCTCCTCACGCTGTTGGTACCAAGGGGAAAGCTGAAGGTAAGATTGTTGCATCGCTCCTTTTCCTGTGGAGGACAAAAAGTCCAAAGTGGAGGCAACTCGGTCGTCATGCACGTTGCCTGCTGAATTCCAATGGCCCGTTTCAGGTGCCAAGTGCTCACCCTTCCATGCCAGGGCTTTGGGTTGTCCCAGCACAGTCTGTGACAACTTGCCGTTAAAACTATGGACGTGGAAACCGAAAGGGAGATTTTTTTGGTCCCTGAGATATACTAAATGAGAATAAAAACCTAAAACACTAATATTTAATTTGGAGTGGACCCTCTTCAAGGAAAACTAAGTTAAGCTTCAACTTTCAAAGATTTAACAAGTAGTTGCTAAAATATTCTCAAGCAGGATGACAGAATACGTGCAGTATTGGTCAAGAAAAGTGCACTGTACAGAGCAGTTGTAAGTTACCTCTTGCTGAGGACCAAGAAGCTGTCCTGTCAAGAGCACGCTGTATCAGATTTGTCTTTCCAAGCTAACACAAAAGCATAAGAACATGAAACATGGCCTTAACCAAAAAGTCTCCTTGCTCCTATCTCCTTAAAGGTACCACTGTGGGACTTAGTGTCTTACGTACTTGTGACAGGCAAACACCAGGAGCCAAACCGAACTTATTAAACTTGTGATTGACCGTTTCAGTACTAATCTATTGATGACATCAGCAACCTCGTTGTTGCCAAGCTGGTGGCGATGTGCGCTACTGAGAATACATTAAAGGGTCTGTGCCATTGAAGGTGTTTCAGACCAGTGACCACTACAATAGAACATCTTTGGCAACCACAGACATACCATAGGTAATTCACAGCAGCTGGAAGAATCCTTAAGATGCTTACAAACTTCTACAGTGCATCACTCACTCTCTGCAGTGTGTTGTGTAAAGTACCCCAGCCCCAAAAAAGGAAGGCTAACCATCTGACATTACCTCAGAAGTTGCAGGGTTTTGTTATACAGAGCTAGGGCTTGTGAAATGTTAAAGAATGTGAGACAGCTCACGAAAAGGCCTCCAGTGCAGCTGGGGTTGATAGGGAAGGGAGGAAGAATAATGAAGGGCCAAAGACTTAAGTTTCAGTGTACCACTGGGAGGTTACTCAGAGACAGGCAACAGTCAGATTCATGAATGGATTTAGTCACACGAGCAGTATAATCACATTGGTGGTGGAATATCTTCAGACAACGAAAAGAAATGAAACAGGAAAAATCAGCTTCATCCAGAGAGTCCACTAAGTAGTCTCATTTCCCTTAAAAGAGAAAGAAGGTGTATTAGTAACATTGAATTTTCTCTAAAACATTAATAACACTCTATAACAGAGCTGAGCTGTAAAAGGAGTTTGGTATAACTTTTTTGTTTTCAATGAATGCAATTCTAAATTAGATGTATCTTGTGACACCAGATAAGCCAGCACTTAAGTGTGTGGGGTGTGCATATAGCAGTGGACAAGAGATGGGTAAATTTTTAACAAGTAGAAGGAAGGTACTCAAAGGTTTTTTTATTTTTTTCCTGAATACAAGCTCAGCTTTTGAAAGTTTAGGAAATAGTGTTGCAACTAACTTGCAGAACTGCAAGACGCCTTATTCTGGGAGAATAAAGTCAAAGGACTCTATACCCCAGATGTCATGTATGATGCTGCACACGGTGAATCCTCACTTATACCCCCCTTGAGAGGTGGCAATTCAAGAATGCAAAGGCATTTCTTTAAATTTGGGTCTAATAAATGATGGTATCACTCTCAGTTAACTCCCACCCCTGAAAAAAGATCATAAAATAAGGTACAAATAACTGACCCGATTTTGATGAAATTATGAGATGGCATCATGAAATACTGTGTTGTTCTTTACACCCAGTCATCAGGGGCCGCATGAAAAGGTGGTTAGTTTAGCAGTTTGGTAAATGGGTTTTTGCCACGTTAGTGCTTCTCTGTTCTGCCACAGCAGATTTTCCCTTCGCATTTCAGTAGCTGTAAAATCACAGCCCTGCCCTACAGAGACCCGTTCAACAACAGCACTGTTGCCATGCAAGACTTACTGCTGGTTCAGCACATGAAGGATGAATTCAATCCTCAGCAGATTCAATCCTCAAACCTACTCTACTGATGACTGCGTTGGAGTTCCAGTGTTTCATTAAAAAATAAAATGTAACAAATTAATTAATGGACTTCTTGCACTGAATTTGAAGGCAAGTCTGGTCAGCTAGTTCTGGCTTTTAAAAGCAAAAGGTTATTTACCTGAGTAAATGCTTAAGGGGGAAGCAGCTCTGCTCTGTTCAGCAGCACAAATTCTATACCACCCATGTTCTACCTACCCTTACACGCAGGTGAACAAAACTACCACCTGTACATAATTTTTAAAATGAGTAAGAGCTGGAAGTTTCTTGCAACTTCTCCTGTCCCAAAGCTTACCAGTATGTATATCAAATATATTGGCATATAAAGTAACGACATTGGCATGTATAGTAACTGTATCTACAGTAAGGGTAACTGTAGCAATAGTTATTGTTATCTGAAAACAAGGGCAAAAATAGGTTCTGAAGGGCAGAGTGAGTTGAGATGAACGTTTGCCACTTGCAGGTCAGAAAGGCACTGACAGCTTTGGGAAGGGAGAAAAAAACCCCATTTTTTAACAATTTCCAGCAGTACAAGTTTAGATATGTATATGCAGGTTACTGATTAGTTGATTTTAAAAGGCAATTAACCCAGAATTGAAGTTGCTTGTTATTGATCCTCATATTATTTCAGGTATCCTCCATGTGGTGAAGAACCTGACCGGGAATTAATATTCAAGTTGCTTAGTTCAGCTTGTTAAAAATTTACCCACTTATTCACAGCTGGTTTTATTTTATTCTTCATAATCAAGATTGTTCTCATTCACAGATACATTCCAGAGTTAGTCAATCAATGTAAATCCATTTGTTCAATTAGATTTTTGCCTAGCATTTGTTTGCTTGATTTTAGTTCTCCTACAGGCTCAGACAGTCTCTTCCATGCAAGGAAAATTACAATTGAATGGTTAATTCAGGTTGAATGAGTAGAAACAAAATACAAACACATCATCACAGAAGCATGCAGGAGTCCTCAACTGTCTGTTCAATTAACACCCCCCACCCATCCCACCAAAAGCAAAACAAAGGAGACTAAACCACCACCCCAAAAAAGCTTACTAAGCAGCAACAATGGCTACACTGTACATGTGGGGGGTTTTGAATGAAATTATGAAACACAACAACAAAAAACAAGTGGTATCAGCATATAAACTTATTTTTCTAACGGTAACAGTATCTTAATGAAATGCCTTTCTTCGGGCATAAGTAACTAACACCATCATCCATATTAATTAATGAACTTTCTTTCTAAAGAAAACATACATTAATAGGTTGAAGATGCATCTTCATTGCATATGCACACAGTCCCTTTCCCCAGTTTTGCAGATAGGCCTTTCAGGGTCTCTTCTCTTACACAAAGGGAATTCACTTATCCATCAAGAGCAAAGTACAAAAAGAATATTCTATAGATTTAGTAGATGAAGATTTCTAACCACACAATAGTTTCAAGGGGATCAGACGGGGTGCATGAAGCCTTTCAGGGACAGAAGAAAAGTTTTCACTTTATTTAAACAAGATCCTCAAAGTTATTTTAAATATTATGAGAAGAAATACAGGATAAAGGATGGAACCTTATTCTAACTGCAATGCACACTGCAACGAAGGCAATGCCAAACTCTGCCAGGCTGCTCAAGCCTATTTCCCTTTTATGAACAGAGTACAGTCTCCATAACAGGTCAAAGGGAGGGGAGATTTCAAGGTTTCATGTGCACCAAGTAACTATCAATTTCACGGCACATGAGGATGGGTTCAAGATGTCCACTTGGTTCCCTTAGGCACCATGTATCTAACACTTGTGTGCATGAACAACAAAAAGCATCAGTCATTTTTGCTAAAAATAAACAGATGGAATAAAGAAACCCAACACTTAAACCGGTGCAGACAGCTTTTAAAGTGATCTAGTTCAAATAATAACTAACCTGAGACGTACTTTGCTCCGATTAACATTATCATGCTACTCATAATAAAAAACCCCAAAGGCAGACTACAGAAGATACTAGTGTCACCTGATGTCATCCAGGGGTGGGTGTTTCCAGTCAAGCAAATCAAAAGAGAAATATATATAAATTGCAATGTATGTGTTAAAAATCATATGAACAGCAAAAAGTAACAAATGTAGTGACATTTGCAGAGAAACTCAAAAAGATTATGCATAACCCCCACAATAATTCAAAACAGACTCTCAATCTAAGAGTTCAAATCCAAATTCCACTGTTAGCACTATTACCTAGGTTCAGCCCATTTCTAGTATTCTTCAATCTTAAATACTCCCAGCAGCAGAAGAAAAAGTTTCAAAGCAAGAACAAAGGAAATCAACATTTCTACTCCCGGGGTTAAACCAGATAATCACTGAGGGTACGTTTTGATGAACGTATCCCTTTTTACATGTGCTGAAGAACAAGATCTAGTTTTATTTCTGAAAGGCAGAATTTTCTATCCTTCAATAGGAAGATATATAATACACATCAAGCACTTGGAATTTTAGGATACATAACAGAGAGCTTAGATGTAAGGCAACTAAGTCATAATGGACAATACTGAAGTGAATCTTGTTCCTTGTGGTAAGTTACTTATTTCCCTTCCAAATGTCCTTGACAGAAGTGTGTGTATAACCATGGTGTTAAATAAAATGCTGAAGACAACATGCTGGATGGTAAAAGGAAAAATTTTCCTTTAGTTTTCAAGAAACTAAATTGAAGTAAGAGATTTCTTGTAGCTTGAGGGCTGCAACTGTGGATTGTGGGGGCAGTTTACATTTTAATAGTTTTTATTCTAATAGTTTTTCCAATAAAAGGGAAATGAAATTAAGATAAGGCCCATAAATGATGTGTTGTGGGATGATTTGGGACTAAAAACCTATCCTGAAATAGTGCTGAAATATAAATTCAAATTATAGATCATAGAAGACTGCAGGTTTTATTTAATTCAAACCTGACAGATGAAAAAGCCCTCTACTTCAAAAGAAATACTTTGTTCAGTCCCTCAAAAGCAAATGTATATTCTTTGTGAACAATAGGCCTATGAAATTCTTCACTTTATGGTAGCTTCACGGATTTTGATGTGGCTATCACTCTCACCTTCCTACACAGCAAATAATAAAGCCAAGATATAACAAGAAAAATCCCAGGATGAAACTTTCCTCCTTTGCAACATGAGGTTATAGTATAAGAAAGTTTATGAAGTCCCTGCACTGCCTTACAGTTATGCTGTATCTCTTCTTCCAGGTAAGACTGTTTTTAATTTGTAAGCCATTCTGCAAAACCTGCAGTTTGGCTGGATTTAATGTCCCTTGTTTTTAAAGCCCTAAAAGACATTGCTCATGACTTCCTTTCAAGAGGAAGGCCTATTTATCTGTTTTCCTGTTTTGTTTCCACAGTGATTTTAAGTAACAATTTTTAAATCATCATCATAATCTGGAAATGGTACGAAAAGAAATAGTCACCAAACTCAAGATTAACTACTTAGGCTAACTGGCTACTAAATAAACTCCACCTGCATTAATTTCTGGTTTACCATTTGAAGGAGATTCAGCTGTCTCCCAGCCCATAGATTTCATTACAGCTTTCTTCCATCTGGCGTAGCGACATTCACTTTCTGAAATGGAAAAATCAGGGAGCAGAAAAGCCTCTCAATGCATATGAATACAACCACCAGTATTTAAGAAGCAAAGACACCAATATGAGCTTTCCACTCTTTTGCACAGTGTAGTTTATCTACACAGAGCAAGTGTTGTAAAATGCTGGTTTGAATTTTAAAAAAAGAGAAACAACTCCTAACCCCAGTGTTATACAGAGGAAGGAGAAAGAAACCTTAAAAACAATTTTCTGCATGTTCACCAATAAGATTTACAAGTAGGAAAAAAACAAAGCAACTGTTATTCTTGTAGAAGCTCTTCAGTGTTGGAAATACTGTCTTGAACCAGCAGTTATAGCTGTAATCATAATCAAAACAGGAGGATAAAATCCTGTACCAGAAATTAAGAATTGAAAAAAAAAACAAAAAATGGATTTGTATTACACATGGATTATTTATGTCATGTACATGCTTTCCATCTCTAGAAGCACTTAAGAGCTGATGAAAAACATAGCTAAAAAAACAATGGTTAATTTAGGCTTTTTAAAGCCAAAAAAAAGGTCTCCAAGAAAGTCAGTCAGTCCTTCTACATCTGTGAAAACTCGCAGCACAGCAGCTTTGGGAAACATCTTTGTCAGTAAAACCCTTTCAAGATTTCTTTGAGTTTATTTGCTATAAATCAAAAGCTACTCTCTGCAATGTCCAGTGCCAAGCTTCTTTCAAAAAGAAGAAAGAAAAAAACCCAAAACCCCAACCACATTCCCCTGTGGGGTTAATGCCGTTTTAACCATTTTCCAGTCTTACTCTACGTCAATAAATGGACAAAACAGCAAGTGGAACACACTTTTCCCTAAACCAAACAGTACAATGCTGATCTCCAACATTTGTGAGAATCCTCACATATAGCTGGTTTCATATCAGTTTGTTAGAGTGCGACAAAGAATAAACCCAATCTGTTGGACATAAGATACTAGGTTGGCAATGCTGCAGATAATATGAAAGGGCCTTACCCTCCGGGTTGATCTGTGGTTCAAATCGTTCACATGTCACTGCTGTCAAATCTCCAGGGTTCAGACTCCAAATTCCAACTCCTTCTGCAGCTCCTGCTGCCATAGCAGCCCCTAGAGCTGTTGTTTCAGGCATTGATGGCTTTACTGAAATAAATCAGAGAGGCCATGTTGATTTCTAATCAGTCACCTTGACGACATCAGAACTAAAGATTTACATATATATGTGGAATTATACATATTTTCTACAACTGCTATATGTTTCCTTTAATTTTACTGACAGCAAACCCCACTTTATTGCCATTCACATGGTTATGAGGCTAACCACCTATGAGTCACCCAAGCCTTTGAAATAATCAGATCACTATGTCCTTCAAGCCTGAGTCATGCAATTACCCATTTTCATAACACTTACAAGGCTACTGACCTCAACCATCAGTTTCCTTAGAGTACTTCTGTTAATAATATACTATTTTTTTGTCTTCTCCCTCCCCAAAGCTGTGATCACTTGCTAAGTTATCAGTCTTGTTTGCATGCTGTAGACGTTGTGGTATTAAAAGTATTTCTATTTAGAAAAGGCATCTTGGGAGAGGCTATACACCTGTCTTTACTACCTTTTTGCCTTCCACAGAGCCTACAGAAGACCATCTCACTCCCAAGATGTCAATGGTAACGCTGTTCCATCTAGAACTGCTTGCCTCTGTGCTTCAGGCAAAGGAGCCTTTAAAATCTGATTTTATTGATCATATCTTTTCATCTGCTAACTATGCATCTGCACTGATAGGATGGGCTTTGTGTATTATGTATTATTAATTATGTATATATTATGTATTCTGTAATATCTCCAGAGTTAAAACATTTCCACTGAAGTGTCTCACTTTGATGCATAACAGACAACACAATGTTTTTCTAAATGATTTACTAGAAGCTGCATATTAGGCAAAATTATTACATTTATGCAGCAAATTATCAGTCTTCAGTATAGACGAAAGTGTGTAATATCCTGATGTTACTCAGTGACATACTGCGTCCTTAAGAATGCTAATGTACAGCTCACTATAGTCAGCAACTTTGGATCTGCTACAGGTGTTAAAACATGTCTTCAAAAAGATGAACCCTTTTCACCGATGCTGAAATGCTCCTGATTTCAAGTGAGGTCCTTAAAGAGCTTTACTGTATTGAAACACATCCTTCAAAAGCGAAAAAAAAAACCCTTTCTAATCATTCTAGGGCACTTCTGTGAAAGCAGCATTACATGATCGCTTCTCAAATGGCTGCACCACTGTTGGATCAGAATAACGGTATTGTAAACTTTCATTTGCCTCAGAGAGGAACGACCTCGTTTGGGTTTGTATTTCCTGTCTGCAAGCCAAGAAAAGGGGTCTCAAGGTTCCCCTTTGGTTGTCACATCTATTCCCTTCCTTGTTGCTACTGTGGGGGAAACAGAACGGGCCGTGTGCTTCGTGGGTCGCCTTTTACATGGCAAATGGAACCGATGGCTTGTGCAGGCAAGGCACACAGAGAAAAGGGTGTTTGCTGGAATGCAAAAGCAAAACATGAGCAGCAGAGGTGCAAAGCTCTGATCTCCTCTGAACACCAATCTCAGGACCGACATGTTGCAAGAGAGCATTAATTTCACTGACTTAAAAATGGGTAGATGCTTAGAAATTGATATGACAGATATCAATGTCGCACCGTCATAGTGCTGTAATATTTCAACACAAGAAAAAAGTCAGTGATTCTCTATGAAAGTATATCTCAAAACTGGATGCAAGGCTTAAAAACTTTCTCTGACAAACCCCCAACATTCTCAAGCAGTAGCAAAAGATCAGCAACAACACAAGCCATCCAATTTGCCCTCAGCCATTACAAACCAATGTTGTTTTCACCTTTAAAAACAGGAGTTGTAATTTCATCTCTTACCTACTGGAATACAGAGAATGTCTGCTTGGAGTTGCATGAGGAGTTTGTTAGTAGTCATTCCTCCATCTACTTGTAACTGATTTAGTGGTATCCCAGAGTCCTTGTTTATGGCATCTAAAAGCTTAAGTCAGAGTAATATATGTTAATTGCAGAAAAATCATGGTAGCCTCTGAGTGTAAAATACTGATAATTCAGCATTAGCTGAATTCCCCTGACTTACCTATCAAGACAGCAAAACAGGTGTAATGACAATAGTGTTTGTTTAATATACAGTAAATGCATTCTATTTATTACAGAAATCCCATCATCCCAGGTGATGTTTCTCCTTTGAAGTTCTCTATGTAGCCTACCTGTTACCTATACAGTCTGAGAGGAAGAGTCTTGAGACAAACTGATGACAACTACAACATTTATCCAAGCTAACAAAGGAATAAGTAATACTCAGTCCTTTAGCTGATTACAGTTTCTCTAGATGCTTTCTCTAAAAGGTTTGAACTGGCAATCTGGAAGACACTTCAGTAGGAACTGATGAAAGTTGAACTGTTTTGAAAGAGCAGACACTTGCTGTATTTTCATATAGTTGTTGAAAATTGAGAATTTTACACAAGATAGACTGCAAAAATAACTTAATAGTGTAATTTTTTGTAAAATTATATTCCTTCTTTTGGGCACAACGGATAGCTGAAAATAAATGAAAAGTGTTAAAAAGTTTGTAAGGGATAATTAACTGCTACTTATCAACATGTTTTTAAGAAGGTTTCCTAAAAATATAAGATTTATCTCAAAACTGTGCTATTGGTAACACCAAGGTATTACCCTAAAATCACCTAGTAAAAGCAGAATAGTGGGGTTTCTTGGGTTTTGTAAAAGCACTCAATAAAATGTCTCATTTCCAGTTTTTAAGACTATTGCATAATTTTTGTTGACAAAGTTAGCCATTAGGTAGTGCAGAATGATTTTCTCTGTAATTTTTCAATTTATTTGAATAAAAAAAGAGGTGTGCTTTTCTCAGCTTTAAATGACCAAGTAACATAGACTGCCAAAAAGACCAAAGCTACAACACATTCTGTGTGGTCTGTAGTTCACCAAGCACCCAGTTATGCAATCCTTACTGGGAAAAGCCAACACACTTTTAAAAAAGAAAAAAATTGTAGGTTTGTAAGGTAGTAAAAGCTATATAGACATGAATTGTCCAGAAAATTCTACTTACTCCCAGAAAGTAAGTCAGTAAGGTTTCTTACCAGAAAAATCTTTAAAGGAACTAAAAGAACAGACACAGGATAGGTAATGGTTAAAAATTAGGAAGTTAAGGGCCAGTTTTCAAGCTGACAGCATCTGTCCATGAGCCTGGACTGTTCAATACATTAAAAAGAACCTGGAAAAGAGGGTTCACCAGCACAGCAGCAAATTTTGCTGGCAGCAGTATGAAGCTGTAACTGCTCTCCACCATTTGTTTCCTTCACATGTATTATTTTACGCTTGTCTGTGGTGATTTCACCTGTCTTTTTTACTGTTCATAACTTCAGTAGTGCCTCTCAGCATTACATACACATACTGTTTCCTCCAACAGTGGCTTTGTTTACCACTGTGCAAGAGGATGTTGGATCATATTGTGCACTCAGGAAAGATTAAAAAACCCAAAAGAATACTAGAAATCAGGAAAGGATGAAAGAATAAAGCAAATCATGGTCATGCTGCTGTTATCTCCATTGTACTGAGGTTGGATGGAGAGTAAGGTATCCAAGTACTTAAGTGTTGCCTAATGACAGTATTGTACAGCACTTAGATTTGAAAAAAAGCTTATTTTTCCATAATGCCTGCTGGAAGTTAAAATGTAACAGGGATCACCTTTC
Organism: Hypotaenidia okinawae; assembly: GCA_027925045.1. Lineage (NCBI taxonomy): Eukaryota > Metazoa > Chordata > Aves > Gruiformes > Rallidae > Hypotaenidia > Hypotaenidia okinawae. The sequence goes on from BSDF01000001.1 coordinate 126,843,331, forward strand.
TGCACAGGGGAAGAGCTTTTTGGATACCAAGGACCAGAGACTAGAAGGATTGGATGGCAAAATAAAACAAGGAAAAACTCCAATGAACATAAAATTTGAGGCTTTTTCTGAAGGATGTGAAAGATTTACATTTCAACTAGAATTAAAGCAAAAGAACTTTCTTTCTGACAGGACAGAACTAACAATGTATCACTGAAAAATGGACATATATTAAGTCTTATGTCACTAGGACTTAATCTGTTAATTTAAGAGTGCATAGAGACCTGATCAGGCACTTCTGCCATAGTGATAAAAGCACACTGACTAAAGCACGAAGAACTATTAGATCCTTCAAAAAGTTACCTTCACCCTTACTCAGAGAGCCCTACTCCCCTTCCTCCTACTTCCAGCCACATGCCCTGTCCCTTTTTCTGACATTTGCTACACTCCTTTGTGAGGCAGCTGAGGTCATTCATCCAGCAGAAAAAAGAAGTCCAGCAAAAAGAGGGATAATATTCTGCTGGAAAGTTCACTGAGCTGTCACATGAAAGGGAATGGGTGGGAGGAGGGACAAGGAAAGAGAAGAGCAGATAACAAACTGGATTATCATATCAGTTCCCTCTAACTTTACCCTGACATGTAGTACCAGAATTAGAGATACATACTACTTCCAAGCTCCTTCATGACTTGCTGGGAATGTATGAGGCTGTTAGCACAGCTTCAAAAGCAGATGTCTGGGTGAAATTTCTGTCTGTCTTTTCCAATTGAGTACTTTTTACTCAATGTCATTACAGCTGCTTTCCTCCTCTCACACAGTTTTAGCTGGGTGCTATTTTAAAACTCAGTACATTCAAATAACAGCATTTTAAATACATGCAATCAAATTAAGATTTGACTGTCACCCTTTGGGGTCTGGGGATTTAATTTTCTCCTGTATTTGTATGGAACATGGGGAGTGTAAATGGATAGTAGATGGTGACATAAAGATTCTAACGCTGACAACATACTGATACCATATTTCATTTCATTGGAGGATTCATTTCTTCTGTGAGAATTCATGTTTGCTGTTGCAGAATGCCAGCTAAGGCAATACACTCTGTAACGGGCAGGAAGTGAATCCAGACTTCCCTTGGTATGTCTGTTGCTGTCTTGCTTTACCTCATTTTTATTTGGAAGCAACGTATGCTGTCTCTGTCAGAGCAGACAATATAAAATGGGGTCTGCTGCACTAACGGAACTTTTTAGTGATGGCATTGTCATTTTACTGTTGCTATGTTCTGCCTCTCAAACTACCTGCAGAACGCGTTCACCTTATTTTAAGTGCTGGTAAGAAGGAGCTTTGCCACCCCAAAAGAATGTACCACCCAGCCACATCATTGTAACTGAGCCCACAGGAGCAATTCTTCAACATCAGCACCATGTAAATAGAGGAATAGCATCCAAGTACAATATCAAGAGTATGATTGATCTTCATCAAATCATTTCAGGCCTGAAGAGCTAAGGTCCCTGTTATCAGAGTAATTTACAGTGAGTTGAGAGCCCGATTTGCCTTTACCTCTCGTGTTTGGAAGCAGACCGCTTCTAGTGCAGCAAAGGCGATGTGGTTTTTATTTGTAAACTGAGTAAGGCCACAGATAATACTGTTGAAGAGAAAAGAAAAAACAGCACAAAAAACCAAACAGTTAAAACATCCTTCTTTACCAGATACGCCCTTAGCAGATGCATATCAGATTTAGGTCTTCTAATTCAAAGCTCAGTCAGTTCCATCGCATGAGGACTGCTTTTTAATACTAGAAAGCTTGTTTCTCTCTAAATTCTCCCAGTCTTCTTTTCCTGACAAACGTGCTTTCAGTGTCCCATCAATACAATTAAAATTTTACTGGCAATCAGCTTGCAAACGCATATTCACCTATACATACACAAACACATAGATGAATTCTAGTCTTCCTTTAAGAAAAGGAAATTATGATCAAGGCTACTTTTTCTTTAAAGAAATAATATCACCTATGACTAAAATCTTAATAAATACTCTACTGCTTTCAGTTATTAAGGAAAAGCACTTCTGCACCTTCAAAGAGATTTTTGGATATGGAAATCATGCTACACATAACTGAGTTATCTGAATTCTGTCAATGTACTCTGAACTGCAGAGCAAACAATCATTATTTTATTCTATGAGGAACAGCAGCATACTACACAGAAACCCTGCTGTATTTGGTTCTGGCTACATGCAAATTCAAAGATATTAAAGGACATTCATTTAGTTCATTCCAAAGGACAGCTTTTAACAGTTAAAAAGTAAAGCACTGTGATCTGAAAAAAATGCAAATCATCTAACAGATTTTTTTTTCCTTCTTTTTACTTACAAAAACTATCTTAATTCTAAGCATGCAACGACTCGAAGCCTTGGGAACTAGGCATTAAGACTCCTTTTCTCACTTTAGGAAAGCTATTTTATATTTAAATTTTATATGCTTCTGTGACTCCCATGGCATGTTGTGATTCCAGCAACTACAGGCAAGCTCACAACAGCAGAAAAGCCAAATAGGTTTTATTGTTTGAATTAGTAGTTCTGACTAGTACTAGTACTTAAGTCATAACAAGCAGGAAAGAGATTGGAAGGAGAGGAGAAAAAAGTGTTCAGTAGACTGGAAAGCAAGCTGGACTTAAGGGGAAAAAGAATGAGGACAAAAGAGGAGGAATTAAGTAGCTGGTATCATATGAGAAATGCAGCAAACATGGAAAACTGAGCTAAAAAAGACCCCCTTAATCTGCACTAAATTCTTCACTTTCTACCGTTATTGTCTGACAGCTCAAAGATAGGCAGATCTCCTCCTTCTCAGTGAAATGAAAATCCTTTCATAACCAGAAATGTGTGAAGAAAAAAACCTGGCCCCATGATTGGCAAGAATGATGGAACTATCTTGTACTTGGCCTCTGAAATGCACAGCCCAGACCAAATGCTTTCCCCTGTCCCCTGCACCCGTTTTTTTGGAGGAGGTAGGGGGAGGAGAGTGGGCAGCTGAGCTAGCTAATCCTGCCTTTTCTCCCATTAGCAATCATTGTTTTGAACAGATTAAATACAAAAGAGAAACGGAGTCATTCTTGAAGATACCACAGGGAATGATATATCCAGACACATCAAGGGGATAAAAAGAACAGTTTCACATACCTGGAAGAACAAGGGATAATATTTATAAAATCATCAAATCTCTATTTAGTCAGATCCTTACCCCCTTGCACTGGGTTCCCAGTATGGTGCATACAGTCCTGAAAATGCTGGCACAAAGTAGCAGCCATAAGAAGTCCCCACTTCCGCAGCCAGTTTTTCTAATGCACAAACACAAACAGTCTCCTCAGCATTTCACAACTCTAACAACACTTCACTATGACACTTAAAGGCATTATTATTCAAATAGGGAAAAATAGTCAGAGTATGTTATGCAGCTACAAAAATAATCAAGCCACTCAGGATTAGAAAATACGAGGAAGTGACACCCTGCTCCTCATTAACTAGTTGTCCATTTGTAACTATGTGAATGGAAGATGGGGCACAGGGAGCTGTTGGAAATGTAAAATGAAAAATAACACTGAAAAACAAAATCATGCATGCAATATTCTGACCTAGATCCTGTGAGGTTTTCAAAAGGCAAATAATACAACCCTCAAAGCAGTCCAAAAGGTCATGATTTACTTGAATTTAAGTCAAGGCAAGTGAGTGAAACTGGATCAAGACCAAAGGGAGTTAAGAACTACATTCCCATTAATTTCAAATGGATTTAGAGTTCTAAATTCTCATCTTATGTATATAATCACAAGGCCAGCTACAAGGAATTCTAAGTTTCTTAATATCTGAGTAATACCTTTCCCCAATATTAAAATATTTGTAATTTTATTCAAACATCTAGAACTGCAAAGGAAGTAATGCTAATGTGCAGCTCCTTCCTATAGCAAGAAAGAAAAGTATTTTTTTCTGCTTTTGTAAATTTCTTCTGTTTGCACTCTTTAGAGAAGTACAGCAATAAAGAAGTAGGAAAAGCTACTCAAAAAGTCTTTTTAAGGTGTCTCTTTCATATAGAATCCACTTTAAAAAGGAGTGAAGGGAGAAGGAAGGGCATGTTCAGACAAACAGATGATGGAAGTCCCACATGACCTTAACAACAGTGGCAAGATTGAAGTTCCTGAAACTCAAACCTTACAAAGGTAGAGACAAACTTCTGAAGCCAAGAGTTACTGCAGTGTTGCGAGAGGTGGCTAATTCACATGACAGTACTTGATTCTATGATATTCTCCTTGTATGGTCAGTGAAGATTTCTTACAGGAAAACAGACTGATGCTTTAAGTTTTTTACTTGTTCTTTCAAGTCTTACATAAAATTTGAATTCTAAGTTTTTCCATCATTGAATAAGATATCAAATTATTAACGAGTTCCTTTTTAATCCTAAATCTCATTAATCCAGTCGCTTTCAAACTATTACACTTGCATGCCTCCAACATTCTCTTGTTTTGAAGTTTGATATAGTCCTAGTTTCTATAATGTCCCACACCAGCTTTAGCTTAGCTCAAGCAGAAAACATCAGCTACCCCAACGCTAAGGGATTACTTCTTGTCTGTCTCTATTGTTCCTAGCCAAAAGAGATTACCATCCCCCACAATTCCTTTATGAGGCGGCTTTGCAAACTGAGGCCCTAAACTCAATGGATATGAAGCCTTCTACATAAATCGTTGCATTTTTAGGGCCTCAGGTTCTGATGTTGATGATGAGAATGAATATGTAAGTTTAGGATCAAATATGCTCTGGCTTCTGTATTAGAAACTTAAAATATTCTTGGTTCTGGAAAATTCAGAATTGTACACTAGCAGGAAATATACTCTAAGTATAACATATTCTGGAATAGCAGCTTGCTATGGAAACTACTAAAAAGTACAGATTGCAATAGAATAAAGCTGACAAAGTCTGTACTGATATGCTGTATTAAATACATATATCAATATAAAGGGATTGCATGGATGCAAATTGAATTGTTCAAACACAGCAAAAGGCATGCATATTCCATGTCTTTTTTACTTGAATATTCTGAGCTTTCATTCAACATTAAAGGCATCACAACTTTGGAAAAAGTGACTTAACAAACCTGAACAGCTCCAAACTGTGAATACTCACCAACTTCCTGTGAAGTCTTAACAATACCTAGATTGTCCCTCAACCAACGAACAACAGCACCGGCGATTGCAACAGATCCCTGAAGGAAACAAAATCACTACAACATTAGGAGACAACAACTTACAGCTTTGGCTTCCCTTTTAGAACGCTGAAGAGCAGGGGTAGCTTCAGCCTCCAACTGCAGGTTTACAGTCACAGCTTAATGTACTCCCAAGAATGCTCACAACCAAACCACGAGTTTCTTTGCAGCTGGAGACCATGTCAAAATGGTAGCCTGTTACACAGGCTCTAGGTAGAAAAGGTGCATATTGCACACTTTTTTTTTTGCATGGGTGGGGAGTTTCCATGACAGTTTGTAAGCAGTCTTCTTGTCTGTCTAATTTAGGTCTTCTCCTGCATATAAAGGTATGTGGTCCAGTAGCCACATCCTTCTTTTGCTGATAACTTAAGCATTTTATGCTTTGACTTAATAAAACAAGATTGATGAGGTCTCGTTAATCTAAATACAGACAGACAGAAAATTCACGTGCTTGCATTTGCCAGCAAAATTGCTCTGCTACCTCAGCAAATGGCTCTGAATGGCTCCATCTTATCATAGATAAATGATACAGCTCCCTTCTCACTCCAAAGTCCAAAGGGACTTCTCTACAAGCCAGTCCTAAGTCTATTAGACTAATCTTCAAGTAAAATGGGAGCAGCATTATATTTTCATTCAAAGCCGTTGCTAGAAGGAGCAGGGGTGTTCTCTAACCAGCTAGCTATCACAGTAACAAGATACAAATCTGATTAAAAGAAAAGGATGAATTCACATTTTTGCCTCTCTGGAAAGTGTCTTAACCAGTAGATTGTAGATGATTCTAGCATGGACATAGGAGAAAGGACACTGTATCTTCCATTGAAGACATTTCTTCAGACAATATCTTTAAAAGACTTGGAGATAAGGAAAAAGCAAAGTACCCATGCACAACTTTCATCATGCAGAAATACAAATCACTCTCAGGAAAGTTCCAGTTATTGCTTTAAGAACATGGGTAAAGAAATAAAAGATACCTCTTTCACACCAGCACAACGTGAACACCCCAAAGTTTGCCAGAACATGGCAAATGCAAGATCCACTTTTCTTAGAGAAGGAAAAGGCAATGAACACAACCTCCCACATCCTATTATAGCAGTGTAAGACACAAGATATTCCCCCAGAGAAGAAAATCCTATGTGTTGTCTTTGTCTGTTCACATGGAAAACACAGGCTCTCTACAAAAGCTCAACAGCAGCAGAGAATTCAGTATGCCTGTTTTGAGAATAACTAGTATATCGAGCCCACTAAGCAATACAGATAGAAGAATCATCATTCTGTTTTTCCTGATGAAGCTTTGGTGCCAAATAGGTGCTCAGCTGGTCTGTGCTTCAGAAGCAGAGCTTTAGAACAATGAATCCTGAACTTAAAGTAGAAATCCAACTTTCTACAGAATTTGGATGCTCTCAGAATTCTTTGGAGAACTGAGGTAGCAAATTCTGGAAGTAGGCACCTTAGTAGGCAAACAAATAAAAAGCCCAATTGTTAGAGGACTCTTGTCCCAGAAATTTGATTCAAGTTAGAGGTAAAACCCATTAGAATGAAATGAAAACAAAACACATTTAGTTATGACTTTTATTATGAGAGGATAACTGAAACACAAGGACTTTTTTCACCTCTTTTTAAAACAAATTTTAGAATATTTTTTCTTATCTATTTATAACATTTATGAAATATTTGAAAGTGTGCAACAGAAAAAATGTTTTAGCCATCATGCTAAAAATATAACTGATGCAATGTAGAAATAGTTTTATTATATTATGTGATATAGATTGGAGATAATGATAACCAAAAACCACACATAAGCCTTGAGGCACACAAGCTGTAACACAAAGCTCTTTTGATTTCCATGCAACTGAAGATAGCATAAGGATACTACAAAACAAGTAAACAAGAACTTCAAAAAGGAAGAAATCACTGGACTTACCTCTAGTGCATAACAAACAGGTTTGTCTCTGCCCAGTTTATAAGCTATTGTGGTTAGAAGACCATGCTCAGAAAACACAGACTAAATGGGGAAAGGGGAAAGAAAAGGTAAAGCATGAACAGAGGCAAAAAATATTAAAATAAAAATATTCAAATTGTAAGAAACAAGAGATAAAACCTTCACTGGAAAAAAAAATACAGAAATTTTAAACAAAGTAAATTATCAGTCACTCTAAAATAGACCCCTCAGACTACTGGTGTTAATTCTCATTTCCAGAAGCTGCCTCAGATTTTTCCAGTCTCCTTAGAGCAAAAAATTGGGGTCTTTGAATGAGAAGGAAGCCAAAGCTTCACATTATTAATTTAATTATAACTATAAAGAAACAATGGGAGAAAATGAGCAGAAATAAAATAGACAAGGAAAAAAGTATGTGGTTAGGTAACACAACATGCAGTACTTATGGGTGAGGTCAAGAAACATAAACAAGGAAAGAAAGAAACTTGCTATGAAACGTTCTTTTGGGTAACCTAAGAAGCTACAGAATGAAGACTTCGTGAAAGACCTTTAACAAATTATTACTTTCTATTCTTTCAGATTTCAGTATGCACTTTTCCTTACCTCTGGCAATATAATTGTTATTAATAAGTTTAAGAAAAGTTAATAGATAGTTGTACTCAAGAACTTTAAAAAAGATTGTTAAGGAAAAAAAATGAACAACTGAAAAATGCAACTGACCTTCTGACCTGTATTGCACAGCAAGAAACATCCTGTTCCGTACCTAGCAAGAAAGCAAAATAAGTTAAAAACAAGATGTTCAAAGGATAACCTGTTACTGCAGCTCATGAGTCCATGACCACTATTTGCCCCTTGAAGGTTGGCATTAACTAATGATAAAACCATGCTCAAAAGTTAATTTAAATGCAGCCTGCAGTTGAAAAAAAACTTAGTCCTTCATCTCGCTCTGGCTATTGCTTGTAAAATACTTGATCAAGGACCAAAAACTAAGTGAATTCCTCTTTGGTGGCAGCGTTTACCTACTTCAATTTAAGCTGATTATGAAAGCTACTTTATAAAATCAATATTTCACAATATTAAATTCAAGCTTTTTAAGGGGAAAATTTAGGAACCTTTATTCCTGTCACAAAGAAGAGGGTTTGCTTTAAACGTGTTAAGTTCAAAAATTTCTAAAAATGTTATGTTTCTCAGTTGAAGACCACATCACAAATATGTGTGCATATACACACATAAAAGGACAAAGTTTAATAAAAGGAGCACAAAATCCACTCTATTTAAGAAATGATAAGTTCCCTACCTTTTTAATATCCTGAAAATCAATATCTTAAAATAGCATTGACATAGTCTTTGGTTATATTTAGAATGAAAAAGGGTAAAGCAGTAACACAAATAGGTTAAAAAAAAAATCTCACTTCTGGTTTAGCTGGTTTTTTTTCAAAAGGTCTTTGGGTTATAAAAGTGTTTCCTATAAGCACACTTTGTGACAATATTACTTAGAACAATGTTTGTTTTGCTAAAATAGAAGGTCACTAACCATTCAATTTGTATATAAGCATAAAAGATAAAGTGAAGGTTAATTACAAAATATATAGATTTATATGTAATTAAATCCATGAAAGGCCCATACTGTGTATATACCTACATGCTCAGTTAAGCACATGGTTGTAAATGGAACGGCAAGTCATTTAAGCAGAGAGCTTTTTCTCATATGAATGTTTGATTACACCAGTTGCCCCATTTAACTGATCAGCTATTTTAAACAAGGGATGCTAAGACTAAGAAATAGACACACACACACACCCCAATGTAAAATTCCACACACTGAGCTGGACACAGGAGCAAAACAAAGCAGTGTGACTGAAAAGAACCTTTCCCATCTAGCAGTGCTTGGGGGGGTTGTCATTCAAGTCAATGTGGTCTAACTCACACAGCCTGTATTTGTTTGACTTTAGGTCACAATTTTAATGATACTGAAACTGTTTTAACCTGTGTTTTCCAGAGTTTAAAAATAAAAAACCTCCTGTCACACAGAGATATTTCCTCACAGTGACTCTGTTCCAAAACATACCTCACAAACCATGTAATTTTAGTATCTTTGCTATTTTATATAAAAGTCAGGACATTGTTTACTTTGTAGGTCAACACAGTTAAAAGGTAGAGCTGCAGTTATGTGGTAACTAAAAAGGCACTTGGCAATCAGCTTGAAAGAGAACATGAGAGTAAATTCAAAACAGAACATGGTGTTTATCTTAAAACTTTCACAATAACTTACGTATTTTTTGCCTGCCCATCTTGAAAACACATTTGCCCAACAAGAGCAGCAGACTGGTCACCCAAGCACTGAAAGGAAATATTTTTATTATAGTCTTTTAGCAAATGTCTGCCCATGAATCACATAAACGTTATAGCTCACGTTCCTTTTTTCATGTTACTATAACTCAAATCTCTTAGGATCCTGCAGGTAACTGAAAGTGAGGAAAAATCTAGAGAGACAACCTGTGCTTTTTACTATTTTTCTTTTACAAGAACTGCAAATGAAAGGTGTTGTGCTACTTAAGGTGAACAATTCAAAGAAATCAAAATTAAAATTTACTATCTTTATGAATGTTTTATTGGGAAAAGCTAAGAATCTGCCTAGCATTCCTGGATAACGTATATACCGAACTCTTCTACATATAAAGCAGATTGCTTCCATTTTGTAATGTTACTCCTAAGTTTGAAACATCACTACTACACCCATGCTTTAAAGCTGTCAGCTGTATTTGCACAGCCAGACTGTAACTTAATAATGAAGAATCCAGTCAAATAATAATTCAATTTCAAAAGTTTACTTTGGGTTTAACATGAAGTAAAAACCCATCAACGTAATTTGTATCAGGATTCACCCATCTTAAAGCAGGTAGAGAGATATGTTCATGCAGTATCAGGTTCTCATGCCAGAACCTGCATTGAAGTGGGACTTACCCCAGAAATTGGTACACCTGTCAAAGCGCCAGATTTCTGATACATAAAAGGAGGGAGAGAAAAAGTTCCAGATTAGTTTTCCACGGCTACAATTTAAGGCAATGGAAATGAAGCTAAACTTGTATGCTCAAAGGAAGACAAAGAAGGGTCACAGAAGCAACATGCTTCAGTTCAGGTGTACATTAAACTTCAGCTTAATGCACTAGAAGTTAGGTCATGACTAATACACTATTAAAGAGAGAGCAGGAAGTTTACAGGTATAGATTGTCACCTCAGTAGTTCTTAACATATATTTTGTTGAACTTGCAGTGTACAGAAAGTTAGGTTGAGTGTAACCCTGTGCAGTCAGTGCAAAAATGGTAAAGTGACTAGAACAAAACGTGACTGTGATGACATGCTAAGCAAATACAGAGGCCTCATGTTAAGATACAGCATTTTATGTCTCACAGAGAATTTCTTTCAGACACTACCACGTGGTTTTTCAGTTGCACTCTTCCAACACGTATCATAAGAAATTCGCATCCTGACAACGTTTACTTCTTTCTTTAAAATTTCTTTGTGCAATTGTGAAAATGCATTTTCAGTGAAGCCATGCAAGTGCATTTCCAATCTGAATATTTTTTCTGTCATTTTCATTTGAATTATTTTTTTCTGTCATTTTAATTTGAATTACCTGGATTTAAGGTGAATGAGTTTATAAATGCACTAAAAAAATCTCCACATGAATCTGATGTTTCACTTTAATAGAATGAAGATTTGTAAACAGAATGTCTCACTTTTCTCATGATTTCTTAAGATGAGACAGCCAACATTTATTAGCACTACAAAAAGAAATATTCAACAACTTGCAAATTAAGGCAAACACATACATGAAGATTAAATTTTAGAAACAACTTTGGCACAAACTGTAATTGTAATATCTCAAATTTGAAAATACCTGTCAAATTTATTGGCCTAGAAGGTATGTTTTTACTAATCCTGAAACCCATGGAAATGCACGGCATCTGATGAGAATGGATAAGCCTAATGGAAGCCTCTACTCACCAGGCTAGGACAGATTTTCTATAGTCAGCAAAAGGAAGAAAAAGAAACAAAATGGAAGAAAAGAGGAAGAGAAACAAAAGTTCAAATTTCAAGTGACCAGCTCTTCTGTTTCAGTTGCCAGGTAGCATCTTTTCCCCTTTATCTCACTCATTCAGCTTAATACAACTCACTCTCATCTGGCCAGTGAACAATGGTTTCTAATGGAATCTCCATTAGCAGATTTGCAAAAATACTTACAGTTCAGGCAAGCTATAGTTATGTTTTAAATAAAAATCTCAGAACTTGTCTTAATAACAAAATATCTGTATGTTCTTAGCATAGGGCAAACTGTGAGTAAACGGAATGCAAAATCACAACATCCAGTTTATCCAATTCTGAGGCTCTTAAGAATAAGTTAGATGCCACTGTATCAGAAGAGTTGGTGCTGTATCAAAGTACACTGAAAACCTCAGTCCTATGATAACAACTAATGATTTATTTCTAAGTAATACTCACAGATGTGTTGGAAGCAGTGTGATTAAAAAGACATCACAATGTTCCAAAATATTTTCTTTTTACTGAGTGCTATGTAAATATACAGAGCAAGGGGAGTTTATTTTTCAAAAAGAAGGCAATCTAAGGTGTTCCTTGTGATTTTTCAGTTCACAGAAATTGATTGATCAGTTACGTGGAAATAAGACATTACAAATCTTATCCAGTCTTCTTAGATCATGCAGACTTCCATAGCCACTTTCATCTATTCAACGGTACATGAAGAAAAAAATTGTGCTCCACAAATAGCAATCTCATTCTTTTACTCTACTTATTATACACTTCATATCAATGGGTAGTTTCTAAATGAATAATTATAATTTTAAAAAAATAAATTTTTTAACCTTATCAAAAACCTCTCCCATCTTGTTTCATCTCTTTGACAATTTAAAGAGAAAACAGATATTCAATCTCATGTAATATTACACAACTGTAGCTAATGACATATTAATCATAAATCAAACAATATTGGTATAGAAAAAGCTAGTAGTCCTTATTTATAAAAATTCTGTCAGATCATTATTGTTATATTTTTACAAAATTAACTTCACATACACACAAGAAAACATACCATCAGGCCATAAATCTCAGAGGAGCTTCGTACTTTTGGAAGTATTTCCATAGGAATATCAAAGAACCTGAACATAATACAAAATATTTTTTATATACGGTCAGTTTTAAATCAGAAAATATTTTACATTTCTTTTCTTAGATACTTTTAAAATGTAAAAAACAAAAACTAAAAAAAAGAACGTAGATTTCTAAGTTTTAATCTATCTCTGTGACCTGTTCCAGTATATGACACTGAATTACGGAGTAAAACAGTATATATTCGAGCATTTTGAAGTCATATCCAACTCTGTCATGTAGGAAGCCATTCCTTTTCCAACAATATCTTTGTAAGATTTTTGTTAATAATTTATATTTAAAATACAGACACTATCACTGTAACTGCCTTACAAATTTGATTAAAGAATAGAGAAACTATTAAATATAACTGTTTCCAGGAACCAGCCTTCCATCTACAGCAAAAAAATCAAGGCTGCGCTACTTTTAATTAATCCAGAGAGTTGTAATTTGGACATCCAGAGAACAAGGAATCCTAATTATTAATGTTAAAAGTAAATCATCAAATCATAGAATATCCTGAGTTGGAAGGGGCCTACGAGGATCAACAGTAATTGCTAATCTTAGTCCAGACAAAAGATTCTTACTATTAAATGAGTTTCTTTAAACACTACATATAGAATCTATTTAAATAACATATTACAAAAAAACAGCTTACTGGCAGAGCTCAGGATCCCATTCCAAGGAATGAATATTGAACAACATTGTTCTACTGGCATTGGTTACATCCGTACAGTGAACACCTCCATTCTTTCCACCTGTCAAACACTGAACAACAAAAAAAATATCAATAGTATTTGAAAACCCCCCCAAAAAATGGGTTTACTTCATCAAATCCCCCCAGATTTTTTACATTGACAAAGCTTTCAGCTTAGGACTGGGAACTCTGATACTTCTGCAACAACTAAAGAAGCAGACCTGATATAGTGGAACAAAGGCATGAGAGAGGTAGTAAGTGTACAGTGGTAACTCATGGATTCTCATATTGTAGAAGTGTCTAATAAACCTTTCCAAAGTCCATCTTTTTTCAAAAGCATTAGCAAAGTTCTATAGCAACCTAAACATGGTAAACTACACATAAATGTCTAAAAAAAATTATAATAATAGTGATACAGGAGTTTCTGTAGTGGCTTGTATTGACATCACTGTGGGAGCAGTGTGCAACTGGTATCACAGTACTTTGCACAGAGATTTGCATGATATGGAAGTTTGTTTGAAAAACAGTGATAATAAACATACAAATACCTACCCATATAAGCCAGGAATCAATAGTCCCAAACATAGCTCTTCCATCATCAACTGCCTGCCTAATCTCTTCCACATTATCCAAAAGCCATCGAAGTTTCACTGCACTAAAATAAGTGCTAAGTGGAAGACCAGTCCTAAACTGTAAAATAAAATCAATTGAAAGAAATAATTTAAAGACCATGCAAGTATTTTTTTCCGTGAATACTGTAGTTACGTATAATAAATGGTGATAGTAAGCGGAAAAAACAAAGACCTATAACTCCAGAGAAATTACACGAGCTCTTTATTTAACTGAATACTAAGCATACAAGAGGCAAGTCTGAAAATATCAACCCCAAATGACCGGCGCATTAATGGGTAAAGATCAAAGCTGATCTAAATGTAGTTCAAAGACCATTTACGTGGAAATAGTTGTTTGCTCAAGTCCAAGTTTGCACAACAACAATATTTTGTTATTTTTGTAATGGCAACAAAAATGAGCAGCACGACACCGGAAAGATGGAATTTATATTCCACTAGAACTTTAAAAATCATGTTTTTTCTACTTGCTCTTAATTTTCTTGTGTGGATAGGTGGCCCGTGATTAAGTCTCACTAATGATTACTTCTTTAACTTCTCTAGTGAGATATATAAGGAGTATTAATCACTTACTTTGAAAAACATTTTTGAAGCTATAACTGACTTACTTTATTTTGGGGAATTTTAAATGCACGTCTCCAAAACATTATGTACTGTAGCAATACCAGTTCAGCTACTATTTAAATACTCTGAAATATCTCTTACCTTGAAAAAGGCTTTGTTTTTTCCTGGAATTCTTTTAAGAAGCCGCTCAACTGTTGATTGGGTTCTCAGGTCAAGCCACACTAAAATCACAAAATTAACTGATCAACTGGTTTAATACATGTAAAGTGACATGTACAAGCTTATTCTACAAAACTAGGGCTCTTGCCAATAAATTCTTGTCTTTACTTTTAGCTTTTCATATAGTTGAAATAATATTGTACTGCCATTGTGTTTTTAAAGCACTGTTGCAAAAATTAAAAATGGTTAGATAAAGTCATTTGATTTAGAAGAACAAATAATTTGAGGTTTTCCACATAATAGTATATGTATATTTTCCTCCACCAGAGCATAAGCAAACGACTAATACTACTTTGTTTACAGCAGATGACTGTCATTAAACTAGCAAGTTAAAACAAACAGTAAGTTGATTATTTACTAACACTATGAAAACTTTGAACTGGAGTGCTGTCTCAGAGTTATCAGGGTACAGCTGGGCTTAGGATAAAGCTATAAAAACCACATATTTGAATACAGAAGGGTCCTGGTTTTTTTCAGTGATACTATGCTAAACTAAATCTGGCACTTGACATGGCCTATGAGAGCAAATCTAGACCATTACCATTTCTCAGCTGACATAATCTGAAAAGCAAAGGTAACTTTAAAATAAAGCTCAAAATCAATAAGTATTCATACATTTTTCTTTTAAAGTTAAATCAAGAGCATCTTGAAAATATAGTAAGCTCCTTCATTTATAAAGAAGTGATTGGGTGTGAGTCAGAGCTTCATTATATGCAAGGGACGCACAAAACACCTCAGGACCACTGTTTTTGTTAAAAGCCCATAAAGCAATTTATTAACATTTTAATAATAAATGAGATCTGCAGAGGAAACTGGGAAAGCATTTTTCTACAACGCGCTCATTTTAGGATATTACATATTCAGAAAGCATAGTGATTACCAATAGCGTTATAAAGAGGTTCTCCAGTTGTCTTGTCCCAAACCACTGTAGTTTCTCTCTGATTGCTGACTCCAATGGCTTCAGGACAAAATAGAAAGAAGTATCCTTTTCAGAAGGTTTGTTTTCCCCTTTTGGGGGGTAAGGGAGGGAAGGGAGAGGTGGAGAGGAGGGAGGAACAGGTAAGGACAAGAGGAAAGTAAATGGGAAATAAAAAACTTCCAATGTTTTCATGTCACAATCTAGAAATATTATTTCTAAAACTCATCATTCAACTTCTGCTGCTTAAACTATGTGCACTTTTTTTTGTTTGTTTTTTTTTTTGGCCACACACCAAGGGAACAACACTGACAGGGAAACTAGCTTTTCCCAATAATTCCTAATTTAAATGTCTCCGTGATTTTGCAAGATTAAGTTAAAGTCTACTTTGTAGATTCTGAATTGCTAATATACACAAAGGACTTATTTTCTCATTACTCTTCCCAGAATGCTTTCAATTCCAATTTAAAATTTTCTTTGAGGCCCACACATGCTGAGACCTTTCTACCAAGTTAAAAACTAGACAATCTGAGTTGCTCAACCACGAGGTATGTTAAAGCCCTCAGGTACCCTTAAGTACCAGGAATACCTTTTATGTTAGTGATGTCTATGTTCAGTTGTTGCAGTTTCTCACAGGTCCTTTCCACACATTCATGGACAGACTTTAGTATTTCCTTTGGATCTTGTTCCACCCATCTTCAACAAACAGGAAACGTCAGTTAATAAAAAGAACCCCAAAAATTGCATTTAAGGAAAAAAAGAAATTCTAGTCTGAAAAACCAGCTGAGCATTTTGACACAATCAGAAATACAACGTATTTTTTACATATCCTGAAAAAACCTAGTGAATTTCAAACCTTTTTTAAACATTAAGCTGTATTTTCACAACAAAACCAAAGAATTTTGTTTTGCTTTATTCTCTACAGAAGGCTTTGGCAGCAAATGATAGGTCAGTTGAGAACAAACAAACCAGAAATACACCTCAGAAAACAAACTAAGCAATTTGTATGGACTAAGCTGGAATCAATAATTAAATTGTAAAAATTTACTAGCTTTACGACTGTAAATCTCATTTAAACTTTAGTGTTAAACTTTAAAGTTTAAACTTGTAATATGTTAATGAATGGTCAGAGTAAAAGAGTATTTTTATCTTATGTAACTCCAGAACACATACCGGGCACCAACTGTAAGGGGTTTCATGACATCTTTTCTACCACACAGTGTTTTATAGCAGTTTTATGCTATGTTCTTAATAACTATTAATCAACCTTTGTTTTGATCATTCATAGACAAAAATATATAAGCTTTACCAAAATGTACACAAGAAAGCCCCACAGAAAATTCGTACCCTTCTTTAGGGAATTTCTGCTGTATCTCAACTTGATGGTGACTCAAGAGCTCTGCTGTTTTCGCATTAAAAACCTGCAAATAAATGACACAACAGAATTTTCTATCAACACAGTCGTTTAAACAACAATAAGTTAACATTTATTCTTTTGAACAAATACAGTGTTGGGATAATTGATAGCCATTTTCTATCATCAACCCAAATATCTATATAACTTTGATTCAGATATATGATTTTTTGTAATAAATTAACTGCTTTTTTAATGTTGATGGACTGGGAAAAAAACACCTTTTTTGCTGTGGAAGTTGTAGAAATTAAACTAATGATGCATTTTGGAACATACCTCCCAGTAAAATACCCACTGTTAGTCACAATAACTTTTCTTTAGTTCCTGCTCTAATACTCTAATGCCTGTCCTATGCCTTCTCTTGGCTCAGCTCACCTTTAGGAATGGTGGTTTTGAGACAACTGATGTAGTTTTGAAATCACAGAAGGGACCAAACCATGAAAAAACAAAAAGCACCTAGGCAGAACCCAGTTTGTTTGAAAACTAATACAGAGCTCATAAACAGTCTGACAAGAAAAGACCGTCACTGCAGTAACATGACACATTCAAAAAGAGAAGAATGCAGAAAAGTGACTTAGGTTTGGATACACTGCTATAGAAACCAACAGAGAAGAGAATCCTGAGGACTGTACTAATGGCTATTCACAAGATAGAGGCTCTGAGTACACAACGATCTTCATTAACCATCAGTGGCCCGTTTCCAAAAGTAATCCACTGTGGCCAAGCTAAAACAGGACCCAGTAAAGCATCCATCTTAATTGTACAATAAGCCAGCATAACTGACTGGGTGGGCAGTGACGTTACTGTTAAAACGGCTCTTTCTCACTAGCACCTTGCAGAATCTTCAGGGACCAGAAAATAATGTGGAACCTAACAGCACTCTGGTGAACTGCAGAACATGCCAGTAGGACACCATTCCATCTTTTTATGGCAAGCAGAGGAGGGTCAGATTTAGGAACCACTCTTGTGCTGATGGTAAAAAATTCAGTTGTACCCATCCACTCTAGGACATAACTGAATCTTTTCTAGACTTCCTTGGTAATACTCTCTTCTCATTCCATAAATATCAAGAATTTTTCTTAAAGCTTTTAATCCATAAACTCTTGATTTCTGTACAGTTTACACTGAAACTATTAGAATAGTTTCATCTGACAAAGAGCAGATGAAGTTCTGATTCCCCCAGTTTCTTTAAAACCTGAAAGTTTATCTTTAGGTTGAAACTTTGAAGTTTAGAAACATTCTAGTTACATATCACAGAGTAATTCATGCTGAAAGGGACCTTGAGAGATCTCTAGTAAGACCTCCTGTTCAAAGCAGGATCAGCTATGAGATTAGACCAGGTTGCTCAAGGACTTTTTCTAGGGAGGTCTTAAAAACCTCCAAGTATGGGAACAGCACAACGTCTCAGGAAAATACTAAAAGTTGATTTTTCCCCTCCACTGCTCAGAAAAGAAACCTTAAAAGGGTACATGTCCATCCCTTTTCTGTTATCAGTTGGAAAGATTACATTAAAAAAGCACCAGTGTATTTTTTTTTACCATATTTATCTGTGTTTCATATACCAGCTCAGTCTCTTAACATGCAGCTATCCTAACAAAAGGGAGAGGACTGTCAATAAATAGTACATGTTTGGAAGGAACTAATATAACGGGATGTGGGTCTTAAAATGCTATACAGCGTAATTAATTGGAGAGATTAAGTTTTGCATGGCTGTAGAAGTGTGGGTATTTTTGCTTAACACAGCATAAAAAACATAGTAACATTACTAAGTTTGTATGATAAAGATAGATGATTTTTTATCAAACCTGTCTGTATCTGACCTACTACCAGCGTTAAATACCATTTGGTAATAATTCAGCATTCAGTATTCATTGAAACAGCAGGCAGTGCACCAAGATTCTTACTGTTAGTAGGAAATAAATACAGATTAAATTAGACAAGGTCATTCATTGAACCTGGAGTGTGTGACCTGCAGATAATAAAGGGTGAAGCTTGAACACAGCAAGGCTTTTTGCCTCCTTCTAAGCAAGCTGTGCTAACAGCAATAAATTCCCAACAGATGCAAGAACACTACAAATGCACAGATTTTTTTTCGTACCCATAGAGAAGAACCAGGCAAACACACTCTCCTAATAAACCACAAACAAAACCACAAGCTTATAACATCCTCAACAAAAGCAGCAGACACTCCCTGTACCTCAGGGCAAGGGATTAAAAAGTTTCACTGAGAACAATACCACGTTCTACAGCAATAAATGGAATTCTGATACACAAAAGAATACCAAACTTAAATGAGTCATTAAATTTAAACTACAAAATGATAAATAAAGCAGAGAATAATTAGAACAAATGGGACTTTCCCTCCTTACACCCTCCCCCCCAAACAAAGTTGCAAAAAATACCCCCAAAATGGTCCTTGCTTCTCTCTGACATTGGTGTAACAGAGGTTACAATAAGTATGAGTAATTCAGATAAAGTCAATACATTCCTGTTGAAACAGGTTTGAAGTGCACTTCTGTCACTGCTTTCCTTCCTTTCATATTCATTAAGAACTGGTTCCAGTTTATGATACTGATCTCTTACTTTTTGTAGGGGAGGCGAGGGTGGGGGGGGGGGGGGAATCAAAGTCAGTTTTGTCCCAATTGTATCAGCAGCAGTCACAAAAGAATTGTCTAGGCTATTTGGACACGTAGAGCTATCTTGAACAGAGATGATTTGATGAAAGGCAAAGAAAACCACAAGATTTTCTCTGCTGAGATTAAAGAAAAGGAATAAACGACACCCGCCTTTCACTCCAGCAAATTATCACACAAAGAGTTTGTGCTTGAGCCTTGAATCTCATAGTAAAAGAGAAAAGAAAGAATTATCTTAGCTATGTTGTATGCAAACAAGGCAAGCACAAGGGCTGAGCACCTAATTCAAGCTCTTGATAAGGTCTCTAATCTAATACATGACAGTTGCATGGAATTACATTGAGTCTTTATCAACTGAGTGAAAAAGAGTTCAGATCCATCGGCTGTAACAATGTTCAAAGAGTGCAAAGAAATATGAGGCTAACAGAAACATGAGGCTCATGCAGGTGATGCAAGAAGCTGCAAAGCTAAAAGAAAGTAGTGAAAACATAAGATTTTTACAGGTAACACTGCCTGCAGAAAAGCTTCTTCTGTTAAAACTATGCCGTATCTTTGTGAGTTTCTGTTAAACTGGAAGGAACAACTATGGCTTTACAGACCGAGCTCAGAGCTGGGGGTCAGAAACTGCACTGAAATCAACCCGACCGGAAGGATGGCAGACTAGTATTTCCACCACAAATCTCCTAGAAATTATCATGCCTGATGATAAGATCATGACCAGATGCCCAGACCTCCTTCCTCCCAAGGAGGAGGTGCTTATGACTGTGAGAAGAAAAAAATATACCGTGTATTTTAAGAGACAAAAGCTAAAATTCAAGGAAAAAAATCAAAGTATTTGCATTATTTTTAACCCTTCTTGTTAGCTATATAATCAAGTTTTGCTTTTTCCCAAAGCATCATGTTACTTCAGTAGAAGGGTGAAATGGATTCCCTTCTGAAGGGTAAACTCAATGGCTACTAAGTTTTTCTTTATCTAAAGCCAGCTTTTGTTTTTGTTTACTGAAGAAATGGTTACAATGTGATATGGTTTTATCTGGATATTTATTATGAAAGCGAAGGAAGAAAGAAATATCCCACTGAGGTAGAAAAGAAAATTGCGGCTGACTGGCAAACCTAGAACTTCAAGAAACGTGTATGTGCTTCATTGTACATGTTCTTCACCAAATACTTTGGTTCTTGCTGTTCCTGGATTAAATGGCAGAAAGACTTCACCCAGCAATAATCTCTCAAGAGATCTGACAGTGGTTCAGCTGGCCATTAGCTCCTGATCCCAAGACTTTTAGCAAAAGAAGCTACAATGGATTTTTATGATGTTCTTGAATAACATAAAATGAAACATGAAATATGCAAGTATTTGATGAAACCATTTGCCAAAACATCGAGACCAGAATTTAGTCATCTGGGTACACTTGTTTAGCCTATCTAATTTATTTTCCTGCTTAGTGTCTTTTAAGAACATGAGTCTGAAGCAATTGCAGTGGCACTCAAAGCACTGTGCTCTCCTTGGTAACTCTGTCATCCAGGTCTAACCCAACTTAACAGCCAAGTTGAGATCTCAAAAATAAAGTCAGCTTATTTTGCAAAAGCAAGTAGCTTAGCAAAGATCCAAATCAAGGTCCCCAGAGGGTAAACCTATAGCATAAGGCAAAACTGTAAGTTTATTGTGTGTGAGAGACAAGAATAAATAAGGAGTGACAGTAACAGAAATGCACTGAAGTTCTGGTGCTCCTTTATCATCTATGCTTATACAACCTCATTCACATAAGCAGGAGAATCTCTCAAAATCTGTGTCTGTACACAAGTCATTAATTCTGTAAGGAATCTCTGAAAGTTGTCCAGCCCAGCCTGCTGCAATGTAAGGTTAAATTTAAAGTTAGTCCAGGTTGATCAGGGCCTTTTCTTGACAGCTGTTAAACATCTGCAAGGATGTACATTCCACAGGCTTTCTGGGGCCCTGATCCATAGTCCCTCATAATGAAACATTTCCTCTATACACCTATTTGACTTTTCCCTTGCCACAATTTGTGCTCATTACCTGTTACTTCTTCTGTGCACATCTGAGAAAAGGCTGTTTCTGTCTTTCCTACAGACTGGTTAGGTAGCTGAGGGCACTTCCCTGTGATGAATGAATCCCTGATCTCCCAACCTCTCCTTGCACGCCTCATGCTGCAGCACAGTGACCATGTTCATGACCTTCTGCTGAACAAAATCCAGTGCTTCAAACTCTCTCCTCCGAGTGGACCAAAACCAGACACAGTGTTTTCTGCTACTTCCTGAGTGCCACAAATGGCAATAATTACTTCCTTTGATCCACAGACTGCACTTTTCTTAATGTGATTAATCTTCACCATCACAAGGACACAATGCTCACTTATATTCAATTTTCTGTTCAGCAGAAATCCAGATCGTTTTTCCCTTGAGCTGTTTCTTAGCCAACTGTCCTAAGTGCTAACATTACCGAACTCCATGAACTTCTGCTAGGCTCCTTCTCCAACTGGAATTCCAGTCAGCCCCTCCCCCTAGTCTGTGGTCATCTGCAAAATTGAGAGGGCATTCCAATCCACCCTCCAGGCTGTTGATGACAAATACTACGAGATATCAGCCCTCCCTACTGACTGCTGTGGAACACCACTTGTAAATTGGCCACCTGTAATTGTAAATTTAGACTCTGAACTGTTTGCACTACCCTTTGACCAGCCAGTTTTTCACCCAGATATCTTTGACCTGCTCAAAATTGCATGAGGTCTTCTTAAAACACTAGGCAACAGTTGCACTGTACTACTGAATAGACACGTACAAAGTAGCCAAGAATTTGATTTTGACTGGTGACTTGGTGGAGGTGGAAACTTTGGCTTAAAATATTTTAAAGCAAAGTCTCCCTTCTAACTGTGGGAATCTCATTCCAGCACAGAATTATCCAGATACATATGGTGCTATCTGAATGACTGTTGTGGCTTGGACACTTTGCACACTTTGACCTCTTCTTCTCCCATACCCTGCATTATGATTTAATTCAGTGATGATATATCTTTTTTGCTCAAACCCACATAACTATTATTATAATAGCTTGATGACACTGCCAACTTTAACTCAATGCTGTATTTTGAAGCAAATTAACAGAAACTGAGATGGATAGAATAAGAATTTAAAAGTGACCAACACAATACACTCTATTTAAAAAAAATGAAGGTAAAAATTATGGCCTCTTATTTATTTGTGTGAGCACCTGAATCCTCAAACACAGGAAACGTAACTCATGTAGACAGAAAAAAACCCTCACTGTATAGAGAGCACTGATGAATGCATCTAGTGTAAAAAATTCCTTGGTAGAAGAACTTGTAAAAATACTTGCAAAATAAAGTTTACAGTGTCTCTTTTAGTTCTACTAGGGTTATCCTTTCAGGCTAAAAAAAAAATAACATGGCATATAAGTAAACCAGATATTTATCTTCAGGTGTTACAGGGAACTTATCCAAATTCTTTTCTGAAAAGGACTCCTGACTGGCACTCAAGATAGCCTGCTGGTGTCATTTGTCAATTTGGAGTTTCTCTCCACCCCCAGATCTGTGTTTTGTCATTTGACAATGCCATGAAAGTCGTGATATTGAGTAATAATGGTAACACAGGTCAAGAAGATATTCTAGTCTCCTGCTTCATGAAAGAAAATTTCACATGAGAGAAGCCCCAACAAGGACAAGCCAAAACATTCATCATCCCAGTTCAACAATGTGCATATTTGACAACATTTTGTATCTAGTCATTATCTCTATTCTACTTCCACACTGGAAATTATCACTGGGATTAGAGTCAAATTACTGAATAGGTGACAGGACATTTGTAGAGATTTTCAGACTGGAAGTTTATATAGTAAATTTTATATTTAACCATAACAGTAGTTAGTCTATTGCATAATATGGAAATAGCTAGATCCTTGAAGGTGCATATACATATATATATATATATATATAAAATAATCATCCCGACCTTCAACAAACTATTTTCCTCCAGTGTTTCAACTGGCTCATCTTTCACCAGGTGTACCAGCTCAGTCACCTGAATACCTACAGTGCCCAGGATGCACTGACACGAGGGTGGCAGCATCTGGAACTGCAGCCGTCACTCGAACAGGCCCAAGTAAATTTTAGAGGGGAACACAGCAGAGTCACTGCGTTGTCTGAACGGCACCGAGTCACAGACACTGTACTCCTTCAAGCTATCTCTCCAGCCACCGAGCACCTTGTCCATTTAATTTCATTCAGGACAAGAGACCCGACAGGTTTACAACACACACAACTCGCAGCTGCGGGATTTCGCGGCCCCTCTCAGGCAGCAGCCAGAAACCCTGGCCTCCGGTTCTCTCTGGGCTCGGACGGGCGCTGCCGGCATCACATCCCGCCCCGCTTCCCCCCATTCTCCGCAGGACGGCGAACGCTGCCCGCTCCCCAGCGCGACGCGAAGGCGACGGCACATTGACCGCCGGGGCACACGGCTGGTCAGCGGCTCCGTCACGCCCGTGTCCACCGGCGCCCGCTTCTCCCCCGGCGCGGCAGCCCCGGCTCGTCGTGGGGTTGAAAGGATGCCGGCCCAGGGCAGGACACGGGAGCCGAGGCAGCGCCAAGCCGGCCCGGCGCGGCCCGCTCCCCCTGCCCTTCCCCAAGGGCACAGGAGAGGCCGGAGGCACCTCGCGAGGATGCGGGAGGGAGAAGGAGCGGGAAGCAGCGGCTCCCTCAGGCCGCGGCGGCCGCCGCCCGCCCTCCTCCGCGCCCGGGGCCGCCCAGAGCCCCGCGATGTGCTCACCAGGAAGCGAGTGGAGCTGGTACCCTGATCGATGGAGCCCACCAGTGGCCCCAGCACCATCCGGTCGGACGCGGCCATGAGCCCCGCTCAGCCGCCTGCTGGGTCCCCTCAGCCTCCCCTCCGCCGGCGGGTAACTGGCGTAACGACGCTGCCCCGGCGGCTCGCGGCCAGCGGCGCGTGGCGGCCGGGGTGAAACCGGCGGGAGGGCGGGGCGGGGGCGCTGCCGCGCGTATTGTCACGCCGCAGCCAACCAGCGCTCGGGGCGCGGCGGGGGCGGAGAGGCGGTAGGCGGGGCCGGGAGCTGCAGGAGGCGGGGATCTGGTCACGTCACGTGACGGGCGGCGCGTGGCCGTATGTGTCGTGTGTCCCCGTTCCCCGTCGCAACCCCGCCAACCGTCCCCTGAGAGCCGTTGGCGAGAGGGGAGGCGCGGGAAATCTGAGGCGTTTCCTGAGGGACGTCCGTTTCGCCTGGCGGGGGTCTTCGGAGGGCAAAGCCTGCTGAACAGGGGTCCGGGCCCCCAGTCTGGGGTCATTTGTGCCCCGCAGCGGCGTTCCCCCGGGTGCAGCCTGCTCCGCTTGTGATCTCGGAGGGCGGAAAGAAGCCCCTCGCGAGCCCGGAGGCGGGATCCAGCCGCGGAGGTGGAGCGCTCGGGAGGTGCCAAGCCGGGATGTCCACTGGAAATGGTCCTGTTCGGAGCCAATACTGCCGAGGAAGTGTTCCAAACTGAGCCACCGTAGCCACGGCATCGGCTGGAAAACCGTTTGCAGCCCCAAAGGGGCTTGTTTCAGTCTTTCAAAGCTTTATACCCTGCCCCGAGCAAAAACGGTCATTAACTTAAAAAAACCCAAACAAACAAGGGATCTCGATCCTCCCTTGTTACTATATGTTGGTAACTAGTGCTTCAAGAAAAACTGCTGGTGTTGCAAGACCCGTGGCAGAATTGCAAAAGCTAACAGTGCTGACTAAAGCGCATGAGATGTCACCTAGTGCCACACGTTGCCAGCAAGTCAGTCCCCACAGACACCATTACATTTGTCTTTGTTGTAACTCCCCGTTAGTGGTAGCTGTCTGAACTCATGGCGTTCTGTCGGCACCGCTGCCTGATAAGCAAAATCTGATTGCCTCCTCTCGGTAATCTCTTGCGTGACATCTTACCCAACGCTTCTGACATGCCATTTTTTTTATTTGTTAGCACTTCAGCTAGCTTCTAGTGGCTTTGGAAGGGATGTGAACAGCACTATCTGCTAATGTGTAATGGATAGCAAGGGATTCAGTTGCAGCCCATAATTACAAAATCTGAAATGAGACAAGTACAGTTTGGTAATAAGATCCATTTTTTCAAGAGTGAGAGTAATGAAACGCTGGAACCACTTACCAAGTATTACGAAGGATTCTCTATTATTCTAAAACTTTGTAACAAAGACTGGTATTTTTTCTTAGAACTTAAGCTGTAGTTCAGAGATCAATTTGCTTAGGGACGTGCTGCAACCCACAGAGAATGATCCACAGCTGGTCATGCTAGAATGCCTGTAATGATTCCTCCCAACTTTGCAGGAGACCCCCACCCTCTACTTCAGTTGTCACAGTGTACGTTGCAAGTAGCTTCTACTCTAAAGGCTCAGGGAACAACCGCAGCTGACTTGAAAATCTTATGCAAGGCTACAGCATCTCCATGTAGATTAGCGAGTCGAGGACTTAATCTCATGGGATCTTAGTTAGGTCTGAATTCATTAGTATAATTGCTAGGAAAAATGTGGGGTTTGTGTTATCTTTTTTCTCTCTAAAACCACCGTATGGTGTTTTGAATGTATTTTAACTCAAGGTAAGGCATGACTATTTTCAGCAAAGGCTGAGCTATCTCAGGATCCACAAAGGGAGGAAGCAATATGGCTACTGATATTTATGCAAAACGTGAAATAGTACTGCACTTATGTAAAATTCATAGAGATCACCGAGTTGCAGAAATTTTTCCAGGAGGTGCAGATCTACCATTTTCTTGGGTATTCTTTGGAAGTGCCTGCACATTCGACCAGGAAAGAGGAGGGGTGGCAGAGAGAACCTATACCATTTCTTTACCCTGCAACAGACATGCAAGCAAGAGAGACAGAAGGGAGAAGAATTTTGTCAGAAACTAGAAAATACAGAGTCAGGGAAAATAGCTTGTTTTTCCTAGCTTGTTCAACAGTGTGCTCTCCGTTCTTTTCCATTTCTATTCAGACTTTGAAGAGAACATATTTGTTTTCCTGTGGCATTTATTATACAATACCTGAGTGTTACTGTTTGCAGAGTTATTAGTACAGGTAGTGGGTGCCATCCCAAGGAGGCTGCCTGCAGGGGAAGGAAGGGTGTCCATACCTTTACAGTAAGATGGTGTGAGGCTGCGCTCTGCCAAGAGAGAGCTTAAAATGACTTCTATCTTCCTTTGAAGGAAGGAACATGGATAGCTGTGTGGACTAATTTCTTCTGCTTCTGGCTCAGATCTCACTGAGGCAAGTCTACACAGTGCAGCTTAAGTTGTTAGCTATTCTACACCCCTACTGAAGATGTATAAAATGTATAAAATATGTATACATAAAATGTATAAAATGGGGGGGTGGGGGGTGGGGAAAAAAGGGGGGGCGGAGGGAGTCAAGTTCATATCTAGCAAGTGCTAGTTGAGAGCCTTGTATATATTATTTGTGACAGAGGGAGAGATTTTAGAAGTTAGATATACTTACTATAACAATTTTGAGCCTGGCAGAAATTATGGAGGCTCCCATTGATTTTGGAGAACTTCATTACAACAGAGTTTAATTTGGTTCCCCCAAATAATATGTTTAGGAAGATGGCAATGTTTTCAACTGCCCTTGCAATGCAGATTCTTGCCAGCGGTGCTCTTTTCCACATGAAGGTCTTTGACCTCTTGTTCTGCAGACTGAGCTCAAATGGAAATTTTCTCAACTTCTGAATATAGCCCCACTGGCTTTTGGGTTATTTTAAGGTAGTGAACCCATTTGAAACACATTTATTAAGCACGTGAATATTTACAACACATTTTTCAGAGACAGCATTATGGTTCCTAAAGAACCATTTTCAGTATTAAACTAACCCAGTTGTTTGCTTTTGGTTTGTGGTTTTTGGTTTTGGTTTTGTTCCCCCATCTCAGCAGAATGGAGGGATGTTGGCGATTAAGTTCTGCTCTTTCTGTCTGATTCTTTTTTATTGACCTCAAGTTAAGGACAAAATGTGACCGTGTCAGGCTACTCCAAGCATGTGATACTGCGTGAGTTAAAGAGTGGATGCCAGAGGTCCACATGTCTTTCCCTTCTGTCTCTTAGTGACAGAGGGGGCTTGGCTGTTGGATCCTGCTCTTCCTTACTGACATTTGATCTTTGTGCTCCCCCAGGAAGAGCTGAAGGCAAATATTTTGAACTAGCCTGGAACAGGTGTATGTACAAAGTGCACAGTGTGCCAGGCTAGGGAGTCATGCTGTCACATACACCCTTTTGCCTACTGGGAAGATGAGTGGTATGTGTGAGAGCGCGTATGGGGGCCCACGTGGATAAATTCGGACTCCCTCGCTGGCTCAGGGAGCAGACACAAACAGAGCACGACCTTGGCTGGCAATGCCGGTACATTTATCTAGATTGTCTGCAGCACCTGTACACAGGGAACCTCTTCACAAATCCTGAGGAAGGAGATTAGAACACACAATTCTGTGTTCTCTCTTCTCGGATTGTTTTGGAAGGTGTCCACATGCAGTACTCTGTCACCATTTGGCAAGAGCAGTTTTATTGTGAAGCCACGACTGTGGTGATGCAATGAATGTCTTGAAGGATGTGCTTTACTTCTGACCCGATATTAGACAATAGTTTTCCCTGAATGACATTTTATATTTAGAATCACTCTCACACTGTTCAAGCCCTGAGCAACTGTTGCAGTTGCAGTCTTTCTGGTGGATAAAAATAAATCAGATTAAAGAAATTTATATTGTATAGGCAACTAGTACCAAGTACTTTGAAAAGCAGATATTCTGCCAGTAAATGTTTGCATGTATAGTATTACTCAAACAAAACTGAGGAAATTAAAAAAAAAATCCCCATTAATTTCACATAAATTAAAGTAAGCATTCCTGGGAATTAAAATGAGTAATTCTGAGAAATATAAACATTTGTTAGTGGTATAGTGAATATTCCATGCTTCAGAAACTTTAACTCTGAGATACTTGGTCCTCTAGCTTCCACACGAAAATATGGCACCTAACTGCAAAATTTACTCCTGAAGGAAAATGTACACAGCACTGAAGGGACACATTAAAACAGAGATACTCCTCTACTGGTTTTGTAGCAGCTGCAGTTTGTTAGCTTTTTCTTCTCTCTTTTTTTTTTTTAAACTTATGTTTATCAAGTTATTTAATCTAATTCATCCTCCACAAACAGATCATGGAACCAATTCTCACAGGATCATTCTGTTACGTACTTTTGCTTTCAAGTTAGCAGAGGAAAGGCACCTGCTGCTCATACAGGGCATCTTTCCACATGTACCTTTCTTTGCATGAGATATTTCCAAAATTAAGTGAAAATTGCTATGTATGATGGTAGGGTTAGAAAAAATGTGAATTGATCTAAATATTGATGTCTGACACTTTTGTCTATAGTCCTGGTTCAGGCGTGAAAATTCGGTGATACACACTCCAGGCTCTGGTTTCTGTATGTGGTGAAGATACTAAACCAAAGAAAAAGCAGTGGAACTATATGAGAGCCCTAAGATTATCACTAGACTGGATAAATAGATGCTCTTAATCCTTTATGAAACTGAGCTCTTACATCACGCTAAAGAGCTAAAGCAAAGAAAAATGTTTCAAGTGAGAGGTGCCATATATCCACAGAGTGTACAGAGGGATAGTGTTTATTAGAGCATACTATCAAATTCATTTTGTATAAATATATTTAATTATATTAAGGAAAATCCATATTTAGTATCCCTGAGAAAATATCTCCCAATGTTTAATTTTTCTATTTCAGTGTGGTTATTGCATGCTGTGTGAGTTGCTGTGTGACATCCTCAGAAAGGGCACTGAGAATTTAGTCCTGATTATTATGTAGTGGTCTAGTAATTTTCCCCAGGTAATTAGATGTCCCCAGGATCTGTACATTATTTTGTCTGTGAACTTCAAAAGCTTCTGAAGTGTTATCTCTACCGAACTTCTTGTGAAAGCGTAATGCTCCCAGCATTTTTTTTACAGATGTGGAGAAAGGCTCAGGACTGCAGTATGATTACTGGCCAATGGTCATGGAGCAGGCCCTTAGCAGAGCAGAGGTAAAGGATAGCTTTCCCTCAGGTCCAAAGGCACTGCATTCCTTTGCCACTGCATTTCTCACGAATCACTAACTGCATTCCTGTGGACCTCAAATAGAATGGGACTGAGTTGTGTAATTATAACCAGCAGAGGCAGGATTCTACCCAGTAAGCAGAGCTAGCCACACATAGGTCCTAACAGACCATGTTTTTACTACTACCAACCTTATCCTGGCTGTGCACAGTTTTTGCTTGTTGTGCAATGGGTCTGGTTTTTGTTGGATCCCTTCTTGAGTTGTCTGAGCTCATTAATATGGCAGAAAACATACCCAGACAAAATAAAAGTGGGTTGTTTTCTGCCAAGAAGCTGAATTGACTCACTCAAAGTAATGAGTGCCAGAGTTGGTGCAAAGCAGAACTTTCCACAGCTAGGAGCATGGGAAAGGTTAAGAATAAGTAGGAGATGATGATGAGGAGACAAGGGGCAGCATGAAATACTCAGCAACTGCAACCTCTTAGATTGCCTCAGCTGCTCACAGACCTTCTGCCTACATATCATCAAAGCAAATGTTAGCTATCAGTTGGGAAAGTCCGGACATATTAATGGCTAGGCTATTGTCATGAAGACTGAACTACAGTATCTGTTTTTGAGAATAATACATTGCTGTTCTCAATTTTACGTCACAAAACCAGGATATCCCATAAAACTTGATGGGAAAGCTCATCCATACAGAGATCTTCCAGAGATTCTTTGTGCTCTGCTTATATCCTAGGGCAAAATTATGTTAGTTACCAGTAGCTGGAATTCCTGGAGACTGGTAGGTAATGTACCAAGAGCGTCTGAGAGAGCTGTGTTTGCTCAGCCATAAGAAGAGAAGGCCTAGATGGCATCCTACTCCTGCCTGTAGCTTCCTAGGGAGAGGCTATAGAGGGGGTGGATCCAGTCTCTTCTCAGAGGTGCATTGTGACAGGATGAGAGGGAAGAGACACCAGTTGGGACACATGCAATTCCATTCAGATGTAAAGAATACCTAGAAATACACAATATTTTTTAAACTTTCCCCCTTCCACGACCAGAGTTGTGGAACAGTGGCCCAGATGCCCAGAGAGACTGTAAAACCTCCATCCTTCAGGATACTCAACATATCACTGGACAAGGCCAGACCCCAACCTGCTCTAACTGTGCCTGCTTTGAACAGGAGGTAGGACCAGTTTGCCTCCAGAAGTTCCTTGCAGCACACAGATTTCTGTGGTTCTGTGACTTCTTTTTTTTGAGAGTAAGTGTAACAAGTGCTTGGTACTGCGTACCTGGAGCCATGCTCCAGCTCTATTCCCACTGAGTCCACAAGAAGTCTGTCTGTAGACACCAGCAACATGCTATCAGTTCTTATCCGTTTGTAACCCAAACAGAGACAAGTTAGAATATGAAATAGAGGCAGAAGAGAGCATGATGCTAGTGTACTTGTGGGTTACAGTTCTCAAGAAACTTAAAGTTGTAGTTAAACAACCTCTTTTCTTTTCTTTGGAAGTGTTCCATGCCAGTTTCTGTTTGACACATCTCCAAGCAGAATCCGAAACAATAAAACCCCTTCAAGCAAACAGTAGTCTTAGGAAGTCTTAGGACTTCCACCACTACCTACAACATTTCCAAATGATCTAGCTGTTGTGTGGTGCTTCACAGTCCATTGTGAAGAACCTTTAGGGGGCCATCCTATAGGTTTTGAAGACGGAGGCAGTCCCAAGATGATTCATGGGTGTCACCGTTGCCTTGAACACCCAAATAAAAAATCATAGAATCATAGAATCACAGAATATCCTGACCCACAAGGATCATCAAGTCCCACTCCTGGTTCCACACAGGACTCCTGGCTCTGTGGGGCTGTGTGCTAGCATGAATGAAATTGGAGATCATCTGAAAGTTTTGATATACAAAAAGGCAGAGCCCCATGGACATACAAAGAGTACGGTGATTCTTCTGTTTTAGAGACTGGACAGCTAGGAAAACATACAATTTCAGTTAATCTGATAGTAAATTTGGCAACATCTTACTCAGAAACATGGTACACGTGCGAAGGGATCCCCCATCAGAAAAACGGGGTTGGTAGAATCATTTTCTGTATGTGCTTAGATGTCACCTACAATGCAAGTGGAACTGCTTGTAACTGCAGTGGTTACTGCCATACCCAGGTCATCAGGGACTCAGAAATAATGAAAATCCCAACCTCAGATTTCACAGGGTCACAGATTTTCTTACCAGAAGAGCTGCGTGGGACATACCTTTGCTTCAGTTTTTAACTTTTGCATCACTTTTTTGACACCTAAGGAATGGGTAGAAATTCCTACTAGATTAATAGTTAAACTTGTATGTAACTTACACAAAGTAAAACAATGAAGACCTAGGAACAAAACTTCATATAAGTAGATAACAGAGACTTAAGAGCTGCTGCCAGATCGAAACTTTCCCCTTTTTCTATGTCTCTAATCTCTTTATGTATTTTTGATCTTTCTAGCAATTTCCCTGAAAGAAATCAGAGGGTAGGTGTTTAAACTACTGTAATGCTAGCAAGGACTTGATATTTATAGTCCACTACTTCTGCAGAAGACCACTAAGTAGGTAAGAAGAGTCCAGCAGAACCTGATTTATAGGTAAAAACATCCTAGAGGGATTGGGTGTTGGATGTTGTCCTGTAAACCTTGTTCAGTGTTTCTGACTCCTGCAACAGTACCACAACATTGGGAATACCTTCCACAAGAGATTATGAAAAAACCCTGAATTTCTGTTGTGGATCTAAGGATTCTTTATGTAGGGTAAGAAATCCTTTCTGACTGGTATTTGGGATAAATGGGCCATTTTCCTCAAAAAGAAAAGTATGGAAGTGCAGGAAAAGAATGGTCTTTGCAGAATCCAGTACTGATCAGCACTGCTATCAGGATGGAAGAGGTTGAACATCTGAATTAATGGAGCTTGGGTTCGAGGAAGAGGAGAAGCCCAGACAGTCCTCGCCTTGATGTCGGAATGCCCATAGTCTTTCCTTTCTGAAGGGAGCAGTGCCAATATTTTCCTAAAAGGGTGGACTGAGAGATGTAAAACTTCAAGTATATCAAGAACAGTGTGGCCAGCAGGAGTAGGGAAGAGATGGTCCCCCCTGTACTCAGCACTGGTGAGACCACACCTCAAATAGTGTTCAGTTTTGTGCCCCACACTGCAGGAAGGACATAGAGGTGCTGGAGGGTGTCCAGAGAAGGGCAACAAAGTTGGTGAAGGGTCTGGAGCAGAAGTCTTATGAGAAGCAGCTGGGGGAACTGAGGTTGTTTAGCCTGGAGAAAAGGAGACTGAGGGGAGACCTTATGATTCTCTACAACTGCTGAAAGGAGGTTGTAGCCAGGTGGATGTTGGTGTCTTCATGTGACAGGACATGAGGAAATGGCCTCGAGTCGTGCCAGGGATTAGATTGGATGTTAGGAAATATTTCTTCAGAGAAAGGGCTGCCAAACATTGGACCACACTGTCCAGGGAAGGGGTTGAGTCACCGTGCCTAGAAGTGTTTAAGAGACATGTAGATGTGGTGCTTAAGGGACAGGGTTTAGTGGTGGACTTGGCAGTGTTAGGTTTGTGGTTGGACTCAATGTTCTTAAAGGTCTTTTCTAACCTACATGATTCTATGGTTCTAAGTGTGATCCTAAAGGATTCCTGGACACTGAGTCCTGCAGAAAACCAAAAAGGTTTTCTTGTCAGTAAACATTTTTTTTCTTGCTTTTTCTTTCAGCAGTACTACCTGATGTGGCATGAGGTGTAAACAGCTCTGGGGACTGAATGAGGCCAAGCACTTGGACCTTCTTTCTTTATTTATTTCTCCTTATTGACAAAGGGCTTTGAGGACTAGCTGAGGGCCTCCAGAATTGGCAACTGGATGTTGGAAACCAAAGTTCCTTAGACTTCTTCAGTCAACAGTCAAGAGTTGGAAGAAGTTGTTGAAGGAGATGTCAAGTGAGGAGGTCTCAGTTCAGCTGATGCTTCCAAGGACCAGAGTATGGAAGAACCGCTCCAGAGTAATGGACACTTTTTGATGCCAAGGTCTGACACTGATGTGATGGCATGCATCAGCAGGAGATATTCCTGAAGGTTATGTTCTCTATTTTGGAGTGCTCTAGGTTCAAATAAATAGAAACAGACACACATAAAGCACAAGTTTCTTCCTGAGTCAGAAAACTCATTTGCTATGCAGGCTGGCAAATACAGCTCACTGTGGTCACCAAAATGAACACCAACTTTTTCGAACTTCTTCATAAAAGATGCCTTGCTGTGTTTGAGTTGGGAATTGGTTGGATTTGAAATAAATTTGGAAGATACTGATTATATTTCTTTCTAGGACTGCCAAAGCAGAACCCCAAAGCTACCCTTCTAGGGGAAAGAAACAAAAACTCACCTCTAGAAAGAGAAGAAAATCTCAGATGGAAACAACTAAAATAAACTACAAGAAAAAAACCATAGGGAAAGCTAACTAAGCTATCAATGAAGCCATCAGTGAACCTGCCCAAGAGAAAAATGCTCTTCAGCAGTGGAGAATAATTGAGGTTGTGAGGTAAAAAAATCTGTAGGATATCCTGAGGAGGGCATGAGATTGTTGAAACATACCTAGTAGATATCATTAGGGCAAAAAAAGCCCAGTCACCCAAAGAGAAAGTGGGCACGTGGACTGATCTTCTAAGACTAAATCTTACATGTTGAGAGCTTATTGCATGCTTTCTGAGCATCTGCTGATACTACGTAGCTTAAGTGTTACTTGGGGCAGCTGAGGAGCGGGCTTTCCTGGTGCAGTGACAGCAGAGCACCCCACACACAGAGAAGAAAAGTGCCTGCCTGAAACAGTGACTGGTTGAGATATTCTTGCTCCTCTCCTGGAAGGTGCGGACCAACTGCTTGTGGCACAGGCCTGACTCAGCATAGGAACCAGCCTGCTGCAGCCCAAGAAGCCTGAGGTAGCGCTAGTGTTAACGCTCACTTCTGTCAGAGCCAGCTGGATTTCAACCAAGCCTGAAGGGCAGGATGCTAGACCAGGGGCAAACATGAGGAGTGCCTTCCCCTGGAGCGACCACAGAGTGACACTCAGATAGGTGGTGTTGCAGGCAACCAGAGCGGTCAGATTTGTGTACTGAATTCTGAAGCACGTGTGCTTGAGCAACAGAAGGTGCTTGTTAAAGTCTTATACATGCAATGTAAAGATAGCTCCACATATGACATCAGTTATGGCTCTTTCAGTAGGCTTGTGTGCAGTTCTGTACATGGCCAAATTATGTGAATCTTATACACTGGCTGGATGGTTTTCCAACAGCAGGTTCCTCTTTGTCTTTAATATATAGAATCATAGAATCATAGAATTGTAGGGGTTGGAAGGGACCTCGAGAGATCATCGGGTCCAACCCCCTGCCAAAGCAGGCTCCCTCAAACCATACTTTCCTGCTCGTGTTCCCTAAGGTAAATTCCTGGTAAGAGCAGCACACCGTAGTCGTATTATTCCCTCATATTCCAGGGCCTTTGACATTGCAGTCTACCCATCAGAGGTCTGTTAACAGAGTGTATTTATATATTCATATTGCAGCTACTTGTTATTAAGTTCTGTCTAATTCCAGTAAGGCTCCTGGTCAGAGCAGCTTACTCACAGGCATTTGGTTCTCTCCAAGTTTACAACACTCTTCTTTCTGCAGAAGCAGAAGCTCCTTAGGGGCAGAGTTAAGAGCTAGGGTGGAAACTGTTCCAGCTGCCTTCGTCGTGAGTCATCCCCGTGATGAGTACATTAACTTCCAGAGGCTGAGTTGATTCTTCTGTGCGATTTAATAACATTCCAATGACTACAAAAGACTGAGTTGCCTGTGTACACTCCTTGTTCAGACTATGAGGACAAAAGATAATAGGCACATAGATAAAATTGTAATGCTAGACATTCAGATGACGAACATCAGTGTAGCAGTGGTAAAAGGCATCTACTTATTGCAGAAGTAGAAAAATTACCTTTCTAATGACATTATAAGGTTCCTATTATTCTGAGATAAATTCATAGCTATCTGTTCATTCTGTATGAGATTATATTTTTGGTATGATAGTACAAAGAAATGTAATTGCTAACTTTAACCTCTTTTATACATTAATTTCTACCGTATCGTTTGAGACAGGGAGTCAGCCTGAGGCAAAGCACTGCTCAGTCTGATTTCACATGCTGTAGATGTGGTTTATTCTTTCTGTTCTATGCAGAAATAGTTATCTGGCTAATGACCAAGACAGCGCACAGGGAGTGCACCACAGCTGAATGTTTCAAAAATACTTTAGGAAAATTCTTGCTCCCCCTGCAGTTGAAAGCAAGCTTTTGCAGTGAATTTAAGAAGGAAAGGAGACGTGTTTCTCCTGTGGATGCCCTAAAATATGCTTGATGATTGTGCATGTGTTTGCTTTGCTTTGCTTTGCTTTGGTACTGCTTACTTAAGAAAGAAACTAGACTATCATTTTAACATCAAAACACATTTCTCTTTGATAACTTTGCTTACTATCTTAGTTTGCTGTACTTTTGTAAACAAGATAAAACTGAGTAAACAGAAAAAACTACTTCCATCACGTATTTTGTACAAAGTTCTCAGATGATGAATTGTGGAGCATATGAGTCTGCTAAAAATAAAGAGGACAGAGAGTATTGCAAATCTCAGGAGCATTTGAAATGTAGGGGAGTAGAGTTCTAATTAATCCACAACAGTATTTGAAAGCATAAGGTGAACTTTGAAAATAAATGGCATTAACACTGAATTATAATTATTACATATGTATATAACATATGATTTCACAAAAGTTGTCCTACATTTATGTAATATAAACAAATATGGAGTTTTGTATAATAACTAAATATTTCCAGATATTATATTAAAATAATGCCACGATATACATCTGATTGCATAAAGTAGTAAGTGCTTTTATAAGATTTTAAAGCTGTTAATTTTCATAGAATAATTTCAGTTGGGAGAGATCTCAGAAGGTCACCTCATTGGTTCTTGTAAGATTAAACTACCTTTTTTTTTTCTTTTTTTGTTCCTAGAGAATTGGGTATGCTATTCCTTAAGTTCCCAAAGGACACAACAGCCAAATAAAAGGATTGTTTTTTAATACCTTCTGGAAGGACTGATTCTTATTTTCCTTTTCCCTCTTCCTCTTTAGAATATTGTAATAATGTGAAGCCTGATAGCTCTTCTGTGGCTGAAGTGCTGTGTTTTCCTTATACACATCAGCAGAAGGTTTTACTTGTTATCATTTTGACAACTGTGTGCACGTGAAACAGGTGATCCCAGCTAAGAAAGCATATTTCTCATGACAGCTTGCTGGGCAGGAAAGGAAGGATTTAAGAATTGCATAACAGAATTAAGCACTGAACATTTCAGATGTTCTAAAGTCTCATTTCAGAGCTATATATGTTGACAAATAAAGGAGATGATGATTTTTTTCATTTAAATATATTAACTCCAGGAAGTTATTTTTAGCTCAGGACACTAGCTTTTCTCCAGGCCAGTCCCATAAAATTTGAAGATCAGGTTTACACCCTTTATACAGAAGATATCTCCCGAAACACTCTACATACTCTTTTGGCTATGCAAATAGCCCTCATCAGGGAAACTTTAAACAGTCAGCCTCCCAGAGAAAACTGATAGGCAGCCCGTCACTCACTGAAGAAGAGGCTGCTGCAGAAGAAAGGTGAGAAGCTGTTTTCCCTGGATGTGCTGTGTCCTCCTGCACGTAAGGTGGCTGGTGTGTGCCTACTGTTATTTGTAACACAGTTGTTCCACCTCTTTCTTGTTGACTCAAGTGCAGAGACTGTTTTGTTTATAACCAATTTCACTGGTCATGGGAAAGTTTATTCTAGAATTTTATGAGCAGCACTCAGTTCATTTACCTCAGGAGGCAAAGAATGAGGAAACTGGAATGTGTTCGGACAGAGAAGCGCTTCAAAGGGAGTGTCCATTTCTTAGCAAATCTTGTAAGTCTTATCTCAAGAGTGCAAATCTCAAGAGGTCAAACTCTTCCTCTCACCCTTGTGCCACTAAATATGAGCCATGCCACCTGCAGCAGAAGAGTCCAATAATCTTCAGTGGTTGTGGGTCTCAAGACTAGAGAAATGGAGGGAAAAAACCCCCAAACCACTCTGCAGGTAAAGAATTTCTCAATTCCCAAACAGCTTCATAGCAATAATGTTTTTAGAGGACAAAGTTCCTTTCACCCTGTGCTACAAACAGGGTGTGCTTGTTCCTCCTTTCAGGCTGGTGTTCATTGCATTAACAAACATTTCAGGATTTAGAGAAGTACCTTCAACCTCCTCATCATAAGGAATTTGATTTACCACTTAGAACAAAAAAGGGGATAGTTTAGGTACCTTGAGGCAGATCCTCTCCTTTCATGAGGACCGAAGTTTACCAGCACAGATTGGATCAATCTGTAGCTGCAAGGGCTGTGAATCAGGGTGCTGATAGTTTTTCCTCCTTCCTCGGCTGCTCTGAGAGCTATCTATTGAGTGGGAATTGCCCTTCAATTGCTCTGCAGAGCTGGTCAGACCCACTCCCTTCATCCCAGAAAGTGCTTGGCAGGAAAGGAAGCAACAGAATGGCTGAATGTCTCTCTTCTCTGTCCTCTCCTTGGCCACAGCTGAAAGACAGCAAGGCAGTGGTCAAGAAGCTTCTGCTGTTCTGAGGAGCAGGAGGGATATACAGCTGGGTCTTTGGAGAAGTGGCAGGATGCAACTGGGGAGAAATGGAAATATGCCCCTCACACAGTCCTTTCTTTAGAATGATCTGAATGCTTCAGTTTAAAAAAAAAAAAAAAAAAAAGAAAATTTTAGCCCTTCAGGGCTGTCATCAGAGACCAGGTCTTCTAGAGTTACCTGTAGCAGTCATACTCTTGAGCTCCTCAGGGCTGCCAGAGAACATTGTAGTAGGGCACTTTCCTCTGCAGTGCAAAATCTGCGAGTGATAAGCAAACAACCTGCTTTAAGGCACCAGCAGCCTGAATCCTGAGTTTTGCCTGGGCGTAGTAATAGCAGGTTCAAAGTGCTGTGTTGTGGTACAAGGCTGGATGCAAATTTCTGTGGCCATTGATTGCATCATGAATCACAGAAGGGTGAGTCAGGGGTGTTGTGAAACACCTCCTAGTTACTTGTAACAGTAAATCCATAGCAGAATGTGAATTATGCACTGGGGCTAAGTGTTCCTCATCTTATGTGGCATCTGGGTGTGTACAATTTTTTTTTTCCAAACTTCTTCTATTTTTGTAATTCGCCCTGGCTGACTTAGCATGAATGGCTTCTAGGCTTCATGATGATACACATGTCTGTAGGATCACTGTAATTTTTAAGTTACAATTTCTGCATTGTAAGTAATGATGTTCATGCAACTTGTTATGATATGTGATAAAAAAGTAGTAGAAATGGTGCAGAATACTAAACATCTCTATTTTCTGATGGTTTATTAAGTTCTTTCCTAATAAAAATCTTTACCAAGTCATTAAAGATGCCAACTACTACAAAACAAAAGCCAAACAATTTAAAGATTTAAAAAACAAAAAAAGGAGGTAACCAACTTTGCCTGACATCATGGGCCCACATTTTTCAGCTTTTCTAGAATGCCCAGAAAGAGACAAACATTCCTTAATGCTGACTTAGGAGTTAAACTTTTCCGTTTAGTAGGTGCTATTCCTACTCTTCCTGCTTTCATAATTGCTTTTTAAAAACAATCAAGCAAATACCCGTGTCTTCCACACTGTTGGAACTCTCTAAGTTCCCTACCTCATGTTGATTTTCAGAAATCTCTCTGCCCTTTTGGGATTCTTGATGCCAGCATCTGAAACTTGTTCCAGTAGTATCTTTTACTGTAATTACTTGGTGTGTGGCCTCCTCCTTTGGTTGGCTCTCTCACTTGCTTTCTAGTTTTGCTTAGAGGTTACTGAAATCACTTGAACTTGTATCCCTTTTGTGGAAACAAATCCAGGAGATTGTCTTGTTTTCCTGAAACTGCTGTGTGAATCAGTACTTGCCATTAAGAGACTATGAGTTGAGAAAATATGGTACATACAGATGTCACTCAGAAATATAGAGGATGTTGGCAGTGTTGGCAATGTGGACTGAATTATCAAATATCAAAAGTTGCTTTGAGCACAAAAACCTTTCTTTATTTTTAGTCTCCATTTTTATCCTTTGTTACCTCTTTGTATCCTGTTCTGTTACCTCTTTGTCTAGTTTCATACCCAGCTTTTAGCTATTGTGCTGCGCTTACAACATCGATGTATTCTGTCGAGGTGCTTTCACTCTTCACTGTTACTTTATGTTGCAGTAGCAACAAACATTTGAAGAGAAGTATTTGTTGTCTGCTGTACAAAATACTGTACTTTTCACCTCCTTCCTATATAGAATCACAGACCAGCTCAGAGCAGAACCAGTCAGAACAGGTTGCTCAGAGAGGTGTCCACTTGGATTTTAGTATCTTGAAGGATGAAGACTCCACAGCCTCTCTGACCAACCTGTTCCTGTGTTGGACTACCTTCACAGCAAAAAGGTGTCTTGTGTTTACATAAAATTTCTTACATTTCCATTTTATTCTGTTGCATCTTGTCCTGTCACTGCAATGAGTCTGGCTCTGTTGTCTTTAGTCCCCGCATCAGGTATTTATGCACGTGGATAAATCCCCTTGAACATTCTTTTCTCCAGAGTGGGCAGTCCCAGCTCTCTCTGCCTTTCCTCATAGGTCAAGTATTCCAGTCCCTTAATCACCTTAGTGCCTCTGCACTGGACTCGGACCAGTATGTCCATGTCTCAAAGTGGGGAGCCCAGCATGGAACCCAGCACTCTGGATATCTCTCACCAAGGTTGAGCAGAGGGGAAAGATCAGTTCCCATGTTGGCAATGCTCTGCTTAATGCAGCACAAGATGATACTGGACTTCTTTCTACAAGGACACATTAGTGGCTCATGATTTTAATGGTTTTGAATTTAAAATGTTCTACCTCATTCCTAAATCTTTGTATTCTTTCTGTCCCAGTCTTGCTGAATATGTGTATGTATCTTCAGTAATCCTCTGAGTACCACATCAAACATACACTTTGCATTAACTCACTGAGTTCCACCTTAAAGCAAATGTATTTACAGTTTTCAGAAACCACACTGGACCCATTTTCCTTAAATTGTTTTCCTCTGTTTTGTGTTATTAAATAACCTTTTGATATCATTCTGCTTGTAAAATCTGTTTGAACCTCCATCTGAAAAATCTTCCTTGGTTCTCCATGCCTCTATCATTGCTTGATGTAATGTTCTTCTGCCCCTTATCAGCAGCTATCTCCTTCAAACAATCAACACAGCAATGCTTAGCTTTCAAACTGATTCTCAGAAACTTGTCCTTGGCACCACTGCTCCCTCTCACCCCCTCTGCCAGGTCTCATGCCCCTGGATTTTGCTTCAGCAGCAAGCTGCAATCACTATTTCATTGTTAGCAGATGGAACTGATGATTTGTCCATGGTTGTTCTAGCCTGTAACATTTCCTGCTTTGCATTTTTTTTCACTTGTTCATGGCATTGGTGCCCAGGAATACCTAACTCAGACAAAGGCACAGGCAGTGGTTTGCTGGCAGCTGGTTTGTATAGACAAAAGTGCAGAAGGGTTTTCTATTTTTGTCTTGTTAAAAGTATTCAGCAAGTCGTCCTCTGCTTTTTCTTTTGCCGCTTCCAGATTTCCCTGATCTTCTCCGGTGTGTACCTCCTGAAGACAGTGTTTGAATTCAGACACGATTTTCCACTTAACATTACTGGCAGAGAATTTGGGATACCTGAAAAAAGTTGGTTGCTGGAACGATGAAAGAATAAGAAGCGAGGAATGTGGAAATTGGAGCCAAAGAGCCAGTACTCGAGAAAAAGATACGTGAAATTCAGCCAATTACCACTGGATGGCTCTACCTAGAAATTACAGACGAGCCAGTACCCTCAGTGTAACCAGACCTCTATAATACCTCTTGGATTTCTGCAATCCGTTTCTGCAATTTGCAGTTGTGGCATTTTGATACATTATTTAAAAAAAAAAAAATCCCTTCTTACTAGCCCTTCTTCAAGCCTGACCACTTTTGATTTTACTGTGTTCGGCTGAGGTGTAGTGCAGCACTGAAAAAGAAGAAAAGCCCTATCCATTGTTCAATCCTGTTTTCAGTTTAAAGCCTCTCTGCCTGATCTTAAAGCTTCACTGCTAGTGCCTTAACTGTCACTGAACCAAGGAGTACATTAGCAGCGTGACGCATGATTTATTTTTAACAAAGACTCAATGCAAGCATTGGAATTAGAGTATGTGTGGTACAGCAGGGTTTTATACAGGTAGGCAGTGTTCCAGCCAATCTCTAGTGCCCTTGGAAACAGCATTTGAAACTTTTATAATACAAATAACTAGTTCCTCATTTGGAATTAGAGAGGAAAACCTGCCTTATCCCAGAGAGTCTGTCTAGCCACGGTGGGAATCTGTCAGAAAGCCAGGAAGAAAACTGGCAATACTTTACCGAGTTAGTCCTACAGAGATGAATAGTTTTCCTTGTCCTTAAGATACAGACAGGTGAAACCAGCTCCTCCTCTTTTCAGCTGGGATTTGCTGAGGCTTAGAGCTTATTAAATCTGCAGAACTGCTGAGAAGGGAATCCAGAGCTCACCCAGAGGCAAAAAAGCAGGAAAAGTTTCTTGGGGGATGAAAGCCAAAGGGAGGAGAGAAAGGTACGTGGCACCCTGTTCTGGCAACATGGCTAGAACAACTTCAGGCTCTGCTGCCCTCTTCCTAGGACTGTGTTGTGGGATGCTGGAATCCGCTCTAGATACTGCATCTATAAAAAGACCCCTTCGGCAAAAGGTGCAACCATGTTCCAAACAGCAAAAATGTTTCCTCCCAGACCTACTGGTTAGTTTTATCACTAATTCAATGGTGAGCCTTTCTATCTAGTAGGACATCATTAGCTGCTGCTTAATTAAGTGAGCAATCACTTCAGACTTACGAAGCAAAGAATGCATCATAACATCCCTGGGTGATTCCTACAGTAGGAAACAATCTGACATAGTAAGGGGCTCAAGCACTTTTTTTGTTCTGCAGGAGATATTTTGAAATGCAGGGATTGGAGATGGCTGCTTTATTTGTTTGCCACCTGAAATATGAATTTTGACCACTCTTGTTTAGTATGCACACTGATGTTTGCAAATTAATAATAAAGATTTTTTTCTTTGTATTGTTTGTTGAAATGATTGATATATATTTCAAGTGCTTAAATAAGTTTTCAACATATAAAAAACATTAAATGAAGCCAAAACAGGGAGAAACAAACAGCCTTTCACAATATACATACAAATTTTGAAAGTTTAGATGCTTACGAAGTAATGCATCTTGGGGAAGAATCAAGAAAGAAGTCACTGCTAAATTTCCTCTTTGAAAATGGGCTTTTAAAGAAATGGACAAAGCCTACCACAATACTACTGGAAAGCTTTAAAAATGACCTCAGAAGACTCCCTAAAAAGATCTAGAAAGTGCAAACATAAGTGTGGTTATAGCTGCTGAGAAACCCTTGAGCCGAGCTGGCTTGGTGAGATGGGGCAGAATACGCTTCGTTGCTTGAAGAATAGCTGCAGCTTGCACCCTACCCAGTGCACCGTTGTATCAAGCTCTTCTCTGCTGCTGACTGAAACACATCATAGCCTGCAGTGTTTCAGTCAGCAGCAGAGCACGAGCTGTACGTGGTACTTACGGTGTGCAGCAGTGTTTCAGTAAAGATCGATCGATCTATCTATCTATCTATGCATTGTGGACTGTCTTCTGTTCCTCATTGTTATTTGAGGCTAGAGGGGTTTAAAAAAGTAGGCGGCATTCAGATTGTTGTTGTTGTTTCAAAACATCCATTTCTAGGTTACTGCGGTAGCTTTTGGCCGGGCACTGGCAGTGGAGAGCGGGCAGCCCGCCCCGCAGGCTGCCCTGCTTCTGCTTTACAGGCCGCTTGTGATTCACGCACTGCAGACTAAGTAGCAGCACTTGTGTGCTTCCCTGCCCCTGCGTGGGTCTGCACGGCAACCACAACGTGCTCTCAGGGGTCAGCGGGCTCACTTTGCACGGTAAGGTGCTTTATTCCAGGTACGTTGCTGCAGCGTTACTTATGACCCTCACCGAAAAAATACAGGCAGAACATTTTGACCACTAAAGATAAATGAAGGATTATGAAAGAAGAGAAGACGAGATTGAAGCGAAAGATTCCTGAACTGTGACAAGACCAGTCTTCTGGTTCATGTAAATTAGCAAGAGGAGAAAAGAACATGAACTGAAAAGACTTCATCAACTAGCTATTCATTACTAGAAGACTGGTGCTGGGAGTGTAATGTAGAGCAGCTTCAGTCTGCTACAACAAATACTGCCCTTTTTTCTCATAGAAAACTCCTTTTGGCCGTGGAGATTTTATCAGAGGATGAAGTGGTCTTGCTTATAATTTCCTCATCTCAAAGGCCTTGCATTTTCTTCTTTATTGTCACAGAGATCAAAGCTATAGAGATGATTGGATATACCTAGAATATTTATGTGAGCCACAAAAGAGATACATTTAACATGAGGATAAATTGTATGTTTTATTGACTAGATGGAGCGTGTAAGGCAGCAAATGTTCCCTATTACATTGTCACTTGAAGTAGAAAAAGTATATCATAATGCATCAAGAAATCAGGAAATTCATGGCCCTTGCCTCTGTAGATAACTAAAAGATTTAGTCATTATTTGTATGATGAAATATTTCATTTGGAAGTATTGAACTCTGGGTTCAAATCTTGATCAATGTAGCCATGCAGAAGATGCTGTGCTCTTTGATTTGGGTTCCTGGAGGTTAGGCTCTGGGCCCCAGGCATAGTCAGACTCCTTGGTGCTGTGTGGGCAGTCTCTGGCCATGGGCAGCTGGACACCATAAACACAGGTGGGGACCAAAACTCCCCTGCTTTTTCGAGAGTGGTGAGGCTCTCTGTGTGTCCATGCCCATTTTTTTCCACCTTTCGTCTGTGTAACAGGCAGAGGGCTGGAATAATTAATCCAGGAGACTCCCTTCAGCCTGAGATATCTCAAAACCAGATTTGTCTGGCACTCATTTGGAAGGTGAGAATCCTAATGTTTTACCTAGAAAACTGTATTGATCTGTTTCCTACTACCAGCAATAAAGAAAGCAGAAAGAAAACTCTGTATGATAGAGGGTTTCCTGTTTAAAGATTGATGTTGTACTCAAATAATTGATTATACCAGTGTAATTAACACATTGGAAACTGAATTTCAG
Organism: Hypotaenidia okinawae; assembly: GCA_027925045.1. Taxonomy (NCBI): domain Eukaryota; kingdom Metazoa; phylum Chordata; class Aves; order Gruiformes; family Rallidae; genus Hypotaenidia; species Hypotaenidia okinawae. The sequence goes on from BSDF01000001.1 coordinate 126,888,132, forward strand.
GCTCTAATCAAGTGCGATGTACTGGGAAGCTTGAAATATAACTGATTTTGCTGCTGTAAGAAACAGAAATAATTCATTATTGTTCTTTATGGTGAACTACCGGATACTGTGCTTACCTCCTTCCCATAACCTCTTCCCTTCCAGAGAGCAAAAGGGTTCATATTGCACACAGTAATTGTAAACTAGGTGATAATGTTAAGGACTTACCTTTAACCTTTTGAATTTCAAAGTTCTTTGGTAATGGTATAGACATGCTGGATGGGGATAGAGCCAAAACAGAGCTGTTTAATAATCTGATGCAGCTCACCGTATACATACCTGCTGGAATATATGTACAGGAAAATTGATTTATTTTCTGCACTTCTTCCTACTGTTAATTTTAAGAAAAAGCAATGGGCTATAGGTCCTGAGAGGCTGCCAATATAATTTCTAGAATACAAACATGTTGCCTACTAATGACGGGCAGCTGCTTCTGCACTGTTAGACAAAACAGGCCCAGGCTGAGCCGGGATCTATCGATACTGAACCTCTGTGGTGGAGCCTGTAGCCCTACAGAAGGAACGTCAGCTTTCCCCTTTTTATGGCAGCGTAGCCTTATCAGTGTTTTTGAGACATGCTAACTGAAAGGCATCAGCCGGCAAGCGTTACTTGGTGAAGGAGTGATAAACTGTGTAGTACCTGTCCTGTAGATGAGTCCCTTAGCAGCATTTGTCTGTTCTGCTTACAGCAGCCAGTGGTGCATCATATTTGGAGCAAATGTGGACAGTGGAACAGCTGGTACTGAAACCCTGCCTCCATGGTGTGTGTGTACTGGGGAGGATGCTTTGGACTAGCTCCACTGAGATCCCATGAAAGCCCATGAAAGTATGGGCCATCCATACTTTCCATGAAAGTATGATGGTCCGTGAAAGTATGGACCATCAAATATGGTCCTGGTTGAGCTTCATCCAAAAGGAATCTGCTTCACATGCTCAAAGCACAGGGAGAGCTTACAATGGGAAGGTTTGTTATGAAAATAAACTCTTTGGACAGAACTGAAGAGCTAAGATAGATGCTTAGGGTCAAAATGGAGGAAACTCCATGGGTAGAGAAGGAAACAGGGAACTGTGCAATTTATTTGAAATGTTTTTCTTTTCTGTTTGTGGATGGGGCTAGCACAGTCTTGGTGCATTGGACTTTCCATCGCAAAATAAGTAGGTGCGGCCTCAGCCAGCCAGACCTACCTTACAGAGGGAGAGACTGACTCCCTGAGGTGCTGAAGCTTCCCTTCTCCTCTCCCTCCTGTTCCACCAGGAGTGTGAGGCACAGCACACCTGGGGATCTTTCTGAAAGGGGTCAGGTACCATGGTGTTGAGTTGTCTCCCAACTCATTCAGCTCTGAATTCGGCCCTCAGAATGTTGAGAGGAGTCGACAAGCCACAGCGTAAAAATTCATGCAGGACAATGCTTCTTAGCTGAGGGTAACACATCCAAGGTCACAAGTGCAGTTTACATACAAGAAATGGCAATTCTACATCTCGCCTCCATATGCACATATAGCTACTGTGCTGAAATACAGTGTTTGGTTTCCCTTAGAGCACTAAAGACATTACATGTGCATGACTGGGGAAAAGAGAAGCCCACTTATTTTTTTACAAATCTAGATGCCTGAAGGTAGAGTCTGAAGTCCACAGTTAGCTATCAATATGAAAGTAGATTGATTTTTTTCAGTGGTTCTGGATAGCTGTGCTTTTCCAGCCGTGGTAGGACTTTTTATTTTCAAAAGTCAGTCCATTTGTATCTTTCTGGTTTTACATGGATTTAGACAATTTAAAATATATTTTGAAAACTCTCTGAGGACCCTTACAGAAATGCTTTTTGTACTACCAAAGTTATTTCCCAAGAGTCTAACTAGAAATATTGAGCTCTGGTCTATATAGAGCTCTCTGGATGTACAGAGAGCTGTATCCTCGTGATTTATTTCTTGCTCCCCTCAATACTATTTCAACCAGATATGGAAATTTGGAAATGACTGAGTTTGGTCCATAGGACTGATGTAAGATTAGAAAAAAAAATACAATAATGTTAATATTAATGTTAAGCATAAAATAATTGTCTGTTGCTACAGTATTTTTGTGTCTTCAGGGAGTGCTATTACAGCAAAGACACCTGTTGAGATTTGCATCGAACTGCTATTTTTTTCATTTTTCTCCTTTCTATATTCTGTTGATCCTAGCATAACATATGATTTAGTACAGTATTATATGATTAATGGGCTGTATGAATTAGCTAAGGATGTGTAAGTATTCCCAGGCTGACATATGCACTTGTTCCACGTCTATGCTAAGAAGACTTTGGATACTAGTCCTGATCATATATCACACCACAGCAATTATTTAGCAAAATGATGTTAAAAGAAGCACTGTACTGCAACTGGAAGGCAGGGTTGGAGGCTTCTGAGAAAAAAAACCCCATAATTAAGAAATAGGTCCTCAATAAGGGAGCTAAACACACCAAAAATGAAAATAGATTTCTCTTATTGCAATGTCTGGATGCCTGATGTGGCCTTTATAAGCGACAATACTTGTCCTCCATCCTTAAGGAACATTCCAACACCAATCTCATGCCATATCCGCTGCCATACACCTCAGGTTTGGAAGGTGAACTCCCACTTGCCCCAAGACTCCCCCTGCTAAGACAAGCTGCCTGTCTGTGTCTGGCAGGCACTGAGGTGTGAAGTGCACCTCAAGTCTGACTTTCCTCATCACTGGTTTTGCAGGTACCAAGCAAAACCTGACAAGCCACCTGAGCTCCGCTGTTTAGTGGGAGCTGATATGTATGAAGGCCTGCTGTGAAATGCATTTCTGCTTTGACATCTCAGCCTTCCTACCTATTTGGCATGGCAACCTTGACTTCTCTAGGTGCCTTGCTCTGTCAGTGAAAAGGAGAACGACAGAAAGTGGTTGAAGTGGGGAACACGGTAAGTTGTCAACAAATGAGCTGTTACTCTAACATTGTTCCAGCTGTTCACTTGAGCTCTTTATGTCCTTTTTTTTTTTTTAAATATATATATATATATATAACCGTTAATACAGAGAAGTCTGTCCATCTTCCTGGACTGAGTGTGTTGCAATCAGATATTTTAGCAGCACACGGTTTCACAACAAAGTTTCATTTAGACTTAAAAGAGGAAGCAAGTTCAACAAGCTGCTGTTCAGTCAGCTATAAAACCCCCTCATCCCCTAAGGGACTTTCTTTCTATACTTCTGTGCGATAGAGGATTAGAAATAAAGCACATGTCGTCTTAGAAGTGTATTCAAAAAGGAAATAAAAACAGAACATTGCATTTCGGGGTAGGTCAGACTCACGGGAAGCTTTAAACTGGTTAGAAGACAAGACGTTTTCTGTACCTGATCAGCCGCTCTGTCTTTGGAGGTAAGAACTAAAATATATTATGGATTATATAAATGTATGAAAAAGTTGCTCTTGCAAGTGGCTCATTGCTGTTTGTGTGGGATCCCAGCCAGCAGCTGGTAAAACGGAGAGGTATCTTTTCTCTTCTGAGGGCGTGTGCGTGCTTGGAGAGTCTCAGTCTCAGTCACTGTCCACATGCAGCTCTGGCTGCCTGAAGTGATGAGACAGTTTCTGAAGTGCCCTCTCCACAGCTGCGACCGGCCGTGGCTGCAGAGCCACTTCAAAATGCAAAACAGAAAATTGTTCCTCTGGTATTTATAAAGTCTGTCATAAAATCGCACCTAAAATGTTTTCCAGCATAATTTTAAAGGGAGCCTTACCAGGTGTGTTGCTTTTATCATAATTGTGGTGGTTTTATTAATCTTTGTGTATCTAATCATACTGCCTAAATAATGTCTTCGGAGTGCTCTGTTTGAAGCTGCGGAATAGAATTAGGCACCATAATGGATAAATATCAGCATCATATTAAAGAAAAGTTAATGGGAAAAAAGCTGAGACCTCATTTAAAGCGAGGCAGTGTTAAAAAGCTTGATCAAAGAAGCCTTATCATTGGATCCTCCCAGCTTGCAGTGAATCCCCTGGTTCGCTGCAAACTGAGGGCTTGACATGGGTGTGCACACACGATGTGCACCCTCCCCCTCTTTTACGCCCCACAGCACCTGTGGCTAACATTTTAGTGCGCCATTTCCCTCAGTCCTCCTGGGAAACCCCTTCAGCCTTTTCCATCTTTCTTGCTTTACCATTTATTCTTTTCACTTCTAGAAAAGTGTATTCTCTCGTGTAAGGGTGCACATTAATTTATCTCCTCTTTACTTGAACCTGTTAGGTACAAAATAGTGCACTCCATAGAGTTCAGCCATGACAGCAACTAACAACTCATTAAAATAAGCACAGGAATCCAGAAGCATGAGGTGATTTCCACCCCAGACAGACATAAGATCTCAGTGTAGAAATATCACATAGTCAAATCATCCTTATGAATGTGGAGTCCAGTCTTCTCCTGTATCACATTTCATGTTGTTGCTTACAGCTGTGGATACAAGATGTAAAATATTATCTAACCGAATTGGTGGTATCCTAAAACACCTTTATATGGATAGAGATGATGAAGAAAAGTGTGGACAGTCAGGAACTGGGCTTGCTCTGTGTGAAGTTTCAAGGAACTAGAATCTGGTAAAATGGATGGGAATTATTTGAGAGCTTAAGAATCTATATCTACCCACATACAGTTTTCATTGTATTTTTATGGAATTAGTTGTTCCCCTAAGCTCCATTTAAAGATACCACAACTCTCAAACATACATTAAGAGTGTATTAAATTTTTTTTCTAAATTAAAGGAACAGCTGCTCCTGAAGCTCACTGCCATCCATTTAGCATGATTAAAAACGGGCAGACACTCGTATAATGAGAACATTCAACAGTACAATAGGCTTATAAAGTATAATGTGTTCTTGGGGAAGATGTCTCTCCTCACTTTCTTCCTTCAGCCTGCCCTTCAAGTAGATTCCCTCAAAGTCTTGAAATCATCCTCTCAAACCCACTCTAGTTGTTCCCCCCAAGACAGCTGATAGTTTCCCATGGGAGAGGTACTACTAGCTTTCCTGCATCTCTTGGACTGTTGACATGTGGATAAAGAAGATGAGCAGGGCTTATGTTTTCATCTGTAGGAAGGCCAAAAAGCTCAGAGCAGAGAGCTGTGGGGAGCGGACAAGAGGCGTTTGACTCATGACCACTGCTCAAGGAGGCTCAACACACAGTCCCACAACTCCCAGATCTCCCAGAGCTGTGGCAGGAAGTTACACATGCAGCAGGTAGTGTTTGGATGCTTGTGCAATAGAATTTCTTGGCTGTTCCTCTTCTTTTCTGCAATGGACAAAGTGGATCAACTCCTGTCTCAAATATCAGCCGTTGTTATCATAGAATCATAGAGTCATAGAGCAGCCCAGGTAGGACTGGACCACAGATCATCTGGTCTAGCCTTGCATTGGAAAGGGAGCCTAGATGAGATTATCTAGCACCCTGTCCAATTGCATCTTGAGAACCTCCAGTGATGGGGACTCTACCACATCCCTGATGGGATTGTTCCAGTCATTGATTGTTCTCCCTGTAAAAAAAGTCTTTCTTATACTGATGTGACACCTATCCCAATGCAGTTTGTACACATCACCCCTTGTCTTCTTTATGTGGCTCCTTGTAAAGAAACACCTTCTGCCCTCTTTGTAGCTGCCCTTAAATACGGGAATATCGCAATGAGCACCCCTCCTTCATCCCCCCACCCCCTGCTTTCTTTTCTCCAAGGAGAAGATTTCTAACTCCTTCGGTCTTTCCTCATGGAGCAGGTTCTCCAGCCCTTTGATCATCTTCATGGCCCTCCTTTGGACCCTCTCCAGTCTGTCCACATATTTCCTGAATTGTGAGGACCAGAACTGGGCACTTCCAGCGCAGCCTGACAAGTGCTGAGTAGAGTGGGATGATCGCATCTCTGTCTCTGCTTGTAGTGCCCCTGTGGATGCAGCCCAAGGTCCAATTTGCCTTTGCTGGTGCAGCAGTGCTCTACTGAGTCCCACTCAATTTGCTGTCCACTAGGACCCCCAGGTCCCTTTCAGCAAGGCTGTTCCCAGACACACAGGTCCTTGCCTGTACTGGGCTCTTTGACTATGTCATCCCAGGTTCAGGGACTTGCACTTGGCTTTGCTGAACCTCACACAGTTACTGCTGGCCTGGCCAGCTTTCTGTAAGATTTCTCTCCCTTCTCTCATCACACAGTTTAGTCTCACAGCATTGCATTTACCCAAGCAAACCATGGTCACTGGACATAACCATCCTTGAATGGGGTTCAGATACCAAATATCTGTGGGTTTCAGGCTTTAAGGAGAGGCTATACTCATGCATATGCACAGCTCATTTTCTTACCTTCTTCACTCTCCAAATTTCCCTATGCTGGCTGCACTAAGGCTTCCTGGGAGCTGTTTCACACCAGCCTCCGTGAAAGGTGAGATATAGGTCCTACAACATTAGCCAGCTCTTTCTTCAGTTTATCCTGCTTGCCAGGTGAAGTCTTGCATGCATGTCCTGCAATCTGAGGTAGATCCAAACCTTACTGAAGGGATCTATCTGTGTCTCCACAGCCTGGAGGAGTGTCTCTGAAATGTGGAAAATATACTACAGATGGATCCACAGGATTTGAGTTTCCTTGAGACAGGGAGACTTTGTCATCTGGGGTCCCATCTAGAAAGTCAGCTAGAACTTAAGGTATATCCTGTGATAAACTTGAACTCCAATTACCAGCAGCACAACTTTAGTGCCATTCAGAGGTTTGCTGAAGGATCTGAAAGCTAAACATATTCAAAACAAGCTTGTCTCTTCTGTGAGTTTCCATACTCTCCCTTTGCAATGCAAAAGAATGTCCCTTTCCCCAGGATCCCAGCTGGCACCACATTCTTTCCATTCTCCCTAGCAACTTTCCATCTTGCTCAGGCTTTTATATAGGGCATGATTTGTCATATCTCTGTGTACACTTCTCAGGCTTCCCTTAAGCCTTTTGCTTACCCTGAACCAAGAACTCCCATTCTGTTTGCCTGCTTCTCAGCCTGGTATCTGAGGTCTTTATCCAAACATTGGCACCATCCTCAAGCATTATAACCCAGGAAATTTGCTCCCACTCTGAAAATACTGGCAACACTGCTGGATTCTCCACGTGGCTTTAAACATTGATCCTGCCTTTAAGTTTTGCTGCTGTTGCTGCTGAACTGAACAAAAAACCCAGGCAAGACATACAAGGTTTTAATATCATCTGACAGTGACCACGACTATGCCAGATAGAAAAGAGAGTGTAAACCAGGCAGTCTTCTCCCTCTGCCTCCACTAGACTCAGGTAGAATTCAGTCAGCTCCCGTTGCTGGGTTAGTAGACACATAAGGAAAAATCTCTGTGTTCACCTCACGTGAAAAGCCATCAGATCAGAACTGTAAAAGGGACTCATTTTCCTTGTGTAACGATAATCGTGCAGTTATTTTCAGGAAGAGGGAAGTGAAATCTGAATTTAAGGAGCATGTAAAACAAAATATTCGGACATTAGATATTACCCCTGTGCACTTGCAATCCTGCTGTATGTGTGTGACTATGGCACGGAAAGGAAACTATGAGGAAGACCAGGAGATAGAAGAATTAACGCAAACTCATCCTTATGGGATATCGAATGCAAGAATTAAAGGTGACCTAATTGCATGGCTACCCACTGGTTGTGACGGAATAACAACTTCACAGGGGTATATATTGCATTAAATATGAGGATCGGCGATATATGCACTTCTTTTTTGCGTTCAGGCTCTCGGCACTGCCTACCAAAACTTCAGTCGGATTTCCTGGCGGAGCTGGGAATAGTAAGATTAGTGCAACAGCCTTTGCCAACTTTGGAGGGTAAAGCGTGTAACTCATTCAGCAAAACACACAACTCCCAAGCATGGCGGGAGCTTAATCTTTTTGAATCTGCCAGTTCTTTTGCTTCCACTCCTGCCTCAGACAGCGTGCTCTGAAACACCTAAAATAAGCATTGCAGAATGCAGCGCAAAGAAATGAAACCAGTGGTTTCATTTCCTGAATGCTTCACCTTATGACAGAAACAACGTACATCTGGGTAACAGGAAAGGCATGGGTGTCACATGCTACCTGAACACGACAGCCTTTGTGTGCGTTCGTTGAGCAGTGACCGGACCATATGTTTTATTTCCACCCATTTCTCAGAATCCCCATTTAAAAAAATCAGCATAGGAGTAAGTGAGAAGTGATTATGGGTTTGTGTTAGCCAGAGTTAGTGGCGACTTTGCAATAAAGCCATCTGAGCCTGTGCTTGGCAGAAATGGGGAACAGAAGCAGAAGAGAGGGGGATGAGCCGGTAAGCTTATCATTTGGCTAAGATTTTTGCAGCAGCACAACTAAAACCTGTGACAACAGCAGCATGCTGCAAGGAATGCCAGGCCCCAAAGGCTATTTTCCCCCCTCTTGTGTGAACAGATCACTTTTTGTTGAATTTTACCTGCCTGTGGGAAATCGCAGCTGACAGCAGCAGAAAGGATCCAGGGTCACCAGAGCAAGTGCTTAGACATGTTTAATTTCCATGAATATTAATTTCTGAAGGAAGTTTATTTTCCCTCCAACCTTCTTCTTCACAGCATGGAAAGCATTTTTTCATTCTGCTCCTTCCTAACATCTTCTTAAAGATACATCATACCCATGCTTAGACAGGATTTAGCCAACATTTACTCCCAGTGTGGCATTTTGCACTGGCAGCCATGACACATGAAATACTTACTAAGGAATGAGAGCTCTTTCACTCTTGAAAAGGTAAGTTGAGCTTTTGACAGCAACATGGGGTAATACAGCATATGCCGGAGAGATGCCACCTCCCCATTCACAGTCTGTGGAAAGACCACAGAATCCCAGAACATACTGAGTTGGAAGGGACCCATAAGGATCACCGAGCCCAAGTCCCAAAGATGTTCCCATTCTGGGGCTCCGTCAGAGTGGGTGTTTTGAAATAGACAGGCAAACTGTCTGATAAGTGGAACATATGCTTATATCTGCAGAGACGGTATCTGTTGGGGATTAAAATGATATAAATGGATTAGATAGTAAATGAAGAAAAGTACAGAAGTTACATTGTACTACAGGAAGAAGCAGCTGATTTTTATTTTAAGTTATTTTTACTTAAGGTTTATTTTCTCTTTGCTGGACCACACAATTTCTTTAGGATGTCTTTCCCACTGATCATCTCCTTGCCATCTGCTACAAAAGAAAGACACACAAATGGACTGAAGTGGTAATGGAGCTACTAAAGCTTGGGCAGAAACCTTTACTGATGTGCCGATGTGTGTCCTTACCAGCGAGTCCTGTCCTCCATTACTTGCACATCTACTCAGCCTTTGAGACTGAGCTGCCTGCTCAGAGAGTGGAGAGAGTGAGTGGCTGCTGGGGCCTGATTATGCCTTTGTAGCAATGCACTGGGAACTGATTTCAGAGCTGGTGGCATTCAACTAATCCAACAGTGAAGGAGACAGAGTGCTTCCCAAATGTGCAATTTCCTATGCATTACTGTGAAATACATATCATCAAAAGTACACTGCAGATTTCTACATCTAGGGTAGTGGTTTAAGATCCTATTATAGTATCTGGAGAGTGATAAGCTAATCTAGGGCACAATTCATCTCATTTTGATTTAGGTGCCTAAAACAGGCCAGATGAATCATGCCTCCAGAAAGCCTTGTGTTTGCCACAGACATTTTCATGTCTAAAAGTTAGAGAGAGTTAATATTATCCTGCTTGGCACGCAGAAGTACAAAGTGCTGATTTAATGATCTGAGATTTTTTAATGAGAAAGGAACCACACCTACAGTCATTGATCAGTCTGGACCAGAAGACATTATATCCTCAATATGAATCTCAAATATAGTTCAGAGGCAGCTGACAAACCACACACAACAAAACCTGCTTTAAAGCATATGAGGAAAAGGGGGAAACCCCTTAGCATCTAACTGAAGTCAAGGGCAAAAATATACAGATTTAAGTGCAAGATATTACAGCAACTATTACCACAACAAACCACTTGTTCCTCTCTTCTTTTCAGTGGACGTATACGAAATGGCATATATTATGTTACACAGAATATGCTTTGCTGTGATTGAGTTAACAGCACAGCAGGGAGACTAGTTGGTCACTCATTGACTCAAATCCTCCAGAAAGACAGAGATGCTCTTGTTTGTGCACAGATCAGAAACATCTTTCCACAGCTAGAAACAGGCTTGTGAGTGCAGTTGCCACTCAGTGAGTTTCTAGTGAACTAACTGTTTCTTCTTGTCTTTTGTTCTGTCTGCTGGTGGTTCCCTTCTCTTGGTGAAGAATGCTGTCAGAGGGTTACCTTTACAGAATTGCCCACCTTTGTGAAGACCTGAACCCTGAGCTCTACAGCAACAGTCCAGCTGAGGAAGTGGTGTATGAAATGAGGTCCCTTAATTATTCCTCCACAGACGAAGCACAGGGAAAAAGCCTCCTTCAGAGGTGCAGATCTGCTGGCAAGTGCATTTCCTCCGTCTGCTCTAGAGGCAGCAAGCACAGCAGAAGGCAGAAGGATAATCTCCTACAGCCTACACAGCACCCTGCACTTGCTGGGCAGCCGTCTCCAGCTATGCATGCCTGTGAGGGGATGACAAGAAAAGACACCTACCTTGTTCCATCTTCCTGCAAAAGCATCTGCAAGAACTACAATGATTTGCACATAGCTGGGGACTATGTGGTGCCGATTAGCTCAGTCACGACAGATTTTACCTGCGACAGCGGCATAGGCCCCTTCTTGGAGTCCTCAGAGATTCCTCCCGCCATGGAGTCTGTGAGGGTCCCCCCTCCAGCGACACTATCCGCAAACCAGTCCAAGGCTACTCCTCGTGCTGGCGGCTGGCAAGCCTCGTGCCCCACCAGCAGCCCCTCTCCGACTCAGCCCTGAACGACTACCTCGAACAGAAGCTGGTGGAACTGTACAAGCAGTACATCATGGATAGCACAGCAAACAGGGCATCCCCCACTCAGATCCTGGCCTCAGAGCTTATCATGACTAACGTAGATCAAATCAGCATGCAGATATCACGGGAGAGGAATATGGAGACAACCAAGGCCAAAGACATTGTCATTAGCCGCTTCTTACAAATAGCCAGTGAAAAAATATCTTCAGAAATTAGTACACCTAGTCTGCATATTTCCCAATATAGCCACACCGATGCATAGTATTTGAATGTCTGCCGTAAGAAAGCTTTTATGTTCTGCAAAGTGAAGTTTTAGTTTCTCAAGACATTTTTCTGCTTCATAGAAATGTATCTACCACTTCAATTTAACCTTCCAGTACATATTAAATATGTAAAAAAATCTGTACTCTCAGCAGTATTGTGGACCAGATGATTTCTTTTTTTTTTTTTTAAAAAAAAACAACCCAGAGGCTTCTTCTCTAAAGGCTTATTTTAGCGAGCCTTGGACACTCAAAAAGTTCAGTAGAAAAATGACTAAGATCATATGATACTCTTCCAGGTGCTCCAGTGTTTGCTTTCTCCACCACGTGCTTGACATGGCATTTCAACTTTCTTCTTCCTGGAGTCTGCCATCCTACCCCTTGGTCTGTATGAAGCGATGGCTTACACCCACGTAAGCACAAGGATGGTGACTGCAGAATTTAGGATGCCACCTAGTTCATCTCCCTACCTCGAACTGCTATACTTATGCCATCCCTCAGAGAAGCTTTTCTAATTTGTTCTTAAAGATACTATGGGATAGATACTCCACAGTTTCTTCTGTAATAACCCAAACTATTTAATTGGTGCCTTCTTGTTCAAAAGTTACCACTCCTTTTTTTGAAGCACAAGTTTTGTTTCCAAACAGATTTCCTCAGCAGGAATTCTACTGACTATACCAGTGTGTTTTGCCCTGGACCAGACTATTACAGTGGATGTTGGTGACCTCTGGTCACAGGCAGACACCACCTTTGCCAGCTACTTGCAGACCTGCAGCTCTGGAGTGGTCATGTAGGGACAGCAACGATGATGATGATGATAAAGGGGAAAGAGAAAGAGGAGTTCATCTTCATTACATTGGAAAAAAAGGGTCAACCCAAAGCCCATTTCATTAGTGCGAACAGTTCCCCTAAATGTAGAAGGAAAGCCAAAAGGAACTGTTCAGCAGTGTGGCTAACCCCTTCTTGTGTAAGGTTCACTGCAGTGCTGTGTGTCATAGGTCAAGGTCATTTGAACCTGATGAATTTCCAATAGGAAAGTCCTTTTCTGTAAAATTTCACTAAGCCTTGAAAAAGAAGAAGAAAAAAAATTAGGTGCCTTGTGAGCAAGGATGGAGGCCTACTTTGAGGTAACACATATATATATATATATATATATATAATGTATAACACATTGTCAATGCCAGTCCATCACTGGTTGGGTTTCTATGTATCAAGATAATACAAATACTAATTTATAATAAATATTCATAAAATATTTTCACGTTACTGATTCTACAGTGTTGTTTTTGCCTTCGTGGTTTCTATTCTTCTTTTTCTATTTTGGGTTTTTTTTCTTTTTATATAGACATACCTTTGAATATAGTCCAAAATCAAATGTAAAGTAGTAAACATATCAATTTGTTCTACTGCTGTTATTTTGCCAGAGATTATTGGGGTAGATCAGTATATTTTGCTCTTGTACAATGAAGGGGTATCCAAAAAACAGTTGCCATAAGAACCTTTGATGTGTGAATCCAGAGGCTGTACATCTGTTGCCATAGCAGCCTACCCAAATGTTATTATTCAGCAATTCCAGATAGGTAATTTCTGGTGTGTACTCTTTCTAGACTGAGATCAAATGCAATTTACAAATAGAAAAAACATGCTATTTTTCAGAGAAAATAACACTCATGGTAATGCTGAGCCACACACATGCGTTCTGCATGCAAAATCCGTTACCAATAGATCTCTCAAGTCTCTTGAAACTCTTCCAGAATAAAAGGATACACTAGAATCTATTAAAATGAGTTGCAGAGGAGAGAAAAATCAAGCACAGATAGTAATTTTTACATCCTACAAATACAGATTCAGGCTTTTCAAGTCATGGAGGTTTTGTTCATGCCTATTGCTGTTCATATTCCTGAATTTTAGTAGCAAAAGGTGTAGCAGAAAGCAACTTGCTGAGATGCATGCATAAATCAATACCCTTGCTCAAAGATCTGGCACCTTCTCCAGAGACCACAACTGATTCATACACTCAACTCTACCCACTCCACAGACCATGTCTTGGCAAACAAAACATCATTTTACTGTCTGTTTCTCAGAAATCCCCATCCTGACTTTCCCCGCAGGCAGCACCTGCTCACCTTGGCCTCCCTTCTCAGCAGGGACGGTGTAGGGACCAGTGAGGACAGGGGCTGAGAGGTCTGCCCAGGTCCAGGCCCACATGAAAACCTGCTTTCCTGGCCTGACCCCGTAGCTGCTGTGCCAGAGGGCTGCAAGGAAGCTTGGTGCTCGGGGGACAGTTCTGTTAGAGCAATGCTCTAGAGAGCAGTGAAGAAAGACAAATTTTAAATGTACAAAAGCATGGCTGATGTGTATAGAGGGCATGCTTGGTACTTAATTTGATTAATCATTCCATTCTCATGCAGCTTTCTTCCAAACAGATTAGTAGAAGTACCTACTTCAAGTAAAGGTATTATTTTGTATTGCCAGGCTTACGTTTGTAAATTTTATTCATATAAGGGTCCTACAAATTGCAGAACCTGGCTTATTCCAGAAACACAGCATCAGCCACTTCCTCCCTGCACATGGTTATTTTCTTTTCCCTGCCTAAATATAAATCCCCACTTCATTTCAAGCTCTGTAGTGTACCTTCTTCTCACATATATCACATACCAGCCACAACCTGTTATCTGAAGCAGTACCAACTATCTCATGGATTTAAGGCAGCTTCTACATAAATAAACAACTATTTCTTATTTTCCACTGTGCTCAGCTGAAAGTTCAGCTATATCTCTCTCCTTCCTCCATTTAAAACTAATCTTCCTCTGCACAGGTATCTCTCTAGGTGTGGCTGTTTCAGGCAAATGCGCTCAGATAGCAATTAGGCTGCCACTAGCATGACTCAGGTTGTTATCTAAAGAGATTATCATCTTCTTTCTCCTTCTCCCTCCTCTCCTATTCTACCTCAGGGTCAAACGTTTAAAGAGAGAGATCCCATTTTTTTATAGCAGCTCCTTAAAGAACAAATTTTTAGCCAGGGGCACGTTGTTTCTTAACACAAGCTTAGCAAAATGCTGGTGGAGTCCTCATGGCCCGGGAGTGCAGGCTGGAAAGGAGAGCTTGAATTCTGCCCTCACAATGCTTCCTAATAATGTGGCTGCTTTAATATGACTAAGGTCACTTAAGAAGGCGAATATAATGATGATTTCAGTAACTGGTTGATATTTTCACCATCAAGAAACTAATCTGAGAAGGATAGTTTATAACCACCTTCAGCATACTCTATCAGCTTCCTTAGGCATTTTTATACTCACTGCTGATAACCCGATTGTAGCACCCAGGAGTTTTATTGTTTTATATGTAGTGTGACTGTGCCCCCAAGAGTCCAAGCCCATCACCGTGGCAGATGAACAGTACCTGCATGTCTCCAGAAAGGCTGAGTGTATCTTGTGATGGAAAAAAAATCACTGGCAGGGGGAGAAAAGAGAGCAGGGAAGGAGGCAACCTGTAGCTCCTGCATTTGGGTTTAACCCCGTTGCTGGCTCTGAATTCTTATCTGTATCTGAAGCAGCGAGGGGGTTAAAAGGGATATGAAGTGCAGGCTGGGCTTTGTGCTGAATGTGAAAGTGAGCATTTCAAGCTCTGATTGCTGGGTTCAGATGAAGGCAAAAAGCGAAGCACCTGAAACCGAAATAAATTAAGTTCTCTAGCACTTACTTCAGCCAGGCACACTGCTGGCGTTTCACCTCAGGGAAGCTGCTAAAGGGCAGGAGCAGGCTGGAGCCTCCTGGCACCAGTGGGTTTGATGAGGCACCCTGAGGTATAGATCCTTCCTCTTCTACTGTCCTTTCAAGGGCTGAAGCAACAGGGACTATCCCTTCCTGGAGCTCCTTTCAGTCATGGCTGTCTCTTGGAGATAGGACCTGCGGAGGATGTACCCAGCTGCCGGTATAAATGGCTTGGGCAGGAGGAGGGCAAAGGGACTAGGAGGTTTTATTCCCACGTTTATCAATCAGAATCACTGTAAAATACCTTTATTGCTAATGTAGACAGGGGAGGGACCCCTTGTTCTCACAGAGGCAGGAGGGACAATTACTGATTTAGGGAAATGGCTACATTGCAGTGAGGATTTACTACCGGTTTCAAACCAGCCCTGAGATATGAAAGGCCTGCTGCACTTTCACTAATTGATGAAGTCAGTAACTTGCCACACACCTAGGTAAAGGCATCCTGCTGCTCTCAGACAGGCAGCTGTGGGCCTGCGACAGCTAGTGGGCGTCCACTTTGCATCTCTGTATCCACAGAGGCAAACATCCTCTGACAGACTGATAGGATGGTTACAGACAGTGCTGGGAAGGGGCAGGGGTTTCTCCAGAACCATTAATTACACCCAGCATGGAAACAACAGGCAGATTAAATGGATGTTTTGACATCTGCTGGTGCAAGTTGTCAGAGCTGGCCTCTGGTCAGTAGAGCCACTGTGGTTAATGCTGAAGGAGACCTGGCTCCCCAGCTGTGCTAAACTCAGTAGAACCATCACCATCTTAGAAGACCATTTACAATTTAGAAATGTATAGCAAAAAAAATGAGTAACGTGTAAAGGAACAGAATTCTAGGTCAAAACAGAATTATTCTGTGCACTGCAGCATTGCTTCTGCTTCTGCTGTAATGGGAAGAGCTGTTTTGCTGTTGCCTCATCATCAATGCTGACAGGATTAGTGTCACTTTTTGGGATATTAAGCAGGCTTTCTAAGGGCTGAAAGGAGCAACCTTCCTGAGGTTCATTCTAAGACCTTCTTACATCTTTGTCAAAGCAAATGTTGGACTGCCTACCTTTCCTGAATTGGAAATCCCCTCAAGGAATATTAGCACTGCCTCATTTTGAATTAGCATCTGATTAATGTGGAACTCCATGTGCTACCATTCATCCCAACATTGCCCACCTGGTTTATCTTTCCTGAAGGCTGGTCACTGTGTGCTCCTGCACTTCTGCTCTGCCAAAACCTCCCAGGAATCCCCTGAGGTTTTCCTCCCTCCTTCTGCCGTGCTGCGTTTGGTGATGCAGCACTTGGCCTGCTCCTGTGCTCCATAAATTCTCCTCACCCCTCTGACCCACCTCACTGAAGATGATCCTGGCTTCCCTGATGACCAGGAGAAGGACTGATAGGATGGCACAGCTGGATACTGAGCATCTGGATGGAGGCACTGGTGGTGGGTGAGGATGATGGGGAGACACTGGGGGGGCTTGGGGTGGCCAAAGAGTCTCTGTGACAGAGGCAAGGGACCACTGCAGAGGCAGGGGAAGCCCTCACAGGGTGCAGGAGGTTGTGAAATGTGCTGGGAGACAGCAGGGGGCTGAGGAAAGAGGTTTCACGATTTTCCTGGTGAAGACAAGTCTGAGGGGTAGCAAGAATTTTCAGGCACTCCCTGGCTGGAAGGAACACCTCCATATTTAAAGGCCAACAACCTTGGTAGCTCCACCTGTGGCATATTTCACAGAATCACAGAATTATCAAGGTTGGAAAAGACCTAGAAGATCATCCAGTCCAACCATTCACCTATTACTACTAGCTCCCACTAAACCATATCCCTCAATACAACATCCAGTCTTTCCTTGAACACCCCCAGGGTTGGTGACTCCACCACCTCCCTGGGCAGTGCATTCCAGGGCCTGACTACCCTTTCCGAGAAGTAGTATTTCCTAATGTCCAGCCTGAATCTCCCCTGGCACAGCTTGATACCATTCCCTCTAGTTCTGTCACTGCCTACACGGGAGAAGAGGCCGACCCCCAGCTCGCTACAACCTCCCTTCAGGAAGTTATAGAGAGCTATAAGGTCTCCCCTGAGCCTCCTCTTCTCCAGGCTGAACAATCCCAGCTCCCTCAGACGCTCCTCGTAAGGCCTGTGTTCCAGACCCCTCACCAGCTTAGTAGCCCTCCTCTGAACGCGCTCCAGGGCCTCAATGTCTTTCCTGTAGTGAGGGGCCCAAAACTGAACACAGTACTCGAGATGCGGCCTCACAAGTGCTGAGTACAGGGGGACAATTACCTCCCTGCTCCTACTAGTAACACTATTTTTGATGCAAGCCAGGATGCCATTGGCCTTCTTGGCCACCCGCGCACACTGTCGGCTCATGTTCAGCCGTGCATCTATCAGTACCCCCAGGTCCATTTCCTCCACACAGTCCTCCAGCCACTCTGCCCCAAGCCTATAGCGCTGCCTGGGGTTGTTGTGGCCAAAGTGCAGGACTCGGCATTTGCTCTTGTTGAACCTCAAGCTTGCAGAGTTGTAGCATCCAACATGGGGTATCATTCACTCCCTCTGCACCCACAGCTGAGGCACCTGTGGCCAGAGCAGTGTCCTGCCAGCTGTACCTGACAGCCATGTGCCAGCACAGACTTCTGCTCCCGGGGGCTGGTAGCAGGGACCAGGGGCCAGAAGACCTGCCACTGCTGCATCTGGAGCAGCAGTCACCCTGTTGCTCTGCAGCCCTCCCCCAGAAACCCCCGCACTGGGTGCTGACCACCAAGGATTTTGTTCCTTTGCTAGACTTTGCTTGGAATAGGAGAGCAGGCAGTGGGGATGGAAAAAGTGTGAGGCACAGAGTCAGGCCCTGCAGTGGCTTTTTTCCAGGTTAATTTTTGTGTAAGCAGAGCTAGATCTATGATACTAAAATCATAGATGGCTGGGCTGCCTTTGGTGTTTTCATTGATGCAGCTCTTCAGTTTGCATCTCTGCACGCAAGCCACTTGGACTAAAAGCAGATCCTGCTTGGAGGGGTTGAACAGAAAAAAACCCACAATCATTTGAATACCACCACACAGGTGACACATTCCAATACATCTCTAAATGAAAAACTATTTATCAAAAGAAAGAAACATATTAAACAGGTTAGGAGTAGGCTTAGTGACAGTAAGATAACCAGTTTAAGAAAAAGAGGTTAGAGGTTGTCAGTTCCGTCACTTTAAACCAATTAATTTCAAGGTGTTATCGATCTATTTAGCTGGCTGAAGTGTCACTTCAGGTGCACAATGCTAGACTAAAGAGGTACAGCTGAGAAGTTAAAAAAAAGTAAACCCGCTGAGCAGTCAGTTGTTTTCATTCATAAGGTCATATTAAAAATGCACAGCCATGCTTTTGAAGTCTGAATAATTCAAGCAGAAATTTGATTATTTGATTATATGCACCAAGAATGTATTATTTTTAAAAAGCATAATCTAACAGGTGGGGTAAGGTTAGTCTATCAAAAGACATTTTTCAACAATCAGCACAGAAAGGACCAACAACCGATCCTGAGAAGGTCTAAGCAATCACAAATCAGTGTGAATTATGAGTTGAGCATCAGAAAGCACATAGTATAGTTTCAAAAGTGACCCCTGTTTTTGCAGCCATCTTTGTGAGAGAAAAATGGATCAGGAGTTGGTGGAAGTGGGACAGTTCTTACTGTGCTTCAAAGATCAATTTTTGCCACTTCATGGATGAGATACATCAAAATTATACAACTAGAAGCATCCATCCCAAACTTCTCACTGCTTTAAGAAATGAACCAAAGATTCTTTACTTTGACAGCGTGTGGCAGCTGACATTCCCTAGGGGTTCACAAACCACTGCCAGTTTGTGGTGCTGAACCCCTGTGCCACTGGGACAGGGAGGCATCCCTGGGTTCTGTGTTCTGCCTTGTCTGTGTGCATCACTGGAACTGATCACTGTCGAGACCCAGCTGCTCCATGCACGCTCCCCTCATGCACCATCCTTCATCTTGACTACCCTTCAACATTATTTCCTCTGGTCTTGCCATTTTCCTCTACTTTTACTTTGCCCTTTGGATATACCCCTTTCACCCTGGCAACTTTTAGTGTGCTCTTCTTGGATATAAGGATATCACAAGGATGTTAGACGAGTGGCTCAACGACATACTGAGCAGCCCTAAGATAGCTTTATTTTCCTTCTTTCTTCTTTTAGTTCAGGCCTTGACCAGCTAAACCGAGAAAAGAAGCTAGAGATTTAGTCATCGGAAAAACAATTAAAATGAATCAATTAGAAGAACATGCAGTTCTTAAAATACAAAAGGTAAGGTTCCTTTATTTCTGTTAGCCCATGGTCTATTGCAAGAAAATTTTCCAGACTGGACAGATATTTCCAAGAACCCCTGTGGACAACAGAAAATCTGATTATAAGCATACTTCTGAAGAGTGAAGCACAAGAGAATGGTACCTGCTAGAATCACATTCATTAAAGAAACTTGAAACGATTAGGATAATTGATTCTTCCTTTTGTAAAATAATACATTACCTTTCATTATTTCCTAATGAATTCATCTCATATTTAAGGTACTGGTGTAAAAGTCAATTAATCTGATGTTGGTTGTCATTGCACACACAGTAAGGGTTATTGAATCATTTCTGTATACAAAATACTCAATTGTGGTGAAAGATCAAAGGCAGATGTAAGAAAATAAACCAGTTTGAGATTGCATTCGCTTTTCATGCTGATTCTCATATACTGTGAAATTAAGTTCATTAGTGACCTTTATTCTGCTCAGAACATGATTGGAAAGATACAGTGTATTGGAAAGATACATATTCTTTTATCTAATGAAGTTACACTGCCTCTGATCCTCATCTATCAGGCGTGACCAGCATATTTTAAACTGCAGTAAAACAGAAGAAGAGGAAAAAATAATGTGATTTTTTAAAACACAAATTAGGAAAAATAAAGTATTTACAAGACTTACAGGCAATTTGTACCATCTTTGCTCCAATTAAACAGCACTTTTATTTGCAAGTCCTTAGTTCAATGGAGAGAGTCGTGAAATAAAGTATTATTAAGCAAGGGCATCAGACACAAGCCTTTAATAAACAAACAAAGAAATAAAATGTGTCCAAAATTTAGGAAGATTAGTTTGAGTGATGTGATTGCAACTTGAAGAGAAGCTGTGTGTTCAGGTGCTCCTGATTAGGTTGAACTTCTCAACATAAGACATCTGAATCTGACAATTTTTGAGGTAGCCTGTTTCCATGGATGCCTGTTCTTGTTGTTTTTATTATTATTAGAATTTTTTTTTCTTTTCATAGACAGGATAGGATTATACTATGAGATGGTATAACTCTATTTTTATTCATGTTTGATGACATGGAGATGGGATAGCAATGGAGGAATGAAGAGAAGAATGATGTTGTCAAAACAGTGAATTAGTAAAATAATCATAGAAGGGTGGGGAAGGAAGGACTGAATTTGTCAAGGATGTTGTAGTTCTTGAGAATGCAGAAGCTGAGAACTTGGGCAAGAACCATCATTATCTGCTGATGGACATCAACTGTAAATGGCATGCAGAATAAACTTAAGGTAAAAGGAGAAGCAAAAGATATAGGTGATGGAAAACCAAACAGGATTGAAAGGTTTTTTTAATTAGTGTTTAGACAGAAGAGAATAAAACATCATTGTGCTATGAAGGTAAAGACGCAGAGGAGTTCAGGAGAAACGCCAAGTAAATGATACTGGGGACACGTAGCCATGAGGGCAAATGGAGGATATCAAATTAAAAAAGGAGGAAATATTTTTGGAGAACAATGAAAGTGAGAGAAGGTATTTTGTCCTGGAATCAAAAGGTTGAAGTGTAATTTTAATTTGGGGTGCTCAATGGTCCTTTTATGAAGAAAAAAATGGAGGGGTAAATAGGAAAAAGTCTGGTGGCAAGTAAAAGTTATGAATTACCTGGAGCTGAGTTGCAGAAATAGTCATTTAGCTAGGAAGACTGAAGAGTCATAACTGAAGCAAAGGAAAAAAACCCAACAATTACACTTATAGCAGGAAGGAAAGAGAGGGTAGGAAGGAGACAATTGAACACACAAAAGAAGGTCATTGAACTGGAAGAACTATGTGTCCACCAAAAAGGTCGTTGTGCTGTTGTCTAGCACAAGTGGGAAAGAAGCCCAAGCGATGACTTGTTTGGAAAAGCATAGTGAGAGATCAGAGGGCCAGCACCTGGTGAAAACAGCCCCACAGAGCTTACTGGGGCTGCTGAACGGTGTGGTGAGACATACAGTACTGGGGCTGTGTGAATAATTACCGTGGGAGCTGTGGGCAGGGATGAGACTGCTGAGAGAAAAAAGTGAAACTGGAATGAAAAAGACTGACAGGTTCAGATTACAGGAATTGGGAGGTATGGGAGCTTAAAAATTGCATTCAGATGAGGAGAAAGAGTGCAAGGAGAGAAACTGGAAGTGCTGAATAAGAGAGATACCCAGAAAGCCCAAGAAGTGCTTTGATGCAGACTACACAAAGTAAATCTGCAAGGAAAGGCAGCTACATGAGTAGTGCCAATTTTAAAGATGCAATTCCTTGAGAGATCTAAGAGCTGGAGGAAATGTCTAGAGGCTCCGGGTGCCTACTGACTTTCATAAATGGAGTGATCATTCCACAGACCTTAAGAAAATGGGAGGAAATATAAACAAAGAAGTGTAATGGTTCTGATGTGACTTGTCATTCCTCACTGCTTCCACTTTTTGGCTAAAATGCATATTACCACATCTCAGTATTTCCTTTAGAGATTTCTCTAGAGAATTTTCCTACTATAGAATTCAAATATCAGAGAAACTTACAGCAAGAGGTCATGATATCATGCAAAGATTTTCCTGACTTACCTAGGATATGAAGTCATACTATTGATTTTGATTTACAGAGTAAAACAATAATAAAGAGAAAGGAATGGAGCTGGGAAGTATATTAGTGATACGTATTCTGGGATGAGTATTTTCTGCAATTTTTTGATTAATTTCTAGATCTCAGCAATGGTTTGACAATGGAAGTGTGCCTAGCCCTCATAGCTGACTTTCTTAGCTTGCAGGTGGACAGGGACAGCTGGCAACTTTCCTGCCAGCCTCCTTTTCCTGGGTATCTCCTCCCTTTCCTATTAAAAAAGAAGATGTATGAGAGAACTGAAATAGCCAGTCATTTCTCATTCCTTACTCACACTTAAGAGAGAACAGTCAGGTTGATGGGAAAGCCTTTTCCTAGGCAGCATGACCTAGAGACTATGTCTAAGGACTTGGAATTAATTATATGTCTTTAAAGTGAGCTGCGTACCGTGCCTGACTCCTCTGCTGCTGAATTATCTCACCCTGGCCTGGGTGACTGGACTTGTCCCACACGTGTGCAGCTGTAGTGTCTCTTGCATCCACTGTAGGGCAAGCCAGAAAGATGAAGGCTTTTGTATATCAGGCCCCAACATTTCAGCTGGCTGTGGGAGCAGGACACGGACAAACAAACCGACATGCGTGTCCTGAGTAAAGGAAAGGCACCACAGAGGCCTTGGTATCTGTTTTCATGGGCCCTAATCCAGCACAGCACAGGCCCTTACAGCCAACTGTGACTGCATGCTGTTCTTCAGCCTTTGAAGGAACAGATTTATTTCGAGTGTGTAGTTTGTATTTTTCTTCATTTCCACATTATAGACAACTATAGCAATGCAGTCTGGGGGCCAACAAAATGAAAGGCACTGTGTCCAGATCCTGTTGCAAAAGGAAGGATCGAATTTGCTTGTGGAGAGGACTGAAGACTCTTTGACACTATATTCTTTGATTGTTCAGACTGAGTGATAAGTTAACCTAATTTTGAGATTTCACAGCACTTGATAAATAAAGATCAGTATCTTTGATAGAAAGAAAGGTCATAGTTTTGGTGTTCTTTGTATGGCAAGCCTTCTGATGGAAACAGACACTCAGCTGAGTAATTCTGAATTTCAATAAAACTAGAAGCCATGGCTGCTCTCTACCTTGACAACTATCTCCTATAGATACTGAAGAAAAAAACCACGCTAGTTCATTGCCTTTGAGCTGTGAGCTCTAGGGGAAAAGAACAGATATGCAGCAGTGTAGGCAGAAAGCATGCAGAAGTCATTGAATCTTGTCTTGTCTTTTTTTTTTCTCCCTGATCTGAATTTGCAGCTGGATGTATTTTTATATAAACTCCAGAGAAGCTGTGTAATATTAACAATATTTTGAAGCCATACTTCATACTGTTCCTTCTCCAAGTCTTGACCTAAGGCTAAGTTTTGATGTCCCCCTATAATGCACATCCTTAGAACCAATTTGAATAACTTTTTATCTCCTTGTTCAGTTTGCCTGTAAATTAACAGAAGAAAGGCATGCTACATCTAGCATGACGTATTTTGATGAATGTAAAATGTCAGCTGGAAAGCTTCTCATTTCTTCAAAGTGGAGTGAAATGTTCAAAAATATTCTCTAGAAACAGAAGACCTATTAGAGCCTCTATGGGAACAAGTAGGAACTGAGACTGATCCATAGCGCCTTGGGGAATAAAAAGACTTTGGATCATTGAACATACACAGTCTCTTAGCTATATATTCCTTTTCCTGATCTCCAGAGGAGAAAAGAATAGATGGCTCCTCATTAAAAGAAGATTATTTTAGAAGCATCAATTAATTTCTTCATGCAAGTGAAATACAAGATGGTAGGGGAATGGAAGAGTGCTTTGACAGTCCATTCTGTTAATCAGTTCTTCGAAGGGGTACTGCAGAGTAGAGAAGCAGATCTTTTAAACTGACTGACTTCCATATTTTTTTCCTCCACTCCATTAAATTAAATTATGAGTGCAGGTTTGTTTTACAAGAAGTAATGAAGGGCAACAATCTAAAAAATTATTATAAGGTGAAGGCTGTGGGAGGACAGTAACCACTAAACATTTTTTGTGCCTAATCACAGGAATGAAAACAGACTCAAATCCTCAATTGAATCTAAAAGTTTAAGTCATGCAAAGGAAACACAGTTGGAAAGAAACCCTACCAACTTGCCATGAGAATCTTTCCAAATTCAAATTAAGCAAAAAATTATCTTTCTTCCTGAACTTTTTAATCTTAAATGTTATGTTCCATTCTCAATAGGGGAAATATAGTTTCAACAGTAGCTTGTGAACAGCTGGACAAATTGTTTTGCTTATGTGCCAGGGATACTTGAAAGCTTAAACACTATTTTATTTGTTGATGAGTAGTTATTCACAGAGGAGTCTGTGCAATAAACTCTGTATAAACCTTACATAACTTTTGATTTAGACCCAAATGAAATTTGAAACACATATTGCAAATTAAATGAGACCCAGAAGCTGAATTTTATATCTATTGTAAGCATACAAGCAAGGAGTAAAATAACCTGTCTGTGAGGATTAGACCTTTAAACATGATTATTTGAGTAAAATTTTAAAGGAGGATACATTTTTTACAGTATTCAGCAGCTGAACCTATAAAATGTATGCCATAATCACCATAAATAATTAGATTGACAATTCCTGATTCTGTTTATACTTGCAGAAAATCCAGAGAGGATAACGTTATTTTCTTGCATTTATCCCTTTGAAAATACATCTTAATGAATACCTATTGGCTTTTTATTCCTTTGTGAATTGAGTCTGAACAGCTCCCAGTGAGAACTCAGCTGAAATTGAAGCTGTGCATACTGATTGCCACATAAATGGAGTCAGATAGCATTGATTTCTTGCCCTGGTTGGAGGCCTTCCATAAGCTACCAGGACATTGAATCACTTGTAAAGAGGTAGCAGCTAGATTGAATTAGGCAAGTTTAGAAAAGTTTAAACCTCTCCTGGCCACACAAGCCTTGTGTGAAACATCTTTCCTAGAAAAAAAAAAAAAAATAGAGTCAAGATCTACTCTCTGGGCGTGGAATTTAAGTTTAATTTTCCCCTGTCCCTTCTACACAAATTAATTGCCATAGAGGTGGCTGGGCTGCTCCTCAGCAGCTGCTTCCCCTCTGGGCTCTCCAACTTCAACAATGCCTTAAACTCAGTGAACCTGCTCAAAGTCTTCAACGATGCTGGTGCAGAAGAGTGACCTAAATGGAGCATGATTTAGTTATCTAGGGCTTGTGGTGGGGGAGGGCTGAAATTGCTTAAGCAGTGTCCCATAACATGGCTGAACATACAGATTGCTTTCTGCAAATATTTGCTTGGAAAAACATTGGTGTCTGCAGAAAACTAAAATAAAAATGGACAAGCATAACCATTGTAAGAGAATTTTAAAGCTGACCAAATAGTAGGATTTGGTGTCAGTTTTTTCCTTTTCTAGTAGATAGATATTAACCCTGAAATAAACGGATTCTCTATAAAAGCTTTATTTTAATGAAAACTTTAGTTACAACCATATGCTAATAAATCTAGAATGAAACATATGGTGCTAATTCCAATGGACACATCTCGTATGTTCCACTTCTTCCTTTTCATTGCATCTGTTTTCTTTAGTAAGCTCTAGGACGAGTTTTCACTTGCTGTACACCTTCTTCACCTGCAACTAAAAAAAAAAGCCAAAATTTGCATCAATAAAAGTAGTTTTGGGCCAAGTTTTAATTCAATATATACACCATTGCAATGGCAAAGATACCATTGCAGACAGGAGACTGAGTTCTGTGTAAAAATCCAGATAGCAATCCATAAAGGAAATGCAAAGGAAAACCAGCAAAGTTATTTATCTTCACTTACCCTTCATGAAAGATTCAACAGTGACTGGAGAACTAGTGAGCATTCAGTCTGTGGAAGTTTGAAGTTTGAGCAAAGCAAAATGAAAAAACTTCTCATCACAACATTGGTTTTATTCAGCTTTGATGGATTTCTTGATTTGATCTTTTAACTTTTGCATCTAGTGAACACATTCAGCAAAGGACAAAAATATTAATAAGAAACAGAGGTATTTGGGTACTTTTCAGAAATGCAAAAAATATATTTAAGGTATTTTAGCATTAATATATGCAACAGCCACGACTGAATTTGAGAGCCAAATGGCTAATTTTGAGGAACTATGTAAATACTCCTCTTCACATTAACAGTCTGATTTGATTTTGTGGTGATGCTTAGGGCAGTGAAAACATATCTGAATGAATATCTAAAAATATATTAGTTTTCATGGTTCAACCAATTTGGTTTTATATATATATAAGGTTTAAGCTATAATGCATTTAGGAACATGCTAGCTAAATTGACTTGTGCAGTGATAACGTTAGTCCACATCTCCTGTAATTGCAACGCATTGCATAACAAGGTTTTATAGAGAGAAAATTTCTTGGCTGAGACATGTCCTGATTGTAAGACCTCATTCAAAACAATTTCCTTCAGAAGCTTTAGTCTCAGATGGATCACAGTTTTTAAACAAACCCCTCATCCTTCCAAAGAGCTGTGTGAGTTTGACATGTCTTTTCTTTATGCACAAATTAAAAAAGTACAGAAATGGGCATGCTGCTGTGATTTATTTATTGATTAATGTGCAGGTTTGGCTGAGGCTAAGATAAATGTTTGAAAAAGAGCAGAGATTGGTTGAAGTCAATGAACGTAGAGCTATGTCATTGGGTAACTCTGATGTGGTCATGCAAGAAGTGCAGCTAGTTAAATGAAAAAGTAATATTTTTGTATGAAATGGTTGTGAAGGAAAGTTTGAATCTAGGTATTTTCTTATCTATCTGAATCTGCAGAGAGTCTGAAACAATGGCTCTGAGCAAAGAGGCCAGTGTGACACTTGACAAGCGTAAGCCATTTTCAACATTTGTTTGCGATGTGGAGAACAGAAAAAGAAAGGAAGGAGGAGGTCAGCACAATGAGATCCCTTCTGTCGCTGGTTCAAACCCAGGGAAGCCTGCCCACATGTAGTGCTGCAGGTACTACGTGGGGTTCGGGCAGTACCTCCACCAGCTGCCCTAGTCCACTTTTCCAGTCTCTCCAGCGGTGGAGCCCTCTTTGTTTCTTACTGCTTTCACCTTGACAAGGGCTGAGTGATGCACAACATTGTTTATTTCACCACCAACAGAAGGGTCTTTGCCTGTCTTCTGGTTGCACGTGCTCTGTGGTTGTCTTGGTGTGGCCTGCAAGGAGTGTAGAGAGGGATGACAGGTTGAATGTAAGGGCATTGAAAACGGCGGAGGAAAAAAAGTGCTCCATAGGTTTTGAACAATTTCTCTGTCCCACTTCAAGAGGGAAATCTGAGCCTGCGCCATCTTGTTACCTGCTAATTTCACCCAGGATAATTTTCTGGAGCTTTTCCTGTGGCAGTATTTTGATGTGAGGATCTCTGAGCTTTAGCAGCCCTTAATTCTTGTTCAAATATTAGAGCCAGGCAGCCTATGGAGAGGAAAGATCTCATTATTTTTCTTTAGGATTCCACATTTGGCAGGAGCTGTAGCAAATGAATTGCAAAAGGCTGGTAAAAGGGCACATCACCATCCTGACATGCTGTTGACACGTTGCTTATGTTAAAATGCCAATAATTCCCAAAGGGGTTTTACTAGGCAGACAGATTTTGGAGGCTTTTTGGGTGGATGACACATAGTCTCACTGGTGCCCAAAGCTTGCAGCTTCTAGATAGTTCCAAAACCAGACTTTCCTGAACCTCTGGTGTGTGTGACAGAGCTCTACCCTTAGGATTGAACTGGCTACAAACAGAAATATAGGGACCCGAGGAGATGAAAATTTAGGAGAAAGAGAGATATTTGTGTACTTCTCAGAAATGGGGAAAAATGTGTTTAAGGGATTTTAACAGATTCATTTTTAAGGTGGTAAAGCATTAAAAATGCCGCAGATGTATTTCACAGCAAGGCCAAAGGGAGGTTAAATTAATCTCCAAACTCAAAACAAGGACAGTTAATTCTCATATGCGAATGGTGAAAGTGCTGTTTTTTATTAATTTCTAGAACTTTTCAAACAGATGGTGAGAACAAAGGAAAAAGGAAGACTTATTTGTTTGGGTTTTGTTCACTTTTTTTTTTTGAAATGTAGAAATTAATGTTCATCAACTCACTTTCTCTAATGACTCACCGAGACAGCAAGAAAGTAAAAGGATCTCATTTGCTCTGCAGAGCAGGACATAATATTCTATCCCCATGAGACTGTAAGAAAGAGCCATTGCACATCTCTTCTTTGGACTTGCCTGACTGTTTTACAGTTCATAAGCATAATAACTGTTATTTTCTGCAATTTCCCAGGTTTTTTGTGTTCTCTTAAGCACAGGCATGCAGGCAGTTGATTCTACTGCAAGTCCAAACCCAGAAATCTCTGCTGAATCCAGTGAACTGCCGTAAACCAAGATGAACGCAGAGCACACACAGCTTGAAGACCCAAGATACAGGGCGCTACAAAATGTCCAGAAAGCACCTGTGTGATGATCATGGGAAAACTGTCCTGCCTGTCACTTTTGTAGCACTGCTAGGAGCCAAAAATGTTCTGGCATCCATGTGAGGTGGGATGCTAGTGGGTGGAGAGTGGGCATGAGTAAGCAAGGGGTGAGAAGATACTTGGCTATGCTGAACTTGTCCTTGGCTCTTCTGCACCTACATAGTAGCTAGAGAAGCAGGGATGTAACTGACGGGTTAAGTCTCTATCTGGTGAAAAGGTTTACCTGGAAACAGGAGGTGTAAATTATCACATCTTTGCCTCAGTGACCAGCGGTACCACTCTAGTCAGATGAGAAACAGCAAGACTTTACCTGCTGTCCCCGTGTTGATGATTAGGTATGGAATATGATATGGAATATGATGATGAATAGGTACAGCCCCATGGCAGGCTATGAAATTTGAAAGGCGGGAGATGTGGCTGAGGGCATGCCGAGGCCTGTACTGTAGTTCTGAGCCCTGCGTGAGGGTAGTGTTTTTGTGTTAACATGTGTTGGGTAAGCTCTGGCATTTTTTGGCTGTTCACTGCCCATAGCACCAATCACTTAATGCAACATTAGACTTTGCAATAATTGTATAGTACGGGCTCCTCTACAAGCAAAGAAGTGATTTTCCTCGCATCACATTTTATACAAGTGCGCTATTAGTCATATGCCATTGCTGGTATATTTGACTTGTTTGTTGTATAATGTCTGAGGTGAATACTATTTAAGATTTATTTTGTAATTTTCACTATGCCAATGTAAAACATACAGTTTGTTGCCATCAGGTTGGGAAAAAATTACCTCTTGATGCAAAAGGGGTGTCAAGACTTGAAACTTCCTAGTGATAAATGACAGAGGCACCAAATATACCTTGTTCCTGCATATCAGTTCTTAGATTATGATGTTCTTTTTATATAACATTGTGGGTTTCATTCTTGTCTCCAGAATACCCTTGGAACTGAGGAGTGCTGTCCCAATGATATTATTATGCTGACAAAAAGACTTTAATTTTTAGACAGTTATAAAATATATGAATGCAGGCATAATGTTTTAGTTGCATAATATAATACCAGGAATAGCTCACCAGTCATGTTAATCAGATCATCGTTCACTCAAAATCCCAGTAATTTGCAGTATACCTTGTCTAAATGGATGTCAGGGAAGACATGGGTAAGGTCAGCAATTAGTGCTGGTGCTGAAAGCTGGTACTCAGGAGATGGGACAGTAATTATGAACTGTATAAAACTTGAAATATTTTACATGAGAGGCTGAGGCAGTCTTGGAGTCTTTTTCGGTTCCTATGAATTCTCATCCACTTGCACTCGTTAATGTTTTCTGATCTGAACAGATCCACACATTAAAGGAAGAGCTGTCTTCAACTCATTAGCTCTCCAGTCCTTTTGAGTTAATACAGTTGGTATAAAGTCACTGCATTGAAGCTTTCCAAAAATCTGATCAGAGCTCTGAAATGACATCGCACCACATCTGTTCCATCCAGTTATGCCCATTTAAAATAATTACAATGGAAATTTCTCCTTGCAAAAAAAAAAACTCTGGACAGCTGGAGTCTTCCCTTTAACCTGCACAAAATTAACGGGCATCACATATTTCTTGTTAGCAATGCTACAGAGCATTTCTCCTGCCACTGCAATATACAGGGAAGACTGAAAAAGTGAACAATTAGTATGTGGGATTTTTTTAATAATACGAATATATTAGACGAGTGAAAATGTCTTCTTTTTTCATTGGAAGAATAGTTACAGATCTAACTTGGAGGTCTGCTGTATTTCTGAATAACTGCTGTCTAAATTATTCCTGGAGTTAGAAAGATACTTACAGACGTTGTAATCATCAAGAACAACATCTTTAGGGTAAAGATATAAGAAAACAACGGTGGCTGAAAACTTACTGCATCAATAATTCGAAATAGTTCCTGGGAATGTAATCTTTTTATTGGCGATGCTTTAGCTAAAACGGTGTGGCTGTCTGGGTTTGTCTGCTCCTCTGTGCCACGAGGTGTCAGTGTTTTACCAGTATCAGCTTTTAAAGGCCTCACGGGAGGAAAATATGCAAAAAATTCCTTCGCCTGGCGTTTTAAGAACTTGGGAACATGCACAGATAATTATCTAGTTTTTAGCTGCTTGAGGAATGTGGAAAATGGCAACCTGTCAAAGACTAAATCAGAAAGATCTCCTTGACACCTATTAAGGTCCCAGCAAGCTTTCAAGGTCTTCAGCCCGGTTCCTTTTCTCCTTCCTCGTGTAAAAGCATGCCGTGGGGCCATCCGATCACCCTGCCTCGCTGTGTGGCAAGGGATTTTATTTTAGCTCTATGTCGATGGCTCGGAGTGTGGCACGTGGCGTTTTGACAAGCCCAGGTTTCCGTGTCATCCCCCTCCAACCCTCCCCCCGCCCCCCAGTCGAAGGTCAGGTCCACAGCCGGTGCAGCCCCTCGCCCTGCTGGTGCCCTGGCGGGGCTGGCCCGCTGCTTGCTTGATGCCAGCGCCTGCGTGGCTGTACCGGTGTCATTAATGCAGAGTGTCCTATGACACCGAGCCCGTTGCACAGACCTCGGGTAGGATGCTCCGAAGAGGAAATGCTGCTATTAAGCACATGGAGGAAGCAAATGGGCTCACACATTGCTCCCACAATGGTTTTTATTGCAACTGCAGCAGCAGCCAAATAAAACCCCAAGAATATTTATCTCTTCAGGAGATTTTTCTGCTTAGGTTCCTGGTTTGCAAAACATGGATAAATTTCTGAGAGGAAGAAGGGGCGGTGGGCAGAAGGGCGAGGGGTGGGAGGAACCTTCACTTGTACAGTGTTTGCCTGGTGCAGCACTGGGAGCTGGCCGCTCAGCTGGGATTTCCCCTCTGTTCTGGATGAGAACCACAAAGGAAGCTGCTCAGCCCCTGCACTATTTGTTCTGTTCTCCGGGCAGCCAGAAACACTAAAATTGGGCTCATTAAGTAAAAACCTTCAGAAAAGCTAGGGGATGAGAGAGAGGGGGAAAAGGAGGGAGCTAGATGAGTTGGCTCACAGATGCATCAGGAGAGAGACCTGGCATTTAATTGCAAGGCTGGAGGAAGCTGTGAGAAAAGGGATGTAGCAAGGGACTTGTAAGAAAATGTTGTGCAGTGGATGAGGAAGTATTGCTTGGGATTTTCTGCCTGGGTACTTAGGACCTTGGAGAGGAAAGCTGAGGTGCAAAATATGAGATGGTTCGGTAGGAAACTTTGATGTGTTAATAGGAATCTGTTGGTATATTGCACAGGTATTTGCTGTTGAGACCGAAGATGATGAGCTGTGAGTTAAAAAGGTAATAGTTAATCCTATGTGTATCCATAGATTATAACACTAGCAACCTATTCCTGAAATAAAAGAAAATAACATAAAACAGGTATCCTAGACATTTGATCAGCACTGAAAATGAATGTTAAAGGCAGTGAGTAGATCCTTCATTTTGTAATCTGTCTTGGAAATCTTGGTGGATCTTCCAAAACTTCAAAACTGTTGGAAATATTTCTTTATCCTGTGATGAAGAGTACTGACAGAATGGCATGTGAAGATCTTGCTGGAAATTGCTGTCTAAACCATTACCTTTTCTGTGCATAAATAGGGACACTCTCTGAAGAGTGCTTGTAAAAAGAGGGAATTTATCCACAGGAGTCTGTTGGATTATAGAAAGACATTAGGCTATGTACTCATTATCAGTCAGATTGATGGAAGGAGAGGAAAATACAGCTCTGTTGCTTCAATCTTACTTGTGAATTTTAGTGCTGGTTAGTTGGAGGCATCTTTTTTGAACAGCCAGAGAGCTTAGCTCTTGCTGAGGATGCTTTCTGTAATTCAGTATTGATATTCAAAAAGTCAACAGTAAAAAAGAAAACAGATTCTTCTGTCCAGGACTCACCACTTGCTTTTCTTAGCAGTGAACTTACCAAACATAGTTTTTTTTTCTCTTTGATTTCATACACACAACAAACCACACCTCTTTACACAACGCATCTTACCAGGAGCTTCTGCAGATGTCACCACACCACTCTTGTTGGTAACAGAGGCGAGCAGTGTTGCATCCCTTGCACAAGGTCCTGGTGTCTCACCTGGCCCTGCTTTTAACTCACATGGGGGGCACATCTTCTCAGGCATGTTTCTGCGTGTTTAGCAATTTCACCTGCCTTTTATTTCCTCTTTCCTTAGGTTTGACTAACCAAAATATGTATACATTTAAGGATTTAAATGGCAGATCAGTCCTCACAAAACCAGTGTTTACATTAGCGATGGTTAAGTCTTGTACTTGCAGACAGAGCATGGCTCATGTCTCTGGGATGGGAAGTACTGTAGGATCTTTCTAAGCTGCATAAAATCTTTTCCCCTGGCTGTCAAAGCTGCTCTCACCTTTGTTAATGTCACTGTGTTAATGATCTCTTTTCAGCTCAAACTGTGCACTATTTCCCATGAGATAGATAGCTTCCTTTGTGTATAAACAGCACCTCAAAACAAATGGAAAACAATAAATAGTAATAACATTTCTGATGGAAACTGCCTTCCTTGAAAGGGTTCCAAATGTCATGTAATAGTTACAAAGATAATGTTTCATCCCTTATAAATAAAACACCAAACCAGGAGCTTTTAGCATGCAATTTGTTCAACTTAGGAAGAGGTGAAACTTTGGCCTTCTCTTTTGCCTCCTCACGTGCCCATGTGGATGTTGCAGTGGTGGCTCTGGCCACTGTGTGCAGCTGTGGCTGTGGAGGTATGGTGGGGATTTCTGGAGAGGGACCCTGGGGTGCTGCAGAGTCGCACCCTTCCCAGTGGCACAGTCTGCTGCTGGGCAAAGGTCACAGAGCAGCCTCTCTTTGTCCACAACCTGTGCCTGAGCATTGCTTCAGCCTCACTGGTAACATCTCTCTCTCACTCAGAGCACCAAAGCAAAGAAAGGCTCATGTTCATTTTAGGGTTTGACAAACCTCATTTCCTAAAGGCTTTTTGCAATTGCCAGATTTACAGTAGCTGGTCAGGAGCCATTTATGCAGGAGCAGCTTGGTCCCTGCATATCTTCCAAGCAGTGTGTTACCATGTTCTCAGGTTGTTTAGCCAGCTTTTTACACAGTGGGTATTCAGAAGACTCACCCAGTACAGTCAAGCTATCATGGATCAAAGAAAGAGACAAAAATCAAAGTATTATTTATCCTTCCAGAGTCCTTCCAGACTAAGCAGGCTGCCCCCCAGGAGCACACAATGACCACACTCAATGCTCAGTCAGCTCTTGCTCCTGAAATATGTGTCCCTGTACCGTTACCACTGGCCATGGCAAGGGCTGGCGTGAGTCACAGTGACACAATGACAGTCAGCCCAGATTTGGCACTCCATCACGCCATGATAAATATTAGAAGACAGCTACATGGACTCTGAGTGCAGAAACAGGTGGGATAGAAATTAACTTCAACATGGGGAAGAGAAAGTTAGCAAGATTAGAGGGGACTTCCCTAACAGTCAGGCTTTGCACTCACTGTTTAACCTGCTTTTTCAGCTCCAACCAGACTGTATTGGTTAAATGGACAGGTGAGTCAAGGGGATGATTTTAATCTGTGGAGAAGAAAAAGAGAAAATGAGGCGACCCCTTAGAATAACTCCTCTCAGTATAAAGAAGCTGTTTCTGAAGACCACTTTAAAACCAGAGACTAAATTATTTTTTGCTCTTTTCCACTGTTGTTATGTTAGCCAAGAGATACGGATGTTCATCTACCAACTTCTCACTAATGTTCAAAGGCACTTAATTCCTATTTTCGCCTTTGAAAATCTCCACCCATGACAGCTAGTATGTTTCCACAGTCTTTCATGTTCAGTGTTTATCCTATACCTAGTAATCCCTATCTTCTCCAGCTTCTGTGCTCTTATTTAAAAAAAAATTATTAACTGCAGAGACACATTTCAACTTAACAAATCCCAGGATTGTCTTTGGTTCCCACAGCAACCATCAGGAATCCTGGAAGAAAATGGGTCAAATGATAACATTACATGGCAAAATAGTAGGCAGATGTGTCATGGTCTTAGTTCTGGAAGATGGCTGCACAGTTGGTTAGATGGGATGTCTTTTAGATATAAATTCCTCTAAATGATTCTAATTTAAAGGAAAATACCATACTGAAGGAGCACTTGGCCCATTTTGGATAGAGAGCAAAATTAAAGGGTTAAAAGAAAGTAGCATGTACTTTCACTTCTTCACGGTATTTTAGCGATGCATTTTCTAGAAATTAATGCAAAAATTAATTCTGTTTTTCCTGATTGGACCACTGTAAAAAAGTTTATAAATTTGACAGTTAAAACAATCTACACTGCCTATAACAGCAAAATATGGATTTAGGAACAAAAGGAATTTAATTTTAGGCCAGCTTGCTTTATCACTTTTCTTGATTGGTAACATGTGAATACCTTACAGATTTCTATTCCTTTTCTTGTTGCTATTTTTTTTTTTCATCACAGAAGCATTTGGGACAATCTGTGATGCTCTAGAGAACTACTGTATAGAACAGAGAGTGCAGAGATT
This sequence comes from Hypotaenidia okinawae, assembly GCA_027925045.1. Taxonomy (NCBI): domain Eukaryota; kingdom Metazoa; phylum Chordata; class Aves; order Gruiformes; family Rallidae; genus Hypotaenidia; species Hypotaenidia okinawae. Next base: position 126,923,052 of record BSDF01000001.1, read on the forward strand.
TTTTTAAGATGCCTATGGGCCTTCCCCAAATATAATGTGTTCTTTGCAAAGAATAAGGTAAATATGTGGGCAAATGATGCTAACTTTTGTGAAAGTGTGAAACAAAAAAACCAGGGTTTAAATAGATCAGGTACTTGCACAGAAAATAAAGTAGGATTACATCTAGAAATACCTTCATTTATAAATCAAGAGATAATCCCAAATTTTCAATGAAGTATATCAAGTTTAACATTGCTGCCTGATTTTGAGTAGAAAATTATTTCAATCTATTGAATTCAATGAGGAGGGTAAATGTTTCTCCTGATAAGCTAACAAATTGAATTTCAGAACATAGGTGCTGTCTTTCTAAGCTCAAGAGAGCAAAGCTATGCTTTCCATAGTGTATATTGTTTTGGTTTTCCTCAGAACAATTCCCATGGGAGAACACAACCAAATGCCCTCTGCAGAGTTTCCCATTTCTGATATGTTACCTGCTACTGCATTCACTGGACTGAATAGCATGAAGCATTATTAAAGAACAGTTTTGGTTTGGTTGGTTCCTTTGTTTTTGTTTTGGGTTTTTTTTTGGGGGGAATGGGGCTGGAAAGCATCATAATAGTCAAGTCCTTTGTTTCCAGTTACATGCATTATGAAACAAAGCCAAAAATGACCTTTTTCTTCTGCTGCTTCTGTTCAAAGCTGTTGCAGGAGGAATGTAGCATTGAAATTTTGTATTTGTATGTTTTGGATTTTCTAAATGCTTTCATCATCTTTTTTACATTTTCCTGTCTTCTGATGACAAATGCCAATTACTGTCCACAGAGTTCTTCTTCTTTCCCCTTGGCTAGGTCCTGGCTTACAACTTATTTCCTGCCAGGGAGAAGTCTGGAGTGAGTGGTCCTCTCTAATGGCATCGAGTAAAATGTGCCACAAGGCATGTCCCACTCCAACACAGGGACCTACTTGGCCACCTTCCCAGCTTCCCAGAAACCCTCTCGGAGGTCTGACTGGAGGTGGGTGAAACCTCCTGCTTCTCACAGACTCTCGTCTGTCCTCCCTGCATATCCTGTGTCATATAATTTGTTATGGCCCATATCTTACAGACATAGGAAGTTGATGTTATTTTCTATCCATAACTTAGGACAGAGTGTGGTATTCTGCTTTTAGAAATAAAGAGGAAAGAAATTGAGCATTAGGTACCAATTATTGAACTCACTGTCAGCTATTTTTGGAACAAACTGTCACTAAATCTATGTAAGAAGGGGATTTGTGTAATAGAATTTACTTTATTTTGCATTAGAGTCTAAATCTCTATGTCCTATGACTCCAGCCACAGTATTTTATATCAAAATAGCCGATGAAGCAAACCGGATTTCACTACTGTTGAGACCTTGCCCTCCGATCTTTCTTCCATTCATTTGGAAAAACAAAAATACAATTTCCTTCCAAATGTCTCCCCCAAAAGCTTTTAAGAGATAAACATTTCCGCCCCCTTCCTTTATTCTAATGTAAACTTGAACCCATAAAGTTTCGTTAAAAGAGTGTAAATCTTTCCCCTCCAGAAGTTATCTGCCATGTTTCTTCTTATCCTTTGGATGACTGCAGTAATTTTTACGCTGTGCTGTCGGGAGTGTAATGTTAAGTGCTTCATTAATGATGATTTGTGCCATTGAAAAGTTTAAAATGGGCAGATCCTGGCAAGGGCCTGACATTATTTATTTTCGTTCTTTGTATTAAACTCTGCAAAGAGCATTTTAAGAGCAGTTTGCTTCTACTTGGGGGTGCTATAAGCAATATTTCACATGCCATTGCTTCAGAGACAGCATTAATCAGAAGAATAATAATAACGGCTGCACACATTGCTAATAAATATTTGCATTTATTTGTAATAAAATGGATACATTTCACTGTGTGAAAGGAAGAAGATAAATAGAGAGATGCTTGTCTGCATTTGGAAACGAGGATGATTCTGAAGATTTGCTGCTTGAAGGGTTAAGAAATAATAATTAGACCTCAAGGACGCAGGCCCTGCAGAGCGTGGTGCAGCAAAAAGAACACAGACTGGAAACGGGGGGTTACCCGAGAGGCCAGGCCTGGGCTCCCGGGGTACCACACTTCAAAAGAAAACCAGGGGATCACTCACTTTGGAGGTGGGGAAATGTAGGGAGGAGAAGGATGGGTGGTGGTGGGTTGCCTCAATGTTCTTTTGTGTGAATGGATTTAGCTCCTGACCTCGGTAATGGCTTGGGACTTGCTCCTGGGTTTAGGGGTGTCCAGCTTGTTACTTGCTGGGAGAATGAGGTGGGTGCAGAACTCATGTTAAAATATAAATGGGATAAAAAGGTCACAGAACACTTAATCTATGAAAGCTCAAAGACAATTTTAAAGCATTTCATTGTCTTTTTGAATACTTTTTCTCTCCCCCTTCATCCTCACAGTATATTATAAGAGCAGACAGAGGCCCATTCTTTTAAGCAAATTTTTTTGTACTAAACCCACCACAGGGTGGTATAAAATGCATAAAATTTTGTTGTTTAACTGTAATTTTTTACAAGATGTAAAAACATGAGATTTATGGGAAACAAATCTGGGGTAAATGGATTTTTTTTGTCTATTCAATATATAAACAGACATTTCACTACAGCTAAAATTTCCATGACTGCATTTAAACACTGGGCATAGGGAGTGTCAAATAGCAGGTAATTTCATTTGTGGGTTTTAGTTCACTCTGACTATATTTCTTTAGGCCAACTGGAGCTTAAGTATGTACATTAGTAAAGCAGAGAGAAGGACTAAGATTTAAGGGTCTTGTCTGTGAGATCCAAGATGGCTCCTGGAAACAGAGAATGAGGAAAAGCTGCCTTTTGCAGCCAGGAAAAAAAAGGTTAAAAGTGCAGTGTCTCAAGCATCAGTTTTAGGAGCAGTATTAAATAACTTTTCAGGAAAGAAAAGAAAAGGTCAAACACAGTATTAAAAGGCTCCGAATTAAATACCCTAGAGACATTACATTGTTAATAAAGACTCTTACAGCCCCTTTATGACCAGTGTTTCTTGGAACTTTGAAAAGACCAGATTGCCTGTGCAATGTAAAATGTCACCGGAAAAATATTTATTTAATCAGCATGGATTAAAATATATGAATCTTTGCCTGGCTCAAGTCAGATGCAATAATTTTCCAGCACACATCTGCAGCAGTTAGATACCAGCTTAGCTGGGTCTCTGGTTCATACTTCAGTCATTCATCAGTTCCCCTGCACTGGAAAAACCCAGCGATCTGTTTTAGAGAGTGAAATTCTACAGAAATTACAGTTTCTACAGCTGTAGAAATAATAGCACAAAGCTAGTTGTAAGGGGTCCTCACCAGTTTCAGTGGCCAGACTGCTCTTTATGTAGGACTGGGTAAAAAAAACCCAAACAAAACAGAAGCAGGTTAACAACAAAGTATTTACTGCAGGTTGAGTTTAATTTACGCTTAATCAGCAAGCATAATGTAGTTCAGCGGGAGGGAAACAGAGTGGACAGGGATGTACTTGTCGCAGGGGAGTGAGGTGACCCAGGAGAGGAGTCTTCTGGGGGGAAGAGGAAGGAGGGAAATCCAGCTGGGAGAACATACCAGCATCTGTGCCCAGAAAGGTGATGAAAGCTGTGATCCCTCACAGCTACCACACTCCTCCTGGCAAGAAATAGATTAAATTCACACTCTCTTTGCAAGGAACAGCAACCTTGACATGCTGATAGTCTGTAGGTTGATATGAAAGACAATAAAAGAAATGAATGCATTCACTCTAATTGTCAAGGGAAAAATAAATAAAAAAGAAGCAGCAAGGAAATTTTTTTGCCAACTAAAGCTTTCCAGGGGACAGAGCCATCTTAAGAGTTGTCCAGGAGGTGATATTCCCAACAAATCCAATTAATCTGAAGTATTGACATTTATATCCAGGTTTATGATGACTTTATGTCAGCAGCAATTTGCCTGCAGTGTTAACAGCGGCAGAACCGATACTCAGAAACTCAGAAAACATTTAAAGCAACACACATGCCATATGTCTCCTCCCAGTTAGCAGTACGAGACATTAACAAGCTCAATGAGCAGTTTAAAAAAAAAAGCTTTATAAAGCTTATATACATCCATTTGCCTTTTGACTAATGAAACTGCCTTGCGGTTTCATTTTCCCCTCCCATTTTCTCCACCTAAAAGGAGCAGTTTAGGAGTCTCATTTCCATTACAGATACTGTTGGTGCATAAAAGGAGAGTGCCTGTGGTGAAAGCTCCAGATTAGATGTGCTCCCTGTGGAGCGCTCAAAACCCATTTCTGATAAAACATGCTATTTGATTTATTTTTTTCCTTTGTAAAGAGTCTTATGCAAAACCATGCCTTGGTTTGGCCACGGAGTCCAGCTCTTGGTGTACTCTGGGAAGCTGTGGCAGTGATGGGTAAAGGCCTGAATGCGGGTTCCTCTCAGGAAACTTTCGCAATCACAAGAGCTATATGGAAACTTTCAAATTAATAAATTACTCTCTTGAAATGCATCAACAGATAAATCAAAATAATTTGTCAAAGTGTACTGAATATCAGTAGTTAAGCCCTCTGCACTTCCCCTCCTCTCTATCTAGCATGCAAAACTGCAATTTTTTTAAACCTAGTTCTTCTCCCACCATAAAACTAGATCTGTTTGCATATTTCAGATCCACCACACTGTGGAAATCTCAGTTGTTATATCTTAACATGCTGTGGAGCTGGGTAGATAAGGGAAATCCTGAGTAGGCCCACTCTGAGGTAATATTAGGTTTGTGGAAAGGATCTGAGGCTCCATACACAGAGAAAACAGCTTGGGTGTCCCAAAGGAACGAAATATTTCAGGGGGAGTTAATACCTCATCACATTAGACTTCAGAGGCTCAACTATAAGAAATTAATCCTTTAGAAACAAAATTTCATTAGTGCCAGTCTTCATGGGACAAGAATCTAAATAAAACTTCCTGACTTTTATGTGTAAAATGATATTTTGAGATTAAATGGATCTCTCCCTCTGTCCCACTCCCTCCACTCTGAAAATACCTTGAAAATTAAAGAAACTGTTTCATCTCAAATGCATTCTTTCTTACTTTAGGAAGAACATTGAAAAATATTTATTTAGGATCACTCAAATCTAATTTTTTCCATTCTTTATTTCTTTACTAAGATTTGAACTATTTTATTTTCTGAGTTTCAAGCAGAACCTGAAGTCCCATCTGCTTTACCATGGTCAGTGCAGAACACCATGAGTAGAAAACCTGTTCCTATCTGAGTAGCATCTGTAAAGAAACGCACATTTCTGTCCATGACACCATACCGAGTCTTCTTCTTTCCCAATCCCACAATCCAGAAGGTGTGGAGAGCACAGCATTAGTTCATGTAATTCAGTCTTCAAATTTGGGCAGGACCAGGACTGATTATTGCTTTTCTGCTACATCTGTCTCCTGTCATCTGTCATAGAAGGTGATACAATTCAAAACTGCTACCTGACCAGACAAATAGAAAGAGACTGAAGGAAAACACAAAAAGCCTTGCTTTAACTCTCATATGAAAAGAAGAAATGAAAGAACAAATATTTCAAAGGCTAATAATAGAGATAATGAGACCGGTTGATTCTTGTAATTTTTGCAGATAACTTATCATGACCTTCTACAGGTAGACATAAAGGTGGTTTTAAGTGGTCCCTGCAGTCTGGGAACTGTGTGGCTATAGTTGATCCACCAGTGCCCTTGAACTACCAAGCCTGCCTGCTGGAAGGGTCACTGCCACTGACAGCTGTGTGAGAGTGACAGATGATACGGCTTTTGGATCATGACAAAAACGGGCAAAGTAACATCATGCTTGTCTGTGAAAGCCGTGTCCCTTGTCACCTTCATGCAGGCACCGTATATTAAAAATAATAACAATAACAATAATAATAAAAACAATAATAACAATAATAAAATAATGAGTGATTTTCATCCTTATCTATAATGAGAATGTTACTCCAGGGTCTTACCGCTCTGGAAAAGTGGGAGGAAAGCAAGCAGTGAATAGTTAGAATAGAATAGCCTGGAAAGTAATCACAAAAACAAAGATCAGGGGAGAAAAAGTCCTCCTCATCTGAGAAGAACAACTGGAAGAAACTTGAGACCAGCTATTAAAGAGTGACGCAGCACAAATGGTGGGCAAATGTAGATGTAGGTGTTTATCCTATAGAAGGAGAATCTTTGGGAGGTGACTGTTTTCTCACAAAGTTGTGTAGAGGGGACAAAGCAGTAGAGGAATGAAAAGCAGTGTGCTGTCATGTGGCCTACACTAGGTGTCCTTTTTTATTTATTTAAGAAAATGTAATTCTGGATTTTTGTCTACTAATCAGGTAATGTCATGGTTCCCTGGTAAAACCATGAAATATGAGTTTGCCAAGATCCGTGATGATTTTGATAGATGGGCTGAAAGCTTTTCAGTCATACATTAAAGAAAAGAAGTTTAATAAAGGAATTTTTCTTTCAACTTCTCCACTTAGTCAATATAAATTCAATGTTTTGTGGCAGTGTGAATAAAAAAATCCATAGACTATATGAATCACACTCAAGTTCTCTTTTCAAACGCAGTGTTTTTCTTATGAGAAGTGTTGATATCTGTGCAGCCTGAATACTTTTCCATACTTGGACTCCAGAAAATGCAGAAAGCCATACAGACCCAGTATAGCAACATGCCACACCCATGAAATAACTGTATGTCTACTCTAGTATTTTAGTTTCAGCCAGGATTGCTTTTTGGTCTCTGCTTACTCACATGAGACAATTGTCTTGGGAGGACATAATCTAGATTCCTTGATGGAAGTTAACTCTCCTGGCAACCTGTATTACAGGTGTGGCACCATGGTGAGACTGCAGTGTGTGGCGCCGTGCGGAGAGCTGGACCCATGGCCAGGGGCTGAAGCGTGGTGCACCATGGCTGCCTGGGTTGGGAAGCTTAGGAGTCTAGATGGTTGGGTATAGTATGCTAATGGAGACCACCTACCCAGAAGTGTAGCTGCAGCTGATGAGAAATAACGGCTCCTCTGCTGAGTTGAGGACACAGAGAATGAGTTATTTGGGGCCAGAAGGTTTGTCTTTATGTGAAAACATTTCTCCTGAGAGCCCCGTGTGTCATTCTGCCTGGTTTCTGTCTGACAAATATAAAGCTCTGTGCCTGCTGCTTTTCACAAGTCACAGTGACCTTAGATGAAAAGGGTACCAGCTCTGAACATAGATTAACCTCTCCTATAAACTCTGCTTTAAATTCAAATTAAACAGGTAATGTATGGGAAGCCATGTTTTACTGGTAATGTGTACAAGAATGTTGTACCTTCTTCAAGGCAATTGCAAAATTAAGGAAAAAACACTACAGGAAGTGCAGGGAAGACCCCACTTTACTAAAATAAAATTTTCTTTTTTTCACTCAGGAAAAAAAAAAAGTCTGCCTTCTCAGGTGTAAGGCCTTGTTCCAAGGGCTTTCTTTTTAATGAAAAGAAACCACCTCAAGGTTAGCCTTGAGAAAACACATAGTAGTATATAATCATACCAGACAGACAGCTTTGTTAAATGATTTTTCCCTTCATAGATTTCTCAGGCTTCTTAAACTGCATGTGTGAGCAATATAGCATATACAGAACACAGTTTCGTTCCAGACATAGAAGAAAGGGGTCGGAGCACATATCACTGTATAGACATTTGTACTGAATCATAAACATACATGTATACTCACATTCACTGCCAAATAATTTTCAGTGTCTTGTCTTTTGCCATTCTGCTGTGCATACAGCTACAGAAGCACCTGTATCTATATCATTTTGCCCATCTATATTTCTTTCTATGAATGATAAATAATTAGTGGTGTAGCTATAAAGCTTATGTATTTCTAGCCAATGACACCTTCAAGGTCCCTCTGCTGCCTACTGCTTGACCTTGGTTTAAAAGCACACAGAATGGAAACCTTGAAACCGAGATCAGCAGGATTCATTCTGACAGAAAACAGATGCAGCACAATGGAGAAAAATACACATTTAATTTTAATCTTTTTTTTCTCTCTTTTTTTAAACAGCCTGACTATTACCAGTTCTTAAAAAAATGCTAAGGTACAGACTGTCCTTCACACAAGTAGCATAGCATTTAATACTCCAGCTACGTGTAGACTGGATAACATTGCAACTGCAATGACTATAGCAATGTCTGCATTATTCCCCCTTTTAGACGTGGCAGCGGGAGAACGTGTACGTACCCACAGAAGCAACTTAACAAAAGGACTATGGCCTTAAGACAAGCCTTCTTAATGAACAGCTCCTGACTTTGTAAAAGCATTTTATTTCATAATATTTGGACAGGGAGGGTATGAGGCTGAAATATGGACAGGTGATGCACAGTGATGTGACCTTAAAGATACTGCTTTTGTCTTAAGTTGCTTTTCAGTTTTCTGTTCTGTCTTGAGCCAGCTAATCTTAGGTAGGGCTTAACAGGCTTCTTGTTTCCTGAAAGTGAATGAAAACAGTATCTTTACAAAGCAGAGAGCAGAATTTGAGAGTGTGTCATATAACACTGGTGTGGGTCCATGCAAAAAGGACACAACCATGCCTGGCTCTCTGGCTGACCTTGTCCATGAGAAATTATCACTGAATAGAAGTCTGTCCCAGGTCTGCCCACCAGGGTGACTGCTTGCCCCTGCACCAGTAGGTGCTTTTATTGGAAAGAAAGTACAAACCATTGTTGATATTGGCTCTCAGTGTGGTGCTTCATATACAAGATCACTCGTACACAGCTGCCTGGATTGCTTGAGCTGCTCGTGATCAGGGAAGGAAAGTCTTCGTACTGCTAGGGCATAGGAACAAAGGATACAGGACAATGTTTATGGGGATATCCTGGAAAGCCAGCAATGCTTAAAGGAATTAAATTAGAATAATAGTAAAAGGGACTAGCATTATATTTGGATGGAAAAAGAGGGACATCTGAAAAGAGTAGAAAAAGAAACTTACAATGGCATCTGTAGGAACAATATTGGAGGGCAGTGTACGTGTCCAAAGTCTATTCATAAGAGTATGTGATTTGCTTTGTAAAGACAGGAAGGTCCTGAAGGACCTTTCTAATGATTTGGATAATTTAAAAGAATCATAATGTGAGCATTTGATTTTTGGAGGTACATGAAAACTAAATACATTCCACAAACGGCTGAAGACTTAATAGAAGAGTAATCATTGATCCTACTTGGAGAAAAAAAGATGACTAACAAATTAAAAAGAATGGGTGGAATGGATTGCTATGACAATTGAATTTTTCTTTCTGACACATCACAAGGCCTTTCTGCAACAGAAGGATTATTCTTTCCTTTTACATGGGTAAGCATTGTAGAATCTGGTAATCCGAGACTCGACCTTTCTTAACTTGTGGATGTGTAACAGTTTTTCAGCCTACACTCACCTTTTTGGAAATGTCACATATGCAGATGGTTAAAGAATTTCTCATGTTATTTCATTCTGTCCATTACACAGAAGCAGCACACAGGCTTCCAAAGGTTTCATCATCACACATCACACAGAGACCTTTACAGACCCTAAATCACCCATGCCGTCTCTTTCCAAACCCTTTCTCAATTTTAATTTTTATCCAAGTCAGTGTTAGGCTGGTGACAATCTTAGCCCTACAGTTCAGCCCAGCACTTAACCAATGCAAGAGCTACTTGATGTTTTGTGATTCCTTCTGAAGTTTTCAGGTATCATGACGTCATGGCTGGTTTCCTGGTTCAGCACAGAAGAAACTTCTCCTTTTGCTTTTCAATAGGAAAAAAGAAACTTTAATTCTCCATTTCCTTAGGGATCATTGTCTTCAGATATCACCAGAGAGTCTTTGTCATAACCATTTTGGTAAGCTGGTTTCGTCATCGTTTCCATCCCTGTGTACACATGTATGTGACATTCATTCCCACCCATACCTGGATATTTCTGAAGCTCAGAAAGTGTGATTACAAAGCTAAGTGTAATTTAGGGAAGAAAGTGCTTAATTTATTCTAGGTATGTAGTTGAATAGGAGCCTTGCCTGCTATGTTACTATACACAGCCTTTTTTCTCTTCCTGTATTCTTCTTTATAAATCAAACTTTTCTGTGGAAATAATTTAAAAAAAAGAGCAGATAATAACGAGAGCTTTAAGCTCAAACTGTTTGATAAGGACAAGAACAATGAGAAGAGAACTAAGACAGATAAGAGAATAAAGACGCTAGAAGAAAGACAGATGAAATCCTGGAAATCTGCACACAGGCCTGGGAGCATGTTACTGAATCTGAACCATAAATTGTATTTAATGTAATTTTATGCCTTGTACCTAACTGCAAGGATGAGTGCAGGCTGAGGAAGAAAATGTTTCTATGAATTGCTAAACTTGCTACTTATGTCTTCTGTTTCTTTTTATTGTTAACCACTTTAAATTAATTTTTAGTTAAGCCCTTGTTGTCTTTAAAACTAAAAATGCTCCATAGCATGTTCCTGAAGGGAAAATACGCGGCTAACCTGAGAGATGAGCAAGAGAAGTCTGAAGTTTTTTCATCAAAGCAGCCTTAGAAATGGTGCATTGTGGACTTCAGCTAAGATAGTGCCATTAAAGGGAAAGTCAATCGATCACAAGAAGAGAAGAACAAAGATCAACAGTTTTTATAATTTAGATTTCTAAATTATTGTGTGGGATTTGCAGTTCAGAGTTTTGCTAAAAGGTTAAAGCGAGGGTTTTTGTTATGCAAGAACAAATACCTCTTGGGAAACTTACTGCTGTTCAAAAGATCCTCTGACCTGTTTTCCATCATTAGGTTGCCTGAACAAAGCCTGGAAACCAGTCTCCTCACCAGTGGTTGCTGTTGTACTGGTTAGGATATGTTGTTACTTCTGCCTGTACTGAAGCACCATAAATGAGCAAGCACATGATGTATTTCACCCTTTAAAACAATGAAATTGAGAAGAGATGATTTTTCTTTTTCATTTATTTTTATTTTTATTTTTTTTTACATGAACTGGTCTTCACAAGCTTATGCACTTGGCAAAACCTTTGTTTCATATTTGATTTTCAGAGTGCTTCTTTAAGCTGCTTAATTGTAAGTAGAAATTTCCCCTCGGAAGCTGCTTATGTTGCTTCTGAAGAACTATTCATGAATGGGGCAGGTGTCAGCTTCTTATCTTTTGAAGTGGTGTATCTCGGGGAGTCTGTTTCAGCTTTGAATTAACCTGCAGCTCTCGCAGGCAAGCACAAAGTGCTGACAACTCTATAAATAAAAACAACTCTATAAATAAGGAGAGACCAACTATTCATGCGCTCCAAAATGTATACTGTTGACTGGGAAATAAGAAATGGACTTCAGAATATTGAAATACATAGGAGATGCTGTCTTAATCATGCTCCTGTATCAATGTAAAGATTAGAAGAACCTCCTCAAAAGTCTCCATTCAAAAGAAAAAAAACAACAAAACAGTACCTCTGATATTCTAAGTAACAGCTCACAGTTTCATTGTACTGGTATCTTCTAGATTGTAATTTGGTAATTGATTGTTTTCTTTTATAAGTGAAGGTCTGTAATAAGTGCTACATTACAGTGAAATAATATGGATTTGTTCCAGATCTTAAGCCAGAAATTAAGTTTTTTCATGATACTTATGATTTATCTTTAAATTAATATATTCAAACTACTCTTTAAACATTAATTAATATGAACTTTGCTTCCAAAATAATATGATTTATGCAATACCTGAAAGTATGGGCTTTGCCATACGTCTTCACTGACATAATGGCAGCTGAGTTAGAAGCTGGATGAAAGCTGCCAAGAGGGTTTGCTGCAGAGAATAGGGTCCCCTTCCCTCCTTCACTCTGCCTGGCTGGAGGTGACATAGTTGCTGGTCCTTGTCAGGCAGCTCCTGGGACTCCAGCATGTGAATCTTACTGTGGATCCCTTACACTGCTTAGGACCTCTCTGGTAAGCTTTACCAAGATGTAAGGCATGGCTCTGCACATCGCTATCCCATGAAACACTACCAATGCCAGCTCCAAAGCTGCTGTGTGCAGCAATAGCCTGAGACAGAGCCAGCATTTCAGTCCTTCAGAGACCTCAGGCAGCTGTCTCCCTTGTCGGCACCTACCTCCAGCCAGGTAGTAATGCGACTTGAGATCTGACAGTCCATAGTTAGCTGCAGCTTTACATTTTGTTCTATATTTACACAGTGATCGTAAGTCACTTTGGGCAGTCCATTTTCAGGAGATGACTGCTTTGCTTCCCAGACTGAAATCTCTATTCCCTCAGCCTTGTGACTCATAATGTACCTTTGGCCATATTTTAACCTTCAGCGCTGTACTCTTTGTCACGTCCTATTGCTTAATACACGTGGCTGAGCACAACAGCATTGCACCACCAGATAAACCTCAGTGAATGATGTATGAAAAGCAAGTTCACTTGCTTGGTTTTTATTGAGAGTTCCCCTTTAATATGAATTTTCTCCTTTAATATGAATGCTGCATGCATGCCCTTGACATACTTGCTGGATAATAACAGCAATAATGTCTGTATACACAAGGGTAAAACAGGGTGTTTTTTTGTCATATTATAAAACTATGCTGGTTTACTGGTTTTCTTCCCATTAGATTTAATAATATGCATTGCTGTTACTGCTATGAAGTCTGCAATTGTATTGATCATAGCAATCCTATAATTATTGTACTGATATATAACTGTATATAACAATAACAATACTGGTTATTTTATCCATTTCAGTGAAACATTTGATATTCCAAATATGGTAACATTTACATTTCTACCACAGAAGAACAGATTGTTTTAAATATAGGCCACAATTATTATCTCTTGTTGAATGCCTCAATCCATTTGTAGGAAGCTAATTACAGTTTCTTGCTACCCTTAACTTTTCACAATGGGTTCGCTTGACTGCTTACAAGGAGAAAACTTTTCTAGATCTTGACTTTCATTTTTAATTATGCCATAGTCACCTCAGATTCATCATAGACATTTCAATGTCTACACTTAAATGTGACGGAAAGCAACTCTACAGTAAAATGTATGGTTAAATAAATACTAAACAGCACTATAGAGGAGGCCCCAGCAGCACAATCCAATGGTTAATTTCAGGGATGCTGCTTTTGTTTCTAGATAAGAGTTTCTTATGCTTCATATTGTTAATTTCTGTGCAGAGTATAATGCAAAATTTCTGTGTAGAGTATAACACAAAGATAAAGATATTAGAAGCTCTTTCCACCTCCCTTAATCTCCTTTCACTACACAAGGAAACTGTCTATCATATTCAAAACTGCAGCACAAGTTGTTATTGGCCAAAGACCCATTCAGAACTTCAGATTATTAGTCAAGTAGAAATGCAGATTCAGTAACAAGTCAAAAGTCAATAAAGTCTGCCTTGCCCTTTTAAAGTACTTAGTTTTTAAGTATTCCTAGTGGAGAGTAAAAATATCTATTATATTTGTTTTATCTGTGCATGTTGGAGAGGCTGTGGCTAGACTGGTAATTTGGGAGGAATATTCAGTGAGAAACACAGTCCTAGCAAGCCAGTGCAGTCCAATTTTCAGCCTCTTGGAGGTGATGGTAGGGCCAAATTGTCTCCACTTCCCCATATTCTTTCATAGACGATAATACTCTGTGCAGTGTTCACCTCAAGTATAATTCCACTCAGATTTTAGAAATCTGAATTTTCATTGGAAAACATTCTCCTGGATAGTTTATGACAGTGAAGACCTACCTGAGGTGACAAACTTCATTCATATCCTAGTGAGAGACAATGAGACACTGAGTGAGATACTACCAAGCAGGGACTTACTTCTGCAGCTGCAGCCAAGGAAAAGCATCATTAAATTCTCTAGCCTTTGTTTCGTTAGCAGGTAGTGCTTGCTATGGCCTTATTTTCTCACCACAATAACCAGGAGCTGGATCAAACCTCTGGAGAAGTGGGCTGTGGTGTGGAAGGCAAGGCTCACACTGCTACACCAGGCAGGTTCTACTCCCTCAGCTGCATTTTGTGTTAATCTCCTGCAATCCTGGATGGGGGAATCCCAAGGAAAGTGGTGATGGAGACAAAGAATTGATTTCGTGCTCAGACAATTTGTATTTTGGCCTGAACTACAGCCTCCAGACATTAAAGAGAAACTCAAGTAGCTGGCAGACATTGCTCCTTCCCTTTTAGTATGGGCTACAGCACGATTACATACACCTAAACTGAGTTGCTATAACCTTCTTAGTAGCCCTTCAATTAATCAGAATATTTGTAAATGTCTTTCTTAGCTTTAATTTGCTTGCTTTTGTCCTTTTCCTGCTGCTTTGATGGATTGCCAAGACAGAATAAGCGAGTAACAAGACAAACATTTTCAGAGGTGGGAAAGTAACAAGTTTGTAGTACAGAAAACACAGATTCTCTAGTGCTCCAGTCTAATTTGATTTGGGAACTTTTATATCTGGGAAAGAGTAAAAGGATTTTACCTTTCATCTGGCCTACTGGATTGGAGTAAACCTTTGAAGAGACTCTCTTAAGCCTTCTTGCTTGTGAGTTTTTGGTGTGCACCGTGGAACAGTGTCAGAGCACGTGGACTGGATTCCTTTCAGCTGAAGCCAAACCCAAAGGAATGATCCAGGAGCAAACCTACTGTGCTCCAACCACTAATGGGCATTATTGGACTAGACTACAGTTTGCCTATAAAAGCATGCTCTGTGCTCAGAGGGTGAACTCCAAGTCTTCACCTGTAATGGCTTCACCCTATGCATCGATTCCCATTGTCTGAAATCTGCATATAGGCACCAAGAAAAAGATCACATTGCTATTATGTGGAATCTGCAGTGGCAGATAGGATCAGTTTCTGGCAAATAGAAAGTCCGAGTGAAGGTCTAGAGCTCAGAACCATATGGTGTGTGGAGGAACTGAGGATGTGATTGAAAATGGCAGCTCAGCAGCTCAGGAGAGTGAGGCATGTAGGTGGTAAAACAGAAGAGACTGAGGCACGCAGGAGCTACCGGGCCCTGAGAAACCATCAGGGAGGCACTGACGGATATTGGCAGATGAAATGATGATCAGAGTTACTGCAACTGTCTTAAGCAGAAGTGCTTAAGACATTGTTTGGACTAAGAGAAGGAACAGTGTCAAAAGCTGACACTTGTTTCTCTGACTGGTAATGAGAAGAGTGGCATCTACCTGCTTGAGAGACCCCTCTTCAAAATCTGAGCAAATTCTTGGCTGCCCGATTTTCATCTTGGTCCAAAATAATGGAAAGAAATGTAGAGGAGAGACTGGAAAATAATCTGCTTCCTCTGAGTATGGTTAATGGGGCAAAAGGGTACTGTCTGCACAAATGTAGTTTCCGTACTTCCTGAGAAGGTGGCACCAAGGACAGCCTAGTTGTCTTGAGCCATCGAAGAAGAGATTGTGCAAAGTATGTCCAGCTCCTTTTCAGACCCGCTGACATGTGAGTGGCCGGCATCTTGCTGAAGTCCAGAGGAGATGACACAACCTGCAGTGGACTTGTGGTGACTGGATACAAATTTGCACAGTAACTAAAATACTTTAAAAAAAAAAATCTAGTCTTACAGTCTTAGTAATTCTGTTGAAGGCTGAAAATAAGTTTTCTGCTTTCATCTGAAATTCATTAAGTTGCTAATTACGAAATCAAACATAACTCATTAAACACAGACATTGTAAACATTATTCTATTCAAAGTTTCAGCCTGGAAAAAACCCCAACTATTTCCTCCAATCACACAGGACCTGCAAGTACTGGAGAATATAGTAAGAGAGAACTTGTGAAAATCACGCAGATATACTGTTTCACCACGTCTTCCCTAACTGGGGGAAAAAAAAAGAGGTTAGAAATGAAGAGTGCTGTTTACTCTTAAACAAAATCTGATGATAAATACTGTTGAACTGGGTAATAAATAATGTTCTCTCCCTCTAGTCTTAAAAAAAAATCTACCTTAATATCATAGAACATTCTATCTCTATTAAAGAATTATTTGGAAAGAAAAAGAGCTCATTTGCTTTTAATTCTATGGGATTTGTCTAAAAGGCGAAACTGTTGTGATGCTATTTAATACACTTCAGTGAAAAATTATTCTTTCTCAATAGAAGTTTCTGGGGATTAAAAGCTATCCAAACATTAATCTTTCATATCATGCATCATTAGCAGAGCTAAAAGCTCACATATTCTACAAGGTTTTGGAACACAGCTGCAGAATACCCAGAGCACACCTTCCAGCAGCAGAAATTAAGTAAGCGGTTGCATGGTTCCAGGCAGATCTCAGCTCTATCATTCAAAATGTTTCTTAATAGAACAGGAATTTCATCCTTTCTGTTCCAGACACCAGCAAATCCCATAAGGGTAACACTTCAAATTCACATGTACATTGTTTCCTGGATCAGGACCATAGGTGGGGTTCTTGATCTTCATCAGAGGGTTATAGCTCAGAGGCACACGGGGTATCAGACTGGTGCTATCACAGCTTGTCCCAGTAAGAAGAGATTTCAGAGGAAATGGCTTTGGAAACCAAATTAAACTCTCTGGTGAGAAAATCTATGGAAGACTGCACGTTGTCTCCAACACAGACTATTGTGGTTTGCTAATGGGAAAGAGAAAAGCTGTGCCATGGTTGCAAGCCCAGATGGACTGTCAGCTGAGGAAAAGCAAGCAGCAATGGACACAACATGCAAACACTCTTCACTGAGCTAAAAAAATCAACAAAATCCCACAAATGTTTAAATAAAGGATGTACTTTTCGGATTGCTTAGCAGAAAAGAATATTATCCTCTGAAGAGTTACTTCTAAAGTTACAGCAGCTGGAAAGATTAGAACGTTCCCAAATATTAAAAAAAAAAATTAAAACCAATACATTTCCTGGAATCAAGACATAAAAATAACAACTACAAATTTTAAATGATAATTTGATAAAGTACAATAAGATACAGCTTGCTATTTTAAAGACAGAAGGTCTGTTTTCAGCACAACATGGGTTTTTATTAATAGAAATCACCTTTCTTGTGAGTAATACTTATTCTGTACGTATTGTACACTTCTGCCATTGGTAAGGAGCACAGAGCCCCTAAAGCTTTACAGGCTCAGCATGGCAATGCCAGAATGGCGCTGTAACTACGAAGATAGCTTGAAACAAGAACATGATGCTATGTATTTCAAGTGCAAAGCAGCCAAGTTTTCTTTAGCTGTTTTCTATAACTGTTTACTACATTCAAGGGGCTGTGAGGGGTTCAGCCTTCAGGAAAGGTGTTGTTCCAAGATGCCTACAGCGGAACACGGTGAGAGCAGTATGACTCCCTAAAATCCTATCAAACCACAGTGTATCACTTGCATAGTAAGTCACGCTTCCACATTTCTGTGGAAAACCACAGTAAGCAGGAATTAGTGCCAATTCCTATTTAGGCTGTGCTACCCTTAATATCTCACCCACTGCAGAACAACTAGATGCCTCTCAAGGCCACAGCCACACTGTTACACAGAGGAAAAATAATGTAAATCAAAAAGGAAAACCTTTTGATGTCATGCATTACAACAAGCTACCTGCAGTTACAAGACATGGTGGATGCCAGTGAAGTACTATCAGATTTACAGCAGCTGAAGAGAAAAGACAAGAAACTCCTCTCAAGAGCCTTTTTCTGGGTAGCCCCAAGTGCTGTGATTTGAAATATGGCTTAAGTAATGGGTTCAGCATAGAAAAATCTGAGTTTTCCACTGGAAATAAATACAAAGTCTAAAATGTTCCTGTTTAACAGTTGGATTTTTAAAGATATGAAGAGAATTTGAGACTTGTTTGTGAGGCCGAGGAAGAAGTATGTGAAGGAAGTGGCTGACTATATAACTACTTTTTCACAGGTCAGAACAAACTCCTGAGCCTTAAATAATTGCTTACACACTGGTTGGGCCTGCTTAGGATGAAGGTGAGGGGGAGAAGAGGGAACTGGCTTCTTTCTTTCTTTCTTTCTCTAGAACTGGCTCACTACAGAGTCCTAAAATAGACTAAGCTGCAAAGGAACCGCAGGCCACCTGATTGAAAATCCTGCTTAAAGCAGACTAATTTTTTGGTTACATTAGGTTACTCAAGCCTCTCCAAGTCCATTTGTGTGTACCCATTTCACCTCACTCCCGGGCACCTGCCTACCTCCAGCACCAGCCATTAACCACAGGCCCAGACCCTCTGAGGGAGTCTCTCAGGAAATGTACATCCTTCCTTAGAGGAACAGAGTCCAGTTCTCCCTCCTTCTGTCTAGGATATTTCCTGTGTCTCTTCTGGCCAGGCAACACAGACTGTCCTCATCTTCTTTCTGTTTGATACAGTGAGGGACCCCGTCCTGCTGCTCACACGCTGATGCTTTCTTGCCAGCACAGGCAGCACAGTTTGAAAGGGGTAAAAACTGCGATCCCCAACACAGCTGTGCCAGCAGGATGACCTTGTGCCTTATGCATGCAATGCCAAATCTGCACTTTAAAAATACAGCTCCTTTTACTCAGAATTCATGGCTTTACTATGCTGGCTGTTCTAATAGAAACAATCCACAGATCTGCCAGTATAACCACAGCTACTTTCTGCCAGGGAAAGCAGCTCCTAAGATAAACAAGACTTTTTATATTTTTTTCCTAGGAATAGAGTGCCCACACTGAAAATTACACATATGTAACTCTACAGATGGAGCAGTAAGTTTTTTTCCTCAAGATTGATTCTTCACTGTACTTTTAAGGCTGGTTGCCTGAAGTTAGATCCCTAAATCTATTTTCTGGCACATAGACGGGTGACCTGATTTTCAGAAGTGCTCAGCTCTCAGCAGATTCCCCAGGATACACTTTACTTTTTAGTCACTACTGCTGCTTTCAGAAATACTGCAAGACAGAAAAATCTGAGTTGCAGGGTTCCCACCAACTATTTATATATATGGTAATTATTTTTTTTCTGCTCATCTTGCCTAGAAGTAGAATAAATTCTACTAATTCAATTAATTTTCATTCCCTTAATTAAAAAAAACACCCCATGATTAAATGGCATCTCACATTATTACTCTTCTCTTAGCATCCAGGAAACGGTGCAATCAAAATGACATTCCTATCCCATGTGATATATGATTTCTCCAGGCAAAGAAAGTCGAGACCACAGATAATATATTCTCCCTTTCTAGCTGTTACAGACATTATATAGTGCCACATACAACTTTTTGTTCAAGTGTTTATAAATGTCTTCAATGAACTTTAACCCAGTGACGCTTTAAAATGAAACATACAGTCATCATGGTTAGGTAACTGAGAGAAAATTAATAGTCAGAGATGAAGAAAAATGTGATTTTTAGGATTTGTGGGTTGTTAACTAAGCAATATATTTGCACGCACTCACACACACACACACACACTCTGTCCCTCTGGAAGCTTGGCCCAGGAGTGGGAGCTGTGTGGGAAGTGCTGCCTTCTGCCTTCTTTCCTGCGTCCGTCAGACCGCGGAAATGTGGGAAGAGAGGTATTAGAGAAGTTCAGATTGTTTCCCCAGACGAGCTGTGAGTGATGCCACAGCTGCTCTGACATGGTTGGGGATCACCGATTTGCTCTTCAGTTGCCACTGCGACAGAGCTAATACACGCTGCTCTTCATTTAAGGTGTCTGGCAATGTCACTGCCCAGTCCCAAAAAATAGGAAACAATGCACTGCAGAATGTTACTGCACAGAGATTTTTGGAATGGTACATTCATATCTTTTTATGTAGTTTTACTTGCTGCTATTTGAACACAATGAAGAAGTCTGCCTGCCTGCTCCAGTTATTATTTGTTGTGGGTTTTTTTTTAAAGTCATGTCTGACCTTGCTCATGTTTTTTGTTTTGTGTCCTTGAGCTTAGCTTTAATCTTAAATAAAAGCACAAGAAATGCTACATTTTCAAAGGCAGAGCTGAAAAGCCATTGACAACAAATATTGTAATATTTTTATTCCACTTTACTAAACTCTTCTACTTGTTAGGAGCTCTGATTCAACCAAGCTAACAAGGTTATCAGATTATATATCTATTGTCTTGTTATGACTTCCTTGGCTGAGTTCCTGCAGTAAACAATGCTGATGTGATGCTTTGTTCAAGTAGCAGAACTGGAGGGAGCTGGCGGGGGGGAACGCTGTGGGGATGAGGGTCATGGAGCTGTCAAGGCCTCCACAGCAGTAGTGCTGTGGGGATTGCTACCTGTGGTCAATATTAATCAGTTTGTTGCTACGTGTGCTCTAGGTAGTCACTGGCAGTTTGTGACCTTCAAGGACCCAGGCCTGGGAATCTGCAAAACATCTTCACAGGATAAGAGAGATAGAAGCAAGCAGGACATTGCATCCTTTATTGGATGCAAGGATAAACATAGTGGCAAGTGATGACGGAAAGGCTGAGGTACTTAATACCTTCTTTGCCTCAGTCTTTAATAGTAAGACCAGTTGTTCCCCAGGTACAGAACCCCATGAGCTGGAAGACAGAGATGTGGAGTGGAATGAAGTCCCCATAACTGAAGGGGAAAAGATTAGTGACACGTAAACACACACAAGTCTATGCATCCAGATAGAGTCTACCCAAATATTGACAGAGCTGGCAGAAGTGCTCACCAAACCCTTTTCCATCATTTATCAGCAGTCCCGACTAACCGGGGAGGTCACAGTTGACTGGAGGTTGGAAACATGACACCCATCTACAAGAAGGGCTGGAAGGAAACTACAGGCCTGTCAGTCTGACTTTGGGGAAGGTTATGGAGCAGGTCATCTTGAGTACTATCACATGGCACATATAGGCCAACCACGTGATCAGACACAGTCAGCCCATGCATTCATAAAAGGCAGATCCTGCTTGACTGACTAACCCAATTTCCTTCTGTGACAAGGTGACCCACTTAGTAGATGAGGCTGGGCATATTGTCTACCTGGGCTTTAGTAAAGCCTTTGACACTGTTTCGCTCGGCATTCTCCTAGAGAAACTCTCTGCTTGGGCTTGGATGGGTATACAGTTCTCTGGGTGGATGGCCCGACCCAAGGAGTTGTGGTGAATGGAATTGCATTCATTTGGTGGCCACTCACACCACATTCCCCAGGGCTCAGTACTGGATCCAGTTCTCTTTCTTTATTGGCAATATGGATGAAGAGATCAAGTGCACCCTCAAGTTAATTTGCAGATACACCAAGTTGGGCAGGAGTGTTGATCTGCTTGAGAGTAGGAAGGCTTTATAGAGGGATCTGGACAGGCTGGATCAATGGCCTGAGGCCAACTGCATGAGGTTCAACAAGGCCAAGTGCCAGGTCCTGCACTTGGGCCACAACAAGCTCATGCAGTGCTACAGGCTTGTGGAGGAGTGGCTGGAAAGCTGTCGGGGATACCGGTCAACATTCAGCTGAATATGAGCCAGCAGTGGGCCCAGGTGGCCAAGAAGGCCAATGACATCCTGGCTTGTACTAGAAATAGTGTGGCCAGCAGGACTAAGGAAGAGATCTTCCCCTTGTAGTTGGCACTGGTGAGGCTGCACCTTGAGTACTGCATTCAGTTTTGGGACCCTCACTACAAGAAAGACCCTGAGGTGCTGAAGTGTGTCCAAAGAAGAGGAACAAAGCTGGTAAAGGGTCTGGAGCACAAGTTTTATGAGGAGCGGCTACAGGAACTGGGGTTGCTTAGCCTAGAGACAAGGAAGCCAAGGGGAGACCTTAAGGATCTCTACAACTGCCTGAAAGGAAGTTGTAGCCAGGTGGATGTTGGTCTCTTCTCCCCAGTGACAAGTGACAGGACATGAGGAAATGGCCTTGAGTCCTGCTAGGGATTAGATTGGATGTTAGGAAACACTTCTTCAGAGAAAGGGCTGTCAAGCATTGGAGCAAGCTGTCCAGGGAAGTGGTTGAGTCACTGTGCCTGGAAGTGTTTTAAGGGACAAGTAGACGCAGTGCTTAAGGACAGGATTTGGTGCTGGACTTGGCAGTACTAGGTTAATGGATGGACTTGATCTTAAAAATATTTCCTAACTTAAAGAATTCTATGGTTCTTTGATATCCAAGCTGACACATGCCAAAAAATCTTTAAAGGATAATCAAGCCATTTAAAGGCATTAAACTTATATATTAATTATATATACATAATAAATATATTATGACTAGTTGTAATGAACTCAACTCACCATATGCCAGTGTCCAAGTTACAAGGGCAGCTGTTTGAATTATGAGTAAAAAGGAAATATCATTGCATGGTACCTTTTCTGCTTTTCTGTGTAAACGCCATGTCCACTCAGATTTCCTTTAAGCACTCACACAAACTCACAGTGTCCCTGCTGGTATAAGCAATATATGCAACTATTGCTATCTAAATAACAGAGGATGCCAGAGTAGCAGTTGCACAGTTGGAGAACTTGAATTAGCATCATTCCAGTTGGCAGTAATTCTCGTCAATTTTCTGGATTGTCTTGTGACTTTGAGAAAGAAAAAATATGAACTCTTTCTATGGTATTGGTATTATGAAAGTAACAGGACTCCATCATGGGAGTATGGCAGGATTCACAGAAACAAGCATTTAATTTTTTTTTTTCTGGAGTGGTGTACATGGAAGCACATGAGATGTCACAGAAGCCTTGAAGCTCTTTTCCCTTTTTCCTTCCTTCTCCCAGCATGCAGCTAACATTGCTGTTCATATTCTCACCAATACTTAGTAATTAGTTGAAGACTCCAGTGGGTGTCTTTGCAGGTACCAAATAGATATAGGACATGTCATTTTCTAAATGATCTCTATCCCTTTTGTAAGAGGTTTTTCCAGAGGGTGATGCCTCAGTTTGAGTATGTCACTACTGAAGTCTTTAACTAAATTGTGGTTGAGACCCCACTCAGTCTCTCACATCACCATAGCTACTGGCTTCATTTAAAAAGAAAAGAAAAAAAAGCTGGTTTATTTTGGTTGGGTGCCTTCTGGGGTGACATAGCCTTGGAGAGTCAGTGAGCATGGAAGAGCTGCCTGCAGGCCTCTGCATGTGCCAACACACCTTGGAGCTGCTGTCAGAACATCTGAACTCAAAACCACCAGAGATTTACCAAAACAAATCACTGAAGTGCCTTCAAAACCAGGAAGAGACTGGTGTACTATGCACCTTTTCTACTGTGTGGCAACACTGAAGGCTGAAGGCAGAGAGAAACCAACGGAAAGGATGGATGATTCCTGCTGTTCTTCCACCTACAGGGAGTCCTTCTGGGGTGATATCCACCTGTCTTCCCACCTCCCCACAACAGGACCTGTCTCCTGCCTGTCCCCTTCTCTCCCTACGCCTGGGAATGAGGTCAGCTGTGCTGACCTCTGTGTCCACACCCAGACATGTTCCTTGTTAGGACAAGAGCTGCTCTGTTAATAAAGTGAGCCTGCTGTAAAATGCTAACAAGGGTGCCGCCAGACTGCTTTTTTGGGTAGCAGGCTTCTCATACTGCATGTATCCTCTGCACAAGAATAGCTTTATAATTTCAAAAAAGTCCTCTGGCTCCCAACAAAGCCTTGCTGGGTCACATTCTTTTCAGGCCTTTGCAGTAAGGTATTTAACTCTTAGGATGTTTGATGTTGCTTGCTTCCTAACACTTCAAAATCTATTTTATGTTCAGGTCAAATAGAAACAGGGCACTTACTATTCATTACAACTAGGCTTGTGTTACTAGCATTCATAGCGAGTCAAATGTGATGCTTTGAAAGAGAAATGTCAAAGAATCCAGAAGGGTTTGTGTATGTATTTTTCTTTTGAATTCTGGTTTTCATCTGACCTTCACCTTTGGTGATTCTCTTTGTGCCCGTAAAGTTTCAGTGGAGATAGTTGAAAAGAACTCACATGGGGACTCCACCAAAATGTCTTATTTCTGTGCAAACCCATAAGTCAGTTCCAGTCTTTGTGATTTGGGAAATGGTGACCTACACAAAGACTACGAAATGCTTCAGCATAGCCTTTGAGTCTTCAGACCCTTTGAAGATTTTATTTTCAAAACACAAGAAAATTGTGGTGTGAGGGAGGCATTACAATTACATAGACCTGGGTCAGTAATTCATGATTGCTGAGCACAGAGATTTATCAGTCATTTGGGTTCCAGAGTGTGAAACCCCTGTTGAAGAACTGTACCTCTAACCTTTCAAATCAAACACTGTGGCATCCCCAACAACCACCCACAAGACATTCTTTCCCCTTAACCCTTCCAAAAAAAAAAAGCCAAAACAAAATGGAGAGTGGGAGAAAAAGCAGAGAGGGAAAAAGAGAGAAGACCATGTTCCACATGGGAACACCTGAGTAGTAGCAGTCCTCCAAAAAGAATCTGAGGACTACACTGGGTGACAAATTGAATGTGAGTCAGACATGTCCTGTTGTTGTGAAAAAGGCTTAATACAAATTAGGATGAATAAACAAGGATATTGTTTTTAAGGCAGGTCGAAGGCTCATTTCTCTTTGATCTGCATGGAGTAACATGGCTGTATCCAGCTCTATAAACTGTGTATAGAGATTGTGTGCAGAAGAGTAGCAGGATGATGAGTGTGATTCTTACATTGCTGGTAAGGAAAAACAAAGCAAGTGGGTGCATTATTCTCCATTCTGGAAATGACTAGAAGTCACAATCTTAAATTGTCACAAGAAAAGTGAAAAGGCAAGATGGAGAACTGTGCAGCAGTAAAGCAAATTGTCTTGGGAAGTCGAGGGAATTCTGTCCATGTACATTTTTAAGAACAGGAGAGACACTGTGGGAGTGACATATACAGCTTTGGTTTCCTCAGCAGGAGAGGAAAACTAGTCTGTGCAATTCCCATTTTGAGTTATAAGCAGTGAACTTACATGTGAAAGGGAATGAGCCGTGTTCTGTAAAGTCTGCTTCTCATCCTCAGCTGTGTCTGGAAACGAGGACAGTTGGGAAATTATTTGTTTATTGAATTGAGTTTTCACTTTTCTAGTTGGTACTGTCCAAACTAAGGTTGTTTTCAGGAGATTCCAAAGTGGCTTCTATGTTTCTGCAAATAAATATTCATGAAAGCTGGTTGTTTTAGATGTCCTCAGGGGCAGATTGAAAGCAAGTGGGAATTTTTGAGCTCTGGACTTTGGATGTGGATTCTTGGCAGTTTTTGGTCTCCCTGCATCCTTTAAAAAAGATTGTCTTGGGAAGATGGTGGACAAGAAAGAAGATCCAGGGAACTACAGGCTGCTCAGCTTTACTTCAGCCCTCAAAAAGCTTGGGAAACCAATATTCCTGGAATTCATTTCCAGATACATGAAGGACAAGGCGGCAATTGAGAGCAGCCAGTATGGATTTACTGAGGACAGATTTGGCTTAGACTCAATTGCCTTCTCTCAGGAGATGGCTGAGGAGTGTGGATAAGGAATGGATGTTCTTTAACTTGCCTTTATCAAGGCCTTTGATGTGGTCTTCTGTAGTATCCTTATAGTTAATTTGGTGAGTTATAGACTGGATGGTAAGGCGAGTTGAAAATTGTCTGGACAATGTGCAGCACTTGTCACCCCATACAGCAGTATGGGCTGCAGCCTGGCTTACTGACAAAAAGATTGGCAGTACGGACCTGGCAGACAAGAAATCGAACATGAACCAGCTTCAGGTCCCTGAAGGAAAGAAGGCCAGTAGCATCCAGGAGTGCACCAAGTGGCTCTAGGGAGAGGGTCCCTCTTTCTCTGAGCATCACTGAGGCTACAACTAAAGTCCTGTGCACAATTGTGCGAAGTACAAGTGCAACAAGGCCCTAGTACAAGAAGGACACTGATGCCAGTCCAGCTCAGATCTGCCATGGCAGACGGGGCTGAAGCACCAGTGTGTGAGCAATGGCCAAGACGTATGATGGTTCAGTCTGGAGAAGAGAAGGCTTGGGGATATCTCCCTGCTACCTACAACTAGTTCAGAAAAATCTGAGCCAGATGCTTCTCAGTGGGAGCATGAAATAGTGAAAAGGAAAATACTTATGTGACATTACAAGGGCAGTCAGGCAGTGGAACAGGGGCCCAGGGAGGTTCTGAAATATCTGTCCTCAGAGAGATTCAAAATGACACAGACCTGAGCTATCTGCCATAACCAGACCTGCTTTGAGCAGCAGGTTGGGCCAGACAGCCTCAGCCAGTATGCAGGAAGGGACCACTGTCCTTCTTTCTTCATTCTAGAAAAAAACACTTGACTGGAGTTTCCTTAAACAGCTTACTTAACACAGGGTATTTTTTTGTAGGTTAGTGTGAGTAAAGAACACCTCTACCCATGTAATCCTTCTTTTTGAAACTAATGTTTAAATGAAAACTAAATGGTCAGACAACTGGGGATTAAGATACTTTTCTAGTATTGACACTGCTGTCACATGGTGTAAATGAGCAGAGACTCTACCGGCAAACCCTGACTGTGCATCGATCTTAAGGACACTTCACCCTCATATCTGCTGCCTAGCTGTTTGCCTGAGAGGTACAAAGGGAGAGAAGAGATCTCTTTGATACTAGATGTTTTCTGGTGAGGTTTTATTAGGTATGCTTGGATTTCTTAGCCTTTTCTACTCTGGGAGCATGTTGGTGTGCATCCTGTTTTTCAGGAAGTGATATATGCCTGATAAATTTGTATCTGCTTCCTTTGTCCCTTCTCTCTCTTCCCAATCTCTCTTCCCTCCTTCCCTCTCTCCTCCTACCCTCCATCCCTCCCTCCTACTACAGAGTCAGGAATACACAGCACGAGTCCATAATTTATTTAATATTACTGCATATGTTTTGCAACACAATCTGGCTGGCTTGTCATAGCTAAACTACCAATCTTCAGGTTTCAGCAACAATAAAGTGTATCTTGTAGTTCAAACAAGTTTTAATTTGAATCACAAATTCTTTCATGTCTGATTTATCAGCAGTGTGTTGTACGGTAAGGGCATCCAGGAGTGAATCATTTTCTAATTCAAGCTCTACAGTACTAGCAGCTTATTGAAATTATGTATATCATAGCCTTTAGGCATTTCACTTGTACAGCTAAAATTTCAGTAGACAATTCCACAGCATGCAATATTATTAAGATGAACTGGTGCTTTATTTGAAGTTCATGCCTATCAGCCATAAGGCTGCACCTGGTGCGTGGCTCTGAATGCAAAAATGATTTTTAAAAGTCTTTTTGTAAAGTGCTTGAAGGTTGACTACCCGACAGAGTCATTTGCAGCTGGATATAGAAGACGTGCCATGACCTGATCAGTGAAGGTTTCTTCATATAGAGCCCAACATAACCTCAACTGGGATAAACCAACCTTCATGAGCAGTCCTGTGCAGGGCTTATAAACTGATTAAGGATAAGCTAACAGACTCTGTTGAGATCTGAGCTCCTGTGACATCTTAAAATTGAAACCAAACAAAAAATAACCATCAGTCGTGACACTAGGGTTTGGGACTTTTAAAAAAATTTTCCAGCATACTTTCCTAGTTGTTGTGCATTTGCCATCTCTCTGTTAGTTCCCCTTAAACTCTTTTTGAATGTTGGGCAATTTCAACGACAGTGACAGAAATTTAATGGCCACTGAGATGTTGCATTTCTCTCTCTGGCCCACATATTTTATTGTTTCAAGCTATTATTTCTGATTGGTCTCATGCAGGATGTGCTTCCTGGGCCATGAAATGAAAGAGTGAAATTCTGTAAGCAATGGTATTCCTGTAAGATTTCTTCCCAGAATGAGACAGGGGAAAAATAAAGAAAAAGTCCCACATGAATGTTTTCCTGTAAGACTCAGCATAAATTTTTGGATTTCAAACCTTCAAATATAAGATTTAGTTATTAGCGTTCCTTTTTTTTAGACTAGAGCTGCTGTTGGGATCAGATACCAATAAATATAATTAAACACTAAAAAATTCTGCATAACTCTGGGCAAATAGATCTGTATTAGGATCCCTCTCTGTCTGTCCTGCCTACTTAAATGGTAAGCTTTTTGAGAAAGGTACTCAAAACACGTTTTTGGACAACCTTTAGCATTTTTAGCTTGATCTTCTGGGCATGAAAAAAATAATAAAACCCCTGGTAATATTTTTTTTTCCAAACTATTATGTGGGAAAAAAAGACAAATCACTTATATGGATTGGATTAATGTTCTGTTAGGGTGATAGACTCATAGCTCTATCTTGTGTGTGGGTGACTCTTGAATAATGTGCATTCTCTACTGAATGTAAGCAGACCTTTGGAAAATGAACAAAACAGAAATCTTAATTTAAAATTGAGAAAAAAATCCCCCAGTTCTTATTTTGCCTGTTTATTCTCCTATCTTATAACAATTCAAGTCTTATGAAAGCCAAAACTTGTCTAGGCAGTCCACATAATTTTGTTTAGTACTATTAAAAAAAAAATAAAAGAAAAAGTAGAAACAAGAAAATGAATAAGAAAATGGTGTAATGAAGATTATCTCCAAGAAATCAAAGTGCTTTGATGAATATGTTAAAACATTTTCAGTCATTACCTCTAAGAAAGGCATGCCTTTTATGAAAATTATTAATTTTAATTATAGGAACGTGACACAGTTTTGACCCAATCATCTTATAGTTGTTATTTTAAAAATTATTTGTCCTTAGCTTGCAGACTCTTTGGGAGTCCAGTGTTGGCAGAGCCCAGCAATAAGCAATATAAATAACCTTAATTTAGCTTAATTTATGTAGTTGTAAATAAAGGTGATAGTTGGGTCATCCTGCCCCAGAAACATTTTTCTTACCACTGCTGATTTGAAGCATTTTTGGCATTCCACAATTTATTTCTGCTTTTGTTGGGAGTCATTTGCCTGGGAAAGATTGCTTGAGGCTTGGCTGCTGGGCTTCTTTTTCCTGTTCAGGGAGATAAAGAAATGGAATAATATGATTTCACATCATCTCAGCTTTGTGGGAACAGGGCTCGGAAGTGGGATATTCAGGTGACCTACCACGGCAAGTTAGAAAATAGCACTGTGGTTTTTCCCTCTCTCAAATTCCTAAGTAATTAAATAGGTACTCTAACATTGTGGAAGGTATCTTTGGCACTTGTGATAAATTAAAATACAGTACCCAAGAAGTGTACTTTCCCTTTTTTTTGGTTTGTGTTTTTTTGTTTATTTTTTTGTGGAATTGGACGTGCTGAACCATGACTCAGACTGCATCTGAGGCGTAACGTGAGGGTGGTTTTACTTCAGCCCTTTGTCCCTCCCCGAGAAATGTTTAACATTCTTCAACGAAGAGGCCATTTTAGTTCTGGATCTGAAGGTGTCTCCTGCAGCCTTCTGGAAAAGAAGTCTCTGAAGTGCTTCCCTGTCCTCAATGCACATCCAGCAACAATAACAACAGCAGCAACAACAACAACAACAACAACAACAACAACAACAGTACCCAACTACCAGAGGAAATGACACATATTCACATTTGTCTGTCTGCTAAGTTAAATCTCCTTGCTTGCAGCACACGAAGTCAAAGGTCGGAGGATCTGTGTACATTTTCAAAGATGTTGAAAATGCCCATGATGTCACTGCACGAGTGGGATGCATTTTTCTGAGATAGCGTGGGGTGGATCGCGCCACACTGTTATAGCCTCACAGACGCGCGTTCTCCTCTTTGCGATATACGCTGTAATGCCCTATCTTGTCCCTTGTCACGCTGATTACCACGTAGGCCAGGAGAGGCAGGTGGGAGGCTAAGTGTATAGTTAGATAATAACAAGATGTTCTTTCTAATTTTTCAGTGCGTCCAGTCTTTGGTGATGGAAATATGGTGATGAATTAAGTTGCTTGCTTGTGTTGTGGCTTGCTGGCTTTTTTCCTTCCCCGTTTTGCAATTCTACTTGTGCCTTTTTACAGAGAGGTATAGACAGAGATGGACCTGAAATTCTTTCCTGTTTTCCCAGGTCCAGCAATCCTGAATTTTGTGCAGGTTTAAAATCAAAGTTGTATATAAGATTGATAAATAAGTCCTTTTAAAATGAAAACTCAAATAAAAAGAGTCCTTAAGCTGGAAAAATGCACAGCACTGCTATTGGAAAGGATGGAGTTGGGTTGAGGAAACCATTTGTATACTATCTGAGGACCTTGATACCATGCTGAAATCCATCAGATTGCATCTTGAAATCCAGATTCATAGTTGGTAACTTGTATTTATCTTGTGCTGTCTGTGATTAGTAGTGTTAAAGAACAGGTAGCATGTGGCTATTTAGACCACAAACTTTAGTTTCTTGCCTACTATGAAACAGAACACTAACAGTGATTTTGTTAGACACAAAGAAATGCTACATTTTACAATTCAATCCTGAAAGAAGCAGAAAAGAAGCATACACTAGCTACTGGTGTTCTTCTTGTCAGTAGTTATATAGTTCACTTAGCTCCCTGCACCTTATGGCAGGTTAACAGCAGCTTCACAGTGTTGCACTACTGGAAGCAAAATGACATTGATGTTAGATTGTCTCTCTTTTTTTGTTATTTTCTTTCCTTTTTTTTTCCCAATTCAGTGACCTTAAAATTACTTTAGAATAACTTTTGCTTTGGTTTTAACTGTGAGTAAAAAGTAAAAGGTTAATGCATTATCAGCTCATTCCAGTGCTCATGCTAAGATTTTCAATTTTAATTATATCCTGCTTCTTACAAGATTAACTAGAAATGAATGAATAGAATTACCAAAGCTAAATAGATAACGGTGTTAATCATCTGGGTTTTTTGTTTGTTCTGCTTCACAATTTCTAGTCATCTTAAGAGAGGATGAAAAATCATAGATACAAATGTTTCGGGAACTAGGCTAGCCTGTGATTTGGAGACTCATTCAGTTGTTTGCTCTGAAACACACTTCTTGTATGACCTTAGGCTCTTATAAAATGAAAATAGAACTCTAGCTCACAGAATGTTATGAGAATGAATACATTAAATATTTTGAGAGGCTTTAAATGGATGGGGATTAGATGGGTAATGAAGGTAAACCAGTAGGTGAATTTATATCTTGTTTTGTAAGGAGGAAACTAACTCTTTAAAAGCACTGAGGTGATTGCCTAATAAATCAGTTAACCTCAGTTTCAGAGACTCAAGTTCATGTAAAGAAATTGGGAGCACAAATTCCATAAAAAGACAACAGGTTTAGGTTTCCAAACCTGGGAAAAATACACCTTTTTTTCCCTTTTAACTTAAAATATGAAAGTTGGCTTTACTGCAATAAAAAAAAATTTACCAAGATTTAGAAGTAGCCTAATGCAGATTTAGCTTTCTCAAGTAAGATTTTCTGTAACGACACAGGTAATTTAAAATGTATTTGGATTTGTGTCTTGATAAAATAAACTCATGCAGGTAAACCCTGCTTTGGATGAATGTACAGAATGAAATCCAGAAGTCAGTTTATTTGTTCTTTCAAGTGCTAAACAGCTAAGTTGGGAGTATCACAGGAAACTAATAAACAGCAGATTGCATAAAAATGAGAGCTTAATTCAGAAGCATAAACCAAATTACTTAATATGCTGAAGAATCATGATTTGTTTTAGAGACAATTTCATTTGAGGGAGTTTTGTTAGTACTTGTAATTGATTAAGTATGGCCTTAGCACATTTGTCAGGAAGCAAAAAAACAATAAGCTTGTTTTCATGGTATCTAGGTGAACAAGGTCGAGCCAAAGCATGAAATAAGATAACACCAATCCTAGTGCAGAGGCTAGTTAAAATGTTACAAGGACTTTTCCAAAACGCATCTCTCCTATAAGAGGTTTGGATGATATTTCTCTGCTATACTTAAGGGTACGTGTTATCCACAATGAAAGCAAGAAATCATCCATAATAAACTCAAGGTGATGCAGTTATACGAATAATCAATATTTACAGTTCAAGCAATCAAACTTAGCTGTTCTTCCTTAGAAAGGAGAAATGTTGCTTACTACAAATCCTCCAAATTCTTTACTAAGCAATCCTGCTGTTGATACCATTGCAGGATGTCCCTACTGCTGCTGACATACAAAATAAGAGAGGAGATCGTGTTTCCTAAAATTTACCCTTGAGTGCTCTGTTGGGGAGGGTGGCAGCCAAGCTACAGGAGCTGCACAGTGTGGCAATGTGTGCTGGCTCTGTCAAGAGCTCCCTTCAGAAAGGCTTCACGTGAGGGTCCAGTGCTTTATTCAGTGGTGCGGTTCATGTTAGCCTGTAATATGCCATCGTTGGGAGACTGGCTTTTTGGATCATGGCAACTAGTTTACTCCAAAGTATTAAGATGAATAGTTACCGCAATTGCTGTCTCAGCTATGGCAGTTGTAGATGCTGTTCTTTGTACACAGGAGCCTTTTAAAAACCTAAGTCATTTGCCTCAAGTATTTTCCATTTTCTGTTTGTTACCTTGTGTTTTCATAAAGTGCCCTCTTGTCCTTCAAAAAAGGAAGGCTCGGTTGGCCCTCTGTTCTTTTCATTCTGTTGTATAACCCGCTCATACCTTTTCTGTGCTTTCTTTTCCCAAACTGAATAATTAATCCTTTTTTTTTAGTCTTGTTTTAAATAGGAAAACATGTCACCTTCATGTCTATTCACTATCCCACACTCATTTTTTTAAAATCTTGGTTTCCTAAGGCTTGCACATACACTCTCTTTCTCTGTAGATGTCTGTATACCCTTACATGTCAATTTATAACAGCATGCAATTCACTGACCAATTTTATCTAAATTTGTTGAGGGACAGAGGTCTCGAAGACAATTAGTTTCCTATAAATAGCGTTTAAACAAGTGGTTAAGAAAAGGCAACAATGTGACCTCACTGCAGCAGACATCAGAGAATTCACACCTGTCAGGGTCTGGGAGTGTTCCTGGGGACAGTCTCATGCAGGGGATCTTGGATGCCTGCCTGCAGACAGCTACCAGGATCTCATGGAAGTACTCAATGACCATGAGATCCTGAATCGAGCAAGAATGTGGAGCTGCCAGCACACACTGGAAAAATACTTGTATTTTCCCTCTTCTTCACCTTTAACAGCTTTTGAAGTTTTGTCTTTTACCTCTCTGCTGTGTGACGGTGCGCCAGACCCATCTATCACCCTGCTCTGTCTGAATTCCTTTCATCTAACAAGACAATCTGGATCTACCAGCCCTGAATGGCCAACATCCTTACCTCCAGCAGAAGTGGAGAGTGAAGCAGCCCAGCACAATGACAATGACAGCCGCAAGGTGCGTGGCAGCCATGCAGGCACTCTTCACAGTCTTGCCTGCACTCAAATTTGCTCTGCTTGAGTGCCAGAATCAGAAGCTGGCTAGCAACCATGCAGAACCTGACAGCTGCAGTGGGGACAGTGCCAGTGCAGCAGAAGTACTGTGTGACAAAGTAAGAGCATGCTTGATGTGTAAGCGCTAGGAGGTGTTCCTACAACATGGGGAGAAAGAGGGGAAGTAAACCACTGCTGGAAACGAGTGATACTTCATAAGCATATCCTTTTTGTAGATGAAATCAGACCCCAGTTTCTATTTTTAAGCACAGTATATACTGTTCTGTTAGTTCTGTAATAATAATATTGACTGTCTTCTGCATGTGCAGGTGAGTAACCAGGATCCAAATGGAGAAATGTATATTGTTTAACAACCGCCAAACCAAAGGAGGTCAAAGAGGGCGATGACGGTCTCTGTGTTGCCTATGTGCATCCTTAAGGAATATTCTGCACTTCTTTTATTATTATTTTCACCATTTGTCTATTATTCTTGCTACTATGAAGTCACAGCTTAGGGAATACACTTGATTGTTCCTGGCATTCCTTGATTGTTCCTTCTTTGTGTTAACCTTCTACAAGAGATGACTCTAGTAAAAAATTATGCAAAGACAGAGCCTGTGAAACTGAATAAATCTTCCTCATGTGAGAAGTCTCAGCAAAGAGAATTTTTCTAACAGCTGACTGTTCACATATTCTTTGCTTTGAACAAAAATATTTTGTTTTCTTACTCTTCATACAAAATCTCTTCTAGCTGCACGTGCTGTTTGATAAGTAATTTGATGCTTATTGAGAGAGGCTGATCCCCACAATGCAGGCTGATCACAGTGAAGAAGATGTTTTTTTCATATAATTGAAAAAAAAGTCACCTACTTCCACTCAAAACATGCAAACTGCTTTCACCTTTCCATCCACTAATACTCCTAAGGCAGCATTATCAGTTACTAAGGTAACATGGATCAGGAAACATATTTACTTATCTTTCAAGGCCAAAAGGTTTTATGGCAGTCAGGACATGATGTTGCATTAACCTAAAACTTCTGTTGTGAGTAACAGAAAGCCATCTGAGTTACATTTTGAATGTTTACTATTAATTATACAAAACAATACAGCTTTTATTCTAATTACATCAACAGTGGAGTTGTAGTAGAGGGTGTATTTAGATCTATTTATATATATTTATCAATGATTATTCTTTAAGATAGATTGGCCTTTAAAAACACATAATTCTTGTGTGTATTTGATTCCTGTTGTGCAAGATTTGCCAGATGAACCCCTCCTCAAATGCTGAGGTAGGTTTATGACTGGACTGGCAGGTCCTGGAAATTGTCTGTCAGCCACTGCCCCAATTTACCCTTTCTGTAGATTCTCAGAATTCAGACAGGTTCGATTTCAGTGCAAGTAGATTTGAAACAATTTTAGTAATTCTATTTTATTTTATTTTGTTTTGTTTTATTTTTCTTAATTTTAAAGCTTCAACAAATGCCTTGCCTTGCTTACAGGAGATGCTTCAGGAGCAACATTCCCTTGAAGAACCATTAGAATGACTGCACCTCTCGGAGTTCTGTGTAAATCTTCCCAAGGTAAAGTAACGTTCATAGGAATAAATATAATGTTAAAATCTTTACAGGGCTGCACAAATCAAAGGCATTTTCCTTGGGAAATACCGTTAGGGTCATGTATGGAATTGAAGCAGTATTTTCACAATTGGAGAAATTGGAACATGGGCTTCTTTTCTATAACTCACACAATTTAAGCGATTTTGCCTTATCTCCAAAGAATTAAGAAGAGAGTCACATACAAGAACCAACACACAGCAACAGATTTCCTTGGACCTGTTTCAATAACTTGTCTTTATTTAATGCAGTTTTGTAGGGAAAAAAGCTGTGCTGCTAAAATGTCATAACTCCCCTAAAGTCAGTGTGCCTGCAGCTGGCTCCTGACGAGGAAATGCTCTGTAGTGTGAAGTTCTGAGCATCTTTCATGCACAGGTGATATCTATCTAT
The DNA here is from genome assembly GCA_027925045.1 of Hypotaenidia okinawae. Lineage (NCBI taxonomy): Eukaryota > Metazoa > Chordata > Aves > Gruiformes > Rallidae > Hypotaenidia > Hypotaenidia okinawae. Next base: position 126,958,200 of record BSDF01000001.1, read on the forward strand.
GTGGAGTCCAAGAGTCCTGCAGCTTTCCTGTGAGCAGGAAAACCACTTGTCTGAAGCCAGTACTAAATGGATCAGACAAATTCAGATCTACTAGGAGGAGATGATAGTATACTTCAAAGTGTGGCCATGTGCTTTTTGTAAAATGTATGAATTCAGCATATTTTTATGTTATAATCATTTAATTATTTATATTCCAGAAATTTTAGTTAAAAAATAATATTTTTAGAAATTGCTGGGACAGAAAGACTGTCCCTTTCCAGATACTCAGTGGTCACGCTCATCTAGTCATCAGGTTGGCTTTTCTTCCGGCAAGTTAAAAGTTTTTTGCATTAGTCAAAGATCATAGAATCATAGAATGGTCTGGGTTGTAAGGGACCCCAAGGATCACAGAGTTCCAACTCCCCTGCCACAGGCAGGGACACCAACCTCCGGGCCTGGATCTATACAAGGTTGCCCAGGGCCCCATCCAACCTGGCCTTGAACACTTCCAGGGACGGGGCATCCACCACCTCTCTGGGCAGCCTGTTCCAGCACCTCACCACTCTCTCTGTAAAGAACTTCCCCCTAATATCTAATCTAAACTTTCCCTCCTTTAGCTTCAATCCATTCCCCCTTGGACTGCCATTGTCTATGCTTTCAAAAAGTTGAATCCCTTCCTATTTACAAGCTCCCTTCAGGTACTGGAAGGCTGCAATAAAGTCTCCTCACAGACAAGATCTAGGGAAGTAGACCAGGGAAGAAGAGTGGAGTGGTGATACTTTTCAGAGTATTGATGACAGAACAACCATGTGGATATATCATCTGGCAGAAACATTGTTGAGGCTGCAGCTGTCCTGGGACTATGAGCCTCGTGTCCCACAAACAAGGACTAGGCCTACCAGAAGTAACGTGGCTCCAAGAATAACATTTGTAAGACTCTTGTATCACTACAAGGAAACGCGTGCATCCTGGAGAACTTTTCTGGGAATGAATCGCAGTCCTCAATTATCTGTGAGATGTTCATGGCAGTCAGTCCTCCACCACCCACCTTTCACAGTCCCATGTGTATCATGGGTGGTTGTTGAAGTGGACTTGGATGGGTAAATTGAGATTTGGTATTACCCATTCTGCTTTTGACACTTGAACTGGTATTGGTGCCTACAGTGGACTGCACAGTGCCTGCCCACCCCCAGGCATGGAGTTCAGACATCCTTTGATTAGGGGGTAGAAAGCTTTTCCACCATGAAGGAGCCCAACAGCCAGAATGTTTTATGCCCATGAATCTGCTAGAAAAAGCACACAATAGGGTATTGTAGCATATTGAATATTCTCTTCTCTCCAGAAATAGATTAAGCAAACTGGTCTGGAATCCTACATGCCAGTGAATAGGATCTCCTGCCTTCCCATCCTGAGGCACGACTTTGGAGGATGGGTATGTTGCATGAAGTACAAACACAAAACTGGTGTCTGGAATCCGGTCTTCACGCAATGCCCGCATCAACTATAAATCTCCCACATCATCTCTCATCCAGAAATGATTTCCACTCTTAATGATTTTGTGACCACTGTTAGATCTAAATTTTAACTTCTAATCCATGTATTATTAATTTAATGTAGAATATATTGAAATTCAGCTGTGGTTACACCCAAAGGGATACTACTTTTTTTTTGTGTGCATCTATACCCATTCCACACGTTGCCAAAGGAAAATTAAGAGTCCTTACTATAGGAAGCACAGAGAAAGAAACCTATGGCATGTCTTGTAAGAGCTTACTCTAGGAGAGTACAGTGGTTTTAGCTTCTGTGAACATATGGAGAGAATGATTACAGCTGTAGTACTTGGTAAGACGCCCTTATATTTTCTCTCATTAGCTTATTTCTCTTGTTCAACAACTATCAATGGTTTCATGGTGGATGCTTATGCCCAAAGAATTAAGCATTAGATATTTCAGTTTTGGTACAAAATTCCGGGAAGAGAAAAACCCACCAAAACCCAACATACTGTTATGCCTGTATTAAAATACTTTTAAAGCTCTTTACTTGAGAAGATTTGTTGTTTGAGTCTTATAACAGTGGCTTTAAGAAGGGCTGCATGGCAGCTCTGCCATCAAACCGCTGCCTACCATGAATAGCATTCCCCAATCTGGATAAGTTTAAACAAAAAAAGGAGGTCACATGTGAATGTGTTTCCCACATGTGTTAGCCAAATTGACTTCATCAGACATTATCAGAGTCTGGAAACTAATTTTTTTGTTTCTTTGTGCATAGGACTCTGCTGCTGAGATTAGAGCACAGGCCTTCCTGATAGCGCTTGCCTCTGGCTTCAAGCATCCGTCTGCTCTGGATAACAGTATTGGAAAGAGAGTGTGTACCTCCATTATGTTCTCATCCTTCTCACTGGCAGGACTCAAACAATATGGAAGAAAGAAGCAGCAGTTCCTAATTTTGCAGTGTTTGAGTTTGGCTTCTACAAATAGCAAAAGCTGACATTTAAAGTGAGAAACATCGGAAAGGCTTAAAGTTATGAAAATGTAAGCTGGCACCATTTCTTCTTTTTCTTTTTGCCTTTTACCAGAAAGCAAAGTGCTTCTTAGTTGGTGATATTGCTCATCAATCGCTATTGAAAGTCTGATCAGGTGGTGAAGATACCCTTCAGCCTGCAAGAAGGATTACAGTGACAATGACTGCTTTTGGGACACAAAGTAAAATTAACTTCTAGGTTATCCCCGTCAAGGACCATTAAGTCCTGAACTATGAGGCACACTGTGAATAAGTCATATTTTAACCTCCCGTGAGCACAAAAGCAGGCAGGTTCTTCTCCTCCCCCCAACAAATCTGACCTTCGCTGAAATTTATGTGAAAATGAAAAAACAGAAGGCGGCTGTAGCCCTGCCAAACCCTGATGATGTGACTCATTTTAATTACTGGTATTTGGAAATTAAATGGCCTGAGTTTCATTCTGTAGTTTATTTCAGGAAGAATGATTTAAACAAGCTCCAGAGTTGCTGCGCCTTTTACAGCAGGTGTGAAGCAAGGCATTCATTTTTCTTTTAACAGTGTCCTTGTAAGCATAATAACAATTAGGAAGCTGGGTCTTCACATCAGAATCTTTTGTTCCTCTGACATTACCTCCTTGGGCTACTTCATCACTTCTAATTTTCTGAACAAGTTTCTCGAATACCAGCCTTGGTAAAATGACATTGAACAACGCTAGATGGACATGGTTTCTGTAAAAGCAAAATATGCAAGAGACACAGACAGCTAGAACTCACATGCTGTTAAGGCAGGCTTCTTAATTAACCGAAGTTCTTTGCCTTTAAATGCTTTCCCCTTAGCAACCTCATTAAGGCAGAATATCCACTACACTGAAATAGTAAGTCTTAATTCAACGTACAGAAGAGCTGAGGAAATGAGCTTTTTTACAAGAGTAGTTGTGGGTTTCCTTGCCATTCTTTTTCCTTTACATATTTTTTCTTCAAATGGACAGACAAAGAGAGAGAAAAGATAGGAGGAATATACAATAGCAATAGTAACACTACCAGCTAATTCTTATAGAGGTCACAATACATTTGTTCTTTTTACAGCCTTTCAGAGTGACTCTTCATACATTTAGTCTGTCTTTAAAAGAGCACAAATCGGCTTCAAAAGAGTATATGACTTTGCAGCACTATCTCAAAGAGTGATGATAGAGAAGAGAATTTTTTGATACTATTCAATGTTTATAGTTTTTGTGGATTTTTTTTTTTTCAGAAATACGAATTCATATTTTCAAGAATAAGTGAATGAGGTGCATATTTCAGATTTAGCTTGGGCAAGAGGCTTAAAATGTTAATTAAATATTGATTCTTAAGTTTATTCAGCATTCTGGATTATTTTAAGTATTTTAAATTTGCTTAGACTGTAATTTACACTGATGTTTTCAAATATGATTTTCTACAATTTATGTTATTGCACCAATTCAGACTGTTAAGCACACTCAATTTGGAAGCTGCATTTGGTACATCTTCCAACAACAGAAGGGAAGAACCAAGACACTTCAAAACATTTGTTTTGTAAACTATGCTTTAAAAATAACAAAAGAAGTGAAGTTAGTACTTTATATTAAAAATCACATTTTCCTTATTAGAGTGAAGAACAAGACCAAAGGACAGAAGTGCATTTGTAGACTGTGCACTAAAAGAACTTCTTAAAAAGAAGCAAACAACAAATCAGATTATAAATACAAGCCATGAAGAAGTACTGTTAATCTCTGGATCTACATGTCTGAGGTGTCATTATTTCATTTTGGGAATCTGCTACTGTGAAGAGAACAGCATACCACAATGCAAGAAGAAATATATACATATGGCTCATTTCAGCTGTGCTCTATTGGTACAGGTTTTGCAAAATAGACTTATTCCCTAATTTTCCCGTGTTCTCATTTACAAGAGAAAAGGAAGTTCCATAGTTGTTTTCCATAAAAAGCAGTGAGAGATTTAAAAATAAGCTTTGTAAAGACAAGGTGTGAAATATTTTCTGGAAGATGTCATTATAAAATATTAGTTTGTATGTTCTTATACTTACATTTTGAAGACCAATTAGAAATTCTTTATTAGGAATTAGGAATTCTTTATGCTCTAGCAGGGGGTTAGACTATATCTTTCGAGGTCCCTTTCAACTCCTACTGTTCTGTGATTCTGTGTTTAAAGATTTCATAGCAAATCAAACACGTTACTGGCAACATGTGAATGTCTCATGATAAAGAGGGACCTTACATTTCATCCTCATTTCCATGTGCCTTAAACCTTACTTTCTTTAAATATTCTTCAATTCTCAATACTTCATGTCAAATTCAGTTCGGAAGCAGGCTCTTTGAGGGTCATATTGCCTCACACAGAAGTCATGGAGTAGTATGCAATGCACAAAGCCCCAGCAAACTGCAAAATCCTGAAGTATCTCCTTTTAAGTTATTATTTGCCTGTATATTTTAAAAATATTCTAAGTAATAGTACCTCGCTATTGTGGCTCTGATATGCATTGCCTTCTCTGGTGTTTCATTATAGTTAGGTTTGAGGAACTGGAGTTGTCCTTTTGATCAACAGCAGCTCAAAAAAGGAAGGAAAATGGAAATACATGGCAACTGATTGATTAGAGAGGAAGTAATACATGCCTTCTTTTCTGTAGGATTAGCAAAATTTATACCATTACTGTTTCTCTGGGAGATCCTCCTCATGACTCGCGTATTTGAAACCTGATGCTGCAGGGCTACATTTAAAATGTTAGTGCTATAGCACCAATTGCTAAGGGAAGCTTTGGAAGTGAAGTCTACTGTGTCAGATACCATTTACAGATCTACCCAGCAGAGTCCAGTTTTATTGATGGTCTGGTTCATCAGACCAGTGAATGACTGATAAACAAAGTCCACAGGAAGGATACGCAATATGTAGAGACCAAGGTAAGGTGCTGCTATCAACTGTACTCAGAAATGAGCAAAGTACATTGTACACTCTCAGTGGAGGATCGAGGTTAAACGGTCAGCAAATACATAAAGAGCCATATTTAACTGAAGTATTCTTGTCTACTAATATCAGGCAAAAAAATTAAAGTGAAGATTATAATAGGAAAAGAGCGGAAAAGAGATGGATATTACCGTGGTGCTTGCAAGAACTTTCGTTCTGAATTTAAGTTATACTTAAAATTTACCTTATTTTCAATTAAATAAAAGCAGAAAAAATATGTTGCAACAGTTTCTAAGAGGGAAAAGTTGTCTACTTCTCCTCGACTTCTGTAGAATTATCATTCACACTGTTATAACTACATGCACATTTTCATGCTTACATTTTTGAAGAGCTAACATTTTCCTGGTGTACAGACAGTATGAATTTTTGGGAAGGTTAGCACATAAGCATAGAGGAATACATCAGTAAAATGAAGTGAGTCTGTTATATGGTAGTTTTTATGTTGGGTTGATGGCTCTCGACTCTCAGGGCACGCCTGGTCTGCTCCCTATCACTACTGGGGCTTGGGAAGAAAGAAAGAAGAGGAGGGCATTACTTCATAGTTCCTTGGGATGGAGACTGACTGAGTAGGAGCTAATTTTCCTTTATACAAAGGGTAGGATAATCATTGTTCTGGTGACTGTACTTTGACATCTACATACTCCACTGATGCATAGTTTACTTTTATTCTGTGGCAAAAATAATTTGATACTCAATTTTGAGTTGAGCCCATATTTTGGAAAAAGAGTACAGACCTAAGTCTGATGAATTGGTTCACCTGGAGATTCATTAGTGTCCGGGGTCTTGTGACGCATACACCTGTCCTCTAAAACTGTAACTCTGCTCTCCAACTGAATGACCACGTAATTCACAAAACACTATTAATACAAGTTATTGATGAAGATGACTTCCCCTCTGGTGACACAGAAACTAAGGCGTCCTATCAGAAATCATGCTGCCTCATATTCTAGTGCTGGGAATGTCAAAAGACTGATGAGTTTAGCTTCTTTCACATCCTCTGTCAACTTCTGAAAAATACCTAATTCAGTTCTTGTAATGCAAATTGTATCAGGAAGAAAAAGTAGGGAAAAGAACTGGTCTATGCTTATTGACATAGTGCTGTGATGAGGTATGGCCTGTCAATGTTAGGTGCATGCTTCTGTGGCCATTCAGATGACATGCACATGAAAAGAATGATTTTTCACATGAGGTAATCACCTTGAATTATTCAAAGTGCAGCTCTTTCCTTCCATATCTATCATATATTACTGCTGGGTCAGGTAAAGTCAGTGTTAGATGGTGGTGACATATTTCAGTCCAAAGTGGGCTTTTAAAGATGAATTATAAACCCCTTAAAATAAAATAGGAGTTTATCATGGGACCTTCAACTATAGAAGCTCTCATAAGCATAATTAATACCAAGCCTAAGAATGGGCAATCTGTTGCAGTCCTCCACTGGAGAAGGAACATTATGTGAATTAGAATGCCTCACGTAGCAGAGAGAAAGAGGTCTATTATTACCATAAACTCTTTCCGGTTCCATTATCTTTATCTCCAAACCTGTATCAGCTACTATAATGATATCTATGGAAGGGATATGATAGTTGCACACATGGTTGTCTCAGGAGTTCTGAAATAAATACAATCTGTGCTAGAACATGTAGTGAGACACCAACCTTTAGTTAATGGACAAAAAAAGGTACAAGCACCAGAAATTAATGAAAGGTTAACTTCAAGGATGAAATTAGGATAATTGTCCCTATGCTGTAACTTTATGGAGGGATAGAATTGGACTGGCCTTGCCACTCAAGCTACAAGGACCCTGATTAGACAAGCTGAGAGCAGGTAACAGAAGTGCTCTTAAGGCTGAATCATAGCTCTTTGGAGAAAGCACTTTTAACAATGAAGACCTCTGTACAGCAGGATTTATAAAAGAGGAGTATCTTTTGTTTGTCAACAGCGAAACAATGAATGTCAAACCTACCTTGATCCTCATCCATGGATTCCTGAACAGTGGATTCCACTCATACTTGACCCACTAAAACAAAGCTCTGAGTTTTTCACACACTATGCATTTTGCATGTATTCATATTTGTAGTTCTATGTATAATATATATATTACTCACATTTTTCCATATTTCTAAATCAACAGAAGCCCATTGAAAATTTTCTGCCAATTGTATTTAAACCAACTTTAGATCTTTATTATCATTCACCAATATCAGCAAAGGCTAGCTGAAATATCTGTCTAAAATGAGGGTAATTTTTCTTTGAAAAATAGCATACACAAAATATGAAATATTTCTTTTTAAATATGCTTATATATTTTCCCTTTTCTAAATTGTCTTTAAAAAGGAAGCATGGTGAGAGGGAATGGTAAATCCTTCTGTTTGGAAAAAATATAGAAAAAGTTTTCTTTTTTTAAGGAAAAGGATTCCCGCCATCCTCTTGGTTCTTCTGCTATTTCAATATTATATGGAGTATTTGGTGCAGCTCTCCCTCACTTTTGTATTTTTTGTGTATTTTAAGTGTCCTTCATCTTTCTTCTTCAATTTCTCATTTATATTTTCCCTGGCCACAAAACATCAGGAGTGTCTTTGCTGCACTATATAAAATGATATAGCTTTCTTTGTATGGCTTGGTTTATGGTTTTGGGGTTGGGGTTTTTTTTGCTGTAGTTGATAGCTAGGAATCTTAACTTTTTAAGTACCACTTGTTTCTTTATAATCTTGCAGTAGAAGAGGGGCAAGGTTTACAAAGGGAGAGGATATCTTTTACCAAAACAGCTGGAAAAAATGCATGAATTTTCAAAACCACTGTTCTCAGGTGTAACATCATTTTAGAAAATTTCCTTATATCATTACATCTGCAACTACGTTACAGATGCAAAACTGCAGTCATGGAAGTATGAGAATATAAATAAAGAACAAAGAATTTGAATCAAGTGTCTTTATTTCTGAAGGACACGTTGTAGATTTACGTTATGCTGGTTGATAAGAAAGTGTACCTAAAAGCTTATTTGTTTTTCTGAACATCCCAGTTGGTTTTAGTAAAAAAAAATAAAATTCCTTTGGTATTTATACTGTACCTTGCTTTTATCCATCATGGTTGTAACAATGCTGCCACTTTCTGAATACAGCCTTCACCTTGACTGAGCTTCATTTCGTTGTTCCTCCTGCTTTTTATATACATGTCTCACTATATCAGTAACTTTGAAATGTGTTAAAGCTATTTCATCTTGACAAAGCATCTATATGTTTTCCCTTTTCTTTTAGCCACCCAGCACTTGAATGTATAAAGGCTGATGCTTGAATTTTGGTATAGTTTGGTACAGTGTCCTTTTATCTGTTGAGCATAACCTAGGTATATCATACGTGCAACTATATTATTGCTGTAATAGCTTCTGTTTATCCACAAATACACTGGAATCTCTGCAGGTCACTAAAAAAGGTTGAATGTCCAAGCATGGTTTTGAACATTTGAACATTGTGAAATGTTTAATAGCTTCCTTTAAAAGCCCAATTCATTCCAGTAAACATTTTGAAATGCTTAAAAGCTCCATTCAGCAGTCTTGCTCACCTTATGCCTTGGAGAGAAGGGACTGAGGACCGGGCTTTCTTATTTTAGATCTATTATGCCTCCTAAAGTGTCTTAAAAATTTGATTTAAGCCTCAAGCCAATTCTACTTATTTTCTGAGGCATTACTGAGAGTCTTAGAAGCAAACCATGAAGAAAAGACAGATGCATACTCCAATGTATCGGCCATTTCATGTCAAAGTGGTACAACTCCATGAAAAGCAGTAACTTCCCTGCAGATAACATGATCACTAAGATCTCCGTGCAGAAGTCCTGTACTGGCCAGAAATTTCCTCTGTCTTTAGAGTTTTAAGAAGATGGTCAGCAAGTCCCTAGAACTGCTGCTCTGCAACACCTCTGCTAATGTCAGTAGTGAACTGAGTTTGTGCAAAGCCAACTGGGAATGCCATGCTGCGAGAGGTGCTGCTGCAGGTGCTCTGTCATAAGACAGTTCAGCCAAAACCCGTTCTGTTTCTAGAACAGGCTCTATAAATCTCCTCTACTGGACAAAATGTCTTTTAGCCTGTTTTCAAAAACAGGTTTGAAAATAAGAACATTTATTTAATATAAATACATAAATTTACATCGTTGCTGCACTGGAAACTTAAAAATTTCCTCTCCTTCATGAGACATATGAAGCAATCGACCATGACCTGTTATTGTTGGTCAGATGAGATCTGCATGAGTAAGACTGGAAACTGCAGTAGCAGCTATGCTGCCTCAGTTGCCTATGTGAAAGAGTGGATGTTATTCCCCTGGCCATCATGTCCTTCAGAGGCAGTACAAAAATGTAGGGTTCTTATGGAATGAGAGAGCAGCCAGCATAACAGTAAATGAAAGTACAAGGTGCTAGTAGGAGAAAAAGGGATAAGTAAGTATGGGACTAGGAAGTACATCAAGTTTGGCAGATAAGGAAGGGGCTTGAACTGAATTTTTAGAATACAGATAGGGGCTTATAACCCGGGCATGTAGTGATAGGATGAGGGGGAATGCTTTTAAATTGGAAGGGAGAAGATTTAGATTGGACATTAGGAAAAGATTCTTCACTATGAGGATCAGGTAGCCCAGGGAGGTGGTAGATGCCCCTCCCAGGAAGTGTCCAAGGTCTGGTTGGATGGGGTCTAGTGAAAGGTGTCCCTGCCCGTGGAAGGGTGGTTGGAACTTGGTGATCTTTAAGGTCCAACCCTCACTTTTCCATGACTGTATGATTCTATCTCAGAGGTTGTGGATCTCTGTCCCTGGAGACATGGTTTGTCCTTTAGAGACCCAACTGTACAGAGCCCTGAAACTCGTGGTCTGAACTGAGTGTGGACCTAATTTGAGCAAGATATTGGAGTGCAGACATCTCAAGGCTCCTTCCAAAATGAAAGTTGCTTTAGGTCAGTGACAGCTGGACATGTGCTGTTCCGTATTGGAAGTGCCGCAGTGCCAATGGGCCCAGGTGGCCTGGACTGACTGCATAGATTAGCCTGCTAAAGCTGATCGAATCCTGTTCTTACCCCAATTGCCAAGATGGTATTGACACCAACTACACCATTAGACAGTGGACCATTGTGGCACAGGAAATTTGAGCATTCTGTGTGCTCTGTATATAAGCAAAGGATTTGACATATGGAAACATAAAAATGCATTTTTTTTTTAAACTTAGAAACACATATTTAATATAATCTGTGATCTGTGGAGAGATTGTACCCTTTGCTTCCTTCCTGTCTCCATCTGCTGCTCTGGTTTCAGAGGTGCTGGACCGACAGATCACCCTCTGCATCTCTGACATGGTACTGCTTGTTGCCAATGAGCTCATGTATGAGTAATGAGCTCACTCCATGGACCCAGTTGTGGACCGTTTTCTTATTTACTGATTTTCCCAAAATTTTTGGTGCTGAGACTACCAGTATCCTTTTATTTGGTGTCACGTTTATATTTCTTGACACATTTTTCAACTTCTGGCTAGGGCTCCGTTTTGCCCACCTAACCTATTCTCTCCTCCACCAACTGATGTGTTAGGTAGTATTTACTTTCCTTGCACATCTCCCCCTTCAAAATATTTTTGTTATTTTATATCAATTGAAGTTTGTTTAGATTTCTTCAAGGATTTTGTCTTTTCCTTCTACCTTTTCTTAGTAATTTTTCAATCACGTCAGGATGTGACAAAGCCAGTTACATGTAAGGGGTACAAATGTATGAAAGCTGTTTAACTTGTCACCTTTCTGAAAGCATACTGCCACCTGTGAGAACATGCTGTGTAGACCATACATGGCTGCAATACTGTTCAAATTTGATCATGTTGCAGGAAAGATACTGTAGGCCACAGCCTTGACTAGGCCATTCATAATGAAATGTGACAGAGGAGATGGAAACCCTGTCATCCTTGTATTCTATATTACACATTGTCATCCTGTCAAGTCAAATCTAATATAAATGAATCACATTAATCAGAAAATGTGAATTTCTATTTGACAACCTAAAGGACCATAACATCTTCAATTAGACCAGCTACCTAAAATTAGCTACTGACACAAGCAAGTATACATGGTCAATTTGCCTGCCTGAAACTGAAAATCAAGTAAGACATATTAGATAATAGATAGGCCCAGAGTGAATGCAAGTCTGTAACTTATTCAATGCTGACGTCACATGAAACCAAAGTCAATTCAGCTATGTATTCAGTTTTCTGGTCGTCTGTTGGTACTATATGATATATAGTACATATTTTAACAAATGCTTCAGGCTCTGTTCATAAATAATTCAGTTCTTTGGTTAGAAAAGATGGTAGAAACCTAACTCCATCTTACAGGTGTATTCTTAAATCTTGTGCTGCTCTGGGATCTCAACTATGAAAAAATGATAGCAGTCTGGATGGGTCTTCTGGTTTTGTTTGTTAAGTGCACCATTTAAATGTATTTTCTGCAAGTTTATTAGAAGGAAATAAATGGAGGAAAGAGAAATAGAGACAATATAGTACAGATATAGCGAGGGCATAAGAGTGTGGAAGATAAGGAAGGATGCTTTCTTGATGCACTCACCCTGAAGCTTAGGCTAAAAATTGCCGAGAACCTCACAAAGTAGGGTGGTAGCTCATGATCAGATGATTGCCCTGCAGCTGCTGAATATTATTCGGAGCCCTGTCCTTGGAGAGCTGTGGGTATGTGTTCCCTTTTCAACTGGACAATACAAGACCAGTTCTTGGCACCCCTGTGCTACCCAGGTATCAGTGTTTAGACTATCATTAGCCAATTACTGACTTAAGATATGAGTAAATCTGCTTCTCAAGGCTAAGTTAATTCTTGCTATCAGTGTGGTAGAAAGAAATTGCACACCAGACTATTAGCAAAGTTTATCAGATATTTCTATCTTCCTTCACAGGGAACTAGAGCTAAACTGAGAGGATAGATTGCTTGCTTTTCTTACCAGTTAACTTCAGGATACTCAGAAACTAAGTCAAAATATATGAAGCTAAAAATCTCTGACATTTCCAGGTTTGGGAAAAAAAATCTACCTTCCATAAAGACCAGAACTATAATAACTATAGGAATAATAATTTTAGAAATAATTAAAATTTATTACAAAATAAATAGCAGTCCAAAACTCACAATATCAGCTTTCGTTAGGCTCATGCAGCCATGATTGTGTCTGACTGACACAGAAACCTCTGCACCTGAACTATATAAATATCTGCTCTTTCCCTTTTCCAGGTCTCTCACGTCAGGCTTCTTTTCCTTCTCCTTCACATATTCTTGGCACCTCACTGTTTTTCACGTATTTCTTCTCTTTCTTTCTGAGAATAAATAACTCCAAGGTGTCACAATCACTTTAAACTCATATAGACTACTTCCATTTCCAGGAAAAGCTCAAACTCCTTGATTAACCTAAACCCCAATCAATCTGGAAGCTTAACCACTTCTAGAAAAATCCAATTCGAATAGAGAAGAATAAGTGGGAAAAAGAGATACAGATTTTGAGACTTGAAGGGACCATGATGATCATGTAGTTTCACTTGCTGCACAATTTATAAGATCATCTCCTGTTTTCTGCATTAGATTCTTCATCAAGATTTAAGTCTCACTGTACTTATGTGTTATACAGAGGGTTTTCTCTCTAGATAGTTTTTTGAATACGTCAATACTTCTTACTCATCTTCACATCAAAAGGGAGGCTGATATATACCAGGACTTGCCCTGTGACTTTTCCATAATGGTCCTGCTAATGCATTAGGAAAAAAAAAATGGCCACAGGCAAAGATGATTTTTTTGGGGCATAAGGTGGGCAGGCAAAACATTGTTTTCTTTATTGTAATTGGACAAAGAACATGTGAATCAAAGAGACAGAAGTTCATGATGAGACGTGATGAGACAGAACACAGCTATTTTGCAGATGAACATCTTTCAAATGTCTGGCTGCATCTGCCATATGACAGAAACACAAGAACTTTGGTAACCTAACAGGGTAGAGGACACCAGGAAGAAAAAGTGATGCCAGAAGTAACTCATTAAGCTGCCTCTGTCCACTCCAAAACAATGCTGAAGGGGCACCTGGAGATCAAAGCATCAGACCAGTTCTATGACAGATGAGCTGTTCTGGTGAAATTTATCTATACTGAAGGCTGAAGACCAGTTTGAAGAACTGTTTCAGGGCTCAAACACATGAGTGATTTACAGTAGCCCACCATGAAAATTTCCAGATTGACTTCATCATGCTTATACTAGGACAGCAGTCTAGGATGAGATGAATGATAACGAGGGTGCCTATGATGATGAGGTTGCCTCTCTCTATACTGACTCTTCCTGAAAGGAGCTTAAATTACTTTGGTTAAGGCTGTCTTTTATTTGAGATTAGTTTCACCTCTTGATCACATGAGGTGTGAGCTCATGCCTGTTGTACTGCTCAACTTAAGTATCAGAGGTTTGCCCTGAATAAAGGGCATCCTGAAGTTACATTGACCTGTGTGTTGAGTAGTAATACAACAGAAAACTGCAATCTGACTGTCAGATCCTTACAAAATTGACTTTTTACAACCTTTTGAGAAGGATTTGGTCCTTAATTTGACATGTCTTCTTTGCTTTGAGAGCAAAAGCTCTTCATAGATAGTGCTTTCAGTCACAATTAGTTGGAAGAGCGTGCAAGCAAAATAGATTATGAAGAGCTTCAAAACTGTATTAGTGATCTAAAACCAGAAAAAAGAGACCTCAAATAGCAACATCATTTATCCTTTTCTTGGCAGGCCTAAGCAGTATCTTTGCAAAGGTCCAGAAAATCCCACAACTATTGGGAGAGTTTGACCTAGCTTGGATCCCATAGTTAAATCATTGATTGTGGTTCAGATGATACTGAAAATCTCACTGGAAAATCTGCTTTAATCACAGGGAATATTTTTGCTCATGTACCTGTCTGAGAGACAAAGATGAATTGTATACATAAAAAAGGAGTGCTATGATTTTCCATTTCATGTTCTTTACAGTTTTTAATCAAATACCTCCAGCATCTTTTGCCAGTCTTGTTTACAGCTTTTATCATTGAAAACAGAAGCAGGCTTAAAAAGTATTTTTCCTCCTTTACACATCATCTTTTGTATTTTCTTCTCTTTTCTTCTCTTTGTATTATTATTATTATTATGGCCTTCTTTTTTAGTACTTTTTTGCAGACTGCTCCCCTCAGAGTTCCACTGAGGTTTGGCATTGATAGGAAAGTCAAAGATATTAATAAGCTAGCAAATGACAAGAAAAACATAAAGACTTGCAATTGGGATCTTCAGATTTCCAGCATCCTTGGATTTATCAATTTTTAATAATTCACATCACTGCCAATAATAAGAAGGAATGAATACATAATGTTAATTCAAATATCTAAAAGGAATATTGAAAAAATAAATCAGAAAATATTATTTTGAGGATATAACTTATCAGCAGTGTAGTTTCACACAGTTGCTAGAGCTACTATGAAAGTAGGGCAATAGGTCTGTAGAACATCACACTAAAAAATAAACATCTCCATAGAATTTCAGTCTCTTAAGTGATACAATCTCATCTGCACCTGGTGTGGAGGATCCACTATTTCTGCTGAACTCAACAGGAATGCAAGGCATGAGCACCTAGCCAAATGAAGACTTCAGGGCTATACCTTGTTTGCATATAAGGAGAAATAGTCAGGTCTGCCCTATTCTAGTCAGCTCCCTATGATTTTAGGTCATGTTTTAGAAACATTCCTCTCCAGGAGTTTGTGTGGAAGGATTGCCCTTCTGTAGATTGCCTAGGTTTCAGAACAGCAGGCTTATGTTGTAACAAAAAAATTAATATTCCATTGCATTAAGACAGTTGTTAACATTCAACTTTGTCTTCACAAGTATGGGTTTTTACAGCCTTGAGAACAATCGTATCAGACTGGAAACAGTTAGAAGTTAGACACTCCTTTAAAATTGGTAGTGACTGTACTGCTCAGAGAGAAAAAAAAAACCAAAACAAAGGACTTTAACTGCCTTTATTCCAATTACGGTTTTGAGAAAAAAAATAGAAGAAAAATGATATTCACTTGACTGGTATTATCAGGCAGTGAGGAAAAAGGAAATTTATGGGCTCATTTTAGGGTAAGAGACAGTTTGAAGAATTTGAACTACATGACCAGTTTGTTAGACTCTGAGTTGTCATGGTGTATTCCCAGACAGCAGCTAAGCGCCACGTGGCCAGTCGATCACTCCTCTTCACCCCGGTGGGTTTGGGAGGAGAATCGGAAGGAAAAGGTAAGACTAGCAGGTTGGGATAAGAACAGCTTTCTAGGACAGCACACAAAGAGGAAAGTAACAAGAACTCTTGGAATACACAAGTGGGTGACACATGACGCAGTTTGCTCACCACCCAACGCCTGGTGCACAGCCCATCCCCAAATTATGACCCCTCCTCCCCAGCCAGCTTCCTCCTTATATACTGATCATGATGTCATGATATTGAGCCATCAAATATCCTTCTGACTACTTTAAGTAACCTGTCCTGGCTGTGTCCCCTCCCTGCTTCTTGTGAAAATTCTCAGCCCAAAATCAGGACATGAGCACGTGGCTTTATGCCAGAATCTGGTCTGAATGAGACAATACAGATATAAAATGTATTAATTGAAGACATCTGAGTCAAGAAAATCTCATGTTTATAGACTGTTTTTATCACGATGAACGAGACATCTTTAAGTGTCTTGAAACACTATGCTTTCCTTGTCCCTTTTTCATGTGGAAATCCATGCCCTCTGGATATCAAATTCCAGAGTTGAACAAAAAACCCCCATGTTTGTAGAGGAGAACTCAATATATTCTTTCCCTAGAATTTGCTGATAAGACAAAGGAGATAATTCTTAGTCAGATATGTTCCCTGGTTTTAATGACAGAGCCAAAGATGATTCTGAATATTTTCAATGGCAAATATATATGCATATATATTTCAAATTAGGTATTAAGAAATAAGGTTTTAAGTAGTTTTTTTTCTTCCACTTAGTTACTGACTGTACCCCAGACTTTCACAGATATTTTGGATAACCTCACCTAAAGGCAGCCCTCCAGAGCAGGGGTTGTTCCTGTTTCCTGATTGTTGTCATTCTGTTCATATTCTTTTTCACTCCCACCCAATTAAGCAGTTTATGCTTCAATTCCTCTAATCCAAATGGATTCCTGTTACAGCTGTGTACACCTGAGGATCTTCAGCTCTCCCACAAAACTCAAATCTGTTGTCAATGACCTCATGGATTAAATGAAGAAAAACAAAAACCAAAAAAGCAAATTGGCAACCAATATCAAAACAAACTGTCACACAAACAAAGGAATTCCAAGCCTCTGAGCTGGAGCCCACCAAAAACTTCAGAGCTCACATCGAACTGAAAAATTAAAAACACCCAAACAGCACATCAGCAATCTCAGTGGAAATTTCGAAATGGCTGATGCAGTTTTCACCTGTGTAAGACACCTGTGACATCAGTGATGTGGCTATTGGTCTTGCCTTCATTGCTGCTGGATCTCCTATGACATGTAGCCCACAAAACCGGGAAATACTCTGATGCCTACTTCTGTTACACAAGTTTCTCTCCACTGCAGTATTACCCACCTTTCAGAAAAACATTAAAAAGTTTAAACTTCTGTTCACGTGCAGGGTTCCACTCATGACCTGTTCATTGATGACTGCAGCTTTGCTCTCAGCCTTTACGCTTTGGCAATAAATCTTGTTACGCAATTTCCCCCCATTTTTTTTTTTTCAGGAACCTTTTATACCTATTTGACTAGGCTTACAACAGGGCAAGGGTCGGAGGGCCAAAACTAAAAGCAGGCATAAAAACCTGTCCAAAGTCACAGGAAACCTGGAATGCTGCATACTGCTGAAAGATTACAAAGTGAGCTTGATGGACTGGATGAATCTCAGCCTCAGATAATGCAGAAACGGTACTGCGCCTGTTTGCTGAATAAACATCACACGGAAGTCATAGAAAACCCTGATATGGCTTAGGCAAACATATATATTTAGATCACCTTGCCTAGGAATTTTCCACAGTAGGTTTGACAGGAAATAGATTAATTTAATGAGCATTCCATTAATTTAAAATGTGATTATTAAGGGCAAATATTTCATTTTCTTGGTCTGTGTAATTCAGGTAAAATATCTCACAGTAGCTCTCAGCTTTACTTAGAATATATTTTTTAATTCATAGGAGAACAAATAATGAAGGAGAGGTGTAGGTAACAGCTATAAACTTATTTTTACAACTAATTGTCTGCCTGTCTTGGGCACCGCAGCTTCTTTGCCTCTTCACCCCCAGCAAACCCATGTATTCTTTGGTCTAGCCGCAGTTTTCTCTTGCTGCCTTTCAGAAGAGAGCACTGCTCAATAATGGTTCTCCACAGGATGCCGGTCCTTTCTGCAGCTGCCCTGCTGCTTGCTCAGACTGTGGCTTCAGTCACCTTTACAACTTCTAATAAAATCTCTCCTGCTGCTCACAGGATCTCAGCGGCAGGGGCAGAAGCTGAACAATGCCGATTTTGATTTTGATTTTGATTTTCTCCGCTTTGATGGCATTCTTGAAAAATGTAGACCTGCTGAAGTCCAACTTCTGCTTTCACTCTGATAAAAGCACCAGGTCAGTGATCCTTTCTAATAGCATGGCTATTGTTAAAAATCATAGGAGAGGTTTTTATAGGAAGGCATGTTATTTACCTGCAGATTAATGGGATTATTTTTTTTTTTGGCAGCGGGTCTCTTCTTTCTCTCCAGTGAATGCCTGTACAAATAGTTGTGACATTGATAGAATTCATTCAGTTTTGCAAAAGCAAAGCAATAAAGTTAAACCACCCAGGCAAAACCTATCTTTTATTCTGACCATAAAACATAATTTATCTTGGAAAATAATAATCTACATATAGTCTTATCTCTCCTTACTCAGCCTTCTCATTATACTATCCTTAGTAAACTGTTCTCATTGATTGCTGAGGAACTTGGCACAGAAGCATTTTGACCTGAGAAAAGATTGAATGGGAGAGGAAATGACAAAAAATTATCAGTCATATGATGACTAGTATGGGTGTGTGAGGAAAACATGCCATAATGTGACTTCGGCGTTACTGCTCTTTGCAGGTAAGTTCTGTGTCAGTAATTTTGAAAGCTTCAAAATACAGTTTTTCATACATTAATTTGTAGACATTTTTAATGCTTAGTTAAGAATTTCAACCTACTGATGGGAATGGCTAAAGCACATGTTGTGAGTGACTTTGAAACAAAAGGAGCAATGGCTGGCTGGAGGTTTATGGACAAACAAGAGTTGCATGTGAAGTCTGTGAAGCATTTAAAATACTGTTGTTTCTGTCCAATGCCAGAATTCTGTGTGAAAATTCACAATAAAGGTTTTTCAAGAAAAATGAGATTTATGCTTCATGGGAAGCCTTTTCTGAAATACAGCCTTAGATGTGGCTCAGAACATTTCAGTGCCTACCTATCTTTGTCAGTCATCTGCCTCAGCACATTGAAGAACACACACTCAATCCCTTTATTTTAATAGGACTGTACATGTTCTCACCTCTTCTCCCTTTGCGGAAGGAGCTTGTTGCAGAGAAGACAGCAAAGGCTCAGTCGGCTTCTCAGAGGAAATTGCACAAAGAAATTCAAAAGCTTTTTTTTAGCGAAAATGAGGCATTATTTTTGTTTCACGCTTATGACTGAAACAGTGTTCAGCATTCATTTTTAAAGACCAGATTGCATATTTACAATCTAATTATGGTTTTCTATCTTGTTTCTAAACATTGTTTTAAAGTCACTTTTTTTCATCTTCAGAAATCACTTGAGTTTTAATTACATTTTATTTCCCCTCTGAAAATCAAATATATATTATAAGAAGGGTATACGAACTTTAGTGTTCAGATATGGAACTGTAAAGAAAAGATCCTAATTTGTTTGTAAACTGATGTAGTTCCACTGAAATTGATGAAGCTATTTTAGCTTCCTGTGGGTGCTGAAAGGGATTTCAACTGAAATTTAGAGTGAAATGAGATTTCGTGCAGATTGGAAAGAATAATGTGGTGTTATTTCTTTCAAATAAATAGCATTATCTATCCTTAAAATGGAAGACAATCTGAGTTTGCAGCCTACTAAAGCAGAGAGAGATGTATTTTAAGGTCATTAATAACAGGCAGTACTTGATATAACACAAAATAATCAGGCTAGCACCTAATCAGGTATACACCTTGCAAAATGCACCCTATAGTGTTTGTTGACATTATATATGTGAATAATAGAAGTAGGGACAGGTGACTTTTGAAGGACATAGCTGCTTGCAGGAACAGTTTATCATAACTATCATATATATATATCATATAACCTATTAAAAGATAAGAACATGCAGCCTCTCACAGCAAACTATCAGAGCTATTTTGATTAAGGCCTGGGCAAAGTAAAATTACTTCATTATTTACTCTTTGAAAGGAAATCAATTGCTGCAACATAATCCTATTGACAAAGCCTGCATAGACACATGGTCTATCAACAACATAAACAATTACAACACTAAAATAAATAAACATTCAGACCTTGAAAAAGACAAACTAGTCTTTTTGGTTTTAGCATTAAAATTATCACATTCCTGTGCTGAAAACAGGGTTAACAAGTATTTATTTCAGTCAATTAATGAGAATTAAAATAATTCTGATTCATCTCTGCTGTCCTTCAGAATTACTCCAAACTATCATAGAATCATAGAATGCGTTAGGATAGAAGGGACCTTTAAAGGCCGTCTAGTCCAACCCCCTGCTGTAAGCAGGGACATCTTTACTAGATCAGGTTGCTCAGAGCCCCATCAAGCCTGACCTTGAACATCTTCAGGGATGGGGCCTCCACTAGCTCTCTGAGCAACCTGTTCCAGTGATCTACCACCCTCATATGGAAGAACTTTTTCCTAATATGCAACCTAAATCTCACCTTTTCTAGTTTAAAATGATTTCCCCTCGTCCTATTGCTACATGCCCTTGTGAACAATTCTTCTCCAGCTTTCTTACAGGCACCTTTCAGGTACTGGAAGGCAGCTATAAGGTCCCCACTGAGCCTTCTCTTCTCCAGGCTGAACTACCCCAACTCCCTCAGCCTAGAGAGCTGTGACTGAAGGACTCTTAACACTGGTTCCTCCTAAAAGGAGTACTATTGTTGGTATCACTGGTATGTAGCACAGAAAGTAGACAAAGCTGTTTTTACTTAATGCATGCTGAAATAGCTAGCACTTTCCACATTAGAGCTGTTAAGACAGCTTCTAGAGTGGATGATCCAAACCAGCTTGGCAGCACACAGAATTTTTAAATCAATGTATTAATTGGACATTACAAGTCAGTTCCATGCTGACATGCTTTAAAGTTGAATAATTTTGGGCTGGAGTCCAGGGAGAGAGATGTGTGAAGTATTTGATAGTCCATTATCAACTGTCACTCCACCTGCATTTTAAACTACTTTCTTAAGGAAAAAAAGTTATAATTATCACAGAATCACAGATTCATAGGTGTTGTAAGGGACCTCAAGAGATCATTGGGTCAACCTCAGAATGCAGTCACCTTAAATTTTCTCACCAGTCTGCTTAGCAGTACCCCATCTCAGTAACTTTTAATTGTTTTTCCAGTTTCAACCAAAGTTGACACAAGTCATAAAAGCACTACATTCCTATAAAATATGTGAAATAAGCAGCTGGGAACAGTGGAAGGGTAAACTGATAATGGCATTCTGCTTTGAAAAAAAGGCTGTTCAATGTGTTTTCCTTTCTTTAGACATCAGAAAAGTCTGTATTAGTACTTATTCCTGAGACCCAAAGGCAGATCTCGTTTTATTTTTAGTTCACACTGAGAACACCATGTGGGATGCATGCTTGTGCCACAGACAGGAAGCATTTAAACACTTATTCTTGGGGTTTCTGCCTTTCTGATCCTTTCAGAAATGCCTCACCCCTTGATAATCCTGGAAATGCTTTTGTGGTATCTGGATGTCCTCCAATAAACTCTTCAGGCAGTCTTTGAAGAAGTCATCCAGAGTTTCATATTGCAATACAGAGTCATTATGCTACTGAATTATTATTATTTTTTAAATGCATTAATTTCTCAGTTCCCAAGAACAGCAATTTCAGAAACAAACCCATACGAGTAGAGAAGCTAAGAGGTGATACTGTAGCTTCATCCTCTGAAGTCTAAGATGACTGGAGCAGCACTTTGAGAAGTCCTTCATCACAGGCCCCTGGAACACCTTTGTGCTGTTCAGCACCTATAATAAAGATCAAGTACATACGGATTTCAAAACTCTCCACTACAGAATTCTTCTTTGAATCCTTGCCCACAATTGAAACAGTTCTTGCCTTCAATATAAAGATAACAATTCTTGGTAAGATTTCACTGTTCTCTTTAAAGGCTTTTGAAAGGCAGTAGCATTAGTTTGGGTCATGTGCAAATTAATGAAAAGTCAACAGAAGTTGATCAGCTCTTGGATGAATGGTGGGAAGGAATCGAAAACTCAGTCAGCTGTGAGCGGTTCTTCAAAGCTTTGTGAGCCATGACATGCTGTCACAAAGGCAAATTTTATACAAACACTAGATTCTAAGCATAATTAGACCAAATCACATAATTTACTGTAAATCTAATACTCTTATTCTTTAATTCCCTTGTGCTACCTATACATTTCCTGGATAGGAGAAATACCTCTGTATTTTTCACACCATGAAGGGCTTTTTGGAATATCATACATATATTCATTTTGCAGTAATTATAAGAACTAAAGGAAACAATTTTTCTTAAATAGAAATTATAAATTGCTGTTGCATCATCAGAGGTCTCTACAGCATCAATAAGAAATGTAAAAAGGAATGAATAGGACAGCTGAGAATGCAAGAGCAGATGTGCAGTGTGGGATATCAGAAGTTTCAAAGAAGTAGCAGTGTGGGTAGTGTAAGGGTGACTTTGAGAGTTAACTTTAAACTTTTAAAATTAATCTGTGCTGAAGTTATTAATAGAAACGTTTTTAACTGCTTGTAAGTTTAATGAAATTACTTCAATGTGCCGTAATAAGAAGCCTTTATAACAAAGACTGTTAGTGTCTGTTGATCGATCATTGGAGGAATAACATAAATTAGGGGAAGAATGCATTTAGAGAAAATACCAAGTGACATAAAAACCTGTTCTTCAGACTTCTAAGGCTGCTCTGAATTTTAAAGGCAGCTAGAGTTGCACTGCTGTCCTCTCCAGAGGTGAACCTAAACTCACATGCTACCAAACAGTACAAGAAAAGAAGGTTGTAGATGAAATTTAGGAAAAATTAAAACAAATTTTAAGCTGTACCCTATAGTTGGAAATCTGGAAACCACCTGAACTAGCCAAACTAGGCAAGTTCTGTCATCATTGGGAAAGATGGGGAGAACAACTGGGTAACAACTGGCAGCGACCACTCAAGCAAAGACCCCTGTCCACTCCTGTTGCAGAGGACAGCATACAGCCCTGTATGTAGCCACTAATGGATTCAGAGTTAGGCGGATGCCAATGCCAGTGCCGAGGAAGCCATTCCTAACGCAGATTGTGAATCATGCATGTGATTGTTCTGGATCTTCATGGGTTTGCTAATAATTGGAATTCTGATAAAGCTTTTCACAGTGTTAATGTCTTTTGTCAAGTCCAGACATTAGAGCTGTCACCCATCCATTTCATTAAGAAACTTAAGAGACAGTACATTGCCCATATATGTGTTTCTTGTGTGTAAATTCCTTGTGAACAAGCAGTAACTGTTCATCTTCTTATCTATGTTTGCGTAAAATGTGGTTTCAAAAGGTGGGTATGTTTGCATTGGCTGCGGTAAAGTTAATTTTCTTCCAATAACTAGTATGGAGCTGTGTTTGGGATTTGTGCTGGAAACAGCGTTGATAACTCAGGGATATTTTTGTCACTGCTGAGCAGCTTTATTACTCCTCACACCATCCCACCAGTGGGCAGGTTGGGGGTGCACAAGGAGCTGGGAGGGGACACAGCTGGGACAGCTGACCCCAACTGACCAAAGGTATGATGTCATGCTCAGCAATAAACTAGGGGGAAAGATGGCCAGGAGGGGCTGCTGCTCAGGGCTTCTGGGCATCAATGTTTGTGGTAAACAATCATTTTCATTTGCACCACTTGTCTTTCTTGGGGTTTATTTATCTCTGTTATTTTCTTTTTCATTAAAATTATTTTTTCTTTTTAAATTTTAACTATTAAACTGTTCTCATCTCAAGCCATGAGTTTTCTCACTTTTAGCCTTCCAATTCTCTTTCCCCCATCCTGCTGTGGGTGTGAGTGAACAAGCAGCTTTGTGGTACTTAGTTGCCAGCTGGAGATAAATTGTGACAGTAGGTTACAAAATATTATATAAATACATGGAAGATGAAAAAGATTAATTCTCAGGTCAAGAACAGAAAGACTTACTTGCAGAAGTTATGTTTTGTTTATGATGGTCCAAATTAGAAAATCATTACTTTTCATTAGCATCAAGTAAAAGAGCATTTACTGTTATCTAGCTGCAACTTTTAATTGAGTCTGGCTAGCAGAAAAGAGCATTTTAATGTTATTTTTATGTAACAGACATCCTCAGTATTACAGGACAAAGGAAACAAGACATGAGTTGATGACTTGGTGACTTCAGTTACCAGATCTAAATAAAAGAAAGTCTGTATCTGTAAATTTATCTTAAAGGACCCTCTCAAGAAAGAGATGCCCAAAAGACTACATCTCATGTCCTTTCAGGAAAGCAGGAGGATTTTATACATTTTCAGGATTTTCTACTATTAAACACTGAGCTCTTATTACCCTCTGGTAAGACACAAGTGAATCACCCAAACAGAAGCAAGTCAACCTTCTTTCACCTGACTCCCAAGAGAAATCCTATTTACCTCCTAACTTAAGAAGCAGGCAAACCTTAAGGCAGGAGTTGAACAAGATGGAAATGGTAACATCTAGGATGATCAGAAGTGGTTTCTGGGTAATGTGCTGGATGCGTGAAGAGCAAGTTACCTGTGAAAGAGAATCCTAGGGAAGGGACCTCTTCTGCATCTGTCAACAGTACATATGTCTGGATTTCACCACAGTCTGAAGTGAAACCTAATTCTTTATAGTGAAGCTAGCCAACTTCTTTTGCACTTTCCCTTCCCACTAGTTTATCAATCAACTGCACCACCCACCTTAGTGTAATCTCTAAACTTGCTAATAGTGCACTCAATCCTATTATCTATGTCATTAATAAACTTGCTAAATATTATTGGTCCTCATGCAGATCTGTGAGGCTTCCACTTGGACACTGAGCTGTTGACTGTAGCATTCTGGATGCAGCCATACAGAAAATTCCTTACCCATCAAATCCATCTCTCTCCAAACTAGAGGTAAGAATGCTGTAGTGGACTAAAAGCTATTTAACTAGAAATGCTCCATCCTCATAGTCACAATGCATCATTAGCTTCATCTATGCATAGTAGCAGTACCAAAAAGAGTGATGTCCATATCTTCAAAATTTACTGCCCTTATGGAAGCATCCAAATTGAAATGTTAGATTTCACCCTTCAGTCAGTTGAGCGTATTGTGAAGATCTTAGTGATGGTGACTTCGCTGTCCTCAAGAACTGCTCTATATTTGTTTTTCCTGTGAGGCTCTTGAGTGTAGTGCAAGTGCTCTGTGATTGGTCAACATGCATTTCAACATATGTGATACCTGTGGCTTGGCAGGTCACCACACAGACTGATCCTGTGGCTGTAAATGGTGATGCTATTGTCCCAGCCTTCAATTCAAAATCTTGCCTAACACCAAGTTGGTTTTTTTAAACACAAGTTAAAGAAAAATATAAGAAACTGTGCATGATAATTGATGCCACTGAGAAAAATGGTATGCAGAGGAAGAAGCAGTGGTCTTCTATAACTGCCTCTTTCTTCTAGCAACTTTATTCTTTCCAAAACCAAAATAGAAAATATATGAGAAAGAAAAGGCACTGGTAGCTTCTCTCTGCATCAATGCTTCTTCTGTTTGATTTGTTCCTGAAACCTGGCCTGGTCACATGAAAATATTCCTGTTCTGAAGAGTTGTCTCTTACTGCTGATTTGCCTCTCTTAGAGGAATCTAGTTTACTCTCTTTTTCTCCCTGTGTTCTCCATATAATAAGAGTTCCAAGATCATCCTCTACATTATGCAATTTTAATTGTTGAAATGTAGCCTTAACCTTCCTTCCCATGGAAAAAAATATAATTCTCATCTACCTCACACTGGGATCTGCTACAAGAGTCTCAGCTGACAGCTGAGACTGTCGATAAGCAACATTATAGAAAGCAGGAATTGAATGATGCTGTATCTACATTACAAATTACTGCAGTGCAGCACAGTGGGAGTCAATGTGTAGAATAAAAAACTTAGAGCTGAGGGTTCAGCATCAATACTATATGTACTTCAAGAGTTTTACTTTTGGCTAGCTCCAGTTTGGTCTGCAGAACCAATCCCATTAGCAGTTGGAGAGCATCAGGTGCATTTCTGGGGAAATTCTTTCAGTTTAGCTTCACCCAGAAGAATGTAGTTTGGACAATCCAAAACCACTCTGCAATGCAAAACAAAACATGGTCTGTGGGGATATTGAGGACATATAATTTGAAAATGTCAGGGGGTGTAGTGATAGGACAAGGGGCAATGGAATCAAGATGAAAGAGGGGAGGTTTAGATTAGATTTGAGGAATAAATCCTTTACTATGAGAGTGGTGAGGCACTGGACCGGGTTGTCCAGAGAGGTTGTGGAAGCTTCATCCCTGGAGGTGTTTAAGGCCAGGTTGGATGGGGCTTTAGGCAACCTGGTCTAGTGGAGGGTGGAATGCTTCCAACCTAAAGCATTCTGTGGTTCTATCATTCTATGATTCTGAGCTGAACTAAAGTAGGACTACTGTATTAAGTTCCTTCCTGAAAGTTTTCTTCTTTCTTCCCCCTTTTTATCATTCAGAATATGGTATGAAGAAAGCTCTTAAAGATAAATCAACACAATGTTCTCTTTAACAACAGCAGCTGTGATGGTGGATAGAACAGCTGAGGTAACATTGTTTTCAGTTCTATTGTGCTTCTCTTGAATTTCTTCTTAATATTTGCAAAAACACATAGTACAACATTTTCTTGAAGAACATTTTTTTAAAAAGGTATCCCATAAAGACAGATATCACATAAGACTAGGAGAAAACAGATAAATCATTGTCAAAGAATTTGTATACAGGAAGGCAAAATGTATTTCAACTGCTGTCTTTAAATTTGACATTTATTGTGCCTATATAATATCTTGAATACTTTTGAACTGTTAGGGATGGCTTATTCACTGCTATCAGAGAATTAGCTGTTTCTTAAGAAATGCGATTGAGAAAGTCAAGCAAACTGGCAGAGCTGTCTAAGTAAAAAGGAAATGAAAATAGGTGACTCATAACTGTCACAAAAGTTAAGAAGGAAAGGAATAGCATCAGCTATTAAATGAAGCTAGATTTTTTTTTTTAAGAAGGAAAGCAAGCTATATATAGTAGATTTGTATCCATACCTGTTTGCCCTCTTGGGCAAGGCATATTAAGCAAAATTTGAATTTTGACTGAAAAACATGGCAAGAAGAAAGAAGAAAAGTGAATATGACTTGAACCTTGTCACTCAGAAGTTTTAGAAACTAGGTATGTCACTTTACATACAGAAAAGGTGATTTAACAAATAAGAGTCCATAGACATGTCAATAAACATATTCCCTTTAAAACCACTGATCTGTAGCCTCAAAAAGGGCTGTCAAAGCTGGCCCCTTCTTACTGGAGATACTGCTTTCACTTTTTTATTTCGCCTGCACTCAACCACTGATGAACCCGAGAGAGAGAATGTCACAAGAAAATCCCAGGGCACATTGCAAGTAAAGTGGCCATTTTTCATTTCAAGTCACTGGAAGAAATTCTGAACAAAGCAATCAGTTAAAAATTAAGTTGATGACTTTTTTTTTTTTTACACATAAATGTCACTGGCTTGATTACAATGTTTTTTGATTGCTGTGGCTTTGATGGGGAGGTGTGTTTAAATGATAATGCTATTTATTTTAAAATGGCTTTGTGGAAAAAAAAAAGAGTCAAGACTGAACCGGAACAACCTGCACTATGACCAACACTATAAACCAGTCATTAAAGAGATAGGCTTTATAATGCCCATAAAGAGTCTGCTGCAGAAGGAGAACGAAAAGGCTGAAGCATTTTCCATGTTGAGAAATAATCCTTTTCATACATCTGGTTGCAACGATGTCAGCTGCCTTCTGCTCCCTGCTCCACCCTGTTCCTTCTTTCAGAGGTTATTGACCCCAGCAGCCTTGGGACTCAGCTACTTATGCAAGCCCTCCTTCCATGGTTTTAATCAAGCTGAGCTGAAGCAGTAAGGATCACATATTTGCATTTTATGGGGGAAATAACACATCATGAGGTTGTACTGCAGTAAACTGCCTCGTTCTGGGTACCAAATTTGACACCCCTTGTCTCTTACTCTTCTTTCCAAGAACACATGGACATTCAGTGCAAGACACCCTTTAGATCATGTAGAAGGCACATCAGAAGAAATACATTATTGAATATATGCATTATACCTAAACTTACATGAAGTCAGTAGAGCTTCGCATTTCAGGAGGTTTAATATTTCCCTTATGATTTTTCTGTCTTCCATTACCTTTCCTTAATAAAAACCATAAAAAAATCACAATTTCCAAGCAAAAGTTTAGGATATAAAAATTACGCGGTATTATGGTTCAAACATGTAAAAGACAATTTAGATTCTGAAATTTTGAAAACCTCTTTAAAGCTTTACATGCATGATAACTGCTACAATTTTTTGTATGGATAAATACAGCTGGAGACCAGCACACTCATGACAGATTGTGTCATGAAAGTAAAGAGATTCAAAAGACACACACTGGAAAAAAAAGGCAAAATCAGATTCACAACACATCAGTGCACATGCACTTCTCAAACAGATAAAAAGTATAAATAGGCAAGAAGTTTTTGTAAAAAAAAGATGAGGTCAGTTTGCTGTTGTTTGATATCAAAAGCTCTCAGTCATGGAAGGCTAAGAATAATAGGTTGAACTTCTTGGTTGAAAAAACTTTTCCCCTTGTTGGATCCAAATTAAGGTTTTTCTGGCCTTGACAGAAAGAAGTGATTAACTAGTAGTTTTCACTCATCTACAGCCAAGTTAAGGTTGGTCAGGCATGCTATTACAGTATCCTTGTGAAACAAACATAGCAACAGTAGAATAACTCTTAAAGAATTATTGAAGGCTAGCAAACTGGCTGTGTATTTCCAAGACCTAGGTCTTTCCAAAGTGACTTGGTTTGGAGTTTCTTTTGTCTTCATAAAATTTCATAGTTAAAACCAAAAAATCCCAAAGCTGCATTGGTCCAAATAAGGTAAAGTTCTTTGTATGCATATCAATTTGTTCTATAAATCCTGTAAAGAAACTAAGATTTCATTTTTCTAATCTTTCATCATAATTATTTTTGATATTTAAGAGAATAAAACTAACCTCAACCAAGAATAAAATTAGAAAACATAACCCCTTATCTACAAAAAATTTGGGCTATTTACTAATTTAATCAACTAAGAAGTAATTTCCCTCAGCAGTTTTTAGACATTTTCGTTAGTGTAGACCTTAATCTGTACTTCAGAAATGCTAGGGTACAGGAGAATGAAGTAATGTACACAAATATACACCAAATAGTTCTAAAAGACCTATCTTATATAGATAAATTAGTAATGGTTTTGAAAGTGTGGCTTTCCAATCTGCTGCTTGGTTGCACCATACCAATACAATTACACCGCTCAGTGTAGTGCTATCAGAGATAATCAAGTCGGTGCCCAGATTAACTCTGCCCCTGTTAAATTGTGCTACGTAGAGTATTTCATGTTGAAAACCTTAACTCTATAATGGGAAGCAGTTGGAATCCCAGATTCAAATTTTGTCTGGTTCTGGGGGATTTCCAAAGTAAAATCTGAAACCAAGGTGGGCTCAGGCAGACTACATCTGGATTTTCACTGTTTACATTGTTTTGTCTTTTGCTCAAAGCCTAGTACGCCCTCCTGATCTTAGTAGTATTATTATTTAGGCCTATACCTGTTATTATGAAACAGTATTCTTGACACTGCCAAATAACAGTTTGCAGTGCAAATACTGCTGTCTTTTAACATGTTTTGATGGTCACGAAAAGATGTGAATTACGAGTCTGATAACAAGAATTTAGGGAATGCCTAGGGCTACTAAAGCAGTAGTAGATCTCGCTTTCTCTGACAGATACATGATTTCGAATGTACTGTTAGGAGCAACAGGCAATACAGGATTAAGGTTAGTACTTATCTCTGTAACTGCATATAGAATTGAGATGTTGAGTGCACTTATTTTTAATGTAGGCTTTCCTTATAGCAGATTTTCACCTTGAACTAAGCTTCCTCCAGAAAGTCTAGACTGTTTTTCTCATTATAAGCTCAAGTCTAAGGGCAAAATACCTCTAAGTTCCATGCAGTCACAGAACATAAATACTAAACAGTAGAAATTCTTAAGATAACCACTTAAAATATTACATCCCAACCTCTTCTGATGTCCTACTGGGAGCTGATGAGCAATACAAACCATGGATATCACAGTCGCCCATTAATGTCTTTTGCCTAGCTACTGATGAAAGAAAACTCTGGCTTACAGATGGAAGAAAAATTTACAATAATAAGAAAGCAATAAAAAAGTGTTCTAGTCAGGTCTTCCATTGTCACCTGCATTTAGAGCCATCTTAAGCATTTGAGCACATTATCATTTATTATCATCTATCACAAGATATGAGCTCCACTTCAATTTGCTTGTCATGCTTAAAAAGAAAGGTTAATTTAAACCAAACGTGTGTAAGGATTTTTCTATAATGAATGTGTCTTTTTTCTTTTTTAGAGATAACTAGTGCATAGTTCAGAATCATAGTTCCAGTTAGAAACTCACTATGACACCAGTGAATTTCAACAGTCAAAGTCCAGGTGCAAACTATTTTAGTCTGAAACTTTTGACAGAAAAGACTGTAACTGTTCATATATTATGTCAACAAAGAGGAAGATATCTTGAAAAAGATGCATTTCCTTCCTCTCCTCCTTCCTTCTTTTTACTGGGGGTCATTTCTGACTCATACTGACAGGTACTTGGTAGTATGAGATGATACTTCAGCACTGTTTGGAGGCAATCCTCAACCAAGCATAAAGTAAAACACTTTGTAATTCTTGCCTGGAGTATACTCTAAAAAGACAAAAAGAAGAAAAGACAGAAGCAGCTGCTAATAGTTGCCCTTTTATGTTATTTTAAATATAAGACACATTCTTATCCTATTTGGGATTATTTTGGTGATCAGGAGCTAGTAACACAGCCTGAAAATAAATAAACTTTTGAAGTACCATCTAATTCTTCAGCGTGGTAGTATTTGGGTTTAAATTCATTTTTATACGGTCTTTGCATCAAACACCTGTTTAAGACGATGTGGTACCGACTGAGAACAAAATCAGTAAGACCATTTACTTTTTATACACTGTGCAACTTTCTTATTGACAACAGTAGCATCTCTCATCTTCTTGCAGCTCATGTTCTACAAGATGATGGTCACCCAAAACATGAGGAAAAGCAGACACAGCTGCCAGAAGATGGACTCTGCACAGTAGCTAAAAACTAAGCAGCTTACAGCACTGTTCTGAAAACAAGAGAAATGTTGCATGTTAAAAAAGCCATCGTGTTCAGAGACAAAAATTGCTAGCTAATGCCTAATTAAAGGCAAAGGAATACCTACTCCAAAGTTAATTTTTGGTTACTTGTGCTAGCCACCACTTTTACTTATTTCAGAAGCTGGGTATGAATTAGTGTCACAGCCTGTTACTGTCTGACCGGGTCCTTTTAGATATTCCACACATGGAGGGTGTAATGTTTAATAGTAAATTTACTTAAAGTTTGTGAGATTTCTTATTTAGCAGAGTGGTACAAAATATATCGCATAACACAATACAAATGGAAGTTACACTTAGCAAAAAGCATATATATATCAATTGCAATACACAGTTCAATCACAATTCCCATTATTTGTCCCCATAATATGGTCACCACTATGACACTGGGTATCTCCAACCACCAGGAAAGCACATGTTGGTTTTAGCTAGCTCATTGCTCTGTTTGAAATTCTTTTGTTAGTTGTTCAGGTTTTATAGTCAATGTTGGGCTGAGCAAGGTATTTACTCCCCACCGTGCTGGTCTGGCTAGCTCAGGAACACAATCTTTTCATGAACTCAGTGAGAAACATTTACATCACTAGTTGATTGACTCAGTTGAGAAACATTTACATCACTAGTTGATTGACTCAATTGTTGATGTGCATTTACTTAAATCAGAGGCTTCTCTCTGGTCCCCTTGGTGTGGATAAGTTATCTCCTTTGCGATGGCTGTGATCAGACAAACTCTACGTTACTTCCTGAGCTTTCTGGGCACATCACTATGCCCATCTCCTCTGAGCCTTCTTCCATTGTAGGGGTTTATTGGTCCGTCATGATTAGTCTTAATTTGTAGAGTTTAAAAAAATTGACTCTGTGGATAGAGAAAAAAAAAAAGAATATAAAGATGATAAAGCTGTAATTTAGCCATGCTCTGAGGTGCTGTACAGGAGCAACCTGTTCTAGTTTCTCCTTCCTAGGCATGCTATTCCTAACCTGTGTCACTGCCTGGCATTACAGCTGCTGAAACTATCAAGTATCTATATAAACCTCACCAAGTAACTGCCTCACTCTCATGAATAGATGTTATTTTCAAAACATGCCTCTGTGGTAGGAAGATATGAGTCCTCTTTCGCTGACGGGAAATTGAAGTCTGAGACAGACTGTTTTATTCAAGGTCAGTCAGAGTATCTGCTGTCCGAGCTAGGAAACGAACAGAGACCTCCCCTGTCCTACACCAGTGCTCTGCCAACATCCCATTTAAGGTCATCATTACTTTTATGTTGAAAATGACCTTAATTTAGGCTTGATATTGGATTAAAATAAGATGCTGCTTGCAAGCCTCCTTGCAAGCTTGTGAGGAGTTAAGACAGTTGAATCTAAACCTTTTGGTAGGCATGAGTCATTTTAATTGCAGCCCACAACAATATGGTGGGCTTTTTCTCCAAATAACAAGGACATAAGTCTCTACACAGTAACTTTTTCAAATAATTGAGGAGAAAAGTAGGCCAATGTCAAGGATTATGTGGTACAAAACACAAAGTTAATCAAAGTTAATAATTAATTCACCAGGAGAATAATGCAGTTTTGTTGTGTTTCAGACTATATTTCTAAATGAAATGCTAAAAGGGACATAGAATGAAGTTTCAGCTTATTTATTTTCTATTCCTAGCAATTCTAACGTGCTTTCTAATATCACATCTTTGGTTGCTGTTAAAGCATGTAATACCACAGGGTCCATGATTCCTATAGCATAGTAGGAAGTGTTGGATCTAAAAGCCATAATTCATAGCACCAAATTCATATCATTAAGCCAACTATACAGATCTTTATAATCAAGGTAACAGTTATAATACTCTTAGTTTGCATATCCAGAATTTTAATTTTTTAATGTGTGTGTGTGAAGAAAAAACTTCAGAATTAAAAAAACAGAGAAAACCTCTTTATGCTTTAAGATGGTGATTACCCAAGGAACCATTAATACATGGGAAAAAACTTAAGCAGCCAATGGCAAGCAGGAAGATGAAACAGGTGGTAAACAGAAATAAAGAAAGGTAGAAACATTAGGAAAGCACAACAGGCAAATTTAATTCACTATTGTATTAGTATGAATTTCATGAACTCCTGAATGCACTGAGAACATTTTTTGCTATACAATGTTGTCTTTTTTTCTCTCTGAGGAACATTACATTTCTATTGTCCTTGGTATCTCTTCTGACTTTGTCATTATGAAATAATTTCAGAAGAGTGTTTCTAGTCAAAGGAACACCTGACTTGTCACTGTTTTTTGCTTTCTGAATAATGTAGATCATATTTTTAAAGGTTATAGATAGAACTTATTATAAACAATCTTTTCTTAAGACAAAGCCCCCTTACTTAGGTGTACAAAGTAATAAATAATTGTTCTTATTTTTTGTTTACCAAAAGTCAAAACATAGACAGTGAGATAGAAGCAGAGCTGTTCTGTTTATATTTTTGAGCTGACCATAACTGTTTTAAATTTCAGAAAAATAAACTCAACTCCCAGTACAATCACTAAGCCAAGGAAACCAAGGAAAATGAAGAATAAAATAAGTGGATATGAGATCTGTCTTTTTTTTATTGCCAAATTACAAGGAAAAAGGCAAATCACAATATTACCAACAAAGTCCTAGTCTCTGTTGTTGTTATGTGTTATGATGATGTAGCTAATGAAAGCCATAGAAACTTGGGAGATCTTATGCACAGCATCCAAGCAAAGCTCTACTGATGTTAATGGACCTCCAAGCAGCCCAGGACACCTGCAGCAAATGCTATAAACTCCTCTGGACAGTGACCTACACTTTCACAGTGCTGCTAATTACCACATAAATGAACGACATTCTATAAATTATCAGTATCATATTTTAAATAAAGAATGCCTCTGCTTTGAGTGATTTCTTTTTCATAAATAAAACATATCAGTCTATTGTGTACTTCAAATCTCTAGACCTTTGATCTTTTACCTTCACAGTATAATTGCATATGACAGTATGTGTCTGTGCGGTATACTTGAAACCGTTAGACTGACAACTATGTACCATAAACTGCAGTCTAAAAATATCTTTGCTAATGTGCTGAAACATTATCTTGTTGAAGTAATTTAGAGCTTTAACACATGTCCCTTCACCTTCCCCATCTCTAAGCTCTGTAATGCAATTCTCAAGTGCTGCATTTCTTTTGTCCAATGATCATCCCAAAAGTGGGTATACAAAAAGGTGAATTTCAAGTAAACAGAAATGAAAAATTCTCTCAAAGAACTGTGTCATAAAAGCAATGGATGTCTATTTCACCTAAAACAGTGGTGAAATAGACATTGATGTGATCCAACAAGGAGCAGTGCTAACTAGTCAGAAAAGAATGATTTTTTGCACAGTTCATGCAGTATGGATGGACATAAAATTGAAGAAGTGGCTCTAACATGTAATAAGAGTTTGCTTGCTTATTCTATTCCTTAAATTCTGATTCCTGAGTTGGTAGATAAATTTTGGTTTTATGCCATTATACAGCAGATAGAATTTAAACTATCTGCTATTATTTTTGAAAACCAATATAGACTATAGGCATAGTTCAGACTTTAATGATTTACTATGAAATAGTATTTGTGAGTATCTGCAGGGTTTATGTACTGAGAAACACAAAACTTTGCTTTATCCTTAATTCTGTGCAATTGCTTGGAACAGTAGATAAACCACAGATACCTATTTCTCCTTCTGTAATTTGTTATAAACACTAATGACAAGGAAAGGCTTTGCCTGTCCCTAGTTTAAAACAAGTAAATAAGAAACTACAAGCAATTAGCTAAATGAAGCTCTGATTTACCATGGGAAAAACAACAAACAGCAAGCCAACAAACAGAAACCAACAGAAAAACAGAGGTGGTGGAATTCCAGGATATGTTGGTGTGAGTAAGGAGAGACTGATTTTGTTTTGTTTTTACTCAGATACTAACCTATTTGATCCCTACTGCCCGTGATGAATGTTATTTCTAACTATTACTAACTTCACCACTAAGACCATAAGTTGCTCATGGTATTTTGAGAGGCACAGTATCCTCTAATGAATCAGCCCCAGCTTTCACTGTAGTATGGATCAATTCTTCTCTACAAATCAATTTCAACAGGTACCTTACAGGCAATAGATAGGTGTAAAAGCCTGGATACTCAGAAAAGGTGCAAAGTCATCTACAGCTGCTCATATGCTAGTGCCATTCAGTTTGGTAGCATTGTGTTTGCACATATGTGCATAGAATTTGCCCTTCCTTTGCTGATGTTATGAGAAAAGCCACATAGGCTTGTAGGAAAAGTCAGAGAAAGCCAGCATAGCTTCATAATGTGCTGCTGATAAGAACGTCTGAACTACTGCACTCTATTTCAAAATGTCCTTGGAGCTTTAACTTAAGTTTCTGTGGGAGAAAGAAAAGTCCTAATAGATCATTCTTTTAATAGTAATGGCAGCAAATAGAACTGGTATCACTCAGCTGTTGCATATCAGGAAAAATTGCCTCCTGTTTATTTTAAAATAACACAGTCAAACCACATCTGCTCTGTCACATCTCACACATCTTATGGAGAAAGGGCTTCTCCTGCTTGTTATTTAGTAAGGGAATAATAATAATAACAATAACAACAACAACAAAAACAACAACAACAAAAACAACAACTGAAAAACCAATACATTCAATGGAAAATGAGCACTAGAAACCTTGCTGAAATAACATGTGGAGATTCATAGTCTCAACCCACAACATTAAGTTGTTTGAGACAGTAAGTGAATCACATACTGTATTCCTGCTTCAACAGTGATGCATGATGTAGTCTGCATTTGTCTTTACTCAGTAATGACAGGAGCATATTACTGTCTACTAACCGAAAAATGACCCTGTGAGTTTTTCTTTACTGATGAAATTTTTGTTGAAAGAGTTAAAAAAAAAAAGAAAAGTTCTCTGTATTGTGGTAAGACAAATGGTTTTGAGTTAGGTTGAGTTAAGTGTGGGTAGAACAAAATAGGGAACGGTAAGCTTGAATAGTGAAAGCTACAGAGAAGCCTGAACTAGATAGAAATTGTGAGAAAGAGAAGGGTGGTGATGGGGTTAGTGTTTTGCTTTGTTTTCTGATTACCATTAGATGTTGCAAGTGAAAATCCAGGAAGCAAATGTGTGGGGTTTTTCACAATAGTTTCTGGAAAGGCTATAAACTTTATTTATGACATACAACATTCTTTTGTTTTAGATATGGAAAAAATTAAGAATCCTAATTCCACTAACAGGTTTTCAAAAAAACCCCAATTACATTAACAATAGGAAAGAAGAGTGAGACTTTTACTTGATGGAGCATGTAGAGAAGACCTGTCTTAAATATAAGTAACAGAGTTAATAAATTAAATATAAAAGAGCTTGAAAGAGTAGATCCTCTGGTCTTCTACTTAAATCCATGAGAAAAATGACCAACTACGTTGCTAACACAACAGTCCCTGCTCAGGGCAGAACTGTGGGACAGTCAAATCCTTCCTTGTGTGGAGACACAGAGAAGAAATACTCTGTTATTGAAAAATTAGTTATTCTTATATCTTTGCATTTTGCAAGAATCATGCCCAGAGATTTATATCCAATGAGAGGAATGAGAAGCTAGTTCATTTGCTCTTTGCACAGAGACTGACTAAAGTATATGGCCTTTATCCTCCCTAAACCTGAATGCAGGAGCAATCTGGTTTTAGTGTTTACTTACTTCAGGGCAAAGTCTTGCTCTGTACATATTTTCCTTCAGAGAAAAGGCTAAAATGAAAAAAGTATGTAATTATAAACCAAGAGGACAAGAAAAATAGGGAATTTTCCTCATGAAGCATCCCAGTCTGATTTAATCATCTGCTGATCGAAAATAATTGTTTGTGTAGACATAAAAACTGAAGACTAGTCATCCAGTATGAAACTGCATAAACAAATTCTGTGCTGTCTTCTGCTTCCCTCAGATCCTTTTCAGTGCGAGTAGTAATACCAGCTTCAGAAGAAAGACATGGAGCATAGGTTACCAGATGTGGCAAAATTCAGCCTTAAAAAAAAGAGAAAGGAAAATTTGTATTTTTTAAACACAAGAATTCTGTGGGACAGACAAAAAGCACTTAGATGGAGTGGAGTTAATATATACACATTTTCAATGTATGTATATCTATCTTTACTTATATGTATAATTTTGTAAAGAATATAGATTCATAGAATGCTTTGGGCTGAAAAGGACTTTAAAGATCATCAGGTTCCAACCACCCTGTCACGGTCAGGGACACTTCTCACAGAAACAGGTTCCCCAAAGACCCATCCAACCTGGCCTTGAACACTGCCAGGGAAGGGGCATCCACCACCTCCCTGGGCAATCTGTTACAGGGCCTCACCACCCTTGTAGTGAAGAATTTTTTCCTAATATCCAATCTAAATCTACCCCCTTCCAATTTAAAACCATTCCTCCTCGTCCTATCACTACATGCCCTTCTAAAAAAGGGCCTCCAAATATATATGAACCTATTTCAGAAAACTGAAAATAAAGTCTACTCAAAAAAATCATGTGAGAAGAATGAAGTGCTGTGAAGACAGACTTAGAGCAGGAGGATCAACACTGAATGCTGAAATGTATAAGACACGTGAATAAGACAGACACATTGCCTTTAACAAAAACAACCTGCAACATGGAACAACATTGAAAAAGCCATAGGCTTTGCCATCTGAACTTTGAGCTACCAAGGGCAATTTCAAGTCCTAAGGGTGTATACATAATCCAGCTGAACCCTGCATCCAAGACCTGATGAAGCTATATCAAGACACATTTCCATCCTAAATCATCCCCTCATCTCCAGTACCTAGGCTCTGGTTTTTGTGGCACCAGAACTCAAGGAGATGAAGGAGTCTGTACTTGCTGCTCAGTTTAGCTACTGAAGCTATCATCTCATTTTTATTTCTCATCAGTTCAATGTGTAGAAGAACCAAAGCAATCTGTGTATCAGTCTCTGTAACTGCAGGGCTGTATGTTATGCAGGTGATGAACTTTTTAAGTAGTAAAAGAACCAAGTGCAAAAAAAACAGGCTCTGATAGCAGTGCTGCAACCTGTCAGCTATAGAAATGCATCTATTACCAGTTAAAAATCAATACTGCCAAGCAGCAGGGTGGAGAGCATTCAATTAAAACAAGTGAGAATGTACAAGAAATTACATTATTTAACTTTAGTAAATTACCCTTTCTTTAAAAACTAATTTAACACATTGTTAGTGTGAAGACGAATATGGATTATCTAGTATACATAACGGGGGGGGGGGAAGGAAAGCAAAATTGATTAGGTCTCTAGCTTATCTGTTAGTGATCTTGGATATACAACATAATGTACTGTTTCTGTAGTTCTGAATTCTAAGTAGCAGAATGGCCCAATGTAATGACTGTGCAAACTATGCAGACTCTGCATTCTTCTGCTATAAGCTCCTCCTTGTGTCTTCCTCATCTGTTCCCAAATGAATGATGCCAGGGCAGAAAGAGCCCAGTAAGACAGGATTATTATTGGGTTTTATTTTTTTTATTTCACTGGTGAAAATGTCTGACAGCAGAAGTGTGACCAAGAAATTATGAATAAACTAAGGCAAATATCCAAATATGTGTCAATCACTTGGTTGAAAATGTAGGTGTTGCAGGACTAAATTGTAAAGCTATGATAAAGTTATGAACCAAGAGAAAGAAGATAAATTTAATCAAGAGTCACAAAGACATGTTCTTCAACATTACAACCTTAAAACTGTGGTTAGACTAGATTTCTTGAATTCATGGAAAATAATTATATGCCTAAAGTTAACCACTGACAGAACTTTCCACAGGTTTGGGCCTTCAGTAACACAGTTAGCGATTGTGGTAAAATACAGGATGCGAAATGGAAAACTAGGGACTAACCTAACCCCATAAAGGTAGGATGCAGTTTATATGAACCCTGGTCAAGTTTCTGTTCCACCTGAACACTGACTTCAGGACTTGGCTCACCTGTGGCAGACTCCAAATAAATGAATAAACAACTTACCATAACTAGAGGATTAAGTAGAAACTAATTCAAAGATACCAAAAATATTACCCATTGAATAAAACACTAGTTATTGAGGGAGAGGGAGGGAGAGAGGGAGGGAGAGAGGGAG
Organism: Hypotaenidia okinawae; assembly: GCA_027925045.1. Taxonomy (NCBI): domain Eukaryota; kingdom Metazoa; phylum Chordata; class Aves; order Gruiformes; family Rallidae; genus Hypotaenidia; species Hypotaenidia okinawae. The sequence goes on from BSDF01000001.1 coordinate 126,997,629, forward strand.
GGAGAGAGGGAAGAATGGAAGGCTGGCTGGCTGGCTGGCTGGCTGGCTGGCTGTTGGAATAAAACTAAAATGAGCTAGAGGGTAAATCAAGGTATTCACAACCCTTCAGAAGAACTTTCTCATGCAAATGTTTGTCTGAATCACGCCAGAGGTCATGAACTGTTTCAGTCACACTAGTTATCCTTCAATCACTTCTCAAAATAATGTATTTTCTGTGAGTTGTTTTGTTTTTTTTGTTTTTTTTTTTTTTCACTTCCCACACCTCCTCTGCAGTTAATTTCCAAATTACTGTATTTGATTCATTGTTGTTATTTTTTAACCAAAGGATTTAGCACATGACCAGACTGGTATGAGACTGTTAAATTGAACACTGAGCTACAAGTTCAAACCACTTATGTATTAAAAAAATGCTACTCCTGTAACCATTGGAAAATGTATTTGTATTTCTGTAACACAATTGTATGATCTAAATAAAAATGCAAATCAAAGCTGACAGAGAAGTTCTATGAAAATCTGTAAATCTAATAGCAAATCAAATCAATCAGTGTTGCTCTAGGATCTTCACTCTAATTGATTAGCGTTTTAAGAAAGCAATCAACTTTTCAGCAGTCATCAAATTTTGAACTTTTCAATTCATTTATACAGCCTGTTTCAGAAACACCTGCATTGTTTCAGAATAAAGCACATCCATATGTATGAATACATATTTCTGAGGCAAATTTTTTATCAACCCTGACATATAAATCTGAAATTTATGGAAATTGCTTCTTTTCTCTTGGCTCAAGGAAAAAAAAATCCAACACAATCCTGTTTCTCTTCCTGAACTAGATTTCCTTAATTTCTTCATTTTCTTCATTCTCAGCACCAGAATGAAGGACTAAGCTTCTAAGACCATATGACCACAGAGGTAACAAAGTTACTTATACCAGTCAACAAAATTATTCAGTCAGAAGCACTCATTTAAGAGTGAATTAAACAGAAATAAAAAATGACATACATTTTTCTGACTATTTTGTGGTTTTGTTGGTTGGGTTTTTTTTTTAAAAAAATCACATATCTCTTACATACAGTTAAGTACCAAATAAATCTTTTGATATTCAGCAGTCTTATCTATTGGAAAACACTGTCTATACTTAGACTATAGAAATTTTACTCTGCCTATACATTCTACTCATGTTTCTGTATGGCTCCTGGCCTGCAGTGAAGCAGCCAAACAAATATAAAGTTGCTAAAGCACAGAGCAGTGTGTTTCTCTATACAGAACTCCAGGGTCCATCATTTTTATACCTGTCTTCATCTGTTCACTGTGGGACTGTTAAGCTGTACTGTTTCACTGAGCAAAATCATTGACTAAAATCATTGAGCTGAGCAGAGCTACATTCCCTGGTAGCAGATGTGACGTATGCAAGTATGCTATCATGTAGGTACAGTTTTGATTTGGGAAAATAAAATCTCTCTTTCTTTATTAACTCACTGTTTGCCACTGAATTAAAACACCAATTTTTTCACTCTTTTTTTGGCAGCCAAATTTAGTATAACGGCACACCAATTGTGAGTATTAAGTTTAGGTTTCACAATGCTGGCTTTTTTTCCTAGACAGTGTCCTTGAGGATACAAAGCATAATGCTAGGTTTCTGCATTGGAAAATTAGAGTTATATCTATCTCTTTCACTTGATAATCTCTTCCTGTTTGGTTTCATTTAACTTGGGCAATTTAACACAAAGAACTAAAATACCACTCAGATGGCTTTAGGTGATTATGAGAGAACAGGCCCTCCTGTCCAGCTTTTATAACAATATTATCTTCTCCTTAGCTCCCCATACTGAGGAACAGTGCCTGTTTTCTGTTTTCAAGAAATATGACACAGATGTGAAATAGCATATCACATACTTTGGAGAAAACAACTAAGGATATGACCAGATCCTGAAGTTAGGGGCCCTATAATGGCTACACAAATATTTCCAGGCAAAATTCAGGCTTTAGAGAACAAATACCTATATGAAACCACCATGCAAGAAAACAAGCAAGATTATGGAAAGCGGAAAGGGAAGTTTGGCAGAATTTAATCTGCCCTGGAATATTTACTGCATGGAAAGCACTTTGGCCCATCATCAGTGGAGGACAAATAGGCAAATGTTCTCAATGTTGGTACTAAAACTGCTGGCAATTCCATTGATGTTAACTTCCACTATTTCTCTGAAAGTGTCACTTTGATCCAGAACATTTAATAGTTATCATCATTCAAGCCTTTGTGAATAGTGCTCGCATTTCTCAATGCTTCGTTGAGGAGGAAATTGGCTGACCTCTGTTTCAGCTGATAAGAAAAGCAAGTTTCCAATTTGGTTTTGTATGTTCAGCAAAATGAACACACTGTATTGAATATGGCCCACGATATTTTAAAATTAAGGCTGATGCTAGGCCTGGTGTGGAGCAGGGAATGAAGCAGGGAAGTTGTAGTATGTAGGATGAACCCTAGTTGGATCGAATATAGGGGAAACGGTGGTGGTTTAAACAAAGCTGTAATTCCACTGGTAGATTTGCTTTCCAATTATGGGCTTTTTTTTATTTGCTAATTTACCTCATGCAAATAATTGCACCTCTTTGTTGCTTGTTCTCCCTGTCTCTGATCCTCTTCAGTGAGTTATGAGTCCCTGCTGACGGTCTCTTCCTACTAGCTACAGAGTTCCTCTAAGCACAAAGGCAGTCTTACCTCAGCCTTTAATTACCGTCATCCTACATTAATGACAATATTACAGCAGAGGGTGTCAGGAAAGCCGTGATCTCTCTGTATTTTCACCAGGCCAGTTGCAGAATTGTTGGGGATAATGACAAGTACACGTGAGTCCTCACTGAAGAGAACCTTTTAATAGCTGCAGACAACAGCAAACACCAAGTGCAGAAAACAGCAGTACCCTGAGAGGCACGGCACTGAAAACAGTCTATCGATACAGAGTACCTATAAACCAGACAAGGTGAGAGAATTTAGAATAAGCTCTCCCACCACCTTCTTTCCCTTGCTCATACTAAGGAAATGTCTGTTTCTGTCTCACGAAGTCTGCAGCATGTCAACACTTACACAAAGCAGGGCAATTCAGCGTGACAAACGCTACTTGAAATATGTCCTTTAACTTTCCTTAATTGTCAAACTTTAAGAGTTATCTTAAATTTAATTTTGTTGCATTTAAGGCTCAGCTTTATGACGATATAATTTATTTTCGACATTACTGGTGACATTGTTCTGCCTGCCAATGGAAACATGAAAGCATATCATCAGAATAAATATCCATGGACTCACATAAATCACTCAAAATACATCAGATATGCATGGATATTTTCCATTGACCCTGTAATGACTTTAATAAAACTGTTTCAACATGAGCTGTGTCAGCAAGAGACATGAAATGATGTTGTTTCAGCAGCATCACCTGAGCTTTTCAATGTTTTGGAAAAACACTGTTCATTTTCTTTCAGTAGTGTACCATCCTTACCAAACCACAGTCTCACAGTACAGCATAGACACGATGTGCCAGGAACACATGGGTTTTCCTTTTTATGTTGCTTCATAACATCAGGGAGCGGTAGTTATTACTTGGATCAAATTAAAGATGCTAGGACTATGTCTGCTCATCAAAATGAAGATGTGAAACCACTGTAGCTTCAATTTAGCTACAGAAATGAAGGTGATATAATTGACAGCCTAGAGGACTTGGGCTGTGACTGTCATTTTCACCATGCCATCGCTAATCCTTCTGGACTTACTAAAATTGATCTTGTTTAATTTTGTGGGATAGAGGACTGACTTTGAACTGTCTAAGGCACCACGATTTTACATCAGCCTCGACACTGGTGTAATTCCAGTGATCAAAGAAGAATGCCATGAATCAAGGTAGACTTCAGCATCTACCACAGCTGGGAAACAGTCTTCACATCCTTCAGTAAGTGAGACCTTGGGAAAAAGTTTCAATTTCTCTCCTCTTTCCATAATTTTGATTATAGTCTGAAGTATTTTGAAGTGAGCTGCTCTTTGCTTACCAGGAAAGACTGGTAAAGACTCAGGCAGGTTATGGGATTGAAACTTTTAGAAGAGCTGAACAGCCATCGGATTTGGAGGTGGGAGGGAAGACTGTTGAGAGGAGAAGGAGGTCTCCAGGAGAACTCCAGGCTTTGTGTGTGTAAAGGAATAGCCCTTGTCAAGTTTGGTAAAAAAACACACAAATCTGCTTCAGGAGAAGTAAAAAGAAATTGCAAAATATCAGATTAAGTTTCCTGTGGTTTATGTGGGAATTATTGTTGTAGAGACAGAAACCAGCTAATTTAAAAGCAAGCCATCATACTTCAAATGAAAAGTAAACATGGCAGTTTTAGTCCAAACTATCCCTCATGTAATTGCTAAAGGTTTTAGATACTAACATCTACAATCAACAGCATCCTCATTTCTCATTGTCAGACCATGTTCCTGAAGATCTGAGATTAAAAGTCCAAGGTAATGATGTGATTTACTGTGTTACAGGTGCACAGAGAAAACATGTCCTTGAAAAGAGTGAAAGATTTAAACTGAATATGTTTCTTGATGTGAGAAAGAGACAATAGAGTGTCAATGATGACATTTTCAGGTTTTTTCCTTCCCCTTCTGGCATGGACCATCTGTGTGGTGCATACTAGTAAGCAAGATAAATTATCAGAGAATCATAAAATACCAAGATGGAAGGGACCCCAAAGATAATCTGGTCCAGCATTTCTTGGCAAGAGCTCTGTCTAGCACTGTATAGACTAGATCTTAAAAGCATCCAGCATAATGGACACTTTATATTATAAGCATGTGAAAGCAGGAATTCCTAATCTTTCTCTTCTAGGGCAACTGCATTTTCAAAGCCAAAACCTGGAAAGTCATGCCTTGAGATGATAGAAATATTAGTGAAATAGTAGCATTCTAGTGAAATTTTGCTAGAAATGGAGCACTACATGAAGTACTGTTTCCATGGGTTGTAAGGAGAAAAAGAGGATGTCTTCCTTCTCTAAATCCACCTTCCTATTCTGTTTCCAAACTAAAACTAGCCAACTTCCTAAGAACAGGTTACCATAAAGGAGAATAAAGAGATATATGGGAGGGAAGGGAAGGGAAGGGAAGGGAAGGGAAGGGAAGGGAAGGGAAGGGAAGGGAAGGGAAGGGAAGGGAAGGGAAGGGAAGGGAAGGGAAGGGAAGGGAAGGGAAGGGAAGGGAAGGGAAGGGAAGGAAGGGAAGGGAAGGGAAGGAAGGGAAGGGAAGGGAAGGGAAGGGAAGGGAAGGGAAGGGAAGGAGGTATCTGAGAAAATACAGAAGTCAAACGTAAAGGATTTGAGCTAATGAAAGAAAGTTACTGTAAAGAAGACACATATTTGACTGTTGTAGTGAGCCATTGTGTTCTAGCAACACTGTAAATGTATTTTTAAAAAATTATTTGGCAAGTATTGAATCAATGTTAATAGTTTTGCAATACTATCCACAGTATCTTCTTACCTGCCTTTTTAACAGGTGATGATTACCCCTTTAAGGTTCTGAAATGGCTTAAGTATCCACATCTTAATGCCCAGCACAAGGTGGAAAGACATTTGCAGCTTTGCCTGCATTCTGTAGCAATCAAAGATGATTTAAAATCAGTAATCAGTTTAAAATTAATCAATTTTAAATTCAAGTTCTTCACTATAGGCTTGCATTTGTGCTTGTCATTACATTCCTTAGTTACATTCTACCTGCAAACCAAAAATTGTGTCTTTGTTTAGCTAATTCTGAGAATGCCTAAATTGTCAGAGCCAAAAACACTTCTGAGCTCTTTGACCACGAACATTCAGCTCTGGATTTGGGTGAAGCCCAAGTATGAATCACTTCTTCCTCTTATCCTTATCCCTGCACCTGGTGTCCCTGGGAAGTAGCTTTGTGTCAGGCAGCAGCAGGAGCAGCCTTCTCTGCAATGAAAAGTGAGCCAGAGGCTGAGGATCACAAGATGGACTGGGGTTGTTTCCTCATCAAAAAGATGTATATTCCCGCAGTATCTCAACAAGTAGAGTAGACCAGGTCCAGTGATGATGAACAGGGTCAGGTGTAATTAAATCATCAGCAGTCAAGTTTGTAGCAGGTCTAAGGTCAAGCCAGAAGAGTCAAGGCAGAGTGGTCAAAGTCAGGATCAGCAAGGTACAGAAGCAAGGCATAGGCATGTATACAGCATGGCTCAGACAAGGAACATGGATCTGAGCATAAAAGCAACTCCTGAACAAAGTGGGAGAGGCTCCAAATGAGTCTTCTCACAGCTGTCTCACATAGGTCTGATCTAAGCTTACACAACTGCATCATCATAGAAACACAGACTGCTTCAGTTGGAAGGGACCTCAAAGCCCATCTAGTCCCAACCTTCTGGCATGGGCAAGGACACCCTCCACCAGACCAGGTTGCCAAAGCCCCATCCAGCCCGGACTTGGGCACCCCCAGGGAGGGGGCAGCCACAGATTCTCTGGGCAGCCTGGGCCAGGGCCTCACCACTCTCACAGGGAAGAATTTCTTCTTAATAGGTAATCTAAATCTACCCTTTTTAAGGCCATTCCCCCTTGTCCTGTCACTGCACTCCCTGACAAACAGCCCCTCCCCAGCTTTCCTGGAAATCCCTTCAGGTAGTGGAAGGCTGCAACAAGGTCTCCCCTGAGTCTGCTTCAGGCTGAAATCTACCACTTGATTAATCTACTTCTGCCCCCGTGGTATCATTTCTGAATAACCAAATCTCTTGTATGTCTCCATGTTTTAGCTGCCTCCAGTCAGCATTTGCATCCAGAATGGCTACTCATTAATGGTGCTCTCATTAATGCAGTGGGCACATATGTGAACAATATTAAGGACGGCAGCAGGACGCGCTGCAATGGTCTCAACAGAATAAAGGCAGCACACCTTTGCTGGAAAGCAGCAAGTGACCAGAAGCGTTCATCAAGGATTGAAGAAGTGCACACACAGCAAAGAGTGTGGCACGTCATCTTTGTCAACTGCCATTTCCAGACCACACATATCTTTTTCCACAATATCAAACATACCTTGAATTAAATTCCAATTTATTTCTAAAGTCTGCAGCAGTGACAAAATGGTTAGGAAAAGTACATATCAATACAGTCTTTGCCATCTAAATGGTCATTCAGTACTTCTATATGATCTATTGATAATGTTGAGTCAAACATGAACATTACAGTGCAGACGATAATGAGGAAGGGAAATAGGGTGGCACCTCACAAACAGTGTAAAGCTATAAAATATTTCTACCCTGGAAGAAAAACTTAGCATAATCCTTGTCCCTTTAGCAGAGGCCACCTGGTTAGCTAACTCTAGGGGGTCTACCAATTGACCTGGCCATGCCCAATCAAAACTTCCATGTACTGTAGAAGGAGATAAAGTCCCTATAGAGCACATGATGGGTAATGCTGGTGGGTAATGCTGAAGGATGGGCAAGTCCTAAGTGTACCTCAAGGGGATCTGATTTTGAGCAAATGAATTAAATTGTATAATACTGACTGCTACACAATATTGCATGTCATCATATATGCCATAACAATGCTATTACACTAAGAGTGACCCAGACTAATGAAGAATGAACTCCGTCAGGACAGATGATCCAAACTAGCCAAAAGGGTGTTCCATACCACATAACATCATGCTTAACATAAAAGGGGAACTAGTTGGGGAGGGACAACATGGGTCTGCGACCATCTGAGTGTGTGGTCATATATGGTCACTGGGTGAGAAATTGCATCATGCATCACCCATTTTGTATATTCCAAGTACTGTTATTTTCTTCTTCCTTATCCTAAACTCTTATCCCAACCCATGAGTTTTACCTCTTTCTTCTGATTCTCCTCCCCAACCCACTAGGGTGGGGGGAGGGAGGGAACAGCTGCACGGTGCTTAAGTGTCAGCTGGGACTCAACCAGAATGCTGAGCAAGATGCAGAGGGGATGAAACCAGAACTGGCATTAGCAACAAATGCACTGTAACTTCCTGGAGAGTGACACTTTAAACCTGCAGACCATGAACATGGACCGTGCCAGATACATGATCCTACAAGCTCCAGATGCAGCATCCAACAATTCAATAGCACACCCCATCACTCTTGCCCTGAGAGATTAAGAGAGATGGAGACAAATCATGGACTAAATGAACTCAGAGGATATTTTAGAGGGATGGCCCACAGACTAAGGGGATGACATCTATGAGTACATGTCAAAAAGACAGGAATAGTGATGGCAATTAATTGGAATTAATTACAAGGTGTAGGACAGTAGCATGATGTAGATGGTATGGAATAAGGGGTGGATACTGTTCTGCCTTTGGTAGAGACAGAGTTAGTTTTCTTTCCAGCAGCCAGTTTAGTGCTGTGTTTTGGATTTGGGATGAGAATATTGTTTGTAACACACTGATGATTTTAGTTGTTGCTAGGTAGTTGTAGTGCCTACACTAAGTCAGGGACCTTTCAGTTCCTCACACCCTGCCAGGTGTATAAAAGCTGGGAGAGCACAGCCAAGACAGAGCCCAGGCTGGCCAGAGGGATATTCCATACCATGCAATGTCACACTCCCTATAGAACTGGGGAAGCTGGCCAGGAGGCAGATTTGCTGCTTGGAAACAGACTGGGCATGAAGTTGCTGCTGGTTTGGGTTTTTTTTTTCCTTCCACTGTGGCAATTGCATTTGTGCATAACTGCCTGGATGATGCTGATGAAGATGGTGACTACTATTAGTCTCTTCCTTTGTTATTAAACTGTTTTTATCTCAAGTAGTAACTATTTTTTTCCATTCTCCTCCCCATCCCCTCAGGGTGGAGAAGTGTGTGACTGGCTCTGTGGTGCTTAGTTACCCACTCAGACAAAACCACAATAGGAGTGTAGAAGTTAAAAGCTGAATCTGGAAAGTAGTAGAACAGTGTTAATTTTTATAGTACAAGTGATAAAATCTGGGATAAACAGCCAGTGGAGTGGTGGGCTTCATTTTTTAGACAGTTTCCAAGTTGAGTTTGAATGGTTTCCTGCAGAGGCATAGAGACAAGCTGAAGTTGCACATCAATGAACAAAAGCCCAATGTTTAACAATGCCTTTAGGAAGTCCGACAAGGGGAACTGATGGTTCCAAGCCAGCCTTAAAGTCTCAGAATCTCAGAGCAGCCAAGGATGTTGTCTGGCTGCAGCTGAGATAGATTAAGATGTTAGCACTCCTCACTGTTCTTTGGGCTATCAATGACTGCAAGTACACTAGATGTACCAACGTAACTGTCGGGTCACTCCCTAACCCAGTGAGAAAATCCTGTCTTTAACGAGAATAAGCTAACTTGATCGTTTTGACAAAACTGTAGATGTAGTCTCTCTTGTCTGCCAGCAGAACAGAATGCCAAATGATTTTCCTGTTGTCTAAAGAATGTGCATAGATTTAGAAACCTGGTGGATTGTGATTGAAGCAAAGAATCTTGCCAAAGAACTGCAGAAGTAATTTGGAGGTCATAAATGTTTGAGATACAGATTTTAGGGTCAGCCTACAAATCATTTACACTTCTGTCAAACGCATGTATGAGGAATGGTAAAAAGGAAATGAACACACTTTCCAATACCATAACATGAACCTGAATCAATGAGAAATTGTATCACAGATTCACTGGAAGGATGGTATTTTAAAATATCCAACTTGCTTGAAATATGTCTGAATAAAAACCTATGGAAAGATGCATGGATTTTAAAAGCTTTCGTATTGATGTTCACATAAAAGGTGTGCTAACTTACAAGCCTATTTGAATGTAAAATTTTATTAGCATAATATCTCAGGATATTACTCACAAATGTATGTGACCTTGTCAGTCTCAGACAATCATCTGCAGTAACACATTTATGCAGAAATTTCAACTTAAGAATTGGTGTAATGGATACCTGATGTCCTATAGCCACAGCAGTGCTAGAATTTATTTTATGCTTTATGCCACAACCTTGAACAGTGTATTAAAGAGCTTAATTTGCCAGCTTTTTGCCTGTTATTCATCTCTCGTTCTCTATCAGCAATGTATTCCTTAAGGTATAGAAATGTAATAAGCTCAGTAATTGAAAGTTATTTCTACACTACTATTTTGGAACACGATTCCCTTATCCAAGTGTCATTAGCAAGAGGACAGATCATGTTCAGATGGTATTTAAAAGATTGATTTAAACAAAGCTCTTGAGCTTTCCCTCCCCGAGGGAGCAGTTGCAGACAGTGCCTGAGCCAAATAATGGTTTACAGCAGGGGTCTTGCCCTTTCTCCGTTCTTCTCCCATTCCTGGAAGGGACATCAGGTTGCTCCTTTCCACCTGCTCCTTACTCACCTGATCTCTAGCTGAGTCAGTTCTGCTCAGTAAAGAGGGAGAAAACTCTGTTTTCTCCTGATGTTTACTGCTTTAATGCTGGTTCAGCCAGGCAGAATTCTGCTGTATCACAGGAATGCCACAACTTGTCACTTTGGGTCTCTGAAATTGCAAAAGCATCATTGGACAAAATAAAGCAAGGCTGCATTTCAAGACCACAGAATCACAGAATTGCAAGGTTGGAAAAGACCTTAAAGATCATCAAGCTCAACCGTTCCCATCCTATGCTAAACCATATCCCTAAGTACCTCATCTACCCTTTTTTTAAACACATCCAGGGATGGTGACTCAATCCCCTCCCTGGGCAGCCTGTTCCAGGCCCCAACAACTCTTTCAGTGAAAATTTTTTCCTTAACATCTAATCTGACCCTGCCCTGGCACAGCTTTGTGCCATTTCCCCTTGTCCTATCTCCTGTCACCTGGCTGAAGAGACCAACACCCACCTCTCCACAACCTCCTTAAGATGTCTCATTTCTCTGCTACCTTCCTTAATGACTGCTATAAAAAGCACTGCCAGCTCAGTGCAAGGATGTGGCTCACCAAGGCATCAGGTGAGTGCTAGAGCTGTCACACCGAAAGCCATGATGGCAAGCGCATCACCTCTTACAGCTCCGGCAAGCTAGCAGACTGGCTTGGCCCATCTTAAGGGACTGCGCCCTTAAGCATGGCCCCATGGCAGAGGTCTTGCTTTGGACAAAAACATAAATTGCTACTTACACCCAAACACTGAAATGGCCAACCCTCAACGGAAGGTATGGGTTTGGATTGCTGGGACCCATGGCTCTTTACAGAGCCTGACGATCTGTTTATCTTCTGTAATGGAAAGCAGCAAGTGGCTTTCACTGGAAAAAGGTTGCAGTGCTGCTTCTCTTCCCCTAATTTTGCCAACCTGAAATGTAGCTGCATTAGATAAGGTGAATCAACATACAGGTAGCAGAAAAAAAAAAAGGTCTGGGATGTGTGTAGGTCTCCTTAAATTGTCTGTCTGACAGTGGAAATACGGCAGTGAAGCGAATGGTCTGATAGCAGTGAATTTAAATTCAGGATTCCTACTTCTGCATCCAAAATGCCCAAAATGCCAGGGCCACATGATGCAAAGCACTGCTCTGCCCCCCCCCCCCAAAAAACCACCCAAACCACCAAAACCCAACCCCCCCAAAACACTTTGTGGGTTCAGATTTGCTTAAGACAAGTTGGAGGGTTGATTTTGCATCATTGCATTCAGTACAAGATTAGATATCACCTACTTTCAAGCAGCAAGGTCTAACTCTGGCATAAACTCACTTTAGAGCAACAGCTCTGTAAATTGAGGTGAGTGACTCACAGTGGTACTTTTTTTTAATCCCCACTTATTTTCAAGTAAACACACCAGTAAAATAGGGGAACTACAAACAGCCATCAGTCTAACAAATGGACAGTCACAATGAGAAATGCATAAAACCCAATAATACTCTTAAATTTTATAACCTTCTTTTAATGGCATATTTCTCTCTTACAAAATCACATGCTAAACATATGCTCATAACAATATTCCACATTCAAACCTTTTTTTGGGGAAGAAAAAGTTTATCTTCTCTTATGCTTATAACTGACTGATTCAGTCATGTAGTTTAAGAGACAATTTATTGATCCCTAGTTTTACATCTGATCTTGCGATCAAATTTTATCTTTCAGCACTTGTACTGGAAGGAATAGTAGATATTTATAGGATATCAGGATCTAGTTCCCCACTGGAAAAAAGGTCTCTCTCAAGCCAATGGTGCTTGACAGTAAGCACTGTCTAAAGCACAAGTGCTTGACTAAAGCACTGACAGTATAAAAACAAATGTTTGTTTGGTCTTGCCCTGAAACTGAAGTCTTGTGCTCTGGCCAAGAACCAAATGTGCTACCAAATGAGTGATAGGGAGACACTGAAAAGCAACACTAAAGAGTAAGACTACACTGTATCACCTTCATATCCAAGGCTTTTGTCTGAGTTTAAAAAACCCAAAAAAGCCCAAACCCCAAAAACCGCAAAAAGCTCAAACCAAAACAACAAAATCTAAAAAAAGGCACAAACAAGTAAGTCTCTGTGTAAAAGCACGTAACTCTATTCATGACTGTACCACAAGGAGCTTTTAACCTTGCTCACACAGCATTGGGCTTTTCAGCAGAAACTGGACACATCCACTTTTTGGTAAAAATGTTATCCTGCATTTTCCATCAAAACATAATTACTTGTCTGGGAGGATTTTTGTTTCCTTTCTGGTTTGAATAGAAAGCTTTGCTGCGTTGAATGCTAGCTTGAATGCTACAGGCAGGCAGAACTCAGACTTGAAAATAAAGCCTGTTCAAATTGTTAAATATCAATGTGAAAAATACCTATTAAATATTTCTAGAACATTCTTAATATTTTAGCTGGGAAAGAGATGATCTACCATGAATAGAATGTGCACATACAGTAGGAGTTAGAAAGAGAGAAATGACCATTTACATGCACTTGTAAGAGGAGGAGGTACACTCATAACGACAGCAACACAATTTATGGCCCTGCATAGTAAATAAAGCTTCAGTTTCAGTGTGGGATACTCATTTTGACATAGTTATCAAATGAACTGTGTCAGCAAAATCATTGTATGATAGTAAAATTGCATCTACATGTGAGACTTGGTTGAAAGAGAAGTGCCTTGAAAAATTAAACACCTGCAACCCACATTGCTACATCAGGAAAAAATTCCCCTGTAGACCTGGTATAAAAGTTAAATATTCCTTTTGCCTATGGCCCTGTGTAAGCAGCATCCTGCCATTAAGAAGCAGAACGTTCCCACAATTGGAGTCCAAGGTCGAAACTGGAGAGGCAATGATCCAAGACTGGACTGTACAATACTTTCCCATAGGTACCTTCCAAATTACAAACTCATAAAAAACACAGTTAGATTCCACAGACTGCCTAGTAATAGGTACCTCATGGGAGAAGTGCTGTTGAAGCCAACTAAAAGCTTAAGCATGCTCATTTTCTGAAACTTCGTAAGATTTATCTCTGAAGTTAGTGGACACCACACAGATGCACACACACATATACACACACAGAGACAATCCAATAGAAAACTAAGAAGAAGGAAAAAGACTACAAAGGCAAAAAGCAGCCCTCTAAAATCCTAACATGATGAGAAAACACTGAGGAATATGCCAGGAAGCAATCTAGAATGACAAGAAAATGTTCTAGACGTCACCAATGGTATCATTCAACTGAAAAATTTAGGAACGTTTGATATTATTACATTTGTTTGGGAATTCAAAAGATTTTTTTCCTTGAAGGATGCCTGGTGAAATAGCATGGTTTTTACTTCAGGGACCCAACTGACTTGCCTGCAAACTGTAGACATCACTTCATTGGTGCGATGTAACAGTTCTTCTCTACTTCAAAGCCAATAAAGGGCTTTATTGCATTTGGGGAGAAAAATACATTTCATAGGTAATACCAAAGGTATAATAATCTAGATTATGGACAGCCTGCATTTGGAAAAGTAGGTTTACTTGAGGCAAATAACCCACCAGTGCTTTATATAGCTGTATATAAAAGTGGCTTTTGTGCCATTTATAAAGAATACCCCTTCTGAGTCCAATTGTGAAGAAATACTTAGACAGAAATGACACTGTGACTCTGTACCCAAGAGAGCCGATAGGGCAGGACCGACTTCACAGGGAAAAGAAATTGCCGAGATCCAGCCTGAAGTTATTTTGTTTCTAATAAATCCAAAGCACTCAATGCTGTTTGCTTAAGGTCCCCGTGCTTTATTGAAAGGTAACCTGGTGTTCCAGGAGTGATTCACACATCCCTTGGTAGCTGATATTGATGGAGCAGGTACAGAAGGTTGCTTGCAACTGGCTACTTTCTCTAAATCTGTGCCAAGGTTCTTTCAGATCACACAAAACACAAAATGTTTCTGATTTAGCCCATATGCAGCAGACAGAAGTAACTCTTTACTTTCTGCAGCGATTAAGTACTCTTCTCCACTGCACACCTGCTTTTACTCAGCCCAAATGAGAAAGTAAATGTGCTTATTTTTCATTCCAGAGTAAAATCCTATTTGGACAATCACTATTCCCCTAACCCTTCTATGTAAACATCAAGGCCTTGAAGGATTCTTTCCTTGCTTTGGAGTCCAGATGGCACTCAGAAGAGATGGGTCTCAGAAAAGTGGGTCTTTCCAGCCTAGAAGGAAAGATTCACTTTGGGACAAACAGAACCTCAAAGGAAAATGGAAATGCTTCAAGTTGGTGGATGGGACAAGGCGAGATCAGAAAGATGGGCCACGCATGGCAAAGCAGAAGGCGGAAATAATCCATGGGGGATGTTCTGATAGGGGATCCAAATGGGTGCTGCAGGGATGCCAGCCCCAGAGCACCTGGAGGGAGACTTGGTACAGCCAACCTCACAGAGCCACCCTAGTTTGGGAAGGAGCACGTCTGCTTCTCCCTCACCAGTAAGGTGTAAGGTGTAAATTGGGCATCTCTCCTTAGGACAGGTATCCTCAAGAGCCCTTAGCCTCACTAGTGGCATCTCCTCCTTCGACTCCTGAGGGAATGTTGTAATTTGGACCAGTTCTGCCCTCTCCCCACCCCCGGTACACCTTTCCTCTCTCCTGCCCCAGACCGCTCCGTCACACGCGCGGAGGGCAGCAGGGCCGCTCGCCGGTCACCACCACGGCGCTGGGGGCACACGGCGCGGCGTGGGGCACCTTCCCGGTCCAGCCCTGCCCTGCTCAAAGAGGCTCGGGATAATATAAACGGGGCCGCGGCCCCGGGAAGAGCGGGAGAGGAGGGATGTCCCGGGGCCCCACACGGGGCGAGGAGGGAGAGGAGCGTTTATTTGGCCGCTCATCACGCCGCAGCCGCTGTCTCGGGGAAGGAGGAGGGTTTTCTTTTTCTCTCTTTTCTCCCCTCCCCTATCTCTCTTTTCCAGCCAGTAAAGAGTGTTTGCCCCCTTGAACCGCCGGTTCGGAGCCTGCGGTTGCACACACACGCACACGCCGCCGGCGGCTATAAATAAGTCGAGAGCCGGGCAGAGGGCGAGCAGTGCGCGTCTCCCGGCAGCCCGAGGCGGCAGGGACCGCCGCCGTCCCGCCGAGCCTCCCAAGGCGGCTCATCCCAGCCGTCCCCCCTGGCTGCCATGGCCTGCGTGGAGCGCTGCCGCTGCTGCGCGGATAGCAGGCGGCACAGCAGCATCCTCTACAACATCCTCCGGAGCGAGGAGCGGGCGGCGTCGCCGGCGGGACAGGGGCCGAGGCGGGGGCCGGCGTCCCGGGGCTGCCCGTGCGGGTCGCGGCGGCGGGTGGCCCTGAAGAGCCCGCAGGTAGCGTGCAAGGCTGCCTCTGCCGTGCTGGTGAAGACGCTGCGCTTCGTACAGAACGTGCCCTGCTTCCAGGAGCTGCCGCTGGATGAGCAGCTCCTGCTGGTCCGCAGCTGCTGGGCGCCTCTGCTGGTGCTGGGGCTGGCGCAGGACCGGGTGCACTTCGAAACGGTGGAGAGCGCGGAGCCCAGCATGCTGCAGAGGATCCTCACCACCCGGCGGCAGGGCGAGCAGCCCCCGCCGCGGGAACCGGCGCAGGGACGCCCGCACCACGGACCCGGGACGCCGCACCCGCCCTCGGCCGGAGAGATTCAGGCTATCAAGGGCTTCCTGGCCAAGTGCTGGAGCCTGGATATCAGCACCAAAGAGTACGCTTACCTCAAGGGGACGGTGCTCTTCAACCCGGGTGAGTGACCGGTCGCGGCGGCGGGGCGGCTCTCCCGCGGGGAGCCGGGGGCGGGCGGGCAGCGGGCTGACGGGGACAGCGCTCGCCTGTATCCCCAGCGAAGCGGGGTGGACGCTGGGCTTTTCATCGGGGGGGAAGGAGGAAAGAAGGGTAACGCGGGGCAAGGTTTCACACTCCCTCCACCCTCCCCTCCTCAGGCCCTCGGCTGGCAGGCAGGGGGCCAGCCACTACCGGCTGCACCTACATCGGGGGTTCCGGAGGCTGCCGCCTTTCGCAGAGGCTTTCCGCGCACACAGCAGACCCGAGGCAGTCGCTCAGGCAAAACTGGGAGTCGGGAGCGGTTCCCCGGGGGCTGCCTGGCGGCGTCTCCGCAGAGGGAGGCGGCTGGAGCCGGGCGAGCCGGCGGCGGGCCCGGGGGTGCGCTGCCCGGGAAGGGGAGGAGGGGTTGCGCGCCGCGCAGGGCAAGGCTCAGGGCTTCGAGGAACAAAGTGCGCTGGCTCGGCTTGGCGGGTAGCACTTAGGATGGTTTTTTCCTTTCCCCCCTCCCCATCTTTCTTTGTGGGCGCTTCCGCAGGCACCAGCTCTACCAACTGACGATTACGGTGACTGGGGAGGGGGAATTCTCCACTCTTGTCTTTCTGTATCCCTACTATGGTTCTCCGGGAAACTTTCTGCCCTACCTTGGAGTCAGTGCTTCTTGTCGCCTGTGAGCTGGAGCACTCGCCAAAAGGCGCCTTGAACGCCAGCGACGCGTTTTGGAGCCGTGACCAAGTCACCGAGCTGTTTTTATTATCTTCCCCACTCTTTACAGATTGCGTTTGTCACCCTAAAGCTGTTTCGGAGACCATTCTTCAATCAAAGCTTTTGTTTTACCGGCTAATTTATTTTAAACTGAAGTGAATGTTGGCGAACGCTGTTATTTCAAGTTTGTGCAGTACAGGATAGCTTTGGATGCGTGAAGGAGCGACACGGATTTGAACTGCCCTGTAAAATCGGGCATGTTGGTTCCACATACAGGAAGTCCTCTAACACTTGCTTCATTCCTTGGGTGGTAAATGCAACCTTACTTCTTGTGTAAGAAGAACTTTACTTTATAAACAAAACCCATGTGTAAGCAAAATCATTTACTTTTCTTTTCAGATCTGCCCGGACTGCAGTGCACATGGTACATTGAGGGACTCCAGAGGGAAGCACAACAAGCTCTAAATGAACATGTCAGACTCATTCACAGAGGTGATGGAGCCAGATTTGCCAAGCTGAATGTCGTTCTGTCCTTGTTAAGATCCATTAGTGCTAATGTGATTGCCGAACTATTCTTTAGGCCCATCATTGGAGCAGTGAACATGGATGACATGCTTTTGGAAATGCTGTGTGCAAAATTATAAAAGGTGTGTAACATAATGAAAATAAATTCCGTGCAAAGGAAGCCCTAGAGCAGAATAGTGTAAAGTACTGTAAATAAACTAACTTATTGTTTTTACATAGATAGTATTTTTGTATTCCATAATAAAATATTCTTCAAGTTCTGAAATTAACTTTTATTAAACACAGTGTGTTTAGAGTAAGATTGCAGTCATCAAAGCAAGCTTTAAAGTAACCAAGAATGTTCATATCCAAAGTCGACTGGCTACTGTTTTACCATGTCTCTGAATAAAAGATCACACTTACTGTATCATACTTGCAAGGTGAGTAATCCCTGCTTTTTCAAAATAACCAGCAGTCTAGGTTTACATTTGAAACATAGCTGGTGTATAGAGAGGAGGAAAGAGCAAGCGATTTACTTTGTGTATTTCAGTAATACTAAAATAGGGTACTGTAGCCAATTCTGGGCATAGTTCAGATACTGTCTCTGTCAAAGGTTTACTGCAGATAGTGATCTACTTCTATTGACTTTAACAGAGTTTAAAGTGTAGAAAGAACATTAAAGAAAACACTCACCTAAGGTTTTTTCTTCCATGTGGGGAAAACGCGTTAGGAATATTTTGAGGCTGAATGAACCTTAAAGTATCTTGTCCAGTTCTAATGCTTGTAGTAAAATACTCTGTTCAACACATGTTGGACTTCAGGAGAATAAAGTAACTCTGTTCCTCCAAAAAGCAAGCAAACAAAAACCTTAAACATACCCAGGCAGCAAACGCTGATTAGGAGTTCAGGAGAACTATTGGTAGGATCTCCACCTTCTTCTTTGCTCTTCACCTAGGTAATTACTAGTTAGGATTTCCATAGCCTACTTCTGACTACTTATTCATCTAGAAATACAAATTTTGTGTGCTGAAACATGATGTACAATCAATACATCCATCAGAATTTGTCAGCTAGCATGGAGACCTCTTAATTAAACAGCTTACACTACTTTTTTTTTGGGGTTTTTTTTTGGGTTTTTTTTGGGTTTGTGCCTTGCACTTGATCCTTGCTCCCAAAGAAGTTGTGTTTTTGCTGGAAAAACATATTAATTCTCTTAAAAATAAAATCAGAAAGGAAAGATCAGTTATTCCGAGGGGATTGGTTTTATGGTTTTTCCTTTCTCTGCATGCAATTTTCTAGCCTTTCCCCTCAGGAAAATTGGTAAAAAGTGGAGAGAAGAGTATTAGTGTTTCCTAAGTAAAAGTGAGTCTATGTATCATTTACATATATATATTAACCACTAGCAGTAAGAGGTGTGTTTTAAAACACACTTAATGAAGTTGTAGCAGCTACTCTCCTTAATAGGAGGTGTCCATGGGAGAGAGGAATGACTTTGCAGAGCTTTCTTTTGCTGCCACCTTGCGCAAAGGATGATCACAGCTCTTACACTCAGGTAAGGAGGAGGAGGAACTCTTGTGGTCTTGTGTCTACCCGGATAAAACTTAGGGACAAAGGAAATGGCTGGAGAGGTAGCCAAACATCCCTAGGGGTACAAGTTCATGTGTAAGTATTGCACTGGGATTTGTATTTCCCTGGCAGTAAGAATCTCTTCTTGGTCTGGGATGCTGTCACTAGGTGAACTAAACAATGCAAGAAACACAATCACCATCCTGAGAAGCTGCCTAATTGCATACTCACCTAATTGCATACTCTGGTGCTCACCTAACTCCGCACCCTGAGGAGCTGCCCAAAATTTCTAAAGAACAAAATATACGTAAGCAAAGTGCTCTTCGTTACCAGTCCTGACTTCAGACCAGTTCAGACCATAATAGAACAGTCTTTATGTTAAATTGATGCTTTTATATGCACATGCCCATGCATATGCACACATATAGCAAATACAAACATATACCTATGGAGAATATTTACCGTGTATGTATAAATGTTCTGTGAGCACACAATAGCTTCTAAGCTCATTGAACATCTCTGTGACCTAAATATGTGCACATTTCCCTCTTTCTCTGTCAGCTGCGTATGAGCTTACAATGGTCAGCTTTCAAGGGTGCCTGACAAAGAAATCTCTTTCCACAAAAGCACAAAGCGTGATGGTGAAGCATTTAAACAGGGGTTAGTGGCAGATGATGAGTCTTGGGGAAGGACTAAAAAGAATATTCAACAGCCCCAGATCAAAACAACGTCAACCCCGATGAGAATTTGTTAATAAACATGCTGTGCAGACTTTTCTGCTGAGTGGCAGAAGAGAGTTGTTGGCAGAGCTCTTAGCAATGAATTGTAATAGCTGAACCTTTGTCACCGGCAAGGGTTTTCAGCTGAACAGTCACCTTGAGACACTTTGGATCTATTGTGCCACTAAATACAAAAGTTTTCATGACTCAGGTGAAAACTTGAGTTACACCTCCAGGTTTGATATGTGAACAAATTCTGTATTCTGCTCAATTTTCTAAAGTCGTCATGAAAAATATTGCTTCTGTGCACAACGAATCTACCTTGAACTCGCTGTACTCTATCATATTTCTCTTGGCCCAGCAATGCTGGTAGTCATTTAGCTGTTGTCTATTCAAATGGAAGCACTTGGGAACGGTAAGTAGAAATGTGAATGGGAAAAACAATTTATCAAGGCTTTCTCCAGAGAACTGGCAAAAAACGGTGTCTCTGCATAGGTCAGAGGAGTGGGAATGACAAAGCAATAAATTAAAAAAACCCCAGACTTACAGGAGGAACCAGGCCAAAGTCTTGGAGAACCACAAAGGAATAGGGGAAAAGAGACTGAGACTGGTATTGTTCTGGAACAGAGTGGAGGAAAGTCTGATTTGGGTGTGCACACAGTGTGCCGAGAGCTGACTGGAAACAGGTGAAGAGAGGTTGTAACTCACAAGACAAGCCAGAGCTTGAGCAAAAGGTGCTTGTGGGAGGACTCTGCATCAAGTCCAGAAAGCAATGCGGAGCAGGGAAGAACCCACTCCAGAAGCTGACAGGAAGGAGGACACAGGCATTCACAACAGCCTTCTGGGAGGAGGCTGGCCCTCTCCTTTGCTGGTGCCTCTGCTGAGTGACCACTGAGCTGATGCAAAGAACAAGGTGCTCAGCCTTCATCTGTGAGCATACAGTGCTGGCAGAAGTAAACAACGCTACTCTGTTGCCACAGACCTTTGATCCTGGGTACTTTGCAGCAGCATTGGCTTTGGTCCTTCACTGCTTCAACTTGGTCCTGTGCAAGGTAGGTGAGCTCTGAATCAGGTGGTCTACATTACTATGGCCATGGTCGCCACTATGACACAAGATGTGATCTCTCTGGATATCCCTGGCAACAAAGTAGGACAAGCTGCTGGAGGTCTCAGTCAGGCTGGGGGGAAAGACTGGCACAGGAGAAGGACATAGAGAGAGGGATGCTCCTGTGGCCGTAGGAGAAAATGCTCCTATGATAACGTAGCCTTTACCAGAAGGAGTGGGGGTCAAGGCCCTCCTGCAGCTTCAGGTGCCTAAAGGGGTAGTGGATGAAGCCTCTGCCAGCTGTTTCAGACTCCTGTGGAGGTACAAGCCTGCCTCCAGCCCCATCTTCTGTCACGCAGTGCTGTGCTCTGCTGTGAGCTCTGCACTGCTGGACGCAGCATAACATTTCTCCTCATCCTCTCAGGTTATCAGTACAGACTACTTGCCAGTTCAGCTATTAACATGACTTCTGCGGATTTTAAACCATTTTCTCTGCCCTCTATCCCTGGAATTCTGGGCATGAATCTTCTCTTAAGCGCTTTCCTTTTTTCACGCCTCTGGTACTTTTTAGAGCTTTTTAACTGAGAGCATCCTCCCAAGCAATTTAATCCTGCAATCCCCACAGGGGCTGCCTCAGTTAGAAGCAGTGCTCCAGCAAAAGCCAGTCCCGCCCACCTCAGTGCAGATGCCTGCTTGCTCGCGTCGCGATCAAGACCGTGACACCAGCAGTCCAGACCCCGGCTCCTAATCACAAAGTGCCATTTGGCAGAGGTTGTTGCTCAGTGGTATCCTTTCCTCTGAAGGGATCTGAGAAAGGGTAATCTAGGAACTAACTTGCATTTTTCATTAATATGATTGTGTTTCTTTTAGATAAGAAAACGTAAGGCATTTGTTTATAATCTTACTTTCCCAAGTTTAACAAATAGTTGTTGTTTGGGTATTCTTTCTTATAGTTAATTTTAAACTTTGCAGTAGTTTGCTGTTGCGGATAGAATATGAATACCCTTAATGCCTAATAAACAGGAACTTTTCTCCCAGAGGTACACTTCTACAACTTATATTTTCTTGTTTCGAAGTGTCTTCGTACACTGGCTTAATTTGTTGCGCTGGCAAGTTGTTTTCATTTCTCTTCAAAGACAGAATTTTTCCTCTAGTGGACCTTCTGGGCATTTCAACACATGGCAAGAATAAAATAAAATAAAGTAAAATAAGATAAAATAAAATAAATCAGAAAGCCCATTGGTGACCTGCTTTTCCTTTGTTGAAAAAAAAGTCCTGAACAGTATAAGCAAATACTTTATCAGGGCATTTCAAAATTTTGAGCTGCAGCTGGAGATCTGCATGTGCATATTGCCTTAGTACTCTTTAATATTTGTTTTAAATTATAGATGTCTTGTATTTTAAATCTGAAATGTACATAGGTAAGATTCAATAGCTGAAACCACTACAGCCTGGCAGAGGAACTTTGACAAAAGTGTCCTATAGTCAACCAGCCCTGTGAGGACACAAGGCTATAACTTTTTAGGTGGCACTGTGCACAAATCCACAAATCGTTCAAGATGTTGCTATAAATTAGTGGTCATTCCTCTGCCTATGTCAGCAACCAAATTAGCCCAGCTCCTTTTAGATATTCAGATCTTGCCTAGATGTAGGTAAATAACCATGCAAGCACTTATACAAGCACACAGGATGCACAGAAACCTTTTCTTCTGTGTATTCTTATACTATGTGCTTATATCAGGAGAATCGCAGTAGTTTCAGGTTCAGAAGGAGAATCTGTGCTTTCATTTTATATCACCTATCACCATTTTGTTACATAGGATGAATTTCACCTTGCTTAAACTGAGGTGTCTGAAAATCTGACACCCAGCCCAGTTGGGACACCTATGGAGAGGCAGGAAGACTTCCAGATGATGTTTGATCCTGGCATACCTGTTTCGGGGTGGAATTACTGATTTGTACTTAGCAGAGTACGGCCAGATTCAGGTTATACACTGAACTCCCCATCACTGTAATTCAGCAAGGCAAAACTTGGAGCCTTTGGAGTCTCCCTCACTTCTGAAAAAGCATTAGCCCAGCTTCTCACCTATATATGTGTCCATACACACATAGCAAAATATAGAAGGACAATTCATGTCTTCTTTTTATTTGTAGTGGGTCTGGAATAAGAGAAATGGCAAAAAAAGTCGTTAAAGTCTGAAAGAGTAGAAGAGGAAAAGCTTTAGAAATGCATCCGGAGGAGTGTGGCCAGCAGGTCAAAGGAGGTGATCCTCCCCCTCTACTCTGCCCTGGTCAGGCCTCACCTGGAGTATTGTGTCCAGTTCTGGGCTCCCTGGTATAAAAAGGACAGGGATCTCCTGGAGAGAGTCCAGAGAAGGGCTACGAAGATGATTAAGGGCCTGGAGCATCTCCCCTATGAGGAAAGGCTGAGTGAGCTGGGACTGTTCAGCCTTGAGAAGAGAAGGCTAAGGGGGCACCTAATTAATGTTTATAAATATCTTAAGCAGGAGATGCAGGGGGAATCAGCCAGCCCCTTTTCAGTGGTCTGTGGGGACAGGACAAGGGGCAATGGCTGCAAGTTGGAGCACAGGAAGTTCCGCACCAACATGCGGAAAAACTTTTTCACAGTGAGGGTGACAGAGCCCTGGCACAGGCTGCCCAAGGAGGTGGTGGAGTCTCCTTCTCTGGAGATATTCAGGATCCGTCTGGATGCCTATCTCAGTGAAATGTCCTAGGGAGCTGCTTTGGCAGGGGGTTGGACCCGATGATCTCTCGAGGTCTCTTCCAACCCCTACAATTCTATGATTCTATGAAGGCTTCATACATGTGACCATGTTCATGCCTCAGGCTAGCAGGCCTACTGTTCCAGGTTTTAAGTACACAACTCATACCTGCCAACTTTAAATAAGGGTAATCTAAAGAAAATGAAACTATTTCTCAAAGAACGAGATAATCCAGTTTATCTTGTCTTGGCTGACAGGTTGTTTGTTGGGTTTTTTTCCTTGTATTTGACACTGAAATAAGCAGTTAGGACTGAATGACCAATTGACCAAAATGATCACTACTGGAGTGAAGATGCTTTTTTTTTTTTTTTTCTTTCTTTTCCCATCTTACCTTTGCCAGGTCAGGAAGCCATAGGAACAGATATGACTCTGTGATCAAAAGGCTATGACTTAGCAAGGCAGCAGTCATACAATATGCTACGTCTTTATTGAAGGCTCTGGTGTCCTGATGAACCAGGGCTGGAGGTGATCTTTAGCAAGGACTTCTGGGAAGCTGAAAAGCAGCATTTCATTTCTAATGTCTGGAACAATAAAGTGGAAACCCTCTTTCTCAATCAGTTGACTCTGAAATAAAGAGAGCAAAATCTTCTTCTAGATGGGATCTGAGCTGCTCTGAGCTGGGAACATCAGATGTTCCCAAAGTAAGTGAAATGAGTGAGGAAGCATTTATGACCTGTACTATATATGTTTTTTCTATCTAATTTCCAGACAAGCTAAACTGTGAAGAAATTGAGGGATGTAAGAATGATGTCTGAATGAATGCTCATAAGGAAGTCCCAAAAGCTCAAAAGGTTGATGCTTTTAAGCTGATTTGCAATAGCTTCCTTCCATCACTTCTGGGTATCTGAGTTGAGAATAGGAAACTCTTGTTGGCATTTGCTATGGACAAATTATTGCAGTCCAGTTAACATGTAGAGACTTTAAGTGTATCATACAGATGAACTTTAAGACACTTAGTGGGAACAGTTTGAATTAGTTACTCTGTCTAGAAATTCCACTCATAAACAGCTCCCACATTAAGACTCCAGCTCAGTCACAGGAGTTGGGAAAGTTTGGCCAGGATGCCCACCATGACTACAGCACAGCGTATGTGTCAGCAGTTGCCTCTCTCAGATCTCTCCTTCATACCTCAGAGTGCTTTGGTTTTTGTAAGAAGGACATCAGTAAGGTTATTGAGCTGGACCACCAGGAAACTTGACCCTCAGAGTGTGCTGCAGCCTGCACTGCTTACTCAAGATGCATTGTAGAAGGACCAGATGACTGCTCTCTTACGTACCGAGTAATGCATGTTTCTGTTTCCTCTACTTTCCCCTCTTTGGTGCTTCTTCACATTTGGGGCAAACATTTAAAAGTATTTGCTACCTTACTTATGGGGCTGACCTGGAGCCTTTGTGAGTGCAAAGAAGTTACTGATAGCATGAAGTAGGCACTTAAAGTTTTGCCTGGCTCCCAAAGAATTTAGTATGCTTAGAATTGGTATACTCTCCATGTTTCCTTCATATAAACAACAGAAGGGCAATTCAACAAAAAACCACCCCCTTTTTCAGTCAGTTTTTTTATTACAGAACAGTAAAGGTGACAAGGAAAAAAAAAATGAAGGGAAGCAGTAAAGCTGAAACAGGCTATAAATTATAGTGGGTGTATATTCTGTTCTTCTAAATAGTCATATGGCTGGAAGGGATTCCAGGTGGTCAGCTAATCCATTCTCATGTCCTGACAGGGTGAATTATATACCATGTCATACCTGACAAGAATTTGTCTAACCTGTCTTTAAAAGTTTCAGTGATGGGGTCTCTTTGAAAGTTGTCCAGGCATCCAATCTGATCCTTCTGTACTGTTCTCTTGTTTTCTTATCTTACTCACCAACCGCTCAGGTAAGACTTATGACTGAAGTTACTTGCGTATTTGAAGGCTATTAATCTTAAACATAATTTTGTGGAAACCTACTTGCCTGAATTCATTCAACTACTCACATTTCCTAGACCTCTTTTGGACATGCATTTAGCCAACATCATTCCTGAACCTCTAGATTTTGCATTGGAATGGAAAAAAAAATACAACTCACAAATTACATTCCTCTGCAATCCATTTACACTATTATTTCACAATTTTTTAATCAGCACTGTGAATCCTATACAGAGAGTATTTTATTCTCATTTCTTTCTGATAGTCAATAACTAGGATTAAAATATATTTTCCAGCTGCAGTTCTATACCTTGTGCATAGATACACGTTGCATTTTGGTAAATCAGAACATTTTTCTAGCCTCATGGTTGCAGTATTTGATGTCAAAAGGAGATACATTTGAAATATCTCTTGGATTTTCTTATTTCAAGGTGGTCTCAACACTTTTGAAATTTTAAAACTAGACTGGTCAAAACACTTAGAAATACCCTACGGGGACTGTTCTTAAACTGTCAGTGTGGGTGGGCGAGCTGGGTGGATGGGTAATTTTCAATGCCTAATTGCCTAGAGTCTATGAAATGCAGCACACTGCATCGGTTCATTACAATATCAGCGTGTGCCATTGTCTCAATGACCATTATTATGTTTTCCTGAGAGAAACAGGTTCCACTTAACGGTGGATTTTAATTTATTTCTTTAAGCTCTCTTAAACAATAGAAGGGAAAGAAAAGGAGGAAAGTAACCAAGTGCCTGTGTAACACAGCCGTTCTGCTGGAGGTATGCAGAAGATATGAAAGGCAAGCAGCTAATCTCATTTGCAACATACCCGAAGAAGAATGCTTCACATCAGAAGTTAAACACTATAATTACTGCAGACCTATTGCTTCACAAATAACGCAGGCTTTTATGCATCAGAGATTTTGCTTGGGAAGAGGAAAACTGAAATAAAATAAAGTGGAAGCAGAAAGATTAAAGCAGCATATGACGGCTGCTATAGAGCCTGGCAAAATCTGCAGCGCAGCAGGTCCCTCTGTGTCTGCTATGCCATACTCTGTCAAAAGCAGCTCCCAAATGTGGTGAAGGAAACGTTAGCATTTCTAATCTTGGAAACATTCAACGGTGCCATCTCAGTTTCATCAAAAGCCTGTAATAAAAAGTGTGCAGAATGCTTTCTCTTGTGAGAGCTTGGCGAAACACAGATGTTGTTGCTCTATATTTTTCCCAGAGACCCTCACTGACTCCTTCCACAGAGAGCCTGGGCTTCCCATAACCCCATTGCTGCCTCCAACAGCAGCCTGCCATTTCCATCAACATTTTGCTCCGCAGAATTGCTGACATCGGATAACACTCTGCTTTTTTGCACATTAAACTGGTTAAAACTAAAGCAGTAGTAATGCATCAGTGCTATTGCCAGGGAAGGAAACGGGTGCTGTTCACGTGCATCCTAAGATATGAGAAAAAATGCCCAAACATCTGAAGGCTGTTTCAGAACTTCCTTACAGACATGTAAAAAAGCACAACCTAAAAGGCAAGGAAATTGCACTAATCGATATTCACCTTATGCCCATGAAAGAGCGATTTGGATCCATGCTGACTTTATCAAAAGCTCCCTTTCTTGCTCATGTACTTTTCAATAGCAGGCTTATTCTTCCTCTCTCTTGAGACTGGAATAGCCAATTAAGGTTTTTAAACATTTATGGATTTTTCCAGTAATCTGCAGAGTGAATATTAATCATCTTCTATATTTTACAGTGCTGCTTCATGAAAGTCAGCATTTTTAGCTATTATGTTCTGTGACATCCTTTGGTTTTTCTTGAAATCTGATTTTTTCATCTCTATTGAAGTATTATTTTTTTTCTTAATTTAAATAGTTTTCTCCTTCAAAATATTTTGCATATGAATATTGATAAAATGCAATGATTCCTGTTGAACGGCACTTTCCAATACTATCATGCATGCAATCACACAGATTCTGTGTATCTAAGCAAGCCATTAATGTGCCTAGTTATTCATTTAGAAGAGCAACCACTGCTTACACACTGTGTTTTGAAAGGTAGTTATGCAAAGCAGTCTTTGTACCTTCAAAAACCTTCTTCCACTTGTATCTGACCTCTCAGAATGTAACACTTAAGTGGCAAGATGTATTAAGATGTATTGTTGCATTTGGGTAGTTTTAATGAAGAATTTAAAACCCTGACATAATGGTTGTCAGCACTGATTGGAGCTCTCATGGCTATCATGGTGACCAGTGGATTCTTGGGGCAGACATTACTTCCCACAAGTGAAACAAATGCGACCTGTCAAAGGAAAGGACTACATTCAGGAAGCTAAGCAGCAGACACTCTTAGACTTGTTAAAAACTGGTGTCTGTTCTGTTAGGGGAATTTGGAGTTAGAAACTCTAAATATATTGTGATGAAACACATCACTCCGGTTCCGACAGCCCAGGAGCAGCAAGGCTGCTGCCACTCTGTCCCCAGGCCCAGCCGCTAGCGAGGCAGTGAATGTGTTCCCAGGAGGCACCCCCACACAGAGCACGCGCAGGCACCATGCCCCTATGTGACGCACATGGACAGACAGGCAGCTGGCCGTGTGGGTCACAGGCACTCAGGCATTCACAAACTACAGGCTGTACCGGTGGCTTTGTCCTGCTGTCCTCTCTGGCTGGGTAGGACAGAGGTCTACTAGTAGAAGGATGTACACAAGGTGGATCCATCCAGCAGCTGGACTCAGTCTCCCCAGCTGCTGGCACCTGGATGGATGAGCTCCCGAGGCTGCAGCCCCACTCCAGTTGTTGGCACCTGTTTCCTGGACACACACACATGGTGAAGAGCACCTTACTGGAACGAAGTTGAAGGTGGACTTTAATAAGTAGACAGGCAGACTGTGATGTCCCTTAGTCCCATAGGTAATACACAGAGCTGCTCCCAATGACTCAGTTTCCCACCTGAACACTGGGGACGAGGGTCTAGTGGGGAAGCCCTGGGAGGGTGCCCTTCCCTTTGGCTCTTCGGTTTGGGTCTTCCCCTACCTACTGTTGTGCCCCTTTGCTCCTCTGGGCTTCGATGGGTTGATGGCTCCTGGCATGGGCCTGGCAGTGGCTGGGCAGGGTTTTATTTGGGCTCCCCTCCTCCAGTGCCTCTTGAGACCCTTTGTGGGAGTGTAGATGAGCTAACATGTTCAGTTTGTCTTGTAACTTCAGTGACCAAAAATTCAGTAACGCTGAGAAAAATAGGTCAGCTGCAAGACGATAAAAGAGATGGCCCATCCTAATAACTTGACTTCTGAAACATATCTGATATCCTATGTACTTTTGTTTCAGTGATAGATGATACCTATGGCCATTGTATTACTGCTATAATTTGCATATTGGGATGCTTTATCTCCTGTCTTTCAAAAGGCATGCTCATCATGACAGAAAAGTGTTTTTTTTCTGTATTTCTTTGAAAGAGTACAGGATGACAACATCTCTTGAATAACTTTGGGTAGATCATAGATAATTTCATCACCAAAATTACATCAGTTATCATCCTGTCTACATTTTTTTAGTTTTGGGGGCGAGTAACTGAGGAGATGTGATGATGGTGTGTCAATGTGTGCAAAGGCAATTTCTGATTCCTAAACACTTCATAAAAGTAATGTTCCTCCACGTAACTTCACAGTGTCATTTTTGCCTCCTCCATTATACTTTCTCCAACTCATTTTACCTGCAAACAATGTGAAGTGGAAAAAATTCAAGCATCCACTGTGTAATTTCAAAGCAATGTCAGTAGGTTAGCAGATTCAGGCTAAGACGAGACCCTTAGCATACATTCATGCAACTCCACTGATTCTTCTATAGGCAGGAGAAGTAACATGAGCAGAACTTGGCCCACAGCGCGACCGACATTTCACACAGCGGTGGTGCCACATCGCCCACTTCCATCCCCAGCAGTATTTCAGCCTAGCTTCTGAGCACCAAACTCACTTTCCAGCATCCCTGCACAGTTGTGGTGTGAGAGAACCTGGTGAAAACCTCCTTCATGTTTGAAGATTTTAACAGAGTTTCCTAAGGGTTTCTGAGAGACATCTATCCTGAATTGCAAAGTAGTGTTAAAAAAAATGGGTAAGACATGTTGTCAAGCACCTGAAATGTGACCTTTCCTACCCTGCCCCAGAGCAGCTCACATTAGTTCTCAATCAACGTTGGGTCTAGCAGGTGTGCAAATGCTTCGTAGAACAGCAGGCTCTAAGTCATGATATATTTACCTACATAACATGCTGAAAGTATTCCCAGGTGCAGTGGTAGTGCAGCATGAACTTGTAATTGAGGTCCTCCAGCATAAATGAAGTCATAGTTTTAAAAAATAAAGCTAGATTTAGGATAATTTGCAGAGTTTATGGAGATTATGCTAACAAAACAGCAGTCCCAAAGTTGAGAGTATTTCAGCATATATATATAAAGAGAAGTGAGCTTTTGCAGTTTGTCATGACTAGTGCCCAGAACAAATCCCCCTTTCTTCTAATACAGATAGCCTTAACTGATTCTCTGCAAAATGCACTTGTAGCTGGTTTATATTGACAGCAGTTCTAATTTGCTCCTTTTGAAAAAGAAATGGGGAAAAAAACCCAGACAGAATATAATGGAATTGCTTGAGCTGGAAGCTAGACTCGATACCAAGGCTTTCACTGGAGAATATAAAATGGAATTTTTCAACTGATAAGGAACTTGATCTTATCTCTTATCTTCAAAGGAAATACCTCTAGCAAGTTGTCATTTGCTACCAAGCTGAGAGGCATGGATGCAAGAAACAGACCTGAGGGAAGCATACTGACTAGTGAGTTACCAACACCTACACGTTGCAGCATTTAGATTTTTTTTTTTGGAAGCTTCTCACCCAGATACTATCCAGCCCCATCTGTGCTCAGCTTGAGAGCTCTGCTGTAGCCAGAGCTCAACACTGCAGGCCAAATTGGAGATGCATGAATTGATCAAAATTTCCTCTAATCCTACCTCAAGAATAAGTGACTGGAATGAATTCCATCAAATCTATGCATTTGCAGCAGTGCCCCTGCTGCACTCAAGCTGATTGACTTACTGCAATTGACTTACTTTACGAAGTATACTGCACTATCAATGCATGAGTTCTTCACCGTAGCACATTACAATCAAAATTCCTACAGATCTACACCTGCTATTATTTGAATCGCTCACTGCAACTCCTCCACTGAACATAACACTTCATTACAATGGATGCTTAGCAAGAAAATCGAATCAGAGAGGACAAAGTGATAAAATTTCAAGAAAATGAGAGCACATAATCAAAGAAAAAAAAGTCTATGAAGATTTGAGATCCCACTTTTATCCTTACAATATTGAATCATTCTTTTCTAGAAAGTAGGAGGGAATCTGAATGACTAAGAAGGCTAAATGCAAGTTTGCAATGCTGAAATACACACTAATGAGTGAAAGAAATCATGACTACTTAAAAATCATGATTGAGCCTCCCAGCAAATTCAGCATGTCTAGGATTTCATCCCAAGTGACAAAAAGTGTCCAAAAAAGAATTCCAAATAAGTTAAATAGATTTTCTTACTCATAACTTGAACCACTATGTAAATCATACCTTGCCTCTAGAGAAGGAGAATAGATTAAAAATTATGATAGAAACCTACTGTATTTTTCAAGGCTACACAGAGTAAAATGTCTCTAGGGTGCCTATTCAGTAATCCAGCTCCATGAAGTCTTCTGCATCTATGGGTAGCACAGTCCTGTGACTCAACCGGTACTTTTGATTTTTCCTAAGGTATGGGCCTTAGTGGCTACTGGGGCATTGTGGAACTTCATGAGGACTACCTCTCAAGCCTGTCAAGGTCCTCCTGGATGGCATCCCTTCCCTCCAGCATGTTGACCTCACCACACAGCTTGGCGTCAGTAAACTTGCTAAGGGTGCACTCAATTGCTGAGGGTGGACTCAGTTCTTCAGTTAGTCAATATATTACCTTACCTTGGCTTGTCTTGGGCATCCTGATCTTGGAAGAGACTTCTGAAAGTCCTACAGCTATGGAATTTATTTAGTTTAAAACTAAATGACGTTTTCAATGGTACATAAATACTTCAATAATAACAACCATGTTTATACTCTTTTTTCATAGTTTAATTTTTTTATTTTTCATTTACTTATTTGGTTGATTTATGAAAAAAAACCAAACCAACAAACCAAAACCAAACAGAAAACCCCAAACAAAACATCTTTAGTGAGATCTGAATTCTTTAAATACCTACTTTTGGTGCTTTCCTTACAACCTCTAGCAGAGAGATGCATGGCTGTGTAATACCCCATCAATATGCTTCTTTCTGTGCTTATATCCATCCTCTTCTTTTACAAAACCATTTGTATTCCTAGATATATAATAGGAACATATCAGTTTCTTGATATCTTTGTCACTATTGCATTTCCATGCCACTTTCATTGCAGACTGTTCTTGAAGACCCAAGGTCCAGAATCACTTTTTGCCTGTATTATAACTCTTAGGCAGAAAGGACTAAAGCTCAAGATTCAGTATATTAAGAAAAACATTTTATTCTGCTCTGGATATCAAATACAAACAACAGAGTATGTCAGACTCTTTCTTGATTACTAAATATAAACTCTTTCTATATCATATACAAACTGCTCTATATCTCAACCCTTTCCAACTCTCTTCCTATAGGCAATCTGTATGGCATTGTTTTTCACAGCTCAAATTACAGGCATTTTTGTCTCAATAATGTTTAAGTAATCAATTTGAAATCTGGAATACTTCTCAGTTTTTAGTATAAATCTCTCTCCAGGAGATAGAATTACTGACGTTATACTGAGGGAAAAAAAAAAAAAAAAGGAAAAATCTCTGTTGTGTTTGTATTCAGTAAAATCTTTGCTACATTCATTTCCTCCCAGCCCTGCCCTGTATTTTTAAAGTACTCGTGGGTGGATCAAATACTTGACATCTGAATTGTTTAAACTTTGCCATGAAAAAAAGTTATATTATTACTTGAACAAATATACTTTGTGACTTGGCAATAAAAAAGGCTATAACTGAGATCCATGAATTGCTAAACATCATTTGAATTATGCATGCAAACTTTATGGAACAGCCTATCAACTGATCATCCCCTTTTTGTCATTTGATGCGTATTAATTTTATGGTCTACTGCTTCATCTGCCATTTCATTAGAATGTTTACTGCTTTTTAAGGTATATTGCTTCACAACAGAAATAAAAAACTGTTGTAAAATGCACATATTCTTTTCCCCTTCAGCATTGTAACCTGTGTAAAATTTATTTCCTTCAAAATTAAATACAAGAAGATAATGACTACAGTGCTGTAACTTTTGTGATTATGCAGGTATATTGTTTTCCTCTGAGTTTTTAAAAATTAATTTAAAAATCAACAATGGACAAAAATCCAGGACCTTCAATCTTAAGTCATGTTCTGAATATTATTTTTTTTTAAACATGAGAGGTAATGGAAAAGTTGGTAACCAACAGAATTGACTTGAGCCAGGCAATACATAGACAAATTAAATAAATATTTCACTCAGAGCTCCTGGATTTTTTAGGCTTAAAGGAGAATTAAATTAGATATGTGGAACCCATATATATATATAGACATACCCTACCCAAACAAAGTCCACCCCCAATTCATCCTCAGACTAGTTTAAAATATCTGCAGTTTTCAAAGCAATATTGCAAGAAACGAGTAATTTTGCTTTGTGCCAAAAAATCTTATTTCTTTTAATATGGTGCTGGTTGTGTAGTCCTATTTTCAGGACTTTTTCTAAGCATGAGAGTTGCCAACACTAGTAGGATCATTTGGATTGGGAGTGTACTTTTGAAATGAGTTTTCCAGTCACTTCCTTTTGCCATGCCTTGGCTCACGCTGTCAACAGGTCTTGAAGAGCATGACCTGAATTTCCTTCAGATGAAACTAAGCTGGGACATGAGCTCCAATGGCTTGCAGGCATCCAGTTCACAGGACTAGGCTAGACTTAGTCCAAAGCAAATAACTTTAAGGCCTATAATGTGAATCATAGGCCTACAGCACTGTTTTACTCTATGGGTCCTGCTGTACTGCTCTATTTCTACTGTAGGCTTAGAATTTGACCCCACAATGCCAGCTTCTACCACAAGCAGGCCCTCATTCTCTCCTGAGACACTCTTGTCAGCTATCTCCAACAATAATCCTAGAGAGCTGGTGGAGAAAACCAAACCAAACCAAAACTGGCAGTAGTTGATTAGGTTAATGCTTTATTAAATCTGTTTTGGAAAAGCCAGTGTTTTGTGTACTCATTGGTAGAGATTATTTCCTCTTTCAGGTCTGATTTTGATGCTATACCACAGAAATGGAAAATGAAAGATTCTCTGGCCTTTGTTATGCCCATTTTGTGAGAAAGGGAAGACACTCTTTGCTCCTCTCTTTCCCTATTGCCTTCTCAGAGTGCAAGCACTTAACAGTCCTTGCAGTTGATACCTTGAATAATTTTCACACTGTCATGGTTCACCTGCTCAAAGAACTTGCAAATTTGCTCCTTTAGAGTAGGCATGACCTCCTCCGTTTTGTTATCTCCTTAGGCTGACGCATGGAAGCTGACACTTCCAACTAACAAACCTACACATCCACAGGGAAATGCAATTACAAAGGCTGCATAAAGAGATGACATCTACATTTGCATGATTGCCATAAGAAATAAAAAGAGATAACTATCAGCTACAGAAAATACATAAATAAGGCATGTAACCTGGAAAGCTGAGATATCTTGGGGAAAGGAGGGAAGGGAACACAGCTTTTGGTAATTGAGCATCACCAGTTCTGGAGTTGCAGGGCAGGCATGAATGTGGACCTATTAGTGATCATGTGCAGGTCACTCCGCACTGGCCATGGTGGCTGGGTGACAGTGATTCCCTCCCCAGCAGGTCCACTGAAGATCAGACAGGCTCCCAGACCAACAGAAAGATACTTTTGCATGGACACTGAGGGTAATGGTCCTAGAAAAAATAAATAAATAGATAAAATCCTTTTGAAAACTGTTTTGTTTTTATAGCTATGCATAAAACAAGTAGTTCCCTGTACTGCATACACTCCTCTTAGAATGTTAGGTGTAGTCCTGTAAGGGAAAGAGGATATGCTGCTGCCATCAAAAGATAGAGAAACGAAGAACACCTTGTTAAACACAATCACTACCATCAGAGGAAATTTGTGGCATATTGCTGTCAGGGTTTAAACCAATAAGAACATGCTTGAGCAAAGCCATGATGGAGTTTTACTTTTTATTTTGTTTTCTCATGTGGTATTTCATGACTGCTGTTTCTCTCACCTCAGTGAAACACTACATTTCGTGGAAGTGTGCATTTGTCTTTCTGGTTGAAATATTAGGCAACATGAATTGCAGTCTGTTTCAGAAAAACAAGCAAACCAATGATTTCAGAGCATTTTTAAAAAATGTAATACTTTCTATTATTGAAATAAAACTTGTATTTTTAATTTGTAAATGGGTAAGGTGCCTGTATTTCCTGTTGTGAGGAAAAATCTTCTTGAAATGTTCCTTTTTATTCTGATAATGTTAATGCAAATGTAAACCACGAAAGGCACGCAAGACAGTGAATCAAGCTGCATACCTAAATTAGGAACACTTCATCTTTAATTCTGTATCCTATCGTAAATTTCTCAGATGATCAAACACAACATGAAATATTTCTGTCATGGCTGCTTCTAATACAGGGAAATGCCTCAAATGCAGTTCATTAGATGAGTATCCTATGGAGTACTTTAAAAATAATATGGGGAAAACCTAAGTTTGAAATTTCAATCCGTTATTCTAGGATGAACATTTATACTTTTATACTTACGTTTACTTTTTATAGATGCAAATATGCAATGTATGTATGTAAATATAGATGTATTAAAATGAATTTATATAAAGTTATGCATTTGCATATATTTACATTTATACTATATTCTTGCAGTTACTTTTTATTCTGGAATTGGTTTAGACTCTAATATCATATAAATAGTAACTGGCAGGAATAGTAAAGTAGCTGAGCTGCTTCTTTTGTCCCTTGCAGCCCTGACCACATGCTGCTCCGCTGTGACGGGAAGGCCTGGCCCCTTGCAGCAGTATAGCTGCAGCACGTCCCATGCGCCTCTTAATTGCTGAGGATATGCCAGGCCCTGCCCACTTACTCTTCTTATGGTCTGAGAACTTCACTTAAGCTGCTGTGAAAATTTGGCTTTGATTTCTTACTGAAGCATCATATGTATTTTAGCTCTGTGGAATGGTGGTGCAGGATAGTCACTGACTCTTACTCTGCAAGTAAAACTAGAACAAAATCTTAACCTCTGGTTTTGGGAAACTAAAGCCATGAACTTTGTGCATCCGTATCTCAAATTTTGCTTGTTGTTTTGCTCTGGATAAAGGAGCTACCTTAGAGAGCCTTCTGGGTCCCACAAAAAAGCTGACTGTATACATGTGGTTATCATTTTAGTTTACCTGATGGGTAGAACAGCATGGCTTTACGACACAATTTCACCAAGCAATTCTGGCAAGGATCTGTCAAATGGCACCTCCCTGCAGACACACTGCTGAGGAGCAGGGTACTTTCGTGTATGGGTGCATGGGAATGGGTTAGAGGAGGCAGTTGGAGGATGCCTTTGAAATCTATTTCTAAATAGACTCATTCTTGTTTGGCATCAATTTATTATCATTATCAAAGCCTCCCTGCCTATGAGACACTGTGCTCTCAAGCCCCAGATCTAAATTCCATTGTCTCACCACATTTCAAACACTAATATACGGCTAAGCCACATTTAAGACACTGATTTTCTTGTAGGCTATCTGCATCCAACTGAGAAAGTACGATGGTCTTTGCTGCACTTGTAGTAAAGAACACAAAAATGCATTAAGAAGGTGGAAGGGGAGAGAACAGATCACTGCTTTTGGGAAGCACAATTAAACAGATTTTCTTCTGCTTTGGCATGGCAGATGTGAAATGCTAGACTGGTAAAAACAGGAGATTTTGTACCTTAGAGAGTGCTTTGAAAATTGAGCAGGTGAAAGAGTCAATGGGATGCTGCTAAGTTATTGGAATGTGGGGCAAGAAGCGGGAGGATTCACAGTATCCATGTTTGACTGTACTTGTAGGCCCTGTAAGTCTGATTCTGAAATGAAAAAACAAACAAACAAACAAACAAATATCCTGAAACATGAAATTTACTGGGGACTGACAAGAAATACTCATTAGCTTATGGAAATGAGAATTTTGCAAACACATGGGAGCAACCGCAGCAGTAAATGGCATAATTAAATGGATTGTTTATCTATCACATCATCTCCTGTTCACCTTCAACATTTTTAGATGGCTTACTACAGCAATATATAAGAGTTCCGTATGCTCAGAAGGATACAAGACGTCTCTTTGACTTTTTAATCTTAGGACTTCAAGTTGTGCTTTAGTCTCAACAGTAGTATTCAGGTGCTATTATTTGTCAAGCCTCAATAAAATATTTGCCTCATCACAGGTAACTCTCCAGATTTTATGCTTATTACTGGCTTTAATCTGTTTTGGAGGTAGGGTAGGCAGGACAATTTTTTCTTGGTATTAGCTTCCTAAATCCTCGTTAGATTTTTTTGTTGTTGTTGTCCATTTTGTTTGGGTTTTTTTTTTTTTTATTTGATAAATTATTCTCATGATTTTTTACAGATTTTCTAAGAAAGAGTTACTGCAAATTATTACAAGTTATTTTATTGTCTCCCTTATCATTTTGTTAGGGTAGCTGAATACTTTTATTACTTTACCTCAAAGCCTTCCTGTTTATACTATTAAGCTCTCCTTCTCCTGAGTTAATTTTGTTTCCATATCTGCTTTTTACGTCTATAATCTTTATATTTAAAAAAAACCCCAAACAAATCAAAACCAAGAAGCATTTTTAGAATGCAGTAAGCAAGCACTTCAGAGACTTGATAGAAAATGTCAAAGTGTAACAGAAACTTAAAAATAGCTTCCCATTTAGAAGGGAAGAGAAACAACCCAACCTACAGCAGCCACACAGGGCAATGA
Source organism: Hypotaenidia okinawae (assembly GCA_027925045.1). Lineage (NCBI taxonomy): Eukaryota > Metazoa > Chordata > Aves > Gruiformes > Rallidae > Hypotaenidia > Hypotaenidia okinawae. The sequence continues at coordinate 127,035,093 of BSDF01000001.1, forward strand.
TTTTGCTGGCTGCTAGATTTAAAAGACACCCGTGAGAAAAACACAGTAGGAAAATCCCTGTCAGAAGACAAAACCATAATGAAACATTTAGCAATACCCGCAGGGAAAACTAATAAAAGAGACTTTACTGGGACAGAGACAATCTAAGTTTAACAAATTGAAAAATTTGAGATGATTATGTCACTTTGCTTCAAGGTGTTATTATGATTATATGGTGATAAATATCTAGCTTATTTAAACAACTTTTTGTACTTAAAATTTAGTAGCATTGTAAGTTTCCTGCTTTAGTATGAAACTTTCGTTCAAATACAGAACATATCACATTCTTTATCTACTTCACAATATGCTCCAAAAACACCTACTTAAATACTGTATTTACTCAAATACATTAGAAAAGCAGATTTATTTTCTGAAACACAGACTCATAAAAGACTATTAAAAAACCCTAGCAAAATAGTTTACTCCCTTTTAATTAGTTAAAATTCCATTATTAATTTTATATATACATGTAAGCAAAATTTGCTATAATTAAGTAACTTAAAGACCTGATTTCATCAATCTCAGCCATGATTCTGGGGATTTACACACATGAGTCTAAAAATTTTGTAGCATGTTTGAAGAAATATTGTGATGAAAAAGGGACTTAAATAGAACTGAATCTTGCCAAATTATGCTTAACTTTTTTCCCGCTAACAAGAGAATTGTAAAAAAAATTTTAAAAAATTAACTTTTCTTCCTTCGCCTGAACTTTGAACTTTTGTTCCTGAGTATTTCACTATTTGTTAATTATGATTGCATTGTTTTTATTGACTGTAGCACACAACAGTTTTTCATTTCCTATTCCTTCCTGTGTCCTGGCAATGGTAGCCCCTCTAAATTGTAATTTTTATAGGTCCATTAAACTTTGGCAAATATTACTTTCAAATACCTAATGTTCTGGAGAAAACATGTAAATAGCCTGCACTGTATGTATTATTATCATAACAAGACTTTGATTTGCCAGGTGACCTTACAAGATTTTGTTTTCTCATACCTTAAATAAAAAAAAAAAAAAAAAGGAAAGCTACATACAATGTAAATTTATTATAGTTTGAAAAATATATAAATTACAGCTTACTAAGTGATCCAGAGAGACTGCTGGGTAGGCATAGGTCATTTTACAATAAAGAAAGAAGCTTAATAATAAGTAATAATAGGGGGAAGGACTGTTTCTATGGCCCTGTGCCTTTTTAATTTCATCTTCAATGCCTTATACACATCTTCTTAGTGCCTTCAAAATGTCTTTGTTGCTGGCAAGGGTTCATGCTACTTTCCGATTCAGAGTGGCCTGGTGTCTATCCCGTGGACAGCAATCAGCTTATGAAACTGTGCCCTTTAACCCTCAGGTAGTTTAGGTGGCACCTAAAAATATCCAGGGAATAACTATCCATCGCTTGGGTGGTGCCTACAAACTGTTTTCTGAACAGCCTCCTTTCCTGAGCTCTGGTAGTACAGGGTCGGGTTAAATGATGCGCCACTGTATCCGAATGAGAAGAAAGGATGGTCATCATGTGAATCTGGATGTGTTCCTAAAAATATTTGTACCAGTTGTAGTTCCTAAAAATAGCATCTAGTACGTACTGAGTGTAGGTAATTACCGAGGAATAGCATCGACTTGTATAAATGCACTGTAAGCATTGTAAAATACAAATAGTTGTTGATTCAGTCCTGCACATCTATATGTTACCAGTGCAAGGAGGGCCAAATCCTAATGCTGTTGAAGCCAAATAGCTGTTTTGACTTTGCTCCCTCATGGCCAACAGTTAGGCTCCCTATTTCCTTTAGGAATGCAGCTGCATTCCTGCCTGGAACCAAAGCACAGATTTTCAGTTTAATGTCGAGATAAAATTTCAGAAAGAACAGGCATTCATCCACCCACACATCACAAACACCCCCTCAAAACTCCTGTATATTAAGCGTGATGGCGGTGTCATTTATTTTGGGATAATGAATAATATTTTATAGAGGGAGATTTTCTGCTGTAAAAATAGAATTCTAATAATGACAGAGGAATGGAAGTAAGAATTGATGACTAGTCAGGAACATATTTGGGTGTGGTGAAAAGATATTCAACTACCATTTATTTCAAGGTTAAACTATCAAATGCTCAAATATGACTGCAACTGACTCAACAGCATTATAGATGAATAGACACTATGCCATCAGAATACATTATGTATCTACAGAGGCAGCCCAGGAGGAATGATGCTGATAAACATGCTCAGATAAGAGAAGTGACAGGAAGACTAAAAATAAAGGTTTACAACAATGTAAAAGTGCATTTTTCTAAATATTTTATTGAAAGATGCCATACTGTATCTTCCAGCATAAAAGATTATATAAAATTCATGGATTTTAGGTTCCACTTCTTGTTCTGACAAAGGATCTAGCTAAATTGCAGCATGAAGCAAGTATTTCAGGACAGAAATCAGGCCTCAGAGCAGCTTAAATTGTCCTGCAACACTTAGTGTGATTCTTCTCACTCTTCTCCCACTCTTCCACTCATTCCCAGAGAGGATCAAGAGAAGGCTGTGCCAGGCGATTTTAGTTGACGGTAGGCAGCTTCCATACGCTCAGGCTTTCTTTCCATCCAAGCTTCCCTGAATGACACCTTGTGCTGCAAAGGCTCAAAAGGGGCAGAATCAACTTCTAATCGTTCATGTTTTCTGAGGATAATTCCATAATGTTGTCTCTTGTCTGATAAAGAGTATAAAATGAAACATTTATGGGTAACTTCTGGCTAGCATTAGCTTGTCTGAAAAGTGCAGCAGGAGGAATGCGAACTCTGTAGATTTTCTACAATATGTTTTCCATTTATTTTCTCTTCTTCAACACTTTAGCCTCTCATAGTTAGTTGAAGCAAATTTGACATAAACCAAAGTGGTACTGCAGTTAATTTGATCGAAAAAAATATTGAAAATGGGTCAGAGGAAAGGTATTAGACAGATGAGAATGATCAAAGTAAAATGACCGGAATGTCAGTGAATGTATATACTCATCTTGGAATTACTTTCGTCTTCTTTGGCATCTGCACTCTGTGGATCACACAAAACCACATTTGGCCAATTCCAGTTTGAATTCAACTGTGACTGTGACTCTTTAAGTTTCAATTCCAGGACAAAAGCACCAGAACTTTGAAATAGGGTTTGGCTTTTGTTCCAGTTTAGGCCAAAAAAATACCCAACCGCCCAAAAAAAGTCCACCAAGACTGATGATTGTTCAACTCCCTGTTATCCAGTGCTCTGAAATTTACTTCAAAACATGCATGTTTTTAGATGGACTAGGTGGTAGGGAACTTTACTTGTAATAATATGACTTTAAAATTTGAGCCTGTGGATTGTGTATTTCCAAAGAATACTTTGGAATGTAAGCCATTACTTATAAATTCAGAGTGACACAGTCTCTTTACTCATACTTGGGTATCTTCTGTTGAGGCAGTCTTCCCAGCCTCCAAGACTGCATACCTATCTTTGGGGTTTTTTTGGAATTGTCTAAGTAATAGTAAACAAAGACACTGAGCTTTACTTTGGTCAAATTCAGTGGACTGTTCATAGAATCCCAGACTGGTTTGTGTTAGAAGGGACCTCAAAGACCATCTAGTCCCAACCCCCTGCCATAGTCTGAGACACCCTCCACCAGACCAGGTTGCCAAAGCCCCATCCAGCCCGGACTTGGGCACCCCCAGGGAGGGGGCAGCCACAGATTCTCTGGGCAGCCTGAGCCAGGGCCACACCACTCTCACAGGGAAGAATTTCTTCTTAATAGGTAATCTAAATCTACCCTTTCTAAGGCCATTCCCCCTTGTCCTGTCACTGCGCTCCCTGACAAACAGCCCCTCCCCAGCTTTCCTGGAAATCCCTTCAAGTAGTGGAAGGCTGCAACAAGGTCTCCCCTGAGTCTGCTTCAGGCTGAAATCTACCACTTGATTAATCTACTTCTGCCCCCGTGGTATCATTTCTGAATAACCAAATCTCTTGTATGTCTCCATGTTTTAGCTGCCTCCAGTCAGCATTTGCATCTAGAATGGCTACTCATTAATGGTGCTCTCATTAATGCAGTGGGCACATATGTGAACAATATTAAGGACGGCAGCAGGACGCGCTGAAATGGTCTTAACAGAATAAAGGCAGAACACCTTTGCTGGAAAGCAGCATTATTTTACAAGTGACCAGAAGCGTTCATCAAGGATTGAAGAAGTGCACACACAGCAAAGAGTGTGGCACGTCATCTTTGTCAACTGCCATTTCCAGACCACACATATCTTTTTCCACAATATCAAACATACCTTGAATTAAATTCCAATTTATTTCTAAAGTCTCTAGTAGGGACAAAATGCTCAGGGAAAAGGATATATATAAAGATATCTAGACATAGATCTATTCATTCATAATATGTGCCATCTAAATAGTCATTCAGTATTTCTGTGCTATCTAATGACAATGTTGTGTCAAACATGAACATTATCAGTGATGATGATAATAATGAGGAAGGGAAATAGCGTGGCATCTTACAAACAGTGTAAAGCTATAAAATATTTCTACCCTGCAAGAAAAGCTTAGCATAACCCTTGTCCCTAAGTAGTAATCAGTCCTGCTGATGTCAAACTGAGATAGGGCAGTGAAATTTGCATTCTTTTGATTAAGAGAACAGAGATTAACACTGGAAGCCTCCTCTGATTATATCTGAGAAAAGGGGAAGTATGAGAACTCCAGAGGGAATGTAATAGCCTTTAAATGAACAGATTTTAAATGGAAGTTATGAGGTTTTTTCATTCCTTTGAAGGTGGAAAAAGAATAGCTTTAGACTGGTACCATGTGAAGCTCACACAGCTTATCTGATGTTCACTAAACACTTCATAGCTGCTACCATTCTGAAGGCCAAAAGAAAATGTGATAGTGAGAAGCAAAAGAAAGTGGAAAACTTTGGTGGTGGGCAGCATACCTGTGCCTGCTCAGAATACAGAAGAATCCTGAACTGAGTAAGAGGAAAATACAGTCACTTTTATGATTAGCTGTGCTGCTGTACTTTATGAGTAACAATCAGAATTTGCTTTTAGGCATAAAATGAAATGAGAGGAAATACATAAATCCTACGCAAAACCTTTTGATGAGATGGAGTGTCTATATTTCTGTGTCTTATGAAGTCAATTACTAATTCCTCACAATCTTGAAGAGTTGGGGCAAATGTAGGAAGACATCTGTTTGTGTTTAAAAAACCCAATCACTATGCAATATAAATTTGGAGTGACACAGTCTCGTTACTTATCCTTGGGTATCTTATTTGAGACAGTCTTCTCAGCCTCCAAGACTGCATACCTATCTTTTGGGGTTTTTTTTGGAAATATCTAGGAAGTTAAACTGTTTCTTTCTTTTCATGTTACAGTGGAGAAAGTTCCATATATAGCTCATTATTCTGCTTAACTTTAACTATGGTTTAATAGACCTTTGTCAGCCCTTTTTCATTGTTTTGCATTTGAGATTTTAGTATAGCATTAGGATTGGTTCCTGCAAATGTGCTCAGCTTTTTCTACAAATGCAAGTGTAGTGGATGCACCAAGTCAGGAGAAAGCCCACTGCACTTGGTTATCATGCCCCTATTAGCAGCAAATACAGATGTCTAGAGAACGAATACAAGACAGTATGTGAGAAGTGCACGGGGCGGGAGTGTCCTCAGAAATGTAGAAATTTCCTTAAAAAATATCACATCCAGACTGATCTTTTAAATAGTATTTCAGGACCAGCTGCTCCCATCTGTGCAGAAGTCTAGGCCCTTTCTGAAACCATATAAACCCAGCTCTACAGTAACCCCTGGCAATAAATTCCACAAATCAGTTGTACTTTTTGTTTATTTAAATATTCTTCATAATCATTGCTTTGCTGCCTACCAGGGACGCCTTTTCTCCTGATAGGAAATCATGGATTCATGACACAGACTTGATGTCTCCTCTCCTCACCACTGAAGAATTTTTTTCTTTTTAAGGTTTGTTATGGAAAGAATTATTTTCCTTTCAACACTGAAAACTCTTGCTCTCAGAGCACTGTGCAGCCCTTCCGAGATTTTGATTAAAAAAACCCGCAAAATAAAATACTCTTTCTTCATCAGAGAAACCTTCATATTGTTGGGCATGCTGGAAAGAGCCCACAGAGGGAAGAAATAACGGAAAATGCAAAATTTATTCAGCGCATCCCCATCAGGTATTCAAATACTTACTACAGACTGCTGAGAGACACCGTTTGAGTTATACATGCCGGTGCCCGCAGGAGAGGACCTCGCTAGCCAGCTCTGTTCTGGGATGCAGGTACATCGCCTGAAGATGGCACTGCTCCCTCACGAGTTCTCTTTGCAAGCCAGCCATGACTCACAGTTTGCACTGAAGACGTTATTTTTCCTCCTAGGGACATGTTTACTTTGTGCATCCTGAGCCACAAACAGAAAAATGAGCTCTCCTTCTACGTGATATTAGAAATGAAAATCCCGTTAAATCTTTAAAGATCGGTATGGGCCATGTTTCACTTACCTTTTGCATCAGACTGCTCATACAGTTTTAATAAAATTGCTCTTCCTGGTTCAATGGACTAAAGCCCTTGCTTTCTGTCCAATTTAGTACAGAATTCCTTTGTTTCTTAAAAAAAAAAAACACAACCAAAACCATCTGACTTGAAGCAGCCCGCTTAAAATCCTTACAGACCTTGCAGCAACATGAAGACTTGAATGTTTCTTTAAGAAAAGTAAAAATAATCTTTCAACTGATGAGCAAACAGATGAATTAATGAAGGAATAAATTTACACACACACATAGAGAAAGAAAGAAAAGTAAACAAATGTGTCCTACTTCAAGCAGCAGCCTATGTTTGATCAGGCTTTCACTGGAGATACAGAACTAGCAAGTAAATTGGACAAGGAAGAGTTTTCTTCTCTTTTCTCTGCAGTGTGGCACCTCAGTAAACATTGCTGAGTAAAATTTAACACCAGACTGTGCCAAGGGAAGCAGCACGCTATAGTAATTTGGTGGTTGCATGCTCTCCTTTTATTTGTCATAAGCAGAGATAGCGGTAATGCTTGCAGTTAACATTCCATGATGTTTTCAAGACTAAAGTTAGATAAAGGTTTGCCCAAGTAACAACACCTCCAGTTGTTTCTTCAAAGAGCCCTATTGCTTCCGTATTTTAGATAGTGAATTTCAATTTTCCCGGAGGACTAATCTTGAAGACATGAAGGTGGCCATTACTTCTGCTTAATTGCTTTAGCAATAAATTCTTCAATATGAGGGTGGTGGATCACTGGAACAGCTTGCCCAGAGATGTTGTGGAGGCACCATACCTAGAGATGTTCAAGGTAAGGCTTGATGAAGCTTTGAGCTACCTGATCTAGTGAAGATATCCCTGCTTACTGCAGGGGGATCGGACTAGATGACCTTTAAATGTCCCTTCCGACCTAATTCATTCTATGATTCTGTTTACACTGATTTGATCAGCTTATAAAACCTTTCAAAAACCGTGTTCTTACATGCGTAGCAGAATTCTTTAGAGACTTCCTGTGAATATTTTGCAGCATTCAATTTGCACGAGGCATACACTCAACTCTACAGTGGGCTCTGCAGGTCTTCTGTCTTGAGCATAGCTTCAGAAGCAGGACCAAAGCTTGCCACTGCAAGTACAGCTCCTACCATTGCACAGGCAAAGCTCTGAAGTCTGCCTGTCCTGAGGGGCAGGATACCAGGAGGGATTCCTATACCACACCCAGGTCTCAAGGGGCTGATATGAATAGTCATATTTAATGTCTCCTATTAACTCAGTGACAGATAACCCATTCTATCAGGAGACAAAGCAGGACGGGTATGGGCTCTTTTTGGTCCCCAAATATGCAGTACTTGGTACTGAGGCTGTAGCCACTTTACCATTGCTGCTTCTGCTCTTTCAGGTACCCAGAAGAAGGAAAGGACCCCCAAATTCTTGACTTGTCACATTTCTTTCATGTCCAGTAAATTGGAAACCACTGGGAAATTGAGATGGGGGTGGGGGGAGGGGCCATATCTCCTATTGAAGACAGAAACTCTAATGATTGGTTTGCCCATCCCTTAGCCACAACTGTTGTTGAAGTTAACTAGCAGACTAAAGCTGCAAGCAGACTGAATCTAAGATACTCCTGAGGAGTTGCTGAATATTTCCATCCTGTGCCTTTTCTCCTCACATATCTGCTACACTTTTTCTGCTCCCTGCTTGATTTCCTTTTTCCTTGTGTCTGCTTAATGAGGGTTGTCATTTCCCCTCTCCCCACTCCTCACCATGAACAAACAAGCTTACCACTTTCTTTAATGTTCCCATTTGAATTATCTCTGTGTAAATTCACCAGGATGATAGAAGTGTTATTTTGCTATCTACCCCAACTGTGAGTCTTGCTGATTTAAACTCAAGTACGCTAAAATGAGTTTTAGATTATGATTCTTTGTTCTATTGTCTCTACAGAATTCACTGTTCTAAATGTGTTACTTTAGGAAGAAAAAAAAATCATGCTCCGTGCTTGAGGCACTCTTGGAAAAAGCCAGTGCCCCATAAATGTAACAGGGAGATACTAATCCAAACAAAAATGTGTTTGTTCGACATATGAAGATATTCTCTATGCATTCTCCTTTGAAAAGATGTCCTAGTGTCCAACCCCCAACCCCTACCTCATATCCCTCTATTTCATTCTAATCCGATTTCTCTGATGTTTCCTTGACCCTTCCTTACTACTCTGTCTTGACTTTTCCATTTCATGTCTATATACAGTAGATGAACAGTTTTCTTTGTATCTCTGACAGCTTTTTTTATAGCCACCCCTGTGGTTTTGAACAGCATTTATCTCTGGGCAAAATGGCTTTTAACTGGATTATTTAAAACCGGAAAAACAACAAACCAATTTATATGATGTTCCAAACTGAGCTTTTTAAGCTAGAAAGAAAATGAAAATATTTAGCAGAGCTGAAAGGTAAGCACTTCAGATAATGAAAGCTGATTGACAATTACAATTGCCTTTTAAAGGGAAGAATTGAACTGAGGTATTGGGAACAACTATTATATCAGGTAATATTATAAGGAAGAGAAAAGCTTAACTTACTGATGCCTTTTAAATAGAGTAGTTTTTGCTACTGAGCAAAAGAAAGTCGGCAGAGGAGTTGACAAGCTACAGCACGCACAGAACCATGTACATTATTTTGTCAGTTGTGTATCTAGGGTTGTCTTCAAGCATCCAGAAGCAAGGCAGTAGAATGGGTCAGCAGAGTAGTAGTAGGGAAAAAAGAGAATTGCAGAGTGGCCATGCCCCACTGACTACTTTGCCTTGGTTGAGGTCCTGCAAAGACAAACTGACTTCTGGTGTGACTGTGAGAAAGTTTGGGGGATGTAGGGCAGTAAATATGGCTGTGAAGAAGTAAAACTCCTCTTGAAGTTATCAGTTCTGTCCAGCCTTACCTACGGTTGCAGCAGGAGCATGAAACTTGATTCTGAAGGATCCATTCAAATCTGAGGCTTCCAGAAAGGAAAAAGATTTTCTTTCAGCCTTCCTCTGAGACCATCCTCAGATCTTTGCCTCTTCCTTTGGCTTTTTCTGTCACCGTGACAAAGCAGGCCGGGCTTGGCTCCGCCGCCTTGCAGAAACAAACCACCAATTCAACTTGACTCTGGATTTATGTCTTTGCAGCTGCATACTGTATAGAAATAGGTTATCAAAATGAGCGAGTCAAAGGCTGTCAACTGACGTAATGAAAATTATTGGCAGCTTTTTGACACAAATCGTATGTTAAAGACCAGAGCTTTCTGTAGAATGGGGTTTGGATCTTTCTCATCTCAGCCACCACTTCGATGATGTGAATGCAACAACTGTCAAGCACTGATATACTATAATGCAAATAGCTATAGAAAACCCCGTGAGGAAATTAATAATGCTTTATTTTCATAGCAGGGATTTAATAATGTGCAGTAAAGAAGACATAAGGCCACTGTTAAACTTTGTAAGCATATAAAATATAAATACATACAAATGAATACACAGCATACACAAATAAATGCATAAATGCATCTATAAAGCAGTCGATTCAGTTAAAGTCTTGCTGTTAGTGAAGTTGGGTTCCTGTGGAAAAAAAGAAATAGTGTGCAACATGTAAATAAAGATAACTGTATTGGCAACATCCACAGCCTGCAGGAGGCATATTAAAATCATACATGGCACCCAATTCTTACCCAATCATTAACAACGATCTGTTGGATTTTTTATTTTCTCATGTTGAAATTATCTTTTTCTATAAAGAAACAAAAATGAAAAACAATCCTCTGGCTACTGCAGTCTTTATCTCTTTTGCAGAGACCTAGGCCCTCTGAGCTGACAGAATTTTGGATAGAAGAGCTATCCCCTTCTCAGCAGAGCAATACGCAGCTAGGGGCAAGATACTTCACAGAGGGTTTCACAGTTATCAGCTGATAGCAGAGAAACCTAAAACTGGAGCCCTTCTTTCTGTTCCAAGCTCTGGGCATGTGTTCTGCTGGGTATGTGTTCCTCTTCTTATTTTTTCACGAATGTCATCACCTCTCCCCTGCCTTCAAAATTTCCCTCCCCCAAGTCCCATCTCCTGAGATACCTCAGCTGCCTCCTCCAAGAAGGGCTCACCTCCTTCTGCTGCTGTGGGCTCCCCACAGCCCCACATCCTGTGAGACCCTTCCTTGGCCCAGCTTTTGGCCTCTCCCTCTTTCCTTCATGAGACCGTTCTGCATTTGTCTGCCACAGCACTTGTCAGTCAAGAGAAAGATTAGGGCAAGAAAATGCAGGTTTTTAAATCACATGCTTTGAAAGACAGACAAGATTGTAAGTTTTCCACAATTTTTGTTACCTGGGTTTCCTCCGGTGTACCTGGGAACAGTCCCTGCAGGAAAGATGTCCTCAAATCCTCACGGCCCCTTGCAAGCTGCTATGCAGAGGGTCTTTCTGCAGAGACAGTGTACTTGCTGTCTCCTCATCTGTGTGGGTTGAGAGGGGACAAAGTTATTTCCAGCTGAAAAACCTAACTAATTCTTTGTATTTTCAAAAGCTGTTAGTCCAGATGTCAGCACATTTTCGGGAGAAGCCTCATACAAATCACAAAAACCACTCCTGATGTTGCCAAATACTAAACCACAGCATAGCCACAGGATTTCAAATGCAACATTTCCATATTTTTTAGCATTTGCTAAGTAATGTGTTTGCCCTAGATGGGAATAGTTTATATTTAGAAAGAATATTGCAAGTACCTGAAAAGGGCCTTCTCATAGGAAACACCAAAGAAATTTAACAGTAACAGTTTCTACCTCCCCTATGTTTGTTAATTAAATGATGATATATTGATTAGCTTTACCTGCATATATATCCTTTAGCATTTTTCTTTATATTTGGAAGATAAATTTCTAAGCACGGCTTGAAAGCTACTGGTGCTGTCCCATGGAGAGAAGAGGATAGCTTTTGTATTTTGAGAATCGGAAATAGGTTCAGGAAATGAAGTTTTTGGAGCTCCCACAAACATAAACTTAAGGATGTCCTTTTTTCTTCCTGATCTTTCTTTGACAAAATACATCATTCTTTTATTTACAACTTACGCTATTCTTCTAAAATAAAGGCCCCCACTGGTAAAGGACGGAGAAGACAAGCCATGAAAAACTATGTTTGCTAGGCACAGTTAGATGTTAGGCACTTCATTCCTTTAGGGTCCTTTTGAACATACGGATCTAACTTGCAAGCTGATAAAGGGAGTCACTGCTTGTATTTATTTGCTTTGATTTATTTGGTTTAATTGTCTGCTATTTTTTGCTTTCACAGTAGTAGAGGAATGCTAAGCTAAGCTTAGATTGACTCCTGTTGCAAAACAAACAATAGACAACCCGTACGTGCAAATGGACATTTTGAGGTATGCCTATAAAATCTGCCTAAAAATGGAAATGTATGTTTTCTCACAAGAATATGTATGTCTTCAAAATGCTGTCACAAATTTAGGCATTCTTCTTGTATTTACATCCTCAATAACTTAGGTCTTTCCATCTTCCATGTTTCAAAATATCTTCAAAATATCTTTATCTATCATAAATTATGGTATGAAAGTCAGTTGTACAGCATACCAAGTAAGAGGGCAATTTTGCAAAATTATTAAAAATCAAAATGCAATCTGAAAAGACTGTAGGATTTAAATGACCTGGTTTCCGTATTTATCTGCCTGTCCTTCTATATGCCCTGCTAGGTAATATCTGAGTTCCAAGAAAAGCAAAATGTTTCTATTATCTACTCAGTCAATTGTACAATGTCCAATATTGTGATATTTTCCTTTGTAGTTGTATTTCTTCATTATCTGCAAATTACTTTCTTTGCTACGCCTTTAATAAACCCAGTACCAATAATGACACATACTGTTTCTCCGAGACAGGCTGAAGCTGAGAAATATGCAGAGCATGATTAATTAGCCAAGTGAAAGAAACTACCCAGCTGACAAAAGTAATCATTGGCCCAAATGACCTTTGAAGTCTCAGTGCTTTTGGCCAGAGGGCTTGGCTACTGCATGAGGGGGAATACTAAAATAATCTACAACTAATGCACATATTAACATTCTGAAGATATACTATTATTTCCACTGTGGAAATGGTGTGTTTTAAGAGATGGCAGTTAGGTTGTTGTAAAGCCTGGTGGATGTAGTATCTTGGTGAAAGAAAGAAGAATCGCTCTCTTAAGCTTTAATTATATGTTCTCCATTTCTACAGTAAAAAAAAAATAAAATAAAAGCACCTAGACTTTTTAGTACAGTCAATATATTTTCAGGCTCTGACATGATGCTAAGCCTATTTGATGGCAAATCCCACCATGTGGCAGTCAAATATGAATGATGTTTTAAAAATAATAATAAACCAGTTTTCACTGAACTGAAGCACCGCATAATTCTATAAAGAAAAAAAGTTGCAAGGCAGGAGCTCTGAAAACTTATGTAGTCAAGACATCGATCATTAGTCTTTATGCTTAATGAGAAAACGAAATAATTTCTGGAGGGTGTTTCGATATACCTGTCTTAGATGCTCATTTGAGTACAGACTGAATGGATTTCTGGTGGTTCTTCTTTTCCTCTCCACTGCCACAGAGACACTAGGTGGCTCACCAAGACTAGCTACTTGACTTTGAAGGAATCAAGTTTGGTGTGATGAATCCATCTACATGTACATTGGTGCAGTGATCTGAATTATGCATGTGTGCATATACACATATTATGTGTAATTAGCATAGTTATAATTGAATTAGTATTGCACAAGGACTTTTGCAATAGGCCAACTCTTAGTTGTCACCATAATCCAGAGGAGCAGAATTAAAATATGCAATATGCAGAGGGTTTAAGGTTTTGCCAGAATGTCTTAAAGGATTTCACAGGAATGGCTCTGGCAAACTGCTGGAAAATCAATCCCAGTGGCTGCTGTTACCACTACAGGCATCTCAAACCACTACTGGCTGCTTTACTGGAGTTCAGTTTTTGTTTGGTAGTGTGCTTTTGATGTGAATCTTGTGACCATCCCCACCCCATGTGCTTTTGTTTATGTCACAGAGCTGTCTCACCACATAACTTGGGCTCCTCTGGGGTGAAATTAAACAGGAAGATGTGCTCCAGGAGTGCACCTAATGTGCTCCAGCCACCACATGGTGTTTATTCCATGGGGTTGGAGTATGAATAGCCTGAAGTAGAACTGCAAAGCACATCCTGTGTGGATGCCATCCAGCTGTTTTTTCTCTTTTGCTCAATAGATCTGCCCTTGTAGGACTGAGCAAGCTGGTAAAGTAGGTATAGCCATTTCATACTACAGATTGTGCCTGTTCAGTCATGCCCATCTGCAAAGCTTTACTCGGCACTGCATGTGTCACTCATGTTTGTTAAGTGTAGTGAGTAGGAAGGTTATCATTCCAGTGATCAAAAAAAGAGCCAGTTTGTACAGCTTAACAAGTCACTTGGATGCAAAGATCCTGCTTGCCTATAGAAGCATATCTGATTTTCTTAATTTAATCCTGACATGCATTCAGTGCTTGGCTATTACCTCTTCTCAAGTATTGGGCTTTCATTTCTTAATAAAGTATTTCACTCATTACTTTGCTTAGAGTGCAGTCCAACTAACATCATGTGACCGGTCATCCATGTGCTATGTGGCTCTGAATGACACCTTGGTCATTCCCCGGGCTGCACATCCTGCTTCGATCCCTACTCTTTCTGTGTCTGAGAAAGAGACGTTTGAGGTATCCTTGCCAGATCGGCACAGGCGCGGCAGTTTGCTGTGGCCAGTGCCTTCCCTCCTCTGCCACTCAGCTGTAAGCAGTTAACCACGTATATGACTTAAATTCTTTTCCACCCGATGTGTAAGTCACGTCTCCTTTCTGTCAGTTCTCTGTTAAATCACAGCTGTGAGACTAAAGTGCCCTGGGCCGTTGTGCGTCTGTATAGCTCACCCAAAAGATTAAATGAGAGTCTTGGCTTTTATGTTGCTACTGGCCTTTGCCTCCTAGCCTGCGAGGTGTAATGGAGCGACATCCTAATCCACGAGCGTTGGAAGATGGGGAAATGGTAGCGTTTGTGACAAGTGAGATAAAAAGTGCATCTAGCTTAGATTGTGACTCTGAGATACAGGTGGCTACTGTTGAGACTCCAGCTCCTCATCCTGTCTAAAACTGGTCCAGAAATGCAAGTACCTAAGTGTATATATAAAGAGCATATGCAAAGTTCAACAGAGCTATATTGTATTTCTTAGAGATGGCTGACATAGGAAGTGCAGCTCAGCCACATCCTTCCCCGCCACAATTTAGAAAGTGTTCTGCTGAGCTAAAATTTAGTCCAAGCACCTAAACCATGCCTTGCTGAGGCAAATGGCAGGCATCGAGGAAAGAGAGTCAGGTTGTATTTTTACTTTAAAGCTATAGCAAGCATCAGCTTTAATCCTTGCGTAGTTTACTGAGGGACGATATCACTGCAGTACCTCCATTTGAGAGCTCACTGCCACAGTAGCATACCCTGTGTCATCTTTCTTTTATCTTCCCCAGGAATACAGATGCAGTCTCAAGGCCAGCAGGCCCTGAAGACATGCAGTGCCGAAAATGGTGCCCATTAGCATGCAGCAAAGTGCACCAAGTCTTTTTCTTGCTTTGCTGCAGATGTCACAACTCTTTAGGACTGAAAATGTAAATGTTGCATTAGAGATTTGCTGATAAACATGACATACATTGTTGCTAATATCCCAAGTAGACCTGCAGATATAAAAATCATGCTCTGTGGCATGACTTGTGGATGTTTTAATAAATCATGACTAGAGAAATTCTGTCTTATTTTAATATCATTAACTGACATTTTGTCTAAGGAGGATTTTTAATTAGGAAATTAGAGAAATTAAGGATGCAATGCACCAGCTATTGCTGTTCAACACAGACATCTCTGGTTTTGTGGAAGCTGACCTTTTTTTAATGACTTACACCTCACATTTTCTACCAGGAATGACACAGTGACCTCCTTGGTATTTAGATAAAGGCAAAGCATTGGGATTTATATGTAGGTGGTGTTCTCAAAACGATAACATTTTCAATCAATAGTTTTGAAACTTGTGAGAGAGCTGACAGATCAGCACTGTTAAGCTAACAAAGATGTTTTCTTCTCCCAACCTGTGTTGCCTTAGACCCACAGCCCTTTTGTGCTGCTCAGTTGGCCTTGATCCTTTCTCCCTTTTTAGACAACACATTAAATTCTTTAAATATTGACGGTCAGAGAAAGGCCGTTATTTCACTTACCTTAATTGTGTCTCTGAATCCCTATTATTAATTCTTTCCCTAAACAAACTGACCTACACCAACCTACTGCTCAGATTTCCTTTTTTTTTGATCTTGAGAAGGTTCTGGAGAACATTTTTGTATTTTCTAGTTAACCAGAGCAATACCTTGGACTTTCTTCCTAATATACCTACAAAGAATCTACCTTGTGAAGCAAGTGAAAGAGCAGGAGGATAATTAAGATATAAAGAATTCCACTATGCCGGTGTTATTCCAGACAGCAATGTCTAATGAATGAGACCACAAAGGCATGCAGCAGCTGTCAGTTGAATGCATGCCACAGTGCAGAGCAGCTCTATAAATGCTTCTGAAAGATTTATAGACTTCTATTTCTATTCTGGTATTCTGCGAGCGTATTTTATTTGGAGGATAATGTAGGGGGAGATGGGATAAGGGTGGAAGAAAATGAGATCCCAAATTAGATCACAGATTAAGATGAGGGGTAGAACTGCTCATGAATTATCATGGGCTCATAATACAGCTACTGTATATTCCACACCCCAGAAAAGCACTTAATGTGTTCTGCTCAGTGTGCCAGGATGATTTTGGCTAAAAAAAAATTTAAAAAATAGATTGAATTACAGCTTGCCTTAGCTAAGTCCATGTTCAGTAATTAAGGCATATTTGGAATGATTGCTCAGGGGTTCGTTACATTGTGAAGCTGTTGGGCTGCTATTCTGCAAGCCCATGTACTGGGAGACACATACGTGTGGCAGTACGCGCTCGTGAAGATCAGAACAGGTGTCTGTGTATGAAGTCGTGTCTGCAGGATGATTAAGGCAGTGACTATGACTAGAGCATATGGCCATGGAAGATATATTTGCCTTTTTTAAATTGTTGTTTCTTCTAATTTCTGTCTGGCATTCTCTGTCAAGTTTCCATGCTTAGCTTTGTTACTCTTCATTTCTCTATTAAGGCTCACTGGGAGGAATTCAGCTCTGGAAATCACTCTCTAAAACTTGCTAAATCAGGGCTCAATTAAACCGCGTTCACCCTCAACTCATCTTTTTCACGACAATCACTGAACTAATACCTTAGGAAAGGTTACCAGAAATTATCTCGTTTATCGCTCAGCACTAGGGCAGGATTTGAACTCAGTTCTAAACCTGTGTGTGTTTTGTCTCCCCCTAATGGGGGTCCCTCAATTACCCCTCTTGGCAAATCTTTCCAATGTCTAATTGTCCTTGTTTTTAGCATTTTTATTCTTTACAGCCAACCTAAATTATTTTCTTCAAGTTTTAGACCGTCGCTCCTTAGTATATTACTTTTAATCACTTAAAGTAATTCCTCCCCATATTTTATATTACTCTCCTGAAGTAGGTAGGCACGGTTCTTTCTTTTCTCTTGTTTTTCTTTCAGCACTACAGGTTATGTCCCTTCTTAGATCATGCTTACTGAACTATTTGTTTTTTGTTACTTTTCTTGCCATTTCATCTAATTTATCCGTTCCTTTTTATAGTCAGGAAGCCCACCATATTAAGCCACAATTAAGCACATTAAATAAAGGAAAAGTGAACATGGAATCTTTTTGTAGTAGCCATTTCAAGAAAGTGTTTTGAAGGTTTATCAAGGTATTACATACCCAATTAGTCACTTTTATGACTGCTGTTCAGTGTCAGTATAATTAACTTATGTTAACAAATCTAATAAGTAGTCTGAAAAATCAACCTTCTCAAAAGTAAATATATCATTTAATACAAAGTTTGGTGTTCTGGCAGAATCATTAAAAAACTAATTTAATCTCGAACATTGGATTTGTAATTATTCTGAGTTATACAGATAGTAACCCAAACCCCAGAGATTTCTGAAATAAGAAGGTTGTAAATGACATTCAAAGGGAAGAGAGCAAATTCACAGGTGACAAAAGTCAGCTGATGCCAGTAGAGATAACTGCACATATGGCAGGGAGGCAGCAGCCCTCTTTTATGTTGGGAGTGTCTTTCATGGTGCTTCAATTTGAGAGTGCTATGTCTTTATTAAAAAATAATTGTTATATAAAAGTAAAGCTTTGATGATTTTATTTTCTATGACCTTATTTTGTCTTTGGACAGGCAAATTTGGAAAGGCAGCTTATATTTCAAAGCCAGTAGTTGTGTTTTAAAACTGCACCAGGACTCAACCAGCCAGGTACCTGACCAGCAGCAGCGCAGATGGGGCACACAGCAGTACAGAAGGGCTCTGGAGACCAGGAGATTGTCTCTAATGCTTCTTGAGTAGTTTCATTTAATCCAGAGTTGATTTAGGAAGGTTTGATTAGAAAATATGCAACACTTAGCAGCCCTTTTGGTATTATTGCTGGACACGAACATCGGGATTTTAGCTTCACTGAAGAGTTTGTAACTTAAGTAGGAGAGAAGGGTGAATGCTCAGGCGAAGGTTTGGAGAACCTGATGGTTACATCTACTTTATGTTCCCAGGTATATGTCATCTATTTCTTCTATGGGAAAAGGCTGAGAGATCTGTGTCTGTTTAGCCTGGAGAAGAGCAGACTGAGACAGGATCTGATCAAAGCTTATAAATATGTACAGGGCAGGTGTCAAGAGGATGGGGCCAGACTCCTCTTAGTGGTGCTCAGTAGCAGGACAAGGGGCAATGGGCACAAACGGGAACACATCAAGTTCCATCTCAACATGGGGAAAACCTCTTCACTGTGAGGATGACAGAGAAACAAGCTGCCCAGATGGGTTGTGGAGTCTCATTCTCTGGAGATATTCAAGACCCGCCTGAATGCGATCTGGTGCAGGCTGGTCTAGGGTATCCTGCTTTGCCAGGAGGGTTGGACTAGATGATATCCAGATGTCCCTTCCAACACCTGTAATTCTGTGATTCATTTATTCTGTGATATGGGGAAGAAATACAGATGGGTGCACATCTCTTCCACTTGTAATCTTGATATCTCCTGCCAGAGAGAAGCCATGTTATAGTCACAGTATCCTAATGCTGAAGCATGACAGAGCTCAGACAGAGCAGAAGATCCATCCTGTCACCTAGGATAATTCAGAAAAGCCACCATGCCATTGCAAAGAGCACTTGCTAAATTCTTCTTCATTTTGTGTAAATTGCAGTGAAGTTTGTAAAAGAAACTTCAGGGATTTCTTACTCTTGTAGTCCAAGAACAAGAATGATAAAGAAGAATGAATCATAGCTTTATGCCAAACTGTTGCTTCTACTGACAGGCTCCAGAATGCTTCACTGCATGGCTTTGATCAGAAGAATGACTGTGTTTTAAAGAAACAAAACCAGCAAGACATTCTAAAGTCAGACCGAGTTTTATAAATATGCGTTGTGAAAAAAATAGATTGTATTTTCATAAAAATCATTGCAATGGAAGTAGCTTTTGCTTTGGGTGCTTTGTTTTTTCTACTTTTTTTTTTTTGAAAGCTAATAAACACGGAGACTCCCACATGGTTTTTCTTTCAGTGGAGTCATGCCCTAAACAATAGCATTTAAATAGACATCTCTTAGAGAGCAGCGCAATTACACGGTCAGTCTCGCAGCTCAGAGAATTTGTATGTCTTCATTAGAAAATAAATTGCAGCTTTAATCTCAGGACTGTTTGATACTGCATTAGTTACACTGTCCAACCCTTGGAAGGTGTCAGCTTTATGTGACAACACGTGATTTCTTAATTTAAATCTCGACTGCAGTATTTGCGCTTGGCACGCGTGGCATTGCAGCACACCGCCCGTTTCACTCCTGCTGAAGTGATTCATTCGGGAGACATGGGCCTGTTCAGCTGCTCACTGGAGCTGGCCTGACCTGGAGCATATGCTGTGTGGACGAGGGAAACAAGATGAGAACACACGGGTGAGAGATCAAACTGAAGTTTTCCCAGGTTCAGGACCTTAGAAAAGCACGGAGATCATTGCGCCTCATTTAATGTCAGCCAACCATGCCGGCAGCTTACAGTCCTCTCAGAAAACACAGCTGAGAGAAATGAAAAATCAACAAACATCATCGTCTGTTTGAAAGCAACTATAATTCAGACAGGGCTCAGCAAATGGGTTGCTGTTATTTAGGATCTAGGGAGAGTTGCTCATAATGCAGACCTGAGCTATACAAGCTGTTATTTCTCAGTAGCCACTGTGCTTCATACCTGGCCAGATCCAGATTTACTTTCAAGAACAGATAAATCTATCTGTAACCATCAGTCCAACACTCCTTGCACACATGCCATTAAAATAATTTCACCACGACTATTGGAAAACCTGATTTGACTCAGAAATATTGATCATAGTAATGCCCTAAGAGCATGGCGTTCATCTGATAGTCAAAGTGAGAATTCTCAATTGGTCTAAAAGAGAACAATTCCAACAGTCAACAAATAGTGTAAATGGAATTTTAATCCTGACTAAAATCAGGTGTCAGTAGGGCTACAGAAATGGCAGGTATGGCTAGAACAAAATCTCGGTGTCATCATAGTGCTTTGAAAAAACAATCTGTACCTATGCCTCTGTAGGTAAGTAGTCCCAGATAGCATACATCATGGAAGCGTCTGAAATAAAAAAAATCTCCATACACTAGAGGATCTGAATAGGGTGCGTGTTTCACCAAAGAACCAGTCTGTAGCCATGCAAAGTTAGTTGATATTTCTGCCATATATGTTAATGTGTGCCTCAGTCTCAGAATGAAGTATCTCTTGTTTTCTTTTTCATGTTCCACAAACTTGAAAACAGCGATAATCAAAATTAATATTTAGATAGTGAACTCTTTCAGAATAACTAAGTCATGACTGTGGTCCCATTTTCACCTTTATAACAGCAAATTTATAAATCCAGATATTCCAGTGTGTGTAATTCCCAGCTTACATTACAGAAGAAAAAATTAAAAGATCATTTACAATTTTTCTTTTTTGTACTGCATGAAGTAGAAACCTTAATGGTCTATTCCACGGTAACATCTGGAAGCCTTAGTTAGATAAAAAGCTGTTGTCTTAGGTCTCCTAAAAACATACGGTTGGAAAAAGTCCAACTCTGAAGGAGATCTCACTCTCAGAAATGCTTGAGGAAGGAAAAATAATGATTCACTTTTTGTAGCTGCAGACACGAATCACAGGAAGGTGATGTGACTTGCCCAGGGATATACATGCAACCTCTGGCAGAGCTGGGATTTACACTTTCATCTCACTGCTCAGTGCCTTAATCAGAAAACCTGCATTCTGAAAGTGACCCATCTTTGCTGCAAAACATTTCTGGGTTTGGGGAAAGAGTATTGTCCAGCCCTTCTGAGCCCTGGTGCTCCTTGTGATCTGCCTGCGTGAGTTCCTGGTCTCAAAATCTCCTAGCTGAATTGGGCAGAATTAAAATTTGGGGGTTGATTTGCAGGATTCACTATATACATTATTAGAGATGGAGGAGCCTTAGCACAATTGTGAGAATGTATTTACAGCTGCCGTCACATACATTAGCTGTAGGCACTGTCTGAGATCTCTCAATCATTAAATTAAAAAAAAAAGAAAGCCACTGAGTGTGTTTTAAAAGCATTTCTTTGTTTATACTCACTCATATAGCCATTACCCTGTTTTCTTGGCAAGACATCCTCTTCTTTTGTAATTAATAAATTTGTATTCTACAGAATATAACAGCTGGGTTTAGTTCTTGTTATTACAGTATTTCCATTGATTACCAGTTGTTGTCGTTCCATGAGCTTTGATACCGTATCAGGGTGAGTGGGCTGAATTTCTCTGTGGTTGACATGCTAGCAGCAAGGTTTGAAAGGGCAGATTTTTGAAACAGTGAGCAAAATGATTAACATGAGACTGAAGGGCAAAGTAATAAAACTTTAAAACCACTAACTAAGCCTGGAGGCCATGTAAGAACATTGTAGTAGAGGCACAGATGGTGTGCATACCGATGAGCAGGAAAACATAAAAGAGAGAGCAAAACTGTATGGCTAAATGGAGAATTATGTAACTTTTACTGGGGCAACAGATGCATTATTTTCTAAAGCAAAAACCCACTGTAGACAGCAAAGAGAAACTCAGATGGGAAGATATAGTAGATTCACTACCAAAAGAAAATCAAAAAGTGAAGCTGTGGAAAGAACAAATAACAAAGTATGCAATATGATGAGGTGCCAAAGGGAGATTTTGAGACACATATAGGAGATATGCACCCTGTTAAGTCTTCTGGGAGCCTACCTCTGAGATTTCAGAATGTCCTTTCATGCTGTTGAATCTCAAGGTGTCTATACTCACACTGTTGATTTGTCTTGGCTGTGATGCCTCGGAAAGCCGAGCTGAA
The DNA here is from genome assembly GCA_027925045.1 of Hypotaenidia okinawae. NCBI lineage: Eukaryota > Metazoa > Chordata > Aves > Gruiformes > Rallidae > Hypotaenidia > Hypotaenidia okinawae. Next base: position 127,057,205 of record BSDF01000001.1, read on the forward strand.
TGCTGAATGCTCAAGTACCACAGACATCAGCCCAAGACCTATTTTCTTCTCATCTCCTGAAGCTGATGAGCTTCTTGTCTTCTGCCTTTGGCTCTGAACTATGTGTGTGGACAAACTAATGACACACAGAATAATCACCCTGGAGGGACATTTGTAAAGCATTCCTTTGTTTTCAGTCCAACTAAAGAATGGATGACTCTAACCATGTTGCAACAGTAACAAAACATTCTGCCCTCCTATTTTCCTAATAGTGTTATCTTCTTTATTTTAAGTTGATACCTCTTGCCACCTAGAGAGATGAAGCAAAGTACACCAGATAAAGTTGTGAATCTTCTGTAATTGCCTTGGAATAACTGACACTGAACCTGAACTTTCATTCCAAAGATCATGAATACCTGCAACATTTACCATTATAAATACTCCCAGGTGATTAATAAAATGGAATCTATTCTAAATCCATGCTACCAGAAACTCCTGAATGTCACTTTTCTACTTGAAAGGCTCAGGTATGGATGGGAATACACCCCTGGGAGTGTCAACTGTGCATGTAGGGAGCAGAACAATGGAGAAGGTCAATCAATCACAGACATTGCTGATCCAGAATTTCCCTTGTTTTCAACAGATCTTCTGAAGTACCTTAAAAGCCTCTACTCGTTGGTTAAACTTTTAAATAGTTACTGTCTCCAGGGAGCACCATCAACAGATGCTAATTACAACTCTTGGGTTGCTATTACTTAATCTAGTCTATCAAATGCACTGCTTCACAGCAATAGAAAAAGATTTTCCATAGAAACTGAGAGAGTATTCCCAGTCCTTCTGTACAACTTCTTAGATGCAGTGTGGCTTGCTTCACAGCCTTTCTTTTGAGGCATCTTATCCTGGTAACCAGCTGTGTTCAGATCCCCAAAATCAGTTCCTAAGTTTCCTTCATTTTAAAGTTTATTAGTATTGTGCAAAAATGTAATCAGTTCCTTTATCCCCCTCTTTGCTGCTCAGTGCCTATACATGTGGAGCTCTTTTTGCATCTCCAATTTAGCAAACATTAAACATTAGCAATATCATCCCTTCTGTTCTCAAGCTGACACAGTAGTCCTTGACCCTCGGGTATTTTCTGAGCTCCTCAGCTCTGCATCTGAACTCAGCATGAGGAAGTGCCATGCCCAATGGGAGAAGCAAGGAAAGGTGAAATTAAATCCATTTCACTTTTGTCTGATTTTGTACTGAAAGCAATTGACCCGTGTCCTTGTGGATGCTGCATTTGGGATCTGCAACGGGATTGTTACCTTATAAAGGTTATTCTTTCTTTATTATCCTTTAGCTATCTATGGTTGCACAAAAAATTGTCTAAGTATATGTATGTGATAAACAGTACTGCTGAAATGACACAAAAGCTTTAGAGCTGTCATTGTGCTCTGTGTTAATGGAAATGTTTTCAGTAGATTTTTATTTTCATGTGTGCATTCAAATTTCACAGCACTTTAGAACAGATTATCAGCGTTAGAAACATGGGTGAAATACACTCAATGAGACTATTCTGTGCCAAAACTAAGTATCTGTCCTGAATTCAGTGGCTGTAACTTCTTCATCCTTTCTGTATGTTAGGCAGGAGGGATGAGACTCAGTGCCACGACTTGGCCAGTGGTAATTATTGAACTTTCTGCTATTATGAAGCCATGTGCTAGTGTCTTGAGGTCTGAACATACTCTCTGATCCTTGTTTCGAGAAAGTCTAGTTATCTATAGTCCTCTACTTTCCACATATAGTGAGATACAGCTCACCTGATCATGGCATCAGTACCTCTCTGGATTTTGTGTAAAACTTTCAGCAAAAGCAGGGTGTGTAGCCAGAAGCCTGCTATGAGATATGGTAGATGACAGTATGAATTTGGCTTAAATAGATGACATATACTTATTCAAACGATAAACATAGCTATATAACTTGCTTAGTCCTTCCAAGTAACATTTCTGAATTCACTGACCTATAGTCATGTGTGCCTTTTATAACAGGCAGCACATTTCTGTTCTGAAGCACTTAGTTCCAATAGAAAATAGAGAAAAACTTTCTTAGGAGACAAAAGCAATGACAGGACAGTGTATCTGAATGATTGCTAGGTGAATCACTCCTATACTGTATTATTGACAGCAGTCTCTTCACATGTTTCTCCACCTTGCAACAGGCTCTTTATCACATGCTTTCTCTGTTCCATTTATAAATGACCACATACAAGCCTATTTAAGACGTCTACCACCCCAGTCCATTGCATTTGGGAAGTCCTGCTTTATCAGAGCTCAGTAGGCTCTGCTGTCACAGTGAAAGCTCAATGTGAGGGCTTCCTCTTGGCCATCCTCCAACTGACCATCCTCTCTCTGCTGCAAAGTTATTAATACATGGAGAGGACAGCGAGCAGGATTTCAGTTACTGAGAGCAACGTTCTTGCTGCTACATTTTTTTCTCCGCATAGAATCACTTAGATTGAAAAAGACCTTTAAGATCACTGAGTCCAATCACACCCTATTTAGTCCACCTCTAGATCATGACCCCAAGCACAACATCTACACTCCTTTTAAATACCTTCAGGGATGGTGACTCCACCACTTCCCTGGTCATCCTGTTGCATTTCTACTCTCTGGTCAGTTGCATTGACTGCCAAAGTGTTTTTAAGAAATCCTGGGTTGAATTCACTCCTGTATGCACTGACATGTGGGCTGACACCATCCCTGGACCAGCTCTGCTCCTCACAGCAGGAAAAGGCTGTCAGGGCAGATCCCTGTCCTAGTATGTTCCATGGCCCCTGCTGCTACCTACCCCAGCCATCTTACATCCTGACAGGAGACTCATGGGTTGCAGGCAGAAATCCTGAAAGAATGCTGGTAGCTCTGTGCTGCTCATGGACCATGAGGCTCTGTTCATGGTGGATCAGAAGAATACCCTGTGAGACAGTCATAAAGACCTGCTTTGACTTAGCCTTGCTTTCAAAATTGCTTCTTGTGGTGACAGGATGATCTAAACAGGTTAGCAATCTTAAACACCACACAGAAAGAAGAGAAAAACATTGAGGACATGAATGCTGGTGGATATTTATGGCAAACGAATGACACTTTAGAGTGGAATTTGTTGCTTAGTTCATCCAGCTCGTAACCTTCTTTCCCTGTGTGAGTCTCTTTCCCAAGAGCTCCTCAAAAACCATCTGCAAGGCTTGACAAACTGCTCTGTTGGCAGTGACATCTCATTCTCTGTCTTTAATTTTTCCTGTGAGCCTTATGATTGCTTTTGATTATACGATATGCCTAGGCAGGTAGTCATAAAGGAGAAAGGAATAAAGGGCCTTTGGAAAGATAAAATCTAGAGAAGAGGTGCCTATGCCTCTTCCAAAGCAATTATTCTGGGTTTTCCCTACATTGTGACTCTGACTAGTTCCCAGGACAGTGGGAGGCTTTGCTGAAGATCATGTGGAGTTCTCTGTTGGCTGCAGCTCATTTTTGGTTGCTGCCTGCTCTGGTATACCTCAGATGTAGGCAAGGGTGAATTCCAGGATGAATGGACTTTGCGTGGAAGCTCTGGAAATGTTATGGAGACTCTGTGTACAAGACTCTCCATAGAAATGATCTATGGCTTTCTCAGAGGAAAAGTGAATGCCACTTGCCTCTAGCAGCCTGTAAGAACTCTCTCCTGTTTAGATCCCCACAGAGTCAGGTCCAAAAATCACAGCCCAAGTTCAGTATTTCTTCAATTTGTGAGATGTCTGCTAAGTATTTCATGTTGGATTCCCCAGCTGAAAAGACACTGCACCCTAAAATGTTTATCTTCCATAAGGTTACTTCTAACTGCTTGACTATTTCCCATGCACTTTTTGTTTCTATGAAAATAACTAGTATGTTCCTACCAATTTGGGGTGTTTCACTTCTGTAGAGCAGTGAGGGTGACTTGGCTTTCATAGACTGGCTAAGTATTGATCCTTACTTGTTAATACAGGTGCTCTTTAGCATACCTAAAATTAAATTCAATGTAACTACTGTAAAACCTGCATCTTGCTGGTGTGTGTGTCTGTGTATTATATATGCAACTTGTTATCTTACAGAAGGTTGTATAGTTTAATATGCAGATACTATGTAGAGGTCTCATATTCATGTTTTTCTTTTTAAAGAGAAATTCATGAGCCAAATAATAATAATTTTAAGCACATAGAGCAAAACAACCCTCCAAAAAGAGGCTTTCATGAGTAGAGCAGATGAAGTTTCAGGACTGTGTTGCTTTGGGAAAAATAAACAAAAAAACCCTAAATAAACAAAAAAAATGCCTTGGAGTGAAAAATATTCCTAGATCAGAAAAAAGGCACAAGGAAACATGCTGATTAAAAAATGAAGTGTGCTGGCCTTTTGATTGTGCCAAATTATTTAGGAGACAAGAAAATAAATTACATGCCTAAAAATTCTAAATAGTCAGCGTTAGGTAATATTATATTCTGCAAAACAGAGCTACTGTTTCAAACTGGTTCATACTAGAACTTCAAAACTTTTCAGCTCCTCACATCTTCATTTCCTCCCTGGTCAAACTTGAAGAAGTATAATGAATAAATAGAGTTAATATTTCAAATATTTTAAACTAAGTGAATTAATTACCTTTGCTTAGAGTCTAGGTATCTATACATAATGCTGCAACTGTAGTAGTAGTGCCAGGTGATATATCTTGGAAAGCATTTGGATTGAATTTTATAGGGAGCATTAACAAATTTCTTGCTGAATGCTACATATACCTAAATATTCTGCAGCTATATAACTGAGCCTGAGCCTTCTCAGTTCTTGTGTTCCTTTGAACAGTGTATGTTGTCCTAAAATCTTCTAAGATTTTGAAAAAGCAGAATATAATATTCAGAAGGAAAAAAATAAGGAAAAATATTGGTTTATGTTAAAAAATATTAATAATTCCAATACTTAACCAGACCTTTTCATCTTTTCAAAAAGAATTTATATGTGAAAACCACCTTTTTGATTATGCAGTAGTTCTTAGTCCTGCCAATGAAAATCCAGTTTGTGCTTACATGTTTCTACAAGGTACATGTTGTGTATCCAAATATTTGAATACATCTTCATCTTTTATGTACATGGCTATTATATTTATATTTATTTTCAACTTGCACCTGGCAATCATTTTTTATTTTAAACACTGGAGAAATAATAAAAACAGATTAGATTCTTCTGTATGCTTAAGGCCATTATTGTTAACTTCATAAATACAATTCATAAAATCTTTACCATTTTTCCAAGAAATGTTTTTAATTAATTCAAAAGTTTTAATAGAAAAGGATTTGCTTTTCCTTGAATATTGTTGCAAATATTCAAGCTCCATCTGGAAAAACTCAATCATTACTGTCTACAGTTTTTCATTATCCTTATTTTGAAACCTTGTAAATAGAAAAATCAAAGTCTTCTCCCACTTCACAAGCCAAAATACTATTATCTCCTATTTTTGTGATTATTGTGAAAAGCATTTTCAATCCCCTTCAAAAAGATAAAGTACAGCCACAATAGGATTGTCAAGCAACTCAAAAATCTTGGATGCCTATCCCATAAGGGGGAAAAATAATCATTTACGTCAACACGTTTATTGACTTCTAGTTGCAGAGATAGCCATCCCTCTTTATATTTGTCAAGCTGCAGGAGGACCTGGTTTATAGCCTTTAACGGAGCTGCGAGGTTCTGGGAAGGGGGCTGTCCTGCTGCTGATGGGAGTGACCCAGAAGACTGGCTCAAATGTGGCCTGTCTGTTTTATTGCTCAGCTACCACAGCAACCTTGCAGCAACGGTTTCAGTGTTGGGAGGTAAGAAACCCAGCTGGCAACTGACCTGTTTCCTTTAAAGGTGTAGCACAACAAAAGGATGATGGGCTTAATAAGGTTATATCTGACCAGGCCGTAACTTACAGACAGATCGTGTCTGTCAGTCAGTGGAAACTAGTATTACACTCTGGATTGCAGACTTAATATATGATTATGTTTTCTGCAGATGCTTCCACCCGCGGTAGGCACTGTGGCCAGTGACAGAGCCTATACTGTTGTTTGAAATGGCCTACTGCACACAAACTTTTGTCAGCACTCAACCTGCCAGCTGCTGAGAAGGAGTGGAGCGGCATGGCTGACTGAGAGGGCACAGCAGGACGATGCATCAGTTGACAGTCTCTATGAACACGTCTAGGAGCATTCAGTCTCTGCCACCTTTGGAAGCATGGGTCTCCTGTGGTAGACTTGTCTCTAGGGAAATTATTTTGAGCATATTGATGCCATCCAAAGTAGGCCTTTCTAGGACAGGCAATTTAATTTAGCAGTAAAAGCTCCATATAATCTTGGATAATTTTGCCTACTACCCTGCCTTTTGTCTTGGATAGAGTTAATTTTCACAAGAAGCTCTGAGGGGACAAAGCCAGGATAGCTGACCCAAACTAGCCAAAGGGATATTTGTTACTGTATGATGTCATACTTGGTATACAAAAGGGGCAGCTGACCAGGGAGGAGGGATCACTGCTTGGGAATGGGTTGAGCACTGGGTTCTGGGCAGTGAGCAAACAGGATTGTGTATCACCTGCTTTGTATATTCAGTTATTAGTATTTTTGCTATTTTCCTCTTCTTTTGCTGTCCTAGCAAACTGTCCTTATCCAAACCGACTTTGATGATCAAAATAATGCATTGTGTGGTTCATATGATGACCTGAAGATGTGAATCCAGCCAGGACGCTTTATTATGAAATGAACAACTGAGCTGCACACTGCAGGACCTAGAAGCCAATGATACTGTAGAAGAAAAACAGTGAAGGCCTGTTACCACCCATATTTGTATTTGTTCGTAAATGTGGGAAATAATGAAGAGCTGAACCACAAGGCTCAACAGAAACTCCTCTGGTTCAATTAGACAGCCTTGCAGGCTTGTGCTGCTCACAACAAGCTATATACAGCCAGTTAGAGCTATACAAGAGGGACTATTCATAAAATAGAATGAACAAACTTTGATACCACTGGCCACACATTTTCCGATTATCTCAGGAAACAATTCTTTGATCCAATGGCAAACTGAAACTGAGTAAACCCATCTGTCAGGTTCCTCAGAATGTTAGTGGGTTCTCAGAAGTCTTTTTGAAATGAGGGCAGTGCCAGACATAGTGATGACCGAAGAGATGGCTAGTGATGACAGGGATCCCATCACAGGTAACATATGCCAGGACAATGTGGTACAATTTGGTCCTGTATGAATGCAAATGGCACCAATCTACACCTCACAAGATCAGAGTGCATTCAGGATGAAAGGATGGACGACCTCTGCAAGTCATCTAATCCAAACACCCTCCTCAAAGCATGCATCAAGATAGACCACATATATCCATATGACTACAGTAAAAATAGCTTGTATGCTGAGATTCCCAAGGAATGCCTTCTCCTGTATTTTGTTTTACACTATGAATTTCAAAACAATTTTTACCCCATCTATGGGTGTCTCAGAGATGGTAACTTGCAAGTTACCATGCCAGGAAATGCACTGAGAAATAGTTATCATGTTAAAATTAAGTCAGAAGCTTTTTCTACTTGACAGCAAAACTAGTTACCTGATTTCCTAAGAATACATCCATGCCAATCACAGATTTTGCCTGATGTTTGTGTCTGGATTCTGTGAAGCATGTGAATGACAGAAACATGAGCCAGCATATTCATGGTTTGACAGCAGGCTGGGCAGGTAAACCAGCACACTCATTATAGTAACTTTTCCTTAGAAATGTTAACCTTACAACCAGCTCTGAGCAGAGAGTCTCATTTTTTGCGAGACAAGCCACATAACTCCATGCTGCTGGTTCCAGTGTTGCTAAATGCATAGTAATTCAGGTCAACTGGGCACATGGGGCGAACAGCTTCACTTGCAGTTGAACTACCAAGTTCAGAGCACAGAGACTGCTGTTGGAATGAATGGAGAAGCTATTCTAGTCCTCCTGGCAGTTATGATAAAATAATCCATACCGGGACACTAATTTTCAAGTTCTTCTTTGTTTTTTTTCGATGTGCCTGTTGCATTCTTTCTTCCTGACCCATGGAAAACTGGGTTTAGATGGTCATCTTAAAAGGCAGCAATACAGTCTGTCAAATAGCTTTCTTTCCATATTTCTGTAGCATATCTTCTACATTCTCAGAGTTTAAATTTGAGAAGTTAAAAATACCCAGACAAACACGCTTGTGTCCCAGGAGTATAGCACCTGGGAAAAGCTGATGCAAAAGTGTCTAAACAAGAGTTGAAGCAACATCTAGGACTGGAGTGTATTTCATAACCCAAATAATCCCAAACCTCTTGAATAGTATATAGAATTAGCATTCTTTTATCTACACTTCCAGTTATAGAGTGCGGTCTTTCATTACCCTTCTGATGCAAACAAACTCTTTTCTTTATGAAGTGTTATGACCTAAAATATGCCGGAATTTTGAGGTGACCCCATGCAGCTCTTTCCTACACAGAGGGATGCTTTATGTCCTAGTAAAATAAGATATTTTCCTTTATAATTAAACTAGAATGATTAGCTTTCTGAACAGAGAAAACTAAAACTAACTGGTAAGAAAAAACAGTGAGAAATGTCTTAAACATGATTATACCTCTATCCATTGTGTCCTTGCTTCTAGTCTTATTTTCCATCAGCTCGTTGTCTTGTTGAGATCCAAGAGGCTCTATATGCATAACCTTCCTCTTGTAAATAGAGAAATTTGGCCTTGAGACCTGATTTTTCTGCTCCTTGATGATAATTTTATTCTGCCACGCTATGAAACATCTTGAACTGTTTCTCTCCTGAGCAAGTTCATCTACCCTCCAGGGTATACCAGCTGCTGACTTTAATTTTTTTTTAAGGGAACAAAGAGCAAGTTATCCAGACTCTGTTCATTCCAGAAACATTTTTTTATATATATAAAATTAATTATATAGTGACTGCTGAGTTTATTTATGTTGTGTTATATCCAAATTACTTCCCTATTAAAACCATTAACATTGTTATTTCATTTAGGTCTAAAACTACCAAAACAAAAGTTCAGCAATTAAGGCTTCAGTAAATTATCACATTAGGGTTTATCTCTGTTATACTGAAAAAGTGATAATAAACTGACAAACATACAGCCAGGAGTCTAAATAAGGCCCACTCCTTCAAAACCACTTACACTTAAAAGCTGCAGAAGAAAGATCAAGTGAAACCAAGCAAAACCTTTGTTACAACACTCCTAGTCTGAATACAAGCATAAACTCTAATCATCCTGCTCTTTAGATCTGCAGATTTTGGTATCATGCCAAGATAATCAAGATAATTGCCATCTCATTTTTTTTTTCTTATGTTCAAATAAAATCGTTCAGCAAGCTTCTTCATGGTAATTAGGAATACCTTACATCTGCATTATGAAACGGACAATTTAAAATATTTAGCTGAGAGCCACAGTGTAGGACAAATGGCATCCTGTATTTCACTCATCAAAACAACAGGACACCTGATTGCACAAAAAAAGAGACCATCACATCAAACAGGACATCTGGCCATCTTACTCTAATATCTGAATTACAGATATGCTTCTCAGATTCAGTATTACCAGACAAGGTCAGGAATGCCTTATCTTCCTTACCTTAGCCTTGGAAATGAGGTTTGGTCCATATTGGACAAATATTTCTTGATGTCCTCTTTTGGGGCTTCTTCAGGACATTGTGTGCTTCTGTCTGTGCAGAGACAGAAGGTGTGTCATTCTGCAGGAAGACTGAGCGTAGACTCTGAGAATGAGTGTCCTCTAGACACTCACCAGTATTTTTATGTCCCTCTTGTGCTGCAGTGCCCAAAACTGCACCCAGTACTCAAGATGAGGCTGCACCAGTGCAGTGTGGGGGCAGTTCCTGGGCAACCAGGATGAGGATATATGAGAGGAGGTCACTGGCAAGCCTGGTCAGGGTCATCAAGATGAAATAGTGCATTCAGGGTTCTGACAGTAAATTTGATTCAGAAATACTTGTTAAAGTCAGCACTAGGATGAACATCATTTCGTCCCCTACCAAAGGGTGATGGCAGCAGGCAAAGGGAGAGTGCAGAAGAAAGACTGAAACCCCTTGCTACAAATGCAAATTAAAATATGTTCAAAGCAAAACATGTTGCATTAATAAAACATATCCTACTGAGATAATTCAGCATATGAGATTATCTACACAAGAATGCAGCTAACAAACTGTCTTATTCATTTTCATGTGAAATGAAATAAACTAAAATCTTTTCAGACCAGTATGTAAATCAAAACCTAAATAAAATCATGCAATTGTTGACCATCTGCTTTCAGAGAACGTTTCTGACTGTGATAAGCTATTTAATGATGTTGCCCACACTAACAATGCCTGTGAATTAGATGAGTCATGTGCCTCGCAACAATTTGCTCTTATGTGTCTTTTCCTAAATATCTTTATTGTTGTTGTTAGACCCTGACATTGGAATTTATCCAAAGTACGGTGTAATCAAAGCTGGCTGAGAGCTCAGATCTCAGAACAGAATGTCGAGCTTGGTCAGATGAATGCTGTTTCAAGCTCTGCCAATGACCACCAACTGATACTTCAGCAAAAGGCAACATTTAAAGGAATATATAATGTACCTGGTCATATTTTACAATACTTATAAATTCTTACTTGAACCCAATGTGATTTACTTTATCCTCTATCACATAAATTTTGATTATCCAGCTTACCATGAACGACTGCAAACATTGCTCATAAGATCATCCTCTTCTTTTTAAACTCAGAGGTAACATATCAAGGCTCGAGCTTGTCTGGCAGTGGATTGTAGAAAGTCTATCTAAAAATCATAAGTTATAGTCACTTTAAATGCATGCACTTGTTATTAAATAAATAGCATGGCTTACATGATTGCCAGAAAAGTAAATAAGACGTTTTGAGCTTTCCTTTCAGGACAAGGAATAAAAAGGTAATATTACTGCCAACACATAACAGCAGCTCAGGGACCTGACTCTCTGGGAAAAAGGAATGTTGAGTCTGCATATCAGGATTTCTGAACTTTTGGATAGTATGAAGGATGAAATTCCTCAGACTTATCTTGAATCTTCTCAGGATATTTGGGTTTGTACCTGTAGAAGTCAGATCAGTGGGTTGGTTCAGTCACCGCATTACTAACAAAGGGGAAATAAAAGGAAAATGAAGGATCCAGCAAAACTCATCTCCAAAAGGGTTCTGTGGCTAACACCATCTCATGCACATGACAGTCAAGTCCTTCTGTTGTCAGCTACTTGCTTGGCTTACAGTAGATTGAAAAAAGTCTTTCCAGTAATTCTTCAAATGATGTGAAATATGCTTGTTTCTTAGGTTCCACTGCAAATGTAATCATTACAGTTATTTTGTTGAGATTCACAAAAACCTTTTGAGTGAAAATGGGTCTTTGTTGAGAAGAGAGGAATTGGTATTTATAGCAAAAGCATTGAAAAATGCTAGTCTTTGCCATTCTGATATGAAAGACAGTAAAAATCGCTTGAGCTTTCTTTTGTATTCTCTGATCCTTAAGATGAACCTCAGGAGTTATAAACATAGGTGGAAAAACGAAACATGAAGCTCTAAATTATAATTTATCATATTTCACCTTACTTTATTCCTGCTACTTATAGCTAAGTTAGTAAGAGAAGAGAATTAACTCATTAAAGGGGTAGAGATGATGCCTTACAGAACTTGAAAAACCTCATTACTTGTGTGCAAGATAGAGTAGGCCTAATTTGCATTTATGCAAATCCACTAGAAGAAATGCAATTATACTAGCATAAGTTAATGTGAAGATGAATCAAACTTGATGTCTTTCTTTATAGCTGTGAGGGAAAATGCTGGGTGTCACAAAGACCCTTTAAGGTGAAACTTAGGCTTTCTAGTTGATGGGTTGTTACAGTGTTTCTGCCTCAGGAAAGTAATTAACAAATCCTTTAATTATTTTTTTTTAATTTTTATTTACAGGTGCAGTGGGAGATTCACTGGAAGTTACTTTGAGGTTATGTACATAATGGTCATGCAATAGTTTGTAACTGAGCTAGCTGGTCTGCAAAGATCAGGTTTGGTTTGGCTACCATACATATTCTTCTTTTTGCAGCTGGTGGTATGAGACTCTTTTTGCTGCGACTCAGAGATATCTGGCCTGCCTGATACCAACCATGTGGTGTCATCTCAAAATACCATCAGAGGCTGCACAACACAGACTCACCCCCCAGCAAACAAGTGTGCCACTCACACATACAGGAGGGATCACAAACACCATTTCCCTCACATACTCTCAGTATCTTAAGTGGGATAAACATCAGCTCTGAAGGGAAATAACCTGGACCAGAGTCCACACTCAAGCTTTTGAAGCCCAACAGTAGAGCTGCAGCCTTTTGCAGGGGCGGTGTTGCCTGGAAGACAGCAGTGCCGTGCTAGCGCAGGTACCCTGAGCTGAGGCTCTTGGCTGCAGTTTGGGCTGCAGAGCCTTCCCCTGGCCACCTTGTTTCCCACAGCAGATCACAAAAGAAAAACAGTCAAGCTTTTGAAAGACCGAGGCATGAAGAAAGAAGGATTATCCAGTGTGTGAATAGTGGCCATGTAGTTGTGCTCATACAATACTAGAGTCTCTGTTTGAAAGGCTCACTCACTAAGAGTGGATGCTGTGTGCTACCCCAAATGTCCTTGATCTCTCACCCAACACTGCCTTACTCTTTAGCCCCGGTTGTCCTCCTGCTCAGAGCACCTTCCCTGTTGGGCTCTCCCAACACCTCCCTGATGTCCTTTGCATCCAGAGATCATGTAACTATTCATTCCTGTCATTCTGCTTATCTAATCACTGCTTCTTCTGCCCTTCTCCACTCACAGGGTATTCTGGTGGTCTCTTGGCTCAGTTCAGTGGCTCACTTGCATTACATGTCATGTCACAAGATAAGCACTTCTCTTGTGGAGGAGATTGTTAAAGTCAGGACACAGGTACTTATATAAAGTTTTCACAAATAGGGCAAGAAAAACAAGGAGATGCCTCTCTCTTCCCTAAATTGTCATTGCCAGGGAACAAAACCCTGGAAACCTTAGTCCCTGTTTAAAGTTCTGAATCTTATAGTGGACTAGTTTTTTAAAAGAGGAACTCTTCAGGACATTCCTCCATATTTTTTTGCTTGCTGTAGTTATTATATGATGTTATTAGTTACAGCTAGTTCTCTGGGGAATTTCTGAGATGGGGCAGAATCGAAAGAGCTGTCACTCATTGAAATGACTCCACCGAGCAAGGAAGTAGTTATCTGCAGCTATATTATTTTCTGCATTTCAGACCAGACTTCTAAACCGTCATTTGGCAGAACAACCATATTATCACTGCGTATCAGAAGCAAACATTTCAGTAAGTAAATTTGTCATACTGTAGTCTAGAAATAAGGGTCAGGAAAAGGATGCGTTGTCTCAAAAATATCTAATCTGAACTGACACTGATGTGTATCTGGCTGCCTTTTTAGATCTATAATATTTATTTATCTATACTATTTATATAAAAATGTATATATTTACATATAAATCTATAAACAGAGATGTATCAAAATATACCAACAATCATACGTTATCATTTTTATGTATGTGCATCACCAGAGATGAAATTGTATAAGTGAAAATAGAATCAGCTTCCTCAAGTCTGTTATTTTATCCAACCAGCAATTCTAATGTTTTGTTGATTTTAAGATCAGGGGAAAAGACCATTAAACAATCTCCAGCACAAAAGAATAATATTCAGAAGCCACCTGTGAAGCTCAGAAAGCATGATTACAACAAGTGACTATGTCCATTTTTCAGTGCAGTCAGCTTTATATTAGTTTAGCTCAGGTACCAGAAGCAATCTTGTTGTAAGAAACCTAGAACACTTATGTGTTTCCTCAAGGTGTGTGTTACTGAAGATACACTGTTTTTACAACTCATACTCCTGTGTTTATAACTAGCTCAGGCATCTCCAGGTGAGAGTGAGGCACAGACAGGATCCATCCTTCAATATGCTTTGTTCAGTGTATTAACCCAAGGAAAAGCAAACCTAATGGGTACTCTGTCCCATTCTCCACAATGCTGCAACAACATCCTTGAAGGTGCTGCAGAATCCAAATGGGAGGCTTCTTGTCTATCTTGCTACTTCTGCCTCATATTTTAGTAGGAAAGTTTTAACAGGTAGGTGATCCTGTATGTGATTTGTACATAACAGCAGAAAAAAAGTGATGTGTTTAAACAGAAGTAGAAGAGTACTGTAGTTTGTCACAGTCTGAGAACTAAATGGGAATTAATTAAAGCGCAAAAATCAACAGTAGGAATGTACGAGTCACTTGATTGTAAATTGATGTTCTTACATTACGTCTCAGCATAAAACTACACAAAATACCAGATTTAATCAAGTTATGCTAGTTTAAAACTTCTATCAGTTTTATGTGTCCTCTTAAACTCATTTACTCAAATATAGCAAACATGATTATGAAATTTTCATAGAGACTTTAAGGTACTTTCTTATGCAAGTAAACACTTTGTCTCATTGTTTTGACTTGCGAAATAAGAAAATACAATCTGGAAATCATGGTAGGAGAAGGAATGCAGTATCTTGCAATGCCATTTTCACTGTCACTTTTCTATTACTGAGCTTTAAAAGATTTCCTAGAGGAACTGCTTTAAACTCAAAATTTATTTTCCCAATGAAATTATTTGGTTTAGGCTATTCTCTCGCTACCAGGCTGACTGTCCATATGTAATAACCTGTGATTAAGGTAACCTGGGAAACCAGTATTAGCAGATGTAAAGGTCTACAGTTTTTCATCTTTTCACATTTCTTGTCTTTTCTCATCTCAGAACTGTTGATATAGTGCATAATACAATTCTTGGTACTGAAACAGAAAATATAAATATGTTTTAATACTTAGGGTACTGGGGCAAAAAAAGGTTCCCTCTCCAGGTGTGCAAAGAAGAGATGAAATTCATCAGGGATTTGGAACACACACGTCTGTACATCTGTCTCAGGAATGAAAAGGGCAGATGCTTTTAGGATAGCTGCGATCAATGATGGTTCCAGCTACAACTGAAATGCTGAAAGCTGGGAACAGAAAATGACTTAATGTAGCTGTACTACTAGAGACTAGGCACAGGCTGATTAGTTTAATCATCACACACTGAACACGGTTGTGAGTGAAAATACCTTTCTATTGATACAAACTCTGTGGTGCACAAGTTAATACCTCACGGGAACGTTTCAAAGGCAACTGCACTTTTCTATATAGCTTTACCAAGTTTATACTGTCCAGCCTGGAGAGAAGAAGGCTTTGGGGAGACCTTATTCAGCTTTCTAGTACCTGAATGGGGCCCACAGGAAAGCTGAAGAGGGACGGTTTACAGGTAGTGATAGGACAAGGGATAATGGCTTTAAACTAAAAGAGGCGAGATTTAGATTATATATTAGGAATAAATTCTTCCCTGTGGGGGTGGTGAGGTCCTGGCACAGAGAAGCTGTGGCTGCCTCCTCCCTGGAAGTGTTTCAGGTCAGGTTAGGGCCAGCCTGGTTTAGTGGAGGGTATCCCTTCCAATGGCAGGGATCTTGGAACTAGATGAGATTTAAGATTCATTACAACCTTAAACTGTTCTGTGTTTCTGTGATAAGATCCTGTGGTCAAAGAAATGACATGGAAGCTTGATTAGGGGACATCTTGTTTTCAAGGAGAGGAGGAGGGAAGGGAATCTGACCAATGAACTGTTCCCCCACTCCTTGCAGTTGTTGAAGAGGGGAATAAATAGCTACCAATTTCCTGACTTGTCCTCTTTTAGTGACAGTGTGTGTGCAGAAGGAAAGTTGCATGTCTCACCATGAAATGAAACTTCTCTGAAAGTCACTGCATATTGATAGCTATGTGCTGACCAGTATCCCTGTACTTTTACTTGCCATAATTACTGTATAACTAGGCATTGACAATTTACATCTCGATCTCAAGAGCACACTGATTGTCCTTGCCAACAGCTATTTTTGGTTTGAAACTGCCTGTTCAGTCTTCAGTTTGAATAAGTGATAAGTATGGGCACATTACTAAGCAGTTGACCATATACACTCCAAAACTTAACACAAAATTAAGTTAAATATAGTAAAGAAGGAAAGAAAATGAAATTTTCTAGAAGCAAGTCTAATCTTCTAAGTGTATCTGATATCCATGACATTGTTTTATATTTATTCCTGGTACAGTTTGTTGCAAATTTAAATCTTCTTGAGCATGCGTGAAACAATTATATAGCATTTCATTTAACTATCCGGGCTTACTATCATACAGCTCTTGCTACACCTAATTTCCTAGAGCCAAAGAGTATGCAGTACTTCTCAAGGCAATACGAAACCATTCATATAGCCTATCTGTGACCATGATTGCCCTGTGGATTTGATCTCTCAAGAATCCCTATAGCCCTGTCAATATCTTAAAGAACCACTGAAACTTAAATTTATAGTCAAGCACATGCATTCCAGAGTAACTTTGATCTATCCTACCAAATACTGTAACATAATTTAAAGCAGTTAATGGAAGAGGTAAAATGAACATGTGATGATGGAGTGTGAGCTGCATGTTAACATGTTAGACTTCTCTGTCGTCTGCCCTTCAGGTGTGTGCCTCTTCCACTAGTGGTGATTCTGGGATCTACCAGTAGCCCAAGTATGAGCCTTTCCTAAATTCAGTGGCATTTGTAGATGCTTATTCCATTTTATGCAACCCCCTCCCTCACTCAGCAATTGTCTGGATGATTTAAAAGCTTAGTTCTCACTTGTTAGCTTTCCCC
This sequence comes from Hypotaenidia okinawae, assembly GCA_027925045.1. Classification (NCBI taxonomy): domain Eukaryota; kingdom Metazoa; phylum Chordata; class Aves; order Gruiformes; family Rallidae; genus Hypotaenidia; species Hypotaenidia okinawae. Next base: position 127,074,022 of record BSDF01000001.1, read on the forward strand.
TTTCTTCTACTTCCCTCTAATCTTATCAGCTCCTCCTTCTTCCTCCGACTTTAGCTTTCTTAGAAGTCTGAAGCACGCATCAATGATGAAAACCGAGAGAGAAAATACAGATGGAAAACACTTCAATTCAGTCAACTTCATCCTTTTAGGAACTCATCAGGGAAAATCATATTTCTTAGGCCGAGTTTAACATAATTTTCAAACTACATTAACACAACCGGACTTTATGGTCTATTCTATTATCTCCAAATCAAGAAAGGACCCAGAAAAATTAAGGTCTAGATGGAGACCTTGGCTTAGTCTTGAGCAGATTGTGGATTGAAAGGTGGAACTTTAAAAATTTTGGATCTTCAGCCTGAAACTTGAGAAGAAAGACACCCACCAGCATACTGTTGACATCCCAGAAAAGATCTGAACTTTCCTTGCATCCCACCAAGAAGATGCTCTGCTCAAAAAAAATATATTCCCAAGTTTTCAGTTCACCTTAGAAGAATATGCTAGTCAAAAACAGGGGGAAAGCTGAGTTAATGTAACTGTACAATAGAAACCACTGTGACTTTCAAGTTAAAGAGTGGCTATAAACATCTGTCTCTCCATACCTCCATATCTCCATACAGAGCTGTCCAGTGAGATTTGTTATCTGAACAAGTGATAGTGCAGGCAGAAAGCTACAGCACTTGTGGTACTCCTTCTCAGGAAGAACAAATGGCCAGTACTTGGGTTTCTTGCTGAAATTCAATTTCTGTTCCTCCAGAAATCAAATACAAGAGACCAATGCTCAGCATAGCTGCAGAGGGTTTCTCTTTTTTTGGTAAACAAGGCAGCTGAACCAAGCAATGAAGTGTCGTTGGTGTTCTTTATTTGACAAGAAAAAAAATAAATCTAGGGAACTCAGGGAACCAAAGTACAGTTCCAGAAGACAAGTGGCAGCTAGCTTCAGAATAACTTTCTCTGTCCCCCATTTCAAAAAAAAGACCCACCCCAAAACCCAGTAAGAGGAGACTGTGGGAGGAAAGAAAGGTCTGAGTCACAGAAGAAACAAAAAAGTAATGCAAAAAGAACAGCATCTATATGCCATAATAAGGAGACCTCATATGTCTTTAATTATCTCCTTATAGAAGGGTGAAAAGCAGATAAAGGAACACAGTATAGAATTATTAAATCAAATGGTATTGAAAAAGAAAGCAAGGAGGAAAGAAGTTGCTTGTGATAAAAGTTGTGCCATTCTCTTGTAAGCATATGGGAAAAAGAAGGGATCTGTAAAGGGTAAGGAAGAAGAAGAGTGAAATGGAATAAAGAATTTTGGCCATAATCTGCTGTACTGGAATTGTCCATAGGAAGGGAATGGGGAGGTTTATATTACTGCCATTACCAACATTTTGTGTATGTGTCTGTATTCCTGAAGAGGTCTTCTCTTTCCACATCCTTATTCACTTTCAGCTCTTGAAATCCCGTAATACCTCAGGTTATAGAAATGTTAAAAAAACCACTGGGTGTAGCATGAAGTGTCAAAATGTTACATGATCTGTGATTCTATAGCAAATGAAAAGAGATGAGTCCTTTAGGTAGGGTGAGTGTTTTGGCTGCGTTACACCATCTGCATAAGTTATTCAGCTCCATCGTCACAGAAATGACCTGCTAGATAATTTGGCACATGAATGCTTCCTGCATCTTTCTTTTCCTTTGAATTGCCAAATCAAAGCAAACAGGCAAGTAGCCTTTAGAAACCATGGCGTAATGCATTCGAACAAATTCAGTGACTTTTGGAAAAAGAAGCAATCACAGAGTAGTGTAAGAAACACCAAGAGCTGCCTCTGAACTTATTCCTCTGCACTCCATGAAAATGGAGCAGGAGGGTGTTATAGTAACTTCCTCTGTGCCTCTTGATATGAGCTATGCTAGGTGGTAGTTGGCATGACTTGGACCCTAGCTTATAGGCACTTTCTGCTTTGGTACTTTCATGGCTGCACAAGGGATTGCAAAGGTTGTACTCCTTTACTCTTTTGACCTGATGAGCTCTTGCTTGGAGGAGAAATGCAAGAGTTCCTTCTTCCTAGTGAGAAATGTCCTACTCATGAGTACATATAGGACTTCTTCCAATAGTTCTACTTTATTCTCTGCTGTCTTCGTTAGTGATCAGAGCAGCTGAAATTATGAACAATAATGAAAAAAAAATTCTATGAAGGAGAAGATGCAAGCTCTCAGTTTAAAGTAGGGGAGAGGAGTGGAAAAAATTACAGTTGTTCTCTACTGGCAACATAGCACTGGATGCATCAGGTCAAGATGGACGATGCAATGGTAATATATCCCTGTTGTACCCTTTATTAACTGAATTACAAAGCTGACATCTTCCTGGAAGGAAACAGAGCTTTCCACTAATTTTAGGTGTGCACTTTAAAATAAATAAATGATGAGAATATTAATACCTTGTGAGGGCCATCTCCTAACTTTCAGCATCCTTGACCGTGTCCCTGTGATGCATCCCATTTTGCAGAGGGGTGATTTCTGATTATGTATTGAGATGGTAAGCTGCATGTGAGCCAAGTGACTTCTTATGAACGTGTGGTATCTGTATCAGTAGTGCAGGGACTTGATATACAGATTATGCTAAGCCACATGGGTCTGCAAGTACATGACAACCCAACTCTTCATGTAGATGTCCAAGTACCCAACTGGCTAACACTTCACATTTACTCTGCACCGACTGGTAGGATCTGGATACTGAATAGGCAGTTGCTGAGAAATGGTGGATGTGATGTTACCCATACACAAATAAGTGAAAGGATGTAATACAGGGGAGAACAGAATCTCAAAGTCCATGGTCAGGACTTGTGAGTCCTTTGCAATTTTCTCCTCTCTAAAGAATTAAGATAGTTGAAGCACTACTTACCTCTGAGCTTCAGTTCTCTTTTAATGTTTCTCTTTTCACACTCCTTAGTCTCATTAGAGAATTTACCTAACTGTAAAAAGGCCTGAAAGAGGCAAATTCAGCCTAATGTAAGAAACATAAAGAACTAACACAGAACAGAATGTTGTTATTTAAATTTTATGTACAGCAAAATAATTTAAAATGAACACCAGTTGTGAATCCAGTGTTTCTGTTAATGATAGCATAAGCATTACATTGCAGAATTAAAATATCAATTTCATTTACACTAATTTGCTACAATTTTAGATTACTATTTTGAATCCTGGTTTTAAAAGTTGTTATAACTTAACATTTCTAACTTTGTTTATTTGATTCTTTTTTTTCCTAATACTGCCTGGATAAGTCTGGAATTTTTATAAATTCCTTACATAAAATATTTAATTTACTTCTTAACTAATATAGTTACACATACTTCATAACTCTCAAGAGAGAAGAAACTCTTCGAACATGAAAACGTAACTTGTGGAGCTACCAATAAATATGACTTTTTTCTCCCTCTTTCTCCACTCTTGGACCTGTCTGAAAAATGGAGAAAAGTTAGATTGAGAGTCTTTGAGTTTGCTCTGTTATGGGGAACTAGGTTCAATAGGTGCCAAGCCATGGCTGAGAGTTTCTGGTGGTTTCACATCTAATTACTCAGTTCATCTATCACCCCTCAATTTCCCCCATTCAGCACAGTGCAGTCAAACCCACCAACCCTTCTTATATAGAACATTATAAATCATTCTCCCTGCAGGTATAGGGCTTGATAAACATCTATCTATTTATATAGTTCAGTGTTAACAGTGAGGATGCAGCTTTGCTGTAGCCCAAAGCATGGGCAGTGAGACAGTCCACCTCCAGGCAATACTGAATGAGTCGGGGCACAGCCCCACACACGTTTAAATGGTGCTAACTTGCATCGTCTTCATATGGAACATGATTAGAGCTAGCTTGCCAGTGTCTACAAATACCCTTTGGGAAGAAGCTTGTTATGCTTCACTGGCTCCTATTCATGACTTACGCTTCCTCCTGCCAAATAGTATCAAGGTCAGAGGAGTCCGCAGGAGTGTACCTGGCTCACTTCTCACTTATGCCAGGCTCTAAGGCAGTATCTCGTTTGCCTAAAAAAAAAAAAAAAAAAGAGAAAGAAACATGACTTCTAGCCTAGAAAAAGGAAGGAGCCCAGATGCTTAGAGACATTCATAAAAAAATAGAGGAAAAACATGCTTTGGTATGTCAACTTCTAAAGGGGCTCTACTTTAAAATGTGCATTTCCTGGGGAAACACTAGGATTTTCTACTGCCTTTTGAAACCACCTATTTCACTACTTGTGACATTCAGAACAGCAATATGGAAAATGTGAGATAAATATCAAGGGCTTGATCCTGCCCTTTGGTACAGCAGTTGAGCATCATTTCCTGGTGTTTAAAATCAGCTTCTGACTGCAGATGCCCTCAAAATGTGGGAGGCAAAACAGGAAAAACTCCTTTGGCTATCTCAGCACAAATAGTGATGGCATCTTATTCAGGAATTGCTGCAAGTGATTTTTTCTTATTTTGTTACGTGAGAAATGTGATGTTCAGTTTCAGTTTACACTGCCAACACAGAGCAATTATGCCACCACTGCAAAAATGTAAGAATGGTCCTTATAAAGAAACTAAATCCAACCAGCCAAATGAACAGTGCCCACACAACACAGTATCTCTCAAAAATACTGCCTTAGTACTTATTTCATCCCTTGCATTTTTCAGAGATGTTGGTTAGGCTTTTGTTTTACATGATGCTCATTCCTGGCACCACTGAGTTTCAGAGACTTCTGTGTTTTCAGAAAAGTAGTTTTAAAATAGCTCATAAGCACACTTTGGAGGCAAAACAGATTTATTCATATGCCTGCAGATTCCTTCTGTGTCTGACTTTGTGTCGTGGTTTCACCCCGGCTGTGGGCTGAGATCCACGCAGCTGCCTGCTCCTTAAAGTAAAAGAGCAGGGGAAAAGGGAAAAAGGGAAAGGGAAACAAGGGAAGGGAAAAGGAAGGGGCAAATAACTCCAAAACCAAGAAACTAAGAGGCCCGTGGGTTGGGATAAGGATAGTTTACTAAGATAACAGAAAAATAAAATATAACAATGCTAACAGGACTTTAGAGCAAAAGAATATGAAACTATTGATACACAATGCAGTTTCTCACCGAACCACACAACTCAGGCCGTACCACCCAGAGCTGTCCCGGAACCCGACCGTCCCCCAAGAAGCACGCGTCCCGAGAGGAAGCACGCGTCCCGAAACCGCCCTCTTCTTCTTCCCAACAGCCCCCCGTTTTCCTAGGCAGGACGTAATTGGCATGGAATACTCTCTTTGGCCCATCTGGGTCACCTGTCCTGGCTTCGCCCCTCCTTTCTCAAGAATAGAGAAAAAGAAGAAGCTAAGAAAGTCCTTGACTGTCTGACTGCAACTAAGAACATCAGGGTGTTATCAGCACTGCTTTCATTTTAACTCCCAAACACAGCATTCCATCAGCTGCTACAAATGAAATTAACTCTATCCTGACTGAAACCAGGACATTCCACCCCTTATTCCATACCATTTACGTCATGACCAGGTCCAACCAATGTTTCAGACACACATATATGTATTATTCCCTTAGTCTATGGACCATTCATCTGAGTTTTGTTGAGTAAATGATTTAGTCCATGATTTTCAGGCTTCATTCATTGTAACAGTCTCTCATGGTGTCACCATTGGATCGTTGCATGCTGCATCTCAGGTGCTCGACCGATGCATCTGACATGGTCCATGGTCATAGTCTGTGAATCAAAAGTGTTCATTTTCAAAGGGGAAGAGGAAAAAGTTCTTGTGATGGCAGGTCTTGGTCCCATCATCGTGGCAGTCTTCCTTCATTGTCGTATATGATTCCAGCTGTAACTCCATTGGTACAACAAACAATAACATACAGCAATTATAGTAATAATGAATATACAGTAATGGGTTATTTAGTACTTATTATAATACAATTTCTACCTTACTAATTACATTGGCTATTTTCACCTAAAATCAAATCCCTTTGAGGTACACATCGAACTTCTCCATCCTTCTGCATTACCCACCAAGTACAACCAGGTCCTTGAGCAAAAACAATTCCCGACATAGGTTTACCTTTACCTGAAGCAGGGATGACCCAAACCGTCTTCCCTAATATACTCTTCATATGCACCACTGGGACTCTGTCTCCTTCTACAGTACGTGGAAATTTTGACTGGGCAGGGCCAGCCCGATTGGTAGAACCCCTAGAGTTAACTAACCACGTGGCTTTGGCCAAATGTGTATCCCAGTGTTTGAATGTTCCACCACCCATTGCTTTTAGGGTAGTCTTTAAGAGTCCATTATATCGTTCAATTTTCCCAGAGGCTGGTGCATGATAAGGAATGTGGTACACCCATTCAATGCCATGCTCTTTGGCCCAAGTGTCTATGAGAGCATTTCGGAAATGAGTCCCATTGTCTGACTCGATTCTTTCTGGGGTGCCGTGTCGCCATAGGACTTGTGTTTCAAGGCCCAGGATTGTATTCCGGGCAGTAGCATGCGATACAGGATATGTTTCTAGCCAGCCGGTGGTTGCCTCCACCATGGTAAGCACGTAGCGCTTGCCATGGCGGGTTTGTGGGAGGGTGATGTAATCGATCTGCCAGGCCTCCCCATATTTATATTTCATCCACCGTCCTCCATACCAAAGCGGCTTCAACCGCTTCGCTTGCTTAATTGCGGCACACGTCTCACATTCATGGATAACTTGTGCAATAGCATCCATGGTTAAGTCCACCCCTCGATCTCGAGCCCATCTATATGTTGCATCTCTCCCTTGATGACCTGAGGAATCATGAGCCCATCGAGCTAGGAATAATTCACCTTTATGTTGCCAGTCTAGATCTACCTGAGCCACTTCAATCCTAGCAGCCTTATCTACCTGATGGTTGTTTCGATGTTCTTCCATGGCTTGACTCTTAGGTACATGGGCATCAACATGACGTACCTTTACAACAAGCTTCTCTAATCGGGTAGCAATGTCTTGCCATAAGTCAGCAGCCCATATGGGTTTGCCTCTACGCTGCCAGTTGTTCTTTTTCCACTGTTGCAACCAACCCCACAGGGCATTAGCCACCATCCATGAATCAGTATAAAGGTAGAGCATTGGCCACTTTTCTCTCTCAGCAATGTCCAAAGCTAACTGGATGGCCTTCACCTCAGCAAATTGGCTTGATTCACCTTTTCCTTCAGTGGCTTCTGCTACTTGTCTTGTAGGACTCCATACAGCAGCTTTCCATCTCCGGTGCCTTCCCACAAGGCGACAGGAGCCATCAGTGAACAGGGCATATCGCTTCTCATTCTCTGGCAGTTTGTTGTAAGGTGGGGCTTCTTCAGCGCGTGTCACCTCCTCATCCTCTGGTGACATCCCAAAATCTTTGCCTTCTGGCCAGTCTGTGATCACTTCCACGATTCCTGGGCGATTAGGGTTTCCTATTCGAGCCCGCTGAGTAATTAGTGCAACCCACTTGCTCCACGTAGCATCAGTGGCATGATGTGTAGAAGGGACCTTCCCTTTGAACATCCAGCCCAGCACCGGCAGTCGGGGTGCCAGGAGGAGCTGGGCTTCAGTCCCAATCACTTCTGAAGCGGCTCGAACCCCTTCATAGGCGGCCAGTATTTCCTTTTCTGTTGGAGTATAATTGGCCTCAGATCCTTTGTAGGCCCGACTCCAAAACCCCAGCGGTCGACCTCTAGTCTCCCCTTGTGCTTTCTGCCAGAGACTCCAGGTAGGTCCATTCTCCCCGGCTGCAGTGTAAAGCACATTTTTAACATCTGTCCCTGTCCGGACAGGCCCAAGGGCCACTGCATGGACTATCTCACGTTTGATCTGCTCAAAGGCTTGCTGCTGCTCAGGGCCCCATTGGAAATCATTCTTCTTCCGAGTTACATGGTAGAGTGGGCTCACAATGAGACTGTAGTTTGGGATATGCATTCGCCAAAAACCTATAACACCTAAGAAAGCTTGTGTTTCCTTTTTGTTGCTTGGTGGAGACATAGCTGCTATTTTATTGATAATGTCCATTGGGATCTGACGACGCCCATCCTGCCATTTTATTCCTAAAAACTGGATTTCTCGTGTAGGCCCCTTGACTTTACTTTGCTTTATAGCAAAACCAGCTTCCAAAAGGATTTGAATTATCCTTTTTCCTTTCTCAAATACTTCCTCTGCTGTATTGCCCCATACAATGATGTCATCAATGTACTGCAGGTGCTCTGGGGCTCCACCCTTTTCCAGTGTGGTCTGGATTAGTCCATGGCAAATGGTGGGGCTGTGTTTCCACCCCTGGGGCAGACGATTCCACGTGTATTGGATGCCCCTCCAAGTGAAAGCAAACTGTGGCCTGCACTCTGGCGCCAGTGGTATTGAGAAGAAAGCATTTGCAATGTCAATTGTGGCATACCACCTGGCTGCCTTTGACTCCAATTCATACTGGAGTTCCAACATGTCTGGTACAGCAGCACTCATACCTGGAGTGACTTCGTTTAGGCCACGATAATCCACTGTCAGCCTCCACTCTCCATCGGACTTCCGCACTGGCCATATGGGACTGTTAAAGGGTGAGCGGGTTCGGCTGATCACCCCTTGACTCTCCAATTGACGAATCAGCTTATGGATGGGGATCAGGGAATCCCGGTTAGTACGGTACTGTTTTCTGTGCACCGTCGTTGTAGCAATTGGCACTTGCTGTTCTTCAACCTTCAACAACCCCACAACAGAAGGATCATCTGAGAGTCCAGGCAAGGCACGCAATTGCTCAATGCCTTCTGTCTCCAAAGCAGCTATTCCAAAAGCCCACCGGTACCCTTTCGGGTCTTTAAAATAACCTCTACGGAGGTAATCTATACCTAAAATGCATGGAGCTTCTGGGCCAGTCACAATTGGGTGTTTCTCCCAGTCCTTCCCAGTTAAGCTCACTTCAGCCTCTAACACAGTCAATTGCTGTGAGCCCCCTGTCACTCCAGAAATGCTGACAGGTTCTGTCCCTACATGATTCGATGGCATTAGAGTACACTGGGCACCAGTATCCACCAGAGCCTTGTACTCCTGTGGGTCTGACGTACCAGGCCATCGGATCCACACAGTCCAATAAGCACGGTTATCCCTCTCCTCCACCTGGCTGGAGGCAGGGCTCCTCTATTGTTGCTGATCATATTGGCTGCTCACTGGTGCAGCCTTCTTCTTGGCAAAATCGCGCTGTCTTTTACCTCGCAGCTCATTTACTCGTGCCTGGAGGGCTGAGGTGGGCTGCCTATGCCACTTCCTCATGTCCTCACCATGGTCACACAGGTCAAACCACAGCTGCTGTCGCAGCGTGTCTCGTGGTGTGTACCTTCTGCATCCTCCCTTCTGGGACGATGGACGCTTTCTCCCAGTAGCTGCAACATTGCCCCATACGGGTTGGGAGTTGCACAAATTTTTGTCAAGTCGTTCGACCAGTTTCTCTACCGCTGCAATCACAGATTGGGAAACATTGTCCTGATATTTCCGGAGTCGGCAGGACACTTCACTTACAGTTGGTGGATACATATTATCCCAGTCTATTGATGCTAATGAATTGGTGTGCCCTGCTGGTGCACTTCGTACAACCTTACGCCACATATCTGCGGTGCATACAACTTCATCAGGGTCAGAGTGCCATTTGCCCAGATCATAATAAATGATCTCCCGTACAGCTAATTCTCTCAGGTACTGGATAACTGCCTCTATGTTGTTACACTTGGGTGCCTGACATGTAATATAGTCCTTTATGGGATACCTTTCCTCCACACTTGACAGTAGTCGCCTCCAGAGGCTGAGGGTTTCTGGCTTTTTCCCAATTTCCTTGTCAATGCCTCCTTCTCTAGCTAGGGATCCCAACTGCTTGGCCTCCCTGCCATCTAATTCCAGACTATCGGCTCCTTGATCCCAGCATCGCAGCAACCAAGTGATGATGTGCTCACCTGGGCGGCGGCTGAAATCTTTTCGAACCTCACGCAGCTCACTCAGGGTCAGGGATCGTGTGACAACCTCTGATTCTGCCTCATCCTGAAATGCCTGAGATGGCCTTGCTCTATCCTGAGGGGCTTGAGATGGCCCTGCTTTATCCTGAGGTGCTTGAGATGGCCCTGCTCCATCCTGAGATGCTTGAGATGACCCTGCGTCATCCTGACATGCTCCAGATGGCCCTGATTCATCCTCATCCTTCACTACATGAACTGATTTCCTTTGTTTCCTCTTTTGTACAGGAGCAACAGACACTGGCGGGGGTTGGTTTTTTGTTTTATCATCAGTATCTGCTGTAGGGGTTGCAGTAGCTGCAGCATCAGTTGGACAAGTTGCAGTAGCCACAGTGCTAGTCATAGTGGCCTTAGTGCTAGTCACAGTGGCCTTAGTGCTAGTCACAGTGGTTGCAGTAGGTGCAGTGCCAGTCATAGGGGTTGCAGCAGCTGCAGTCTTTGCTGGTCTGTTTTCATTCTTTTCCTTCTGACAGTGCTGACAGTACTGACAGTGCTGCCTGTTATCAAGCAATGTTTTGTAAATAGTGGCCAGGGCCCAGCACAGTGCAGTAAGGTGTGTATCTCTGGCAAGCTTAGAGCAATTTCTTTTCAGATATGCAGTCACTTTTTCAGGGTCTTGTAACTGCTCAGGAGTGAAACTCCAAACCACCGGAGTTAAGAAAGTGCCTAGGTATTTGCCCATGCTCTGCCACTTGCCCTGCCACTCACGATTATCTGGCCTCACAGAAAAATCTTGAGTGGTATTCATAAACCTCTGCTTAATATTTGACAACAACTGAACCGTCTGCACCAAACTGAAAAACAGCAAAATGCTAGTTGGAATATCCCAGGGATATTGAAAGTTTTTAAAGACTGCTAGCAGAGCTGTTGTATTTAGCCCAAAGGAAAAGAAAACAGAACTCCCACCATGCCAGCTGCCATTACTAAACCCTCCCTGTCCAAGGAATGGACAGGGCAGCAAGCTCTCATACAAATACCAGCACAAGTTCACGATCCTCAATATTACTGTATCATAGATTGTCATCACAAAAGACAAGAACCAGACCAGGAAACGCAGCCTTGACATGGTAAAAAATCCTGCCAGGATTGCACACAGCGTACGGTACTTTCGCGGCCACAGCTGTGACCACAGCCATGTGAATAAATACCACAACATCGTGATCGGAGACTACTTAAACAACAATACTTATCACAACTTTGTCTTAATTACAATCTGGTCAGGGTCAGATCTACCGTTATCCCAACCTTTCTTGCCCCACGTTGGGCGCCAAAAAGACTGTCGTGGTTTCACCCCGGCTGTGGGCTGAGATCCACGCAGCTGCCTGCTCCTTAAAGTAAAAGAGCAGGGGAAAAGGGAAAAAGGGAAAGGGAAACAAGGGAAGGGAAAAGGAAGGGGCAAATAACTCCAAAACCAAGAAACTAAGAGGCCCGTGGGTTGGGATAAGGATAGTTTACTAAGATAACAGAAAAATAAAATATAACAATGCTAACAGGACTTTAGAGCAAAAGAATATGAAACTGTTGATACACAATGCAGTTTCTCACCGAACCACACAACTCAGGTACCACCCAGAGCTGTCCCGGAACCCGACCGTCCCCCAAGAAGCACGCGTCCCGAGAGACCGCCCCCTCTTCTTCTTCCCAACAGCCCCCCGTTTTCCTAGGCAGGACGTAATTGGCATGGAATACTCTCTTTGGCCCATCTGGGTCACCTGTCCTGGCTTCGCCCCTCCTTTCTCAAGAATAGAGAAAAAGAAGAAGCTAAGAAAGTCCTTGACTGTCTGACTGCAACTAAGAACATCAGGGTGTTATCAGCACTGCTTTCATTTTAACTCCCAAACACAGCATTCCATCAGCTGCTACAAATGAAATTAACTCTATCCTGACTGAAACCAGGACACTTTGTTCATCCAAAAAACTCGATAAAATGACTTCTTTTTCTACATGTGGCCAAAATTCCACAGTATCTGCTGTGACAGAAGAAATATAGAGGGAGGAAGGAAAAAGGAATAGGTTAAAGGAGAAGTGAGGTAGGACAGATTCAGACAAGTAACAACAATAAAATGCCTAAAGAAAATTAAGGGGAATGGGATCAACGGGGCAGAGAGCAAAACAAATGATGTACTGAAACAAGCTAAACAAAGGAGTTAAAAATCTGATAGGGGAGCAGAGATGACAGAAACACAAAAGAGAAAGGGTAGAATTAAGTAAAAAAAATCCGAGAGGAGAAGCAGAAATCCAAGTGCCTGTTCCTTCATTTGTGACACAAGCACTATTTTCCATTTACTTTGATGGGAATGAGATAAGACTCTTAATGAAAAGTTGAAAAATAGAAAGTATTCTTGAAGATGAAGGAAAGGCAAGAAGAAAATGCTCCTAGAGACAAATAATAAGAATTAATTCAACATTTTGAAGATGAAAAGCACTCTAAACTTGATATATATTATTATTGGGAATTGTAAAACTCACAGAAATTGGGAAACAGAATTTATCACTCTATTTTAACAACTTACAGTGGATTATCTTTTTGTCGTAGAAAAATGTCTCTGAAGAGACACTGAAGTCAAAGAATTGTGGCTTACAGATCTGCCTCTTGTAAAGGTTTTGTATTTTTGTCTCTTCTTTCCTCCCCAACTCTCCAATATGATCAACTGAAAATGGATATCACTTTATAGAATCCACCTGGTACATTGATGACAGAGTATGTATTGTTTTGTGCTCCTAAAGTACGCTCAGAGGGCAGAGAAGAAATTCTTGCCAGTTGAAGATGTTTCTCCGTAGAAAATCTGGAAGAAAGATCAGTCCCTCCCTCACTTTTGGGGCTTCCACAACGTCTTGTGATAATCTTCTCATACAACAGTGTGACTTGTAAATTTGGTGAGGGAAAGGTGTTTTGTTATTGTAGTGGTATAGGCATTCCAAGTCTCAGTAGTCCAAACAGAAGGGAGAATGTAAAGGTAGTAGAGGGACAAGATAAAGGGATAAATCCAGTTCAGTGGTAGAGTTCAAAATGAACCTCAGCACAACCATCCCACTGACACATGGTTATATTTTTATATGTATATTTATATTTTTATATTTTATATATTTATATTTGTATGTTCTTATATGCATATGAAACTTCTGTCCTTCCCTTCCCATTGACTTTGACTATCCATAATCAGAGTTTCCTCTTTTATGGCTACTTTAGTTCCTTCATAAAGGGTGGCAGAATCCCCAAAAATAATGGGAGGATATAGCTAACTGACCACAAAGGGTAAAACAAATTAATTTGAGGCAGCCTGCACAATAGCCTCGGGAGGAGAGGAAAACAATGGGCATCAGCTGAAAAAGCAGAAACATGGGTGGCAGCAGGATCTGAGTTATAGAGGGAGGCAGAGAAGACAAAGAGGAGTTTGGAACAAATCCCTTTGCTGAGATGAATGAGTATGAGCTGGGTTTAATGACAATACTATTAAGTGAAATGTTTCTGCTGCAGCAAAGAAGGAAATTGTTGTGGTAACACATGTTTTACTGGTAGGGACAGAGAAGAATGACTGGATTTCTCAGATATATAAGAAATAGCAGCAGGATTTAATGGCAATACTGAGCGGAAGAGAAATGAAGAAAGAAGTTAAAAAAAAAAAAAAGCATCAACTTTGTGACAGTGATGACTATAGGAGATGAAAGTGTTTCCAGTGGTGACAAACAAAGCAGAGGATTTATGTGAAAATTGTGCAAGTCATCATCCAGCAAAATGTGAAGTATCAGCAAAATCTGGGAAAGGAGGGCTCTGTTGGATGATTTATATTTCTGAGGATCATCTAAATATTGTGGTATTTAACTTCTAAAGTCCTCATCTTCGAAACATTTTATACACCTACATTCCTGGGTTTCACATTTCCTGATAAACCAACAAAACTGTAACTTGACTAATTTTGGGTTTATCTGTGTGACTTCCTGGGAACTGAGTGAATTGATGAAATAAGGTTGGACTTGAGAAAGTTCAGTCTCATTGTGAAAGCAATCACTTAAAAATAACTCCCACTGTTTTCAGTACATTTTAATCTAACTTCTGGCTAAAAGTCATCCTCTCCTTAGTTACTCAGTTTTGCTGTGTTTCAAGTGGTCCTTGTTGGCTTCCAGCTGCCACTATTGCAGCTGTCTTGTGGTAGGAGAGGAAAACAATTATATGGGAGTTTCTCAATGTGGCATTTGCCTTTCTTCTAGATGCATTTGTGAGAGGGACTTACTTCATGTTATGGTTGAGTAACTAGATTCTCATGTAATGAACAGACCTTAGTTGTGATCAGTGCTTTGGGATCTGGTCCTGTTCGTAGTATGCAGTGCTGGAGAGTTACGAAAGCAGTCTAAAATATTATAATTCTTCTTGGGGAAGATCACCCTAGGGGAGAACACATGGCAATAGTTAACAGCTCTGTGGAATCAAAAGTTTTAATGACTCCTGCCTCAGATTGCCATTTTGGAAAAAAAAAAAAAAGAATGCTAATTTACCTGCATTTTAGAGATACTGTGGGAGGTGACCTACTTAAAGTTTGCAAACCATTTTCCTTTATAATTTTAAACAGTGTTATTTGGCTAGAATGAGAGCACTTCTGAACAGTTGTAACCATGGGCTTGAATTCATAATTGTAAGGCATCTTTTGTTTAATAAATTCACACTGAGAGCATTTGTATCACCTTCATCGGTTTCAAGTACCTTAGTGAAGGCTTCAAATCAAAGCCATGTCCCCATCTTAGTGAAACACCCTTCTCTCACTGTTTGCCTAAGATCTGCACAAGAGTAACAATAAGAGTAAGAGTAATCTTAATTGTAATCATAAGTAGTAGTAGTAAAAATAATAGCTGTTAATAGTATCATAATAATAGAAGCACCCTGGCTTTGGTCACCAAGAATCTTCCCATTGATTTCAGTGGATTCTAGAGAGAAGATCAAGTCCTCAAAACTTAACCTCCTTGGCTAGATATTTGTATAAAGCATTGTGTAGAACTGTTAATGTCACTGTTGTAGCAGGAATTCACAAAATAGAGCTTTCAAAGTCTAATGACCTCCAAAGATACTAAAAGCCTTAGAGTCAATTGAGATGCTTTGAGATGCTTTGTGTCATGCTGCAGTTTTTCCCAAGTCATTTCCTGATAACTCAGTGTTCCATAGGTGATAATTACAATTTCTCTTTTCATCCCACAGGAGTTGATGACCTTATCATCTATTCCTTTTCTAACATCCCCTTTTTCCTGACTGATGCTATCCACATTTTTCTCTCAGATTGTCTAATTGAGTAGCATAATTAAATTAAACACAGAGCAGTTATTTCCAATCTAGAACTGCTTTGAAATTGCTACTTCTATTTCAGACCTACAAAATATCTATAGTTTTCTTCCATTTTTCCTAAAAATTCAGCCATGTGAATGTTCAAAAAGTTATCACCTTTCTTCAAAATCATGACTTACTCAAGTCATTATCATCCTAACTGTATAAAAGAAGAAAAAAAGAAGACATATGTATCCATGTTTTAGACTGTATTCTGAGGTTTTTTCAGAATGTTTTGTAAAGTCCCAGTTACAGT
The DNA here is from genome assembly GCA_027925045.1 of Hypotaenidia okinawae. Taxonomy (NCBI): domain Eukaryota; kingdom Metazoa; phylum Chordata; class Aves; order Gruiformes; family Rallidae; genus Hypotaenidia; species Hypotaenidia okinawae. The sequence goes on from BSDF01000001.1 coordinate 127,089,578, forward strand.
CCGAGCAGTGTTATTACAGAGAAAAATAAGAAGACCCTGTTCTGAAACTAAAGTAGAACATACATCTAACCCCAAAAAGTAATCGTATCCAAATAAAATCAAATAAGCACTTCTGATAGAAGTCTGCATGTATATAGGCAGATACCATCTTCTTATGCTGCTTTGTGTTACTTGTGATGTGAAATAAACATTTGTGAAACTTTCTACTCTGGCTCAAGGATGGGATCAAAAGTGAGAAAGTGGGGAAATAAAAGTCTTGTCGACAAAAAGCATGTTTTGGGCTAGCAAGTGCCCATTCTAGCAAGTGCCTGTTTGTTTCTTTGTTTCCTCTGAATTACATAGCATTATGGTTTGTTTTTGGGTTTTTTTTGCTACAATCATATATCAGTCTGAATTAGTAAATTATCTGATTTTCAATCTGTGACCCTTTTACATTATTGGTTGTCTTTGTTTCCAGGAAATACTCTTCCTCCGGGAATGTAGGGAGCAGCAGGAAGAAAAGCTGCAGTCATGCTTTCTCACGCCACCTCTGCAGTGGGTGAAAGGACCCTGGTGGGAAGGAAGCAGCACTGGGCCCCAGGGAAGGAGCTTCCCAGACCCTGGTTATGCCCTAGGCTTGGTGGCCGTTCATGGCAGCTTGACAGTGCTGCCGTCCTGGCAGTTTGTGCTGTCAGCAGATCTCTCAAGGCTGAAATATAGCCCTGTGATTACTCTCATTATATCTATTATCCCAGATCCAACCAGCTAAACACAGGAAGAGAAAAAATAAAATAAACCAAAAATGATGCTAATTACTCCCTAGCTGCGACTGTTGTGGGTAACAAATTCTCTCACATAAGAAGCCATATCAGTAAAGCTGATGAAGATTCAAGAGAATTTAAATAAAACACTGACTTCCTTAGCAAAACAAATGTGTCTCATACAGCTTTTGGAAGAGCCAAATTAGTAAGCATACAGAATCTCTCCTGTGTGTCTGCATGCCCACTCCATTTGTTTACCTTTCTGGCGTGATAGAATATCCACTAATCCTGCTTCAGAAAGATATTTTGGGATCAGGCTCTAAATCACAGACCTCATAATAATTTTTCCAGTGTACCATGGATGACAAGTATGGGCTCGATATGCTAGCAGGTAATTCAGATACCAGTAAACCCACCTAGAGCAGCTAAGTAATGATTCCTTTCTCCCTTTCAATTTTAAGAAATTAGCATAAGAAAGGAACTGTAATGTGGAGGCATGTGCAAAACATGCTATGATGTATGAATGTATAGACAAGCAATTAATCTATAGCAACTGCCCAAGGCAGGCTCCTCTCCCACGATGTGTTTTGGGGTAATAACTGCTGTTTTCACTCAAAGTCAAGCAGTTTGCCTTTACCAATGAATAACTGTGCAAATGACGTGACTCTGTAAATTCAGGCTCTAGTTTCCTTTGTCGTAGGTTGCTCATGATTTCATATACTAAAGCCTGACTACAAATGAACCGCCGCATATTCATCGCTTTTAATGACACAAGAAATTGATTATACTGGGGAAGTTTCTATGAGAAAGTGGGCAAGCTATATCAGTAGGAAGCACTGGCACACTGCTATAACTGCACTTACACTGCAGTTGTAGCATTATGTTACAATCCCCTTTCATGTTGCAATCAACACAGGCTAATTCAAAACTTGTGCATAGATTGGAACTAATATATATGCTAATGTACAACAGAAAATTGCCCCTCCTCTGCTTAAAATGGTGGAATAATATACACACATATCACGTCTCTAAGCAAAAGCCCCAGCATTTAGCTTTTGAGTGGCCCCATGATTACTAGAACAAAGATGGATTAAAGTTAATTTGCACCTTGTCACCTTCATAGAATTCAGTGTATTTTTCATGTGCCAAGTGAAACAAAGATGAAGATTTCTTTTGCTCAAGGCTGCAGAGTAGGCTTAAGTGGGTGCTTTCTTGTGATGCAAGGTTAACTGCTGGTAGTGGTTCACACTGTTCTGTTTCCTTGCATCCTTTCTTTACAGTGGAGGCATATGGCTCACATACAAAGAATTCCAGAGAAGAAAGTCCTTGATTTTTTGATTCTGAGCAAGTGACTAGGATTTATCACTACCAAAACTGTGTCTTGTCCCTAAAGGTGTTGACATGGGATACATTAGCATCTAGAATCAAGAACTAAAGGCTGCTCCTGGATTTATCTAACGTCAACAGGCGTTGATGGTTCAAGGCCTTGATCTGAATGACAGCAATGATTGGAAATATCAGGCTGTAGCTCACCTCTCTTACCAGTAATCTATTGACTACTACCCAGTAGTAGTCTACCCAGTGGGTGGTTGGGTGGAAATGAAGCCTGGAAGTTCAAACACCAAATTTGGAATATTTTCCAAGCACTTTGAAAAGAGCTAGGTTGTTTTAACACATCAGTGTTTTCTGCTTAAAGATTTATTCAGTGTTCTCTAATTGCTTCTAAAGCAAAGCAGTTGGGACTTAGGACATAATCATATTAAGGGATTTTTACATTGATCATCAGTGTGAATTACTATTCTAAAAATTAAATGCATGCAATTAAATTCAAAACTAAGACAAAAAGGTCATTTCCTACTAATAGATGGTATTTATTTAAGAGACCAAACAGGTTACTTTTGGAAGATACTTAAAAGAATGTTCTTTTTAATGATAAATTGTCAAGTAAGCAAAATAAAGAAAAGGATTCCCTGACAAAGAACAGATTTTAGAACAGCTGCAAAATCGCTAAGGACCGGGGTAGACACACACTAAACAATTAGCAGTCATTGTTTAGAATAATTTTGGAGTATCCTTTTCTGATTTCTAGTGATTTTGCCTCAAAAAGAAAGCAGATAAGGACTGAAGAATCTCAACGACTTGCTGCCAAAACAGGTGAGGTGCAAAGATGACATAATGAGTTTCATCTCATTGGCATCTTATTCAACTTCATAGCTGAAAAACCAAGGTGTAAGAGATCAGTAATCCTATCTCTTTAACCCCATTGACAACAAGTGAAGAAAATCCATGGGCAATTCCTTAAACAGGGTTTATCCCAGTCATATGTAATATGTCTATGTGATAACAATTTATTTAAACTATGTCAGGAGAGATCCTGCTGACCACACAAACAGTGAGGGTACATGTGCTAGAATATGGCCTTGTCTGCATGCACAGCTTCTTCCAGAGCACAGGGACCATAATGTCAGACTCTGCCTTAAAGAAAACAGTGAAAAAGTAATGGCTGCAGCTACGTAGGAAAAGCAGACATGTTTTGTAGGTAACAGTGAAGAGCAAAGCAATATAAAAATATATTTGTGACTGAGATTGTACCTAACCTCAACACGTTTAGATTTAATCGCAGATGCACAGATGTGTTTCAGAGGAATCAGAAGTCCAAAAGCTGACATTATAACTTGTTCTGTTTCCCAGTGACCAGTCTGCCTGCAGCCCTTGTTTCTGCTGAAGCCTTGGTGTCAGACCCCATTTTGCCACTTGAGCTGTGATAATCTGTTTCAGTTCTACATCCAAGACAGTGTTATTTCTTCAGTTTCAGTATCTCCAGGTGAGAAAATTCCTATTTCCTATTTGTGTTTCATCTGTTCATAACACTACTTGGAAACTGCTTGGATAGCAGTTTTTCTCCAGGGCTTGGAAAGAAATTCTTAGCATATGGGCCTCTTCAGGGCCATGAGAAGGGTAATTGTAAGAGCCTTTCACCTCCCATTGGCTTTATCTACCTAATGAAGTCCTGGTAACATTTATATGTTCTCCCAGAATGATGTACATATTTGAAGAGATGGATGGGGGTGATGAAACTATTGAAGTCCTCTCTCATCAATCCCTGCTCTGCACTGGTGGCATCATCAGATGGTCATGGTGGCAAGATCACTTTCTCTTTCTGTGCAGCACACTTGGTCCCAACATCCCTGTATTGTTTGGGGCAAGGTTTAGTAACCAGGGTGTCTGCTTCTGGAAATAGAACAGCATGGTGATGGTCCTCAGCAGAATCCATGTAAGCCAGCCAGGGAACAGGGAAGGAGGGTGGCAAGACCAATTCATCATTCCCAAGGAAGTCTATGCTGATTCTGTGAACACAGAGATGCTGATGTAATTTATGACAAATGAAGGCTGGTAATAACAAGTATAATTGTATTTAGTGTTATTTTGCTCAGGTGCAGTAGCTTTTAACTTCCCAAAACAACTGCAAATGGGTCTATTTAATTAAGTGATTAAAAAAGCCTCAAAATACTTGCATATAATATGAAGCTGTGTGCAGAGTGCACTGTGTGTCAGACTTTTTCCTGCAATCACAGACAGGTTCAGCCTGAGATAAACCATACTGAAAAATCATTCTAATGGCATCTGATACCTCTCAGTGTTCAGAGAGACAGAAATAACTTCAAACATTAAAATAAACATTTTTTTTTCTCCGTTTGCAATATCATTTATTTTTCTCAGCATGTAATGTAAAGACTTCTTTGAATACAGGGAGACAAGAGATTGCTCTGTATCATGAAAGATTTCTTAGTCCAGAACATTCCCCTTTGCTACTCCCCTGCCTGAAGAAAAAGGTGGACAGAGCGGCCTTCTCACTGCTTCTCACTGTCTTCTTTCTCTCTCTCCAGCAAATTACTTCACATAAAACTGCAGACAAATGTTCTGTCTCTTTTCTCTTCTCTCCTTTCCTCTATTTGTTTATGCTCTGTACTCTTTTTGTACCTGAATACATGAAGGGCCTTAGTATGTGGGAAGCAGCTTTTTGTGAGGCTGCCTCAGACCAAGTCCTGGGTCTACTCTTATCATGGGTGTGTAATCCACGCATCATGCATGCTCTAAAAGGGAATTTGCTTTGGGAGTGGAAGTGCAGCAGTCGCGTCAAAATGGTACTGCACTGGAGCTAGTGAGACCTACTATTGGTGCAGGGCTTTTTATTTCATGCTTTTGCTGCTTCTCTTTCATTGACTGATATCTCTGCTTGAGTACCAGCAAGGCTGCCCTTACAGGGGATTTCCAATACTATCCCTGTTGGATGCAAACATCCTTAGCCATCATAATTGTGATAACTGCAAAATATATATATATGTATAGTATGTGTATTAATTCACACACATGTTTATGTACACTTATATTTACATCCGTATGTATATATCCACACATTCATATGAACACACATACTCTCATCCTCCCTGCCAGCTGTGGTGACATAAGTAAACTGACTTTATGATCAGTGAGACAGATTAACCATATGTATCACAAAAAGAGGCATCTGCCTGATAAAGTGGAACAGGAAGCAAAGGTAAATGTGCCGATTCAAGGAGAGCATCTTACTGTACTACCTCTTTTAGATAGGCATTTTGTTCCACCATCTCTTCCACAATGCAGCTAAGTTTGACATCAATTTCTTCTTGGAAGTATCAGAGTTCATTTAAATATAGAATGGGGGAAAAACTTTTCAGAGATGAGATTTAAAAACATTTACAGGGCTGAATCAATTAGGGCTTGTTAGCAAACAGTATCTTGTAAAAACAGTAATTTCAGTTCAAACACCTCCCATAATTGTGAAAAGGGAACACTTTTCAGAGGGAAAGTTCTACAGTCAACAGAATCAGTTTTTAAACAATGAATCTAAGAAGTTAGGTGGTTTGGTCTGGGGAAATTTCTTGGTAATGTTTAAAGTTTCTCTGACCTTTATTTGCCTGAGGGAAATTTTATCTGGAATAAGCATGACCTACATGTGTGTTCATCACCATATATTTAAAATAAAAACTTCATTTAATCCTTTTAGTTATGCTTGTGAATTAAACACTAATGAAAAAATGTACTACTTGATCGGAACTGTGATTTGTGTTTTGTTTCATGAAAGAGACTGCAGCTCAATTCATCCTCCATAAAGCTGCCAGGTTTGTTCATAGTATCAGCAAATATAAGACCCTGGTACATGCCAGGAGATATTTTTTACAGTAGGACAGGAATAATAAATCCAAAATAAATCCTCCTGTCCTGCAGATTGAGTAGATATTGCAAACAAGCTCCTTAAATGTGAAGACATGCTTCTTCCAGGAAAACTGCTGGAATCCTCAGTGATCAACCCATACCAGATGTGATCAGCAAAACACTGGACAAAGTTGTAAGGTAGGGAACAAGCCTGCACAAGCCAGAGGATAGACTGGTGAACTGAACAGTCTTTGCCAACTCTTGTTTGATGAGATACCATCAAAAAATTACTAGAGAAATCATGACAGAATTAGCACCAAAATATAATTTTGAAGTTTTAATGAAGAAAAGTGTAACAATAGAGTATTTAAACACTCATTATCTTCTTGGCCTATGGATGAAAACCCAGTGTAATAAATGAAAATCTTCCACCGGACAAGAAGCACCTTTGAGAAGCATTCTTTGGGGAAAAGAAAAACGACTTTCAAATTCTATCTTTGATTTTAGATTTGTAAATTGTTTTCCATCTAATTACTTTTGAAGTCTAAAGAAACAATTTTATTCCATAGTATTTAGTCATTCTAAAAGCTATATGTTAAAGTTCAATATTTTATACTTCAGGTTACATATCCTAACGCTTAATTTCTATGAAGATAAGGGTTGTTTTTCCACTCTTACTTGGTGAAGGAATGAGAGAGATCACGTTTACATACAGGTGGTTGATGAGATTAAGAATATACACATGAAAAACTGTAGAAATGGAGATACAGAAATGTTCATAATTATTGCAGGTACTGTAATTTTACGAAGGTGTGACTGATGCAACGGCCAACTAACCTGACAGCTGGAATCAAAGCTGGAGGAACCACAATTCCAAGAGGAAGGACAAAAGTTCTTAGGAACAGGGTAGGGGATAGGAATGTAAGCCTGGCAGTGGAGGCAAGAGGAAGAGTGTCCTGATGTGTTTCGAATGGGAAAATAACCTCCCAGTTTACATGCTCAGGTGGGAGCAGGGATGCTCCTTTCACCCCAGGGTGACCTCTGTTCCTACACCCAGCCCACTTTGAAAGCCCATATTCCTTTCTTAAACACTCTAGACTGGCAGCCTTTGCCCCAGAGGATGCTTGCGTGACCTGAGTTTGCTCATATCCTCACAGTGTCACATCGCACCTCGCACACTACCCTACCCTCTTCCCCAAATCACTTGCGCTTTCTGTGCCAGTGTCAGCATCTGGGGAGCCCCCTCTGCAGCACCTCAGACCTCACTGCAACAAATATGGCCTGGTTGGGTGGGTGGTGTTGCATATTTTATATCAAAACACATATCATACACAGATACAGATACTTTACAGAGTGGATACGAGGCGGGGAAAAGGAAGCAGTATGGGCGATACAGGATGTGTGCTAGCTGGGTGCTCACTGGTGCTACGGGGCTGCAGAGTGAACTGTTTCAGTATGCTCAGTGTCATGGCTTTTAATATTCTCTTATGGCTTTGAAAACTTTCAGTGATGAAGGATATTAATCTGCATTTTCAGACTTTTCTAGAGTTCGGTGCAGCTAGATGGAGGGGAGGGAGAGGAGGGGAAGTGTGCAGCATCATATGCAGTCAATCATAGTGTAATGTGTGACGCACTCCGCTGGAGAGGGACCGGTGAGTTACAGCTCTGAGAGCACCTTCACACCTCCCAATAAGGTTGGGCCTGCCTCCTGATGAACTGGCACAGCTACTTTGTAACAGGCTTGAAAAACCCATGTGCTCTACTCACAGGAAATTTTTCTTCATAATCCAAAAGCATTATCATATAAATTCTGGTGTAAGAATATAATGGAATCCTTTTCCTTTGGATTTCCCTGAACCATGGGAAGTATGTTAAACAATTTGTTAGTAATACTTTTCAAAATAAAAGTAAAATTTTCTTGTCAGAAACTTGCTTTTCTGAAAGGCCTGGTGGAACATTTTAGATCAAAGCACATACCAAAAAAGGCCTGCCTTTTTCTGTCCCTTAAAACTTTGTATTCCAGTTCTTCAATTCTTCACCTTTTGAAATGAAAGGAAAATAAATACAATAAAGGTATCAAGAAATAAATAAATAAAATAAAATGAAACCCAGGAAAGAATGAGTTGGACAAGTTTGAATTAAATGGTGTCGAAGCATTATTTTTCATTTCCTTCATTTCTCTTAGGAAACTGACATAAAATCTTTTGACTTTAAAGGGAAAATCACTACAAATAGCAAAATTTCCAGTGGGCTTGAAAAGTTATTTTCCAGCACAGAAATTACTGATGGAAAAACTATAAACAACACTGAAGTTTATACCACCTAGCTTGAACCACAACATGAATTTTATGGATCATCAGTAAACTGTCTACAATAAACATTTCTGCTCATCATTTTAGAATCTGACACTTTTCAGTTATGAGAGTTAGAATAAAGAGGAGTTTCAGAATTATATGTTTTATTTATCATCTACATATATTTTTTATCTTGTTCGGTTCATTTCTACAGTAAACAATCTTAATCTCTTTAACTAATCTCTTTGTGACTTTTTTATGCTTGTAATAATTCTTATTACTAGTCACTGAATAGTGTCAAGTTCTACGATGTTACATTTCATTTGCATAACTGGAGTTGAATACAGTTCTCAATGTGTGGGTCTACAATTTCATCTGAAGACTTTATACTTTTTATATATTTCTATACCACTATTTGTTTCTTGCAGATTTCCATGTGCTTGCAAGCGTTTTTATCACCACAGCTACAACTAGACTGAGGTTTGTTTTGCATGTGAAATAGCCCTTTAACAAATGTATTGGGGTATGTCCAGTTACTGTCTAGCATTTATCAACATTGAACTACAGCAGTGTCCATGCTCTGCATGACATCTGGCCAAGCAGTTTAGGAGTGTCCCTAGCCTTGAGGGAGGTGCTTCACCTGGGGGTGGTTTGCCTAGTGTTGCCTTGCTTTCCAGTCCCTTCAGTAACTCATGGCTGTTGCTACATGTGCCTCTGCAATCACATCTCATGTTACTCTTTCACCCTGCTGAAAATTGACCCCTTTTTCTACTTCTTCTTTTTCTGTCTCTAACTTTTCCTAATCCCTGAAAGTACTGTATCTTTTATATTGTGACAACTTACATTTCTTGACGACTTCTTGTTATGTACTTTTTCAGTAGCTTACGAATAATATCTGATGAATCACAGATTCAAACTGCTCTGAATGTACAGGGGCCAGGAAACAAAAGGGGAATCAGTAGATGAAAGTAATTTTGAATTACGTCAGTAAATCCAAAACTGACTAGGCTTCTTACTTAAAGAAATATTCTGCCATCTTAGGAAAAGATATTGGTTCTGAAACATGAAACAGAGTCTGGGGATTTTATTTTGACATGGGCACCTAATTGTTGATTTCTTTAAAAGCCAGTTGAAAAATATCCCACCTGAGTGAATAAGTTGGGTCATTGTTTTTAAGGTTGCAGACCTAGGTCTCTGTGTTTGATGCTGGAAAGTGCATCAAAACTGAATGGGAAACCAAATAAGGAAGATTAAGCGGAGTCCTTGTATTGCCTAAGGCTTAGCTCCACAGGTATTAGTGACCAAAACCCTTTGAGAGAACATCTGTAGAAACACAATGGGAAATATAGCTACTGCTAAGGGCTGGCTGTACCTGGCTGCCATGTGATGAACTGTTAATATTGACATTATTGTAGTGCTTGGGGGGTTCAGTTAGAAGCCAAGTCTATATTTCACTCTATTCCTGAACATAGAAAACAGGTGTCTTGAAGAAAGTGTCAGCCACCTGAGATTTGGAGCAAAACCTGTCATTTCCTTCTCCCCTGGCAAAGAAATGGGAGCTACAGAATCACAGAGTCACAGAATACATTAGGTTGGAAGGGACCTTTAAAGGTCTTCTAGTCCAATCCCCCTGCAGTAAGCAGAGACATCTTTAACTAGATCAGGTTGCTCAGAGGCCCATCAAACCTGACCTTGAATGTGTTTGGGGATAGGTCCATCCCCACCTCTTTGGGCAACTGTTCCAGTGTCTCACCACTAGGTTTAGCAGACACCTGAGAGTCACCAGAAACGGGAGTGACAATTTGGACTGATTAGGAAACAGTTCTCCCTTCATTCCCTTCTCTCATGTGTTAGAGAAACCGTGGCATTTTGCTAAAAACAGAAACACTTCACAAATTCATGAGGAAGAAATGTGAATTTTACAAGATATCAACATGTCTTCTGAAAGTTGTAGATCATGGACTTGAAAGCATAGGTGTCCTTCAAGGGAGCAGTCAAATATTAAACTTTCTGTACCCAAATCCACTGTAGCTTTCCTACTGTGATGGCCTCTGAGACATTGTCAGCCCTGGGGTCCTCCAACCAGTATATATGAAGGAGAGGGAAACCCAAGTCAGAACAATTTCTTCTGGGAATTCATTTGTCTTTCTTCTATTTATCTCTCAGGACAATTTAAAATTCATATTAAGCCTTGAAAATGGTATTCATCTGCCTTCCACTGTTACTTTTCTTTTTAATGATAATTCTGTAATGAGATCTTTTAATGCTCCATCTCTCCTCTTAGATTTTTCTTTTTCCCCTGGTTTCCCTAGTATTTATCAATGCAAATAACTAAATGAGAAAAACACAGAGGTGGCTGCCAAGATAGCGTCTGCAGCAGAGAACCTATAGTAGCTGTAGATTACATAGGGATACCCAAAGTAGCTCTAAAATTTGCAAGGTTTGATGGTAATAACACCTCCTCCAGCTGCTGAGACTTACCAAGAAGCTTTTATAACCCCTGCAGAGTCCTTTGCTGCTGCGGTAGACTCACCCTTGTCCAGTGCTAAAACTGTAATGAGTATTCAATTGGCCATTGTGACTGCATTTCTAGGAGATGTAATGGTACCTTTCACTACAGTGTAGACATAACCACTGGAGAGGATAAATCACCACAAGTAGTAAAATTGTCTGTTAAGTTAAGAATACAGAATGAAGCTGTTCTCACCTGCAAATTTCCATTACAAGGATGAGAGCTTTTCTCAAACATAATATTCTTGAAGGATAAAAAGACAGTGGTTCCCATGGTGATGAGAAGAAGGATATTGGAATGAAAATGTGGAGGTCTCTTGAAATAACTAGCAAACAAATGATCAGTAATGTTGATGAAATTATGAGTAAACACAGAGCTATGGGGATGTATAGTTGAATCAAAGGAAAGACATAAGATATGGGCTGCTCTGAGGGTCAGGAAACACTTTATTTTATGATCTCTAGATATAGAATTTTTTGTGAGGAAAAGTTTTATTCACTTTGAAATAAAAAGCATAAGCCTCATGTTTATTGCTAGATGTGGATGTGTATTTTTTTCCAAGTATACCTATCTTGAATATTTTTTGTTCTAGAGAAAAAAAAGGCTTAATTTTACATGAAAGTTGTTTATATTATGCTATTTAACATTTCAGAAATTAACAGAAATGTATTGGTTTTTTTGAAGGTTGTCATATGTAACTTGAGTCTGAATTTATATATCCATGAGTTCTAGAGATCATAGTAGTGGTATAATGTTTATGATCAATCTTGAATTCTTGAATTTACTAAAATTTTCTTCAGATGTATTGTTAACATAATATTTCTATAACATTTCCACCCTCTGGCTTCTCTCCAGGAGTTAGTGCATGTTACAGATTGGATGTATTTAGACTTTGAAAGCACATGACTGTAGCATGGTAAATCAACAGCTATTTTCCAGCTTTTCAGACATATTTAATTAACGGATTTGATGCATAATAATTATTTTTGTCAAAGAAACCAGGGAAATTCAATATAGATACAGAATTGTTTGGTAAGGAAAAGAAAAAGGGGAAAAAAAAAAAAGCAGCCTTTAAAAGGAAATGTAAACTTCCTTCCAATGTAGGTGAGAACGTGCCCAAGATAAAACCAGGAAGCTAGAAGGGAAGAGCACCTAGACCACATAGCCATATCCCTAAGTGGTCAGAAACTTCATGGATTCATCTGTTTTTTGACAACATGAAAGAGAATTGTGAAAAGCACACATTCCCAAAGGGATTTAGGTTAGCACGGGTGTTGTATTATGGCTTTTAGCTGAAGCTGGATCAAACTGCAGCCTTTTTAAAATATTTGCAGCTTCCTTGCTTGCTTTATTGTTTCTCTCCTATGAAAAATCCACCTGACTTTCTCCCAGACTCTTTCAGCTGCTGATGGATTTAACCAGCCAGCCTTATTCACATCTTCCTGCTTGTCTGTCCTCCAGCTTTTAGGATCTTATGCAATTCCTCAGAGAGAGCATTTAGAACTAAATCTATCAAATGACCTCACACAGGAAATAATCCATTTTATTCAATTTCCTTTGCCACGGATTTAGCTTGCGGACTTGATATACAAAATCCTCATTTTGGTATACTAAACAAGATCAAAGGTGACTGACTATTCCAAATTCCTTTGAAAAGTTAATCTGAATCATTATGCTTTAGACAACTTCTCTCCTAGGACGTTTTTCTTTAATGAACCATTATTCTACATAGCACAGTATCTGTTCAACTAAAATAAACCGAAGCATCGTAGAATTTTACAGCTGCTGCAATTAAAGACACATTGTCAGGCCAAACTTTTCAATTGGAGCGTAATATTTTTTTTCTTTTTCATATATATATATATGTACATATACATAAAGAATACATATATATACATATATATGTATGCATTAAATTTAGGGGATCGATCAAGAATACTTTCAGAAATATTTTAAATCCAGAAATCATTGTCTGTTGCCAATATGCAAAAAGTGAATAGGAAACCTAATTCTGTGCTCATTACGACTAAAACCCCTTCTGTGTTTATTGCTTTGTTCAAGCAGAATGCAAGAAACTATCTTATGAAATGAGAGGGCCTGATCCAGAGGAACAGAATTAAACTAAATTAATGATTGAAACGAATTGAAATCTTTAGGCTCTTTGTCTCTTTTGCAGTTAGTGGTAGCATTAAGAGTGTCTGTTTTCTTCTGAAAATATCTCTGAAAAAGAATATCTTTTTAGTACTCCAAACATGGTAGCTGTAGGTACTAAAACATTCAAAGTATTGTCATGAAAATATTCATAAGACTAGTGCTTGAAAAGACAAGAATCCATTTTCCATAAGAGAGGCTGGTTCCATTATCTGATTTTCTTTAAGAAAATATGTGGGTAAGTTTTCATGTTTATTTATAGCTGCTGCTTTCATTATATCTTGCTTCCCTATGTGGCATTTCATGCATTATGCAGGACTGAAAATGAAATGAAATCCAGTGAAAATTTGGCTACAGAACAGCCCTGAATTTTACCAACTTAAATTTGACAGTGTCCTGTCTTTGGAAAAGGGTATCCTTTCTGCGTCTGGTGAGGGAAATAAGGGCTGGGCCAGGGTGGTTCCCCAAAAACAGGCTGGGTTCCCCATCGGCTGAGGAGACCATCAGTTCCTGTTCCTGGGGGAGTGCTCAGGAGACGACCCCCCGCTTGAGGGCTTCACACACAGCAAACACTTGTGTCTGTGGCAATAACCACAGAGCCATGTCTGAAATGCCCCCTTTATTCCATGCACCAGGGAATGAAGAGCCCTGGCTTGCACTCTTGTTATCCAGACAGCCTCCAAATATCACTGCATCTGATCTGATGAACTGAATTCCTAGCTGTGGGTAGGTGACGCTTCCTTGGGCATGCCATTGCTACCGTGCCATCGATTGGATGCCTTTGCAGATTAACAGCACTGGATATGATTGACCAACTTTCATATGCCCTTTAAAAGTCTAAGGACACCTTATGTTTTTAACATCTTTCAAAATATGCATTTTTTTCTCTATCTTTCCTTTGCCAGATTTCCAAGAATTAAGAGAAAAAAAACCCACAAACAAAAAAACACACATCCTAAGTCACATGAATATTTCTAGTCCTTTTTAATTTGTCCAGATAATTTTATTCTTTGAACACTGGATATCACCAGTCTTCTGTAACTTTGCTTTTAACTGAGAAATCTCCAAAAGGCATTTTATTACAGGTATTAATATGACATCTGATTAATACAGCCACCATTATAATTACAAAACCCTTGTTCCAAGAAGATAATTACATTTCATTTTCTTTTGATTCAATTATATTAGTATATTACACTTGCATTTTAATTTTCCTTTTTAAAGTGTTACATTTGGGTAGGAAAGTTTGATTTCTTTGCAGTTTTGAATGTTTTAAAGATTATATTTGGTCTAAATTATTAGATAATCAACAGAAAGCATATAGCTGTGTATAGAAGAACTCACTGTTACTGATACTTCTGCATTTTTTTCTGCAACTTGTTACTTTGAGATTTTGGCCAAAATCCACAGGAGCAAATGAAATGCCCAATAAAATGTTAAAAATGAGTCACTTTCTGCTACGTGGCAACAGATACTGAGCTGGCCAGGAGTGACTGTCTGAAGATATGGCACTCTTCAGTGTTGATTCGGTGAACAGAATGGGTTTAAATAATAATTTGGGTCACTTTCTGTTAAATACAAGAACATTGCCATTAATATTTTAATCTAATCAAAATGACACAATTACTGAGAATGATGCCTCACCTTCAGCTGATATTTTCCTGCCATTGTTGCATGGTTCAGCAGAAGAATGATGCCAGTCTTCAACAGGCATAGGCACACAAAAGAAATTTGGGAAGAATCCTTAATATAAATAACCTCCCATGAAAAATGTCATGTACTCAGCCTGCACTTAAGTCTCACTCTCAAGGCACTTTTGACTGTGGCAAAGCTCTAAAAGCCAGAAGCATCATGAGAATTTCTCTGTGCAGAATTAATGATGTCAAGATTTATTTAAAGTAGTACAATAGTTAGATGATTGATGAAATCAAGGTTGTAAGCATTGTATGCAAGTTAGATTATTATTATTTTTTAATAGCTTGAAGGTTTTTCTTTTTCCTTCCTGCCCACACAATCATTTTTGTTAAAACCTTTCGGTGGGGTGTTCTGGAAAAACACCAGACTGACATTTTGGAGACATTATGGTCTCTGCATGTGCACAGAACAAGGAACAGCACAGAAACTAAAGCACAAATATCAATGCACTGCCCCAGAAATGAAGTGTCAGTCTGACTCTGAACATTTATAAATCAAAGAAGTGTGAGATTACTATCCACTTGGAGTTTTCCACTCCAGGGTACCCAAAAGCATGCCAATTAGTGCCAGTTGTGCTGACAGCTATTCATTAAGTCTATCAGGAAACTGCTCTGAGATTTGGGGGTTTCATTAATTCCTCTAAAAGCATCAGAGCTGGTGCTTTGTCCATAGTGGGAAATCCGAGCGCTTCCTTTTAAGATAGCTCATGCATGTTTCAGTGTAGTCAGTAGCAATTTTGGTGAGGGTCATAAAAGGCAGAATATGCCGCTGCTGGCTTTGCTCTTGCCTACTGAAGTAAAGTAACTGACATTACCCTGCAGTTCTGGCCCTGACAGCAAGTTGTCTCTTTGCCTGCACATTGAAGCAGAAGCTCACCGTGCACACACTGTTCGGGCACATGATGCAATCTGTAGTTTTTGGGGGTAAGTTCAGATCATGCAGGCAGACAAGAAGAATGACAGGAAGGAAATTTCCACTCTCAAGGGTTTTCCTGTACTTCAGGGAAAAGCAGATGGGATCCTCCTCCCTCCCCACTCCCCAGATGGGTGCCCTTAGCACCAGCTGGCTCAACCTACAGAACTTCTTCTCCCATGAGATAGTGTTTATCAGTGCAGACCTTGACTATTTTGTGTTCTGAGATTCAGCTGGCTAAATTCTCCCTAGCAACAGAAATTACTATGGATGTTTTTCTTCTTTAGCTTATGACATGTAGGATGAAAGTTTAATGCTTGATGCTTTTTCCTGGCTGATACAATATGGATGCTATAATTATCCACATAAAGCTCAAAATTTCTTGTGTTCCAAATTTTTGAACTTTGAGTCCCACCGATTGCATTTTCCTCTTGAAAGAATGAAAAACTGAAAAGTATTCAGTTTGTGCTTTATATCTTTCCATTTTTTTGTCACTGAATACTCTGTTTTATGAAACAGGTAAACGTGCAATGGAACATCCTGTTATATATATCTTTATCATTATATATGCCTCGTAGATATCTCTATCACATAGCGTTTGTCTTATAAGCACGTTAAATAGCTTTGGCCATTGAAGACCTGCACAAAGAATACAATTTTTAAAATCTTTTTTTCTTTTAATTGCTACTTTTCCTGTGCGATAACAGAAGGCAGGAAATAGGAAAATAAGTAAGTGACAATAATTAATACAATCTAAACATCCCCATCTAAGCTCAGCTCTGTGCCTTCTTTCTTCATGTTTGCAGAACATTAAAGTTAAGATTTGAGCCACAGATTAGAGTTTGCCTCAATGCACATGATGTATGTAAGGACAATATTTTTTCTTCTCATTTTTCCCTTTCAAAGGCATTTCAATTTACTTCTAGTCATACAAATCCCAAGAACTGTGTATTAAAAAAATAATAATACTCATATTGTGCTTTTGAATTTTCTTTCAAAAATTCCAAATGGGACTGGCATCTTGATTATTAATTATCCTGATTTCACATCCTCCCTGTTTTAACATTGCCATGATTTTACATAGATTTGACTGAAATGTGTATGTGTATTCTCATGCACACATGCAGATTACACAAAATCCATAAGTGCTTAATAAAGGTGGGTTTTTTTTATTTGTCTTGATTTTTTTTTCCTGAAAGCATTAAATATAAGTATCTACCTCAATGTCATATTTTCGGAAGTCATTGCGTAACTCTTCAGGATACACTGTGAAATTCCCATTGACACTAATGGGAGAAGAATTGGTTTCATGAAGCAAACACTTCTGAAACCTTGTGAATACATCTGTACAAATGTTTGCAGGAACTCTAGAAGAGATCCACGGCTTTACTTTTCTCCATCTTAATACATTACATTGTCTTAACTTTTTTTCCACTCTTTTTTAATGTTTATGACAGGTTTTTTTATAATTTTTCCTCAGCACTGGAAAAATAGACAACTGAAAGCATTTTACCACTCAGGCTAATGTAGATTATATCCCTTCTGTCTAGAAATTCATAAAGGTTTGAGTTGAGCTGCTTAGCTCCTTCTTTCTTTTCTTTGTTATCTTGTGATTGTTTAGCTCTCTTTTTTGTTTTAAGTCATTTAGAGGGTGACCTTGAAAACTAAGATAATAAGGATTTTGAAAGAAGTAAGAGCACTATATAAGTACTAGAGGCTTGTATAATTGTTATTAGACTATGTAAGTACCTACCTTGCTGTCACGGATCTAGAGAGGGCCCAGGGTGTCTGGATCAGCCCAGGGGGTGTTCCAGCTCCAAGAACCATTTCTTCAACTCTCTATTACCTCTGAATTAGACTGTCTGCACAGGCTGCAAATAACTTTGCTCATCAGGTAGCCCCAGGACAATATCTTTGACTTTATGTTTAAGGCAAACTGAGGTCTGCTATAGACATTTCATGCCTTCTGGTCTCCCTCCCTAAGAGTGTTACAGAAGTGTAGTTAGGCACAGTTACACACAAAATTCATCCATCGCTTCTTTGTTTTTCCAACTTTTTCTGGATTAATCTCGACAGTAACACAAAAGTAGATGTAATCCTTTCCCAAGTGGTGATTTTCAACATGGCAAATGCCTATAATGATTCATGGGACTGTGGCTGTTATTACACAACTAAAGGTAACTTATGCCCATTTCTTACTGGTGTTTATTCCATTGCATATGTGTGCTCAGGTGACATCAGGTATCCACAAAAGAACTTTTAATTCTTAAAGGAAAACTGAATTCCTGGCAAGATATGTAAAAGTGGGAGCTAGGCCTCAGATTGCTAATATTTTGTTATAACTCTGGTACTTTCCACTGTAGAGCAGTGACTTTCAGCTGAACAATTTATCTGTGAAATGTTTCCCTATGTCATAAAGTACTATAGGAGAGAATAAACTCTGTTCGAACTCTGCATGGGAACTGCTGCCAAAATGTCTTTTACTTAAATAGAATTAGCATCCACATATAATGATAAACATGCTTACATATGACAAAAGGTCTTCTATAGTTGCACTGCCTTTTTGAGTTAAACTTCCTAGCTACAAACCTAACTAAGCAAAATTCTGATAGAAGATAGTGCTGTAAATCTTTCACCTTCTCCTGAAAGAAGAAAGAAAAAAAAAAAAGTTTGGGAATTTCCACAAGAGATGTCAATTTTGTCTCCTAGGAATTATAGCCCCGACTGGGTGTCTGTGTCCTGAGGACCTTTTGACACAAAGAGAAAAGGAACATGCAGAACTGTCCAAGGCAACTAAATAGGTTTTGAAAATCACAGAATTACTCACAGAATCACAGAATCACTAGGTTGAAAAAGACATTTGAGAGCATCAAGTCTACCCATACCCATCCTCTACTAAACCTGAGCACCTCATCTACCTATCTTCTAAATACATCCAGGGATGGTGACTCAACCACCTCCCTGGGGAGCCTGTTCCAGTGCCCCACAAACCTTTTGGTGAAGAATTTTTTCCTAATGTCTAATCTGAACCTGCTCTGGCGCAGCTTGAGACCATTCCCCCTTGTGAGGCCATTCCCCCTTGTCCTATCACCTGTCACTTGGGCAAAGAGACCAACACCCATCTCTCTGCAACCTCCTTTCAGGTAACTGTAGGCAGTGATAAAGTCTTTCCTCAGCCTCCTCTTCTCCAGGCTAAACAACCCCAGTTCCCTCAGCCGCTCCTCATAAGGTTTGCTCTCCAGCCTCTTCACCAGCCTCGTTGCCCTTCTCTGGACTCACTACAGGACCTCGATGTCTCATAGTGAGGGGCCCAAAACTGAACACAGTACTTAAGGTGAGGCCTCACTAATGCTAGGTAGAGAGGCATGATCATTTCCCTGTAACTGCTGGCCACACTGTTTCTGACACAAGCCAAGATGCTGTTAGCCTTCTTGGCCACCTGAGCACACTGCTGGACAAGGTACTTCAATCTACCTGCGGTTCTTCCCCTCAAAGCTGATTCGAGGTTATGAGCTTATGTTGGCTGTTTTATAAGACATGGACAGGTCCCTATCTTCTGAGGCAGAGAGATAAGTGGAGACAGGCAGAAGAATGATGAGTTTAACAACCCTCACCACCATAGTGCTGTTTGCTCAAGCAGAGACCTGCTGCCTGCCTGTGTGCATGTTCCTGGCATAGTCAGGATAGCAGATTATAAGAAGGATAAGGAATATAAGGACTATAAAGGTAGCGGAAGTCTTGGTTCCTCTGTAGCCTATGCGCTTTTGAGCATCAGCTTTAGTGGAAATTAGTTTTCTATCACAAATAGGGAACTTTTTTCAAGGGTTCATTTATTAGATTGGAATATAGTTGCTGGTAGGAAGTGTCAAAGACAATGATACTAACTCACTTCAAAACCTTTTTTCCATTCAGCTTCTGTGACCCTATGAATATTTTGGGTTCCATTTCATTAACACTAATAAATTTTTAACTCCACCTTTAAGACTAAGAAATTACACGTAATATGTCCTATCTGGAGAGACTCCTCGTTACTAAATATCATATATTTCACCAGATTAAATGAAGCCACCTTTTGTTTAATAATTATATGGCTAACAAGAAAATTGGTAGTGTGTGTGTTTCAATACATAGCCAGAGTGCTAGACCAGGTGATAGGAAAATGTACTAAAATGGCACTGAAATTCTCAGTCTTCTGGAGGATTATGGTCACATTTCTAAATAGATATTATTAAATTAAGGATTTCAATTTGCACCAAGAAAAAAAAGGAAAAATATAAATTTTCTGTAGATGAAGTAATAGGTCCACTTTTCCAAGTAGCACTACTTCAGAAAACTTCAATTATGGAGACCATTAGTCTGACCTCATTTACCAGCACAGAATTCACTTAAAAATGATTATAGTAGCAACTTATCTGTCATGCTCTTTTAAAATACAAAGAACAAGAAAAATTGAATCAATGCAGTAATTATAGTAAAATATCTTCATTTTTCATAAGTTTTTATATGTTAACAAGGAAGAACAATGTAACCAATGAAGTAATTACTTGTTTCTATCTGATCCCCATTTTTATAAGAAAAAAATTAAAACCTTGAACTAATTATTTTCAAACTCTTCTTTTATCCTGCCATACTTTTTATATCCTAGAGACAAAAAATTGATGTGTTCATTGAAACAATTAACCTAAATGATCCTCTTTTCTTCATATATTCATGTAATGTGTGTTGGAGAGAGGAAACGACAAACAAGTCGATGAACGGACTGCTGTAGAAACTGAACTCTTTCTCTTCTTTCCTTCTTGGATGACATATCCTATGTTGAAAGGAAGTGCAGTTTGATGCCTTTTCTAAGAAGGTGTTAGGTAGGGTTGCAGCTTGGCCTCTGCAACAAGGCACTTAGAGGCTATTGTAACCTGTTCCTTTCCCTCCTCCTATGAGCTGGTGCTGAATAGGGCAATACACTTCAGGCAGTGCTCAGGCACCCAAGTGGGGATCCATGCAAATACTGATCAAGATAAGTGTTCCCTGAGCTCGAGTGGCTACAGTTTTATAGGTGGTCACTGATTTAGGCTGAGGTGAAAATCAGATGTAGGTTGAGTGAAGAAACCTGCTCCAGGAGGATGCAATGTTCAGGGCAGGATCAAAGTTGGTGCCTACATTCACTGGTTTGTTGAATGGTGCAGGTCTCTTCTGCAGTGAACAGAAGAGTCTACCTATGGCTACAGGCAGTGCTGAATTGTACTGCACTTACAGATGCATATACATGCTTATAGCTGGATGTCAAGCATGTTAACATAAGAGCCTTCTGAAGTGTACAGGATTTGTGTCTTGGAGACACGGTCGGACTTTCAGAAATCAGCAACAAGTCCACATTCTGTAAAAACTGTCAACATGAACCCTACTTCCACACTTAACATCAAAGCCCACCTCAAAACCACTTCTGTCTTCAAGAATTTAAGGAATTATAGACATGATACTCACTTACTCGGTTCCTTCAGTTTAGAACTGTTCCTAAAGCCTAACTTAGATTCAGTCCTAAGTCAATATTTAACTATGTGAATACATACATGTGTATATATCCTTTACATACACTCACACAGAAACACACCCACTCATGCAGCACAGTGACCATTATTACCCTGGACTGACAACAAAGCTTTCAACTTACTGATGGCTGCCCTCACTCATTTAGGACCAGCAATGAACCTAACTCATCAGTCCCTGCTCACACAAATCAATCCCTAATGATGAATTTACTGCCACAACCTGGAGACACTCATGTCCCTCTCTTAAACATTCCTCTTGCCACTAATCCTCGTTCTAGTATTTGAATTTAGAGTATTACCCATTCAGGTGCTTCTGGCTCTAAACCTGGCTGCAATCCACACTAAAGCCAAATTTCCATTGCAGAAAAGGACTTCATTTTTCCCGTAGTTAATGGTAACGTACATTTACCATCGATTTACTCTCATCCTGTGGTACTTGGGCAAGAAACCTAGCTAGCATTTCAGGTTCTGCTGAGTCCTAAATCCAAATCTAACACCAACATCAATGTCCAAGTTGGTTCCTTCTAGAGGTGCAGTAAATTCTACTCACAGTCAGAACTGTGCCACAACTTTCTCACTTTCCAACAACAAGCTTCATGTGAGCCCTCAGGTCCTTGTACTTCTCAACAGGAGATTAACATCTCTTGCCTTTAACTCATAATGCAACTCAGAACAGAATTAATCTACAACTTTCCGTGAGTTACTACCAGATCCCTGAAAATCAGAACTGATTTAAGATTGTTTCTGCTGATATCCCTATCCCTATTAGCAGCTTGAGAGGATCTAGAAATTAATATACCTGATCAACGGCTGTTTTCAGCCTGAGACCTAATCCATGTTACTCGAATATCATAGCCTGTGTGCACCAACTCAGGTTAGAACCATAACCTTAACTCCTATTGACACACAGACTTTTAACTCTATAAATTTAGAAGGACACAGATACAAACCTAACTCCTGAACAGTAATCTATCTCTGAACACCAAGTACCATTCTTTGCTTATTTATGCTCCTGCAATCTTTTTTTGTTTAGGACTACCCTTCAAGTGGCGACTACATGAGTGCAGCTCAGCCCAACCTGGCAAGCCTCCTACATCGCTTCTATAAAGAAGCAAAGACTTTTTCCTCTGCCCTTAGACCAGAGATTATGATATTCCTTGTTACTCAACACAAGCCTTTGCTTGACCGTAGCAACAATCCTAGCTACTCAGTCTCTTCTGTCCTGAGCCCTAAAATGAAAGTGGGCCACATTTTCCTCATCAAGAAATTATTTCAGATAAAATAAGATTTTCTGTAAGCTTTCATCATCTTAGCCATGAGGATATAAGATGATTTGATTTAAGCAGTAAAAATATTCATTCACATATTACTGTCTCAAACCCTAACTATGCTTTACTGAAAAGTGGACTCTTCATGGTCCAGACAACAATATGATCATTATTCCTCTCAGCCTGACTTGTCTCACCAGCCTCGTACAACCCAGTGTATTAAATATACTTTTCCATCTGATTTGTATTCAAGACACAAACATAACTGCAATAGCAACCTGCTCTGGTGAGAGGTGTCCCTGCCCATGGCAGGGGAGTTGGAACATGACCATCTTTAAGGTCCCTTCCAGCCCTAACCATTCTACAGTTCTATGATTCTATTTAATGTTGTCCAGTAACCTAAAACTGCCTAAAATATAAACCCACCTAGTCCTCAACCAGAAACAACTGCACATCCTAAAACAGTAATTGTTTTTCACAATTTATGAACATCCTTCCTGGTTTGGCAAGTTGGTAATCATACGGTGGGATCAGACAGGGTCGTATTGTTGGGACTAGCAAGATTTGAGTTAGAAATAGATTTTGCTTTATTATTTGTGACAGCAGGGGTTGGGAGGGAATGAGGCTTAATATATGAAGACCCTAACCTTCAAGGTATCCAGCATCTTAGCCATTCATGGCTCAGAAGATGAACAGGTATAAACATATAATCATGTGTAAATTGGAAAGTTGTGTAGATGCTTGGGTTTCTTCATGTGTCTAAAAGAAAAAAATACAAGTTTTCTTTCTTATTTGGGGGGAAGGATTATAGTTAGATTGCTGTTCTTATGGCTATTTATATAAATTGTCAGAAAATTGATATGAACAGAAAACTAATGGGGAAAATCTCCTCTAACTAGCAGTGTCTGTGTGTCTGTGTCTTGCTAAGGAGTAAGAAATATACTTTTATGTATAAAACATCGACAGAACCCAACTTTGGTTTAACTTTTACAGAAACCAAGGAGGAGCTAGCTGTTTGACTGAAGGGACATCCGGAGGAGTGTGGCCAGCAGGTCAAAGGAGGTGATCCTCCCCCTCTACTCTGCCCTGGTCAGGCCCCACCTGGAGTATTGTGTTCAGTTCTGGGCTCCTTGGTATAAGAAGGACAGAGATCTCCTGGAGAGAGTCCAGAGAAGGGCTACGAAGATGATTAAGGGCCTGGAACATCTCCCCTACGAGGAAAGGCTGAGTGAGCTGGGACTGTTCAGTCTTGAGAAGAGAAGACTAAGGGGGGACCTAATTAAAGTCTATAATTATCTTAAGCAGGGGATGCAGGGGGAATCAACTAGTCCCTTTTCAGTAGTCTGGAGACAGGACAAGGGGCAATGGCTGCAAGTTGGAGCACAGGAAGTTCCGCACCAACATGCGGAAGAACTTTTTCACAGTGAGGGTGACAGAGCCCTGGGACAGGCTGCCCAAGGAGGTGGTGGAGTCTCCTTCTCTGGAGATATTCAAGACCCGTCTGGACGCCTATTTGAATGATATGTCCTAGGGAGCTGCTTTGGCAGGGGGTTGGACCCGATGATCTCTGGAGGTCCCTTCCAACCCCTACAATTCTATGATTCTATGACAGTCCTCATTGAATTTTGGGATAATTTGAGAGACTCTAGAAACTTCTACTTATTCA
This sequence comes from Hypotaenidia okinawae, assembly GCA_027925045.1. Lineage (NCBI taxonomy): Eukaryota > Metazoa > Chordata > Aves > Gruiformes > Rallidae > Hypotaenidia > Hypotaenidia okinawae. Next base: position 127,113,555 of record BSDF01000001.1, read on the forward strand.
TGAAATAAACCTGACTACTAGCTCTATTAAAAATGCTTAGCTCCTGCCTTTATGAATGCTACCTTGCTCTTTTCTGAAACTGAAAAACTGAAAGCATGTGTTTCTGATTCCGATAAAATGTTTAATTCTATAATGCCAGTACTCCTGCCCTTTAGGCTACTGAGGGCTGTTGCCAACGCCAAGTCTGAGGACCAGTAGAGAACTGGAGATATTAACGATAATGCAAGGATTTAATCAGGCTGAAGTTGTGTTAGAGTTCGTGACGAATACTGGTGCTGATGACTGCTGCCCCTCATGGGGACAGAAACTGTTTTTCCCCTGGAGACTGTAAGAGCTGGGGAAAGGGAATGGTGCTGTAAGCATATAAAAATTACGTCCTGACTCTGTGGGTCTGGTATGATGTAGAGACACTCAGTTCTTTTAATCTTGTTGCTTCTACTCTTAACCCTAATGAAATTACAGTGCCATCACCCATCAATTCCTAACAGTGTCTTAAAACACTCACTTGTGAAAGTCTCCTACCCCAGCCTTGCGGGACTTAGTAGTAAATCTCGCAGTGCCTTCCTGCTCTCCTGGCCACTAACTCTGGTCTTAATCTATCCATGACAGTATACAGCAGAATCTGTCACTAGCTCAAGAATTAACATTAAGCCACCTATGTTAGTGCTGTGATTGACTGATCTGAAAACGCCTGAGTACTTTTTGTCAGGCCAGGAGCTGCCAGGAGATACCTGCTACCACTGTTAGAGCTGCCATAAGATTTAGACCAGTGGAGCCAGCTGTATATTTTGGTCCTGCTAAGATCAATAAAGGTTGTTGCTGACGTGGGAAAATACCTTACACAGATTTTGGGGGAAGGATGAATTAGAGTGTTTTTCATCATGGCTGGGGTTAGGTGGGGAACAATCCTGTGCTTCTGCCTGCAAATGCTGCATGTCTAACTAAGATGAGCAATTCTGGAGTAGGAAAGTTACTTCTTGGGTCTTTGAGTACTTCTGGAAGGTAAAGGAATGCTGGTCTGGATGCACAGGATACAATGAGGGAAATTTTAACCCAGGCTTCGAACTAAAGGTAGCAGAGGCTGAAGGACTAGATTAACTCCTGTGTTATTACTGCCAGACTCAGTTCATAATTGATTCTGAGACTGTGAGGGGGTGAGAGATTTATTGTGTTAAGGCTATTTTTAGGCTTGCAGTTTGCATTTGGGACAGCTGAGATAGAATTAAAGTTAATTAAGAATTCTGCGTGACATACAGAACTGGTCCTTTTGAAATATTTTCAATAAGTTCTGGGTAAGATGGATCTAATAAACTACTACATTAAATATAGGTTTGGCACTAGACTTTAGGACTAGAGGGGAAAAAATTATATAATAATGTAATGTATTGTATTGGGCTAAGTAGAAGTGAATGCCTACAGAGGTAAATGCACTGTGATTTCTGCCAAAAAGATCACTGGTCAATGTTTTTGAAGTCAGGGTTACATTTGTGACAGACTTAATCTAAGTCTTTAGGAAAACAAGCTGAGTTTAGCTAGGGCTTAGCTTAATTGCTTGACTGTATGAGAAAAAACTAGCATCAGGTAAAAACACATTTGGTCATCCTTAGTGAAGTGACTAACAGGAATTGCTGCTCTACTGTGTTTGTAACTAGAATTTGCTGTGTCAAGGACTAAAGAGCTGGGGCCAGCAGGCTGGATAGGAATCAAATTAAGAAGACAGGCTTGTTTCCTCTGGACATAAGTATCTCTGGGCTTTGGGGTACCTGATAGGATAACAATGTAGATGAGTCTCCATTAAAAAAAAAAAAAAGAAAAAAAAAGAGGGGTGGATAGCACAGGCAATGGAATACTTTTGATAATACCCATGGCCTGAAACTGATTGCATAACCTTAGTTCTGGTCTATTACAATTTATAAAGCTCAAACTACCCCAAATCACCTTTTTCTTTGGAGCTGGAAATGTTGTCTAGCCCAAGAATAGTGCAGCAGAAACAGATTTATCCTGCTCAGATACAGCACTGATTTCTAGCTAATAAGCCTTTTGAAATTCAGAGCAGTGGACAGCTCTGGCTGGCCACACACTTGTTATGCACCTGAGGCACATCAGGACTTAGTAATTCAGATATAGCCAAGATTCCCCTGAAATATTTTTCTGTTGTAAAGCGTTAATTTCTTCTGGTAAATTCTGGAACAGATCTCAGGGAAAAAGAAAGAAAAAAAAAACCACCACAAACCACTCCAAATCCCTCAAAATTAAAAAAAAAAAAGCACCAAACCACAAAACACCCATCATGGAAAAGTTGAGAACATATTTTCAATTACCTTAAGATTAGGTTACTTTACAACAGTAGTATAACTATTCAAACTAGAACTTTACACGCGTGATATTCAGAGTAGCCTTCTACATATATGGATTTGGAAGAGGACTTCTTTCCTATTATTTTTTTTAAGTAACTTATACAACAATAAGGCTAAATGATATTCATAATTCACTTACTGGAAATATTAATTACTATGTCTTTGTTACAAAAGGAATTTTCACTTTAAAAAACCCCAAATACTGTTAAATCCTAGAAACGTTTAATTTTCCTTTGGCATAAGTACTTAACACATAGCTGTATAGCAGTTGAAAGGATCTGTATTAATTTATCAAAAAATATAAAAGAATAAAAAGTCCCAAAAAACTTTGCAAAAAGGTTTTAAACACTTGTTTTAAAGAAAGGTAAACTGAAGTAAAATGAACCACTTGTTAATTCTTGTCATCAAAATAAAAGAAATCTCTCTATATTAATAAATAATGTATTTTTGGGAAGGGTATTCTATCTTTTACATATGCTGAGTAGCTGGAGCCCTACTTCAAAACCAGAAAAATCTACTGTGTGATTCTTTGCCTTTGAATCAGCAGTAAGTGAAAAGGTATAGTTGTAGTGAAGCAGCACAGAAACACCTTCATTCCTATCCATGGTGAAAGGACATAAACACTCACTACCCCCACGTTTCGCATTCTGGGTAGGGCAATGTGGTGTGGTGCCCAAAGCAGCAGTGGTTACGCTGATTTCACTTTTTCACTTTATCACTGGTACCTAAAGTGTTGGAAGGAAATTAGCAGAGCAATGAAGGTCATGCAGTCCTCTGAAGATACTGCAAAAGGCACTGCTGCCCGATGGTCCACTACTGGTCTAGAAGACCCCGGTTCTTTGCTGACTCTTGTCTCATCTGAGCATCGGAGAGCAGCTGATGTGAGCATTTCCAAGTAGCTCAATCAGATTATGAAACAGCACTGATAATGAAATTTAGTTAATGAGGTTTGGACTCATTTTGTCTGGAAATGATAGAGACAAGGCTTCGAAGGAAGAAAACCCAAAGGTTAATGATGAACAGCATTGACCTGAGCACAGAAATCTGACCAAATACCCATTTGAGTCAACGGTGTGATACCACGTACATGCATCCCTAGTAAGTGAAAAAGAGGAAAGAATTAGGTTGTGAAAACAGAAGTTAGTACTGATATAAAGATTTCTAAAGGAATTTTCTCAAAAAATGTAAACAGACACTGAGTAATGGGATTTTTTTCTTCCTGTACTGTAGTTATCTGACTATTTAGCAATATTGCAAGTTAAGAGAGGCATCCCCAGAATGGGATACATTACTTCTCTTTTAGCTATAACATTACAATTGGATGGAGTACTCTCTGAAAATACTTAGCCTCCCAAATTTGTTTACAGTAATAACGGAATAGGGAAGACAGAATATACGATTATTCCTGAAATTGCCTGCTTGATTGTTGGAGTTGAACCACAATGTTTCCATTTCAAGTGCTCCAATATTACCAAGGAAAAAAGTTCAAAAAGATCATAATCCTGTCTCAGATATTTGCATAACTTCTAAATTTAAAAACAAATAATCTGACCAAGAGGATTTATTATTTTGATCTTTAATGTAGAGAGCCAATTAGATCTTCTGTAGTATGCTCCATTCCTCTCTTGCAATAAGAGTGCATTCATCATCTACAAGAACATGCAAGTACTTTTGAAAATAACATATAAGGGTTGAAGAGGCCTGCTGTCTCTATAAATTAATTTTGTCTGACATTTTTATAAAACCTGCATCAAAAGTGAGGCTGTACTCATTTAAGTGAGGTCAGTATGTTCCTGTTGCTGTATACAAGCATACTCATCTTTCCAAATATGAAATTATTTTCTAAAAAAAGTCAATTGTAAAAGAATTTTAACTGGGGTGATGCAGCCCGTGGTAATAGTGGCTGTTCTCCAAATAAATTTGTGTATTCTTTTTCACTTCAGTGAAAAGTAACGTGTGTGTATATCAACTAAAACCCTATCTTTCAAAAATACCAACCCAACAGATATCAATCAATGCTCAGTTACACTAATTTTTTGAACAGACATTTGCATTTCATTACTTGTATGTTAGTGTAGACCCACTGGCACTGATGATTTCCAGAGTTCATGTTTGCGGGCAATTTTGTCTCCATTTCAAAACAACTTTATTCTGTAAGCACAGAGAAGGAAAAGGGGGGTTATGTCCCCATTCCTCAGCCAGGCATAGCAACACAAGCAGACCTGGAGGGCACACCAGCCAGCGCTGAGCACCCATGTCTGTGGGTGCACTTGGGTACACATATTTCAGTCTGGGGGAAGAAGAGGTTTCAGGCCAAATCTTGTCTGGTTCCATGGATTGACCTCCCACTTGCATACAGGGTGAATTAAGTGAAACTCCTGCAGAGTTCACTGAAGTTCAATTATATACAAAGCAAATTCAGATCATGTGCTCTGAGCCACCTTTGTGCTGTGCACCAGAGCGTAATAAACAGGGAGCACTGGATGAAAGAGTGTTCCTGACCCAAGTAGAACACTAATGCAGATGCTCCATGAGAAGAGGCCTCAGGAAAGTACTAATGAGAATAAAACAAACATTGTTTTCACCCACTTGCAATTTTTGAGACATAAGAGTCAATTTACCACTCACCGTCACCAGCTGGCAAGTGAGATGAAGCAAACATTCCTTTCCTTTTTGACTATAAACATCAAATTATCTTGATCTTCTTCTTAAAATCTGCTTGCTGGGATTATCATGGGAGATTGTGAGACTTAGATTAACTAAAACATTTCCAGACATCAAAGTACAGTCCTTATTAGGTAAACAGCTGTAGGAATAGTTCCTTTCTCATTGAAGAAATTGCTGATGCAGAGAGTCAGGTTATCCTCTTCTTTCTTTATCAGCAGAAGTGCTAGGGTAGCAAGGCACTCTGGGACAAAACTTTCAGGCACCTAAGAAAAGCTTTTTTCCTTTGTGAACTGTTGAAAAGCTAATGCTACCTATTCTATCTGTTCTCACATAATCTGTGGTGAAATCATCAAACTGTTAGGATCTGAAGAAATGTGTGATATAAGAAGCATAATGTCTTTTGGGTTGGTTATATATCATCTGGACGGAGGATAGAATAAAATATGAGTTAATGAATTAAAAATAAGTTAAAAAAAATAAACTCAGACCATGGAAGGTGTCAGTGTGAAAAGGCCTTCTTCTGATTAAAAATTTAATTGAATTTCCAAATGATCCTCTCCAGCCGAATGCTGAGAAAGCTCTGTTGTGTATTCACAATTTCCTGGATGTCCTAGAACTGACCGATGACAAGCATGTTATTACTTCGTCGCAAAAGACAAATACATGCAAAAAGAAAAAGGGAACACTTTCTCAGCATGAAAACTGCAGGTGTATTTAGCAGCCAACTGGTTTTTAATATAGTGCCGTTGCATTTTCTTAATAGGTAAGACATCTGTGATCAATCACTTAGGCCTGAACACCCAAATAGATTCTGAAATGCCACCATTCAGCAGACTGGCCTGTAATTGCAGTGGGGATATGAGTTTAAATGTTCTCATTTACTTAATAGTAACATATTACAATGTAATCAATACACAGACACAATTATTTACTGTTTGTGATAGCTAATGATGTTTAATTCTGAGAACTAATGACGTGGATTAAATCAAGAGTAAAACCAGAAATCTAATTTATAAGACAAGTTTCAGTTTCATAAAACAGCAAACTGTTCAGAAAGTGAAAATAAAATAATTCAGTATATTATACAAATACATAATTTCAAATTAGGAAGCATTTTTTAAGTATTGCAATAAGCAAAAAAGAATGCTGAAAAGAAAATTTGTATTAGCCAAAGCACAAACTAGAATTTTACCAGAGTGTAAAAAAGTCTCATAGAAGCTACTGGAAAGTTGTTTAGAATGTGCAGTTTTGGTTGATGAAATTTACAGTTCTCAAGGACATTGATTTTGAAGGACTTCATAGCCAGATATTGTCCATCATGAAATCAGAAGTATTAACATCTTTACCAGTAATATTGGAGACAGAATCATGGGGTTCCACAAACACACCCCTGGTTGGTGTGTGTTTGTTTGTTATTTGTTGGGTTGATTTTTTTTGCTGCTTTGGGTAAACCATAACCTCAAATGAAGCTGCAAATAATGTTATTGCCTTTATAGCTAATAAATCATACTTGCCACTCCTCCCATTTCAACTTCCATTTTTTCTTCCACAACCTACTGCATTCACCTGTGACCTGCTATGAGTTCTCTATCAAAATAAAACAAATGCAATAACTTATTTGCACTAGATTGTCATTGCAAACATCACTTAAATGTGTGAAATTTTTTAATTTTAAAAGAGTAACTCAATAAAAAGCCAACTCTAGGTACCACAAAGTGTCCAAAAAATAGAGAAACAAATAATTTTTTTGTCTCTAATGCAGAAGAAAAAGATCATGTGCCACTGTGGTTATTGATTTTCTGGTACACACTTTTTGCTTTTCAAGAACTAATAGATTTGAACCTTTTAGATATTTTAGATTTAAACTTTGGAAAATAAAATCTGAGAGGGCAGACTCAAACACTGAAACTAATAGGATTTTGATTTATTTTCTCCTTAATAAAGACAGAAACATCTCTTTACAACAAGCACACCATTAGAACGTATCAGGTGACCTTCCTGTTAGGAAAAAAAGATCAGTGGCATGGTACGAAGATATGTGTTGGGTATCACTTATTTCACCCTGATGTTGTGCATGTCCTTCATAATTTGGATGGTCATAAATGTCAAATTCCATTGAGAGTTACCTTCCAGGTTGGGTAGGCTGCAGAAGAGGAAAGGTGTCTGTGAGCAGCCCTGGCCATGACCGTCAATCTTGCTGAGATGCATATGATTTTTTCAGAGTCCTCAGCTTTGACAGAATACCCAAGGGCTGGCAATAAGTATCTCCAAAATTCACTGTGTTCTAGGAAATTAACACAGTTACCTCTCCATCTTCCCATATATACCCTGAAGAAATAGCTATGCAAAATCTAGTAATGAGAATATTAAAAAAAAAAAGAAAAAAAAAAAGAAAAAGCCTTACATGTAAATGCTATGTGCTTGAAAGCAAAAGCTGTGTAACTATTCCCATCAGTTTTGTCTTCAGGAGCAGGAATGAAGCTGTGAAAATGAGTAAGCAATTGCATGACCCCACAATTGCTTTCATGACAAACATTGCTCATGCTTTCATAGAAGAGTTGTAGGTACAGTGAACGCAAATCTAAGATGAAGAGGACCTTAATAAAGAGGAGGAGAGGGTAAAGCTGCACTGTCTTCCCTGGTCTTCCTGGCAGCTGCTCACATCTGGGACTGGCAGAAACAGGTTTCACACCTCTTTGATATCTTTAAGTGGATATTATGCACTGCCTGGGCATTCAGGGAGAGCATCCAGTCTGCAAGACTTTCTCCAGGGGCCACAAGGCAATCCGTGCAGGCTTCTGCGCTTCCATATTTGGATGCTTCCATTCTAATTCATAACAGTGAAGGCAATGGTTTAAACATATTTTCCCTATAACTGCTCTGAAGTGGAAGTAAATCCTTAGCCAAGGAAATTACAAGGATTTATCCTTTCTTCAGAGTCTAAGTTCCTCCAAGAATTTGGAAAGCTATTTTTTACCAAAGATTAAAGAGAAGCTAGTCCTGGAGACAAAAAATACAGAGGAAGCAGACAAAAAATAAAAAGGATGCTGTATACACCTGGCTGGGGTTTCCATTCTCCGAAACATGTATTTGTTCCTCAGTTTATTTTCACTTTTTTCCCATTGCTAACATATATGTTCCTGTTATTCATGGCCAACCCAGAAATACTACCTTTGTCTCAGCTCTGTCCTTTTCATTAGGAGTCTTTTCATTAGGAGTTCTTGAGGAATGATTCTCTCTTTGAGCTCTCTATAACATATAAATGGAAGGCCACTGACACTGAAGCTGAATTATCTTTTATTTAAAATATATATATATATATTTAATCCAAATATATCCATGATATAATTGGATACTTATATTAATCAGCTATATACATAAGGCTGTTTTACAAAATGATTACAGAAAGCACTGAAGTAGACCCATTGCTGTTGTGAGAGTTCCCTAAAAAGACCTGTTGACTTAGAGAATTTCTTCATGGCATGAGTACCAACTGCTGACTGGACAGATGTTACCATAGCCAGTTCCAGGGGTTTACTAGGAAAGTCTATGACAGTCTTTCTGTGTTGGATGCCATCACTGCAATGGCATTTGGAGGTTTCACAGAGCACAAGGAAAACCCATTTGGTAAGCATGTGCTGGCAAACATCCTGAGGAATACAGTACACTGAGAGTTTTCCCAAGGAGGCAAGGATCACTGCAGCATGTGGTCCAAGGACATTTTTGAAGTTACGTAGCAATAAAGCAAACCCAGTAGCTAGCCTGCCAGGAGGCAGCTCACTGCTATTGCAAAGTACAACCATGTAAACAGTCAATGCCCTTGCCACACACACACATAGTAGACAGTGCTCTGTTTTAGAGCCCACATTACTCCATTGCACCTAACCCACTAGTCACACCATATGGAACTGAGAATGCATTTCACCTGAGGCACACTTCCTGTTAATTCACCTGTGTGCCAGAGCAGACCCTGAATGGCTGCATAAGCAGTAAAGTGGTCAAGAATCCAAACCACTGCATTTTATAGTTGGTGTAATTTTTTTTATTGTTACATGTAGCACAACAGGTGCACCTGGTGTTTGACAAGTAGTGAAAAAGGGCTACTCTGTTAAAACTGTCAGGAATTTCCATACAGCTCTTTTAAAATTTCTGTTGAATGAGGCCAATAAAAAGTAGAAGTTTCAAAGCCTGGTGGTAGGTACTGCCTCATACTGAAGATAACTTTTCATTCCAGATTGTTTGAATCCCTCCAGCATGGTTGGTAACAAGGCTGCTCACAGCCCTCCCTTTACTTCGCCCAGACCCAGACCATAGGATTTTAATCTAAATGGTGACATGGTTTATGGTAATAGTCTATCATGATGTTCATTGCTGTTCTGAATTCAGACTCTCATCAAAGTTTTGCTATATTGTTCTAGTGAATGTAGATCACATTTCCTATTAAGGATCATGTCTAGAGTATTATAGCGACTGAAAGGGATGGGCCTGCCTACTCTGCTTTCTTCTCTGGATGCAAACCAAATGACAGCTGCAAATTGTAGTGTAGTTTGTTGCTGTCTTTTAAAGGAATGCATGTATATATATAGATAACCTCCAATGTCCCAGGCTACTTAGGGTAATAATTTTAATAGAAATGCTGTCAGTAGTATCTAAATTCTCTCTGGTTTTAGTTCCATTTTCTGCACTCTTCAGCTCAAATTTGAATTTTTTATTGTCATTGAAAACAAATATAAGCTGTTATAGAAAGTGATTAAGCTATTTGTCTAGGGTAATTTAACATTTTGGAAGGTTCAGGTTTTAGATAGCAGTAACGACTTGAATTCTTCCTAAAGTTACATATTACTGTGTTTAAACTTCTACTAATATTTATATTTCAACTTAAAAAAGCAATTAAATGTTATTAATTGTTGCAGTGCAATCCTTCTCCATCAGAATCCAGCTATGCAAAACTGCGACATTAATTTAATAAAAGCAATTAAAATATTATATTTTAAAAGATAATCTAAGTAATCTCTAAAATTGCTGTTTGCAGTTCAGTTAAGTGGGGCTACTGGAAATTTGGTAATTGCTGCGGTTAGTTTGAGACATTGTATTAAAGATGGTTCAGAAACATAATGTACTGTTCATTCATGTGAACACAGGAATGATCACAGAAAAAAAGTTATGACTGCTTATGAGGGCACTGAGTTAGGTCATGCTTTATGGTAGCCGGAGAATCACTCGCCATCTGTTACCAAAATGGATTTTTTTTACTGACAAGCAGATGACATTGCCAGATATGGAAGTGGGAGAGGGGAACAAGGGACAGATCAGTGTTATGCAAACATTCATCCATCTGAAAAAGTAACTAACACAATCCTAAACAATAGTGTCCTCTGAGTTGCCTTCAAAGTATGTAGTCTCTAGTGAAATTTCAGTCTGACCATCCAAATTGTCAGACTCCAATGCCAAGTGTGCTCCTGGGAGGTGTGTTCATATTCATTACAGCTGGAGCAAGAACCAGCAGGCAGAAGAGAGAATGTAGAGGCTGAGGATGAATGTGCACCATGAAGACAAGAGAAAAAAATCATTTAAATGTGTGTATATATATATATGCATATATTTCTATATTTTAGTTTTGCTGCTGTCTTAATCTAACATGAAATTACATGTCCATCCACAATGTTACTTAGAACTTCTTAGACATCTTGTAATATTTGACACTAACCAAATTATTGTTTCATGTTTACATTGCTTTAGGTTGATGCTGCATTTACTCAAATCAGGTTTTGTTCTTTTATTCTTATGGATACTGTCTTTCTTTTTTGTGAACCTTTCATATTCATGCTAAAACAAGCTACTTCTTTGCAAGGAATTCTGCACCCAATAGATGTTAGAGCACTCCAGCTGAAAGATGCTCTGTGTAAATATTGCTGAAATCACTGTGCCTTGATCGCGCTGGATAGCTGTCAGATCTGAGCTTGCTTGACAGGACACAGCCTGGGCAGAGAGTGTTTAGAAGGCTGTGTACAAAAGGTATGCAAAACCTAACATGAGAAATGTAAGTCTGAATGCAGCCTTTTCTTGATTTCTGGTTGTATATTTATGGGAGCAATACAGTGGTCACTATTATTGTCAGTACAGTATTAGCCAAGAAAACAAGAATCTAAGGATAGTAATTTTTTTTTTCCTGAAGACAAAAAGTAAGTCACAAACAAGAATTTTACAGTCCATTTCATTTTTTTTATAGTACTTCTGCCATTGGTGTCATGCACAGCTTTAATAAGTTATGATTGTTGTGTTTCCTCCATGTTTCTGAACCTAAAAACAATGACAGGCCCATTAAAATATGTATCTGACTCACAATAAATTGCAATTATTGTGTAGTCATCTTTGCTTTAATATATCAGCTCTTGTGGGTTTTTTACTTTGTTACTATTCCTGTCATATAGTTATAAATTCTTTGTTCCTGTTGGGCATACTTTTTGCCCTTTAATCTTTCAGGAAATTCAGGAAGGGGAAAAAATCTCAACATTAAAACCAGCAAGCTTACTTCTATCCAAAGAAAAGAGCTAGCAGAGGTTCCAAGGTATTAAAGGCAAAAGGCAGGTATGTCAGGCAAGGGGAGAACAGGAAAAAGTTTTTTATTAAGGAATGTAAAACATTCTCGTCAGTAAGTAATCTCAGTAGAGTTTTTCTTTTAACACCTGAACAATGATGGATTTTTTCTCAACTGTAAGGCCAGAAAATTAATGAATAAATACATTTGCAATGTTTTGGGGTGTTGTTTGTTTGTTTTTTTTTTTAATTAAACCCCTCTACTTTATCATAACATCAGATAAATGAAATGGAGGAAAACACAGTAAAGTTGTATGAGCTAAGGAGGACTCCGGGCAGTTTCTAGCCTTTATTCAAAGCTGTAAGGAAACCTTCCTGTTTCTCAGACATTCTTCTTGAAAGGCAAAGACTCCCACCTATGGAATTTTCTGGATCCTTAACTCCTGCTGAAATCCTTCCATGTTTAAGTATCTCTTCTCAGGTATTGATCTTGTATTTTGTCCCATTCAGGCATAAAATGCATGGATTTACAATGAAATCATGAGGGACTTCTAGAAACTCAACAATAATATAGTGTCAAAACACTTAAGAAGTTATGTCTGGATTTCTCAATCTCCAAATTGCAACAAATTGTGGAAAAATAATAGCAGTATTTATTTTCTTGTCTTATAGTGTTAAAATTTGCTGTAATTAATTTGCTTAATTGTTTTGGAAAAGTGCATGTTTTCCTATGCAACAATGTAACCAAAACAAAGAGTATTGCAAAAAATCCATCTCCAAAAAAAAAGGAAGACTAAATTGACTGAAAAACACCAATATATTCATGCCTCTGGCTGTCTCACATTCCTTGAGAAAAAACCAGTATTTAATTTGCTGAAGAGGTTGGACCTGTAGACTTTAAGTAAAGTGGGAATGGAATGAAGCGAGAAGGTATATGAATTTAGACATCTTCTTCATAAGCAAGGTGCTTACCTATGGGCTATAAAGTAATTTTTCCTATGCTTTCTTCAGACTACTGAATATTTGATTACTATATATGAAGTGGAACAGCATCATTGGAAGGGATTTATCCTGCCTCAAAACTCCTTACCTGATAATGCTTAAATCAATCCCATTGCCCTCGGCAGGAGCAGAGGAGGAAGAGAGAGAAGGCTTCACGACCATTGCATCAGAGGAGGGGTTTTCATAGATGCTCAGCTCAGGGGCTGAATTCCTGTTGAGTACAGAGAACTTATGCTGGCCTGAAGGGAAATGTCTGAGTCTGAGAGAAAGGTACACTTTATTATATGTGTTTGTTCTCATCGTTTCGTATCCTCTGGCATAGATGTTCATTACTCTGTGTGCTATTTTCTGTGATTCGCTTTCTTGAACACTGGGTTTTCTTCCCTCACAGTGCAGAGAACATAAACCCTTAGGAAGGGCTGGGAATGTCACTAGGTAACTGTATGGCATAAAGACGGGCAGTGCATTGTCAGTTCGTGCTCTGAGACTAACTTCTCTTGAGCAATCTCAAATTTCTCCAAAAGGATATGACATACACCTGTGTTTTGACAGGCGGTAGTGACCCCTGCCCTGCAAGATTCAGTGATGGGCAGAGCATGCTAACAGTATTATGCTTTTGGTTTTCTTTCTCCAGCCAACTTGAGGCATCAGAATCAATCTTCTCTGACCTCCTTCTCCATCCTTTGCAGAAAATGTTCTCCAGGTCAAATCATACCCCTGTGCATATTTTTGCAACCCTGCTGATTTCCTCATTCCCTTGGTGACAGCTGTGTAGTCACATTACCTTCACTTTATGTCAGCTGTGGCATCTAAGAGACCTGAGGACATCGGTAAATTCTATCATTGCCTCAGATTGCCTTAGACTGCAGTCAGTGTTGATTTGGTTATTTCTGTGGAGAAGTCTCCACTTGTAGCCAGATGTAGCTGGCTCTGCAGGACTGATAGCAGCAGAAGCAATAAAATCTTACATTTGTTACCAAACGTAACAGGTATTAGTCTGAAAAAAGTATCAGAAATGAACCTTTTTCATAGGAAAAAAGGAAACGTTTTTAATTTAGGCACTTTGCAGAGCCACCTCCCTGTTCTCCGCCCCAGTACATTTCAAGAATTTGATTTAAACTGACAGAAGATTAGAAGATTTAAAATAATGCCTGACACTTCATCCATAATCCTCACTGTGGTGCCATCTTTTGCCCTCTTTTAATTTAGTTTAATACAGTGGCAGGTGGCCAGGATATGTTAGGTGCCTTCACTTTAGATTTCCTGATTCTGTTAGACCACTGCGGTCATTTGCATGTTGTTGGTACACTTCATAACAAGAATTATACTTCCTCCTGTGTTTAAAGACAAAAAATATAGCTGCAAAGAGCAAACAAATTAAAAATCTGCGCACAGAGATTAGATAAATGAACGGTGCTTCACCCAGATGAAGCTCACTAAAATAAAGCTGAAGGGCCTTTGCACAGATTTTGCACAAAAATATCGAAGAGTTAAAATTAAGTTAAATGTACCTTGATTGGTATATTTTTGGCTGTGATTGTTTGGACAATATAAAACCAAGATAACCAGAGAAGAAACATTTTATGCTTTCTGGAGAACAGCAATCATCTTTCAGCATAATGCTGACTATATAACCACTGAACCACTCTAAATGGCACTATTTTCCTTGGTAAATACACAAAATGACAACTTTGGAAAGAAACAGGAAAGCTTCTTAACAAATGATTGGTTCATCTCATTTCAGATGTAAATGCATTGGATGTACCTGGAAAGGTTTTAGTAGCAGAGGGGCTGCAGGGGTGGCTTCTGTCAGAAGAAAGAGAAGCTGTCCCCATGTTGAACAGAACCAGTTATAGATGGATCCAAGATGGACCTCTGAAGGCCAAGGCCAAGCCCATTAAAAATGGTGGTAATATTGCCTCAGTGAAAATATATTTTAGAAGGGTTAAAACTGTTTCACAACAGCACCTGGGAGACTGGAATGAAAATATGTGAGACACCTCTGCAAGCACAAAGTTAATTGAAAAGCAGAAGGGCACTAAAGCAGAGAGTGTCATGGTAAAGAGCATGGTGATGCAGATTGTCCTCCAGCAGCCCATGAATGTTCATGGTGGAGCAGATATCCATCCTGTAGACCATGGAGGATTTATGATGGAACAAGTAGCTGTGCCCTGAGGGAAGCTGTGACTCCATGGAGAGTCCTTACTGTAGCAGGCTCCTGGAAGGACCTGTGATGCTGTGAAGAGAGGAGCTTACACCAGAGCAGGTTTGCTGGCAAGACCTATAATCCCATGGTGGACCCATACTGCATCAGGCTTTTCCTGAAGGACTACACCCCTTGGAAAGGAACCACTCTAGATCAGATTGTGAAGAACTCCACTCCATTGGAAGAACACATGTTGGAGAAGTTTATGCAGGACTGTCTCCCATGGGTGGGACCCCATGCTGGAGCAGGGGAAGAATCTGAGGAGAAAGGAGCAGCAGAGATGAAGCATTATAAACTGACCATAACCCCTACTCCCCATCTTGCCAGACTGCTCTTGGGAAGAGGTAGAAAAATTTGGGAATGAAGTTGAGCCTAGGAAGAAGGGAGATGTGGGTTGAAGGTGTTTTTAAGATTTGTTCCTAATTCTCATTATCATATTCTGATTTTGAATTGCAATAAATTCAACTGATTTCCCCAAGTCAAGGGAATTGTTTTGCCTGTGATGGCAATTGCTGAGTGATCGCCCTGTCCTTATCTCAACCCATGAGCCTTTCTTCGTATTTTCTCTTCTTGTCCTGATGAGAAGGGGAAATGAAAGATCAGCTTGGTGGGCACCTGGTGGTCAGTCAAGGTCAACTCACCACAGGAAAACAGAAAATCCAAGATTCTACAGAAATAGCTCAAAAATAAATAGATAGATAGATAGATAGATAGATAGATAGATAGATAGATAGATAGATAAGAAGCACAGGTAGAGTGTTGTGAAACAAGAGAACTGTTCAGAAATCCAGCAAATTCTTTTAAAATGGAAAGAAAATTTCTTCGGTAGACTGCCCTCAAAATTTATCTTGAACGCTCTATTGATGACAGTTAAAAAAATCAGCATCTCAATAGTTCCACCGCAGAGGGATGTCTCGGGGGAAAAACCAAACCAAAACTAAACAAAGCAATAATTTTTTAAATATTCTTTGTGTATTAATCCAGATCAGGAACTTTCCTAAGATATTAAAAATTCTTTTAAACAGAATCAAATAGTGTGACCAGGAAAACGTGGTATTTTTATGCAATGAGAATCAGGGTGGTCTACATCATGTCTTAGAAAACCTTGTTGGATAGAAAAGAAACGCTGACCAAAACCCAAACACCTCCCCCACCCCTTCAAAAAAAAGCATTGACTGATGTTAGAAATTCAAAGTCCACAATTTACTAATATCTACCAGATTTTATCTCTTTTTCTCATATTATGCTTCTAATAAGTTATTTTTGTCTAAATCTGTGAATTGAGGCCCATTTTTGGATGGTACACAATAAATTTCATGCTTTTCTTTCTACATTTTTGATTGTAGTTGACTGTTCCTTCAAATCCATGAAAAGTACATTTCTAAATATTCCTTATGTTGTTGTTTTGTGCTTTCAGTTAATCCATAACCTGTCATGGTCTGATATTTCACATCAGAAGATGCTTCAGACTTTGAAAAGCATATATGTTGATTCATGTCCCAGTTCAGTTTTCTCCAGAAGCAAGTTGAAAATGATAGTTAAATTAGGTTAGTAGCTGGGCTTAAAATGCAAATGAAGCTAACACTTTTCTTATTTCTTTGGTCTTGATTAAGTCTATTGATATAGAAATGAGGAGAAAATAACTATCAGGTCATTATTCTCTCTCCACTGGTAGATTAAAGAAACACCAGCCTACCAATGGTATCATACTATTGAGCTGAAGACAGCTACATTCCATATTCTTTAAAATATATTATAATGTTAATTATTTCCATGAAATCAAAATATATTACATTTTTATTATGATACAATTTCACCTCCTATGACAAAGGACTGTGGGTTGTCTAGGCTGTTCCAAATTCCTTGCCACATATCTGGGGACAGAACATACTTGACCTTCATAGTTGAAGCTACGTACATAAGTAGGTTGCAGGCCAGATGATGCTTAGCAATGTTGATATTGTATGAAGTCTGTAGTCTCAAGACATCTACAGTTCTAAGTATTCAAATCTGTCAATTATAACCCCATCAAATTCACAAGAAATTCACTATTAAAGGGGGAAATATCTCAGATCTCTAAATCTTTATTATGTTGCTGCTCAGTGTTTTCCAGATGTTTTTTGAAATCAGAGGTTGGGTGTTTTTTCTAAAAAGGATAGTAAAATTATCCCAAGATATTTCTTTTTGAGTGTTTAAAATTTAATATATACACCGAAATTATGAAACTCATTATAAGATTGTGAGAATTAACAAGTTTCTGCCCTCATTTGCAGTGAATACTAAGGAAGAGCTGTGGAACACAGTGACTCATCTACACGAGTTAATTAAACATTGCCCGTGGTGCTCTATTATCTCACTCTCACAATGTTAAAAGGGTCTCTGGCATGATTTTGCTCTGGGCCACCAAAGGTTTTCCTAGTCAGTGCCTGAGCAAGTCTGCGTGACTGTTCCTAATAGACAATTTCTATAAGGCACCTCTTTTGAATGCAAAAAAAGTTTAATAGTATTGATGCACCAGTTGGCCTCAAGGCCAAAAAATGGGCCTAGTCACTGCTTAATTTTCTGATTTCAAGGTGACCAAAGTGAGGAAGAGTTGTGAAAACAAACGTAGAAAAAGTATAGGGAGGAACAGTAGACTTCATTGGGAAAATCCCTTCCTCAACAAGAAAAAATAGAAAGGTCTCTAACGAATGGAAAATATGATACATACCTACAAAGTAAACTTAGAGGTCTCTATAGTCAGATAAAATCAACACTTGCAGAAGTCAGCTAAGTTAGAACTTGCAGAAAACATTTATACCATAAACATAGTCATATTAATAAACAAACAAAAAAAGGCATCACATTCCCAACACTTATTCACAATAAGGATGGAACAAAGATTAAAGGCAGTGTTAGCATGAATCCAAATGTAAAGGCTGAAGTAAAAATTTGGAGATGCCCATCCCAGAAGTCTAAAAAACCCCTGCACATTAACTATAGGTCAAATAGTAAGAACTGTTAATACATTTATGAAGTTGATAACTGTACTACTTAGCTAAAGGATTGGAATTGTAGTATCTACATTTAAGAAATGAAGAAAATCTGACCAATGAGTACAGACTCCTTTATCTGACATCAGAACTAGGCAGGATTTTGGAATATTTTGGAAGAGACTGCTGAAAGTTATGGAGGCAAATAAAAAAGTTGAATAATGTGGGTCTATCATTTATGCATTGTACACCACCACCAAGGTAAGACCTCTGGTTTTCCAGAAAATGGAAATAAAACAGATCTAATAAAATCAGATTTCAGCAAAACATTTAAGACGCTGCTGCATGGGAGATTATTAGTCAATAAAGGTAAATGAATAAAAGAATAGATAAAAAGGTTTATGTTGGATTATGCTGAAAAGCAGTCAGGACAGGCTGCTAACGAAGCTCTTCTTAGGTCATGCTTGTGAACAGTCACTAGTGCCTTTGCTCTTAGCTGTGCTAAGGAAAAGGTCTGATTCACAACTTTTGGATGCACTGTCAATAAATAAACCTAAGAACAATATGTGTGAACAGAAGACCTCAAAACTTAATTTAAGTCTAGAAATTGATATGGGATTATAACAACTGCTTCCAAAAAAGCAATAGTCAAGCAACTCTTTAACCCCAAACCCTTATGTATAGAGTTCATCATGAGGCAATTCTGAGTCATTGTTCTAGATATCCACAAAAAAAAAAAGATTCTTTGACTCAGGAGAGATCTGTCTGAAATAGAGATAGACATATCAGAGACATTTTACAAAGCTTTGGAAGAAGATTTCTTACAGGTCATTAAGAGAATACTGCAGGCTCAACCATATTAATGAAAGATATTTTAAAACCAGAACCATTATGGAAAAAACCTTAATTATGTTGAGGGAGAAGAGTATCATGGGAAGACCAGACTAACTTTTCCTGTTGAACTTAAGAATAAAGGCTGAGAAGAACATGAATGATACCTAATGCCCTATTACTTTGTGGGTAAATGCGAAGAATGAGATAATTTTTTGAGCATAGGAACAACACTGGCATGGAAACTATATATTTAGAATAAATGTTTAATGACTTCTGAAAAATAAAAAGTGATGGTCTGGAACAATTTATCTAAGAGAGAAATAGGTACAAAAATGATTTGGATTTAAGGTTAACAAAAGTACTATATTGGGTACTTCCAGTAAGGACTGGGCTTGACAGCCAGTAGTGATTTTCTTACTGCAATATTTGTTTCTACCTGGTGGCACCTTCTGAGAACTATCCGAAGCAGGTACCAAGCTTTTTTTGACTTTTTCATGGTGTGTTCTTTTTATAACTGAAAGGAGACATTTACACTTCTACTCCACAGCTCCACAACTTGCTTTCTACTGTGGTCACATCCTACAAAGTATTTTAAGACAACAACAATCTCAAGAGAGAAAATATTGCTGAAATAATAATTCCCCAATTAAAAGAAGGGTGGGCAAATTACTTCATACCCACTGTAAATTCATTCGTAGTTCTGAGAAAAGGGTGAAACGCTCTCACTCCTATGGTTAAGTCACCTAAAATAGGAGTCAAGAGGAAAGGCAAATTAATTTCTGCTCTTTCTGAGTGGATTTTTTTTTTTTCAGTAAGGATGACCAGTTGCATAAATTCCTGATCTGTGAGTATAATGTCTCCAGGAAGAGAGCTATCTTTCCACATTGAAATAAAAGCTCTGTAACACTATCACTCATGATCCAGATTCTGCTGATGTATAAAGTATATTAGATGGCAAATCTTTAAAAATGTCTACTTAAAGTTAATTCAGCTTCAGCTTCAGGCCACAGAAGTTTTTGTAAAGTGCTCCATGTAAGTTTGAAGGCTAGACCTCATTTCTCAGCCCCACAGGACAAACTCTGAAGGGACCCTACAGCAAATGGCATTTTATTTTAGCAAGAAAACAGAAATCAAGGATGGAATATCCTCCTGTTTTTTAAGCCTGATGGCTTCTGTCACTTTTGAATAAAATCCTTGATGATATTTAAGTATTTGCTTAAAAGAATTTCCACTTCTCCTACTTTTAATTAAAAGTTATAAAGTGCATTATTTACCCAGGAGATTAGATCAGAGCTATTCTGTCTGATTTACAACAAAGAGAGCCTGTAGTTAGTCCTTGAAACCCCTTCTAATTTATTATATAAATATTTATTTAATCAGTTTTAAAATGCTAATTATTTACCAGAGAGACTGCAGCAACTTCTACAAAGTTACTATGGATGAAAAAATAGGTTTTGAGGGTTTTTTTTTAAAGTATCCTGTACTAAATAGCTTGAATCAGTCCCTTTAAAAGATGCTCAGATGGTTTTAGCAAATGCATATTTAGGTTGCTAATTTTTTACTGTATTTAATTTAGCTATAAAGATTTTTTCTTCCAGGCTTCTATTGATTACATTAATTGCTAATTAACTATTTGCTTAGAAGTATACATTCTGTGATTTCAGTCATTAGAAGAAATGCTGCTTTTCACCATTACTTAAATTTTCAAACTAGTTTCTGCTTTCATACCACCACATTCTCACTTTTAAATACCCCAAAAATATATGCTCCTCAACTTTACAACCAATTTTCCATAATGACACTGTCCTCTTAGATGTATTAAAACAGGATATCAAAATCAAAATATTTCTTCCCAGAAGATGGCCAACTAATGTAGTATATCTACAGCACGTGAAATGCTATGGCAAAGTGGAGCATATTGCTAGTAGTTACATCCAGCTGACTTTGGGAACTTAACTGGGAGGATGCCACCTCTTGCAGTAGTGAGTGTAGAGGTGGCTGACCTAGCAGTGCATGGGAGAAGTCAGACGGTGTGGCTCATCATTGTCTACCTGTCTCATCCGTCCGGGGATAGAAACTGGGACCAAGTAACGCCTGGTGGGAGCAACAAGGAATTCATGTGGGATGAGATATCAACCAGCGTAGGAAGAGTAGCTCTTTTTCTTGCATCCTTTTTCATACTATATTCCTTCTTTACTGTTTTTGTATTCTTTTTGTTCACTCTAGTACATGTGGTGCTACTATGGGGTGCGGAATGACACTCATTGGAAAACAAAAAGCTTGTGGTTGTTGTTGGCAGAGTATCCAGTGCTGCTGACAGAGAAGCCACAGTATATTTCCACATCAAATATTTGGGCTATGTTGCTTCTGACAGCTGTCTCTACAATAGCCAATACTAAATCTGATGATAGCCATCACCTAATTTCTCAAGACAGAAATGAGAGTGCCATATAAAGTAGTTGTAAAGGGCACAGGCTTTGTCCTAGCTTTACCTTCCTCTGCAATACAAGTATGGAGAACATACTAAATTGGTTACGTTTCATCAGCATTCATAGCCTAGAAGAATATTTGTTAGATTTTTTTTTGGCATGCTAATCGATTTAGAAGAATGAACCCACTCTGAATGTAACTGGAAAGGAAAACATTTGAAAGATCTCTTGACTAATTTTCTCGAGCCTATTTTTCAACCTCTAGACAATGCACTTAGATGTCACTTCTATGTCACTGTTCTCTCTCTTTTGTTAGAACTAGTACTGCATTTCCTATGCTGCTAAAAAATATGCCTACTGTTCAGTGTACTTTGACATTTGCTTTCACTGAGCATTGAAACTAATCCGTGTGTAATCCATGAGTCTGTGTCAGCTGGAGATGTGTTTCCCAGACCTTTTTAAGAGTTTTTTAAAACTTTAAGTGCAATTAAAGATCTGCCTTACATTGTCATGTCTGTTTTTCTTATTGTCATTATTGCTTTTTGTAGTATATAACAATCAGGATGTCTTTTTTGATTCTTAGCAGGTTTTGTAACAAAAGACCCTGTATATAGTCCTCTGGCTGAAATAAAACAGCTCTCTAATTACAAACAACAGGTTTATTTGCACTTCAATGGATACCATAAATACCTGAGCATTTAATTTGCATTTACGCATGTATTGCTTTGAAAAACATTCTGATCTCCCTGTTGTAGTAGTTAACACCTAGGCTCACAGGACTGTAAATAGTTGCATTTCACAACTGAGTTCAGGAGCCTGTGTTTCAACTACAGATATGACACTGAATTCCTAACAAAATGAGCCTTGTATTTAAAATATGCATATTTTTTCATTAGTTACCAAATCCAATTATCTATGCAAAATAAAATGAATATAAAAAAAAGAAAAAAAGAAGAAACATTTTGGGAAACAATTATGAAAGAAAAATAAGTATTCCTAAAGGAGAGGCAAAAGCTACAATCTAATCAATGGGTGAAATTGAATATAAACATAATTTGGATCCTTGAAAGCAGAGATAGTTTCCTACACTCAGACACTTTGTTTCCTGTATTTAAATTGCAGCCTGCTGAAGGGGAGGGATGTGAGAGGTCAAGAGCTCCAGCAGAAGAAAACAAGAATGATTCTGTGTTTCTGTCAGGGAACAGCCATCATGAAACACAGGGTTCCTGATAATCACTTTACGTATTGCAGGTCAGGAGTCTCCAAGAAAACTTTCCAGATTCATTCTGAAATATTTTGATCCACACTGGAGCTCATTGGTGCTTTTTCACTTTCTGCTCTTTGAGACTGTCTTTCTCTGTCTTAATTTAGCTTCTGGAACCAGGACTTGAGTGCTCTTCCGAGAAATCTTCTTCTTCACTTTTTCCTGTGGTTGTCTCTTCAAGTATGCAGCCCTATGTGGCTTTCCAGTCTGTTTACATAATTTTGGGAACTAATACCAACAATTAATAAAATGTCTGTATTCATAGTTGTCTTAGTCATGAGTCTAAGAAATGCAAAGAATGCAAAGTAATGCAGTAAAAAATAGACCCCTTTGTGTTCTTGATTTTTTTATTATTAATGTCTGTTTAATAGCAATATTTAAAAAATGTAACTAAATATACATAAATATTTTTTGAATTTACAGTGGATACCATATTTCTGTGCACTTGACATGCTGGTAGTTTAGTAATCATAACTCTTACGAAATCTAACAGAATGCTAAATGCATTTTCAGCCACCATACCAGGCCAAAGAACTGTGTTGATACTGGTGAAACCACGATCATTTAATCAGATAATTTTACTGATATTTTGTATAGCAAAGATAAAAATCTCATAATAAGTAGATGGAGACAGCTTTGAAATTCAAAGAGGTGACTATAGAAACAATTTTTAATATATATCACTTTCACTCCAAGCTTCAGATCGCAAGTGTAAAATACAGTGGTTATATTAAAAATGCATTTAAAAATGAGTTGCTGCAGGTAAACCGATCCAGTTGTCATGTTTTAAATGTCTTGTCATACTCATGAGCTACAAAGACACCAGATGGTCTATGCCCTGAGCCTCTGCAGGAAGAAGACCAATACCTCTTTTGCCCACTTAAACTCTAGTTATGGTACAATATCAGCCTTTGTAAGAGCTGTTGTTCCCTGGTGTCCATCTCTTATTGCAAGGCACCAAATTCTTGCATCACAGCAGTTAATATTTGGAGCAGTTCTGGATTCTGAGATGATACACAACTTAAAAGAAATAATGAAATAATGGAAACAAGCTAACTGTTTCTTGTGTCTTTTGAAATGTTGAGGATATGAGGGTCTTGATCAGAAAACCAAAAAGAGGGTGATTGCAGTTCATGTGACTTGCATTGGTATAAACCCACTGCTTTGGATAATGACACTCCTGACTTATGACACTGCAGCTGAGAGGAGAATAACAGACCTTACAGTCTGTTTAGAAAACCATGGAGGGAATTCGTTTTGACCAAGGCATGATGTCGTATTCAACAAATTTAACTATTCATCCAGGTTTTCAAGAATGCTCTTTGGGACATGTTCTTGTTAGCATTCATTTGTACAAGGAAAACACTGCTGTGATTAGAGCTGCTTCTGTTCCACTACAGTTCCCATATTAGGTTCTTCCACTCTGCTCAGACACAACACATACACACACTGTTAAAAAAAAAAAAATCACTACCATGTTATTCTAATTCCCTGTCACCCTGTGGTTCCAGTGGAGCTAAACAGTCATAAAAGTGGAGTAATTCATTAGTAAATCAAACATATGTGTGCACCCACACAGGCAAACAAAATCTTTTCCTCAGAGAGTTATGAGTGCACCACTTGCTTGACTATGAATAAATCCATAACTCTTACTGTTTTTAAGAAAAAAAGAATATGCATATAATATGTAAATCCTAAAGAAACATCCTTGAGAAATAAAACAGTAAAACAAGAGGAAACAAGGAGAAAGAAAATATTGATGGAGGGATATTAACTGTTAAAAATATTCTTTGGCAGAAGGTCAGGTTATCAGCCAGTGTAAGCTGGAGCAGCTCCACTGCCTCCAGTAGAGCTGTGCCAGTTTATCCTGTGCACATGCTCTGGCCCAGTATGTTCTGCAAGTCAAATCACTGAACTGGAATCTTCAAAGCCCTCCCTATCGTGCTGCTGAATTTGTATTGTTGATATGAACGACTTATTTTAAAAAAAGTTTGCATACGCAAATTAGTCACATTGCTTTATTTTTTCTTTGTCAGTTCACAAAAAAAAGTATTTCAAGTTGTCATAACCTTGCATTTAGCCAGTGAAAGAGTAATTCTTGAAAGGAGAACATCTTTTTACAAACTGGACACATACCCTGTTTATTTTTCTCTAAAATCTGCACACCATAAAGCAAATAGGGTTTTTTGTTTTGTTTTAAAACCTTCTTCAGATATTATTATACAAAAATATTCATATGCAAGTAATAAAGATTTTTTTTAAACATCCAACATTTTTAAACCTAGAGCAAAGTCACACCAAAAGGGTTTTATTTTTTTGTTTGTTTGTTTGTTTCTGTGGGTTTTTTTAAATCTAGACAAAGTACACCTTGTGCTTTAACAAACCTACGGCAATATGTGCTCTTTACAAGGATTCCGGTGAATATGCTCAGGTGTCATTATTCATAAAACAATGTAAAACTTGCCTACTTTTGTGGATTTTATTTCCCTTAGTCTTCTTTTTTCCCCTCTGTGTTATTGGTGTTTGTATATATGTGTGGAAAAGTTAAGGCAAGTGCAACCAAAGTTACAAAAATCAATATATCTATTGCTAACATGTGCAGCATTCATATTTCGTGAGTGATGTCTTTTTTCCTGTAAGAATAAAAATTTATGAAAATACAAAAATGTTTACTATGTTATAGTTGTTACAATAAGCTGTTCAGTTTTATATACCAGGCTTGATGAATTTTCCAGAGGTTAGAAAACATAAAACATGTTCTTTTTAAAGTAACATACACTGAAAGTAGGTAACATTTTGATCACAGCTCTCTTGATTCTCAGCAATGTGTATAGTATTACTACAAAAATGCAGTTGCTTTTAGCTATGACCCATCTAATTCTTTTAAAAAATAAATATAAGTTAATATCTTTAGGTAAAATATTTAATATACAGTAGGCATAAATATAGGTTGATGTATTTAAACTTTAGTGCTTCTAGTTTAACTTCAGTGGTTTTGCACAAAAGGAAGAGGCATCTTTTCCAGTTTTTAGTCAGATATGTAACCTGAAAGAAAGCCTTGATAAAAATGCATATGCTAATCTATGGTTTATATTGCAATAGCAATGAACATTTGGAAAAGGCAATGAAGCTGAATCTTCAATTAAATTACAGAATAACCAGAAATCCATCTTCTCGAATTCTGGGCCTGATTCTGCTCTTTTTTTGCACCAGTTAAGTTGAGCTTTAATTCTGCTGAGATGAGAAGAATTATTTTTTAATTTTACCAACCATTAAGCAAATTAAGAAGAATGATCTCAAAGCTGAGCATGGCACTTGTTTGTTTCATTACATCCATGAAAAATGTTTTAAAAATTGGTAAGTATACACTTATATTCCGTAGGAGCTCCAGAACATTTCTCCTACAGTTGTTCCCAGAATTACAGAAGGCCAGCTGAGAGCCTCCATAATAAAGTTCTTTATTGAGATGCTTATCCAACCTTTAACTTTGAACAGTGTGCTCCCAAGAAGGTACTGTTGCTTCTCCAGTTGAGTTGTGCACTCTGCTTATGGAGAGCCAGCTCCTCCTGAGCTGAGTAAAATAACCAAATAAAGTTAAAGAAATTAAATCCCCTAGACAAATTGTGGCTGCAGTTGAAGTTAGAATAAAACATTTTTCTACAGACCTTTATTTCTTTATTTGTATTACATTTGCAACTTTTTTGTAAAAGTGAAGGCAGTGAAGTTTTTCTTACAGTATTTTAACTAGGCACATGTTCTTTCTTGTAAAGGTCTTCTTGGCCATGTTCTTGTCTTTTGAGGAAAGTGAAGTTATGTACTATATGTTAATAAAAATGTTTGCCTATGAAATGGTGCATATGTTTAAGTTTATAAAATATGAATAGTTACAGGACATTGGTAACTGTATCCACTAAGTGCTATGTCTTTCTTCTAAAATCCATATGTAACTCAGAATTGCTCTGAGTGACAGCAGTGACTTTTAGATGTAATGTTTGGAAGATGATTTAATTCCATTTTACTGTAGGAGCTAAGATGAATATTTCATCTTTTAGCATCCCCAACTCAGTAGAATTGTTGGCTTTTTCACCACTGCTCAGCACCAGGCAGCTGCTTATTTTAACATTATTAGCTATTGAACAGGGTTAATCTGATTTTATTAAACCAAGATGTTATATAAAACTATTTCTGCGTTTGCTAATATAGTAACAAAAAACTAGATCATATTTTTACAGAATATTTAGATTAAGTTATAGCTGGTGACTGACTAGAGCAGAAAGATGAGAGGAGGACTGGGCAAAAGGAACAGATTTGTGTGTTCTAGTCAGCTACTTGAAACAATAAATGATGATGTTATACATGTCCATTGATTTTGACTTTGAAATATCTGATTTTATTTTATTTTTTGAGTTTCTCACAGAAACCTGATCTCTTAGTGAGTATGTGGCATCAGACTCACTGTGTCTGAGAATCCAGCACCTGAAAGTAGCATTGGAGTGTCTGTGAAGTGGTGAACTGGCTGAAGTGGGAATTGGGGCAATCCAGCTGCTTTTCGAACACACAGGTAGCAGACTTAGTCTTTATGTCTCTTTCTGTAGGAAACCAACCCAACCAATCAGCCATACAAGCGGAAAAGCAAACCCAAGCAGTACGAAAAGCTACAAGAAATAAAACCACCTTTAATAATAGTATGTGTGCAGTTCAGTCTGCCTCCACTCCTTTATACTCCAGATTGTTCTTTACCAGGATCTTGAAAGAAACACCACAGGTAAAGTGCCCAAGATGACTGAACAGGGATGTTTTCTTCAAAAGTCCATAAAGAACAATTAGACAAGTGTCATTTCAAGCAGAGAGTGTCCTAGCTTCTACTTCTTATTCTTCAAATATTTAGCAGTAAAAAAAAAACCCAAAACCAACCGAACAAAGAAGTCTAGGAATGCTATTTTCTATGGCACTGAGAGCTATTTCCAATCTCTTTTGTTTAGGATAGTGAAAAGGTTAACAGAAAAAATAGGAGTCGAACCATACTGACACTGATTATTATTGACAATCATTTACAACTCTGGCAGATATTCCTATGGTTCAGGTAGATTCTCTCATGGATGTCCCATCCCTGGAAGTGTTTGAGGCCAGGTTGGATGGGACTTTGGGCAACCTGGTCTAGTTGAAGGTGTCCCTGGTTGAGGGGAGGCACAGAAGCTCATCTCTATCCAAACTCAAACCATTTTGTGTTTCTATGATTTTATGATCTAGAAGAACCATTTTCTACCTGGAAGAAGGCTACGTAAGCGGCTTCAGATAACACACTGGAGGTGAAGGAAGTAACTGGTAAATTCAGGTCTCTGGTGTCCTCAGGCAAAGATGCCTCTAATCTCCTACAGCAGCAGGACTGAGTACTGTTCGTGTACAACCTACCTGGTTGTGACATGACTGGGAAATACCTTCACTATACTTCTCCCACCCCATGTCACCTCTAGATACCTATGTGTGTCACAGTGCCAACTAGCAATGGCCTGGTTATAAGTTTGTCTTTTTGCAGCACATGGAAATTGTGGTCCTGTGAGCAAACCCAGGGCTTTGGGACTTCCTTGAATTTTTAAGAGTGCTACTTTGTTTTGTGGTACTGTTCCGTGACTAAATTATTACAAGTTAAATTATCCATGTAAGGGCATTAGAAGTGTATAAAGTCTTTTTGTGATGTAACTAAGATTTAAGAGTGCTTATTGCAGCATTGTTCCCCAGTTATCTGCACATTTTGCAAAGCTTCAAGTGTTTAGCTGAGGTAGGTATAGGTTAGTGATCTCAAAGAAGTAGCCTGATGCCACCAAACTATTTTGCTAAGATAGATGGAGAGGCAGTTGTGTTGCTGGTTTCTTGTCTGCTTTGTATTTACATAATTGTTCCATTTGAAGTTGCCTGGGTTTTAAGAAGACAAATGTACAGTGTTCTAATGTGATGCTAAAGGTACACATATAGTACTAAATGTATAAATTTTCTACTGAAATGTCTCTAAGAACTTAATTAGGGTTGCAGTGAGCTGTTCACTAGAGAATATTAACTGGCAAGCAATTTCTTCGAAGTCTGTAAATTCATTGCCACTTGCATTTTAAACTTGCAATGAAGAATGAGACTTTCTAAAAAAATAAATAAAATCTCCCTGTGATTTACCTGTCATGCAAAGAATGAAAAGAAAATTTAAACCAGTCTCTCACATAACTTCCTACAAAACAGCAAGACAAAACAACCTTCCACACCCCCCGCAAAAAAACAAAAAAAGCAGTCCTTAAAAATCAGGTTTAAACAGGGCTTAGTAATTGCATTGCTATTTTCCTTTTCTTTGTTTATTTTTGTTTTTCAAGTGTATGTGCAGACCCTGAAGTTTAATGGCAGGTGCCTAAGTGAACATTTTTTTGAGCTCACAACTAACCTTTTTAAGACTTTCTTTTTACTTCACAAAAGGTTCGGGATGTAGCTTCGTGTGAGCAACACATACGGGGATATGAAAAATGGTGTGCATGCTGAGAACACATTTTTTTTTTACAAAGCTCTTCTGTAAGTCTCTTCTCACCCTAAAACATCTCTGTGGAGGGCTCACAGCAAGCTTTGTGTACTTGTGCTTTCAATAGAGCCTGCAAGGTAAATGGAGAGTATGGAGGGGATGGGATGGGATGGGATGGGATGGGATAGGATGGGATGACATGGCATGGCATGGGACAGGACAGGGAATGATGGGATGGGATGAAGCTCTTATGAGGCAGCTCAGGTGCAGTGCTAGCTGACTGAGATGGCAATTTTCTGAATTGTCATTGAGTGGATTGTGCACTAGCCCAGTGAGCTAACCACTATCTGTGCTCAGTGTTGGCTTCCACTTTGCATGCCAAACAATTAGGAAACACTGCCAGATGTTTCTGCTCTTCTGGCTGTTTTGCAATACGGGATCAGTCAGCTGAGAGCACGCATATTTATTTTCACTAACATCAAGGCTTACTGCCCACCTTCTCTGTGTGTATAGCAAGCAGAAGAGTGGTGATGCATTAAGCCTATAATTTCTTCTGTACCCACCTGTCATAGAGATTATGAAACATGATGGCCTAAGGGCCCTGTACTCTCCCTCTCCTGCAGGTACAAACAGTCTCCCCACCACAGAGCTTCTCAGTCGCAGCCATGGCCTATAGCCCCTCACTTCAGCTTGCACTTCTCTATCTGTCACTAAATGTGTTTGAGACTATGGGCTCAGGAGGTGTTTTGGGTTTTTTCTCTGTATGATTCTGCATTTATGAGGAAGGCAGAGAGAGTTAATATTCAATAAAAAGAGAAAGCAAAGGTTAAAAAGTGCATCCACTTTAATTTTAGATTAATTTGCATATTGCTTCTGTCATGCTTTGATGGTTATGAGAGATGTCTTTATTAACAACTCCAAGAATATCTCTATCAAATTCTTAGTTCTCAAATTTTACTTCAAATTGTTTTCCTACTACTACTAACCCAGCAAAGAGAAATTTGTACTTTCTGTAGTCTCAGTAGTAGATAAAGATTAACTATTTCATTTGACATTTAGAAACTAAAGAATCATGTTACTCTTAATCCAACAAAATCAAAATATTTTAGTTGACTATTGAATGTTTCTGAAATGACATTATCTAGGATATTGGCTATTTAATATAAGAATGCTGATAAGCTTTTGGAATGAGGCTGGCTATAATAACAAACAGAATACTTTCCTTCAATAACCCTCCATCTCAATGTACTCAAGTTTTAGTAACCTGAGCAGCTTCAGAATTTATACATTTTCCCAAGCGAAGTATCTGGGGTGTTTTTGTAATTTCTGCTCTGACTACTTTATGACTCTGTGGACTCCTGCTCTTCCACCCACAGAGTTTGTTAATGCAAAGCAAAGGTCCAAATTTGTCTTAAACAGAATTTAAACAAACAAATAAACCAAATAAAAAAAAAATACCACCACCACCAAACCAACAACAACAACAACAAAACCCAACCAAAACCCCCCCAACCTTTTAATAGCTGAAACAGTTGTATTAGTTTCACTCCCCAGGGCAATAACTCCAAGTTCTGGCACAGCAGCCCAGGCCAGCTGGAGAAGTGCGATGCCGCTGACAAGTCTTCTTGAAGGAAATAGTGGGAGTCCATAGGAAATAGCCCAACAGAATGACATCACAAAGGACAGCTCTGTATCCGTACTAAATTCAGTGAATCTCAAATGAAAGATACAACGGTGTTCTCCAACCTCCACTGAGCAGGCTAATTAGGAAGTGAAGGTTTGTGGTTATAAAGAAAAAAATACAAAGGAACTTGTAGTGTTCATTGTACAAGGAGACTCATTGTTATGAAATTGCTTACATTTTTTTCTGATGCCAGTCACATTAATCTCTTGTTCAGCTGAGAAATGGATTTTAAAAAGTGTTTTAATAACAGTAAATCAGATAAAGGGTGGGTGTGAAGGAATATGGTTACTCTGTATACTAAATTAAGCCTGTTACAAGTGATTGTTTTGTTTAGCACTGGCAGATTTCTGCAATCCTCTCTATCAAAACAATAGAAGAAACATCAAAAACTCCCTGTGACAGGCTACCAACAAGTACAAAATAATTCAGAAGTGTATTAGACATAAAGGGACATATTTGTGCTCTTGGTCCGCCTGGATGGGTCTGAAAAAGCCAGTTGCGTTATGCAGGTCAGCCACAGTACAGAGCTCTGCATGATAAAAAAAGGCCATGACACAGTCAAAAACCAGGTAGATATTTTGATCTTTCTTTTTCATTCGCCTTTACCCTATTTTTGAGCTTAATTTACTGCTACTTTTTTTTTCTTCTTCTTTGGACTTTAATTGAGCTCTCCTTAGGCTTGCTAGCTAGAATTTTTATTTTTTTAATTTTTTCTTTCCTTCCCCTCCCCAATTTAAGAATGAAGGAAGTCTGTTTGCCAGGCCACTTTCCCCCAAATCTCACTGCTTTATCTATAATTTAAATATGTCATTAATGCACAATATCCAAGTAAAACTTTGTGAATTTTAATCAGGCTGGCATAACAAGTTTTCCAATTATTTTGAAGCTGATTATGACCCATTATGTAACATACACACGGTTTTCACAGCTGTGCAGTAATAGAAAAATCTTAGTTTGCATGTAAGCCTAACAGTATTTAGCTCTGAACCAGATCATACTGAATGTGTTTGATGTTGGCTGCCAGGTGAGAGCCCTACAAAAATGCAGAAGACATTTCGCTGCTGCTTGCCTTGAGGCCAAGATTTCAGCTTGTCACAGACTCAAATATGAATTCCTTTTCTCTTGGCTTTTCCAATTTTGTCCTCCCACACATATCAATCTTACACTCATTTGATTTTATTGGATTTACTCTCAAACCGTACCGCTGCAACTGAGAACAGAATCAGACCCAGCAATGCACTTTGCCTGCAGAACAATTAGCTGCGTGTTGTACATTCCCCCACTTCTGTCCAGCTATACCTGAAGTCCAGAGAACCTGCACACTGAGTCTTCACAGGCTCTGCAACAGAGTCCTTTAGTTTTATGTCAAGCAACACCCTGCTTAGAGAGAGCTTTATAAAGACAAAGCACCACGCTTGGATAATTTTCATGTGCATAGAATCCACACACAGGCCCCAAGTAACTGACCAGGCAGAGGCAGTTTTTCCAATCATCACGCTGTGCAGTTTTTAAAATAAAGTGCTGTTTGCTTATGGCTAAACCTTATAGGTGGCTATTGCATGCGCACCTCAAGCTGCATTGCCAGAAGTGGAACACCTTCACCAAAAATGGATGAAGCCTAAGTACTAGGGCAATGGAAAATTTGTTTGGTTTTGTTTTGTTGTGGGGTTACTTTTTTTTTTTTTTAATTGCCAACAGAGCTTTTGTCAAACATAGAGCACGTGAACACAGCAGTTTCCTTCACTGTTCCCCACATGGATCTGTCCATTGAGGAGGGATACTAAGGAGGAATGTTTCTAAACCATAGTCAGCTTCTCCATTTATTTCAGGTTTTGTTTTATGGTTTGTTTCTCTTCTTGTTTTGTTTTGGGTTTTGTTTCTTTGTTTTTCTATTGTTAAATATCATGACAAAACATTATAGGAAAAACATTTTTGATGCAGTGTGAATATTAAATAGTATATCCATCAATCCCTGAATCATGGTATTCAAAGTGCCCAAATCTACACGAAAATTAGAACAACAGAAAAGTACTTCCCATATGGTTAAGGACACACCTGCTGATCCTCTCAACATGTCTGCAGGCAGACAGTTACATCCTACATTCATTTCACATCCCAGTCTTTACCCCAGGGAGGGGAAAAGGTAATGCATTGCTTTCAGAGGATACTGGGGTGTTTGGTATCCAGATGAATGAGGGCAAATGCTGTCAGTGCCTGACAGATGTCTGTAAGAGCAAATAAATAATAGTTTTCTTACACTATGAAAATAAACATATGTGTAAAGTTCTCTTAAAATTTTATCTGGCCTGGTAGCTTCATTTCCATTTTGTGGATGTTTGGCATATATCCAGAGGGAGACACCATAATAAAGAGCAGGTTGTAGAAAAGGACTTGAGCAAATTGTCAGAGAAATAAACATTTTTAAGCAAATAAAATCAGCGTGCATCCCAAAGGTCTATTAGTTTGTTACGTGAATACAGAGATTCCTTGAGTTTCACAAGAAGCATAGTCATTTCTTCCCACACTGTCAGTTCTGGATTACTCTCACAAACATCCCCCAAACTGCAGTTTACCCCCTCTCTACTTATCACTTCTCATTAAGCAAAACAAATTATTACAAGCTGTACTTTTCTTATTGTGACAATCAGGATGAACAAACCCCACACATCCATTACACTGGCCTATATCATTCAGCTACCACAGAACTACCTACAGCTAATTCATTACATAAATAGGCTGTAAGGTCTGATTGCCAGGATACCAGTTACATATCTGCCAGGGTAAATCAAACCCATGGCTGTATGACAGTGTGCTGCAACCAGCATCTCTATCCCAGTTCCCCCGCTCCTGCTAGAAGACACTAACTGGGAGGTTGGCCTGAATATGTTGCTGAGTTACAACACTCCTCTTCATTTTTTCTAAAACCAGAAAGGACTTTTCCATTATTTAAGACATACATACAAGTGAGATGCTTATTTCATTTGTCTTAATGGTGTCCAGATGTAAACATAGTGGGGTGTTTTGTCTTTTTATTTTTTCCCTTCCCTGGCAACCATGGTACACACATTATTTGCAACTCCTCAAAAGATAAAATCATACATAAAAAATAAAACTAATTTATTTATTTGTTAAAGTGAATAAAATGTTTGTAATACTTCCAGGTCTCATTTAAATATTTTTTTTTTATAAATAAAGTTTATTCTGAAAACAACGATACTTGTTGGTATTCATGTCATTTTTTTCTGCCTGAGTTCTTACTGAAATCATGTTGAAATTAATGAACTTGTACTTATCTTTACAAGTTAAAACCAAATGAAATAAGATTTCTTAATCCTGAATAGGAAATTTTAAAGCAAATACAGTTTTTGGAACATTAAAATACAAGGGGACTCTGTAACCCACAGCAAAATAATGTTTTCATCTTACCTTTTGAGAAAATAACACTTTCTATAATATAAAGTGACAAACTGTCTACAATACTGTCTTTTTTTTCCCCTTTGGTTTGGAAGTCATAGCTGTACATATCAGCAGGACTCTCTGCACCTCAGTGCCTATTGCCTCACTTGTCTTACTTGCCTGACAATTGCAAATGATCTTATTTGCAAATGATCTTATTCGACGGGGGAAAAGAAAAAGTTAAATGCTTAAAAATAAAATCCACCACCACATTAATACTTTTTCCAGGAAGTGTTAAAAGTAGGGTTTGCTTTTATATTTATAAAGGGGATACAATCAACTCATTCTTAAAATTATAATTAAAGAAAAAACCAAACCAAAACAAACAAAAAAACAAACCCAAGAAAGCAAAAGCCAAACCATCTCTAGTTTCTACACACTCTGTAGTGACTACTGTGAAGCAACCGATACAGATTTGGGTATATTCTGTTGTTTGACAGGTATCTACCAAGTTACATGTTAGATGATCAGACTGTAGTGTTACCCCAAATGGGGGTCATTGTAAGGGCAGGAAAGGAGCAGTGCACATTACGGGAGTAGAAATGAAACTGGAGCTCTCAATGAGGGATGGGGTCCTTCTAAGAACAAACATTCTCCAAAAGAGGTGAACTGCAGCAGGCATGGCCTTCAGGAATCAGGCTAGGCAGGCCAACAAAATGGATGGTGCTTCTGATATCAACATAGCTTTGTCCAAGCATTCCCAAGAGATGTTAAAAACAAACAAACAAAAAGTCTAAAACTAATACTAATGAAGCAAAAAATTTTCCTATCTATACAGCAGTCTCTTCATTTAAAAAAATGTAAATATACAAATTCCAATGACATATAAAACAAAGTCGAAAATGTGAATGGGAAGAGACATGGGTAAAACAGGAAGACTGATGCTACAAAGAAATTGCAAAAAACATATGTACAAGACCCTGTTTTTCCTCATATGTTATCGATTGTAATGCATGTTTAACAGCAGCAGTCGAGGATGTAGTTCCAGGCACCGGACTGCAGACTCAGCTCCTACTCAAGGGGGTTGACGGCCCCTTGCATTTCGGTCACCAAATAACACTCGATATACTGGTCTCCCGTGGCAAGAGGGGCAGTATCGCACTGTTTGTGTGAGCCTCTTCCGGATTCTGCTCCCTGTTAGTTTTTGTCTGTGGCCGCTGCCCGTTTATAAGTGTCATAGGGATGTTGCAGTAGGTATGCTGGTTACCTATTGAGGTAAGCGGCAGGGTGCCGGTAGGAGGTACATCGTATTCATAGCTTCGATAATAGTGTTTCTGGCGCATCTGTGAGTGATATGTGTTATGAAAGGTGGAGCGCAGGTCTGGATGGGCAGTGGCAAGAGCAGTGGAGGTGGCAGCAGCCATGGAAATTGCGGAGACTGTCTGCAGTTCCCCAAAGGGCCCCTGCTCACTGACATCTAAAACCTGCTCGTGTGTGATGGGTTCAATCCTCTTAAAAGGCATTTCATACTGTAAACGTTTCCAGAACTTGGAATTCAACTTGTTGCATTTTGGTCCGTGCCATTTAATGACAGTGAGGAGCTTGATGGTATGTTTCAGGGCCTCGACCTCCTGGTAGTTCATTACTCCTCGTAGTTCACTACATTCGATCAGTATCACTTTGATTTCACCCGTGACTAACATGTTTCGAAGCCTCGTTTCCAGTTCAAAGATGCTCCAGCCTCTTCTTACCACATAGTTTGGAGTCATGACGATGATCAGTCGCTTGCTTTGGTCTACACATCTTGCCACATCTTCAATGTAGGCTACAAAATAAGACAATTGCTCAAAAATCAATCTAAGAAAACACTCTGCTCCCATACAGTGGGGAGAAACAACAGATGCAAATCCCTGCTCTCAGAATTCACTGAAATATGCAAAAACATCATTTGCAAACATGCCAGGTTTGCTTGCCAGGACATGGTCCTGGACAACTTACTCCAGGTGGCCCTGCTAGAGCAGGGGTGTTGGACAAGATGACTTGCAGATTTCCCTTCCAATATCAACCACTCTATGGTTCTGGAAAACATCTATTCCCCCATGTGCTATGGATTATCAGCATTTGTTTATGAGCTGTGGTTTTATATCAACATCTGTATCTTGACTGGAACAAAGGTGTCCATCACCAACTTTTTTCTTTAAAAAAGTCATCCAGGTAGGCAACCGAGTAGCAACTATGTGCTTCAGTCTCAAATCCAAATGATACTCTAAGGTGTACTGCAGGGTTAGAGTCTTCTTTTCCTTTCATGACCCTAGCACACAAATTTGCAAGAACAGTGTTGTCCCCTGAAAATTAATGTTTAGTTGATTTAAAAAAATATCAATGCAATTTTTTGATGTTGTGCTTTGCCTACACCAAGCATCCTTTCTCATCTTTAGTAAAAGATATCAGCCCTAATAGCTGTCTGTATGGTTACACTGAAATGATGAAGAATACTACAGCAACTTACAAAAAAAATAATTACTGTATGTAGTTTGGAATATGTGAAAGTAGCATGAAAAAAGATCTACATGTACCAGCTGGAATAAGTTCTAGTTTTCAGTCTCTGAGAATGATCACATATCTCCAGTACACATTTATCTGCACTGGACACTACAGAATTCACTACTTTTCTCCACTGTAGATAGTATTACTCAACCCTTGCCTTGGTCCAAACAACTTTTTCCTTCCCGTCTGAATTTCTGTAATAAATACTTAAAATCATGGATATCTTTCCAGGAAAAGTCTAAAGAAAAGACAACAAAGATCCCTGTATTCATTCCTAGATATGGAAGCTTTCAAAAAATTGGTGAAAAAAGTCTCATTAATTTCCTTAACTTATGCATGTTCTTTCCTCATTGCCTCACCTTCAATCAATAAAATACAATTACTGAAAAATAATCCTCTTATCTGAGGAACATACACTGAGTACATTTGCTGGCTTATCTTATCTAGGGCAAGGGAGGACAGATGACATTCTGAAGGAGTGAGTATAGAAACAGCAAAACAATTACTACAATCACTGCATTTGCCATTGAGGAAATATACAAACATAAAGACATGACTTACTTCCTGTGGGAATCAAATCTCTGTCTGGTATGAACAGCTTGTATCCATAATGCTTTTCAAGCATATCTGGTAGGATCTCAAGAGCAAATCTTTCTTCTTCTCCAGTTTCTTGATTCCACTGGTCAGGATCCACTTTGGTATAAGACAGATATGCATCATAGTCTTTGTTGTCTAAGGAAAGAGAGGAAGCAAGTAAGTTTGTTTATTCATTATCCTTGCAGATTTCCTAGATAATTCTCCAGAAACTATTTCTGTGAAAATTTCCCAGGAACAGGAAATTGTCTACATAGAATGGCAAGCTTTCACACAGTCTCCAGATATGAATTCATTCACCTTTCCTGTATCACCTGGTAGAGGTAGTACTGATTTCTACAGATGTAAGGCAGAAAGAATCCATATCCATAGACTGAAGTCAGTTTGTTCATAAACATTTATGTAAAACTCATATGAAGGAACAGTAGGGTGGCAGCTTGTGTGCACAGAAGAAAAAAGTTCCATGAAAAAATTTGAATTAATCGCTAGGTTTCAAAGGGAAAAGAAAATCATGGAAATACCTAAGCTAATGTGCAATTGTCTCTGTTGCTTAGTAAAAACATTTCAGTCTCGCCAGAATTTTGCAATAAACTCAGGGCCTGGGGCTGAATGTTCTAAGCATATGTGTAGCTTTACTTGTAAAGCTCATTTGCTTTCCAGGTCTGAAAAATATTGCCAAGCTTAAATCTTCACAGCATCAGCTCCTGATAATGCATTTTAAACTTCCTTAATTCTGTGTGTTTAAAGTTGCAAATTTAAGGTTGCATTATCGTACATTTCATCACTTAGCAGTGTGTTATTTCACTTCAACATGAGAAATAAATGTGCCTGTTTCTTAAATGTGCTTGGTGTGCCTACTTGAAAGACTGAATCAAAAGAGCCATCATTAATTTTCATTAGGAGGTCAATAATGCCAAGTGCTCTGGAACTAATTCAGTGGAATAAGAGGTCACGTTTTGACTTTTGTTGTGAAGAAAGCAGAAAAAAATCAATGGCAAGAGTAATGAAATGTTAACATCCTTCTAACTCTCTCGACAACACTATGCACAGGCTATCGAGAATATCAATTGCTTGTAAGAGAGACCTGATTGAATACTCGACTGTGTGTCATAAGTAACGTTACATCCAGTCAGTGCTGACTTCAGTTATTTACCGAGCCACTCCGTTCCTCATTTTACATCTTTCTCTACTCTGGTAGCATTATTTGGAAAAGCCTGCCAAATACAGGATGAGTGAAAAGGGTATAAATTAAATTAATGAAACAGTGCTAGTCTTGTACAGTCCACCCTCCCTTCCGTGGGTCTGTGCATTCTATGCTCATCAGCATTCACAAATGACAACATTGAAATGGATAAAACTGTATACTGCTTTCAAACTTTCCAAAGCTGTGACATGACTGCATGTTCATTCTCTCCTCTGCATGTTTTTAGTGTGATATTTCAAATGGGACTGGTATATCCACAGAAAAGAAAGCACAGCGGCAAAGAAAAATTAAAAAGAAAATACCCACAAAAAATGGAGCACCGCCTTCCATGGTTCACTCTTTTAATTATTTTTCTTTGGATTATTTATTTGTGAAACCATGACCCTTAACAATTGAAAAGCACCTAATGTCTTTGACAATGTGTTGAAATAACACTGAATGGATCAACTATGAGGCAACAGGAGATTACATAGTAGGTTTTTGCTTCCACAGTAGGACAGTGTTAACTCAGCAACTGAGTTAACATGCAGAAAGGTCAAGAGATATATGGGGAAATTAGGACAAGTGACAAAATGATGATGCAGTAATGCCATTTTCTGTTGTGACCTTAGGAATGGTCATAATCATAGTACATGCTTGAGAGCAGTGTTGCTCTGTTGAAAGTCTTTGAATACAGATGAGAGTGTAGCATTTCTCGTAGGGATAGTTATTAAGAAATAATGCAGTGTTCAAACTGTTTTAAAGGCTTAGGGTATTGTCTGTTCAGATGGTTTCACATTCTTACTTAGAAGGAAAATTATTCATGCTATGCCACTGTTTTCTTGCATATATAAATATTGCACTAATGCATTTATTTGGAATATACATATTTCATCGCACAGAGATTCTAGAATTTCCATTGACTATGACTGCATTATCCTGTATTGCTGGCAACATTTCTTTCTACCCTAGTTCCCTAGTTTTAATAGCATTTGAAGGGCAAAGAGTGGCCAGGGTGTCTACACAGACGGATTCAGGCATTCATGAATTTATTCAAACTCCAATCCAACAAGATGTGTGGTCCAGTTTGGGAAACCGTGTAGATGGATTAGCACAGTGGTTTTCCTGAGCTATCATAATCCACACTTTTAACTGTTTTGATGAAATGTAAAAAGTTCTTTTTACTGGAGGATTACCTTGTGTGATGAGTTGACATGCTGGAATGAAATTTTCAAAATGTGAAATGCCTGGGATACATGGGGGGATGATCACATATGACTTTTTTTTATTTATATATATTTGTGAATTAGTCTGCTTTTGGTTAATTAAGAATTATTTGCATTACATTCCCAATTCTGTGAAACATGTTAAGAACTACAGCAGGCAAACAGCTATGCAACCATCAGAATCTGTATTTTCTGTGCTGTGATCAAAGAACAATGGCATTATTTACTCTTTAATATTTATGGATAGACCAAAATACAGAGTTTCACTTGCAATGAGACATGGGAGAACTTATAAAACTGTTGACATCTCTCATCTCTAGGAAAGTATTTAAACACAGAGTAGATAATGTCTTTTCATGTGGTTCTTCTTGAGTTAAACGGTCCCACCTACTTCTACTTGTAATGAGTGGGACTGATGACTACATTCACAAGAACATTTCTGATCTTAATTCATGTTTTTTAATGTGCTGTCCCAATGGGCTAAGAGAGAGAGATGGGAGCCTGCAGATGTCTAGATCTTACAGCTGAGTCAAACTCTGGGAGCTGGGGCTTATATCTTGCTCTTGGCTTTGCTCTCAAACTCTTTGTTCTTGGGCTGTTTTCCATATAAGCTTTCCTCCAAGCAACACATCCAGGAGTCCCCAGACTCCTAGCAAGCATGCAGGAAGTTCATCACAGATTTTTGTTCTCTTGACCATTCATCAAAAGGGATATTTTATCCACGAAAATATTTGATGTCAGCACATCTGCCTTTTCCAAGTAAAAAGAAAACACTTAAAAAAAACCCCAAAACACAGAAAACTTGATATTACTACTCATGTGATGTGATCACTATAGATTGAGCTACACAATAGGTTCTGATAAGGCTGCATCAAAATTTCAGTATCAGAAAAAAGGACAAAAAATCCAAATTCAAAACAAAGCTGGTGGGAAGCTAAGATTTTATTTATAATGAGAGTTTCCTCCTTTCCCTTCATCAGCAAGCAATTAAGTCTGCTATCCAAGCATCCTCGGAATGAAAATGTGATTAATTATTTCTTACACTTTGGCTTTGGATATAGATTATACCATTTCAAAGATTTATTTTTGTCAGGTTCCTGTGCATTAGCAATAATTTGGAATATAGTTACTTACCTGTTTCCTCTCACACTTAGGAAGAGAATACTTGCTAATAACTAAAGTCAGGAATGTTGATCATTTAATCTGAATTTTTTTTCCTTTCCATGGAAATTGAAAGCAATTATCTACATATACTTTTGCACCTGAAAGCACTCTTACTTCCTGGCCATTTTGCGATTTTGTTTTTTTTTTTTTGAAACATATCAGAATAAGTTCATCTTGCATTGCATATCTGTATTATGTAATGACTGTCCTTTAGTTTAGTTAACACAGCTGAGTGTGACATACAAAATAATGAAACAGCAATACTCTGAAACATTTTTGTGTAGTAAGTCTCCTTTTCCCATTCTTTGTGAATAGACAAGTAATCCTTTCCAGGTATGTAGTTTGTCATTACTTTCTGCTGCCTACAGTTAGTATACAATGAGGATGGAGCTCTTCAAATCAACAGCTTCTGTGAAGCTTTGTTGTATCTGTTAATTTAAAATATTGAAATAAAACTTAAAGCAGACCTAGCATGGCTGAATTCACTCAGACTTGATTAAAAAAAAAAAAACAAACCCAAACAAACCAAAAACCCACAACAAAAACAAGCCTATAATCTTTGTTATTTTACTGTAGGCAACCAGGAAAGCATGTGGAAGCCCTGGATTAGTTCATCATGATGGGGTCAAATACAACCTGTGCTGCAAGTATGATGCATTCAGTCCACAAATGTTCCAGCAAGCAAAAAAACACTGGTACTGTAAGACTTCAGCCAAAACAGAATGTAAAGTGCAAACTTTGCTATGTCATTTCAACTGTTTTATGGAGTTGAAAGTGAGGACTCTGAGTAACGATCATGAGGATGTGGTCAGCCTGACAAGATTGTTTGGATTAATGCTACTGGTAGACATTGGGGGTGAAATCCCAGCTTCATTGGCAACACATGGAAATATTCCTTCATTTAGTGGCCAGGGGTTTTAGCCAAAATATTCATTGGATCATTGCAACATGAATTCTTTATAATGCTGTCCATTCCTTTTGGTACTCATCCAAATGTAGAATGTTATCATATTCCCTGTAAATTTCTACAGTGTTAATCCAGCAGAATTGATACAAACTTCTAGGGGATGAAGTTGCAAATGCTGCTTGTTATTCCAAGGATGTGCTCAGCAGCAGTCACTTAAAGGCTCAATGTAAGCATAAAATGAAACCCAAATTCTATATGCATCTACTTTG
Organism: Hypotaenidia okinawae; assembly: GCA_027925045.1. Classification (NCBI taxonomy): domain Eukaryota; kingdom Metazoa; phylum Chordata; class Aves; order Gruiformes; family Rallidae; genus Hypotaenidia; species Hypotaenidia okinawae. The sequence continues at coordinate 127,155,289 of BSDF01000001.1, forward strand.
TCACATGCAAATAGGATCTTTGGGTAAGTAAATTGCTATCAGACATCTAAGAACTCATCTTTATGCAAGCTCTTCTAACAGCTACACATGATGAAATGATAAACTGGTGCCAACAGAAAGATAGATAAAACTTCCTTTTCTACAGGGACCCACAAACAGAGTAAACTTAAAATTTGTATTAGAGAGGTATATATTTTCTAATAATTTCCATGTTGCACTCCAAGAAGCCAACAGTTTGGGCCTTTGAGGGTTTATTAAACCTTAAACATTGCAGATACTTCTGCTAATGGGGACAGAAGAAACATATATATGGATGAAAATTTAAAAAAGCCTTCACATTAATTTGTTCACATCAGTCATGTTCAAACAGATGACAAACACTGATTTTCAGCTGGCATGATACATTTTAGCCCAAAACAGATTAATAGATCAAAATAAAGAGAAATCCCTCAGTATCATATTTCATAGTGAATCTTATTCTAATGAAGCTGTAAGACCCAGTCACCAGTGTCAGCCTGTGCCTCTGTACAGGCTGAAATCCTCTAGAGCCAGCAGTGCCTTCAGAAGCATCAGGTGCACTGAAGGCAGCTGACAGCTGACATGTAGGTGGCAACATGCCTGGCTTCAGCAGAACTTCCATTTCTAGATGGAAATGGACAGTCAATTCCACTCCTTCTCCAGAGAACATGCCAGCCTAGTGTAGCAGTGTTCGTCACCCTTAATGTAATGAAAAATATGATTTAAATGCTTGGTTGAGTACAATGCCCAAATCCTAAATCTTTCAAGATGCTTATACTTTTTCTCACAGTATTTACTGTTGTTTATGAAGTTCACCTTAACATTTTCTTTTATTTTTAAATGTCGAGACCTTTTAAGATTAATAAAAATTAGGAACTACCAACACTAGCTTTTACTGTGGTAAAGTATTGGTAAAGTAGAGCATTCCTAATATGTTCATATCCTTGCACAGAGCAGATAATGGCAAATTGTTTTCTAAGTGCAACACTGCGAAGAGTTTAAAAAATGTAATAATTTCTAAACAGGTTCTAGAGTATTCTCAGCACACCACTGGTCAGGAAGAAAAATTGAAAATTTTTTTTGTCCCTGGTAGGCTCTTTAATAAAAAAAATATTGTAATGGACATGTATTTCTTTTTCCCTAATTCCACCCTTAACCTCCTTTCCTTTTCCCCCAATAAGCCATACTGAATTTTGAAAGTCAAAAGAACATGAAAAAAAAAAACCCAAACAATCCTACAGTCCATTTATTAATATCTTGGGATATTTGACATTGCTTGAAATTTAAGAGTGGTACCCAGCAGATATAAATTTAGCCAGGAAATAATGCAATGAAATTATTTGAAGTGTAATACAAATTCTCTGTGTAAGCTGTATTTTCTCTGGTTTTCAATAATTACAGCTAAACTCTGTCATTGATAGATACTTAAAATAGAATATTACTTTTTAAAACTTAATAAAAGTTATCTTTTCTTCTTAAATTTAGTCTGGTGAAGAACACACTTCAAATGTTTCTCAAATGTTTTAACATTTTATTAACATGGAATTTTAAATGTGTTACTACTACTGAAGACATTCTACTTTCAACATAAAAACCTGATGAAGCATTGATCTTAGAAGTTGGTTTTGACAGACATGAAAATCCAGAAGTCCTTGTAAGAGTTTCAGTATGCGAAAAAAATATAAAAGTTAAATGATGGTGATTCAAGTTATTCTCTTGGTTGTTATGAATTATTTGTTGGTCAAACACCACACTAAGAAAAAACATATTATTAGTAGATATCGAAAGATATTCAATGACTGAATGGCAGTTACCTAGCTGGAAAAGAGCATAGTAGTTATCTGTGAAAGGCTGGAAGAAACTAGCTAGTATTTCAAAAAGTGAAAGCAGGAAGAGGCACTGATAACAAATGTCATGTAAACTCTGAAAAGGGAAGATTTTTTTTTTCTATACTGAAGAAATTTCTTGAAATCCAATGCCAATATGCTGCATTCATCTCCACCTACCTGAGAAAGCTGTGATATGCTTTGGCCTTTGATTTAAAAGAAAAATTTCAAGGCTTAGACCCATTTGACAGAACTGCTGGTTGAGGACAAGGAGATATCTCAGTCTCTCAAACTATCATTGATTTATATATGATAGTTTTGTGGGGTTCTTTTGTACTTTACATTTGGTCTTTCTAGCCTATAATGATCTTTTACTTTGGAATCTAAAGATTTTCTTGGTGATATTGTTATTTTATTTTTAAATATAGATATCTATTATGCATGTACTTTAGATGTTATTAAATAGGAAGAGAGAAAAAAGCAGGGATTTTTATCTGAATCAGTAAGGACACAACCTAGAAAATCTCCTATTCAGAGGAGACATAAATTGAGGTTTTATTGATTGAATTGCATTTCAGATGTAAATGAATAACATAAACAATACAAGTTAAGGGAAGTAGTTCTCCAACAATAAAAATGCAATTAAATAGGAGGAAAATCCCCTTTTGTAACCAGTAACATTTAGAAATACAAAAGCTGCATTTTTCTAAAGGTGATTGTAATAGAACTTGAAATTGATATTCCTAGAACATGATTTCTTATAGCCACAATTTGCCAATAGTCAATAAGAATAGATACTTGGTAGTGAGAGTGTTACTGCAGACTTATTCTATGGCTCCCCAGGGAAGATTTTGTAATTGCAAAGTCACTAACTTCAGCAGTAATTTCAGTCTAGCTACACCTGCATAGCATAATCATTAACACAAGTGCTTTGGCAGTGCCTAAAGCATGGGTAAAAGGTATATTTGAAAGCTAGCAGCTAAGTCACAGTGAAATATAAATTGTAAAGTACTGCCTTTCCTTTTTTTGTATGAGGTTTACTGGAATGAAACCCAGGAAACCACCAAGTATTTCTTACCTGTTCCTGTCTTGTGGGGTTAATAACATATCATCTGGGCAATCCCATAGGTCTGCCCATGAACCTTGCTAGTCTTTTGCAGCTAAATAATAGTAAGGGCAAAAATCATGATTACCTATGGACTCCCAGCTGCAGCAGAGACTTCAAGGCAGAAAATTTCATCAATCTCCTAATTCAAGCATTGATTTACTTCCCATCAGCAAGCAGTAGAAACTCATCTCTTAAGAAAGTGCAACGAGCACAGACAAGAAACAGCCACTATAGATGTCATATACCAAATTTAAACAAGATTTCCTGAATTTAGAAAGCTCAGCAGTGATGCATTTTAATCACTTCAGGAGCACTTTGTTTTATTTCAAGCAATGTTGGGGAGGGGCAAACTGCAGCAAACTGCAGAACTTGAAATGAAACCCAGAGGAACTCCCTGCCTGCTCCCAGGAGGCCATCTTCCTTCAATTCACCAAGCTTTTCTTGATAAGGAAAGCTGAGAATAAAATTAGGACAACATGGACACCTCCTTTCCAATGCTGTAGAAAGATGGGACCTAAAGGCACAAAGGGTCATTGTGAAGGTCATGACAACAGGTACTGTGCAAACCACTCACTTTCTAGTTATCAATTGCCTACAGAAGTTTTTTGGTCTTGAGACTAAAATGACTTCTCATCAGTCTAGCTGCAAGAAAGCATATTTATGTAAATTTCCTTAGAAAAGTATTTACAGCACATCTGTTCAACTGTTCTCTTCAATTGCTACTTTTTAACTCGTATTAAATTTTAATGCCACCCTTTTAACCTAAAATTTATTCTTTTTCCATGATAGTGTTCACTCCCTACTTCTTAATTCCTTTATAGAAGAAATTCCACCAATTTCAGTGGTTAATAATGTACTCAGGTACCGGTAGGGGCTGGTCCCTGCAGATTGTTTCTGCTGCTAACTGTACCATATGCCCTTTTCTCTGAAACTGGAATCTGGAGAGTAAACATATATATAAGTTAATTATTTTGAGTAATTTTGCCTATCTGACCGTGTCCAATGGTCATCAGCCTGTCTCCCATAGAATCATAGAATCACAGAATTGTAGGGGTTGGAAGGGACCTCAAGAGATCATCGGGTCCAACCCCCTGCCAAAGCAGCTCCCTAGGACATTTCACTCAGATAGGCATCCAGACGGGTCTTGAATATCTCCAGAGAAGGAGACTCCACCACCTCCCTGGGCAGCCTGTGCCAGGGCTCTGTCACCCTCACTGGGAAAAAGTTCTTCTGCATGTTCGTGCAGAACTTCCTGTGCTCTAATTTGCAGCCATTGCCCCTTGTCCTGTCTCCACAGACCACTGAAAAGGGGCTGGCAAATTCCCCCTGCATCCCATGCTTAAGATAATTATAAACATTAATTAGGTCCCCCCTTAGTCTTCTCTTCTCAAGGCTGAACAGTCCCAATTTACTCAGCCTTTCCTCGTAGGGGAGATGTTCCAGGCCCTTAATCATCTTCGTAGCCCTTCTTTGGACTCTTTCCAGAAGATCCCTGTCCTTTTTATACCAAGGAGCCCAGAACTGGACACAATAATCCAGGTGGGGCCTGACCAGGGCAGAGTAGAGGGGGAGGATCACCTCCTTTGACCGGCTGGCCACACTCCTCCTGATGCAATATGAGCTAGGGAGCCTGCTTTGGCAGGGGGTTGGACCCATTGATCTCTTGAGGTCCCTTCCAACCCCTACAATTCTATGATTCTATGCACCCCGGGATCCCATTGACTCTCTTGGCCACCAGGGCACACCGCTGGCTCATGGCCAACCTGTCATCCACCAGGACTCCCAGGTCCTTCTCCACTGAGCTCTTCTCCAGCAGGTCATCCCCCAGCCTGTACTGATAGAAACGGTTGCTCCTCCCCAGGTGCAAGACTTTACACTTGTTTGTTGAACCTCATCTGGTTTCTCCCTGCCCAGCTCTCCAGCCTGTCCAGGTCTCTCTGGATGGCAGCTCAGTGTTCCTGAGTGTCAGCCACTCCTCCCAGCTTTGTATCATCGGCGTACTTGCTGAGGGTGGATGCTATTCCCTCATCAAGGTCGTCAATGAAGATGTTAAACAGGACTGGACCCAACACCGAGCCCTGGGGAACACTGCTAGTAACAGGCCTCCAGTCAGATTCCACTCCACGAATCACGACCCTCTGGGCTCGGTCCGACAGCCAATTCTCAACCCACCTCACTGTCCACTCATCTATCCCATGCTTTCTCAGCTTTGCTATCAGGATGTCATGGGAGACAGTATCAAAAACCTTGCTGAAGTCAAGGTAGGTGACATCCACTGCTCTCTCTCCATCCACCCAGCAGGTGATGAGATCATAGAAGGCTATGAGATTGGTCGAGCACGATCTCCCTTTGGTGAATCCATGCTGACTACTCCTCATGACCTTCTTCTCTTCCAATCACTTGGAGATGGCATCCAGAACAAGCTGTTCCATTACCTTTCCAGGGACAGAGGTGAGGCTGACTGGCCTATAGTTGCTAGACTTCTGGATTTATCCTTAGTATACCTTAAAGCTAGCATACAGACATCTGCACATCCATTGGAGACTCTCAGGTCATGAAATGGAACAAAAAATTTGAAAAGAGCTGTTTTGGTGACTGTGAGACTTCTTGGCACTTTAAGGCTGCAGCATAAATGGTGCTGGCAAGCGGAGTGGTTTGATTGCCCTCTCCAGACTTGCTGTGGTTGTCATGCCTGGGCACTGATCCTTGCAGGATGTGATGAGCAGGAGCAGTCTCGCACAAGAGAAAGTCATCCCAGGTAATTATCCTGGGAAAACATCCACAGAGTTTAAGGACCTGGAAGTCAGCTCTTACATAAGTAAACAGCAGATTTCTGTACAGTGTTGATATCTCTTATGATACCGATAACCTTTTAAGGTCACAGGGTGCAACACAGAAAAAAGTCACGGCATGTGGTGATAACAGGTACTTGTAAATGTTTACTTGCATTTTTACACTTCTCTATTAATTAAAGTACTATAGTACTTAGTTTGATCATCAAGTCATTTAAAAACTGGGAAAGGTAGCAAGAGAAGATCCTTGGAAAATAAAAATCCATAATCAGTAACTGCTAAAACACTCCCTGGAGGATGAATATGGTATGTTATCTTCTATGTCTATAGCAAAATAGGAGAAATTATCACTTCTAAAAGTGGTTTTCTCTAATAATAAGTCAGTCCTTACAGTACATTGTATGGACAAGGCTTTTTAAAATAAGTTTTTAAGTTTAGAGGTGTAAACCTAAAAAGGGTGCCTGATACTTAACAATGATCAGCCCTAAAAGTTCACAGTGAAGCATCTATTTCTGGAAATGTTGTATTCAGAATAACACTGGAAATTTCTTTCTTTGCCACATGACTTCAAGGCATCATCTTCATTGCATATTTGCAGAGATCTTGAAGTGAAATTTGGGAGTTTCTGCCCACGAAACTGGAAGGGGTGAGTGGTATCTCTGAGATGTAAGTCATGCCAAACACTTGCAGGTGAGAAAGATACTGCTTTGCCAAGGGTATTTCTCTTGTCCCTGTGCTCCAGGTCCCAGGGGAATCTGTCAGACATTCACAGTGAGATGCCCTTGACTAAACACGGGCATGCTGCACTGCTCCCCAATGAATGACACTGAGCAGTGTCCATCGCGCAGTCCCATGGTGAGGGGTCAGCTCCCAGGCAGCTAGAAATTGCGGGCGCAGAGAAAAATGAGAACTGGATTTGATTATATTCTAATTTAGTAGAAAAGGCAGGGAACAAACCATGAAAACAAAAAAGGGGCCCCATTCTGAGAAGGCATTCAAGGACTGACTGAGCTAAGAAATTTGCAGGAGAGAGAAGAAAACAGAGGGAGAATCTAGTCCCCAGGATGAGAAAGAAGATGAGAAATTCAAAGCTGCAAGTTAGAGAAATGAGGAATTAGCAGCTGTGATCATTTGCTTAATCTGCAGTTCCCCTATAGAAAGTAATAAACGAAGTTGCATTAGCTGTAAGGGTTAAACACTTTGTTTTCAAATGTTTCTCCCAATTTACCCATAGCTCCCACAGAAATGCCTATGTTTGTCTGAGACAAACTGACGCGTCTATGGCTTGGAAAGGGAAGAAGAATTGTGATGAGATTTGACATCCTGAAGGGCTTGTTCTCTGATCAGGGAAGAAATGAAGCATTGCATTTTAAAAGAGATTTTCAACTGAAAATTTTAATTGGATCTCACTCCAAGCCCTCTCTGGGTACAATATAGTGCACACAAAAAAAGCCTGTGATATTCTGATGTTTGCTTATTTACATGCTGTCCCAAAGAATGACAGAACATGGTGTAAATTATGAATAGCACGTGGGTGCTCTGCTGTTGCACTGCAGGAGATGCTGTTAGAAGAAGATTTGAGAGTTCAGCATTTTGTGTCTGTCAGTAACAAACTAAGCCAAAGGATAGGATCTGAATGTATGTCTGCAATTTATTTCTGCACAAGCCATGGCTTGGTCATCTTTGGGGAATTTCGTCTCTTTTTCCTTTTGCAAGAGCATAAGTGAAAGAGCCAAAGTAGACAGTACAGCTGGAGAAGCTTCATTGGCACAGTGGGTTTTATCTGTGCTGCTAGTATATTCAAAACAGTAGAAGCTACAGGTTTCCATTAGCAATCTGCAAACAGTATTGTTCTTCTTACATTGCTGCGGTTAAGCAGCCAAGCTATCAGTGTTTGCATTGATCATCTAGGGAGAATCCATGATTTACCATGCATATTGGTTTTCCTCCATTTGGATCTCCGAACAATATCCTTTGGGGATCACTTTTTGTTGTTTAGAATATGTGATTAAAGTGTTGCTGTTTGCTGCTGAGCAATGGTTGGGATGGGAAAGGGAGATGCAACAATGTAACTCCCAGTAGAGTAAGTTTGCAAACGAATGAGAATGATTTGAGATAACAGTAAATGACAGCTGTAAAAGTAAGAATTACTGATACTGCGAGAGAAAACAGTGAATTGCATCTATTTAAACAATTATTAATTTAACTGTCTTCTATTTCTGCATAATAAAATACAACTATTATTAAAATCACACAAGTGATGCAAGTAAGCATGCCCATCTAAATTTGGAGCTGCTTTGTGGAAAAGAGAGGATCTCAGCTCGTGAAAAAACGGTGTCTGCCAAAATCCTCCATTACTCATGATCTCTCTGGGCCTCAGTTTCCTTCTCTGTAAAATAAGTAGGATAACCTGATTTTTTTTTCCAACTGAGCTGTTATATTAATGCATCCTTTTTGTAAATCCTGTAGAAGGACACAAAATGTTCTAATGTTCTTGGGCTTGTTGTTCTGAGCACTTTCTATTTTGAATCCTTGTGCAGTTTCAGATGGGAGGCAGAAGTGGGTCATTCCCTAGTGATCTTATTATGGAAGTCTTTCCCTTATGTAAGGGCTTCTAATTCTGCTTCCCCTCTTCTCGCTTATCAGTGACAGATTTGGCCCGCACTTGTTTATCAGTATGTGTTTATTTTAACGTGTCACAGTGGCTTCCGCCTGCTGGCTGTTACCTTGAACTGTAAAATAACTTTTATTAGTATTTCAGTAAAATAGAAGGTCCTGTCAACAAAGACATAGTGGTAGCACAAAATATCAGGAACTCTGACCAAAGAAACCAAACCTAATTAATCAGAGCCTGCAGCTCAAACCAGTTCACTGTTCAACAGCAGTTTTGCTTAGTAGGGTTAGAGGCAAAGCCGACCTTTTTCTTCAATGCTTGAAAAGAGAAGAAAAGAAAAAGCATGTATACTTTTGACACAAGCCAGTGCACACACTGAGGATTACTTTTGTTGAGGCTGGGTGTCCTTGAATCACAGAACCACTTTAATGACCATTAGCCACTCTCTCAGTGATTAAGTAAATGAACTCAAGAAAATGAACTGCTGGGTACAATCCCAAACACTCTGTACAGTTTATTGAAACTGATCAGTTTAAACAAGCAGTAAATTGAGATTCACATCAACCTCTACCTGTTTGGCGAACGCAATTAGGGAAGACGCTCCCTAGCTTATGGAGAAGTAAAGCTGGCTTTTGGTACTGACAGAAAGTAAAAGGCTTAAATGCATCAATGTTGATAGTTTACATTCAGTGTGGGGAATAAAAATCTAAAAGACAAGGGTGTCTTCTGGAACTCCAGAGAGAAGCACGTACATCAGCACAGCAATCTCTGCTGCTAATGTGCTGTATGAGGAATGCATATTCAAGTCAGTGCCTAATGCAGTGAGAAATAAAAATTGCAGTTGTTAATGCATTTTGAACAGAAATGAATTTGAGGCCTTGGTGGAGAGAAATAAGACAGGCATACTTAGAAAGTAGGAAATGTACTAAGAAGCTGCCTTACCTCCATCTAGTTCTTCAGCTCCAAAATGATTCCTGTAGAAGAGCATGATCTCTATCTTGTAACACTTGTAGATAGTCACTAAACAAACAAGCAGCAGCAGAATAGCACCAAGCCCACCAGCAAGCTCAACTGTGTACATCAGCTCTGCAAAGAATTACAAAACGCAATAACAACCACATTCCAAAACAGAGAAAGATTAGTAGCAGACCTCACACTTATGCTAAACATTAAAGTAAAATAATGAATGATGGGCTATTTATATCCTTATTTTGTTTAGGGTCCCTGAAAAGTACCTAATTGATAGGGTTTTATCTTCCCTTTTATAAACTATTTTTTTCCTCTGGTACATCATCTGAATTGCTCATTAAAAAATATCTATTGCTGGAGATGTGCGTGTGTATGAGTATATGCAAATATATAAGAGATAGTTGATAATTCTCTTCCCCATCTCTCTCTGTAGATAGATCACAGTTTGCTTCACACAGATAAATGTTGACATTCTACTTACAATGAAAGCAGAGGTGAATGTTTCTTTTTTGGGGGACTATAATGCAAACACAGCTCCTCCCTTACTCCACACACAAATGAGTTTCAGTCTACTGGATAAGATTACACTATGTTGGTTTTTTTTCCCCAAATATAAATAAAAAAAATTAAAACACACAAAATCTTGAAAGATGTGGACAAATTATCCAGGGGAGACCCCATAGCATCACATCTCAGTTATGTCTTTGCTACAGTTTCCCAATGATCTGCAGTTGATCTTTATTCTCCCCTTTCACCCAGTGGGGCTGGCTTACATGTAATCACAGCAAACCATCCCAATTTACCCCTTCTGACATTCCCATTCAGACCATGACACCCTGGTGTCTTGGCTGCACTCTGCCAGGGGTGACTTACTGAGATTGTTACCATGTAGCTCTCCATTCTATTTCCCCCAGTCTCCATCCACTGCACGAGTATGTAAGCTCACATAGCTATATAGCATCCATTTTGCTGTTACTTTTCGCTTGCTTATTGACTGAAAACTGGCAATGTTTGAAAAGGAGGGTGGGAGGAGGAAGAGCGTGACTAACAGTTTTGTAATTCCAAATGAGTAATAGATGGCAAACCTTAAGACCACCCATACTTTTCCAATATAACTCAGTTTTGAGGAATGCCAAGAAATCAGACCTCAGAAATATAAGATATGCGGTTTGCTTCATAAAAATCTCTGCTGGAGAAAGCTCAGTACTGTGTTATTTTCACAGTATCATTTCCCAGTGGGCAGCTTCTGCCTGAGTGAAGCAGGGCAGACCTGAAGTAACTTTTTTTTTCTGTGTGTGGTTATGCAGATACAGTACTCTGGCACAATTCAATTCAATTAGAGAAATGAAAGGTTAGAGGAAAAAAGGGACAATTCCATTTATTTTGACTCCGTCTACTGAGAATCACACACTTTTTTTTTATTATTTTGAGGCAACCGTAAGAAGATTTCATTGCTCTCTAGAAGACACTAAAACTGTAATAAAATAAAATAAAAAGGCATTTATATTCCATGTCATTCTCTCCAAAACTGTGCTGGAAACTCCTTTGTGTTAGATATTTTAAAGACCGACCTGGTTATTTCAGAGTTTCAATACTTTCCTGGTCCAGAGAGAGGAATGTTATTAAAGACACCCAACAAAAAAAAATTGTTTGCATAGACAAGTAATACACTATTTTTGAATATAAATGGAAATGGAAATTACTCTGCACTGGCTTACCATACCCTGTTTCTCATTTTGTACTACAGGTGATGCGGTTGTTCAATGGTAACTAGAAGAAAGGCTTTAATATTTTGGGTTGCTAGGCACAAAATACTCTATTTATGTGCCTGCTGTTATGACTCATTAAAGGCAAGGAAAAAACTTTACAACTGGGAAACAAAAGTTTTTCCTAAATTAATGATTTTGAGATTAAGTGGGGAAATAACTGCAGGTAGTCATCTGTTCTCTGTCACTGTGCATGAAATCAGACTATTGCTCTGCATCCCTTTCACTATGAGTTGCCCTTAGTTATCTTTTTCCTGATTAAATAATTTGAGCTTTTGCCTATATTTTTATTTTAGTAAAAGGTACCTGAACACACAGAAATCTGCCCTAAATAAGGCAACCAAAGGAAACAAAAACATTCTCTAACTCGCCCTGAAATGTACTAGAAATTACCTTTCCACCTGCTGTTGCTGAGCCCATTGTGATAACATTCTGTGATGAGCACATGGATAAGGTGGTTCTTCCTTCCTTATATTTGCTTGCAAGGTAAGTTTTATGCTCTGTCCATCTAGCATATCAAGCTTGTGTTTTCCTCCATGATGGACAATGTTTGTCAGCACATGTTCTCTCTCTGTCCTGGGTGTTATTTGTCAGGGTTTGGAGGCAGAGAGGAGCAGATATTATCCGGCCAGCCTGCTGCATCCTTATACTTGATCCTACAAATGCTAACCCCTGGAGCGCTGGAAGTGGGACCGCCGTATCTGTGGAGTGCCGTGGAAGGCAGGATAGACAGGTCTGGGCACAGCACCACACTGTGTTGGGTGCTGCCAGGCTGAGAGCTAGTGCTTCTGCAGGAGGATAAAACGTGACCCGAGGGGCATTGGCTGTCTTTGGGCTGCTCCGGGGATATTGTGAACAGCGCTACCCTGTGTTGTGCTGAGCTGAAGGTATGAGAGGGCTCAGTTCTGCCTCTGCTCTTGGCCCCTAGAGTGACCGAAGCCATTGGTTTTCCCAACAGGAACTGGGGAGAGTGCTTCTGGCTCCTTTGTAGGAGAGGTTGCTCCTGACAGGTGCTCTGCTAACCTAATGGTGTTGGTGATCTGCATGTCAACAATGTCAAAAACGACATAGTAGCTGTTAAAGCTCACTTAAAGTATAACAGCAAGGTTAGAGTGTGAGGTTACCTTCACAATAGCAAGTTTTTCTGCTGCTTTATTCTGCCTTTTGCATTGCAATCTGAACACAGTTGCTGCAGCAGGCTTTACACTCCCTTTGAAGTGTGATCTGTTTTTCCTGCTGAAACTCAAGTATCCTGCAGTAGCTACACGCAAAAAAGATTCCATTTCAGCACAATTCCACATCAGAGGGGAGAGACGAAAAGTGCAAACCTTTTAAAATCTATTTAGCCTCCGTGTTATGTTGCTCAAATTACAGACCTGGCCCTCCTTAAGGAGCTGAGGCTGAATGTAGAAAAAAGTAGAGGAAAATTACTCGGCTAACCCTTAGGGGGACAGGCATTCTGTTAAACACAACAAACGAGCTAGTGCCAGGGAGTTACATCCAGAAGCACAGCAATCATTTAGTTACAGGCAATTAACAATAGTCCTCCAGTAGCACAGGAACAGTTCTACTCCAAGGGAAAACACATTGATTACTGCAGCAGTAGTAGATTGGTTTCTGAATAAATAGCTTCAATTTAAAACAAGATTTGTTACAAGCATTTTGAACAATGGCTACAATTTTTTTCCTTATCGGGAGGCTTTGGCCAAGCAAGCCAGCGAAAGAGATGGCTAATTAAAACAAAGTACACGTCCCCTCCAAATATCCAGTACGATTTGGCTGGCAATACAAACGCGCTCACTTTATACTGATTCTATCCTAATTATTGGGCATGTTTGTAGGATGTATCTTTGATCCTCACCTGGCTTTAATATTTGATAAACTTCCTTTTGCTGTGTCATGCGGGTAAATCACTTATCGAAGCTGAAGTTGTAACTAGAAGGTAAATAAAAGGGTGCCTTCAAAGATTCATATCTTTGAACTTATACGACATGCTTCAGGGACTTCACATTTAATGATCTGCGATAATTTAAAATTAATCTTATTCTATTCGTTAGTCCGCATACAGTTGAGCTACTAAGAAAAATAATTATATTTCAAACATTTTTTTTGGTGATTTATAACTCTTTGATGACATGTGATTTATAGCTGTGTATTCAATTTCGGAGCCTTTTTCAAAATCCAATTACAGTCTATCTAAGGTTTCAATTTTGCAATCACTTACGCAGATTGCTTAACTTCATGGGCTATAAGTAATCCCTCTGAAGTCGACAGGACTATGCACAGAGCTTCAGGTTAGCACATACATAAATCTTTGCAACTCTGTGACCTAAACTTATTTCCATTCTCTGCTAGTTTTGGGTGATTTAACTCACAAAGCTACAAGTTTGGTTAGAGACAGTTCTCACTTTGTCTAGATATACTTTCATAGACTTCAACTAGTAAACGAAACATAAAGGTAATGAATGTAAATGGAAGGGGAGCAGATGAAGTCTGTACTAAATCTCTTGTGATGACACCTGAGAAAACGTAAAGAAGACAGATACCGACAACCAACCTAAGACTGTTGAAGCTTTGGTGTAAATGGGCGTGTTTCTTCCAAAGGAAGAAGGAGGCTGGCTAACACAGGAACACTTGCCTGAGTCTCTTTCAGACACCAGCAGTAAACAGTAGGCAGACTTTAGGCTGTGAAGAAAGGAACCCATACTCACACTTTAAAAATGGAGTATGTGTTTTTTTGTGCTTTTTTATTCCTTTTTTTTTTTCTTTCCCCTCCTCCTGCTTAATACGGTATTCATTATGGCATGGCTGTAACACAATTTGTCTTTCCAAAGTATAGCATATGGAACCACAGATTTCTACAGCATATGCATATCCAATATGCATATCTATATATCTGTATATCTATTCTCTATTTTTTAGGACTTTTTTGTTTGCTTTTTTCAGTGTGCTAAACAAAATCTGTTTGTATTTAAAGTACCTAGATAGCTTTATGGATACTGTTGTGAGTAATTACCGATGGATAAGTAGGAAAATAATACTTCTGATACCAGCATAAACAGATTTGGAATGTTCATTAGCTTGATTATGAAATAATTTCTCAGCACAAAGTGTATGCTTTCTGCCAGCATAGGCCACCCATGCCTGTAGATGTCTCCAGACTTGACTTAAGGTGGTTAAATTTAGTTGCAGTTTTTAGTATGGTTTTCAAAGCACTGGATTCATTTTATTTCTTAGAGCTATCAAGAACTACTAATCTTACTTTATTATTATTATTTTTTTTGATCAATATAGAGTATATATTCACAATTAATCTACGAAAAGGAACCACTTGGGTTCAGGGTTATATGTACATATGTATGTATATAAATGTGCAAATACAAGAAAGGGATCTTGTTAACCTACCTATGGCAGGCAGCATATCTGAGCCTTGGTGCTGTTGGATTTCCAGTGGTATTAGAATAGAGACAGTAAATTATTATAGTAGAAGTACGTTCTTACTGATGACATTTTTATTTCCTCCGAGAAGTGAAGGATACCTGTTACCAGCAGGAGAGTAACTACACTGACTATCTCCAAGGTTGAAAAAAATACAGACGCTGTAATGGTGTTGATGTTTGCTATACTTAAAACCGGAACACTACATTTTTAAGGTATTTTATACTTCAGGTTGAAGGAAAAATGTGTCATGGTGCAGAATTGCATTAATCTCTGGTTAGCTTCCCCAAAACAGCGAATTGTGTATGACTTGAAACCTTAGCGATTAGGAGAGCTTCTATTTGCTTGTTGCACTACAGAAATCAGACAGCCCACACAATTACTTCTTTTAGATCTTCAGAAAGAAATGAATGTAAAAAGCACTGGGAGGTGCTAAAATGTGGGGAAAAGTGGAGTACCAAGTTCCAAGGATGTAAGATCATAAAACATACTGTTTACATTTTTTCTGAGGATAGCATTAATGAATAATTTAGCTCTGCATGGATTATGGGAACAATTTGTGACATTTTATTTTAAAATATTTTCATCCTTGCCAATCAAGGTTAGAATTGCACTTAGATATTATATAAAGAGAAGAACTAGGATAAAAGTGGTACAAATGCTGTTTTAAAAAGGAATCTGTTAAACAAACCAACTTGTTTGACACTTTGTCAGAGGAAAGTTAGATTTAGCCACATGCTAAGTAATCTGACTAACCTTTTAGTCCAATTTTCTAAAGGATGAAAAAAACCTTACTGATAAAGAAAATGGTCATATGAAGGGTTTCTGCCAGGCAGTAGTCTTTATTCTACTTATTTAGTGATTTTAGATGAGACTTGAGTATAAAAAGAACAGTCACTTTCAGTTAGGTTTGGGACAGGAAGGGAGGTGACACTCAACTTTTGGCCCTGTGTCATGAACCTCGTGGCAGACTGAACCTTTGCACCATCCAGCACAGTGACAACCTTCAATGGACACAGGGGAATGGAAAATCAGTTCCCATCAAAGCAAATACAATTTAAATTCTAATTCCAAAAACCTGGTGGTGAACTCAGAAAAGCTTTTCCTGCAGAACAGAATAAAAACTGAATGCTTTATGTACTGGAAAGTAGACATGGTAAGGTCTTAACTGACCAGGTAAGTTGGTCAGAGTTTTATTTCAGTTTTGTTTCCACTGAGACTCAGAGATTTGCTGGAATGTTCATGTAATTAGGACCAGTTAACAGAAGTTGAAATATTAAACCCATTGCTGTCATATCTCACATGATGAGCTCCCATTCAGAGATTTCAGAAGTGTTGTGAAACCTGTGATTTCTTTACAGAGGTTAGAAAATAGTTTCTTTTCTCTTTTAAGTCACTCATCACTACCACTGTGTGAAATCGTATCCTAGTGACTAAAAATGCTCATGAGATCAAAAAAATTAACATATGCAAGCCTGTAAGCAATAAACCAGATTTACAGTAATATGTGAATGATGTTGTAATTTAAGGTGCTCATCAGCAATTCTGTTATATTTAATAACCACATGAAGAAAATTCAGAACTTGATATTAAATGGTACAGTAGATATTAATAGGATGTTTATGCATTAATAAATTATGAGTTCAAAGTATGCCTACCTAATTGTAGGTTTCCTCAAGTTGTATTTCCTATAGGAAATATTAACTTGTTTCTTTTTCAAACATGTATTTTCATAGGCAAATTTAAACAGAATACATCTCTTTCTTTAAACAATATATTTCACTGAAAATCGTTTTTTGGCCCAACAGAAAAAAAGTTGATTTAACCATCCCTCAATAGTTTATAGTTTATAGGCAATCAGACCCATATATGCCCATTGAGAGCAGCTATGGAAGAGGAAATTTCAAAATATAAAAGGGGCCCAGGATAGGAAATACACAGCACTGAGAAAATGGAAAGGAGATAATTTGAACCGAATACATAAAGTATGCTACCTGCTCTTAGTTCTAATGTCTGTCCCATGAAAGCCACAGGTATATTATTAAGCTTTTAAAACAGTATAACTAAAGTTTAAAAATAATGGCAAGATAGAATTTGAGATTATTTTTGCTTAAAATTTTTAGTTACAGACATTGATTCAAGAATTTCCACAAAACTAATAACGTAATTATATAATAATCTGTGTTTCCAACATAGTCTGTGATTAAATGAGACTGTAAAGGATTTGATCCACCATGAAAGTGATACTTTTCAATACATAACATATTAGAGGAGCATTCTATCTCCTTATGCATTACATTGTTGTCTACTACGTCAGTAGACTATAGCCTTGTCTTCTTGAATTAAAAACCCGTGAAAAAGATGGAATTATAGTGTGTGATCCACCCCTTATATCATCTGCAATATGTGGTCTGTCCTTAATAAATTTGTGCTTTGTTACTGTCAGTACCTCTCTCAAAATTGATTTCTGGAAGGTTCCTCTACATGGCTGAAGATTAACCTGTAAGTACTATCAATGATCAATTGTAGCTATCAACAATAAGCAAGAAAATCAGCCTTATTTCATAATAAGTAGATTGTTTTTTTTTTTTCATTCACACAAAAAAGACAAAGTAACCTGATTTTTATAGAGGTGATAGACCAATAGCTGGAGGAAGGGAATGAAAGTTCAATCTCCTGGGTTCTGATCTCTCTCTTATTCTGATTAATTTTGGACAAACTTTATAGGAATCGACCAGAAAAGGTAACAGTGTTGTCATACTTAAAATATTCTATTGCCTTTATATCTGAGTTAAATGCTCCCTACAGGCAGCGTCTGAAGAGTCAGGAGTCTAAAAATGGTTAGCTGGCTGCACAAAACCAGAGATCACAGGTCTTCTCCACTGGGAGTAAGAAAATAAAGCTCATGAGTAAACTGGGGCTCAGCTCTCCAAGATGCAGAGTGCTGGCATCTGGGAGAGAGGGAGGTACCAGGGAATCCATCTTTTTCTTGGTCCTGGATGCCCAAACTGGGTTCACTTTTCCTGCACAAGTGGTGTTGGGCTGCAGGGAAACTGTGTTCTGCTCACCTCCCAGCTATCCATTTCCAGCTTTCCCTACCATGCCAGTGAGAGAGCAGCAGCCTTCTCTCCCAGGATGAGTGCCGGGTGCTGGTTTGTGGTGGGGAGCCCCACTGGATGGACCCCAGTCATGGTTTCTGTGAGATGGGTGGGTGTCCCTGCTGGGCTGACTGGTGGTAAAGGTGAGAAAGACACACCCAGCTTTTTGCCAGTGATTTACAGCCCGAACATCTTGCCATTTCAGGGTGTGTATAATTGCAGGATATACAAAAGCTTTCCCTGGAAGTTTAAATTTACACAGAATATATTGACCAGGGAAAAGTAGTATCTGCAAGGGTGTTTGGAAAGCTTAAATTTTGTACCTGAATCCCCACTGCAGTGTTTAGCCCTAAATACCTCTTTTCCCAGGAACATTCTTTGTTCAGAAACAGAGCTTTCTACTTCCCTGTCCCTTCTGATCCCGGTGATAATGTACCACATATGAAGTTTCAGAAGGATTATAATTTCTTTTTCAGGTATCCAATGAACATTCCAGATTCAGCATTTTCTTTGGCTTATGCTGCTGGAAGAAAAAAGGATTGCTAACTAGAAAAACAGGCAAAATGAATATCTCTGCAAATGCCTCAGTGTTCAGGAAGCGAATTTACCTAATTGTTAGGTCCCAATTGTTCTAAGTGAGCCAATAATCAGAAATTAATAAACAGCTAACTCATTCCTAGCAGAGACTAAATGTGAATCTAAACACGGAAACCTAAAATGAAATGTTGTCATGGTGATATACAGGAGAATAAGCAAGCAGTGCAAAGCTCCTCTTCCTAGGAGACCTGAGAGACTAGCTCAAATTTTTATCTGTCATGGTTAATTTATCATTTCACTGAAACAGTTGTCAACATGCAAAGTATGTAGAAGGCTTGCATTTGGTACCTTTTGTTTTTTGGGCACACAACAGATTTTCTTTCCAAATCACAATTTTGGATCCATCCTTACTTAAGGAGGAAAAAAATCTAGTATTTAGGGGACATTTTTTTCTATTTTTATCTTTTTAGTATTTATAAGGGCAATTAATTATTGAGATTACTTCCTCTTAAACATGTCATCATGAGGCCACATACTGTGGTGTGTTTGACATACTGATTTCTCTGAGAAAGGAAGCAAGGAAAATAGAACCTTGCAAAATTTATGCATGCACACTGTTAGATTAAAAAGCTGGGGAACGCAGAACAGAAAAGACTTATGTGTTGTCAGTCTTGGAGCTACTGCTTGTATGGAAGGGAAAATAAGGACTCACCATCCACATGTGACATAATACATGTCAGTTAATTGGTAAGTATTGGTTTTAAAGAAATTTAAGCCTTAAATTTTTTATTTCCATGCACTAATTTAATTATTAAAAACAAGCCATTGGATTTCAGTGTTTCTTTGGCTAGCTCTTGCTTTGGGTTCAAAGGGAATATAACTACTAGCTGGTAAATTGTTGAGGTTCAATTACTTATTAAGTTAATTTCTCATCTCAAGAAAATATGTCACATGCCAGGCTAAGCAGAATGTCTGGGTGTTTACATCTGCATCTCTTAAGAAGCAATGGCAGCAGATTAGTTCTATTCAATAACTGGGGTACACAAAAATACATTTAAATTTCTTGACTTATGACTTTCTTTTAAACTTAGATAGACTTTTCATGCTACAAGACTAAAACTAGGGAAGACTTTGATATAAACTGAGATGCCATAAGTAGTTCAGCACCATGTTAAGAACCTGGTTTGCTCACCTTTACAAACAGTCTAAAAAAAGCACAGTAATGACAACAAAGTACAGACACTGCTCCTGATTATTCTTTGCTCTCTTAAACCAGCAGGACGCTGCATGAGGGTGGGGAGCCTCAAGCCCAGGCATGTGGAGCACTGTCTGGGAGGTAAAGTGAACAAAGTGGATCCAGGAACCTCACTTTGCAAGAGACTCTTCACCTCTCTGTAATTATCTCCCTGGGAGATGGCTGTGGCCATTAGAATCATGGGATGTGAGTGGTGATTAGAAAGAGGAAGCTCCTTAGAAGTTTCTGTCATCATTTCACTTCAGAAATGTCTGTGCTAAACAAATGTATTAGTAGAAGGAAAATTTCCAGTCAGGCTATGCAGGAAATCACCTGGCATGGGGTTTAGGTATCATTTCTGATAGAAGTGAAATGTGTTGGCTTTTCTAATATCTGATTTAATTTTGTACAGAAATGATTACACCTGTATTACCTGTGGCTTCCTATGTGTTGAGCCTTTACTAGTTTTCAAGTATATGAAATATTAAATGCATCTTTTATATAAATATAATTAAAAGGTGTTATTACCAGTGGCAGCCATAATTAATGACAATGTTTCTGGTTTATTTTGAAAGTTTTACAAGTGCCTAGGGAAAATTAATCATTTACTATTAATACCTCAGGAAGACAAAATTCATGCTCACATCAGAAAGAAGTTCTATAAACTGATCACCCCTATATTATATCATCTCATGGAGAATAGCTGCATATTTACCCCTTTTATGTAGAAGAATACTGGCATGCCGGCGTCCATTTCCATTCTCAACATAGCACGAGTAATTCCCCAGGTCTGCCTCTTCCACAGAGTCAAGAATCAATGAGATGGAAACCTCCTGTTCCCCAAGATGTTCCTTGAGAACCCTGAGAAAAAAAGAAACCATTGCTGCTATTCTGCTTGTATCATAGCAGAACATTAGATAATCATGACATAATAGTGCTACTTAAAATTCAAAACTCCGTTGCTTCAAATTTGGCTATGGTTTGATGCAATCTTAATTAAATTACATCATGTCCTTTTCTTCCTCACTTCTAATGAGGAGGTTTGGTTTTGCAAATGTTAATGAGAGCTTCAGTTAATTGTCTTCTTTAAGTAGAATGATATGCAGACTGATAATGTATTATTGCACACTCTGATGTAGACTCTGATCAGCAGTATGTGAAGTCTTGAAATATTAAAAGAAAGAGTGAAATCAGCTATTATGGGATTTAGGGTCATCTAAGGAGTTTGGGCCAAATACACTCTGTGCTTTCTGAAGCTTTCAACATGCCACTTAGAAAGAATGTGTTTATGCCACGGCCTGAAAAATTATACTTAGAATATATTATAAAAATTTACTCTGTATTATAAATCAGTAGAAAGAACTGGTATACCGGATTCCACTTGTTCATACACATAAAAGCAAATACATACAGGACAGTACATACAAGAAAGCAAATGGCAAATCATTCCACATTGGTCCCTCATGTCACACCTGACAAAAGAAGTGGAAACCAGCCTTCCTGATCCTCCTTCCACAATACTAGAAAGTTTTAATGAGGTTCTTGTCACCTTTTTGGCAGCCCTCAGAATGCCAAGTCTCTGGCTGAAGGGCCTGGGAAAAGTTTTAGATGCAAAATATAGCTGATCTGCTTGTCAGATCCCATTTAGTGCTTTGGTCCTGACCTTTATAAAATAAACTTAATGTACATTGGGGTGAAATATGCTTCCATTTTGCCTGTATCTGGGGATGATGACCTTGAATGTCTATGAGACCTTCTTGAATTGTCTCTCTTACTTAGGTTGCACTGAAGAAGTTCAAGATTTAACTGAAAATGAGTGTCAATTCAAGTGTTTTGATGAGATAGTTAACTACTGCAAGAAGAGTGTATACTTACTCCTCCTATAAGAGGAGTAAGAGCTGAAGTGTAAATAAGCTCATTTGGCTCTATTATAGACAATCACTGTAGATAACACACCTGTGATTATGTATGTTCTTCTGTAATGCACATTTAGATTTGCCTTCATTTCTGGGTATACTCATGATATATAGGCACAGTGATATACACATATACAGAACTAGAAATGAAAAAGGAATCTCTTTGGATCCAAGCAGATACTTCATATTGGACAGGAGTTGGTACACTATGTCAAGCATGTAATTCTCAATAGAAAAAACATTTTTTCCCCTTAATTTCCAAAAAAGCAGAACTTTTAAGACATGTTCTTAAGACAACTTCTAAATTCATGACTGTAAAATCAGAGAATGCTTTGGGTTGGAAGGGACCTCAAAGGTCATCTGGTTCCAACCCCCCTGCCATGGGCAGGGACATCCTCCACAAGACCAGGTTGCCCAAAGCCCCACCCAACCTGGCCTTGAACACCCCCAGGGAGGGGGCAGCCACAGCTTCCTTTGGCAACCTGTGTCAGGGCCTCATTGTCCTCACAAGGAAGAATTTCATTCTAACATCTAACCTAAACCTATCCTCTTCCAGCTTGAAGCCATTACCCCTTGTCCTGTCACTGCACTCCCTGATGAGCAGTCTCTCTCCCACTTTCCTGTAGAACCCTTTTAAATATTGGTAGGACACAATTAGGACTCCCTGGAGCCTTCTCTTCTCCAGGCTCAACAAGCCAATTCTCTCAGGCTGTCTTCACAGGAGAGGTGCTCCAGCTCCCTGATCATCTTTGTGGTCCTCTTCTGGACTTGCTCCAACAGTTCTTTGCCTTTTCTTCCTGTACCGGGGACACCAGAGCTGGACGCAGTACTCCAGGTGGGGCCTCACGAGAGCAGAGTAGATGGGCAGAATCACCTCTCTCATCCTGCTGGCCACCTGCTCTTGATGTAGCCCAGGACACAGTTGGCCTTCTGAGCTGCTAGCACACACTGACAAGTAAAGTTGAGCTTGTCATCAATCAGCACCCCCAAGTCCTTCTCCTCATGGCTGCTCTCAGTCCATTCTCTGTCCAGCCTGCAGTTGTGGTTGCAAATTGCTAGATCCCCTCTAAAACAAGTATTTCAGCAGATATAAGCAGCACATGTAATTGGATGCTTGGCTCTTGCAGGCCTGATAACAAGCCGGGAAATTCTTTTCTTTTCCTTGAAGAAAAGAAATCAAAACATTCCAAAACCTAAGCCAGACTTCAGCATTTATTTAAGGCTCAGTGTTTTGTAAGAGAACTCCTGAGCTGTTTTTCTTCATGTATTTATTTATATTTATTTCATGATAGTAACCGTCCTTAGGGTTATTATTGTAGATTGCCACAGTTTGAAGAATTCACTATGCAAATTCCAGTCATTAATATTATGGTACTTCTGTGGCATCTGTTCTGCTTTTGCAGTTCTCTAACATCAGGTCTGGCTGAGGCTGTGTTGTGTTGTTTTCTTTTCTCGACTGTTAGAGTTGAAAAGGCATAGAATCATAGAATTGTCTTGGTTGGAAGGGACTCTTCAGATCACCAGTGGATGTTGAAAAAGCAGGGATCAGACCAAAAGTATTCCTGAGTTGATCAGTGATATTACATTAGCTATCAACAGAAGATATTGATGGAAAAAACAAAACAATTTTTCTTTTACCTGATGTCGCTTTCCCAAACTCGACTATCATCTAAATCTTCAATAAACTTCTCCCCTTTCATCCAGTAGATTAAGGGACTGACATCTCCACTATATCCAAAGAAAGCTCTGCAGGTTAGATTAGCAGAACCACCTGTTACAAAGAATGTAAGAAAATATGTTATGTCAAAATTTGTAAAAAAAGTTTCATTTTTGATTCAGTTGCTTTTGCTAATTAAAAAGAGAAGATGTCAATGCAGCCCCTCAATTTCCAGATCCTGTTCAAAATGTCTGAAATTATCTACTTATCTTGCCACTAGTGTTCAATATATTTTCTGAAAATAAGTACAATAAAAATGAAATTAAAGGTTACATAGGAACAGGATTCAATTTGCTACTCTTTTACCAAGCTTTATATATTTGGTAAGGAAATGAAAGACTATGTTTTTTCAAAAGCACTAACATAAGCAAAGTTTTTCATGTTTTTTCTGAAAACTGATAGAGATTGGTAAAATGGAGGTGTAATCACATTTGTGTTAGTTCAGCTTTGCAATCGTTTCTGCAAAGAGGCCAGCACCATTTCCAAGGGCCAGGCAGTAGAAAGAAGTGTGCTCGTTGCTACCTTATCTTAGCAGGAGAGGATTAAACACTAAAACTTGAAAAAAAAAAGCACATGTGAACTCATTCGGTAGGACACATCTTGCTGTATGAATGGGAAAGACCATTAATGGAGCAAGGAGCAGAAATTCTACATATGTACAGCATTACTTATGTAATTATTATAGTGGAAATGAAAAATATAAGATGCCTTCACTTGGTTTTATTTTCATTGTGTAATTTTACATTATGTTAGCACCACTTGGCTTTGGAGTTTCCTTTAGAGCACATACAAGGATGGAAACAGTACTTTGCAGTGTTTTGTGCATTGGTAAGACCGGATAGAACTAGGCAACAGCCACACAGTTAAAGATCTCCCATTCACTGCTGTAAAGATGTTTGTCTCAACATCCACCAACTCTTCTAAGCTGCTATGTGCTTTTTTTAATGGATAACTATGCAGTGATTTAAGGAAGTATTGTGATATAAGGAGAGGTTTTGCCCCCCTGATGAGAGTATTTTCATGGAGTTTACATTATTGCTGAGACCAAACTCATATTTTATTTACACTTTCATATTTTGATCTTAGGATTTTAAAGCTGACTGACCACAGCTCCTTGAAAAAAAAGAAGATGCAATGTTAACACACTCTGTACTGAGATGCCATGAAAAGTCCATCTAGGTTCAATGAATTTCCTTAAAAATACACTGCTTGGGTCTGGACTTGGTCCTTCTCAAACATATGACATTCATATTTGAAAATCTTATTTACTTTTTAGTATGGAAACAAATTCAGACTGTTGTATAACAATAAGATAAGTAATTATTAAATAAATGTCCTATTTATGTGAAATGATTTGTGGTTTTCTGTAAAAATATCTGGCTCCTCAGTCTGCCTTGAACTCTTCACATCCATGCCATTAAAAGTGCTTGTAATGCTTGTAATCAAAATTTGCAACATCAAGGCAAGTACAGCTAGGGTGCTTTCACAAGCTGTTTAGGAACCAAGTCGCTTTTGGCCATTTCATGAACTTTTGGTTGGTGACACACCCTTTGCCAGGGATGCCTGCTAAGGACAGAGGAGTATCCCAGTTCTTGAAATTAGAATGGAGAAGAGGGTCTCATTTGTAATCAAAAAGTATGAAATTGAATTTTGATAAACTCATCTCATTTCACGAAAAGTTACCAAATGTAAGCAGAGGGTAAAAGCTCTAGAGACAACTGCAGCTCCCATTCCTACACCCTGGGGATCAATGGTCAGGACACTTCCCAGGAAACCCATCTGCTCAATCTTTACACAGCTCAAGAAGTGCCATTTGTAAGCACTGGAGAGAAAGGTTTTTGCAATCTTGAAGCCATTTGCAGGGAATGAGATGAGTATTGGGACACCACTTAATGTGACTGAAGTACGTGAAAGCCTGTAATGGAACATGATAAACTTCCTGGTTGTGCCCAGGACATTTTAACAGCTGCAATCCCAGTTTCTTATAGCAGGTGTGTAACAGATGTAAACTAGCTTTTGTTTATTTGCTAGCTTTACATCATAATTATGACGCATGAACGTGTGAAAATGAAAACCTTAAAGTATTATTAATGTCTTGGCCACAACCATCCAATGTACTGTGTGTTCAGGATTGTGAACTAGGTTGGCCTAGTGACCATAACATTGGTGCACTATGATCACTCTTGAAACAGGAGAAGGTATACCTGCACATCTAAAGCAGAAGCAGGCTTCTGTGATAACTGGGTAATCCCTATGGCATTACCCTGGATAACCCATGCTACCTAACATATCACCGACGCTTCTTGGACTTTTTCTGGATCTTTCCCACCAAGTCAAGGCCTAGTTAAAACTTTTTAACTTTTAAGAGCTGGCAAGAGCACACCTGGGAGGACTGTAGCTTCTGGCCAACTTATCCATGATTCACAGAGACTAGGCACCACAGGTGCCGAACCATCAAAGCTCTCCAGGTTCCTGCAGCGAACAGATACCCACTGAGAGCTGACTTTTGCACTATGTAGGCCTCTGAGAATTTCACAGGTGAATATTAATGCACACAGGTTTGTTTTTAAAAAATAAACATCAGTTGAGAAGGGCAAAACGTTAAAAAAACTTAGTGAGGTTAAGGCTCTTTTCCTTGTTAAATTCTTGAATGAATTATGTAAATAATTATGTAAACAAAACATGTAAACATATTTTGAAACACTGAATCCAAACTGTCCATTCAACATGAAATATTCACATCTGAGAAATAAATTAGGAAGGATGCAGTAATGCCGTCTAGTAGCACTATGTTGATCACAGTCACTGAGCAAAGCCCATTAAGTATGCTGGGTGTTCATCTATAAATTAGCTATACTGTCTACCTTGACCAATCTTCACAGTAAACCAGTGGGACGTTCATTAGCAGGTCATCAAGAAAGATTCAGTGAGCAGTTAATGACCAACTGTAACCATTAATGAGGAGGTCTCTTACTGGTCTCACAGCTTTTTGCAGAGGGCAGTGGAGCTCACTTGGTGGAGCAGAGATGCTCAGGGCTCCAGGCAGATATGAGTAACATGAAAAGGCAGACTGAAGGGCATTGGTAAGAACAGACATTTTGGGAGGAGAGATCTTGATCTTGATCTCTGCTCCAGAGCTGACCTCATGTTAGTGACTGTATGTTGTAGGAGGGGCTGCATTTTTCCCTAGAAGTGCACCTTTGAAGTGAGCGGTCAGAGGATGCTGAGTTTGGCACTCAGGGCAGCTTCTCTGCATGGGCCTTCTGCTTTTAAGAAGTCTGCAGATTTTTAGAAAGCACACAAAATTTCAGTAAAGAAAATTCAGCTTCATGTTTAAGCTAAAACAACCTGTCAGCAGAAACCAATCACCATTAGCAGAAATCAATCACAGTCAACCCTACTCAACTATTTCTCTCTCTGTTTCCTGCACTGAAAAAAAACTATAGAAGAGATTGGAAAATTGTAGAAGTTTGATTAATGGATATGCAATACTTTCTATGCCATTAATTTAATTTTTCCTGTAAACGCTGCATTATTACAGTTTTTTAGTCTATCTTTAAAGGAATTTAAATACATGTTTTAAATTAACTACTGGGGAAATATATCTCTCTGTCCCCTTTGCTGTGAGATGATGTAAATCTTGAGAATGTTCTGTCTCAAGTTACATCCTGGGTAAACTGTGGACCCTGGAAAAGTCCAAAGGCATGAAATTAAAATTATTAAGTAAAATAGACACTGGTGGGGTTTTTATTTACTAACAGCCCCCCACCCCCAAGACAAAAACAATCAAACCATCCCAAAAACCCCCAAGCAATGAACAACAAAATATCCTCAAGAAAGTATAAAGAAGAAGTTACACTTTAGACTCCTCAGTATAATTATAATTTTTTACTGTGTAATAATGCAATAAAGACATATAAGAGAACACCTAAATGGTAAGATTCTACAGCATACTTATCCATCACCTTCATTTCTGAAAATGAGTATGCTCTTACTGTATTGAGCTGAGTTTTGTAAAAAACTGGAGCATGTTGCACTTCATGTTCCTGCTGCTCACTGTGATAAAGTTGCACTGTCAACTCTGGCCAACTGGGTTCAAGCTAAATTAATCAAAAGCTCTTTGCCATCTAAACTGAAACAATTTTTGTTACACAGTATGCTTTGAAGCAGACCAGAATGCAAGGAGGGACCACAACAAAGTGTACATCCTTGAACCCGGCAAATCCCTTCAGTAGAGCAGCACACTCTTTTTGTGCCCGCTTCCCCCTAATTGGCAACATTTGGGTCACTTTACAAACTACTGCTATGGGAGCCTGTGCCCAGGAGAGGGCACTGTCTAACTTCTAAACATTAAAGTAAAACCCACCCCAACCAGCCATCAAAACCCCTAATCAAAGTATAAGCCCTAATTAAAAACATCAGCCTGCTAAGAACCTGCTCGTTGCAATTAGCAAACAGTGAAAGTTGTTCTGTGGTTAGAGACACGTCGCCTCGTATGGGCAGTTTGAATGACGCTGGCGCCGTGCAGGCTAGCGCATGCCCTGATGGCACCCGTTCCTGACTTCGATTTGACAGGTTCTTCTGTGGAGGGCAACCATTTTTGTTGGAAGCAAGGATAATTATCAGCCATCTTCTGTGATCTCTGTTTAGAAGAATCCTCAAAGGTGTGTAATAGAAGTGGAGTGCTTCAGAGCCTCTGCTCAGCATTTAGCAGTATTAAGGGCCAAGAGAGTGGAAATTATAAGTATACTGGAATATGAGACTTTCTTCTGCTGTACAATGTAAGCCATTTCTAAAACTTGTGCACAGGCAATACCTACACACTTGTAAGTATGCCATTTATTTATAGTGTTAACACTTTAAAATGAAATTATAAAAGGCCATGGCAGATGCAAACAAAATCTCTGACACATAAATTAAATACCATTCTTTCCATTCACGTTAGAGAAAAAGTACTGACAAAATATCAGTCTTCCAAGTGGAGAGATATAAAAGCTGTTAAATTCCAAAGTGTGATGGATAGGTGGCAATTCCTCACAAAGTCAATGACCCACTTGTTTTGCCAATGTCATCTGCCAAGCCCAGCAGGCAGGTGGGTAGAAGCTGCTCATGTTTTCAGAAAAGTGCCACATCCTAATTCAGTTCTTGAAAGCCTTATTTAAATATAATTAAGAAAAAGGGGAAAAATATTTTAAAAAATGAAGAAAAATAAGGTGCCTCATAGTTTTCAATCATGAGCCTGAACCATACGATCATGTTCTAGGAATCTGCAAGTCTTCCCTTATGGTAGGATGAACTGCAGAGATTCCTCTTGATTTCTTTCCATGCCTGCACAAAGCATCACCTAGTGCTACACTGATATTTCCATGTCTTCATATCTTGTACCCTCTTAGTAGATCATAAATGCCTTGCTGTATGTTACATGTAGCAGGTTTGGACAGATTAAACAGACAAAAATAAAATAATGCTGTTTTCTGAAATATAGCTGCACATGGGGGACTGCTGAATTCTAGTCTCTTAGTAGTTTGTTGTGAAGTCTCTGGTGAGAAATCAGGTTTGGCATCCATACAATTGTGAAGGCACAATGTGCAAACTTCCTCTACTCTGAATTCAGTCAATGCAGGTTTGAAAAGGCTGGGTATTATCATTCCACTAAATATTATCATGCAAGCATCATACAAAGTAGCTGAATGAGATTACACAGCTATATCTTTTTATTAATAGACCTGTCCATATTTTGCTACGCTGCAGAGAAGAATGTTGATTGCATGGAACACTGAATTACATATTGAACAAGTTCTTTGGTCCATAAATGTGTAAATTTAGAGTACATGCAACCATTCCTCAAAAAAAAAAAATAATTAAAAAAACAACTGAAGTTTTGCAACAAGATCAGAGAGAGTTTGTAGCTTTCCAACTTTTACTGAGTTTGTAGATATCACTATTTATTGGACAAGTCAACAAATACTTGAATTTCTGGTTTTTTTACTTGGAATCCCCCGGTCTCTCCACCTAACTCTCGTTTATTGTTTTTTTTGTTTATATTTTAATTAAAAACTAGCCCTCATTCACTACAGGGCTAAACTAGTTTGCCGACTCATAGTCATTCACTGCCCTTTTCCTGAAAGGCTTCCACCTGCTGAATCACAGTTCAACAGCAGTACACTTAGTGGAGGTGTCTATATGTTGCTGCTTACATTTTCCCTGCTGCCAGCCCTGAGATATTTGAGTCTGCAACATTTAATAAGTTGCAATGCCGAAAGATACATGGTTTGATCTAAGATTAAGCTAAGAATATTAAAAAATTTTGGTTGACTGCTTCATTGCCTGAGAAAGAAGAGAAATCCAAATCCCTTCTTCTTTGAATGGGTTCTTTAGCCGGAGCCGTCAGAGACAGAGTCAATTAAGACAGCAACCACCACAGCAGACTGTAGAGAAAGAAGTGATGTATGGAACTTCGGGTTCAAAATGCCCAGAACATCTCTCAGGTACATATATTGTTAAACTAACCTTGATTTCACAAGAGGTAACAAAAACCCCTGAACCAATAATCTTGATTTTCCTAACAGCAGGCCTCTCCTCTTGATAGATGGTAATGTCAAGCTGATAAATTAGCTGTTCAGCAAGTATTTTTTATTCCTTCCTCTTAGAAGTAGGGTTTGGAGTGGGAGACAGCAACTATCACAAGCATAAAACAAGAGTTCTTAAAGAAAAGGAAAATCACTGCAATTGTTTTACAGTCTTGACTTAACTTTTACTCTGGTAGCTCATATTTTCTCATGTTGTTTTTTTTTTTAGTCAAATGCTTTTCTCAAATAAGTTTTTTCCTGTGCCATCTCTGTCAGATCAAAAATAACTTCTGATTTAAAAGTTTATCTGTTCTTAGACATGTCACAAAAAATATACTATGTAACAAAATATCTCCAATGGAAAAAAATATATATAAAAGAAAAAAAAAAGTGGCTCTAAATGTCAGGCTTTACATGTTTCTTAGCCCTTATCTGTCTCTAAATCTGTCCCCACCATGCATAGCTTAATGTTGTTCAGTGTTTTGATTCTGAATTCTTTTTTGACGACACTGCCTTTGACGATGCTGCTTTGGCTTTTGCATTTTAATGACGTTACATGGTAAGAAAACAAAATTAGATAGCATCCTAAAGTTCCCCATGCATAAAGGACTCCCATATGGACTTATGGTCTCCGTGCCTCGAAAGTGAGGTAGGCAGGTCATGCACCCAGGGATGATACTGCCCATCAGCAGTCTCAGACCACCAGAGCAGCCTCTTGAGACTTTAGCTTTGTGAAGTCCTGCTCTGGGTCATGTTTTGGAAACTCCTGTAAAGGCAGGAAGATTTTCCTGATGATCTTTTTACATTCCAGGGAGGTTAGGAAAAAAATTAAAATAATTCAATGTGTGTCCCTCTGGTAAAGAATATTTATTAGTAAGAAATGTGTTAAGAACAGTAACATCCTGGAGTTCTGTAGATGACTCTGGGCCCCAAGCAACTGCAAAGCTGGAATAATGTCTTTATTAGTTAAGAAAGACAGTTTCAAGCCATTACAGTTTTCTCACAGCATTTTTCTAGTTCCTATACAAAACCCAAAGGGAAACCATCAGCAGACTAAAAGTGGAACTTAGGGAACTCCTCTGCATTAGAGCGCAGCTGTCGCTAAACTTGGTTTGCTCAGGAGCTGCTTGAACATATCAACAAATCAAGCCAACCACCCATGCCTACAATGATAATAATTTCCTAACACAGTACACTTGCAGTATAACACTTCCCCTTTCATTTTGCTTTTACCATGGCAAGCTGTAGAAATAACTGACCTTTTACATTCTTCTGTTGTTTTTTTTTTCAAACCTGAAGACTGTTGGCCCAGCAGATGAAAACATTCAAACCTCTTGCCATGGAAGTTTTGTTATAAATCCCTTTTCTTGTCCTTTCTGAACAGAATATAGTCTGATTCCTTTGTTCTCTTGTGGGTACTAGTCCATATCATAAATCCCTGCACACATATCATGGGCACCAGCTGCAGCTCCAGTACTTGCTCTCAGCTTCCCTCTCATGTGCACCACGCAATGCTTTTCATACAAGGGAAATGCAAACTGTGTCCTGGATTCTAGATAATGACAAATAACACACTTTTTTTTCCAAGAAAGGTTAACTCTGGGAAGCTGTAGCAAAAAACTTACTGTGTCAGATCACACTTGAAGAAAAAAAAATCAACAAACTTAAGGAACAGATTTGGCAATTCAGTATAAATTATCAGCTATTCAACCTCTTACAGCTATTCCAGCAACCAAGTGCTTAGCCAGTTGGTTTATTCAGACAAAGCTTTTAATGAACAGCGTTAGAAACTGTGTTTTACTATAACATCCCATAATACCTGTTCTTCAACTGCTTTGGAAAGAGGGATTGTAGTGTCTGTGCAATCATTAGATAATTTGAGAACATATAGCAAATTATCAGCTTTGGAGTTATACAGTAGACAGCCTGACTACTCTTTTCCTCTGTTCTTTCTTCATAAACAAGACTACCGTGGATTGAGTAGGTTGCAGGGAATTATTTGGGCAAGGTCGTATTTTGAAAAATACTGTACAGATGGGTGCATATGGAAGACTTTTTAACAAAATAAGAGCTTTTGAAAAGTAGCAGGCACAGTCTCACCTACACCTGCATTAAAGAAATTTAGACTCCAAATAACAATTAAACACTCTATCTTCCTCTGGTGATCTTTACTCTTCAACCCACACTTGTAACATCAGGAGTTCTCAGATTTCAGTGGTTGGAGAGCTGTTCAGAGGAGAGAGGCCTGTTGATAACAGCCAGTTCAATATGAGCCAGTAGTGTGCGCAGGTGGCCAAGAAGGCCAATGTCATCCAAGTCTGCATCAGGAACAGTGTGGCCATCAGGAATAGGGTAGTGATCCTTCCCCTGTACTCAACACTGGCGAGGGTGCACCTGGGGTACTCCTTCGGTTTTGGACCCCTCACTACAAGAAGGACGTCAAGATGCTTAAGCATCTCCAGAGAAGGGCTATGAGACTGATGAGGGGTTTGGCAGACAAAAGTTATGAGGAGCAGCTGAGGGAGCTGGGATTGTTTAGTCTAGAGAAAAAGAGACTGAGGGGAGACCTTATCACCCACTGCAACTACCTAGTAGTTGTAGTGAGGTGGGGGTTGGTCTCTTCTCCCTGGTAGCTAGTGACAGGACAAGGGGCAAAACTGAAGGTGCATCAGGGGAAATTTAGGTTGGATATTAGGAAAAATTTCTTAACTGAAAGGGTTGTTAGATATTGAAACAGGCTTCCCAGGGAGGTGCTTGAGTCACAATCCCTGGAGGTGTTTAAAAGAAGAGTAGATGTACTTGGTGACATGTTCTAGTGTTGGACCTAGTAGGCTGAATAGGCAGTTGGAATTTATGATCTTGGAGGTCTTTTCCAATCAAAACCATTCCATGATTCCATGATTTTCATGAACTAACCAGCCCCATCAGATCACACTATATGATGGGACATATCATTTAGAGAAGAACACCTAATCTGGCAGGTATGTGGGTGTGGAAAACTTGCATTCCCATGAAGCAATGTGGCACAACAGGGTAAACACAATTCAAATAAACCAGATCTATTATGTGAATCAAAATGTTTCAATTTGATTCAAAATTATATGAAACCACCTCTTTGTTTTGATTTTCACCAGGAAAGCCATTAAGCACCACTGAAAATTGGATCCCTGATTAACTGAACCTGTTGATTACTAATAAAACAGAGAAATAAAATCAACACCAACTTTCACTATTACTGCAGTAAAGCCTCAGGGAGTAGGAAGGTATTACATGCTTATTCCTACTGGGTTTTTCTACGCAAACAAAAAATGAACAAGAATGATATATGCATAGTTTAGATGTGCTTCTGCTTTAAATCATGGTGTCCACAGCTTATATCGTGAAGATATTGCTATCAACAGAGAAAATACTAATTCTTAGCATATCCTCAGAAATAGATGCTTTTCTATTTACTTAAGTATCAC
Source organism: Hypotaenidia okinawae (assembly GCA_027925045.1). Classification (NCBI taxonomy): domain Eukaryota; kingdom Metazoa; phylum Chordata; class Aves; order Gruiformes; family Rallidae; genus Hypotaenidia; species Hypotaenidia okinawae. Next base: position 127,188,355 of record BSDF01000001.1, read on the forward strand.
ATGGACTAGTATCTGTTTATATAATTTAAAAGTCCTAACATAAAACATTTCTACTGCATAAAAATGTGCATTCATGCTGTTTCTAACAGCACTAGGTTTTCTGGTTTTATACCACAGCCATTACGCTGTGTGGTCTTCCTATTTCTTTTCCATGTGTTAGTCCCTTCTTTTCCAAAGAAACCCCTGCAACCAAATCTGTGAAAACAAAACCCTCTCACTCACAAAGCTGCAAACGGAGAAACTCGAGTGCTTGTTTGTGATGAATATGCTATACCCTGGGGCCACACACATGCTGGATTCTGCTGCCATGAAAGGCACACGGGCCTTTATGGTATATACCTCTAAATAACTGCATAGTGATAGGCAACACTCAGTGAGCCCAGCTGCCCAAATGCCACTAATGGAAGAAAGAATCCAGATAGTGTTGCATATGTGAAACCTAACTTGAAAGTATGGAAATGGGGGCAGGCTTGAATTCTTGATGCTGTGCTCCACTTTCTGAACCACGAATGGAGCAGAGGACCTGAGTCATAAAGAGAATTCCCATGTGGAAAAAGATGGCTCTGGCTGGAGGCAGGATTCCTGCTGCATACTCCTGGGCCACACATCACCATCTCCTTCCAGGTCCCCACTGTATGAGAGCTTCTGCTCCACAGCAGGGGTTCCCCACTGCTCCCAGCTGCAGAAAACTGCCCTCTCTCACTCTAATTTTGGGATAAGTGAAGACCTGTGTTCTCCATCCCCCTTCACAGAGTAGCTGTTCTTGCACTACCAAGGAAGGAGGGGCAGAGTAGTTCTTGTACTCCTAAATAACCCCTGCTCAAGGTCTGGCCTTACATTGGCTACCACTCTTGGACAGGAAAGTGACCTGGCCCAGCTGACTAGGTCACAATAAGAAGACGCTGACCCTGATGTCCCCATCTGTGTTTGAAATAGGTGCAAATGAAATGGGCATCTTAAAACTGGGATTCTTCTAAACCAACTTGCTTCTCAAGAACAATTAATCATCAATTTATTTTGGTTTCTTGCATGTTTTTTTCAAGATGAGATACTCAAATGCTGTAAACTCTGGACAACAGCAAGGCTTAAATGATTTATCTTCTTGCAGCAGCCATGTGGGCCTTCTTTCTCTAGTCCACCTTCTTCCTCCTTCGGTTGTAATTTCCATAGTTACATTGTATGGCAAAACTCCTGAGAGATTTACTGCTCCTGTATCTGAAGCCAAACACCTGAGGTCAGCAAGCAGATTATCAATCCATGCTACTAACATAATTGTGAATTTCTTGATCAATTTAGACAAACTATTATCCTCCTAATGCACACCCACCGATACTGTAATTTTTGGTTTAATTTTTTAAGTGGTCTGAGAGGCGTGGGAGTTGTGACATTTCTCAAAATCAGAAGAGAGTGAAGAAAAATTTCCCCTTGCTCTGTTCAAGCACCATGAATGCAGAACATTGTCTACAATAGTGTTTGTGTTTTTTAACAGTTTTCTCAGGTCTTAAAGCAAGGACTAAAAGCAGAGTTTGAGTGACAGTAGAAATATAAGGTAGGACAGTTGCTGGTTAAAGGAGCAGAGACAAATATTCATTATGCAGTATTCATGATACAAAATGTGCAAGGAGAGAGGTGGAAGCCTGGTGTCTCCAGCAGTGCGGCTCCCTGCAGGGGAGCGGGGTCCACACTGAGCAGCAGCCCCACTGCTCACCTCTGCCAGCTATCCCAAGCTGCATGATGGCTTTTTCATGTGGACACCTGTTCATGAGGGACAAGGGTAAGTTTGCAAAACCCCTCTTCACTTGTGACTTGGAGCTAGAATTTTTATCAAGGTCTGGGGAAGAAGAAGAAGGTGTGTTAACCTTTGCACTACCTAGTCTATCATTGGATCTAAAGAATTCCATCACAGCTATAGGCTTTGATTGTTATTGATGCAATAATTTGTAAGCAAATGCTTTTACAAAGGACTAAGTAATAAAACAATGATGAATTTTTAGAAAGTGCTAAGTACAGTGTTTACTTTCAGTCATTTGACACCTGAATGACACCTCTTTAAAAATGTGTTATAATTGCAGGCACATAAAAATCAGTATTATTTATAAACCAGTCAAAAATTAATGGCCTTGGGCATTAAGTATTTCATGATTACATATCCAGCCAGTTTTCTAAACATACAGTGTACACTCTTAATTGAATTTAAATCCAAATTTATATTAAATGGAGTGATATGGATTATCGTAAGTGAGAGGGAAAACACTTTAAAATCCACCTTTCACAAAAACTACTTTCTAAATGTTCATTTTGGATCATTAAACATTAAACACAAAAAGCAGGAAAGAGTAAAACAGCAACACACACATAGGATTGGAGCAAAATCCACTCTCCCATACCTGACAGTATTCAATAACAGAATGTCTAATGTCTGGATACAAGAGTCATAGCTCTTAAAAAAAGCCCTAAGGGAAGAGTGAAAGACATCATCTACCTGGACTATTCTTGTCTCTAAACTGAAGGTTTCAGTGTCAGATTCAACAGGTGGACCGCTCAGTAGATAAGGAATTGGCTTACAGAGAGGGACCGTTTGTCAGGAAGCATAGTGATAGGGTGAGGAGTAATGGCTTTAAACCAAAAGAGGCTAGATTTAGGTTAGACATTAGGAAGAAATTCTCCCCTGTGAAGGTGTTGAGGCCCTGGCACAGGTTGCCTAGAGAAGCTGTGGCTGTCCCCTCCCGGGGGGTGTTCAAGGCCAGGTTGGGTGGGGCTTTGGGCAACCTGGTCCATCCCTTCCAATCTGAACCATTCTATGATTTTATGATTCTGTGATTTCTTTCAAGACTGTGATGGGAGGCAGCGTTTCCTTGGTGTCCAGAGCAGAGAATAGCATGACATGGAGTGGCTGGTCCTGTAACTTTTCTATTTCTTCTGATTCAGTTGCTATGATTAATACCTGTCCTGATGAGTGTTAGAGAAGGGCTAACTCAGTGGGAACAATAGTACATTTAAAATGTTCTGCTGAATTGTATTCCCCTATACTATAAAAAGGGATTCCTGTTAAACCTATTTCCATTTTTAATGTTTAGGTCAATACTGTGTGTAAGCAGTAGCTAGGAAGCAGAAAAAGATTGTTGCTGTTGAGATTGGGACATTACCTCTTCAAGGGTGTGTATATGGGAAGCAAGACGATGGTAATGAGAAGATACCCTCTTAGAGATAGGTACTGGCACCTCCCCAGTGACACTGCATTAGCCAAAAAAGCGTGTTCCAGTGAGGTGAAAGAGGAGGATATTGCTTTTTCTCCTCAGAACCAAATTCCACAACACTCCTGTTGCTCCATGTTTCCATTGTTACCCTTTCTCCTCCCAGCCCCTTCTCCCCATCCTGAGAGATCTCCAAATTTGCAATTGCCAGTACCTCCCTGCCTGTAGACAACTCCAAGGCTAGCCCTCCAGCACCCAGATCAGGCAAGAGGCATCCTTAATACTATTAAGATGGAAATAGATCTTACACATCTGTCTTCGCACATGAAGTTCTGAAGGCTAGAATCTGCCAAGCCCCTAACATAGGAAATAATAAAATATTTTTAAACTACTTTGTCTGAGGAGAGATCAGAAAGAAAAAGAGGCCCAACAAAATAAATCAAAAGAGTGCAAAAGAGATGTGGGGAAACTGGCTGACAGCAGCTACTTTTCTTCATCCACGAGAAAGATTCTAGGCTGACGAGTGGCATTATGAACAAGAAGTAGCTAAGGGAAGCAGTTTGCCATCCTGAATAAAATGAATCATTCCTAATATGATTAGCACATGTTACATATTAGAATGAAACTGAAATGTAAGTTTGAAAAGAGCATTTGTTGAAAAGGCAGAAGAAAAAGGTTGACATAACATTTTCTGCATAAATGTAGACTTTGAAGAAAAAAAAAATCTGCTTTTTATGTTCATTTTAGAGATATTTCTATTAAAAAGCTATTAGTTACTAAAATGTCACTTTTCTGAATAAAAACTTATCTTGGTGACATGGGAGATATTGCAAATGAGCTGTTGTTTGTGTAAAGAGCTCCAAACCCTACAGATTCTCATTAAGAAAGAAAAAAAAAATGCAGAGCTACTAGCTCACCCTTTCACTAAGTGGGAACATGAAAAGCTCAAATAGATTATTTAAAATTGCCAAGGCAACTTGTTAGATTGTTTAGACAGCAGCAAAAACATATCTCCCATAAAATTTTTACAGTTTTATTTTGTGAAGTGACCGTAAACGAATGATTCATGGACTGAACACATTGGGTTGAATAAAATTAAGTTTCCTTAGTTCAGGCAGTGGGATCGAAAAGCAGAAGTTTCCAGGAGACAAGGTTTCTGATAAAAAAGATCTGCCATTCTGTTTTCTTGGATTACCACCCCCTCCCGCCCCCCCCCTTTTTTTTTTTTTTCCTGTCTGCTAGTTTCTTTAATTCAAATAGACGAGCACCTTAGAGCTGTTAGCCTGGGATAGCTTTAAGAGGAAGTCTGCCCTGTCACGGCAAGGTGTTGGGATGTCTCCCAGGACTTCCAAATTTTGAATTCAAGTGCTGCAGGAGGAACCTTGGAAACCCTGTTGGACCCTGGCCCATGTATGTTTGGAGAGTTTTAAAACTCTGTTTAGGAAAGCAACTAAGTAGGGGCTGGGGATTCCAAGGTTTACTGCTAGCAATCTATAACAATGACCTTGGAAATTCTTCCACAGATTTTAGCATGAAAACATGGACCTTGGGAGTCTAGCTTATGCTCCTTGAAGCTGTAGCTTCTAGGCTGTCTCCCAGATAGACCATTCCAAGACCAGAGATGCAGCAATATCACCGGCACACAGAAAGCTCGCTTCTGAGATGGCAGCTGTAATCCACAGGAAATTCAGACTTCCAGCTTTACTGTATCAAGTGTGAAACAACCCACATGAATCCTGATATCCAAGACCAGGGCATGATACGCTTGGTGATCTCCACTGACTTGCCATAGTTTACGATGTTTCATTTACCGAAATGCTGTGAAGCCCATTTGTTCTGTGTGATGCTACCATTTACCATAAATTTCTGACCTTGACATTTAGATGCTGTTCCAGTGCTGCAGCATGTCTTCTGTATGACTTCTGGATAGTTACTGACACTTTCTTTTCTAATTTACCTACCAACAGGACTGATAAAAATTTGTCCTCCCATCCTCTATTTTGTTTAAACTACAAGGGCAGCAAGTCAATGAGATTTCACAACTGAGACTCCCCAGCATCAGTGGAAGAGGCCTAGGTACATTACATAGTGACACAATCTGCAGATGTAATAGCTTAGTTCCTGAAAGCATTATAGCTGTAAAAAGATGTATTAGATTGCCCATACTGCTTCTGTACCAGAGTTTAGTCATTCTGAACCACGCTGGTGACATAACTGTAGGATGCTTTGCTTACTGTGGATCTATCATTATTGCTGCTTCTGTACAAACCAGATTAAAATTGCAATGGATCCTCCTTCTGGTGGAGGCCAGTAAATGTCGCTGAGATAAGAAATACTGCTAGCTACATTTGTGATTGTTCATTTCTTCATTCACTATTTCTTCATCTGCTCCTCAAAGCGTTGCTCGTTTTGTCAGGCTATGTAAATAAGTGTGAAGAAAGGGGAAGATTTATTAATGCATTTATATAAAGGGTGTCAGGTTTAATTCAGTATAATCTGCAGGGCAATATTACTTGAAACTTATTAGGGAAAGAAAAAATAAAGCTTGAATGAATAAAACTTGCTATTGAAACCTTAGCAAAAAAGCACCCTTGTTATCACTCTGGTCTAGGCTACACTAATGCAATGAGGAAACAGCTTAACACTCTGCAAGCTACGAGATGACTCATATGCTTCAAACCAGGCATTTACATAACTGTTTATAGGCTGCAGGCGTTGGATCATAAGCTTCATGGGGGAAGAGAATAATTTCTCTCATGCTTATCACACACCTAAAACTTCATTGCTTTTCTAGGCATCTTCATGCTTCTAGTAGGAATATCTCTGTAGTGTCTTTTATAACATCCCAGACATTTTTTTTACTTCCTTTTCTTTTCACTATTGACTTATAGTAGACATAGCTTTCTGGATGCTTTTTTACTAGAAAGAAAAGTGCAAGTAAAATGAAAAAAGTCAAAGTAGCAAAGGTAAAAATCAGGGAAAAGCTTTTGTAACTTAATTCATTGTGTTAGAGAAGGAATAATATGTGGGTGAAAAATGCATGCTGGTAACTACTCTGTTAATCTTGTATTGACACTCCATGCCATTAACATGCAATCAAGGTAAAAACATCTAGCTGCATATGCTACATAAATAGATATGCATTCTTACATGGGTGTCCATGTGCTATTTAATGGTCCAGATACTACTATTTCAACAGATTCCAAGTTTCTTCAATCAATATGTGTATAAATCTTTAAAATACACCCTGAAAGCATAGCTACTCTTGTGAGTAGTATGATAATGACGATGGATTTGGACCCTAACAATATAACCTGATAGATTTTTACTGGTTAGAGATGATACTTGCTAGAAGATGCAGATGTGAAGAAATGGAAACATTCATAACAAAGTTAGAAAAATCACTTTTCCTATCCACCTTTAATTAAAATAATTTTCATTTCCATGCTATATGGGTAGTCTGTAACCCATATATTAATTAGTAGAATCATAGAATTACAGAACAATTAAAGTTTGGAAGGAACCTCACAAGACCTCTAGTCCAACTCCCCTGCAATAGGTAGGGTGGGGAGATCCTTTTTTCCCCCCTGATTTTTCCGTTTCTTCCTATTTCTGTAATCCAGTGGGAAAACTCAGGACTTCAAGTTACATAAACTTTGAGCTGTTTCTTTTCACAAAATGTTTCATTTCACCTCTAATTTTATGATTTGCATTTTGTGTTCCCATACCACCTTCATATAAACCAACTAAGGTATTCTGCAGTGCACTTAAATAACACAACTTTTCTGATATCAATGGCTGGGGTTTTGTTTTCTGCCCAGAAGAACACAATTAATACAATTTTATGATTGCTAACATGATGAAAAAAGAATTGCTGAAGTGCTGCCCAGTCTGACAGCAAAACTCCCATCCTAGTTTGGGATTTCTCCCACTGTCTTCACAGCACCGCAGCATTTTGCACAGTAATATGCCATCTGTTGATGGCTGGCAAAATAACCCTCATCATTACCACTGCCCAGCTCAACAGCTGTAGTAGTGTAATGAAATATAAAACCATTTAAGGCTCTTATTGCTGTGAGATAAATGCATGAGGACAGTCCATGTTACTCCTTCCATGCAAAGGTGTATCATCTTGGAGAGTTTTATTATGGGTGAACAGTAGGCAAATGGATTCTGGGTGTTTATGTGGACTAAAAATTAGGGGGCTTAGTCAATCTTTCATCCATGGGTTACTGAACAATTTTCACTGTTCACAACAATTACTGATGTGTTGCTTGTATTTCTGGCTCATGCTATCAAGTAAAGCAGAGCCCTGTCAAATACTGCCTGCCTTCCCCACCACAAATACATTTGTGATGACCACACAAAAATAGAACGTGGTGAACTGGGAAGAGGAACATGAGAGTAGCTCCTTTGAGACCCAAGATGAAAGGTTAAATATTAGTCAGCTGCGGATTGTGACTAATTGTAAAGAAACAAAACCAAAATCAACTGATACCTTGCAAGAAAGGATTTCATTTCTGATGTTAGGGGATGAACACTTACTGTTAATACAAAAGGTAGTCATGGAAACACGGCGGCTGCAGCAGAGACATTTCAGACCACTGAGTCCATGTCCTTAGTGCAGGATATAGTTTTCATACTTCTAACCTACTTAGTAGATATTAAACTGAAGTTTTACTGGAGCTTTGCCAAAAGACCAGCAAGAAAGTTGCATAATTCTGTGAAAGATTTGGACAGAAGCCAAATCAAATGCTTTCAGATGAAATACTATATAATGAGGTTTTATTCACTGTAATGCTTTAGAATTCTCTGGAATGTATCTCTCTTGTAGGAAGATTGTAATATATTCATTTTGGGGCAATATTGGAGGGAATATTTGCCCTCTTGAAGTAAATACTTATTCTCTTCCCAGCTGGCTGATAAAACAGTTGTGGCAACGGTTCCTTCACCAGCTTTGCCAGTAGTCTCCATGGCCTGTTTGGATTCAAGCTACATCTTCTTGTGGGGGTTTGGGCCAATAATTCAATTTAAATATTAATTCTTTCTTCCTCTTCTTCTGAATTCACAGAGAACATAAGTTTTCTACATGTTAAAGATACTTTAAGAAAATCCTTTGGCTTTTTATGCATAAAAAGGACTGTTCAGAGACTATAACATCATGGGAATTGACCTATTTAGTAACGCTTCCTAACTAATTCTTATTCTCATAAGAAAGGCATCTTAAGTGAATTAAAAGGTTCATGTATATAATTTGCCTGTAACTATTCAAGTATGATGATAAAAATATGATGAAATTTATAAAACTGTTGGTAGAGAGTGGAAATCCTTTACAAACAGGAGAGACCACAGTTGGTAGAAGTAAGAAATATCTACTAGTTGTGTAAAGTAAGATTATAGGCTCATTTGCAAAGAGACACAAAGAAGGTCTGTCCAGATGTTAAGTGGGATACATTAGCTCTCATTCAGAATTGTCCCAGTTCCAGATATTCAGGAGACTGCAAAAATGGAATTTCCAGTAAAAGACCATGGTTGATCCTCCTTCCCCAGATGTACACATTGCTTGTATACAATTCATTTTGCCTTGACCAAGGCAAGGATTTTTCAGTGAATATCTAGTTTCAGAAAACAAAGGAAGAAAGATGCAAAATTATTTGTGAATTCAGATGTGGTTTAGCTGACAATTTAGAGAAAGGTAAAAAATGTCAATAGATTTCTGCCGAGATTTTCAAATAAACTTTGTCAATATTTCTTATTCTAATTTATTTTGAGAAATGACCTACCCTGACAAAGGAAAGGTTCTTCAAATGTTATTTAAAAAAATGGAAAGGAAATACAACTTATCATTTTGTGATGAATGAAAGAGCTGGCTAATCCAAAATTAAATTCTGCTTGGTGTCATTGTTGCACCAAATATATCTGAAAAGATTAGTTAATTTCAACCCTAAAACTTTTATATCAACCCTTAGCAGATACAAATCATAAGGTTTGAGCTGCCCTCATTAATATGAGAACAGAATTCTTTAAGGTATTAAGCTCCATGTCCTTTCATCGTACCCTAGCCTTTCAGGCAAGTGGTACTTGGTAGAGCAAGAGGGAAGTTTCTCTAGATATTTGTGTTCCATCAAGTGGTGAAGATATGGAAACACAACCTTACACTAGATGCCTTCAAGTGTCTTTGACTTGTACAGAAACATGAAAGACATCACTAGGAAACTATGGAAGTTGTTTTTTTGCCAGCCTTTATATCTCCAGATATGACAAAAGTGGTACATAACTTTATCTTGCTCAGAATGCACTTACTGGAAAGACTCCAAACTGACAGACATCGAGAAATTAGCAGAGTAAGGATTGTCTTGCCTAAACTCTCTTCTGCAAGTTCAAATTTCCTTTACAATATGCCAAACAAGTGACTCATTACAGATTACGTGTTTGTATGGTCACTGTCATCCTTCAGGATGAAAAGGAGCATGTGGACATTAAATTACGCAGAGCCTAAGAAATCATGGAGGAGCCTGCACAGATTTTACTTGTCTGCTCAATATTCTAAAAACAACAGACTGAAACAAAGGACTTGGAAAGACCATATGGAAAGAGATTTTCTGTAGATCCTGATTCTGCCTGGGAGACATACCTCCAGAACAACAACAGTATTTTAGCCAAGAGAATTCTATCTGTTGCTATCTATAATACACACACACACACACAAGAACACCAAAACAAAAACCAACCCAAAACCATGAGAAAAATGTTTTTCAGTAGTGTGTCAGAATTGAAATGAACTATGAATCCTTAGACCTGGAACAAAGTGTACCATACAGAACATTTTCTATACAGGGTACAGAGCTTTCAACATCTCAAGTTGAGGTCATTTTGACCTTTGTTTTAGTAGTTCTATTCTAATATAAAGCCAGGAGGATTACTTGTGAATGTCAAAAGAACAGACAAAAGGTGTGAAAATTTCGTGAACTGAGACAATAGTTTGTATTTGGAGTTTGACTTGAATTTCCAATGAAAAAATATTTTCTGCTTTATTCAATGTACCTGCCATTTAGATTTCACATCTAAAAAAGGGAATATTAAGAGGCATGCATGTCTAACGCACACCCAGTGGATCATTGTCTCTGTGTATGAGTCAGATAGAATGAAATTTTAATAAAGTTTTGCTCAGGGATTATTTTTAAAAATAATGTTCACACTACACTGGATTTGCATTACAGAAGCTGGATTGAAGAATTGTCTCGGGCATTTGGAGGTCAGTGATGGGATTTCTGCCCTGTGATTCATCTGAAAAGTCTCTACCACAAAATAAGGTTACAAAGAAGTTTTAATGTAACTGTAGGACCAACCAAGGGCGTATTAAATCTCCCACATAATGACATAAAAAATGTATAATGCACTAAACCAGAAGTGCAGGTGACTTCAGATTTCGAGGTGCTACGAGGATAACTGAGTGATCTGATGGAAGTGGCAAACATCCATCATTAACCAGAGATGCAGGACACAACCTTTCACACTGATCAACCCTAAATACTCCAGAGACAAATTCTTGTTTTATCTGATCAATGTTTTGATTGAGCAGCACAGTAAACATGCTTTTCTTTCTACATCTCAGTCCAATCTCTGCTGCACTCACACAAATTAAATCAATTAGGCAAAACTCACAGTTTATAAAGGAAAGTACATAATTATAGCTAAATTGAACTGCTATCAAACTATATTTATCTAAGGGGAAAAGATAATTTCCATCCACATGTCTCAGTATTGATATAATAAACATTGTAACAATACTACAGAATTATTAAAAAGACATTTCACATTTTTATCTTGCTTGTAACAGTCCTTTTTAGAGATGTTAAACTCATTCATCAAAATGTTGGAGGTAAATGATCAAGAGACTAAAGATGTACACAGATATATGTGTTTACTTAAATTTAAACACCCAGCTACCCCTACTAAATTTTTCAGAATCTTTAGGTTGAACAAAATTTTATTTTGTTGGACAAGTACCTCACAGTATTGAATTTTCCTCATAGAGATTATCTATAATCAAAACTAAACCAGGCTTTTCAATTTCAGTTGTTCTAAACTTCTGGAAAAACCCTCTAATCTGTTTCTGAAACCTTCCAAGAGTGGTCTCAGTCACAGTCATGACCATTACCACTACTTAATTAAGAAAAAATTATCTTTATATATTAAAACAAGAAAAGTCAATCCAATAGAAAATTATACTTGGCAAAAATAATTCTATGCAATTTCCAGCACCATCGAGAGAAAATACTATTTTTAAATCAAACTGAAAAATATTATTCATGGTCAAAACAACGTTTTCCATTGTAGTTTGAATTCATATAGTGAGAATATAGCCATGAAAAAAAAACTAAGCATAATTCACCATATTAGACATACGTATATCTGAATGTAACAAAGTAGCCCATTTCAAAAAAAGTGATCGTTAAATATGTGGTTAAATTTACCATTTTAATCATGTGCAGATTAACTAAAAGTGGTTCACTTCTTCCAAATATGTAGGATTAAGTATGTAATGTAGAGTAGATTACACTGATCTTTCATTAAAGATATTTAAGTAGTGCATGTCAAGAAAATACAAAGAAATGCAAAGTTTTATGTTCTAAGCATTGTCTTGTTTAATACAGATTTTTATAACAACAGGATACTGTCTTTGCTAATGAAGAAATCCCTCTGAATCTATAGTCTAATAATGTTAATTTTTCTTGAATGGTCAATAATTATCAACAAATCATACATCATGTAACACAGAACGACTTTTATTTTAAAGTTCCCAAAGGCAGAAAATTAAAAATACTATGCTCAGCTGTGCTTACATGCTACCCCTTGGTTTCAAATGGAAATTGTAGGTGAAGAGGGAGAGACAGGCTGCACACATGCAAGTTACTCTGAATTTTTTACTTTGCACAGTTCTGGCTTCCAGTGACTAAAGGCTAAATCTTCAGGTTATTAGTATGCCTGTATTTAATGTGTCCTTTATTAAAGTGTGAATCATTTCAAATGACTGTAAAAATGCTATAAAAAGCCATTTATTCCTCCTCTATCTTTCCATCACATCCTGAAAGGCATGAGCCTATTAAAATACTATTCACATATGACACCATTCCTGAAAACAGATATTAGCCTTGAGGGCTACCATCACTAATAACATTCAGAGCAGAAGGCAATATGAAGCCTATAAAAAGGAATTTTAAGGCAAACAGATCTGAAAATTTTCTATTGCTTGGAAGTTATTACCTTTGTTGTTGCTCTGTTAAAAACAAAAGAAAAAGTAAAAAAAAAAAAAAAAAGCAGATGTCTTTATGACCACAATCTGGTTATGATGTTGGTTTTATACTGTTATGACAGGAAGTTTGGATAGATTACCATACTGTGATAGATATTACCACAAGCTTCCTGGGATCATCTGAAGGCCAGGTAGAGTTTCATCAGGCATATACTCACTGGTCCCTGCTATGAGGCCACCGCAGTTTTGACTCCTTGCCTGTTGATTATGAGCTACTTTGTAAGGGATTTTCCCAGAGAAGAAAGAGAACAGGCAGCAACCCAGATAAAGTCAAGAAAAAATATGACTCTCCTCTTTCAGCAGGCTCTAGTAGATAACTACTGCAGTCAGATATTGTACAGGTCACGGAAAGAAATAAAAAAGAAATCTACTAGTATAGAAAGAAATTTTATTCAAAATAAATTCTGCATGGTCAAAACATCATCAGTCTTCATTAAAACCATGTTAAATAAAAAAAACCTCTCAACCCACCACACGTGAACTTAAAAAACATGGACATAGAGCACAGCAAGTCTTTTCCATAGATGTCTATGCAATCACGGTCAACTAAAGAGAGATTCCATAACAATTTGAAATCAATTTTCATTAAAGGAGCTATTGGACATCACTGTCTCATCATTTGTCACTAAATGAGGAGATTTAATATTCTGCCTTAGCAGGTGCTCTGCTCTAATTATTGAACATAAATTTCAAATTCTTTGCTAGTCCTAGACTTCCTTTGAACTATGATTTAGGAAGAATAGTGATATCTAGTACATTGGGATCTGATATTTTTAATTAAAATGCTGTAAACACACTGTTCCTAAAAATGGAAAAAAGACGATTCCACAGAGAGTAGATGTGAGGGACAGTAAAAGGGAAAATAACATTAAAGAAAGCAAAAGCAAGTAGCTTAACACCTTCAAAAATGTGGGTGTTTCAACATTTTTAAAATTGGGTAAGTCTGAAGTGGAAGAATTGGGTGAGAATGCCACTTGTTTTCTGCACCCATCCAAGGGAAAAGAAAGCATAGTGTGTCCTTCGACTGACAGCAATGCTTTGTGTGTGACAGAAGGAAAGCAGTTGTGAACAGATCCAGCTCTTGTTCTTTCTCATGCCATGAATTTAGAATGCACTGAAATCTTGTTATTTTCATCCATGGCACTTGGGATATCTGCCCTTTCCTAACATCTCTAACCTTTGAATATCCAGATCTCATCTGATTTCTACAACAGCTTTCTTTCTAGCAGTCCTGTAAAATGCCATTCTTACCCATTGCCATAAAAACCTGACTACTGAGCTACTGAGACCAGCTTCTTTGAAAGCAGCTTTGACTATCAAAATCCTTCATGTTCCCACCTGCAAGGCCATTCAAACACAATTTTATTCTCTCCTTATTCAATCTTCTTTTTTTTTTCTCTTATGTAAACAGTTTGTCAGTCTTAAATTACTACAAATAATTAAGTCCAGTGCAATTTTTAATAAAGTAAACTTTTCCCTGGAAAAAGAAATAGAATTTTGTTTAAAAATGGAAACAAAATCTGAAAGTATCAAATCAAAAATGATCCTTGAAAAGTTTTGACTGATCTGATTTATCTTGAGGTTTCAGTTCTTAAAAGCTTTTGTGATTTTCAATTTTTTTATTCCAAGTAAAGATCCCTCAAAAAAAAAAACAACCCAAACTTTTGGACATGAACATAGCCTTTAACCATTTATTGCTCCTTGTATAGGTAGTTAATGTCATGTGACTATGTACACTGCCATTTGACAGAAAGAGCTTTTACTATCTCCTTTTCATCCTAATCCTTTCTATTAACCAAATTAGAGGGGCTTACACTAGCAGAACAGAAATGATTGATTTATTACCATGGTTCCAATAGATTCAGAGCAAAAGTATAAAAACCTAATTCATAGCTTTAACTCCCTCCCTCCTGCCTCATGTTGCTGATCTAAGGATTTGTAGTATTAACTAACTTGTATTTCTGGTTAGAAACTATATCAGACAGAGTTTAGTAGTCATAAGAAAAAAAAAAATTAAAGAGGTTCAAGTTTTTAGTAAGGGAAAGACTTCACTAGAGACTTAAAAAAATAAATTAGAAGTATTATTACTTCATTGCCTACTACTGGGCTTTAATCTTCATTAGCAAATGGATGAACAGATACAATTTTTATCTATTCATTTATCTATTCAGAAGAAGTATTTCAGGGCATTTTTATTACCTTTGGAATTTGGGATGTATAAACCAGCTATTTTTATAACTAAAATAATCCTTTTTGCAAAGGTGCACACAGCAAGATGTACGGTGGGCAGAGCTGGCACCATGGAGGCACAGGATCAGAGGGAAGGTTAATGTATTGCACAGCACAGCGACACAAAGGAGGTGGGATACGTAGGGCAGCCCACAGAAAGTCAACCAAAGTAAATCATTCAGCTCCACCTTGGATTATCTGTAACCTGTTGTTCAGCTACTGATAACACAGGAGAAAACAGATACCTGACCTTTGCTAACTAGGGGAGGATTTGAAGATCACCATCAAGTTACTTGCAAAACTCAACTACCATTGACATATTTTTCAGAGAGAAGGTGGTAACTCAGGAGTTAAGCTGACATGTCCCATGAAAAACTGGCAAACTCTGATTCATGTTGCTGAGCGGAAATGTGATTTCTGTCAGACTACAGTGTTGTATGGTTGCAGGTTCATTGTCTTTTCCAGGTTCTAGGTCATGTGGTGCACTTTCAACCTAAATTCCCAGTCCTCCAAACTCACATTGGGATCAACTATGCCGTTTTCGCATGATTATTCTTCAAAGTGGAACAGTATTTTCAAGGTTGTCTGGTGTACTGAAATTTTGACCTATCAGGGAGACTTCAGCATAAACTCCCAGATAGATGGTGTTTAAATCTGCCACACCAAATATTTGATGTCTCAATATTCAGCTTCATGCCAGCATCCTTTTATCCACCATGGCTGCCTAAATGAAAATTCATATTTGGACTACTTAGCTGTATTAGTACTTTCATAGAAATATATAGAATTTTCTTTTTTTTTAAAAAATTAGCTGTATTGGCTCACTATTAAGTTAGTTTTACACAAGTTTATCATATGCCAGATAAAATTTGAATCATTTAGACTAGTAGATTTAAAACTGTGCTGGTTTAGTTATCTTGATTTTTTCTTTCTTTGTACCAAAACTCACTCAAGGAATATTAATATTGTCACTCTCTTGAACATCCACTTGCAGTTAGCATAAGATGCAAGATGTTGCACCCTGAGAAATGAAGAAAACTAGGTTCCCTTTATATTTTACAGCACAAGGTTGAAATTAAACGTGCCATTTTTCACCAAAATATTGTTTCCTATTACTGAAGAGAAGTGATGGGCCTGAGGGCCTCATGCATTACAAATCTCATGTGCTTTAAATTGCTAGTAAATCACTTGCAGTTTTGCCTTTAGTAGTTTCTGCCGAGCTCAGCATTTATTGCTTACAGCTGAATACAGCCATCTAAATCATCCATCACATTTTTATAACCTACTGCAGCTTTCCATTTCATACACCAAGGAACTGGCACATCTTCAGAATGGGAATGGGTGAGCACACTCTATATACACTGAATAGTTCTATACGTGCAGTTGATGCAGTGTTTTTTATAGCACAGGGAAAAATACCGTGGAGTTTCATCCATCAGCAGCTGTGGGTGTGCTCGCACCTGCAGGGACAGGGATAAAGTGCCTGACTCTCCAGCATAGACCCTTCCCAACAGGTTGAAATTCACACCTCTAGCACTTACTGGCACCACAATACTTAGCCGTACATAAACATTTCTGTCCCTCAATGGCCCCACACAAGAAATAAAATAAAACTCCACTCCCCTGCGATAGAGATGCTAATGACCATGAAATATTGAGCAGAAACACTTGGGCCTGGTTTGCATGATGGGCCAAGGTTTTTCTGTGTTCACAGTTCAGATTCCCTCGACAGGATTCAAATGTGAACCGAAGTCTCTCACTAGTTGTAAAATTTCTGGTAGATAGAGATAGCAAAATGTCTGTCGTTAGCATTGGGCTACGAAGATGATTAAGGGCCTGGAGCATCTCCCCTATGAGGAGAGGCTGAGTGAGCTGGGACTGTTCAGCCTGGAGAAGAGAAGACTAAGGGGGGACCTAATCAATGTTTATAAATATCTTAAGTATGGGATGCAGGGGGAATTGGCCAACCCCTTTTCAGTGGCTGGATATAGAGAGTGGTAAAATTCAGTTCTGTGCAAGAGGCAGGCACCTCCTTATTCACTGGTGAGTACTGCACAAATAGTGATTTACTATTAGTGCTCGTAGGTCTAATTTAGCTGCTTCATTTGCTTTTGCAGGGCTTCTTGCCATTTATACCTTTTCTTGGGATCCAGACATATTAACTCAGAATTACCTAGATTACTGGCTCATTCCACAAGGGTCTGTTCTAAATTCCTAAACTGGATTTTTTCCCTCCTCAAATTGCACATTATCCTTTCATAACAGCAGTTGAGTTCAAAACTCTGAAGTCGCAACTTATTACTCAAACTCAGAGGAGAACTTTTCAGAAAATTTTGCTTTGAACTTCATTTTAAAGCTTCATCAGTCACTCTTTAAGAGCTGTCTCTTCATACTGTGTCAAACTGCCCTTTTTTCTTTGAATGCAAAATTAAATGCATAACGTAATGGACTTTCCCACCTTTCTATTTTAAAGTAGCATTTTAGATTATTACAAGCACAGCAGAATCACATCCTTTTTGCTTAGAGTTGGTAAAAAAATCCAACAGGAATCATGAAGACTGTATCCAAATGTTTTCAAACCAAAGTTTCTGTGTTCTTATGTAACAACTGTAAAGTCACTAAGTCACATTCTTAAAGAGAACAAAGGATTTATTTATCTGTAATCTGGTTGATCTGTCCTTTAGATGCTACGTGAAATACTGGAAATGGATAAATAGTTTCACTGCAGATACACTGTAAGTGGAATTTATAATTCTCAATAATAATTAATAATAGCTATTAGTAATTAGTTACTTATCAGTATCAACTAATCATTACTTAGCAAATAATAACTTTCACCTTTGTGTTAATGATTCATTAATTGAACAGTATTAACCAACTAATAGTTTTCAATGTATTATTATAATTATAATTAACTACCTAAAAGCAAGAAATTCTTCATTCACAAAGAGACAGTTTTTAATTTTTCAAAACTTAGATCACTTTTTTTTTTTTCATACTTCAAGGGGAAACCCTGCTCCCCACCACATGTCCTCTGATCATTTGGGTGCACAGTCTGCATCAGTACCAGCCTGTTAAAAATAGGGCATTTTAAAATCCTTAATTTTTCCTGGTGAATTAACTCACTCCAACAGACAGGGAAAAAAAAAAAGGAAAAGAAAGAAAGAAAAGCAAAGAAGAAAACCCCACTGAGTCGGTACTTCAATATTTGAATACAGCTTTTGGCATACTCCAAATAACTGAGTGTCAGTTCAAGAAATTCCAAGGCATCTTCAGTCAGACGACCCTTTACAATTCTATCTTTTTCAGTATTCTGACATTCACCTATAGTTTTCTTAATCCTAAGTATCAAAGAAATACCTACAGTAGGCTAATGCCACCCAGTAATTAGAAACCCTTTTCAATGTGTTGAGCACTATCCAGGCAGAAGTAATCTGATGTTTAACAGACCTTGAAGATTAGTTTGTGGAGAAGTGAAGAATAGAGTATCCTTTTCTTCTAAGTGTACCTATAGTTTTGCATGTATATCCCAGAGTGCAGAGAGTCAGGAAATACTATCTCATTTTCTGCAGGCATGATATATCTTAAATAGGCAGGAGTCATGACAAATATTCAGGTTGTACAATGCCTATGGAAATTCAGGAGCCTACATCAAAAAGATTCACTAAGGAAAATGATATTAAATTTTTTTTAAGGAAGAATAATATTGATAATTCTTTCTATTATTTCAGTTCAAGCTGCTTCTATTCCCGAAATTCATTAAAACCAGGACACAAAGAAAAGCAAATTAATGTAATAAAACTGACAACTCTGTGATTTCAGATGCCAACACGTATTACTCAAGGCTAGACTGAGTCCATAAATGCATGTGAGTAACATTTTAGCATGACTAACACAATTTATTACTACTTCAAAAACCAACACAGAAATGCAGACTGGTGTATGATGGCCCATTGATTTAGGAAAAAAAGCCCACAAAACTGAACACACAAGAAATAAATTTGCCAAGAACAAATTCTAAACTTAAATTTGTTTTCTACAAATAAAAGGAAGTTTAAAACAATCCTGAGCCAAATGTACCTGCTTATGTGGTAGATGGTTAATGACAAATAATGAGAAGTAGATCTCCAGTCTCCACTTAACTGACTTCCAGTTGTAGTTTGTGACTTATTTTTTCCCTCAAGTAATGGAAATGCTATAGCCATGCTGGATCTGTTCCAAACTATGTTTATTCACCTGCTCTTTACACCATAGTAGTTTTTCTGGATACACCTTCATTCATATATCGAAAGAAAAATAGAAGGAATAAACAAGCCTGGTCCACAGCTGGTATAAATCAGTGCAGCTTTTCTGTCTTCAGTGGAATGACACCAATTTATAGCAGCTGAGGATCTGGCTCTCAGAGCCAAATTATGAGCCAGATGAGCACAATGGGATGCAAAAAGAAGGCGTAATGTGGCCATAAATTTGCTCAAAGGCTCTTCACATTTCAATGATAGTCTCTTTGTAGAATTAAATTAGCATTGCTGTTTCTACTCATAAAATATATGCTCTTCCTGAATAATTTTTTCTTCTTTTACACTATCCAGAGGCCAAATCTTACAGCTGCTACTGAGGCTAAATTCTACTGATTTCACAAGATGTTTCCAGTATGTAGGCTGGAATATTTGTACATCTATATTAAACAATATGAATTTGTAAAGCAGTCTGGAAAGATTCTTTGGAGTACAGAATCTAAAATTTGTCAGATGTGTCAACCACTCACAGATTCAACCCACAGTGCTGCCTTATTGCTGTTTTTTATTTTTGCAATTTATAAATTACATTTTATGTCATGTTAGATTGTATGTGCTTTTTTCCTGATGTTGTATTGAAAAAGGTTATTTGTATGTGAGAAACATGTGTTACAAATCAATAGATTACATAAAAAAAGAGTCAGAACCAAGTATCTTATTTACTGTGTGGCAATATTGTAAATATTGAGAGAAAAATACAGGAATAGTATTCCTGATCTTGTTTGCTGTGTAGCAAGTGAGAAAGTCATTAAAACCAAGAAGTTTCTGTTAGTATGCCATTTTCAAACACCGTAATGTCCAAAATTAAGACAAAACCCAGCAACACATCACTTTTTTTTCCTCCATATATTTTATGCCTATTTAATCTTCACAGCTAGTTGGACACTTTTGACTGAGTTGAGAGACTAGTAGGAACAATAATTGTAGACAAATTACAGTCCATTTCCTGTTCTTCCTGGGATGAAAAGTCATGGCAACTGCAAAGGTCAGATTGTTATCCTCCATCCATGCCACTGTTAGCTGCTTTATTTAGGTGCTACATCAACACTCTTTCTCCTGACTATCAGAGAGTGATATCTGCATCCCACAAGTAGCTGACTTTCTCTAGGTTCTTCTGTCTATGAACCCAAATGTTTTGCAAAAACATACTGCAAGAAGGAAAGCAAGCTACCATTCCTTGTGCCACCATAATACCCCATTTACGGTACATTATATGCTTGCCCTTTTTCCAATGGCATCTTTAATCTTTTAACTTTGCCTGTCCAACTTTCTCTTTCAGTTCATCTTTTCACACAGCTGATAATGCAACATGTGCCTGGTCTCCTCCCTCTCCTTTCAAATTCCACCTCAGCAAGCCGCCTTAGAGATCATCCACAAATTCCAGTCAGATGTTTTAATGGTATTACTAAGGAACTGACATGAATGATAAAAATACTAACTAACATAGTCTTCTGGATATGAACCTAAGACCATTAGAAAAAAAGGATTTATCAGTATTTTTGTGTCTAACGCATAAGTCCAGTCACCACCCATCTACTTTTTCTGTAAATTTTTAGGGCAAAAACTACATCTTCTTTATGTTCTACAGAATGTGGAGCTGTTTGTGAGTGCTTCCCAAGCACAATAAATGACAAACAGTAATCAGACTCCTAAGCAGTCTAAAACTTAAGGAAGTTCCAAAGGAAAATACAACAGCTGGAAGATAGGACTTCACCACAGACCACTAAACTATTGAAGAGAGAATAGATCATAGGGTGTAATATTTGGGAATGTGTTATTTAACATAAAATTTTTTAATATGTTGGAAATATCTTACCCAACATAAAAAAATTCAGAAAGTCAATTTTATGACTAAAAGTAAAAATTATGAAAAATCAACTGGAAACAAACCCAAATATTAAACCATGTTAGAATTAACACTGTTCTAAAGTAAACATTACAAAATTAATTATGCAACAATCCTTTATCAACTTCTAATGAGTTTTAAGATGAACTGTACAAGATTTTCTGTTCCATGATATCTGAGCAACAAGACCTTTTCAGAAACATTTTGATCAAAGATTATAAACTTCCCTTAAAAAACATACTGATTTAAGGAGCAAAGCTGCCTTTTGCTCTTGTGGTATGTAATGTTGTATAATATCTGATTTTTATTTTTCAAATCCAGTCTTATAATTCTGCAAATACAGAAAATCTTACAAATTTTGAATGTGAACTTACGCTAAAACAGCATTCAAAGAGAAGCACTGTTTTTGTTTGGTGTTATTGACTTTGTTAGTGGCCAGGCAGCTCAAAATGAACTGTAGCAAGTTTTGGATGGTTTTATCTCATCCAATAAATTTTGATCTGCTTCTTTAGCCATATATCAGATATGGTATTTTTGTTTTCCTCTCTTCTCTGACAATGGCCGTAACTTACATGAGCAGAGCCACTTCAGCAAAAAAATTAGTTATGTATATGTGTTCTTACTCTGGCTTTCATTCTTCATTTCTGTGGCCATTTTAAGTCTGTACAAAATGATAATAATGAATATGATTCATTTGGGCAGTATTTTATTCTCACACTGTTCAGTGAGACGTCTTTAAACAACAAAGATTTGAGCACGTTCTTTCCTCTCACCCCCCTTATACAACTAGCATGCTAACCTAAGGATTTGTCCTCTTCAACAAAGACAAAGACAATCCTTTTTCAACAATCTGTAAGAATAGAGGCTAAATTTTAGTTTCCATTTCTTTTTATTTTCAGTGATACCTGTTAGGGTCAGAAAATCCAAATGAAAAAGCCTTTACTCCAGTTTCCCACTCTTAAAACTTTAATCCTATGCCAGATTCTGAGCAATTTTTTTCTACTTTCACTCCCTACATACCTGAAAATAATCACAGGAGAACTTAGGTAGTTCCTCTTCATCAGGCAGAAAAAGAATGATCTTTTTTCCTTTCATCATAACTTGAACTCCTTAAACTAAAGTTTGCTGAAAGAATGTCCTCCAATCCAATTTGATTCTTAATCTGATATTACTAATTAACTAAATCCAATAAATAGTTTAAAAAGACTAAAAGTGGAAATTAAATTATTTACCAAAGCGTAAGTCTGGTGAAGATTTGTCTTTTCTATGTCACTGGGGATTAACAAAGCTGTAAATAACATATGGTTAAAAGAAGATTTAAATGAGCAGAGTAATTAATTAGGATTCTCTAGTAGTATTCACCTATTATGTCAGTTTTCTATGGTTCTGGATTTTGATCATATATGAATTTTAAAACAGGAATTTCTCTGACTTTGCCAAATTACTTCCAATTGCAATGTTACAAATGATGTAACATCCAGATTGTGAGTGAAGGTCTCCATTTTGATTTCCAAATTATTAATGTTTTATTATGAAAGCAGTGGGGCCCTGGCACAGGTTGCCTAGAGATGTAGCTGTCCCCTCCCTGACAGTGTTCAAGGCCAGGCTGGATGGGGCTTTGTGCAACCTGGTCTAGTGGACGATGTCCCTGACCCTGGCAGGAACTAGATGGGCTTTTAAGGTCCCTTTCAACCCAAATCATTCTATGTTTCTATAATTCTAAAGATGAAATATCACTACATTGTTGTGACTATCTTTTACTGCACTGTTGTAGTAAAAGATAGCTATATCCAAGGATCTCATAGCTGACTATAAAAATTAAAGTGATGATTTTTCCAGGAATATGTAACAGAAATGTTGAAATAAAAATCTTCATTAGAAACTTGTCTTTTCTAATGAATCAGGTGATAAAGGTTCTTGAAAATTCTTTTTAATGGGAAAGCATATATGCAAAAGCATTGACAAAGTCAGAAACCATCATTACCTGACTTTTGTTGAAGAATTCAAGTATGGACTACTATACAATACTATCATCAGCCAGACTTTAGAAAGAAATAAATGAAAGGAAAAAATTGAAAGTTTTTGAGATACAGTTTCTACTTAATCATTTTTATCTGCTCATTATCATCTTGGTATGTCATCCTTTGACCTGAAGTCCATGTTTTGCATATATTCTTCAAGTTTTCCCAAGAAGCCAGTACTTGAAAATTTCTGAAACCACCTTCTGAAGCTCGCCTGAGTGCTTTGATCAAGGCTCAGAAAAAGAGGAAGGATGTCAGAGCCCTTCCCTAGTACCATTGTAATTGGGGCACCATGATAAGTCCCCAGGTCCACAAAAAAAAATGATCCTGTGAAATCTGCAGAGAATTGATGCCCCCCTTCTGTGGCTCTAAAAACTGGACATGTATGTTTGGAAAAACAGTTTATGTGTCCCTAGAATCATAGAATGTGTTAGGTTGGAAGGGACATTTAAAGGTCACCTAGTCCAACCCCCTGCAGTAAGTAGGGACAGCTTTAACTAGATCAGGTTGCTCAGACACCCATCAAGCCTGACCTTGAATATCTCCAGGGATGGGGCCTCCACTACATCTCCGGGCAACTTGTTCCAATGATCTACCACCCTCATATTGAAGGACTTTTTCTTAATATCCAACCTAAATCTTCCCTTTTCTCGTTTAACACCATTACCCCTCATCCTATTGCTAGATGTCCTTGTGAACAGTTCTTCCCCAGCTTTCTTACTGGCACTTTTCAGGTATTGGAAGGCAGCTATAAGGTCCCCCCAGAGGTTGTCCAAGCTGAACAAGCCCAACTCTCTTGGCCTGTCTTTATAGGAGAGGTGCTCCAAACACAGGTCCATATCCTTGTATTAACGTTTCCAAAGCTGGATGCCGTATTCCAGGTGAGGTCTCACCAGAGCAGAGTAGAGAGGTAGAATGATCTCTCAATCTGCTGGCCACACTTCTTTTGACACAGCCCAGGATGTGGTTGGCCTTCTGGGCTGCAGATGCACACTGGTGACTCATATCCAGTTTCTCATCGACAAGTACTACCAAATCCTTTTCCTCAGGGCTGCTTTCAAGCACAGCATCTTCTAACCTGTATGGATAGCAGGGAATGTCCTGACCCAGGTGTAGGACCCTGCATTTGGCTTTGTTGAACCTCATGAGATTCACCTGGGCCCAATTCTCCATCCTGTCCAGGTCCCTCTGGATGGTATCCCGTTCCACTGGCACATTAACTTCACCACTCAGCTTGGTGTCATCAACAAGCTTGCTGAGGTTACACTCGATCTCACTGTCAATATCATTAATAAAGATACTAAACAGCACCAGTCCCAGCACAGGCCCTTGATGAACTCCACTTGTCACCATCTTCCATCTGGACTTGGAGCCGTTGAGTACCTTGATATGTGACCATCTAGCCAATTCCTTATCCACTGAACAGTTCACCCATCAAATCCATATCTCTCCATCTTAGAGAGAATTATGGTGTGGGGGACTGTGTCAAAGCCCTTGCAGAATTCCAGACAGATGACATCCATAGTTCTTCCCTTGTCTACTGATGCAGTTACTCCCTTTCAGAAAGCCACTGGATTGTTCGGGCAGGCCTTGTCCCTATTAAAGCCATGCTGGCTGTCTCTAATCACCTTTCTGTCCTTCATGCACCTCAGCACAGCTTCTAGGAGGATCTGTTCCATGATCTTCCCAGGCACAGGGGTGAGGCTGACAAACCTGCTTGTTTCTAGGTTGTTTTAATAAGTCAAGGATGACCTTAATATTGCCAGGTTTGGTTAATTTTCTGCTGTTTGAGTGGTATTATTCCATAATGTATCAAAATAATTATATTCCTAATGTAATTAATTTCTTCACACCGATTTTTTTTTGGTAAAGGGAGGTTTCTTTGAACAAGATGACCCTTGCTCCTGTGGGATTCATCATTCTGTATTGTGTGATATGTGAAATGAGAAGACCACAGGTCATATTTATTCTTTAGTACATGCTGTTAACACATATTGAGGTGTTCTGTTAGATGGCATCTGAAATTCCTGTGGCTCTAGTAACATAATATTAGCATATATAAAGGAGTAACTAAAGAATATTGGCAAATATTTTGCCTTTTAAACAGTTTCCAACTTCCATAAATGGCGTAATGAAACACTGAATTTGCACAGTGACATTTGAGATCTTTTCAAGAACATTTCAAATAATAATTTCATGGAAATATTAATTAGGCAAAGTTGGCTAAACTGCAAGTTTGATGAGCCTACTAGATTAATAACTGCTTGAAGGGATTTTCTTTATTTTTTATTTTGCATTCTTATGGTCTTGGAGTTTTTGTATCTAGTTCCACTAAACCATGTTACTGCCAAAGTCAGTGAAATGTGTCCTGTGTTTAAGGCCAGGTATATGCCTAAGTGCTATGCTTCATCAAAGCACTTTGTAATGCTGCAGTCACACATCCCTGTACTTTCTCTGCTTCTTTTGTGCCTTTTAATCCCTCTTTTAACTTATAGATCTGTAACGTATTCTGAGCTCTGCAATTGGAGAGAGACAGCTCAGTGTCCAAGCTCCCTGTATCTACTCATTGTCTTATATTACACTCTAAGCCTACCTGGGGAACACTAATATCTCTGAAACATAGTTGCCTACTGTCTAGTACAAGTGCTCCAGGGCACTAACACAACACAAAGAAATAGGTAAAAAAATAAATGACAAATACCATATTTCAAGATTGTTCAGACATTTTTATATGTCTTTGAAATCTTGTAGACAATTGGGATCAATGATCTCCTGCTAAATTTTTGATTTAGAAACTTGGAGAAATATTTATTTGCACTTAATTATTTACATATATAATTTGTTCTTCTTGGTTTTGACTCTTGTTGCTTATGTCATACTGTCTTTGCTTTTCAGACAGCTCACCAGGATGTGAACACTTCTTCTCTAACTCCATGCGTCAGTATGATTATTTCCAGTCACTGAAAGCCACATCAACTGTGTCATCTTGAACTCACCAGATCTTTAGGATGCCTGTGATGAAAATCTGTCTCAGAACAGCTGGATTTTATCCATAGGCCAACAATTTCAAACAGGTTTCAGATAAACTCTATGCTTTTTCATCTTTGTATTATATGACACTTTCCTGCATGAAAACCTTGTGACTCTTCCTTATAAGCTATTTCATAACTACTTGGGCTAATTTACGTACGAATGATGTTCTAGCACTCTTTTTTAACTATAAAAGTGGCCTAATGAAAAGATATATGAAAAAAATATTTTCTTAGATTGATTGAACTTTTAGGATGTAATTCAAGGTAAAGGATAAACTTCAGACGTTTAGGAAGAGCTTTCAAATCACTTTGGTTTCTTTCATTATGCTGTTAATATTTTTAGTTTCAGGAACCTGAACATTTGTAATCATGCTATTCTTGATATGGGACTGGTGGACCAACTTCTTTCTGTAATAAGGCAGCATGTTTTTAGGGATGTATAGACTGTTAATTCAGATTTTTCTTTGGTAAATACTTATTACTCTTCCATATAAAGCTACTGATGGATCCTCAAGTGATGCAAGCTGTGTGATCTTTCCAGGTGGTTCACAAGGTAAACGTATGACAAGATTGAGCAATTGGAAATTTGTTCTTCCAATGTATTCTCATTGATAATACCTCCTAAAGCAAGGGTAGAAAAAATTTATGTGAATAAGGTAGACAGTGCTGATGTTCAGTGAATAATTCCCAAGAGTTTATAGCTTTTATCATGCTGGTTTGTGTCATTGCTAATTCAGATAATCTAGTAAGAGATATTGCTTCTCACTCCAAACCTTGCTTAGTGCATGATGTGGTGCAGTTGACACCACAGAAGGAAAGGAAGCCATCCAGAGGGATCTTGACAGGCTTGAAAGGAGGGCCCAGGTGAACCTAATGAGGTTCAACACTGTGAAGTGTAAGGTGTTGCACTTGGACCAGAGGAATCCCAGACATAGATACAGACTGGGAGAAGAGCTCCTGGAGAGTAGCCCTGCTGAGAAGGACCTGGGTGTCATGGTTGATGAGAAACTTAACATGAGCCAGCAGTGTGCTCTTGCAGCTCAGAAGGCCAATGGTATCCTGGGCTCCATCAGAAGATGGATGGCCAGCAAGGACAGGGAGGTGATTGTCCCTCTCTACTCTGCCCTCCTGGAGGCCCCATCTGGAGTACTGTGATCAAATCTGTGGCCCACAATACAAGAAAGATGTAGAACTGTTGGAGAAGGTTGAGAGGAGGGCCACAGAAATTATTAGAGGGCTGGAGAACCTCCCCAGTGAAGAGAGGCTGAGAGAGCTGGGCTTGTTCAGCCTAGAGAAGAGAAGGCTGCAGGGGGACCTCATTGCAGCCTTCCAGTCCCTGAAGGGAGCAGACAAACAGGAGGGGAACCAACTTTTTAAAAGGGTAGACAATGGCAAGACAAGGGGGAATGGACTAAAGCTAAAGGAAGGAAGGTTTAGATTCAATATTAGGGGGAAGTTTTTTACAAAGACAGTGGTAAGGTGCTGGAATGGGCTGCCCAGAGAGGTGGTAGATGCCCCATCCCTGAAGGTGTTCAAGGCCAGGTTAGATGTGGCCCTGGGCAACCTTGTCTAGATCATGCCTGGAGGTCGGTGGCCCTGCCTGTGGCAGGGGGTTTGGAACTCTATGATCCTTGGGGTCCCTTCCAACTCAGACCATTCTATGATTCTATGATTTCATGATTCTATGATGATCAGGTCACTGTCAACACTGCCATGTGGGTCCTGTATTCTGAGGGATTCAGCATGTTTAGCCATGAAAATCAAAAATGCTACTTTGGTGCTGGAGTGGTGGGCTTGTGAAGAAATAATGGCACTCCCACATGGGAAGACCCACTTCTGCCGGTCTTTTCTTAGACAGCTGAGGAGCTGATACCCCACTTGCAGTAGGTATGTAGAGCTACAGACTGCTGTAAGTAATAAACACACCCATGCCCTGGAACAAATTAATCCAAATAATTGTGGAGCTTTTTACAAGCTAAAAATCTGTAATTCTCAGCATGGCTACTTCTGCTGCCTGTCCTGGGAGGTAGTGTGACAGCGTGCTTGTTCACCTTCCATATTGGCTGTGAAACATCTCTCTTTTGCTTTTTAACTATCATCAAAAGCTTCATCTTGTCTTGATCTTTTAAGGCAATTATAGAAACAAACAAAAAATCCCCAACTCTGAGATAGTCATTACAGATACAGTTTTATGCACTTTTTGCAAAGGGGGGTGACACACAGGTTGGTATTTTCCCACAACAATTTCATAACTGCTATTTCTTTGTAAGATGTCTTTACCTTGCTCCATAAAATTTCTATAGTTCTGTTAGTAGAGATTTTAAATTCAGGTCTTTCTGTGGATGACTGATAACTAGAATGCGTATTCAGAACAGAAGGATTATGGAGAAAAATACTGAAATGTGTAAATGGTCTGAAGGGATTGACATACAAAAATAGATTAACATTTTAATATGTCTGGCGTAGCTAAACAAAAACTAAGAAGGGATTGATAGACATGCAGGGAGTAAACACAATAACTTGAGGCAACTCAAGGAAATTAATCAGAAGAAAAATTAGTCAGAAAGAAATTAGGAAAAGTAGAATCAATTAATTTCCTAGAACAAAAGGGGAATTCCCAACACTTACACTATAAGTCTTACACTGTAAGTCTTAAATCCAATATAGAAGAAAAACATAATAGGATGTTCTCCTGGGAGAATTCCTGTATTGCAAAAAGATACTGCTTTCTGACCTACTAGGTCCTTTATATAACTAATTTGTCTGTACATGTAATTAACTTTTGGAAGAATGCCAGAGAAAATACTGCAGCAAATCCTGTAGAATATCATCTCCTTTCATATAGGCAAAGGTGATAGATATTAACTATGACATACTATGGAAAACTTGTACTGATTTTGTGATTTTTAAGAAAATTATGGAAGACTGTAAGCCAGGCTGGAAAATTCATGAATATTCAAATGAAATTATCTTTTTTTCTTATCCTCCCTACTTTGCCACCTGTACATTGTAATGTCTGCTGCTCAAGAGGTTACCCAGAAACAAGCTTTGGGAATATATCATCCCTTGAGAAGTGTAATTAATTACTATTGTTTCCCCCAAAGGATTTCACTTTCAGATAATTTATTTTCTAGAGTCACTGATGAGCTGGCTGGGAAAATGAAACACTTGAGTTTAATTACCAGTTAAAATTACAGCTTTCTAAGCAGGTACTTCATCTCATACCCTTTTTATAATTGTGTCTTCTTATGATATAATATGCAGTTATATCTGCCGCCTTTCATACTGCTAACAATGTCTTACTACCGCCTTCAAGGCAAAATGAATATAAGGTGATTGTAAGATGACTTAAGTGTTGCTTTAGAGTGCACTAAGTATAGCAGAGTTTAATCTCTCACAGATGCTTGCATACTTCCCTAAGACCGGTGAAGAAATGAAGAAAGGAAATGGACAAATAAGTTACCTGAAATGACATATTGACGTTAAAACTGTAAGGTCTTTCCAAATTTTAGTTTATAAAACCTAATGTAAATGAGAAAATGGATATAAACTTCATTATTAATTTCACTGATATACTTCATTGACCACTGGATGTAGGTAGTACTTGAAGATAGATCCCCAGTGGAGAGACCATACCCTCAGGACCCAAGTTCTGCATTGTGAGCATCTTCAAGGTAGAGTCATTTATAATGAAATATGTGCCAACAGTGCTAGTTGCAAGAACTCTAAAAATGTCAAGAAGTAATATTTTATTCACCCCTGGTTTTATAAGCTCAAAATTTGTTTCTAGAAAAGGATAGTTTTCTTATTCATGTCTGTAAATACTTGATCAGTCTTATTCTAGATTGATCAAGTATTTACAGACATGATACTTTTTATATTGCTTATGCGGGATGACTAATGGAGTTGATTAATTAGCTGAACTAACAGTCCTGCGGCCTTTTGACTTCCATATTTTTATGTTGCCAGTCTCACATTCTCTAGTACGGTGTTTGCAGGATTATTCTTCCTCCTAGGAGATGGGAGAGAGTAATTTGGAGAGGAACAGGTGAAACTGAAAATCAAATTTAGGAATGGACGAAATCAGAAGCTCAAAATGTTACAGTGGGTCTACTCCAAGTAGGAAAATGTTTATTGTTATGACCTATACATTATAAATCATCATTAATTCCAGAGTGTATCTATACATGCTTCAGAATCTTAACCAGCAATTTTATTTTATTTTACATTTGTAGTAATGAATTAGAATTACTAGAGTTAAATGAGCTGCTAATGGGATTGGGTTATAATAAAGCTAATAACTGCATATCTTTAAAGATGATAAAGACTTTCTTTTTTCAGGCATGCATAAAATTTATTCTTATTAATTGCAGATGTGAATTAATGAGACAAATACTATTTGAAACCATGTTGTGTTTCCATTTGTGTTATGTGTTGCCTAGGGAGAGGAACACAGAAAAGAAAGGTATCAGACTATACAAGTATAGGGTCAGTTCTTAGGATTTTGAAAAAATGTTTGATAACATGCAGTTTACTGAGCTCTAACACAGGGGCACATAAATTAGACTCAAAGATGTCCAATACTATTATTGTTCATCTAACTGGTTTCAAACAACACTCATTTCAAATTATTGTAATGCTTCCACAAATAAGAAAGTAAGACAAATCTGGGATGTTCAGGTGTTTGCTTATGTATCATTGGTGACATATCACTTCTGTTTCCAACAAGAAAATTACATATGTTTTGATTCTTCTAGAATTCTCTGTCTCCTCTACTGAAAAATCCCACACAATTCCACTGAAGGCACAAATGTCTCTCCAACGTACTGCCTATAAAATGCTGCCCATTTCTTACTGTCCACATCTTCTGGCTAATGCAAAGTTGTCAAAGCCCTGTATCAGTAACCTCTTGAGTTGTTTGTTTTTAATTTTTTTTTCTTAGTTTTGGGATAATAGAAAAAAACAACTCCCCAAAAAAAGACACAAAGGTCTGAAATCAGCTACATAAATGACCTGAGGGAAAAAGTAACAGACACATGCATCCCCTTCCCCCTCTCTTCTTGTTTATGGGATGTTTATACCTTTTATTTTCCTGATGGTGAAAAGTTAGCAGGTTGGGTTTGGTTTGGTTTGGTTTTTATTGTTGGGCTTTTAAAAATTTCCATTTGTTTGTTGTTGGGGTAGGATTTTTTGTGCCTGATGATAGACAAAATATTTCCTAAAGTTATTCACATATAACCCTTTTGTTTCTTATATTCTTTTATTTGGTTGCTAGATTGGAGGCAGGCTACAGGTGAGCAAATGTTTAGAATAGAGAATTTCTCATGATGAATAATGGATTTACTGAGTAGTTTTGTTTGTCATCCCCTCCTGCCTACCTGGTCTCCCCTTTGGTCTTTATTATGTGCTTTTGAATTTCTGAAGTTTTTATTTGACTTGAATACTAATGTTTTTGAAGGCAAAAGTAACTTTTTCATTAGCATTTATATTGTTTTACTTTCAGAAGACAGGGGAGGTAACATTATCCTAGCCATCAGGAAGGCATCTTAAAAAATACAAGGATCCAAATTAAGACAACAAGAAGCAGCACATTACATGTGAATGAATGAAATTAAATAGAATCCTCTGAAACATAAGGTCAGAGCCTACAATCTATCCTATAAAATATTTTGCAGAAAGAATGGTTTATGTGTGTATTATTCTAGTTCTTTACAGAATCCAGCTAGATCAACGAGGATTTTAGGAGTGAAAGCACTCAAGAGAAAACTCAGCTTATGATTTCAATCAGGAGTAATTTGTGAGCAGAACAGAAGAAATGTCTAAGGTCACCAAATTTAATTCTCTCAACTTGTCAGCAAATAAAGCCAATAGCCAAAATGCAGCACTGTTTCCTTAGTATGTGCAGCACCTATAACTTCAGGTTTAGATTAAAAGCTTCACTAAATAACAGGGACTCGAGAATTCATAGTAACTTTTAACTGAGAGACAGAAAAGAAAAACTGGAAAAATCCCTGCTGTTTCCAATTGTAATAAAAAAATGTGTTTTTTTAATAGATCATTACTGACCCTTGCAAAATGGAATATCATTCCTTCAGAAAGCAAGATTTCTTGAGCCCTTTAGAAAGTTTAATTTCCAAAGCAGCTTCTCCCCTTTTCCTACTTCCATTATACCTGCAGTGAGTGAGTAGTAATTATTATTTAGAAAAACTAGAAAACAATTCCAGTCATTGTAGGCTCAGTAAGCTGGGGAATCCTGTCAACCATTTTTATATGAAAATTCAACAATGTCACCTGTTAGACCAAGCTAGAATAGCTAGCTAGTTCACATTAACCAAATGAGAATAACTAATTGTGAGGACTTTGATCTGCCTCAGGCATTTTCCAGTGTTTGCTCAAAAGTCTGTATCTGTGGGGCTGTGGGTTTTTTTTAGTCATAAAATGTGCCAGACAGGAAAGCAGGTGTTTATATTTAAAGAAAAAAATATTTTCTCATCATAACAATGGAAAACAGGTAACATCAATTTTATAATTATTCGCTTTACGGTGGTAGCTAGGCAGGATGACTGCCCCATTTCTGTTGCCAGTGCATAAGCACAGGGACAGACATATTCCCTACCCTATAACACCAAAAGTCACAAGATATCAAGTGGCAATCAGATCCAGCAGCTTCCCATTTTGAAATCACAGAAGATTTCAAATCCTTGGTAAGGGACAATTTAGCAAAGCTTAGTACTAACATAGCTTTCCTTTGCCTTCTGTTTTCTGAAAGGCAAACTCTCATCTGCTGCAAAGTGTTTCCGACCTAACTCAGTTCCAGCATGGCTCACAGAGGGATGGTTTTTCCTTATCCCAGTCTACCTCATTTGAATGTGCTTTTGGCACAGTAATATAACATTGTAATTAATTATTAATTGAGGTGGAGTGAGTCAGTGACTTTTCTGTATTATTTTTTCAGCTCAGATCTTGCCCTGCAGAGGCAGCTAGTGAGCCATCAAAGGCAGCAAGATGTTACGAGACCTGTTACGCCCCATAACTTTGATATGCATCTCTACCCAACACCTTATTCAGGCAATAAATATTTTAGAAGGGAACGAGACAGATAAGTGAATAAGTGAATTACTTTATAGATTCTTACTTATGAAATCTTACTCCCAGATTCTGTTAAAATTTTACTTATTAAAGAAATGGAAATTTGCTTTCATAAAATGACCATCAGCCTCTACCTGCTGCAAACCAGTGCTACGAACAGCACAGGCACCGTTTCCTTTTGAAGGGAGAGTACCTCCCCTGTGTCAGAGATAGAAAACCCTGACAAGATTGTTTCAGTTTCATCACACTGTTTGTGTGAGCAGATAAGCCTATGATTTAAGAATTAAAAACAATATTAAAAAAATATTTATGGCTCATTCACACTGAATTTTAATTCATTTATAGAAAGTCAGAAATCCTGTTTATGCTTCAAACAAAGCTGCTTTACCCCTTTGATATAATCGGTCTCTTTCAACTTGTTCCCTGATAAACATACGGTTGTGTTGAAGCCACCTTAAATGAAATACTCTTTCTTCTTTCTCTCCCTTGGAAGATTTTGTTTTTTTGCAAAATCTTTATCATTTCATTACTCTTTTTGATCTGTCATGGAAATGGAATAAATTTCCATTTCTCAAAATATTTACTCAGTAAGACCTAATAAAAGATCCTTATTATAAACTAAGATTAACATATATTACACCATTCTGTAAGGTGAACTGAGTAGGACAGACTGTCTGAGGAAAATTTTCTCCTGCCCTTAAAGCAACAGGTCTGCCTGCAGCATGCAATGCAGGAATATATGGCTATTTCCAAACAGGAAGATTTATCTGTATCTCTTGTTCAAATGTGTTATAGGCACACTAACAGTTTGTATATGAAGTCTAATGCTAATGTTACCATCAGTTCTGGGTCTAGTCCCACTCTGTTCATGCAGGTGTTTCAACACATGGTGCAGATTTGCTGAGAAAATCACAGAAACATTCGGAGTTGGAAGGTACCTCAAAAGATCATCTAGTCCAACCGCACTGCCAGAACAAGATCACCTAGACTAAATTGCACAGGAACACATTCAGACAGGTTTTGAATGTCTCCAGAGAAGGAGACTCCACAGCCTCTCTGGGCAGTCTGTTCCAGTGCTCCATCACCCTCACAGTGAAAAAGTTCCTCTTTATATTCACATGGAACTTTCTATTCTCCAGCTAGCACCTGTTGAGCTGTGTCCTATTGCTGTCCATCACTGAGAAGAGCTTGTCTCTGTCTTCCCGCGTCTCGCTCTTTACATATTTATAAGCATTGATAAGGTCTCCTCTCAGTCTCCTCTAGGCTAAAGAGGCCCAGCTCCCTCAGCCTTTCCTCATAAGGGAGGTGTTCCATTCCCTTAATCATCTTGGTGACCCTGTGCTGGACTCTTCCAAGAGGTTCTACGTCCTTCTTGAACTGAAAGGCCCAGAATTGGACACAATATTCCAGGTGCAATCTCACCATAGCAGAGTAGAGGGGAAGGACCTCTCTTGACATATTAACCACACCCCTTCTAATACACCCCAGGATGTCATTGACCCTCTTAGCCACAAGGGCACATTGCTGGCTCCAGGTCCTCCTGCTGTCCATCAGGACCACCAGGTCCCTCTCACACTAGATAGTGTAGGTGAGATAAATACTGTACTTTCTCAGGTGTGCATTTTTGTCATTGCAGTTTGAGCTAACAAATCGAAGAACGAAATGCACAGACATGATGTTTCCAATACTGATTCTTAAAATGTGTTCTGCCTTCCAAATGTAGGTACTATAGATAGATTCTCTCCAAGAATGCTTCTCCTTCTAACCAAGGCTATTTGCCTGAATGGTAAATAGCAGTAGCACAGGCACTATATCTGAACTTTTTGACCAACTTTTGTTTCTTTTCTTCCTTGCCTTCCTTCAATTTTGGAGATTTTAAAATTCTTTCTAGTGGATCTTTCCCACTATCACTTCCCATTTCTGAACTAGAACTCACTGAGTCAGTTTTAGTCTGTGTCTCATAACATTCTTCTCTTACTAGGTGTCCTATGGTACTTCTGTTCCACTGACATTTTTCCCACCTTCTGTTGCTCTCAGAATATAGCATCTCCCCTTTCTCTTACCTTCTTCCCATAACTTGCAATAAATGGACAGTACATGAAATATCTTTAGTAGTCTTGGGAGCTACAACTACTAATCAGGATTTGTCCCTTTGAAGTCAGCACCCTTACTGCAAGTCAGATAATCATAGTCTTTAATTTGTCCTCTTTCTGATCCAATAAATATTGCATTATTGCTTGAAAAGTGCACAGAGCTACTAAGATCTTCCAGCTAAAATCCATAACATTTGTATCTTCCCAGTTTAGGGATGTCTAGAGTCCAGCACTACTCCTTCCAGTGTGCAACAGCTGCAGTAACATGGAAATGGTCCCACCAGAATGTTTCAAAAGAAGCACTCACCTCTTTTAAGAGAACAGCTTCTGTTTCAAACTCCACGACAGAGTTTAGAGCATGAATCCCAATTGGATAGGAATGTTTTTCTGCAGACCTGAGTTAAGTACCAAAGCCTCTGAGAAAAGTGACATTTAAGTCCAGTCCTGCTCTTCAGTATTCATATGAGGTACTTGTGGTGGCTCTTTGCTGCTATGAAGCTTATTGCAAATATCTTGTTTTCCTCAGGTAGGCAGTATACAGGACTATTTTTCCACTTTGGATTTCAGTAACTAAAACATAAGACTTAGTAACGTTTATCTCTGCAGTGCTTAAGACACTTGGGGAATTGGTTTTGAATATTCCTTACACTCTTTAATCTTCTTCTTACAATCTTAATGTTTTCACTGATTTGTGCCACAGTCAACTTAATAAATCTCATGTTTCAGTCAAGCTAGGATTAAAATCTGGCAGCAGGAAGAAATAGTTTAGCTGGGACAGGGATTGGGATCTTTGTTTTAGTGATATAAAAAATCCTCAGCTGGACTGATTTCTTAAGAGAGAATAAATGAGAGAACTCTTAGCCAGCTGAAGTGATTGGATTTTATTTAAAAAGCAGGACCATGAACTCATAGCTACTGTGACCAAAAAGGAAGAACATCCAGAATCATAGGACAAATTCTCATTCCCTTAAGCAATATATTGTTATTTAAATGCATGTCAGGCAAATCAGATAGGCACTACCCTGAGCTGACTGAATCTAGGGAGAAAGACTGTTCCGCTATGTTGAGAGCAGAGCTATAGCCCATTTACCTCTCCTTTTCCTCCTGCTTTGTAAGTCCCTGCTTGAAACAGCAATGGCATTATCAAACAGTTTGCATATATTAAAAAAAAAAGAAAAAGGTTCTGCAGATTCCAGATGTGTAATGCATAGGTACTCCAAAAATCCTGCACATATTGGATTTTTGGTGCAAATCCTCTATAATTTTAAAATAAAGCTTTGGAAAAACTTCTGTTTTCCTGTAATACTACGAAGCAAAATCGGCAAGACACAGTATAATACCAAACAGGAAAATGCCACATAAAGGCATACTAAAGGCAACAAATACTTCATTGTGAATTCACAGCAATATTTCTTTTCAAGCAGTCTCCTGTTCTTGAGTGCCAGAAATGACCCATTGTTGAAAGCTATGGGCTTTGTGACAGTGGTGGTGTGAGAGTTCAATATAGGAATCTGTAAACACATTTCAATTTTATTTCAGTAATTGCTGAAGTGAATACAAAAAGCCATTTTTAACAATTTAGGAGGGTTTTTTTTCCCCCTGTTTCTTAAATCTGCATTTAAGCAGGCCACAAAAATTCCTACTTTTCATACTCACATGGCACTCTTCACATATGAGACAACTCTCTAGGAGCACTGAATTGAGAATTTGCAACTAAAACTACCCAAGAATAAACACATTGCAATTTATTGAGAATGTGTCACCTTGTCAACTTTCAGACTGTTGAGCTGGGAAAACTTTCCAACTTTCCATTAAAGGCCTGCTAAGCCTGGTAAAAATGGTACCTTAAACATGGTTCCTAAATCCTAACTATAAGCTACTTAGAATATTGATTTTCTAAAGTGCTGAGCACACTGCAGTTCCCCTTAAAGTCATAGCTTGTTCAGGGCAAGAGAAATACCTAGTAATTTCTGTGTGTCCATATATATGGGTGCTTTTGACGTTCAGGCTATGCGTAAGGTGCTTAAATAAAGACATTCCTCCCTTTTTACTCAAGTTGTTCTACGGGGATTTGTAGGCCAAAAACTGGTTTTCCCTGCTTTTCAAGGTGTCAGGTGGTATGGTCAGCTAAAAAAGTCATATTAAAAATTTTCAGATGTGAATTCTGGGAGTGTAATCAAGATGAAAATAGGAGCATAATGGAGAATGACTGCAATTTGTTTCTCTTGTTTTCCTGATGAGCCTTGAGCCGGCTGATATTCACAGAGGACCTAGCTGTTTACATGCACTTTTTCTGAATAAGCTGTAATAGCCACACGGTGTTCTTGGTGTTTATTTTGCAGATATATTGCAGGGCATTTTCTTAAAGAGCTTGCAGAGACAGTCAGCTCTAGACACGAGGCAATACTAGTGTCTAGAGGTGGTGATTCATGATAACAAGAAGTGACTGGCTGCAGCAAGCTTGGGATAAAAGCTGAATACTATGAAAGAACAGCTGGAAGAGGAGGACTGAGTTAGCTGGGGGATGAGAGGGTGATAGGAAGTTAAATCAAGAGAATAACAACACAAAACCAAGGGAGAAGAAGTAGGGAATGTGCAGACAAAAAAAGAAACTAGAAATAGAGTCATCAGTAAGATTGCGAAGGATTGTGACGGATTGCAAAGGAAGATTCTTGTCATCAAGAGTATAGCTTTACTATGATAAAAAGGAGAAAAATGGTCAATAAAGAGATTCAGAAATGAGAGTGAAATGATCAGAGCAAGAAATATGAAAAGAAGATTGTTTTGGCAAGGGGACTTGAAACAACATTAAAATAGAAGAGAGTGGTAGGTATCAGGGATGGATAATCTCATGGAATCAAATCCAGCCATGCTCAGCTCATAACTGTACTTGGATTTCAGCAATGCAGCATTGGGGAACCAGTGGCTCCCAGAGATGTTAGAGGGGAAAAAATCACACATTCTAAGTGTCTGAGTATGTTTGTGTGTTAAAAACAAGTTTAAAACATACCACTAGTGAGCCTGTACTTCACTGGCAGACACATTTACATGGTGATATTACATTTCTTCCAAGAACTCTGAAACAAATACATACTGCAGTCAGTCATCTTGAGCTCTAGCCCTAGTGGGTTTAACTTAGACCCTTAATCACATATATTATCCATTGCTGTAATGATGCTCCTCAGTCACAGAAGAAAGATACATGGTTGGCAGTCTGCCAACATTACTAGTCCCCCCCCCAGCAGGATAATTTGGCTGGTACTGGGTCAAGGGAACATGGCCATTTCCCTCACAAGTCCTGCTATTCAGCAAAGATGATAACAAGAAAGCTACACTTGTTTGGTGGCATGGTACCTCATTTCTCTATTTGCTAATTCTTTAAGAATGGACTAGGGAAGCTCTGGGAGAGTTGTAGCTCTTCTCTGCAGGAGGTGATGCTGCTGCTGCCGCTTTGTGCTCCTGTTTTGTAAGCAAACAAGTCCCAGGCAACTGCTGTCAGTCTTCATTACCCCAAAACCTGCAGCCATGTATTGCAACTATAGTGGGATTTTCCACAAAGGGAAAAGGCATCAGGGGAAAGAGGTTAGTCAGGAAGGGAAGTCTGTCCCTATACAATGAAGCAAGTGCCATAAAGAAAGTCAATGTAGTAAGACAAGTAGGATGGACTTTCATCCAGTGATCATGTCAGGTTGGTAAAATTACCTTGCTTTCCTTGATAAATAACAAAATACAATCTTAACTAACAAAAGCCTTAACTCAATGTGAATATAGATAAAAAAAATCTTCTTTCCCTTTTTAAAAATAATTTTAAACTTTCTGTCCTGTGCTATGAGGGTATAGTCCACAGGTGAAAGGGGACTTGCCATTTGTTCATATTATCCATTAAAAGACTTGGTTCTTAAAACTGATTTATGGTCCTTCCTGCTGCTGGTGGTATGGACTGATATATTACAGTGAACAGTTTGTTTTGGAAACTTTAGGTAATTAAAACCGTTTTTCTCAGGTAAGTTGGTTCTTTTAGCTCTGCTGATGTCTATAGAAGAGTTCTCTGTGGAAGTATTACATGTGGAAGTACTTCCATCTCAGAAATGTTGCAGTTACCCCTTCGGTGAATATTGATTGTTACAGTACTCAAAAAAAGTCAGCAAACTTTGTACATATTTTATTATTTATTTTGTTATAACAGACTCAACAATTTTTGAGAGCAAAATTAGCAATCCAATATAAAGTAATATAGCAATCAAATTCCTTTTAAGAACAAGTAAGAGGCATCATTTTAGTGTAAGAGTGAAGATGGGAAAAAAATATCTAAACATCTGAGGTAACTGGCAATAAAATCAGCTTCAACAAAAATGTAAAACCAAAGTCTCAGAAGAATGTGGCCTTCAGGTGTCTCAGTCAATTCAAGAAATCACAGAAGTTTCCCTAACAAAGCACTGGTATGACATGACAGCTTCTGCAGTATCTGAACACTAGTCAGGTTTCAAGGTTAAAGCTGTATTTGTGTTTTCAGAGTTTTTCTTCATAATTGGTAAGGTTATATCTATGAATATTATAATATCTAATCTGAAAATTTCTAATAGGTTAAAAGGCAATCTATCATCACCTTTAAAATGTGATGTTAACAGCTTTATAGTTAAATTAGGCCATGAAAAATGGTTAAAGGTTGTCTAAGAAAAAAGCTCTTTTTTATGACAAAGATAATTGAACTCATAGAGAGGAAAGTATAAGCTGAAAAGGATTTAGAAAATTCATCATGAAAGTGTGTCATTATATTAATTTAGAGGGAAAATGCCTTTTTTATTTACCTATCTTTAATGAATTTATCTTTCTCTCTATAGACAGGATAAAAGAATGTCAAAATGTTAATGATGAGCATGTCAAAAGTTAGACTTTAACCTTGTCACATTCTGTGTAAGGTTGAGCAGTTAAAAACACTGTTTCTGGTGTGCTTGTAATGCAACATGAGATGAATCTTTGTGACCTTTTTTTTTTTTTAATAAGAGAAGGATGTTTGGGAAAAACTGAATTCAATCAATTTGTTAGATTTTTTTTTCTATGTCAATGCATTATGCAATGAAAGAGTGCACTGAAAATTTCACTTCAGCATGGATATAAAAAGACTTAAATTATTCTTTATCACCACAAGATAATGAAGATGACAGAACGGAATACGAAGAAGATCATTTCAAGTCCTGTTAATGTTTTTTAGTTCTGAATATTAGTTGCAGTGCATACCCACTCATCTTTTTTGCATTTTATCAGTGTTTTTTGAGTAATTTATAGTCAGCGCTATTAATTGCCCCAGTAATGAAACCAATGAGCGTACACCTCTAGAGTGAACAATAATGAGGCAGAACATACAAAGTACTAGGTGATAACTAAGCTGTGACAGACTATGGAAAATGTAACATCTTTTAAAATAAGTATTCAAAGATCATGTTCCCTCAGACATTTTTCATAATGAACCTTCATTTTAGTACTTAATTTTCTTCACGTTCAAAGATAAAAAACATTTAGAGCATCTCTAAGTAGAGCTAGGACTCCAGAGAATTTTATGAATTCTGATAAGAAGCAGGCATTTTATTTTCATGACAAATGAAGGGTTTTAAACAATAAGCTTAGGCAATATCTTATTTAGTGAGAAAAAAAAGAAACTAAAACATCTATTGAACATTCTCAATATTTTACTGTTGTTCACCTCATTAAATAAAATTTTTGCTATTATTTCTATTTTACTACAGTGCTGATTCAGACAGGAAATAAATTCTCCTCCTGAAAATGTATTTGAAAGATCCTATCTTTGGACAGGCTTTGTAAAACAAAAAAGGCACATATCTGGGGATATTTACATTTGATTTTGTATATCTCAAAAACTGCATGATAATTGTTATGTATTAAGACAAACTTCTGACACAACAGTAGAAAATCGTGGCTTTTTCTGCTCTCATTTACATTGGCTTTTTGGAATATGCCGTTTACTGCTGTTAAAGCCATTTTAATTTAAATAAGTGTATGTGAGTGTAAAATGAGGTCCATTTAGGTTGCTTGTTCCCCTGTCATATGCATATTTCTATACATTTCATTACAACCAAACCACAGCTGAGGAGCTGTTCTAATGCACTTGGCCAAGGTACAGGGCTGCTGTATACAGGCCTGTCACCTTCTCCCCCACTTTGCTAAATAAAACAGCCAAAGAAATATCTGTTCAGAAAATGTCCAGAAAATAAAATATGCTGTTTTGCCTATGCTTCTGTGGCATTAGCCGAATGCGGTGTAAAGGAATTACTGTGATGATCCTGTAACATTTTAGTGTTCCTCCACAGAGAGAAAATCAATAGTTTGATCAAACCAGCTATTATGACAGCAGAGAACAAGTTTCCAAGATATAAGGAAGAGGGGTTTTTTATTATGAGGGTGGTGAAACCCTGGAACAGATTATGTAGAGTGGTAGTTGTGACATCCATGGAAACATTCAAGGTCAGACTGGACAGGGCTCTGAGAAACCTGATCTAGTGGAAGATGTCCTTGTTCATTGAAGGGGTTTTTGACTAGGTGATCTTTAACTGTCCCTGCCAACCAATCAATTTTATGATTTTATGAAAATAAATTGGTCTTCAAAAATGGATATACTTACCATTGCATCATTTTTGGTGTGGATCGAATTTTGTATATAGGGACACAAAAATAAAAGTATATGTCTTCCAAGCACAGTGGATTTAAATCTAATATTTGTCACTGACGTAGCTAATTAAAATATATTTTTAACCAAACTAGACTTCATACTGAAGGACGTATACATAACAGCACAAAAACCTCAGTGCATTCCCTTTATATGAGAAAAATGAACTTGCTTACTTGAAGAAGTAGTACAATAAAATTATTTAATTCATTACCATTTTTCATAAATTATAAATTTTTGCCATAAAGGGATGGTTAGATGAAGAAAAGATATTATCACAGATACAATTTGGTAATATATTTGGTTGATTGATTTCCATAACAAAGCAGCGTGTAGTAAATGAGCTGTTGCTCTTAAGACTTTTAGATGACATTACCTGTAAAGGAGAGCTAGCTGCAGATACCGAATCAATATCCCAGTGCTTTATGAAGCTGAATTGTATGTTAAGACATGGATTTTGAGATCTCAATATAAACAAAAGAGCGTACGTTTCAAAATAACTAAGGTGTTTATCATTATCAGACAGAAAACAGAAATATCTCTGTTGAATGCAAACTTCATGAGAAGTACTAATGACAAAAAGGGACGATCCCCCTAAATTTCAATCCATGAAGAATGTTATAATTCAAGAGAAAGGAGAATATAGAAGTTGACAGTAGTTCTGTTGAATATGTTCCAGAGACACAAAATATTAAGCCTGGTTTTAATTATTTTCCTTTTTAATTAAGAAATAAAAAACCTTATTAGAATAGTTTTCTTCAACCACTCCCACTAAGTTTCTTCAAAAAACACAGTTACTGGAACCTCTGCATGAGTTATACAGAAAATCCCACCAGTCAAGAAGCAAAGGAAAGGTCATCTTTTATGTTTCATGTTAGGCATACATTGTAAGAGCTGTTAAATTACTTTTCTGAGGATTAAATTCCTGTTAATTGGTTGATTTTTGCATTTCATTAACTTAGATTATTATTAATGTCATGATAAGCACTAATGAAATACAACTTCTTTCACTAATAGACTGTCATAGTGATGCTCAGATAGGTCTCTTCCTTGGAAGTCTTTCATTCAGGAAAGCCTGTGATGAGGAATAGCTGAATCAAGACATGAAGATGCTAAAATAATTGGAATGTATTCTTTACATCTATATCTTCTTTCACAAAGATCAACACATAGACAAGCAGGAAAGCTGTAAATTCATCTGCCCTGCAAAAAGAGGAGATAGTACACAACCTCTCCTCCCTGGTTGCAATTTTGCTGCTAGCAGGGAATGACTTGATGCAGTTCAATCTTTAAGTTTCTATGTTTTGTCCAAAGATGCTTTTAGG
The DNA here is from genome assembly GCA_027925045.1 of Hypotaenidia okinawae. Classification (NCBI taxonomy): domain Eukaryota; kingdom Metazoa; phylum Chordata; class Aves; order Gruiformes; family Rallidae; genus Hypotaenidia; species Hypotaenidia okinawae. Next base: position 127,231,477 of record BSDF01000001.1, read on the forward strand.
TGGATAAACTGCATGGTTTGGAATGCAAAGAAACAAAAAAAGACAGTAGTCATCATCACTCAGATAGCAAGGATTTATGTGCATTTCGGTATTATGGCTCTTTTTGAAAGGCTACATTGAAGTATATGTACATATGTAATGCACCTGAATATTAGATTTATTACCTACTAGGAGTGACCTGCATCTAATTAATTTCTTAGGATTTTCTCAGACACTTCAGCCATGAAAAATAATTATTTAGTTTTCTTTATATCTGGTCATAACAATAAAAGGACTAATTGGATAAACCAGAATGTTGAATTTAAGGAGAAGTAGCTACAAATGCTTAGCTTGAGATGTCTTGGTATGGGTAACCTTCTAATGAGCCAAAATGACAGTGCAGAATAAGTATCCTCCCATGACACATTTACCTTTCATAGACAATGGAATTAATCACCTAAAACTGTTTTTTGAAGTCAGGATAAAGACAAGAGATATAGTTAGTTTATACTGGTGTCTGATTTAGAACGAAATGAACAATTCTGTGGAGTCCACTGTGTTGACTATATCTGTAGTCACTGCAACAGGAATGTAGGAGCCTGACCTACATTTAGACATGTAAATGGAGGTATCTTTAAGTGTAAAGTCAATATCAATAATGGAGTTGAAATATTGGAAGAATTATTATGATAGATTTTACAGTTTTTGAGGAGATGCTGAGCAAAAATCATCAATCTGATGTTCTGGGCACAGTATCAGGAAACCTGAGCACAATTTTAATTTCTGAGTATGTAATATCTCAGATATTTTGTCATAAAAAGCAGAGAAATACAATACACTTGTGCCCACCTAATGTCCTGGCTTTCAACTAAACAAACTGAGTGTGAAGTAAATTGTTTAATTTTCCCAGGAAGACAAGCTGAGTTCATACCCAGGATAGTCCCAGGAAATTTACGGGAGAAATCACGATCTGTAGCATTTCAAGCAACTTATTTAGAAGAACTGCATGTTTAGCAGAACTAGTGACAGAAAAATACAGTAATATCTAATTCATGTTCAAAACTGTGTTTCAGAGGCAGCATTTGGACGTTTTGCTTATGAAGATACCCAGAAACTTCCAGATCCTTAAAAGAGAGATTTTCAAGATATATTTTCAACAAGAAGGTAGCATCAAAAAAATGCAAGGTGTTTCTTTTTTTTTTTGCTTTAGGTTCTTTCTTTTTTTCCTGTCTCTTTTCTTTTCCCCCTACCTCCCCCTGCTCCAGCTTCCCCCCCTCCAGACCCCCTTCATTACCCAAATAAAATGCAGGGATTTTAATATTATGTTAACTGCAATTGCCAATTCTTCTCAAAGCACTTGTTATTAGAACTCTTTCAATTACACCTGAAATCATTGTAATCACAGTTCTCCCAAGGGCCTCGCTTTTTGTCGTCTCTTAGTCAGATCTCATTGTGACAGTATAGATAGAGGAAGCATTTTGTAGCATTTATTTGAGCTTTTTCTTCTGCTCTTATCTCATACTGCTCCAAGGGCAGCTTTACCACTGCTCTTCAAAAACAAAAATGAGAATGCTTCTTAAGGATTTAGTTCAGTCTCTATTTGCTTCACATTCCTCTTCCTCAACCTCGCTAAGTCTTCAGGTGATCCATTTTATTCTCTGCATTTCGGATTTCAGACCCTTGGGTCTGTTGTTCCAATCTAAGACCAGTCACAAAGGTTTCTATGCAAACAAATACTAAAATGCAAAATCTGTTTCTAATTGGAATAAATTAGGAGGAATTAGAGTGAAGTACTATGGATCTTGGCCAAAGTGGCTTTTGTTTTCCACTTGAGAATTTTAAGGACCCAGTTCTCCATATGAGTTCTCTATGGCTGTATTGACAAAGACTCAAGTGACCTTTCCCGGAGATAAAATTCTGTTCTGCAGAACAGAGGATAAAACACGAAATTTCATGTAAATCCTGTATTTCCTACATCCTGCTTGCAGCCATGTGGGCATCAGGGAGTTTGATTCTTTCTGCAGATGACTATGTTTAGCCATGCATGACACGAGAGTCTTGTTCTCAATTCTTCCTCCTCCCTTTTTTTTTTGTATGGTGCTAGTCTGACAAAAGAAGGCACTTTTTTTTTATAGAGTTGCACACTCCAGTTAAACATGTTTAAGCAGGGTATGCTTTACTGAATGGCACCATGCTACCTTAGAAAACTCTGACAAGTGTTTTGGGTTTGTGTGGCAACATTTTAGTAGTGGAAGGAGGAAGTTACAGGGGTCTTCTGCAAGATGCTGCTAGAAGCTTTCCCTGTGTCCAACACAGCCAATGCTGGATGGCTCTGAAATGGATCCACCACTGGCCAATGCCAAGCCTCTGGGATAACAGATTTAAGAAGGGAAAAAAACCCAAGCAAACCAAACCAACCTAGAGGGAGCTTTTTCAGCCAAAGAGTGAGAAGATATCAGAAAGTTCACAGACACCAAGATCAGTGAAGAAGGAGGAGGAGGTGATCCAGGCATTGGAGTAGAGATTTCCCTGTAAGACCATGGTGAAAGCAAGCTGTCCTTCTGCAGCCCATTGAGGACGATGGCATAGCAGAGATTCTACCTGCAGCTTGTGGAAGACCCTACGCTGGGGCAGGTAGAGACACCTGAAAGACGCTTTGACTCAGTTGGAAGCTGGTGCTGGAACAAACTCGTGGCAGAACCTATGGACCCCTGGAGAAGAGCGGGTTTGCTGTAGGGGACTTGTGACTCCATGGGGGGAGCAGTTCATGAAGAAATGCAGCCTATGGGAAGGACGCATGTTGGAGAAGTTGGTGGAGGACTGTCTCACATGAGAAGGACCTCATGCTGGGGCAGGAGAAGAGTGTGAGGGATCCTTCCCATGCGGAGGAAGGATTGGCAGAGACAACATGTGATCAAATGACTACAACCCCCATTCCCTGTCCCCCTGTGCCACTTGGGGTGAGGAGAGAAAGAAATCATGAATAAAGTTGAACCTGGGAAGAAGGGAGGGGTGGGGAGAGGTTTTTTAAGATTTGGTTTTATTTTTCATTATAGCATATTTCATAAAGCATCTAATTTATTATTAAATTCGATAAATTATATTCGATTGGGTAATAAATTAGATGCTTTTTATTTTCTGTTGAGTCTGTTTTGCCCATGATGTTAATTGCTGAGTGATTTCTCCCTGTCCTTACCTCGACCTGCAAGCCTTTCACTACATCTTATCTCCCCTGTCCAGCTGAGGAGGGCAGTAATAGAACATCTTTGGTGGCCACCTGGCCTCCAGCCAGGGTCAGCCCACCACACCAAACGATGAGGACTTTAAGTAAATAACAAAAACTAAAGTGTCCGAAACAGTAATATTTAGTGGTTTTTGGGACATTTCATGTACTTTAACTATTACATATACAATACTGAAGACAAAATGGCTAAAATACATCCCAACATAAGTGGTTATTAAAATAGTCTTTTTATTTTTGTGTTGACATAGTTCTTAGAAAGGATTGAGAGCCCAAGCATAACCTTACATATACTTAAATGAAGCAATGCTACTTGAGTCACCAGCTAAACCACTTCTGTCACTTACTAAAGTGACAGTTTTCTCTTTTTTCACATTCATGTTTCACGCATATTTCTAATTCATGATCAGCACTTGACCTGAGCACATTTGCTGACAGACTGCAGAGCAGAGTCAAACTGAATAGAGAAGGATCATATGTTGATGAAAAGTATCTGTACACAACAATTAGTACTTTGCTCTTTTCAGTATTTGATCATTCCATCATTGCAGGAGAGGCTGCCCATGGACCCGTTCAGATACTAATGCATATACCTCTAGTGCCATTTCGGTTCCACTTATACAAGACACTTTGTGGGATGGGCAGATGTGATGTTAAAAGATTTGGGAGACATGTGCCCTTGAAGGGGCAGAGTGGATGGGATATCCTAGGCTGTCTGAAACTACATAAGAATATGTAATCTTTCTGCATCTACATTACAGGTCCCTTCGCCATCCACAATTTCCCCTTAGTCATGAGTCAGAATTTAATCTTGCTCTGTTTATATTGCAGTAACACTTTCCTAGTTTTAAAAATAGACTGTTGTTTAAACCTTCTTTTAGTGGAGACTTGAAAACTCACCACCACATATCTCTTCAAGGAAAAGGTTCTGCACAATAAACTAGTTTTGGGGTTCTGTTTGGCTTCCGAGATACATGAACTAGAATAAGGTGGAAAAGACATCAGTCGTTTCTGGAACTTTGTCACAATGTAAATACTACCACTACAAAGGACTACACAGTCACTACAGAGCTCAGGACACAAATTATGTACAGCTCATATTCTGGCAAGCTTTGGTGCTTCTGATGAAATTATAAATTTACAAAACCACAATACTAGTGAGTCTTTCAGTGGTAACTGGCACTCTTCACATGAAATAATTTTAAAAATATCTGTTTTAAAACTTACCGTGATTGACTAGGGCCAAGACTGCTCATACTAGGTCAGGTCAAAGTTCCCTCTACCCTGGTACTGAGGCTCCACTGGGGTAAATAGGAGGTACAGAGGTCAAAACTGCAGCAGAAACTATGGTGGTTCTGAGGTTAAGAGGATATCACAGTACACATCAGGGCATGTACATAATTGCCTGACCTTGCTCTTTGTTTAAGCTTGTGAAAGTCTCTTCTTCCCTTAGCATTTAAATCTGAGATGTTCTGGTTTACCTCTGCATCTGTTACTCTCTATAGGGTGAATTAAAAAAAGTAGGATTGTATTAATAAACCATGAATCTATAGCCAATTTAAAAGATTCTTCCTAAAGATTTCATCAAGCTGTTCAGTCTTGTTGTGTAGTAAACTACTCTTAAAAGAACCCCACATGTGCAGCAAGTCTGCTCCCTTCTGTTCCCTCTGGGGAGCTTTGAGATATCTACATGGAGGGCGTGTGCAGTCACAGGGACTGATCTATTTTGAAGGGAAACTCAAAAATGAAAATGTTGTCAAAATTCAGGCCTCAACACAAACCAGGTCAATCTGCTGGACTGCTGATCACAGAATCACAGAACAGTAAGGGTTGGAAGGGACCTCTGGAGATCATCTAGTCCTGCCAGAGCAGGATCACCTAGACCAGGAACCAAATTGTTTGTCAAGATAGAGATACTCACTGCCTCCAAGCTTCTGATTTCAGTTTATAAGTTCCAGTATGAAAGTGATTTTCAGCTTCTTAAATCTCAGAATTCCCCACACTGGAAGGAAAACATTAGGATTGCATATGTTGTATCTATCTTTCAGTTATCAGCATTACTAAACCATACATAAGCATAAATATAGCTTTATATTTGAGACAAAAACCCAAAGCAGATATATGGGACTCCTGATGGCAATTTGCATGCTAATAAGAAATCAAAACTTAATTTATAAATTGAAGTCCTTTCCTCTCACTTTTCAGATTACTGAATTCACTCTCCATTTTACAGCTTCGATTTGAGCACATAACACAATATGTATGGGGGCTATCAGAGTCGTACTGGAACAGAACATTAGCTACAGATATAATATCTCTAACAGAAACTGGATAAAGATAACATTGATACACTGGAGACACAAGGGCCCTTGTGAAAAACAAGAAAACCAGCAGTTTAAAAGCCTACAGGTGAGTTGGTCTACAAACTTTTGAAAGAAAAACACATGAACATTTCTTCTGGAATGTCTACTATTCTTCCATGGTGTAAGGATGGAAAATGTGGTAATTTAAAAGTATATCAGATGTCAGATCAATGGAGATGATTTTCCTCTGTAGGAAAAAAAAATATTGCATGAATGGTGGATTACAGGAGCTAATTAATATTTTAAAACTCTGTAATACCTATAGTTATATTATGATCAGGAAGTTTTGGAAACATCAATTACCAGCTTGTTGAGTGAGCCAGTGTATTCCAGTAAGAACTACAGCGCATTCTTCTTTATAAAATTAATTAAGCTTTCTCTAATCTAAACTAATTTATTTCAGGAAAAGCCATATGGTATCTTGTGAAAGGAATCCATATAGATGCTGGAGGAACTGCAGTTGCAAACAATTATGTCCAGTTTCAAATAGAATATCAATATCCCATGGACACTCTTTGAGAGCCTGAAGAGGCTTGCATTCCCGTTGTTTCAGCTGCTGTTACTTCACAGGGCAATAAAGCAAGAGATACTGCAAGAGGATCTTCACATACATGCCAGGAGGAAAAAACAAATCAATATAAAAGTGACAGAGCAAAAGGTCACCAAGTAGTGGCGGTCATACAATGTTTTTTGAATCTTAAATAGCAGCATGAAGGAGAAAAAAACCCCAAAAAACCAAATGGGCTTTTGCAGTCCTCAGTCTCAGATTCCATCACAAAGGGAGAAACAGAGAAGGTTAGTAATACTGAAAAACAAAGTGCAGTTTTCTTGGCACAGTTCAAGTTGACTAAAGTGACATCAATGCAAAGCTGTTTGCTTGTTTATTTTCTTTGTGCTTTGGGGAAAATGTTAAAAATAATTCATCCTCATGTTAAGTATTTGCAATTTATGATTTACTGTGTAATGTAGCCAGTGATAAATTGAGTTATCTATAACCTGAACATGTTAAAGCTTGGAAACAGAGAAGAATTCTTTACTTTCTCCCTTTCCTTTTACTTTCTTTATTAGACCAGTTCTTATTCTTTACTTGGGAAAAAAAGTGTTATCATGTAGCCATCACTTCAGAGACACTAATCTGCAACTATGTCTTGTCTTAGTTATGACCCTATAATGAAATGAAGCAGTAATCTCCTTTCTTTGGTTGAAGTTTGCAAAAATCTTAGCTGTTGTTATATATTTTTCTGTAAAATATAATATTTGACAAATGGAAATAATTTCCAATTGAAATATCTGTATGGTTCTACTAGGTAAAGAAGAACATTTTACTCATAAATTAATGACTTGCTAATTGTTAAAAGAAGAGAGAGAAGATGTCTGCACCAATCCTGTTGAAAGGACATTAGCGTTTAAAGAGAACTAAGAGCAACTGCCAGTCCAGGAAGGAAACCTACTCCTGGTAAATTGTATCAATATTGAAAATCAATATTTTCAAGAGCAAGAAGATATTTTGAAGTTAAATAAAAAAATATAACAAATGACTTAAGTATGCAAGTTAGCAATCTCATCTGTCCAAAAGATCTTTCTCATAAATGTAGTCTGAAGCTGTATGGCTGGCAGGAGGAAAAAGTTCTGAAATAATCCAAATGCTTTCTTTTACGATACTTTTGTCTTTAAAACTTTGCTGGTTTGGGTTTTTTTTTTTAAATTAATTTGTTTTCTTAATGGCATAGCTTTTATTTAGAATTATTTCAAGATATATGGGTAATATATACCTGTGGGATATTGTATACTTCCAACACATGGTACACCAAATTCACATGACACACCAAATTTCTGCAGAGAATCCACAGTGTACTTCTGCACAGATGAGTTTGAAAGTCATTAGTCCGATGTCTAAATGGATCAAACACAAACTGGTAATTCTTCTCAGATAAGAAACTTTTCTGTTCTGAAGGAAGTTACAGTTAATTCTTGGTACAAAGATGTCATTTTATACTTTTGAAATTGCATATTGCTAGAGAGGAATGGCAGCTACTTTTCATCTAAAATAATAAAATAATGAATCTTCAATAGTAATACTAATGTTTTCTTCTGCAAAGGTTTTGTGGTGCTTTCTTTTGTACTGCTGTACCATTGAAGATGACAGTAAAACCTACAGTTCTGGGAATAAAAAAAATTATATTTCTCCCAAGACGTGTCAGGTACATGAGTACAAGATATTTTCAGAAAGAATTAATAATGTTGAAGACACTCTGGTTATTTCTTCCTATTATTTTAATAGGATAAAAGAGTAATTATGAGAAATTTTGGAGGGAAACATCTGTAGGTAACATTAGATGCATCGGATTCACTGATGTAGCTTAAGAGACTGATTAAAGTTATGTGTACATCTGTGGTGGCTTGACTCTGGCTGGAGGCCAGATGCCCACCAAGGCTCTTCTATCACTCCCCTTTTCAGCTGGACAGGGGAGAAAATGCATATTGAGAGGCTTAGGAGTTGAGATAAGAACAGGGGGAGATCATTCAGCAATCAGCATCATGGACAAAGAGACTCCACACAGAATAATAATAAAAAAACCCCAAATCTCATTTATTACACTACACTACATACACACAGAACCAGAGTAGGAAAATGAGAAGTAAAACCAGATCTTGAAACATGTCACCCTACCCCTCTCTTCTCTGTGTATTTAACTATATACATGGTTTCCCTCCCTTTCTCCTCCTGTGAGAGACAGAGACAGAGAGACAGAGAATGGGGGTTTCTTATATCTTCTCACTCCCTTCTCTGGTGGCAAAAAGCGACTGCTAGTGTGTTAGGTTTTTCTCCTAAATGTGATTCCCAGAGGTGCTGTGACCATCACTGATGGGTTCGACCTTGGTCAGCAAGATCTCTGGACTTGAGCCAGCTGGCGTTCGCTCTGTGGGGCCTGCAGAGAGCTTCTGCCTGCTGCTTGAAGAAGCCACCCCAGAACCCAGCCACACAAAACCACAACAACATAGATGAATGAATTATTTATTATTATATTTTTTATTCTTTTATTTCACCTCATAAGGAAACAGACCAGTGCAATAGTCCAAGCAGGCAAATATTTATATTAGACTATCAAAAGTTAGAATTATATACTAGAGAAAGGAAAACAAAGGGCGGCAATAATACTCTTTTTACTGGCTGCAGAGTAAAAGTAGTGTGACACAGGATGCTTTGGAGATGTAGTGAGATTGTCCCCATGGAGAAACTGGTTAAGGTGGAGCCAGCTGGACTGCTTTGCAAATGCAATGGAGATAAACCACAACACAGATCATCCTCCCACAGATAACTGAGAGTTAAGTGCTTTCTGAAGAATTTCTATCACTACAGTTATCTCACTTTCTTTTATAATTAGTATGAGCTAAATATGGGTAAGAAACAGTTTGGCATTCAGAATATTTAAATTACGCTGTATTGCTGATTTGTCTACGACTGTCTAATGCATTGGATGAGAGTGGGTTTATAACAATCGCTCTCAGAAAATGACTAAGGATTAAGTCACTTTTAGTTAGGAAACCCTGTGGATTGTCTTCCTAGATATTTTTAGGCTTCTGCTGTTTGATACAAAGGGAAGTACTGAATGTATATAGGATGAGGCAGATTTATTATCATAAAAATTTATATTTAAAAGCACTAGATAGTTTAAGTGCCTTCACATTTGCATTTCTAACTTGCTTTTAGTTTTTTCTGAAGGGCACCTTGTTGAGACATTCTGTAAGCAGCCCTACTCTTCCCTTAAGCTACCTTAGCAGCACCTCAGTGCAGACAAAGAGCACAGAAGTAGCTGCTTTTGAACACCCAGGTCATAATCTATATGAACTCTGAAGCATGAGAATGAGTGAGGACGATGCCTCTAAATGCACTGAATTAATCCTATTAAATCAAATGCCCTTTTCATTTTTCACAGTATACTCACAGTATTCTAAGGGGAAGACAATGAAAACACAATAGGTCACTTTTAACCCAAATAAACAGGGAAGAACATATGGAGAAATTCAGGTCATTAAAAAAAAAAAAAGAAGAAAAAGAAGAAAATATTAACAGTGACATCTTATTCCTTCAGCTTGCTTTCAGTCTCAGTAAAGCTATGACTTGGAGGAGATCATAGAATCATAGAATTGTAGGGGTTGGAAGGGACCTCGAGAGATCATCGGGTCCAATCCCCCTGCCAAAGCAGGCTCCCTAGGACATATCACTCAGATAGGCGTCCAGACAGGTCTTGAATATCTCCAGCAAAGGAGACTCCACCACCTCCCTGGGCAGCCTGTGCCAGGGCTCTGTCACCCTCACTGTGGAAAAGTTTTTCCACATGCTGGTGCAGAACTTTCTATGCTCCAACTTGCAGCCATTGCCCCTTGTCCTGTCTCTACAGACCACTGAAAAGGTGCTGGCTGATTCCCCCTGCATCCCCTGCTTAAGATAATTATAGACTTTAATTAGGTCCCCCCTTAGTCTCCTCTTCTCAGATGCCACAGAAGAACAAGAAAATATGAGTACAGGAAGAAAGACTGGTACTATTCCTAGAGCAAAGAATACTGTATGTAAGAATCAGCGGTTCAGACAACAGAAATAATCATTATTATTAGCAGCAGGTTTCCCAGCATTGTCAGGCTCTAAAGCAGATGAATTTGGAAATGTGACAGTAGTAAATGGCCTGCAAAAATGCTAATGACAGGAGGTCTTCTAGGCTGGTGTCCAAATACTGGATGATGCCACATCAAAATAAACCTTGTCTATCAAGAATTTCTATTTCAGAGTTCTCTACCTTTTAATTTGTAACATAAATGTTATGTAGATCCAGAAATCTTACTTAATCTCATGTACCATTACTGAGCTCACAATTTCTTGTACCTTCATCATTTCTTGCTCTATTGTAGCTCTCAGTAACAGAGGTGTGGGCGAATCTCCCCTTCACTGCCCTGCAGTAGAGATTTGAGCCAAGCTCTGCAGTGGAGCCCAGTCAGTCACCATCACTTCTTGATCTATAAGACTTAAAGGATCTTTAAAACATAGTCAAAAAACAGGTTGCATGCAGGAATTCCTCTGGGTAAGACCCAACCTTAGGTAAGAATAAATAATGCGTACAGCGTTACTCCCCACCTATAATTTCAGTTCCTAAGTCTCGCCAGTTTAGAAACTTCCTGAAATAGCTCTTGCATCTTGTTGGGGAACTCTTCCATGAATTTGCTTCTCCTTTCTTGAAACCAGTATTAGTTTTGCTCTCAGTTACACTAACCTTACAGCTATTAAGAGCTGGCCAGTAGCAAATGCTGGGAAAAAAAATGCATTATAGAATCCATCAGGATTCAGATATTAATTATGTGCTGTGTTTTGTTCCCTTACACTACCCAAAAAGTAATGTTTGTTTCTTTATTTAAAAAAATAAACTTAAATGCATACACACTCCCCCACCTCTGATTTCTCATGTCTTTAAAAACAAGGACACCATAAAATGTTTAGAAGTTAAATCAATCATGGTTCAATCTAGTCACTTCCAAATCACTTCTTTTGTCTTTTAATTTCCTTCAATTCCTGATTTTAAGTTAATCATGCTTGTGAACCCTTCATGAAAAGCACTGTCTAGAGCCAGGGAACTTCAATTCCATTCATAGCAAAGGTCTAATTAAGGTTCAACTTTTTTTTTTTTTAATATGTGCAGAGTTTACATTTACACAGTCAAGGAAGATGACCCTTGGTCAATGGAATTAAATAAGCACTTGTAAGATGCAATTCAACTGACCTGTTTTGGACATAACTTGTGTTTGCTCCAAGACATCCAGATCAATCAATCAGAAAAAACTATCGACATTGCAGAGTCCAGCATTTGTTCAGATGACTTTTACCCCTTCTTTAGATCCTGAAGTACTTAACTTCATTATATGGCAAAGACAGTTCTGGGCACATGTGGAGTCACGGATGTGGCTGTTAATTAAACGAAATAACTGCTCCCAAATAAAGCTGAAGCATTCCTGCTTAAGGTAGCAACAATTTCAAACATTACAATTGTCTGCATAGAAGCTCTGAAGATCCCTTACACCTTTCAGTGCATAAACCCTGGAAACTGACTCTCTTTTGTAGGAGGCAGAACAAGATTTTAGGATGCTTTCTTGTTAATTATACCTTGTTTTCAATCCTGGTGTCAGAAATGGCCATTACTGGAGAGAATCGCATTTGGCAACGTGTCAATACATTGTAGGCAAAATACTGAGAGGTTAATGATTTGACCCTTTCTCTATCCCAAATTACCTTCTGACACTGTTCTATAAATGTGTTTTCTGTTATTTCATCTACTTCTAAAATCTATATTGCTTAGCTTTAAGAGCCAAGCTGAAGGAGAACTATAAAAATCCTTCAGCAACCTGTGTATTTCCTGCTATTGGGCAAAATTCTGTATTTTATTATTTTAATTTTAATATGTAATGAAGATTAGAAACCTGTATTCCCACAGAGATGAGCACTCTCTAAAATTGGCACAGCTAGGGTTTGCTGTAGATTCTAAAGAAGACAGAGCTCCCTCATTTGGTTTTAAAATGGATACACTGGATATAGCACATGTAGGGAAGAATTAACTAACTGTAGCAAAATGTTTTTCTCAACTGCTTCTCTCTGCTGGAAATCCCACTATCATACTTAACATCTAAGATAATGAGAAAGGCTATAAGCTGAAAAAGTACTACCTCTAATCATTTCTATTCCAGCTTAATATACAATTTTATAAAACGCGAGAACCTTTTTTATCCCAAATTCAGATTTAAATGTTTGGTTTTCTTTCAAATTTTATCTATTTGTTGCAGAATCTTAAACTGCTACCGAAACTGGCATCTGAGTAACAGCAAATAGACTCTTAGGACACTTGGGTGTGAACACGAATGTACAACAGCCCAGGGAAAAAAGCTGGAGGTGTGACAACAAGCAATACAGCATGCCAGCAACAGACAATGGAGAAACCACACTGATATTAGTGGGACCTAATCTGAAATGGCAAGGTGTAAGTGAGAAATACAGCGAACTCTGATAAGAGTTCTACTTAGTTGAGACAAACTCCATTCACATTGCAAGCATGCAATGATCGAGTAGTGCAGAGGTGGTGACCTTCCTTTTCAGCTTATGGCAGCATGGGGCACTACAGATCTCTATATGGGATTTTCAAAGTGTGCTATTTGTAGAGCTGAATGTTGCCCATTTAAAGCTTGGGTGTCCAGTTCAAAAAAACCTCCAAGTTCCTTCCATTACAATAAGTAAACATCTGCTCCTGGGGGAAATTTAACACGTCCAGTTTAGGTTTAATATGGAGTAATCCTCCTTCGGGAGATGTCCTTCTCTTGCCTTTAAATATATAGCAATTTTAGATGCTTAACTTTCAGATAGTCAAAGCTAGTAAACTGTATCCTGTCAAGTTTGGGAAGGGAGAGCAGGGAAGCAGAAGAAGGGATGAAAGAGGGACATTCCTTATTAATTTTTATGTTCTTCTTTTCTGGTATCTAACGCTCAACTAGTAAAGATTAATATTCATTACTGCCAATAGCACATATGGCAAATGAAATAAATAGTATTTTATTTGCAAAAAAACCCCTCCAAACATATTGAGAAACACTAGTATTTCAAAGAGATGAAGAAATTAAGGAGTTCTGCATGCCTGAAAAGCCTCGGAACCAATTCATATGTGAGTCTACTGACTGAAAGCAAAAATAAATTTCAAAACCTGTTTCTGTTCCATATATTTTTTCTTATGAAGTGGCAAAATGGAAAAAAAAATGAGTGTATTTAAATAATACAAATGAGGTTTCTGAGTAAATTCAAGTCTTCTTGCACTGTGCCTTCTTGATGCCCCTCCCCGTCAGGTACCATGCCAAGATTTTGGCTCTCATACTGGGATATGCACTGGAAATTTATTTATAATCGAATAAGATCAACCTGACTTTCTGACAGATATGGAATTACAACTAATATCCTTTCAAAGCAGATGAAAAGGGTACTGAATGCCAGATGGGATTGAAGGATATTGCTTTCATTACTTGATGGGATAGTAACTTTTTTAAAGAAAAAAACAACAAACATTTTTTGTCTCCAAAGGGCCAGTGTTAATAAAAGTTTTATTTCAAACTGTATTTGCAGAAACTCTATTACTGAACGGAACTACTTCATTATTTTAAATTTAGTGCTTTCTCACTGTTTCGGTTTGGAGAGAGTTAATTTTCTTCTTAGCAGACCATAAGTGTCTATAGTTTTGATTTGCAACCAAATCACTGTTGATAATGCAGGAATGTTTTCATTATTGCTGAGCAGTGTTTACACAGTGTCAAGACCTCCTCTCTTTCTCTCACCACTTCGAGATATCACCACTGAGCAGGCTAATGAGGGGACACAGCCAGGACAGCTGACCCCAACAGCCCAAAGGGATATCCTGTACCATGTGACACCATGTTCAGCATGTAAAGCAGGGGGAAGAAGGAACATTCAAAGTGATGGCGTTTGTCTTCCCAATCCATCATTGCATGTGCTTGGAGCCTTGTTTTCCTGGGGATGTCTGAACACCTGCCTGCCCATAGGGAGTGGGGAATTAATTCCTTGGTTTGCTTTGCTTGTGCATTGGATATCACTTTACCTATTAAACTCTCTTTGTCTCAACCCATGAGTTTTCTCACTTTAATCCTCCTGTTACCCACCGCAGGGGGAGTGAGTGAGCAGCTACCAGGATGTAACTACAACACTACATGTGTTCTCATTACCACCTTTGCAGAGGCAGACGTTTTACATCCAAACCTACTTTATTTCCACTGTGAATGCATCTGACCTTTTGATGGATTGATTCTTGTAGTCACTTGTTTGCAGGATATTCAAACACAAATTCATATAATGTTACATAATTATGTAATAATATCCAAATCTGAGGGTATTATAATTGAATTGCACAACAAATGTTTAATAAGATCAGATCTTTACGTAATAATTTGACTCTTCACATTTCAAATATAAAATAAAGACACATTAAGTAAATATTAAAATTAAAATAATTATTTAAATTAAGAAAGAAGAGATATAATGTGAACATATTAATATATTGTATACATATAACTTGGGTTATGTGCTGCTTTTAACATTACATGCTTTAGATAGTGCAGCATTGTAATGCAAGCATAAAACATAGAGGCAAGTTAATAACATTTGTGCAGTATATTCTTTTAGAAAAAAGTATATGAGCTATTTCAAAAGCATGTTGGCAGTTTGCTAGTTATTGCTTCTGGAAATAGTCCCATAAAATGAGTGCAAGCTGCCCTCTGAATTATAATGTAATTTTCTTATTTTAGTGGAAGGTAAGCATTTGGAATATCATCTTGTTTATCGCAAACAGGGAGCATCACATTTTCTCAATGGAAAATTTAAATCAGTTAAGTGAAGTTTGTGGATTCAATCTAACCTTTGTTAAGAGTCTGTTTTAAGTATTGTATTACAGAATGTACTCCTGCTCAATTGATGAAAGTGACCCATCCACAGAAATATGAAATTATGTCCTGCATGGTAATTTTTATACACTGTAGCATCAACCCTGCCTACTGGACTTATTTTAACTGGCCATAATGAGAAGATTCCAGAGTGTAATAAAATAGGCACCCATAAAGGACAAATAACATCCTCAGACAGAACACATAGTCTGGTCTTTCATCTATTTTCCCTTGTTTTGTCAGGGTGCAGGGAGAGAAGCAGGGCATGGCACTTCTTCAGTTGCTGCACATTTAAGAATTTGCTTGTCTGAGGTTTGTCTAAAATATGCTTGACCTACTGTACTCATATGACACTAATTTTTATGAATAATTATTTATAGGCAGTTAATCCAATATATTTGCCAAGGCACTTGATGAACATGGTAAGATCACTTTCTTTGAGTATGAACAACAGCTACAAATCTCCCCAGATACATCAGAGACCCCTTTGCTATGGTGCCCTCTTCATCTTATGTATGTTTTCCACATAAGAACTAGGTCTTTTATGAACCAGCATGACAAACTCATTATATGCACACTATTCTATTGTCCTGGTTCTGGCCAGACCAGAGTCAACCTACCCAAGCAATCATCACAGGTGAGCTGAGTTAGCCCAGGCTGTTTCCCACACCACCTGACATCATTCCGCCATAAAAAGGGCTGGTTGGGTGGGTGTGGATGTGTGTGTGCTCTCATGCATGCTTCTGGGTGCCTCCATGGCAGTCTGATTGTGGTTGGGGCATCAAGTTGATACTTGTGTTGTGCAGCACTCTGTTATCATTGGGTCGGTAAGGTACTCTGTGTGTAATTTGCCATGGGTTGTTGTTGTTCCCCTGTCATGGTAGTTTTGTCAGCAAACTCTCCTTATCCAAACCAATGGAGGCTCTGTGTGTTTCTATTCAGGAAGTGAGTGAGCAGTATGTGATGCTCAGCCACTGTTTGGGGTTGAACCCTCACATCTATTGATCAATATGTGCCCAAGGCAGAAATATGTCAGTCCTATTTGGTGAGGGTGAATCACTACTCTGGGGAGTCATGTTTGGATCCACTATAAGTGAAGCATAAAAGTGCCACTATTCAGCTCTTGCAGAACTAAATCTGAGGGTGAAGGAAAGGTTTCCCTGCAAAAGGAATGTTCCAGTGGCTTCATTGAGTGGTACTAAGGCCTTTCTTCTTAGCTAGCCCTGGTCAAACATTGCCCTGCACAAAGGACTGCCAGAGTGTAATGCATGTGGTCAAATAATACACAGAAGGTCTTATAAATTTAAATGTTATTTTGCTTACTAGTGCTAAAACTAAATGAGGTTGTAAAGCATCATTCCTGAGAGCAAGAATCTGTTACACATATTGGACAATGTCTTCAAAAAAGATTAATTGCAAAGGAATATGAAGTAGAGAGAGGACAACAGAATATAAACCTCAGAAGTTTCACAGGCTTTTATCCATAGGGAATCGTTATGATAATGAAAACTTGATTTCCAGCAAAACAGCACCAAAAGCTTCAACCATTAATACCTTTACAGAGCCCAAAATTCTGGTGGAATTTGAGCATATCTTTTTAAATTATAATTAATTTTAAAGACTTAAAATGATGGAAAGTGCACCACAACCTTCAGCAAATTGTTACAAAGTTTAATTACATTTTATTGCTGAAGAAGTCTACCTCATTTTGACTCCAAATTTTTAAGCTTCTAATTCCAGTCACTGGGCTTCATTCTCCCTTCATCTGTAAGATTAAAGAGCCTTCTGCTACCAGAAAACCTTTCTCACGTGGGCAGCTGCAGACTACAAACAATGTCTTAACCTTCTTTTTGTTTAGTTAAATATATTAACTTTTTTTAGTCTTTTACAGTTGAGCTCAGGTTTTTCAACCTTACAGTATTCTTTGAGTTTTTTCCCAAATCATTTCCAAACTGCTGACATCCCTTTTACACTCTTGAGATGACAACTGCGCAAAGAATTTCAATAAGTTCTTATACTATTGTGGATTGTGCTGACTGCCTTACATCTACTTGTTGCTCTTACCTTGATAAAAGCAAAGTCTGTGTTTCACTTAAGAGCTACAAAGTCACTTTGTGACCTCAGGTTCAGATGCCTGTGCCCTGCGGTCTCCTCTACTGGAACAGGTAACAGTAATTTTCAAATTATTTAATTTTAAATGCAGATCTTACTAAGCCTTACTTTTACATAACTTTCAGACTGAACCATATTAAGAAATGCATATATATGAAAAACTGTTGCATGTGGAAAAAGCCATCTATTCTTATGCAGATATCATCCCAGGAATAAAACAATTAATTATCTGAATAGGCAACAATAGAATGATGGATCTAATTAATCTGAATTATAAAATTTTGATTGATTAGAAAAAATAGAAAGTGGTTATAAAACATTGCTTACTAGAAACAGTTTCCATTTGAGTAATGGTAAAGCTAAAATCAGAGGGTTTAGCTGAAGCTCTTATCCATTAAAAGCATAAAGCACTATGCTTACTAGGCTAGACTTTGAAGTATATCCTGAATAGTTGTGAGACACACAGGTGTTAAACTACAAATGCCAGTCCAAGAAATCAGTTAATTCTCTGTATCTAGGACTTTTCCACTAACATTCAAAGGAAAATATTATTCCTCCTCCAAGTGAGTAAACAAGCTAAAAGGAAAGCAGATATTTTCAGATGTTCTCTTATAATATTTTTACCACTCATGCTTTGGTCCCCAAGCAGCAGAGAAATTTCAGTTGTAGGGGTTACTCTTGGCAGGGTTGTAAAGAGCAGAAATTCTGTCTTCACAGACAATTGATAATTTATACTACAAGACAACTTCTTGAAGATGAATTAAGGTTTGAATCAGAAGCTGAATTGGTTTTGTTCCAATGCAAACCATTTTAAACATGATTTTACAGTTATGTGTTCTAGGGATAAAGAAACATTGTTCTTGGCTTTTACTGCAATGACTGACTGTTTTGCTGAGGGCTAGACTGATCCTCTACTCAGCATAATTTTTGGTTTTCTTCCTGTGAATGAGAATCTACTGAACTTGTTTTCCTTTGTATCATACTTCTCTCTAATTCCTTCTCACTCTGCTGCACTGTGTCTCTGAGGGATGGACAAAAGGCGGTAATTAGAGCTTGCTATTGATTTTTAGGCTAAAATATTCTTCCTCTATGAGACTCAGGAAGGGAGACATCTCCCTTATCTTTCTTATGGACACACACCCACATGAACTTCAGTACGAGACGCCAGGAATAAACATTTCTTTCCTTCTTGTCGCAGACACCCAAGAACCTACAGGTTAGCAAAGCCACGCTTGTGCTGCTCCATCCTCCCTGTGTCCAGAGTGGTCCATAGAAAGTAATACCATGGTTATTCATCAGCTCATATTTCTTCAGTATAATTGCTGACATTTTGATATTGTGAGACAGTCTGTTATTTTCACCCAGGTGAGAGAAACTCCTGCATGTCTTGGGATTAGTGACATAGGTGAGAGAAACTCCTGCATGTCTTGAGATTAGTAGCATTTGGTAGATGAGCAGTGTTTTTTCTAGTCTGCTTCTAAAGAAATTATGAGAAATTGCTTCTGTGTCAGAAAATTGGAGACAGTCTCTTTTCCTTCCCCATGACTTTTGGGAAATATTTAGAAAAATTATTAGCTGCTTTCTCAACAGTTTGTAGAGCTGTGTGAAACTGAATTCCTCACTTGCTGGAAGCAACATATTCAGATTGTGTTTGACTTATTCATCAGTGTTCTGCTTGCGTGTCTTGAGATCTTCTGTGAAAACCAGATTATAGCAGATCCTAAACCTCAAAAGGGGTTGAGAAATATCAATTGCCTTTGCATATAAAACTATGTAAAACCCCGAACTCCTCACGGAATTACAAACAGAATCTTAGTACTTAGCTCATAGGCTTTGCAGAGCAGAGCCAAATCTGGATGAATTCCTAGGATCTGCGCAACCTTCCATCTCCCCTGTAACTTTGTGAAATTACACTGGTCTGCTTAAAGTTCTGCATGGTACTAACGGGTAACCCTTTTCATAGACAAATACAAGAATTTGCAACCCTGCAGAGTTTCAAGGTACTCCCTGTGGGGCCTATTTTGCAAACAGTCAATGAAATAAATCATAATTGTAAACTCTGCTGTAGGTGATATTTTTAGTATTATAAACGAAAGAATTTCTGTTAAGAAACATTCAAAACCACTCAATGAATTACAAGTGCAATTATTTGCTGCTGTTTCTAAGGATTATTTATCAAAACATTACAGCATACTAATTTCTCCTGTTGTCCCAGAGAAGTATCCTAGAATAAATGCAAGTTCTGATATTATACCAGCATGCAGCAGTGCAGAACTTGCATTCATTTACATATCAACAGTAAGGCCTGTCAGGCTCAGAATGGAGTTTTGTTAGCCTTCTGAGCACCTGTATTATGTGGTAGATTGGCTTCACCAGTTGTCCATCATTAAGGACTATGGAATAAATTTTGGAATGTTGCTAGACTTTGTCTTTAACTGATAATGTGTTATTTTGCTGGAAGTGTATTTGTTCACTTTTTTCCCCTCAGTTGCTATTTTTAGGCTAAATTTCTAGTCTGTACAGTATAAATCTTATTACTTCTTTGTAGCAATGTTACCAATGGTATTAATTATCTCTCCAGTTCTATATATCACCAGTAAAGACTATTCATGTGAGAATCATTCCAAATTCCACGGCAAAATTAAGATATTAATCAAGAGGGATAATAAAATCTATTCCTGTAGAAAGCATTAGACACCTTCAGTCAACAAAATGCTATTTATCCTAACAATTTGCTGGGCTGTCTTCTGAACAAAGTAAAGCAATTTGTTGACACTTCATGCACAGAATCTTGCCCCCCATAAAACAACCAGCATCTGTTGTCAGGAAAGAAAAAGGAAAAAACACTTGTTAGAGTACCACAATTAGCTATTTATAGTTGCTATGGAAACAAAGCAGAATCAAATAAGCACCAGAGCTTGTGTGATTATACTTTTGTTCATTTGACAGTGTATTGAACCATAGGCCTGCTTATAATAGCATTTTATTTCAAATAATAATATAATTTAGTGTGATGGATTTCACATTCAGGAGAACTCTATTTGATGATAAGTGGAGAGATAGGAAGGCTTCAATTCTGCTAACCTATAAACATGAGCAATGTGCAGTGTAGGAAGTTTTACATGACTAAAAGAACAAATACCAAAGAAGGCTGTAGAACAGAAAATGTTGCTGCTCTTTGCCAGATGTTCTTTTTGTGGAAAAAAAAAAAAAAGACAAAAAATACCCTTTTGCTTTTTCAATTCATGAACACAGTTTCACTATAATGAAAAAAAGTATTTATGTAGGCCTTAGTGTGTTGCTTGGATTAACTGTGTCACAGGTAAGAAGTTGGAAGCCTCAAGATCTGTTAAATCTGAAGGATGTTTTTAGCAATGAAAGAAATAATAAAAATTCTTTTTCCATTTTAGCTTCTTTTTACTAATAATGCAAACATCATAAAGACAATGATATATGAGAGAAAGATTACAGACAATACTTTTGTTCCAGACTATGGATCTCTTGACAAGAAACACTAATCAGACTATTGCCAAGCCTTATTGCAGAAGCTTATGAAATTAACTCTTTACCTGTGTAATAATTTCTCTGAGAAAATTAGCTCCTTAACTGTGTAAGAAAATTATAGTAACCCAAATATAAAAAATTGCTTTCTTCATCATACCTTTCAATTTATTCACATTTAAACAAAACAAAACAAAAAATTGCTCTTAGATTTTTGCACAATTTTCAGACAAAAGACAACATATAAAATATCTACAAAAATAAAAATTATTATATTGTAATATTATTCTATTCTATATAATTTGTGTGCAATAATAATTAGTGTAAGATAAAGAAAATTTTATCCTATATTGCCATCACTCTCCCTAATACCACTATTTGATCCCTCTGGTTTCTGTGGTTTTTTAGTACTTCTAAAGCTGTGAAGGATGCTAGTGAGATTTCATAGAATCATAGAATAAACTGAGTTGGAAGGGACCCATAAAAATCATAAGTCCACACAGGACCAGAGAAGCCAGAGCATGTGACTAAGTGCATCACCCAGACAATAATGTTCCCTGCAAATACCAGAAATTGTCACCTAGTAAGGAAATTAAATTTTTGAATTTTTGTAGAGAGTAAATTCACTGTCAGAATTTTAGCAGTATCACTGCACATCATGGAGAATCTTTATTCATGAAAAAGTTATATTGCATCATTTCTGGTTTGATTCTTGAGAGATTTCAAACATGACTTTACTGAAATAAACCCATAAACAATATTTAAATCTTTTTTACCTGATTGGAATATTTTGTGATATGTTTTCATCAATCTTTTAGAAAGGAATTTTGCCATCTAATATCTTCACAAGCAATTTTTCAATATTGTAGTAACAGATACAGTTTGATTTCTTCCAACTCTGTAAAAATGCAGTCATGAATATGATAATAGCTTAATTTTTTGTTTAAGCAGGGTCTGAACAATGCATGGATGCATTTACCCTTCCACAATAATCAATGGGGTATTTTTATTCAAAACCTTCATACAGCTATTGGAAAATGAAACCCTACAAAGAACCAGGAAGACTGGAACCATTCCATAAAATTAACATCAATCATCATCATAGCAGCTGCTACCTATTGTAAATGTTAGCTCAAGCCCTTGAATATGGCATTAGCTTGAAAAGGACCTTGAGGTTATGTATAAAAAGTTCTTAACATCAGGGCAGAAAAGGTTTTCTTAAATGTGGGAGGAAGGATCAAAATATACTTTCTGACACCTCAAATATATATATATATATTTGTTTTTCTGCATTCAATAATTTAAGTAAAAAGTTGTATAATTAGAGTTTAGAGTTTAAATTATACATTTTAAAATTTTCTGAAGTTTTACATTGTGCCTTTATTCATTAAGCTCAAGATAGGCAAAGGATATGGCATGGATTTTTATTCTGGAAGTGGGACAGGTATGTCCAGATATGAAACGTGGAGTGTTGCTGATGTGTAAGGTAACCTAGAACATGTAGTGCTAATGTTATATAACCGAGTTACAAAATATTGAGGAATCCAGTCTCAGTCTCATTCCTCACATGGTGTTACTCCCTGACACCGCTACACTTTGTTTAATTAGTGCATCTTCTCCTTGGGCCTCCACAAGTGTGTACAGTTCATGGAAAATGAAGAGAATGTTATTTGGTATCTTTGTGTTTCAAGATATTTACATTCCATATGCTATGTGTACAGGACTTTTGCAAAACACAAACCCCAAGAGTAATGGGTAGGGGGAAAAAAAAGCTGCATGCTTTAACTTTTTGTGTTATTGTACAGGTGAAATGATGATTTTAGATGTTAGATTGATGTGCACAGTCATATCAAATTCCAGAACATCATAGAATCATGGACTGGTTTGGGTTGGAAGGACAGCCTGTGCCAGTGTCTCACCACCCTCACAGGGAAGAATTTCCTCCTAATATACAATCTAAACCTGCCCTCCTTTGGTTTAAGCCTGTTACCCTTCGTCCTATCACTGTAATTTCTCACACCCAGAAAGATTCTGACTAAAACCTAATCTGTATTTTAACTAATCAGCAGCTAAAAATCCATTTCAGCCATATGAAGATAATTACAGTGATGGCAGTACCTAACTTTTCTAATTACAAGGGACTTTTAAGATTGCATTCAAAGTTTTTTATTTAAAAAAAAAACAAACAAAAACCCAGCATACAGAGTGTACATATCACTGTGGTGTGGTATAACACTTTTATAGTTATGACTTCTAAAGTATCCTGTCTCTCTTCCCTCCATTCACGGTGACAAAAACATCATTACTCAGATTTCTTTATCATAGTTCTTGATTCTAGTTCCTTAACTGGGCTTGTGATAGGTTCTGCATTTAAATCAGCATTTCTGTTAAGAAGGAAATTACTTTATGGATGACATCCTGGTTCAATATATATCAATAGCAATATTCCTCTCCCTTCATTGGAGCCAGAATTTCATAATACAAGCTCAAATTATTTTTACAACTGTTACTGTACGAAATGATGGTTTCAGAGGCAGAAATTTGTGTTTCTCCATGCTTTTAATAACATAATGATTCACAATTTTTCACACTTTCATATACGTAAAGTTTATGCTGGTCAAAAAAAAGGACAATGAAAGAGAAAAATCTCAATTTCCTATGGTGATACCTAAAGAAGGGAAAAAACAGTAATTTAAAGAATAAATTTAGTATAATTGTGTACCACTGCTATAACACACTAATCAGTCTGATTTTTTTTGCAATGCTATTTCAGAAGAATGACACTGTTTTATCTGTGACATATTTCTGTATGTCCTGCATCATTAAAATCCATGTTTTAAAAATATTTCTATCATTTTGATAATGAACTTGGTTAGAAACACTTTTAGTACCTTAAATAAATAACTTGATATCAGATTATGTTGGGTTTTTTTCCCAAACAGTAACTAACACACACATAAAAGTGTTTGAAGGCCTGGAATTCAATAAAAATAGCTACATTTTTTGGCTTTTTGTGTCTTTTTTACATTTAGTTCTCATTTTTCTGCCATCTTTCTCCTCTAATTTGTGACAACATCACATTTGATGAAATTGAGTGAGTCAGTAAGAAAGAATGTGTTGCAGACTTCTGTTTATAATCCAAAATCTGACTGATTTATAATATTAGAACATGTTGTCAGATATGCAAGGAAGTATAGACTGTTTGTTGATAAAAATTATTATTCTTCCAAATGCTGTATCATCAGGGAAAGGAAAAAGAAATGTTCCTTCATGCTATTAAAATTAAAGGAGGCCACCTGTTGCCAACAAACGTACACGAGTTTTCTCCTAAAGGCGCAATCCTTATTAAAGATAAATTACAACATTTACATATTACAATAAATACATTTTGGTTGGTTTAAACAACAGATGGCTCACATCTTTTACACTTTCATTTTTCCAGTGATATTTTGCCACCATCTGAAAAGCTTGAGTTGTAGCATTTCTCATGTTTTTGTTGATTTTGTGATAGGAAACAATCCGGGAAGGAATAATGACATCTCTGTGAAGGGTAAATATTTTGCAGCAGTTTTCTGCACACAAAGTCTGAGACAGTGAAAAAGAATAGGTAATCTGAAGGGTTTAGCTTTACTTATGAAACTCAGCTGGTGAGAGATTGGAGTGAAGAAAAACTGCATTGGCAAGAAATTTCTAGAAATGGCAGCATGCCTCCTTTCTCCTTATTGAAAACTGTAAGGAGTTGTTGCAAACATGCAGTTCTTACTACTACACCAAGACCTTTGACTTTGGAAATAATTGACATTGTAAAAGCTCCTTTTTTTCCTCTCTAAGCAGTTTAGAAAGTGGAAGATGTTATGGGAAGTGGAATAAGGATGAACAATCTGAAAGGTTTCTAGATGAAACAGAAAAAATTGGTCTGAACTCAGAAAGTCCTTAGCTGTGCATTCCCTAGTGAAAGCATTACAATCTGTAAAGTAAAAACCTAAAACTTTGTCAATGTAAACAAATGTTGGCATGACTGACATTCCTGTGAAAGTCATGCTACCCAAGTCTACTTTAATCTCAGGTTTCAAGTCAGGTAGTGTTTTCTCAACTCCTCCAAAAGCAGAGCTCATGTGTGTCACCACAAAACATGGACATCAGAGACACGCTGGGCCAGGCTCCTCACTATCTCGATGTCCTCCCACCCCTTATCCTCTTATTCCTTTCCACCACACCCAAAATACCTTTCACACTTCTGTGGGCTTTTTATCTGTCACGGGTTGTTCAGATGGATCCTGGGGATGTTTGCAGAGTAGATCATTGGCAAAAGCAGAATAAGTTGCTTTAAAGCAAATATTTTTGGAAAGTGAAATTTCTACAAAATCTTGTTTTTTTACAAAGCTGAAAAGCTGCCCAGAGATGTGTCAATTTAGACAAAGATGAACTTTTTTAATAAGAAGTGTGTGGAAAGAGAGAGAGAATTCAACGTACAGGCATAACTGTACCCACATTCTCACCCAAAATGCTCAGGCAGCAAAATTCTGTTCTTTGAACATTTTCAGGGGTTTTGTTTACCTTCCAACAAGCAATTTCAAAATAAAGAAGAAAAAAAATCTAAAGCCCACCAAACCAACACTGTAAAATTTGACACAAAACAGAATTTAAACTGCTCGGTTTTGGACAACTCTAGGTTTAGATGAGACTACTGAAAAGAACAAAAAAGGATTTTTTTTTTTGGCAGCTTTCAAAAAAACCTCCGTAGTTGATTACCTGTAGCAGTATTAAAATAGCACTTTTTAAGATCAATTATTGCATTCTTTAAAATTGCAGTTTGAGAGAAATTTTAATTGTGTTATTTTCTTACAACAAGCAATGCAAGGAAGAATATTCAAGTATTACCTCCCTGTAAGTGAAAATTAATTGAAGATTGTGATAATATGAAAAATCAGGTAGAGCAGTAGGGTGAAATTCTGTTGCATTTGAACACAGTGACATGTAGCTTTTTTCTTTTCTGGCTTTTCTCCCTCTTTATTGAGCAATGCTCCTTATCAAAAGTATATCATGTTATTTGACCTAAAGAACAATTTGGAAAAGAGCTACAAATATATCATGCTTTGTATAAATTGTCATCTTTGGGGGAAGGAAAACAAGAAGATCGAAGCACTGCAAAGTGCTTCAATATCCAAAATATCCGCATTGATTCAATGCGAAGATGTGCTAGAAACCATAGTAAGTGATCTGAATTTACAACTCAGTCAGCAAAGCAAGAAGTATCTTGGAAATGAACATTTTTCCACTGCTCTGAGATATATAGTGACATTTTTAATGAAAAACAATTGGCTTTAAGGACATGGAATAAAGGAAAGTAATATAGCACACTAATCTCTAAGCTATACAAAATTTTCAAAAGGTTTTGGGGAAAGCAGTCAGACGTATCGATTTGGAGAGAAAAAAATGTCCCAACAGAAGAGGATAAAGAACTTGCACATGGCTCTTAGAGACCAGAGCAGAATCTGGGCTGCCCTATGCATATTTGTAGTCATGTATATATACTGGTTTTGCAGAGAGAATTCCAGATAGCTTCTAAAACAGAGATAAACACTCTTTCAGCATTGGGTTTGGGCTTGTGCTGTTTTGTGTAAAGCTGGCTTGCCTCCTTTCTTGACATAAATTAAATGAATCAAATAGCAATGAAATAGCAATGATTGTAAAAGCTGTCTAGAGGTACATCCTGAATGAGACCTGATGGAATAGAAACTAAGACGACTACTAGGACATCATCAAAAATGTCTATCTTCATACTAGATAAGCTGTACCACTGTGAGTCGACCATCACAGTGGTGGAGAAATGAAATGGGACACAGCCTCTCTTTCCATGGCACAGGCTCTCTTTCCATGTGCCACTCTAGAAAGTCCCACCTGGCAACCAAGAGCACTCCCCTTCTCCCTTTCTTCTTTAGCAGATGGAAATTACTCCAGATGCAGACTCACAGATGCCCAGTGTAGGGTAAGAATCACTTCCACAGACATGCTGGCTCTGCCATTGCCATTCAGTAAACAGTAGAATGAAAGGCTGGCCGATGGCACCTCTAGCCTGACATCTTCCTATGGCAATCTGGGAAAATGCGTTTTGCCCTGTAAAACTTAGCCTTACAGGGAGAGAACTGGGGTGTTCTCACCTCCATAGCCACAGACCCAAACTTTTATTCTTGGGAGCAGTGAGCAGTAAACAATGGTTTGAATTCATTGCACTGCTGCCCATGCATGAAACTCTGAATGTGAGAGAGAACAGGCATGTAAAATACATTTTAATTTCTTCTGTTTAAGCTCAGAACTGTCTGTATTTCTGTCGCTGATAAGAAGATACTGGATATAAATACGTAATGTAAATGATCTCCACAGCTAAAATAAATGAATCATAAAGATACACCTGTTGTTCACTACTTTTTCATACCAAGTTACTACCTCTATGAATGTGTTAAAGTGTGAGAAATAATGAAGAACTTTTTTAATTAGTTGGCTGGAGTTATTGAACAAAAATGTACAAATTAAAAACAAAAAATCCAAGAAACAATACATCTTGATGAATGTAATGCAAAGGACTATTTTGATTTTAGACTTTAAAAATTAACTAAATTTAGCGTACAAAAGTTATTAAAATGATTAATAATGACATACAACTATGATTGTAATTGCTTTACCAATCATAGGGACATGTTACAAAGTTCTTTAACATGATCATTTGCATGCGTGCTATTGCTAATTAGTTTGATACGTTGTGCTAGCAGAATGATCATACACTAGGAGAATATATTTAGAGTATTTGTAACAAGGAATTTATTAAAATATGGTCTTCTATATTTGGTGATGATGGAAGACAGTAACTTTGTTGAACACTGAATATTGTTATTGTCCTTTCCTGACAATGACAAAGGAGGGCAATGCATTAAGTGTAGCGGTGGATGCAAAGTGGTGACAAGAGATATTTATGTAGTTCGGAGAAAATAACCCATAGTACTTTGTGAAAATGACATTAAGCAAACAAATATTAAAACCAATGACAGCTACACACTGTTGAAATTCATATCAATAATGCCCTTGGTTTTCCTTAGCAACTAAGGAAGAAAGAAGAAACACAGTGACTTGGATTACACAAAAGGTCCTTTTAAACCTTTTGTTCTGGAGAAGGGTGCCTTCACCAGGAGGGTGAAGTTGGGTTGGCATATTTAAAACACTCCTTCAGATGTAGGCTACATTCAGAGAACTATTTGAAGATGTTAAGAAGATATTGTCGTGGTTTCCCCCGGCTGTGGGCTGAGATCCATGCAGTTGCCTGCTTCTTAAAGTAAAAGAGCAGGGGAAAAGGGAAAAAAAGGGGGAAAACAAGGGAAGGGAAAAGGAAGGGGCAAATAACTCCAAAACCAAGAACCTAAGAGGCCCGTGGGTTGGGATAAGGATAGTTTACTAAGAGAACAGAAAGATAAAATATAACAATGCTAACAGGACTTTAGAGCAAAAGAATATGAAACTATTGATACACAATACAGTTTCTCTACCGCTGCGATCACAGATTGGGAAACATTGTCCTGATATTTCCGGAGTCGGCAGGACACTTCACTTACAGTTGGTGGATACATATTATCCCAGTCTATTGATGCTAATGAATTGGTGTGCCCTGCCGGTGCACTTCGTACAACCTTACGCCACATATCTGCGGTGCATACAACTTCATCAGGGTCAGAGTGCCATTTGCCCAGATCATAATAAATGATCTCCCGTACAGCTAATTCTCTCAGGTACTGGATAACTGTCTCTATGTTGTTACACTTGGGTGACTGGCATGTAATATATTCCTTTATGGGATACCTTTCCTCCACACTCGACAGTAGTCGCCTCCAGAGGCTGAGGGTTTCTGGCTTTTTCCCAACTTCCTTGTCAATGCCTCCTTCTCTAGCTAGGGATCCCAACTGCTTGGCCTCCCTGCCATCTAATTCCAGACTATCGGCCCCTTGATCCCAGCATCGGAGCAACCAAGTGATGATATGCTCACCTGGGCGGCGGCTGAAATCGTTTCGAACCTCACGCAGCTCACTCAGGGTCAGGGATCGTGTGACAACCTCTGATTCTGCCTCATCCTGAAATGCCTGAGATGGCCTTGCTCTATCCTGAGGGGCTTGAGATGGCCCTGCTTTATCCTGAGGTGCTTGAGATGGCCCTGCTCCATCCTGAGATGCTTGAGATGGCCCCGAATCATCCTGACATGCTCCAGATGGCCCTGATTCATCCTCATCCTTCACTACACGAACTGATTTCTTTTGTTTCCTCTTTTGTACGGGAGCAACAGACACTGGTGGGGGTTGGTTTTTTGTTTTATCAGCAGTATCTGCTGTAGGGGTTGCAGTAGCTGCAGCATCGGTTGGACAAGTTGCAGTAGCCACAGTACTAGTCACAGTGGCCTTAGTGCTAGTCACAGTGGTTACAGTAGCTGCAGTGCCAGTCATTGGGGTTGCAGCAGCTGCAGTCTTTGCTGGTCTGTTTTCATTCCTTTCCTTCTGACAGTGCGGACAGTACTGACAGTGCTGCCTGTTATCAAGCAGTGTTTTGTAAATAGTGGCCAGGGCCCAGCACAGTGCAGTAAGGTGTGTATCTCTGGCAAACTTAGAGCAATTTCTTTTCAGATATGCAGTCACTTTTTCAGGGTCTTGTAACTGATCAGGAGTGAAACTCCAAACCACCGGAGTTAAGAAAGTGCCTAGGTACCTGCCCATGCTCTGCCACTTGCCCTGCCACTCACGATTATCTGGCCTCACAGAAAAATCTTGAGTGGTATTCATAACCCTCTGCTTAATATTTGACAACAACTGAACCATCTGCACCAAACCGAGAAACACCAAAATGCTAGTTAGAATATCCCAAGGATACTGAAAGTTTTTAAAGACTGCTAGCAGAGCTGTTGTATTTAGCCCAAAGGAAAAGAAAGCAGAACTCCCACCATACCAGCTGCTGTTATTAAACTCTCCCTGTCCAAGGAATGGACAGGGCAGCAAGCTCTCATACAAATACCAGCACAAGTTCACGATCCTCAATATTACTGTATCATAGATTGTCATCACAGAAGACAAGAACCAGATCAGGAAACGCAGCCTCGACATGGTAAAAAATCCTGCCAGGATTGCATACAGCGTACGGTACTTTCGCGGCCACAGCTGTGACCACAGCCATGTGAATAAATACCACAGCATCGTGATCGGAGACTGCTTAAACAACAGTACTTATCACAACTTTGTATTAATTACTATAGGGTAAGATCTACCGTTATCCCAACCTTTCGGGCCCCATGTTGGGCGCCAAAAAGACTGTCGTGGTTTCACCCCGGCTGTGGGCTGAGATCCACGCAGTTGCCTGCTTCTTAAAGTAAAAGAGCAGGGGAAAAGGGAAAAAAAGGGGGAAAACAAGGGAAGGGAAAAGGAAGGGGCAAATAACTCCAAAACCAAGAACCTAAGAGGCCCGTGGGTTGGGATAAGGATAGTTTACTAAGATAACAGAAAGATAAAATATAACAATGCTAACAGGACTTTATAGCACAAGAATATGAAACTATTGATACACAATGCAGTTTCTCACCGAACCACACAACTCAGGCCGTACCACCCAGAGCTGTCCCGGAACCCGACCATCCCCCCAAGAAGCACGCGTCCCGAGACCGCCCCTCTTCTTCTTCCCAACAGCCCCCTGTTATATCTAGGCAGGACGTAATTGGCATGGAATACACTCTTTGGCCCATCTGGGTCACCTGTCCTGGCTTCGCCCCTCCTTTCTCAAGAATAGAGAAATAGAAGAAGCTAAGAAAGTCCTTGACTGTCTGACTGCAACTAAGAACATCAGGGTGTTATCAGCACTGCTTTCATTTTAACTCCCAAACACAGCATTCCATCAGCTACTACAAATGAAGTTAACTCTATCCTGACTGAAACCAGGACAGATATGCAGAAACATCATGCTGCCGTCAAAGAGTTTTCAATCTACTTTCAGTTTGGCAAGTTAATATTAAATGAAACATACATGCTTACTATTACTTTGAATAAGGAATTTATTGTTGTTGCAATTAATATTTTAATAATTTTCATGCAGTAAACACTGCAAGGAATATTATAGCAAGCTCAATCATTTTAATTAGTCATATTATAAATTATGTGACTGCTGCCTAGCAGTAAGTAAAATACCATTTCTGTATTCACGTGTAAATAACTGTGGGTGACAATTAAGCAAATGTTGATAAAGGAGTATTGAATTACTGCTATTAACATTACACCCTAAAAAAATTAGGACTGAGTTATAACTGTTAAAATAGAAAACACCTTTCAAGACAAAATACAAAAGATTCTTTTCATATGCTTGCTTTAATCCAGTTATTATACATTTAATGAATGCACAGTATAAACCAGTATGGAAGACAAAGCAATCAGGAACAAAGAAAAATATTTTCATTTTAATGTGGACCTTAATTAGACTGTGATACATGATGAGGGTGAAAGGCAACTGCCTTTTATTTAAATTTTGCTTTTCTGTTGACATATTTGGTTCAGTAATTGTAGAAGCTTATGAATAGATGTGGACCAAAATTCTGTAACCATGAAATATTTTGTTAATTAATTTTGCAGTGAAAAAACTGTTTAAATTAAAATATATATGTATTTATAAAGTTTAAATATTTAAACATATTTTAAGAGATACTTAAATTTGTTTTCTTCTTTTGCAGTTCCTTCAAATCTTATTTTAAGAAATGTAAACAGAATTTTTTAGAATGGCCTAAATTTCAATCAACTATCTTGGTTTATGCCTCATTTGATCCAAAAATAGTAATTTTTAACTTTCAGTAAATTGAAGGATTTTGTACATCCCTACTTCTATATTAATAATCACACACATTTACTGATGCTGAGGTAAAGGCGTTGGATTGCCTTCAGTGTGACATCAGTGAGAATTATTAAAAAGAGTCATCGTCTATGTTGGTGAGATATTGCAAATGTTATGAACCAGCCTTCCAGTATATGAAGAGGGCCTGCAGGAGAGCCAGAGAGGGACTGTCACAGAGTGTACTGACAAGATAAAGGGTAATGGGCTTAAACTGAAGGAGGGCAGGTTTAGATTAGACATTAGTAAGAAATTCTCCCTGGCTGCCCAGAGAAGCTGGGACTGCCCCCTCCATGGGGGTGTTCAAAGCCAGGCTGGATGGGGCTTTGGGCAACCTGGTCTAGCAGAGGGTGTCCCTGGCTCTCATAGGGGGTTCGGACTAGATGGGCTTTTAAGGTCCTTTCCAACCCAAATCAGTCTGTGATTCTGTGATTCTATGTTTCTATGAAATGTTAAGTAATTATTTTCATAATGCAACACCAATAAGAACCTCAAACAGTTTCAGGGTTTTTAAAATTGTAATGTAAATTGTTTAATTTCCATTGTTCACATAATTCACATGGTAATTAATTTTAGTGATGGGATGAATGGAAGCTATATATTTAGAAGAATAAAAAAAGAAACAAACAGACAAACAAACAAACCAACCCAGAAAACCAACAAACCACCAGAACCAAAAAACATTGGTAGGATGTCCCATTTACAGTGGCCTTTTCTGATCCTTTCCGTAGTGTGTTCATATGAGACATATATGCTATCTACTAATTTCCCCCTACCCTCCCCCCATAAAAAAAACACTTTACAAATGAAGCCATGGTTCTTTCCAAAGCATATTAAACCCATCTGTGTCCAGGACATCCTAATTGCTTCCTATGATACAAACAAATCCACCGTGACTCACATGTTATTTAAATTCTGCACTTAACTTTCGCCAACTTTCCTCCATCATATCAAATCACAAAAATACACTGACATATTTCTTTTGATGTGTAACAATAATAGGTTCAGCTGTGTTATACATGAAGCTCTCCATATCATTACTGCATTTTGCTCATCTCTTTATATTGTATGCTGAACTGGTCTTGTATGGGTCCTCTCTCAAGTTACGGGTCGAAAATCTACGTCCAGTCACTGCATTAAACCTAATCTGTAACTCTTCTTGAATACTTAAGGTGTTCCGTCTGAAATATTTTTAGAAATTCATTAATTCAGTAATTTTCAAAAAGCCCTATGCTTATTTAGTTATCCCTAAAATCCGACATCAAATTGCCATTACTGATAGAAGTGTAGAGGAAGAAAATCTGTGCATCTAGCAGTTCCAAATGGAAACACTTCAAGTAGAAAGATATGAGAGCTGCTGGGAGTACATGCAGCAGTGACTGATCTGGTTATAGAGTGATCTCTTTTGTGCAAGCCAAGCCTGCTGTCAGCAATAGCTTGTCTCTCTTTTTTGGCTGATTTCAAAAGCATCACACAGAAAATTAGGTAAAATGAAAGGTGATGCTTCTCCTTTCTAGATCCCACACCATGCATGATACAGGACTTTGCATAGTCTGGCAAACAAATGCAAAGAAATGAAATTGCAAGTAAAATTCAAGGGTGCACAATAATGAAAATATTAGTTGACTGTAGTCTCTGAAAATGGGGGAGTAGTTCAGGCAGGGCTGCACTAGTCCCTGGAGAAGTGATTGATGACCAAGTGAAAAGAAATGTGGGAAAGAGAATCCAATATCTACTTTTGAGGACAGAGTGGCAATGACAATATCCTGGTGGATCACTGTGGTCCTAGTTCAATTATCAATGGCAGAAGACTTTTATTATCCTTGTTTTAATATTTGCCTTAACTTACTTTTTGACATATAAAAGGGACATTTGTTGGAAGATATTGTCTGAAAATAATTTGTCTTCAGATTCCTTCATTTTGGTAGAATTCAAAAGCTTTGGGAATGAGTGTTAATAACAAAGTAAATAAGGAATTTGGTCAGTAATGCTCATTTGTCGCCTTCTTTCTTTGCTAACAAATGGTACAAACAGTAACACCAAGACATATATTGCAGCAGGATACTATCAAACTTAATTGTGGATTCAAATGAAATGGAAAGGAAAATCTGAATAAATTGTACTTGTAAACTTTCTGTAATAAATAGATGAGATGTCATCCTAAAAAGTATTATTTCCATGTTCTTTCTTTTCTAAGGGGTCATTAGAAATATATATAACCCAGCAAGCAAGGGACTGTTAGACACCTCTGCAAATAGTGCATAATGAATCAGTGAACAAAACCCATGAAGACTCCACTGTTCGATTTTTGTGGGTTGTTTTTTTTTTCAAATCCCTACCCCTGCTATGACAGATGCAACTGGGTGGTCTAGATTAAAAAAATATCCCAAACAAATGAAAAAGGCTATTCCCAGCAGCAGAGTCCTCTCATTATTTCAGAACTCAGGTTTGAGGGTTGAAGAAGCAGCAATAGGGTTATTATCCTCTGTAAGATTCAGTCCCCTGTGACAATTTTTTGACAAACTCTAAGAGGATAACAAGGTATGCAAGGCTAACACAGGAGGATGGTAATGCACTTGAGATTGCCTTTTGAGTAATTATGTGATCCCAATTAAATTATTCTAGTTTAGAATGTCTTAAAAGGCAGGTCAAAATTTGGTATTCATTGTCCATCTTTCTCTAGGAGTTGAAGTCCTGTTCAGTACACTGCATAATTGCCATGAAAGTAATGATTAGAGCCTAATTGTCAGGCTCCATTACTGAGCTGCCTTTGCAGCACTCACAGCTTAGGTTGCTCCTGAGTTTTTCTTGCATTCACATGCATAAAGTTCTGGTAATAAATGACATTTAGGATGTATATAAAGGTACTGTCACCCCAGAGATAGCATCAATCCTAATTTGGCATTTGCAGTATTTCTATTAAAAAAACCTAAAATTACTATTTATGCTTGTTCTTTTAATAAATTATGAGTTTGGACTCTATACAGTCAAATACACCTTCTGATCATAACCAGAATGCGGATGCACTTTGGGAAAAGATATCCTTTGGTTAAAAAGGAATTGCTCTGCCAATTTTGTCTCAGAAGTGTTTTTGCACTAGTATTCCAGAAGTAATCTTTCAAAGAAGCAAATTTTATCATGCAGGCATTTTTGATTACTTTTCTGCAAGAAGTACATAGATTATTTGTCCTAAAGGACTGCAACTGACAGTAAAGAGAGTGTTTCATTTACTTTAAAGAAAAGGATTAGCATTCAAAATGTCATGGGATCTTGGAAGCTCTCTCTTTTCAGTGAGACAGCAAATGGCTTGCATTTGAATATATGCATAACTGCTATGTAATTATTTTGATCAGTGAAAAATAACTAATTCAGGTCTACAAGAAATGTAGGCCAGAAATGGTCAGGGTTGTTTTTTTGGTTTTTTGGTTTTTTTTTTTTTTAATGAACTGTAGCCTTCTGTGGTTCTCTCCTTGCTTCTACGGCCCCAAAATAACCTTGTATCAGTTATATAGACCGTCATTCAAGGAGAAGAAATTGGTGCATCTAACAGCAGAGTCTTTTCAGCTCAGATGTCAGAGAATGAGATGGCACCCAGCTATTCAATAGCAGATTGGATGCAACTCCCACTAAGCATGCAGTGTCAAATTGTTAAGGGCCCACAATTATTTCTTCACTTAAATGAAGTCTTTCTATAATTTAAATTTAAAATATCAAAGGCTTCATCAGCCTGCCTATATATATAATGTTGAGCACAGTTTACATCTTAAGAAACCCTCAAACCATGCCTAAGCTAACAAGAGAGAATTGCATAAAGGTCACCAACAGAAAACTGAGGGGCAGCAAGTATTTATTAAAATTTGCATTAAATAATTACTTTAAGCACTTTGATTTCGGTTCTTTCTCATTTAAAAATTGTTGCAAAATTAGTTTTTCACCACAGAAAGGTACCGGGAAAGAATACCTGCCTTATTGGCTGAGATGGCTAATGCCTTCTTGTGGAAGGAAGGGGTGCTGACCCATTTTGTGAATAACAGTGTAAACCTGACTATTTAAAAATGCTTCTTATGCTTCTCATAAACAGACTTCAGCAATTTATTTTGTGTATATATGTATACATATAATCTTACACTACACAAGTAATTTGGCAATGTACTATAATGTTTAAGCAGTAACTGTCTATAATGGTTTGCACTGCTTAAAAAACTTCCATAATCCCAAGTAACTTGTTAGACCAAACAAAATAATCACAACAGTATTTAACTAAAAGCTGTTCTGAGTATGCATATTTGGGCTGTTGAACTGGAAGCTTGTGTCAAACTCAGAGACAGGAGGAAGGGCTTCAGGGCCTTTGTGTACAGCTTGGTACAACCCTTGATAATTAATTGCTACCATTAATTTTGTAACTCACTTGTGAGTTGAAATGTAGAGGTGAAGCCAAGGGCACCTTCTAAATTTAAAGATGTTAATATTTGGAAATCCAAGTTTGGTAAGCTATTGTTGTTTCTTTAAATATGTATATATTTTTTTTAAATAGTCAAATAATGAAAAAAAAAAAATCATCCATCTTTTTAGGAGCACGTCCAGTGTGTGCAGCTGGAATTTTGTGACGGAAAGAGTATAGTGTAAGATTTAAATTGATACAAGATTGGCCTTTCCCCAAGAGAAAATTATAGATTTTTCTACCAATCACAATGTAACACACAGTTTGCCAGGCTTAAAGTGCTTAGCAATATTCTTGGCAAAGGCTGATATATAATCATCTGTCAATTACACTACTGCTGTGTGTGGGAAAAAGAATTCATTTTGACTACATTAAATTCTGAGCTCCTTAATCCAGGCCTTGCTATCTTTGTTCTAGACGAATACATTTGTCTATGCAACACAAGCTAGAAATTTCAAGCTTTTCAGTTTATTCCCACAATGCACTACCTGGAGGAAAAATTAAAACTAAGGGGGATACTTTGCCATTAAAGTTACAATAAAGCAAACTACTAGAAGCATAATTTGAATTTCCTTTCAAGAGAAAAATGCTCCAGTTTTAGGCCTAGCCTGGCCCAAAGAAGGAAATCCAAAATCATCCAAAGCTTATGGGAGAAAGACTGTTGTTCACAGTATCACAGAAAGTTGTCTGTTGTAGCAATCAAACACAGAAACAGAGCTTTGGTTCTCTTAGAATTCATGTTCCCTTCTTGTAATTTATGCCCCTTGGTATCTGTGGAAAGCTTTGTGTTTTTCTGATTTTGTGCCTACTGATGTGAGCATTCCTCTGTACTCAACTCTAGTAAACTGAACTTGTTTCTACTTTAACTCAGTGTTACTTCTGGGTGAGTTTGTTGGGGTTTTTTTGGCATGTACAAAACAAATCATTAGGTAATTAGGTCATCAGAATATTTTAAGTAATCTTTACATGGAAACCTCAAGTTTTTCTCTTAGAACTGGAACAAAAAAGCATCAGTTGGGAGAAAAATGCTGGCTTACTCAGTGTACTGAAATAGTACATTTAATAGTATATTTCATTTTAGTTTTGTAGACTATGAATATCATTGTGTAAATACTACTTGATTTTTATTTGCTTGACTACTATTCCATATAGTATTGAGTTCCACAGACTATTTACATGTTGTATAAAGTACAGCCTCTCATTTTATATGTGTTGCATTTAAACTTTGAATGGCCTCTTTTTCTTCTTGAATCAAAAAGGTTAATAGAATTTAATCTATATCATTCATGACTTTATATATCACATCAAATTAAGTTTCACTTTTCTTCTCAGAGTAAATAGGGTTAGTCTACATAATCTCATAAAATAAAAGTTTCTGCTGTTTCTGCTGTCAAACATATTTTTGCAGTCCTATCCTGAACCTTTTAATTCTATTTATATGTAAGATTAACTATAGCCAAATAAGTTTTGTAATCAAGATTTGTTGTATTTTAGAAGAGGCCATCCTACCAGTTGCATGGTATTTCTGAATGTTGTTAGTTCAAGGTGGGTTATTTTCAGATATTGTGCTAGTAGGACTTTTTAACCAGATTTTCATAAGAAAAAGTCATTTTTTGTGACGGTTATTTAACAGAGTAACTTCTAAGTCTAAATGCTACTGCAAATCACCGAGACTAGGTATTAATGAAACTGCTGCCTCAGATATTACTCTCCTTGCAAGGTGAATATAATCTAGCATTTTTTGTCATGGACTAATGAACTTAATTTCACCACTAGCATGTTAATTTCAACCGCCTTCCTACTATTAGCCCATATCTTTTGATAGGAAAGAAAATTTAGGCTTGTTAGAAAAGCAGAAGATAGGATACTGGACTTCAGGAGAATGAGTCACATATTCTAGATGTGACTTGAAAAAGAAAAAGATATTTCAAACTCTGTGTCTTTCATTTGTCTCTTTCTCTGAACAGTTTTAGAGATCCCTGCTTACTCCTTGGGTCTATTATTTCCAAGATGGGGTATAGTTGGTCCCTTCACCTTAACCTTATTTCTGCCTCCCTAACTGTGAAGAATAATCTGTGCCTTCCTTTTCTCTAGCCTTTCCTTTCTGTCCTTCTTGAAGAGCAGGCCTCTGAACTCTTTAAGTGCGTGCTCAGGTCTCTCTGCTTTGCCATATGGGACTACCTACAGCTGAGGACCTGCAGAAGACCCATGAGTACCCAAATACATATGTTCTGTTTCTAGATTCTGTGGTGTATCGTGGTGTTTACAGTTGGACTTGGTGATCCTAAAGGTCTCTTCCAATCTGAATGATTCTATGATTCTACAATTCTTTCTCTGCACAAAGTATGCACCAGTAAGGATGGCGCTAGCTCAAGGATCAGTGCATCTTGTTCTACTTTTATGTAGGCCATTAAGCTTTTGATGGACTTCACATAACTCCAGGAGATTGACTCTTACCATTCACAACTCACTGTAATTTATATTAATTGTTTGTAGCTGCATTCGTATTTTTCTTTTCCACAAAAAATAGGTTAAGCTGGGGATGGAAGTCTCTGATGTGCAAGTTAATTAAGTCTGGGAGAATATACTGGGGAATTAATACCCATGTTTGCTGTTCTCTAAGAGTTTGGGGTTTTTTTACAGTCTGTTTTGAAATGAGAGTAAGGGAATAGAAAGATCTTTGGTTTGCTCCAGTCCACTGCTGACATCCTTTTGTTCATGTAGTTCAATTCCTTCTTCAAGCTTTCTTAAAATGTGGATGTTAGCTAGCTCTCAAGAAAGAGTTAGCTGTATACTAACAGCACACATGCAACATTCAAGTACCAATAAAAGGAATAGGAGTGACATATTAAGCAATCCCTCCCTTCACACACCTGAGCAAGAATGTAGAAAACTTGCACTGAAAAAGTTGGGTTTCCCCTTACTAGTAAACCCCCCATGGGCTCTCCAGGACAGTTTCCTGGGTAAGTTTCTGTATATATTTTCCCTAGGTATTTTGTTAAAATATAATAATAATTATTATTATTTTGATTTAAGTAACTCATGAAGCTGTTCATTGTTTAATATTGTCATCGCTAATTTTATCCTTCAATTAATTTTCTTCCACATATGAGAAAAATATCTGTATTAAGTCATTTTTTAAAAATTTTCATTTTCCTAGCTGAAACAGACTATCTGCATGAACACACTGAGAAAATGAAAGGAAAACTTAATCTTTTGAATTTTATAAATCAGAATCACTCATGTAATTATGTTTTGTTGAGTTTAAATAACAACCTGATTTGACATGCCCCTAATCAATTTGTGTAAATGTTATCTCAGTAGTGTAACTGAGATACAGACTGCCCAGCTGTACAAGGAATTAATATAGGAAGCCTTGCTGGAGGGGTGGAGGGTGGGAGGCAAGGAGGGAGAGGTCCCTCCACACTCATTGCATAGGATTTTATTTTTCAAGGTGGGTGGTTGCCAGGAAACACTAAATACATCTGAAGAAATTGATTCATTTGACGTGAATACCATGAGCAGGGCAAGGGAGCAGAACTCCAAGGGATGATGAAGCTGAAGATCAGCTTGAGATATATACATTTGTTCAGGTGATTACTAAGCAAGCTACACAGAGTAATTTTTTTTTTTTTTTGCATCCTTTCCAACCCTGCATCCACCCCCTGCAAAAATAACAGGGAAGATGAGCATAGCACTGGCAGACCCATGGGCTTTGAGGGCAGCTTTCCTGGGGTGATGCTTGGCACCCAAGAAGCACCTCTGTTGCTTGCTCATGGCAGCAGGGACCCTGAGGGAGAAGAACAGCTTGGCAGTGCCAGTCAGGCATTAGGGTGCTCCCACTGCCCCGGCTCCACTCCCACCTCTCCGACTTCTTCCTACCCTGCTCTTACCTCCTCCCTCATCTCTTCCTCTTTGCTTCCCACTTAAACCACGGAATTAACACAACGTTTTCTTACAGCTCTGCATACACAACATTAATTTTACCCAGACTGAAATCTGCTGGATGCAAAGACCCCAGCCTTCTTGGTATTTGTTTTTGTTGTTGTTTTTGTCTGGTACAATCAGGCGCTATTCTTGTTTGTTTCCATGCATCATCACCGCAATAAATGTAAATAATAACAGTATGCACAAATTATCCATGATTAACTGTTCCTGGGGTGAGATTATCAGTTCTCTGGGATACACCCCTCCCATAAGAAGCCTGTAATCTTATAGCAGTATTAAATCATTGAAATGATTCAGAAATGTTAAAGCAGGAAGACTTCGGTAAGGAAAGCTGAAATCTGCAACTCCCTAATAACTGCTCTGACAGTTTTATATAAAGACAATTTTCAAAATACATCTTAATTGACAATTTTTGTTACACAATTTGCAGATACCCTACCCTGGTAATTATATGTACCATTCATTTGGAAGTGTGGAGAACAGAAATAGTGTAATTAATTTCACTGGAAAAACAGGTATCTGTGAAAAGACATTTAATTTAAGACCAAATTCAAAAATATTCCACTTTCATTTTTATGTATTCATTTTTGAAGATGATAACTGGTGAGAAATTATTGTGCCATGGCTCATACTTGTGGTTTGTCTTTGTTGTAGTGTTCTAGAAGCAGTATTCTAGGGAATGCATTTTGATTTAGGTAAAAGAATGTCTGTCTAAGCAGATAAAGTTAGAACTACTGTTGTTTCCAGACTTACCATATTTTAATCAAAGGCTCTCTCTTTAGTCACTAACTTTGATCTAACTGGGATCTATACTTAACCTATTCAATACACACCTGTAATTTATATGGATTTGAGAACAGTAAGAACTTTTTGACCTTGAATTCTTTAATCTCAGATATATCAGATTTAAAGACTAGTAAAAGAGAAGATTTTTCTTCTATTAAAAAGAAAAGATATATTACACATGTAAGGAAACAAGTTTGCCAGAGAAATTGGTGACTCAGAAGTATAAATACATTTTTGCACCATGTAAACATCAACGACATCAGTTCTAACATTAATGCATGCCCTCTTTTACTGCACACATTTTGCAGAGTTTAAGACTTGGAAAGAAATAGCAAAGCATAAGATCTAGTCAACACTTAGAGAACCCAGACCTATGAGAAAAGGGGGAAAAAAAAATTCTCATAAAGTCTGGATAAGGACCAACTGGCTGGAATGGAAACTAACACAGTTTTGTGGCCTTGCTGCCAGGGGAGTATGTGCTATGGAAATCTGCCACACTTACCCTGAGTAATGTGGATATCCACCAAAATAAATAAATGCCCTAGGTGTAAAAGTTACCTCAAATGACTTCCTATGTGAGCACATGACCAGAAATCAAAATTTCCTGAATTTCAAACCTGTATTACTTCTCCCAAATCACATTGCCATAAGTGTCTGCAATCTTTACAGTAATATTTGCCATAGGGAACCACTATCAAGGTAGGTCACACTTCAAGCCTAACAATTTTGACAGTATCCTTTCAGTATGTCTCCTTTTTCAAAGGTTCCGTGTGAGTGACTGCCACTTCTAATCATGTAAGAACACTTGCTGATCTTACTACAACCAATTTCATCTTACTATCTGCTGAAAATGTGTTGACAAGGTAGAGTTGTTGGGAAATCATGACCTCTACAAATATCTGACTTCAATGAAATACTAATTCATACTACATCCATGACATATTTGCATAATATAAAAATATATGTTCCAGTGCATTCTCAATAGACAAAAATATTATTTATGCAACACGCAAAACTATGGAAAATTTGTTAAAGTTTCATGATGTACATACATAGTTG
The DNA here is from genome assembly GCA_027925045.1 of Hypotaenidia okinawae. Classification (NCBI taxonomy): domain Eukaryota; kingdom Metazoa; phylum Chordata; class Aves; order Gruiformes; family Rallidae; genus Hypotaenidia; species Hypotaenidia okinawae. The sequence goes on from BSDF01000001.1 coordinate 127,273,277, forward strand.
CACAACATAAATATTTATGTTGTAATTTTTGTTGTTGGTTTTGATGCTTTTGTTGTCCTTACTTGTTACAAAATATTACTTTAAATCAAATAAAACCTCTTAAATGAAATAAATTGTCTCTTAAGTGTATGCACATGTCTGCATTTTAAAAAAACCCTGCAACAATGAGTACAAGAGCCTAAAAGTAGTACCTTCACTCTTTCAGTAACTTTGATATTTTCCTGTTTATTATTATTCTCATCATGGTTTTCAGAATACCACCTATATTTCATTCCAGTTTTTATTTGTTTTTTAGTGTTTAAATATCAAAATACTTTAAAAAAGAGATCAGTGTTATTATTGCCATATTATTAATAGGAAAAATGAGGGAAAGGAAGATGAACCAATCTATTAATTCTCATATAATGTCAAGCATGGCATTTGTTATGCCTGAGGCTTAGCTTTCAGTCTTCTACACGTGACAAAGTGTTGCCCTCCTCTCTAGCTCTGTCCTCAAGGAGCTCAGCATATTTTCTGGCTTGTCCAGTACTCTAATTGCTTAAAAAAATCTAAAGCCAATGTCTAACAGTTATTTAGAACAGGGAAGGAGTTTCCTTCCAGGGAAGATAATTCATCCACACTTGTAGGTGTTTCCTTGTTTCATCAGAAGGCTGTATGATGGCCTTATAGTTAGGCTTTAGGCAGTTACAATTGTGTTCATTCCCTGCTTCCTGATATTGCTCTTTTCCTAGTGTGTGCCACGAGAACAAGGCTGTGGATTCTTTCACTCGCTTGCCCCTGCATTATAGGTGTCCTGGTTTCACCCCAGCCGAGAGCCACGTCACTGCTCTAAGAGGGTGTGTGTGGGATATTGGGGTGGGGAGAAGAGAGGGAAAGGAGAACCCCCAAACCCCAAACAAACCTTGTGGATTGGGATAAGGGCAGTTTACTGGTACAGAGAGAGAGAGAAAGAAATAAAAATAACAGGACTTTATAGCAAAATACCCTAAACTGGTGATACACAATGCAGTGTCTCACTGAACCATACAACTCAGGCTGTACAGCTCAGAGTCATTCCGAAACTGGACTGTCCCCAAAACTGCACATCCTGGAGCTGTGCGCTCCTCCCCCACCAGCCCTCCTTTATGCTGAGCATGACGTAATTGGCATGGAATTCCCTCTTTTGCCAGTTTGGGTCATCTGTCCTGGCGGTGTCCCCTCCCAGCTGCTTGGGTGCCTTCCCATGTTCTCATTAGCAGGGAAATAGGAAAAGCTGAAAAGTCCCTGACTGCTTGGCAGCTACTAAAACATCAGTGTCTTACCAGGACTGTTCTCATCCTAGCTCCCAAACACAGCATTCCACCAGCTGCTAGAAAGAAAATTGACTTTATCCTAGCTGAGCCCAGGACAGTAGGAAACACAGTGTCACAGTTGTGCAAAATACTTTCAGCAGTCTGCCCGCAGTGGAAAAGCCTGGATAGACTTGACTTCAATAATCAGGAGGTGTGGGTGGGTGTGCTGAAGTGAAGCAGCTGTGGGATGGTAGAAATGCGTTGGAGGGAATGTGGAGTGAAGGAGAGAGAATGGGGACCCCTATTTACTCTGTGAGTTTCTTCTAACAGCTAATTGGAAGGATACAGGTGTCACTAGCATTCTTAGTCTGTTCAACCCAGAAATCTATTACCTGTTGCCCTGCCAGAGCCCCCTTGACCCAGGATAACCTGTCTCTATAGTTAATTTGTAATTAAAACCGGGTCTATTTCTATAAACAGCCAGATAGCATTACCGGTATAACCCAAGTCTTATTTTGTCAAATAAAAATAAAAATTGTTAGTATATGCAATTATGTTGTTAAAAAATATGTGTTATTTCAAAATACACAGAGAAAAATTCCTCTGCTTGAGAAAAAACCACAGCCACATGAGAAATTAATAAAGGAATCAGGGTTTTTTTTTCTAACCCCCTTTTACAAATTACAGGAGTCTAGATCCGTATTGACAAGCCTGTTCCCCTTCAGTGTGCTTAATTATCTAATGTAAAGTATATATTAGAGATATTCTTGGTCTGTTCACATTTCATGTTTAGGTACCTTTTCTACAGTTCAACTCTGTCATACACTCTTTAAAGATTTTTATAGAAAAGCTAGATAATGTCATCCTCTGCTGAAATTCAGCACAAATATCAAAAGTGTCTGACAGCATATGTTGACCTTGTATGTTACTTGTTATAATCAATGACTGATGTGTGATTCCAAAGCAATTTAAATTGCAACCTGATTTTAATTAAGCAGGAGAAAACCCAAACATAATCAAAATCTCAATTTTTTTTTTTTTTTGGCTGAAATTATCATTTTTTGCCTAAATAATAAGGGAAAGGAACTTAATTAAATTATTTTAGATATTTATGAAAAATCAAGAAGTAAAATTCACTTCCTTTAAATAAACACTTGACACAAAATTAAGAAGAAAATAACATCTTTGAACTCAATATAAATACCTAGATAAATATATTTGCATATATTTCAAAATGTCAAAGCAGAGAAAGTATAAATCAGCAAGACTACTAGAAAAAATATGTTTTTCTTCTGAATGTTGGTGAGAATTTATTCTGGAATGAAGATTGCAGGCTTCCATTTTGCAGTGCCATATTATCACCTTGACATAAGTATTCAAACCATGAATTGGCAAACATTTATGCCAGTGAAACAATGAATTGGATGTAAATCCAATGTTTGGATAAATGTTTGCATATTGAAACTGGTATTGGGAAAAATCAAATAAAAAACATGCTGATATAAATCTGGGAAGTGATATAGGTATTATTTTACCAATACCATGTGAAATAATTTTTATTTATTTTTTTATCAGTTGGGTTTAAAGGATTGGCTTCTGTGGTAGATAGATCCCAGCCAGCAGCTAATAAACATGGTGGGATGGGGGAGAGAAAAGAAAGATGAAAAGTGAGAAAAGTTGTGAGTCAAGATAAAAGTTCAGTGAGTCAAGGGAAGGGAAAAACCCATAAGCAATGCAAACTCCAAAAGCTGAAAGCAGCCACTAGCAATCCCTGAAATTGAATGTACAACAAGAAAGGAAGTGAGCAATGCATCAGGTGAAAGAACAAATAAGTCAACATCAGGACCAGCAACGGAAGTAACAGCCTGCCAAGCAATGGCTAAACAGATATAACAGATATAAATTCAGTCTAGCACACTTCGATCAGGTCTGCTATTATCTTGAACCCCTTGAGCCCACTTAGGGGACCAAAACAAACTGTGGTGAATTGACCCTAACGAGCATCCAAGCACCCACACAGCTGCTCGCACTCTCTCTGCTGCAGCAGGGCAGGGGAGAGAATAGGAATGAAGAAAAAAGTGTTCTAGGTCAAGACAACATAGCTTAACAAGTAAAGAGAAAAAAACCATAAGCAGTGTAAAAGCAATCACCATCTCCCATAAGAAGACTAACGTCCAACCAGTTCTGAGCAAAGGCCACCTTGGGCCAAAAATGAAAATCCCTTCCTTTGCCTCAATTTTGTTACTGAGCAGGTAGTTTATAAGGCATTGTATATGCCTTCAACCAGTCTGGATCAGCTGTTCAGTCTGAGTCCCTTCCCAGCTCCGTACCCTCCCCCAGCCTGCTCACTTGCTTCAAGGGGAACAGAATGTGAAAAGGAGAAAAGGAGAAAACCTTTGTGCTGTGGAAGCACAGTTCTGTGAGAGCCAACACTTTTTTAGTCACAAATCCAAAATATAGCACCATAGGGATATGGGTTGCTATGAAGAACATTAACTCAACCCCAGCAAGTTGTACATGCTGCAGATGATACTTATATTTCACAACTAGATTAAGCAAAAAGATTAGCAAAGGGCCATTCTTACACATGTGCATCAGTGCTACAGGGTTTGTAAGCAAAGGGGAAAAACCAAGAACTTCCTAGTTCCTGGACAAGTCCCTGGAGGTTCTTGGGTCAGTCCTTGAAGGCCCCATGACCTGTAAAGGAAGAGGCCATTTGAAGGAAGTACTTTCCCACATGGCAGACACTTGGATGACTACACCATTACTTGACCAGATCTCACTCACATTCTGCTACATAAATATCTGACTTGAAACAGGGGCTGGATTCTGGACTTTCTTGAATTTGAGAGAATTACACCGATCTGTTTAAATGGGCAATACAGCATTAATGCAACCTGATTTTAAGTGCCATCTAAAAGCTAGCCTGTCAAGGACCCCTCTGTAGTCACTGAAGGGTATAATGTATTTCCTGAGGGAACTCAGCCAACTACTTTACAGAGGTGTCTTAGGATGGGATGAATCATCCACTTTAGGTACTTATTGCTCTCCAGGTACTGATGTAGTTGTCTAAGTGCCAAAATGCGGTATCAGGAAGAGCAATCGTGAATATCACTAATTGAAGAACTATCTTGAAATAAGGGTAAAGCTCCAAAACAGAAAATTTAGCAAATCTGCCCACTGTAGACACTGTTCATAACTGATTAGGGTTTATTTGCTATTACTGACTGACTCATGCTTTTTCCACCAAAGGGAAAATAAAATCCAAACACCAACACCAATAAACCCCAAAATAAAACCTCAATGAAGAAAGATATATAAATACAAAACGAGAAGACAGTTGGACTTTTCCAACTGTGAAGTAAATTTTGGTTGCAATTTTCTGTCATTTGAAGGTGCTTTTGAACATAGCAAAATGTAGACCAGTCCTTCATATAAAATGAATTTAATTCAGAAAAAGCTGAACTGAGAAATTGTACAAAAAGAACAGTTATCAAAGCCAGCTACCAATAGAACTGACATGTGTGGGCAAGGTTTCTTCTACCAGTTTTGATTTTTTTATATCAACATTATTAAAATACTTCTTGATATTTAACTTGGAATGTTTTATGGTAATTTCTCATTTTTGAAGAAAATGAATAATTCATTTCTGGAATTATAGCTAATAGAACAGCATTAAAGAGGGGGTAACAGCAAATTAGAGCTGATTTTTTTTTCAGATGACAGTGACAACACAGCAGTTCTTTAAAGCCTGTAAAACGTAAAAATAAATCATAATATAGAACTAAGATTTTTTTTCTTAAGTGCAAAACTGTTCATGGTAGTATCTTTTCAATTATAACCTCATCAGTTTTATTTTCATTTTCATTTTTGATGCTTTTAAAAAAAATATTCAGTAAAAGGTACAGTGAAGAAATTAACAAGGTATGATTTTATTAATACGTGCTGCTGTAAATACCTAACTCTGGAAAAATAGACTGTGGTCACCAAAGCAAGAAACAATGAGGAAAATAGACAAAATACAATCTGTACTGTTTCTGTAACATTTTCCACAGTTGTTCTAGAAGTGTTACATGGACTGTGAGAACCTGCAAAAGTTGCAGACAAAGTGTAAATGGTTTAGTAAATCCCAAACCTTTCATTTCACAGACTATCAATTGTCAAATGTGTGGGCTGAAATATATGTTTTATAAGGCAATAATTCCATTACAGAGGTGTTTTTGGTTTGATTTTTTTTTTTTTAAATGTGACACTATCACCTGTCTCTATTTTTTTTTTTTTGCTTTTGGTAACGTGTAAAAACTCAAAGCCTTTTCCATGGTGCAGCCTTTGTGGAAAGAGTTTTCCATAAAGTGGTTAGTATTATATCTAAAATTAATGTTTTTCTTCTATGCAAAGTAATGCTCTTTTTATAGTGAGCATAGAAAATAATAAAACATTTAAAATTTATGTGAGAGAAACTACATAAGAATAATCATACTCCTAGAGAAGCAACTACTAAAATGAAAATCCATGCCCTCCATCTTGAAATTTATGGCCTACTGCTGCTGCTGTCTTTGAAGCTACCATCTTCAAGGGTCAATGTATTTCCATGCAATGTTGGCACTTATCTGATAATAGGCATGTGTACTACAATTGTCTTCACTTTTAAATTTATTTTCAAGAAGAGACTTCGGAAAGATGCCATGGATGTTCTTTCTACTCATCCAGTTTGTAAATAAAGTGTATGGCTAAACTAAGATCATCTTTAAATTTCTGGCCTCCCTCCTCAACTTTTCAGATTTATTGGATAAGATTGGATTTAGACTCCTAATCATAAAAGCAATCAGTATTTCAATGACTTCCTTATGAATAGAACAGTGGGTCTGATATGCCAGGCAGACCCTCCTCTTGTAGAAGCCTGCTGTCTCCCTGGGGCCCATGCTGAACACATTACAAGGAAACTCCACAGCCTGGTAGGGTCCGTGGACTACTACCCACTGCTGCTAGTCCATGTGTGTGGTGATAAAGCCACAGCACATAGTGCTAAAATGATCATAAGAGCCTTCAGGGTCTTAGGGCAGTTACTGGGGGAATCTGGAGGGCAGATCACCTTTCCTCCCTCCTTCTAGCTGTGGCCAGCAGAGTTGGGAGGATCAGGAAGACACAGTTCATTAACACTTGGCTCTGAAGCTGGTGTCACCAACACAACTTTGGCTATTTTGACAGTGGGATGGCCTACACAGAACAAGGCTTGATTAATTCAGATGGGACCTGGCTATCTCAAAGGGGAAAAAGGGACTTTGCCCAGGAGCTAGTGAGGCTTAGTGACAGATCTTTACACTAGGCTTGAAGGGGAACAGGGATGATATCAAGCTTGCTTGTGACAAGCTGTGGGATGATACACCAAAGTTGGAGGGATAGAGGGCCAGCAAATGCCTGTTCCTCTGAGATGTGCTGGACACACCATAGCACATTTGAAGTCTAGAAGAGAGGATGCAGGGGCTCCTGAAGTAATAGAAACCAACAGGGAAACCAAGTAATGTACATCAGAGGAATTCCAGCCACTTGCAGACAGTCAGTCACCTTCATCTGGGCCCAACTGAAGAGCCTCTATGTAGCATGGTGAACAAAGAAAAGGAGTTAGAGACATGTACATGCCTGCAGGATAATGATCTTATTGACAGTCACAGAAATGTGGTGGAATGGCTCCTGTGACTGGTGTTACGTTATGGAAGGGGACAGGCTGCCCAGAGAAGCTGTGGCTACCCCCTCCCTGGGGGTGTTCAAGGCCAAGTTGGATGGGGATTTGGGGAACCTGCTCTAGTGGAAAGTGTCCCTGCCCACGGCAACGTTCTGGGTAATAGTACAGGGAAGCATGTATGAACTATAGAAAAGTAAACCAGCACACTTTATATCTAAATTTAAGATTTCCCAGCAAGGAATGTGTGTTGGAGTCCTGTAAAATATCAGTGGTGTGGAACTCTGCAAGGACTCCAGGTAAACTCTGCAGCCTTCAAACCTGGAGAAAGAAGAAAGGACCTGGGGACATCTGCAGGAGAAAAACTTCTGTCTAGATGCCATGGTGATCCAGATCATCATCACTCTTGACTGTTACCAAGTTAGAATAAAACACTGGCTCAAAGAAAAACAGAGGACTTCTGTTTAGGAAACAAAAGCTGGGGTTAAAGTTATCTAACATTACCTGGTGACATTGCAGAAGTTTACACCTGAGCTATTAAACCGATTTTCTTTCTACAGTGAATCAAAATAATCACATTTAGGCTATCAGTCATCTGATTTCTATTAGTCATCTATATTAGGATGAAATATGTATTTCTTTCTGCAAACCATACAGAGTTCACACAAGTCAAAACTCTGCTTTGCAGTCCCTATTTGGCAAAACGAATGATATTCTTCATTTCTAAGGTCACCTTCTATTTGGTGCAGTTACAGGAACTATGCAGAACAAAGTTCCGAATCTGCCATAAACAAAGTGATTTCCTTACAGAAGATGATCAAATGAGAACATTTGTAGAGACTCTGGCATGTTTTAAACTCAACAGAAATGTAGAGTTAGAGAATACAGCAACTTTCTCATGATTTTGACTTTTGAATAGCATACTAAACCTGTTGAAATGCTTATTCAAAGTCAAACTATTACTTCAGTTTGTAGTTCCTAAAGTCCTTTTACAAAGTTTAGAGTTTGTCACTCATATTTATATGTTTTTAGATGTTTTTTTCTTTACACATAAAATTACATATTTATTTTCATATTAATTTTTGAAATAGATTTTATCTCATTATTTTCTTGGTTTCATATACATGCCAGCATTATCTCCTCCTTTGTCAGATGTACTGATTGATCTGAAATCTTTGCATTCACTAACAGTTAAGGACGTTCACATAATTTGTGATAAAGAAATAGTATATATCTCAGTTGCTTGAAACAGAAGTCATGGACTAGGATATAAAAATATAGATTATGTATGGAAAGTGTTGATTAGTTGAGGGATTTCTGTAAAAGGCTATTTCATCTTTTAAAAATCAGACTCCATTTCATTTTGAAAGTTGATCAGCAGGATGTTAACGTCTTTATTCTGCAAATTACACATCTGTGGAATACGTATCTTAATCCTTCTTTACTTTCTGTTGGTCCTAGGAGTCTTCAGTGCTCAGAAAACATTAAGATTCTTGGGTAAGTGGTAAGACAGCAGTGTAAAGCATTTTCCCTAACTGGAATAGTGTGACAAATGAGCTCCTCTTTAGAGTATTCTAATAATTTCAGAGAACTGCAACATGAGGTGAAGAGACACCCCATTGTCCAACCCGTATATCTCAGGGATAGACGTCAGCATGATTTATTACAGGAGCTTGAACTGAGCCTGCAGCAAAGGAGCAGCAGTTTCTGATCACCAGGGAGGGCTGGGCTGGGATGACTAACAACTTTCCTGAAGTTGATCACTCTTACACAAAGCATCTGTCAGGACTCTGCTAGGAGACATCTACAAATTGCAGATCATGACAAGTACAGAATGTTCTGAGCTTCTACTTCTGTTTTGTGCCTGGTTGAAGTTAGCAGTGAGATGATTTGTATTCAGCGCTTTTGTTTTTCACCATGTTTTACCTATTTTGCTGTAAGTACAGTTCAAAATTTCTCTATTGCAGCATAGCTGAACTCCTTCAAGTTCTTCCTGGATTTTGTTTGTGCAAAAGTACAAGGGGAACCACCAGGAACAGATATGCTGCACTTGTTTAAAGGTGCAGCTATAAATGCTATTTCCTCTTCCATCTCTGTCCCATAAACTGATTTAAGCATATATCCTGAGGCCAAACTCTGCCACAGAGTTAACTTCATGGGTAGAATTGGAAAAAATAGTATATGGATTCCAGTTGCTTAGCCTCTCACCAAAAAAGCCCCACCTTTTTGATGTCCATATTTGCCAAATCCTCTGTGTTCCTCCATGCTTTAATCTAGAGCCTTTTTTTTTAGCAACTCCTGAATGTGATAAAATATAATTATACATAATGATACAAAGTATGACACTATTACTTTATGAAGCTTGTCAAAATTGAATTTAGAAAATGATATGAGCTGTCTATATGAATGTACTTCCACTGCTGCCCTAGTGAATTTGGTGCTAAATTTTGCTGGTGATACTTTAATGGGAAATCAGGAGATTAGGTATCAAAGCAGAAGAACTTGTTTTTAGATGAAAGATGGCAAGCAGGCCATAAATTCACACGCCTAAAGGTAAAAAAATCTCCATGTAAAAACTGGTTTATTTAAATTGTGCTATACTTTTAGTATTTTACCCACAGCTTTTTTTTTTTTTCTTTTTCTGTTTGTTTGAATGAAAAACAGTAGGAAGAGAACTGGTAGGGTACTTCCATTATAATTCAAAATGTGGTGTATATATTTTATAATGCAATGAACCATATATTTGGTATGTTAAATGAGACAGAAATGCCTATAATAATGTAGAATGAATCATGCTGAATATAATATCCTTGATGGCAGAAATCAGATTGTTTTAACAATTATTAAAGCAACAAAACCAGTATAGATTGTCTAAAAGCATATCCTTATCCCAGAATGAGTATGAAAAGAACACTTAATTTCTACTATTTTTATATTGTGAAGTAAAAAGACCCAGAAAATTTTATATTATTGATGGATTGATAAATAGGTGTAAACAAGTCTGAACCTGGTTGAATTAGAGAATACAGAACACAGTTCATTCAGTGTGGATGATAGCACCTTTACTCACTCTGGCTGCGTAAAGGATGGGAAATGGCGACAATTGTCAGTACTCATGCAACACTTTGTCAAACATGAAATGTGCTCCCTGCCAGGAAGTGTCTTTCCAGTTTAACCTCAAAATGTCAAAATCTCTGTTTCTCAATCACCCCTTTTCCCAGAGAAGCCTGTTCTTAGCAGGAAAAAAAAAAAAAAAAAGAAAGAGTTTAATTCTGCAGCAGAATGTGTCTAAGAATAAATAATCTGACACTGATTTCAAAAGCTTTAGTATTGGCTGCCTTACACTGATTTCACTGTCCCCTGTTGCATTCAGTGGTGATCTTTGGGCCATTAAGTATAAGAATACTGAAACTTCAAATATATGTATTTGCCAAAAAATAGTCTCACAGATGGAATACAGTGTATTTCTTGCCCAAGAGCTGACAAAGAAAAGCTGAAGGTTTTGGTGAGTTTGTGCTCTAATTGGCAAAAACACAGTGTGCACTCCAATTTCAAGAACTGCATCCTGATTTCAACTAAGACATCATGTTAGTTTGGGCCAATTACCTAATTATCCTTCTTCCAGTGTGGCAAACAGATTCCAGACTTATACAAAGGGAAAAAGAAGACTGAGGGCCAATAATGCTTCTTAAGGGGTTTCTTTTGTGTTTTTTTTTTTACTTCAGTAATGAGTATCTTTCCTTCTGCTCCACCTTTAGTACCCAGGTTACATTGCAGTTAATCTTCTGCATTGACAGACGTAAAAAGTAAGATGTACAAGGACTATGTTCTCAGAGGTGATCCCAGAAGTCATTCTGCATAAGATGTTAATTAAAAATAAATAAAAATTATGGACATTCCCACAGTTGAAACGGCTTTTCTAATATTAAACATATATTACCAATATTAAACAAAGGCACGGTGTATTATTCTATTATTCCTTGTGAAAAAGGAACACTGAAATAATTTGCCTTCATTCATCTCTCATGTGCAAGTTTTAGAATTAGCACAGCAGAAAAATAAGTAATTTTAGAAAGCAGGTTTGTGTTTTTCTAATCTAAACCTAATACCAACAGGCACACAGTAAAATCTCACTGGGATATCAGAAATTAGTTTTGTACAATGGAGCTAAAATTTTTGCTCTGTGACAGAAAACAGGCTGCAGCTGAGAAACACTGAAGTCACTTCAGTTGAACAGATCTATACCAGCTAGCAGTATCTACTAGCTTTTATTAGGCTGGCAGTATTAGAGCTTCCATTATATCCTTTTTAGGCTTGAGTATGGGGCTTAGTACAAAGAAAAATCTTTACTAAAGCTGATCCTAAACTGACTTTTGGATAAGATTTTTGAAGTATTTTTGAATGTGGAAAACATCATGTATATTTTCCCTGATGGGAAAGTTGTAGAATGAACTATTTTGGCTGATACACCATATAAAACTAATTCATTATTAATGATAATAACTGTACCTCCCAATGGACATTTATAAATATTGCTATTTATTTACATAAAAACATATATGCATATATATATGTATACATGTTATATATATGCATATGTACATGGTTTTATATATATACACATATGTGTGTGTGTGTGTGTATACACTTCTATATCTAGAAAAGCAACTCTATGTATAACCATACATACAGATAGATCTCAGGAGCCTCAAAATCCTTAATCTGAGAATGTGTGTAAAAGCTGACACATAATTCCCATGGCAGCCTAAATTATACACTATGCATGATAAGAGAGTCAGTATTACATGCATTTGTGACATGACAGATCACAGCTTTCTGGCTTTCTGTAATAAATACCCAAGCCTTTCATATTTTGTGTGGCCACTATATTTCAGTGTAAGTGTATAGTATTTCTCAAAAATGTGCCAATGTCAGAAACTGAAAGAACCTGCTGACATTTAAGGAAGAAACTTATTTCTAACAAAGCCTATTTAATTTTCTTCCATTTTCATTTCTAAATGAATAATACAATAAATAGCAGTAAATGTCAATATAATTGTAATACTGATGTGCAGTGGAAACCCTGATGGAAGAATGCATGTTATAAATAAACTCTCCGACCAGAGAGACTTCAAATCTTATATAAATGAATATTTTTACCTTTTTCTTTTAATGTCATTTATGACAAACATTTTTCTTACAGAAATAAAAAAGTTTATTATCTAAAATTGAATTTGTTAATAAACAAAATGTTTGAATAAATGTTCTTACTCTAGTATTTGTACATATGTGTTTATCTAAGAATTTAATTTAGAAATTACTTTCTTCACTATTAATTCGAATATAAGAACAAGACAAAAAGATAAAAGAAAAAAAATATTATATAATTCTTTATTTTAAATATTTATTTAATAATAAGAATATACAAGATCCCTCATGTTGTTTCCTTATAACTTGGCATTTATGTCCAAGGAGACGGAAACTGTAACACGGCTAAAATAATACCAAGGAAGACCACACAATCAAAAAACCAAGAAAATAGGACACATCTTCAAACATAATTTCCTTAAATATAATTCTAAAAATGTATAACTTTTCTACAACTTCATAAACTCTAATAAGAACATAAACCTGCCATAAACCTGATACTGACTAGGTTAATCAGTGTCATGACTTCTTCACATTGTGTCAGGACTTCTGTGGCTCATAGCAGAACATCAACCACACCAGCACTTTTCGTATAGATGACAGAGGGCCTAGCCTAAATCCTTAACATTGAAATGTTACAGAATATGATAGCTCTGTGATCATCAGGGAATGCAAAGAAAGCTTGTCACTCTTCTGGCTATTAAACATTGTGTTCTACATAAAACATTCTTAAGTTTTCCTCAGAGATAAGACACTGATCACAGATGATACATATGTACTGCTACAGAAATAGTTTCTACAGCAAAGAGCTGATCAGCTGTAAGGTCTACATGGTTTCACCTATACTCTTTCCCCTCTGCTCTTTGCTCCTAAGCCTCATGGATGTAAGTTCCTAGTTGCAGTTTCTTCCCAACTACCTACAGATGACCATGGGACTTGACTGCTTAGTTGCCAAACTACCCACTGAGTGCAAGCACTCAGGGAGCTTATTGTACTGCTTACTTGCCAAACTACCCACTGAGTGCAAGCACTCAGGGAGCTTATTGTACTGATTTAGTGTCCACCAGTTTGTCACATTGGCCTTGTTCTGGACTTTGCAAGGGTGATTTACCTAGATGAGATCATTCTCTGAAGTTCTTAGCCTGTCACCTAGAACATGGAACTCCCTCTGCCTCTGCCAGCAGGTTAGATTTGCTCTCTACCCACAATCAGAAACAGAGACTTTGCAGCAAGGAAAAAAGATCTTTCCTGACTGAGGCTACATTAACATTCTCTGGTTTCTCTTCCTCCTAATGAATTGAATCTCCTTTGTGGGCAACTGCTGTAAAATTAGTTCCACTTGTTGTCTTGAACACCTGAGAGCTAATCATATAGAATCATAGAATGGTTTAGGTCGTAAGGGACTTTCAAGATCATCTAGCTCCAAACAGCCTGCCATGGACAGGGACACCCTCCACTAGACCAGGTTGCTCAAAGCCCCATCCAACACGGCCTTAAACACCCCTAGGGAGGGGACAGCCACAGCTTTCTCTGGGCAGCCTGTGCCAGTGCGTCAGTACTCTCATAATGAAAGATTTCATCCTAATGTCTAATCTAAATCTACCCTCCTTCAGTTTAAACCCATTACTCCTTGTCCTGTCACTACACTTCCAGATAAGTAGTCCCTCTCTATCTTTCCTGTGGGCCCTCTTCAAATACTGGAAGGCTGCTCTAAGGTCTCCCCAGAGCCTCCTCTTCTCCAGGCTAAACAAGCCCAACTCTCTCAGTCTGTCTTCACAGGAGAGGTGCTCCAGCCTTCTCATGATCTTTTTGGCCCTCCTCTAGACTCACTCCAACAGTTCTATGTCTTTCTTGTAGTGGGGCCCCCAAAACAGGATGCTGTAGTCAAGGTGGGTTCTCAACAGAGCAGAGTAGAGGAGTATAGTCACCTTTGTTGACCTTCTGGTCACCTTTCTGTGGCCTTCTGGGCTACAAGCACACATTTGTGGCTCATGTTGAGCTTTTCATCCACAAACACCCCCCAAGTCTTTGTCTTCAGGCTACTCTGATCCCATTCTCCACCTGGGCTGTAATTGTGCTTGGACTGCATCAATCCCTGTGCAGCACTTTGCACTTGGTCTTGTTGAACTTCATGCAGTTTGCAAGGAACCCCCCTCTCAAGCCTGTCCAGGTCCCTCTGGATGGCATCCCTTTAATCTCTGGGAGGAACAAATGGCCCGGTAAGTAGTGATCAAAATGGAAAAGGTAGTGGATAACAATTGTATGCTGATGTATTTGGTCTGGCAGAGATGGAAGTACTTGACCACACAGCAGCCTTCATGGTGCTGTGCTGTGTGATGGTAGTCAGTGAGGTGTTGGTAACACATCAGGTTTTGGATACTGCTGAGCTGTGCTGCCATAGCACTGAGGCTGTCTCTCCAACATCCCCCCTCACCAGTAAGCTGAGGTTAGGCAAGATCTTGGGAGGGGACACAGCCAGGACAGCTGCTTCAAACTGACCAAAGGGATATGCTGTACAATATGATGTCCACTTAGGAATAAAAGCTAAGAAAAAGGAGGATGAAGGGAGGGGCACGTGTTATTTACAATGTTTGTCTTCTGAGGTAATCATTATCCATACTGAAGCCCTGCTTACTAGGAAGTGGTTGGACATTGCCTGCTAATGGGAAGTAGAGAATAAATATTTTTTGGTGAGTTTTTTTTTTCTCATTTACTTCCACACACAGCCTTTTGCTCCTGCTTTATTAAACTGCATTTATCTTAACCCAAAGGGTTTTTTTCCATCTTGTTTTCCTTCTCTTCTTGTCCTGCTGAAGAGGGAAGTGATAAAGTGGCTCGATGGGCACCTGGTGTCCAGCCAAAGTTAAACCACCACAGCTGAACAGAAAATACTTGATATCAATATCAAAACATTACGTTAGACTATATAGGACTACAATCTGTAATATCTCCTCAGGGTTTGCATACTGAGGGAGAATTGGGAGGATGATGTTGGTACAGCAAAAGAAGTTACTTCAGGGGTGCTCTTCACTCTGGCAAATCTCTTGGTCTTAAATTATTCATAACCTATTTTCTAGAGTTCTGAAAAAACTTGAGGTGATGCCTATTAGTTATAAAGGAACAATTTTGTCCTCAGCAGCAGCATGAAGTTTATAAATTGAGGGGGAAAGTGTTGTAAAAAGTAGTTCTCTACTTTTCTTCAGAGTTGCTTATTTTCATTAGGCAAGAGTACTAAATGGAAGTAAATAAATAAGTTTTTCCTTCACATACAATAACACTCAATTCTGGAGAGATTACGTGCCTGAGGTTAAGACTGTATACAGATATTCCTTATTTTACCCTAGCAATCATCTTAAATCCACATAATAGAGCTGAGTACTTGGCCCAAAGATGCTCAAGTAGAAGGTTTATAGGTTTCAGACTTAGCTTCTTTAAAGTTATGCTTTTGGCTTTAAGAATGATCATGAGAACTAAGAAATACTTCAAGAATCCTGGAGAATTGGGAGTATCTTAGAGGATGCTCCAAGAATAAGGTGAAAAGAAAATTTCTTATTCCTCTGGAAGGCAAGAATGGGGAAATCAGAGGAACTTAGGACTCAGAGGAGATACAGCTTATCTTCCTGACTAATCCTGAGACAAACTCTTTTTCTTCAGAGCACATTATGATGTTGTGATGTACCCCTAATACTTTTTTTATGCAGCAGCAATACAAGGAAACCTCTTGTTCTGGATGGTGGCTATAATAGAAATGCAAATGTGTATACTATGGTTATTATGAAGCTGACCTATTTTTCAAAAAGTAGAAAAGGTTGAAGGTGCTTTGTTTAAACTTTCTTTTAGAAATGCAACAAAAATATAGATTTTTTTTTTTACTGAGTATTAAATACTAACCTTCTCCAGATGCTTCAGGGAAAGACTGTCCAATATGCTAGTTATGTGAGAGATCAACTGCCATATATCTACTTTATAACTTTTTTTGAAGTGATTTGATACCTAAAGCAGAAGATTAACATCTTCTTTCCTAAAATTCCTATTTAACCACATAAGCTCTGTATATTTTACTTCATAAATATTTCTCATTGGTTTTCAGTTGCACAGCATTAGCTTTCACTGGTATGCCCATTGTTCTAACCTACCTGTTTTGATGAAACTAGATTTCAGCTTGCAAATTGTTTCAAATGTTTGATTCTGCTCTTACTGCTAATTTCACTACTGGCTTTGGATCATGCTAATTACCTGAATCAATATGTTTAGATCCTTCTTCCTGATAAAAACTGCTGATTGATACACCATTTTTCAACTATTAGCTCCACAAAAGGCAAGTGTTTAAGCAATAAATAAAAATGACAATTATATTTATCTAACAGTGGGAAAGGTGGAAAGCATCTTGCAAGGAGGATGAGTGCAAATGTAAGAGGTGTTCTGGGGTTGGCAAGAACACATTCCCTGGTACCAAATAGGACACTTGTAGACCTCGATCTTTGCCTCTTGGAGGGGTAAACACCTCCAAGGTGCAGGGAAAGTAGTCACCAGCATTGTTAAAACTTACTTTCTAAATAATCATTTCACTTGTATAGTATCATAAAATCACAGAATCTCCTGAGTTGGAAGGGACTGGTAAGGATCATCGAGTCCAACTCCTGGCTCCACACAGGGCCAGACAAGTCAGAACATGTGACTGAGGGCATCGTCCAGACGCTTCTTGAACTCAGTCAAGCTCAGTGCTGTGACCACTTCCCAGGGGAGCCTGCTCCAGTGCCCAACCACACTCTCAGTAAAGAACCTCTTCCTAATATCCAACCTAAACCTCTCCTGTCACAGTTTCATGCCTTTCCCTCAGGTTCTATCACTGGTCACCAAAGAGAGGAGATTGGTGCCTTCCCCTTAGCTCTCCCTCATCAGGAAGCCATTGATTCAATGAAATTAATAATGCTAACTAGATAGATGTAGATTTAGCTTAAGAGACAATTAATATAACTTTAATATAAGAATTTTCATGTTTTAAGAATAGGTTTTGGATTTTAGTAGAATATGGCTTTAAGCATGTGAGCTGTTTTGTGAAAGCGGCTACAAAATTTAGTCATAACAGTGCACCAGTCTTGAAGCAAAAGAAAGTCAAAATAGGGGAGTCATAAATAATGAGACCAATGACCAATTAAGAGACAGAGTATGTCTTTTTTTCAGCTAAAAGGGGTTCCTAAATAGTTTGTGCAGGAATGTGTTTTTGAGCTCAGGAATGTGTTTTGGTAACTATGGACAAAAAACTTAAAGGGCATGCTCTGAGAGAGAGGAAGATGTCCAGCCTACATATCTGAAGACCACCAGAAAACCCCCTGAGTGTCACTGAGCATGCTCTATCTAGGAGGAGTTAATGTAAATGCCTTCTTCGAAATAATTTGTGTAACCCTGCCTTTTCTTAGAAATTATAATGAATATGTATAGTTAATCTGTATATATATGAGAAATTTGGCTTTAATCTGCACACACATTTGGAGGAGCAAATCCCCTGTGTGCCCAGTGCTGCAATAAAGGATACTGGCTTAATAATCACCAAGGCTATTGAGTTTGGATTTCGGCTATTCCAGGCATCACCATAGATAGCGATGAGGTCTTTCCCCAGTCTCCCCTTCTCCTGGCTGAACAAACCAAGGGACTTCAGCCTCTCCTCATAAGACTTCCCCTCCAGATCCTTCAATATCCTCGTTTCCCTCCTCTGGACACTATCCAATATCTTTGTGTCCCTCTTGCACCATGGCATCCAAAACCACACCCAGTACTCAAGGTGAGGCCGCACCAGTGCAATGTAGAGCAGGACAATCACCTCCCTGGACTGGCTGGCAATGTCATGCTTGATGCACCACAGGTTACAGTTGGCTCTCCTGGCTGCCTAGGCACACTGCTGGCTCATGGTTAACTTGCTGTTGACCAAGACCCCCAAATCTCTCCCAGCATGGCTGGCCTCCAGCATCTCATCCCCCAGACTGTATGTGCAGCCAGGGCTGTCCCTTCTCAGGTGCAGGATCCAGTGCTTGTTCTTGTTAAACTTCATGCAGTTGGTGATTTAGATAGTATCATTTAACAGCTTCTTACATCTATCTGGTTACCAATTTATAGCTGAATGTCAAAATTCATGATTTAATTACAGACCTTTTATAAGCATGAGGTGACAGTAAAATGCGTAAAATTAAATTGATTTTAGAAACATTTTAACTTGAACATTCACTTTAGTAAAACTGTGCATAAACATTTCAGTATCTATTCTGCAAAAATTATTTGAAAGAAAACCAAAAAATTGTACAAAGGAAAATTTGCAGATAACAATGAAAAAAAAAAAGTAAGTTTTTAACTGAATTTCATGCCTTTATTTTCCCCTCAATATTTATTGAACTCTACTGGCAATCTTTAGAAAAACTTGCAGAAATATAAACAGAAGCAAAACTAATCCCTCTGTGTAATTCACTCCTAAGACTTGGTATACATCACTCAGATTTCTATACACTGTGTAGAAGCAAGTTGCTGGAGGGTTTTCTGTAGCTCTTTTTAAATTGAAAACCTTTCAAAACACAGTGAAACATTTCCTGACTGCTGGGTTGCAAAATTTGTTTATTTTGGAATATATTACATATGTTTATACTCAGTTTATATAGCCATGAAAACCATAATAAAATAGTATAATAAAACTATATTTTGAAAATATTAAAATACTTTCATATTACCGTATATATATTTAAATAAGTTTGAGTGCATGTGATATTGGTATATTCTGCCTGAGGCTCTTTAAGTGCTTTTTAGACATTAACGCTTTCTCACAATACTGCAACAGAGATAGTAAGTTATTTTCATCATTTTGTCACAGAGCAGCCATTAAAAATACCCTCAAAACTTTATTAGATTACAGCACTGTTGTGTAATATTGTGATGAAAGATTTCTTCCTCAGAATCGAAGTTTACTATTTAAATCATTCTCTCTTTATCTTTTTTTTCCTTTTATATTTTTTCCTTCACCTGGGAAAATGGTATTATGGCCAAATAAACGTTTGGTACTCTGTAGGTCAGCCTGTAAAAATAACATAAATAATGCAGTTCCTGCTTCTGTTTGATTCAGTCTCCCCTCTCATGTCTCTCTCAAAGACATTTTATGGGGGGCGGGGGCGTTTACCATTTTTTAATTATTTTTTTTAAGCAGAAACAGGAAACTGCCTCCTATGTCACACAAGGCATTTCAGAATGAGGCAACTGTGATGGAATGAGGCAATTGTGATGAGGCATGATCGTTGCTGTCTTTTCCACAATGTCATAAACAGCTTTCCTCCCTCATTGATGAAGCCTTAAACTATCTGTGAAACAGAATTATCATTTTTCAGCTTTTAGCTGCACTGCAACTGCAGGGGGAAAAATCCTTATCTCTGGGCTCTGACAAAGAATGACAATTGACTTTATCATAATGTGTAAGAATTCCAGCCATGTAGCAGAGCATTATCATGGCAGACACTCTACAACACTCGTAATCTTAATCTTGATGACCTTAAATGTATAATCTACATTTAAGATGAGAGGTAACAGATTGATATAGGCAGATAGAAAAATGCAAGGGAAAATGAGATGTTAGCATTAAACCCAGCAGTTTTCACATGCTGGTAATCTATTTTCCAAATCTTGTCATAGCATCATTGTAAAGGAGAGTTTTAAGGAAGAATTTGATGGATGATGGTAACATATTTCTGTGCAAATTCTTAGCAGCAGGTACACCAAAAAATAATTTCTTGGTGATTTGCACAAGATAAGAATAGCATTCAGCTAAGGGAAGAAGAAAGCATCTGAAGTCAGGGCAAATATGGACTAGCCTACAGGTCTAGATGGGGATAGTTAGCCATAGATAAGAAAGGAGAATGAGATTTGCCACCTAAGTAAAAAAGAAAGAGGTAATAATGATGATTTAAAAGGTGAAATAAAAGGATGAGCTTGCAACTGAGGAGACAAAGGATTTTGTTCCTGCCACGTGCCATCCTCCTACCAAGTCTAAAAATGACAGCTCCATCTCACATCCGTCTCACTATTTCCCATGTTTGTTTTACAGTATTTCCAGTCAGGTTCAGACTTGCTTTGCCCTTTTTTCCTCAGCCAGATGAAAACCTACTCTGAATTGAAAGGCAAGTTGTATTAGCTTAATCACTCACTGTGCCAAGTGCAGCTGCATTTCTGGCTAAACTGACATTCATGTAGGTAATGTTGGCATCCATTTTGAGGGTGGAGGAGATGGTGTTATGCCTCTTGTGAAAAGACCTTATAGAAGTGTCATAGACACTGACTATCTAATGTCCAGGTTATAATAGTTGTATTTGATCTGTAATCTGCCTCATAAAATAGTTGGATAGCACTTAGCACCACCACCAAAACAAAAGTGTAAGTTTTGTTTTGTTTTGTTTTTCTTCCAGTGGCAGGCAATAACAATGTAACTGTCACAGCTAGGAAGAAAGGTGCAGGGTTTGACTTGACCAAGAGGTAGGCAGATGGACCACTGCAAGTGAGTCATTGATACTTCTCCTTAGCAGATTGCAAGGTGCTTCCTTAACTCCCTAATGGGTTTACTCATTTAATCTGAGCACAGGAGAGGAGTCACCTGCTAAAAGGTAACTATGAGTTTCCACAGAAAATATTGTGTGTCCTCCTTGATAGCTGAAAAAGCGTTTAATTTTACTTTTCATGGCACTAATAAATATACTTGCCACTTTTCTCTCTTTCACCCTTTTTCACTTAATTTGTCAAACTACTTAGTTTGAAATTCTAGAAAATACTATTTTGAGTTCTAAAGGTTACTGTAACCAACGGAAGAACATTTGGGCAACTTGAGTCCATTATCCAGTGAGAGACCAAACATGGCTTGGAAGCAGGGCAGAAGATGCTTTGACTCCTAAGCATTGTACTGCAACAGCAGGACCTGCTATGAAATGTTAACTAGTGCAGAGCAGGTTAAGTGAAGCTGTGGAGTCTTATGGAGAGAAGGGGAGATGTATGACTACAGAGTTGTAAAGCAAGCAATAACACTGACCCGTAAAGATAACCCACACGTAATTATCCTGCTTAGAATGTTAATCAGTTCTGTTCTCCTAACATAATAACTCTACAGAGACACACAGCTTTCAGATTTGAATGAGTATATGCACACAGAAGCACGACCAAAGATGGCATATAAGAGTGCAGAGCTTTCACAATATTTGCCTACAGACTATTTGGTTTATCAGTATATGTGAGAATAAAGATGCCTTCTCAGCAGCACAAAGTTTATGTATATATTTTTCAAATACCATGTATATAATTTAATTGTAATTACAAAGTACATATTTGGTAGGGATATTGACAGAATTGACTCACAGAGGAAAACATTAATCAAAGTTTAAAGAAATGTATAATTTATGATTATCACTGTCATGGAGATTATTACTTACACAGGCATTTATATTTATCATTTGATTTAAATAAATTTTAATATAAGGTAAAGAAAAATTTATATTTGGTTAATACTAAGCCTTCATCGTATTGCTAATATTTAAAAGTCCTCAGCCACATGAATGTTTGTCTAACTTCTGATTTTGCTTGCTTTTCATGGAAATTCTGTTATACGTCAGAGAAAATAGAGGCATAACACATTAACTCACATTATGATACTCTGACTAATTCAGAGAAAAAAAATATGTCTGTGCCTTTTGCATCTAGTTCCACTTTTTTCTTAAAAATATGGGATTATTATTATACTCCAAAAGGGTCATGGATGTTAAGAAATACTTTCTTGTTTTTTCTTTATTGAAAATTTTAATCAGAGAACTTTTACAGAATTGAAGATTTTACAGTTTCCATTGTGAAAATTTAGATTCTGAAGGAAAAAGAGAAATGTTTTTTTACTATGTTTTTTTTTATATTTGAATAAACCCTAATCCCATACTTCTTCTTCAAAAAGGTAAATTTGATTATTTAGAGCCCAGAGGACTGTTTTACTGCTTTGCTGTGCATTCTTGTTACATTTGGAATGGTTAAGCAAATTATGTGCACCATTTTCCATCAGTACTAATATGGGAAATGTATGAAACATCTAAATTGAAGCTTGCAGGTGAAGCTGCAGAATCATATGAGTTCAAAGGTGCAATTTATGTGAACAGTTTGTTCTTGATTCTAAAGTGAGAGTTTGTCATCAACTCCCACAGACTCCTACTGAGAAAGGTGGTGTGATTTAAGCTTATCTACTATCAGCATTATTTTGTATTCCTACACACTGGACTTCTTCCATCTCCTTTTATAGTATTTTAAAGCTGACATCAACCCTCCTTGATAAAAGATGCTCTACTGGATTCTTACATGTGCCTCATTTTCCACTCTTTTCCACCCTGTACTCCTTATCTCTCTTTTACAGTATGAGACTGGCGTGAACTCTTCTAAGAGATGTGAATTTTACCTTGAGTTGATCCCTTCTAGTACATAGAGATGTTAACCTTGCTGTAAGACTTACCTATGGGCAGCTACACTCCATGGTGAGAATGTGTTGATCGTTTCAAACTGACTCCAATATTCCCTTGCTCACACACATATTTCCAGACTCTGACATCCAGGGCAGAATTTCCTATTGGCAGTTTGCTTAATCATTACTTCACAAGGCCAGTTGAGGAAGGAGGGATGGTGTCTGCACAGCATTCCTTACGAATCTAGCCCTGATCGTGAGTCTCATGCAGAGAGTGACAAAGTACCTCCAATGGGTTACATTCCTTCATGCCACAGGTCACGATGTTGTTTTTACAGGGTGGACAGGTGATGGACAAGTAACATGGGAAGGAGTAGATCTTCAGATTATTAACATCTGGTAGATAAATATCTGTGCAATTTATGGGCCTAATGTCTAAAGTTATCTACATGACCAATGGAGAACAAAAGGAATTTCCACAGAGTGACTGAGAGTAAAACCTACCTCCTCAAAATGCTCTGTACTGCCTTTTGAAAGATTTTTTTTTTTCTCAAGGAAGATGAGGCATCTAAAAATCTGCACAGAGGAAGGAAGAACAGATATCCTTCTGAACTTTGAAGAAACAGCCCACAGTATATCCATGGGTGAGAGAGCGGGGCAAAAAGATCATATACAAAGTACTGAGTAAAAGAGATTTGGGCTTTTCTTGTAATGCGGTTCATTACTGACCGAGAATAAACTGTGCTTTGTCATCTTCCCCAAGGACAAGACACTAACGTGTGATGTGAATCTGTACATCATGAAAAGATGGTAGTCAGGGCTTGTGGGCTGTTTTGTCTGCTGTGCTGATATTTTGGGCTTTTTTTCTGAACTGTGAAAGAAGGGATAATCCCCTTTGCAGTGTCAGCACATCCCGTAAAACTCATTATAGAAAGCCTATGTTCTTGAACATTAAGCATAAAAAAATCATTTAAAGGCAAAACAACAACAGAGTTTGACTTCAAAGTTGAACAAATCTCTTTAAAGTACAGTGTTTATCAGATGTCCAAATACTGCATGCTCTCAATGGTAATGATATGTTATTCTCTAACAAGGCAAAAAAGACTGTGAGGGCAATTGGCCACAAAAAGTGTTTACATAAAGTGGATGCATATTTTGCCTATGTCTAAACCTAGGACAACTGAAACTTTTCCTTCATCTATTAATGCTAGTCAGATAATAGAGATGTGCCTATTGTTGCATGTATAAGTGAATAACAATAGGTCAAGAATAAATATTTTTTACCTTTGACTGAAATGTATAAAGCAAAATCCCATGAAGGAAAATTTCAGGCCCTAATTAACTGATAAAATGAAATGTGAAGCCTATTCTGGCTATGTTATTTCAGGAACAAGATAGGATTTTTCTTTTGTTGTTCTCTGTTGTGTTGTGGGGCAATGCATCATCTAGCTGAGAGCTGTGGAAAGAACATCAGCAAAGGGAGACACTGTTTTGTTGTAAACTCTATTTGTCCATATGTCTTTTCTAGTTTCTTTGTTGGTTTCCAGACTGCAAGGTATTCTTATTCTTCCCCCTAGAGAGGTAACAATGTCATGTCTTGATAGTATATCAAATATGCTCTTATAAAATCTATTTCAGTTTTGCTGGCCTTCCTGCCAGACTTGAGGGCTGCAGGTTTGTCAACTCTTTCCAATCCACCTGCAAGTATCAGAGAAAGGGTGATTGAAACATTTCTTCGGCCCTTTTTGTTCTGTCAAGGGGGAAAAAATCTTTACCATTCCCATATGTTCAGGCAAACCCTTTCACTGATCTTATGTTCTCTGAAATGCAGCAGCAGCACAGTACAAAGATTCAAGCAGACATTGATCTTGTTTCATTACTACCCAGCTCTGATAACTTTGAGTCAGAATAAATTTCGCAGTGATTTGAACATGTGCTTTCATGGTCTGTAAGTTCTCCAATAGGGTCTTCAGGTAAAGCCAGTATTTATGCATTGGAATCAACAGCGTTGTGTGAAGAACTGTGGAGTTGGCCTCTAAGTCATCCTCATTTAAGCTTTGCTGGTTAAGGAGGTCATCATCCACTGAGGGACTGCTATGGTCTATGGTGCTAACGCTGACCTGGTATACATAAAGGCTCCTGCACCTTTTGCTTGTGTATGTGGTGAAAGGCCTGCTTCTATCAGTGGATGTACAGTCACTAGTACTATGGATACTATAGGTGCAATGTGAACACTTACAAAATATTTGTGTGATTCAAAGAATACTCTGTCTCTTACTGATTGTGCTGATTGACTTAAATGCAATCAATAGATCACACAATCTGCTCAGGTTTTTGCATCATTTCTGCCTATAGCAGAATAACTCATTGTCTGCAAGATTCATATATAAATGTATTATATTAATACTGAAATAACTGCATAATACTTTTCCCAACAAGAGAACACTTGAACTTTGAAAATCCCATTTCTGTAGCAAATAGACAGTACATTGGTCTCAAAAAAACAGCCAAAACATTGTCTATGAAGCCAGTTGGCCACAAAAATTGTTTACACAAACGTGGTTGCATATTTTTCCTATGTCTAAATCTATAATAATTGAAACTTTTCCTTAATCTATTAATACTTTTCAGATAATATACCTGTGTCTATCTCATGGTTTCATGTCTAAGTAAATAACAGTAAATAAAAGAAATACAATCTTTCAAAGAATGGAAAGAAACCCCTTCCAATTATTCTGGAAAAAGAATTAGGTATTGCTAACTTAGTTTTTAAATCTTAAGCAGGAAAAGATCTCTGTCTTAAGCAGGGAAAGATTCATTGATAATGCCTTCCAACTCACAGATTTTAGATTATTTTTTCAATTATCTTTTTTTTTTTTAGAGCACAGGAAGAGCTTACAAAAAAGGAAAACCCTCAGGAAAATAAACTTTGCATACTTAGAGAACATATCTGAGAGACACGTTTAATTTTTTCAATTCATGCTTTTGATATGTGTTATTACATCTGCTTAGGCAGCAATTAAGATCCAATTAATCTGTCACCTCAATCATAAAGAGAAATTAGAAAGTTCAACCTGATTGGCCAATGGTCAGCTTTAGGTATTGGTTTATAATGGGTTTTTTGTTGTTCACTTAGTCTATCTGTTTATTTTTCCTCTAGAAAAAGTATCTCACCAACAGGTTAGCTTTCAAATCAGAAATGTCAAGGAAATGACACAGTTACCTTCTGGGTAACTGTGTGTTTCTTATGATCTGTGTGCTGAAGAGTCTTTTACAACTGCAGAGAAATCTACTACCTAAATACAGTCCACAATGTATTTGATAACAACACCAAGGTAACTAAAAGTCAGAAGGAAGAAGAAGAACAGGAATGAACTTTCAAGTGTATACAGGTATTTTTAAAATTTGCGCAATATTATGTACAAAAATACACACTTCTCTGTTCTGTCAACCTGCTAATAGTTTTGCTTTAGTTTTGTTTTTTCTTCAAGTTGTCCAACAGGGAATGCTCATCACAGCCACCGCTGGCAGGTAGATGGAGACGTCCCTACCTGTGCATGGTGCTGAGCAGCAGACCATTTCGCCTATAAAAGCAACATAGTGGTAACGCCTGGCATCTTCTGTTACCTGCTCATCCCACCTCTGCACAAGCCAATAATCAAAGGGCCTTTTTAGGGACTAAACACTATGAATTAGTGAAGATATGGTCTTCAGAAGGTCCTTTGTGCATTTTACACCACAAAATAAGGCTGAGAACTATGTCTCTTCTTTGGCCTAGTTTAGGAGGCTTGTTTTTTCATCCTCTCCCTGAAAAATGAATGGCTTTTAGAAAGGTTTCCCAAGAGGGATACCTTAAAAGCAGCTTTTCCTCAGCTGGACATCAGGATTTTGCCAAAAAAGCCAATGTATACACTAGAAATGTAACATCAACTTTTTTGGATTTCAGCAAGTTGGATGTAAATCACAAAGCTCCTGCTTCCTGCCAGGGTTGTTCAATGCCTCATGAAAGAGCTTCCAAAGCTGGGTTTTAATACAGGCTGGCCAGTACAGGGTGTGTGCAATGACTACAAAAGCCTCATATTCCACTTGGTTGTTGTTAAATCCTTCTCTGCTTGTTTATGGACAGTCTGAAGATACGCACACATGGTCACCAGCATACAAACAGATTTATATAGTTTACTTGTGCCCAGGATGGTGATAGGATGTTACCACTGTGATGTTTCATGACTTTCATACCATACCAACAACTACCACCACTACCACAGATGCTATCAACATTATTTCTTATTGAAATTCTTGCAAGAAGGAGCAAGCTAGGCCAGAGAATGAAGGTGTACTGTCTCATTCCTAATGTCCTTCAGTGTCAAAGATGTTCTGTGCTATATTTCTCACAATAGCCAGTGATGGCATTGGGGATCCCTCCTTCCCTGCCCTTTGTTCAAGTTATTGTACTTTACCCAAACCACCCTCAGGACCCAGGATTTCCCCCTTTATGTGGCAGGTCCAAGATTTTGCTGAAAAGCAGCATCATTGCAGCAAAGGGAAAACAGCAAATCTAGCTTCTGGTAGATGGGGTGGGAGTGAGAGCGTTATTGCTCTGCAAATAGGGAAAGGGGCACAGACTGCATGGTAGAGCATGAGACACAAGCTGAGTGGGATACAAACATGCCTTAGCAATGAGCAAGTCTGGTGTCTTTCAGTTAATGCAAATTTAAAATCACCATACTACCACCTTGTTGATAGATTGCTTGTCACTGTTTTAACAGCTCTCTCAGACAAACCATAAAACAAAAAATAAAAGAACATCTTCAGAAGCAGTCATAAAGCCAAAGAAAGTAATAGAAGAAATAGGAAAAGAAAATAAATATCTCCAGGATGATGATAACTCACAGTATGAACAATATGGTGGAAGCATCCACCCCCGCACTATCACTGAACATCTTGTATAAATAGAACATGTGGCTACCCAATGCTATTCAAGGAAGACAGTAACTATCCATCTGACACCAACACTGAGAGACGAAAATAGGGACAGGCAGATTATATACTTTTGAAGAAAAAAGTGGGCAATGTCATTGTTGATTATATTAATTTAGGACATCAAATCCCAGAATAATGTGAATGCATATGTCCTCTATAGAAATAGAAAGACACTATTACAGTGTTAACTACTAAGGTATGATATGTTGACCTTTTCATAGTGATAGACAGTTCCTATAGCTGTTATTCATAAATGGCCACATTGGACTTCTCTTCCCCAGGCCACTATAACAGATGACACTGCAGACAGATTCTCTTGTCCTTTACAGAGCAGCTGGATGCGGTGGAGCAGGTGGAAACTACTTGCCAGCATTGGGTTCAGTGAGAGTATCAGTGGGTAGGCCTGCATTGACAGAGCTGGAGTGGTTTAACAAAATACCTCCGTTACTCCAACATGCACAAATCTAGGATTTAGCATACCACATGTGGTGACTGAAACTAAGGAGACGTTACATTAAAAAGGGCTAGCTATGTTTACCCATGAGGATGGTAACCTGAGATAATCAATAGAAACAATCAATCAGAATAAGGTAGTTCTACAAGGAATTTTGCCCCATGTTTCCTTGTTAGTTTCTTTCAATCCTTCATCTGGAATTGGGCATTGATCTCAAGAAAATATTTCCATTACAAAGTCTAAATATATCTATGGGATTTAAGAAAATTCTTTTGCTCATAACATATGGAAGCAATTCTTCAAATCAAACTGCTTTATTTAAGTTCTCTAGAGAAAATTTTGCTAAAAGTTGTGAGACTTGAACATTTTATTTAACTTTAAAACCAAGAATCTAATATAAAATGGTTACCTTTGCTACACTAGTGGGTGTAAAAAGTTGTTTATATCCCCATAATTCAGGACATAGAAATGTTCTGAAATTTTCTGCTAAACTGTTCAGCTATCAGGGAAAGAATTTTGTCAATGCATCTGGGGAAGCATCGCATCAAATGCTGATGACAAAAGTGAATATTGATTTATTTTTCCATGGGGAGGCAGGATGCCCACAGATTCTCTAATGTCTTTCCATGGTATATGCACAATAGAGCTTCATGTTGCAAGTATTCCCAGCACCAGCACGAGTGATCTTTCTATCTCCTTTAGACTCAGATTTTTAGTCTGTCTAAAGAAGAACACAACATATTTCAGACACAGTGAATCAATAGACAGAATGCTGTTGGCACACACGCACCCCTTTTTGCTTTTGTCCTTAGATCATGATTTAAGAATTCATTCTTCATCCTCTGAAAAACATGAAAGATCACAGAAAATACAGCATATGGAAAAAACTTATCTTACAGGTTTTTTTTCCTACAGACATGCTCAGGAACCCATAAAAGCCAGGTGTTAAAATTGAAAATAATTTTAAATATTTAATTAAAGCTTATTTTCTAATTGCATTTTTAAAATAACATTTTACTGCTGAGGATATCCTACACTAAGTAACTACACCAAAATAACTGAGGCTTCCCATTATGCTTACACACCGCACTTCTCTGATGTTAGCCCTTTATCCTCATAAAGGTGCTTTCCTGGCAACACAGTGATTAATGGAAAAGAGGTGACTTGTTAAATACTTAGCTTCCCTGTCTTGCATTCTCTTGACAGAGATTTGTAAGAGCTACATGCATTACAAAACACTTTGAAATGCTGCATTTATAAAATAATTTTCTTAACATTTTGAAAAATTAAAAATTGAAAAAAACAATAGTTTTATACACTGTGAAAATGTCAGTAAAGGCTAAGAACTTATTGTTATTTATTCATTTATGCTTAAATCAGGAAGATAGAGTGCTACCAGTGAATACAATATGCCAAACAGTCTCCTATACCTTTTAATGGTCAAAAATTTCCCAGCTATCAAGCCCTGCATGCATAAGAGTAAAATACTACTTAACCATTATTTTGTAGTATGTTCTTCTTTCCTTCTCTTTTAAAATGTGTATTTTATTTAAAAAGCACGATTTTATAGTGCTAACCCATTAGCACCCTATTCTATTTAATATCTGAGACACAAGTGTTTCTCTTTCTGCCTTGTCTCTGCCATTGTGTCTCATAGTTGTTTCACCACAGTACTACAGTGGTTTTTTGTTTCGCCAAACCTAGTGCTACAGCATTTTTCCAAACAGACTATTACAAGGGAGACTGAAGAAACTTCTCCCAAATGACACCACTAACCTTAAAGAGACAGTTCCACGCAAAGAACTAGTAAGTCACTGGCAGCTCTGCAAGGGCTCTTTCTGCTCTCTTTTCTTACAAGTGGATAGCCTGGAATTTGTGCAGTGAAAGTGAATGTGTGGCATGGAAGGGAAAGTCCCTTGCCTGAGGTGGGCCATCAGGCTCATTATGGAAGCTCTGCAGTCCGTGACCCTGGCCCAGCTCTGCAGGTGACAGTAATTCATGTTTTCTAACAAACTTAGTCCTTTTCATTTCCATGAAGGCTGAAAAATGAATGTTGCTGGCTTACAGTCAGAACCCATGCAAAAGCCTTCACTTATTGTCTGTTGAGTTAGACTTGGACTAATACAAGTGGATCCCAGGAAAAAAGGTCATATATTTTCCAGCTGTTCCAGTCAGTTGAAACAGAGATTTAATAAAGAAATATCTCCTGGAAATTCCAGGACTCAGGTTATGAAAGCTTTCCTTAAGTAATGATTAACACTACAGATTGCCTGACAAAATTCCAGTTTATTTAAGAACTACTTGTCCACATCAGTGGGTAAATGCATATTTACAAAGAAGTAGGGATGTATACTAAAATTTCAGGAATAACCTCTCCGTTGTACTCTGAAGACTTTCCTGGCCTGCGTGGGTTTGATGAGATCACAGCTTTTGGTAGCAAACATAGAAGAAAGTACAAATAACATAGATAACCCAGTACAGACTATCACAGATTAATAATCAATTGTAGTTTCCCATGGACAACATAGTCCAGAGAGGCACAGAGTCACTAGAAGGCAAGCATATCCTTGTTAAAGCTGTTGCAAAGACAGGGTCTACATCATCCCCCACAGTTGATTTTAGTCATGAGCAGTCGTTCTCACAAATCTTACATGGCAGTAATAAGCTTAATACTGAAAATGAATAGTTAAGAAAAAAAAGGATATGGAAATGCTAGAGATTCAAAGTCCAAATAAAAATTCCTATTAATCACTCTCAAAAGACAGAGAACTTACTGACTATCTTTTCAAGATTTTTTTCTCTCTTTTCTTTTTTCTTCTTTCTTTCCTTTTCTTCAACCAGGAAATATGAGTTATATTTTCTGACAGTTATTGAAATCTCATCTCATTTCATGTGTAAATATTTAACAGAAACACAGATGGATAATTATAACCCAGTATAGTCTAATATTTTAAGAAAATTCATTTATTTCCTGCAATGGAACTTGTTTACATGGCTGTCAGTTTTCATTTAAGAAACAGAAGGAATTGTTATTAGTCTTGCAGATTTACATTAACTCGATATCTACTGTAATCCTGGCAGCATGAACAAATGTCCTGGTTTCAGCTGAGACAGGGTTTATCTTCTTTAGAGCAGCCAGTATAGTGCTGTGGTTTGGATTTAGGATGAGAATAATTTTGATAAAACACTGATGTTTTTAGGTGTTGCTAGGTAGTTGTAATGCCTGGTTCTAGGCAGCTGGTTGATTTTTTTTTTTCTTCTGCACGTGGTGAGCAATTGCTGTTATGCATCACACTTACTACTAATAATTATTAATTATTATTAATAATTTAATCACCATAATAGTATTTTTCTTTTTTATCCTATTAAATTCTCTTTATCTCAACCCAAAAGGTTTTTTTCCCATTTTCCTCCCCATTCCCTTGGGAGTGAGGGGTGAGCAAGGGGCTGTGTGGTGCTTAGTTGCCATCTGGGGTGAAACCATGATGAGAAGACAAATTCTTTCTGCTATGTCCTTATGCCCTTCCATCGCAGTCATCATGCAGTCACCTGATAGATCTCCTTTTTTCCCTTCTGCTTTTAGCTGCTTCTTGTAGCATACTCACTGTGGATTTCCCTTAACTCTGTCACACAATGGGGACTATGTGCTGCCCAACTGACATTCTCGATACCAGGTTGTGCCTGTTTTGGAACCCATGATTCCCTCCTCTTATTTGCTTGTTTTTCCTCAACCGCTGTGAGGATCTTTTTCCTTGTATAGATGGACGTTTGTGTGCTTCCTGCGTTCTTACCGTCTGATGCTTGAACTTCTGTTTTCAAATAGACTTGATTTTTCATTCTGCTGGAGGCTTTCTGTTTATGCCCATTATACATAGTCACCCAATCTACTTCTTATGTCTTACACTAATTACCATACACATGTTTTCTGCTTTCTCAGAGCCAGCTGTTTGGTTAGAGGTCTTTGAAGAATAACTTGAATATCTTTAAAATTATTTCTGAAGTTTAGGCTGACTATTGAAATTTGAACAGAATACATGACATACCGGAAGATTACAATTCTAAATATACTTACCATTAAAAATCAATGTCTCATAACAGATAAGGACTACAAGAAGCACTCAGGGGAAAAATCTGCCATGCATATGGAACAGAGCAAAAAATGATAGGAGTATGTATAAAGCTCTTCTGTGTTTCAGCAAGTATTTCTAGACAATGGTTCTTTCCATAACTACATAAACTGCTAATGGGGATGTCTCACAAGCTCATGCATGCATAGCTCATTACGTCACAGAAACTATATTGCCGGTACAAAGCAGTCTCATAGGCAAGCAGGCATGATGAATTCAATAGTATGCATTTTAGACCCCCCATGAGTTTGGTCCATTCTGGAGGTAAAGGTAGTGCCAGAGATGGGAGCATGTTCTCTGTATTGCAGAAACACGAATAGGCTTCTGCCTGTGAATACTGATCACCTAGGATCAGCACAGAGAAGAATGCTAATAAATACTGCTTTTCATCCATAATCACTTCACATGGTTTATACTGCACATATGTATGCAAAAGATTGTCTTTACATTTCATTTCCCATCAAAAATGGTAGTGTGGATAGGTGCTGGATGCACCCAAACACATGTCCTGATTCTTTGCAAAGCTTGCTGAAAGAACAAATGAAAGCTATGCTAAGCAGTGTACTTTTGGATCTTAGTGCAGGAACTCCTTCCGAGATTACACTGTGACCTGACAGAGTTTTCAGTACCCAGAAATGTCAAATGAACACTACGAAGATCACAGGTGGCTTTTATCTTCATAGAGTCCTGTGGTGTGCCTAGAAGCTTCAAAATGCCTTCTAACAAGAAGGTTATTGAATAGATTGTGTAGAATTTTTTATTTATCTAGCATAATTTTCAGAGATATTTGCTCAGTACAGAATAAGTTTTGCCATTCTTTGCCTTTCTTTCTGTTCTTGACTGGGTAGATAGTAGTGAAGGAAGAAGAAGAGGCAGACAGTTGAGACTTTTATAGGATTCATGAGAACTCAGCACACTGGAGAAGAAGAGTCTGAGGAGCAATAACTGTAATCTAAATCTCTTCCCCAAGACAGACCAAAACAGTTATTGCTATTATGATAACAGTTACCATAACTAGGGAACACAGGCATTTCTCTTGACAGTCCATATATAATAGAACAGATGTCTTTCCTCCAAAATGTCCGGTTTTGTTTGTGACACAACAAACATATGGAAAAAACACTTGGACACTGTGAACCAGGCAAGTTTTGGTCATTACAATCACAGTTTGTTCTGTCTGACCATCACTGGTAAACGTATTTCATCAATAATTAGTGTGAAAGAGGATGATACATTCATTAGCGCTTTTTTTTTGCCATGTATGAAATATAAGTGAGTGTTAGATGATTCTTTTTTTTAATGTTCCTCTGGTGAGCTCGGGTAAGGATGTAAGATGAAGAGGCTTCTGAGATAATGACCTCCTATCATTCACTGACTTATCCATCAATTTATGGAGGATCCCAGGGAAGGAGAAAGTCTTTTCTACTCTCAGGGTATTTGGGTGAAACTTCAACAGGAGAGGAAGCCCCTTTCATTACAGGAACTTCCACTTATGAAGCTTTTGGTGTTCAAAAAAATGTTCTTTCATGCAAATTCTTCTTGCTTTAGTGCTCCGAGAAGTGTCTGTCCTACCTCTGCTAGTAGTATAGCCAAAGATTAATTGGAAATTGAACACTTGCCTTTTAAACGCCTCTCCTATAGATTAGAGGAGAGCAGTCCATCACTGGCAGGTATTCTAGTGCTGTAAAAGGCATAGTTTTTTAATGCCAGATAATCCTTTGCACCAACACTACAATAACTCTCAGGAAATAATTATAGTAAGAGAAGGTAGAACCCAGACTGGAAACTCATGATTATTCATCACAAGAGAAAAAATATTTATGATAAGGGTAGGTAGGCACTGTCTAACTAGAGAAAGTCAACTATTTGCAAAGAGAAATGTAAGAAACAGAACTGGAACTGACAGAAAATTTGGTGGCTTTGGCCTTTGTGTGAAGGATATGTATGTCAGTCTCTATCTTCAGCCCACATAGAAGATTATTAGAAAGAAAAGTGTGCAGTCCTCTAGAGAGTGAAGCCTGGGAAGGAGAACAGCAAATTTTATGTGTAGATAGAATAAAATGCTGAGAGTGCTTTTTAAGTCTTTTTAAAGAAACAATTAAATTGTTTTTCCAATACAGAATTGATTCAGTTGTCCTTAGGCTACTGAATCATTTACATCCATGGAGAGATGTAAGATCTTGAATATCTTATGTAACTGGAAAGCTTTATATTGCAAAGGTACCTGAAACCAATTGGCTAAAAAGACTCCGAAAAAAATTGGGACTGGGGAAACTTAGAATTTCTTTCAATACAATACTTCTGAAATTAGTTTTATCATTACTTATATCAGACCTCCATCTCTCTATAGTCATGTACTTACTACTCCAAGAAGTATGTTTTTAAAAAGTGAAGTTTTACAAGAAAAATATATAAGTTAAACATCATTAATAATATTATCTAATCTATTAAAAATAATTTTAAAATTCTGCAAAAGAAAATTTTCCCCAGCATTAGTCATTATTAAAAATAAACCTTAATATTAATGCAACAGAAATTATTTCCTTTAGAGACACATTACAGATTCTCCCTCAAGCCACCTACTTCCAACTTATTTCTGTTACTGTCTTGGGTTTTTAAAGAGGTAGCATAGACCTTTATAAGTCTTGACCTTTACTAGTGATTGACCTTTACTAGTGATTAACTGATTCTTTTTCTATTTTTTTTCTCCTCCAATCTTGTCTTAGAACAACAAAAATATTCTCAGCATAAATATTTTAAGTAGGCAGAACTAAGTAGGTGCATAAAGGAGAATGAAACCTACTGGAAAAAAAAAATCCTTTTATTATCTTTCCCCAGTTTAAGTTCCCATTTTAAACTCTGGATTTAACAATAATGTATTTATCTTTTTTTCTTATTTGTTAGAAAACAGTCAATAGATAAAATCCAAATTCCCCTTGTCTCTTAAAACATTTTGTGGCTTACTACCATAAGGACAAAAATGCAAGATGTGGGTTTTTTATGTCTAAGATAACATTTTTTATGGACTTACTGCTATTCCACACAGCCTGTAAACTCTAGAATTACTGTCAGCAGGTCCTACTTGTGCCTGTAATCTACACAGGCAACAGGCGGATGCCAGAATTCAACATTTTCCCTTTAAGAAGCTACATTTAAAGTTAAGCTGCTAGCTTTAAAACATTATATCTGTCTATATTCTTCATACAGACAGGCTGCAAGAGTTGGGCTTGTTCAGCCTGGAGAAGAGAAGGCTGCAGGGAGACCTAATTATGGTCTACGGATACTTAAAGGGGTCCTACAGGAATGTGGGAGAGGGACTGTTCACCAGGGAGTGTAGTGATAAGACAAGAGGCAATGGCTTCAAGCTGAAAGAGGGAAGGGTTAGGTTAGTTGTTAGGAAGAAATTCTTTCCTGTGAGAGTGGTGAGGCCCTGGCACAGGTTGCCCAGAGAGTCTGTGGAAGCCCCATCCCTGGAGGTGTTTAAGGCCAGGTTAGATAGCACTTTAGGGAATCAGTTCTAGTGGAGGGTGTCCCTGCCCGTGGCAGGGGGTTGGAACTAGGTGATCTTTGAGATCTCTTCCAACCCAAAGCATTCTATGTTTCCATAATTCTATGAGAAAAAGAATAAAAAAATAATTATGTATAGAATTCAGTAGGGAATAAAATTGATGATACTTTAGTATTATTTTTTTCTTTTCATTATTTAGACTGCATAGTTTTATATTTCCTCTATTTGTACTGTAAAATTAGAACAAAGGAATCAGTCTTATTTTTGTTCAGAATTTGTTACTTTTGCTTCTGACCTAGCTGAGTATATTTCAGTGCTGCAAAATGCAAGTTCCAAAAAAGGCTGGTAATAATTTTTGGGTGATTGTATTTGGTTGGTTGTTTTTTCTAGTACTTTTGAAAAGAAACACAAAAGTTTACTTCAAATAGAGTGTCATATTGTATTTTAATAAACAAAGTAAATTTATGTACACATACCTGTTTGTTATGTAATGAATTTGAGGGTACATAAATTACAAATGCTTACTGTATGGAAATGCACCCTGTCGTGTTTCAACCAAACCTGGTGTATAAGTGACTGTTCTGTTTGCAAAGGTCATAAAAAATACCTGTCCACAGCCTCCTTTATTGAATGTGTTTATAAGATAGAAAGACTTTATGGTATATCCCTGCTTTAATAAGAGCTAAGAAATAAAAGATAGTTTCTAGAAATGGCATTCAGGTATGATAAATTGCTGTGCTGTTAGCAGATAACAGAAGAGAATATGAAAAGATTTTGAGGTTTTGAAGTAGAATTTAGCTTTTTATGTGTTGCTGCTCTACACAGCAGTGTTCATGCACTTAAAATTCAGTGCTTTCCAATAGAGTTTAAACTGGTCTAGACTGTCATTTCAACGAATCTATCCTTACTAATTGTGAAGGAGCAGTATTTTGTTACACTCTGAATAGACAAAATAAGTATTAAAAAGATAATTTAGTAAGGATTCAGTAGTGCTCTTTAACTCACAAATGCATTATCACAGTTTAAAGAATAGCATAGCATTATCTGTGCCACAGTAAGGGATAGCTGTGGGTGACTGCCTAATTGATCGAGGCCACTTTTACATTTCCTAACAGCAGCTTGAGCACGAGCACGGATAAGAAGATAACAAGCATGGGAATCAGGGCTCTTTACGTTCCAAAGTGGTAACAGAAACTTGATACCATGCAGATGTTCTTCCCCCCTTTTCCTGGCCCCTACCTATTTGTGTGAGAACTAGCTATCCCTGTGAATCAGCTATCTTCCTTGAAGGTATAAAAGGCTGCAGATTGCTTGAATAAAATGGAGTGTTTGCTTTTAACTATATTGGTGTGCATTAATTTCCCAAGCACTGATCCTGCCCTTCCAGAGCCCTGGTAAAATTCATCTCCCCGCTGATCCTGGATTTTGGGACAAGGGAGCTTACGACAGATAGCATGTGCTGCTACCCATTCTTCTGTCTTAAACCTCAGCAATGCCTTACATTGTCTTTGCAATGCACTGAATACACGGTCTAGGAAATGCTGCTGGGGTTCAGTTACAGAGGCTCAACTGCTCTACAACAACTCAGTCACTTTTGAAACCATAATTAAGTGACATGGAAATGACCAGCAAATATACATAGACCACAGTTTATATCTTCAGCCATCTCTAACCAGTGGAGATGTCTGTGGATTGCTGTAGACTGTTACCGGCTGTTTAACACTTTTCCCTGAGTGGGTAGAAGGGTTGTAGAAGTAGCACCTAACAACATACCATACTTGTACAGATGTGGAATCAGCTCCATTCCCAAATCCATTTGGGATATCCCTTACTTACAACTACCTGGGATTAAGATTATCAAGGAATCTGACTTTTCACAATACAGTCTTCTCTTTTGGTCTGCTTTGGGATGGACCTCTAATTACATAAAAAGCTTAAGAGAAATGGAGTTGAGAAAAAAGATGTGTGCAGACACTCATTGAATGCAGTGAGAATGTGGGTTTGGTAGTTTGGCATGTATGATGTGGACCACAGAAGCTCACTATTCTTACAGAAAAGTTTGATTTCCGGTATAAGTAAAGAAGGGGAAGAATTTCAAAAGAACTGTCATTTGCTTTTCAAATAATTATTTTTGAATCACATTAATTAATGATTTTTTACAAAATAAAGTCAAACCAAAGTAAAACTAAGATATCCTGCAATCCTGAGCTTTGTCATATGATATCTTTTCACTGTTACTATATAGATAAAGTAGACTTAATAACATTGTCGCACTAAAGTCAGTATATTTTTTCCATAACAAAGCAATATTTCAAAGGCAGGAACAATCTTGAGATTATTTTTTTCATGCCACTGAGAGGAACAACTAAAAAATAGTCTGAATAAAAATCTGACGTGACAATATTAAGAGATTGAAAATTTTCCAATGAATGTGTTGTCTGCTAAAATTAAAATTACCTTAGAAGTTTGATGACCTGTATTACTAAAATAAACCCTTAAAAATATTTATTATATTGTTCTCAGTATCACTAATTTATCATGTATACTTCTGCTGAAAAACAACTATCAAACAGTATACATTTTACTCATGTAAGAGTGCAAAGAAGAAGAAGCAAAAACAACTGATAAAGAAAACTAATTGAATGCCTAACTAAAGAGTTGATATGACTAATATACTTTTACATTCCATTATTGGAGTAAAATGTATTCCTTGCTCTTGAGTTTCTGTAACTGGATACCACATAGACAATTAAGTAATGGCGTGATTCATGTATAGCTTTAAATAACATCAAAATAATGATAGTATTATCTCTTGTGTTTGGTCATGGTAAATCAGTAACATATCTCAGTTCAAGGAGTTACGTTTCAATTAATTTAACAGTTACAAATACAAACATCAGGCCTATAAATGGTGTATCTAATTTTCCCATTATAAAATTCCAGGTGTTATGTGATTCAATGCAAAAAGTTTCTGAGAGCTCTATTTTAAATATTTTTTATAAGTCTAGCATTCACCTGCTGTTCACAGGTATGAAGATATTCACACTCCAACTTCAGGCATGTCATGCCATGTGTCTGAACAATCTAAACTCTTATACACTGAATGGAGTGAGTAGTCAGAATGCCAAAGTCCATGCAAAAGCCAACCTGATGGGAAGATACAGGTAGCTATAGAACAGTTCCTCTCTGACGTGACATGATTTATTACATACAGGTGCCTCTTGATCTACATTGACTCTATGGGGAACCTACTGTGATCAGATATTGACTGAGAGTGATGTATCTGCGCTGCCATCCAGCGAGACCTGGACAGGCTGGAGAGCTGGGCAGTAAGAAACCAGATGAGGTTTAACAAAAGCAAGTGTAAAGTCTTGCACCTGGGAAGGAACAACCGTTTCTATCAGTACAGGCTGGGGGATGACCTGCTGGAGAAGAGCTCAGTGGAGAAGGACCTGGGGGTCCTGGTGGATGACAGGTTGGCCATGAGCCAGCAGTGTGCCTCGGTGGCTAAGAGAGCCAATGGGATCCTGGGGTGCATCCGGAGGAGTGTAGCCAGCAGGTCAAGGGAGGTGATCCTCCCGCTCTACTCTGCCCTGGTCAGGCCCCACCTGGAGTATTGTGTCCAGTTCTGGGCTCCCTGGTATAAAAAGGACAGGGATCTCCTGGAGAGAGTCCAGAGAAGGGCTACGAAGATGATAAAGGGCCTGGAGCATCTCCCCTATGAGGAAAGGCTGAGAAGATTGGGACTGTTCAGCCTTGAGAAGAGAAGACTAAGGGGGGACCTAATTAATGTTTACAATTATCTTAAGCAAGGGATGCAGGGGGAATCAGCCAGCCCCTTTTCAGTGGTCTGTGGAGACAGGACAAGGGGCAATGGCTGCAAGTTGGAGCATAGGAAGTTCCGCACCAACATGCGGAGAAACTTTTTCACAGTGAGGGTGACGGAGCACTGGAATAGGCTGCCCAGGGGGTGGTGGAGTCTCCTTCTCTGGAGATATTCAAGACCCGTCTGGATGCCTATCTCAGTGAAATGTCCTAGGGAGCCTGCTTCGGCAGGGGGTTGGACCCGATGATCTCTCGAGGTCCCTTCCAACCCCTACAATTCTATGATTCTAGGATTCTATGATTCTATGATTCTATGATCATAACCAATTTGAGCCAAAACATTTTTATGCTGTCCTAACCCCCCTTTTCTTCCTAGTTATGCACTTTCACTCTCACCATGTCTTAGCAACAGGGTTTGTTGCACCCATGTCACCGTCAGCATAGCGAGCCATTCAGCAACATTTGTTTTTCTTTCCTTTTGAATTTCATTTCAGCCATCTCACAAATCCTCTGAGAATAAGGACTAAAGCTGGCTGAAAGAAGAGGATAGTGATGGGTGCAGATGTCAGAGTAATCCAGATTTACACACCATTAAAGCAATTGACAAATGTCACACCATTAATGGCTAGTCTAGCTTCCGGGTAAAACTGCGTGCCCCAAGATGCTCTACTGTCTACTTCAAGACCTTATTTGAGTCAGAGGTCTCAAGATGGACAAAGAGAACACTATTCATAATATATAAATATCAGGAACACAAATGTAGGGCAATGGAAGTTAGTCATCTAAAGATTATTTTGGCATTTGACTCTAAATGGAATTTTATATTATTGATAATTTTGACTGTGTCAAAAGCATTTTAAGCAGAAAACAACAACAACAAAAAAAGGGAATTTGCATGTCCAGAGATTCCAGGGGAAACTTATTAGCAAAATTTCCTCCTTCCTAAGTTCTGTTTTCTGTAAAACTTGAAGTTTGAACAGTCCATTCTTGAACTACTGGTGTGCTGGCTCAGACTTCCCTTGGAACCAAAATCCATTTTCTACCAGCCCTGTTTTCCTTACCTCAAGTACACTGATGTAAGGCACTCCCAAAATAAAATAACCCTGAAAAAGGATGCAATAGTCAAAGAATTAAAACAGCAGTCAGGGAATTATAACAAGTACCAATGCTCTTAGAAGAGTCTTATAAGTACGCTGAATTGTTTTTTTGTATGTGTTGTTCTAGTAAATAGTACAGTAGCATTTTAATTCTTATTTTAATTCTTGATTTAAACTAGGTTGAACTGTTATTTTGGTAGTGCATTTACTTATGTATCTACTATAGCAAGTAAATTATCCTGAACAAAACTCTAAGCAAATTTTTCTCAATAGTAATACCAAATAATTTCAGTTTTAGTCTTTGCCCCATAAGTCTAACTTTTGTTTACTTATTTGCTGGTTTGTTTGTTTTTACAAAGAAAAATAATCTCACTGAACTGAATATTTACTTGATGGGAGCCATTCATGTTTATAAGCTTTTTTAAATGTCTGACATTTTCAAAGATTTGGGAACTAATAATGGCACCTTGGAATCTCTATTTATGATAAAATGTCTGTTTTGACATTCATTACCATTTGACAAAGAAAAAAGAAAACAAAAGAAAGATATTACAATATTAGCTCCTTTATGTGTAAGTCTTCATATGGGAATTGAATCTCCATATTAAAAGTTGAAAATGTCATCCAAAAAGATATCCTCTATTTTTGACTTAAGTGGAATGAATGCTCTGTTTAAAAAAAACAGTAATGAGAGATTAAAAAACACACAACAAACCCACAAAAACTCTCTAATGGTATTTGAACTATAACAAACCTCTAGGTATCTTTCGTATCAATCTCTAAAAGTACTATGAAATCAGCACCAAGAAGCTAGTTCTCTTATGACTTTTAATGTATCATGCATGCTTTTAAAAAAACCATGAACAATCTGACCCTGAGTGAAATATTTAAAAACACAAGAATTTCTTACATCAAAGGAATGCCCTACAAAGAACTGTAAAACAAAACATATGACCCTATAGCCTCACATCTCTAATCTATCCATTACATTACTGTAGAGAGAGGTAATTTTATAATGCCTGTTATAATACTTTCCTAGTAACCCTAATGTGGGTTTCCTGAAGTATGTGATTGAATTCTTTCTGTACTGAATATGAATAGTCACTTGATATGTTTTATTTCTTGGTAAGTACGACATTTTTCTAATATTTCCTTTCCTACAAATATTCTCAATTATTATAAACTACTTATTGGAATGGGACCGGTACATTTGTACTATACTACATATCTATTTAAGCAGTTGAAATCACTGATATGGTAGAAGGTGCCATTCCCTGCAGAGTTCAAGGTACCTATCCAAGACAGGCCTCACAAATATCCTGAGAGATAAATTTAAATTCTTTGCATTTGGACTTTTTCAGGAGGTATACTTTAAGACTGTCAAGAAAACTAGATGCTGAATAAATCTCTTGTTTCAGGTGATATTTTAATTTCTTGTGTGGAAACAATAAAAAGTAACTATGTAGTCCATTGTCAGAATTTTACATGAGGCAAAAGGTTAAAAAATTAAAGGATAGATCATGGACAATACTGTTATCTCCTGTTTATTGTGATCTAGGGCATTCTGAGAGGAATAGAGCACAAATTATGATTGGCATATGAGTGTTAAACACATTGAAGTCTTACAGTTCACGCATTCATCACTACCAAAGTGTTATATGAAGGTTTATAACCCATGCCATAAATAAACTATTGTTGGATTTTGTTTTTGTTTTAACCAAATATGCTATGTAGCATCAAGCTGATTTTTTTTTTTTTAATTTGAAAATTCCTCAGATATTAAATGTAATATAGAATTTAATAGCTAGTGAAATGACAATTTATAAAAAACGTTGATTATATCTAGGGATACCATATGTGTGATCATCCACAATATGCTTTGTAAACAGACAAGCATAGCACCTAGATATGAACAATGTGAACTTTGTTACACATCCGTTAACAAATATAAAAAGATAAATGTTCAACTGATTGATTCAAAATATTCATACTAATATGAAGTTCTAAACTGGAAAAATTTATGGCAAGTATTTAAGCCTGTCCAGTCCTCAGTATTCCTTCAGATAACTTTCTTTTTTCTACTCACATAGAAAACTGGCAAATCCCTGATAATTAGTGAAAATAAAAATGCATGCAGCTTTAGATGGAATTTTGAGAATGA
Source organism: Hypotaenidia okinawae (assembly GCA_027925045.1). Lineage (NCBI taxonomy): Eukaryota > Metazoa > Chordata > Aves > Gruiformes > Rallidae > Hypotaenidia > Hypotaenidia okinawae. The sequence goes on from BSDF01000001.1 coordinate 127,315,978, forward strand.
AACTATATGCAACTCTAAGCCTTAACAAAATCTACAATTCCACAGTGTAAGACAAAAACAATGTTCGATGCAACTTCTTGTAAAACCGCTCATTTGGTCTGCATAAGTAGATGCATTCACCGATAGTACTGGAAAACATCTTTTCTAGAACTGGAAAGCAGAGTAAGTCCTAGGAGAAAAAACCCTATGTAATAGTATTTGTCATTCCACCAATAGCCCAAAGATGTCCTTACTGAGATCAGTTTTATATGTAAAGACCATTGCTGCTTACAAGAGGTCTGTATCTCTAAAGGAGACTATTCTGGAGGAGTACATGAATTTAAAATTGTTTTAAAAAATCAATTTAAAATAGTTATTGATTTTAAGTCCTGAGGACACAATATTTTTTTTTTATTTTGATATATGCTAGTTAGCATTTTAATGCTTTTCCATTAAACGACGTTTTATTCTTTTTCATTGCAAGGAAACACTTCCGTGTCTTCCAACTTTAGATACCATGAATAAAATTTAGAAACACAAAATACAGCTTGAAGCCAAATATCTGGAAAAAAATGACTGAGGAACTATGTTATTCCCGATGTTTCAAATTTACACAATTACAGTCTTTTTAGGACTATAATTTCACAGGGTGGAAATCATGTGCATTATGTGCCTATTTCTAAATTGCATGTCTTTGTTAATGGTATTCTGTATTTATTATGATCTTGGTTTCAGTAAGTTATATCCTCCTGTCTCCCACAGACAATTCTTATAAAGTTTTCTGCATCTGATTACATTTCATTCTGCTAGTAAGAGAGATAAGTAACAGTCTTAGAGAGGAAGCCAACCTTTTGGATGATTAACCAACTGATATGGAAAATCTTTTGAGGTTGCAAAATCTTTTCTTATATTGTAAAAATAAACCAGATATTTTCCTTTTGATAGGAAATGTGAAATACTGCAGAAAAATATGGAACACAAAATTCTCATATATCTAATCCATACATAAAGAATGAAATGCACATATTTGCAGAGACTGAAAGGACGTTTTTTATTGCATTCAGTCCTATTTAGATCCCTAACACAGAAAGTACCTCAGATAAGTATGGTATATAGTACCATCTAGAGCAGACATTTCTCCATGGATTCTAATTAACATGAATAAAGATGTTTTATTATTCCAGCATCGATTCAGATAAATGTTTAGCAGACAAAGCATTAATGAAGTCAAATACAATTTGTAAAAATGTCAACTGGTTTCTATAAATGTATATATGTATGTATGTTTGTATGTATTTTACCTTTCCAAAACACCTTTAGCTGTTTTCTGAAAGGAAAAATGGACAGTATGTGAGAAGTAAATTTTGAATTTACAATTTTAATTATTCCCCCATGAAACTGTTGCCTGTGATGTCCTAATGACTTATCATAGAATATATCAAAGAACCAAAGCATCCAATTGCATTACATTACTGAAAAAAGTACCAATTTCTTCTAACAAATGTTGGTGTAACCATGAAGATAAACCTAAAAAATTTTAAATATTGTAAAATTATTACAATAAAAAACCCCATATCTGTCCCTGTTAGAGTGAATACAGCATTTAGATGGAATGTCTAGAGACAAGAATTAATAATATTAGATACTATTTGGTTTTCATTTTAATCTTAAAAGGAGGCATAAATTGCTAGCTATTTCATATAACTTCAGTTAATTTATTTCTACAGCGACTGATTAAGATAATTAAGTAAGGCTTTTATCATTAATAAGGATGTTTTGTGTGAAATATTTTTTATGACAACACAGCACTATAAAGGAAATAGCATTCTCTCCCTGATGATGTACCTCCAGAATTTTGTATTCTTATTTTACCAAAACATTACATTAAAAATATTTAACACATTAAAAGCATTTTTAGTGACTATTTTTTTCCCCTGAATACACACAGGGAAGAGGGAGAAAGAAGTAAGCCCCAATTCACTAGATAATAATCAATTTAATTTTACTGAAGTAAGGCCCTAAAACCATATTTGGTCAGAAGAGTAATTCTTTAGTTTTGAATCAAGATCAGGAAATCTCCTTTCACTCAGATGACATAAAAAGTGTTTAGCTGCTTGTCCGAAGCTGTCTTTTTAGATACATTCATGTAGCACTAAAAATCCTTCATTCGTGTTTTCTTTTTTCTGACATCAGGCCTGGCAAAAACAATTCAACAATTCCTTTATTTTTCTGGGTGAATTTTTGGCATTTAAAATTACACCCTTGTGGAGAACCAGGAAACACATCGAAAAAAATGGGAAGGACACATGTTAACTACCCTGTGATTGTTTAAAATAATTACGGAGTTTTGTTTTTCAGATCCATTCGTGACTGATGTGGAGACACACCTGCCTTCTTTAGTAACATGAAGATGGACCAACTGGATGCTAAAACCAGATTTTCTCAAGTGAGACTAAAAGTATTATTCCTGGCTCTTTGAGGGCAGTTATTTGACAGTGCAGGTAGGATAAAACATTACCTCGAACACAGATGAAACCAAAAAGACTAAGAATTTACCAATATAGAAGATAATACATTTTTGATATAAAAATACATACTACAGATATGATATATTTAGATCAGAAATCTATAACATCTAGAAATAGTTATATGAAATTTTAGGATTTGGGGGATTTATGTTAGCAGGGATTTTTTAGTTTGATTTTGTTAATGTGTGTTTTGGTTTAACCTGGTCAGCAGCTAAAACAACCACACAGCCTTTTGTTCACTTCTCCCCACAGTGAGATGGAGGAGAGAATTGAAAAGATAAAAAAACCCAACCAAAACCAGATCAAAAACCAAACCTATAGGTTGACATAAAGACAATTTAATAGGACAGAAGAGGATGGCGATGATAACAACAACAGCAATGATATATACAGAATGGGCAATGAACCACACAATTTCTCACCTCCCAAAGTTGATTCTCATCTAGTTTCCAAGCTATCCTCCTTCTGGCCAACCCATATGGTATGGAACATTCCTTCAGTTATTTTGGGTCACCTGCTCTGGCTGTGTCCCTTCCCAGCTTCCTGGGTGCCCTCCATCTAATTGTTAGCAGGGCATCATGAAAAACTGGAAAGTCCCTGACTGCTTGGCAATAACTAAACCATCAGTGTGTTATCAGCACCGTTCTCATCCTAACTCCCAAATACTGCACTACACCAGCTGTTAGAAAGAAAATTAACTCTGTCCCCAGGAGAGTGTGTTAAGAGTAAGAGTAAGAATACTGTGGGATGGAGTTTCATGGGTTGCTGTTCATAACCTGTACCTTGCCTCCCATCCATTGCCAGCTTTTCTCTCCTCAATGTCATATGCCCTTGACAGCCCAAAGAGTAACTCAGACCTGAGTGGGAAACAGTCTTGATCTCCCTATAGCTCCAAGTTTCTTGAAGGATGCATACTTTTGAAGACTGAATTTGAGATAATATTTTATCTGGAGTCATTGTTTACAGAGAAAGTTTATATTGAGGTCACAACAGCTACCTAACAATGCTCTTAACAGAAGAAAAACTTAGAAGGGAAACAGTATATTTACTCTTGTAGCAGGATTAAGTTATTGGTTACAAAATTGGAAGTGAAGCTACAAACAGAAAACATTGAATACAGAACAGGATAAATTGGGAACTAATATTTCTTTCCTCATCTAGGATTTTTCTGCTTCATGATTTGTCTGTCTCATGCTATCTTTTAAGAAAGGCCTTTGAGAAATTAATTTCTCCTTAAGTTTCCATAATGTTCTTCTATCTTCTGCTTTTCTGGTTGCTCTGGTGTGATAAAAGTATTTTTCAGATGTGGTGTCAAGAGTCATGTGACTCTCTAAGGGTGCTCATTGCAGTGCAGCCATGCTAAACAGTCTCTCAAACACCAGATGAATAACTGGACACCTTTTTCACAAACAACTGCAGATAACTTGAATATGATGGGAGTCTGTAGGTTCACAGGATTGAGGAGTGCATATTCTCAAGTTCTGGTTTCCTTCCTTTTGTCTTAGTAGGTCAAAGTGCAGTTGGTAACTTATGTGATGAAACTCTACCAGTCACTATTAGAGAAACACTCTTCCTTAATGTGTGGTCACCTTTTGGTCTGATGCTGGTTTATGGATGCCACGGAACATGATAATACAATAGGTATGTGGTCCCATGACATTAATTTTAATTGCTGTTGTATAGAGTAGACTAATATATCTCAGGAATACATGTCAGGTATCTCTGTCACGCAACAGTGCTGGAGCAATGTGAATGAGATATACCCAGAGTCTTCCCACCTTGAATTAGACACTACACAAAGTTGTCCTGTTTAAGAACTGAACTCCAGTACTTCCTTCAGCAGCAAACACACTGGGGTTACTGAGGGTTTTGCCAAAAGTATGCCCAGAACCATTCTCCAGAGGCCTGCCAGCAGGGGAAGACTTTGAGGTGAATCATCACTATTGACACTTCGGTTCACCACATGCATCTGCAGAAGAACACACATCCCTAAAAATTATGTGTGTACCTCCCAGGGCATGCCCTGGTACCTGCAACCTGCTTCATTTCCAATGCAAGGAGGAGGAGTAGGAGGTAAAAAGAGCAGAAATGTTGGGGTGAGAGTGAGGATTGTCCCAGCTCCCCACCACACAAACACACCATCCAAAATGTATTCTGGTAGGTTAGCATTTTCTGGCTATATATAGACCAGTCTGCAACATGAGGCCACACCACACCTCAGGTAGGTAGGAGGCTTTAGGTAACATGCTAAGATTTAGCTAAGCAAATCTTGACATTATTTTAATGTTAAAATAATTTGCATTTTTCATAGAGCATGAACTGGCCTTCTGAAAGGAATGCTAGCTTTCCTCAGTGAAACATAGACCTTTCAAATGTTATCCAGCAGGATGAAGACATTAAATACAGGAGTAGAACTACTTAAATTTTGTGTCAGGAAACCATCACTTTTTTGTACTTGCTCGACTTCTCACAGTCTTTTTTCACAGGTTTTTAAACAACAAATTAATATATTCTCATACTTTCTTGATATAAGGCTAAGTACTATAGTTTCAAATTCATTTATTGTCAGACTTTCCTATCTGTGTCTCAAAGTGACATTTTCAAATTAACTCTTTTATATTCATCAATAGCTATTTATTTTTCTGAACAGTGTCTTCTCAAAGTCCAGCACTTTTAAAATTATTTAACCTGTTTCTCAGAACTATGATAAAGCAAAGATAAAATTAATCCTAAAAATCATACATAAAAAGCCTCCAGCTAGTCATTAATAATTGCAATATTACTGAAAGAAACCCATACACACAGTATATTTAGCAAGACATTGAAGCCCACAGAAGTTCTGTCTTTTGTTTTATGGTTGGGAAAAAAACACGTGGAATCAATTTGGTTTCTGTTTCCTAGGCTTATGTTCACATGAAAAGGTATAATCATCTGTGGTTGTCACATAGGAAAAGTTTTCTGAGTTGGTATATCAGAAACAATACCTTCAGAATAACAGAAGTGAGTTCTAGAAGGAAATACATTACATCTTCCCTTTTTTACATAATTGTTTCTAAAAACATGTATATCAGCATCTCAGAACATTACCTGAATAGCATGAATCATTTTAAGTAATATTTTATGGATATCAAAACAAAGATGAATTATTCTCTGGCCACTATTAGTCATAGGCTGGCAAGCACCATAAAATGTTCTGCCAATGAATGTCAGAATTAATTTTCAAGCCTTCTGCTTTTTCTGGTGTTGTGCTGCAGAATGTACAGAGTTTTGCTTGCTTTATTTCTTTTTCTTTTTTTTTTTTTTCCCTGAGATTTAGACAATCACCAGATTTGTTTCCATTTGTTTCTGCACCTAACATGCTAGAAGATCTATCAATAGGTTACTGTTCTGACACCAAAGCACAATTCCAGTGTAACCCTCTGAGGACTGTTAGTTTCTTACAAGTTGCCTTCTGTGTCAATCCACAAAGTATATGGATTGTTTTATCCTGAAAACTCTAGTAACACATGCACTTAGCTTTGGAGCCTTAATGAGCTCTATAGCAGTAGAAGACCGAAGTGACAAAACATACCCAGCATTCACTAGGCTAGAAAAAATTGAAACAAAATGTTTTTTTCAGACACTGATGTTGCTCTATTAATCTATAGACACGAATTTATGCATTTAGAATAATCAAATGTTATTATGTCAGCTTCTCACTGTTTGCTGGATGGTTTCAGGCCAGCACAACATCTTTTCAATTCCATAAGTAATAGCCAAAGCAAAGAAGTCTTGTAGGCAGAATTTAAATGACAAACTCTCACAGAATCTCACAGTAAATACATATAAATATACATAAAAGGGGAAGTTTAGAAAGAAAAGCTTGGGTGCACTTATAACAATAGACTTTCAGCAAAGACAAAAACCCCAGTATCAGTAATATTCAAGAGCTTAGTATTCAGTATTAATTGCTACTATTTTTTTTTTTGTGAACAACAATTTTCTAGATGGTATATGATACAGCTCTGCATGAAAAAAAGTTTAATGCCTTTTCAATAGAATTATTAATGCCAACATATCATCACATTACCACCATGCTTTCTTATCATTGGAATAATAATTATGGGTTTGCTACTTACCTAACTGGGTCTCCTGAATTGTTAGCTTACTCTCCAAGGGGTGTAAAAGCTTTGGTGGTTTATCTGTTAGTGGTGCTAGAAAAGAAAAAAATTCATATATGAATCTTTTTGATTATTACTGGGTAGAGACTTGATTATATACCTACTGTGTCATGATTGCTTCGGGTTTTGTTTTGTTTAAATAATGCTTATGCTTTCAGTAGCTGGAAATATTTTTGCTTAGAGTAAATAAAGGGCAAGAATTTTGAATCCTTCATATGCTAGGGTAATGAATTTTGTATTTTCATAAATATTATCCAGCATTTCATAGTTTGTTATAACATTTACTTGTCTTTCTATCAAATATAGTCATCAACAGAGAAATAATACAAACTAAGGAAAATAGTTGTGACTATTTGATGAAAATTTTATTTAAAAAGTTATTATCATCTCTGAAACTTTTGAAAATGGAGTACTAGAAAAAGGCTCAGTTTTCAAAATCCAGGCGATGGACACAGTGAAATAATGTCAAGATTCCTAACAAGAAATTCCCTCATCCCTTTTGATCTACTCTGAAATCATATTAGTAGACTTATGCAAATTGTGGAATTTTGTCAGCAACCTTCTGAAGGTTGTTGGAACATATTCAAACTATGCAGCTAAGTAGTATAGCTATTTGTCTAGATTCATAGTCTGTATACTTCATTCATATGCGACACCAATTATTACTACTTCTGTTCTTGTTAGCAAGCATACTCTTTGTCGATCTCTGACAGTGCATGCTATATGAAAAAGACCCCACTATTTTTTTTTCTGTAAAATTGTTAATAAATGTTCATGGGAAAGCTCCAACTTTTGTAGTCACTCGGAACATTTTGATATTTTGCTTTTCAATGTTAATTCATACTTCAGTCTTTAACACAGATTATGGGCTGTCAGAGATTTAAAGTACATTTGACATTTTGATATAACTCTATAATGTTTGTTCCCTCCAACTTGTCAAAATCACTGTTCCCTTTCTTAGTAACATACACACATCCACATGCATATAGGTTTAATCTACTAAACACGCTCATCTGTCACTTAAACTGCAGGAGAGGTTTAGTTTCATTCTCTTTCTTCTGCTCTTTCATTAAATTATCAATGCCCTTTAAAATCTACAGTATTCATTTAAACTTTACAGCAATTACAGAATGTATCCATTATCAAATCATGTGCTTTTGCTTTACAGAGATTTTCCATTATCTGACCAGGGCATAAACACACCCAATTGGTGTCTGGGATGCTGACCCATCAGACCTAGGACAGAATCAAAATACCTCTTCAAGGATGGAAAAAGAACTGGATTTGGTCCACAAACCCAATCCTCTTTCAGTTCATTCTTTCATCAACAGTTTCTACCTTAGACTGGAAATCATTTTGCACTACAGCTCTGGAGAGAGCCACAGCTGTGAAAGACTTCTCAGCCATATCTCTGGGGTGTTACTTTTTTTTTCCTCTTTTTTTACAGTGATTTGAGTGCTTTTTAGCTCGCTTTGTCTTTCTTTTTTTCTTCGGGGCTAAAGTGGGTGGAAGGAAAAAGCATTCAAAATATATTTTTTTCTTACATTGCCAAATTAGTCATTCCCATTTCTTAACTTCTCTGTAAAGGTTCATAATTAATCAGCACATTGCTATTTTTTAAACATCATCCACTATGATTTTAAATTCAGTTTTGCAGTTCTGTCACTCTCAACTAAATTACCATTGATCAGATAATGTCTTCTGAGTCACTGTTTTTCTAAATCTGTTTTGAAACTTTTTGAGCAAACAAAGTTCTCTAAGTAAGGATACTAGTAACCAGTAGAGTTAATCCAAATGCAACAAATAAGTAGATTAGTAAACAGTATTTTTCTCAAATTAAGCAAAGATTGACATTCTTTTGTGGTCCAATACTTCAGACCTCTGAGAAACTTCCTACTTTAAATGAATTAGGTACAAGATCATCCTTCAACAACACCATGAAGTTACAAAATTTGTGCCATATTTAATTTTCCCATGACTTGTAAGATTCAATAGATAATTTAACACAGAAAATGTTACTGAAAATAATAAATTAGACACATAAGTGCTCTATCAGAATCACAGCAGCAAGTAAGCTAGAAGGACCCCCTGGAGGCCACATGGTCCAACCCCCTGTTTGAACCAGGTCGAACAGAAAATGTTGCCAGGACCTGATGTAGTCATGTTTTAAGCACCTCTGTGGATAGACATTTCTTCATTTCATTTGTTCTAGACCCCAGCCATCTTGTACCCCTGCACTAGATTCAATCCAACACATCAATTACTGGGTTTTTTTGTACAGTGGGGAACCCAAATTTTAACACAGCATTCCAGATGTGCCCTCACAGATGGATCACACTCCTGAACCTATTAGCTAAAATTTTTCCAAAACCTGAGCAGTTGGCCTTTCCCAACTCATGCTCAACTTACTTTCCACCTCTGCTGCCAGGACCCTTCATGTAAAGCTTCATTCTACTCAGTGAGTCCCTGGTTCTGTAATACTGCATGGGGTTAGTCCACTCAGAGTAATATATTTCATTGACCTTGAACTCTATGACTTCAACTTGTGGATATCTCCCTAAACAGTATCCCTGACTTCCACTTTGTCACCCATTCCTCCAATTTTGCAGACAGTTCCCTCTTTCCCATTATCCAGGAATACAGAAAAATCTCTAATCTACATTAAACCAAAAATGCACTAGAGGATAACTGTGCTTTAGACTTCCTTTAAAGTGATGGCTATAAATATTTGTGGCCAGGAAGAATTCATGCTTAACAGGACAGTAAAACTCTAAGCTCTCTTAATGGGGAATATTCTGCACATATTCTGCTCTCCAGAGATGTAACCTATAGGCAAATACTGAGAACAGGAACAATATAGGCAAGGAAAATAATTTTAACAACTTGGTATGCTTAAAATATCATATTTTCAAAGGTGATTTGAAATATGCAGTCAACCAACACCTTAGGTATTTGCTATTTTATCTATTTGTTAGGTGACAATTAATTGTTTACTTGATTAATTGATTAATTAATTAGCTGATTGAAGCAGAAGTAGAAATTTCTCCAGTTGTCTCTCTGCCTTTAAAGCTTATATTCTCCATGAACAGCAATATTAATGGACAGCACAGACTTTCTCCAATACTTTTTTGAGTTAGAAACTCTAAAGTAGACCTATGTGTTTTCTACCAGCTGATTCAGATCCTTCAAACCATGGGGTGTGGCTTCTTTACTGGGTCAACCTACCATGGAATAGACTATTGAAAATTAATACAATTTTCAGAGGATAAATGAAGACACATTTATCTATTGAACTGAACAGTAAAGGCAGAATTTAATACTTTCTTTATAAGCTTTTTCTAAATACGAAGAATCAAACAAAAATTACAAAACTCACAACTACATCTGGACTCTTAAAAAAGTTAAATACCTTTCTCTTATTTTTGTTTATGAATAGATGTAGTAAGGCAATAATTTTCATGTTCTACAAAAATATCCATGATTTCAAAGCGCTTCCTGTACTGTACTGTATACAGAGAACCAGAATTCATTTGAATGCATTTAAAAAAAGAGGGCCCTCTTCCCACCAGGTAGTATTTATCAACATGGTTGTCATTCACAAGGAACAGAGTATTCAGATTCCTATTCTTGCATGAGGGAATTCTCATGTCTCTTAGCAAGAATCTTAGTTCCTAGATATCATCTATTGATGCATGGATGCACTTCTGCCTGTCTCTCTTCCCCTTGCCCCCTTTACCTCCTTTTAATTTTTCTCTTTCCCCGTTGTTTGTTTGTTTGTTTTTTATTTCCCCTTAAGAGACAAGAACCATAACACAGACAAAGTTAACCAAAACTCGTAAATTCCTCTCAAAAAAATGAAGTTTGACAGGTCAGGTTCCTTCAAAGAAAAGCTGTTGAATCATAAATCTAGTTTACACACCATCTTATATTTTGTTTCTGAACCATCACTGAGGAATGGTATGAAAACAAGTATGTTTCAACCTTGTTTTTCATTAGAAACTAAAGGAGTTTTTTGTTTTATTTTTGTTTTAAAGTGAATTAACCAATTCTGAAGCTGTATTAAAAATTAGTATTTAACTTCAGAGTTAATTTAGTATTTAACTTCAGAGTTACATTTCAGTAATATTGATCAGACATATTGATCCTGCTCAAAGAGAAAGTGTCTAAATTCACTTTTCATGTCTATCAGATTGGATGTACATCTAAAGCATATTGAAAAATTTGTCTTGTGGTGATGAAACTGAGAACCACCACAAACAGTCACCCAACTGGAAACTAGCCAGAAGATAATATTTTTACAGCAGCCACCTACTTACATGCTCCTCTCTCTAAAATGCTGCTTTAGCTTTAGATATTTATGGACTTGATAAATACATTTGCTCAATGGAAATTTCTGTTATTTGAAGAAACCAGCCACCTGTTAGAATTTAACACAATTAGTGAAGGAAAGCTTCATCCAAACTGTACATCAAAATATCACTAATCAGAACATCAAAAAATGGAACTGCCTCAAAATCCTCAAGCTTTATAATAGAAAAATAATACCAAAGGTATTATTTTTCTTTCTGGTTTACAATGTGCTCTCAGATTCTTCCTTGCAAATTGCAATGACTACAAATAATCTTAGTTTCTTAGAGGCAGACAGGGCTGTGTGGAGTTGTCTACAACTCAGAAAGTCAGTTTATTGGCCAGAAACTTCTTGGAAGGACAAAAATTCACAGGAATGGCTGCCTTACCTGGCCTTTTTAGAACTAATCTTGTTCAACTTTTTTCTCAAAGTAAAACTCACCTTCTGAGGATGAAAACCATTCTGATCTTTCCAAGATTTGAGAAAATATAATGAGATTAAACTTCTTATGTTTATGAATTTAAGCCATTTTTAGAAAAAAATGAGTGTATATCCCTGGAAGATATTGCAAATATAGCACAGGATTAAATAAGCAAGAGAATTCATTGCTATGCTAACGTAAAATGTTCTTACACTTTGAAATCAAATGAAGCCAGAGAGATGGAGTTCTTTTCTTGAAGTCCACATTATTTATTTGAATTCACTCTACAGTTCAGAAAGATCTCCCATTTGGTAGCTTGCCTCTAGAAACTGAGAGAATTCTCATTACCATTTATTTTCCAGCTGATTTTCTGAGCCTGGCTTTCTTTTTGTCCTCTTTTCATTCTGCTATTTCTGGTACAGCCAAATGACCTCAGGGACAAGGCACCTCCATCAGAGGGTCTGATTGAATATATAAGCTCAGCCCTCAGGCACTTCTGAGCATAGTGCCCTGCACTTCGGCCTTCTCCTCTTGCCCTCAGAGGTGGCCAGTGCTTGGCTGTGAAATGCATGCATGTGTGTTTACCCCTCTAGCTACTACATCTCAACATTTAACCAAGCATTGTCAAGCATGGTAGTCTTGTGCCATTGACAGTGGAGAAGATTTGAAATGAGATTGAAACGATAGGGTTTGGGTTTTTTTTTAGATTCATGTGTTAAAGCGTCCACTTCATGAGAGGGCTCTTGAAATAAAGAGCTGTCACTGGAAAGCCATCATTTAGGAAAAGCTGCAGTAGCTGCCAGTGTTTCACAATTGCAGGTAATTATAAGAATGGGAGGAAAAACTACAGCATTTCAGTTCATAACTGCAGTACCTTGGAAGACACTGGTGTGTGGTTTTGGATTCGGTTTATTTTGTTTTTTTTCAACAGTGTTGTCTGTAAAAGAAATAGTGCAGCAGCATTATAGTAGGTTGCAATACAACTAATTACATGCAGCTTGAACCTGCAGCCTTGAAACATTAATGTACACAGTCACTGTCTAGTTGAATATTAATGTTGAGGACTCTGAGGTTCCTCAGACCAATTTTGAGCAGAGCAAAACTTAAGTAATGCAATGCAAGGATGCTGGGTTTTATCTTAACTTCTCCTTACACAGGTATAGCCCTATGCATTCAGATATATCACTAGAGAAATCATTGCCTTTTAAAAAACAAATATGTGGCAAGGTCTTTCATAAAAAGGGAATTTTTATACCTGCTTGAGACTTCTAACTACCTTATATCTCATTTCTCAGTATCAATCAGATTAGTTTTCATTCACAAGGGCATCATTTAAAATCACCTATGCCATGAATTCCACAGCAGCCCTGTGAGAATATTCTGCCTCACTATGTGAACAAGCCTGATTATGCTCAGTTCAAACTAAGGGCAGATGCATATAAGTATACTACAGATATGTGTGTGAAGCCATCAGCATATGACCGTAAATGAGCTGCCTAATTTGGCTTAGTTATCACCATGATCGAAGACCAATTTCCCTCTTCTGAAGTGTTCCCATAGATATTGCATCATATTCTGCCTCTTTTCCTTTATGTCTTTTACATTGTCTTCTCCTTAACACATATTAAAAAAAATCCTCCAACCCTATTGCTTTGGGGATACAAATGAAAATGGTCTTTATTTCTCACACCTAATCCTTTCTTCTGATGTTTTTCCCAAGACGAAGTTACAGTCCTCAATTTTGTTTTACATAAGAAAATGTTCCTAAAAGAACTATGTAATGCATTAAATCAAATATTAGCCCCTCTTGTGAGAAAGTGCAGAAACAGATAAAATGGTAATTAATAAAGAGGTCATTATTATGCAAAAGTTTCAATGATGTATATTGAGACAAGAAGAGGCATTGCTAAAACGAAATCACAGAAGGCTGGAAGAATATTTCCAAAAAGCCTCTTAAAATGTTTTAAACTTGTGAGTACCCTGTGATTAACAACAGGTTGAATACTGGAGGAGAAGAGCAAATGCAGCCAGATGTTGGGGTTTTCATTATATGCTCATCTCTAATTGAATCAATGTGACATTTGTGATATTCCCTATGACTTCAGAGAAGATATATGTATTTTTCTGTTAGTTTTCTAGTGATCTCCAAGGAAAAAGTACAAACAATCAAAATGCTGTCATCACAGATGCTAATGCAGTCTTGAAATACAAAAGAACCAAAGAGTATATGTAGTTAAAACCATTGACTGAAATACCAGCCTAAAATCTTGACAGATTTAGGATTTTTATTTTGATTTTACAAAGGGGAAAGGAATGAATAAAGGAAGGCTTTTATCCTAAAAGACTTCTTACAATAAGAACAGGATTCCCTTTTTCCCCCCCCGCCCCTGAAAAAAAAAAAAAAATCCAATATATTAAAGGATTTATAATATCCTTTTTTCTTTTCCCTCTTGAAAAATTTCCTCTGCATTACACCATTGTTTCTGTATCAAGCTAATCCCCAAAGCAAGTGAAAGGAATTTAGATGTTCTATGTAGGTCTACAAAAAGGATGTCATGCTACAGCCTGGTCGGTCTGCATGGTCTGTTAAATCTGTCCCTCCAATCCCATCTAAGAAATATCAGACCACCTGAAAAGAACCCTGAGAAATGGTGAACAAGGTGGTTGCTGCTGTTGTTGCTATAAACAAGCATGGGATACATTAGCTGTGTTTAATTAAAATAAAAGCTCTAGTTAGCAAAATAATGAAACCACATCTCCAGGAGCACTTTCACCAGAAGATTCTCTGATGTTTCAGCTTAGGGGTGAAGCTCACTTAGTAGGAATTTTGTTTTGCTGTATTTTTATTACTGGCTTATATAAGTCCTCTTGGCCAAAAGAGCCAAAGTGCCAGAAGCAGATGTTCTACAAAACCATTTTTACACTCTGGAGGAGGGGGCCCACACCTCTTCCTTGTCACATCTAACAGGACATTCTTAACAAAACATGTCAATGGGATGTGTCATATTGTGCAGTTTCTAACTCTTTCTTCTGCCCTTATGGTGACAACAACTAGCAGGCAAAATAAGATACGGACAGAGAAAACCACTACCGTTGGCTTGCTTAAGTACTTATGCACTGAGGTCAGGGTTTGAGTTCCATTTATTCTACATTTTTGCCTACACCGATTTTTCTCTGTTTTTACCACTGTGTGAGAACAGGATTAAGCAAACTCATTTCACCTCAGCTAAACTGCATATGCTGCAGTTTCTGTTATTGTTTCTACTGCAAAAGAAATGAAAAGTTTTGGGAGGTTGTTTCCTAGCTCTTTTTAAGTATGAAAACCTCTGCTAACGATTTTTGGAGGGGCCAATATGTACCATGACCCTCACTGTAACTAGTTGTAGACATATTTAATTACAGTTTGAAACATTAAGAGTAAATTATTGCTCCTATATCTACATGTTAGGACATGCCTTTGTTTAGAAGTGTCTTCACTGAAGTGGTTTATCATACAAATCTTGCATAAGGCTTGTGAAACAAAAAGAAACATACGCAGTATTCTTAACAACTGTGCTACCTGAATAGATTAAAAATTCATGAAGCAAAACAGAGAGTTATATAAATCATGAAGTTTAGGGAAACAAGTAAGAAAAGCCAGACTCACACAATTTACATCAAGCAAGCATTCTGTAATACACACTATTAACATTTATCTATGATCTATCATCATAGATTCTCTTCTCACACTGTTCCCTTAACCTACTATCTTTCTGTTTTTCTCTTGATAAAAATATAGAAAATATTGGGAGCTGGGGGAAGTATCATGAGTTCTCTGTGCCTAGAATGAATACAAGATATCTCAATTCCACAATTCTTATTATGGGATGACCTCCAGAAAATCTCATATATATTGTTTGATTAGGACTACCTACATTTTCCTATTCAGCCTCGCTTTCATGCTTGCCAGTTGAATTTTAATATTTACTATTATTTATTTTCCTCAATCTTTTCACAGTCATTAAAATTTTCTCCTGAAATTCACTATTAGTTTCCATTATTTTTCATGCTTTGCCTCAGATTTAGATTTCAAATCCAAGTAGAAGGAGTGTCGTTTCCCTTGTTTAAACACATTTACTGTAGGACACTGATTTTAGAAACAGGTTAGTTATATGTATGAAACTGTTCCAGCCTTGCTTTTATTATTCTCTCCTATTTCGAGAGTTAGGGCAAATAGTTCTTGGAAATACTCTAGCTCATGACCTTTGAACACAAATTCTAGATACTCTGTGGTTTTTTTCATAATTAAATCTTTCTGCTGATAATGCTGACATTTCAGAATAAGATTTCTCAGCCTCTGAGGAGGCCTTGTAAAGGGAATAGGACCCCATGCACCCTGACCACTTCAACTCTTTCAAAGAGCTGACATTTAAAGGCCTTGCAAATAAAGTTTTTACATATTGCATGGAGTATCCTCTTTCAGGATTTGTAGTCAACCTTTTAATTCTGTTGCTCTATTTGAAAATCATTTTATTTAAAAGGCAACCTGCTCTCATTTTCTCTGTTACAATTTTGTCACAGACCTGTACACCATTGTCATTTGTTCTCCAAGAAATTTCAGGGATTTTTTTTTGTCTTCTGAACCTGTCTTTGCTCTGCTAGAAATCTGGACATAGTATCATTTCTTGTGGCCTTAATATTGAGAAAAATCCATAATTTTTACTTTAGTGTACAGTGCTTCAGTTAAAGTATTTCTGTTTAAGTGCACATTACATTTCCTCTCGTGTAACTATTTTTTTGCTTTTTTGTTGAGAGATTTTGGAATGTAAGAAAGCAAATATTACTGCCATCTTCAAGAAGGCAAGGAGGATCTTGGGAACACAGGCTGGCCACCCTCCCCTTGACCCTTAGGAAGCTGATGTCATAAATAGACCTGGAAACCATTACCAAACAGGTGAATGACGAAATGACTGGGACTAATCAGCATGGATTAAAGAGGGGAAATTTAGGTTAGCAACCTGATATCCTTCAGTGATAAGAAGACTGGCTTAGTGGACCTCAGGAGAACAGACAATGTCATAAGCAGCAAGGCTTTTAACGTTGTCTTGCATAACATCCTTAGTGACAAACTGATGAAATATGGATTAAGTAGATAACAAATGAGATGGTTTGAAACTAGGTGAACTAGGACTCAGAGTATTGCAACCAGCAGCACTAAGTCCAGCTGAAGGCATGTCACCAGCAGTATACCACAGGGTTCAGTGCTGGGGCTTAACACTGTTTAATCTAGTCTTCACCAGGATGACAATATAAAACTGGGACAAGTGAACCAGAGGGGTGTGCTGCCACTCAGAGGGACATTGACAGGCTGAAGGAATGGTCTGACATAAGCCTTATGAAGTTCAACAAGGGGAAATGCCAAGCCCTGTCCCTGGGGAGGCATAACACCAGGCTCTTGTACAGGCTGAGAACTGACAAGCTGAAAATCAGACTGGCAGAGAAGGACCTTGGGGTTGTAGAGAACAAGTTAGACATGAGCCAGCAATGTGCTCTTCCAGTAATGAAGACCAACAGCACCCTGGGCTGCATTAGGCAGAGCATGGACAGCAAGTTGAAGGAGGTGATCCTTCCTTCCCTTTTACTGAGCTGTGATGAGACACATCTGGAGTGCTGGGCTCTTCAGTACAAGAGAGATGTAGACATACTGGAATAAGGAGGGTGAAAGACCACAAGGATTATTAAATAATTGGAGCATTTCATATGAGGAGAGGCTGAGAGAGAGCTGGGACAGCTTAGCCTGGAAAGAGAAAGCTCAGGGGGATCTTTACCATGTGTAAAAATACTTGATGGGAAGTAAAGGCACAGAATCAGACTCTTCTCAGCAGTGTTAAGGGACAGGACAAGAGGCAAAAGCACAGACTAAAACACAGGAAATTCCACTGAAACATGAAAAAAAAAATTCACTGTGAAGGTGATCACATGCATGAACAGGAGTCTTCCTCCTTGAAAATATTCAAAACCTAATTGAACATGACCCTGAGCAACCTGTCCTGCTCAGGCAGCTGACCCTGCTCTGAGCAGAGATTGGACCAAAAACTCCAGTAGATCTCCACCTCCTTTTTAATTTTCAGCAAATAGTTGCACTTACATTCAGGTTTAGAAAGTCTAGGGAATTCCCAGGGTGTCCTGAGTAGTTAGTGTTTATGTAGCAGATGGGATGGGGGTGGAGTTGTGGGACATGCCTTTCAAATTGCACTGTACAACTACAGTTTATCATACAGATGTTCTGCCTGGTTCTATACTGTGTGTACAGACCCTCCACTTATAATAGCAGACATCCTGGCACAGGGGACTTAAGATTGGTCTCATCTGGAATCTTAGCTTCCATAGCTTTTTTATTTTGTAACTTGATAGGGAATCAAGGTCTACCATAGGACATTAAGATCAAAAAAGTGACACGGTCCCTGTAAGGAGAGAGAGAAGTGAACATGCCTGAGTACAATAATATCTGGCACTTATAGGCCATTTGATATATCAAGTTTTAAATAAAGCTCAGTTATACAAACCCAGTATGGCAGATGTTATATTAGCACATATCATAAGGTTACTTGGCAGCAAACAGAGATTAGACATCATAAATATTTGGTCTGCAGAAATGTTACTAGAGTTGGTGGCTACACAAGCATAATATAATGCTTGGTGCATAAAAAGGACACCCTAGTTGGAAAAAATGTGTATATACTTATATACTAAAATGTCTGTAAAGCAAGCTCCAAAACCAGAAACTTATAGAAAGTAAAAAACCAAATCAAAACCTGCAAAGCAACCAAACCCCAAAACCACAACACAAACCCCACTCTTCTGATTACAAACATGTTGATTAAAATTCCATGGAAGTGGTGGCTGCCCCATCCCTGGAATTGTTCAAGGTCAGGTTGGATGGGGCCTTAACCAGCCTGGTCTAGTGAGAAGTGTCCCTGCCCATTGCAGGGGGTTAGACCTTGATGATCTTTAAGGTTCCTTCCCACCCTAACCATTCTATGATTCCTTAGATTTCCCAAAAATTGCTACTTCTTCTGAATGTAAGATGGAATTTGTAATGGAAGGTACATATTGTTTACACAGAAAAATAAGGGTTACTCAGGAATTTTCAAACTCTGAAATTTTCAGTAGAAATGTCGAATTTTCCTGACACAAATATTACAAAAAAACCCAAACCATAACCTAAACACAACATATTGTTTTGTTGTTTCTGGAGTTAAAATAGACATGTTCATTTTGGATACAACATTTAGAGTAAGGTCTCATTAACATTACTATTTGTCTGCCTAGGTTTGTTTCTTGGTTCTTGTGGTAGAAGCACTTCATATTTCACAATGTTTTTGTTTAAATCAAGGCTAAAATTAAAAGAAACACTACAAACTCAAATTTCAGCTGAGGGACTAGCTATCTATGTTAAAATTTCTTACTCTATCCTGGCATCTGCCTACAAGGCACTATTCAGCGCCCTACAGAGCTGTATGAGCCCTGTTAGAAAATATTAGGACACCACTGAGTCTTGAATAAAATACGGTGTTTCAGAAGTTCAATGATCTGCACTGGTGATCGAGGGAAGAGTGTCCTGCTAACAAAACTGTGTTGCTTTTAGCCTGTGAGCTAAGTACCACTGCATAATACTTCACAATAACGCAACATTAGCAGTTTAGGTGCCTTAATCCAGTTTTCAAAGATGGTATAGGTAATTAGGAGCCTAAGTGTCATGCCAGTTCCTAAAAACTCATGACTCAATGTGAATCCCATTTGTTTAATTCCTTTGCTTTAATAAATCACACATGGTACCATAATCCTTGTGTAAATCTGGGAGCAGGAATCTAAATCCCTGGAAAGCAAGTGACTTGACTGAAAAGCTTTCTTTGGCTAAAAACCCAATTTTCCAGCAAATTAGACTCTTTCCCAGTGGATAAGAAATCTGTAATGTATAGTCTGCATAAAAAGTATCACCATAACTCATTTTGCATACAAATGCTCTTTGCTTTTGGTACATATGACTGAGTTTCTGTGTATGTTCATAGAAGTGCATAACCTGCCATGCTGCAGAAATGAGAAAAAATAGTTGTCACTTCAGCTGCAAGATAATAAAACCCAACCTGTTTAGAACCTAAAAATGTAGAGCTGTAGCAACCTCATAACAATTGAAGTTGTTTTTACTGGGAAATAGAGTAAGAAAAAGATTGAATCAGAAATATTGGAGCTTTTACAGATGCCAAATAAAATTATAGAGACAATAGAGAAAGTTTGTTATTATGAGAAAATCCTCATTCTTATATTGATTGGGAGATTGTTCCTTGGAAATATTTCATCCTTGTGGTTTCTGTGTTCAGTCTTGATAGCAGGGAACAAGTTTTCATCCCACAAACAGCTGTGGGAAGCAGCTATTAAATTACATGACTCCAGTTCTTTTAAGCGGAGAAAGAGGGGAAGCAAAAGTTATTATCTGTCAGTGGTAGCCATAACTTTGCTATTTATTGCACTGGCCAGAAGAGCTCTGCCCAAAATAGAGCAGTCTGGCACCTCAGTTTAATACTCTTAAGTTCTCAATAATCAAACAGTCTCTGTGTTACTGCTAATATCTAGGTAGTAAACATGAGGACCTAGCCCCTCCCCAGACAGGACAACAAGCTACTGGAGTCAGAGGACTCCATGATACTTTCTGCTCCTATATTACATTCCAAGACAAAGTAAAATAAACCCCGAAAGGAGAAATACAGACAGCAAAACCAAAAAAGACTACCTTAAACACTTTTTCTTATGCTTGAAATGAAAACAAGTGTACACTAATTTAACCATGGTTATATGGATGTTTTATGCTCATAGTGTTTATATGAATAACTTCCATATATTAACAAGGGTGAGGTGCAATGAACAAGAGTTTGAAAGGTCTATTTTTCAAGTGTTAAAATAATACAGACAGACACCTAGGTGGGTTTTCAAAGTCTCTGGATATAACATTTCCACTGTAACCCACAGGGATGGGATATTTAGGAAAGCTATGTCTTCTGTATCATGTACAAAGGGTCCGAATACCTGCCGAAAGCACAAAGACTGTTCTAATATTTTCTCTGTGACTCAGTTAAAAATCAGTTATGTATAGTCAAGATATTTGTTGTTTTCTTCCACATAACTTCTCCCATAGAGGATCCAGAAATTATCACCTCCCTTGGAAGTTTAATTAACCTGTAACACTTGTTGGTGGCACATATGGAAGTTATCTCCTATATTGTGTCATGCTACCACACAACTAAGATGGCACAGTTATTTTTATTATTACAAGTGGGTTTAACTTGGACTTGAAAAGCTATCACAGGCCCTTCTCATGACTGATTTATAATACATAGCCCTGGGAAGAAAGGATGAAAGTATCAGATCAGTGGGAAAAGTAAATAATAGCAGTATTTTCCAAATTAATGGAAAAAGAAAAAAGGTAATTCATATTACATTTTTTTTAGCAGTTTGAGAAACACCATGCTTGTGGTGTTACTCTCTGCTTCCTTTCCCTCTGCTCAGCTTCCCTATTTGTCTAATAGAAACCCAGTTAAAGCCTCGCTAAAGTGGTTTAGAGGTGATCGCTGGGGAACACACCTTAAAAAGCAATGTAACAAGGAATGGTACCTCAGCTAGGGTGGTGGAAAGCTTAATAGGCTATACTGCATTACCATAAATTAGTCATTGAGTGGACTAATCACAAATTGTAAATGCAAAGAGTGTCGCAATGGAAGCTCAAAAGAAAGTAAAGCAGTCCTCCAGAAAAAGGAAACCTGAGAGTAATTTCCATGTTAGGGTTATGTATCATTTTTGAGCATATGCAGTGACAGAGAGGAAGAAAATAAGAAAGGAAAGCAAATCACTCCCAAATTCACTTTGTGCGAGGTAGGCTGGAGGGAAGCAAGACACCATCACACATTTCTACTGAAATTAGCTGCTGTGGGTATACATGCAAACCTTCAAATTCTTGCAGGTTTTTCCCTATCATTACTTTGCTACTTATTCTGATAGAACCAAATTTATCAAATGTTTGCAGATTCGCAAATCGTGTCCATATGTATTTATTGTCCATGTGTATTTCAAACCATTCATCAATATGTTACAAGTTAACATTGTTCAACCAAACTCACTTCAGATAAATTTGATATAAATATATTTCATTTATGACAGCAACAGGAAAACAAGTAAAGAAACAGATAATAAAAATGGTATGAAGCCAGATATATTATTCTGTGTTTCAGTTCTGGGAGTACAACTAGCTTTAAAGTACAAGGTGGATTCAAGTTATCAGAAATCAATAAGCAAGAAATTGGAAAAATTTATGGTGTGGAAGAAACCTGGAGCCAGGCCATAGTAATTTTCCTGGGGGAAACGGCATGCTAGGAAGTCACAGCAAGTGTGCATCCCTTGATGTATGCATGTCTTTTCTGGTCCCCCTCCTTCTAAATGGAAAGGTGAGAAAGGAGGACATGTAGGTTCAATACACACTTCAAACCAAACCCGATTATATACACTAGAGAGCAAGAAATGCAGTGCAAGGAAAAGTAAAAAAAAGAAAAACAAACAACTCATATATAACAAATCATGCTAGAAAATGGTAATGCACAACACTGGACTTCTTTCAAAAAACACATTTCAGAAACATCTTGTAAGGATGTTAAAAGCTGGCTGCAATAAGTTTTTGAATGGAAAGTGTCACTGAAAGATTGTTAATTTTTGCAAGTATTTGGTACCTTTTTCATATATTAATCCTAATGCCTTACCAATACATGGATATTTCAAATAGGGTTTTAAAGAAGATTGTGTGAAATATCAGCAGCACAGAATTGTTGATGTTGGAAAGAACCTAAATCTGGAGGTTCTCTAGTTGAAATCCCCTGCTAAAAGCAGGGTAAATAACAAATTCATGTTCAAAGGCCCTTAAAGAAATAATCTTTGTTGCATTAATACATTTTTATCTTCCAAATAATCTTGATGTATTTTTCTATAATAAAGATGTCTTGGAAGAAGAAGGCAGGCTATTTCATTCCCATCCACCTCTGCTTTACCTGCACCAGAACTTACAAACTTTTCTAAAACCAGTTTTTTACTGCTAAAGTCTGTACAAAGAAAATAAGGGCCAATTTCTCTGCCAACTGTTGTCATTTTTTGAAAAAAAGAAACAGACTTACTAAAAGCTGCTTGTAAGTGATAGCCAAGTTATTAATAGCTGAACATTGGCAGCAGACTTTGGAACATCTAAAATATGTTTTTAATCTCGAGATTACTTCATACAATAGACTTCCTTAATTTTATGAATACACATGAGGAAAAGGTACTTGGAAGCCAAGAACAATCAGATGTTCCGAGATCATTTGCACGTATGTTACCATTTTTATTATTGCAAATGTATCTTAAGATGCACTTGCTAAAATTGATTTACCTCATTAATAGGCATTCCCACTTTTGTACTCTTCTGTATAAACTGTTGTCCTCCCAGTCTGCAGATACATTTTAACTTCTCCATTCCCCATCCTCACAGATTTTTAAGTAGTATAAGATGCATTTTTCTGGAGTTTTGGAAATACACAAATGGATGAAGACAGGAGTTGAACACAGAAAAGATGCACAGATGTCTATGTGCTAATTGTAAAATAAATAATAAACTGATACAATAAATATAAGATGGTCAGGTAGGGTTAACTACAATACCGTATTTCTGTAACCCTAGGATGGCTAACAGTTGGAACAATTAGTAGACAAATCCTATTGACCTCAAATGAAAGTAAGCAATTCAAGGAAACTAAATAGCCTAATACCTTCTGTCTATTAGCAGAATAAAACCAGTTGTTTTGGAGAAGTGAAAATTAAAATGTGCAAAATTTCCATTGTCCTTCGATCTGCAGAGTATTCTTTGCTTATAGAAGTATTAAGCTATTCTGTCATAATGTAACTGCGTTATGACAACATATTGACATAACATCAACATAACGTCATATTGACTTTCTTAAAGGTTGTCCTGCAGTTCAGCACTTTTGTCTGTATTTTATATTCAACCTTATATTCATAGCACTCCACGCTGAACTCCTCAGCAGAAATAATTTCCATAGATTTTTACAGTGGATCTGGATGTAGGAATCACAGCCCAACCTATGGCTCTTTGGACAGACCTCGAGGACTTTGCACTAAAATTACAAAAAGTGCTTACAACTTCCCTACTGATTTGCAGACACTGAGTTCTGCCTCTGGGTCAGTTGGTCCAGTCTGAAACCATTCTCAAAATTTGTCAGCTTGTGCAAGCCCAGCGGTCTGGTATTGTTCTGTATTGTCTGTAGGTAACAGATCTTGTCAGCACAGAGCTTTGCTCAAGTAAGTTGGTTCTTTCACTAGGAATGGAAGCCCAAGGTCCCAGAATGAAAGAAAAGGAGATATAGATGCGCACTCATTTTCCTGTCTATACTGCAGTTGAGAGGATGGATGAAGGAGGAGAAAAAAACTTAAAACCAGACAGCATTATAAATGACTTAAAGCCAGAGAAAAAAACTTAAGACATCAGAAGTGATTGCCAGAAGTTAGCCACATGTATTTTTTTTTCTGTTAGACGTCATTGGCTTAGGCATTCTGAAATAAACCCTACACAATAAATGAAAAACAAATGCTTAATTGAAATTTGGAGTGAAGAAGGATCATCAAGAAATCCACATTTCCAAAACCTGTGAAAAATTGTGGGTGCAACACTTAAAAACATAAAAATAAATTCCAAGTTTGGACTCAGTGAGAATATAGGAAATACTTCACAGGTCTTTTCTGCAAATTTCTGGATCTTTTTATTCACACAATTAACATGATTAAGTACAGTTTCCCCATCTGATTTAATTAGCTGTAATCATACTGAACTATTGTAAGTTGGACATCAAAGATATATGACACATCTTTTCAAATACATGTACAATTATTGTGAAAATGAGTGTAATAGTAGCATTCACCAGCCCAAGGCAATTACAATTATGAGAAGTGCTTGTTTGGTAAAAGGTCACAATCTGATGTCTTGCATTTGCCTGAAATAGTCTCGTCACTGCACAAGCTTGAACAATGAAAGCATATTTTTAACAACGATGATTTAGTAATTTAACTTTAGAACTGATTCCACATGCTTTTGAATATTTGAACAGTAAAAATTTAAAATATTTTATCTTGAAAGAAACGATGGGCTAAACTTTTAAACTGGTTTTTATTTTTGAACTCAATTACTTTATACCTTTACTTGTAGGCATATTGCTGCATAAAGTATGCCAGTTTTATGAAACAGCAGTGCTATGACCGTGATAATTCCTTAACGCTCTGTGAATTGCTAAGAACTTTTTTAATGACCCTTTCAAAATTGCATTAATCTTTCTCCCCACTATCTCCTGATTAATTTACTTGTATTTTGCTGGAGGTTGCTCACACAGAGCCGTTGCTTTCAGCTGAAAAGGCCGGGGAGGCTGCTTTCGGTACAGTTCACATCACATCACATCAATCAAGTACCAGCACTCTTCCTCCATCCAGCCACTGTGTATTAGTGACCTGGATCCTGAAGCCAGGATTCTTTGACAGAAACCAGTTTTCTAGCCTGCATTGTAACACACTACAGCTGTAGAGGATGTAACGTAATTAGTCACTTTAACATTTGCTGCCAGCAAGTTGTCAAACAGTGTTTGGGGAGAGGAGAAGGGGAATAGTATAGAAACTGAGAGAAATCTTAAAGTAGATTATTTTGAAGATAATTATTTCTTAAGCTTCGTGTGCCTTAAGAAGGAAATGGGATGAAAATGGAAACTGAGCTGTCTCCTCTTTGAAAAACATGCAGAAAATGACAAGGCAGAAAATTCCCAGGCCACATAATGAATTAACCATAATAAACCTACCAAACATGTTCAATATAAAAAGTCTGTCTGTGGGAGAAGAATGCATAAATAAATAAAAAATATAAAATTCTATCAAATTGAAGCTTCTCTACTAGAGTAAATAATGGTTATTTGTAATAGGTTTTGCCTACTCTACAGGGTTCTTAGGAGGTGGTTTCATTGCTTGCCCTTTTTCCCTTTTGATATATGAATAAAAAGCCAAATAGTATGCATAATTTAAAGATGTCATTACAAGCTGCTAGCAAACAGTGCTGTGATATAGGTGCGTGCTGAAAAAGTATAATTTCTTTCTTGTTTGCTATACACACAGGTGAAATATAAGAGAGTGCTGTCTTTAAACAAGGTACAGTGTACCAAGGCATAGTACAGATATTTGGAATGACAAAGTATCTTAACTGTATAAATAAGCAGAAAATAAGAAAGAGAATACAATTAGAAAATTTGCAAACTAAGCAAAAGAAAGGAATCTCCAGCTTGCTGACTTAAAAATCTGTTGCCCTGAATCTGTCATACAGGTGACCTGTGTGACCATTTTAAGGACGTTGTTTCATCTGCGTCACTCCTCCTTCATCTTTCTTTCCAGACACGTAACAAGTATATTGAACACCACCTGCATCCTTATGAAGTCCTGTATCCTTTCGAACTTCTGTTTGATGAAAAGCCATGCATTTCATTTTCCTTTGGAAAACCAGTTCATTATTGTCTGAAACAACTTTGTAGTCTTAATATATAAATTTATTCAATTTACTCACAAAAGAAGAGGTTTTTTTAGAAATAAAATCAAACTGGGGATTTTGTTTACACCTATATTTTCTGAAATAGAACCAAACTGTAGAGTATTTGACATCACACTAATAGCTAACTTTCTCTACAATCAAACTGTTTATTGATTCATAGTCAGACACATTGTAACTAACAATATCCTACTTCCCTCTGTACTTTCCTATAAGTAAAAATAAAATCAAGTAAAGTATTTAATCTTCTTATAAAAATAATTGGCAATAACATTTGAATGCTTTATTACCTCCACAAAAAGAATCCACCTTTTTTGCTCAGCATATATTCTTCTGCATAAGAATTTATTCTCTGTTTTCTCTAAAAAAATAGACTCAATTCACACATTACTTACAAAGCTGTTTTGTATTCTGGAATTATTTATCTTGCTTAGACATCCTGGGACAAACAGTGAAAAGTGTCAATGAACTTCTTATTCATAAATACATATGGCAAATGTTATAAGGCTACATAAACTAGAAGAGTTTGTGAGCGACATGGGAACATCAGACAAAGCTACCTCAAACAAGTTAGTTATTCAGTTTCTTTATATGATATCCAAACATCTGGTCTTCTGTGGATTTGTTGGTAGTGGAACTGGTCTAAACTATTTCTTAGAATTAAAGCAGTTGTCTATATATGCAACTTTTCCTTAGTCATATATACTTTTCTGAGCTCAATATTCACAAGAATGCACCTTAAGTTTACATGTTTGTTTACAAATTTAAGTTAAGCAGCAGCTGAAGCTGAGGTTCTCTCATCTTCATCAGGTAATTAATCTCAGCACAAATTAATCCTCTCCACACAAGTTTTTTATACAACAAACGTTACCAGATTGGCCTCTCTTTCTAAGTAGCCAGGTTACAATCTTGAATGTAAGGTTGCCTTTCTTTTGCTCAGAGAAGAAACACAAAATTGTCTTTTCAAGTGAGAAAAAAAAAAAAAGGCAAAAATGTCCTGACTAATAATGTTGTTTCTAACATTGAAATGTCAAAGCTTATCAGAGTGCTGCTTATCACTATCAAAACTTTGAACTTATTTTATAGGTATAGCAGACAGAAATGTCAAATGTAAATGTAAAAGTTAGTCAAAGCAAGTAAGCAACAGAAAGCAAACAAAGGAGGGTAAAATCCTAATGCACTTCCTGTTCCACACAATATCCAAGTTCCATATCAGTGTTGAAATTCATAGCAATGACAGTGCTGGAAAATATCATCAGCACATGCACAAATATGTGCTTTTGGTGCACATGACAAACTTACTTCAAAAGCTGTAAATGCTTCTCTCTGCTTAGTAATAAACGTGGTTATATAAAGGAAAGGACTCACCAATCTGTAACGTAGACAACTACCCTTACTTGACATGCAATGAGGGTTTTGGAGGGTTGTGTTTTTAGTACCAAATTTGGTTTACTGATAGATAATCCAGAGACCAACATATCATAGAATCATAGAATTGTAGGGGTTGGAAGGGACCTTGAGAGATCATCGGGTCCAACCCCTGATATTTCAAACCCAAATTGTACTATCTATCTAGATTATAGATGCTCCGTTGACTGAATGTAAACCCACTTTTTCTTTGAGGAGGCATTGATTTAGGGGACAGCATGAAGAAGACTTCAGAAAAAAACAAAGCCAAACCAACACCTTTAGTACCACAGCTGGGGGCACCTTTCAATGGAGTGGTGGGTAAGCAAAGATCAGAAATTGTACTAAGGAGATATGTGGGCACACACACCAGCTACTAACTCGGACATTTCAAGGGAGGGATGTCATGAATGGGTCCCTGGCAGGTTCTGGAAGATGGTTAAATATGAGTTTTAAATCTAGCATGGCTTTCTATCATCAGAGAGACATTTACGAATTCAGTCAGTACAAGGCATTCAAAGGAAAAGCCTATGACAAGGCATTCAAAGGAACTGTCCATTACAAGGGCAAACAGGAACCTCTGAAGATTTGTTCCACTGCACAGTATAAACGCACATATATATGTAGATATATATATATGCATATATATTCAACAAAATGTTTGCAAAGGAAGTTCACTGCAACTGAACCCACTTTCTGAACAACTGGGGATCAGAGAGATTTCTGAGCACTGAAACTGCTCTGGATTAAGGGACACTCCAAAATTCTAACCTCGTGAAAGGCAAAAAGCTCATTTTAAAAATATGATTTATTTTTTTTCCAAATAAGATTATAGAAATAACATTGGAATACTTGGCACAAGTCTCCTTCAACACACCTCTTAACAGATTTTCCTCTGTGCATCACCACCCCTTGAAATAAACATGGTTCTAAAGTGCAGGAATTCTTTTGGAAGAAGAGAAAGAACACTCAATCTCTTGCAAGTCTGAAATAACATATGATATGAATCAGGATAGAGCAACAAAAGCAGTCATGCCTCTAATAGCCTGACATCATAAATTCTGAAAGTATTATTTGCTCCAATTCATCACAATGAATTTCTCCAGGAAACAGAAAAAAGGCCATTCAAATATTAAACGTGCTACTATTTCACTGAACAGCCTCAACTAAAACCTCTATTCTGTGATTTTAGAATGGTATCTTGGTTGCCAAATGCCCCCCGGTGTCCCCAGTTGCAGCTTAACTGATTTTAAGCTGATCAAACTCAGTTTTCTTCTCTACTGCCTAAACTACAGCTAAATGTTATGAGACTGTCAGCAGTTGATACATGTGACAGGAACAACTTAGGCATTTAAATCTGGGGAGTTATTTGTAACCAAGAACTATAAACTCACAGGTGCATCTTGTCCCCTTCCAGGGCCAGGAGGGTAAGTTTCTATAGAAGCAAACTCCTAAACGTTTCACTTCCCCCCAAATGACTACCAGTAGCCCTGTATAAACAAGAATTAAATATGCTCAGGGCTAAGGAAGTTTGCTCCAACTTTTATGGGCTTGTAATATTCAAAAACGCACAAGGTGCAATGGATGTCTGGTGGCAGGAGCTTTACCTGTGGCCTGAATCCCACAGGCCTTTCTGCCCTGGGACTGCAGGCTCTACATGTGCATGTTAAAGCCAGACACCTTTCCAGCTCTGAGCAGGTCTGCCTAAAGACAATGGCCCCACAGACCTGAACTGTCCTGTAGATCAGGTTGAATTGTCAGTTCCTGTCTTAGGCAGAAGACTCATCTGTTTTCTAATCACAATCACACTGTATTAAATCTTTAAAATGTTAAACAGATGAGCTCAAGTAGTTTTAACCTGATGAGACATTCTTCAGATCATGATGTCCTCATCAAAAGCAAATGACAGCATTATGCTGTCATTCATTCATCAACACGTTGGGATGGAGACAATAACAAATGTCTTCAATAAAATTTTCTTGATTGCTTTCAAATTTGTTGCTACATACTACACAGAGATCACATTCATTTAATCGCCTAATTAGGTGCAAGCAACCTTTGATGTTTGCTACAGATTATAAATTATTAAGAATACATTTGTTACTGAAATCTGTCTTTAATACAGCTCTTTGGAATGATTCAGAATATCTAAAACAAGAGTGATGTTTTTATCAAGTTTACCATGGAGACTGAATTTCTACAGTTGTAACACTACTATGTGCTATATTACAGCCCGCCTGGTAACCATTGCCATGGTAACCAAAAAGCTTCAGAGAGCTTCTAAGAGTATTCGGATGAGAATGTAATAATATTTTTTTTCCAAAAAAGTCAATCAGATCTAAGCAAAAGTTGATTTATATATGTAGGTATTTATAAATATAATTAAATATTAAACTGTCTTGCAAAATTAATTGCATATAGGTGTTTATTGCTAAGGTAGGTAGATAGGTAAATTCTTCTTTGCAGGAAATTTAGATTTTGCAATAAGGTTTACCAAATAAATTGTTTAGTCCAATAGGAAGCTACTTATAATGATCTCGAAGTTATCTTGCACCATTAGCTACAGGCAGTTAATAATACGTACACCGTACAATGATATTTGACTTAAATGTTTGTACTGTTTTTCAGTAATGACATCAGGAGACTGTTGTGGGGTGGGTTTTTTTTTTTAATCCTATCAAAAATTATTTAGGCATGCAGTAGGAAAGTAAAAGGAATAAATTTGTATGTGCCTGCTGCAAACACTTTGCTGCTTAATGTGACTCCAGTTGGGAAGAAGGAAACTTCCAATAATTTGATGTAAAGTTGGCTAGCTCTATAAATCATGAAATTCATTACTTAACATTTTCTGTTGGAACACTTTCAGACTCTCAACTACGATAAATAAAGGAATAGCCTGGTTCCAGCCTCTATTTAACTTCAGAAAATATGTAAGCCACAGCTGTATTTTCAAAAATTATATTTACTTCCATGAGTGGTTCTAATATATATTCTAGACTTCAAAAAGCTAATTTTCTTCTTAAAGATCAACAAAATATCATAGGTGTCTAATATATAAAGCCAAGTATTTTTGTTAAAACCAACCTTGTATTTGTTGTCTATCATGCTTAGAGCTATAATAATACAACTCCTGTAAAACATGTGTCATACATCGTATGCCTTATACTTATTTCCCATACAACATTCTCTATTATGACTACATGTTCCTAAATGTGATATATTCAGTTTCAAAACTGCAAGCATCAAGGCATAGGTATTTATATTAAAGCTCAAATGAGTACACTAAAAATATCAGTGTCATACCTCAGTTACAGATTATCTTATCGAGTACCCATAAAAAGTATTATTATGCATAGGTAAACAAATGGAATGAATTTCCCCTAGAATCACCAGCCAATGTTCAAAATGCCTGAACAGAATTTTAAAAATAGTTCCTCACGTATGTTCAGTTTTTCCTTTTTCCACTTCTTATTCCAGTCTAATGAGAAGTGAAGGTAAAATTTTTATTCAAGGATTTCCACAGCCATCACGCAAAAGTGGTGGTTTAGAATTACATCCAATACATATTCAATATTTTACGTGTTCCCAGCATCAGAAAGACATCTGAACTCTGTGAAAAGAACCCTAGGAATAATGTCTTAATTATGCGAGAGAGAACTCTTAGCATGCAGATGAAGACAGACACTTTACTTTTTTTATAAAGTCAACACTGTCAGTCAACAGTGTTAAAAGAGGATACACAGAAAAATCATTTAACTGCTCTGTGCCTGTTCTTCAAGTTCTTCATATAGGTTAAAAATTAGAGCTCTTCCAATGACGTGGTTTTGATGACTTTGTAGATAAACAGTTGAACACTTATGCTCTAAAATGATATGGTAAAAAGCATACTGAAACGCTGAAGTATTACAAAATTGTGACTCATTTAAAGAGTAATAAGCTGAAATCATACCATCATGAATGACAACCACAACTACAGATTTCCTATATTTTGCTCATGAAAAAACTATCACTGTGTAACATTAGGAGCCTAATACAAATGTGCTCCTTACATATTCATTAGCCATCATATATATGCAAGTGGAAATGAGAAGCATTTAAGAATATGACGATCTATCTTATTCTATTAGAATCTCCAGAGATTTCCCTCAAAAGTAGACATGGAGGATTAACTGTTTCTTGGCTTTGTGACCCCCCAGCAGAAATCTCCTAGCTACCAAACCGTGATTGCCAGTGAAACCTTCATCTTCCTCAGAATGGTTTCCCAGGGGCTATCTTCACATTGGACAAGACATACAGAACAATTTTTCTCTAAACTTGCTTCCTCCATCCATTTTGTGTACATCTTACTGTACAAAAAGACACAGTGCTTAATATGGACACTCAATCACCATGTCAGTGATTAGGGCCTATTTTTACGTGTCTGAACACATGAATTGGCTGCTCAAATCAGCTATGGTTTGACAGAAGTGTCAGTGCAAAGGTGGTAAGGTGTATTCTCTGCTGAACAGAAATGAAATTCAGTTCTTAAGATTCATTCTTTCTCAGGTCATTCAAAAAAAAGGTCCACAGACAGGCTAACGCACAAAGGCAGACAAATTAAAGATGAGAGAAAGCAGAAGCAAATAGAAACCCACCTTTTTTTAAAAAAAAAAAATATTTGGGGAGATGTTATAAATGCAAAACAAGCAAACAAACAAGAAAGGTTTTCCCCCAAAATGGCTGGAATCCAGTAGGTTATTAAAAGCTGTATTTTAAAAGCATTAGGATTTACCACAGTATTTGTTCTTAACTTAATATATGTTTATCTCATGCCGAAAAGCAAAACATCCTTGAGTGGCTCAACACACTCCCATTACATTTGTGTAATGTTGCTCTTTGTAAGTACTCTGCTAATTAGATAATAATTCTGAAGTGTTTTAAAGTGACATGAAAGAGCCAATTACCAGTATAGTTATGTTATGAATCACTTAAAATACACGCATATATAAATCTTTCTTTGTTTAACATTATCTAGTGTTTTAACTTTCAAGTTCTGATTTGCAGTAAGAGAATGACAGAAGTCCCTCTAAAAAAACAAAGAACCCAGTTCTGTTCTGTCAACAAACCTAATGATGCTCTTCTCAGTGTATTTGCTTAACCAGTTTGTCGTAATAGACATATCTGAAAGGGAATGATATCTTTCTCTTCCATGTCCTGCATTATGCTGAAATCCCTACTATATTTGAAATTTTGTGCGATAACAGTGCTTGTGCTAAGGGCAAAGATACATAGCTAGATCTACTTCAACAGTAACATATATTTAATAACTAATGCCATGTCTAACAAGGGATTATAGACAATAGTTAAAAAGAGGGCATTCTAGTTCTCAGCGCTGTCCTGCTGGAAGCAGATTTCTCACTTGTACATCCAGTCATCATGGGAACATGAGTTATTAATTACTCTTCACTATAATTCCCTGAAACATTGATTTTGACACACTGATATCTTAGGTCGTGGCAAAAAAATCACTGCTATTGGACTCTTGAAAGAGAAGAACCATTTTATTGCAATGCTACTGCCAGGTTTGCCAAACCTAGACAGGGGTACATGGCTACATGTGACTGCACAATGCTCAAAGATTTACTAGCATGCAAGTTGGTTTTCAACCCAAAGAATACAGAAACTTTTGTGAATTTAATCACTTACACCAAACAGTATAGTCAATAAATTCCCTGTCACTGTGGCATTAACTCTCTGTGTACAGACCAGGATATATAAATCCCATAAATTCCCCTGAAAACCAAATTACATCAAATGTTATTATCAGTATGAAATCAGATAGCATATTGTTTTTAATTGGCACTTATTCTAATTTTAGTTCTAGATGGGACAAATGTCAAAATTTATTATGGCTCTATGTCTTTTCAATTTTCATCCTTTTTTACAATCTAGTTTTATTCATGAGCACTGTCCAGCAGCATTCAAATGAACATTAACAGTAGAAATATCAATCTTGTGTTTAGATTTTCATAAAAGTTATCAGTCCACATTTCCTGCTGCTTGGAAGAAGCATCCTGCTTTTGAAAAGCATAAAGAATTGAAAACTATTGGTGGCAGTCATAATCATGGCAATCCATGCTTTTCATTTTACAACTCATTAAGGAACCCTTCTAGTATGGTCACAGTGTTGGTGACCATACAGTGTTGTCAGCATATCATCTGCCTTGCTCTGAATCCCCTACAGCAGATTTTCTGTGTATTGACTACTGAGGTGACTAAACTTTCTACTAGACTCTCCATCACATGTGTAAAACCAAACTGGTTCAAAAAGCAGAAAAATGCTATGCTTTTCCTACTGTTTGAGCCAGTTTGATCTTAATCCCTCAAATTGTTCACTACATGAACAGTTCATTATTCACCTCTCTGCTAAAGGTAAACCTGTAAACACCACACCAACAGCTTCTTTGCATATTTTTACAGTTTCAAGAAATGCCTCAATCCAAATCAGAAGCAAGAATCCCAGACAGTTACAAAAGCTATGAAGAGAAATTTTCAAACATTAGCTTTTAACATCTAAATGAAATATTTATTATATTTAAACAAAACTGTAATGCTGGATTGCAATTTGTACTGAAAAGGGGCATCTAACAAAAATATTCGCTGCTCAGACAAATGTTACAGGTGAAAATGTTTTATTAGAGAATATGTATGCAATTTCCTGTTTCCTACTCACATGGCCAAATCATTCCCACCTAGTAAGAGTCTTTTCCAACTTAAATAAAAAAGACACATTTAAAGCATAGTATGTGTGTTGATGGAATGAACCAAAATACCCACTTTTGTGTTTGGTTTTTTTCAAGTTCCCAAGGACCAGTAAATATGTAATACAATGAAAATCATCGTGCAGCTGTGGTTTACTTTGAAGAATTAGAAATACATGTAATTACATGCTTTTGCTTAATAAAATTATATTTTTGCACTAACAGAAAGTTGTAGTTGAATTAGTTGATGATTCTTTCAGATATCATTATAAGTGATTTGGCACAATGAGATATGAGCTTAAACTAATAATTTGGAGGTCAAAGGTAAAGACTTATACACAGCTGCATAGCTGGATTTTCTTTGTGGAAAAAAAAATCACTGAAAGTTATCTATCAGATTTCCTGGGACAGATTTGTATTTTGTTTCGTACAGTTCACAGTGGCAGAAGATTGTGTCATGAACTACATAGACTGTTTGCCTATATCACTTATCAGTTGATGTCTCCTAGATATAAATGTCTCCTATGTCTAATACTCAATAAACCAGATGAAGTATTTTCAGAGTGCAATATTCATCCTTTTGAAGTTTTGTAGAAAATAAATAGTAATTTCTGAATTGTATTTCTACCTCTCCGGTCAGAGTAGCTCTAAATAGATGCACAGCTTTTCCTATTTACTTGGTTTGGAGTTATCGGTATCAGCTGTGAATTAACAGTGCCAGGAGACACAGGGCAGTTAGCTACTCATAAAGTTGGCCACAAGGCATGTATTTACACTGTACCAGTGTTCCGTTGTTCATCAGTGGCGGTTATTCTTAAATAGAGATGTAGCCAATGAAATGTCACAATTTTACCAGAAAAAGTAAAACTGCCCACATGACAGATATAACGGTAATATCACTTTTATCTGCCAGTTATATCTAGGTTGGGTTTTTTAAAAATTTTATTTATTCAGGAACTTACTGAATGTGGTTTGTTTTGTTTGTTTTTGTTGTTTGATTTTGTTTATTAGGTACCCTAAGCAAGTACAGTGAATTTCAGACTTTGACTCTTTGAAGACGAATGTTAAAAACCACTTGACTTTAGTTAGGACTAATACCTGAATAAAAATCTCACCAATACTATGCTGGACAAGGTCTTACGACTTTTACTCACTGTGAATCAGTGAAAAGAAGGGAAGCAATAAATCAGAAACACAAGAGACTGTTCCCATCTTCAGAAAACCTAACGCTGTATAAGGTGTATCACTCTAAAATAAGTGCCAGAAAGATTAAAGGTGAATGATAAGCAAACATCCAAGCAGAGAGAAATGGCAGAAAAATGTGTACAGTAGAAAATTGCTTTAAAAGTCTAGCTGGAATTAGAACAAAATCTGAGCATTGCCTATGGTTTCTAATTACATTCCTAGCTTAGCTTCTAAATGACCTCAGACATTTCTTTCTTCCCCATGCATTTCACTGAGCAGCATGTAATATTAGTAAACCAGGTCTGAGAGCTCATTCTTTCATGGAACAGTGAAAAGAAAAGAAAAGAAGAACAAAAAAATCCATGATGATGTTTTCAAAGAATGAACAGTCATTGTAAAAATAAGTATCTGACATTCCAGATCAGAAATGTTTTTGTGCTCTTCTCAGCTTTCTTCAAGGATGTCGATTTTCACAGGATGAATAGCACAGAGAAAACACAGTTTAAAAGCTTCCTGAGCGCTAAATCCTGCTTTTGTGTCCACCCTGAGTTTTGAGTATATTAGTCATGCAGAAAATGCAAATGAAAGTACTATGCACAGCTCTTCTTTTTGAGGGAGGTAATATAAACTCACAAACACAAATGAGCAACTTTGGTTGAGACCAAATATATTCCTTAAAGAATATATTTAGGATTCTTGAACTTTGAAGGACTCCTACAATTGAATGCTCTCACTGAGACTTGTGTAACGGATGTTCATTTATGCCATACTTTTAAAAATCCAAATACACCTATATATTACCTTACAAAAAGGCTTCTGATTTTAATGTATGTGTGACCCTATCATTCTTGGACTTTTTTATAACCTGCACAGGAGATGAATCATGGAAGGTGCAATCCACAATTTCATTCAGTTAATATGTGACACATTTTTCAGAACTTTGGCCGTGATGATCCCATGGAATCACACCATCCCTTTTCTTCTCATGTCTATGCTAATGACAAAAGGAATGAGCCTGCCTAGGACTACTTTTATAATAGGAAAAAAAAGCTCCCAAATACTATGTTACATTGGAACTTCAGCACAAAGTAATCTCTCTGTGTGCACATGGCTCTGTACATTTATGCAGATGTAACTCTGCCCCATGGATTTAAGACTCATTTTGCTTTAAAAAAACCCTAAACAACAAAAGCAAACACATAATCCTGCTTTAGTTTTGAAATTCACTGCACTAAAACAAATTATTACAGAAACTATGTAATGGAATTTTATAAATGCTACCAGTTCTCTCTAGCTTTTTTTCTATCTGTAGCCTGTTCCTACAATCCCCTCCAGAGGATGTCTTACTAGGGAACTGAGCAGGACAGAGTGACTAATTTAAAACGTGCAAGTGATAAACAAAGGACATCACTCCCACAGTTCCCTGCTTCTGCTACACCTAAACAATAACATAATAGTGATTAATGGTCGTAATATGGCAAAAGTTTAGCAAATAATTAGCTTATTTTAATAGTAAATTGTTTTGATAGTAGTTTATCTAGATAAAACTGTGAGGTAAGTCTCCCCAGCTCCATTTCCATAATACAGCCTTCAGCAAGTGTTGTGGGACACATTGGACAATCTGTTCTGAGATCTGTTTACAAAATACATCCTTTTCAAGTTGTGTTATCAAGCCATTAATAGAATCCCTCAGCCATGTTGCACTGTAAACAACTTTGCTATGATGTGCTGCTGTTAAACAAAGTTACTATGCCTGCATTCTTTGTTTCATTCCTGGATTCAATGTCATTGTCAGAAGTTCAACACACAGTTTATCGCAGCTTTCCATAGATTAAAGTAGCTGCAAGACCTGAATGTGACCAGAAAGGAAATTTGTGTGGAAGGGAAAAAGTTACTTACTAGAGTTTCTCTGTTACTCTTTAATTAAGTTGTTATTATGAAGCAGCATGTTACACACACCCCAGATATTTTTTCTGGTTATCAGTTTCCGGGGTGTTTCAAAAGCTTTTTGCTAAGAATTTAAAGAGTCTACTGCAGCATGGAGAGGAGCAGGAGAGGCTGAAAAGAACTGTGGGGAGAGGAAATCAAAGACTGAGAGGTCTCCTCCTGAGTCTGCAGAACCTGCTAAGCCCTGTTGAAGTACAGCTGGGAGCATAAAAGGAAAATTTTCACATGGGGAGAGACAGAGAAGCTGTCCTACACAGCAGAGGAGGTACTTAATTTCTACTTATTTAACTGGTATTATCTCTGTTAGAGGAAGTTGTGGGAATACAGGGAGTGTATGAAAATGTAAAGAAAGTTTCCTTTTCAAACAACACTATTTTACAAGGTAAAAATCCACCTGCTGCTGCTGACAGATTCAGCATTCATCCTGTGGATCTGCACCTCCTCACAGTTTGTTAACCTTTGGAAAAAGAAAGCACAGTGGAAACTTTCTGCTGCAATGGGCTGACTGAATGCACAAGAAGTGATGTCCTCTGGTTTTGCAGACACTGAAAGTTGAAGAAAATCTCCATTTGTACCTTTCCAAAGAAATCAAGCTAAAACTACATAAATTTTCATAATGCCACAGATTCATAAACTACAGGTTTGTTAGCACCAGATGGGTGTTTCTGCATCTTGTATTGTCTCCTAAAATTAGGAAAAATTGGGAGGACAGTTATCCAACATCACGCATTTACACCTACAGCCAAAGAAGTGGCACTTTAATTATGCTCTGTGATGCAGTTCAAAACTAGAAAAATGAGGCTGTGTGTGCTGAAAACAGCCGTCTGATGTGTCCAGTAAGGGTGCTTCATTAAGTTATTGATGGAAACATAATGAGATAATGAGCATGTAACCTCCATAGCAGGATCAATGACTGTCTGTGTGGTAGCTTGTGTGCTAATTGTCAATGAAGAAAGATGAGTCCAGATACAATGCTGTTGCTTATTTGTGTAATGACAATAAGCTATTAATTCAGTTTTAGATGAGAAACAATTTATACCAGTACAAGCTATCTGAGAAAATTAAAATAATCAAGCATAGAATGAAGATTCATGTAATCCTCAGTGAAATGAAAAAGCAAATAAAATGCTATCACATTTTTTCTTCACAATCAGAGAACACAACATATGGGTTTATATGATTTTAAAAAATATACATTTAAAAGAACCTGCGATGCCCTGAATTTTGCATCTTGCTAGCACTTCAGTAAATAATTGAATTGTCTCCTCAATAGTACACCTCAAGTACTTTGGGATAACATAAGAACGTGCAGACAGAAGTGATGACTTTTTTTTCACTTACAGAAAAACTCGCTTTATATATGTTTGAAACTCCCTGGTGACATAAATAAGCATGTATGTTATAGAACCACACAGTCTATCATAAGATATAGCATATGAGGATGACAGCTGCATTAGTTCCTTTTCATAATAGCAACAATAAATAAATACACAATGATTACTATTACTGCATAAACAAATGCCCCAGATTCATTAAACTGACTTTTAATCGTAAACATCTTGATATTCCATCCTGATGGTATCACTGCAGGGCAGAATGTAAGTGTGTCTCCATTTCCTCACGTTGTTTTAAATATGTTTTTTTCCTCACTTAATCTAAGGAATGGATTTTCTCAATTTACAAGTGGAGTTCTACTAATAACTGCTTTATGGGCTTCCCTTTTAATTCATGAGCATAAAAATGCAGGAGATGGAGATGTTGTTCAGACCAGTATTCATAGTGTTCATAAAGAAAGTGGGAAGATGAGAAGAATTGCAGGCACTGTGACTGGAACATATGGCATGGGATGGAGCGTATCAGGATCCCAAACCCTGTCATGTTTATTACTGAGCACTAGCTGAAATAGTGACTGCACCTCAGAGACAGAGAGACTTGTTAATTTTTGTCAAAATTTAAAGGATGTTTGGCTCTTAAATACTGGGGAAATTGTTATTGACAATTACTTTAGAGTGTACTGTAGATCTAGATTGATAAACAGAATATTCTTTCAATATTTAAGGAATTTCTAAATGATACTAGCTTAAAAAAAATTAGGAGGAGTGCAGTAATTTTCATGATATAGAATTATATAAACATATTTTTTCAATAACCAATATTTATACATGAATTAAGTAATTAAGCAAAGATTCTACTAGGTAGCATTTTTTAAGAACTGTTTGTCCCCATACATTTAAGTAGAACTGAAATTGCTGAGACATGATTTTAAATAACATTTCTTTTTCTTTAAATATACTGTAAAACTACTGAATACATTTGCAATCCATATAAAGTGAAAGCAAATTCTAAACCTTCCCTCAGAAGACAGTATGCACTCAAGTGAATAAAGCTTACATGAAGTGCTCGGACATTAGTCAATTATCTTAAAATTACTTAAATATACATTCAAGATTTCCTAATCATTTTATTTTAAAGACCTATTTCTGGCTGTCAGAACTGATAAATTTAAATCTTCTGTCTAAATGTAGTTACACTTTATTATTCAACAGCATAACAAATTTCCTTCTGAATGTGTAGTAAACTGCCATATGCAAGAATAATGTATTAATGCAATATGAAAGTGATGAAAAACATCAGTTGTTTTACTTGGTTTATACTCAGCTTCAAGGCTTCCAATTTTCCATACTAGTACTTCACTATTCTCACCTGTTTTCTGCTTAAATATTCATTGAAACAGACACATCAGGATGTGCATCTCAGGGTGAGTAGAAGTGTAAAAATTGAAATAAAAGCTTCATGTTGGTGTTTTAAACAACAACAGATCCTTTCAGGAGACTTAATCAATATTAAGAACGATATGAAAATCATCACACCTTGACTGAGAGTAATGAGTTGATGGTTACAGCAGGATAAAAAGGAAATTTCTCTTTCATTTTGAGCTGGAGGTATGGAATACAACAAGGTGAAGCAAATAAGAACATTGATTTACTTTTTCTTGTATGAACTAATGGAAATTTTGATCAAGGCACTGATGTGGCCATCTTCTATTTGACAATAGAACGTTATGTTTTGAGAAGGCCTGGGAAAAAACAAATAAAAGTGAATACATGCTCAGAGACAGAAATAAAGTGTAAATTTTTTGTTTCTTTATAGCCAAATGAGAAAGTTCCTTTTTGTTCAACTAATTGCTGAAAAATGCCACCATCATCCAAAGGATGAGATAACCATTTTTGTTATAAAGGATATAGAGGATAGATGTCTGATTTTTACAAGAAATTTACAAAATCCGCTGTTCCTATAGCATTCATATCAAATCAATCTCCATAGCAATTGGGAAGCACATTTGCCTCAAACTGAAAGGACAAAATAAAGTAGAGGTACAAGATAATCGAGTTTTATTTTTAATAAAATAAAATTTTCATCCTATTACAGGTTTTACTGCCAAAAACTGATTTATCACACATTCACACTGCAAGTCTTTCTTTGTTTCATTAGGCTCAGAAGCATCTGCATACAATTTTCTTATATGAAAAACAAGTCTGATAGGACAGATTTCACCGCACCTTTAAATAAAGATTATACTATTATATACATACACAAACTCACTGCACGTATTGCAGTCAAAATGCTAGAATAAGTAAGAGGAGAGACACCTCGTTTGCATATAGATCAGATTTGTTCAGTACAATCAAATATTCCTC
The DNA here is from genome assembly GCA_027925045.1 of Hypotaenidia okinawae. Lineage (NCBI taxonomy): Eukaryota > Metazoa > Chordata > Aves > Gruiformes > Rallidae > Hypotaenidia > Hypotaenidia okinawae. The sequence goes on from BSDF01000001.1 coordinate 127,357,032, forward strand.
TACTGTATTGGCCTACACAGCAAACTACCAAAATAGCATGGAAAACACCTAGTAACAAGAAAGCATCAGTTCTTGGATTATTTCCAATTTATAGTTTTCAGCATGTTTCACTCAGTGTTTAACAGCTGTGAGTATTCCCTAGGCAGCATTTTTTTTTTTGTCCTATCTTCTATATAATACATGGATTTTATATCACCATTTCATAACCTGGAAAAACATGTTTTGCATTAAAAAAAAAAAAAAAAAGTGTTTTTGCTAAAACAGAGTACCCTTCTTTTTGCACACATTCATTACTACCAGAACTCAGTAAGCAATCCCATATTTAAATGGCACACTTTCTTTTTATAAGATGTCCAGCATGAAAAGTCTAAAAGCTAACAGAAAAATGGAGATTGCATTTCCACATTGATACCAGGCTAGTCTGCGAGAAAATGGAAAAGGTATGACAGGACACATGGAAATGACATTGAACTATCCTAAAGAGGTAAAGAATAAGTGAGAGATCCACTCACGTGACACTATAATAAAAGTAAAACCCTGAAAACTATCTTTAGTCTGCCTTCTCAAGTTGAAAGATAATTGCGAGGACAGTATCTAGGATCAAGCAAAAAGTGTTTTGTCCACAGCTTAAACTGCATAGGAAAGTTTTCTAAAAAATGACAGGAAAACCAAGATTAAGAACTAGATCTAGCATATTTTCTTCACACTGAGAGCCAGATTTAAGTAGGCAGTAGCTTCACAGCATCAAATACCATTTATATGGAATTTGGTACCAAATACTTTTTGATGGGGAATATATCATCATTTTAAAAAGAAATAAGCAGTATGAGAATTCTCAGAGTTTGGTAATTAGATTTTTACCAAAATAAAAAGGTTTTGCACATTGTCACTGGATTAAGTATTTTCACTCATTTCCTTAATGAAATATTCTTCCTGAAGCTGTACAAATAATAGTGCAGTGCAGGGTTTTTTTTTTTAGATTTCTCACTTAAAAATATTTTTAACACAGACATGTTGATGATTTTTTAGAAAAATGATTCATGATTTCCTTAGATTGGTACTGGGAGTAGAATGATATGTCTACCATCAAATAAAACTAATTATAGAGTCTTACTCTGATTTTGGCTGGGATAGAGTTAATTTTTTTCCTAGTAGCTGGCATAGAGTTGTGTTTGGGGTTTAGGATGAGAATAATGTTGATAACATGCTATGTTTTAGTTGTTGCTAAGCAGTAGTTAGACTAAATCACATTTCAGCTTCTCGCACTATGCCACAAGTAAGGAGGCTGAAAGTGCACAAGAAGCTGAGAAGGGACACGGTTTGGACAGCTGACTCCACAGACCAAAGGGATATTCCATACCATATGACATTACTCTCCCCTCCCCAAACTGTGGAGGGACATTAGCAAGGGGTCTATTACTTGGGAACTGGCTGGATATTGGTCGATTGGTGGTGAGCAGTTGCATTGTGGATCACTTGTTTTGTATATATTATTGTTATTATTTTCTCGTTCCTTTTCTGCCCTATTACATTGTCTTTATCTCAGTTCACAGATTTTACTTTTTGATTTTTTCCCATTTCTTTCCTCCATCCCACTGGGGGCTGGACCAGTGGGCGAATGGCTGTGTGTTGTTTAGCTACATGGTGGGTTAAATCACAACAAGCCTCTAAATAGCATAAGCATAATTGTAACAAAAAAAAAACCTCCCTTGAAGAGTGCAAAGTACCCATGCCACCTCAAATTGTGTCCAGAAAGATCAGATTTCTGACTTATTTAGAACTTTTACTTTTTTTTTTCTTTTCTGGACTTGCTCCAGCAGCTCCATGTCCTTCATATCTTGGAGACCTCAGAGTTTGACGCAGTACTCCAGGTGAGGTCTCACCAGAGCAGAGTAGAGGGGCAGAATCACTTCCCTCAACCTGATAGTCATGCTTCTTTTGATGCAGCCCAGTTGGGTTTTTGGGCTGCAAGTGCACATTGCCAAATCACACTGAGTGTCTCATCCACCAACACCCCCAAGTGCTTCTCCTCAGGCGGCTCTCAATCCACTATCTGCCCAGCCTGTAGTTGTGCTTGGGATTGCCCTACCCATGTGCAGGACCTTGCACGTGGCCTTGTTGAACTTCATGCAGTTCACATGGGACCACTTCTCAAGCCTGTCAAGGTCCCTTTGGATGGCATTCCTTCCCTTCAGCACGTTGACCATACTACACAGCTTCATGTCATCAGCAAACTTACTAAGGGCACACTTAATCACATTGTCCACGTGTCTGACAAAGATATTAAAAAGTGAGGGTCCCAGTACTGTCAGCCACTTGTCAGCAGTCTTGATTTATACATTGAGCCACTGACTGCAAGACCTTGAGTGTTACCAGCCAGCCATATCCTCATCTGCTGAGTGGTCCATCCATCAAATCCACGTCTCTCCAATTTAGAAACATGGATATCATTCCAAATGCTTTGCACAACTCCAGGCAGAGGACATCAGTTGCTCTTCCTTATCCACCAACACCAGAACCCCATCGTGGTAAGCCACCAACTTTATTAGGTATGATTTGCCTTTAGTGAAGTCAAGTTGGCTGTCACTAGTCACCTCTTTTTTTCCCATGTGCTTGAGCACAGTTTCCAGAAGGATCTGCTCCATGGTCTTGCCAGGAACAGAGAGAAAACTGACTGGCCTGTAATCCCCCAGGTCAAGACCAGGTTGGGTGGGGCAACCTGGTCCAGTGGAGGGTGACGTGCCCACAGCAGGGAGACTGGAACTAAGTGATCTTTGGGGTTCCTTCAAACCCTTTTGTGATTCTGCGATTTTATGATTCCTTTTATTTTTCTCATTATTAAAACTATGTTTACCCTTTTCCACTCAGTGGGGACTTCACTGGACTATCACAGCTTCTCAAATACAATGGTTAGTGGCTTAGCAACTTCATCCACCATGACCCTTATGACCCATGGATGCATCTCATAAGGTTTTGTGGACTTGTGCACTTTCAGGTTCCTTAGATGGTTTCAAACCTGATTTCCTCCTACAGTGGACAGTACTTCATTCTCCCAGTCCTTGGCTTTGCCTTCTGTGATTTGGGCAGTGTGGCTATAACACTTGCTGGTGAAGACTGAGGCAAAACAGTTGTTGAATGCTTCAACCTTCTCCATATATAAAAAAATAAAACTGCCTGTACATAAATTTGAAAATAAATTTGAAAAAAATTCTTTGAAACATAATGGTTTGTACATAGTACAAAAGTAATGGAAGACCAAACAGAAGTATTTGTCTGCTCTGAACTGCAGAAGAAAGGCATAAATAAAAGGCAGGACTCAATAGAGGAAGAAGAACATACAGTAACTTACATAGATTTAATTACTCCACTTCAAGTTTTATAGTTATCGAACATCTGCTGCCCATAAAGACTAAAATGGATATTTTTCAATGCATCTGCAGGATGACTCTCCCTTAAATAATGATTTGTTTGGAAACATATGAAAGAGAAATAAGATTTAAGGGAGTACACACAAAATGTTCTGAAGCATGATTTCTGGATAATTAAAGAGAATAGAAATGTCACTGAAGGAATTTTGTACTATGAATAAGTGGAATTTTTCCAAGACATGAATCTCACAGGTTTTTGACATGAACTGTAATTTTTCAAGTTCTCCTCTAATTCATCTTGTGATAATTATACATTGCGCTGGTAAATAACAACCATTAAATTTTCCTACACGATAGTGACATTGCTGTGTCCTCAGTGGAAGCTCACAATGCCTTCAAGCACTTAGATTTGATAGATTTTGCTGAAAAGTTTGTTACATGCCCATATATAACCATGGTAACAATGAACATGTTTATCTAGCTAACAGGTTCAAAATTAGAAAACCATATTCAGGAAAGAAAATTTTACCCTTAACCCACTAGCTTGATGTTTTATATGAATAAGTTAATTAGGAAAATGTTAATATTCAAATTAGAACACAATTTACATATGCATTCTAGATAAAAATATTTTTTAAATAATTTTATAAGATGATAAAAGGTAATTGAAAATTCTTTGCTGCTGTTTTTATAGGAGATAAAGAAATTAAGATTGTCAGTGTTTTCCTCCCTCAGTCCCCCAGTTTCTTTGTAGTAAACATAGTAGAATGAGTGGCTCATCTCACTCTCACATTTCTTATTGATTCATTAGCATGAAATGTGAGTGGTTGTGAACCAGTAGCAGGTAAAGACTATTTTACAAGCATACAATCAAGATTTTATGTAGTAAAAAGATACCAATAGATTAGATGTTGGATTACTCAAGCCTTTTTTAGTATTACTGAGTTTAGAGTAAAAGAAGAAAATACTGCAGAAGTTTTATATAGTTACTAAAATAGTTTTCTTAGTTCAGAAAGTACTTTCCCAGGTTATTTTTCTGTACAATGTAGATTTCAAAATATTTTTTGTCTTGTCTTGACTACAAGCCAAAAAAAAAAAACAACACAGCAAAACAAAAATACAAACAAATCTCTTGTACATAGAAGATGTACAAGATAAGATACATCGAAATAATTTCTACACTATAAACTTGACTATACAGGTATTTAAAGATGGTCAAACCTACAGGAACAATTTCAGATACATAAATGTCACAAATTAATTTTTAAAAGGTAGTATCTTAATTAAGTTTATGCTAATATCAAAGTACTTTTATTTGGAGCAAATCACAGCTCTGAGGTTAATGATTGTAACTGGATAAAAATGCAAAAGATGTGAAATCCAATTTTTTTTTTCTTTCATAGGGAAACATTTGGTTCATCTGCGCCATAATAATTAAATAACATTTTATGGTCAGAATAACCATAAAGTCACGACAGGTTCAACATAATGCCATATTCAAGTCTACAAAGGAGTGCAATTAAAAAAGAAAACCACACAACAAAAGAAAGGAAAAAACCCCCAGACAAAACCCCCACCAAGTTCCCCGTTTATTTTTCAAACATTTTTTTAGTTAAAAAAGTTTTATTTACAGTATAGTAGTATTTTATAATATAATTATACTTTAAAGTACAAAAATTATTTTTAAAGTATTTTCATTTAATTAAATAAATAGTAGCCATAAAACAAAACCTAAAATATTTTTAAAGCCCTACCCAAGGTGACAAGATCTTACCTCCTACATAATTAAGCTAAAAAAGGCAGTTCAATGATCCGAACTTGTAAGTCCCTTTTTACTATTGAGGAATGCTGAGGGTTGTGGTAAAATAACTCGGGTGTTGTGTTTAGTCCTTACATTTTTCTCAGTGCTTTTCAATGGAAATTATGGAAGGGAAACTTGTCTTAGTAGTTTATAACTCTTCCATGATAAATAAAAAGTTAGATGAATGTGATGATTTCACATCTGTCAGACACTTCCATAAATTTTCGATGAGGTAGCATCAATATGACAGGTCTTCCATAGTTAGATGGTATTTCTCCATTCTTTTCTCCAGTGAGATACAGGAAGATAATAATGATCATTTGCTCACAAGCAATGAAATCTCCCCAAGGTTGCGAGCTGTAGAGATTGTATCACCTTCCAGTTTATTTCCTATATGAGGGTGTAATTCTATTTTTCAAAACCAGGGCATGAGGCATCTGTGAAAGTGTAAGGAGTTGGCAGGAGGGAAGCAGCTAATCACCACATATGTCTGCAAGGCTGAAAGGCAGGAAATACACCCCTGTTTGTGGGGCAGCATGTACAGCACCGACAGCTGGGGGACAGGTGGGACTGGGAAGGCAGCGGCAGAGGGTGGGATACCCCCAGTTGATCAAAACACTTTGAGACACTGAAAAAGAGAAATTCAGGGGGGATGTAGGAATGAAGGGGAGATAACGGGAAATTTAGGAAATAGAAAAGAAGGAGGCAGAGACAAGTCTTCTAAAAATGACAGTTCTGGTACGTAAATAGGTTTAGTGCTGCCTCTACAGTTTGCACAACCCCCACTTACATATGACTAAAGAGTGAAACAGTGGCAGTATTTCCTCTGTATTGGATTGCAGTGCAGATCTTTTAGTCCACCAGAACCAGAAAATGGATGCATAGTTCATAAGTAAAACAGAATAAGTTATTAATGCTACTCAATGACCAGGACACTTCACAATGTTCCCTTATGTCAGGCATGAGGTAAGAAATTCTCATTTTGTAGGCTGTCACTGAGGTTCAGATACTTTAATGCATGTACCCAAGGTGTTACAGGAATTCTTGGTAATCCTGGAAAGCAAGGTGCATCATACTCCTAGGCTAGTGCCTAACTACAAACCAAGGATTCAGACCAACCATGACACAAATTCAGGTAAGCACTCGCTCATCTACTTGTGTATCTTCTTCCATGCTGTGAAGACATATACTCCACTTTTTTTCATTCAGGTCATAATGCAATGTTAAGGATGTGTAAACAAGAATCTTAACCAGAAATTTGTCAAGTAAATTTTGAGAGAAGAAAAGGAAAAAGAAACAACCCTAAAAATGAAAGATGTACTCTCATGCTATTGGCTTGCATTGAAGCTGACCTTATTGTTCATATGTCAGAAAAAAAAAAAGCATCTAGGAATTTTCTGACAACACATTGTATAATGAAGCCCTTGTTGGAAAACACTTTTCCTGTCAAATTCTTGGTAATAAGTTCTTCAGCCAGAAACAAGAACAAATTTGGGACTAATCAAAGTTTTCAGGGATGTTGTTTGACCTGCCATTAGATTTTATCAGAAGATGAAAAAAAAATCCCAACAAAAAGCAAACCAAGAAACATTAAAAACAAATTGTGAAATTCAGTAAGGATGGCCTCCAGAATTCATTCCCATGTTCTCCTGTCTCAGACATGGGCAGAAAAGACACATACCAGAAAAGGTTACACACCTTCCTGCAGCTGCGATGTCACAGGCATACAGTGCTACATACTTGTGCAGCTCATGGAACTGTTGCAAAGGGAAGGTTGACTCAGGATATGAAGTGACATCAGCAGGCAGAATAAAATGACAGAAGGAAAAGGATCTTACTGTCACACTGAATCAGGATTAAACTGTGGCATATGGTAACTGCACATGAGATGTTTGTTATACACTCCTGGCATCAACCACGGATGTGGAAAGGAAGAGTCTGCTTAGTTATTGGGCCCTACTCTGTATCAGGCAAAGGGAACTGAGGCGGAAACTAATAACTAGCAGAAGTCGTAGTATTGAAATATACTTTTAAAATCACATGTCTAGAAAAACCTAAAGGACTGTATTAAAAAAAAAAACCCAAACCTCTACTTCTTTTTCTTTTCAACTGAGGAAAATTTTAAGTACTGGGTTCTCTTAACCAACCCACCTCATTAGAGCATGAAAGAGGGAAGGTGAAAAAAAACCCTCAAAATTCTCCTTTCCTCTGCTTTCCCTGTGGGAGTGCCCATACCAAGGCAGCTTCTGCAGGCAGAGTACCACTGCACCTGGGACTCCTGAAGTCAAGCACAGCTGGGTGACTCAAATCACCTTTTGGGAAGCGGCTGGCAGAGGGAGTCTCTTTAGGCTAAGGAGGGAAGGATCAAATGAGGTGAGAAGTTAACTAAGACAAATTTTCACTGGAAATCCTGGCTTCTCCATCTGTCTTCTGCTTAGCTACAGCTGTACTTTTGCCTTCTCTTCAGTAGTTATGGACACGAATACTCGTTCCTTTAAGAAATAACTCCAGTCTCTTTACTGGTACTAAGTTTCAAGCAAGTTTATTTCATTTTCAATGTGTGTTACTCTGTTTTCGCATGTGCTTACTATAGGATAGTCAAGATTTACATTAGCAAATTCGTTAAAATAAATAAAAATAAACTGAGAAAATGAGTAAAAACTTCCTAGCAATGCATAATGTCTGAAGATAAAAGGAATAAAAAAATACACAATAAGAATATAAATAGTAATACGTGACAAGTGGTGAGATGTTTGTGTTTGATCATTAGTATTCCTACAGCTTTGTAAGCTCAGGAGTAACAAGGATAATGGGATGCAGTCCAAAGGTATGGAAGTTAAAGAAATCTCTGCAGAGTCTGAAGTCTGAAATTACAAATAGTCATGAAAGTCCTTCCTGACCCTGTAATTAACTAATGACACATAGTCTTTTTCTGAGAGAAGACAAAAAAAAAATGCCGTGCCCAGCACCCCAAGCGCTTTGCTACTGGTGCGTTAACAGGTTCTCCAGCTCCTGGTCTCACTGTGAACATGGGACAAGAAAAAACACACTGATGCACAAGGATCTAAGGTTTTACATGAAAAGGCTATCTGTTTTGTATTTTCTTCCCCGTGTTTTTTTGGTGGTGGTAGTGTGGTTGGGGTTTTTTGGTGTGTTTTTTTGATATGAATTATTTTTGTGTGAACTATTGGTTATTTGGACTAAGGCTCTCAGCTTCACAGGAAAATAGAAATAAATGCATGTACCCCAAAGGTAATACGGAACGTGTTGGAAATGTGAGAAGAGGGTGCTATTGACCTTTCCCCTTAATTCACTGATGTGGAATGACTCATTAAGGAACCATGTCCAGATTAGGTTGAGAGCAGGGAAGATGCACCTGTAGCTTGGTGGTAGGAAGAGTGGAGAAATTCTAATAGAACCTTGGATCGGAGACCTTGAAAAGAACAATCTTTCTGATAAACAGAGTAATTTTTCTATTTCTTTTCTAGGAATTTCAACAGCTACCTTCCCAGAACTTCTATATACCACTTATATCAAAACACCTTTTTATTTCTGAGGTGAATTATTTGCTATAAAAGACATTGTAATGACATTTTTGGATCCCTCTGTAAGGAATAAGGCAAATATATTACTGCATTCATGACATATAAAATTAATTCTTATTGTACTTCTAGAGTGACTTCATCTGTGTATAAAAAATCTTTTCATATGAATACCAGTCGAAATTTAATATTTTCTCACCAAGATTAATTTTTAAAAGTAACTTCTTAACAAATAAACTGCAGATTAACAACGTAGTTTGAGGAGAAAAAAATTAAAAAGAAACTTAAAAGCCCATTTAGATGAAAGTAATAAATTCCTCTTTTTGGGGCGGGGGGGAGGGGAAGAAAGGGAAGAAAGGGGGTGTTCTAAAATAATGGCACAATGTTTTTCTTCTATTTTTTTTATATGGTGTTATTTAATGAAAGGTAGACTGGAAAAGTTTCCTTCAGTCAATGCTAAGATTCCAAAGGTGGTTTTTGTTAAGACTTTTTTGGGAAAACTGCTAGTTACAGGACTGGAGAAAGTATAGTGATGGAAAATAGTCACCTCATTGAATACACTGTTTACTCTTTTACTTTCTAATGTCTAGGGAATGGGTATAAAATCAAATGAAAGTTATTCTTATTGGAATTTTGAAAATTGCCTCAATTCACATATACCTCACAAGACCCAGTTCACTCTAACTAGGTTAAGCCATTAGCATGATGGCTCTGATACACTTTCAGAGGATCTTTCAGATACTCGGCAAAAAATTATAAACAGTAACTGTAACTGAAATTTTAAAAGCAAAATTAGATTAAAGAAACAACTCCTGAAAAGTATATGAGAAAATATCCCATCATGCTCACAACTCTGGCACAGGTTTGAGTTTGGACAGTGTCAGAAGGGATTCTGACATTATCCTCGGGAGTCTCAGAGTCTTTGTTGAATGACCGTCTTTAAGCACAAGAATATATATGGGCTTAGGAAAAAAACCCTCACCCAAAGGAGCAGAACATGAGGTAAAAACTGTATCGAGGAGTAGTACTCCATACAGCTGTTTGTCCACTCGGGATCTTGAGGAAACCATTACCCTCATTCCACATGTGGCTAGCACATCTCTGAAAAGCTTCCTCAAACTCATTAGTGTGGGGGGGCACTTTGATTGCAAACATAGCTATTAGCAAGCCTGCACTTTTACAGGGTATGTTTAAATAGACCTCAAAATAGGACATCTGATTTGTCCTTTTTTTTTTTTTTAACCTTGGTTAGAAAAGCTCCAATCAACAGTGAAGGGAGTGCAAAGGGCCAGTGAAATGATGAGATAATTCAGAAAACCGTGTAAGGGTTACAAGAGAGGAAATCCATTGAAATATTTCTAATGACTGACCGTAGCTATAAAGGACAGGTTATGTTTTAGAGCAATGAATTATATCAACTGGCAGCTACAAAATAAAAGATAAAGACACAATTTAATGTGTAACTGTGACATAACTATATATGTATACAGCTACATAGATGCATAACTGCGAGCTCAATTCTAACATCCAGAGTCACCCTGATCTTTTATTTCTGATTTTACTCTCATCATAAATCAGCTTGTATTAATGGAATTAGTCATACCAAGCACATACCTCAAATTAAATTAATACCTTCAATTTTAGGTCTACAGCACTTTGGTTTATATTTGTATGCTTACGTTCTTCAAAGAGTTAAGCATACCTCAATATTATGATTTTTTTAAAAAATAGTTGAAATAATGGCATTTTAGTTAAAACAATAGAGAATTACAGAGTTGATTCAACAGGACATCTTTTTATGTGGAAACTGCACAAGGTGTAGATGAAATGGAAGAATTTTCAGTGTTATCTTCTTTTTTAATTAGCACCTATTACTATTTATTCCTTCAAACTGTGGGGTATTTGGATAATAATAATTTATTTCAGAAATCTTTACACTGTGGTAGCATGTAGGCTGCATCTTCTAACTGTATTGGCTAAGAAAAAAACAACAACCCACACTCAGGATATTCTGAAAATACGCACTTTATCTGAAAACATATTTGTATGTCTGTTAAAAAATCATAAAATTATTAGAAAGTATTGCTTGATGCTGAAGAACAGAGAATGGAAAGCAGGGTTCAATAAGCATTTATGACAGTGCTAATGGAAGGAAGGTTTTCCACTTCACTTCTGGTTTGGTAAGGAATGGAAATAAAGATGGTGGCATTGAATGTTCTACAGAAGAAGCAAATTTAACAGATACTAAAACAATTTGAAGTTTTGTCATAGTCTGACATTCCTCTTGTCTGTCTTCATGGTATTATTTTTGTGAATAAAATAAATCACAGAAGTTCAGGAAGATCATTATTCTTCAACAAAGATTTAATTATGCAATTTCACTGAATTGGAACTAAGTTGGTTAAAAAAAAAATGATATATAGCAAAGAGAAACAGAAGTAAGGCAGAATGAAAGAGAAAATTGATCTTTCCTGTGGAGGCCATGTACAATATTATACATACAAAAGGTAATGTTTTGCTGCAATAATAATTCCTATTACTAGCCTAATAACCATATTTCTATATACCATCCAAATTATATTCTACTGATGCAAAACCTGAAAGTATTATTTGGAATTATGTTTTCTCAAGAGCTAACATTTACAACCATTTTAAAGCATTTAGAATAAAAAGTATTGTCTGAGGGATCTTAAGATAACTTCACTAAGATTTAAACATTCAAAGTTGAGCGTAAAAAGAGCCAAAACCAGTACTGTGCACTAGATATCTAATTATTATTAATGTTTGAGTATCAAGAAGAAAGACATAGTGTGTTTCAGAAAGCGGTGGAACTGGTGTGAAGTAAGAGGCTTCAGTGTTAGGGCAGTGTAAAAACTTCTGCACAGAACTCACTTCAGGCAGCAAAATTTGCCTTCTGAAGTCAGTACAGCAGCATATGGAAGCATTACTGTGCTGAGAGCAATTTGCCTTTGCCTGGACATGCAAAGGGAAATTTCCAAAGGTACATTGCTGTGCTTTAGATGCCAAAATGTGTTAAAAATTCAATTCTACCAGACTACAGAAAGCTAATGGCAGCCCATGGCATTTTGCTCAAACCCTTCGTACAACTTTGTCTCATCCGTCCAGAAGACAGACATTTTTCTTGAAGTTATGGGGTTTATACATTTTATCAAAATTATTTAATGAGACAACACTTAGTGATCTAGACACGTGTGTCTTCACAGACGTATATATATAGTTGTCTACAAGCAAATATAGAATATTCTTCAGATTCAGACTGTTGATTGACTATATGAATCAGGGCTTAAAATACAGTTAATCACTTTCTACTCTTCTGCAACTGACAGACCAAATGTGACAAAGATTAGCCATCATAATGTGTTAAACATGCTCTAAAGTTCCCACTGAAATGTATGATTCAGCTGCTTTGATATGCACATTTTGCTGAAACAGCACAATTAGTTATCTTCAGAAAAGTGTATTACTGAAAGAGCAAAGTCTGCTTTTGATCACCACTTTGAAAGCTTCATTAGCACAATTTTATTCAGAGCTGCAGCTGCTTCTCTTTGGTGGTGGAAACTAATCAATCAAACTGAAAACTTACACTTCTGAAAGACTACAAAGCAGCATCCAAGTATTAGTATATTTTTGGTGTGGCTTTAAAGCACACTAATAAGGAACAGAATATGTAATTCTCTTTATACTAAATACACTATTCACAGAAATGACAGCTAATTAGCAAGTAAAACACAAAAGTAAATATTTGGCAAGATTACAACTTTTACGAAAAGAAGTATAAATGAACTGCCAGGGCAAGTAACAGATGTTTCCATATTGTTTACCTGATGGGGGCTTTTAAAATGAGGTCAGATACAAATTCTTTAAATTACATTTCCTGTTTTCATTCAGGTCAGAAAGTATTCTTAAGTTGTCCCCTGTGATAATCTTTAATTTATTAACTGGAATTTGCTCCCTAATTGGTTTTTATCTCTTGACTGCCTCAGGCTGCAGGCATAATTGAGACTGCCAAAGCCCAGAACTAACTGGAAGTTGTGAAGAAACTTGCCTGGTTTTCCATTAGTCTGTGTAGCTGCATGACCAAAAGTTCTAGTGTGATGTTTGGCTGGATAACATTGCCTTCCACTACATACAAGGAAGATGATAACTCTTTATACAACTTTGATGAGGATTTATGAACATACAGCAAACAACAAATTCTATTTTGGATAGTCCCTTGAATGAAAATGTTAGATAATCTCAATTAGTTCAATGGAAAAGTGCAGATGTCAACTCTAGCTATGCGTTAATTAGTTCGGGAATAGATAAGGGACAGGCACAGGTGTCTCTATGCAGTCAAACGTAGCACAGTGGAAGCACATTCCCTGCTAGATAGAATAGGGATGGAAGTAGACACACATTTTGCAGGACACAGCATCCTCAGAAACGGGAATTCTAAATTATTTGGGGGGATTATTGTAAGTTTGGAATAATTAAGAGGGGCACAATAAGCTTGACTAAGCATCCTTTAGCTAACTGCTCTGAAGCACCCAATACACAGTGTTTTACCAGTAGAAGTGCAAACATGGCTACACAAGGCAATTTGATTTGATACAGACCCCTAGCTGCACCCAGCTTAGGTGGGCCTGCCAGGGGTCCCCACAAGGCAGGATGTACCATTACCCAGGGTTCTGCAGAGAAAAAGACCTAGTGGGGTCTAGGCTGATTCCATGATGGCTTGCCATGGCATGCCACTGGATGACACCTACGTGTTTCACTTGGGCATCTCAGCCCCTCTGACTGTACACAACCAAATTTGAAGTAATGAAAAACCGCAATAGGAAGGAAATTTAGCAATGCTAAAAGAGCGCCAAACACTGTAGATAATCAGTGCAAAACCACTGTTGCATGGAAATTTAAGATAATGTAGATATCTCCTTGCTTTCATCATATGCATTCAAAACGGTAAGCCTGAAGAGAGCTGAGCCTGAAGACACATCATATTCCTTGATCTTAAGCATCTTTAAAGATGCAAAAGAAGCAGGTATACGAACTCATCATTTTTAGCCTTGTGGCTGAGAGGGTGCCATAATTTCAGCAAAATTCTCAACATTCTGCAGTCATTGCACTAGTTGATAGTGTCAATGCACTGTGAAATAATGTAACATGACAATAAAATCTTTTGTAGCTCTGCAGGTCAAAATCATTGTGTATCCTCGCCTCTATTCTCTGAAAACAATCTACTGATGAGATTTCCTTTATGATAATCTGTTTTATGGTACCAAAGCCACAAAATGGTAGTGATTTGTGGTTTTCTTTTCTCAACTTCAGCAAAGCAGCCATAATAAATCACCTGAGCTTAAAAACTATAGCCTGCACATACCGGGAAGTTACAGGCCACTGAAAAAAGCCTTTCAAAATGGAAACAGGCAACATGAAATCAAATAATACTTTCTTGGAAGAACTTGTGCAAGTGAATAATCCTTGTTCTGATATGTATTTCTGCTAGCCCCTGGGATAAGTAAATGCTATGTGAATGAAGAAAAATGTGTACCTTCTCAAATAATGATTTTTATTAATATAGCAAATATATGAATAATGAGGTAAAAGCCCTCCCTTCTATTTCCCTCTCTAAGATCATTTTCAAAGAGTTATTTGGTTCTGTCATAGACAATCTAATAAAAGAAGATATATTTTTCTTCAGATCCTATTACAGAAGCCTGTATAATTTTTTAAAAGCAATTTGTGACAGACATTTTATTGTTCCAGAATTTTCATAGGTGCCAGCTGCTATAAAATAATGGGCATGTAACTCACAAACACAGACTGCAGACACACGGTTTTCCATGAATCTTGATCTCATTCTGTCATTCAGAAATAATGCCTATTTTTGTAATATGTAGAAATCCTTACATTTAGCAGAACATGTACACCTATGATCAGAAGATTTGTTAATTTAAATGAACAGCAAGAGGTCCAGCAGACTTTGACCCTTTTCACTGGTATTCCTTTGAGGATAATGTTAGTAATGAATGGGGGGTGATTTAATTAAAAAAATGAACACTTCCTGGTTATGCATGATTAAGCTCACAGACCAATAAAGATTAACACTTAACATTTGCTTGTTTTAACAATGCTCCACGGACCTGTAAAACTGCAGGAGGACAGCATTTTTTCCTGTAAGAGCTAATAGCATTACCATGGTGGATACAGGCTGACTCTGAAAATAGCTGGCATCTAGAGGAAGTTTTTAGGTGAAAAATTATCACAGGCATTAAAAATCATTCTAAGACTTTAGAAAATGTCTTTTTTAGATTTCAAATGACAAAACCAAAACTAGTCAGGCTCTTGATGTCATCTTTCACAGAACATGTCTCAGTACTCAAGTTACAGAATGTAAATGTGTCAACAGCGCAGGGCTTCTTAATCTTTCTTATTTATATGCAATTTGATCCATATGCAAGCAAACCCAGATTAACAAAAAAACCTCCCATTTTTTACATATATATTCTGTGTACATGCAACCCAGATAGAGAAAAATTAGATTGCCCCGTCTCTGGAAATCAGTGTAGCTGTTAAGAGTTAACAGAAATATAATACTGTTCTGGTTTAGGATTTTTAACATATATAAAGCTAGATAATGCTGTCCTCAACACATGCAAATAAGATCCTGCCCATGTGAAATTAAATAGTTTCCATAACCCTATGAAATACTGTGTTGACACAGAAATCTAAAGCAGTAACAAAAAGCCCAAAGGTTAACCCAGAATTTGTGGCCTTCAGCTTCAGAGATGAGAAAGGTATTAACTTGCTGTAATCAGCTGATCTTCTGGAGTCCCTAGCATCTTGACATCCTCACACAGGTGTAAGAGTTAGGTGTGATGAAGCCCTTGTAGAGATGCCTGTCTGCAGATTTAGCATGTTCAACTCCCATCACAGTCCTTAAGACTGCTCTATTAGACTCTCAATCCTCTTTTACTATGTATTAGACTATAGTACACTACATAATAAATAAATATCTGTACAGCTTACAGAGTTACAAATCCCCAGTCTTCACCAAGCATGAAACAAGTGTTCAGAAACTATTAAAGCTCCTAAATCATGCTGTCTCTAAACAAACTCAGAAAGTTTGTTGTGTTGCAAGGAAATTTGAAGAGATTAGCAAACAACTGAAAAAGTCACAGTTGTGATTCGGCAGCTTCCACAGGAAAAGTTTCATAGTTTATGTAAGGCCATAATTAAGGAATACATGGCAATATTTGACCATCTCTGAAAGTGAAATTTTCTTGTAGCACGTTTAGCTCCAGACTAACCACTGTAAACAGGCTTTTTCTCTGAGTTGGTGAGTGCACTGCGTTCATCTTCAGAAAGCATTTTGCTTTCCAATGAACTCAAGATGCACCTACAAATAGTTTACAAACAAACCATATGCTTATAGAAGGATTTTCCATACTGGACTTCAGAACCTTACCATCCATTTCACACAGTTTAAATGATGGGCAAAATGTACACTAAATACTTGGGAGGAGTTCAGTCCTAGATGAAGTCATACCAGGATTAAAAAGCTCCTTGCTGGTGATGCATCTAACAGTGTGGAAAGACTCTTTGCTCACGACGCCAATGGCAGAAACATTTGAGTAGGAAAAGGCTTCTCCCTGGGAATCTGCTCCGAGGATTCACTTCCACTGTATTCTGCTAGTGATTTTAACAGTGCAACCTGCCTTGACGACACAATCTATCACCAAAGTGTTCTTGCTGTTATAAGGATGTTCTTAATGTTAAATCTAACATTTGAGCTCCAGCTTAACCATATTACCCTTCAAAAACTAGACTGACTGATCCCTATCCCATTTTTAAAGAATCTTTTTGGCATACCATCCTTTAAGGGCATTGGTTCCTTTAACCATCCCAAATACTTGGGGCTTTTTTCCCCTTTTTTTCCCCAGATGTCCAATCTACTGCTCAACTCCCCTTTTTTTCTACAAACTTAAAGTGTGGCAATCCAAATTTGATATTGGCATACAGTGGATGTTTGAGATAGATAGATAGATCGACAAAAATATGTATACAGCATATAAAGCTATTTATCTGAGTTTTAGAATTAAAGAAGGTTTATTTAGTATGTTGACCTGGAGAAAAACAAACCAAAAAAAACCTAATGAATATAAAATTCAGTGTAATTTACTGAAAATCTGTGTGAAAACAATACTAAAATTAGACTAAAATGGGGAATTTTTCAAATGGTTTTGCAGAATTTGTTTTTAAACAAGAGAAAAAAAAACCCAATAGAAGATAAAAAAAACCCCACAACAAACCAACAGGAACAAAAAAAAAAACAACCCAGAAAACCCCCTAGATTTCATAGACTCATTGAAACATTTTGGCTTGAAAAGA
The DNA here is from genome assembly GCA_027925045.1 of Hypotaenidia okinawae. Classification (NCBI taxonomy): domain Eukaryota; kingdom Metazoa; phylum Chordata; class Aves; order Gruiformes; family Rallidae; genus Hypotaenidia; species Hypotaenidia okinawae. Next base: position 127,374,134 of record BSDF01000001.1, read on the forward strand.
TCTCTAAAATCATTAAGTCCAACTGTAAACCTAACACTGTCAAGTCCCACTAAACTATGTCTCTAAGAACCACATCTACACATCCTTTAAATACCTCCAGGCATGGTGATTCAATCATTTCTCTGTGCAGCCTGTTCCATTGCTTGACAACATATTCAGTGATGAAATTTTTTCTAATATCCAATCTAAACCTCCCCTGGTGCAACTTGAGGCCTTTTCCTCTTATCCTGTCATTTGTTACCTGGAAAAAGAGACCAACATCCACAGCAACATTTCACAACATTTTCACATCCCTGTCCTTGCACTACAGAAGTATGGCAGAGATTTAATTTTAACGTACTGACCATCGCACTCCACATAACATTGGTGGAATGACGCTAGGTTAAGTGTACTAGACCAGTTCACATCTACTGAATACCTGTGTCCATGCAGACATCACTAATTATGGACTCATATCAGCCTTAACCTCTACCAAGAATTTTAGAAGAGCTACCAAATTTGATATGCTACTGAGTGAAAGTTCTGAAGGTCTGCAAATTCCTACCGCAACAAAGGATGTGGCTACAGAGCCTGAGTGGGAAGCCCAAATGACAGACTGTTGCAGTGTTAGGGTCCCAGAAGCCTGCAGGAAAGGCAGAAATTAGAGCAGGAGCCTGAGCCTCACCTGCTGAACTTCAACAGCTGAGCAGAGCTGCCAATAATGTCTGGGTGAGGAAGAGCATAAGGAGCTGGGTTAAGAATGGTTTTCCACTAAGTCAGCAAATCAAGTACCTTACCTAGGTTCTGATGAGCTTAATGGAAGAAATCAAGTACTATATGCAAGCTTAAAGAAGGCTTGAATATTTTTTTCAAAAGTAGCATCTTACTTTTTACAGATTATGCCATTTAGAGACTTAGAAAAATTAACATTAATCTATCAATTATGTATCATGCACACTCAGAGATACAATTGCATACTTAAGTTCATCGCGTTCTCTTTCACTGATACACAGATACTCATTGATGAAAAAGGGGGTAGAAAACTGGCTAACATATAAACTAAGTTTTGATAGATACATTAGAATTATATTTAAATATTTGACCAGAGTTCCTGCTTCATCATAAGAAAAGACTCCACATTAAACAGCAGATTAAAGTTTTGCTGACTTGAACAGATGTCTGGGAAAACATTTTGTTGAAACACAGCTGATAATTGTGACAAGAAAGCTAGGAATTCCACTTACACCAACAGTCTCCAACTTGAGTGTTGAGAGAATGAGAGAAACTATTAGCTTCCAAAGAAAGTAGTAAATAATAAAGTTGCAACATTAAAACATAAGTTGCACTTCTCTAACAGACTTATCTATAAAACAAAAATGTATTAATTGGTATTAAGTTGCTTATAAAGGTTTAAAGGTATAAAAGAGTATAAACACTAAATACAGTGATGGTTAGGTTTTTTCCCTCTGCTTTGGGATGTACAATGACTCTACAATTTTAATTTTATCATTTATAATCTCAAAATATAATTCAGAAGACCTTTTAATCTCTTGCTACAGTGCCTTTACAAATAAAAATCCACACATTTAAAATTGCCAGAAAGTTAAAACAAACACTAAACATAAACCATTCTTTTGGGGTTTTTTTAATTATCTTTTGGAATCAGACCACTGTTACCGAAATGTCTTGCTTAAGGGATAATGTCACTTTTTCGAGTGCTCAAACAAATTTCTGAAAGCACACACTACTCATCACATATCTGAAATAGATTTTAAAAAGGCAAAACTCCTTGCCATAGAAAAACCTAAAACTGTTGACTGATGTACATCTCCAGAAGATATTTTTCTGTGTATTAATTTGAGAACTGTTCCTATGATGAGAGAAGATGGTCCATTCATATATGTACAGATTTTACATATTCAACAAGATAATTTTCACTTATGTCTTGACCTTCCACTGGGAATTTTGAAGCTGACAAGAAAAAAAAAAAGTTGTGAAAAAGTAATTTTTAAAAAGTCCCTGTAGGAAAATGAAAGAATTTTAGCTGTCTGCAATATTTAACAACTGCAGAAGGCACAACACTAAAAGCTACAACCAAAATGACTCTGTCTATATATGATTTTGATCTTGCATTTCTTTAAATACATGCCTATTGACTGAGAAAAAAAATCACTAGTTCAAGCCAATATTCAGAAAGGTGACTAGACAAGCAAGTTAACATGTTAGAAAATGCAGCTCTCATAAAGACTTGTATCTGCTTTGCAACTTATTAAAAAAATCTTCAGCTTCCTCTCTGCTTCTAAGGTGACTAGGAAATCAACAATCAGAACTCTTGTTGAAACTTAAGCAAGCCATAGTTGCATTTATGTTTGTGGAAAGATTAGGAAACACCCAGTACTAGCACAATGGCCTAACTTTTGAAGATGATTATGGTTACACCTGCAATGTGACATCTTTAAGATGGTTGAGGGGTTTGCTTCTCAAATCTGCAGCACTAAAAGCCACTCATGTATCTAAAAGAGCATCCCAGGTCTGACCAAAAGCTTCCACTTTCTCATACACAGGTCCCGAGCAGACCACATATTTTGTACCACTAGGCTTGATTACTCCAGCTCAGCACACCCAGGTATGAAAACACACATCTAGAGGAAAAGCCATAATTAGCACAAAATGCAAAAGGCCATCTGCTTAGCAACCATGTGAACACATTATCCATCCTTCTGTACACTTTCTCCCAGAAGAACTGAGATATCTGCTCAATCTATCTGTTCTGCTATCTAAAGCCATCTGTGGTAGTTGCCTTCCCATGGCAGATATCATGTCTCCCCTTGTAACCTCCTGCTGCATTTCCCCATAATAATTGGTTGACCCACATGAAGCCCCATCAGTGCAAGGGGCAACCTTCGTAGTTCAGAGGGAGCCAAGTATGATTTTTCCGTTGCTGAGATGCAAGGAGGAAACTGAATAGCACAACTTCCAGAACCAAAATTTCATTATTACCAAAATGCAGCTGTCCTTTCAAAATCTTTACATAGTATAAAACTCAGCCTCACCTTCCATGATGTAAAAGATCAAACAATGACCTAATAAAGCCAACTGTACAGGATAGAGATATTTCTATTATAAATCCAGACCACAGATAATGTAATATAATGTATAATGTAATCTGACCTCTTGCATAATACAGATCAGGAGATTTCATTGTATTTCTCTCCACTTGAAATAAAATTTATCTTCCACACATATAAAAACCCCCTACATCTGCATTTAAATATTATTTAAAAACCCAGCTCTAATTGCTATTCTCTCCAGTTAGAAATTCATACACTTTAAAGGAATTAAATGTTTTGATAGGGCTTAAATAGAATATTATCTGCTGATTTAGAGAAATATTGAAAAATGATTAATACTAAATCCAGTTCTAGACTCCTAATCAACACCTCTCCTGAGGTGGAGACTCAAAAATTATGTGGAAGCAATTCTAAGCTAGTTTCAAAATAAATTTTACTGATCTACCAGACAGAGAACATAATGTTTAATTATGTGTGCCACTAGAAATTTAATGATGCAGCCAGTTAAAATGAGGCACAAGCAGCAAACCTAAAAAAAATTTTAGTTTTAAAATATAAAGGCAGGTTTTGTACTAACTAAAACTCTTAAATAATAAATTTAAATGTTACAGTAAATGATCATAAACATTGAACTCTCATAAAACCCTGACACTTCTCCTCTCAGTTTTAGACACAAAAGTACTTGGCACTTTTTTTTTTTTTTAAGTAGAAACTTAAAGTCAGTAGACTTTAAGTTTTAAAGTCATACTTTAAAAGCTTTAGAGTCAGACTCTAAGTTTAGACTCTAAGGTTTAGAATCAGACTTTAAGTTTTAAAGTCAGTAGATTTTAAGTTTTAGACTTAAAATTGGTCAGAGCTGCAGTAAGAGGTTTTCATCTTCTCGTGCCTTCCTGCATGGCAGAAAGCCCTGTTTCCCCAGCTCAGTCCAAGGAAACTCCTTCTGACACCTGGGGAGGGTGGGTGTCCTGCTCCCCAGCAGCCCCATGCTGTGCCAGTGACTGCCCTGGCTGCCTGTCAGCTGCCCTCTGTCTCCTGCTGCCACAGGGACCACAGCAGAGGCACCAGTAGCTCCACAGACCTTTCAGACAGAAGATACACATTCTTCCACGGTCATTTACATGATGAATAAGAAGTCTGAGCTTATAATTTTGCACTTTTTTTAGCTTGTCTTTTTCTAAATACTGAAAATTAAAACAAATCTTTCATCTCATCTATTTTTTCCGTGGATTTTTTTTTCAGAATACAAATTTACTATATGGTGTAGCTCAATCAAAGTATATTAAAGTATAAAAATAGAGGGGAAAAAAGTGTTTCTAGATTTTCACTATAGGGAAACAATGGAAACATTTATTAAAAATAAGTCTTACAACCTTAGTATCTTTATTTCTATTGATACTCTTTTCTTATCCTACAAAGACATTAGCCATAAGCACAAATGGGCTGTGCTATTAATGATTTACTGCACTTGTTTTTTTATTATATTATCCCTGTTTTCATTTTGAGAAGTTTCATGAGTCATTAAATCAGCCAACAGAGTGCACACAAAAGAATGTCAAGTAAGGGGAAATAATTTAAAAGAGATGGAGGTTTGTTAATAACAGCAACAACAGAAAACTCACTATAAATGTTAGTTTCTCATTAAAAATTGATTTTATTTCTATGCTAACTATTAAATCTTTTTGTATGTGTTGCATAGTCACTCCTCCATGTCAACACAGGATGCTGCACTTCTGATTGCGTATTTAGAATCCACGCTGTACTAAAATGTGCTCACATTTTAGCTAATGAGAAAACAATTTTAACACAAATACAGAAAGATTCTGCAAACCTGAGAGCATTTTTATTTAATTCCTTAGACAATTAATTCACACAATATGATTCAATCTATCGTATTGGCAATGGGATGTAATAAAGTTTAGAAATACAAATTGCTTAGATTAATGTAAAGCCTGGATGCCAGCAGGGCAATTATCTTTGTAATCAAATGTCATTCTTGTTTCGATTGAGATAAGTAGTAAAACTTCTAACAATTTTCATTTCCACTAAGAATTCTAGAAGAAAAAAGGCAAGAGCAAAGATACATAACAAAACCAAAACACAAGTAAAATTCTATTGTATTAATAATACCGATTATTTATTTTCTCACCGATTTTAGTAATATTTGGAATTGCAAATACTGATACTAATATATGAATTTCAGAACTCATTAGGGTTTTTTTTCCTTATATATATGTAATACGTATATATAATATCCCATCAATATAAATGGGGAAAAAAAGGTATTTAGAGGGATGCATTCCTGAAAGAGTGTTAGTGCTAATAATTTCTGCAATAGTGTTATATACATTTAGTTGAAGGTCCTTTCAAAATCCCCTAAAGGATACATTAAAATCTGCTTGAGATTTTATAGCTCATTCCTCATAGAATTGATGTAATTCATTCTTTTATATAAAAAAAAATCCCTAAACAAACAAGAATTTGACAAGTATACTTCAATATGGTATATATAAAAGACAGGTCACTCCTCTGAGGAGGGATAAGTGTAGTATGATCTTGGGGTAAACCTTGCAGTGTAATAGAAAAGACCACAGAGATACTTAGCGAAGACTAAAATCGTTGTATGTAAGGATGCCTTTAATAGAGATTAATGGAGCCTTGAGGAAGTGGGTGTTAAGTAGCAGTACTCTCATGTAAATCAGCTTAGGAAAAGCATTCTGTATGCAGGGGATGACTTGAAAGAAAGTATTTTGTATTCCCAGACTGGTGCTGTGCCTGGAATTCAGAAGGGGGCATAAATGATAATATGAGACATAAACTAAGTGCATTCTCAAGTGTTTCCGATGAAAATATATTTTAAAAAATGACAAAATGAACTGGCAGAAATAACTACTATGTGTGGCAGACAATTGGTGTTAGATAGATTCATGTATAATAGATTAATCGCTGTTTCAACGGTAAATTGAGGGATTTGCATAGATCATGATCTTGTTCACACCACTGCCCCCACCCCCTTTTTTTTCCTAGTAGAAAAATCTGGATTTATCTGGATGTGAATTCTTAATTTGGTGATACAGATCTGAGATATAACCAAGTACTCTGTAACTTTCATTCTTCATTGTTTAGTCTAATTTCAGGCAGATTAATAACGTAAATCAACACTATAGATATTTTTCCCGAATTATTTACATTATCATGAAAAACAATGATGTGTTGAACAAACGTAATGGAACCAGTCATTGTGGCAAGTAATACAGATAGAACAGTTGTCAAATAAAACAACTGAAGAGCTCACACACACACACAGACAAACATTTCAGGTTCAGTGTTGTACGAGTGGATGACTACCCATTTTAAAACACAAACAAAACCCTTCAGATTAGCCCTATCCTGATCCCATAGATTGGACAACCAGTAACAGCTTTCCCAGCAGCAGTGCATTAATATGTGTAAGGTAATGTGAGAATTGATGTTTATTGTTCGAAGGACTACATAAACTCAAAGCTTACATAGCGTAAATAAAAAGGGGTTTTTTGTTTACTTGTTTGTTTGTTTGTTTTAGCAATGTAGCATATAAACTAGTTAGATAACATCAGAATTTTTTTCTGGTTTGCTTGGACGAAGGTGTTTTGTACAAAACCTGGGTTTTATCATCATTCTGTATGATGTCCCAGACTTCAAGGCTGCTACTTGATCTGTTACTGTTTAACAACCCTAGTGTAAAAAACCATAATGTTAATACATTGTGAAACCGGGCTGGTGACAGTGTCTTTGCTTCTTCAGACATACGGACCATAAAGAGCTATGAAAACTTTCAGGGTACTAAATATTTCCATATTTAGTCTAAATATGGAAATCCATCATGGCATTTTTATTTATATAACACTTCTAGTTCAGTGCATACTCAATGAATTATCAGTGTGTGAATTTCTGTTTTCAATTTGAAAAACATGCAGAAAACTTTATGACATACTTTTGCCTTGCCTTACATTCCACCAGAATCGGATGAATAATTTTAGTTTTCAAAGTTTGTGGTGTAACAATAATGCAGTGATATAGGTTTCTTTCCAAACAAATTACCAAAGAGTTAAGTTAAAGAAAAAGGTAGAGAATAACATAAGCAAATTGTTACAGAACAAAAGAGCAGAATAAATAGAAACAGAACCAGTTGTTTATTAATGTCTAACATCTCTTTAAATGTGAGCTGCAGATGAGAGTAAAAAAATACATAACAAATACCACTCTATAACACATGAAACGGTTATGGAGAAAAAGGCATCTAAACCCACTATTTTTTAGTGGGTTTAACATTTTTTAAAATAATAAAAAATTAAATGGAAGCATTTAAAGTTATTTTGAAAATTTTGCAATATATCTATATTGCACACCTTTTGTGCATTCTGGGTAAGGTAGGCACAAAAAAAAAAAAGTAATATTGATCTAAAAGTTAACACAGAATACTTTAAACCACTCCCCCACCTCCTCCATCCCCATCCCTCGTCCCCCCATCGTCTTCTTTCCACAGAGACTGTTTTAATGTAGTTACTAAATTTCCTTCCATATCATCAGAAATCCTTAACTTAATCCAACAGTTATTTTGAAGCTGATGATAGTATAGTATATTCTGGTTTTACAGATCACTAATAGTCTGCTTTGTTGAAAAGGAAGAAAAGGAGAGATTTATTAAATGTGATGTTTTGAAATGGCGCTGATTGCTTGCCCAAAGAGCACTGCACTAAAGCTATGAATGTTATACATAACATCAGCTCCCAAGAAACAAAGAGTTTTCTGAATACATAAATAAAACTACTGGACTGAGGCAGACAAGTTTAAGACAAGCAACAAATGACAAAAGAGGGCAAAACCCCTGACTTATAAGAGAAAACATCTGAAATGATCTCACTATACCATACTCTGCTGACAAACAGAATTTTCCCCTTCTCTATAACCCATTTCCCCAGCAGCCATGTATCTGGCTTTTATCCTGTTCCTACTGTTCCTGTGAGACCTGTGTTGCACCACCAGACTGCTCAGTGATTTTGGCATTTTAAAATATTTTGTTCTAAATTCATTGTAACCCTTGTGCTGAACAACACAGAGTCAGGGTCAATGCACTGTGGCATTTGATTCCAAATCTCAACAGAAATGAACACATTAAACAGACAAAAAATATAGTAGAAAGCAGCATTTCAAAACAGTGGAACTCCTACAAAAGTTACTGAAAAAAGGTATTTGAGTTTCCTCTTACAACGTGGTTTTAGAATTTAATTACTTGCACTAGCTTAATCACTCAACTTCCCTGTTGTCACTAGATAGCTGTGACTGTTGTTAGTACTAAATACAATTAAAGTATCATTATTTCACATAACTTATTTAAAATAAATTAAATCATATCAGTTTGTCATCTGGGGAATACAGTGGACTGGATTTTATTTTTTAATCTTGAATACAAATAATTAGTAATTTATTCCAAAATATGAATGTGACTTGATCTTAGCTCAATAGGAGCTACATTGTCGCAGAAGTGACTGCTTATAACTTGTTCCAAATTGAATCTATTCAGCAAGTGATCAATTTTGACATCTCAAGAATCACAATATGTTTGCAGCTTACTCTAAAATTATTCTTGCTGCATCTTCTGAAGGTTTTTGCAGCCAACTACAACTACAGTCTGAACTGCTTGACAAGCACTGAGCATCAGTACCTAGAAAAATCACAAAAGGCATGGCAATTATAGATAGCAGTATGACCCAGGAGTCAGTACTGGGTCCAGTCTTAGTCAATATATATATCAATCACCTGGATGAAGAGACAGAGTGTACCCCCAGCAAGTTTGGTGATGATACAAAACTGAGAGGGGCAGCCAAGACACCAGAAGGCTGTGCTGCCATTCAGTGAGATCTGGATAGACTGGGGAACTGGGCTGAGAGGTACCAAATAGAATTCAACAAGAGCAAGTGTAGGGTCCTGCACCTAGGGAGGAATAACCCCAGGCACCAGTACAGGTGAGGAGTTGACCTGCTGGGAAGCAGCTCTGTAGAGAAGGACATGGGAGTTGAGTGTAAGCCAGCAGTGTGTCCACATGGCCAAGAAGCCCAGTGGTATCCTGGGGTGGATGAAGAAAAGCGTTCTCCTCCCCCTCTTCTCTGCACTCCCAGGTGAGGCCACATTGGGAGTGCTGTGTCCAGTTCTGGGCCCCCTAGTTCAAGAAAGAAGAGGAACTAGCAGCCAGAGTTCAGTGGAGGACTGCAAGAATGATGGAGGGACTGGAGCATCTTTCCTAGGCTGGGAAAGTTGCGTCTGTTTAGTCTGGAGAAGAGCAGACTAAGAAGGGAATCTCATCAATACACAAAAATATCTCAAGGGCAATTTTCAAAAGAATGGGGCCAGACTCTTCCCAATGCTGTCCAGTGATAAGACAAAGGGAATTGGGCACAAACTGGAACACAGCAAGGTCCATCTGAACATGAGGAAAAACTTCCTCACTGTGAAGGTTACTCAGCACTGACACAGGCTTCCTAGAGGGGCTGTGGAGTCTCCTTCTCTCCAGATATTTAAAACCCACCTGGATATGATCCTCTGCAACCTGCTCTAGGAAATCCTGCTTTAGTGGGGGAGTTGGACTAGATCTCCAGAGGTGTCTTCCAACCTCCACCAATCTGCGATTCTCTGATTTTACAAACAAAAAATATTTTTGAAAATGTTTCAATGTTTATATGTAATGTTAACGTCAACTATTTAATTACAAATGTGCTCCTCATGAGTTACAAGAAACTGCACTTAGTTTTGCCAAAAAAAATGAATGAAAATTGAAGTGTACGTTGAAGTGTAATTGAAGACTTCCAGTATAGCAGAAATTAACATTCAAACTTTATGAACTTTAAGGAGCCTTATTTTTGGTTTCCCAACTGAATTAAATAAAGCTCTCAGCCAAGAGCAGATGTGTAACACTGCAATAGCAGTGGGGGTAGGGGAGCCAAGAAGTTACATTATTTATCAGGTTTTCTCGTTCATAGTCTAAAGAATTAAGTCTTTCGTGGACTGCAGTACTCATGACTCTTTCAGAATTTTCATGGCTAATTATTTAACAAATGCTTAAATAACTTATTAAGGTTTACAGGCTGTACAATACATTCATAATTCCAGGGTCGAAGATACTAAATATTCTGTAAGACTGAAAAATTTCTAAGTAGCAACATCTCAGTTTCAGTGTTTCTATGAAAATGTGGTTTTATGTGCACATTTAGGAATCCATATCCATAGAAATGCAATAGTTCTCATTATCAAAAAAATCACAAAAAAAACTGCACATACTGCAACTTTTATTCTTGAGACAGTAGCTTACCAAATCATTGTAGAAAAATTCTTCTAGAAACAAATGGAGGGTGAAGAAAAAAAAAAAAGGCAAGGAAGAAAACAGCATTGCCTAATGTATGAAAATTTAAAATTTAACTTTTCAGGTAAGAGAGCCTCCATTCAAGATTACAGTATTTCATCCACCAGCAGGTGTTACCCTTTTGAACAGGATGCTTATACTCTAAATAGGACTAGTAGAGAGAGTGAGAGAATACACAGTGCTTTCATGCATCTGAAACGTGGAAAGCAAATGAAAATCATATGGGTTTCTATTTATGAGATGGATTTTTGAAGAGGAGTTGGAAACTACTAATTGAATGTTGAAAGATTAAAAAAAATCCACTGCATGACACCAATGAATAATTAACTATTCAATAAAATGATGCTCTAAAAGACTGCAAGTTACATAGCCTTGATGAAACCAGAGATGGTAGACATTTTGGTTCTGCCCTGTGTGGGTGTGGGTGCAGGAGGGAAATGGGGAGATCCCAGCAAATGCTCACTCAGAAGCCCTGTGCCAAGACTCTAGTAGGCTTTCCAGGGTAAGAACTCATACTTCCATTTTTGGTATTTCTGGTGAATACCAGAAAAAGATTTACAAAAATATTGGAAAACAGGAAGTGATTTTGGGCTTGGTTTTCTTGGGGGCAGGGGGAACCCCACCACAGATCAAACATGGAAGACATGTCTGACACACCTTATAAGACTCAACCTAGGTGTGCCATGCTGTTTCCCATGCAAGTTGTTACTGGACTTTGAATCTTTATTATTTTATGAGGAGTTTGTTTGGGTTTTTTTAAGTCAAAATTTTAAAGAACTGTTTGCATTAATAAGTTTATGGGGCAAGAAAAAGAGAATATAATTTGCTGCCTGAGATACATGGCTAAAGAAGGCACGGTATCAGATCATAGAATCATAGAATGATAGAATTGTAGGGGTTGGAAGGGACCTCGAGAGATCATCGGGTCCAACCCCCTGCTAAAGCAGCTCCCTAGGACATTTCACTGAGATAGGCATCCAGACGGGTCTTGAATATCTCCAGAGAAGGAGACTCCACAACCCCCTAGGCAGCCTGTCCCAGGGCTCTGTCACCCTCACTGGGAAAAAGTTTCTCCGCATGTTGGTGCGGAACTTCCTATGCTCCAACTTGCAGCCATTGCCGTTTGTCCTGTCTCCACAGACCACTGAAAAGGGGCTGGCTGATTCCCCCTGCATCCCCTGCTTAAGATAATTGTAAACATTAATTAGGTCCCCCCTTAGTCTTCTCAAGGCTGAACAGTCCCAATCTTCTCAGCCTTTCCTCATAGGGGAGATGCTCCAGGCCCTTAATCATCTTCGTAGCCCTTCTCTGGACTCTCTCCAGGAGATCCCTGCCCTTTTTATACCAGGGAGCCCAGAACTGGACACAATACTCCAGGTGGGGCCTGACCAGGGCAGAGTAGAGCGGGAGGATCACCTCCCTTGACCTGCTGGCTGCACTCCTCCTGATGCACCCCAGGATCCCATTGGCTCTCTTAGCCACCGAGGCACACTGCTGGCTCATGGCCAACCTGTCATCCACCAGGACCCCCAGGTCCTTCTCCACTGAGCTCTTCTCCAGCAGGTCATCCCCCAGCCTGTACTGATAGAAACGGTTGTTCCTTCCCAGGTGCAAGACTTTACACTTGCTTTTGTTAAACCTCATCTGGTTTCTCCCTGCCCAGCTCTCCAGCCTGTCCATGTCTCGCTGGATGGCAGCGCAGTGTTCCTGCGTGTCAGCCACTCCTCCCAGCTTTGTGTCATCGGCGTACTTGCTGAGGGTGGATGCTATTCCCTCATCAAGGTCGTCAATGAAGATGTTAAACAGGACTGGACCCAACACCGAGCCCTGGGGAACACCGCTAGTCACAGGCCTCCAGTCAGATTCCACTCCAAAATTGCCCTTTATACATGTGTGTGTATATATATATATATATATGTATATATATAAAAATAATTTAATGAGGCATGCCTGTTCCAAAAGGGTAAATCCCTTGTTTGCTGTAGGAAGCTTAAGTTCAAGTCCCTGATTTAAATTTCTAATTTGTCTTTCAGGCAAACAATTTTTTTTTCAGGAAACCTTGTCTTGTCTCTGGGCAACCCTACCATTGTTACTTTCCAGGGAGTACTAAACAGAAATTAAACATTTTCAACCTTCCCCAGGTTTAATCTTCTAATCCTTTCCTGATGTGTTTCTAAGTTTCCAATCTGCCTTGAAGCATAAACCCACTCTTGGACTTTGTCCATTCTTGCTTTTACTTCCCTGTCTACTTTTAAGAGAACACAAAGGCAGCAGACAGTAATACTTTCATTACCTGTCTATATTCTTGTGTTCCTGAGAAAGCTTTTCTGGCTCACATTAACCTTTCCTCTCCTATTGTGGGGATTAAACACTCAATTCTTTTCACTCTAAAACATTCTGCTTCTGCTCTGTCAAAGGAAAATATTGTAAACTTATTATTTAAAAAACCAAACCATTTTCTAACAGCAAAATCAGTAAGAAAAGGCTATGGAAGAGGTTCTAAGATAGCTGGGTTTAAACAAATTTGTACAGCCCATCTTAATCTTTTGGAGGTGTAAAGCCTATAATAAAACATAACTGCAGGGTTGGTAAAATGCTGAGATTATAGACTGTTTATGATGATAACTTCTTATACAAAACACATTTTGCCATTGCCCTTTATAAACAGTTACCATGCTGATTCATTGGTCTTTTTGTCTAACTTTCATATCAGGAAAACCACATTTCAGCAATCATATGTTCTCTGAGGTACTTTCCAGAATAAATGTACTCTGTTGAATTAAAAATCTGCTAGATCAGTGGACTACAGCAGAGGAACGGGAAATACAGCAAGGTTGACTAAATGTGTTTACTTAGTCACACTTAGTATGATGGAGGAGCCATTCATATATGTCTGGTATCATAAAGTTTCATGAGGCACACGAGGCACATGTACATGAGATGCTGCTGTATTTTATGGTGACAGAGCAGGAAAAGAAATTTTAGCTACGAGCTCAGGTGCTGTTCTTGATGGGTATATCGACGGATGTTTCCATTTTCCAAATCCTGGTTAAAAAATTATCTGCTAAGAGCTGCAATTATCTGCAGTTCAGATCAATCTCTGTACTTACATATTACATATTCTATGGAATATATCATTAATGAATCAGTTGATATTTTCTCCCTACAATTTCTTTATTAGTTTGTATAATGTACAAAATTGGCTCTGGAGACACAAGGTAGAGGCAAGAGGTATATAAAATTTAAGATACAAGCCTCAGTTTTCAGAAAATCTGAAAAATAAAACTGATGACTAATTACAAATATTTCCTTGCAACTTGCAGGTTGGAATGCCTTAGTATATTAAAACTATGAGAATGTCCTTTAAAATGTATGCCTGTTATCAACCTAAGGTTGGAATTAGGAAAATTATTACTTTCTTGAGAGAGTTTTTCACTATACATATAAATTAACTTTTAGCCCCATCACAATTTGTTTTCACAGTTGGTCTTTTGACTACTAATCCTCAATTTGTGTCCTGAACAGAATACACATTTCAGGCTTTTTATTTAATATTCAACCCCCTTTCCTTGACCCTGTAAGAAACCAACTTCAGAAAACTAGAATTGGAAAGTATATAAGAGAGAATTTTAATTTATCATTAGAAGCCTTCTGTGCAATTTTTTACATACTAGGAGACCAGCAAGAGAAACCTGGACAATGATACACCCTTCCATGAACTTGTGTGTTCTCACACAAAAGTAATTTTGCAGTCTTTTCTACTTCAGAAACATTTGTCAAATGTAATAGTGTAGATTTAAGACAGCATATAAATGAAAATATTTTCTTTGTAAGTATTTAATTTATATTAATTACATCTTTCTCTCTCAAGATGGATTAATGTGGGTAGTGAGAGATGATAAAATACTTTCAACAATATTTATACACAAAACTGATAAAGATGTGCAACAGACTTTTTTTCTTCTTCTTTTTATCAGAATGTGGTTACCAATATTTAGAAACATGACCAGGAGTTCAAGGGAGGTGATTCTCCCCCTCCACTCTGCCTTTGTGAGAACTCACCTGATATTCTGTCCAGATCTGAGGTGCCCCATATAAGAAGGACATAGAGATATTGAAGTAAGTCCAGAGGAGGGCTAGAAAGAAGATCAGAGGACTGGAGCACCTCTCCTAGCAAGACAGGCTGAGAGAGTTGGGCTTGTTCAGCCTGGACAAGAGAAGGTTCCAGCATCCTTCCAGTACCTGAGTGGGGCCTATAGGAATACTGGAGAGGGACTGTTTACAAGGGTATGTAGTGATATGACAAGGGGTAATGAGATTAAAGTAAAAGAAGGAAGATTTATATTAGACATTAAGGAGAAATTCTTCCCTGTGAGAGTGGTGAAGCCCTGGCACAGGCTCCCCATAGAAACTTTGGCTGTCCCCTCCCTGGCTGTGTTCAAGGCCAGGCTGGATGGGGCTTTGGGCCACCTGCTCTGGTGGAAGGTGTCCCTGCTTATGTAACAAGGGATATCAATTTCCTCATCATCTTCATTAAAAATCCTCTGGTTACATGTAGTTAATGCTTTTTATGCTTGTTGTTCACCACACTACAAATGGGAGTCCTTACAAAAACATGGCACAGTGCAGACATTTATAAGAAGGTTGCTTGCCATAAGGAGCATCTGAGGGACTTTTGTGAGGGCAGGCGGCCAAGTGGGCACTACCAATGTGATGAAGCACTCTGATGGGCCTTGCAGGGCCAATCCATTGCGATGGTGATCAGCAGGCTGTCAACACTGATCACATAAATGTGTCATACAGGGAATGCTTCAAAAGCAAGGTTTATTTAAAATAGAGCTGTATAATGGCATTAATTAACTCATCCAACTTGAAAGCACAAGCAAGATTGATGCATTACAAAATAATTTTGCATCCTCTACAGTGTTAGTGTGTAAAGGAAAGCAAGGTAAGACCTTTAATATAAATTAGCCTAAAGAAAGTTCTCTAGATATATGTTTAAAAAACCCCACAAATAACACCCTAAAATTTACCTAGTAAGTTTGTATACATAAAGAAAAATCTAGGTCTTTCCTTATCTTTCTTATCACTCATTTTCATTTACCAGGCCTTTTCTTATAACTACACCTCCAATGTTTCATTATGCCACACATCCAAATGAGCTTTGCAACTTCACAATTCCTGCTTTAGAGCAGCCATTTTATAAAACTAGTTAACTCTGTATTCCAGACTCCTTGGCTGTTGTACTGTAGAGAAATTTCCACCAGTGCAAACAAGTATTTCATAATTCGTGGTGCTACCTTCCTTCCAAGACCAAAGTTGATAATTTTTTCTTCTTCTGGATTCCTCTTTCTTTACCGAAATTCATTGCATAATTTCTTATGTCATGGTTGACAAGATTGCCAAATTTTTTTCTATATGTTTTATTGAAGGGTTAACTGAGGTGATAATTATGTTGGTCTGATTATATCGAATTAGTTTATTTCAGCATGAGCAACCATTCTGCAATGCCAGTTATTATACTCCTGCATCCACTTTCTTTAATTGGCTAAAATTAACAGAAATTGACCTTTTCAGCCTCCAGAGAATATTCAGCACTCCAAATGACTTAGTCTGCTTTCTTCCTGAAAAATTCATGGCACTAGCTCATATTTTAAAAAACAAACAAACAAACTCTCTTCATGAAGATTTGCAAGTACAACAAATAGAAATACCTGATAAATCTGAAATGAAACATACATACAGTAGCCATTTAAGGCATAACAAGTTTTATCTATCAATGTCTTTTTAGAAACATTTTACTAATTCAATTCCTTCACAGATGTTAGAAAATAACCACTTAGTCTCACCAGATTTTCTCAGCTATTCTGCTTGTTCTCCTTTATTCATTTGTGCCTGTAACTGGTAAGCAAGTAAACCATCTTTCTCCACACATTTCAAGGGCACAAGCAGCACTTAAAAATCATGGATACCAAATAATGTTCTAGTCTTCAAATATACAGGTTGTCCTACTATAAACTTTTAATAGAAACTGCATCTGAAAAATATCAGATTTTATATTTAAATCTCATTTAATGTCTGATTTGGTCTCTTATTTAATTTTGTTTGACAATGACTGATTTGTTTGCCTGTTTAAAATGCTGATCAAACCTTATCCAAGATGGCTGAACCCCATTTCCTTCCTTTGGTGCAGACTTATGCACAGGAATACAAAACTATGCCTTCCAGCAGTCCTATAATCCATTATTTTCATCTGCTCTCATAAACTGTCTTGGTAATGAATTGCCACTCAATTTACAAAACAGTAAAATAGCAAGTTTTTTTTTTTTTTTTTGTTGGTGACTATGGGTGAAATTTTGTTCTGGTATGACCCAGAGTTTTCACTGACAGCTTCTGATACAACTTCAATGAGAAATAGATACTTGGCTATGCCTTTCTTTTCAAACAAGCATCTTATTTGACAAACCAGTAAACTCTCTCCCATGAAATCATCATAAACTCCTCAAATAAAAAACAATGGGCTGTTCATTCAGCTTTCAAAGCCCATTATCACTCAATATGTGCTGTGGCTTTACCAAGGCTCAGAACATCACCCAAGGTACTCCAGGTATTCTTTACTCCACTTGTGCTTTATAAGCACCAAGGTCTCACTTAGTTCACAGCTGTAAAAGAAAGTAAACACCTGCAAAAGAAAGTTATAAGGTTGCCACATAGTTTGTACTTCAATTTTTTAGTCTGTTTCATGAATTCCTCTGGTATTAGTAAAGTTTCACAAAAGTTTAATAATTGCTGTATTATACATCATCAGGACAGAGATAGAGAGATACAAATACTGAGGAAGATATCTTTCTCAAATAAAATATCTTTACATCATAAACTGATGAACATTTACAGAGTTCATCCAAAGTTCAACAATATTTTCATTAACTAAACTATGCTTAAAAAGAAAGTAACTGCTTCACCTTCCCAAGTCTTGGGAGATATTTTGTGAAGCAGTCTCATATATATATATCGAGAACTATCATGGTTCAGCCCCAGGCAGAGGCTGAGCACCACACGCCACTCGGTCACCCTTCCACTGGAGGAGAAACAAGCAAAGGGCAGTTTACAGGATAAGGACAGTTTACTGACACACAAACCATAAAAGGGGAACAATAACAGAGCCCAGGGCAGAATACACACACATGGTGATAACATGGAGCCCTATACCAACCTGATGAGACGATAACAGAGCACTGCACCAATGTGACAACCGACCTAACGTCCAACAGTTCTCAAATTCTCACAGAGTTGTGCCAAACCACCCCTCCCTGACCAGCCCCTTTTATGGGGGAGCGATGTCATTTGGTGTGGAAACAACCCAGGCCAACTTGACTAACATGTGCTGGCTGCTTGTGGAGGTTAACTCTGTCCTGGCTATAATCAGGACATTAATATATCCATGAATATATCCCTCATATACTGAATGTATTCCTGAATTAATCTTTCAGCTACTGCTCACATAAAACCAAAAATTTGCTTAATGGTTACTGTCACATCGATGCATTTACAAACCATCAACAAAAGGGCCACATAGGCAGACAGGGAAAGAAAGCATGTTCCTTTCGTCACTGTTAATGAAAGGTCATCTGAAGTGCATGTCTAAGTTCTTGTTTGCTTGTAAGTAAAGAATATGGGATATGTTTCTCTAGTTATTACAGTGGGTTCCCTGTTATGCATTTGTTTAAAAGATTTATTCTTTCTTTGTTTAAAAAACAAGTGTTTCTTTAAAAAGACATTATATGGTATTTTATTATTTAAAGGGTCCTGGCTCAGAGAACATGAACAGTACTAAATTCACCCCTGCTTCCCCACCATCTTTAAGCAGAAGGATTAGTGAAAAGATTTTTTTTTTCTGTGCCTTATCTGCAGTCTCACAGGGAGAGGACTATGGCAGAGGACTAATTATATTCACAATGAACTTAGAGGAAAGTAGTTCAGAGGTGAAATTTTCATTAAAACAATTACTCCTATCTCCATATGCTAATTCCTATATAGATGCTGAACTATAGAATGAGGAGTTTCCAAAGTATGTATCAACTGTATTTGAGTGTTAATGAGTTTTCTGAACACTTGTCATGAGAAGTCATGTACTCAGAAATTTGACAAATCCCAGTGACAGAGAGGAATAGGCTCATTCAGACAGTGAACCTTCAAATTATATTCAAAGCATGACATTTTCCTCCATGATATATCTGAATTACCCATTAACCAAGGTAAGTGGAAACAATCTGACACCAAATGTCACTGGCAACATACATAAAGGTCATTAGCTTGTTAATGTTATCCTCAGCACTTGTGCAACACAGGATGATATTACTTGCATTACATGCCACACAAAACATCATTTGAGGAGAGTTGCAAGTGCTGAATAGTTGAAAAGAGAATTACAATAATTGCACTTCATGTTCAGAAGTTAAGATTTAAGACACAATTTCTGACATAAACAACCCCTGCAACTTGAAGTTAAAAATTTGATAGCATTTTCATTATGGTTATCTTGAATAGTATTGAGAGATACCAAACATTGCATGGCGACATATATACATTTTTTATCACAACTGAAGTTCAGGTTTAAGAGTTATTTCTCATTGACATGACTAGGACATGGCAAACTCTAGCATCTCTCCTCAAATCAGGTAATCCCTTCAGCCTGGTTTATATTGCAAAATCTGCTCCAGGCATTTTCTTTTTAGCACCACAAATGAGATACCGTTCAGCTCTCATTTGTGGTGCATATGAAAGTAAGGAACATTTATAACAATTGCTGAAATAAAGTGATGCTAAAAAGTTAAAATTTAACCTTAAGAAAAGTGAAAAGTGATGCATCTATGCCTGTATTTTCACTCATACTAAGGATGCATACAGAATACAAAGGATCTGCAAATGTCTAGGTGAGTTCAAGGAAACATTAAAGAGTCCTAATGTCCTTAGCTGTATGTCTATGACCAAAATTACAAAGGAAATTAAGTTACCAAGGAACATGGAGAAACGTTCCTACATTTTAAAAGTTTTTAGTTATTGTCAAATGAGTTTAAAAAAATATGAAAAATATGTCATTTCTTTTAAAACAAAATAATAGTTTATAAGTTCAGGTCCTCAAAGGCAATAGGAATCTAATATTAAACTTGGTTTAAGCAACTGACTCATGGTAAATATAGAAGTGGAAGCTAGGCATCTCAATATCTTTGGGGATCTGAGTCATGGTAAACAATAACAAAGCAAACTAAATGAGGTTCACAATGCAGATCAGAAGCAGCTATTTCAGAGGAAATAAAAAAAAAAGAGAAAAAAACCACTGGGGATTATGATAAATGCTAAGGGGTTTTCCCACTAAAATCAGTACTCTTACTTTAGGGATTCTATTGTCAGCACTCATGCACAAGCTCAGGCTGAAACCTGTGGTTTCCATGAGTGATTTATATCCTTGGGAGGAAGCACACAAGCATCTTTCACAACAGACCTTCAGGCTCGAGCTATGTAGTAAATTTTCTCCATACTCATCTGTGTTGGAAGTAATGCAGCTTCAATCTTGTTTAAAAAGACAAATCACTTTTTTCTACGAACCTCCCCTACATTTACCCCTAGAAATCCATGGTTGATATGTATGTCCTCCTTGCCATTTTTATTTAATTTAATCTTGTGTTTAAAATGAACCTTGCCTGGAAATGTTCTATAGAAGTACACAGGTATCCTAGAATTTCTGTAGTATTGCTAAGGTTGTGACCTCTAAATAGCAGTTTCATCAGCACAGACTTAAAAGACACTGGGGTGGCCTGTGAGATACACAGATGATGCTTAAAATTATTCTAATATTTCAACACAGCTGCTCGGACTGTGACACAGCTAAGGTATACCTCTCATATCGCTGTATGGACCTGAAACATGTCATACTTCCCACTGCTGGAAAGCTGAGGTATTAGCTATTCCATTTACTGCTCTCTAATTATCTTTGAAATACTTGGGAAATCAGAGAATCTGAAAATGACTAAACTATGTGTCATAAATACTTGATAAGCTACATTAAAGATTTTATTTACAAATATATTGTAATAAGAGTAGTTAATAAATGTTAATAAATATTAAAGAGTACATCCAGAGAGAGAGAAAAGGGGAAAACGAGGAAAGGCAGGAAGAATAATTTCATTTTCTACTAAACTGTAGCATTCTGTGTAATGAAATGAAGCATTTAACAAAACTGCACAACTGGAAGCAAATACCACAGCAAGTTAGAAGTAGAGGGGACAATTACATTTGGCAGACAGTAATTACCCCTACTGGAAACTGTCCAAAACACAAGATCATAGAATCATAGAATTGTAGGGGTTGGAAGGGACCTCGAGAGATCATCGGGTCCAACCCCCTGCCAAAGCAGGCTCCCTAGGACATTTCACTGAGATAGGCATCCAGACGGGTCTTGAATATCTCCAGAGAAGGAGACTCCACACCCCCTGGGCAGCCTATTCCAGTGCTCTGTCACCCTCACTGGGAAAAAGTTTCTCCGCATGTTGGTGCGGAACTTCCTGTGCTCCAACTTGCAGCCATTGCCCCTTGTCCTGTCTCCACAGACCACTGAAAAGGGGCTGGCTGATTCCCCCTGCATCCCCTGCTTAAGATAATTGTAAACATTAATTAGGTCCCCCCTTAGTCTTCTCTTCTCAAGGCTGAACAGTCCCAATCTTCTCAGCCTTTCCTCATAGGGGAGATGCTCCAGGCCCTTTATCATCTTCGTAGCCCTTCTCTGGACTCTCTCCAGGAGATCCCTGCCCTTTTTATACCAGGGAGCCCAGAACTGGACACAATACTCCAGGTGGGGCCTGACCAGGGCAGAGTAGAGCGGGAGGATCACCTCCCTTGACCTGCTGGCTACACTCCTCCGGATGCACCCCAGGATCCCATTGGCTCTCTTAGCCACAGAGGCACACTGCTGGCTCATGGCCAACCTGTCATCCACCAGGACCCCCAGGTCCTTCTCCACTGAGCTCTTCTCCAGCAGGTCATCCCCTAGCCTGTACTGATAGAAACGGTTGTTCCTTCCCAAGATCCAACCCAGCAGCTGATTCAATCTGAAAGTGGCCTCCAAAGGGCAAAAAGATCATCAGCTTCTATCAAGAAACAATGAAACCTTTTTTTTTTTGGCATAGATTTCCTTTCTGTGAATCAGCTGACAAAGTAACTGTCACAATTAAAACTGCTTCAGTTAATAAACACTAGAGTTGATGGATTATTTCAGTGGCCAATGATATAAACCAAGTTTAACCTAAGATGTAAATATCAGGCATCTACTTTTTGTTATGAAATTTACATCTGATTCATCGTGTATGACTCTCTAATGTCTGTAAAGAACTCACCAAGTAAAAAAGGAAGATAAAAAAGTTCAGACATAACCTAAAGTCAGATCTCCTGTGCTTTTCTACCTCCTTTAACATTTGCTTGCACCTGACCTCTGCAGTCTCTCATTTAATAAATGAAAAGGATGAAGCCAGAAGCATAGCACAGATCAATGCCTAACTGAGACGGGATTCTTAAACTGACACTTCTTATCCACATCTACACATTTTGCCATTTTTTATTCATTGATATTTTTTCAAAGATTCACAGACTGGCTGAGCATGGGAGGCACATCTAGAGATTGCCTGGTCCAACCGTCAGAGCAGGGTCCATGACAGCAGGTTGCTTAAGGCCTTGTCCAGCTCTGAATATCTCCAAGAATGGACACTCCACACTGTATCTGAGTCACCTGTACCAGTGTGGGAACATCTGTGTAGTAAAGAAGACTTTTTTCTTATGTTGAAGTGGAATTTCCTGTTTTTCAGTCTGTGCCCATTGCCTCTTGTCCTGTTACTGGGCACTACTGAGAAGAGTCAGGCTCTGTTGTCTTTTCTCCTCAATCAAGTATTTATGCACATAAGCATTCTCTCCTCCAGGTTGAGCAGTCCCAGCTCTCTTAGCCTCTCCTCATAAATCAGATGCTCCAGCTGCTTAATTTTTCTGGACGTTCACTGGTCTTGCTCCAGTAAATCCATGTCTCCCTTGTACTGGTGAGCCCAGGGAATGTATTTATGAGAAGATGCAGTATTACAGAACTGGACCAACAGTGTCCATTATCTGCCCTTCTGAATGTCATCATTGGTATGACAAAGCATAAGGAAAGATAATTCCATTGAAGGATTTCAAGCACTTTCAGACAATGGCCTTAAGGAAAGGTGCTGCAGACTGGCTTCCTTCTTGTGAGAAAGAGGAAGCCAAAAGTGTGTGTGTGTGTGTGTGTGTGTGTGTTTGAAGGGGGAGGGGAGTTGAGACATGACAAGGGAAAAATAAATGAAGAGTTTGAAAACTAGTATAAGGAATTTTGTTGCTAAACACATCTGTAATATTTATGGTAAATTTCTTTGCTCTGTGGTGTTTTTACGGCTATCTGAGAGCTGTTGCTGGTGTTTATCAAGTCACCATACCAATTACAGACCTTTACTGGAGACTGCATGACCTCTATGAGAACAGGAATAGTTATGTTGTGCTGTATAAATAAGAACTTGTTTTCTGTAGATGGTTCTAGAACATCATGAAAAAAGGCTCACAATTTCCATCTAAAAATTCCACTATAAATAATGTTCTTAAGCATGTATCACAATGGATCCACATAAATATAATGTTGCTTCTCCATAATCTATTGAATTTGCTGAAATTCACATACAATTCCATTTGGTATTGCTAATTTGATCATATTTTCAGACACCTGGTATTTCAGCTTTCTTGTAAAGGTTAACAAGGACATAAACTGGAATCATAATGATAAATCAATTGTTACAAAAAAAATTTAACCTATCATTAAGATAGCACTATTATAATGGAAATACATTGTAATTCATTGTACTTCTACATAAAAACACTTCATAGTTTCATTTGAGTAATTAATGAGAGTAGGGAAGTTGTAGCACAGGAACTTAGCAATATGAAATAAATTGTACACTGGAAAAAATAATAGTATCCTTCAAACCCTATTTTCTTGTCTCTTATACCGGAGAATCCATTTCAACCCCAAACTACTCCTACACTCTTGTACAGTAAAGTTATCTGATAAAGAGGATGATCTCAAAAGCATTCAAACCCTCCACGGTTCTTTACATTCTGAAAATGTACTCTTTGCTTAGTACTTTGCAATTCAGCCAGAAAATGCTCCTTCTACCCACTTAAACAGTAAAAAGCACTGGAAAGATACAGAATATCTTTTCTATTCTCTTTAATATGCAGTGTTATAGTGTTGCGAGGCTGGGTGGAGAAGGGGGGCTGCAGGGGTGGTTTCTGCAAGAAGCAGCCAGAAGCTCTCTGCAGGCTCCACAGAGCAAACACCAGATGGCTCAAGGCTGGAGTTGCTGCTGACCAAGGCTGAGCCCATCAGCAACGGTCACAGCACCTCTGGGAATCACATGTAAGAAGAGAAAAAACCAACCACTAGAAGCCACTTTTTGTCCCCAGAGAAGGAGTGAGAAGATGTAAGGAACTGTGCAGGCACCAAGACCAGGCTGGAGCAGTCTGAGCCTGAAGGTTGGCCCTCCATGGAAAGGAGCCACACTGAGGCAGTTGGTGAGGAGCTGAAGCCCAAACAGAAAGGACTCACAGAGAAGTTTGTGGAGGAGAGTGTCCCGTGGCTGGGACCCCCATGCCGGAGAAGGGGAAGGGTTTGAGGGATGCCCCCCTCAACTAACAAGGAAAACAACTTGTGAGGAACTGACCAAAATCCTAAGCCTCTCAATATATATTTTCTCCCCTGTCCAGCTGAAAAGAGGAGTGATAGAGCGGCTTTGGCAAGCATCAGGCCTCCAGCCAAGGTCAAACCACCACATAGCTCCATTAAGGAGCTAGATTCTTAAGAAATCTTCCTAATCACACAACAATTCTTCAATACTATTTGCACCAAGTAGCATCTTTTGAGAACATCAGTGTTTAATTTTCAGAAATAAGTCTAAGCTTAATTCATCAAGTATTTCTTACCAGCATTCTCCTTATAATAACCGTGTCATACAACAGCAACACTGTTAATTTTTGATCAGTTTCAAATCCTGGGCTAATATACTCCTTTTGAATAGTCATTTATAAACTCTCAATAAAGCTTTAATTCCTATATACCATGGCACCACTACATGGCAACTGCATTGCCTACATGTCTCCAAGGTGACACTATAAATATATTGTTAGTATAGATTTATGAATGAGAGTAAAGGTAGAGTGGAAAAATGAGGAAATTGATAAAATAAAAAACCTGTTTCAGTTTCACTACATGCTGGACCTCTTATGTCTGGCTTAGTGACAAATATATATATTGGTGGAGTAGCTCCCTGGCAACCCAGAAGGAAGAGAGTGGGGAAGACACTTCGCACCTGAAGACGGTCCCCCCTCTGCCCTAGACAGGAAAATGGGAGTGTCCCAAACCCCGAGGAGGGCTGGAAGACAGTCCCGACTCGCCGTCGTAGGCACCCCCCTCCCTACCTACCCCACTCCCCCAGGTTTCCCTAAGCAACAGGTTTGGGGCCCTGGCAGTTGAGGAGGAGGTATGCGAGGAAATGAATGCAGCCCCTCTGCCTCAGAGGAAGCGGAAACCTAGAGTGAGGCGATCATCCGCACGCCTTGAGACTGCCTCTGTGAGGCAAGAGAGAAAGGTTGTTGTAGTAGGGGATTCCCTTCTCAGAGGGACAGAAGGCCCTATATGTAGACCGGACCCTACACACAGGGAGGTGTGCTGCCTCCCTGGAGCCCGGGTCAGGGACATTACAAGAAGGCTATCAGGGCTGGTTAGACCCACTGACTATTATCCATTACTGATAGTTCAAGCAGGCAGGGATGCAATCACGAAGTGTAGCCTGCAAGCCACCAAAAGGGAATTCCGGGACCTGGGGCGCTTTGTTGAGGGCGGGGGAGCCCAAATAATATTCTCGTCTATCCCCACTTACGGGAGGAGGGGCTCAGAGCAGGACAGGCGAACCCACGAGTTGAATGTGTGGCTGAAAGGCTGGTGCCGGCGCAAGAACTTTGGGTTTTTTGACCATGGGATGGTGTACTCTGCTCCTGGCATGAGTACTGCTGATGGGGCTCACCTGTCCCATAAAGGAAAGAGGATCCTTGCCCAGGAGATGGCAGGGCTCATTGACCGAGCTTTAAACTAGTTAGGAAGGGGGAAGGGGATATTAAGAAGGCTGCTGGGGTTAGGCAAGTGCTTCGGGAGTCACAACGAGAGTTGATGGTGGATAAAGGTAAATTCCAACAGCACAGTGGTGGACTTGGAGATGGTTTTCCAGGTGTGAGTAGGGAAAATTCTGTGGATTGCCCTGAGTACTCCTCAGTGGAGCCACTTTTGCCAGTCCCCTGGCAGAAATCTCGCTGTGGGCTGTTGAAAATACCTACATCTGCTGCCCCACTTAAATGCCTTTATACAAATGCACGTAGCATGGGGAACAAACAAGAAGAATTAGAAATCTTTGTGCGGTCGCAGGGCCATGATCTCATAGCAATCACAGAGACGTGGTGGGATAACCTGGACGACTGGCACGCTGTCATGGATGGCTATGTGCTTTTTAGGAAAGACAGGCTAGGGAGGCGAGGTGGAGGAGTTGCTCTTTATGTGAGAGAGCACCTAGATTGTATTGAGCTCCACCTGGGGAAGGATGAAACATCTGTTGAGTGCTTGTGGGTTAAAATCAAGGGGCAAACCGGTATGGGGGACATTGTTGTGGGAGTGTGCTATAGGCCCCCTGATCAAGAGGAGCGGGTTGATAGTGCATTCTATAAGCAGTTAGAAGTAGCCTCAAGATCCCGGGCACTGATCCTTATGGGGGACTTCAACTATCCAGATATTTGCTGGGCAAGCAACACGGCCAGTCGTATGCAGTCCAGACAATTTCTGCAGTGTGTTGAAGACAATTTCCTGCTACAGATGGTGCAGGAGCCTACAAGGGGCGGGCGGGTGCTGGACCTTGTTTTAACTAACAAGGACGGGCTCGTTAGGGAAGTGAAGGTCGGGGGCAGCTTAGGTCTAAGTGACCATGAAATGGTTGAGTTCAAGATCCTGGGTGGAAGAAGCAAGCCAAAAAGTAGGATAGCTACCCTGAATTTTGGAAAAGCTAACTTTGATCTCCTCCGTGACTTAATAGGGGCTATCCCGTGGGCTACGCTGTTTGAAGGAATGGGAGCCTGTGAGAGCTGGCTAGCATTCAAACAGCACTTCTTCCAAGCACAGGAACGATGCATCCCTTTGTGCAGGAAATCGGGAAGGAGAGGCAGAAGACCTGCGTGGATGAACACGGAGCTGCTGAGTAAACTCAAAGAGAAGAGGAAGATCTATGAATTGTGGAAGAAGGGTCTGAGCACATGGGGAGAATACAGGAATGTAGTCAGGGCCTGTAGGGTCGCAACTAGGAAGGCTAAAGCCCTCTTGGAAACGAAGCTGGCAAGGGACATAAAGGATAATAAAAAGGGGTTTTTAGATACGTGAATAGCAAAAGGATGACCAGGGATAATGTAGGTCCCTTGCTGAATGAGGAGGGTGTCCTGGTAACGGGGGATACTGAGAAGGTGGAGATACTGAATGCCTTCTTTGCTTCGGTCTTCACCTCAAAGGCCCCCCGGGACCCACAGGCACTGGATGTAAATAGGAGTGTTTGGGATATGAAGAATTTCCCTCTGGTTGAGGTAGGGGAGGTCCAGGAGCGGCTCAAAGGGATAAACGCACACAAATCCATGGGACCGGATGGGATACATCCACGTGTGCTAAGGGAGCTGGCGGAGGTGATTGCTGAGCCGCTCTCTATCATCTTCAACAGGTCCTGGAGAACAGGAGAAGTGCCTGAGGACTGGAGGATAGCCAATGTCACTCCAGTCTTTAAAAAGGGCAAGAAGGAGGATCCCAGCAACTATAGGCCAGTCAGCCTCACCTCTGTCCCCGGAAAGGTAATGGAACAGCTTGCTCTGGATGCCATCTCCAAGCAATTGGAAGAGAAGAAGGTCATGAGGAGTAGTCAGCATGGATTCACCAAGGGGAAATCGTGCTCGACCAATCTCATAGCCTTCTACGATCTCATCACCGGCTGGGTAGATGGAGGGAGAGCAGTAGATGTCATCTACCTTGACTTCAGCAAGGCTTTTGATACTGTCTCCCATGACATCCTGATAGCAAAGCTGAGAAAGCATGGGATTGATGAGTGGACAGTGAGGTGGGTTGAGAATTGGCTGTCGGACCGAGCCCAGAGGGTCGTGATTCGTGGAGTGCAATCTGACTGGAGGCCTGTGACTAGCGGTGTTCCCCAGGGCTCGGTGTTGGGTCCAGTCCTGTTTAACATCTTCATTGACGACCTTGATGAGGGAATAGCCTCGACCCTCAGCAAGTACGCCGATGACACAAAGCTGGGAGGAGTGGCTGACACGCAGGAACACTGCGCTGCCATCCAGCGAGACCTGGACAGGCTGGAGAGCTGGGCAGTAAGAAACCAGATGAGGTTCAACAAAAGCAAGTGTAAAGTCTTGCACCTGGGAAGGAACAACCGTTTCTATCAGTACAGGCTGGGGGATGACCTGCTGGAGAAGAGCTCAGTGGAGAAGGACCTGGGGGTCCTGGTGGATGACAGGTTGGCCATGAGCCAGCAGTGTGCCTCGGTGGCTAAGAGAGCCAATGGGATCCTGGGGTGCATCCGGAGGAGTGTAGCCAGCAGGTCAAGGGAGGTGATCCTCCCGCTCTACTCTGCCCTGGTCAGGCCCCACCTGGAGTATTGTGTCCAGTTCTGGGCTCCCTGGTATAAAAAGGACAGGGATCTCCTGGAGAGAGTCCAGAGAAGGGCTACGAAGATGATAAAGGGCCTGGAGCATCTCCCCTATGAGGAAAGGCTGAGAAGATTGGGACTGTTCAGCCTTGAGAAGAGAAGACTAAGGGGGGACCTAATTAATGTTTACAATTATCTTAAGCAAGGGATGCAGGGGAATCAGCCAGCCCCTTTTCAGTGGTCTGTGGAGACAGGACAAGGGGCAATGGCTGCAAGTTGGAGCATAGGAAGTTCCGCACCAACATGCGGAGAAACTTTTTCACAGTGAGGGTGACAGAGCCCTGGAATAGGCTGCCCAGGGAGGTGGTGGAGTCTCCTTCTCTGGAGATATTCAAGACCCGTCTGGATGCCTATCTCAGTGAAATGTCCTAGGGAGCCTGCTTCGGCAGGGGGTTGGACCCGATGATCTCTCGAGGTCCCTTCCAACCCCTACAATTCTATGATTCTATGATTCTATGATTCTATACATTGGTCAGTTTTTTTGAATAAAAAAAAGGTGTTTGATTTTTCTTCATTTGATGCTGACTGCTGTGAAGTCCTTTCACAATAGCACCCTTGAAAATTTTGCTTATTTTTTCGATTTGGACATTCAGATATATGAGTAATTTGCCATGAGCAACTTGATATTTGGTTTGCTGACCTGCCTGTTTCTGAGTTGGGAGTAACAAGGAAGGGCTAGATGAAATACTGATGATTTCTCAGAAAGGTGATGTATCTTAAATCTAGAATAGGGAACACTGTCATTTAGTATTTGTGTTGCAGAACTTGCAAGACACCTCAACTCACAGTAAAAAAGTAAAGGACAATCTAAAGAGATATACTGTCTGACAATCAGGAGAAGGAAAGTACAATTGTGTCCTTTTTTTCCGAGGGAAACTGAGGTACAAGAAAAGTAAATGTCAGAATGAAGAACAGTAGCAGAAAGCTGAGAGCACTGGAATACCTCAACCATAAATCTGCTCTTTATCTTACAAACGAGAATGGAGTTGCTATCAGTTCTAAATGACTGATGATTTCTGCTTACCCAGTATGGGTATAATTTCAGTAACCAGAGGCATGTACGGTGTACAAAGCCTCCCCTAACTGAGGTAAGAGAGAAACGGACAACTCTAAGTGTAAATTAATCACAAGATGTCCTCCATGATTCTTTGAGGTTCTCCACTGATTATGGCAAGAGCCATAATGACTGCTAGTTCAGAGTAAATGCAAGTGTTTTCCTTAAATTAGTGGCTAGAAAAAGGTGAGGCAAAACTTACACACTGATTCCTGCCATACACATTAGGTATGTCTGTCTGTACTTTTGTGGAGTTTCTTTCTCTTGGAAATCTTTAAAATAACTTCAGCCTTTGGAACTTTATCTAGGTGACTGCATTATTCTACTGGTATTTCAAAGTGATCGCTATTTTATTGTACGCTTTAACTTCTGTGGCTCTAAAATGAATTAAAAATTTAAGTAAAGCTGGGCATAAATGTCGACAGCCTGAAGAAATCCAAACCAGTCAAACATATACAAAAACCCAAATCAGTCAAACATATACTGCCTTCACCTCTTTCTTGAGCACATTTAAAAATCCAGGGTGCAGACCTCTTGAGAGACAGTTTGTAACTCAGAGGGTTAGGAAGTATTTTCATTGTTTTAAGCATGCTTTGCACTTTTAGTTGAAGACATAAAATCACACACTACTAGACTTGAGAACCAGAATATTCTATAGCACGACAACTGCTTTCTTTGAAGCACCTATGTTGCAACTTTGTTCCTGATTTTCAGCAATGTAAATTAGAACTGAATCTGTCACTCTCACTATGTATTGACAAATATTAAATTTCTTCTGAATGTTTTGTACTGATCATAAATGCCAGTTTTATAACTAGCACATCTTACAAGTAAATGTCTTAACACTTTTGAGCACTAAAACTGACCTGTCAAGATATTCAGCTAAACAGAATAGGCGCTTTTACCATAAATAAGATGATACAAGAATCTCTCACGGTGAGAAGAAAAATGTTTTAGATTTTTTCCAGACAAATTTTATTCACCATCAAAAATCATAAAACCACAAAAAATGTGAAGAAAAAAATTAAGGGAAAAAACCCGAGAAATAAGGTATTTATTTGATCATTAAAAGATTAAGGCAACATAGACAATTAAAAAGGTACAGGTAATGGAAGAAATGACAAATCTCAAGTAACATGTTTGATCTTACATAATAGCTTCCTAAAATATTTTTTTCAAATTTTTATTCCTGAATATTGTTTTACAAACATACAATCTTACAATTTTCTTCAATATAACAAGCAATGTCCAAATGAGGAATAAGTAGATAATCTAAGAGTCTTCACTTAGAAGAGAGATGGTTGAAGGCAGATATAAGAGAGGGCTATAATACTATAGTGAACTGCCAGAAAAGCCGAGGAAGACCATTCACTAGCTTTTCTTATGCAATAACTGAAGAACACAAAAGAAACCTAATAGAACAAAGTTTCAAAATAACAACAAAAAAATTTTCACACAATACTTGGTTAAAATAGTGGAATATTTTCCTGTGACATATTGTAGAGACTTAAAGGGCCATAGGGCTGGACAAATACATAAAATTGAGTTCAGAAAAGACTCATAGGTACAGTCAATAGTGGAAGAATTCCCAACATTTCCAGTTAGAGGAAACAGGAAGATATTATCAGGAAATATCATGGTCATGCTTACCCTGTTTGTTCTTTTCTCCTTACACAACTACTATAGTCCACATATGGAGACGTGTTAAACCAGAGCAGCATTAGTATCTTTAAAAGAAGCTTCTGAAAAGTTCTGTAATTAAATCCCAGGATCCTCTAACTAAATAACCTTTTCCCAAGACTGAAAATAAGAAGAAAGCTTATGTCCATGATCTACAGTATATGATAAAAGGAGTTTTAAATATTAATATATGCACCAAACTATAAACATATTCTGTATGAGTGTCCTATTTAAATTTCTCAACATTTGCCTTCGATGCAGAATTCAGTAGCTACTTCATTTACCTAAAAGAAAACTTAAACACACACTGTAACATCTTTCTTATTGCTTCACTGAAAAATTCATGCCTTAGACTACAAATCTTTGTTTTGTTTACTAAGCTTGCTGTCTATGGGAAGTGTTGCTACTATACATTTTGAAATTGTTCGTGGAGAAGGTTAAGAGACAACATGAAGGAAAGCTGATCAGTCAGCTTCTTGTACATACACTTAATCCAATACCACTCGCATGTTATTTATTTATAGCTCTACGGACAATACCTCTGGTCAATATTGGCAGGTTTAATATGAAATTACACATTATTTAGTTACCACTGTAATGCAAGATATTATTAATTATTTTTCTAAATTCAAAGTGTTCAGAGTTATTCAAGACTCTTAACCAGGCTAAAAATATTGCAGTCGGTATTTCTGTCTAATTAGAAAGTGATAGAGGTGCCCATGAAAAGTTAAAAAATTAGTTAACTTTCCTTGAAACACTATTACCTTAGAGTCATAAATAAGCCAGGAAAACTTCATAAAAACAAAACCAAATGTTCATTAAAAAAGTTTCTAGTGTTACTATGAATTAGTATCTTACCATTAAATATAGAGATATATAATTGGGTTTGTAATAGAATATATTAGGTCTGTAAATCATGTCATAACTACTGGTCTAGAAGATACTAATTTAATACAGATGTTCTATATTAAAATATATTTTTTTCTGTAAATTACTTATTTAAAAGTAAAAGTCAGGCCTGTACTCCTGTTGTGCTTCTCTTTTTGACTACTTTCTACACTAGGACATTTTCACAAGCAGAACACTTATCCATATTGTCATTACAATAAATCTAAATTTAGGTTTTGATTTTGATTTAACTAAAAGAACAGAACAGAATAGAAACAGGGAAAATAAGGAATGTAAAAAAGATTAATTTACAATGCACATAGTAAATACAAATATTATTCACCATTAAATGTTTTGCTGCACACCTATTCAAAGAAGTAGTGGCAGTGTTATAAAAGCTCACATAAAGATCATTAATGTTCTTTCTTCCTTAATAAAATTATCAAAAATCCCTTTCTTACTTTATCATCTGTACTGAAAACACTAATACATAATTATATGTTACATATCTTCTGGTTGAACTCAGAAACTAAAAATCAGTAATAAGCTCAGACTGATGCCATCTATTGGCCACAGACTTTGCAATAACAGGGAGTTGTACTCAGTTGGTTCACAGATTTATTTCCCTAAAGAAAATCAAGCTGTACTGAAAGTAACTGATAGATGCAAATATCAGTCAGTTCCAGTGCCAACAAACAAAATAACCTCACATCAACACAAACCTTTAAAGATTCTTTTGAACAACTATAATTATTTTCTAATGGAACTTTAACAGAGTTTGGAGTTTGTGATGGACATAATTACCCCATGAAAGTAGCTGGTAATTGTAGCATGGATATCAGTTTAAACAGGCAATTTCTGAGATTTGCTTCTTAAAGCTAAACCGTATTTAAAATCATAATTTTGGCCCGGCATGCAAAGTGTTAATTTCAGTGCCTTCAAGGAGACAGCACCTATCAGTCATGCTCATCTGAGGTTCAGATTGCCAAACCATGGCTCTGTTATCTAAAATTGACTTTTCTTCCATAAAATATGCTATTAATGCTAACACACGCTCACCTGAGAGGCAGTATCTTTCAGTTCTTTTCAGTAAAGAAAGGCCCTACAGACCCCCATCTCTCACTATAAGGAAAGCACCATGATTTCTCAAATACTGTGAAACAGTAAAAGGGAGGAAGCTGCTGTCGAAGGACTCTTAAATGCAGTCCTATTTTTATCAGCACAAATTTCTCTTCTTTGAGAATACAGGTAAGTTTATACACAAATTCATGCTCCTTTTTTCCCTCTCTATTGGCTGCTCTCAATAGTTTAACATCTATAGAGCTCAAACAAAGCAATCAAAAGGATACTGCTTTGAAAACTTACTGTATATTGTTCTAATAAGATATTCATCCAAATTCAAAATTATCTAAAAAAAAATAAAAAAAGAAAACCCAAAAAACTTTCTTGGAATTTCAGAGGTAATGATTGATTTTAGAAATAACAATTTCAGCAGTAACTTAACATCTGTAACAAATGGAGGAAAAATATCCCTTCTACTTTCAAGTAGTTGCTTCTGCTTCATATTTTCACAGTTACTTACATTTTATTACAATTTTTTTAGGGACCAGAAATTAAATTATTCTTCCTTTAAGAAACAGAAGAAAGTGGTGAAAAAAATATATTTAGATTAACACCATGCTCTCTTTATCTGTCATTCTATTGCTTGCTTTTTATAAATTTTTTTACAAGGAACTGGCAACTATTGGAGGCAGGTAAAAGATGCAGTGTTTTGACAGAACAGGATTGTCTTTCTAAAGGTATTTTGCTGCATACTATCTTTTCAAATTGATCCTTTTTTAATCCCTTCCATTTCTATTTATAAATCTTATTTATTATATACTGCAAAAAATTTTAAAAGATCATTCCCTGTTTCAATACAATAGATATTTCTACTCCACATTGATTATGTTCTGGTCTTTCAGGTTAACACAGTTCTAAACTGATTACATGAAAATTTATTTTAAGTGAAATCATAAGAGGATACAGAGAGCCAATTTTATTTTTTTAACTTTTATTTTTCTTTTGGGTGATTTTAAACCAGCCAGGAGTGTTGTACTGAAGGGAATTACTAGAACCAACTAGGTATTTATAGCTAGTATGTTAAATGTGAGAATTGTTGATGATTAAAAATGGTTGATTAGAGCCCAAAGAACCATAACTAGCACGAGAGATGACTAAAAAAGAGATAGTCTTTTCAGTTTGGGTCAAAATTAGGGAGAAGATTTGGTTCATAGGGAGTATGATTCAGGTCTGAACAATTGTGTTATTTATTCTTGCTTCCTTGTATCCACATGTTTGTACCTATATAGGCATATATGGGGATTTCTGCAAGGCTATTGACCATTCTTCTCTCTAAGTTGGAGTGATATGGATTTGATGGGTGGACTGTTCAGTGGATAAGGAATTGGCTGGATGGTCGCATCCAGAGGGTGGTGGTCAATGGCTCCAAGTCCAGATGGAAGACAGTGACAAGTGGAGTTCATCAAGGGTCTATGCTGAGAACAGTGCTGATGAATACCTTTATTAATGGTATTGAAAGTGGGATTGAGTGCAACCTCTGCAAATTTGCTGATGACACCAAGCTGAGTGGTGAAGTTAATGTGCCAGAGGGACAGGGTGCCATCCAGAGGGACCTGGACAGCATGGAGAAGTGGGCGCAGGTGAACCTCATGAGGTTCAACAAAGCCAAGTGCAGGATCCTGCACCTGGGTCAGGATGTTCCCCATTATCCATACAGGTTAGGAGATAATTTGCTTGAAAGCAGCCCTGAGGAAAAGGACTGGGGAGTACTCATGGATGAGAAACTGGACATGAGTCACCAATGTGCACCTGCAGCCCAAAAAGCCAATCCCATCCTGGGCTGTGTCAAAAGAAGTGTGGCCAACAGATCGAGAGGTCATTCTGCCCCTCTGCTCTGCTCTGGTGAGACCTCACCTGGAATACTGTGTCCAGCTTTGGAGCCCTCAACACAAGAAGGACATGGATCAGTTGGAGTGTTTCCAGAGGAGGGCCACAAAAATGATCAAAGGGCTGGAGCACCTCTCCTATGAAAACAGGTTGAGAAAGTTGGGCTTGTTCAGCTTGGAGGAGAGAAGGCTCTGGGGGGACCTTATAGTGGTCTTCCAATACCTGAAAGGTGCCTGTAAGAAAGCTGAGGAAAAAGTTTTCATGGGAACATGTAGAAATAGGATAGTGGGTAAAGGTTTTAAACTAGAAAATGGTAGATTTAGGTTGGATATTAGGAAAAAGTTCTTCAATATGAGGGTTGCACAGATCACTGGCACAGGTTGCCCAGAGAGATAGTGGAGGCCCCATCCCTGGAGATATACAAGGTCAGTCTTGATGGGGCTCTGAGTGACTGGATCTAGTGAAGATGTCCCTGCGTACTGCAGGGTGTTGGACTAGATGACCTTTAAAGGTCCCTTCCAACCTAACACCTTTTATGATTCTACCATACATGGATCTGTAAATCTTGTTACTATTTTTCACTTCATAAGGTTTCTAGTTCTTTGATAAGCAAGAGTCAGAAGGTGCGAGGATTACCTGAAGAAAAGTTCAAGTTTCCAGACAGCTTGATCCTGACCCAAGGGTCACCCCAAAGCAGCACTAATGGCAGAGAGGTAGGTACTTTTTTAACACTCAGATTTGACCTCCTGTGGAAGAAGAATGACAGTCCCATTTGACCAACCTTTCCACTGCCATGTGCAGGGAAGGGAATGTAATTCTAGAAATGGTCTGAGGGTCAGTTAGGGGCTAATGAAAGCTTTCCATGAAGGATGATCATCCGGGGAGGAACTATGGCCTGCTGTAGTATTGAGGCAATACCTACTGAATAAATAAAGTTGTTACTAACTATCCTGTACCTCTTCATATTTCATATCTTTCCTTCTCTATTCCTACAGTTCTGAAACTAAGAGCAGTGTTAATTCAAAATGCCCGATTCTTTGAACTAATCTGTTCTCAAAAAAATTCTTTCTAGTCATTCTATAAATCATTCAGGGTGAATGCTACATTAATTTGATGTCCACAGGCTGTTTGGAACATAATATAGTTACAAACCTATTCGGACTTATAGAATCTGAAGTCAGTATCTGGAGACTTTTCTTTCCCTCAGAGTCTGATTAGAATAATTTTTTACAAGAAAGACAAACACATGAGGAAGTGTTGCATATCTTTATGTGTAACATAGGAATTGGCAAATGTTCTCGAGAAAAATGTCTGCATTTTACTGAGAGCAAAGGTAATGGTTAGTCCTAGTAGTGTCACGTCCAGCCTATCTTCATAAAGCTGGCAGATGACTACCAGAATGTAGATTAGCTAGAAATGAGCAGCTCTTACCTGCCAACACCACTCCTTGCCATTTACGTGTTGTATCAGCATCATAATGTTTGACAGTTGTAGGCAACTGTGTATTGTGTGGTTTTCACTGTTAATATGACACATTGACTACTCCAGAAGCACCCCCATCTCTAGACAGAGAAACAAGTGCAAAATGGGTGCTGCTGGAAAGCACTTTGCACAGTTTGCCTCTGAGCAGGAGGGCTGTGCACAGCCTGAGAGTCAGCAGGGAAGAAGACTGGGAGCACTGTGACAATACTTCAGCTGACCTTTCTGTAAAGTTTTGGTGTCTGTCTC
Source organism: Hypotaenidia okinawae (assembly GCA_027925045.1). Classification (NCBI taxonomy): domain Eukaryota; kingdom Metazoa; phylum Chordata; class Aves; order Gruiformes; family Rallidae; genus Hypotaenidia; species Hypotaenidia okinawae. The sequence continues at coordinate 127,410,722 of BSDF01000001.1, forward strand.
AAATGTCACAGCAAAGTTCAGCGTTTCATTTTGCGTTGACGAGATAGAAGTCATCTAAGTGTGATGCAGCCATGACTTTCAAGGGAACAGCTTTAAATTTGGGCAGAACACTGAAAATAGAGTACAGATGTTCTGCCTTTCCTTCAGGTTTTGGGATAAGCAGGACAGGCTACCAACTAACAGTTTTCCTGTTAGTTGGCGGGATTTTGTTTGGCCTTTTTGTTTTGAAGAAATACTGTTTTTCTGAATGATTTTCAAACTATAAATTGCTATTTGAAAACACTTGCTTAAAAATTGAGTATAATGATTAAGAATTTTAGCAGTTTAATACATTTTTATGTGTGTGTATATATATATATATCTCCACACTGCTCTCTTATCATAATCATCTCCAACTTGATCTTCAACCTGCAAAATTATTTTGTGAAGTAACACCTCGCCAAGCCTCCAGAGAATAGCAAGTGAACTCTAGGATCCTGATTACAGCAATAATGAGTTTCAAATGCAAATAGCAAAGACTGATCATCTATCTTTTCAGGTCGTTGTCAAGAGTTAGTGCACTACTTAATCCCACCTGTCAGATGCTGAGCTATGTGGCTGCAAAAGCTGAAAGGACGGAGTAGTGACATAAGGAAATACCATAACTATTTTCTTCCCCTCTGTGTGAAAAAAAGAAGTAGAATTTAGGCAACACTTTTAATAAATACCTTGATTTTTCATTCAGGAGTTACTATTCTGTTTCTGTAACAGCCACAGACAAACTATTGACAAAAATTTAGGAAAAGGACACAGCCCATTTTATTTTAAATGAAGTTATTTCTCCCAAGTAGTGAACAATGATGATGTCATGAATGAGTTTCTTATATTTATCTACAAACAAGAGCAGAAGAGAAGGCTTCTCCACGCCTCCTTGGATGATGTTCATCTGGGACTCCACCTAACAGTGAGGCTGGTAGCTCAGCCTCCAGAAGTATTAAAATCTCATTTTCTCTACTGAGATTACCAGTGAGGGTGCCAATTCTTGCTGACTGTCATATCTTTTCAATGATGTAGACATTTGTCAGACAGGAATGAAAATTCACAATGAGACAATCCTGATAATTTATAAACAGAAATTTAGTGTCATTTTCTGCCTCTATGAAATTGCTATGGATGACTGAGATATTAAAAGAGATTGTGAGTTCCGAGCCTCTGAATTCATCAGTATTGAAACTAAAGAATTTTATTATTTTTTTAAATCTTCAAACCTGGAACTGTCTAGACACATCCGGAAAGCTCCTGACTATTGTTGTTCTTGTAATGCAGTATTACAGCACCTGCTTAGGATATGTTATTTGTTTTGTTGGTAACCAAATCCTGTTTTTTAAGAATGAGTACTAGCAAGGGATGACATATCACCAACTTTAGCAGTGTCAAAAAAATCATCATTTGATGCAACCACTGTGCAAATAACAGAATTATGTCACTCATAAAAAAGATTTTGCGAAGAGTATGATCTTTCAAGTAGCACATCCTTATAATCACCATTAGTATTGCTGAGTAGCCTCATTGGCTGCAGTATCTGCATTCTCTAACGTATGACCTCCTCCCAAATGTCCTCACTTTCACATGTTTAAGTTCTCAATTATATTTTTTTTCATTTACTTCTGCATTCATATTTCATTAACCATTAAGACTTGACTCATTATTCTGAAAAAAGAACAAACCAACAAACCAACAAACCAAACCCTAAATAATTTTAGCTATTTTTTCTTGCTGTGTTAGGCAGAAATAAATCTCCTAGGAAGAAAACAAGGTGTTAGCAACCAATGTTTAAAAGCCTGATTTATAATATAAGCATTTGCTTTCTTACAGATGACATATGAAAAAAAGATTAGAATAATTCTCAGTGCTTGCCTAGTTTTTGAGTTGCTTCAGACTCACATTTACCATTTTTGTGGCTTGTGATCTTTGTGATCTTTCCCTATAACAGTGTCTGAGTGGAGTGACAGACACATGGAATCAAGTGCCAAAGGACAGTCAAGGTCATTTTGAAACAATGTAATACGTGGATGCGAAAATACCACCTTACTTTTACTAGACAAAATAAAAAAATATTTCTCATTTTGCCTACCTATTGTGTTGGGCTTTTTTTCAGTGCAGCAGGAGGAGGATGGAAGAGGGATTACAGGCTGTTTGTATGTTACAGCTACATTAAAAATTAATTTAATCTGTTAGAAACATATCCGAATATCCTTTATGCATTTACATTTCAATACTATTTAACATTTGTGCATAAGATGCACAGGTATTTCTCAAATATCTGTATAGGTAGCACATATAACTTTAGACAGTGAGAAAAATAGGTCCATGTGTTTGACAGTATTGTTTACTATAATGCCATTTCTAGATTAAAAGCAACTAATCAAGTCAACCAAAATCATGCAGTACATAATATAGTAATATTTTCAAAGGCAATTCAGAGCCTCTCACTTATTATGTTACTTAGAATGAGGACAATGATTATAAAGCTTTTTAAACTGGAAAAGGCTGCATAATGTACTTGAAATATTTCATGATGACAGGTAAAGGAAAAGCTGACAGCTAAAGGCAAAACTCTTCAATGGATTTCATATAAATTCTTAAACTACTGTGAAAACTACCCTTTGAGAGGGGGGATCATTATTTATTAAATAAGTACATTAAATAAGTAAATAGCCTAGCTCTGCTATTAGCTGATGTTATTGTTGGATCAATCTATACAAACGGTAAACATACACAGAAGCATCATTTCACTGAGATTCAGGAAGGATACATTCCTCACCAGCTGAATCACAAAATATATCATGTAAAAAAAGTAACTAAATATCTGTCACTTTTCAAATACTCATAATTTCAAATGAGCAAATCTTGCAAAATGTGTTATAGAGCCTGTTGGTACTGAAACAATAAATTAAAAACCTTGCATAACCTTTTTTAACAGAAATTAGAATCAAAATTCAGTGTGTTATCTTTGTTAATCATAACAATATCTCAATATATAACCTTAAAAACTAAAATCCATTTATTTGTCTAAAGAATGCCAGATAGACTTAATCGTCCCTGTAGCAGTATTTTACCCTTCCCAAGTATTCATATCTTTAATTACATTTCACAGCAGTTTGCCCTCTTGTTTTTCTCTCACTGCTGTTTCTTATATGTCAGCTATACAGAATATAAAGAAATCAAATCATACTCATTCCATTTACATTGTTTTCTTTAAAGGAATGTTGACAGCTATTGTCTTCTAAAGATCTCCATTGTACCATGGACTGTAGAAACCTACAGTGGGTTTTAGGAGCTGTGATTACAGCAGCCAGTCGCAGATACAACTTTATTAACTTAAATAAATTCCCACTTTCAAACTAGCTCATCACGGCCATCAGTGTCAACACTATCTTGTGAAAAATGATAGAGATTCCAACAGTAAGGAAAATCAAAACCACACTTACTGCAGACCTTCTTTAGAAAAAAGTCAGTGTCTTCTGTGTGTATATTTTTTTCATCTCCACTAGTGAAAGCTTCTTACTCCTTACAACTTCACATGTTAATTTTCTCCCATACCCACTGAATCTTTCAGGGTATAATGTTAAAGTCTCCCATCTCCTGTTATCATAGAATGGTCTGGGTTGGAAGGCACCCCAAGGATTATAGACTTCCAACCCCCAAATATTTTGTGGTAGAAGGAAATATGTATTTATCTCCCTCTCCTCTCCTCTCCTCTCCTCTCCTCTCCTCTCCTCTCCTCTCCTCTCCTCTCCTCTCCTCTCCTCTCCTCTCCTCTCCTCTCCTCTCCTCTCCTCTCCTCTCCTCTCCTCTCCTCTCCTCTCCTCTCCTCTCCTCTCCTCTCCTCTCCTCTCCTCCCTATGTGAATGCAAAACCACTTCAGTATTTTTATTTTATGACAGATCTATTCCAGCACTGGCCTACCTTCCCTTTTAATATCTAAAATTGCAGAAAACAACTTTCTTGTAACCTCACATGACGATAATGCTGAAAGGTCTCTAATGAAATAAATACCTTTTCACTATGTATGGTGTATAAACAATCCATACCCTGAAAATTTCACAGTATTTCAGTTAATTTAACTAGATGTTATCAACTGCCATAAACATACAATAATTAGAACCCTTCCAATTCAGATCTTGAGCCAGAATTGCATTTCATACTCTACTCATTTCATTAACTTCTCCATAATGTACATAAGTAAGAACTATAAGGACCTTTTACACATGTAGCTATTCATTCTGTAACAATTTACTTATTAAAAATGTCTCCTTTCTACTCACAAAATCCTTTTAAAATCCCAAGAGTAGATTCATCATTTTTCTATTGACTCAGTATAGTATTTTTAATCAAGTTAATGCAAGTTTTCTGTCCTTTGATACTATGATGCACTCCGTTTAATAAGGAAACTAGGTCAGCTGGAATTTTTTTTAGAAGAGTTGTTCTGCCATACATTCAAGAATGGAAAGAAAATTTTCATGTCATCAAAGTTTTTTTCATTTAGCCATTAAGGCCTAAAAGGGCCATTTATGTTTGTGTTGGTTTGTTATGCTGAATTAAGTAACATTTTTCAGAATTGTTTTTTTAAAAGGAAAGGTCAAAAAAAACCCCCACAACTAAAATAAATTATCATGTTTCTTAGGGAATGATTAAGTAATAACAATGCCCTGAACTTCTGTTTAAAGGTAGTATTTTCTTCTGAGTTACACAGACTGCAGCGCAAAGTAAGACATTCTCAGTGCTTTAAGCTTACTGTCCACCTCAGAGCAGGCATATATATCTGTGTATCTTTCTCAGTAGAGTTTATAAATCATTGTTACCTCAGCTTTATATGCATATCAAATCTACTATGACAGATCACGAAGATGTTTGTGAACCACATAAACAAGACACCTAGAGCAGAACAGTACAGAATTTAGCTTTTGAAAATATGAGATATAATTTGCCCAGTAGCATTTATAGTCTATTAGAACAAGGCATTACAGGGCACATGCAAAAGTATTTTGAAATGTCCTTGACTTTTCAGAAGCCAGAATACCTCTTTCAAGTATTTTTCTTCTTCCATCTTTTGAGCCTGTCTTTGTCAGAACAGTAGCTGCATAGGACTATTTCCTATTAACTACACAGCTTTTTATTTGTGCACAAGAGTACGGAAAAAATTTTTTTCCTGTTACAATCACATTTCTAGTAAATGCAACATTATACACATTTTGCAAGAGTGTTTTCTTACTTAACCCTGTTTCTTCCCTCCTCTCCCATTAATCCTAAGAAACTGTCATTCCTCGCATGTGACCATAAAGTCTGGATATTGCTAGCTCTACAAAATGACAAGCAGTTCACCTAGCCACGTTCTCCTTTTTTCCTGAAGGTGTCGGGGTAGCTCCTCAGAAAACTGAATTTTCTCTTTTTTTTTTTTTCTTTTTTAATAAAAAAGCATATGCAACCCACACAAAGGAATGAGCCTATTTCTATTTAAATTAGCTTATCACAATGCATTTTTTGCCCTTTGCCAAGTTATTCATGAGTGACTTCTTGAATTTTGAATACTAGCTGAAAAATTCTTAAAAAATAATGGAATTGTTTTGAAAGAAATGAAACACCTGAAAAATCCAAACAGGATGTTAGCAATGCTCTGCCACTTCATGGAGGGGTGACTGCAGCTCCTCTGTTTCTTGGATGGGGGTGTTAGTGATCCCCTCATCCTGCAGAAGCAATGGTCCCTGCAACTTCCATCCACAGCAGACTACTTATGGGACCTTTGCTTCTGCAGGACTTCCTACTAAGCCTTGGCCTGTCTGCTGCCACTGTTCAAGTTTGGCATGGAGAGGATGCACAGACTATTGATTTGCAGGAGGACAGGAACAACCACAGTAGTGTTTGTGGAGAGACAGGGTGGCCCCTTTGGAGATCCCTACTGCTGACACCACCAAAGCACATATTGGAAGTGACACCAAAGCCCAAAGTCTGTCTGTGCTTTCAGAGGACAGGCTTGGTCTGTTCAGGTCATTGAAATCACAAACAGTGCCAGATTCACAGAAGCTGGTATGTTAGGAGAGGTCCAGTGAGGGTTGCTATAAGGCAGCTGGTTTTTGGGCTCTAGCACCAGGCACAAAGCTGTGGAGGAAGCAGGAGGTGTTCACAGAGAGTGAGGCTTGCTTCCCATGCTGTGTGTGAAAGAAACAAGGTTCCCTGGCAGAGCTGTATGATAATAAAATAAAAATCACATCTCCCCTCAAGTTCTTTATCCATCTGGGCATTAATGCCAGTTGATATCAACATTAAAAATGCCCTCTTAGAAGATATAGGTAAATAGTGAACAAAAGTAGTAGTTTAAAATAAATTTACCATCTCTACACTGAAACAACATAACCCACCTACTTACTAATAAAACATATATTCTCTTTACTGCAGTCCTCAAATCAGAACCTTTGTTTTCAGAGAGGATTCAATTTTCCTTACATTTAGTTTCAGCTGTATTCAGAGTAGTGAAATATAAAAGGAAAGCTTTCAGTTGTCTTGTAACCACAATCATCACTTTCAAAGAAATCAGAGAATGGAAAAAGGGTACACTCTGTGTTACATGTGAAGCACAGTTTATTCTAGCTGCCAAAATGAATCAAAACAGTAATATTTTAATAAAAAAACCCTATACTTATTTTGCACAATGCAGCTAGCTTAAAGAAATGCACGCTGTGATTCCATCTGAAGAAAACCTAAATACCATGAAAAACAATAATAGTAATGTTGTTGTAGACATGATGGCTTAGACAAAACAAGGTAGAAGCAATATATTTTATTAGACCAGCTGGTATATTAAGCCTCTGAGATCTGAAGACAGCCTTGTACACCCAAAAGCTGGCTTTATTTTTTTCAACTGTACATCTCAGTCTAAAAAACAAATAATATTTCTACCACAGATTTGTTCTTTCCTGCTTCAAAAAGCTGTCGTTAATTTTTGGGCTTGTTTTGTAAGAACAAAATATTATGTAGAACAAGCTTGCCATTTCCAAAGATTATAAACACAACAACCGTGAATTCTTAAAGTAGGATTCACATAATTTAGATGCTTGTATTATAAATCTACATTTGAGTTTGTCACCTAAAACTCCTTTGATAGTCAAGAGATGGAAGCAGGATGGAGTATAAGAGAACTCATGTGATGTTTCATGTGTTGACATTAGGAGGAGACAAGCCATGCCATGGAATTCCTATAAAGGGCAACTGTTTGATATGCAGCTAGCTGTTAAGTATTAAAATTAGGTGAGATGAATCTTACCTCCAGAGAAAAAACACACAAGAGATGATATACTCGCCATAAACAAACCTCCCACAACCTGATTAAAATTATGCTGTGGGACTCTTGAGCCCATAAAGGGCTTATTAAGGAAAAAGGATGGATCTTATCGTAACCAGTGGCTGGAGAAATATCATCAACTTGTTTAACATGGGAAGGATGCAATGAGGAGAGACAGAATGATTTAGAAAGGGTGAAAACTCACAGGTATCTTCCTATTCTAGTTCCTTTCTCTTGTTTAAAGAACATGGAGGAAATCCACTGATTTATATCACTCCTCAGTCTTGTTTCTATGAAGTTATATCTCATATTTTTAAAATTAATGGAATTGTGGATGTGAATATAATACTCTAAAGTGAAAAGAAAAACTGTATTAAAGAAATGAAAAATGTCATTGTTGGTTCCAATTTCTTTCTCATATTCAAACAATTACCTTGTGTTATCAACTTCCCACAGAAAAAAAAATAAGTTGGTGAAATTGTTTTCCTATATTAAGCTCTCACACAGATAAGTAAAACATCAGAAGTTAAATTATGATATAATTTTGATTTATTCATACCTATTCCTTTTCATATATCTTTAATTGTAAAACTTTTCAGATAAAGTACCCTAGAATAAAAAAAAATTATTCTCTTGACTGCTTTATTTTAGCTCAGGTTTTGGGTTTTTTTTTCCCAGTAAGGCAGCAAGTATTTTACCCATACTGACTGCAGTAAGACAACCAAACTGTTCACCAAGTGAGTAAATGAGGAAGAAGTATAATATCAACCAGATCCAAAATTAAAACGTGTATTTTAGAGTCATATAAAAATAAATGTGTAGGTTTTTCCATTTTATTATGATAAAAATATTTCATCTACTGTTCATTCTGTTTTGGATGATCACTATGTAGCTATCACAGCTTTTTTTTTCTGTTAGTAAAACATGATGAAACTATTTTTAAATTTATTTATTAAAAATTATTAGTTTATTGAAAGAAATTGCACAATACAGTAACCAATAAAACATCCTGTGGTTTTCAGGGTAAGGGTTTTTAAAATGTGATTTCACTTTTTTAAAATTAATTCGAGTTCTGATCTTAATGAAAAAGTCAAAAAATTAAATACTGTCTCTATTTAGTCAATGGGCAAACTGCCAGTGATGTCAAAGAAACCAAGAATTCCTTCTTGAATCACACATGTAAAAGAGTTCTAAGTAAAACTTGTTTCTTAAATTCGATATGCCCCCTTTTCCCATTGCTTGTATACTATGATAATTTCTATGGGTAATTAATATTGTGAGGCAACAACATGGAAAATATCTTGATCACTTCTTTTTCTAGTCATGATAAGGGCAGAGAATAATATTTCTGAGGTCATCAGAAATATTCAAGACATAATACTCAGATAAGTCTATTTTTGATATAATGAAATACATCTCAGGTACTTTCTACATTATTTTGATGTTACTATTATTTTAATACTGTACCTAAACAGGTAATGCTGCAGTAAAAATGAGATGTCATTCTTCTTCTTTTAGCAAAGCTTTTCTGCCAATAGTAACTATTGCAATGATTTCACACATATTTATTATCTGTAATTTCTTGCTGAACTTATGTACTACCAATCGAATTTCATTTAGTAGCTCCGAGTTAGCAGTTGGACAAAGCTAACTGTAATATATTGAAAACAATGAAAAATTCCCCTCCATTTTAGAGCTAAATATTCAGATAGTGTAATTGGTTACAGACCGTAAGGACATGTACTGGTTGCTTTAAGGGAAGGAGGCAACAGAAGCTCCACATGCTATTGTACTTATATATTTTATACTTTAGTTTGTTGCAATACCATCCTGGAAGGCTCCACTGTACATGTAAATTATCTAAAACTTTCCCCCCAAAAGCTAGGAAAATGATAAATGCTTGGTTGGGAGAATATTATTGGATCTAACGTACTCTAGGGGAACGTAAAAGTAAAATGAAGTCTTCTGATTCCATAGCAATAAGGCAAAACATTAACATTGAATGTCATTTAACTACATTTTAAAAGGTTTCTTAAGAGGTGCCTTGGGTGCCTTAACAACAGATTTATTTAATTTTTGTAACATCTTATTGAACTAAGAGTTTATAAGTCTTTTATGACTTTAGTATTCACTAACACAGTTTTGCAATAAACATTTTTGTCTACAGTTTCCTTCTCTCTATAGAATGGAGCTCATCTTAACTTTAACATGCTAAACTGAAACAATTTGAAGCAGCACCATGGTAACAACATCTACTCAAAAATGTTTATATTTCAATATTCTTATATGAGTCATGAAGAAATGGAAACTGACTCACACAAACTTCCATCACACCAAGAAATGGCACTTCCCTCATTTTTTCTCTTACTGTAAAAAACAAATTTATTTGGAGTTATTATTTTTTTATATTAGTCTTTTAATCTTACACACAAAGCCAAAATTGTTTAAAAAGTCATCACATAACTACACTATGGATTCAAATAAGCAAATTTTAACAACAGTATATACAGCAACACACTGCACTGTTTACATAATATCAAATTTAAGTGGAATTCTTAATTTTTGTCAGGGAATTAGAAGATTTCTTCTACTGATAACAACATGTTGAAATGTCCCCTTAACTTTCACTGTCACCATCTCATCAACAGGGAGTAGAGAACCCCAACAGAAGTCATGATTGTAGCATCAATTACATTGTTTCATTGCATCTACCCAAGTAAGTATCACAGGATGCACATATTTTTTCCACTTGGTAACACTGTATGAGATAAGCAGAGGCATCAATGGCCATAACATACAGTGAACAAGGACGAATAAATAAGCCTGTAAATACTGAAACTTACTTAAACATGCTAAACGCAAAACATTCTAATATGTTTTAGGATTTTATAACTAATGCTCTATTTTTTACATTACCCACACAAAAAGCCACAAGAAACTGATCGCTTCTTCTCTTCTAAAGACAACACTATTAGGTAGAGAGGAAGACCTAGGTTTTAGCAGGGAAACAGAAAGTAAGGTGTAGTTGTATAAAAAGCATTACCAAAATAAGGGCAGTCAGCAGTAGTGGCCATGTCTTGGATGAATTTTTGTCAAATAACAAAAAAATGTAGCAAGTAAGAAGGAGAGAATATTATAGAAGGTACATTATGCATGAATTAGGACTTCAACCAAAATGTCAAGCATGTAAACATATCACTGAAAAGGAACACAATATTAATCAGATCTAATTTTAGGCAGAATAAACTCTAGTCCTCCTACTGCCCATAAAGACACTCTTACAAGACAAGTTCTGACCACCCAACCGTATCTGGTTCCCTGTACTAGTGTTTAAAGGAGCTTTTCTCTCTCCAGAGACCATGAATGGGAATAATCTTCAATTATTAAAGCTGCCCTTTATGAACATCCCAATCTGGCCAACTGCAGAGGTTAGAAGGACATCAGCAGCCAGGTTCACAATAGAGCTGGGAGCCTGTCTCCCTTTGGCTTATTCATCCATTCTTTCACAAAGTTGAGGAAGTTGCTTTTCTATTTCATAATTTTGACCTGTAACATACAGTACGACATCATTTGCACTTACTTTGAAGTTCAAAACATAAAGCTTTGTTCATTGCTATCTTCATATAAGGCTGGTCTTAAATAACCCACTAAACCCATTTACAATGAGTACGTTAAATGAAAATTTATAGGGAATGTTTTAATCAAATCTCTACATAACATTCTGATTATTATTACTCAAATGCACACAGGAGATTAATTTAGATCCTTGTTTTCAGCCATACAAAAATGATTGTACTACAAAAGAAGATCTCTAATTTCTAATTTAAAAACAAAAAAATCCAACCCACTCTTCAGCCATGAATTTGATAAGCCTACAGGTTTTTATAAGTTATAAAAATGCTAGGTTGGTATTTTGAATATGCTGCTTTCCTAATGAGTCTATTGTTTGTTTTATATTTTATTAATCTTTGCACAGAATAATGGTAAATATAATTTCTATCTGAGTATGTTCTGGATTTGAATTAAATTCATGATGAACAAAAGGAATGAGAATCAGCTCTGATAATTATTAGGATCAGCTGAAGCAAGGAGGGGCTGGGTGCATTCAAAATGCTTCATCCTTGTCATTAACTGTAGAAGCCAAGCAGGGTCTGTTCTGAAGCTCTAAATGCTTGGAACCCCCCTAGTCTTTGTTCTTTAATACATGTCTCACTTAGCACTCGCTAAAAAAAAAAGAGGTACGTGCTTATTACAGCACCTTTCTGTATTCCAATATGTTGAAGCAAAAAGAGCTGCAGATCTGGAATTAATTAATTCCAATGTTGTGGGGAATAAAGGGTGCACATTTTGTCTTACACGATTAGAATACAGACAGCTTAAAGCAGGCTACAACCTTCAAAGTCCTCCCCCTCCAACCCCCCGCCCCGTTTTTTCTCCCCATAAAATATGGTGACTGGCCATGTATATAAGATCCAATTATACTGAGCTGTGAGGCTAGGTGTATAATCTAATTATAATTACTTATCCATACTATTTATTTCCATGGTGGACTTTTCAGCACTAAAAATACATACATAAAGATTTTCTATTATGCTAATGAAGACTAATTCTTTTAGAAAGCAAAAGAAAGAAAGCTTATTTAACAAATCACAACTTTCAAGCAACTCAAAGAGTCAACTACTGTATAACTGTGAAATAGACAAACTACATTCCCTCTTTTGCCTAAAAAAATCTAAACAAGAGACTTGAACAAGGTCAAGTCTCTAAATCTAAAGTTGTTCTCATTTCAGCAGGAATTGTTTTCAGGGGGACTTTTAAGGAACTAATCAATAAAGACAATAAAGGGTATGCCTGAGAAAAGGCTTCAGTAGCAAGAATATACTGATTAGGTCTGATTGCTTCAGCAAGGAATAAGGGCATGTCACTTTTAACAGAATGGAAAACAACATTTTACACTTAGAACATTAAAAGTCATGGAGGAATTGAGTAAGTATTGAGTAAGAATTGAGTAAGTAAATCTCCAACTGCAAGGCTGACGGAGTATGCTTGTTTTGTGATGTTTATCATGGAGAATTACTTGATATTGCAGTGGGGACACATACAATCTCTCTTAAACTCAAGACGGACTTCATTTGACCTGAATGAAATTCTGCAAAAGTACTTGTGCTTGGAAATGTCTTGGCAGTATAAGAAAATAAATAAATAAATAAAGCACTAAACCTGACCTTTCATTTATATAAAAAATAACAGTGGTGGAAAATACATTTGACCCATGTTGTGAACTATGACTAAATTAATTAATAACATGCTGTTAAAATATTTTTCCCAATTCAGAACATACACCTAATTAAGTATGTTACAGAGAATAGGTATGCCTTAATTAAAATTCCACATATAAAAGAAAAAAATGTTAATCTGACCAATCTGAAGGTATATATACACATCCACAAATGTTTTTATACATTGCAGGACTTTTTGTGTGTAATTACGTAACTGGAAACAAAGAACCACCAATTATGCTGCTTATGTCAATATCTGCAGTAGTTACAAGCTAGAATAATCAGTGTGCAGTTTACATTTTACAAAGCAGATAATTTCTAAGTCAGATATCAGAACAATAAGGAAACTGATTCAGATCACTTAGATGATGTATTTTCAGTGTGAGAGACAGATCTTCCAAACTACACTAAAATCAGACCTAAAGGGAATTATGCCAATAAAAACATGAAAGATAACTCCTATTATAAGAAGAAATCATATTCTGGATCCAATTTAAAATACATACTTCTTCTTGGTAAGGAACAGATATCTAGCATTTGAAGAATATGTGTATTATTTACAAATGTCAGTGAAATGTTGCTTCCATTACCATGACTTCTTTACAAAACACACAAAATGTGAGCGCTAAATGCAGTTGTTCCTTTAAAGGTGTACCTAAGGTGGCATTCAGTTCCACTACGAGGTGCATAGTTATGATGTAAGGTTTGAAGCAGTGAAGTTCTGACAACAACCATACACAACATCAAAATTGAAAATAATGTGCCTATATAATTATATCCATAATTTAATAATCTGTAATAGCAACAATGGTTTCCGTACATGAGACTTCAGGGCTGCCAAAGTGCATTTTGTGGAAAAATTAAAGAGATTAAAAAAGTTAATTATCTTCCACAGTTCCCCAGAAAGAAAAGCTGAGGAAGGTAGGATGCTGCCACATCCTATCAGTGTCAGAGCTTTCTCACCCTTCCTGCTTCAAACAATCCAGGAGATGATACTTAATTTATGGTATTGCAGTTGCTTATAGATACAGCCCCATTCTTCCAACAAACATCTTGTTCTACCTTGTAATCTAATTCCTACAGATAATACTAGAAAGAGAGCTTTTCATGACTTTTTATAAGGTCAAGAAAACTGTTTCTATCCCCTTTCATATTGTCTGAAGATATCCTACCTTTTCTTCTCCAATAAGATTTATGTTTTACTTTTAATTTGACATTTACAACCCTTATTTCTCAGTTTCCGAGTTACAGTTTAGTTTATTTTTCAAAACAACCGAGTCCCTTTTACCCCCTATTTATTCTGTATAATCCTCAATGTATATCCAGGGCAAGTCAAACTAGTTTTCAGCTCACAGAGAAAGCATAAGACTTAAGATTTGTAGGAATCTCTTCCTACAAAACATTGACAAAATAGTATTATCAAGATATCAATACAGAGGTAGCATAAAATTAATAGCATTCTGAGTAAATCTGTTTGTTCGGTTTAGTCATGTATTATTATAGAGGTGGCATGGAGAGCTACATTACTAGCAAAACAGTTTACTGATTTAAATGATTGTCCTTACATCTGCCAGGGTTTGCAGAGGTGGAAACTGAATAATTCTCTCCATACAAACTCATTCATTTTTAGCACCTCAAAATCAGCCAAGTCTCTTTCTGTCTCTGTCTAGTTAAACATTAAATGCGTAACTCCTACCTACACCACAAGTGACGAATTACATTTTTTAAACTATTACTACAAATAGTAACATGCATCTGTTTTCAATGCTTTTTTTCTTTCTCCTTTCTGCCAGTCTGAGTCTGAAATACTGCTACACAGTGGAGCACTAACCACAGGGACAGAAGCGATCACCTAAGGACCAAGGGAATATATTTACTTTTCAAATACATACATCATATATTGAAAAAGATAATTGACAACCTCCTTCTGGTATAAATCAAATTTTCAAAGACGTGGTCTCTGCTTTCTTCATATGAGAGTCAATCAAACAGAGTATATGGATGTTTACTGTGAAGTTAATCACTAGACAGTAATTGCCTGTCTGTACTGACCAAATAAATCAATTCCACCCAAAAGATAAATTATGAAGAGATCCTGGATATTGAGCTTTAATAAACATGATTAATTACTTGAATTCTTTCAAAACAACATAAACAATATGATTTCCAGACTAATCTACTGAAAGAAAGTTACAAAACATAATAGACCGTAATTTTGGGTAACGTGTAGGGCAAATGAGAAACATCAAAATTGAAAACAAACTTTCCACCATAAAAGGAAACTGCTACAATTCAAGCTAATGCACAATATAAGTGTCAGAATGCAATATGTTTCTACATTAGATACGAAAAAAGAAACAAGAAAAGGCGACAGAACTCCTTCTCTGGAACTTGTTTCGTGGTTTATGTGGTACTTTGAAGTTGCAAGAACTTACATATGGAAATATTTTTATGAACTGTATGAAGATAGCTCACCTCCAATTAGCCAGGAAAATCCTGTTTGTGTCTTCTTTTAGGAATATACTGTGGAACCACACTGCGTTACATAGATCGTGATGTATCCCTGCCTTTCAGTGCTATCACATAATTTGAGAGGCTAATTTTTTACCTTAGGTTTATGCTCAGCTACACTCTTCATGTTTGCAAAACAGAGGTTAGAGGTTTTGTGAGGAACTGAAAATTTAATGGACCATTCTTCATATTTTCCTGCTTCTGTGGACATTACTACCATGGTATATACTTTGTTTTCATATATGATGGATTTTACATATTGGTATGGTAATTTTAAATGCAGAGCATATTAAATGCATCTTCTTAAATTGCTGTTCGCTAAATTACAGTCTATTTATGTTACATAATTACCCTGGAACTTGATACTTCAAAATGTTTTTGATGCCAAGAGTAAATGGATTAAAAAAATAATCATACTAATGGAAAATCAGTAACAACAGCACATGAGGATTGAGATCAGGAAGTTCTTGAACTATAAACTACAGAAAGCTGGAAGAGAATACTAGAGGAATAATGCATCAGCTATGCACTGTCCAAACACTACCCCTTACATACTTACCACCCTGTCAGCCCTGTCACTGGGCTAAAGCTACTGCTTTTGAGTTGTGGATGCAGCTATTCCTATGTCCCAGTGCATTTAAACACATGAAGTATGATAGATTTAATGATCTTGCTTTCTGATTATTTTCTGTTACAGATACTGTTTGCTGAAGCTACCTGTTCTTTGTCCACATTTTCCATTCAATGTCAAGATTTACACACAAGGTTTTGCAGTAGACCAAAACTGAGACTTCTTCCAAATGCTACACGTGAAGTATTCAGGACAGCTTTCATGTATCAGCTATTCATATCTAGGCACACAGCAAATTTTTTTGCAAAAGCAGTTATGCAGACATGACTCAGGCACAACTCAAATCACAATATTCAGTGGGGGTTTTGGTGGGTTTTGGTTTTTTTTTAAATACAAGATAGCAAAAGTCTGTAATTACCTGTAACTGTTAATTCTGTAGTTCTTCTAACAACAAAGAATCCATATTTTAACTCACAAGTGTAATTTCCAATGTCATCCTCTTTAACTTCCCGAATGACAAGAGCATCCTTTTTGAACACAATACTTGATCTCCACGTCTTTGACTTGCATTCCTGTTTAAAGACAATAGAAATCTTCAGTGTTTTAAGGCTGAAATTGGATGACTGTTGACAATGCTTCTCAAAGCCAAGGCAGCTAGGCAAGAGCTCAGTATAATTATGAACATTATATACACTGAATACCTAAAAATCCAGCTCAGTTAAGTGTTGATTAAAAAGCAAAAAGACTATAGAAGTTTATTAGCTCACTTAATACTTCTTTCTCTGACAATAACAAAAAAAAAAAAAAAAAAAAGGAGCTGAGTCCTTTGGTGGTTTTCATTTAACATCATTTTGCTGAGGGGTTCCTATTTGAATTACTTATTTGTCATTAAATTTGTATCTGTGATGTTAAATTGCCAGCAGCTAGAGGTTGCAGGGAGATTGATTTTTTAATAATACTTTTTAAAGAAAATTATATCTAAAGAAGTAGAGAAACAGAAGATGAAAATGAGGAGAAACAAGGTTGTTATATGTGTTTCGAAAAACATCTTGGAATCAAAACTTGCTGAACTTGTAGCAAAAGGTGAGTTTTTATCTACAAAAATGAGTTAGTATTTCAATCTTTGCTACTTAAATATTACTTTTTATGCTACCATACAGCATATATATTTTTGCAGGTATGCTTCTTAGCTCCCTGAAATTAGTAATTTATTTTCAACTATGTAACCCATGTACTATTTTAAATAGCTTTGCTTTGAATATTGGTAGTATTCCTAGGTTTCCTATTTTTTTTTATATTTCTTACCAGTAGTTGAAATTAGAAATTATATTAGAAAAACTAGAAGGAGAGATTTTATAATTAGAAAATCAGAAAAACAGATTGGTTCTTTTTCATAAGAAAAATTGCTTTCAATGAACTGTCACAAAACATTTTGCTTGATTATCTTAGCAGAATCATTGCTTATGCAGTAATGTTTTTTAAAAAATTGGTAAAGTACACAGAATTGTTTGAGCTCATTCGCACAAACTGTCAATTCTACAGAATCCCTCTGGGTCAGAAGTTTTTACTTATTAGGTAAAATAAACTTATTTACCATATTTAAATTCAGTTATGTAAGCAAGTAAATTGTCAGAATTTCAAAAGACAGCTACGATACATACCAGCATGTAGTTAAGCAAGGAGTTCCTATATATGCATACTTCTGTGGACAAAATACACAAAATCTAATTTTCAGATTTCCTGAACTGTTTGGGGAATTTAAACTGTGGGCATTAAACTACCGAGGTAACAAGTATTGCCTGTAGATGATAAGAAACCCCGAATTCAACCTGCTCTTTATGGAAGCTCTAGTGAGCTGTCCAGAGGCACCACCATTTGCAAGAACTTGGCCCTTAAGTCATGTTCTAGAAATCAGTACACAACAGGGAAATAAAATTATTTATAAGAACAATGAAATCAGTGATATGTACAAGTAAAAAGCTAATATGTAAAGAACAAAATATTGAACATCTTTCTGAATTTTATCCTTCATAATTAAGGAATGTATTCAGATAATAGCATGCACAGTTATCCTATTAATATTTTTCCAAATAGTTTTTATGCCTGAGTTTTTAGAAACACAGCCTTTAGCCTGGTAAGGCACACTAGCTACATAAGCAGCTCACATGGCTTTACCTTATCATGTCAAACCAGGCCAGACTAGTAACACTCTTGTTTTGTAGCCCGCTTGTTAGCTGAGAGATGTCAATTCTTTGTGACATCTATAACCTGATATTAAGAAAATACATACTCTGAAGTTTACTAAAGGAAGTATTTGCATCAATCTCTTCCATTTAGTTCATTTTTCTTGTCTTTAATTCTGTTGTCTGTTCTTAAAAAAAATCTCAAAACAATTCAAGATTCATATCATATTTACATCGTGAAAATAAATGCATCATGAAAATACATCATGAACATTGCATAATATCTTATTGAAGCTGAAAATCTTTTACATCCCTTACCTTATACCAGAGAATTTCAGGCTCCCTAAATGGAAACAAAAAATCCTCAATTTCAGGGCATGAAATTTCCTTGCTTTTGCTAAGTTCAGCTTTCTCAAAATATTTCATCTTTGAATTGTAGCACAGTCCAGTGTCATTTTCACCCACTGTCAGCGAAATGGACACTTTCATACAGTAAGTTGAGTTTCTGCAATGCAATAAAAATAGAAATAAAATTGTAATATGAAAGAAGTGCCGATGTATACATTGTTTTGAAGTCATTATTTTCATCCCAAGCTAGACAGAAAATCATACATTGTATTTTGTTTGCATTTTATATCTGTTCAAAATAATTCTACTTTTCTCAGCTGCTAACTACAATAGTCAGGTGTTGACCTGACTCTGTGACTAAAGGTTTATATCTCCCTTTTATCAAACTCCTTCTAACCTTATTGTGTATTCAAAAAGTTTCCATAAAGACAAATAAGCAATAAAAATTCCATGTATTTACCTGTGAAACCAGACAAGCAACTTGCAGACAGACACCGCTATGACAGGTTGCAGGGGTGAATAAAGGATGTTTTAACCTAACAGACTGCTAACTTGTTTGTCTTAGCCTTTAGCACACATACTCCCAGACCAAAATCTTGCTTCTGCAATACCCACAATCTTCATTAGTTTTGGTTCTCTCCTGAAATTTTTTACTTTCTTTGATGCTGTATATTGATAAGCCAGACAGCCAGAAACTAGGGAACATAGTCTTCCTTCCCACATTTTACTATGCACTTTAATTAGGCTCAAAGACAAAATTACTTTATTTATTTATTTTTAATTTTTATGTGAGTTTCCAGGTGGGCAGCAAATGAGTGTGTAAAGTTGAATACGCCCCAGGAACATATTGTGACAATGCAAGATTTCTCTCCTACTGTTTTGTAAATGCATTTGACCTCTGATCTGCAGAAAGAGGATCCTGCAGAGAGCACTGAGGAAACATTAATTCTCTAATTTCCCTTCTCAGACTCTATAAGCTGATTGCTGATTTACAACAGTCTTGTGTGTATTGGACATGGCATAATCTCAAAGATGGCTTTTTGTGGTCTTGTGTGGCAGGGTTCTGCTGGAGGAGGGGGCTGCAGGGGTGGCTTTGGCAAGATGCAGCTAGGAGCTTCCCCTAGGCCCAACAGAGCAAACACCAGCTGGGGTCAAGGCCAGACCTGCCACTGAACAAGGCCAAGTGCATCAGCGACGGTCATAGCGCTTCTGGGAATCATATTTAGGAGAAAAAACCCACAAGCAGATGGTTTTTGCCCCCAGAGAAGGGACTGAGAAGATGTAAGAAACTGTGCAGGCACCAAGGTCAGTGAAGAAGCAGGGAGAGGAGGTGCCCCAGATGCCAGCGAGCAAGATTCCCCTGAAATTTGTGGAGAAGACCATAGTGGAGTGGCTGTCCCCCTGCAGCCCATGGAACATGATGGGGAGCAGAGGCCCCACTCTGGAGCAGGTGGAAGACACTGTGACCTACATTGGAGCAAGCTCCTGGCAAGACCTGGAGCCCATGGAGAGAGAGAGAGAGCGAGAGAGAGAACCATGCCGTTTGCTGGGGAGACTTGTGACTCCATGGAGGACCAGTCTGGAGCAAACTGGGCTTTAGAGACTGAGAGACATTCTATGATTTATGACTGCACCCTATAGAAGTGACCCATACTGGGACAGCTGGTGAAGAGCTGAAGCCCTGTGGGAAAGGACTCATGCTGGAGAAATTTGTGGAGGACTGTCTCCTAAGGGTGGGACCCCACGCTGGAGCAGGGGAAGGGTGTGAGGAATGCCCCCCTGCTAATAAGGAAAACAACTCATGAGGAACTAACTAAAACCCCATCCCCATTTCCCCTCACCCCCTGCCACCCTGGTGGGGAGAAAGGAGGGAAATCAAGACTAAAGTCTTCTAAGAATGGAGGGGTGCGGGGATGTGCTTTAAGATCTGGTCATACTTCTTATTACCTGGCTGTGCAGTGCAGTGTCATAAATTAGGGAGTTTTGTTTCCTTTAATTCTGTATTGAGTCTGTTTTGCCAGTGACTGTAATTGTGGAATGATCTCTCCCTGCCCTTTTCTTGACTATCTAAGCATCTCAATATATATTTTCTCCCCTGTCCAGATGAAAATAGGAGTGATAGATGCTTTGCTGGGCATCTGGCTTCCAGCCAGGGTCAAACCACCACATGGCTCTATTTTCTCCTTCCCTTTAGATTTCTTAATATTGGGGTTTTTTTTTCTGTTCAAGGAGAGGGAAGAGAAATGCTTAAGAAAAATGAATAGGAAACAACTTCATTCAAAGAACACTACAGTTTAGTTTCCTAGTGAATAACAAAAAAGAAAAAAAAGAAAAGAAACGGATGATACCAGAAATTAAAGAATACTCTTTAAAATGTAAATTCTGGAATGGAATTACCCTTAGCTCTCCAGCTAATTCACACACTTGTAAGGAAAAAAAATACAAAATTATTTTCTTATATTGAAGCTGTAAGTATAATTCATTAGTCCTTTCAATAATTTGGCTGTATAAAGCTAATAAAGTTGTTTAAACTTTATGCAAAGCAAACAATGAACCCATTGAATAGGGATCACTCTTGCTGCTTTTAAGTTGTTTAACAGCTGATCACTATTTTTATCTCTACATGCAATTTAAAATATTTCAGTACTTTAAAGTACATATTACCGTGTATTATGTTATTCTTCCATTAATGTGCTATTTGGAATTTCTGTTTATTATGTTACTTGAAAACAACATTAAAAGTTACTGAAGAATTTTTTTCCAAGTTGGTAATATTCTCTTTCTCTCTTCTTGAGATAATCATCCCTTGGTCTAAAGTCTAATTGGTTTATCAAGCTCTGAGGGTGAAGCATACATGAACTAGATAAGAGGACTCCACTATTGGTTGACAGGGAGCAATACATAGCAAGGTACTGGCTGTTTAATTTGCACTTAGAAATATTCTTTTATTCCTTTTGATATGTTTGAGCATTATGTTGAGTTCATATTACTGACTTTCATGATTTTAACATTTCTAGAAAGAGCTTGGAAGGAAAAAAACCCACACAAAACCACATTTAACTGTCATCCCATTCCCTGAGGAAGCAAGCTAAGTAAATTGCCATATATGTTTTTTTTGTCTTTGGCCAAAAAATGTCTTTCATATTTTGGCCTACAAAGAATTCTGTTCTGCAACAGTGGCAATGTCAATTGCCAGAGCTGGAATTCCTTCTGAGGCACATCCAGGTTTCCGTTGCAACATCAGATCCTTTACCAGATGCAGCTTAGGCTTCCTGCTCCACTAGAAGAGATGTATTTAAGAAACATCTCAGAATGTTTAAACCCACATTTTGAAGAGGTTAATAGTATTTAATGACTCAAAATTGTGCGTCTTTGTGATTTGAGTCATATGGATATAAACCTGCAGACATAAGCACAAATTGACTGGGCTTTAAGGTAATGATCATCTAAACTGTCAGATATAAGGTACTGAAACATTCTGGGTGGATATTTTGTCCTCTGAGTTCTCTGACAGCATTTTCTCTCAAAAGAACAAAATATCATAAAAAGAACTTAGAGCTCTGGATGCCCCCCAGTGACACAGGCTTTCTTATTGTGACTCTAAATACTAATGTGCTGTCAATCTGACTCATCTATGCTGTGTCAGAAACCAAGGCTGTTGGGATGAAACAAAACTTAGAAAGAATTATATAAAAAAGCAGAGTAATGCAAACAGTATGAGCAAAGGAAACCAAGATAATGGCCACATAGAACAGAAAGAGGGAAAGAAAATTAAACAGTCTCCAGGTGGGAATAAAGAAGGAAGATGACATGAGTTTCCTGATTACAGCTGGATACAGTAGATGTGGAGCCCCTCAGCTACCAGAAAGCATAGCAGGCAGCACAGCCCTCCAGCAAGCATGCACATAGTGCAGCGGGTAAAAAATTTTCATGTGTTAAAACTAAGAAAAATATCTATGTGTCTCTTACTGGAGGCACCAGATCAATCAAACCAACCAACCAACCAACCTAACAACCAACCAACCAACCTATCAACCAAACAACCAACCTATGTTGTGAGGTCAAGGAATTATTATAAGCCAAAGGAAACTCCATGCTCTGTTCCTTTCTAAGAGCAAATGTGGAAAACATTTTTTCTCCTTTCATTCTCCAGTGTGGTCCAAACTGTGTATCATTATCACTAGGCAGTTACACTTGAAAGCAGTACCACTCTAAGACCTCAAATCTGCAGAACCTACTCAAGTAAAATGCAGGCAATTAAAGTCTCATATGTTATGAATGCATTGCACAGGGTTTAGTGGATCTGCAAGTATTTCCTATAATCCACAAGACTAATTCATTAGGACAAGGAAAATATTCCTCCACCTGCTACCACTGATGAACAAAAATTACTTCATACGGTATGACAGATGATGCTCCTGTGTTTGACATGAACCCATGCAGCCATCTTCACCCAACATGTTGTTGATACAAAATTTGTCTGTAACTTGTTAAAGTAAAAAAAATGGCAATAATAATTATTTAATGTAATGATTCCATTATATATCTCATATTTGTAGCCATTTATCATCCTTAGAATTTTAGGGCCCAGTAGCAATGGATGTGTGATTGAATACTGTGATAAGAATAGGACAGAAAAATACATACAAAGGTTTAAACTCTCTCTGACTTGTATCCTAGGAGTAGTTGCTCTAATGTCTTGCTTCCCACAGTTTCCGTGAATCAATGGTTCATCTTTCCTTATCTGGTATTATTTAACCTCCTTGTTGTACACCAGCCATCGGAGAGCACATAGAGCACTGACTGACAAGAACAGATGACTTCTGCTTTTCACCTCTGCTAGAAATGACATCCCGCTTACCAGGTCATCAGTACTTATTTCACAATAATGTTAGTTGGTCTGGAACAGTAATAGATGTAGATTCATACAGCATATCTGTCTATGGGATACCTTGATATGCAGAACCTTTGATACAGAAGAGAGTGACCAAGTGAAGAGTGGAAAAGCTCTACGTGTAGAAAAGTACATGCTTAAGTTTGAGGAAAAGAAGAGCATGAATTGTGGGAAACTTTTTTCTCTGCCTGAACTGACATCCACTTCAGGGTGTTGTTTCTCTGAGATGTTGGCTGGAAAATGTACATATGTATTTCATGAGTAAGTAAAAAAAAAAAAAAACCAAAACAAAACAAAAATCACAACAACAACAACAAAAGCCCTAAAGGAAAGGCTGTGTGGAGAATTTTGGGACAACCTACCTAATGTATCTTTCTCCATTGTTGTTCACGTCTAGCAAAACCGTCTGCTGTGAAGTTTATCACACAATACCTATGAAGTTAACAGTGCCCAAAGATCTACATACTACCAGGATCATAGAATCATAGAATTGTAGGGGTTGGAAGGGACCTCCAGAGATCATCGGGTCCAACCCCCCTGCCAAAGCATCTCCCTAGGACATTTCACTGAGATAGGCATCCAGACGGGTCTTGAATATCTCCAGAGAAGGAGACTCCACACCCCCCTGGGCAGCCTGTGCCAGGGCTCTGTCACCCTCACTGTGAATAAGTTTTTCTGCGTGTTGGTGCGGAACTTCCTGTGCTCCAACTTGCAGCCATTGCCCCTTGTCCTGTCTCCACAGACCACTGAAAAGGGGCTGGCTGATTCCCCTGCATCCCCTGCTTAAGATAATTATAAACATTAATTAGGTCCCCCCTTGGTCTTCTCTTCTCAAGGCTGAACAGTTCCAACTTACTCAGCCTTTCCTCATAGGGGAGATGCTCCAGGCCCTTAATCATCTTCGTAGCCCTTCTTTGGACTCTATGTCCAAAGGTAAATGCACAGGTAAATTCTCCATATATTGTCAAGGTCTAAGCTTTTGACTATTTGTGAGAATTTTTGAGTATTTCTGGAAAGCCAAAGTTATATGCATTTACCATCTCATTATTTTTTTGATCAAGTACTATGATAATGAGAATATCCCAAGGATACACTTTTGATCAATAACAGTTAATCAAGTAGGAAATACGAGCTTTTGAGAAGAATCTTGAATGGTGAATGGACCTGCAGATACAGAACTTTCACTAATATAAGGTTGAAATCTTGGCTGTTCAAATGCTTCTGAAGTGGTTCTTTATTGAGTACAAATGATAAAAGTGCACACATATAAAAGTGTACATCTGAAATTCTTATTTCCAATTGGTTTGTTGTTTTGTTGGGTTGTTTTTTTTTCCCTCCCAAGAAAATTAAGAAGTCTGTACTGTAATCCAAAATATCCGTGCATGGAGATAGATCAACTTGTCAAACTTCAGAAAAAAGTCTTTATAAAGTCTTACTTGAGAAGCTTAAGGAAAACAGAACTTTAGAAGTACAAAGCATTTAGTAAGATTAGATTATCTTGGTTGTTTTAATTTCTTCATTCCAAATTTTTTGTGTTTACAAAGACACAACAGAAAGATCCTTTTGTTTCATAAAATCAAGTTATTAATCTTCTCCTCTAATGCTAAAAACACATAACATCAGCATTAGAAGCAAGAACTGAAAAAGAATTTGATAAATAAAAAAGACAGGACATTGGGAAATACTTCACAGCAGCCTGCTAAGACAAATTTCACGTAGAGCTGAAAATTAACTTTGCTTCATTCTGCTCCATGTGAAAGAACCTAAAGAAAATGGATTAACCATATTTTTTCTAGAAAAAACAGGAAACATTTTTATGTCTACAGGATCAATATATATTTCCCTTCTCTTTTTAAAGGTAAGTATACAAAAATTTCTCATAGCTGATTTATTCTTTTTTATGCTTTTTTGTAGTTCTCACCAGGTTTTGTGTATTTTTCCCCTGCATTTTTTATTCTATCCTGTATTTCAACTGTTAAACAAGAATTGATTTCTCGGAAAGCACCTCTAAACTAGGGAAACACCCAGCAGATGTAAGAAGAAAATAGGATATTTTATCACATTGCAGGAAAAAAAAAATCCCTGAAAAATAGCACTTGACCAAGCAAGTTGTCATGTAACACTAGTAGGGAGGAAAAAACACACAGACAAAATCCCACAAATTAACTTCTAAGCCATTGATTAATATTCTAGGCAGATGATCAAGAAAATAGTAGAAATAAATCTCTTACAGATTACATACTGAGTCACTGTATTTAAGTCTTTGTCAGGCAGGTAATAAGCAATAGTAAGTATTATGCTTCCACATTAAAAAAAAAATAAAAAAGAATGATATATAAAAGATATGTTGCATGGTTTTTTTTTGGCTTTGCCTTGCATTTGTGTGTTGCATGGGATCTCACTGAATGGATGTGATCAGGAACATTCTGCATATTATTTTCATACTTAACCTTTTGCCAGGCTATTGAGTTTTATGTGTCGCATGGAAAACACAGAATCTCTAACATTGGATGTGGGTTATATATGCTTTTTTTGTTTTCCTCTCTTATGGAAATGATGTAGGGGCAAGGAACTTATACATCCTCACAATAAAAATGAGCAAAGAACATTCTTCCAATATTTCTAAATTATACCATATCAAATATCTCCAAGAGTTTTTTGACTTTCAGGTAAGATAATGCCATTATATTTTCATTACCTTACATATGCTGAAGTAAGGTCCAAAATAACTTGAAAACAAACACTGGTCAGAACTGACAGTTGCAGTAGCGATGACACCATTTTGATATTAATTCCTTCATAGGCCTGCCACCATGCAAAAAATAAAACTTTATCCCCAATCATTCTAGTAAGCAAGCTATTAAGAACAAAGAAGCAAAAACTACACACAGGTGCAGATGAGAAATACGTAGGCAGCAAATACCCAGCCTAAACCTTCCCCGTCACAGGGAGACTTGCTGTTTTTAATATAGTATGTTAACTCCAGGTGGGGTTTGTTAATAGTACTGCAGATAGTCCAATGTAGTATCAACTAATCCAGTACAGTTTGCCATTACCTCTGCACAACATGAAAGTACAATAGATTACTACATGAGAAAATTATAAAAAGATATGTGTGTTTTAATTCCTAGTGGTATATTCAGATTTGTGTATAACATTATTATAGCATGTAATACATAAAAAAAACCCCAAACAACCAGACACCAACCAAATTGTTTAAGTTCTATATGAAAACAAATTAAAGAGGGAAGTGAGAAATTTTCTAGAAAACTCAGTCAGCATAATGTTCAATGTCTAATAGTTGTTAGTATGCAAGAGACTCAACCAAGTTGCTAACTTCTGTGTCTAGGAACAGAAGAAATAACAACTTATCCAAATCAACTTTATTTCATTTTTGATACATATAGATAGTGAAGGCAGTAATCACAGAATACTAGCAATTGCTAATAATACATCACTAATAGGTTTTGTTCCATTAATTACTACTAACCTGCGATACCTGTACCATGTTATTCAATGTAGTTATATTTAAAGTGTCAGATCCATTTAATCTGAATTTAGTTACATTCAAACTCTAAAATAGTATTAATAATTTTCCATACATACACAAAGGTATCCTATCTCTGCCTGACTTAGTATGCTTGTGTAGGATCATTAATTTTAAATGATCCTGAAGTAGTAATATTAACCATCTACTGATTTACAGATTTGTGTTGTAACAGTCAAGAGACCGTGGGACAGGGAGAGTCAGAAACTAAGAAACTTAATATCATAGTATCACAGAATACCCAGCTGGTTTGGGTTGAAAGGGACCTCAGAGCCCATCTAGTCCCAACCCCCTGCCATGGGCAGGGACACCTTCCACCAGACCAGGTTGCCCAAAGCCCCGTCCAGCCTGGCCTTGAACACTGGCAGGGAGGGGGCAGCCACAGCTTCTCTGGGCAGCCTGTGCCAGGGCCTTACCACCCTCACAGAGAAGAATTTCCTCCTAATATCTAACCTAAATCTGCCCTCATTCGGTTTAAGGCCATTACCCCTTGTTAATATTTAAAAAATATTTTTCCATCCATGATGTCTACTCTCAGATTTTGTCTACTTTCAATCAGTCTGCTGTGATGTGATTGCTTTGGAAAAATAGCAACCTATATTGGCTAAACCAACTGTACTTTAAGTCATCATAGGATACTTTTTGGGAGATTTCTTTTGTGTGTGTGTTTTGTTGTTGTTTGATTTGGTGGGTTTTTTATTGTTGCTGTTGTCATGTACTTTTGATTTGTTTTTTTTTTCTGAACGGGGAAATGAGAAGAGCTAACAGGCTAGTCATTTAATTGTTCTTTAATCTGTCCAATCACAATGTTCAGAAGTGTAAAATAAGCTAAAAAAGTTTTCCTACCTAAAAATGAAGGTTTCATTTACTTATTTTATTCATTAGAATTTCAATCACAAAAAAACACCCAGATTTAAAACCTACAAAATCATTTAAAAAAAAACAACAAAAAACACCATCACCACCACCACCACCAAAACCAAACCAAAACCCCCCAAAAAACCTCAAGAAAAGAAATAGGAAGCATGAATCTGGGGATTTTTATTTAAGGCAACAAATCCATTTAAATCAAATATATCTGAAAATTAAAAATTTAATTAGCAGGTAACTTGTCAGAGAGAAAACAACAGAAGGACAAGGAAGAGGAATCACAAGGGGGAAAGCAGACAAGAGAATACCTGGAGAGAAAGAATAGCTTCTCTAAAGTTTAGCACATACAATATTGACATTGCTTTTGAAGAAATTGCTTAGAGAAGTAGGCATTTACAGCATAATTTCTTTATAAAATAGAACTCTAAAATGGGCCAAACGGGTTACTTTTATAAAACTTGTTTTTTTCCTGACTGGAATAAAACCTAGCAATTGTCAATCACCTCTTCAGCTTCAACAGAAGGAGCTTGGTGGTAGATTTATGCAGCTTGGTGCTCTCCAGGTAGCATCCCTCACCATCCCTGGTCATGACAGAAAGCAGGAAACTGGTACTCAATTCATTACTTGTCCACTACAAACAGTGCTTTGCCATCCATACTCTTCACCAGCAGGGTATTTCAGGGACCTCTAGCATGTATCTTATACTGAAGACACACTGTCTTTGGGACTACCTTTGGAAAGTCCTCACCATCCCCCCTGAGAAGGGAATTTTAACCCATCCCTTGTTTTATTTCCTTGTAGAGTTCTTTCTATATGAGCAAGCAGTTCACCTCATCAAAGGCATCCAGGACAAGGCTATCTTCATCTAGTACACAAAGGCAGCATTCAAAGAAGGGAAGAGCAGAGCAAACAGACCTTTGTTGATCCTGCCATTGATCAGCATGCATAACAGCATCTTTATGAAATTTTAAGCGAGGTGTAATGGAACCACAGCACAACACCGATACCCGCTGAATGCAGCAAGACCCACTAACAACGTTTTTCATATAAGACAGCATCCTTAAGTCTTTGCATTCTTCTGCATACCTTTTGTTTCTCCTTCATTTTCAAGTGATGTAATACTTGCAGTACATGTCCTGTCAGGACACTGGATTTTTGCAGGGTTTATTAAACATGATGACTAATCAAGAAGTTAACTGGCAGAAGAGCAGCATACTCTTTCATTGTACACCACGAGAGAAAATTCAGGTTTTTTTGTTTTCAGTAGTATTGCTAGAAGAACAGCAAGCTTAGCATTAATAGAGATCAGCTGTTTGCACAGAGTTGTGTTATAGTATAATACTATTTACCAGAGTAAACCAACTGGAGAGCAAACAGTAGGCAAAAAAAATCCCCCTATCATACAAGCTGAGTTGGGAAAATAACCTTATTTGCAAATTCTCCTAAAGTAGACATTAAAAAAGAAAGTCTGGGAAACATATTTTCTTCACATTATTTTTAATTTTAGTACGTAAACTTATCCACTGATGTCAATATCTACTGTCTGCTAATGGTCCATCCCATTTCAGGGGAAACTTTTGTTGACTTCATTAATTGTCCTTCTCATGTTTTTGTGGACACAATTCAGTCCATTTTAAGTCCAAGTAACTTCTGTCAGAGTTATTGGTGTGTCTGAAAGCTGGAGAGGAAAGCATTCATTTAGTAGAAAAACAAAACCGAGTTATTGATAAACTACTTCTGCTCTTGGCTACTGGCTCCAAAGGCTCTTTCTGAGCTTTAAAACTTTCACATTTAAAAAAAAATAATAAATACAAAAAATAGAGCATTTTGATAACAAGGGGGTTGTTTGAGGACATGCCTGAGGCCATGGGCCACATTGCGAGGGAGGGAAGCCAGCATACCCTCCTTCAGCCACAACTGCTGCCATGAAGTGAGGTCCCCTTGGTGACAGAGGCAAACTTTGTTGCCCTCAGCGGTCTGTGGGTTCTGGACCATTTGTTCAGGAT
Source organism: Hypotaenidia okinawae (assembly GCA_027925045.1). Lineage (NCBI taxonomy): Eukaryota > Metazoa > Chordata > Aves > Gruiformes > Rallidae > Hypotaenidia > Hypotaenidia okinawae. The sequence goes on from BSDF01000001.1 coordinate 127,440,249, forward strand.
AGCAGTGTTCAAATTTATAAAGCAAAGCTGCCCTTTGTTGTTCAGTTGGGGTTTTTTTTTCCTCAAAAAAACCTCTGAGATGGCTGGCTCCCATACTTCCTGGCTCTAGCAATTGAAATCAGGCATTGCCTTTTCCACAATGCTTCTAGAGCCAACATTGCTGCAAGTGCTGGGGCAGTGCTGCTGGAGTGGGGGAAGAGAGATGAAAAGTAGAGAGTGATGGACAGAAGCTGGATGGAATTCTCCTTTGTGCCTCAGAAATTATCTCCTGCTTCCACACCCCTGGGGGCCAACCCAGTTTGAAAACTGTGTTTGACCTCAATTGAATTACATAAGCACTGATTTCTTCCCTCCAGGGTGACCTAATTATATGCATGATACTATGAAATAACCCACTACACATAAGACTGCAGGACTATTTGAATATCAATACTCTGTAAGATACTTGTTTTAATATGTGTGAATTAGTCATGCTGGAAAATATTGATCAGTTTTAGTGCCTATTGCCATCCTTGGAAGTAAAAATTTTATCTTCCACCACAACTGGTACATGCTGCCATCCCACGTTCCCCCTTCTCCTTTCCAACCCTGCAAAAGAGAATGTCAAAGTACAAAATCTAACTGCACTAGAATAACCCTTTCCTTGTGTTAGAGAGAGCTGCCAACCTATATGAAATGCCTTTTATTGATGTTCTGGGCAATAAAGATGAAATAAAAATTAGCCTTTAGAAAGAGAATTTAATTTTTTCATCCCTTATAATACCTTAGAGCTTTTTTTGCGGGTAAGCTGGAAAAAAATATGTGTACACTTATATTTTATTGACTTTTCTGTCTTTTTTAAATTCTAAGTGAAACTTACCCTTTTGTGAGAGCTAGAATCAATCTGACATTGATTTGCATATTTTAACAAAACCTCACTTTTCTTAGTACAAAATTCTTGAACAAAATTATGACAATAATCTTAATTAAGAAATTGCACTGGCAATTACACAGAAGACACAATTGCATAAAATTAAGTAATTTTCCCCTTAAAAAAATTTCTTTAAAATTAAAGCTTCCTTCCAGGTAGTTTGTTTTTTTTAATAAAAAAAATATCCATACCCTTACAGTAAAAGGTGATTCTAAATATTCCTATTGTATTCCTAAATGTATTCCTATTATTGCAGGTAAAAATGTTAGAAGTGGTTAAAAAGGATGAGAATCAATTGAAAAAAAATTTCAGCACAGAATGTATAGGCTGATTACAATATGGATTAGCAGTAGTCCAAATTTAATAGCACATTTAATATTTTAGTGTTAAATTTGCTACTCATTTCAGTGAGGATTCCCAAGATTATTAGTGAAGATATTTTGTGACAGTGAGTCATGGCAGGATGAAATGGAGACACGTCGAAATAATATGAAAACTTTTCTCTGCAGCAGATCAAGTATATTTGCAAAGGAGACAGAAGTATGAAGAGTTATTCAAGTTTACTCATAGATGAAAATCCCTTTAGCTTTCTACAAACTGCAGTAGGAAAATAATACCTTAGCTTGAAATACAACTCCCCATACTTGAGGAGATCACGACACCTGATTTTTCTTGGGAGCCAATGATCATGAAGGAGAGTAAATTTTAAACCTACCTTAGCACCATATGCCAAAGTAGCAGAAAAGCAATACCATGTCTTCTTCAGAATATGACAAGGGTTTTCTTATTCCTCCCATTTCTGTCATTTATAGAATCACAGAATCACAGAATAGTTGACCCCTTCTGGAGATGATCTGGTCCAAACCCATGTTCAAGCAGGGCCACCTAGAGCAACTTGCCCAAGAACATATATATCTTTTGATTATGTCCAAGGATGGAGACTCCACAACCTCCCTGAGTAACCGAGCCAGGGCTTGATCATCCTCACAAAGGAAATTCTTCCCTGATGTTCAGGCAGAACATGCTGTGTTTCAGTTTTTATCCATTGCCTCTTAACCTGTCTCCATGCAGCACTGAACATAGCCTGGCTCCATCCTCTTTGCATCCATTTTTCAGATATGTATATAGGTTGGTAAGATCCTCTCCATGCCTTCTCTTCTCTAGGCCAAACAGCCCAGGTCCCTCAGCCTTTCTTCACATGTGAGGTAGTCCAGTCCCTTAAGCATCATCGCGCATCTGCATTGGAATCTCTGCACTTTGTCCATGTCTCTCCTACTGGGGAGGCAGGAACTACACAGAGAACTACAGGTGTGGTCTCTCCAGTGCTGAGTAGAGGGGAAAGATCACCTCTCACTATTTGACGAAAATTCTTTGTCTAATGTAGCCCAGGTTGTCATTAGTTTTGTTTGCTGCAAGAACACATCACTGGTTTGTGTTCAACTTGGTTTCAACCAGAATTAGACCCCCAGGTCCTCTTCTGCAAAGTTGCATAGACTGTTATTCAGGGGAACTTTTTTTTTTCTGGGGGGCTTTTTTACTGGCAGGGGGTGGGGGACAATTGCTAAAGGAAAATAATTTTTCAAAGTATTTATATAAAAGGGACAGAAAATAAAAACTGTTGCAATAAGAATGAATAGAAAAACATGCTTACTTATTGAAGCCAGAGGCCCTTAAAATGACATCTACCATTTGGTGCAGCAGTGTGTGCCCGAGCAGCTGTGCCTATGCAGGGCTTATTGTTCAGGAACAACGATGTTACCACATCCTGATGACTCAGAAGGTCATCAAATATTGGAACATCTTTACCACAAAATCATCCTTTTTACAAATGCAATCCGCCTTCTTTTATACTACTAAAACCGAATGCATTATTGGAAACAAAGAAGGCTGAATGGCTTTTCCCCTGTTCCCTCTCTTTCCTTGATGAATTAGCACAAGTGCAACTTACAGTTCTCAACTAGAGCTAGAGGACAGATCCTATCATTCAATCTCAAATGCTAAGTTAGATTCTTCTGTTCTGCTTTTAGGCAGCTGCATAAAGAATATTCTTTGAAGGTTTCTGTCTTCTTTCTGAATGATTAAATATTTATCTTCTGCTAACTCTGGATGAGTGTGTTCTTTTTTGAGTAGAGATTCCTCATGTTCCATTATCAGTTACTCATTAAACATAGATATGGACAGAGGTATCCAACAATTGCAATATTTATTGTAGCTATTAGAAGAATGACATTTGCACATGAATAAGATGCCTGTTAAATTGTCTCTGTAGTTATTTTCCGTATCTACCCAGTAAAAAGGGGAGTAAGTATGCCATGTTTTGAAGGCAGATGAGAAACAAAAGAAAAATCATCACATTTATTAGGTTACTGCTTCAAAGCTAACTGTATACTGATGCCATTTCTCCAAAGACCTGGAAACTCTCAAATGAAATTTCATTAAAACTCTTGATTTAAAACTACAAAATTCCAATAGTTATGCCTGCTACACTTGTAAATAAACACTTTCAGTTATTCTTGGGTTACACTTTCTTATGAAGAAACAATTCAGAAGTCAGTGAGTCTTCTCTACCAGAATCAGAATTAGAAAAAAAGATCTCTCAAGTAGTATGACATCCTGCAGATGAATATAAGAGCGTTGCTGTATGCAGATAGAACTAGAACTCAAAAGCAAGTACCAAGTTTCTGCAGAAAAATCAGTCGCTTTACCTGCTACCAAAGAAGAACATTAGAAAGGTGTAAGAACTTGATGAAATTTATACTACTGAATACCTCAGAGCAAGTTCTGAGCTCCCAAATAAGAAATGTACAGAGAGCAGTATTTGAAGAAACAGATCTATACACTAAGGAACATAATACAATTTGGATGCACCTTTTTGGATGCATGCATCTAGACATTGTCCATGGTCTCCAGGACTGTAAGCATAAAAATTAACATCACAGAGAAGAGAACAGAGCTCAGTGAGCCATTCTAGGTAAATGTTATTCAAGGATCCCTTGGAGCTAATTTTTTGGAGCAGTTAGAACAGCCAGAAGGACACACTTTTGTTGCAAGGCTCCCCAAGGCCCAAATGAGTTGAGACTCCATGTTAAAGAATGAGCAATTCCCTTCTTTTGCAGCATCCTCAAGTAAATTAATTTTTGTTTTCCTGATCTTGACATAAAGTTAAAAAAAATACAAAAACCCATAACCCAGCTGTGCACCTTCACTCATCTCAATACCAGGTTTCCATCCCAACAAAAAATGTGATGCATTTGAGAATTCAACAGAACCTTGAGTTTCAGATATATGAAACCATACTACTCTTTGTCTTGTATTATTACCAGCCACCAAGGCAAATAACTCTGACATGAAAAATGAAAAGGTTACAGCAACTTCGGCTGCCCTAACAAACAGAGAGGTATGAGGATAAGGGAGAGACATATGCCAGACAACATCACTATATATTCTCATTTCTTGGTTTAGTTTTCAAGCTTGCTACTGCCTCACAACCTAAGAAGCATGAATCATCCAGTATATACAGACATGAAAATCCAAAGTCATGTGAACAGTGGTGGTATGAATGTATGAAAGTATTTCTGCACCGACAGTTTTGAATAATTTTATGTAATTCAAGCATGCCTGTGTAAGCTATTTTAGTCTGACAAAAAATAGTTTTGCTTTGGACATTGTAATTCATGTCTCAAAGGTAAAAGGCAAACTGAACTAGTCTAAATACAATTCACATAATTTAAACTCACTGGCTCTTCTCTTTCAGTTGAACCCTGGCCCATCCTTTACATGTCACTGTCTTTGTACAGCACCTTTCAGCACAGATATGTGAGGGACAGTAGCAGACACCTCTCACCTATTGTGTCTTGGTGGTGGTCTCACAGAAGAGTCCACTTCATTTTTCAGAAATGCAGAACCTCTACTTTGACTTGTCTGGCTGCTTCCTCCAGCAGCTGGACCCACCTTCCATCTGGGCTTGTGCTGCCAGCTTAATCATCTGCTGTTCCTTGTGACCTAACTTCACCCCCAAATTCCTCATTATCTAAATATAGGAATAGCTGTATAGCACAGTGTAGTTCAGTTTATAAATACACTATGGCTCAAACCCCTGCCATCAGTCTGTACAATCGGTGGAGAATTGAATGAATATTTAAACTCCTTCTGAAGAGAAAATCTAACCTATATTGGCATGTGCCACATTTTCTGTTTTGTATTTTCGTGTCTGCAATCTATTTCAGTCACATTTTTTATTTTTCATCTTCCTTTAAAATTAGGAAAGAGCAAAGAGAACCTGTACATTCCTGTACTGATTAAATATTTTGTCACAATTTTTCCTGTATGAATTCATACCTATTTGCAAGTACATTAATATTCAGAAGAATTGTGTTAGAAAGCTAACCATTTGTTCTGAACCATGGCTTATTACTGCACTCTTGATGTCCTTTTTAGAAGCAGCTGAATCCAGTAACCAGATAGATGAGCAGATGCTTCAGGTATGTGCACCAGGTTCAGTCAGCAAGCACACTAAGGACTCATACACCATTGGTCAGTGTACATGCACGTACATATGCTTATACACACTGGCCACTCACACAGACACCTACACAGATGCACAGTGCTTGAAGAAACAGGAGCTGCAGAGCAGGCCCAAACCAGTTCTTTCCCTCCAGCTGATCAATTTGAAGTCAGCTAGTCAAATATAGACGTAGATGTGCACACAACATGGGTGCCTCTAGCAGCTGGCCTTGGACACTCAGCCCAAGAGTTGGGCCCAAGTCCACCACTCTTCCCAGCTTCTGGCACTGGCACATGAGGTTCACAGCTGCCACCAGATGCTGGTAGTCAGATGTTTTATCCTACTCACCACCCTGGCCAGCTTGAAGTTTATTTGCATGCACTAACACCTGCTTAGCATAGACAACACAGCCATGTGGGGACACAGCCCTTTAATAAGAAGATGGGACAGACTACAGGGCTCAAATAAGAGTTCTCACTCTCATACGCCCTTCAGCCTGAAGGCATTTCCAGGAGGAAGCCTCTCCAAGTGATTTCCCTGGGTCATTTTCCACTCATAGGTCATGGTGGGGTTTCTTACTCATCACTGCTTCTCCAACTCTCATTGAGCCTGTGTGTTTTCTGCTATAATCTTTAGTCACTAAAGAACCTAACTCAACAGTACATGTATGATAACAGACAAGGTATCAATAGGTTTATAGTAAAACTAGTTCTTAGGGACAAGACAGGGTGATGTTCTCGACAAACATCTTCCAGGCCTCCTTTGTTGAGTCTTTCCCTGCCTTGCTTTATAAACGGTCTCTTCTGCTCATTCGGTTACTCTCCTGGACAAAACTCCCATTAGGTTTCTCACTAAGAGTATTTTTCTATACAGTTTTGACTGTCCTTTCTGAGATACTTAATTGAAAACTTTGAAATTATGGCATCTTGTGGAAACAGTAGTCACAGTTTCTAAGTGCGATCATAACTACTTTTGAATGCATCATACTATGGTAATCCTGTTGTCTAACCATTTTCTGAAACTTTCAAAAATGCACATGCACACAAAATATCTAATCAGTTTCTGCATCCAACTAGAAAATCTGAAATAAAATTTCTGTTTTCTTAATGTTCAGTTTCACAGTAGCATTTGTTCTACCTGATTTTTCTCTGAAAGTTATGATTTTCTAACTAACATTTTTACCCCCACCCTATTAAAAATGTATTTTTACATTAGTAATCTTGTTATAAATATATAGATAGTGTATCAATAAAAAAATCCTTAAGTCCTAAATATTCTCAAAACGTTTATTTTTTGTGGCCAAGAAAATAGCAGAAATATTTATCTTCTAAGCTAACCAGTTTTGGAGCTGCTACAAACAAAACAAACATAAAATAGCAGGAAAAATGCCAGATACCATTCCAGGATAGCATAATTATAAATGTTACCACAAAAATTTGTACTGTGATGAGAGAGAGAACATATAAAAAAATTCAATAAATCTGTTTATTTCTGGCAAACTTAGGGGCTGTTTCTTTAACAGGGCTTGTTATGGGAAATCTTCCATTGTAAGTGTTACAATGGAAGGATCTGTAAGTGTTACTCCATAATACTGAAACTTTCTGTATAATTTTCTCTCTTTCCTTTTTTTCTCTTTTTGAGGAGAAAAAAACTTCATAAATATTTCAGTTTGCAATTACTGAAAGATAAAGAGCAACATGAAATGTTGATATCTTGAGGAAGCACATAAATTGTAGTACACCAGAGATAAAATGCAAGGAAAGGGTTTTGTTGAACTGCACAGAGCACTGATACAGTAGAAATGCTTTGAGAAACATGATTTTGAAGCCTTCATATTATATTCTGCTTCCATCTTCTCCTGGTTGAAATTTATGAGACGCTTTTGCTACTACTGAGATCAGTAGCAGAAGTCCTACAGTCCTCAGATTTTTCCCTTGCACATGTATGCATTGATGTTAGTGACAAGAGTATCATGTTACTGTAATATGTGCTGATAACAGAATATTTGGCCCTTAAGAATTTATTTGCACCTTCTTTAAGGATCCACATAAAATTACACGCTTTTTCTGTTATTATATAAAATCATTTTCAAAATAGCTAGTTTTTGAATCTCAGTCATTGCAAAATATCAATGGCTGCAGTACAGCGATTAACCAGTGCATAAATATATGCACATTGCAATGTAAATTGTCTCAAAAATTAAGGATAACTTATCAAAATGGAGAAATAAATCGAATTTTTCTGTATTTATGTATGCTTAATCATGGAGTGAATAAATTCAATCTGTGTTAATACAGTCAAAATATCTGAAACATAAAAGGCCAGAACTCAAAAATATATTCAAATATATTTCAATATTAAAGGAATCATCAATTTTAAAATATGATAGCTCTGATAAACATCAGTATAACCCCAAGAGCAATTTAGCATGACAGAAACCCAGTCTATTATCACAAAATGGAAATAATTAGAAATCAAAGTTGCTTTCATACGCTAAAAAAGACATAGGAAAATAGCATGAGGATAGCTTTGCTGGTTTCATAAGTATTTTAGTGTGTACAGCTATATTGCAATGAGTGTTAAAGATATTACCCTTTCACAGTAAACATGAGGAAGTGCAAAACTCATTCTCAGAGCTGTCCAACGATAGGAGAAGGGGCAAAGGATGCAAGCTGGAGCATATGAGGTTCTATGTGAACATAAGGTGGAACTTTTTCGCTTTGAGGGTGACAGAGTACTGGAAGAGGCTGCCCAGGGAGGCTGTGGAGTCTCCTTCTCTGGAGACATTTGAAACCCACCTGGTTGCGTTCACGTGTGACCTAATCTAGGTGATTCTGCCCTGGCAGGGGGGTTGGACTAGATGATATTTCAAGGTCCCTTCCAAACCCTAAAATCCTGTGATTCTGTGATAATAAATCAAAACCAAATTGCACCTGTAATTACTATTAGCACAGAAGTATTATTTGTTACAGAAAGACAGAGGTTCAGCAGAAATAGAGTATTTCATTATTTCATATTCCTGCAGCTTTTCATTGCTGGCTACCCAGCTAAACCAAATTATTAGGTTGACTTAATTCCAAAATTGTGGGGTTTGGAAGATTGGTTTCTTTGGAGCATCATCATACATAATTATTCAAACAAGTTGTGTGTTTGAAAAAGCTAAATCTCATGGTTATACTTGGTTAGAAATAGCTGAGGCTTTCTCAGTTGTCGGTATTTATAACCCAGTCCCAAAAAGCTCTTGAATTTCAGGAGGATGACCCTCCTTTTTTAAATGAAGTTCCAGAGAAGCAGGACTGAAAACAAAAAAGCAAGTCTTGTTTGTATAGATTGTACTTATTTGAGCAGATTTTGCTAAATTTTGGTGAAAGCTAATGCAGCTTTATATCAGGAGCTATGAATCTCCCTACAGAGAACAGAACTGAATATATTTTTTGGTGGGAAAAGCTTGGTAACAGCATTCTGTTTCCCATATCAGTTCAGTGACAGCTCATCATTACTTTGTGACTGAAGGCTGCGCTGAAACACTTGGCAGAACGGGGTTTATTCTGTTGACAAAGCAGAATAATCTGCTGAAATGCTTTTACCAGAGGGATAGGCTGCCTCTTTCTGCACACAGGTTCCTCTAAGACAGTTTTCTGCTGAAGTTTCCCTGCAGAGCTAGGCCTGCGGCTTAAATAAAAATATCATCTGTGGTACTTTCAGACAGCAAGATGGTATGTGATATTCAGAAGCAGAGGGAAGTCTGTCTGCAGTGGCATGTACCATATGCACATATTTATATATATATATATATGTATTTATATATACTTAAAGCTATGAATTTTTTCCCAAATAATTTATAAAAGCATTGCCTTGATTATCAATGACATCAATGATGGAATTGAGTGCACCCTCAGCAAGTTTGCAGATGACACCAAGCTGAGCGGTGTGGTTGACACACAGAGGAAAGGAAGCCATCCAGAGGGATCTTGACAGGCTGGAAAGGTGGGCCTGGGTGAACCTAATGAGGTTCAACACTGCCAAGTGTCAGGTGTTGCACTTGGGCTGGAGGAATCCCAGACATATTTACAGACTGGGAGAATTGCTCCTTGAGAGTAGCCCTGCTGAGAAGGACCTGGAGATTCTGGTAGACGAGAAACTTAACATGAGCTAGCAGTGTGCTCTTGCAGCTTGGAAGGCCAATGGTATCCTGGGCTCCATCAGGAGAGGGGTGGCCAGCAGGAACAGGGAGGTGATTGTCCCTCTCTACTCTGCCCTCCTGAGGCCCCATCTGGAGTACTGTGTCCAGAGCTGGGGCCCACAATACAAGAAAGATGTAGAACTGTTGGAGAGGGTTCAGAGGAGGGCCATGAAGATGATTAGAGGGCTGGAGCACCTCCTTTACAAAGAGAGGCTGAGGGAGATGGGCTTGTTCAGCCTAGAGAAGAGAAGGCTGAAGAGGGACCTCATTGCAGTCTGCCAGTCCCTGAAGAGAGCATACAAACTGGAGGGGAATCAACTTTTTAAAACGGTAGACAATGACAGGACAAGGGGGATTGGATTGAAGCTAAAGGAGGGAAGGTTTAGATTAGGTATTAGGGGGAAGGTTTTTACAGAGAGAGTAATGAGGTGCTGGAACAGGCTGCCCAGAGAGGTGGTGGATGCCCCATCCCTGGAGGTGTTCAAGGCCAGGTTGGATAGGGCCCTGGCCAACCTTGTGTAGATCCAGGCCTGGAGGTTGGTGTCCCTGCCTGTGGCAGAGGGGTTGGAACTCTATGCTCCTTGGGGTCCCTGGCCAACCCAGATTTATGATTCCATGACTATGATGTCATTAATGCAAAAAAATAGGAGAGCACTAACTATATACCTTTAGCTCTACCTTTCTGTGTACTTACAGTGCAAATCAGTTATTAGTTACATGATTATATGTTATTTTTCACTGTGAACTTAGCTCATTTACATGCTCAGTATAGACTAGTATTTCATAGCTTTCTAATGTTTAGTATTTCCAACTATAAAGCATTCCATTCAACACTTTCTTTAAAAACTTAATTCTCTTCTACTAAATCTCCTTGGACATGTTGGAATTCACGTGTGTAGCCATGAAGCATGCCATAGTGAGGCTCAGGAGCCCCTAAAATGGGCTTGGTTTATTATGAGAGAGAAAAAAATAAAAAAGGTAAAAAGAAAACTAAAAGAAAGAAGAATTTAAAAAAAAAAAGAGTAAAAAAGAAAGAAGATTAAAAAAAAAAAAAAGAGTAAAAAAAGAGAAAAACAGATAAAACAAAACAAAACAAATCAAAACAAAAGAGAAAAAAATAAGGAAGCTACTTAAGGGCAGAGTAAAAGTCACATTATTGTCCAGGAGGTCACCTGGACTAGTGAGGTCCCCAAATTAAAATGCAGCCAGGGAGGGACCCTGTATATCATGTGCAGCTCAAAAGAAAATAGAGTAGTTCTATAAACCCTACATCCTTTCTCTCCACTAAAAAAATCCAAGAATAAGATTGTTTTTGTAGGGATAGTGACAGAACTGACTGCAGCACCACTAAAACATCATTCTTTATCACTTACCCTCGTTTCAGTTTTAATAAGCTCTCTTGGCTCTCTTATCTTTTTATGTTCACTCCACAGCAATTAAGCAGAAATGCAAATGTCATACTCATTTTTATAATGCTGCCTCTAATAAAACTGCAATAAAGTCAGCAAATGATATAGTTGTTAAAGGATCTATCTTCCTTTTGTCAACAAAATCTAGGTAATATGAGGATAATGGCTGTGTATGTACCATATATGTGTTTGCATGTTGTATAAACATGGGAAGATTATTAGTTACAATTCTAGCACAACTTCCGAGGAAGCATTACACTTTGAAAGCTCAAATCAGTTAAATAAGGCAGGAAGAGACTTTATGAATATTCAGTTTGGATTTCAAAGCAGCTGTTCTATTTGACCATTAAAAAAATTACCCCTTTTTTATTCACTATAGGCAAACATCCAGTAAAGTGAGATTGTGCACACGAAAATATCTGGTAACTACTTTAATTCAGTCATGTTTTCATACAACCCTCTTCCCCCTTTAAAGGGAAGGCTCATTATAAAACAAACAAGAGAATTCAGATTTATTTTCCTTTTTTTTTCTCTGAAAGCAATCTAGCAATCCAATAAAGAAACAGAGAATACAGAACACAAAATAATTTAGTAATCATCTATCTTGAATAACGAACGATATGCTGTCACAGTGATGACAGCTGATCAGTACCACCAGCTGAAAAGACCTCACTCCAGGTATGAGGAGTGTGCTTTGCCGCTAGACATATTCTGACACAAAACCCATCCGTCTCCAGCTCAGGTGTTTGACTGTGACCTCAACCTAAGGCAGCCAAGTGTTCCACAGTCGGTAATACTTTTGCCTCATCATCCATGAAGTGTAAATGTATTTTCCAGAGGAGGAACTGATATAGAAGGACTACTTCCACACTCCTTCCAAACAATACTATTAAATATCACAAAAATAATTTAAATCCAATTCTGAATACTTATGCTTTGTAATCACCTCCATTTCTGAATAAGCATGTTACAGCATGAAAGAGCAGGAGCCAGAAAGAACATAGGAAAGAAAAGGCTGTATTCCTATTTGATTCGTAGCGCATAAATACAACCCTTTCTTCATTTTTATCCTCCACCTGCTCAGCCTTTACACAAACTATTCATAGTCATGTGTAACAGCAGGGTGGTAACATCAGGAAGATGGAAGGAGTGAAATCAAGATCCAGGTAGCCTGAATAGCAGCAATTGAGCCAGCATCAAACAGCAGCTTTTCAGAGTAGATAAGAAGCAGTGGTCAAAATAAAGGGCAATATTGGGTTTACATGGTAAGGCATTGGCAGCAGAGGGCTGCAGAGGTGGCCTAAGTGAATAGAGGCTGGAGCTGTCCTGTGCCAGATAGACCTTGTTCCAGTGAGCTCTAATAGACAGACCTTAGGACACAGCTGACCCCAGCAGCCAAGTTGGTCATGACCTTGGGAAATAATATTTCAGAATGCATTTAAGAAAAACCACTGTGCAGCAGCTGTGAGAGAGGACTGAGGGGAAAAAAAAAAAAAAAAAAGGAAACATTCTGCAGACGTAAATTTGGTGAAGAAGAAGGAGGGGAAAGATGCTCCAGGCACTGGAGCAGAAATTCTCTTGCAGCCCATGGAGAAGACAGTAGTGCTGCAGCTTGTCCTCCTTTAGCCCATAGAGGATAACAGATACCCACCTATAACCTGTGGAGGACCCCATGCTGCCGCACACAGACATGCCATGAAGGAAGATGCAGCCTGTGGACATCCTGTATGGAAGCAGGTTTTCTGGCAGGAGCTGCATCCCGTGCTACAGTAGTCTGTTTCTGAACAACCGTACTATGTGGAAAGAACCCACACTGGAACAAATCTTGAAGAACTGCAGCCCATGAGAAGGATGTAAATTAGAGCATCTTGTGAAGGACTGTATCCCACAGGAGGGACCCCATGTTGAAGCAGCATAAAAGTGTGAGGAGGAAGGAGCAGCTGAGACAGACTGTTACAAGCTACACTGCAACACTCATTCCACATTTCCCTGTGAAATGCCAGGCTGGTGGACAGGAGGTAGAGGAGTTGAGAATGAAGGAATGAAATTGAGCCTGAGCAGAAGGAGGAGACTGGAGGAAGCTGTTCTTAGTTTTGCCTTTGTTTCTCACCATCTTACACTATTTTTAATTTTTTTTTTAATTGGCAATAAATTAAATTATTTTTCCCCACATCAAGTCTGTTTTGCCCATTAAGGTAACTGATAAATGATCTTGACCCACACATCTTTTCTAGCCTAGTGATTTTGTGACACTAAGTCGTTTCATTTTATTTTCCCCCCTTATCTTGTTGAGCAGGAGGAGCGAGAGAGCAGTTAGTTGGGCATCTGGCAATCAGTCAAGATGAACACACCACAATGGCAAATCGTTACATTCCAACTGGCACTCAAAGTAGTTTTGAATCTCAGAAGTATGACAAAAAAAGGGTTTAATTTCCACTGCTGCTTATTCTCTAACGACATTCTTACTGTCCTCAGCAATATCCTCATACATTAAAAAGTTATTTTGTTTTAGATGGGCTGTTATATATTGCAGTCTTCAAAAAGTATATTCATTAGACATGAGTTGCATGGTTTTCTGCAGATACAGGAAAAGGAGACAAAAGCAACACAAAGATCACAGTAGACACGACCATCACTTCGATGTACAACGCCAAGTATTCTATTATATTTAACACTAAAAAGCAGAAGACAACCATAATACATAGCCAGACTGAAAAGCTGTCCTTAAAAAGACCAGAATTATACTGCCTTTGAAAAGAAAGGTTTTGAATCAATCATGGGGGACACTATGCACTGAGAACTGAGAAAGGACTATAAAATACAATGTTCCTTGCAGCCAGTCCAAGACAGACTTCATTTTTTATAAATTTGAACTAATCTATTTTGCCTATTAAATTTTAAAGGTGTATTTGATACTTTTGCTTCATCTTACTTAGACTCAGCATATTAACTTAATCTTTCTGAAAAGCTATAGTCCTCTCTGCTTTGCTCTATTTTCTTTGTTGTGTTTGCTTGTTGGGGTTTTTTTGCGGTTTTGGTGGGTTTTTTTAATCTGCATTGTATCAGTGGCAAAAAATGTCTTGAATGTAATCCCAATCTCTCATACAGTGTGATGACAAATGAAGAATCACACGAGTTTTCAATACTACTTCTCAAATGACTTTCAAAACACTGGCAACATAAGTTCAAAGACTCATGTCATGAAGTAGGGCAGTAACTGTAGGTACAAACCCATGTCTCCAAGATGCAACAAACTAATAACTCATGAACAACTGAGGTTTAAAAATGTGGGGTTTTGATAAATTATCTGTTGTAATAATAATAATTAAAAAAAACAATTAAAAAGCATAACACAAAGTCTAATCAATACCTTATTCAAAATATATTACTTGCAAAAAAAATGAAGCAATTCTCCTTAACCACACTTCAGTGTCATTATTTAAACACACTGCATCCTTCTGCAAAAGTTCTGATTAATATCATCTTATATTTTATGTAACACACAAGAGAAACTGAAAGAGATGCCAAGCAGCATTACCGCACAGCAGAACTAGCACAGAATTGTTACTGCTTTAGGTCCCATGAGGTGGAGGTGTTACACTGCACGCAAACAATCTGGCCTGCTCCCTAGAGAAGATGACTGAATGGGGAGTATCGTTCAGTACTTCTAAAAGGTTGTACCAAGGTACTTTCATTGCCTAGCCAGTTGAAGCAACTTGGATGCGGCTGCTATTACTAAGGACACTGGCCTTTATGATCTCTTTAATAGGTCACAGATACTCAAGAGTAGAAGCATATAAATGTTTACAAGGGAACATAGATTTTACAAATCTATATCTCTCTTTACACAGCAATTTTGAACCCATTCTTACAAATGCTTTTATGCTGAAAATAAACTGAAATCACATATGTTTTTTTCCTGTAGTTCATGTCTTAGAATTGTAACATATTATTTGTATTCTAGTAGTGTCAAAATGCTCCAGTCAAGATGAATGCCTCCCTGTTTTAGGGGTTGTGTACAAACACTCAATAAAAACCACCATGACTGAAAATACGACATTAGAAAAGAATCAAGCTTTCACAAAGAGGAAGAAAAGTATTTAAAATACAAAGCCACATGATTCTTTATATTTTGTTGCTGAAATTTTACTCTTTTTTTTTCTATTATCCCAAATAAAGTAAAGAGGAGTATGCTTAGAATACAACTAGTGACAGGTAGATCACTAAGGAAAAATATACCTAAACATTTAAACAAGTGTTTCAAACTGTTTGCATCCTGAGGAAAAGCATAATATAGTCAGGTCAGGAAGAAAGGCTAGCAGGAATGGACCCTGGAGGAAGCCCAGCACTGAGATGAGTAATCTGTTAAGCATCACAGAAAACGATGCTCTTTGTCCTGATCTAAAGTTGGTTGCAGCGAACAGGAACTTTTCCACTATTTCAACAGACTTGGAGCAGGGCTGTTTTTCAATCAGTTTGTTTCCTGTCTGAGGAAGAAGAAAAGGCGCAATAAATTCTTTAAGAAGTCAGTCAGCTTGCAATCTGCCTTCACAAGGGCTTGATTAGAATTTGGGCGTCCTCGGCCCACCCTGCAGGCACTGACAATAGAAACAGGAGTGTAAAGTTTCCTGGGTCATCTCTGCAGATGCTGAAACTTAGGTACACCGGTCCTGTTCTGAGATGAGGCTCCTACTGGCATACACCACTCTTTTGGGTTTGCATGGCAAGGTTTGGTAGCTGGGATTACGGGGAAACTACAAGGGTGGTTTCTGCAAGAAGCTGCTAGAAGTTTCCCCTAGGTCTAAGAGAGCCAATATCTGTCAGCTCCAGTATGGACCCACAGCTGACCACGGCTGAGCCAATCAGCAAGAGAGGTAGCACCTCTGTGATAACATTTTTTAAGAAGGAAAAAACCCCTCAACCTGAGAAGCAGGGTTTTTTTGTGGCCAGAAAAAGGAAGGGGAAGATGTGAGAACCTCTGCAGACACCAAGGTCAGTGAAGAAGGAAGGACAGGAGGTACTCCAGGCACCAGAGACACCTCCCTGCAGCCCGTGGAGGATGATGGGAAGGAGAGATTCCATGAGAAGCCTGTGGAGGACCCCTTGCTGAGGCAGGTGGAGACATCTGAAGGAGGCTGTGACCCCGTGGGAAGCCCATGCTGAGGCAAGCTCCTGGCAGGACCTGCAGCCTGTGGAGAGAAGGGCCCATGCTAGAGCAGGTTTGCTGGGGGAACTTGTGACCCTGTGGGGGATCCATACTGGAGCAGTGGGTCCTGAAGTTCTGCACCCCATAGAAGAGACCATGTTGGGAAAGTTCCTGAGGAACTGTGGCCTATGGGAAGGAATCATATTGGAGAAGTTCCTGGAGGGCTGTCTCCTGTGAGAGGGACCCCATGCTGGAGCAGGGTGAGGAGTCCTCCTCCTGAGGAGGAAGAAGCAGAGATAACTCAGGATGAACTGACTGCAACTCCCATTCCCTGCCCCCCTGTGCCTTCTGGGGAGAAAGAGGTGGAGAAATTTGGAATAAAATTGAGCTCAGGAAGAAGGGAGGGTCAGGGAGAGGTGTTTTAAGATTTGATTTTATTTCATTATCCTACTCTGTTTTGATTGGGTAATAAATTAGATACATTTTATTCCATGTTGAGTCTGTTTTGACCATGATAGCAATTGCTGAATTATCTCTCCCTGTCCTTACCTTGACCTGCAAGCCTTTCATACATCTTTTCTCCCCTGTCCAGCTGAGGAAGGCAGTGATAGAGTGGTTTTGGTGGGCACCTGGCCTCCAGCCAGAGTCAGCCCATCACAATTGCACAGAGGATCCAGCACTACCTCATGTAAACATGACCACGGGATGCTGTCCAAGGCTATTTTTCAGGTTGCCTTTCTGAGGCTTTCAATATCCTGAAGTGAAATAGATCTTTAGGGAATTGGATTCTTTAGGAAACTATTTCTCTGACCTAAATAGTTAGGAGAAGCTGGTGCATAATACTCTCATTTCCAAAAGCAATTTTGTCTGAAGAGCTGAGGACAGAAAAATGAAAACCCTTAAAATAATACTAAATTGGTTTATAAAATAAAACCATGAAATGTTGCTTCAGAGGATAAAGACCCATATGCCACTTACATATTTTAAGTGGATAGGAACATGATCAGCTGCAACATGAAGCAGACAATGTGTTCCAGAATCAACAAGAAAAATATGTGTTTGTCTGCTTGTGTAAATTATAATTAAGTTAACATTTCATAAGACATGGGTTAAAGAGAGATTTACAGTTCCAGATAGTATATTTATAAAATAGGAAAGAGAATACAGAGAAGATATGGCAAAGATAGCCCATTTATGTGGAATAAATTTTTAATACCTTTCTTTATCAGATTAGTAAAAATGCTGTGACGATACAATTTCTTGTTTTCAGAGAAATGAAACAAAACGGCTTTGAAAGCAGAAAGAAAAAAAATATCTCACTTTGAGAATTATTGCCTGTGTCAGCAGCTGTTTATCAGATTTTTTGTGTATGGTGCCAAGTAAATGTATGCTTCTTCTGATGTATCATAATGCATTGCACCATTGTATAATTTTGATGGTCTGAGATATATTTATTTCTTGATTTCTGTTATAACTTTAAAGGTATTTAAAACATTCAGAGTTAACAGAGAAGAAGAGAACTAAATATATCCAGTAATTAAAAAAAACAACTAACCACCCAGCATGCTTTCCCAGTAGTCCAGCTGAGTATGCTTTAGAGTTTGCTGTGTGAAGACCATTCCTATGATTTGCAGCAGAAGGTATCCTCTTGAGGGAAGGTGGATAATTTCAGTAGTCTGGGATTAAAGCATTAACCAGAACGATGAAGCTCAGCAGAGGAACTACTCAGACATCAATACAGATTATGGAACAAAAACTCAGTGTATTGGGTTGACCCTGCCCGGACACCAGCTGCCCACCAAAGCTGCTCTATCACTGCCATCCTCAGCTGGATGGGGAAGAGAAAATAGAACAAAAGGCTTGTTGGTTGAGATAAGGACACAATTTCCATCATGGGCAAAATTTAACTAGGGAAAAATATTTTATTATCAATCAAATCAGAGATGAATAATGAGAACTAAAAATATATATCTTAATATACCTTCCTTCCTGTGACAATTGCACATAAAAGTTAAAACCATTGGTGCCCTCTTATCTTTTATACAAACATTTTGGATCCAAATCCACAAGGTTGGTTTAAGAAGCGGCAAAAGGAGGGAGTCCTATGGCAGGAGGGCAGCCTTGTTTTGGCTAGAGAATGTGGAATAAACAGATAAATGGTGTCTACACAGCATTTTGAAGGCCTGGCATAAGACTTTTTGCTTTATGAACCATGAAATTAATATTAAAGCTGACACCCCTAAATATGGTAATGAGCTAAAAGCAGTACATACTAAACATATATGAATATAGTACTTGACTCTCCACCCAAATCATGCTAACCATTACTCCTGGAAGGGAATGGCTATGACTGGGATATAAAGGGTATTGAGGAATTTGCCCCTGAGGGGAAAGAAGAAATCAAAGACCCCAAAGAGGCAGTGGACAAGCTGTGCTCATTCCCTTCCACCCAAGACAGGGGCAACTTCTTGGTAAGCAATTGTGACTTCACCCTGTTGGTGAGAATACCCATGTCAGTACTTTGCTAGCATTTCATCATTATCACAGTCATATATTAGTGCTATCGCAGTAAGAGCATTTATCAATGGTGACTCTGACCTCTTTATGTGTGTCACCTTAATAAACTATCCATTAGTTTCCACTTTGTGAAACTTTCTCAGTGAAAGTCCTTCAGTAGCTCTGACAGGTAAACATTAACTCTGATATATGGTTATATATATAATCCTTTAGACATAAACTATTAACCAAGTCTGAGACTAAGACTGGACCTAGCTGCACCTAGGCTTCTCTCTGAGGAGTTCAGAGAGCAAGTGGGTCCTTTCTGAACCTTATGACTCAATGGGAGGGCTTCCCTCAGCCACACATCAGACTCCTCCCCTGCTTTATTACCAGCCTTAACGTTACACCAGATTTTCTTTACCTCCTCCTTGACAGCAGCACAGGGGGACAGGAAATGGGGCTTGGGGTCAGTTCATCATGTTGTCTCTGCTGCTCCTTCTTCCTCAGTGGGAGGACTCCTCACACTCTTCCCCTGCTCCAGTGTGGGGTCCCTCTCACCAGAGACAGTCCTACATGAACTCCATCAGTCCTTCCCATGGGCTGCAATTCTTCACAAACTGTTAAGGCTTGGGTCCCTTCAACAGGGTTATTCGGGACCAGATTGATCCAGCATCTTTCTTGCACAGGGTCACAAGCCCCCCTAGCAAACCTGCTCCAGTGTGGGCTCAACTCTTCACAGGAGCACAGGTCCTGCCTGGAGTCTGTTCCAGTGTGGGCTCCCTACAGTTTCACAGCCTCCTTCAGGTATTGCTCTGTTTTTTATTGTTATGTTTTCACATTACCTCAACTGTCCATCACTTAAAAGTGGAAAGATCACCTAAATAACTCCTATCCTAGAAATAAATGTTTTAGTGACATTTTGAATCTTGAAGAACATTGAAGAAATTACTAAATTGCAGAAGGTAATTGACACAGAGTATTTGAATACCTATGGATCATCAGGCCCTTTGGGATTCATTTATTCTGAAATCATGCTTCCTTCAAGCCAGGTTCAGCTAAAAACAAACAGTATTTCTTTATATGATATAAAATAGAAATGCCCTCATAAAAATATTACTAAAGAGTTTTACAGGAATGAAAAGGCAGTTAGATATATATCTAGCTTGTACTTCTATATGTTCCAAACAATCTTTTCACTTTTTACCTGTTCAAGTGACAATCTAGGAAGAAATGCTTCCTAGTAGCTTAGCTGAGGAGACTCTTGTACTGCAGTCCACTATCTTCATGTTACTTTCATTAATAATGTCTATTTTTCAGATAAAAACAGCTTTTCAAAGCCTAGATTAATCTTTAAGGCTATTCAGATACTAGATCCGTACATTTCTATGTCAAGTCTCCTGCACTTTAACTTTATAACCAGAAATTTCTACCTGTAGATAGAATGTTATCTGCTCATTCCAGCTTTGGAAGTCAGCATGCTTTAATATGACAATGTGCAATTATTAACTGGTCAGAGAGTATTAAAGATAAATGCCACAGCTTGGGGACTATTAAAAAATCATTAAAGAGGTAAAATTCACATTCTCATCAAGGACATATCAAAAACTCACTATGAAACCTTTCAAAATTTAATTTGATATTTTGCATAAAGAAGGAAACTGACATTTTATAAGCATAAAACTGAAATAAATGCCTGTAGTTAATTTAAATAGAAGATGTTACATTAAGTAAAATGACAAGTGAACATTTGAGAGGTGAGAGACTTGGAAAACTTAACCCAAGATGAGTTAACAGTAAGACTTGTTTGCCCTTTCCTGAATATTTCCGTGTGTATGCACTTTTCAATATCAAAACTGAAACAGACAAACTTATGAAATACTTATTCCCCTCAAAAAAAAAAAAAAAACAAAAGGAAAAAGAGTGCCTTTAAAGCAAAATGCTCAGTCTTTTAAAGTCTATATCAGGGAACAAAACTCCCTTTAGCAGCTTTTTGACTGTTATTATTAGATGAAGAAATTTCAGACACAGCTTCTTATTATAAACTTTGGTGGTTTTTTTCCAGGGGAAATTTTTGAAAAATGTTTCCTCATTTTTCCTCCAGAACAAAAAATGTTAAAATATAGACAGTTTGTTCAAAAGAGAAATCACAGTTTTGGAATTTTTCAAGCTTGGATTTTGCTATTTTTCTATTCAAAATACTTAGTTTTACAGTTGAAGAGTTTAAGAAAAGCTATCTGAATAAATAACTCTTTTTTTTAAGAGGAAGGGTGTACTAGAAATCCTCAAAGGCATTATTACTGGGAACCTTAAAACATTATTTTCCTAGCTATGAATATTCTCCATTGGAATCTGAATCCCTTCCACTGGAAATGGAGCTCCCTGCAGTCCTCAGACCAGGGATTCAACTGCCTAATCCACAGCTAAATGTATGCCATGCAGCTTTGAGCCTTTGGCTTAGTTCTGCTGAGAGAATTGTTTTAAGATGTGAGAGTATATGTAATCCAAATCCATACAAGTTTTGGATAAATAACTTTAATTGTTGAGAAAATAATAGCTAAAGATTTCCAGAGTATGGTAAAAGTTGTAATGTCTTGGAAAAAACCAAACAAACCAACCAAACAAAAACACCCCCAAAAACTGGGAACAGAGCAACTCAGCATGCCTAATGATCAGCCCATCTCAAGGAGCAGCAGAAGACAACTTTTCCCTAACTAATGTCGTCTCACCATCAGCATCTCACACACACGTGGAGTCTCATTCATGGTGTGGATATATTAGAGTTTAGCACTTTACTGACAGTTGTCTACTGCATGCATAGGCCAATAAATAACTGCTGAAGTTCTCTGTATCTCTTAACCTGTAAATACACTGTATGTAGACCCTGCACACAGGAGACGTCTTAGAAATGTGACCCACTGACAGGTGATTTCTCTGTCCTTAGTGTCCCTCTGGTGTTCCTCATAAGACTCATGCTCCAGACCCTTCATCAGGTTCATCATCCTTCATGGCATGCTCCAGCACCTCAATATCCTTCTTGTAATGAGGGGACCAAAACTGAACACAGATGTGGTCTCACCAGTGGCAAGGACAAAGGGGACAATCACATACAGTGCAAACAACTCTTTAAATTTTACAGATAAAAACTGTACATGGGCTAAAAAAAAACAAAGCCCCATGACCAATGGTTGTAGAGAAGTCAGAAAGTTCATCAGGCTGAACATTAGAATTTGTAAATTTTCATAAAGTGAGATTCTTTCATAAAATGTAGATCTCAAATGAGGATAGAATGAGAGTACTATTTCTTTGTAATTTAAAGGAGGAAGGAATGTTTCAGTCACCAGAGCAGAGAATTTGAATATTTTATAAAGAGGATTAATGCATCTCACTATTTTATTTAAAAATAAAAAATAAAAAAAATAAATTTTAATTTCTATCTTTTGCAACCACAAATACTTAGCCTTAAAATTATTGGAGAATATAATTCTAATAAATTTTTTTCATGAAAATGTGTAATATTTACAGGAAAAATATCTCAGAGTTTGTTTGTCCATCTATTTTAGAGCTATCAAGAATAATTAAAAAAAAATCAGCAAAAGACTTAAATCTTAATGGGTTTCTTCTACTTCTCCAGCTCAAATCACATGGGACACTTTGTGCATCGTAATTAAAATTTTTTCAGTATTAAAAAACATAGACTTGGCATCTAGTCTCACTTTTCAGTGTATTTTCCCAAGGAAAATAAGCAGATATTTTTATATGCCTCTGTCTAACCCAGCTTCTCTAATTCATACACAAGTGAAGTTTGTCTGTGAAAGACTTGTAGATCCTTTTCTGGAAGGTACTGTATAGCAGATATTACTATTACTGATGATAATTGGTGCTGACAGTATTTATTCACTGCACTACCAAAAAAAATGTTGAGAAAGTTCTGCTATAATATTTAAACCATTAGCAATTTAGGATTCTTCAACTGCTAAATAAAAATTGTGGACACTTCTAAGTAGTTTTTTTTCACATGGATTTTGTGAACTAAAGCCTTTAAAGATAGCTTAAATGGAAAGATTTTCATCTTTTTAAAATAAAATGTTGATAATGTATTCCATCGCGCTGCCTAGAAAACTAAGAAACAAAACCACTAGAATCTGAATAATTTGTCTACTGTATTCTGTTTATTTTCCCTCTTTTTTTTCTTTTTCTTAAATAATATTTACAAAATGTTGAGAGTTCCATGCTGGTCCTTTCAATTAGGAGAGAACGGTAACAGAATCAACTTAAACCCTTAAAGATATCCTGCAAAGCAACAGAATGTCATCAGCACTAGAAAAAACTTTGCTGACGGGGCTGCTATCTGCTTTTGCAGAAATCTATGCTCACTATATACATCAAACCGTGTGCTTTTGTATTGTGATGCAGGAAAAATGTTTCTTCCATCATTATTCTTCCCTGAGCATACATTAGTGACTGCAGCTTCTATTGATTTTCCTAGTTAGGGACAGGAATCAGGCTGTACACAGAAGTACTCTCTATTATCTCCCCTCATTCCTCAAACTGGGAAAGGAAAAGCATCTTGGGGAAATCAAGGCATAATGGGAGGTAAAACATGAAAAACGAAAGGTGAGGGTGAAAAATCAAATATTAGAGATGCCCAAGGACATGACAGAACGGAAACATAGACAGAAATTCCACAAGATGTTCCAGAGAAAAAGGAATCATGTTTGCCTTCTTCTGGCAGGAATAAATTGGGAGATCCATGAGCAATGCCATGAGTTTACAACTACTGTTCCAAGAGGATTTCTATTTTATACCTGTAAGATAGTTAAGCCATTTCTTGAGCCATTGTATTCACAGGCAGCGGAAGCTTGTCCACCAAGCTGCCCCTCTTTGATGAGCAGGCAGAACCCATCACATACAGATATGCAAGAAGGTCTCTAAAGGGTCATTTGAGATCTGACTAAGTGGGTGTCACATCACTGGTTGAGATTGTTTGGGGCTTTGAGGACCCCAAACAGATGTCCTGTGGGTTTTGCCTGGGGGCTGCTCTTCCCCTGAAAATCCCTGGCACAGCAGAGGATGGCAAATTCAAAGAGGTCTCCACACTGCAGAACTTGTCAGGGTCTTCAGTGCCCAAAACCTTCATCTGTGTTAGGAAAACCTAGAAAAAGGATGCTTTGTGGCTGCTTCAGTTCAGGTTTGATCATAGTAAGAGACAGAAACAAATTCTGAAACTCACAGGGATAATGAAGCAACTCTTTGCACTTTTCTTCTCATTCATTCTTACTTGTCTGTCCACATTTATGGATAGGGAGGAAGAGAAAGGATAGGTAGAACAGATAGATCATGGATATATCACTACCTACTAAGTCTTTTTAAGACACCATCATCTCCACTGCAAGTCAACCACTCAGTCTTTAAATATGTAAGTAAATTTAGCTAAGTTTCCTATTCCACCTTTGATATAAACAACCACTGAAACACACACCCTTGTGCGTACTTCTCAGTGCAAGAGATTCAGATTCTGGATAATTCTGTGGCTCCTTACAATAATTTCCATCACACATCAGAGAAAAATAAAAGTCAAAGGTTGTTAGAAGTGTCCATACCAGGCATGGATTCACTGTGCTGTACTGATTTTCTGTATCACATGTCCATTTAGAACTGCCATGCAGTTTTGGCTCTACATCAGTTGTTCCATATATAAAATTAATTCAGGTCAAAGTACACTTTTTTTTTTAAAGTATTTTGTAATCAGGTATTTGTATTTCATCAAATTAGCTAAAGCATTAAATCTGTATTGCCAGATACAGGACAGTATATTCTTTAATTTTTTGTTGCCAAAAGGCCATATATCGCTCTTCTGTCCTATTCACAATAAATAGTAACTGATTCTAAATTTAATAACAATTATGTTTTGATTAAATTAATAAATAAAAGTTATTTTAAAGATTCCTATACTGAGATTTCAGAAATCTTATTTTCCACTTACCCATTAGAGTGATAACACTGACATTTATTTATTTCTTTAAGGCACAGTGAGGGGTTTTTGCATGAGAAGACAGGAAATGCCAAATATTTAACTTTTTTTTTTTACAGTTAACATAATGGGTGCTTAGTAAGGAATATATTTTTATTGTTACTATCCTAGGGCTATGACTACTTTAGTGACTAGTGAATACAGTAGAAGATAATATAGCATGGAATAATTAAGCCTGCACATAGATGGATGTACATTGTGGCTTTGATTTTCATAATTAGGAAAAATATTAAGATTTAGAACATACAAAATCTCTCTGCTGTTATATAGGCAAGCAAATATTCATAGTAAACAATAAAATAGTTTGTCACACATGGGTAGTTTCTATATTATAAAGCTCGTTCTGTGCTGAAATAAACATCAAATTTTCCTCATGTGATTGATTTTACAAACTATATTGAGTGATAATAATTGGCAGAAAACCTCAAAACCTCTCTACATTATGGTGAGCAGACAAAGTATATATTTTTGATTATTATGAAATATTTTTTTCTGTAGGATATCAAGTGACTCACAAAATCATCCCTTCCACAAAGGGTCCTGGTCATAATTCAAAGGCAATATGTAGAGCAGGAAATAGCCTAGTATGGTATTAAACGTGTATTGTCTATACAGCTGCTACTATACTGATTGGCACTTGAGTGTGTGCAATGCATATGGATAATAAAAGAGTGCATTCATTATAATGAATGAATTACAATAAATGATAATTAGGAGGTAAAAAATCGTGATGCAATGCCTAAAGAAGAGTATACAAATAATGGAAAAAAAACCCAGCTTGCATCCAGGACATTGGATAGTTTGACTTCCCTGAGCACTACTAAATTCATCGTGAGGAAAAAAAGACAGTTATTAGCCTGAATAAGGTGCCCTGCATGGCAAATCCAGATATAAACTTGTCTTTAAGGTTTACAGAGTAAGGTAAAAATTGTGGGTTTGTTGTGTTTTTTTTTAGTGGTAGAGCAGAATATTGGAGTAATCAGTATAAATAGTAATTATTTTAAAAGTGGTTGATTCTGAAAGATCCTGGAGTAGCACAGATCTTCAATATGCTGAGAGAAGTAGCAGACAAAATACTAAATTACTTTCCTATAAATGAACTGCACAAGAAAGATAAGACTGAATACATAATAAAAGAAACAAAAAAGATAAATATTTCAGAATTTATAATTCATTGTCATGAAAACATGCTCGTTAAGATGTTAACTCAGGTCCTATCAAAACATTATTACTGATTGTTCCAGGAGAGACAACACCGGGGCTACCTGTGACTTCAGAAGTGTGGGCTCCACTATTATGGGAAAAAATGGTTCACTCGCATTCCCGTTACAGCCTTTTATTATAGGTTTTGTGGCATAAATCAAATGAAGAAGATCTCACATTTCCAAAAAAACAACCAACCAACCAACCAACCAAAAAAAAAAACCAAAACTTGAAGGAGCAGATATTGCAAACTGGAAAAGAATCATGCCCAAATAAAGGGAAAAAGCAATAACCGTTGTGGAGTATTTCCCAGGACTGAGCCATTCATTTTTCAAAAATTCATTACACTTCTTTTCATTTTGATGTTTTCTAGATAGCCTTCAGGATTTTCCTAAGGTCATATGATGAATTAAAGATAAAATTTTTGCTATCTGATCCAAAATTATAAAAACACACACCCCTCCTTGAAAGTAAATATAGATGTAAATGGTTATGAGAAAATTTGGAAAATGTAAGAACTTATCATAATCATTTTTTTGATTTGGTCTAAATGTCTCCACTGACTACACAGTTGCAAAACTACGGAGATGTCATTATTTGCATGCTTCTTAGAGCTGTTTTCATGTAGCATTATGACTGAAAAACAATTAAAATTCAGGTCTTCAGAGACCCGATGGCAATGCTGTCACAATGCAATTTTAGACAATTCAATTTAGATGCAGCAGCTGCTTTTCAATGAGATTTTGATGTTTACCCAATTTTACTGCTGGGTTAACTGAGTCATATTGAGGTCAAGTGGTTTGCCTGCAATCACCCAGATGTAGGCTCAGTGAGAATTACAGCTCAGGACTATCACAGCTATAAACCTCTGTTTCCTCCAATAGGGCAAAAATACAAACAGAAATGAAATGATCAATGAAATGCTGTCAGTAGAAAGCTATGT
This sequence comes from Hypotaenidia okinawae, assembly GCA_027925045.1. NCBI lineage: Eukaryota > Metazoa > Chordata > Aves > Gruiformes > Rallidae > Hypotaenidia > Hypotaenidia okinawae. The sequence continues at coordinate 127,467,077 of BSDF01000001.1, forward strand.
CAGCTGCCACAGCAGTAGTTTACTTGGGTTACTTGTATTACTAAGGAATAACCATTAAGCAAAATGGAAGAAAATACATTGACATGAAAATGAGAATAAAAGAAGAGCTAAATACTTTAAAATTTATCTCATCTTAACAAAATGGCTTATTTTAAACCACACCAACAAATTAAACTTGACTAATAAGCTAAGCTGTTGAGCCTAAATAAAATCTTTTCCTTTTGCCACAGGACAAAAAAAAATATTTCTGGACTGATTACACAAACTGACTGCTCCTCTGTCTGAAAGCAATATCCAACCCTGTAGGCCAAGTGAAAAAATACATGGGTGAAGAATAACTTGAGCTTCTCAAACCTGTTCCTGAGTTCAGTTCAGCTGAAACTGTTCTGGGAAAAGGTGTCAAGGAAAATGGTCATGTGCAGCTGCAATCTCAGCTGCAGCATTAAATAATTAAAAATTGTAAGCTGTACAGTAGCACACATAAATAATTCAGATTAGCATATTTTCACTCTGAACATCAAATTCCTCTCACAAAACATCATTTTAAACTGTTAGGTAGCCCTAGTTTGGAACTTGCCTATCCACGATTAGTCTGCAAGTTGCAGTATGCATTAATGGAGACAAAAGTTTTGATAGGGTTCTGAGTCATTGGGCAGATTCTGAGTGAATGTGTTCCCATACACAAGTCCAGGTAAATAGGACAGAACTGATGGCTCAATTAATAGCAAATGTGAAGGATAGAACAAGGCTAAAAAGTACAAGCTCAGAGAAGCAGAAGTGGTGTATTATTTAGAGGAAGAAAAGATAAGTAGGCCGTGGTGATGTCGTATAGACCACAAACTAGCATCAGTAGTATTTCAAAAGGCCTTACAGTAGGCGTCACAGTTAGTATCAAAATGAGGAAAAGGAGTCACAGAGATGAGGGAAGGAGAACAGCAGTATGCCTACATTAGCATTTTAATTTGGATCGAGAGTGTACTTTCAAAGATAACTTCTTGATCATGACTACTGCAGTACCAGTGTAGAAACCTGGCTCTTTCAGAAAAAAAGAAACTTAAAGATTGTTCCAAGATCACACTTAATATGCTCCAACCTCCACCAGCAATCCACCACCATCAGTTCAATTGAAGGTGCCAGACTGCATCTAGGCTAAAATAAAACGCCAGAAATACAGGCAAATGCCAGATCCCCAGCAACAGCTGCTTTGCTCTATATCACACCGGACAGTCTTGCATTTTTTTCAGTAAGATGCAATCCTTCAAGAGCATTCAGGAGTAGGTAGAACCTGAAATAGTTTCATTTCAGGAAAACTAGAGAAGAGAAAGGGAAAATTCTTGGAAACTTGGGTTAAGTATCATCTTTTAAAAAATAAAAAAGGAGAGATATTCACTATAACTGTCAATGGATTAATGTAATCATGATTTATGTTGACCTTCAGAGGTCATCACATACAAATCCTTACTAGAAGTAAAATTTAATAATGGATAAATTTGCAAGGATTTGCTGATTTCATTAATTTCTTAATACAATGGAAGCCTATTAGCCCATCATAGCCTACTCTTGACACTGATTTTTTCATGAGTAATGTTCATGCTAAGTATATTATCAGTCTATCATACATCTGCATGTACATTCCTCAACACATGTAAGTTATCCCTCAACAAGCTGTGGGTATTATATCTTTTTAAGAAAAAGAAAAATTCAACTTTGCCTAAATAATTATCCAATCACCCCAAAGACACTTCAGCCTGCATAATTCTGTAAATAATGACTTAATATGTACAGGAAAAAAATATTTCAAAAGTACATTAACAGTCTTCCATAAAAAAGCAAATACATATCAATATTCTTTTGGAATTTCCTACTTTTTTTTGCAACAGTTCTTGGAAATAGCAATGAATCACAAAGCAATGTTATTCCTTAGAGACATAGTTGTAACATTGAAAAGTTATAATAGCAATTATATTTTGACATAATACCTCTTACTTTTTACGTGTTGCAAATCAATAGTTAATACACTGATAAATACAAAGCTATGCTCAAGAGTTAAGGAACAAGCTAATAATGAAGCAGAAATCAATTTCTGCCACTACCTAGTTTATGTGTTCACACAAACATACAAGTTAGTGAGGGAACTACAGGTTGGTCAGTCTCACCTTTGTGCCTGGCACAGGGAGTGTAATGATGGGGCAAGGGGGAATGGCTTCAAGCTGAAAGAGGGCAGTTTTAGATTAGATGTTAGACAGAAATTCTTTACCATGAGAGTGGTGAGGCACTGGAACAGGTTGCCCTGAGAGGTTGTGGAAGCCCCATCCCCGGAAACATTTAAGGCCAGGTTTGATGGGACTTTGGGCAATCTGATCTAGTGAAGGGTGTCCCTGCCCACAGCAGGGGAGATTGGAACTTTAAGGCCCCTTCCAACTGGCAGATGACAGACAGATGTCACGTGAAAAAAGAAACTAATTTATTCTGGTCATATTAAAATAAAGAGGGAATATAAGGCTTAAAATTCATTAATCAGACAAAAAAACCCCAAACCTCTCATTAATAAAATAAATGTGGTTTCTCTTTCATTTCCTGTTATCAAATGTTTCATCAGCTGAAATAGTATTAATCATAGTTTTTAACATTTACTACTGAGCATGAATAATGACAAATAAATAAGAACTCATGATATTTTTCCTTTCTTTTCTACTACATTTTAGAAGATACTCTATGAGTGAATTTAATGAGTTTCTTAGGGTGAAATAAATGCACGAGAACTGGCAACTGACAGAATCAAGTTCAACAATTGTCAGATTGTCAACCCCCCACATATGTAAAGAATCATTAAAATTTTGTTACTGAATCATAGAATCCTTAAGGTTAAGAAAAGACCTCTAAGATTATCAAGTCCAGCCTTCTGTCCATTGCCACCATATTAACTAAACCACCTTGCGGAGTGCAATGTCTACACATTTTTTTTAACACCTCCAGGGAAATATGAAATATGCCTTTAACCAATCTACATTATTAAACAGTGTATAGAATTTTAGCCATTGTAACCTAAAATTCTGAACCACTTCTGTCAAAGAAATAGGTGATGTAATATTGTACAATTATGAAATACCATTTAGATCATGTGTATATATTGAGAAGAAAGTTTCAAAATCTCGTCCTACTCCCCATTTGCATTCATTTTGACTGCAAAACAGATAATCAAGATTTTAAAAACTACATGACTCTTTCAATTTTCAAAATCCTCTGTGTTTCTTTGGTGGTTTTAGTTACTGACTGCCGAGAAGAGTTTGAAACTTTGCTATGAAAAAAAGGTAGGAAAAATATAAGTTAAAGCATAGGAAAGCCTTGTTGATTGATACAGTGCTGTTTACTTCATTCTTTGGCACAGAGCTAAGCTTCTGTGACAGAGGGAAAGAAGCGTCATAGGCAGAATGGAGCTCCTTTGTTTAACAATTGAGTGAAGCAGAGCCCCTTAAGAATACATTGGGAAACTACAGACTATAACAACAGAGAGGTGGTAGGAGAACTACAATAAGCTTTTAGTTATTTTAACAAATGGGGTATTTGCAGGAATACCTTCGTTCAACTAAAACCTCCAACCGAAACAGGGTTTAGTTATAGTGGATTAGGATCTTCTATCTGCAAAACAGTTTTGTGTCCGCATTTTACAAGTATAAGTGCAAGAGAAAAAAAACCTAACAGAAACTGCTTGTTCTTAGCACATGACATATACTAATTTCCAGAGTTCATGCTTTCTATCTTTTTTGAGTAATTTGGCAGGGTTGAAGAAGTTCAGTTATTCTAGATGACAGAGATTAAGCTGCTATTTTGTTTAATTTTTGTACCTCTAGCATACATTGCTGATACCTCAAGACTTGAACATATACCCTTTCTTTTGTCATCAAAACTAATTCATTAATTCATGTGTCAGAAGAATGAGCTACAGACAGAGGATGCATGTGACCACAGTTTTAAAAGCTGTAGTAGGAAATGTGGTGGTAAGCTTATCATTCTGACCTTGCAAGTGAATCATGAAAATATTGTTCAAAGGGATCTTCAAGTCCAGTGTTACAAAGTGTGCAATGTGATTTTAAATTGTACTAATGATATCTGAATTTAACTTTTCAACTGCAAACTTTGAGCTTTGCTGATGAGAAATAACAGTAGTAAAGAACTGCCCTTTAAGGAGAGTAATTTTCTTCATTAATGCATAATGATAGCACAATCTTCGCTTGACTTTTATATACACAGAGAAAGGTATGCATCCAGATACAATGAATGTATATAATAAAACACTTGAGTATTTAACTTGCTGACTCCAAAAACTTTAACATTTGTTTTGTCTGTACAAGTAAGATGAAAGGGTAATATTCATGTTGCTTGGGTATACTAGGCAATAAATTTTTCTGGCAGTTGATTAAATACTAGACTAAAGCCAAGACATTTAATCAATGCACAAAGCCTTTGTTGCCTGCACATTCCATCATCATGAATTTTACTGCTACTCTGAAAAAAATAAAATACTTATGGACAACATGATTGTATTAGCTCCCTCTCTTCATAAGCTCCCTTTCTCATTTTCAAAGGTTTAAATGTGACGTGATAGTGACATAACTCATAAAATGCAATGTTCTTCACAATCCCATGTCAAATGATCAATCTATTCACATACATAAGATTTATTCATTGATTTTGCATTATTTTTGTTCCTCACACATACTTTGATATGTGGAAGAAAAAAAGAAAGTGCATTCTCAGATAAAATCACAATGAATCAACTTCCTTCATTTTACCTATATTATTTGCTCCATTTTTAAAATATCCATAGGCTACCTTGACTGTCTGACCATTAATTTCAGTGAAGCATCTTATTAAAGTCGCCTATGCAGTTTCTTCTTTTCATGTGGAGTATGAATTATGCACAGGTCACAAACAACACACAGCATGAGACAAATTCATATAAATTCAGGATCTGGTGAATACTTGCAAGGATCTTAGAACTCCTGAAGTTGCTCAAATGTTGTATGGAAATGTATTCTATATTGCAGAAATCTTTGGAACCTTTTGCTGTTTATAATATCTTTTTTTACCTGTATGAGTGACCATTCTCATGCTATCATACATATATCATGTCCTCCTTTCCTCCTTCACTACACTTTCAAAAAAAAAAAAGTTTGAATGAAAGAGCACCAAAGAATTAATGAGAAAGAATGAATAAATGAATAAAAAAGGCAACTGGTCAGCTATGAACAGTCTTAGCACAAGGATACAAAAGAACAATTATTTCATATCATTACACTAATTACTTTCTTCAGGCCTATCTATGTTCCTGGTTAACTGTCTTAGATACAACTATTCTAGGCTCCTTCTCAGGAATGGATCGGTTTCTTAACAAGGTACATTTTGAGGAACAAAATCTGTCATTTCATTGTTAAAGTTGTTTTTTTCCCCCCTTTTTCCAGAAGGGATCGTGCTATAACCCTGTAATCATCTGCATGATGTACATGTTGAAATACATTGTTTTAGTGCTAGAATGTAACTGCTTCAGGTGTAGAGTGTATTTTACACAATTTAAGTGTTCTAGCAAATGAACAATTCACCAAAACACTAAATAAAAACTCCAAATGTAGTAGTCATGATTAGGAACAATAGCCAACTGTTCCTAGCCTAAATACACATCACTCAAGTATCGTACCACAGAACCTTGTCGCACCTTTTGCTGAGCCATCCTGCTTGATGTTCCCATCCTCTGTCACAGAACCAAAAACCATGCAGAAACAAAACAGGAGCTCATGTCTGAGCATTATTTTCAATGACTCCATAGACCTTTTCAGTCACTGCACTCCTGTATTCGTGATGCATGCTCTGTTCTAGAAGTTTCAATGCATATATGATGGGAATGAATATTTACATTTTGGAAGAGACTCTGCACTATGAGAATTGAAATCAGTGTCTACAGCTGTCTAATTTATCATCTAACAAATGTATTGGTTGTGGAAGTCTGCCAGGAATAATTATATACTTTCTATGGAAAATAGAAATCTCTTATTTCTGGAGAAGGGATTGAAATGTTTCAACAATCCATTACAAATATACATTGCTAACACAGTAGGGTTATTTCTGAGTGCTGTCATCCTCACATACTTTCCTAGAGGTCATATAGTTCCTTGATAACACTTGAATACACACTTAAACTTTGGAAAATTAAACTTTCAAGTTAATTGCAAGATCCTTGTATGCTAGTTTTTCAAGTTTCTAATAGTGGTAGCTATACTAGTATTTGGTCAATAAAGAGAAGCAGAAAAAAACCCATTGATCATAGTATGGTTTTGTAAAATAGCTGTTTTCATAGTACTTTGTAATATCTCATATATCATATATACTTTGAACTTAATATATTACATTCTTAAGTTCACTTGGACTTAAAACAGTGTATAAATGATTAGAATGTTTTCCACAATAAATTATAAGATGTTTGGCCAGCTATTTTTGTTTTGTTTTCTTTATTGAAATTATTTTGAAGCCATGATTAAGATACAGTATGTTTTCAGGTTCCCTAGAACTCATTAAAAATTGTTAGAGTAAGACAATGAACTAAACTTCTTAAATCATCACTTAAATCATCTATATTCTATGAGAGCCCTACACACTGGAAGAAATAATGGTCTATGAACCAGAACACCTGCAACTGCCCCTATTTCAGTGTGTGTTAACAACATACATATTATATAAGAGAGAGGTTTAAAGATGTATATCCCCCTCTTCTCCTTCTCTCCTCATACCCCAGAGAGGTGGAAACATTTTGTGTTTCTTGAAGAGGCAGGTAAGTTCTCCAGCTGAAGACAGTTATTTCTAGCAAGAAGCTAACCTGTCAAATATACCAAAGATAATCATGCCTGTGCATGCTTCCTGTTCTCCAAGCCATAAAAGTTTAAAAAGGGGAGACATCATTTTCATTGTTTCTTGAGGAAGCAATATTTATCTTCAAGTCTATAGGAAGAAAATTCCACAGAAATCATAGAATATCTTGAGTTGGAAGGGATCCACAAGGATTGAGTTGACCTCCCTGCTCCTCATACAAATACCTAAAATTGAATCATACAAAGATACAGTAGTAAACATAGGATTTCTCAGTAAATATTACATGAATTATGATATCCTTATTTTTTGTGATCTTTGGAGTTTTGGGTAATTTTAAACAAGAGGTAGATTATTAGTGACCTAGCCAGGATCACAAACACTGTAAATATGAAAAGACCTTTTATTTACATTCTCTGCATGTCAAAACCCTTAAATTTCTTTCAACTGAAGCAGTAATTTCCCAATTAATGAAGCTGTAATGACTGAAAAAAAAGACCCCTTCAGCACTTTAAATGAGAACAGAAAAATAAACTGCAGCAGTTCTGAGAGTATAGTACAGGATGAGTAAATCACCCATATTTGATTGTGATTGCTAACTGTATTGTGACATCAAAATCACTCTAAATACATGAAAATTACTTCCTTGCCAGTTTCTATCAATTGCTGCATAAAAGTTATTGAAAAGCGAATAATGGTCCCCTTGCACTAAATATTTTCTCCTTTTTTACTCCCCCTTTAGTAGACTGCTAAAACAAGAGTCTATAATATGTATTGTTTCATGCAAATTGAATGTCTTTGATGCATTTCTAAACACAAAAGAATAAAATATAGTGGTCAAAGTAAGTCCCACATATCTATGATCTTCTTGGTGGCAGAACAGGACTGCAACACCAGCAGATTGCTCATTCAAAGTCATTGTTTAAATGAGACTGAGAAGAGAGTCTGACAGTAGGTGTTGCTGTAGTTTCCCAAAATTAAGCATTTCATGTAATATTTGTTCTGTTTCATGCAAGAATGTTAGACCACAGTCTGCTATAGAGCCTAACCCACATTTTTACTCCTGCCTTGGATCATCTTAGAGGGAAGATATACATGCTTAGACACTCCCCATATCACATCTAAGACAACGCTTGCTGTACTGTGTAAACCAGTTTATGTCAAGTCTTATGTGTGAGACCCATTGTCCACAGCTTAACTCATCCAGCAAACAGCTATCCCTGCTCTGCCCTGGTGGGACTGGAGAGCTGTGATTTTCAGTGCTTGAGGACTGCCTCAAAAAAACCTGGATCATAACATATTATTCTCACATTATTTTGTCCCTGCAGTCACATCTTACTTCTTTTGCTGACAAAGTAGTTATCATGAAAGGTGGTGCAAGTCACATTTCCAGACCATATAAATATGACAGAAGTGGCATTTACAGATTAATCTTGTTGGTCTTACTATTTTGACTATAAGTATCCATTAGAAAAAAAGGAGAAAAAAAAAGTCTTCCAAAATCTTCTATTTCAGCTGATTTCATTTCATTTGGCCTTTGCCAGTTTTCCCTATGTACTGAACACTGACAAGACTTGAAGACACGTAGGAAGATTTTTTTCTCATAAAGAATAGGAAAGTATAGCTTAAAAGTACCACTTTAATCAAATTATACATTCTTATATACACTGTTGGTTCATAGCTCTAATTAACAACTAGGTATTTTCTCTTTGGTGAACAACATGAGAGGTTAACAGAGTCCTTGTTTTCATTCATCCCTTGTTGAAGAAACCCTGTGACCAGAAAGTTTAATGCTGAGGCCTGTACAGTTTTAGAATGATTCCCTAAATAAAAAAAACTTTCCCATCATAAATAAATAAATTTGATCTGGTAAGAATAACTATTCATTGTGGAAAAAATGAATATTTTTTCAAAAGCAAGGGGTAATATTTCAGGACAGAAAACTATTATACTATAACAGCCTTTGAATAATGAACAGACTTGAGCTTACAAGGATGTTCCAAGGGCCTATGAAGGAGACTGCACGCTGTTTTGGCTTCAGCACTTGAAACCCATGTGAAAAAATTACCAATGTTAATAAGCACAAATGGAGTATATACTGTCAGTGTATCATACCAGTCCAGCAGATGTCAATTTATCAGAGGCCATTCTCCTCTTTCAAGTAATGAATGGACCAATGCACCACTAAGGTTCAGGAGGGAAAGGGACTCTTGCTTTCCAAGCCTGAAAGCAATGCCACTGTGAAGGAAATCTTCTGGGTATTTTGGCATGTAACAGCCAATGCTCTGCAGTGGGGAGATCAAATGCAACCTCAGTGTTGACTGTGCCTGCCCAGGGACGTGTGCCTGGATCATACAATACAGCCCAGATAGGGGAAAGCTGAGTGTCTTGCTACTAGATCTCATCACCATCACAAAGATGTTTTTAAGAAGGACGAGGATTAAATATAATTTTGCATAACATTAAATAACAGAATCACAGAATTGTAGGGGTTGGAAGGGACCTCAAGAGATCATTGAGTCCAACCCCCAAATCTATACGACTTGTTAATAACATTTCTACCTATAGTGCTTTATAGCCTGGGCTACAGAAGAGTTGCAGATGACATTATATTTAGAAAGGTATACACACCCCATTAAAATTAAAACCATGTAATTCTATTGCCATGCAATCTTTAGATTAAAAAATGCATGAACAAAAAAATGTGAAGTAAAAAAAACCCGAGATGTAAAGGAATGCAGTAATTAAGGTTTCCTTAATCCTGCTACCCTGTGTGCCTATATAACAATATTATCTTTAAATAGCATGAGCACATCTCTTTTTCCTAAGTCTTTTCTCCACTCAGCCAGTTACTCTTCTTATTTGGTACAGTGGATGTAAAATGGATTTACAATCCCCAATAAGTTTGCTCTGATCTCATCTTTCTTTCTATCTCACCACTCAGTATGCAGGTCCCAATTTTACTTACTGGATATCCTGCACTGAATACAAATGATTTAATTTCCTTATAAGCTTGTATATAGTTTTACCACTGCACTACCCAAGTTTTTCATTAACCTTTCACCTTTAAAACTAGAATATCTGACTACAATCTCCCAGGGAAATTATTTTTCCTTTTTCTACCTCATCCTCAAAACCTGAGCCAAATGATTCATAAAGAGCTAGCTGTTTTCACTCGAGAGTTAACTGAAACTCTCTATTCTTAGATTAACTACTATCAAATAAACCTTGACTGAATGAAAGTGACCATTAAATGACATAAACTTGGGATGACTGCAGGAACAGCAGAGTTTACTACTGCATGCGTAACTTTATGTAGACTCAATTCCCAAGTTCCAGCTGCTTCACTGAGTACCCCTACATTTAAGACTCTGTGTGGTTAACAAGGACATTACCAGCAACATTTGAATTACACTTCACATGAAAACACATTAGTCACGTTAGATAAAAAATAAGAACACATTCTTTTTCACAGCTCTGCAGCATTTAATATGAGCAGATAACTGCAAATCCAGGTCCCACTGGGGTTATCAGCTGATTTCCAGTGACTAAGAATTCAGAATCTCAGTCAAAACTCAGATGCTTTGGGAGGGAATGGTTTTGCATTGAAAATTACTCCTATTTTCTGCCCTTTAGTAATAGCATAACCCCCAGTTTCTTGGGGAAAGAATTGTTCCTAAAGTAAATGAGATTCAGGTGCCTTGAAGCAGGAAGAACAGTAGCTACAGGTTTTTTTTTTGCTGCAGGATTATTTTAAGTGCACATTCTCAACAAACTCTTCCAGTTCAGCTGGGAGTAGTGGCAAAAACTAATGCCCATCAGTGCTGGAATATTACATATCCAGTGCTGCTGTACTGAACTGAGTAAAAACATTTGTATAGAAGCCTCATCTTTTGATTTTTACATTTTATTTTTAGTGTTATGAAGCAACATACTGCAGAACACTGCATCCCACATGTCCCTCGCCTGCATTCCAGTAGAAAAAAATGGCATTTACTAGGACTGAGCATCTTCTCTGTTCAGCACCTGAACAGACACAAAGCAAGGAGGTCTAAGCACCTTATCCTTCTTTCCCCCAGCACTGATTGAGAAGGGATTCTGGAAGCACATTTCCATTAAGGGGCAAACTTTTTGGCTTTTATTTTTCTTTTGTCTTAATTGCAAATATTATGCTGAAATAAATTTATCTTTTTATAAGACCTTGTTTTCTGCCATGAATCCATAAATAGAAAAACAATATAAGGAAAATGTAGCCAAAAGCAAAGATGCTACTAGCAAGGCCACTTTTAGTAGCCCCACTCATTATTAGTGATGCATAACTTTGAACGTCTTTGATGGTAAAATGCCATATAAATAGTTGTACATTAAACATTACTGAAGATACAATGAAACACATTTATTTTAGTGGATACAATTTAACACAGAGAAAACTGCTTGTGACTGTCATTTACTGATCATCTGTAAAGACATTACCATGAAGGTGTATTAGACTATGTGCTCATTTAATAACATACCATTACTGACTGCTATTTGTAACATTTAAAAATAATGTTCACAACATCTAGATTGAGAGTAGCTGTGAAATTGGGCTTCAAAGTCATTAGACCTATTGTTACCTGCATATACATGAATGTTTATTATATATAATTATTTATCTTTAAATAACATACATATATGCATATTTAATCTATGCATGAAGGAGAAGAGTTCCAGTTATTAAGGCAGCAAAAAGGCACCTTTTCTAGAAACTCTGTGGGAGATAAATAGTTCTGGCTGGATGAAGAAAAGGAACAGTACTTGAAGCCCACTTTCTGAGTGGGGAAGCACAATGTTAACAGATCAAGTAAGAGGAACTGGAAATGGGGTCAAAGACAGCAGCTATGCATAGGTGTAAACCTGTAGTTTCTTAAATTTTCCCTTTAAGCACTGAAAAGATTTCTCTTGAAGCTCCAAAAAAATCTTCACACTCCTCCTTTCCAACTGTCAATTCCAATGTCACACTTTTCCCTCTCTGGATCATCCTGTCTTCTTCCCTAGGTTCTGGCTGAGGCTGACTTCCCATAGAAGAAAAATCACTTTATCTTTCCTAATATCTTATGACTGCCAACACTTCTCCCTGAAGTTCTCCACAAGCCTGTATTGAAATATTGCCCAATCAGTTATTCAGGAAACATTTCAGGTGCTGCAACACACAGTGGGGCCAAGATAGAGTGCTGATGTCTTGTTACAGTGTACTTCACCCCCACTCCTTGCCTCACTTCAGGGAATTGAGAGGCTTATTATTTGGGGATCAAATGTATGATCCAAAGCCTGACTAGTACCATACAGACATCCTTAACCTGCCTGACCTTGGCCTGTGACTACGTGCCACACATTGGGATTCCCTTCATTTGTCATAAAATTTGACAAAAACTTGGTAGAGTGCAAAAGAATATTGAGACAGAACTACACCTACAGATGAACACTGAACTGAGCTGTTTCTGTCAGATGGGGTTAATTGTAATGTCTGTAAAAGGTGGATAGTCAGTTCAAGGGGAAAAAAAAAGCCAAAACCCTACAACATAACCCCCCCAAAACATATCATGAAAATATCAATGAAAAGACATTGCTCAAATGAGCGTAAATACTAATCTCTGTCGCTTTTATAACCCACAGTTGAAGGTAATGAACTTTTATCTCTACACTCTGTCCTTAGATGCCAGATAACTTGATCTCCAAAACCTCAAGAACATCACAGAATTTAAGATGATTGTATTGTTGATTATTCCTTGCTGCTAAATATATGCAGTTCACCCTGAGTGTGAAAGTAGACAGACCACTTTGAAAGAAGGGGTGGGGAATCTTAACTGCCCATTATTTGTTCTTTTCACTACATACTGTAAATAACTGAAAAGAGATCATATAAAGCATTTTCTGTTCCTCAAGTCTATCAAGGCAAATTATCAGGCAAACCCCAATCATTTTAGATCTCCTTTTTGGAATACTTTTTTACATAAAAATTTGTCATCAAATTTCATTACATAATTGCATTAAATATAAAACTTCAGGATCTTTAACACTCTCAGAAAACAGGTGTATGTATGCAAATGAATCAATATAAAACAGTTAAACCAAATAAGCAACTTAATCTCCTTAAATGTTGCCAGATATTTTAAACAGTTTATGTCAAGATTTAGCATACAACGTTGAAAAAAGTAAGTGCCAAAATCACAAAAAGGTCATATTATAAGTATTTCCTACTGATCGACAAATTTAATTTGCGTAGTCATTATCATTACATCAAAGAAAAACTTGTAATAATGCCTTAGAGGGGTTCTTTTTAGTGCATCCTGAAAAAGAGCGACAATACTTCACAGTACAACTCTAATTCAGAGAGCAAGACAAAACTCATCCCATTAATTTGGTCATAGTCACGTGAGAAGTCTGGGAAAGACAAAAAAAATATCCAGTTTTCAAGCATGTCCTCGTCAACAGTATTCAGATCATCCTGTCTTGCTCTTTCCTGGTTCACTACACACATATACATGTATGTGTACTGTTTTGCAACTATGGATACAGATGTGTGTCTGTACTTACACACATTTACAACAAGTGAAAACAGGAGCTCTCCTCACTTTCCAATTTTGATTAATTTCCTAAATGAAGTCCAAATTTAGCACTCAAAGTCTATATCATAATGTTCCCTGCATTAAAGGCTAAATTAAGATTACATAGTCAATCTTGATCTTTGATCATCTTCTCAGCCTCCGCAATTAAATACCTCAAGAACTTTTGGGTCAGTTTCTTTACCTTTGAAATCGGCAGCACCAGCGTATGTTACTTTCATAGATGGCAGCACTAAGTAAGCACAAAATATGCAAATGTAATTAGTTTTCTCCTATAGTGGAAATATCTGCACAGTAATATTTCTAGTGTTACAAATATTTTTTACTAGTTAAGTCTGCTTATACACTTTATGTCTGGAAGACATGAAAAAAATAAATCATAAATACACCAGTTTCAGACTACCATAAAGTCTGGGTACATTTACTACAAGAGAGTTACACGTCAGTCATTCTACAGTTACCATTGGAATTAATGAAAAAAAAAAGCTATTACCATAATTGCAAACATGGATCTTTATTTGCTGACACATGAACTCTTACTTTATTATAATAGAACAAGAAAGAGAAATATTCTTTGAATCCAAACAATTTAGGTGTTAAAAGATGTCATTTTATTACTTCTAACACTTCAAACCTGAAGTCACTTTGATGTTCTCACATGACTTCTACCAATACTCAACCTGTTTCACACCAGACTATTGATTCTTTGGAAAAAACACTATTTGACATTGTCAGACTCAGTAAGTAACTTGCTGCTACTCATGACCTACGTTTCCAAGACAATATTTCATTAACAGACAGGCTGTCTAAATGTGTATCTGTTGCTCTTTTTCTCCAGTTCCCTCCACGCCCACTAGCTATCTCCTAATAGGATCTTGAACAGTTTAAGTCAAACATCCATACATATTTTAATAAACATGAACATTTGAAAAAAGATGTTACAAATCCAAATTATTATTGATCTCTCTCTATGTAAAATAAAAGTAAACAAATAAAGAAATATTCCTCTTTCTCAATCCCACAAAATATAGACATGTAATAATATCCAGTAAACATCTTGAAGAACAAGTTCATAACTGAGGGTCTGGAAGTCTAGTTTTCTTTAGCAGGAATGTTAATAATTAACTATACCATCTCAGTGATAAGGACAGGATCTAATTTACATTTTCATTTTGAAAAAAACAACCCCCCACATAAATGCTAAATGTAATTTTTAGAAGAAAAGTGATGAATGGTCTTTCTGGTAGTAGTACTGAATAATTCTATATAATATATGACATATATATATATATATATAGAGAGAGAGAGAGAGAGACTTGACTTAGCATCCATTCTCTAGTTGGTTTTCATTAATAGACTTTCAGATTAGTAAATTTTAATAGATCCATCTGTCACAGTTGGAAGATACCCTTAAAAGCAAGGATAATGCACTGTAATAGCTATCACTGTTTAAAACTATTCTATGTAATAAACCCTCTCCACAGTAAAAATAGATTAAATCCACAGGTTTCATCAATATAATCCACTCAAAAATTGTTTAGAGACATGATTAAAGAAACTGAGGGATTTCTTTAAAACTGAAGAGACTGGAAGAAAAAGCAAAACAAAATTAAGTCAATACAAAGCTTTCTAACAAGAGAATATTGATAGCTTGCCTCCCAGATTCTATGGGCTGATATATTTATTATTCAACTTCACCTGTTCATTCCCCTCCCTTCCCTGCAGCTAATGTTCCACCTTTTTGATGAGAGATCCCACTTTTCTTTCAAAAGGGTAGGCACAAAATTTTTGATGCTCAAAGCCAGTGAGAGAAGTCCTCAAAACAGTCAAGGCATTTTTTTAATCTCCCAATTATTCCCTTTGTTATTATTGTTCTTATTGCTCTTCTTGCACATAAAACTTTGCATTTTTGGTCACAGAGCACAGCTGATTAATGCTCTTTCATATGTCTTCTAATGAGAACCAGGTACTTTCCCCATGTAATAAAAGCACAGAGAGAAATTCTGTGCAATGTGCATGAGCTGAGAGACATCCCATAACCTGTCTCCAGTTTCTGGATTATATTTTTTTTAATCATTCATTGATTTCAAGATTTTTCTCTGGAGCAATTATAGTGCCATCAAAAGTTGACTACAAAAAAATAATTCATGCCTGAAAATTCCTTCCTTGTGCTTTTATTTAGGACCTAGACATTGAGTAAAATTATTCCCTGAACTGCCAAAAAAAAAAAAAAAGTCTTTTACACATATCAGCAAATCTAAATGAAGAAAAAAACCTTTTTATTTCTCTACAGACTACTTATCTTTCATTGATATATTTATCAGTATTTTCCCCTTCAATGTTTTTCATTTGACTATAACATCTTCTCAGATAACCACCTGATTTGCATCTAAAGTTTCTTGACATAAAAAAATACAGTCTTTTTAACTCTAACTTTTATAACCATGCCATCCTTCAGTTTTTACTCAGAGAGAAAGCCACAGGGTTTTTTTCTGATTTGATCAAACTAGAGGAGAAGCTCGGAAAGAAGAGAAAAAGGGCAGAGGCCTTTATTTTTCCAATCTTCTATACACTAGGGACCACACAACGTTTTCTTAGTTTTTGTTAAGAAGGACCCAGAAGAACTTATGAATGCTCTTAGGACTGCTTTAGATTAGTCTTGGTTTGGGGGAAATAGTCTAATTGCTGTAGGTAGCAAGGGTTGTTTGAATGGTTGCAAGGGCATCCTGAAAACAGCACCCTCTTCCCATCTTTTCTCATTCCTACCATAGCAGTACCAGAAAGTGATCAGCAGGCAGATTCTCTTCAGTCTCTCAACTATATTTGTAACCCTTTTGGATTATAGTGAACATGCACCCTTTTCAGACTCAACCCTTCCGAAAAAGTCATGCAAGACTTTGCAAAAGATCATCTAATATTTTATCATTTTTGGAGTCTGACTTCAGAATCAGCTTCTGCTTTTCTTTCCCTTATTTCAATGAGCATTTATAATTTTTTTTTTTTTGCAGAAACCTTGGAAATGATAATCTAATTATTAAGAAAGAGTCTTGTTTGTTGAAGTGATGGCTTTTAAGTCATTTTGATGACTTTTGGGAGCCTAAACCACTATTTTAGCTTTACATTTCAGAAGAATTTAGATTATAAATTAATTCAATCACATTACATTCTTAAATGATAGACTCTTCAAATAAGTTTAATATTTTAAAATGTCAGTCTCATGACATAACGCTGAGTACAGAGATAGGTCGCTTAACTTTCCCATCACCCCTTGCCTTTCAGTATACATGATATGAATACACAAATGCAATTAATTTAGTCTGGGATTCAGTTTAAGACATTTCAGTTCTGTGGTGCATTTATATTCTTATACCTGTTTGCTATGTCTAAGCTTGTACTGTAGCTGATAATCTGGAAGTGCTCTTAGCGTCCCTAAAATATTATTAGACACCTATACCCACACAACTAAATCAACTCTTCCCTTTATTTTAACATCAGCTAAATTGCTCTCTGGCCTGATAACAATGGGAACAAAAGAAAGATACTATTCTCACACAGCTATTTAGCATCTAGATACTTAAAAATAATTAGTAGCCAGATGTAAGCAGTTGCAGGACAGAGAATCAAAATGTAATTTGTATTAAGATGTTAAGAGAAAAATTAAATTATCATAGGTAGGATATACCTATTACTACTAACTACAAAACTTGGTTGTTTTGAATTCTGTTTAAGGAAACAATGAAAAAAAAAAAGAAACTTTTGAGACTGAAAATATAGAAGACATTGTTTTGAAAATACGTGCAAGTCATTTTAGTTCTTGGCCTTTTTCTTCCACTTTCTCTAGATCCTGGAAGAAAAGTACCTACCCCTGACTTAAGTATCTATGATATGCAATTAACTTTATCTGTACTCTCTTCTTCTCCCACATTAGCCAGAAGGGCAGCCAATAGGCCACTTCTTCCATACTATTACATGGCTTTTGGTCCTTTTCTAAGGTGAATGAAGTTAGCAAGAGAGTATAAAATAGACAAAACACTGACTTCTTTTTCACAGGAGAGAAACTGTATTTATTACTACAAACAATGCATGTTAATACACCCTGACTACATGTTAAGATTTCTTTCTCCTAAATCACAACTACAAAAAAACTCCCAGCAAACAGTACAGTCGTATTTTGTTGTTATACTGAAGTGAGAACTGAAGTGTTATGGTTTTTTTGTCAGAAATATTAATTTAGTCATGACAAAATGAAACTTAACTATTAAAGGGCAAGTAAAACTGGTTTGCTAAAAGTACTCTTAGGGGAAAACAAAAAAAACAAAAAAAAATAAACTCAAACCCCTAACAAAATAGTGGAAACAATACTCAGACTACGTTACATATTATGTTGCTGTAGTTCAGCAGATATCTCAATAACAAAGAATTAGTAGGAAAAGAAACTTAGTATTACATAGAAGGCTTTTCTTCAAATAATTATCTCCTCAAGCATTGTTTACAACACTTCTGTAAATTCAGAGCTGTTAAAATGGGATGTTAACAATAACTTCTGCTCAGTTAAATATACCAATTTCTTCTTCTTTTCCAATATCAAAGTCCTTCTCCTATGCTGTGTAAATATAGAATTTACTTATTCTCCCCTTGGTATAAATTAACATATCCTTTAATGGAGTCTTACCTAAAACAATTCTCTGGATAAGCTCTTCTACTTCTCAGACTTGCTTACATCCAGTCCACCAGGAATCTTCACTTAAAGGCATGCTTCTGCCCACTGCAAATGTCATATTGCTCCTTTTTCTACTCACTTCTTTCTTTGGTTGTCGTTCAGTGTCAAGTTCTCACTGAGCCAAGCAAAGAGTAGACACTAGAATGTAGCATTATGTACAGATTGTATCAATTTAACCATAAGCAGGGGTACCCTGTGCTCACCTGTTTATCTCTTCTATTAGGCATTTGTTTTATCCTAATACCTAATGCATGTAAAAGGTATTTACCACATGCAATAAAGATGCTAATGTCAGACACTGGACCTCCTGCAGTGTCAGAAAGACAGGGGAAATGGAGGATTCACCTGTCAACAAGCATCAGCTTCAAGAAAATCCCAGAACTCATTTATTTCTAGGAACTAGCAACTGCTTTTTTCCATCTGTACAGGACACTTAATGTAAGTTCCAGAAACCCAACCTGTATAAATTCCTAATGCTAGCCTGAAGGCTTTATCAGCAAAGCATCCATAAGTAAGTCAAAATTGAAAATTTCATAGATGTCCGGCTAGTCTACCAAGCTCACATTTGAAAAGGAACTAGATCATGAATTGGTCACCTTAAGAGACAGAGTCTTTATCACGGTTACCAAACACTTGCAAATCTGTATTCCAAACTACTTTTGAGCAATTTTAAATCTGTTTCTAGTGCTCTTTTTCCATTAATTACGTTAACTGTGATGATACGTATTTAAAGGAATTGATAGAATAGCAAGCTCTTCTGAGAGTTATTTCAGTGTATTCCTAGCACACTTGGGTTTACTTTAAGAAAGCTTATTTCTATCATCCATTGTCAGATTTCTTTGTTACTAACACAATTAAATATGCCAGGGATCCCATGCAGATCTAGGGAATACCATGTTTTTGAATTTGTAAGATAAATTACAGTAAGGTTTAATTTTCAGATATTTCCCCCCCTTTTTTTTTTTTTTTTACTATTATAAAGATTTAACATCTAGTTGATATCTGAATAATTACTCTTTTCTGAAGATAAAAATTGGTAAAAACTGTATAAAGGAATATAAATGTTTATAAGTATATATGGCCAGGTTAAAAGCCCTTCCTACAATAAGAAATATTTTAAAAACATTTGAATCATGCAATGATAATTCCAATTTGTAAACATGTTGTACATTATTCAAGATGATGAAGAAATGCTGCTTGCATTCATAAAATATTATTTGTATTTCTTTTCTGCTCACAGTATCTTTTACTGAAGCAAAGATTTCCTTATGTGTTCTGTATTCAGGACTTCTGGTAATGCATTAAACAATTGTGTACTATGACTATGCGCAATGTATGGATTTTAGGAACCATATATATATATGGTGCTTATATGTTTGGGTGCATGCGTATATCTACGTGTAAATATAAAAACATAAAATACAACTGCTGTGAAGTGAAGCAGAAATACATGAAATACAGATAAAGGGAAAAGATTAAATCTCCCTCCCTTCCTTCCTACCTTCTGAAGTAAAACCAGAAAATTCTACATGCTTCAGTGCATTTCAGTATTTTACTTCTTTGTCCAAATTTTGGATTGTATGTGACTGACAGAAACAGTTAAAGATCCTTAGGCAGATGTTCAGGTTTCTTGCTGAGTGGGGCTGCAAACACATTTGAACCATCCCCAGAGTTGCCGTTATTCCTAGCTCTAACCTGGCAGTCATCTGAATTTGAAATTTCAAAGCTAGATAGCACTGAACAAACTACAGGGTTTTTTGTATTTTTTTTAATGGCTGGTAAGTACTGAATGTATTTACTTAATGTGTGTTAAAAATGGAGAAGGTTTTTCATCTGTAATGCAATTTATAATGCCTTATTTAAAATTCTACTGTTATTATTTGGATCTTACACTTACTTTATAGTCACTCTCAAACTCAGATTTCTGAACAAGGCTCAGTTGCCTGTGTGCATTTTTCTCCACTACATATTGCAGCTCACCAAAGAAATTAATGTTTGTAAACATCCAAACTCATAACTCTACACAAAGATTCAACTATGTAAAAGTAAAAGGGTACTACCACTGACATTATTAAGGACAAATCAGCCTGGATTTAAAACCTGTAACATCTTCCTTTGTCCTCCATTTGCCCTTAATAATGGGAAAGTATGTTAGCTCTAAAGTAAGCATTTCCAGTTACAGATGTAAAAGCAATCCCACTTTAAAACTTGAGTTTAAAATCAACATCAAAGGCATTATTTATTAAAAGCATAATCAGATTCATGATTTCCAAACACTGTTTAACTGACATACTGATGAAAATCTTCAGCCAAACATATAACAAAAAAAAAAAAGTCTTTTGCAATACAACCCATTGTAGCCTTACTCTTGGGCCTCATTGACCAGACCTGATGTTAGGTTGGGCTATTAATGGAGACACTGTAATAAAAGTTTTCAGGAAGGGAAGGAAAAGATGAAAACATAAAGGAAATGTCAGTTTGACTGGAAAAATATTTCAGCTTTTTTCAACATTAAAGGAGGCAGAAAATTTGACAGAAACTATTTAGTACTTACTGTTACACTAGGTGTATATACATACAAAATTTCTGTGAGCTTGAGTTGAATACATGGATTAATTCTTTGCTCAGCTCGTCCAGTTATACTTACTGCCAACATACGATAAATAATGAACAACTATGTAATGTGACATCCACTGAGAGATTTTATATCTTCCAGTTCCTTAAAATTGCATCACACAGAGGTTGCAGTAGAATGGTACAGTGCTGTACCTGAAACAAACTAGATTATTTTCTTCCTTGAAAGCAGGGTATAAGCCCATATATTTTAAACCAATGAGTTTATAGTCCTTGTATTGATCACAATAAGATAAAAGCTATTTCTAGGTGTCTCTCTCCTCCAGCTATGGGTGTGCAGCAGTGCCTTGATAATAAGGCTCAGTCTTGATTTTCTCAATTTTTTTTATGGCTACCAGTCTCCCATGGTACGAAAAGCAGGGATAAGAAATTAAAGGTGAGATGATTGTGAACAGTAGTGAGGAAGGAGAACGGTCATTTCTTTGTTTCTGAAGGATAAAGACCCAGCCTTCACTGCTATTCCTAGGTTAATTACACTGAAAATGTGAATGTTTCTACTCAATGAAACCTCCATTTTCCTACTGTAATGTAGTCACTGTAGAAATTACTTTGGTGAACTAAATACCCTTTCTATATTGTTCATCTAGTGCTTTACAGTCTGTTCCAGTATGTTGTTCTCTACACGTCCTGCGCAATAGATGTGTTTATCTTCCTTACTCTTGGCACAAGAGGTAAAGGCACAGAACTGTGAGAAACTTTGCTTCTGATCAAAGAAAATAGAAAGTGCTGGACTGTTCCACTCCTTCATTGTGTATTCATTTTCTATCCACTCAGATTCCTTAATCTTTCTTTTTGACTCTGTGTTGTATATGAGTAACAACACTATTTTTACAGATGTTCAAATGAGAGAAACACCACTTCATCTGTTTAACTGCTATAATCAATTGTTTCAAAGCTTTGAAAAATTAGTAGTGATTATTATCTATATCTTTTATGTAAAAAAATCTAATTTTCAAAATTTCACATTTAGTGAAAAGCTAGCGTAAGTCTGTGAGACAATATAAACATGCATACATTATTTTTTTTGGGTGCAAAGGGATTGAAACAATATCTCAGTACGAACCAGAAAAGGTGCAGAAAGTACCTGGAAGCAGAATCTAGTCCAAGTTATGGTGATAAAGCTTGAGGAATCATAATGTTAAATGCCTTTGGAAAATATCTGGCACCCAGTCTTCATTACCAGGTTAAGCCAGATATGATTCTAGAGGATAGACATCTGTAAAACTCCTGAAATTTCACATTTAATTTTCCTTGATGTGACTACTTTACATCAAATAACAATTTTTAATGAAAAAATGTTAATTAAATCATTATATAAAATCGATATTTAAATTAAATCTCAATGGGAATAAGAAACTTTTTACCCCAGGATAGGGATTGTAAGAGTTAAACCAGAATCAGGAACACATGACTTATGCAGGCAGTTCCACCGATCTCATAAATTTTGAATTTTGTTATAAAGGAACTACATTTATGGAAAAAAAACAATTTAAAATGCTCTAGACTTTCAACAGGAATTTCTACTTAAGCATTAAATACTTCAGTGAAGGGAGTACAGGGAGATGAGAAAGGAACTAGCTCAGAAAACATGTTTCTTTGGCACAAAAGTCTCACTATTAATAGAGCCATGTTTCATATGTGGTTAATTAAAGTGCAGCATATTAAAGTACAGTACCTTATAACACATGCATAGAGTCCGCTGTCCTGTACCACCGTTGGTCGGAACCAAATGGAGTCTTCTTCTTTGCTCATTCTCGTTCCATCAAAAGCTATAGGTTCCTCAAAATCTCCAGGTCCAGAGCTTTTGTACCACATCAAACTAAGTCCAGCACTTTGGGCTAGGGAGTAATTAGCTCTAATATATCCATAAAAGAGTGCACATTTTATACGAACAGGTTCTCCCACTAGAACTTGGTACTTCTTGTAATCCACAGACCAGTCAGTGCATCCATCAGCTAAAAAGAAGAGAAAATGACAAGAGATTATCAAAGGCGCCTGAGATCACTATTCACACAGCAACCAGCATTTTGGGGGAAGCGCTGCATTTGGGAAAAGGTCCATTGGGTGACTAGCAATACTTTTTCAATTCCTGAAAAATTTACTGCATTTTCACACCATTACCATCATGTAGTTCATCTATGCAGAGCAGAGTTATTACAAGATTTTGTGTTAAATGATAACACTTTCTGCAATAACTGAGCAACTGTTCTTTTCTTTTTTTTTTTCTTTTGTGGAACTCCAGCATGACCAGTCACAAAATACTGTAGTGACATTAGTGCAACACAGAGGCAACGTAGTACACAAGGTGTAATGATCTGAAATGTATTAATCAAGTACTGTCAGAGCAACCACGCAAATTAAAGAAGGTATTAATCTTAAAAGAAATTAAGCAAAGAACTGTCCTGAACCAAAAAGTGAAAGTCAATTTAGATTTGAAGAAGGAAAAGAGATCCTGTTATCAATAAAATCCGTAAGAGCAAACATGCACAAAGACAGTACCAGGAAAATTGCTGTCAGTATTTTAGTGGATTATTTGAGCACAACAGATCCTACTTGGAATTACTGACTTTCTAGAACTACATTACAGATTAATTTAAATGATTAATGTTTTTATTTCATCCTGTCTTCTTTAGCAATAATTTTAGAAAAAAAATATCCTATTTTTCACTTGTTTAATAATGTCAGCCAGTTACTAATACCGTCCCACAGTAATTGTTCATCAGATGGCAATGCCAGATTTATTTTTCAAAAAAGCCCAAACACCACCAAAAGAAAAAAATCCAACACCTCCCCATTATTTCCAGTTAAGAATACCAAAACAACAGAAAGCATACAGATACAATGTCTTCCTGAACAATAGCTTATGGTTCTTTGGTTAATGAATTTCAATACAATGTCTTCCTGAACAATAGCTTATGGTTCTTTGGTTAATGAATTTCAACCATGGAAATTCCTGAGTAGGTTCATTCACTTAAAAACTCAATGTCCAACCTCAACTAGTTAAGCAGGCTCCCACTCCAGTCAGTATAAAGCAATACATGCATCCAAAGAACAACTCATTTAATCTTAAAATGAGTATCTATGACTCATATAAATATTTGGTCTTTGAATTTGCCACTTCTCTTTGTTAACTTTAAAGGAGCTTGGACAGTTAACTAGCTTAGAAAATCAACTTTCACATAGCTAAATTTGAATGTCCCTCACCCTAGAGATGTTTGAATACTGACTTTAGTGGAGAATTCAAGCTATTGTGCAAGATACAGCAGTATTAGGACATAGAATTGTTTTCATCTCTCATTTGGAATAATAGTTTGCCAGTCAGTGATTTTTGAAATTTTCATTTGGATAATACTGCAGTACTTATTATACAAAGTAAAATAAGACGCAAAATCTCCACACATCATGGAGAACGATGGAGAAAAAAAGCTCCAACATTTTAAAATTAATTTGCACTTTGAACAGAATTTACACAAATATTTCATATCTCTTTGGAATGCCTCTTTCTGTGTTTACTTTTAAGACCAGAAACAGATGATATGTCCTTGTTCCATTTTTCCTACCCAACTGTCTGTAAAAATTAGTAACATTTACATGGGCCTAATAAGACACAGATGTACTCTTACAGAAGTTGAAGTGAATGGAGTCAAGGCTTCCCCAAAGGATTTAAGAAATTGATTTCCATTTCTTTCAGAACTCATTTGCATTGTTGATAATTTCATTTTTTTACCTTTCTGAAAGAGTTCTCTTTCTGATCTGATTCTATTTCACTCTGCTTCTAAATCCTCATGCCAAAGAACTATTAACATATGCCTCTAGGCAGCATTAATTCTATTATTTAAGTTTTCAGGTAATACTTTCTTCATCATACTTTATTATCAAATTGCAATCTTGCCTTTCACTGTCTAATTAAGTTAGTATACTTTAGTTAACATTAGTCTTCAAGTCATGTTTTCTCTCTCAGGATATGCATTTCTAATGGTTTCCAGCTCCTTGAACTTGGTGAATCTATGAGAACATACCGCAGAATGACACAAACTCTGCTTCAAGCCTCAAATTGAATGAAAGATTAACTATGTAGAGCAGATTTCCTTTACTTTATTTCAGCATGCTATTCCTCATTAAAAAGCGGCAAGGATCATCTGCAGTCCAGTTTAGTAGGCTTAGGCAAGCATGGTGGCAGGTATTCTACATTCACATGCAAAACCAGAGAGAACATTACCAAACTTTTGAAAATCAAGATTATCAATATTCATTTCCTGAGTTTCCAGGAGAATGGTAACAATAGTTTGAATAATGTGTCTACATTAATGCTCTGTGAAATAGTTAATTCAAATATATAAATTGGATGACAGAGAATACAAATCAAGAACTCTTAAATGCAATGAATTTTCTGAAATTTCACATTAACATTTCATATCACAAAATACAACTAACATGACATTTTAAAGTAACTACCAACCAAACCTTTTGGACAATTTGACTATGTCCAGTTTTGGACTCATCAATACAAGAAAGACAGACAGGCTGGAGAGAGTCCAATAAAGGGCCATAAAGATTGTTAAGGGACTGTAGCATCTCTCCTAAGAGCACAGGCTGAGAGTTGAGACTGTTCAACCTGGTGAAGTGAAGGGTCTGGGAACATATTACCAACCTATATACAAATCTGAAAGGAGAGTGCAAAGAGGATAGAGTCAGGCTATTTTCAGTTCTGCATGGACACAGTACAGGAGACAAATTGAAACACAGGATGTTCTGCCCGAACATCAGGAAACACTTTCCTCTGTGAGGGTGATCCATCCCTGACACAGACAAAAAGAGTCTCCATCCTCTGAACACAATCAAAAGCCTTAGCTAGACATTTTCCTGGGCAAGCAGCTCTAGGTAGCCCTGCTTGAGCACAGGCTTGGATGAGATGACCTTCAGAAATACCTTCAAAGCTCAACCATTCTGTAATTCTGTGATTTATTAAGTTACATTGATTGGCAATTTTAAGAAAAAAAAAATTCCTCTTCTCAGTGTGGTCTTTTCATGAAGTGAACATGACAGTGTTTATCTTCCCACTTATAGAAATATTATACCAGTTAAACTCTGCCAACACTGACATTTCAGTCACTTAGAACTATATTAACCTTATTACAGCTGGAAGCTTTAATACCTTACAAATCTTCCAGGAAATAACTCACACTTCTGCCCAGCCAATGTGCTTTCATCTATGAGAAGGTGCTAATGAAATTTTGACAGATATAATAGAAGTTCCACATTCTCATCATAAGACACAGACACTCTCCTGTGATATTTTGTGATAACAGTGATAGTTGAGTACATAGCTGTCTGCCTGTACTTAAAATGCTCTGGTTCAACTGTAACTGAGGAGTATAAACAGAAGCTTAAAACCAAATAATGGAAAGAAAAATAGGATGTCATGCCCTTAAAAATGAGATTACTCTGAACACTCAGACAGATGATAGCATGCATGTAGATTGAGGCCTGGAGGTTTCTGGCCCTGCCTTTGGCAGGGGGTTAGAGCTCTATGATCCTTAGGGTCCCTTCCAACCCATGCCATTCTATGATTCTATGATTTTATGCATGTACTTTAACTGACACTTCCTACATAGACTCCACATGTAATGTATAGAGTGTATGTGCACTTTTCATTTTAGGAAAACTTGAATGTAGCAGAAATCTAATAAAAATCCTGATTTCCAAATGCTGTGAGGCATATAAAGATTTGTTTTCAAAGACTCAAAGACTAATTATATACATGACATTTTTAATAGAAATCTTCTGATATTTCTATTAACTTTGGTACCGTAAGAATGCATTACTAGCACTACTGCCTTCCTACATAAGCACAAAGAGTAAAGGCACGAATCACAGAATCACAGAATGGTTTGGATTGGAAGACACCTCAAAGATCAGCTGGTTCCACTCCCGTACCAGGGACAGGGACACCCTCCACTAGACCAGGTTGCCCAAAGGCCCATCCAACCTGGCCTTGAACACAGCCAGGGAAGGGGCAGCCACAGCTTCTTTAGGCAACCTGTTCCAGTGTCTCACCACCCTCCCATTAAAGCATTTCATTCCCATATCTAATTTGATCTACTGACCTTCACTTTAAAGCCATTACCCCTTGTCCTATTGCTACATGCCCTTACAAACAGTCCTTCCCCAGCTTTCCCATAGGAGTCTTCATGTACTGAAAGGCTGCTCTAAATTCTCCTCTTCAGGGAATGAAATAAACAGTACTACATCACTGTCCTAATAATGAGATCGTTCTGCTGGATAAACAAGCTTCTTTCAGGCTGTACCTGCCGATAGAACCCAACACACAAAAAGGTCTTCCCCTGCATTTTTCAAGATCAGATGTAACGCTTTCAAGGCAAAATTCAGTGCCGGAAAGGAGAAAAAATAACGCTAATAACTCTTGGGCCCACTGTGACAGCCTAAATTCATTCAAAAGCTTCAATTCAATTTATAGGTTTCAGTTTATGGAGGTCTTAAAATTTCTATGACACTGGTGGAAATGGGAATTCTGGACTTCTAAACAATTTTGATTTGGCATTTGAAAACAATTCTAAAACATTTATAACAGTAAATTCTTCTAAATTTATTGCACTTAATATTGCACTTTTAATTGTACTAAAATAATAATAATAAAAAAAACCAGATCCATTTTTATCCTTCTTATCTGTGTTTGGAGTACTGTTCTTAATGTAATTACCTACAGATATTTTTATGCAATGTTAGTTTCCCTTCTATTTGTTTGTCAACCACTTCAGGGTTTTTGAACACATTAGCCATTTACAACTAAATCCGACAAAGAAGTGATATCAATTTTAAGAAATTATTACATATGGGAGGGCAATAATGGATGGAGAAATAAGCTGGAACTACATAAGAGCAGTAAATATGATGGGTAAGACTTTTTTTGTATGGTGGAACAGTATGGAGAATAATCTGTGAAGGAAACAGGGTTCCCTTAACTGGCTGTCCATAAAACAATTTTTCCAAAGTTTATCAAGACTAAGGATTACTTTATTTAAAACAATTGTCACAATAATATTTTACTATAAAAATCATAAAGTTAAACTATCAGTCTGTTCTGGATTATCTTTTTTAACTCTGGTTGTTTCTTATTTCTTAGACTAGCTAGCATTAAAAAAATAAACCCAAAATTATACCTTACAGCACACTCATTGTGTGCTAAGTGGCTCTGTTCAACATAACATGTGGTTTTCTAGTGTGTGCTCTGATTATGAAGAAATGCAAAGATTGTCTATTTTTGGTTTGTGTATTCTTTTATTTGCTATAAAAAATAACTCCGACAGGTATGAAGAAGCAGAGCTTAGAAATGCAGCAAGCTACGGAGATGAGAAAGAGAATGTGGTCAGTTTTATTCGTAGACAACTCAGATTTCAGACTTTTGAAAGAGCACCAGTATAAAGAGGACAAAAAAGGGGAAAAAACTAAGTTCTTCATTAATACTAATGTTTTCAAATGACCACAACTAATATATTTTATACATTATTAAATTTTCTTTTGCAATGACTACAGTTATAGCCTTGCATATTACTGTTCTGCACTTCTGTATGAGATAGAACTTTAATTTTGAAATCCCATTTTTCATTCTCTTTAAAAACTGTTGTAGGTTAAAAGCTTACATATTTCATTTTCAGTTTAGAAATGTGTAATGACTGGTATGGAGGGGTGCCAGTAAAAGAAAAAGTTGTTGAGGACATTTGAGTGAGACGGAAAAATAATTTTGGATGCCATTCTCTATTAAAGAAGTTAGATGCTAAAAATTCCAAGTCCCAGACCCACCTGAGAGAAGTTTTAAAAGTGGCAGGTACATGTATTGAAGGAGAAAGGGTAATGGCTTTAAACTGCAGGAGGGTAGATTTAGTTAAGACATTAGGAAAAAAACCCAGCAATTCACCTAAGGGCAAAGGCTGCCCAGAGAAGCTGTGGCTGCTCCATCCCTGGCAGTGCTCAAGGCCAAGTTGGATGAGGTTTTGCGGTAACCTGGTGTAGTCATGGGGATGCCCCCATGGCAGGGCTCGGAACTAGATGGTCTTTGAGGTCCCTTCCAATCAGTCTGTGATTCTGTGATTCTATTTAGAGGCAGAATAAGTATTAAAATCTTATATGTCTATCTGGTGGAGAGTTTTTATGTTGTTCTGTCTTTTATCAATTATTAATTAAGAAATTATTTTTTTATTTTATTTAATGCTATTTCTTCCTGAATTTATACTAATACTTTAATTATGATCACTATGTTGTAGAAAAATATGAAACATGAAAGTTATTTTTAAGGAAATAAAATAGCATAAATATACTCTGCAAGACAGAGAAGCAACGGAAATGGAAATGCATGTTGAACTTCCTAAGTGTCTACTGTAAAGTAAGACTTCTCTGGTGCCTATTCAGTCTATTCATTCTAGTAATTCTCTTTTGCTTCTTTCAAACCTTTTTTTTTTTTCCCCCCTGTTTCCTATATTATGTAAAATAGGAGTCTTAGTAAACACAAATTTAAAGGCAGACTAACCAAAACTGATCTATTAGGTTCTGTGGGTTGACTCCTACTATTAGAGAAGCACCCACACAGCTTCTCAAGCACTAAGCCCCATGTGCAACAGGGCAGGGAAGAGAATACAGAGAGTAAAATTCCATAAGCTGACTAATGCCCAGCTAATTTCTGATCAGTGACTACCTTGAAACCCCAAACCTCTCAATTTTTTTTGCTAGGCATGATGTTATTTGGTGTGGAATATCCCTTCAGCCCATTCAGGTGAGCTGTCCTGGCTGCATGCCCTCCCAAACTCTTGCCCTCCACCCCTAAGCCTACTTTAGGGACTGGAATGAGAAAAAGTGAAGCACCGATCAGTAATAGTCAAAACAGATGTGTGTTAGCAACAATCTTCTACTCACAAATCCAAAACATGACACGATACAGGCTGCTATGGATGAAAGTCAATCCATCCCAGAGACACCCAGTACACAGGTCCCCCGTCTTTGGTATATTTCTATCTGCTACCTTTCAATTATTCATCTTCAGCTCAGAGACCATCTGTACAACTACGGTTACAGCATAATGTAATCAACAGACGCAGAACATGATACTTTGTTTACTAGATTAATTTCCAAAGTCTGATATTAAACTGCATTAATGATCAGTGCCCATCTGAAATGAATTGCTTCTTATTTCTTGTATGTGCTACACATCTTTATTTGAGGACAGTTCTACATCCTCTTTCTTACTGGGCTATATGCAGTTCTTTTTGGACTTTAAGAATACAAGTGTCTTTGCCCTCTGCTCCCCAAACATGCTATGATTTCTTTTGAAAGATTCCTACTACTCAGTGCAACTGACACACAATTTCTGTTGTTCACTGTATGTTTTATATATAGAATCTTGACATTATTATTTGAGGAGGTCTGCTATGTATTGGTTTTAGATTTCTTTCTGGAACTGCCAACGACTAGAACAAAACAGCATCCCAACCTGAAGAGAAACTACAATGGGAAGCGGTTATGCTAATTTCTAAAAGTTGAAAAAGGACACATAAGGATGGCTCTTAGAAAGAATATTTCCAAGAAAAGAGCCTCTCTAAACCATTCCGGTGTATCATGTATAGCATATGGAACATTATTTAATACGTCCCATAATATGTTATTATTGAAACTGCTTCTGAAAACACATTTCTATTCTCCAGTAGCTTAATTTTGGAGGTTATGAGGAAGAGCAAGGATTTCTTCATGTGGGTTTCAGTAGCACTTGTTAGCAACTGGTGAATATTGCAAACCAGCTGCTGAATATCAGCTGAACTGTGGTAACTAAATATCCACTCGGAGTAAATATCAGCAAATTCAGCAGATTAGTTCATAATACGAAAATTTAAATTATTCAGATTACAACATGTGCACATTAGACTGCAACCACCTAAAAACATTAGCATAAGTATGTGGCTAGGACTGTGCAGAAATTAATAGAATTGCAGTGAGTGCTTCAGAAGAGCTGAGACCCAAAGAAATGTTATTTCAAACAGCCTTTGCATCAAGGACTAAATTATTAAAGTTTTAATCATACAATTATTAAGACCATGAGATACTAGCAAAAAAAAATGCCAAATATCTATTTCTATTTATTAATCTGTTCTACATTGCTTCCACACTTAAAATAAGGGGAAATAATTAATATATTGAAACTGTGATCTTGGATTGGCAATATTAATATTCTTTGTCAAAGTATATGTTACCTGCATACAACTTCTAGTGGATTTGATGACTACCTAGTGCCCACAAGTAGTTTCCACTAAACTCAAACTGTAGACCAATTTATATAAAGCCATATATAATTTCAAACAGACATTTGTGTCTATACCAACAACTAATTATAAGTTAAAATACAGCATGGGATTTAAGAACATAAAGACATTCTGGTAAGCTTTTTATTTTTCTTAGTCAATAGAAAAATTATTTATTTCTCCTAAAGTTGACAAGAATTTAAAAATAATCTCCAGTGCAAATCACTGGTTCGATTTGACCCTGTATGCATGTGCACATGGACTAACTGATCTAGTAATTACAGTGTTCTTGAACCCAGATAAAATGTCTATATATATATCAGTATGTTAATACAAATACATAGAGGCATCAGGAATCCATTAAGTAAGGCTTTGGTAATTGGCAATGGTTCTGAGACACTTCACAATCATTTTAAACACTTTAGGCATAAACAGTGTCTTCCCATAGATTTTCTTGGGCAGGTAAGTGTAGCAGAGCTGGACCCAAATGCTGAGCCTAGGAGAAGGGTAGGAGGTGGGGAGATAGAGGGGTCTGGAAGGGCAGATGCTTTATGGCCTGTTTATGGCATAAGTGTTACCAATTTTGTGCCTGGCAAAAAGCACTGTGCTGGTTTTGGTTGGGATAGACTTGATTTTCTTCATAGTAGCTAGTGTGAGGCTATATTATGGATTTGTGTTGAGAAGAGTGTTGCAATGGGAAACTAGGTGGCTTTTCCACAGGACACATCAGACCTGCATCTGCTTTCCCCTACCATCAGATGAGAATAAATAATGATTAAAGATGGAAAAAAACCCCAAAACTAACCATTACCCTCCATGTGGCTGCAACTTCATCAGGTGACGCATTTACTTTAAAACATAGTCACCTTTTTTTTATTCTATGTTGTGAAGTTATCTATCTTAAGAAATTTAAAAAAATGCACACTGCTAACAAATATTGCCAAAATTTTGGTGTACTACTTTGTGTAAATGGTTATAAGCATCCAAAGTTCAGAAAGGGACATATTTCCCTTCTTTTTTTTTAATTGCTTTTTAATCCCAGAAGCCCTTTAAATTTTGTTACATGAATGGCTCAATGCAAAAGTAAATTCTTGATATTATACTGAAGGTTACAAGCAGTATACTCTACAGCACTCAGTACTATAGCAATTAGAAAACACATCATAAGACAAAATGAGAAACTTTGCCATTGTTGTTTTGGAATTTCTTAAGCAAATTAGATCCCCTCTTATATTAAAAAAATAGTGTTATTTAATGACTACAAAAGTGGAATATAGCTGCTTGGGGGGAAAAAAAGTGTATGCTACTTCCACAAAACTACAAGACAAAATCTTCTGTATTTGTGCAACAGTGAGAGAATTTATCCTCAAAGCAAGAACACATTTGCTTATGAAATAGAAATTAATTTTAATTGAGGTTTTTATGAAATATGCTCTTTTCCTGCAGATGGTACTGAGAACAAAACATGGTAGTTTAAAGCAAATAGGAACCTCATGGAAGACTTAGCAAGGAACAACAATATTAACTGAACTTTAAAGAGAAAATATTAACTAGAGTAAATCTGCACTCCATGGATTACAAAAAGTCATTATAAATCTGTTTGTACACTTTTTTCCTTTTTAGAAGAACCTATATTATTATAGCATCTGGCATTTTCCTTCCCTCCCCACCCCCCACCCCCTTTTTTTTTCTTGGTCCATGTTAAGTCTAGAAGCTAAAGCTTATGAAAGATATTAAATTTTGTAAATCTTTGCTCCCCAGTTTGACATTTCCTCTGTTCCCATATGCCACGTTTGCCACACTTGAGACAGCTTACCAAAGAGAAAGAGGTCACCAGAGTAATACAGTAGTTCAGTACTTTAATCTCATTAGGCAAAGGAAATGAAAATCATTGCTATTTGAGTTTGAGAAGAAAACTTTTCTCCTTTCACCGCAGCTTACTTTAAAGCTTAGCATGAATGTTTTGGTTGAAGCAATAGAAATAGAATGGATTTAATTGAGTTAGGAATCCAAATCCTACAAGACTCAGATAAAAAGCTTCCACAGGTACCTTCATGGATGTGCCTAGCTAAATTGAATTTCAAAGGTGAAATCAAAACATCAGAGCATCTCCCCTTCCCTCCTTATGCTGTATCCCAGAATACATCCACAACAAATTTAAAAGTTGTTAGATAAAGCAAACAGAATACATTCTTATCTTCAAATACATTTTTGCATCCTGACTCAATGAATAGAGTAGAAATATTTTTGGAATGAAATACTGAGAATGTTTTCAATCAGAAAAAAATTTCATCTTCACTTAAAAGAGAAATTTTCAATACATTATTAAATTTTTTTTTCATTTGGATTCAATGAATAGACATCAAATATTTACTTGATTGTGGACCTGCATTTTCCCACAGTGCTGCTGGGACTCCTGATCAGGTCAGACAGCTCAGATTGACCCTGGCAGCCACATTTCTTAGCAGTTATCTTATACAAAATCATTGCAGCCAAAAAACCTCTTGATGAATGATGAAAACCAAATCATACAGCTAGACATAGAAAAAGCATGGAAGTTGCACAGGAGAAAGGATTTGGACTTTGAACATCCAAATTACAACTTCCAAGGTAAACAAATAATGCAGTTTTATGCTGACGCACTTCAAGAATTGTTTCAATTCACATCAACACGAAATTCTACAGACAGGTTAAACCCAACTTCAAAAGATATGTTTCAACTTCACTCTAAAGCTATGTAATGTAGCAGACACTCATTCAAATCTTAAATCTTATGAATTCCACTAAACATAAAAGAAAAATAAAATAAAAAAAAAAAATCTTGCACTGTCTCTATGCTCTGATAGGCAAAGGGCATACTGAATGCTTATTGACAACCTCAAGGCAGGAAGTAAAGAATTCAGCCCAGTGGTGTTGTCCAACTTCAGGCTTTTTCTTTGGTGTTTAACCTATGAGATCAACATTCATACAATATTTATATGGTACTCATTACATCCATATATTTGTTGCTAATCATCAGGAGGTGAAAGAAGAGGTACTTCTCTCTTGGTGAAACAATTTAGCTGGGAGAAGGAACAGCTTTTGTGAGGAAAGCAGTGCTAACTAACCATAGACAGAAAGAACACAGGGCAAGAAGCACAGATATCTCTAGGGAGAATAAACTTCTGCAGATAATTCATGTGCCAAAATTGAGATTAAATTAATAATGAAGTTGGCATCAAGACATACATTTCAGATTAAGGCTGTTTTTCCTGTCCTCTTTGTTTATGCTATGCAGCATGGCTAACTTCATCAACAGGCAGCAACAACAGAATCTCTGTAATTGTTTTCATTGTCCAAAGCTTTAAATTTTCCTTAAAACTGCATTCCAGAGCAAAAATTTCAACTATAACTTTCAGAATAAAGAAAGTTATTGAGTCATATAAATTGAATCTCATGGTTCATTATCCTCCATGGGTTAGACAGACTGCTTGGCTGACCTATTAGCTTAGCTGTTTTCTATGGGAGATTGTTCTGTGCTTCCTTAGTCACTAGATGCATCCGTATATGTCATCCAAGGAAGCCTGGCAAACAAGACCAACAGGACTGGTGATTAAAGCATCATATAGGATGGTAGCAAAAACTCTTCCCTCACATCCTGTCTTTTTTCTTTTTTTTTTCTTTGAAGGGAGATTTGTTTTTCCTCTCAAATAAAAATCAATCTACGTTAAACAAAAATAAGTATAACAAACTATGCTTTCAGTTAAGCCAAGTACTCACACACCTGTCTGAAGATGACAATGTTTCTCTAGTCCAGAGTACACACTAGTAGTGACTGCACTGGACAAACATCACAAGAAATTTCTAACTCTATATGCTTCTAGTTAATTGCGTAGTTTGTGCTCATATTTGAGCTATATGAAAAACTAAGCGACTTTTAATAAGTGAGCAATTTTTCTAAATATGATCAAAAATCCACTCATGTAAAAAATTAAATAGAAAAGACTATATATTAAATTAAAGAAACCAGCCTACAAACTCATACTATGCCTTTCCAGTCACTGAAGGAATGAACATTTTTATAAAGGAATTCAATGAAATTAGAAATGGTGGTAAGAACACCTTATAACCCAAATATTCCACTGAGAGTAACTTTTATTGAGTGATGCTTCACTCTGTTTGATCTCTTTGCAACCTTTTTGCTACCTCAAATGCACCGAGGTAAAGAAAACACTAATATATTTTTCAAGATAAGGTCACATAGCTGAAATAGACTTTGATCTGTGACTATTTATAACTTCTTCAGGGATTGTTCAATTTAGTAACTAATTCGCCTCTATCTATCCTCACTGTCCTCTGCACATATACGCACACTTAAATACACAATTTAATTATTAATGATGAATTTTGGTCCACAGCATAAGGAATACCGATGAGACTGAAATTTGAGTGCTAACTGGAGCTGTGCAATTTGAGGGTCACTGGTATCATAGCCTGCTGCTAATACCATAGGAAGGCAACATGTGAAAAGTACAAACATAAGATCAGATCTATCAAAAGAAAGGAGATGTAACAAAGTAGACAAATAGACAGAGATCCTATCATCTGTACAGCCAAAGATGAATTTGTGTTTATTTATTCACTGAGAGGAAAAAAGGACTAGGGACTTCTTCTGTCAGAATGCAGAAACAGCTTCCCTCTTTTTCTCTCACAAACTTAAAGGAATACAACTAAGGAGAATTCAGCAGAAAAATGATTATATTAAAAGCATCGGAGAGAACCTAAAATCCTGAAAGCTGGAGAAGATGATAACATGAAAAAAACCAACCTAGCTAATAATGTTTCACAAGACTGTTTATGAACACCAGTGCCTATACTGCTCCTTGCTTTGTTTTGTATTGCTTCTCCTCAACATCCAAGTCTTAGTCAAATAAATTCAACAACAAACCAGAGAAGTTCATGTAAGACTTCATATTATCCCCTCAAATTTCCTTTTCTGGGGTAAATAACATATATCAATATATATAGAAAATTTTCCAACTCTAAGTTTATGCGTGAACATGTTTGACTGCTTTATGATGTGCTAAACTTAAGGTCTCTTATTTTCTTTCTAGAGAGCACTGAAATTTCTGGCAGAAAGATATAAGAATATATAGAAGAGACTAAAAATGCACTATTCTGAATTTCAAGCAATTCAGAGAGCAAATTTCACATGAACACAGTATCTTTTTTGATAATCAAGGTATTCATTTTTCTTGGACTTCCTGCAGTTTCTATGCCTTTGGATGAAAATAACTGGGTCATTTTATGATTCTTGTGGTTTCAGTGGGTGTTTAGACACCAGGTTAACTACTTGAAATGGTGATACAGCAGGAGAGCAATAGTCTACCAGGGCCCCTCAAGGACCCAGGAAAAATAAAGAACACAACATATGTGAATATATATATATATATGTATCGGGGTCTTGTTTTGTTTTGTTTTTCCCTATATAAATATGCAGACCTTCTCTAAGTTTAAAAATTCACCAGCATAGATAGATTTTTAGGGCAGGATGAGGTTGGCTAACTTTAACCTGGTTTGAGTTGACAAGAAACAGCCCAATATTAGCTGTTAACACAAGCTGTTAAATTTTGTACCTCAGGTTGGGAGCAACTCTGTGCTAATGAGACTGCATAGCTTCCTGTTTGGAGAGCTGCAAAGCTCACAACTGTCAGTGCAGGCATCTCCAAGTAATGCATAATTTCTACTTCCCTTTTGAAGATCAGGCAGACAAATTACATCAACCCCTCATTCATTTTTTCACACCCCTCCCCCATGGTTTTGTAACCAGTGCCATTTATTGTTTGATTTTATAGTAATAAATTAGCACCACTTCAGTAGCTCAGGATGGCTGTTCAAACAGCACATTAGCCAGACAGTAGGAGAAGTCATATGTGTCTCCCATTTGACACTTGAGTCTCATTTTACACTTGGGTTTGTAAACACACAAAGAAATAACATGTTTCAAGCTTCTCTTCAATACCGTCCTCTTAATATCAAGGGAAACTTGTCCGTCAGAGTAAAATTGTCTCCAGCTGAGCGACGTTTTCCACACTGTTGTGTTGCAGTCTGTAACTAAACTTTGCTCTTATACAGGTCATCAGCAGTTTAATTGCCATCTTTCTCTGAGGCTGGACCTTTAATGGCAATAACATACCTGAGGAAAAGATTTAATTTTGTTTCTGGTTTAGCCATAGCAAACAAAGTCTTCCACCAGCATGAATATAAAGTTTATAGTGTCACAGAAAAAGACCCGATGATTATGAATGACTCTGTTGTGGAAAACTTTGATACAAATCTGTTTCTTTCAGCTAACCTTTGAAATAAAGGCCAACGCTTTTCTAAATTATTATTTTTATTATGATTCCCAGAGATACAAATAGCAATAGAGAATAAAGAAAATCTAAGGTAACATTATATGGCAATTGTAAATCAGTTTTTTACTGTCTCACTAACCAAAAAACGTAGGTAGGGAAATGAAACCAAAACTAGGAACACAGAACATGAGCTAGAACTTTTGAAATCGTTATATTTTGTATTGATAAGACTGCACAACAACAAAGAATTTAACATAAAATAGCAGCACTTGAAATAAAACATTTACTATACTTGAAAGTTTTTTCTTTGTGGCAGAATCGTCAAACATTGTTATTCATAAGTCAGATTTTAAAATGAATCCTCCTTCACAAAACTGTATTATCAGCCTCTGGACTAACATAATCCTGCTTTCCTTTCAGTGGAAAGTTCTTCCCTATAAAGAAGTTCCCTGACTCAACACCCAGTCAGGAGTCACTCTACTACCAGCATATGGACTGCACAAGAAACCAGTCGGCCTTGACGAGATTTCTTTTTCCTTCCCTCTCATCACATTGGTTTTGACAGGACTGCCCTGTCTGTATATATGTCCTGTTTCTGATTGGTGGGAAAGAGGATTTTGCATCTAATCTGTTACATAGATGCCAGGTGTACATCTCTCCTCTTCCATCTTACATTCTCCCTGCTCTGATGTTGTTGGAGGGTATCAGCACAACAGATGAATTACAGCCCAGCTAGCTGACAAATGTATTAAAAAATGTTTTTGTCTAAAAAAGAGATGAGCCTGCTACAGCCAAGTATAGTAAAACTGTCAGAAAAGGGCAAATTAATAAATGCCAGACACATTCATGAGAGACTGGGGTTTCACCTTGGCAGAAAGGTTTTAGACATGCAATGTTTTTCTGATGTTCTTTGCTTTCCAGGCGTATTAGAAATTTTCAGCTTGACAAGAAAATTAATTGATATAGAAAGTTCTTACTTCGTCTTTGACTTCTCCACTATCTTTTCAGAGGATTCTTATGCTTGGGTTGGTTTTTTGTTTTGGGTTTTTTTTTTTTAACCTTTCCTCCAGATATTAAAAATAGCACCATTAAGTTACTAAATATTATCTGCATTGAAAAAAAAGTGTTAGAAAATAAAATAATTCCTATTGTAATACAAATCAATGCCTTAGCAAAGAAATTTTTTTGAAAATGTTTTTAGAACAACTGACAGTATTATGTTTCCAATCTGAAATATCCTGAAGATCTGTTGTGGAAAGCATGTTTTAAAAACACATTTTAATATCTGGTCCAACCAAGACATTAAAACATGTAGGATTATTAATTCCTTTGTTAACTAGACACTATTGAAAAATTGACTACATAATGCAATAGTAAAAGAATTCATCACAGCAGATAAAAGAAATTGAAATTAAACTCTAAAATGTTAGAATTTAAAAAGTTACATAGTAAACATATGGTAATGAGAAAACATACAAAAATAAAGAAGACACTGAATATTTCATAAATTAATATTTTGACCTCTTTTTTTTTGAGCTGCCAACAGTTGCTTAGCTTTTAATTTAATCTGCATATAAATGCATTTTCCTATCTTTTATTAGACAATTCTTATCATATGATCCATTTCACTGAAATTAACATGTAGAGATAGTGCAGGTTAATGAAAATAACCTTTCACACACAGAAAATTTGCAATATCTACTTGAGTACTAAATACAATGAAGTATACACAAATACTAGTGAAATCCATCAAGTTGTATCACAGAGTAAAATTACTCGGACACACTATTATAAAGTGTACTAGGTACAGACTTGAAAGAAGAAGAAAATGTCCACTTTTCCTCTTCCTTAATAGAATAACCCACTGTTTTTAATGGCAGGACTGGGTCAGGTCTTTTGGGTCAATGATTGTAGTTGTCTATCAGCTCGGTTAGTGAAGGAAATAGAGATTCTTACATTGATTTTTATCTCCAGATACTTTTGAGATACTTTTTTTTTTCCCTGAAACTCCTGCTGGATATTGCTTCAGAATTTTTTTCTTCTAATCTTTAGAAACTACCTTGTAATTCATTAAAAAAATGTAATATATACCTTATACTTATCTGCAGTCATTTTATATTTGCTCTTCTCTGTGCAAATAGACCTCATGTCTTTTCTCATAGATGTTCCTAGCAATTTGGAAAAGCCCTTCAACCACCTTATGATCATCTCTTATGCTTATCTGAAATGCAGATGGGAGAAAAAACCAACTTGATTCATTATTGTTTATCTTGATCACTGTAGTATAAGGAATTCTCCCATTTGAACAGGTATGATAGTACTAGTAGTACCAAAAAGAATATTTGTAGAATTATATTCAAATAACCTAATGTTTTATATTTTGAAGATAAATTTAAAAAAAAAAATAATCTTAGAACTGGTGTGCTTTAAAGATGAAATTGCAAAACAGCAGCACTGGAAATAATTGCTTTAGCAACTGATGCTACAAGTCGGCCTCTACCAAATGGGTCGATCTGTCAGTTATTTCCTTTTAAAGGTTTCTCTAGTTTGATTAAAGCAATTCAAGTTTATACAACAGTCTGTACAGTCCATAGAAAAATGTTATTATGACTCCTTTCTTAATTTTCCCCCTGTGTTCTTAATCAACATAATCACAGCTACAGATTCATAACTGAAATCTTGATAATCTGCCTGGTAGAATTTGGGATCACTCCAAGAGAACAATTACATACAATTTTCACTCTCTGTTTGGTCATTATGATCTATTATTGACATTTCAGACATATTGCAGAAGTACACACAGAGAAGCAGTGAATCCCAATACAGCAATTTGAAAGAGAAGAGAGATGCACTTGCAACAGAGAGAAAACAATGTCATAAGCAGTGTACTTCCTTCAAGAAGAGATGATTCTTAAGAATGATCCAATTCATATTGTAAAGCATATGGAAAGTTAACACTTTGGGGACTATTCAGACTGCCTGCTTTAGGTATCTAATTTAAATGCTTAACAGAGCTCGGTTTCTTGTCTACTCAATAGAGAAAGATCTGTGAGGGGGTAACCTGGAATTAAATTAAAATTAAAATTAAGATTAGGTGTTGACTAAACTGCCCATGTATGCAGATAGAGACTCCAAGCACTGAATCCTGGGAGGAGAGACCTCACCTTGGGATGGCAACAGTGACACCTGCCCCTGCTGTCCTGTGCACTTCTGTTGCAGAGACAGATCATCTGCCTCAGTAAAAGCTAATGAACAAAGGCAAATTTCAGCACAACAAATGAATTAAAACCAAGCTCATGGCCAGTTTATCTTGTGATACTAAGTTATGAATTGAGATGGGTCCTGCAACAAGGGAATGAAAATGAAAACAAAGGCTGTGCCATGTAGCCTCAAATAACCATTTTGTTGTCTAAGACAGAGGCTCAGCACTTGTAAAGTAGAGCTTTCACATTTGCAAATGGACTTTTCCATTTTGCAAAAAATACAGACTAATCTCCCATTTCCTAGAGGAAGAAAACCATGTCTCAGCTTTTTTAGTTTTCTGGCTCATACATACTCGCTAACAACATACTTCCTAATTCCTTTCCCCATGCCTCTGCCAAGAGGAGGTTTGGAGGGGAAAAGGCAAAATCAAAGTGACGTTGCTTCTGAGAATCACTGGTTGAGCGTATTTCCTTTCAGCAAAACAAGAAATGACTCCCCCTGTGAACATGAGTCTCCAAAAATCAGCTCTCAGCAGCTGTCAAACGGGAGTCAAGCTAGCTAGCCTGTGTGAAGAAATCAGGCAACTGAACCAGCTCAGTGCTGAAGGCAACCCTCAGTGCTCCACAGATACTCTGCTCAAAAACATTTCAAAATCCACACACAAATACATTACAGCAGATCGGTTTCACCCAGTGAGAAACAAATTAACATCTGTCTAGAAAATGATGCTCTGTTGTACACTTTGTCCTTCTCCACAACTCCCCCTCCAGTTTTCATTCAATTTTAATTCCTGCCCAATTTTGTTTTTCTGAAGTGAACAGCTCAGGGACTGCAACTTTGAACTGCATGTTTTCTAGCTAGTGAAAAATGTATTTGCTTTTGCCAAGACAAATACAATGTAAAAACATGGTGATTTTCATTATTAAGCCTACGTTGTCAGATACAGGATTTTCTGAGTCCCTGAATTCAGTAATAATATTATCTGGTATAAGAGATTAGGGAAGTAAGTGCTAATTAAACTCCTGGACAACAGCCAAGCTATCAATGCTAAGCAAGAGTTACCTGAACAGAAGCATCTCAAACAAAGGCAAGAGATGATATTCTTAAAACAGGTCTGGTTTTTTTTTTTTCAGTTCACCAAACCTTTCAGATGATAGAACCATGAAGCTTGCAAGTATAATGGATTTTGTCTTTTGGCTTTGGAAACAATTAGAGAAAGACTTTTGAACTTTAAAAAACAACTCACAAAACAAAACTCTCAGTGTCATAAAAACTACAACACAACAAATATGTCATTTCTATAAATTGTGTAAGTTTCTGAAGACAATCCCAGTAACTCCAAGATAAGTTTAACTTTCACCCATCTATAGGTCATCATAATAAAATTAGCTAGACTCAGGATGCTACCTGCTAATTTTAGTACTCATTAATCATAGTCTTTATAATCATATTCATAATCATAATATTAGTAATATGTCAGAAGACAAACTATAGGATGGTGAAAGCAAAAAAAGAATTACACTTTCACAGACATGTAAGCTACCTCACCTCATTGATCATTCTGCAAGGGTCATTAGCTCACAGGAATTCAAAAACTAAAGGTATCTGCAAGTAAAGTGTTACAAGCAGTTTCCTGTTAGCCATTGTGAAAAACAGTAATGGGATTTCAGTACTAGGATCATTTCAAGTATTTTTAAGGACCTTACAATATTCAATTGTATTGTCACTTTGATAGCTAGATCAGGTCAGCACTTTCTATGTGCTTTTTATTAATGTGATGCAGTACTTGTATTGCTGAAAAGGAGTACTCCAAATGTGTGCTACTCTCAAAGAATAAAGCTGCCACATACGTTTTTTTAAGATGGAGGCATTGTTTACCATTCGATCAATCCCATTTATATCTCATCTATACCTAAAGTATAGAAAAATATTTAATGAAAATTAATATGAGCCACAGATTAGGTGGGTGTGCATACCTGTGCAAATGTGATAAATCAAAAAGGTGTAAAACTGAAGTGTAAAAAACACCCTGCTCATTAACTGAAGTTGTTCTGAAAATTCACTGTCTGACAATTACTCAAACAATGAAATACAAACAATTGGGAAAAAAAAAACCCTGAAGGCAATCTGAAACCAGGTCAGAAATCAACAGCGAGAAAAAAATGTGTGCCAAAGTGGACTTTTGTCAGTGTTTATTAGTAGGGAACTTCAGGATTGGAAAAAAAAAATAAAAATCTCAAAACTTTTATAATAACCAACAGTACATGATAAAGTGTCAAGCTTTATTCTGTATTGGCAATTCAGTTTTGCATTTTTGAAAATATATATATATTTAAACTGCAGCTAGTATTTTTCTTCTTCTACTTGGAGAGAACAACAGAGAACAACATTTCTGTGACAACTTCTTATACTTGCAGATAACAACAGAGATTAACGTTTCTGTGACAACTTAGAGTTTCAGGAAAGAAATATTTCGATGATCTCAATTTTCTACTAAACATAAATCCACTTCGTGACATTCCCAGCTATTATGAATTAATGATATAAAAAGGAAAAACAAGATGATACACACAGTCATTAGCATTTGTAGGCTACAAATGGAATGCTATACTTATATTGTTGGACAGCAATTCTTCTCCTTTCATAGTAGAATACAACATTTTAAGGTAACAAAAGAGACAATCTTGGTTTTCAGACAAGAAAATCTTAGAAGAAAATATTTTTCTTAAAACAAAAGCCCTCAAGTGAACACTGTAGCTGTACAGCTCAGTAAATCACAAAATCACAGATGAGCTGGGGCTGGAGGGTACTTGAATTTCCTGTTCAAAGGAGAGTCAGATAGATGTGCAGATAGGTTGCTCAGAGTGATGTGCAGTTGATCTCTGAATATCTCTAAGGATGGACCATCTGCAATTTTGATGAGCAACCCTTTTCAGTACATGATCACACGCATGGTAAAGGAGTTTCTTCCTATGTTTAAGTGGAATTTCCTTTGTTTCAGTTTATGCCCATTGCCTCGTCCTGTCACTGGGCATCACTGAGAAGAGCTGGGCCCTATCCTCTTGACACCCATCCTTTAGATATTTGTAAGCACTCTGCTCTTTGTCAGGCTGGACAGCCCCATATGAGAGATGCTCTGGTCTCCTTGTCATCTTTGTAGCCCTCCAGAGGACTCTTGCCAGCAGTTTTGTATCTTGAACTGGGGAGTCCAGAACTGGACACAGCACTCCAAGTTGGAGTTGTTACACATGCTCTCAATCCTCTCTGCTGTTATTGCACAGTAGGTTTCTCCCCTTAACTATGTTAACCCAGAGGCACTACC
This sequence comes from Hypotaenidia okinawae, assembly GCA_027925045.1. Lineage (NCBI taxonomy): Eukaryota > Metazoa > Chordata > Aves > Gruiformes > Rallidae > Hypotaenidia > Hypotaenidia okinawae. Next base: position 127,511,059 of record BSDF01000001.1, read on the forward strand.
ACTGCCACTAATGGGCTCAGCCTTGGTCAGTGGCTGCTCCACCATGAAGCTAGCTGGCCTTGGCTCTACTGGACTCAGGGGAAGAAGCTTCTGGCAGCTTCTAACAGAAGCCACCCTGTAGCTTCCCATTACCAAAACCTTGCCATGGAAACCCAATACAACCTTCCATCTGCCATGCCAGTTATCCCACTGAAAACAATTGAGTTGGTAGAAATCTATGAGGCTAGTTAATAGCACAGTATTTCCATCATTAGCAAAAGGTCACAAGTTTCCTGCTAGTTCTGTGAGGTCTCAAGACTTCCAGTTTTTGTTTGGGCTTCTCATGCCCTGCCTGGAGCTTTGTTTTCAAGCTTTTCTAAGGACAAGGTGGCTATTGTCTAATTTATTTTGTTCCATGCCATGCAATACAAGGTACTGTTCAGCATCATTTTAAATTCATATAAGTATATATTAAGCATAATGAAAATGAGGAGGGGCTTATCGGATGCTGCACTAAATGCTGTTCACAAAATCAGAAAGGCATGTAAGATCACTGTCCTCTTTTCTACTATTCCTTATTTTATACAAAATAACAGTTAACTTTTGTGTGTCAGTGCCTTTCCTACTATGATCCCAAAAAACCCTGGCATCTCCTCAGTACCGATCAGTGGCTGAACAAAACACCTACTCATGCTGAAGTCAATGGCCTCATAACTCAGAGGAGCTGTGGAAGGATGAACATAAAATCAGAGAAAGGAATGGATGCAAGAATGAATGTGTGTAGCAATTCTAACTCCAGTGTTTAAATTCCATTATATCCTTTATTCTAGTGCTAGTATTACTTTTTTTTTTTTCCTTTCTGCTTTTGTGTAGCAAAAAAGATTTTAAAATAAGTCCTTTATTTTAATATCTGATTATGATTCTAACTGTTGTTTGCTTTGTTCTTGGCTTACATATGATGAGTCCCCTTTTTGCCTGGAAATAGACTGAGTGTAACTGATCACTGGAGGAGGCAAAAAGATTTTGACTGTAAAAACAGCTGGTTCTAAAGCTAAAAATTGGTTAAAGCATGACCCATGCCCTGTTGAAATCATTATGGCACCTATATGACTTCAAAAGAGAAACAATAAAGTTATTTGTGAGCTACTGCTGTTCTTTTGTCTTGAAACGTCGCTTCAACATCATTAGTTTAGATGCAGATATAAAAGGCATTACTGGGGATGTACAACCAAAATCTGTACATGCATTGACATTTAATACTTCACACAGCAGAAATCATCATATCCATGCTTATTTTAGTTTTGGTATAAAATCAGTTGTTGGTCACCTCCAGGCATCCAGTCCAGTGACAATAAAGTCTGCATTTAACCAGAAAAAAAACCCCACCCCTACAATAGGTAGCTTTTACAAAACAACATTATCCAGATGTATGTTAACATTGCTCTAATAACAAAAAAATTAATAATTAACATTAATAACTGAAACATAGTAAATGTATGGCAGATGAAGTATCACAAAGGAGTGGTAATGCCAAAATATACTTTATCTTCTTTGTCAGAGGGGCTGAACTTCCCAGGTGTGGTATTTTAGGGAGACTAATAAAAGGGCTCAAAACCTTTCCTTGTTACCTACACTTACCTCATAATTCCATTTGTCTCCTGTGGGTTCAGAAAACCCCAATGTGAGCATTTCTAATCCTTCAGTTTCAGTACCTTATTACTGAAAGATAAGTGACCACTGACAGCTTGGGCTTACCTGTTTTTTAACAAAAAAAACAACCCACAAAACAGTGCACGTAAAGAAGCTTCTATCTGTATTCAGTTACACTTTTACACAGGAACAATTAGATCCATTTTCATAATTTGAGATGATAAGCTGTCAAAACCATGTTTTTCTCTCTCCTGATCTATCTTGAAAAGGCACTACCTCTCTCCTATGAAATTATTCAAAATCTGTAATCAGAATGTTTAGTGTGCTCTTTAAAAAAAAAAAAAAGAAAACATGCAATACTACAAGACAAAGCTGTGTATGATGTATATGAGTTTAAACAAAAATGCCATTTTTCTTCTCCCAAGCATCTGATCAAATACAGCATATATATTTATATATACACACCAGAATTCTCCAAGGGTATTAAAAGACTATCTATATAGAACTGATGAATTAATATTTTATAACCCTAGGTATTGATTGAAATAATTCTGATTTTTCTTCTTTCCCCACACATCCTAAAAAAGTTATTTTTATTACTAGAAAAAGGGAAAAAACAGTCTATTCCCATGCCAGCCATGATACTTCTAGTAATTCAGGACTCAAACAAAATACTTTGTTTTTATTTTTATTTTCATTTCCAAATTTATTTCAATTCACTATAAATTGCATTTCTCCTTCTTGAGTTCTGTTCTTAGTTATATTAAATTTTATTAATGATAGCAGCCTGGCTTTGCTGAGTCCTCTTCTAGTGGGATCTGAACCTGACAAGGGAGAGGAGGAAAAGATGGATGCATAGCTGTCAGCAGGTGCCACTTTGTGCTAACTGCCACAGTCTTGGCAGGTCTCCTCTTGAAAGTAAAGCTTTGGTTCTGAAATACTTACACAAAAGCTCATTTTAAAGAATTTGAATGGCTAAATTTATTAAGACCTCCCACATACTGAGGGTTATTCAGATGCAAAACATCTGTAAAACTGAGACCCAACAGAGTGTCCTCATCTTCTTTTTCTTTCCTGCTTTTCCACCTTCCTTTCTACCATTTCTATCAGGTAAGGAGCCAGGAAGCAGATTTTATACAATAAAGTGCACAAGCATGGACAGCATGTCTGTGAATGGTACCTACAATTTCAATTTGAAAGGCAGAAGGTGACCTTTCTCTTCTGTAGCTTTGGTTTGCTGAAACCCACACTGTAATTCAGTATGCCTTCCCATACATTGGCGAGGAATCTCATTTTCTGATGCTTTTGCCAGAATCGGCACAAACAAGCCAGCATCATGCAGCACAGGGGCTCTTAAAATCTTTCAGTGCCTTAGACATCAGTAATTATTTAGTCAGGAAGCACGCAGAGGAATTAGTCTCAACCTGAGAACCATTTGTTGTTGTGGCAAGAAAGCCTCCTATATCAGCACGAGTTGTCCATATTTTCATAATAGAGCTCTTTTCTTTCCCTCTAAGCTTCGTGTAATTACATATTCAGAAAAAATTAAGTGCCACAGACTTCAGATTTACCTATCACATGTCTAACAGACCTCATTAGGAAAAAAAGGAATTGTATGAAAAAAAAAAAAATCATTTTAAGTTTTCAAACACATTAAATTTGCAGGTGGATGTTAAAAAAAATACTCATTTTTCTCTGGAAGATATATTCATCATGTCTGTATAAATGTAAGTATAAGGGTAAATATAAGCATATACATGACATGGCTTAAAGAGTGTTAAGGATGCTCCTAATCTAGGTAGCAGTGAACATTAAAGCTAGCAGAGTTTTTCTTCTATTTATTTCCTAGTTTAAAGAGGGGACCTCCTCTCTCCCTTATTTGAAAAGGAAGAAGGAAAACTCAGAAAAACAAACAAATAAAACCATACACGCATGCACACACATACACACACACACAGAGAAATCACAAGGTCTGAGATTCAGAAATTACCACCACCCCCCAAGACCATGAAATGGAAAACTGCTATTCCTACATAAGCTTTTCCTTTCTTGGTAGTGTTTCACACATGTCCATTTGATTTATGACTTGGATTATGATTATGTGAGTACATCCATAACTCTTAACTACAGTTTTGCTTTTCCCTGTTTTTTGTCCTCTTATTATATTTAAACTCTCCCTCATTTTGTACTAGCAGTTTTAATCACAGCCAGAAAATTCCACAGGATCCTCATAGTCTAAGCAAATGGTCAAAAAAAAGCTCACTGAGTTTTAAATCCATGACTCATCCAACTTGTCCAGCAGCTTTTTTCAGATATATTACATAGGTATCAGTAGCAACACTGTCGTTAATACTGTACTGAAATGCACACTTAAAGAAGGATTAAAATTCTCCCATTTCATCCTTCGGTGATTAAAATTAGACTGCAAATGATGTAGAAACTCTTCAAAAGATAAGTGTGTACCAGGCAATTTACAGATGAACATTTGAAAATAATTCCCTATTAAACAGTTTCCCCAAGAGCCTCAATGCACTGGCATCACCTTTATATCGCAAATGTAAGGGGTTTTGTCACAAACATACCCTAGTCTTACAAACTTCCAAATTCAAAATGCTTTTAGAAAAGCTTTTAAACAATGCTACTGACCTTGTTTCTCCTGCAAAAGTCAAAACCAATCATGTGCTGAATCTTCAAGCTGTGCCTAGGTCATGCAAATACCTCTGTGCTTTACCTGCGCTAGCGTCTGGTCACCGCGAGAGATATGACTCTAATTTTTGCTCTGGATTGTTTATGAAAAGAAAGAAATCGTGTCAGCACTGAGAAGTCCTTAGATGTTCCCAAACATTTTCTATTGGAAAAGCCAGAAAATTCATGGAATTCCTTAAGCCAACGAAAAAAGTATCAAGATAAGCAGCCTTCAATTCAAAATAATATCAGTCGTGTAATTTTTATTGACTTTCTCAAGTACCTTTTCTTCTCTTGAATGAGGGAAGTTTTGAGCTACCTACAAGTGTGCACAAAAGGACTGCAATAGCCCAGTGGGATATGCAGGCAGCCAGAACAAACCAGAACAACTGAAATTCACTTCAGCCACTAGGTCATATATTTCCCATGAAAACGATATCTTTCAAAACTAGTTTTGACATATTAAAACAAATAAATAAATGAATAAATGCAGTATTTTATAATAATATTCAAATGTTTTAACTAGCTACAGTTACTTTGTGTTTCAGACTGATGGTATCTTTTGTATTGTTTTGAAGTAGCAAAGCAGCTATGAATACTGGATAAAAGCAAAGGTTTTTTTACATTGACAATACAAATTACTTAGAGATATTGAATACATCATTATGAATAACAAGTGAATCTGCTGTGTTAATAAAACAACTAAAAATAAAGTATTTTTGAAAATATTCTTCTGTCCTATAGAAGGGCTTTTTCCTACAGAAAGACCTTAGTTCTACAAAATTACTATGAAGCATATTTTAATATGATTATAGCTTCTATCCACAGATAAAATCATAATTTGAATGACACAAGTGTGGTATTGAATTTGTATTGTCCTTTCATTGAAGCCCCATGGTGTTTTCCAAAATTATTAAAAATTAATACCAAAGTAATATATTCCTGCAAAATTGATAAGATCTTATCTAGTAGAGTTACCAATGGCTCCTTGAACATAAATGCTAAGTGGAGTTATGTTGTCCAAATTGTCACTTTAATCTCCTTGGTTTCTTTTAAAGACTAACCATGCCTATGGTTATTTCCCCCTAATATTCAACTCCTTGTATATAAACATTAAAGCTTACAATAACCTGTGCGTTTTATATTGTTGTTTTGTCATAAAATAATTTTATTCAGTTTAGACACTCCAACAGTGTTTCAGGGTGAAAATTACCAGTAGCATGCACAAAAGCCAAACCTAAATATTTGAACAACCACAGGTATGCAACATTTTAAAGAGATGGTGATGCCTACTTAGTGGTTGGAAAGAACCATTGCAGGTTGTGAAACTTAGGTGTCATATAACAACTCCAATCACTTAACAGTCAATATTTGACTTACCTCTGAGGTAAACTCATCAACAAGACTGCAAAAGCAAACTGTAATCAGATTCAGCTTTGTATTTTACATGAGGAAATTAAGCTTTGGATTTCTCATGGTAATCTCACACCTCCTGGCAAACATGTATTTCCTGTAACGGTTTCCCAACAGTGATGCCAGTCAGTTTGCTGATGAGCCTTTCATGAAACTTTTCAGTATCCTAGCCTGCCTCCCAACATATTCAAATACCACCAATTACTGAATGAGAAAAAAAAAAAAAAAAAAAGTCACTCTGATATACTAACATGAATTGGCTTTACATGATTACTGAAGTACTTAGTCATCACAAAAAAAAAAAAAAGAAAAGTTTTCTGGTTCATTTTGCTGTACTCAGGCATTCACACTGCCAAAATCCAAATGACTCTGCTGGAAATCTTATAACTTTCCACAGAGATGGAAGGCTTTTTAAAATTTTATTTAGAGAGAAGTATTTGCAGATTTTTCTCTGCTTTCCAAAAATAGAATCTGCAAAACAGATTAATTTTACATTTGCATTTTATAGGCTCTTCACTGAAGCATTTTCCCTCAAAATGTGAGTTCAAGAAAAGTAACATATTATTTGTCACTGTTTTCAAAAACTCCAGGCATGCAATATATTTTATCTAAAAGCCTCTGCTTTATTTCATGGAACAAATTTCTTCTTTTAAATGCTGTACATGAAATACATGACAGAATTTTCACTTTATTTTGGAGTTTATGATATAAACAAGGTCACTGTGTAGTTCAGAGTATAATTTTTTTTTTTTTGTCATGGGGGGAAAAAATTGAGTTTTAGTGCCACAGTATAAAGTTAATTAGACCTCTGGGAAAAGTTATTTCAGGTAAGTAGCTACAGTAGATATTTCTTTGCCACCACTTATAGATATTTTTTTCTGAATCCATGTACTTCTTCAGGATGGCACTTGTGATGAGAAATGAAGTTCACAGCAAAGACTAAGTTTACAAGGAGTTGGAAAGGCTTGTTTTTTGCTTTCTGGATGTGTTCTCCTCACTGATCACTTGAATCTTTCTTTGTTTTCAATCTGCCTGACAGGACAGCTGCTATAGCATGCTTCCATGAAGTGTTTTGCCTTTCTTCTAAGCACACCTTCAGAGGTTACAACTTAATCAGTCGATCCTGCAGTAATTGCTTCTCATTTATTACTTTCAGTAATAAGAATGTTCCCCTTTCAGAATTATTGATTAATGGTCATATGTTTTGGTAAAGTTGAAAACAAAGAATTAACTGAAACCTAAGAAAATATGTAGCAATTGGTTAGTCATTGGAAGGGGTTGCCCAGTGAGGTGGTGGAGTCACCATCCCTCGAGGTGTTTAAGGAAAGGTTGGATGAGGTACTTAGGGACATGGTTTAGTTAGTAATATAGGTGGTGGGGAGACAGTTGGACTAGATGATCTAGGAGGTCTTTTTCAACCTTAATGATTCTGTGATTCTGTAAATAGGTGACTGAACCCTTTCCAGGTATGGTATATCCATGGATGACTCTTGCAACTAGGATTAAAACTTACAGTAATGAAATCACCAGATGACTCTGATGTTTCTGGTGAAACTGGGGGGCACACAGACAAGCTTAACAGTTCCTTTAGCTGTACCTGATGTTCTGACCTCAGCTTTAGCTGGCTTGCTTAACTTGCCAGCCTCAGACATAAATAACTTCCTAAAGAATGAAGTGAAACACAAGCTTTATGTTTTCAGCAGAGCAAAGCAGAAGATGGAAATAAGGATATTTTACACATCCTGTAATAGAATAGGAAGGATAGGTTACTTAAAATTAATTTTTCTAAAGCGTTGACATAGCTCTTAGACTTTCTGTCAAAATGCAGCTTTAAGCAGGGTTAAAAAAATGTATATACTATCCTTTAAGAAAGTATGCAACAATCTGTACAGATACAAGTACATGCTATATATGCAGCATGTCTGGTGCTAATTGTTTCAACAAGATTTTTCTAATATTATAAAGGTACAATCAGGAAAAAAAATGACTCTAAGAGTGATGAGGTTGCATTAAAAACTATTTAAGCTGGCAACGCTCTCCTTTAACTGACTCCTGGAAAATGTAATATTAAAGCTTGTGAAACAGAGCTTGATACTAGTTTATCAAGGGCATGTGTGCAATAGAAAAACTTTATGAAAGCTCTTATGTAAACGTTTGGTTTTTATAGGCAAACATAATCATGTATCTTCACAGGCACAAAAATTAAAGAGGAAAACAAAAATATTGTAATAATGGTTAAAACTTTAATTTATTTTCCATTTTCTACCCACATATGGAAAACCACAAATCGTTTTATACAAAGTCATTTTTATATACTGAAGTTTCAAGCGGTGAAGGTCTAGCTGTATTGCTAGAATTGTCACACATGAAAACTCACAGCTGAGGCAGCAAACATCTTCTGGATAAATAACATGTATTATGCCCCTTTGAACTTCGCATCTGCATTATAATGATTAATATATATTTCCTCCAAATTATTTTAACAATACCAACCTCTCTGCATCTGTTAGAAAGCATCCTATTACCAAACTGTTTTGCCTTTTCTCTTCCAAATGTCAATTTTTCTCCTCCCACTAGTTCACATTATTGTGAGATCTAGGACAGGCATCATTCACTCCTGAGCCTGAAAAAAACCTGAAGATCTTTTTATCCTGCTGAGTCAGAAAAGGTTTCCTTATGCCACAGGAAGGGAGTACCTGACAGCTTTATAATAGGATTCACTACAGGAGGTAAACACAAAACAGAGGAGTTACTTCACACTAGGTTCACTAGTTGGCTGATTTAGATTGTATAATGTTACTGGCACATAAATAAATAAACTCAAAGGTGAAAAAAAAATCCTTTCAAGATTACTGGAGAATATATTTGTAGAATGAATTATCTGATTACTAAGAACACATTTGAATAAGGAAAATTCAGCATTAGTCCCTTGCTGTGAGGCAATATAAAATGAAATCTTGTGATAACAAACATTATAAGATTGGGGTAGAGAGAAAAATGCTCACGTTTCATGTATGATGGTAAGTAGAATGAATGGCTAAGTACTTTTTGGTCTTACTGCCTTCAGAAGGATTGCCACTGGTGGCATTCAGTAGACTCCAACTCCTATAAGCTTACACTGCAACCTTTAGCAAATCCTGTCTTTCGTCAGTTTTGCATATTGAAAATCGCTCTCTCATAGCTTTGCTTCATCCTGTTCCATGGGATTTAACAAGGTATTTGGAGCTGGGACAGTGCCTGTATGTGTTCAGCGGTATGTCTGTGAAAAGAAGGCGCAGCTAAAAATATTTTAAAAAAAATAAATTTCCTCACTCTGATTCAATGAAATGTAATAATGCTGAGTAGTTAATCAACTCCTTAATTTCCACTAATATATACAAATCATTCTACGGGCTTCAGCACCCAACAGTGTTAGTAAATTTGACCTAGAACCAGTCAAATGAAAAAACTTTTCCGACTGAGAAATTATGGTGGATAAAAGCCTTCTTATTGTTCTTTCCTGACCCACAGAGATGATATATTTCTGCAAGTTAAGCTGTAGATAATCTGTGTTGTGTCATAAAACAGGCTTGTGCACTCACGCTCTGTGTCACGTAAGTAAACAAGAGTACATGTAATAGCAATAATGCAAGACCTACATCAGTTATAGCTCTTAATGTGTTCATTTGACATTGACACTTACCCAGGTTCAGCAACTTCTTATATCACAAGTAGATTTTATTGTAATAGATCACTTATGAACAGCAGTGTAAAAATTTCTACTTATCACAGTATGTATATCTGCAGTCTCCGACCAATTTGTGTTCTGAACCCAGAACAGTCCCATGTCCTTCAGCGCCAATTCTGTGCTCGCTTTCACCAGGTATGACTGTGATATACCTTCCTGTCAGCTCCTGGCAGGCTTCTCGGCTGCAATTTTCATTTGAACTATAAATCTTTTTCAAGTAGGCATTTGTATAGCTTATGTACTCAACTTGTTGGGTTTTGCGTTTTGGGGTTTTTTTTTCCTTTCTTTTTCTTTCCCCTCAAAAAAAAAAAAAAAGAAAGTCTGAAACAGATATTGTGGATTTTGTAAAATTTTGTTTTTCTTTAGACCGTGTACTCTGCAAAACTTCTTGACATATTTAAGACCAATCTACCTTCACTGTAATTTGACATACGGATGAGATGTGTAACTTTTTCTTGGTTCTTCTCCTACCCTTGTTTCTTACTAACATGCTTCTCTCATATTTTGGATTTAGGGCCCTGTGTTTCTGAACATGTCTTTGTGCACATGTTCATGCCAGATCTACCTGTAACTGTGGAAGCACTAATGCAACATAAATATCAAAGTGTAATAGTAATATTTAAACACCTCTTAGCATCTTTATCTCCCACTTTTAATCTAACGTGTCTATTGTCGTGGTTTCACCCCGGCTGTGGGCCGAGATCCACGCAGCTGCCTGCTTCTTAAAGTAAAAGAGCAGGGAAAGAGGGAAAAAGGGGGGGGGAAACAAGGGAAGGGAAAAGGAAGGGGCAAATAACTCCAAACCCAAGAAACTAAGAGGCCCATGGGTTGGGATAAGGAGAGTTTACTAAGATAACAGAAAGATAAAATATAACAATGCTAACAGGAGTTTAGAGCAAAAGAATATGAAACTATTGATCCCCAATGCAGTTTCTCACCGAACCACACAACTCAGGCCGGACCACCCAGAGCTGTCCCGGAACCCGACCGACCCCCCAAGAAACACACGTCCTGCCACCACCCCTCTTCTTCCTCCCATCAGCCCCCTGTTATCCTGGGCAGGACGTAATTGGCATGGAATACACTCCTTGGCTCATCTGGGTCACCTGTCCTGGCTTCACCCCTCCTTTCTCATGAATAGAGAAATATGAAGAAGCTGAGAAAAGTCCTTGACTGTCTGACTGCAACTAAGAACATCAGGGTGTTATCAGCACTGCTTTCATTTTAACTGCCAAACACAGCATTCCATCAGCTGCTACAAATGAAGTTAACTCTATCCTGACTGAAACCAGGACATCTATCCAAATTCAGTAAAGCCGCTGGTTTATAAAGCATTTCAATTATAAGCTTTACCACTGGTAGTTGTTCACAAGTATAATCAAAAGCACTGATGAAATAAACACAATTTAGCACCAGCAACCTTCTAAGAAATTAATCTAAATTTCTTGACAAAAAAAGAACTTGCCCTCCTCCTTCCTGCATTTCTTCAAGAACACTATCAGCTTCAAGTAAACATCATAAAAAGTTACTACATTTTTCTTCTGTCATTTGAAAGAGAGATAGACTTGAGCTGAAATTTGACTAGATATTTTCAGAAAGGTTTGGAAGTGTGATATCACTGCACTTCTAACTGGCTTGCTGATGCAAATCTCAATACACAAATCTCAATACACAAATCTCAACTGAAAGACAAAGCATTTTTCTTCCCAGAGTTCATTTTATCAGCACAAAAATTAAGGTCAAAAGGAAACTGCCTTTCCCCCTTAAGTCTCAGACTTTCAGAAAACACCACATTTAGAGTGCATTCTCTGCTTCAGCTGACTGCAAAGCCTTCCACTACAAATCCCATGTTTTTACCAGAATGCTAACCCTGCAAACCGTAAAGTCACACATCTCAGTAAATATCTGTACTACAATACAGTGATGTACTACAATTCCCCAGATTCCAAATTCTTCTTCTTACCCAAAGCTAGGAGGTAATGTTACCATAAATTTCCTGTGCAACTTTTAAGAAGGCCCACTGGACCCAATGGTCATTTCTCTTTAAGAATTGTATATACTGGGCAAAAGAAGTGGCAGGTTTAGGATTTTAAGATGTAGCCTAATTATAGCTTGTTTTCTACTTTTAAATTATCCTTCTCAAAAAAGTGAACTTGTTTGTGTTATTCAGATTATGTATTTTGCTTTCTTTTCCTGATCATCTTAGCTAAGTTTACTTTGCAATTTATCTACTACATTTACTGTTCCCTGTACACAACATCTTCCTTCCCTAGGCTCCCTTCATAAGTCACCAATACAATGTAAAATACTGTATTTTACCTCAGTGTTCTGATTTCAAGATTAAAACCCAGAAGAAAAAGAGATTGGTGATGCAAAACATACGTTTGCAGTAAGAGATATTCACATACTGGAATACCTGTATAGTCCATTAGAGTCCTGTCTATCATTTTATCAAAATCCCATTAAAAATTCAGAAGGACAAAGTACTTGCCTGTCATCCTCTTACATAAATCTTTCTCACAGGCTAATCTGCTTAAAGTTACCAAAAATTTTACATACAGGCTAAATCTAAATAATTTAATTTTCCATGCTATATCCAAGAGCTAAATAACTGACCACACTTGTAAACTCTTTATGTGTAAATTAATTTTTTAGTGGCAAAACCAGGGCTTTCTTTTCCACAGTAATGTGGAATCTTAAGATACACACCTAGAAATTATCCATACTAACCTGTGTAAGATGTTGTTTTTTTAACAGTAGTAAAAGTATGCTATATGGGGAAAAAACTAAACCAAAACAAGCATGTGGCCATGCTTCAAAAACAAACAAACAAAAAAAAAACCTCACCCCACAAAACTTTAAAAAAAATACTCCAAACTTTGCCTGCAAATGGAAGGACAACTTGTTACCTTCAAAAGCAAACTATCATGTTCCGATCTAAAAAGCTGTTGAGACACCAGTTGTAGCAGCCAAGAGGTTTCTTCATTGTCAACTGCACAAGATTGTGTATCATGTGCCATAAAGAAAGACTAAGACAACAAAATGCTCTTATCAGAAAACTGAAACCATATCCGTTGCAGATTTAGGAGGTGCTTTCTTTTTTTTTTCCTTTTCCTTTGGGGAATAAAATAAAATAAAAAAAAAGGCCTAGGAAATGTTGTGCCATTCTGCATGCATAGAGATATCCAATGGGATGCTCATAAAAGAACTGCTAAAGAACAACTTGTCCTACGCAGCTAAATAAAAGAGCATAAATAGGCTCTCATGATGAATCATAGCCATCTGTGCAGGCCAGCGTATGTAGAATTAAAAGGTGGTTCTGGAACTATTATAATATCCCGTCTTCAATCTATGGAAAAAAAGGAAGTGACCTACTTCGGTCTCTCCCTAGGTGGATTAGACACTTTCTGAAAAAAAATGGAAAAATTAAGACAGTAAAATTACTGTTAGACTTTTTTTTTTCCCTGATTTTTAAGTTCATGTACAAAAGAGCATAACTGTCTCCCTCCACTCATATATGCATGGATACCTGGAAACTTGACCTTTAAAATACTGGAAGAAAACCTTCCAGCCTGTACGTTGCTGCATAACCTTAACCCAAGACTTCTTTGGCCAGAGGAAAACACTAAGGCTTTGAAGAAATTATTTTTCCATATATATTTATGTTTTCATCTATTCATCTATGTCAGGGAGTGAAAATTGTTTTTTTAATTTTTTCTTCAGTTGTGTCAGAATTACATTCTTTCCCATTTCAGAAAAGAAAGGAACTTTAGGGTTTTTTTAAAGTAAAATACCTAAATCCTGGGGGATAATGGGGCTTCCATGAGATGCTATCTGAGGAAGGCAAGCAGATCGCAAGTTTGGCAGCTCAGAAATGAGCCATAACTGCTGAAGTTCAAGCACCTATTCATAACTGAAGCTGACCAGTACTAGTTTGGGGACCAACTTTCCTTTTTCTTCTACTTCAGCTCTTCTAATTCAACCTTTTCAATGCTCAGTAGTCTCCACATGATGGCACCATAAACAGCTGGAACTGCTTGACTCTGAAATAAGGGGGAGAGCCTGGTGCCAGTGGAAGAAGTGTTGAGATCATTGTTACACCATACCTGTACTCCACGACATTATATCGAGCTAAAGGCGAGTCCCTAATATTTTTATAGGGTTTTGAATATTTTTCTCTAGTTAAGAAGCAGAATATTACCTTGTTCATGTGTTTTTGTTCTTTGACCAAAATATGACATGCAAATATTGTTATTCTTCAAAGACAAATAACCTAACTTCAGTAGTTAAACTGTTTTAACTCGGGTTTTTTTTGGTTGTTATTTGGTTTAGTTTGGGTTTCGTTGTTTGGGTTTTTTTTAATAACTTTTATTAGCCACAGGATTTTTGATAAAATGGGCCAGGCAGAAGAGCTTATTGGAAAAGTTTTTACTTGACTTATACATGAGTTTTGTTTTTGAAGATAGAGAAGTTGCTACAAAGTTTAATTCCCTCCACTGAAGTCATCTGTAAAAGGCCAAACAGATTTTTAACTGCTTCAAGCAATGAGGATGAACTGGTTAGCTTTCTACCTGACAAACAGGATAACTTGGTAATTTTTTGTTTTGGTTTGTTTTTTGTTATGCTGCTTCTGATAGCAAATTTTTCCTTAACTAATCAATATGTTGAAGTTCCATGAGCCAGATCTTGTCTGAAGAAAATCTTTTTCTTGCAAATTTTGAGAAAAAAACAGAGATAAGATTTTCAAAAGAAAGCACAGAAGATTCATGTGTTTACAGAATCTTCAGAGAAATTTAATTGGAAGAGAGTAATTTTCATTGCATTTACTCAGTCACTTCCTTCATTCTCCTAAATACAGCCCACCTTCCACACTTGTCTTAGAAAAGTAGAAGGTAATTAAATAAAACAGTTTTTAAGATGGCACCAGAAAAATGTCATCAATGACTTAAAAAATTTATATTATGCTACTGAGAAAATGCCTGGCTGCAAAGAAATGTAAAGCATGCAATTTACTTTAATGAAATTAGAAAGTGGTTTGAAATAACTCCAACAGCGTTTTAACCCAATGACAGAGCTTTGAATATTCTGATGCTCTGTCATTTTCTAATCTAGAATGAACATTTGGTCTGGGTTTTTTTTTTTTGGTGTGTGTGTTACCTCCACTGGGCTATCCGAAATGCCCATTTGGGAAGACAACCTTTATTTAGCATCAATAGATCTTTCAAGAATGAAGTAACTTATGAAGAAGTTGAATAAATGTTGATCATAGTGTCCCTCATGATTACCCATTTGTGTTATCTCCAGAATAGAACTACTCTGTCCCTCTCTCCCAAGGTTCAGAGCAGAACTCTCCTTCTGACCTTTAAATCTCAGATCTTTTAGTCCTATTTTTTTGTTGAAATTAATAAATACAGTAGGTGCACCTCACAGAAAATGACAGTATTTATTATCACAGAGGACCATGTGAGCACTAACAGAAGGGTTCTGTCTATACCTAGCTTGTTTTTTAATACCAACCTACAGTTATTTTCACCAGAGGAGCAGAGCTGTTGGAAAGTGTTCATGTCATTAGACATAGCACCATTCCCCCCTCATTTATGACATAACTCAAGGCCTTTTAGCATAGCCTACAAACATGATCCACTAGAAATTTATACAGATGGGTCATAGCCACAACTAAGGCTACAGTTTCACAGAACTGCAGTGGTGTCCCTGATCCTGACTGCAACAAGCACTAGCTCTGTCTCTGCTAACAAGATGTACATCTACCCCTTCTGAGAGCCATGTGTGAAAGGAGGAAAGACTTTCATATTGTTCCAAGAAGTTATTAAATTGTTTTAATCACCTCTAGTGTATCTGCAGGGCAGAAAGCAATTTGTTTAAATGCCTGCAATGATTTGGATGTAAGAGGAAAATGAAAATGGAAATAGGATATTCATTAACATGTTGAATATCTTTACATTAACATCAATTTGAAGGCATGTAAAGTGTAGTTCTCTAACTCAATATACAAGGAATTATCACAATATATCAGTACAGAAAGTGGAGTAACAAAAAAAAAAGTCTCTAAAACCTGGAACAGCTTATTCTAAACTCACATGCAATTTGGAATATGATTTTAAAATAGACTCTTTCAAATACAGTTGCTCTTGAGTGACTTATTTTATTTTTGCTAATGGAACAAGGTTAAAATGACACAATGATAAGGAGTCTCAACTTTTTAATTATGTATCTCCTCTCATTTTAAGCCTCCATGCTAGGATAATTTCTCTTCAGTGACATATATGCTCTGCTTAGACTGATGAAAGCAGACTCCATCTGCTGGTATTCATCAGCTGCATATTCGCTGCCTGTGCCCAGGCACAGGAAGGCTAGTGCCACGGGAATTAAAGAGTGTGATTCAGTTCTGGAAATTCAGCCTTGTTCCAGTCATGCCGGGTCTTCTCTATGGATATCATGGACCTCCTCCTTCTTACTGGACCTGAAACAAGTAACCAATGTACTCCCTTAGACAGAAACCTCACATAGTCCTCCTTGCTAGAGGGCGTATATGATATCATCTGCCATTAAAAATAAAGAGTTATAAGACTGCTACTTTTATGTAAAATTCAAGCATGTAAACATTATATGTAGTGCCAGAATAACCCCAATTTTCTACTTCAATAAAACAGCATCCCCTAATAACTTTTATTAAATAAATATTTTTTAATTTTTATGATTTATGCATAGACTTCCTCATTCATTATCAATTCTCACTGAATCATTTCTCTTGCCAATTGGAAAAAGGTATATTTAAATTGAAAAAAAAGGTTTAATTCGCACACATTTCTGTCCTTGCCCTCAAGAAGTTGAAGGGAAAATAAGAGTGTCTTTACAGTCCGCACTTCCCTTCTCATGTCTTAGGTCCCTTGGTCTCTCTGCAGTGACAAACAGTTTTTTGAGTCATCCTCGGGGAAGCTACAAAGTATGGGAATGTAGAAATTCTGGTAAGAGGTAGTGGGAATGAAGCGCTGTACTTTGCAGAGGCTGGGGTTACCCAAAGGTAGTTCATTCTAACACAGGAGATGAAACAGCTCTGAGCAGCCAAGTGAAGGCACCTGGAAACCCCTGGCTTCCCCCATCAGGCCCTACAGGGACTGTGCTCATTTTGACAGGCCATGCCATGGAGCACCTTGTCAAGTCAGTCTGTCAGAGTGTTTCCTAGGATGCTGTTCTAACAGAAATGGGAGCAATTCATTACCTAGAAATAGCAAAAACGACTGCTATCACCCCACCCAAGACAACTGTGAGCTTGCAATATACTATTGATATATTAGTTGTTAGATTATATGTTCCAATAGTGTATTCCTTGAAGGAATATCTGCTGACTCAAGTTTCAGTCCTCTGTTGCACATGTGCAAATCAAGTAATAGCTGAGAAAGTCAGAGGAGCTAAACACAGTACTACTTTCATGACTGGAATCCCTATCTCCTTTCTTTACATTGCGATGAAATGAGTTAACAGTGCTTGCCCAAGGATAGTTCTACTTCCCTTTCACCTGTTCCATAGAAAGTGTTTCCCTTTCTGTGAATAAAGGGCAGAGCAGAAACACTGGGTTTGTGATGTTATCCCTATGGCTCGTGGGAATTGCAGTTCAGAAAACCACCGCATGGCTGTCATTGGTTGTTTCCTAGATGGACAAATACTTATTGATTTACAGCGAATTATGGGAGATATACTGGAGTCTGATGCTAGAATAAAACTGAAACAGTTGTATAAGATAACATGAATACCAGTATGAATACATACATTACATTTGCTTACATACATCTAACCTTTGTTTTCCCCAATCAGCAATATTTGTATTTGATATTGTGATACACTAAAGATTTTTTTTGCATGATGTGGATATTTTTGTTTACGTTCATGTTTTCATTTTTAAAAAGCTTATATATGAATCTATTTCTTCATCAAATGTCACTGCAACATTAAAAACATACAAAAAAATCAGCTCAGCTTTAAACATTTCATATTTTTTTTATTTTTCCATGTTTTTAGATATTAAAAAAATATTTAATTAATTAATTATGATGTACGTGAGAATTATGTTACAGCAGTATAAAAAAACCCACAACATACATTGTTTGTAATGAGCCACTTTTGGTTCATTAAAAATAAACTCTATTATTTCCTTCTTCACTGAATATATTTCACTGAACAGGTTGCCTGTTCCTGAACTGGAACAGGTTGCCCAGGGAGATTGTGGAAGCCCCATCCCTGGAGGTGTTTAAGGCTTAGATGGGTCTTTGGGCAACCTGGTCTAGTGAAGGTGACCCTCTCCATGGCAAGGGTTTGGAACTATCATTGGATCATTGAGGTCCCTTCTAAACAAAACATTCTACGATTCTGTGATTCTATTTACAGGTTTTAAGAAAATGCATTATATTTTAACATTTTCCTCCTATAAAACAGTAGTCTTAATCTTGACAGGAAGAGTGACACCCCTAACAATAGCAGTAATAGCAGTTCCACTGATGTCAACAGTCACTTTTCATTATTAACTGGATGTATAATTTCAGTTATTTAAATTCAAATGTTCTTGACCTATTTTCCTTTTATTTTTAACCAATACAACTCAAATACTCAGAAAAAGGCTGAAATTATTTCTGTGGAGATTGACAACATTGAGCGATGATATGAATGCTGCATGCATGTATTTATATGTATGTTACCACCCTGTTGAACAGTGAAAACAAAATCAAATGAGTAAGGTAAGGAAAAAGAAAAGCAATGTCAAAGATGACATTCCCCAGACCATTTCATGAGGTATATGAAATAAATAAGCCTCAATCTCACACCTGCTCAGGTGGTAAATGTAACTCAAATGGAAAGAAACACTACAACCATAAAGATCCTGGTCTGGAAAGTAGTGAAGAAAAGAGAGGTGCACTAGGGTTGAGTTGCAAATAGCCATTACAAGACAAAGCCATTTTATCCAAGAAAGATATGAAGCTATTTGGGGTAAAATGAACTATCAATCACAGGCAGTCAAGGTAGGATGTCATTTTATATAAGGCTTGTAAGCACTCCATGCTTCTGGTTTTAATCCTTTTGTTCAATAGGTTATATATCTTGGGAGGGATGAATAAACCATACTTTATGTGAGAAAATCTTGTGGCCGGTTGGTTGTTGACATGCTGTTTCATCATACATTTATTTTTCAAAGGCTCTGGGGCCAAAAACTGATTTGGCCTTGGGCTAACAGGTTTTAAAAGCAGCAAGCTTTCAGCCTAATGATGCATTCAAAAGCAGCTAGATGGTGTGGCTTCTGCTCAGAACGAGGAGCAGAAAACAAGATTTGTCATTAGAAGGTGTACTCAAGAGTAATTAAAATGAATTTGAAGCATAACTCTCTCTGGTACTATAACATCTGTTTTGTATTACCATGTATTTGGAGTAACAGTTGGTCTTTGCTCTTTATGGCTTTCGTAATGAAGTGAACCTTAAGAACTCATTCTTAGACATCACTGGTTTGGATTCTTAAGCATGCTCAATAATAAGACTTCACCTGCCCAGAAAGGATTACTATTTTCTTACTGTGGACAGAAATACAAAGATGGAGGGTACTACCACTATTTGCTAAGAAAGAATATTACATGTGACAGCTGCAACTGTAAAGCAGCAATAAGGACTCAAATTGTAAACACCTTGTCTTTTGCTAACATGAGGTGGGAATGAGCTGTCATTTAATCACATGGGTTAGAGTGGGGTATAGTCCAGTAAAGAATATTATGAAATAATGCTGGTTGTCAGATGGGTCTAAATTGATATATATTTTTAAGCCAGTTCTAAGCAGACTTTGATTTGCATCTGTTGTTTAATTTGAAAATGGCCAGTGGGTCCCTTGAACTACAGACACCTATTGAATGTCTGGTTTTTTGTAGAAAGTTTTATGTCTCCACAATATACTGGGCATCCAGCCACATAACTTAAATACTATTATTTCACACAACTTTTTGGAAAACTAATGAAATGCAAAATGATTATTCTGTTTAAGGAGTCACAGCTCAGGTTTCAAAACACAAAATGTTTCAAGAAGAGAAATGAGAGAAAAGGGAAATTAAGTAATCATTTCAAACTGATTTAGTTAGAACTCTATATTCACTGGGCTCCACAGCAAATTCCCACTGGCATCAGTTTTGCTGGATTACATATTAAGTGACACCTCTACACTCTGCAATAACACTGCCAAATCCAATGGGGTTTCCTATTCTGCTTTTAATCTTTATTTAATTATTTCTCACCACTTCTTACTGATATTGCTTAACCATCAATAATAGTTTCCCAATTTTTGAATCACTGAGGTCACAGGGGCCTAGTCTTAAACAGTATTATTCTGCATCAGTTACCAGCTAATCTGTTCCTCTTTTTCTATTATATTCAGTACACCTAGAGCATGCCATCATAAAGACATTTCAGACAAATATTTACTTCTTGCTTTTATTTTATTAAATGACATTTAAAATTTGTCTTTGGATGTAATTTCACAAAACAGGCCAAGCACCGAATGGACAGAGAGCAGCCCTGAGGAGAAGGACTTGGGGGTGTTGATTGATGTAAAGCTCAACATGAGCTGGCAATGTATTCCTGCAGCCTGCCAAGCCAACCATATCCTGAGCTGCATGAAAATAATTGTGAGCAGCAGGTTCAGGGAGGTGATTTTCTCTCTCTCTACTCCACTCCCCATCTCTGGAGACCCTTAAAAGAAGAAGGACATGGAACTGAAGGACCATGAAGATCATGAGAGGGCTGGAGCACCTCTCCTATGAAGACAGGCTGAGAGAGTTGGGCTTGTTCAGCCTGGAGAAGAGAAGGCACCAGGGAGACCTTATTGCAGCCTTACAGGAAAGCTGGGGAAGGACTATTCATCAGGGAGCTATTATGATAGGACAAGGGGTAATGTGTTTAAATAAAGAAGGGTAGATTTATATTATATATTAGAAAGAAATTCTTCCCTGTGAGGGCGGTGAGGCCCTGGCACAGGCTGTCTAAAGAAGCTGTGGCTGCCCCCTCTCTGGCAGAGTTCAAGGCCAGGCTGGATGGGGCTCTGGGCAACCCGGTCTAGTGGAGGGTGTCCCTGCCCATGGCAGTGGGTTGGAACTAGGTTGTCTTTGAGGTTCTTGCTGACCCAATCCAGTCTGTGATTCCATGAGCCTCTTTTCTTCTGCTCCCTCAGAAACACACTGCAAATGTCCAATGGAAAAAGAGAACACAAGAAAATTTAAATTATATCTGAAACCAGTCTAGATATTACTGGAGAATCTCAACTGGTCCTGGATGCCATCACATTTTTAGATAGATAAAACTGGCTAAAAAGAATATTTCTCTGTCTTATTTAACATTAAAGGGTTGCATATGATCATTGCTTTAAAAGAGAACAGTGTTTTGATTAATAAATACATTAGTAAGTGACCAAGTTCTTCTGTCACACAGATAAGCATTCAGATCGGACTTGAATATCTCCAGAGAAGGAGACTCCCTGGGCAGCCTGTGCCAGGGCTCTGTCACCCTCACTGTGAAAAAGTTCTTCTGCATGTTGGTGCAGAACATCCTGTGCTCCAACTTGCAGCCATTGCCCCTTGTCCTGTCACCACAGACCACTGAAAAGAGGTTGGCTATTTCCCCCTGTCTCCTACACTTCAGATATTTATAAACATTAATCAGGTCCCCTCTCAGTCTTCTTTTCTCAAGGCTGAACAACCCCAGTTCATTCAGCCTTTCCTCATAAATAATAATAATTACATCTATTACAGTACCTTCTGGAAATCTAAAACCCAACAACTCTTACTGAATTAGACTTGCAGGCATCTAATAGAAGCAGAAAGCAAATTGTAGAAACTACTATGATAATTATTTTGTTAAATAAGCCCCTTAATTCATATCACTTAGTCTAGTATAGAACTTGCAAACTGAAGTTATTACCAAGTATTCCAACGAATTCTTACCATTTCACTTAGTAGGTGAGCCATGTTTTACTACACTGATCATTTTCAGAAAAATCCCAAATTCTTAAAAGTCTTGCAAGTCAAGTCTCCTTGCATGGTTAAATCTCAAGATATTTTTATTAGTTTCCAGAGCAGTAAAGACTAATAAAAAATGTTTCCTTCCCCCACAATGCATTCACCAACTCCGTGTGCTTTTATGACAAAATAATAAACCAAACTCTTTCTGCTGTCAAATAATCAGCACTTCAAACACTGTCTGCATAAATTACCTGTTACAAGGAAATAAAAATCCTAACCTTTTGAGAAGAAATTTAAAAAACAGCTCTTCAACAGGTAGAAAGTTTGCTGCAAGTACTATTTGTACATATATGCTTCAATTCATTGCCAAATATATTGCATTAAGTTCTGAGAGGTTGGGTTAGTTTGGTTTATTTTAATTTTTATTTTTAACGTGTTCTACAAAAATCTCCCTAGTGGGGAGATTGCAAGTGAGCAGACATACAGAGTCATGACTAAATGCACTGTATCTTTGGAACTGAAATTTATGTATTAAAGTTGGGGAAAAATTACTAGATGTGTGCTATAAGGTTAGAGAATTGTCATCGTGTTTCATAGGACTGCATCAAACTTAACTCATTGGATGGAGGTCACAGAGGTGGTACATAACTTTTAGGGGAATTTTTAAAATGGGCAAGAAATACAAATAGCAGCCTTCTGCTGATGTAGACAGCCAGAAATTATCTAATGCAGCTTCATATGGCTCTCCATTCTAACTCAGAAGCAAAATAACCCTCTGAATTCAGGATGCACATCAGAAATACTCAGTTTCCTCATCAAAGAGAGGCACCCCATATCTCTTTCCACAGCGTATTCCACTACCACATGACAAACCTAGGGAGCTTACTTTCTTACATGTTTTTTATCTGCCATACATTTATTTCTTCACTGGCACTCGAAATCTCATTCTTTTCCCTTTAATTTAGTTTATACTATTTCCTCATTGTCTTACTTTAGAGAAGTTCATTCCAGTCTAAGTCTCCACAGCTAGAAAGATTTCCTCCACTATATTTTCTTATTGTGAAAATGGTTCTCCTAATTATAATTTTTTCATTCCAAGTTTCTTTGTAACATGAAGTTTTATTTCAAAAGCACTGAAACATGCTAATACAGAGTTGAAAAGAGAGAGGAAAAGGAAAAAAAAAACCAAAAACATTCCACAGAATGCCATAATGCTCAGGACACCTGCATGGTTATACAGAAACTTCAATTTCTGCAGAATTCTGCGGATGGGTTTTATAATGAGAAACTTCTGTCATGCATATAATTGTAAGAAACAGCAGTAATAACACCCACCCTGATTCAGACACTGTTTATAGATGTGGTTCTGTCCCACGCTTGCTTAGAGCTCCCTCGACTCTCAGAAGTGCTTAACATGGATACTGCAGCTTATACATGCACAGTGAACTACAAGTCCAGAGGCTTTGCCAGTAAAATTCTTCAAAGATGTCAAGAAAAGAAAATCCTTGCCATATTTAAAGTATTGGCAGAAATCCCACCATATTTGTTTAAAATGGGATTTCACCCAAAATGAGGCAGTTAGAAGGTTAAAGAGCAATGGTGTAAGTTTCACTCGCTTAAATGACTCTCTGTTGGTGCCATGCTAGTCCAAAACAGTTGCACGCTTTTGCTTTCTGAAATGGGCCAAGAGCACATGGCTGCTACGGAATCCTTGGATGGAGTCAATGTGGGGTGGGAGGACTTCCTGACTGTAGTGACTGTTTTCTGTGAGGGTGATCTTTTCTTCCTCCAGATATCCTGATTACATCTTTGTAGACTAAATACAAATATTTTGCATTTCACATGTGATCAAGCATTCTGCTTGAACTCCAGCCCCTGATACAGACACCACTGGCCCTGTACTGCTCTTAGCACTCAAAAATCTTCCCCATGTATGACTGTATAGCCCCTATTAAGTAATATATCAGTATCTCATGATAGACAGTTTATACATTAATTTCTTCCCTTGCCACTCTGTGTGAAGATGACAACATATTATGAAATGTGAATTAAACTGCTAGAGAAAAACAAAGTTGGATACATGAATATCTCAAGCATGTACAGATAGGCAGGTTGAGTAACCTAGGAAGAGCTCTCATTATCTCTTTCTTTCCCTCTCTCCCCATGTATCAGATCAGAGAAGGTAACATTTTCAGCAGACAGCTAGGCAAATCTTACAATCTGAATACCAGAAGGGCACCTTGAACGAGACGCTTTAGGCAACAAAAATAAAGAATAAAAACAGTCCAAAATAAAATAATCCAATAGAATAAAAATAGTCTAACAGACCATATCAAACTGTAATACTAGAAAATGAAACCCAAACAAAAAGAAGTTGCAGTGATTAAGACTGGAGCTGTGATATCACCACATTATCCTACTGCATTTTTCATATGAACAAAGTGGTTCAATCTTAAGTTCAGGAAGCTATAGAAGTCACTGTAAATGGGGAAAAAAATATGTACTTCTTCCATCTCTCAAAAAAAAAAAATCTTTGTGGGGGTTTTTAACATAAATTTTCAATATTTGCAGTGCTATATTATGAAGTCGATGAGATTCATCATTTGCCCTGATAAGTATGTTTGTTTGCCATGAGGAAAAATTAAGGTTTCCTTAGATGCACTTATGAATTCTGTAGCAAAGAAAAATTCAAATACAAAATGAAAGCACACATTGCATTTCATCTCTAGAAGCAATTTCAAACAAATGAAAGTACAAGACTATGTTCCTACAGATCTAATTTTAAAGCTAGAACTACACCTTGAATACAGCTGCTGTTACAGAAATTACTGAATGTTACCTTCAAATATATTACACAGAAGGAAGCATACCAAACGCGTTAATATTAAATTAAGGGAATTTTTAATCCTTTAAAAGAGAGAAAAGATGTCCTTGAAGGTTAACTTCAATTAACAAAAAAAAACCCAACAAACCCAAACCAAACCAAACCAAAAAACCCAAAAACAAAACCAAAAAAAAACCCTAAACAAAACAAAACCTAATTGCAGCCCCTCTTTGGTTTTTAATAAAAGTCAAATATTGACTTATGACTATTTTCAGCTTTCTAATTTCTGAGCCTCCCTCTCAAATGTGTTATTAAGTCTTACATAAGCACCAACACCAATAAACACTACAATGCTTGTTTTAGTAACAAGGCTAGAGGTTTCCTATGATCATAATCTCCGAAACAGTATTAGCAGTCTATGACAAGGAAGAAAAATAAAAATCACAAAACTGGAACGTAGCTGTTCACTTCTTACCATTGCTGCACAAATGAAAGCTGCCTCTTTACCAGCAACTCACTAATTCAAACTTTACGACTTTGCAAGGGCTCAAAACCTTCCTCCACAGGATACAAGAAAGAACATGTACAGACCAATGCCAGTGACACAAGAGAAAAATAAGAACACTTGACTGAGGAACAGGAAATTCAAACAAATTGTTCATTTCATCATCAGTGATGTAACAAAAAATTAGACTTTCAAAATTTTCAATTTTCTTGCAATTTTCCTCTAAGAAGGGCCTGCAATTTAACAACACAAAAAGATATGGAGGAAAGTAAAGAAAACTAGAAGACCTGATTGCCCCAGTGACTTTTTAAGAAAACTGGAGAGAACACAAGCCCTGCCTGCACAGATATACACATTCATCCCATGAGGATGGGAAGTTCAAGAAATAATTGGGTGCCATTTCTTATTTCTTGATAGTGAAGGTCTCAGTTTAATAAATTTTATCAATTGAAAGTGTTGTATTTATCATACAGAAAGTATGTTTGGTACATATTCTTTAGTAAATATTTTTCTCCAAGCCAATTTTTTTTTTTTTAAATGACATTTCTGTCTTTTCAAATAATGTTCAAAACATGGAGAGTCAACCCAGATTTTAGACATATAAAGTGAACACAGAAATACAGGAATTAAGTGTTTCCAAAGCCAAGAACAAAACCAGCAACCTAAAATATAGATTATTATGTTTAATAACAAAAACTTTATGTAAACATAATCTATAATAAATCTTATTATATGACAGCAGATTGAAATATTTAAATACAGGTTGAACTGACAATAAATCTGATAAAGAATTAAAATTAAAATTGTAATCTTAGTAATATTTGCATGTCATTTTTATATGCATTATCCATTTCCTGAACATGTTTCATTGACTAAAAGTAGAGGTTTCTTAATACAGATATATAAGTTTATGTATACCTGTGTGTGTACATATAAAAAACCTATTAACAGCAGTATCGTAGTAAAGAGTATACAAGAATTGGTACTTAAAATAGTTTAGTATTAAGAATATAATTACGCAATAAATCCCTAAAAGTAGTATTGCAAGTATCATTAAACAGGAATCTCTTACTATCTAAAAAAGGTTAGCTATATTTGCAAGGTTAAAAATTAATATATTCTGGTAATGCGATATTACTCTCATATGGAAGAAAAGAAGTTATATGTAATTTTTTAGGAAAAAGAAAAGTGGAACAAAGTTATTAAATTGGCTATCTTATATTCTTTCCCTTCCTGCACAAGATCTTGCTTCTTGTATTCTAGCTAATGCTTCAAGATACAGACCTCTATGCAATTACACACAGTGTCAGCCGAAAGTTATCTGAGAGAAGCATATAATTCTGGTTCTCTTCCACTACAGCCTAAAGTCTAGCATTCCTTTTTTTTTTTTTTTTCAATCAGATGCTCTGTGTCATCTAAAGAAAACTATTTGATCACACAGGAATGAAAATCACTATGAGATATAAGGCATGGCAAATGAAACAGACAAGTTCCTCATTTATGAATATTTGAAAACAGCACGACTATCCAAGGAATGTCTTCCACAATTTCCACAGCATTTCATATTTCTCACTTTTCCTACTTTCTCTTTTCATTTTCTTCTGTATCTTGTCTTTATTACTAAAACAAAAGCCACTGAAAAAAATAAGAGCAAAAAAACCCAACCCAGAAGCAAGACTATTTTTGTAAGAGTTGCTGTTTAGTGCCAGTCTTATGTCCTCCTTAATAGTACTGAGTTGGTGTTTGTGTGTGAGTTATCTTTATGAGGAAAACCTGTGTATGCCAAACACAAATAAGAGAACTCCTATAATTAATCATCCTCTGCAATGCCACCTTTGTTAGCCAAATAGCAATTATTTAGACACTTTATGGCAGATACCTGAAGCAAAAGCTAGCAGTGTGTAACGAAACCAGTCACTTCAGTCCTCCTAATGTTAGGATAGACACACTGTAGTCTGCTGCTATTGAATAAGTTGAACAAGATGATTAAATGTTTAATTCTGTCAAAGTAACAGTAGGATTTCCGATATAAAATATCCAGTAACATAAACATTCTACTCTCATCTGCTGTCTTTGAAATGGAAAATTTTTTTGAGACCCTCACAAATCTCATTAGTAAAGAAGTCAGAATAGTTCTGGTGTTGTAACACCCATTTATCCCTACACAAAGAAGCACATTGAGTCTATTCCATTGTCGTGGTTTTGACCCAGATGAGAGACAAGCACCACACAACCCCTTGTTCTTTAAAAGGGAGTGTGAAGGAGGAAAGTTGAGAGAGGGGGAAGAGGGAAAGGAAAGAGAAAAAAAAACCCCAAAACCAAGGAATCAAATCCTCACAGGTTGGGACAAGGATAGTTTCCTGGAATAGCAGAAAGATAGATATAACAATAATAACAGGACTTTATAGCAAAGTATATGAAACTGGTGATAGACAATCCAGTTTCTCACTGAACTGCACAACTCAGGCTGTACAGCCCAGAGCTGTCCCGAAAAACTGGACCATCCCCAAAACCACACATCCTGGTGCTGCCTGCTCCTCCTCCCACCAGCCCCCTTTTATGCTAAGCATGACATAATTGGCATGGAATACCCCCTTTGGCCAGTTTGGGTCACCTGTCCTGACTGTGTCCCCTCCCTTCTCGTTACCAGGGAAATATGAACAACTGAAAAGTCCTTGATTGCTTGGCAACAACTAGAAACATCCCTGTGTTATCAGCACTGCTCTCATCCTAGCCCCCAAACGTGGCATTCCATCTGCTATTAGAAAAGTAATTAACTCCATCCTAGCCAAAACCAGGACATCCATAAAGTTATTGCAGCACATGACTCCGTATTACTTGAAGCTAAATTTTCTCTGTTAATGTAGATGACTTTTCTGAAGTGCTTTTTTAAAAAACTGAAAAATATTTTACACAGTGAGTGACATAATAGTGCAAATGCACTGCAAATCACAATAGAATGTGTTGATAGTCATGAGATTAAAACAAACAAACAAACAAAACAACCAAAAAACCAACCAAAACCCCCTCCATTCTCCAGTCTCTCGCAGCTAGCTATGAACTTTCCAGAAATAACTGATATAACATCACACCTAGCTGGAAAAGCATTAAGTCTTGATTTTAAATTTCCCAACAATGAAAAAGAATATTTTTGAGTTTGTTCTAATCTGAAAAGTACCTGCTAGTAATTGACTTTAACCTTTTTATCAACTGTCTCTTAAATGCACAGTGCAAAGATGTCGGGTAAGGAAGCAACCAGCAATCGCAATTTGGAATTAATTAAAGCCTAATTTGCTGTTTTTCTCAGAGTGTGTTTTCAGATAAATTGGGAAGCCTAGTAGGTTCTAGCCAAGGTAGAAATAAGTGCCATCATCATATCATTTACTTTTATGTAAGCTGATACATATCTGTTTGCTTATAAGGACCATACATCATGAAAACTTTACCAAGTGTGTACAAATTTTAAAAACTAAAGAAGTCTCTTGTAATATTGCGTTCAATACCACTGATACTAGGATTTAGTGATATATGTCCAATGAGGAATCAATTAGATTGCTTGAATGTATGAGACAGGTGTGATACAAAGGAATTTCTTACTTAAGTGAATCTATTGCCATCAAGCCTTCCACAACAAAGAATACAGATTTTTTTCCCATCTGAGGCACTAAGAATAATTCAGAATATTTTATGTGGTTGATCAACAGGAAAACAGAAGAGAAGTCTTCAAATGGTAAAGTAAGTCTAATTTTAGGGCAGACTTACAACCTTTTTTGCATTTATGTTCTGTTTTAAATCTGAGAACCCTTGTTTTC
Source organism: Hypotaenidia okinawae (assembly GCA_027925045.1). Classification (NCBI taxonomy): domain Eukaryota; kingdom Metazoa; phylum Chordata; class Aves; order Gruiformes; family Rallidae; genus Hypotaenidia; species Hypotaenidia okinawae. The sequence goes on from BSDF01000001.1 coordinate 127,539,656, forward strand.
AACTAGCTGTATGAAAGCTGTGATTCTTACTGATGAGTATGTCTGATGAAAGAAAGTTTGAAGATTAAGTAGAAACTTTTTTTTTCTTCAATATAGATAGTTATTTATAAATTCTTCCAGTTTGCTTTTAAATTCAATATGTTTGCCCTATAATTCCTCTCACAACACTGGTCCAAAAGTTTTAATGCTTAGACCATTGGTTAATTCTAATACATCTACGATCAAAATATATCTACTTCATATTGTATGATCATAGCCTTTGTAAATTATTTCCTTCTTCCTTGTTAATTACCTTTTGGACAGCAAATGATATAAACACAACCTTTAAGACTAATGACTTGAATAAATCTTCTCATATGAAAAACTCTGATCAGTCCTCTTAACCTACTCAGTTTATGTTAATATTTCTGATTCTGAAAACCTGTAACTGTACATAATGTTCCAGATAACACCTTGCTAAATTTAAACTTATTCTATCTAGACTTCCACAGTATCCCACTTTCTATCATAGTAAAATATAGCAACATCTACAGTAGAGAAGATATTCATGCAGTTTAACTCAAAATTCATAATTTATTATCTTTAAAGAAAATAAAAAGACATAATCCAAAAGAGCAACGTAAGGAAGTTCAGGTTTCTCAGTGGATGGAATCTTCCCTGAATATGCAATATGTAACTTTTTTTCATCTTAACTCAGAAACTGTGGGAGATGTTATGAAAATAAATTATTTCTTTTTGTTTTGAAATGTCAATAAAGTATTTGGCTGCAATTTAAATTCTTAACATGATGCATTCCATGTTATAATTACATATAATTTATCTTCAAAATCAGCATTCACTTTCTTGACATTCACAAGGTCAGGTTCTCAAGTTTTTATATCACAAGAATATGAAATAAAGAGATCTAACATAGCACTGCAGACTAGGCACTTCTCTCCAGATATTTGAAATAAATCTAGTGAAGTTTGTTTACTTATGACACAGTAGGTACTTATGAACTTAAGATATGGGGAAGGTCTTTTAATATTATACAATTATTTTATTTTGAAACACAGAATATTTCCATAGGTAGACACGCAATGAAAATTAAATAATCTATTACTAATATTCAACATCAAGTACACTAAGAGGAAAAGAAAAGTTTTTAATTCCATTTTATATTTATAACATTATTATGGTGAAAACCCAACTTGACTACTGTGCAGAGTTTTGGACCTCTCACTACAGAAAAGCCATTGAGGTGCTGGAATGTGTCCAGCAAAGGATAGAAAGGCTAGTGAGTGGACTGGAGAATAAATGTTATAAGGAGTGGCTGAGGGAACTGGGGTTCTTTAGTCTAGAGAAGAGGAGGTTAAGGGGAGACCTAATTGCTCTCTCTAACTACCTGAAAAGAGGTTGTGGAGAGGCAGGGGCTGACCTTTTTTCCCTAGTGAGGGGTGATGGGACAAGAGGAAATGTCATCAAGTTATGTCAGGGGAGGTTTAGATTGGAAAGAAGTTCTTCACAGAGAGGGATATTAGGCATTTGAACAGGTTGCCCAGGGAGGTGGAGGAGTCCCCATCCCTGGAGGTATTTAAAATGGTTTAGTAGTGGATAGCAGGTTAGGGTCATGGTTGGGCTTGATGATCTAAAGGGTCCCTTCCAACAATGGTATGATTCTATGCCAAAATTTCTGTATTAAAAAATAAAACCAAGTATTACAAAACTGTTTCCATTCTAGCAAAACGACGTAAAAGAAAGAACTTAGATAGGCATCATTGAACAATTTTCTACATTTCCAGATCTCTACTAGCACATAACCATCATCTAGATCAAACACGCTCCTCTCACTCCCCTCTGCTTTTCTTTCCCAATCATACCCTTATAATAAGAAACATCTCCTAAAATATTTTTTTAGGGCTACTTATACAAGGCCAAACTACTTCTATAGAGGGCAACAACCCCTATCAAAACTCATGAAGTATTATCTTTTCATGTATTTGTAGAAAAAAAAAATCAAAGTGTGATTTCTCTTATTTATTCTTATACAAGAGAATAAATCAAAGAAACAAAGATTCTGAAGAAAAAATACTTTCATTAAGTGAACTAGAATCAATATTACTACATAAAATTTACAAATTAGTAAGAACATGTAATTGTGATGTTGAATTAACACAAAAACTTCTCCATTATCTCTGAGTGAGACAAATTGAACTTATCTTTTCAGAGACCTAAAACACTCTGTTTAAAATTTTGGTAAGCTTAAATAAAGCCTTGGCTAAACTGGTAGATGAAAAAAATGAAGAGAGATGAAAAAATAAACTGCATAAAAAACCCAAAGCAAAACCAAAAACCTTGTTTATATTTTGAAAGCAGCAAAACAAGTATTAATGATTGAATAAAAATAATTTATTAGCGTCTTTAAGTATGAAACTGTAGCTGGCACTAATTTCCTAGTATGTCACATATATTATCAGCTTTCCAGAGTAAGAGAACTTGATACAAGACAGCGTCTAAATTTATAAAGACTCCAGAACAGAACAGGAAAATATATTCTCAATATCATCCAAAAGCCATTCTTCAGAAACATGTTCCTAAAACAGCTCCAGAAGAAGGTAGGGAAAATGTTTCAAAAACCTGAATGTATCATCCATCATGTAGTGCTTTTATTATTCAAAAGGCCTTTGACTCCTTTCAAAATTACTAGGTTAAATTTGTCCTGTCACAGCTGTCTCATTATTCTAATACAGATATTTCTCCAATATATCATTCACCAAATATTGGAGCAAGATGTCCAGGAAATCCATATAATCACTATGGGTTTACATACTGTGTAACACCACTGAGTCTTGTTAAAGCTGGGGCTTCATTACATGACTACTGGCGTATTATCTCAAAACACAATATAAAAGCTATGCCTTTCTGACAGTTATGAAAATACTGTGAACAAATTGCTGATGTAAAGGAGTAGAGAGTTATTTTCACCATTCCTGCAAGGTTAATCATTACAAAATACTACATTATTATTAATGTTATTATTATTTCTTGACCTGAGAGTTCTGGTGTACAAGAAGTTAAGCATGAGCCAGAAACTTGCCCTCATGGCCAAGAAAGCCAATGGTATCCTGAGGTGCATGAAGAAGAGTGTGACCATCAGGGCGATGGACACTCTTCTCCCCCTCTACTCTGCCCTGGTGAGGCACAATCTGAAGGACTATGTCCACTTCTTGTCCCCCCAATTCAAAACAGACAGTGAATTCTGGCCACAGTCCAGGGGCAGAGCTAAAAGGATGCTGAGGAGACTGGAGCATCTCTCCTATGAGGAAAGGCTGAGAGAGCTGGGGCTGTTCAGTTAGAGAAGACAAGACTGAGGGGATCTCATCAGAGGGCAGGTGTCGAGAGGATGGGGCCAAACTCTTCTCAGTGGTGCCCAGCAAGAGAACAAGGGACAATGAGCACAAACTGGAACACAGCAAGTTCCATCTCAATATGAGGAAAAATATCTTCACTTGAGGGTGACAGAGCCCTGGAACAGGTTGCCCAGAGTGGCTGTGGAGTTTCCTTCTCCAGAGATATTTAAGATCTACCTGGATGTGACCTGCTCTAAGTCATCCTACTTCAGCTGGGGGGTGGTGGTGTTAAACTAGATGATTTCCACAGGTTCCTTCCAACCCCTACCAACAAAATAAAACAAACAAACAACAACAATTAAAAAACCCCACAAAAAACCTGCATCAGAATCTTGACCAGGTTATCTCCTCACTTAAAACTTTCACTTAATACACCTCTGTATCTTAGGATTTCTGCTTTCTAGGGTCAGGCTTTTAAAAAAACAATTAAGGAAGTATTTTATTTTCTTTAACAGTAGTCATAACACATTGTGCATAGATATACCTTTTGTTTTTCTTGTGTGAATAAGTGTTTAAAAAAACTAACTGTTAAATCAAAAGAAGGTAATATAAAACCCCAAGTACGTGGCCTGTGTTAGAACATTAGGCACTGCGAACAAAAATATTTTTTTTTATTCTTCCTAGCTAAAACTGTTTACAGTTCTGCCTTTTAAATTCCTCCCACAGATCACAGATCATCTGTGGACACCTGAGGACTGTGATAAATATCTAATTAGAATAAATACATCAGGATAAATCATGCTGAGGGGTCATGGTAATTCTTTCAGCTTCTGACAAGTTCTGAAACCCAAATACAGGCACAGTTCATACATTTTATGCCAGTAAAGTATTATAATATCATGACATAAATTATTCCTTTACAATGAATTAAAAAATATTTCAGCAAAGTTATAAGCAAAGCCTTTCAAAAAAAGTTTAGCAATGTTTGTATGCTGTAAGCAATCAACATGCACAGACTTCGTAGATCTCCAAACAGCTTTTTTTTTTTTTTTTTTAATCGGGTAAAACAACAGTAAACATCTTTTTGAAGTGTTGTACATGAAAAGAAACTAAACTTTCTGTTTTGTTTTGAGTGAGCTGATTTAATTGTAAGGTATTAACTTATTAGTATTTATTACCCAGATGTTAAGGGACTGAACTGAACAATTAAAAAATTATCCTTCCTAAATTGTAACAAAAGGAATTTATTACTAAAATTTAACACCTTCTTGAGGGTTTGGGGGTTTGTTGTTGCTGTTGTTGTTTTGGGTTTTTTTTTGTGTGTGTTGGGTTTTTAGATTTATTTTTTTCTTTTTGTTCCTTAATTAGAGATTTATCAAATAGAACATTCCTCACCTAGAGAAAGGACTTCTTTGCACCTCAGGGCACTTCTATGGTGCTACACACTCAAGACCTTTATTAACAAGGCTACACAAACACAAATGGTGGGCATAAACAAATGGTTGAATAAATCTTTTTGTTTGTACCGGTGATTCTGAAAAATCATTAGGAAGGCTCTACCTTGGCAGAAGGTTTGCCATGAAGCTACATATGACACCCAGTTCCCCTGCTTTCATAGTTTTAATTATTTCAGATACTGAAAGAATACAAAATAGATTTTAAGCAAGCGTCATACAAACTTTATGGATTATAACTTTGCAAATCTAAAAGTAAGGCATTAATTTGATGGCTAGCTTTGGAATATAAAATCTGAATCCCATTTTTTTGTGAGAAACAGTTTCTTCAGGACAAGCACGAACAGGACTTATCTAAATTAGTCATTAAGTGACCAATATCCATCATTAGGTTTTACTTTGGAAATGGTTTAGCTCCTGCTGAATGCACTTTAAAGAATGAAAGATTCGCTTTGCACACTGATGTGAAAAAAATTGTCCTATATCACTTCAATTGTCTGCAAGATCAGTATGTTTTTAACTCTAGCGAGGTACACAAATCCCAAGATCAACCTTTCTCTTAAAGATTATTCAATTATATCCTTCTAAAAATATTAAAAATATTTTTCATATCATCCCTCTTCAGAACCAGCAAAAGAAATCATTACAATATGCTATTAAGTGAAATATTTACTCTTACATGCAAAGGAATGGCATTTTTGGCAAGAATGGGCAAATGGGAGGCGAACTGAACAAGAACAGAAGCTTTCTACCATACATCTTCATATGCATGTGATTAATTCACAGGTAAGTTTGGCAAAAAAAATATTTTGCAATTGGAATTCGGATTCTGGCTGTTGAATTCTCACTAGAAACTTTTTGACAGATTTGGTTTCGATTGCTCAGGGCAGAGGCCATGACACTATTTCTCCCCTCCCTCCTCCCCCTGTTTTTATTGTCTAAATTAATTAGACTAAACACAGAGAGTGCTATTTCTAGCAACCACACCTTCAACTGCCCAACCAGACTGACCCACCAAGTATAAAAGTGAGCAGTTCTGGGACTTGACGGTGTTGATGAAGAGTTACAAAAAGGAGATAAAGGTGGTCATTGCAAATTGCTGTACATACCAAGACTAGATTAAATTTCTTACATGATAAAGGTGGTAATTTATTTTAAAGTGGTGAATATAATTCTGTGTGTGCCTGTTAATTGAATTTAATTTAATTGATATGGATCAAAAATGGCCCAATGATGTATAGAAATCGCACTAATTAGCTATCATTCTATTGACCTACTACATTCTCACTGGGTAAAATTAATCCCACCCATTAACTGGAACACATGAATGTGACCTATCATGTATTCTACCTAGTCAGAACAGTTACACTGCGAAAAGTTGACCCAAAAATCATTCTGCAGGTGTAAAGTGAAGATATATAAGAAAGATGACAATACATTAATAACCCAGCAGTTGTCAAAGATCAGTTTGTATCCAAGTGAATTCAGTTAAAATTTTCTAATTGATTTCAGTTTGAAGGGAATTTTAAAACAAGGTATTTAAACAGTGGTTCTGCTTTGAGTTTGGGAATATCAACAATAAAGTTAATATTCAATATTATTTTAAATTGGGTAATGATTTATATTGAAAATTGACAGCTGCCAGCGTTCCAGAAAATCAGACTGCTAATTTACATGCCAAAATAGAACATTTATCTGCTGAGAGATTTGTTAAATCTATCTCTAAATTACTATTTGCTAAATCAAGTACAGATTTAGAATTGGTTAAGACTGTATTATTTTTCCCAATGTGAAACTAGAAATGAGATTTTCTGTACAGAAACAGATCCACTGGATTTAATCTGAACCCTTGTTTAATGCTGTACTGCTCAAAACATTCTAATGATAAAATCCAGCCCAAAGTTACAAAGAGAATGTTTTCCTTTCAAAGAGCTCTCTATTATTAAACTATCAAGGAAAGTATTTAATGAGGCAAGATTTAATTTAGAGTGTAGACTTAAGGAATAAATAATGGTAGTAATAATAGTTTACTGCCCTTAATGACATCCAACATTAATAACCAGAAATATGTTAAACTATAATATAATGCATTTTCCACAAAATTCACAATAAAAATTATCTGAAAGTTTCAATGTTAAGATTTCATTAGCTAACAAGTACAAGAAAAGGCACTTCAGTTGCTTTGGAAATACAAACAGTGACAGAAAACATGCAATGTGTTGGATTAGAGTACCTAATCTTAAATAATTTTTTTCTTATCACCTCTTCCAGTGACTAGAATCTGCAGAATAAATTGAAGTTAACAAGATAAACATTCAAAAACAATTTTACATTCATGCATACAATATTTTTGTAGTAAATTACAGTAGTAGTGTTAAAATCCTAATGGAATTACATTAGTTTTTGTAAATTAAGTATGTTTAAGGTTTCAAACATTCATACCCAAATATTTCATATCTTACAGCTAAAGATGAGACAGTATTCTGCTAGATTTCTCTGATGTTACTTTAAAACAACATTTGGTTTAGATGCTAGCTGTTACAGGAACCTTAAGATTAACTTTTCAAGAAGTTGATATAAAGTGATTTTCATTTGCAGTTAAGTTAGAATACTATTTTATTTATATATTTATTTTTTTACAGTTTTATTTATTATGTATATGTTTCTGCTTAATTGTGGCCCTCAAAACCTAAGACCTGAGTTGCACTAAATTCCTTTCACTTCAGATCATTCTATACCTGCAAGAATGGAATGAGTATCAAACATGAAATTGTGAACTTACAGTAAACTCAAAGTTGCTATAGAATTGAACAGAAGTTGGGGATAATAATAATGATAGCTTTACAGTCATTTCCCCTGAAAACTACTTTTTGTCACCAGCTTGACTGCAGCAATAGTTTCCATAAGTGTCAGAAAACACAGATGGTGCAGTAGCATGGTTTGATATATGTTACCTTGCCTTTTTTGCAATTTGCCAAGTTTCCATAATTCTAGTTCCTTTGAGAGTGCTATAAATAAGTGGTCTCCGGTGACCCTATGATTTCACTTGTTTGCACTAAAGGTGCAGTCAAGTTTGATAATCATGACTGGGAGTTGGCCTTTCTTCTGCAAACCTGGTGGCATAAACCTGATTGAATATAATCTTGAATCAAGATAAAGCTTTAATAAGAAATATATAGACAGTAGTGAATTTGTCTGTTTCGAATGTTTCACTGAATTTGTATGAATGGTTTAAGAAGAGTACACCAAGATTTCAGTAAATTGAATTAACATTTTTCCACTGATGAAGATTTACTTTTCATAAATACTTTTCTTTCAAGTTCCCATGAAAACCTCTCAAATTTCTAATTTATCAGAGAACTCAATGTTCTCTTAATTAAGTTGACCTAATTTTGACAAAAATTAAACTGAAAATACTTTGCTTTTTGAAGTGTCTTTAAGGCACTTTAGCACTCAGCTGGTATTTAACTAAGGCATTACTTATGAATTCAGGTATTTAAGCCCACCCTAACAGTTCAGGATGTATTAGGTGCTTAACACCTATGCAGAAGCTAGTTAATTTTCATGGAATTAATCCATTTATGAAAGCCCTTTAGCTAATATTGTTTCAGTTTAAAGATTTAAGGAGTCTGTTTTGATTTAAATTAAATGAGTTCTTGAGTATTTAAAATAGTTTTCTGTTACTTTTCAGCTTTTAGGAATTCCAAACTTGAGTCTCTTATAACAACATGTATTACGAATTGAAGAAAAGGCTTGATATATAGTTCAAATACTCTACAGCTCAAATGATATCAATACTAAAGTGACTTTTATAGGTTACGATTAATCTGATGTTGACACACAATTGGCTGTTGACACCAGACAATGCCCTGTACACTTGTGGAACCACAGAAAAGCCTTTCAGGAATACCTCACAGGGACAACCTACAAATACAGAACCTTGTTAAAAATGGTAATAGGAATTTGATGATGCATGAGTTAAAAGAAAATAAATCTCTGAGCTAAGCTAGATCTATAGAGTTGATTAAATGAGAACTGATAGAAATATTTCTTTCTCAAAGAAATGAGATATGATATATAATATACAAGGAGGAGATCCGATACTGTGTATGTAGGACTTTCTTAATTTGCTCTTGGACTGCATATCAACTTAATTTAACATGGTGAAAATCAATTAAGCTGTTCTAACTCAGCCAAGCCCTTGAACCAGTTTTAAGTCTTTAAAATGGTGCACAATTTTAAAAGTTTTATGAGTTGTAAGTAGTGATTCAACTCCTAAAATGTTCCTATTGACATTTGACATTTTTCTTTTAAATAGGTCTTACAAATATAGAATCATCATGTATCTCCTCATTTAACTGACTAAGCTAGTTTTACTTTTTTTTTCCTGTTTATTTCTGATGGTCCTGCATAGCTAATTTGCTGATGGGAAAGCCAGCTGGAACCTCTTACGTTTTATGAATGTTAAGGCAAAACTCTGACCTCAGTTTAAACTCTGAAGGATCACCTATAACAGCAAGTAAAATGGGAACATAATTTAAAGAAAAGTGTTCTGTGGTTGAAACAGCATAGATAACCTGGCTTGCTTTTCAATTTCTGTCACATTTCACAGTCAATTTGTCACGACATTTCACAGTTTTTTCCTGCCAAAGGAGCAATGCCATGATTTTTTTTTGATATATCCCATCCTCCCCCCCCCAAAAAAAAAAACCAAAACACACTCAGAAAAAAAGTGAAGCTCTTTGGGGAGAAAGCAAAATTGTTTTAACAAAATATGGTGGTCCGCATCTATTGATAGTTGTTAAACATGATACCAGCAGTTGCAGCCTTGTTCAATGTAATACATTGCAAAACAAGTCAGAACACAGCAGGATTTTGTCTTGGTTTCTCTGCAGGGAAAACAGCTAAAAAACTTCATAATATCAAGTGCAAATTCAAACAGCTTTGAGCTGAAAGTCAATGACATGCAGCAAGTATACAATCCCAAAAATGCTGAATTAGGAAACACTTTTGGATGAGAGCCACTTGTGGGCAGGAAATGCTGCCTTTAGTAGCTAAAAAAAGTACAGCTTGTATTGAAAATCATTAGCTTCTTCTGAGGACCTAATAAAAGTTGGGACCACAGGACCAAAAGATACAATACAAAATACCCATGCATAAAAAGACTGAAAAGAATTTCTCTAGCCTTTCTGTATTCCCCTTGAAAATCCCATGTTATTTTTTTCTTTCTATGTTTTCCACTTACAAACCTCAGGTGTACCTTACATATTCCTCACAAGTCAATACCTGGTGAAAACTAGGAAGCTTCTGTTCATTAAAGAATATTTTTTTCTGTCTGTCCTCATCTCCTTCTTTCTTCTTAGCCTTCAGAGAACCTTCCACTCCACCGTGGGTGGAGATGACTGTGGAGCTAAGTGCAGGGATACACACAATTCTTCTAGTATCATTAAGAAATTTCAGTGAAAGCCACCATTTGTCTCCACTCCATATGTAGAAGAAGAAATACAAAAGTCCAGTCCCTAACAATGTTTCTTTCCCTGAAACTGTAGCACTGAAAAGAACTGGTCACATCTACAACCCCCCACATTTGTCAGTCTCATGAAGAAGCATAATGCCTTCCTACAAGCATCATGCTCAGCAGAGCTCTGTAGGAAATATTAGGAAGGCTTCTCAGTCATTCAGTGCCCCACTTTAGGCAACAGCTAAGAGGGTAAGAGGCTTTTCTAATCCTCTGAGCTGAGGCTAAGAAAAATCAGACAGGGGCTGAGGGTTCACAGTATGAACCAGTGAAGTATGAACATGTTATAATAAAGACTTACAGTGGTGAGGGTTTTAAGTCACAGAATTTAGACAAGTTTCTGAGCTTTAAACACATTTTTAATGTAGTTTTGAGTTAGAAAATGACAGTGAGTGTCCCCAGTATCTTACAAAACTTAACCATCTACAGAAAATTCCAAATTTATAAGATTTCCCCAATCATGAACAAATTCTTAATGAATATGATATATAGCTGAACACCATGCCTTTTCAGTAATTAACAACTGTAGAGATATATTTTTCTAGAAGAAGAAATAGAAGAGAAGGTAAAAGATTGCATTAGAAGACTCAAATAAAAATAAATCTGGTTTATTATTGGGATGATCCCTTTATGTGGTGGGATGATCATGGGAGAGAAGAAAATATCCTCAGGACTTTACTAACATCCAGAATGATTCTTCAGTTCAGTAATTAACAGTCCTATTGACAAACCCCTGATACGAAAAAAAACCCCACCAACCCATGTCTTACAAACCCAATAAGGAGTTCCAGCCAGAGATATATTTTACCACATAAAAATTGTGTTCCTTGAAAAATGAAGGTCAGGAAAGTAAAGTATGCTATTTGTAACCTCTACCAGAAAGGAGCGGTACTCGGTAATTGCATAGCCTTGTGACGACTGCCTAGCATTTTAACTACCAACTTTCCATGATGGAATTGTTGAGTAAGACTATGTTTGTGATTCTCCCATTAAATCTAAGATTTTGACCTGTGTGAGTATAATAAACTTAAAATTACTGGCCTACTGAGGCCAAAGACATACAGTTACACTATATGTTAGTTCTTTACTCTCTTATTATGGCATGCTTTCTCTACTAAGGTTTTTTTTTTTTGTCTTAATAACACAGAAAAATAATGCTCCCAATAAAGGATCTCATTTTTAAGACTTGTCCCTTACTCTGTGACAATTACAACATCGGGAGATTAGAGGTTTCAGAGCTCCTTTTGCATATGAGATCCAAGACACAATACAGCCTTCACTTCAGTTGCCCTGCAGATTAAGTAATTGACATTTCTGAGGTACTTGGAACCATTGGAAACAGAAGCTCTATATACTCAGTTAAATTGCTGTGGTAGATAGATTTCTACCTCTGAAAGTGGATGCTATCTCCTGTGATCACACATATCCCCATGACAGTTTAAAGGGGGAAACAAGTAGGTTAACCAAATGAATCTTCTCATAGTTTTTTTTGGTTTTGTTTTGGGGTTTTTTTGACAGTTTCTAGTGTCCAAACTCACATGAAAATTCTGAAAGCCTCTTGCTTATTATGCAGTATAAATTTCTATTTAATTTCTATGCACAATACTTAGGTTATTATGATAAGTCTTGATAAAAATCCATTTCATATATTTTATGTTGCTTTTTCTTTTATAATCCATATGCTAAATACTCTTTCAGTTGCTGTGTTCTAGCAATAACTGTTGCAGTGCTATGCATAAGCAACTTATAAAAGTGACAAAGAAAACCTACGACAAGAGAAATTGCTTTTAGGTGTCTGAAAAGCAAACACTTATAAAGATAGGTATAGCACATGGTATTCCATTTTTACCTTAAATTTGGGAACAAGAAGAGTTCCTGTGAGGCAAAAATGAGCTTGAAACTTTCCATCCAGACCACACACAGTATATGTTTTCCTTCACTTTTTCCCTAAGTGCCTTTTGGAAACCTTGAATAGCTTTCCACCTCCTACCTTTGGTGAGTTTTATTAAACATTATCTATATTTAGGATTTTCATTAAATATATCTCTGAAACATGTCGACAGAATTTTCTGGTCTTTCAGGTAATATAAGCAAGTATTGCCAAAAAAAACCCCAAACCACAACATCCTGGCATATTAAAAGGAATGTAAGATGTTTCCTGTAAATATAATTATGATTTTAATTATAAACGCCTTTTAATTTTTTTTTTTTTTCATTGAGATTTGCATTCCCTTTACATATAATCACTGATATTCAAGAGGAACTGAGGTAGCATGGATCATATCTTAGGTCAGACTAACAAAAAAACAAAGAAGAGATGGTCACAAAAATTAAGTGCATTATTAAGTGTAAGAACAACAAAAAAGCCGTTTTCTAAAACTCAGTTCTTTCTCTCTATTCATCTGTTCCCCTTCCAGTCACTGTTGAGCCTTCCTCCAAAACAGAAAAGTTTTGCCTGACATCTTAAACTGTGTTAAACTAGTAAGTGTGAGTACTTGCTGAATACACAGGTGTGCAATAAGGGACTGGAAAGGGTAGAGAAGGTTTGGGAACCACCACCAGGAGGCTGGTGAAGGAGGAGAGAATAGCAGCCCACTACATCTTCCAGTGGAAACTGAAAAGGTTTCTTTCACCATCAGCACTTTGCTTGCTAATAAGATACCACTAGATCCCAGTGAATATAAAGCATCCTCTTTCTGTTGTTACTGACATTTGCCTACCTGAGCTCTCTGGCATGAGTCTCTAGAAACCACATATCATTTTCTGTTTGGGAAGGGCTGTGCTTACGTATTCCCTTTCTCCTGCCATATTGGAAGGCAGCTCTTATAGCCAATGTTGACTATGTTCTCATGGTCTCACAAACCACCACAAACACCAGAGAAAAAAATGGCTTTTTAAAATACAGAGTACCTGTACAGTATGTTATTTCTGGTCTGAGACATCATTGAAAGGAATGAAGCAATACAGCAGAGCAAACTATTTCTTCAAGTTGCACTTTTGAAACCCTACATATTGAATGAATTAACCCTTAATTGTGTTCTCTATTCCTCCTCTGCTTATGGGGAAACGAGACATACCAAAAAAAAAAAAAAAAAAAAAAAAGAGAAATGGCCAATGCCAGGCTACTAAAGAAAATGTAACTGTTATCTAAAAGAAAGGTCTAGAAAAGTTCTAAAATCAGAGATTAAAACTAAATTATATGTATAAAGGAGACTTTGAAATGGTCATGCAGATTTTTTACAATTTTTTGCTTTATAGACAAAATAGTTACTAAACCTTTGCAGTAATCTGTTTTCAATTTTTTTTTACCTAGTTCAGGCCTGAGCTTTATTTACTTTGTGCATATTCCCAAGCCATGGTCTTCCTCTGCATACAACAGACATGCAAAGAAAACCAACCCACGGGTTATGTATTACTTGATAGGAGAAACATTATTTTCTATTTCCAAGTTAACAATGCCTTCAGAAAACTAGCTAATAAAGAAGCATCCAGAATTTTTTTCCAGTCCATTAAATCATCACTTTATGATTTTATGGGTGATAAATAAGTTTTATTTTAGACATGCTGTCAGGAAGATGTTCATCTGGAAATTCATCTTTATATATGCATTCATTGAATAGTAAATTCTAAAATGATGACACATGCTGCCCATAATTTAATGAGATGGCTTTGTGTTTATGCTTTATGAAGGGACAAAAGGTGGTAGCTTGCATTTTAAGCTGGGAACCATATGATCACCCTTTTATAAACCTTGGTTCCAATACAGTTCCCACTTAACTTCTTGTAAAATGTTCTTGATGCTTTGAAAATTACAGAATTTTCTACACACAGATTACTTCCTCACATCTTGTTTGTGGAGCATATGATTTGGAAGACAGGAAGGAGAATTTGTTCTCTGTTCTGTTCTCATCAGCATTATGAGGCGTAAGGAAAGATTACCTTTGCTTTTGCCCTTATATAAGGATATCACAATACCTGTGTTATCACTATTGCAGACAGGACAAGTAATTGATTTAAGCTCCTTCCATTGTCAATACAGGCATCCTTGCTCCTCATTTTCTTCCTCCAGAAAGCTCCAACAAGCTCCTATTTTTCCAGCACTACCTTGGTTACACCTTATAAACACAATACAAACCTAAAAGCTGAAGGGAATTGTTTATTTATTTAGGGGGGTTATTTATCTTTGGTATGGGGTGTGAACATATTCAATTCAATCACAGCAACCTGAGCAACTTTCATTCAACGTGATTAAGCAAAGAAAATAAAAAAGTATCTGTCTGAAGAGAGGATCAAATCCTTTCATTGGGTTATGTGATAAAATGGTAAGAGGACAGAGATAGATGGGCAAGTGAAGGACCCAGGATGTCACAGGAGATGATCAGCTCCAATTCTGGGGTGGACACCTGTAGATGTCAGGCCAGGGAAAGGCTCTCAGGCACCTTTGGGACTAGAGGGTGCTTTGAGGAGGAACAAGTGGGGGAAAACAAATGGATCGGGGCGTAAACAGAATTGGTAACATGTAAACAGGAGCTTACAGACTTCTTGTGTGGCCATAGCCTGCACCTGGTTGTCCTGTCATCTTCTTCAACTCCATTTCCATCTCTTTTCCTTTGTGAGGGGATCTCTGTGTGCACGTGGGGGCATCTGCATAGCAGCTACTGGTGTGGGATGAGGGCTTACAGGCTTCACGTGCCCATGGACCACCATGCGTGCTTGACCTTGGTAGTGGCTGAGCCTGGGGAAAAGGAGCTGCTGCAGCTTCTTTTCACACAATTTATGCACATCTTCTCAGTGTTTAAGATGTGTTTGCCATTACAGCCTTGAAAGATTATCTTTGGTTTTAAATCTTTTAAAACAGAAAGGTTCTGCTGTGCACACAAATAATTGAAATAATTCATTAACCTCTTGACCATAATCAACACAAAATTATTCCTGCTTCCCCCTCAATATAGCTTTTCTAATCTTCAGACATTTCACTAGATCATGTGTTACAAAGAGGAATGAAGATGAATAAGTGCAGTAAGACAGAACACCAATTTTAACTAACACATCTTAAAATAAAGGACAGATGGCCTTCCAGAACAGAGGGCACACAATTTTCTCTTGGTTTTTTATTTGTGAAAAGAGCCCTCAAGGCTTTTTAAAGCACCCAGGTATGAATTAAAAGTTCACTTTTCCCTCAAAATCACACTGTCTCAGGAAAAAGATATATTAGTAACTATGTAAGAGGCACCTTGTATTGCAGAATAAATTTTTGTTTGTGTTGTTCCACTGCTTCTATAACTTTTCTCATTTGCAACATGGTCATCCCAAACAAACAAACATTATTATCCCTTGCTTTTAAAAAGTCATAAAATAACCAAAAAATAACGCCCCAAAAAAATCTATTCTGGTAACTCTTTCATAGCTACTGAGCTGTTCTTAACCTGGAAAATGAACCAGAATGGAGGACAGAAAAGTTGTAAAATTAAAGCCTATTATGGGAAAGGGCTGTGATAATTACTCATGGTTAGGTTCACTAAATACAGCCATGCCCCCGATTGCAACTGCTGTAGAGTAACTTTGAAAAACCACTGGATTGTTAAGACTGCTTCTAGTAGTTGTAAAAGGCTATGCATAGATAAATGAACTTATCCATATCCGTACACATGCACCCATTAAGACTGCAGGTAAACTATAGGAAAAAACTACTAGGAAGCCTATTAAGGGCTAAATACACATTTTTAGATTTGTAAAATCAATCTTTACATTTCTACCTCCAGTTAATCTGTAGACAGCATTTATTCGCTTTCGATAATTATCCCTTTTTGCCTTTTTCTCTCTGTTCACATCAATTTGTTAGATGCATCTAATGACAAGCCAATGCATTGAATCTCAGATCACAAAAACACAACATGAAATCAGTCCCAGCAGGAATAAAACATTTCAACTGCCATATAGATGGCCAGTCAGACCCATATTAAAATTTTCTGTGCTGGGCGGGAGGGCAGTGATCCAAGGAGAGTCAGAACCTCTAAGGAACCTGAACACAAATTTCAATTAATAAGAAGTTAGTACTCCCTTCTGGTGCTGCCTCTCTACTGTTGACAAATAAAAATCCATTCCAACTTGAGGGAAGAAGAATACATGGTCTCTTTCCTTCTCTTAGTCACTGTCCGCTACCACCAGGTCTCCAAAGTTCTTATTACAAAAAATCAGATAGAAACAGTCTCATCTGGACAGCTCTCCTGTTCACTATTAGTAACTACACAAACTAATTTGCCCCCTTATTCACTCCCCCAAATGGCTTTCACATGATGCAGGTTGTTTTCCAGCATTTATTCTTTCCACGATGAGGAGAAGAGTAATGGGATATTTGTAATGGGATAGCTTGATGATGGAACATCTAAATATTCATAAATGATAAGCGTTACTTAGGCCTGCCAAAATATAAGCGCTTGCATGTGAAAGACAAAAGTTTAAAAGTGAAGCTGTTTTTACTGCAAATTCATTCAAAAGGGCAAAGGAGAAAATAAAACCAGCTGAATATTGAGTGCATTTTAGAATTCTCCTATTATTAAAACTATTACATATAATATAACGGTAGCACTCAAATCATGAATCCTTTTTAAATAAAATTGCATACTACCACAGCAATTTAAAGCAGAAAACTGTTTTGCATATCTCTTGAGATCTCTGATGTTTTAACTGTGTTTGTCTTAAGCAGACGCTGTGAACTGCCTGCTTTGAACTTTTTATGTTTTACAGTATGACATGATACAAGGCTACTCTATATATCTGTTTTGATTTTGTTTGGTTTTGGGGTTTTTTTTGTACATTGAATCAGGGTCTCCAGACTATTTAAGATCAATAAAATTCCTCATCCTTAAAAAAAAAAAGAAAAAAGAAAAAAATAACCTTGCTTATAAAATATTTGAAGAATACTTTTGCAAATTATTCCATACATGCAAGTTCTCGGGGCTCACAAAGTCATTATCTATTAACCACAAAGTAAGAGGTAGTGATTTTTTAATTATATAA
This sequence comes from Hypotaenidia okinawae, assembly GCA_027925045.1. Lineage (NCBI taxonomy): Eukaryota > Metazoa > Chordata > Aves > Gruiformes > Rallidae > Hypotaenidia > Hypotaenidia okinawae. The sequence continues at coordinate 127,556,977 of BSDF01000001.1, forward strand.
CTTAGGAACCTGTTTAATGAAAGTGAAGAAAAGATTCAGGCTGCTGTAAAAGGAGAAAAACATAGGAGAGCACTGAGCAGAGAATATGGAGGTGGGTTTGTTTTATCACACCAGCGCCAATTCTGAGTGTGAAGCCACCAACAGAAATGGCTGGTGAACAACTGCCGAGATGTAGTGGTTCAGACCAAGGTAACGCCAGGAAAGCAGAAACAATTACTTGCCTGCCATGAGAGTTTCTACCTGAATAACTTTTATTTATTTATTTATTTTAAATCTAGAAATGAAACATCTAATAAACAGTAGGAAGAGCAATCAACAATGTTTGATCAGTTCTAGGAGACAGAATTTCCAGTACATCTCAGTTAAGTCATTCTTACAGAGTTCTTACCTTTACCCCATAAAATAATAGGTACTTTAATTTCTAGCATCTTTCTCCAACAATGCATAGTCAGAAATGCTTAGGTGGATGTGTATTTTAAGCCAAAGCATGACATTTTCTACAGCATCTTTGCAAGAAAGATGAGCATGTGTATATATATATATATTATTGAGTGCCCTTAACACAGTCTCACTTCTGGACCACCACTATGTGTGGTGTCACCTTCAAGATCTACCACAGTTTGGAAGGTCCCACAAGAGGCTTCTCTAAAAGACTGAGCACAGCTATGACAGAGAAAGACAGTAAATTCCAGTCATTCTTCAGTTAGCTACCATTGTATAAATGAGTAAGTAGAGGGAGCAGTTTTCCAAAGATTATTTAAAACTTCTGCTACTATTCACAACTTTCTTTACCTTATCACACTAACTCCTTCCCTGGGAGGGAAGAGAACGATTCCTCTGCCTCAACTGTTGTTAGTACAGACCCCTAATCTACAGAGACACCATCAAGGGTCAAGGTCTTTAATATGTGTGTGCATCATAACAGAGATTGTTTTGGAAATTGTATTCTGCTTTGGAATTCCAATAACTTTTACTGCTGTACCAGATGACCTCTTAGAATTTCCTTTATGCACTTTTTGCACACAAAAGAGAAAATGATTGTATGGTAAATCCTCAAAAGCAGCATATAAATTGAGCTTTACAGAGATAAAATTTGTTCTCACAAATATTTCTGTTACATTTATTTGCAGCTGTTGCTTGTTAATATCATACACATATTTAGTGACTTGATCTACATGCATCAATAGCTATACTGAAATGACCTGACTCTGTGTCTGGAGGGAGGTTATGAAGTTTGTTTCCCCCAAGTATACCTCAGTTTTTCTCTCTGCAATCTTTTCAACTTTTTTACAGCAAAGAATGCTTAAAAATGTAGCATTTTTATTCTCTACCAGCTCTGTTAGTCTTTCTCTTTGCAAAGCATTTTCACTCAGACTCTGCACAGATAAGAAATTTAAAAAAAAATAAAAAAAAGGGTACTCTGCCCGATCAGAGTTAACAACATTCTTCCCTTTCAATGAAGCTTTACATTAAGGACAAAATACCCCCCAAAACCATGAAGCAGAACAGCTGCATTGTCATCACTCAGTTTTCTTCTTTTGTCTATTTTGGTGATATTTGGAATCACTTTGTTATTAATGTCTATCTGTGCAGTCATTACTTTTCTAAACAATAGCTTCCTGATCATATCTTTATGTATGTGTATGCATGGGAATGGAGAAATAATGATTAAAGATAACTGAAAAATTAAGATGAAGAAATAGTATTCTATGATTGAAAGTCTGTCTGTCCTCTAGCACGGCAGCCTTGTTGCACATCTACACTGCAGCTGGACTGTAAATGGTGTATGGTCACACAGTTGACGAATTAGACCTGTGAACCACTACAAAGAGAGGAAAATGGAGGAGATTTCACTGCAGAGAAAACAGCGTATTTTCTTCTTTGAATTGGATTTACATAGAAACCTACTGTGTGGTTTAAAGCAAATGTATGTAAATAGAGTACTTTACAGAAAACAATCCTCAAGCAAAAAACCTTAATAACAGCAGCCTAGTGAATGGAAAATTGAATCGATCTGAGTACAAAAAACCCTACTAACAATCTCTCTTTCTTTTCCTCGCGATCCAGTGAAGCAGAATAATATCTCGCCGCCTGTACAGTCTTTCCATTCTAGGCTAGGGAAAAACATACTACCTGACAGTGCACCAGATTCCCTGGTGCCAACCTTCAATTTAATTATACAGACAGAAAGGACTCTGAAAAGACTTATGTGTCAGTAGCTATCAAGATCATTAAATCCAATCCCTATGAAAAAAATGTTGAGTCATTTTAAAGAGCCTGAAATGGAATGGCTCCTGGCCTTTATCAAACTCATTTTGAATCAGCGCCCAGCCTAACTCTGCTTATCGCATACTGAATCTGCTTTTATAAAAAATCAAGCTCAAGAAAAGGGTTTGGGCCTCTTGTGAAGAAAAGGCTCCAGGGCTGCAGCCTGCACACTGACAAGTTATTCGCCAGGTTTGCTCTATTTGCATCCCACGCTTAGATGAGCTCATTTGGTAGCAGAGCTCCCAGGTTGATTTCTGGACCCTGTGACTAACTCACATGCTTCTAAAATAAATTAAAGTCTGATTCCATTTCCTGACTTTAACATTTCTAAAACTAATGCAAATTCATTATTAAGTTAAGGTCAATTCCTGATTCTAGTTTCATTCTGGTGTTTCTCCAGTATATGGCCATTAAGACTACTGGAGTCACTCCTAATTTATACAAACACGTATGACAAGATTTCTGACATTACGTTAAGAGCAAAGGCAAACATTGGCCAAAAAATACTATTTTCATGCTCAAAATTTAATTAAAGGCACCCAAGAACCTATTGGCATTTAATCATTGATTCAATTATATGCATCCATGAGCTTTAGAATGCATAGGGGTTTACTTAGGTGAAAAAATGAGTGCCTCACAATATCACAGAATTCAGCAGGCCATGTGTTTATTTCAAAGCTTTAAAATGCCTTTACTATATACAGCAATAAAGACAGCATAAGGAAGAACACAGGTGTATTTTCTGAAATGTGAGAAAGAAGAAAAGGCTCTAACAATCAGTTAAAGTTTGAAGTTCACGATTTCTTACAGCTTTTCACACTGTTTTTTTACAGTTTCCTTTCACACATTTTTTTGAGAGAATGACCCTAAATTTTTTTGAATGTATGGCTTCCTTTCACAACTATCCTAACCAAGATTTCACAGTTCTCAGCTTGAAACCTATAGATGTAAATGGAGTGTGTGCCTAACTTGAATGAAAATCTCTCCAGAATGGTGTAGACAATTCAGAGAGCTGACTCAGTATAACATAAGCAGTATGCACACATACTTCTTGAGGCCATAAATGATGCGCCTGCTTAAGCCTCTTCCTTTAACAAGTAGACACAACAAAAAGGAAGGAAAGGGCATGATCAGATCACATCCTCTTTCTCCTGTGAAGTACTTCAGTCCAGTAACAAACAATTTACATGAACCAAAACAGAGGTTAGATAGTCCTTCTTTCCTATGGTATCCTTATACTCTGTATCGGAAACTGAGATCATTACACTAATAGAACAAAATACCTTCTTTGAATGTTAATCTACCTATAAAAATAATTCTTAATAGTTTAATAATTATAAGGGAAAGAAAGTTTAGTGGATGCATCTTGCCTTCACTATTTTGTAACAAGTTTGTGTCCAAAATCTTTGATCTATTTATCCTTGTAATGAAAGCACGAGACTACAATATTTGGGGATTTTCAGCCACATTCTGTTTTCATATCAGATCCAATCCATGCGTGGACAAGTGCTTCTGCCTCTCAGCTGAACCACAGTTTCTAGGGAAAGGAAATGCAAGTGTGTGCCTTGGATATAAATCTCAGAGGGAGCATGCAGATGCTGCTAAAGATGCTAAAAAGTGTACCGTTAAGTGTCTGGAAGCACTGAAAAAGGAAGTTGGTCACATGTAACCCAAGTTCATAAACATCTTTCTGTATGGATGAAGAGCAATTTGAAACAAGTAAGTGGAAGTTATCCAGAATTTAAAATACGAGAACACAATTAGGCTTTCTTTGTTCTCTGTAGTGAGTTACCAAATTTAAAAGTGTAAATATAGCTTTCATTTTAAATGCAGCCAGTTGAGATTATGATGTCTGCCAATCTTTTTACCCCTACAGAGCAAAATCACACATTAGTGGAAATAAGGTCAACAAAGAACCTTGCATATCTGGTCAAATCTCATATAGTACAGGACATTAAATTTCAATAATTTATTTTTCTTTTAAATTGAACAATTGGCATGTAGTTTTCTTGAATAGGTAATATATTCAGATAAAAAAAAAATAGGCCTTACTTATTATTACAATTGTTTCAGGTACTGACTCTTATTAACTTTGTTCACCCACAGGTATAGATATGTTACTTATTGTAGTTTTTATGATATTCCAGGATGTAATCGTGTGTATTGCAAAAGGATATCATGTCAGAGTTTTATAATGTGACTTAATATAATACTAAAATATGCTTCTATTTTACAAAATAAAGTAACTTCCAGCTGGTATGATTCTCCACTGATTTTCTACTTCAAATTATCTATAATTTTTAAGTAATTAACAATTATTTAACTTTTATCTTTCAATAAAATAAAAATATGCTGATGGGACTATGAAGTGAAGAAGTATTTTTCAAAGGTCAAGAAAATAATCCAGGTTAACACAGGTATACTGACAACATCTGTTCTCCTAATTAGTATATTTAGCGATTCTTCTGCTTCACTGTGGGAAATGTCAAGGTGTCAGAACAATTTCACACCCAGTTCCAGTAACTAAGCACCTGGCATTTCATGTCTGTCACTCTTCCATACACTGCCTCCAGATGTTTCTTGGTCTTTACATGTCTCCATAAGCATCTGTGACCAACAAGACCTCCTTGTATTTCTTAACAGACTGGTGGAAATAAAAGGAATACACTTGAATTCACCATGGAACGGAAGATCCTAATACGCTGAATTTCAGTTCTACCATCTGCCCATCTGCCTTCCACCCCAGGTTTTCTCAATGGAAGTATCTTTCTGAAACCAGAATATTGTGCCCTAACAAATCCATGTTAAAAGCAGAGCTTCAGAATCAAAACCACTATTAACATGATAGAAGGCATTTGTATATGCTTATTGACTTCTAATCAAGCATCACCAGTTAAATCACTGAAGCAAAAAATAATAAAGACAGGGGCTAAATTTCCAACTGTGTTGTAGAAGAAATGCTGATCGAGATATTAACATCCCTTATAATACTGCTGTCTAATGAGAAATTTTCCACTTACAGAGTTCTTATGCAGCACTGTTATTCCCATGCAGTAACACAAAAACCGTGTTGCGTGTGGCTGTGAAAAAGGTCTATGAGTAATAGAGCACTGTATGAATTAGAAAAAAATCCCCAAAACCAAAACCTACCCATCAAAATTTTGAATTTTAGTATTCTATGCGATTAGTTAATGAGGCTGTACATTATAAAACCAAGAAACTGGAAAAGATGAAAAGGAAAAAATGCAAAACACCTTTGTTATTGTGTTAATTTGTTTCATCATCTCAAGGATATTGTAAAAGTAACAGAGTATGTTTTGTGATATGACCTCTTGTACTGACCCCTCAAGAGGCCAACTCTCATCCAGTTTTCAAACATTTGCAAACTGCATTACTGTCACTATTGCAAAATAAAGGTTCATATGCTGCTTTACCTTTGTTAAAATTATCTTTTGAATCTAGGAAATTTCTGTTTCATTAAATTGGAATCTTAGAATAAAAGTTTCCAGAAATTTTCTTTCCTCAATAGCAGAAATAGATATGGGAAAAATTAAGAAAATGTGATGCTTCTAAACAGAAAAGGCAAAACTAAGGTCATTTCGATGGTTTTAAGAGTTGGGTAATGAATAATTATAAACAGCAAAGAATACAGCAATCTCTTGAAAAAGGGGAAATAAAACCAGGTGTGATTTCTGCCTCTGATACAGGGAGAAATTTGTGATAATAATTTTTAGCAATACAATTTTCTAAAGCAAAAATCTAAATTAATATAATGAATACTACAGACCTAGTCTTCATTCTCTATTATGTTCTCTTCCTTCATATTCAAATAATTCTATCTAGGCCCACATGTTGAAAGATCTTGGGCTATCTCGGACTACATGACTAGAATATTACAGCTTCCTATGTAGCATAAAACATTTTCATATCCCCTAGATCTTTCAGCCTAAGTATAGATCTGTTTGAACTCCCACATGCTTCCCTTTTCCAAACATGGCTAAGATAAAATATGTCTATTTTTATGTCTTTTATGCTTCATGAGGAGGAGGAGGAGGACGAGGAGGAAGGAGGCAGGTATAGGACCTATCATTTTCTTGTCATGGACTGGAGCAAATAGGTGAGGTGCAAGTAGCAGCAGCTACTGGACATATACATAATTTTCTGTTATCTTTGTCTCTAACAGAGATAGATAATACTGATCTATTTGATAAATATAATAAAAAAAATGAAAGCTATCAGTTGATACACATAGATAAGTAAGTAGATAAAAGAGACTTTAAAAAAAAAATAACTCTGTGTGTGTGTGTGTCTGTAAAAATAAAACTATACAGGCTATATTATTATAACTGTGACAACAGTATATCCATACTTTATCTCTTGGAAAAGACATATCTGTTATGGAGATCACCGTGTTACTTTAAAATGTACCAAACATTTGCTTGTACTTCATAGGAGCTACTTAGCTGCTGCAGTAAACTTACATAACATTACCATTCGATGAATAGAAAAAAATTCTGGTCAAAGAATGCTAAAAAAATATCACTGTCATTAGCTTTATGTAACAAGTTAAAAAGAAACTATCCTAGTAGAATATACATTTTAAGATGTTTCAACAGTATTACACATTCCCAGGTGAAGTTTGCAACTGAACCACAGGTGAATGTAGGTTTTAACCAACTCATGCAATGATTCAATTTTATGTTTTTCAATAAATAAATTTATAACTTTATTTATTTTTACTCATTTTCATAAGTGAAAAACTATTTTAAGAATCAATTTATTCTTTTCTTGTATCATTTAATGCACAGAGCACTAATATGTTAATTTCAGGTAAATCTCAAAGCAGGAGAATAAACTTTTTTAATGGAATAGCCCACTTTTCTAACAGCAGATGACTATATACCATGCAAGTATTTAAAATGAATTATTGCCAAACTATTGAAATAATATTTAGCAAACATTAAAATATCAAAAATAGTTTAATAAGACATAAATTATTGTCATTCATAAATTATATTTTAAAAAATAAAATAAAACAGGGACATCCAGCACATGCAGGCAACATTTTTCATGTTCCTCCCCACTTCATAAAACAAATATATTTTAGAGAATTAAGTATTTCTAAATTTTAAAAAATATAGGTTCCCCCTCTCTTTCTAGTACAAATGTTTCCCAGACCCCAAGGACAAATCTAATAGTTTAATAGATAACTTTATTGCAGTACTCTCCTAAAACAAGCGATGTCAGATAATTTAACCTGCCTTTCAAGCTTCTCGTGAGGTCTGATACATTTTACCCAGATGGCAACTATGTGGTTCTAATTATGACAAATTCATGCATCTACAAACTCATTTCCTACCTACAGATTATCTGCTTACAACCAAAGTACTCCTTTGAATAACTTCAGTGAATGGCAAATTATTTTTGTCTTCTACAACACTGGTGATATATCTGTATTAGCAGGAAGCTACTTCATGACTCTTGACATTTATGTTGACTGTGTTCTTTTGATCCACCCCCTCCAAGAAGCTGAGGGGGTGGGTCATGAACTTCCCTGTGCTGTCAGAACACGCTATGTATATTATAAAACTATCTTCAGCAATACTTATGTCTGTTACTAGTCTTTCATCTAATTGTCTTAGTAAGGTTTGAGAAAGATATTGGCTTAATCGGCTCATCTCCACAAAGCCCATCTCAGAGATGAAGAAAATAATAACTTGTATTATTCAGAGAAACACCCATTTCTGTGTTTTTTGCTCACATTCTGTTTTTGTCTTGCTGTGCTTCTTTTCCTCAAAGCTTGTAATCCTTTTTGTTTCTTTGTAGGGGACATTTTTTACTATCTTCCCTCAAATGTCCTTTATCAGACCAAAAGGGTCAAATTCGAACGAGAAATGGACCAATACACAACTCTAATTTCAAACCAGAGCTTTGCTGACCCTCATTACTTTTTCAGATATAAAATGCTTTGCTTTTCCTTCACTCTTTCATTCTCCTCTATCTGCCCCTTAATGTCAAAAGGAGGATGTTCTCTTATCTCTCTCATTAATCATCTCTGACAGTCAGCTAGAAGCCTTATCCACAGCAATCTTTCTGTAGCACGCTATAAGCTGGGTTCACCCCACCATAGAAGAGGACACAGAGACTTTGACACAGTGATCTACAGACATCATCAAAGTGCACTCTTTTGCTCTTTCAGTGGATTTTTTGTGTGGAATCTTCATCATACAGTGTCTTGTCAACCTACATAACCTATGTATGACAAGATTAAAGAACATCAGCCTTGAGTATGATGGACAGGAAAAATTTTCACACTGTTGTGTGGTGACACTGACTGATAAAACTGCTATAATGAAAATTACCAAGCTTTCCGCAAAATCATTTCAAAGAAAAAAACTTACTGCATCTTTCAGGGCTCTTGCATATATTTTTTCCCTTGCAGATAGGTAAACAAGGTGTAATAAGAACATTGTTATATATATGTATCACATACACAGCTCCTATGCATATATACATATATGTATATTTGTGCATGTAAGTACACATATACTATATGTACATACTTGTATTTATGGATATATAAATTTGCATGTCACCTATCAAACTTCTAACTGCAAAAAGCTTTGTATACTTAAAAAGATTTTTTTTGCTTTATGTGGGATGAAATCTTACACAATGTCTATCCATGAAAATGTTACAACTAATCTAAGTTTGATATAAAATCTCCTTTGTATTGTCAAAAGGACATAGACATTCTAAATATGAGCCAACAGGAGAAAAATGTGACTACTCTATGAAATGCAGGGACATAATCTTACCTTTAATAAAGGATAAAATTAATTATACCATTTATTACACAAAAAATACTGCATATTTAATATGATAACTAGATTTTCTTTACCAATTCACTTTTGTTTATTTGTTTGTTTGTTCATGTTGCAGGAGATTTACTCCTGAGTTAGTTAATTAGTTTGAATGTTTGCAACAACCAAAGCATAAATGCTCCTCAGTGGCATAAAGTACTCAGTGGAAAACTATGTTACAATGTTTATTACTTTACAGTGATTCAGAGTTACTGTTATTAGACTTGATAGAAGCACATCCTGTGAGCATATCCTATCATTTATATCAAAACAGAATTCTGATATTTGTCTATTATAACTGTCTGAGAGTTAAATTACTCTTAAAACTAGTAAAAATACTTTTAAAAGTAATGTTACAAGGTAAACTTTTCAAAATAATTGTATGTTCATGATTGTTGTGCACAGAAAGATGTACAAAGGACTTATGATCAGTAATAATGAGAACTTTCCCTGTTATATGTTTAGCAACCCTTGGACAAATCAGTCTGCAAAGAAATATCTAACGTATCTAATGTAGTGACTAGTACTCCATTAAAAAAATTATGCAATATTTAAATCTTGCCAAAGTTGAACCATATACCATGGTCTGGAAAATGCAAAACTCTAATGAATCCTGCAAAATGGTGTCTTCTGAGAAGAGTCCGCACTCTAGAAAGGGGTTCTGCTGTAAATTGGTGACATTTAGGATCTCAGTGTATGAAGGTAACCTGCCCCAAACAAGTTAAGACCCAAGCTAGCTCTGCGTTGGCTTATGCTGAAAGCTGGAAATGAGATGCAGATCCCTTCAACCAGCTCTGCTCAAAATGCCCTGAACCTGGAAGCAGGCCAGGTGTGCCCACACAGTACCAAACAGAACCCCCCAAAACTAGACTGCTTTCAGAGAGATACTGCCATCTCTACAGGGTGGGTGGATTTACCAGGTCAGATTGCTCCTAGCTAAAGATAAGCAGCTATTTAAATCAATCTCTCGCATATGCACTGGAGAAAAGCTGCAGTGCTTGCTCAGTCCATTAATTAGACTCCCCTGTGGGACTGATAATGGGCTACAATAAAAGTAACTTTTAGGCACAGAGCATTGTGCTTGTGCACATTTGGTGGACAACTGCAAACTCATCATTAATCCCAAGAGGCAGAGGAGGTATAGGATCACCTGACATTGGCAATTTTCAGCCCATGCATGCTCTGGACATCATTAAAATGAATAATGTTCACATTTGTGTAATTTCTAATGTAAAATGGCAATTCCTGCAACAACCAATCTATTACTATTACTATATGCTGAACTCGAAACACGTGATTTTCTACAGACCTCAATGTAATGGCACTGCATTGACAATATGCCTAAAAGTATAAGCTGGCAAAGTTTAGATTTTTTTCATAAACATCCTTAGGATAATTGCTCAATTTTTCTTTTAATGCATCTCATGTTAATCCTTTAGAATACTCAAGGCAGGTGAAATTTAATATCAAATAGCTATTAATGGCAGTATTTTTACTGACTGATAGGTGGAATAACTTTTTAATGCATCTTGAAAAAGATTAAATTAAAATTTTCCTTTCGGTGTGCTTCAGAATCCTGCCATAGTCCATGCAGTTTTGTCACTTTTAGTCCTTAGGAAAAAAAAAAAACAACAAAAAACACCAGAGAGAAAAAGCAGAAAAAAGAGCACCAGTTATGAGTCATTTGTCGATAAGCTAAGTCATATTCATTCTGGTAAAAAAAACCAAAAACCAAACAAATCTGACTTAAAAATCTTTTACTGTCAGGCTCTGAAGCATCAAATTAATATGAGTAGTAGCCCACAGTGGAAAGAAAAAGCAAAAACCAAAGATCCAACCAAACAACCATACCAACCAAAAAAAAAACCCACCTCATGACATTCTGTATTGGCAAAAGGGAGGGAAAGGACTGTAACTCAAACTAGTGTTATAACTGTTGATTTCTAAAATATATCACATCAGAGCAGCCAGACACGCATACTTTTCCCTTTGAAAGAAGAAAAGACGTAGTGCATAACAAAAAAATCTGACTCATTATGGATCTATCAAAGTGTCATTAAGAAGTGCAATATAAATAAAAAATATGGCCCATGAGTATTGCAGAAGAACTCCTCATGGGCTGTATTAAATGTAAAAATAATGCTAAACAGTGATAGAGAATCTGAAAATCTAGTTTCCCACCAAGGACATAGAGAAGAAATATATATTGCCAAAACCCCATAGCTCATGATTCAAAGCATTTCTGAAGTCTTTGTGTTTTCCCAAACTGGCTGAAGTGTTGTCAGTTCCTAAAATATATTTCAGAACTAGACATCATTTAGGAAATATTCAGTCATTTCAAAATGTAGTGACCTATGGCATATTGAATCATGAACATTTTGACCTTTGGGCTATTAAATAATACATCCTTTGTGTAATGCTTTTGGACAGTGTCTCCAAAAAGTATGTATACAAGGGCATAAGTTTAAGAATAAAAAACAGACACGCTTTTAAAACACAAGCTGAATCTATCAATTAAGAAAAAGGATGGGAACAAGTATCAGCAGAAAAACTGCTGTAAATTTTATTGTCTATAATATAGATTTACTCTAATACATTATAATCTGTTTACTAAATTGAATAATATAGAAATGAATATAATGCATTCATATTGAGAATGATTAGTGACAGGAATATAGGATTCAGACTTCACTTTTGAACCGTTGCAAGAGGAGCTACAGAAACAGAGTTGAAGAGTCTTTGGTTTCAGTAGGTCAGACAGAAAACTTAAGTGTCGAATTAATATTTTGACAAAGCACCTTTTCTTTGAATGAGGCTTGCTGACAATAAAATAATCCTCTATGCCATTAGCAGCTTGAGTTTAATAGTCTTAGATTACTTCTGACTTTCCAGTTTTCCAGAAATGTTAGGTACATCAGTCAGCTGACATGACTGCACCAAGTATTGTGGTCCAGTTGGAGGCAGATGCCCTCAGAAATATTCTTCCTCCTTTGGCCTGGTTCAGCTATGGGTCTGACAAACATGCCCATTCTCAAATGCCATAGCTTCAGAGAAAATGCTTTAAAACTTTAAATAATAAATCATTAAAACCAGATGAGTTAGAAATTGCCCAGCATAAGTGTTTCTATTGGACATATCTCCAGCAATCCCCTAACACTGCCTATGCTTATCATGGCTCTCACACAGCCACACTCTCAGTGACTGCTTCTCTCAGAATTTATCTTAAATAAAGGGTTCGCACACAACTACTCTCAGCCTGGCCCCAGGCTTTATCCATTTCAGTTTCCTTAGTTTCTCATGTGAAGTAGTTCTATGGGAAAATCAATACAAAGTCCAAAGATAGGACACAGTAGGATCAAGGAATTTTGCCTTTTTTACTTGAAAAATATTGTATACAATATTTTCTTTATATGGCTGTGCAAATGGAATCACAATCTGGTCTAACACTTATAGAGGAGTCATAAATAACTCAGCAGAAATACATCTTTGTATGCTGTTTTTTCCAGTGTTAAATTGATTTTACTCTTTTAAAGAGGTCAATGTAAACTGCTTACATTACTGTATCTTAATATCGTCCATTGCTTCTGGAAAGAGGGAAGAAAGAAGTAAAGATGTGAACTCTGCTGCAAACATCAGTAAGATGTCATTTCAGTATCAGAATTTTTTCAACAAGAGTGTTGCATTTCCCAGGAAATGGAGGCAGGATTCAACAAAGCTAGGTTTAATGTATGAGTCATCTAAGCAAATTAACTATTTCTTCTGTATATAAAACATTAGTCACTTAAAGCCATAAATATATCATTAAAAATATAACAGTCTACAAATAGAAATGCAAACACATACCTAAAGTTTTCTCAGATAGCTCTGACACCTTACCACAGACATTTCAGCAATCCGCTTTGGTATATACTTCATGCTTTGTTTTGTGGGAGTATGTTATTTACTGTATGGAAATCTATTCAGGGTAGTAGATGGCCAGCAGCTGACCATTAGTGAGAACAAGCCTGCTTGGCAGAAACCAGAGAATCCCCAGAAAGCACACATGTTTCAGTGTGAAAATGTAATTCCATAGCAGTAAAAGTAAGGCTTTTTAGGATCCCTGGATTCTGAAAGCACCAAAAGAGGCTAGAAAACTCAAGCCTTTCACGTGAAGGGGCCATGCAATGACATGGCATCGAGGCCTGTCTCCGAACATGGGATTTTCAAAATTAAACTCCCCATGGTGAGCATGCCTTGCAGTAACAGGGTGTGACAGTCCTCCAGGCAAAGAGAACCATGCTGGGATTACAACAGGTAGCACTGGAGAAAGTGGAGTGGCACTGGGTAGAGAGATGATTATGTTTCTTTGTGCTGCAGTCAATGTGCTGCTCCCTGTTTTCAGGCAAAGAATGGGGACAGTGGAGAAGACAAGTCAGCATCTTGCTCCACTGTCCCTCCTCTCCCTTGGCTAGCAGAAGTGCCAGACATGCCAGCAGGGCACACTGCACCATGCTAAAAGATAAATGATGCTTTTTGTCTACTCTGAGCAGCTGAAGAAGTTTTCTGCTCCCAAAAAGCAGTATATCCCAGTGGCCACAGAGATATGCATTGCCCTGACTTGATCTATCCCCTAACAGGAACAGTCTGGCACCCCAATAACCAAGGGACTCCCACAATGTGACACAAGCACTCTGTTTCAAGTGAAAGTAACACATTTCTCTAACTCATGAAGAGAAAATCAGGTGAAAAATTCCCACAAAAGAGGGTGTCACTACAAAAGTCACCACTACCCTCATGCTCTGTGTCAGCCAATTCATTGCCTAAGTCTGGTTGAAAACAACTTTATTTGAACAGTTCGATTGCCATTATTTCAGTGGAAGTTTGATTTTTAGCATTATCACATACCTGAAAGTAAGCATGGCATGCCCTGCTTTATTCATATAAACAATTTACCATAGTAGCACAATAAACATTGCAGGAACTAGGTGTGGACATGAAGCTCAAGCACCTCCTTACAGTGCCTAGTGCTTTTGAGTTATTCTCCTTGTTGGTTAAGTTTTGGGTTTGTATGGTAATGTTTAGGGAGGGTGGGGTTGTGGTTGCAAGAGTAGCTTCTTTGAGAAGCTTCCAGAAGCTTCTCCTAGGTCCAACGGAGACAATACCAGCCAGCTCAAGGATGGACCCACCACTGGCCAAGGCCGAGCCAATCAGATCGTGATAGCACTTCTGGGATAGCACAAAATTGAGAATAAAAGAAAACAAAACCAAAACCAAAACCAAACCCTGCAAGTGCAGCTTTTTGCCGCTGGAGAGAGGAGTGACACAATGTGAGAAACTTTTTAGACACCAAGGTCAGGGAAAATGGGGGGAAGGAGGAGCTCCAGGCACTGGAAAAGACATTCCCCTGCAGCTTGGGGAGAAGAACATGGTGAAGCAGGTTTTCCCCTTGCAACTCGTGGAAGATGATGGGGAGTAGAGATTCCATCTGTAGCCCATGGAGGACCCCATGCTGGAGCAGATGGGGACATCTGAAGGAGGTTGTGACCCAGTGGGAAGACCAGACTGGAGCAAGCTCCTGGCAGGACCTGAGGCCTGTTGAGAGAGGAGCCCACACTAGAGCAGGTTTGCTGGTGGGGGGACTTTTGACCCTGTGGGTGCCAGTGCTCGAGCAGTTTGTTCCTGAAGGAAGGTCTGCGCCCCATTGAAGTCACACTGGGGCAGTTAATGAAAAATTGCAGCCTGTGGAAAGGACTCATATTGGAGAAGTTCATGAAGGACTGTCTCCTGTGAGTGGCACCCCATGCTGGAAAGAGTGTGAGGGATCTTTCCCCTGAGGAGGAAGAAGCGGCAGAGACAAAGCATGATGAACTGACTCCAACTATCATTTCCCTGACCCCCTGTCCCTCTTGATGGAAGGGGATAGAAAAATTAGGAATAAAGTTGAGCCTGGGAAAAAGGGAGGAGAGGATGGGTGGTGGGGAATGCAAGGGGAGAAAGAAGGAGGAGATCTTTTAAAATGTGTTTTTATTTCTCATGATCCTACTCTGTTTTGATTGAGTAATACGTTGGACTAAATTCCAGGTTGAGACTGTTTTGCCCACAATGTTAACTAGTGGGTGATGTCTCCCTGTCCGGTACCTCGACCTAGGAGCCTTTCATTATATCTTCTCTTCCCTGTACAGCTGAAGAGAGCAGTGATGGAGCAGCTTTGGTGGGCACCTGGCCTCCAGCCAGCGTGAACCCACCACATCTTGATATGGAAGAGCACGTGAAGAAAGACTTTTATGCTGGGAAAGAGCCAAAACTGTGCATGCAGCTCATCTGCAACCTAAAAGTCTGAACTGAGAGCAGAGTGTGGGGTCCTGAAGGAAGCTGCAGTTTTTTAAAGAAGCATATTACACCTCAAAATTATCAGGTAATGCAGGACTTCTTAATCCACATAATGCATATAGAAGAAAAAAACAAATATTTGACTAAGCACTTTTTAGGTCTGCCACCCTATATATTGCAGAAGTATCATAACTTTACAACAAATGGCAAGAGTTCCCGTTTTGTGCTACTGAACAGCCCTCAGTAAAAGAAAGGCAAGTGGTCTCCACTAGCACTGTCAAAATATGCAGGGATGGATCACAGTTCAAGGCTCAGAGGATGAGAATTCATTCACGTCCATGAATGCACATGATTTTGAAGTGAGTTAGGAACAGAAAGATATTTTTGAATAATGTAACAGGCATCTATTCAACCTTCGTAAAACCTGTTCCACCCTACCAGACAAACCAACACAACTTGGTAACTTTTATGTATTTCATTGCTAGCTACAAAATTGCTCTGAGACAATGGAAACCTTTATATCCCAGACACAGAGGATGGGCCTTCTGGGCTTTGCAAGTTTCCTACAAAGCCTTCTTCAAAAAAGCTGCTTACAAAAGATTGAGACACTCAAACAATCTGAAAACAAGATACTTTTATTCTTTGAGCTGTAGGATCAATCACTCACTGCTACACATTGTACTTCATTTATCACCTTTACCTTTTCCATTATTTTTATTTACTACACAAGCTTCTTTTCACTGTCTTCTGCCTTTTTCTTACTTCACAGGGTCCAATGGCTGAAAAGGATCTGAACGGGTCACCTGTTGGGTCAGTGTCAGCTAGCCAGCTGCTCTGGGTCTCTTCTTCTCCCTTTAACTACTTTTCCTCAAAGCTACTTGTTCCTTTTATAGATTACCTGGTTAATTGTACAACTTTCCAAAACATAATGAAGTTTTTCAATCACTTGTCTGAATATTATGAAAAAAAAACCCACTAAAAACCAGATTATCAAAAATTCAGCACCAAAAGACATAAATAGTATGTACTTCAGTAAACTGAACAAAACAAAACAAAAACTCTAAAATAGGCATCAAAGTTCTTAATGTATTTTGCATGCATTCTTTGAGTAACAAAGAAATACTCATTAATGTAAACAACTGTTTTCTAAGCAAATATCCTACAGGTGTGGCATAAAAATATTTTGAATATGCTCTTTTGCCCCAGTGTCTTCAAGCAGTAGAATAACCAATGATTTATGGGCTGAGACAGTCCGAAGAACTTCCACAGAAAACAGAGAAGAATAAACAATGGCAGAAAAGGTTGACAATGATATATCAGTCAAGGCACTTTTTTATTTTTTTTTTTTCTTCTCAGTAGACAAGGTACAACCATTTATCTTGTAAATAGGAATTTCATCATATCTCTGGTCAACCTGGTGATATCACCCTAGCCTTGATAAAAAGTCTATAATACGCCTGAAGAATAAGTATCAGACA
This sequence comes from Hypotaenidia okinawae, assembly GCA_027925045.1. Taxonomy (NCBI): domain Eukaryota; kingdom Metazoa; phylum Chordata; class Aves; order Gruiformes; family Rallidae; genus Hypotaenidia; species Hypotaenidia okinawae. The sequence continues at coordinate 127,573,895 of BSDF01000001.1, forward strand.
CTAAATCAAGGCCCTTTCCTGGGTTCTCTGTAAGGCAATGAAATATCATCAGATCAGTATTTCTCTGTTTCATTTCCTATTTCTAATTCTTTGAAACAGAGTAAGTTAGGGTGGTTTTTTTTTTAATGTTCTAACTTTATAATACATGGAAGTTTCCAGAAAATAAAAATAATAATTAAAAAATATATTGTTTGTTTTGTACAAGTTTCAGTTTTCTTTGTCCTGTATTTTGTGCAGGTTTCAAAATTGTATAACTTTATGCTAGGAGAGGGAAATTTTAAAAACTCACCTTTAACTTTACTTTGATATTTTTCTGTTCTAAAAAAACCCCACTGATATGAACTCATTTCCACATGCTTAAAAGCTCGGTGCATGCATAAGTATTATCACGGATTACGGCTGTGAAGAATTAAAGGTGAAGTTTTAGCGAATCATCTCAAAATTTCATATTCTTCAAAACCCCTTAAACTTTGATATTAGTACTGAAAAGAAAAGCTGAAGTGACATATTTTTATTTATTTTTCCAATCAACCAAAACAAGAGCCTTTCATCCACTATTTTCAGACTCAGAAAACTGATGAAAGTGGGAGAGTTTGGAGCAATATTGGGAAAGTAAGAGCCAAACTTTGTTAGACAAGCCCATAGAGACTATGATTTTCAAAGATACAGAGAGGCAGTCAAAAGGGGATGTTTCTGCCCTTTAAGGTTCTTTGAGCAAAGCCTTACTCTTCAGTAAGTAGCAAAAACTAACACCCCTAATCTGTCTGTGTGCCAACAGTGGTCAGCCTTAGCCTAAAAGGTCAGGTGGACAGGGTAAACTCTTTTTGAAACAGGGAAGAAAAAAACCCCTCTGGAAATTAAACCAATTTGACATGTGCAATAGTTCTGTAAATAAATTAAAAGCTTCCTTATATGCACTAGTTAAGTGATAACGTGTTTTGATAGCTGGATTATTATTACGATTTTAGAAAATGATGCAAAATTACATTTTCTCAGAAGGGAGCAAAATGCCGGTTTCACATAAAACCTTAAATCCAATTTTGTACTGGATTTAATGAAAAAATCCATTTATTTAAAGTAAATATATATTTAAAAGGTATTAATGTACTTTTGCACTGAAGGCTATTTATACAATGCTTAAGTTGGGCAGGCACTCCATCTAGCATACAAAAATAAATGACAGCAGGTTCACTGGTAATCAAGCCTAATAACACAAGGGCTAACAGGCTAAAATTGATTGATTCGCAACCTAATGAGGTAGTTGTAAGTTTAAAGAAGCTCAGGGAAAAAAACCAAAACCAACAAAACTTTGCACTAAACTTTTAGTTAGTTTTGATTAGTTCAGTGGGGTAAAGAAAACCTTTCTATTTTCGATATAGAGAAAATGACAATAGAGAAGGCACTAACGGGAAAATGGCCCATTCAATTTCTGCTGCATTCTTTATTTCCTGAGTCCAAATATGACTATAATTTAGGTGTCAAGTAAAATTATGTTAGACACGTTTTCCTTGTCCTTGTTTGTTCACATCACAAAATTGACATGTTTTTCCAGTTCAACTGGAAAGAAACCAGAGACTTGAACTTAGGGCCTCAGGTTTGAAATGATGACAGTAAAAGAAGGAGAAGTCTGAGCAGTATTTTTCTGCACCATACTTACCTCTAAGTACCTTGCAAAAATATCTACTTTGGGGATAAAGGGCTACTTCAGAGCGGCAAAAGACTGCAGCCTGAATCATTGCATGAGAGAAAACACGACCTAAATGCTTTACTTTGACCTATATGGTAAAAAGCACCACAAAGCCAGGAATTTATTTCCCACCCTACCTCCCCCCAGATCCTACAGATCTGTGGGAGAAATGGCGCAATGCAAAATCCAACACAATGTTTGTCACCCCACCTCCAAGCAGGGAGTTTGTCAGGATTCTGATGTCACAGTTTTGAGATATTTCTTACAGAGAAGCAAAGCTTTAATAAACCTTAATCTAACTGTTAATTTCCAGGTAATAAAGTTTTTGAGTTTTGTGGGTTTTTTTTGTTTTGTGGGGGTTTTTTATTTGTTTGAGGGTTGTTCTAGGTTTTTTTGTTCTTTCTTCTCATTTTCAGTCAGATTTTCATTCAGATTTTTAGAACAGCCTGAAAGGAATTTATTTGAGCTTCCAAGGCTTGTTACCCCCTTGAAAGCATCCAGGTAGCAGAGCTGTCTAGATACACGTAGAGATAATTTCAGGAAAAAGGAATAAGGAATAATTTCGGATAAAGGAAACCCAGAAGGACAAAGTGGCATTAATTTCTACTTTGCATCTCTCCCAAAGGAACTTCCTGTCTCTTTTATCTCTGGAAACATGTAATGACAACAATTATCTCAAAAAGGCAGACTCTACATATATGTCTTTAAGAGAACATATCTCTGATTGCTCCACCTTCCATAATAAACCTCAGGTTATGCAGACAAAGCTTAAGTGATATACCTCAGAAGACTACAACATTCACACTTTTCAGTACTTCCTTTAAAGCAGAAGTGAAATCTTTACTTTTCTAAATTTTAGTGAACTTCATTAACTAGCATCTTGACTTTCCAGTTCCCTAACTCAGAATGTTACTGCCTGCACATATTTTAAAAATACTTTACTATCCTGATGATCAACATTCTCACCTGCTTCTGCCCTGCCACCAATAGTGGAGTATATGTTTTGATATAAAACACTTTCCCTGACCTCTGGAGGAAACAAAGGCTTATTAATTATAAATATGCTCTCTGATGAAGCAATTTCTTCACTTCACCGGGGCCTTTTCTTTGCCATTGCTGAATATTGACTTGGATTCTCACCTACATTATCTTTAAAGAATCCTGAAGAATATTTTTGTAATGATTATGTTTCATTTCTAGACAATGTTAGTTTACAGTCCTATTAATTCAAAAGAAAATGCTTTATTTCCCCTACATTAGTGAGGTTACTGATTTTTTCAATATAATCCTGAAAATCATTAAGTATTCTCACACACAATATTGATGTCTCCTCTATGAGTTCAAATCTATTGTGTAGAAATGTCATTCCTTCATATATAGAGTATGAAGAAGGGTTTTATCTTATCTTAGTAAACATTACATTGCTGACTCAGTCCCTTCAAAGGAAGGTTGTCTATATTAGACAATCATAGAGTAGCAGTGAGGAAAGTTTCCTCTCAAATCTGCAAAGCCAGGGAAAGTCTGTCTTACATCCTATAGCTTGTTCCACACATTTCCACATCAACGGTATACTTTTTTAATACCAAATAGTTTTTCATTATACATGAATGATTAATCCTTGTTCTAAACACCTGGTAAGACACAGTAGCCATGAATTGTATATTTTGTGGAAACAATGCTTTAAGAATACTTCTTCTTTCAATTGCTAGCTTTCCTCTTACTAGTATGGAGAAAAAAATATTTTTCCCTTTCCATTTTCCATTTCTTCTATCTAATGTAAAATAATAACATCTTCCCAGTACTTATTTAATGTCTCCCTTTCTTTCTAATATTTTTATTCTCTTTTATCTATTTCTCCTATGCATTTTTAAACTGAAAGATTTAATAACTGAAAATTATTTAAATCATCGACTATGTGGATTATGGTTTTATTGTTTAGCCTCTCCCCCATCCATGTACTGTATCTTGTGATGACTACAACATAAATTAAATTTCTTTCAGCCAGATGAAAGTTCTTTTCCTAGCATCCAGTCAGGCTCTAGATGATAGAGAGAATTTTTTGTGTTTGATTTACAGATTCTCCAAAATTACTATTTTCCAAAACTACTATTTAACATGGAAAATAAACTTATGAAGAATCCGTTTATTAAGAGGAAACTGAAATTATATTACAGGAAGGAATGAGCAGATCTGCACTGGAACATGATATCTGAATGAACCCATTGGGATTTGGGACTACCCCAGTGTTGATATTGATGATACTGTGATAAGTAACGGAAACAGAAATTATTTAACGTAAATGTTTGAAGTCTATTTTTAAATGCAATTGTTGCTGGTTTTTAACACAGGAAAACATAAACCATCTTTAAATTCTAACTCAAACCCCTGAATTATTTGTTTCTACTCACTTTCCATCTGAAGTATCTCACTCAGCATTGCCAATGATTTCACTGTGTCTGAATATCTGTGCATTACGGACAGAGTGGTTCTGAGAGATTCTGTCCCTCTTAAGACCAGCCTCTAGGTCACGATTCTTCCATTTTGCCGACCTTTAAACAAGGATGTGAGAATTTGTATTCATCTGTTTGAAGCAGCTGTAAGGTGAGTTAAAGCCAAGTGTACTTCATGTGTCTCCTACAGAAGATCTTCAAAGACATGTGCCTGAGACAGAGACGAAGCTGCAATCTCTGAATGCATCAGAAATTAGTGAATGAAAGAAAAGACAAAATTTTGTTTTCTTAATTCTTTTGGTCACACTCTTTCAATGGCTTACTGCATAGACTTTTCCCCATATCTTCACCTTCTCTAATTTATTTTCCTAATCTGTAAAATAAGGATAGCAGCAGATGTACCACGGGCTGAATACAAATCAAATTATTTGAGATCCTGCGGTTGGAGGTATCTTGTAAGGACTAAACACTATTATAATTACAGCATAATTATGTGCAGTATTGTCTTTTTGTCACTATGAAATTACCTTACCACAGCAGAATTTTCTTAATTGCTGTATACCCTGGTGGAATCAGGAATTTGCCATTTGACCAATTTTCCTAATTATTTGAGATCCTGAGAAATGTATCATGCTGGGACATTTTTTTTTTTTTTTTTAATTACTAAAAAAGCAGGCTTAGGTGGTGAAGCAAATACCTTTATATATGTACGCCCCTGGTAACACCGTAAAAACAGATCATGCCAAAAAATGAAGTCAGAAACGGTAGTGCATTTAATAAAAAAGCCCCAACAAACAAAAAACACAACCTGAGTTGAGTATATTTCACTCAATTATCTTCTCAACAGAGTGAGGAAAAGTTGAAAATAAAAAGTCAACACATAGGGTATTTATGACCATGTAGAAAGTTGATCCTGTTAACTTCAGTGAAGTAACTTTCGTGCTTCACCAACTGTTCTGCCAATCAGACCAACTACCACCTTCATCCACTGTTTTTTATTGAAATACCAACTGCACTGTTACTTCCCTTTGCCTTTGCACGTTCACCTGTTTCTTCTGAGTGTTTTGGCTGGACCAGGAACTTTCTTATTTAGGTACCTTTAAGGCACTGACACTTGCAAAACCCTGGTATGTAAGCAGTTGCAATGCAAGTAAAAGCACTACTATAGTACCTTAATCTCTTAGAAATAATTCTCATTATTAAGGTATTCCATCAGCTTAATTATTTTACACCAAGGGACAGATATATTACCCTAAATAGGGGTAATACAATTTTGTTTTATCTTGCTTCTAATATACTGGTAGCATTTTCCATATCTTCCTTCCTTTCTCCCTCTCTTTCTCCTTCCCCTCCCCTTCCTTCCCTCCCTCCCTCTGTGGCTTCTTTAGGAATGATAGAAGTACAGAAGGAGAATGCATACAAAAAGAATGAGCCCCTCAGAAATTCATTCTGATGTTGAGACTTTGAAATGAGAGCCATGTAGACTAAGTCTAAAACCTCAGAGACATAGTCCCATTATGAAGAAAAAAACCCAGAATTTGGTTTTGTTCCATCTTACAGGCATAAAGAATCCCAAAGCACCCATCAGACTAAGGCATTAGCTACTGCACTGCCTGTGATGGGTAAGCAAATAGAGAAAATTTTTCCTTCGCACAAATGGAGGCTTCAAAAATTAATTTTAAGAATACTGAATCTAGATAACGCACAGAGACCTGCCTTGGACTTCCTTCCCCTCTGGCCCCCGGAGGTGACAATAATAACAATAATAATTGTTATTATTCTGGGCAGTCAGCAGGGGAACACAGTCTCGTGTCATACCCTAAATTACAAAGTTTCCTAAATTCTATTTGGCACAAGGTGATCTTTTCATAGCAGGTGGGATGAGTGCCCTTTTGTTAGTTGGAGATAGCAAAGGAATACAGAAATTAAGGCCTGGAATATGGTATATATAAATCATTAAAAAAGAACAAGTAGTTTAAAATAGTATTTTGCTAAGAACAAAAAAAATCTGTGTTCATTTAAAAAAAAAAATTAAAAAATAGAACCTCTCTCACAGAATAAAAGGAATTCCATCTGCAAAAACACCAAAATCATCCAGTTACAAGAACATATGTCCACCAGCTCCACAATCTAAATCTTTAGGGGAAACAGTCAGAGCCGTGAGGTCATGCAATAAAGGATTCAAGAGTCCCATTGCCCCTGTGATAAGGAAGAAGACACAGACCTTGGCAGCTTCCTAAACTAGTAGCTTCATGAAAGAGGAAATCCCCTCTGCAAACAGTGTGATTTTTGCTGGATGCTGCTGTTCAACAAATATAATTGGGACAATGATCAAAACACTCAAAGTGGACTTCAGTCATCCCTCAGTCTAGGCTCTCTTGGTTTGGAATCTCTTAGCTTGGTATCAAATGTCTTGCTAGAACATACGCTTTGGTCCAAGCATCTGTACTTCATTAACTTAGGCTCCAAGATCAGTGCTCCAAAATCAATGTTGTGATTTTGGCCACACCTCCGGTGACACAAGGCATCCCTTTTCCTGGCTTTGAAAATGCATTACTTTTGGGCCTGTCGATATAAAATGAGCAGCTTACATGCTGGCAGTTTGTTTCAGAACAAGAAAGTGTAATGTGTGCAAAGATATATTTAAATTCCCTTTCAATAGATACTGCAAGCCCAGTAGCAATATCTCTCTGGCAATCTAAAAATGAGGAATATGGAATTTCATGCTAGGTACTTAGAAGAAAGACAAAGCATTCCTGATGCATACAGAAAATACACAATTGTTCCTTTAATCTGAAAACAGTACATAATGTAGCGAAGCAGGTATGTGAAATCACCTGTTGCCCATCAAGAAACCCAAGAACAGGAGTCCCTGGAACTCCGACAAGCCACTTGCACATTACATAACAGAAGCCCTTCTTTTTTTTTTTTTTTTAATTCTTTTTTTTGTAAATCTGAATTTTAGCTCAATTCCCCTATGTTTGCCAAAATTATATATTAAGAATTAAGTAAATCTTCCAAAAAACTGAATAAAATAATTGCTTTTGATTAGGAAGTATCTGGTGAATTGGCTAGTTATATTTCTTCTATTTTAAAAATTAGCTAACATATGCAACTAGTCGGTTAATTCTAATCTACTATTTCATATACCTAATGAATTATTCATAGGTTCATGCAGCTGCTGAAGTGCTGCAAAAGTTTAAATTTAGCACTCAGATGGTACGTGGCAACTTGGCAATTATTATTTTTTGGAATATGGCTTTTAATTTAAATTCATATGTGATTGATGTGTTATGACATGCTAAAAGTACAACAGATAGTTTAATCAACAAATGGTCCTTATGAATAATGTTGATGGTAAAGGTTCTATTCAATTTCATGTCACTTTCCTCATGATAAAAATGGATTTTAGTTCTTGTTCAGCTCTTGACAATCAGCAGGTTGTTTTCCTTCATTACAAAGCATCTTAAAACACTGAGGGAGGGTGGACAGAAATGCAAATAGGAAATAGATTATGGCAATATTTCGTGTTTTCCATGAGTTTAATATCCATTTCTACTTATCTATCTTCACTGGTTTGGACTTGTTCCAAAATTTTCTATCAATTCCAGTAAAGTTTTCGATCAGACCCCGTAATCTGTCTCTCTCTTTCTCTCTCCCTCTATATATAAATATAAATAACAATATGGAAGAGATTTGCCCTAACTGGTACAAATATTTTTATTTATCAGAAGAGGTTCTAATGATATTTCATAAAGCTCCTTAATTCAAAATGGTTGAGACATCATGAAGAAGCAGAGCTCTTACTGTTATGACACTGGAGAGGGGTTTACTTCCAAGATATTATGGCAGAAGGAATCAAATTCTTAATAAGCTAGACACTTCCATGGAAGCATAGAAATGGCAAACATCTTTCACATTAAATTGCATAAAATCTTGTTATGCAAAAGCTAAAGCTCAAGTACCTATTTCTTTGAAAAGCAGAGAAGAAAATAAAGGTAGGGTTATGCTTTTTGCCTTGTCTAGGAAAGGTAGAAACCCATATATAACACCATATGCAGAGATTACTGGAGATGCAAAATGTTGCCACCACATAAATGTTATGTTGTTATTTATAACTCAATAAATAGCTAGCAAACTTCAAAAAAAGACTCTAAAAATGAAGATGAATGCTGATATCAGAAAAAAAAAATCAAGGAAAGTTATTGGCAAGCATTATAACTGTGCTTTTTCTCACTGCTACTGTGTAAAGACATTCGTTAAAAGACACAGTAGGTTTACTTTGCCATTTGGATGGCATCCTGAAGACTTGTCCCCTCCTTATGAAATCTCTTCCCCAAATGAGAAGGGAGATTCCCACAAACTATCATTAAGCATGAGGCTGGCATCTTTCTCTAAGAATGAAAACCAGGTTCCAAACACATTTGGTACATTGCTTTATGTTGCAGGTAAGTGTCCTATTAAAAGCCATCACTTGACAACTGGAGAGGAACTCATATCACCTTTCTGAGTTATGATAGATATGACAAACTAATTTGGTTTAAAAGACATTATAGTGAAAATAAATTCATTGTCAAGGGTAGACAAGTGTTGACAGTGTTCCAGGTATTACTTCTCTCAATAAAAAGTTTAGGAAAATATTTTAATTAGCCATCTTGCTGTTCTGTTCCATCTTTAAAATTTAACAGTGCTAGGGAGATGAACCCTACCTTGTCAGGGAAAAAAATCCTATCATCTTCCAAATTCCCAAATTTAAAGAGTATATATCCTAGTCTTTCACAGGACTATCTTGTTTTCCTTGTTCCAGTTGATTAAGATGTTTTGACAAGTTTCACAGTATATAAAACAGTGTTTTAATAGTATTCAATCTTCAAAAAACATAAAAGTAGAGAATCAAAGATAACGAGGAGTGACTTTCTTCACCTAATTCTGCTTCTCTGTAAGCACCTAAATGAATAACCCTATTTTACAAAGAACTTGTTTTTCTTCTGTAAGAATGCTGCTGAAAATTTTGGTTTACCCTGGAGATAGGTAAAAGACGAGTAATTTCGGCAGTTGCAGACACTTTATTTATTTAATTTTTTTAATCTGAACTTTAAACTGCCCAGAACAAGGTAATCAAGGGTAAAATGATCTTGAGTCTTTAATAGCCACTGTTGAGTATCATTGTTTTATAGCAAGACAAAAGTGCAGGGAGACTAGAGGAAGACAATGAACTCTACAGTTGTCTACCATTTCCTCTTTGCGAGAAGGCACTTAAGAGCATGGATCTTCTCCCTACCACTTAGAAAAAAAGTACCTATTCAAGATGTTGACAAATGCAATCTCATAATTTTGTAGTTAAACTGACATGAGAATTCACAGTTGAATAGATTGAAGAATTGTTCTACACAGGGAGTCTGAGACACAGAGACTCCTCAAGTGCATGAGCAGATGGCATGATCTACACTTTGACATAGGTGATGCATTCTGTACAGAAGAAACTCAGGGTGTACTTATTATATTCAAACCCTTTCTATTGGCAAAAGAAAAAAAACAAAAACCAAAAAACACCTTTTATGCAGTGCCAAGAATATGGTTTGTGTGGTTGAATTTACACAAGAAAGAAAAATAAGAAAAAAGAAAGACTGGGGGTGGGCAAATAAGAAAGAAGATTATTTCAATAACAATAAAAAAAAATGTAATTGCTATACAGACATTTCTTGGTTTGCACCCCTTTCTACAGATCGTTCTTACCCTTTAAATGCTTTTGGGAGTGGGGGACTATAAAATGTCATCAGGACCCCTGAGGAGTTTCGTGTTTTTGCTACGTATCTCAAGGTCAATTACAATTTTTTCTAACAGTTTTTTGCATCTTAGTTTGGTTGTTTTGTTTTCCTTTTTTTTTTTTTTTCCTTTGGGGTCTTTTGTTTTGCTTTTTGTTTGTTTGCTTGTTTGCTTGGTTTTGTCTGGAAGGGTCCTTCTGTATCTTAATTTTTATATATATTAGTCATCTTTCACAGAAGCACAGAAGGGCAGGGAATGTGAGGCACCTTTGGAGACCATCTAGCCCAATTCTCCTCCAGGATCACCAAAAGCAGGTTGCACAGGATCATGTCCAGGCTGGTTTTGACTACCTCCAGAGAAGGAGACTCCACAGCCTCTCTGGGCAGCCTTTCCCTGTGCTCTGTCACCCTCATAGTGAAGCTTTTCCTCATGTTGAGGTAGAACTTGCCATGTTCCAATTTGTGCCTGTTGCCCCTTGTCCTTTCACTGGGCACCACTGAGAAGAGGCTGGCTCCATCCTCTAGATAACCACTCTGTAGATATTTATATCTTTCCTATGGTGTAAACTTGTCTTTTTTCTCCTTGTTACTTCTAATATTTTTTTTATCCAGCTCTGAAAGCTGCACTTCTTTAACAATAGGTAATTGACCACTCTATTATCCCATCCCTCTACTCTTTCTACACTGTGTGCTGTTTCCCCACTTTTAAGGTTTCTGCTCCATTCCCATTCTTTTATTCAACTACACTACATCATTTTACTGCAGTTATAAATAGGTCATTCACCACAAAATAATTACTTGGTAGTACTATCTATATAAAATTATGATTGCACCACACAGTTACACAAAGCTCAGCAAAAGTAAAACAAATTAGGAAGCAGCCATCTGGCCATTAGAATATTGCTTTTACAGCTAAACAATGTGTGACATAACTCTGGGCAGGCCAAGAGAAGTCCTGACAAAACCTGAAAGGTTGTGAGTGTTTGCAGAGCTAGTATGAAGCACAGACAGAACCATACTTTTTGGGCTACAGGCCTCATTTTTTTGATCATCTCATATACATGAAGAATAGCAAGACTTGCCTAGAACATATGACTGATTTTTTTATAGCTAAATATAAATACATATTAATTGACTTGGCAAAGTAACAGAAAAATGCACAACAAATATTTACTGAAGGTTTGCAATTTATGATATGCTACTGAAGACAGAAAGATAACTGAACGGCTTATCTACAGTATAAACTGAATAATCATAACTGGCAATTTTTGCACCAGAAAATGCTTTTTATTAAAGGCAAAGCCTTGCCCTTAGTTACTTGTGCACTGCTGCTACTGATGTCAATTGTAGTTATGGATGTGTGTATCTCAGGGAAGGGTATGTTTCTGAATAGGGATTGAAATAGTATTATTATTTGCTTTCAAGAAATAATAACATTCTCTAACCACATGTATTTCATAAGTAACAAAAGAAATTGCTTGGTAGGGCTAAAAATTAATTGGAACTGATTCTATCACCTTTGTGGAGTAGTACCTAACTACCTATGTGATAAATAAACTTTCTGAAATAGTAGATAAACAGTAGTAGATATACATTCAACATGAAAAACAGAAAGAAAAAAAAATCTTCCTAGCTATAAATATTTCCTAAAGTATAAGATCTATTGTGACATAGAAAAAGCAGAACAGATACCTGAAAGGTTTTTATAAATGATGTAAATGCAAATTCAACAATTTTAGATTCAGGTAGAAGTCCCTGATCATGTTCTTACCCGCATCAATGTGATAGAAATAATAAATCAAAATATTTGGGTTTATGCAAACTTTTATTTTTCTTTTTTTTTCCTTTTTTTTTTTTTCTTTCTTTATAAAGTAAACAAGCAGCAATGGGAAGTACATGCAATTCACATTACAGTAATTTCAAGTCATATTTGGCTGTTAAAAAAAAAATAAATAACACTCCTCTTATTGAACATATGTTAACGTATCCATAAGACAAGTACGAACATTTTTCCTCTCTGGTGAAACTTTCTGCTAGCTGCTAGGAATAGAAAACCACAACTTCTCTACCTTTCTTTTAAAATCTGCTATGTTTCTCCTTTATGTTTGCCAAAAGTCTGAACTTTTAAAATTTTCACCAGAAAAGTGCATCCACACATGCGATTTCATAAGAACAGATGCATTCTAACATGCACCCTATATATCTATTTTCTCTTACAATGTCAGCAATATAGAGAAAGCCTATTTGCAGTGCATTGTAATAAAAGCAGTTTAATACAAACAAATAGTTTTTCTTCCTTCAAATGCAGTCAAGATCTAAAACTTCATGGATCACCACCAAAATCATTTAAACCTAAGCATTTTGGAAACTACAGTTGCTATTTAGCTGAGTCCATCACCTTTACGCAAAACAATAATTTATTTCAGTCACTGAATGAGAAGTTGCCCACAGATGTACCTCATAAATCAAAGGTTCTCAGGTATAATTTATGCCATGCTACAGTTCTAAAATATGCCTACTCTTCTTTGACATGTACTTTTTTAATGGAAGCGTGGACCCCTGAATTTGTTGGAAGTCTTTCTATAGAACTAAGGAAGTAAATGTGGGGACTGTGAGAGAGCAATACTCTACCTGTTTGCACAGTTGCATGTATTCTCCTTATGCTTTTTCTGTATATACTGCAATGAATGTATAGGTTTAATAATTTCCTGTAGTCAAAGTAAAAAATAAAAACAAAAAAACAAACAAAAAACCGAAATCCAAGACCAACAGAGATTTATTTTTAGTTTGGCTTTAGGCTGGTCATGTAATTAAGAAAGACATTTCTGTATTCTTAGTGTAGACAACCATAGCATTGCCTCAGGAAAAGGGACAGGCTCCTGCCCTCACTCCTCGCTTTCCTAGGGCTATGACTGGAATGTGCAATGTTCAAAACAGTTTTCTGGTCTTTGGCTGGCCCTTCATTGCAATCCCAAGCTGTTTTTACCACCTGTCTCTATGAATGGGAGTTTCTTTTAAAGGTAATTCTAAACTAGTACAAATAAAGTGGCAGTTTGGGGCTGATACCATTGAAGATGGAAAGAGCAATGAGACTTCACTGTTAGTTGTAACAGCTCAGTTGTTTGTGCAGCTAAACATGTGAAGCTAAAGCCTTAGTCAGCAATGTGGAAATAATAAAACCAAAGAGCAGTTGTCATGCTGACTGACAATGCTCATTCCAGAAATACAGCTTTCATGTCCCATTGGGCCTCTGTTATTTCAGGCACTGAGTCAGCTGAGTGGCACAAGTGTGGACAGTCACTCGTGTTAGCATCCACCCTTGTCTGCATTCTTAATTCTTGAATAAATTAGCAAAGGGAAGGAGATATGGCAGTAGGTCAAATGCCTGATTTTTTCACAGAATCACCAGGTAGGAAAACACCTTTAAGATCATCAGGTCCAACTGTTCCCATCCTATGCTAAACCATATCCCTAAGTACCTCATATACCCTTTTTTTAAACACATCCAGGGATGGAGACTCAACCCCCTCCCTGGGCAGCCTGTTCCAGGCTCTGACAACTCTTTCAGTAATCATTTTTTTCCTAACATCTAATCTGACCCTGCCCTGGTGCAGCTTTTTGCCAATTCCTCTTGTCCTATCTCCTGTCACTTGGCTGAAGAGACCATCACCCACCTCTCTACAAACTCCCTTCAGTTAACTGTAGGCAGTGATAAGGTCTCCCCATAGCCTCCTCCAGGCTAAATATCCCCAGCTCCCTCAGCCGCTCCTCATATGATTTTCCCCCCAGCCCCTTCACCAGCCTGGCTGTCCTTCTCTGGACTTGCTTGAGGACCTCAATGTCTTTCTTATGGTGAGAAGCCCAGAACTGGACACAGTACTTGAGGTGTGGCCTCGCCAATGCTGAGTACACAGGCACAATCACCTCCCTAGACCTACTTACCACACTATTTCTGATACAAGCCAGGATGCCATTGGCTTTCCTGGCCCCCTGGGCACACTGCTGACTCATATTCAGCCTGCAGTCAATCAACACCCCTAGGTCCTTCTCTGCCTGAAATAGTAGTTACACTTCAAATCCATCCTTTGATCTCCAACGTGTATTGACTATGGAGGAGTAATAGGCTTGATGTGTACTCTACCATTAGATATGCACATAGGAATCCACACTGACTACTTTAAAAAGAGAAAGAGTTTGAAGGAACGTCACTGTAAAAGGGGAAGGGGGTGAGGGGTTGGAGGGGGATGAGGTGGTGGAGAGAAGAAGGAAGCTAAATAAACTTGCAGAACAAGTTTGCTGTGTTATTATGGAAAGACGTTTCTATGGTTAATACATTGCTGAATTGATCCACAGCCCTAGACTTCAGGGACAGTGCATAACCAAGGACAGGACAGTTCATTATATGCCCGCTAATGGTTTGGTTTATCTCTGCCTCCTCTGTGCTTTCAGAGGTGCCTCTACACAGGCACTATCTGAATATTTTGTAGCTTGTCAACTGACAGTCCCCAAAGTAAAAATTCGTCTGAGTCCCTCAGATGAAGTTTGTGTGAGCCAAATTTGGCATAGTCTTTCAAGGCATTACATCCATAAAGTAAGAGAGCCTGAGTTTGGGTATTTGGTTGCTAGATTTCTACTTCTACTGTTTTAGCCACCTAGGTTTAAGTGTATTCATATTTTGGAAGAGAGGGGGAAAAACAAACAAACAAAAAAAGAAAACAAACAAGCAAATTAATTTGTGGCCAGCTTTACCTGGCTACCCAGAGGGGGAAAAAAAAAAGACAGTAGGCAATAACTAACTTTCTTGTTAGTGATTAAACTTCCTTGGGAATATTTGCTGAAATATGTAGAGGATGTTAGAAATATAGAATGTTAGACAAAACTTAATATTTTGACAGAACACATGATTTTGAAAAAGAAAAAGGAAGTTTGCCATCCAGAAGAAAGTCAGTGGGCTACTTCTGAAGTGCTCCTTGACATTATTTTGTCCCCTTACTCTGCTGTAGAAAGCTCAGAAGTAGGAAAAGTAAACTATGTAATATAAGGACTGTTTGGTTGGTTGGTTTGGGTTTAATTTTTCCTTTTTTTTTTTTTTTAGCCTGCATCTTTTCAAGCAAATCTAAACTCAAAGCCAAAGTGTGGTCCTTCATCTACTGATGATACTGTGAATTTCTGACTTTAATAAATTCATGTTAAAGTAAATTTAGATGTAATAAAATAAGCTATTATTACTGTAACCACAGTAATAATAATCACACACACACACACACAATTATTCCCATACGTATTTCTAAAATTCTAGAGCTCAAAAATTGTATTGTCTTGTTTATAAAAGTAAACAGAGATATATCAATTTGAGTGTCCTGTGATAAGTTACTTATTTTTCTAATCCTGAGAGAATAAACCTATCCAAAAATCCTGAAAATAGGCATTAGAAAATACTCATACTTGCTAATTTTTTTTTATTTACTGTTAAAAGTTAAGAATGCAAACAGAAAATGTTTTAGGAAAAATTATGCTCTGACAAAAGCTGATGTCATTCTGTTAAACACTAGAGGCTAACTTCCCACTTGATAGTAAGCCACTTAGAGATGTCAACAAATATATTTATCTTGCTAGGGAAATTGCCTTGAATAACTGATCCTGAGATGCAGCAAACAATCTGTCTAGACCAAGCTGCTTTTAGAGATCCAGGAGTCATCTACTCACCAGCACATCTAAGTGAAGAGTGAGTAGAGACATACTGGACAAGCTTCTTGAGTACTTAGTAGTATAGCTGGAAAAGACACATACTGAAGGATAAGCATACGCAACAGCTGCTGGTTTTGGAGATGGATACTAAAGTGCTCTAAGAAGAAACAGAAATGCACTATGCCATTCTCTCTGTGCATTGGAGTTTGGAAATAAAAACAAACACCCACTCCACATGTTCAGGAGAAGTTCCTGCTTCTGGAGAAGGAGCATACAGATCAGCACAGACCCTACAGATCAGCACATCTCAACTCAGTCAATTATCGCAACAGGAAACAGAAGTGACAGCATTTGGAGTGAGTTTTCCTGAGGAATTCTAATAAAAATATATATTAGCATAGCTTTTTTAATGCATATATTCTTCTGATTGAGCAAAAGGAAACTACATCTATGTTACATATTGGAAAACAATAACGAAGTAAAAGTGGTGGAACGGGACAGAGAAAAAGATGAAGGATAAGAAAAAGAGCCAGTCATTTGACCTGTTTTGCAGTCATAGTAAGAAAACATCAGTCTTCCAGACACTGAGAGGAGCCATTCAAATGATTGTATTTGGAAATGTATATAATAATTAAAAAAAACAACCAAGCAAAAAAACCAACCAACCAAGCAAAACCCAATCCTATAAATAAGACCAAACATCATCATTTTATTAAAATAATACAGAATAAAGTATTTAAAATAATCTACTAAAATACCTTTTCAGGTTTTATTATTCCAGAGTTTAGAATATCAAGATGTTCAGAGTTTCTTGAACTATTAGTCAAATAAGATAATTATTTTCTAAAATTCTGTAAATCAAATTAAGAACTCTTGGAATGTTTATTTTATTTTAATTTAGCCAGTTCTAAATACAATGCTTTATATTTTTTTCCATGAGTTGGTTTCCAAGACAAACCAAAAATTGACAGTTCCCTTCAAAGCAGTAAGGTATCTTACCATTTGTAAGTCCAAGAAACTTAAAACATATTATTTCTATTGGATAAAATTATTTTTTCTCTAAGATGTTAACACAAGTTCTTTACATCTTTATAAACTTTAAATTAAATAGTATGGAATAAAATTTCAAATGAGATAATCATAGAATCATAGATAAGTAGAATCTGTTTTCAAGGTACTAAATAAATGTCAAGCTTTCAAAGATTATTACATTTTTGCTTTCTTTAGTCTCACTAAGCACAACCCCTATGATCTTTTTGCACCCAAAAATGTGTCTCTTCCTTTACAAAGTTTGGTTGATAAAATATGAGCAATATGGAATTCTGCGGTTTTTTCTGTAAGTTCCCTATATTTAAATTGTTAAAATTCCTTTCACACAGTGAAAAGTGAGCATCAGAAAAGTAGACTGAAATGCTTAATATTTTGAATGTTCTAGCCAGCTAATCATTACAAGGCTGCCGGTGTTAATAAACAGTCATGCTGTCTTTCTCCCTTGGAAAGAATAGACTGAGTGCTAAGATGTATCTAAACCACCTTAACAATACATAAACCTAATTCAGGGTTTTACGGCATTTAGACACAGTGGTCTCAGAGGACTTAAGGCATAAAAAAGCTTATCAATGTTTAACAGACCTCAGTACAACGTTGAATATAGGATTAGAGACAAACACGACCACACACCACAAGATCCTTAGGGTTTCTAGCCACCAGCAGCTAAATTTGTCTGTAATTGTTGCATGTTGAACTAACCAGAAACATAAACCGCATTTATTCTTTTTCTTTTTCCTTCTTTTTTTTCTTTCACAAAAAAGAAAAATTTATCGACAAATTATTTCATTCTTCGTTCATTTTTCATGCATTTCAGGAATATGGGTGTTAGACAAGAACAGTTGATTATTTCTTCCTTTAGGAAAATATATTTTAAAAAAAAAAAAAAAAGATTTTTCCTTGTTCAGGATGGATTTCAAAGTATTATCTATTAAAGGCTTTCTTTAGCAAAGGTATCTTCATTAAAGCTGTATAGCACAATGCAAAAGATGTTCTCTTTGACAGCTCAGAATATATTTTTTAAAAGATCCGGGACTGTTGAAAATACTAATAAAGTTGAATGAAACTATTTGCTCAGAGATGTAAAAAAATAAATAAACAGATAAACAAATAAATAAATAAATACATAAAATGCTTTATGCTATGTTGCCTTGCCCCTACCTGTCCCAAAATTAGGTTTTGGGTTTGCATTTGAAATTGAAAAGCAAAATTATGTATTTCTTTCATTAAATTAATCCACTCTATATTGATTTTTAGAAATGTAGATATACATGCTTGATATTTGAAGCTCACAAAGAAGATATAGGCCCAAAGTAGAAGAAGTTAAAGAAGAAAAAACTGTTGAAATTACAACAGAATTATTTCAACTTAAATGATATCTGGGGGGCAATATGCTAATAAAATAAATTTCTGAACACTTGAGAGGGGACTGAAGTTCCAGGACATTTGCTTAATTCACCTAATATACATATTTTTTCTCTTCAGGCTTTATACAGTTCCCGATTTTGTCAGGAGGCAAAAGTGCTGCCATTGCTGTAAAAAGCATTTCTACAGCATTTCAAACTTGACCCAAAGGAGGGAACACTATAGACTACATGGATTAATCCTTCTAGGTTTTTTGGCTGGTTTTGAATCTCCAGGTTTTGGATCAATAGTTTGAATTCCCATGTCTTTGTGATTTGTTAAATCATTGTCTTAAAATGACATAAAACCCCCGAAGTTCTTGCTGAATAATTTATCCAAAGTATCTTCAGCAAGTCACTGTATAGTCAGTCCTACTGATCTTGACATCATCGCATGAGACATATTTTGACTTGGCTGAATTGTTCTAAAAGGTTTCTCAGAAGCATGAAGGTTGCTTCTTCCCACTCTTTTTACCTGTTTGAGAAAGAGATGATGCTTGCCATGATGTGTGTTAATTTTTGATAGTAAACTTTTTACACGTGAAAAAATATGTGTTAAAGGCAAAGCTGAATATTTATTCTACTAATACATTTAAATGCATTTGGGAAAATAAACTTGGGAATTACATCATCAGTGCTTATCCTTTAACCCAACTGAAAATCTATTTGGCAGGGGGTGGGGGGAAATCTTTTCAGTGGTATCTTTATGCCCCCTTTTCAGTCTTTTTTTTTGGTGATTCTTTTCAACTGGTTGCAGGATTAAAAAAACTGAACTGTTTGATATAACTTAATTTTAAGAAATGTCTCAAAAGGTTTTAATTTATTTTAGTTAGGTTTAGGAAGATTGAGTATTTTTTGGGTATTGTGTTTGGTTTCAGGCCAAAGGAGCAGGCAAGAATAGTCTCTGTTGAAAAAACATTAAGAATTTTTCAAGCTAGCTTAATCTTTTATAAATTTTTAACTTTAAGTTCATGTATGTGTCATTAAATGCTTAAACAATCTTACTAAGTACATTCTTAAGAATCTAAATTCCAGTTAAGAGAATGGTGGCCCAATACTAAAAACCTGTTTGTGATAGGTAATCTAGTAAATCACTTATATGCTACCGAGAATTTTGCCTTGATGAAAAAGTTTAAGAGGAATTTTCTTTTATGTGAACATTATGAAGAATTATCCACTAAGGAGTTCCCTCTTTCTTCAAAAGAATCACCTCTGACTCCTTCTCCAGTTTTTCACTGAAGCCTTATTTTCCTTACACCTCCTTAGCAGCTAAGTGAAGGTATTAGAGATCATTTTGACACACAGAGTAATTTCTGTGAAAAGATCAACTGGATGTCAGAAGATCATCTAGTGCAAGCTTCTCTCAAGGCAGAGGTAATTTCATAGTAGAACAGGTTGCATTAAGCTTGTCCAATTGAGACTTGAGCCAGTCCAAGAATGGAGATTTCACAAGCTTTCTGGGACAAAGGAGGGACAAGTGTATACTCACAATGTGTGTGTGTGTCCATATGCATGTCATCTGCGCACGTGTAGTATATGTATGTTACATTAGCAGTGCCCTACATTAGCCAAATATACAACAATTAGTGGAAGTGCTTCTACTTGATCTGTGCTTAGACAATAGTTTGAACCCAGACAGTGATCACTAAACTTTCACAGATTTCAGTTTATGGGCTGTGTTCCAATAACTGTAGTTAAAGTCTTCTGCATATTCCTCAATCCCTCAAGCATATTCCTGTCTTCCATACCAGAGTTTTCTCACTGAAACAACAGTATTGGTTTTATACATAAAATCTTATGCCCTGCCTGTCCCAAAACCCAGATTTATGGGCACTTGTCTTAATCTACACTACATGCAGGTAAAAATTACTTTACAGAACTTTAACTTGTAAGGGCATCTAGTTCCCTTAAACAACAAATGTAAGTTTGGGTTTATTACTAGCCGTATCCTTATATATATATATGGATATAATCTCTTATTTGGATTGAAGAGGGCTCATACCAATATAAGTTATGTATTTGCAAGTAGAGAATGATCAAGTCAAACTTCTGCTGTTTTTCCAGAAACATATTTTCTTCCTTTTATTTTTCTGCATGACTGTATTGTAATTCCAATAAAAGGTTGATGGCAGCAGCTAATATGAAAATAGCATGACAAGAGACTATGGCTTTGTTGCATTTTCTGCAATGGTTTACTGATGGCTTTATTATCTCCTCAGGAGATTTATTTAAAACAAAAATAAAACCAACACTTATTATTTCTATGTCACTTTACATAGTATTTGTAAAACTACTCAGTGCATGATGAGTATTGCTAGTCTCACAGACATTATGTAAAGCACTGGGTCTTTTAAGAGTCTGTAACTTTATTCTAAATTAATTTACTACTCCTGAAATGTGCTGGATTCATAAAATATGGAAGTAAGATTTTACATTTATCAACAGAGACCATTAACAACAGTAACAGGCCTGTAATCCTACATATTTATTCTGCAAGCCATATAACAAAGATCCAATTCAGTCTCCACACATAAGATGCAAAAGATGGTTCATTTAAACACCCTGTGTTCCAGCACTGAGAACACCACTGGGACACTGAAACATCTGTGATGAGGATTTTTATAGCATGGATCAGGAACACACCACATTACAAATGAAGACAGGATTGAAATCAGTAGTAACTTTCAGTTACAATTTATAATACATGAACATGATTTGATATGTGAAGTCTCCTAACCCTTCTTAACTATATATATTCAATTCACTTTAGAGATTTCAGGAATTATTTTTCTTAAAATACCACTCCACAAATCTCTCAATATAATTGTGCACATAACTCTATTGCACCAACACTGCAATGTACAGAGGATGGATTGATATTACACATAACAGTATATATTAAAAAAAACAATTAAAAGTGAACGTTATCATTAGTGTGGCCTTTCCCCCTAAGAATTTGCATAATTTTTTCATTTAGTTTTAATAATTAGAGGTATATACTCAGGTTACAAAGTAGTAAAGAAAAATTCCAAGAAAACGTGTTTTAGTCATTTGCGTTAAAGGGTGAAGGGAAGACTAATGCTAGAATACTTTTGAACATTGTATGAGAGTCTCATAAAAAGAGACTTCTGAAATGCATCCTTCTCCAAAAGCATGATCCAAATAGAAACACAAACCAAGCATGTTTTACTAGAAGTTAAAGACGACGACATAAGCTCCCTTCATTAAGTTGGAAAAAATAGGATAAAGTTTATAAATTATTTGCGACCTACAAATAGGGAGAAATCACTGGTAATAATGGCTTTTGATGTCTTTTAAACCTAATCCAAAAAGACATCATTTGGAAATGCAGTAATATCTTTGGTTCCAGGAAAAAGGAAAAAAAGAGAAAAATAATAATGAGCATAGTGCCTGGAAATGCATCATCTCGCATCTGGTTCTCTTGAACCAGTTTTTGACCTAGTGAAAAGAAATGATGATGATTCAGATAAGCTGCATGAATTCCTCAGCATTGATATTGCTGGTGACACACAGTTTTTGAGTTTCCTCGTTGCAGCACTTGCATGCTGTGACAGAGGTGGAAGGAATAATTAGGAATATTTAGTTGATTTTCAATCTTTTCAAATTTGAGAGATGCCTAGTTCAAACACAGAAACATAAGCACGCACTGATATTTAGTACATGTCTGCAGCACGTGCATACAAACTCACACAAACATCCACCTATCAATAATATAAAATAATGCCACAAAAAGTTTCAATTACTGCTACGCTGAAAGTAGGTTATGTTTTCATTGTTCCTGCATTTCTTCCATATCACTCTGCTTCATTTATCCATCTTCACAAATGTATATCATGTACTTGCAAAAATAAGTGGCGTTTTGCTGCACTCCTCAAAGCCTAGGGATAACCACTGATCGAAAAATCACGACCCGATAAGCACTGCTCCAACACAGTTTGCTGAAAGGAGCTCACTTTTTCCTCTACAAAGTCATACACTGGACTATTTATATGCATCCTTCCTAACAGATCTTTCAGGTGTCATTGCAGAAAGGTATTCCTGAGGTTCAACACAAAACATCCTACCAAACTATGTGGAATAAAATTAATAGGCAAGCCCTGCAGGCCTTTCTCATTGCACAGTCAATGACACAGAACAATCATCTCCCATTATAATTCTTAGAAGGGTGGGAAAGGAAGCTGAACTAGGGATTAGCTTCAAGCGGGGATAAAGTTGCGATTTACATGGAAATGGGTGCATACATTTCCCTTGGAATCTTTTGAAAATTTCCTTCAAACTCTGAAGACAACACTGAGTGACCACAACTTAATTTCAAGGAAAAATAGAAATGCTGGTACAACGTCTATGAAAACAAAGAGTGCTTATTGGCTATAGTGGGTTCTGCTGGGTTTAACTGTTACTTCACTTGATTACAAGTTTTTGAATAACCACAGATATTTTTAGCAAGGATGTTCATGAAGTGTAAAAACATGAGTCTCTTCCCCTCCACGTTTTTCTGTATACTGTTAATCACAACCTTAGATCAGGAACCTAACTGTCAGCCTACAGGTCTCTTAAAAACTTGATTATATAAAAACTGGTATTAATAATGATGTTACAGAGTCTGTACTTCTCTGTCTGCACATTACCCAAGTGCAGAGCCATAGCACAGTACAAAGGAGGACTTGTAGGATAACTAAACAGAAAACACTACTAAATAAAAGGCTAAGAACGTGGCTAGAAGGATAATGTGCAGATATCTTAAGCTACAAAACCAATGGGAAAAGACAGATTGCAACAGTTCCTTCTGGCTGGGAGTGTGAAGGAGAGAGGGTGACAGAAAGGCAAGAGCAAAGAACAAGTGAAAGCTGCTCTTTAAACTAAAAGACCAGACTGACACAACAATAAGTAGATGCACATAGCCAGGAAAACAGAAGTGCGATTTTGGACCAGTCTTCTAACAGGGTAGATAGACGGTAAAGCAAAGGTGGACCTTTACCAGCTGGAAAGGTTTGATATCCCAGAGTTCAAAAGAATTGGACTTGATTACCCTGAATGTCCTCTTGTCCTGAAGAAGCAAGTTTATCAGACTGTCTCTTCTTCTAGACGCCAACATACAGTTTAAATACTGATTGTCTAAATGCTGATTTAAGTATACCTGCAGATCTATAATTAACAAGAGCAAGTGAAACATTGGAGAGGCAATTTCCTAATATGATTTGCTACCTTAAGCTCTGCCTGGCCATAAGACATAAATACAGTACAGCAGCAATAGATTGTGCACTTGGATAAGTGCAGATGTGACAAGAGTTTTTGTTAAAAAAAGCTCATGTGGGCGTCATGAGGAGACAGGCTTATTTGAAGCTTGGTACTGAAATCTGGTGCCTGAATTAGCAGTATTTATAGATATACGTAATGCTTTCTTTTATTTCTGTTCCTCTCCTCATTATTACCTTATTGTCTAGCATTGTCATCTTTGACAGATGGAGAAATCTTGATTTCCAATTGCACAATATGAACAAGAGAAATAAAAGTAATTTGAGAAGATAGAAGCTGAATTCTAGTCTTGTGTAAGAGTTCTAGCAGGTGGCATAAAGAAGTTTCACTACTGAAACGTCAGTGAACTTCAACCTCAGGGTATATACATTTACTTTCTACATGACAACACAGCTGATGATAAAATAAGGAAGACAATTGTAAGAAAAAGTGTCTTAGTGCAAAGAACCCTCAAAAATATATAATCACCCAACATAACAATACTGGGAAAGTCAAACTGCCTCACTGCACTTGGGAAGAGAATAGTACGAATTCACATTTATAAATGGTGGAAAAAGACAGCCAGTCCAATAAATGCTTAATGTTCCCTCCTCCTGGATCTTCAGGGAGCCCATCCCTCCACCAGAACACCTACAACACTTCACAGAACTGAGCAAAGTAAATATAAAAGCCTCCTGAACTAAAAATAGGTTGACCACTGAACTCTGAAGACTAACATAAACTGTAATCTACCTCTTTATCATTTGACAACAATGTCCCTTTTAGATAACCATCTAGTGAAAACTCATTGGCTGTTGCATGCTGTTGAGTTAAAGGGGATCAAGGTCAAATCTTTAAGGAAGAAAAGAAAAAAAAATCCTCCAATCAATGAGTGCAGTCTGGAACTGGAGGGGGTAGGGAAGAAAAAACCCAGGTATCCTGCACAAAATCAATGATGGACATTAATTCTTTGTACTTGTTGCAATGATGTCAATAATTATAATTTTAAAGAGCTCAATATTTTTTCTATTATTTCTTTAAAGAAATTAAAAATAAACACAGAAATACAAACTATGAGCATGTGAGCTATTTTCAAAGCAAAATTTCCATTTTTTATAGCTTTCTGTAAAAGTCTTAAATACAGAAAACATAAATCCTAGAAGCTCAAAACAAAGACCAACACAAAAAGCATAAAAAATATTACCTAAAAATTCATAGTTTAAGATCAATATTGTGATCATTAGTTTTTATATGATATTATGATAATTAATATTATGATAATTAGGTCCTGGGTGTTCTGGTGGACACCAAGTTGAACGTGAGCCAGCAGTGTGCCCTTGCAGCAAAAAACATTGATGGTATTCTGGGCTGCATTAGGCAAAGTGGCAACAGCATATTGAGGGAGGTGACCCTTCTCAGCACTGGCAAGATAACATCTGGAGTGCTGAGTCTGGTGCTGGGGTCACCAGTGCAAGAAGGACCTAGACATACTGGAATGAGTCCAGCAAAGGAATACAAGGACTTGAGCATCTCACATAACAGAATAGGCTGAGAGAGCTGGAATTACTCATCCTGGAAAGGAGAAGGCGCATGGGCATAATACACATTGGATGGGAGCAGTAAAGAGCATGGAGCCAGGCTCTTCTCGGTGGTGCCCAGTGACAGAACAAGAGGCAATGGCCATAACATGAAACACAGGAAATTCCATTTAAACATATAAAACCATTTTTTTACTGTCAACCTGCTCAGTCCAGTCAGGGGATTGGACCAGATGATATCCAGAGGTGCATTCCTGACTCAGCTGATCTGTGAGTCTGTGATTCTGTGTTTTAATGAACAAGCTATACAACTCTCAGACTTCTTTTCCAGAAGACTAATTCTATCTCTAAATTGCAATCTCTTCTTCCATTCTTCCCTCTCATTTAACTTGTCAGCATGACAGATGTCTTTATGTCACTGACAACAAATTTCTACTACCTAAAGCAGATAGTACTGCAGAATTCCAGATAAACAATTCTGCTTAACAGTGGGACCTCCATGGCCGCTGTACTCTTCCTGCTTTCCATCATAAAACTTAACTCTAATGACTAACTAGAAGAACATGAAATCCATGTTTTCAGCCTTCTTTATGTCTTGTGTTTCAGTATTTTGATGTTAGATCTGCAGTGGTCACTGGCGATGTATGTGCACATAGTAGAGGGGATGCTCATGGAGACAATAAGGGACACCTACGTGGGCTGATCTTTCCCAACAGATTTAGTTGCCAGTGTGATACAAGCACACAATGAGTCATTGTCCCTCTAATGAGTCACAAGAAAAAAGGACAACGTTGGAAGAAGAAAACACCTAATTTTTTAGGAAAAAAATAATTAACTCCTAAGCAATTACATATAGTTTTCACTTGCTTCAGAGCTAGATTCTATATGTTATTTTTACAAATTTATAAATATATCTTGCGTAAAATATATCAAAGCGATGGCAAACTTCTGGAAGTGGAAGTCGGAACTTGAGCACAGCAGCAGGTTGAAGAGTTGAAGGAGATTTTAATGTAACATCACATCCTGGATTTTTTCATCTGAAAACAGGATGATTAAGAAGTGTCCATGTGACTGATATGGGAAGGCAGGATAGTATTCTTAAGAGCAGGGCTGTTATTCCCAGAGGAGGAAAATTTAGTTTAATCTGACTAGAGACTTCATGCTGACTTGGACAAGGGCAGGGTAGGTTGCTCATGTGGATGTGCTCCAAGTCTCAGATCAGTGTGAATAATCTTGTGCGTGTAGCCGTTAAAATAAAATCAGCTTATCCAACATTTGGAAACAGCTGTTGCGAGTGCACACGTGAGGTCTGGATGCCTGTCTTCTGCAACAGGCTCTAAAAAAACTGAGAAAGGAAAAGTACAACCTAGCCACTGTGTATGAGGCAAACATAGAGACAAGTTGTGAGAAATCCAGGTTAGTCAGGACATGATGATTCCAACTAGTATGAAGCTGTTCATAAGTTTACCTGATTGAAGAACTGCTCACAGCTTGTCAGAACTTCAGAGCTCTGTAACAGAATTGAAATGAATATGTAGCAGCTTTCATTACAGAGAAGCAAAAAATAATTGACATCGACCACCTGCTGAGAGAACATCAGCACTAATGTAATGAACTTCAATTTGCAGAAGACAAAAAATGCTTTGTCATAGTGATGAACAGATACTACTATACACTTGACTTCAGAACGAGTCATGAAGAGCTGGAGTCCTTGAAAAGAGCACAGAAAGAAAATTACGCTCCATGATAGCTTTACTGAGCTATTCACTCTGCCAGCTAGGGTCTGTGTACCTCCTGATGTGCCTAAATATGCTGTTGTGAATAGCCATAAATGCATATTCTAAATATGCTATGAACCTATGCATGATCGTGTGTACATATCCATCCATATGAATATACTCATGTATGTGTGCATATACACATGCATTTTTGCATATTGACATGCCAAGTTATCTAGTCACAGTATACATTCATCCAAGAGGGCAAGCTGGAAAGCACAATGCATGATCATAAGGAATCATCAATAGGAGTTCACACTTCCTAGGAGATCCTTGAAAAAGAACTAAAATATACATGAAAACACAAGAATTTTCAAAACAGATGGAACACAATTATGTGGAGCTTTTCAGAGTCTTCAAGTGCATAAGGAGTTCCAGTAATAAACATAAAGAGAAAAGTGACATCAATGTTTGAAAAACTTGTTTTGCCCTGATAAAGGAAGTAAGAATTGGGAGGAAGAGTGTGTTCTGTATAGCTCCTCAGAACCACCACGCAAATGCAAAACTAGCAAACCTACAAATCATTCTGCAGAAGATATGGAGAGAAATTTCTCCAGAGCATAAAAGCTCACTAAACTATTTAAAAGTCAGGGGCAGCTAGAACAGAGAAAGTCTGTTGGACTTTTATGGTGGATCGCTGTCTTCTGAAGCATTTTAAAGAAAGGGTAGTTGAGGATTTTGACTGAGAAAACTGTGCTTGACTAGGATGATCACTGGTCTTGATCAGAGGATGACCATTAGTTAGTTGCTTTAGTGCATCTATCACACCTGCTCTGTTAGTTTTGTTGGCAAGCTGGTGCTAAATGATTTACTGAACACAGAAAAGTGAATTACTGAAGGTACTGCAGGAAAGTTAACTGTCCCAATTTTTACTTGTTTGTTAAAAATATTTTGTAGATAAAGAACAAGTATTATTTTCAGTTATTAAACTGGCATTTTTAAATTAAAGAAAGAGTGACAGCAATCTGCAATTTCAGTCTACAGTCCCCTTTTCCTTTCCACAGAGGCAAGGAGCATACTTATAATACTAATGGTAAAGCTTTTTCTCACAACTTGTGTGGAAAAAAACACAAAAACAAACAAACAAAAAAACCCTTCCAGAAAAAAAACCAACAAACCAAGCACAAACAAAACACCAAAACCTATTACTAAATATTTGTGAAGATAGCATCCAGTATTATATAAATGTACGAGGTATAAAATTACTTACAAGTACAGTTAATTGGCTTTTTGATATGCATTACCATGTCTTTTCAGCAGGAATTAAATTCTCATGTACTATAGACAGGAAATGCTGCGCACACACTGGATCATCTGCCACCTTATAGAAACCACTATTCTGGAGCAGGCACGTGATTAGTTCAGCACTCTGTCTTTAACACTAGCCAGGGCCACATAATTCAGAGAAAGATGCAACCTACCCAGGGTGGAAAATGATGGAGTAATCTGCCTTCTTCAAACATATTTTTGGGCTCTTGTCAGTTAAAGATTACCTTGTGCCCTGAAGAGCGATGGTAATGACTTGAAGGATGATGAATTGAAGCTTCTTGTTTAAAACTGTAAAGTGTGACAAATATAAAAAGAAATACACTCTCCAAATGGGTTGTTGCGAATATACCTTCTATAGTACTCTCTGAAACATTTTTTCTTCAACAGTACCTGACAGAAAATATTAGATGAGATGGACTACTAGTCTGGTCTTGTCTGCTTTCTATTTCCTTTAAAGTATGGACAGTTACTTATTACCTTAAAGTTATTTTACTACATGATTTTATATTTATAGGGGTAGCCACTGGTAGTAAAGATTAATATTTTGTAGACAATTAGCTTCTAGGAGCAGGGATAAGTTATGCCATGATGCTTTGCTGAACACACTAAAAACTTGCCAATGTCAGAATTAGAACACTGAATGGAAATGCCTCTATTTTTTATTTTTCAATTCTGAGACGCATATTCAAGTCATAAATGAACAAGAATACTTTCTAATTAAATGGGTAGTCACAATATTGAAAAAAGTCTCAAAAGGTGCAGAAGACTAATCTGATAATATCTGATAGTATGATAGATAGACCAATATTGAAAATAACAAAATAATGCACACTGGAGAAAACAATCCTGATGTTTTTCATGTAAACACTAAAGAGGAGTTACTATTGGTAGTTAGTTAATAACTACCAGTTGCTAATCTTACTACCTAGACAAATATCTTGCTACTATAACGAAGAGTTCTATGAAAATATTAGCTAAAGAAAAAAAAAAAACAAACTCAAAAGAGTGAAAAGTAAAACCTAAATATTTAAGCATGATAAGGAAAAGAAAAATGGATAAAACAGTTCTAGTCCTTTTATCCCAGAAGGGATAGCAATACTTTAAAATTAACAAAGGTGGCCAGCAAGGATTCTCAAAGGTATACAAACACTTGAAGACAAGAACTTACCTATACACCTCAGGCATGTAAGGCAAGTCTGTAAAATCCTGAATGCCAAGAAGGAGACGAATAAAGAATGGGTGTTTATTGTTTGTTATAAACCAAAAATGGAATTAAAGGACTGAAATCATATCAGATCAGGACGTATGCTATCGCTTTGCTCATAGTTAAACTCTGTGTATACAGGTACGTGGTTACCTCATCTGCATAGGCTTAAATCATTTTTCCTAATTCATGGGAGAAAATTCATAAAGAAATGGCTGCTGGCTAATGGAGAGTAAGAGTATACCAAAAAAATAGAATAATATGGTTATTCTTTGCTTCTTCCCTGTCTGCCATGGACTGGTGTCAAAATTAAGGTACTGAACTATATGCAATTTTTTTCCTGACCTACTATGGCTAATCTCATATAATATTATAGGAAGTTTAAACTACTGTAATGCCATTTCCCAATTTCTAATTCCAGGATTGCTTCCCGTATCTTGTCCCCTTCTTATGAGGCTCTACTTAATTCAGTCCTTAGAGCTGTCTCATTTTCAACCATCAATGCCAAGGAAATTCTTCCATCTTACTATGCCAGATTTTTCCCTAAATTCTCACAAGACATGCAGAGAGTTGTTTTACGACTTTACTGTTTTATGATATAGTCATGCCTACTTTTGATACTCTAGGCCAGTATTTTAAAAGATACACATACATTTTTCTGGCTCAAAAATCATTTTGGGTTGGTTTTGGCTTTGGGTTGTTTTTTGTTTATTTGTTTGTTTTTTACTAACCAGTAGTTAGAATGAAAAAAAAAACCCAAACAAACCACAAACGCATTTTCTATTGACTCTAAATTTCAAAACAAGCCCAAAAGTTTATTGCGAAATTTCTCCTTTCGGGTAGGAGTTCCCAGTTTTCTCTATTGTTCTCTTGGAACAAGAACCTATTTTTTTAATTAGAAACAACAAACAACTTCAATCAGATAATGCAAACATCTCATTTTCCTTCTTGTTTCTCTGGTTTGTGTTTTAAAATGAATGTGGTACTGTTAAAAATTGTCTGATACATTGCTCTGGAGATTTTATTTGAAGGTATGACTTCAGTGTGCTCTTTCTCCTACTTGTGGTATAGATACACTGTTCTTAACTGTTTTAAAAATTTGAAGAAGCAACAATGCATACTTATTGAAAAAGCCATCACATCTGTCATTAAAGCCAGTGAAATTACGATTTGTAGAGAACCTTGTGTTTTCTGAAAGTCTTCTCTATGCAGATGTTTATTATACAAGTAGAGGGTAACACTGCCATTTCATTTACATAACCACACAAGTATATGTGTCCTAGTCACTGTTAAACGATAACGATAACGATACCTGACAATCTGAATTCACTTAAAGTTCTATAGAAACAAACCACTTGTCAATCTCAAGAAGATACCAATCTCAAATACACTAAAGTGCCAGCTAGATTATGTGAACAAAATACATACACATTCCTAAGTGACAAGGTATACATAAAACAATTTATTCAGATGAGATTTTAATTATGACCCAAATCCAAATGTGGAAAACCATGATGAGCAAAATGAATACAAATAAGACTGCTGAATTCATAGAATCATAGTATATCCTGAGTAGGAATGGACCACTAAGGATCATCAAGTCCAACTTCTTGCTCCACACAGGGCAGACTAGTCAGAGCACAAGACTGAGTGCCTCATCCAGATGCTTCTTGAACTCAGTCAAGCTCAGTGCTGTGACCACTTTCCTGGGTAGCCTATTCCAGTGCCTGATCACCCTCTCAGTAAAGAACCTCTTCCTAATATCCAGCCTAAACCTCCCCTGTCACAGCTTCATATAATTTCCTCAGGTTCTATACTAGTCACCAAAGAGAGGAGATTGGTGCCTGCCCCTTTGCTCCCCCTCATCAGGAAGGCATAGACCACAATGAAGTTTCCACTCAGACTCCTCTTCTCCAGGCTGAGCAAACCAAGGGATTTCAGCCTCTCCTCATAAGACTTCCCCTCCAGACCCTTCACCATCCTTGTTGCTTTCTTCTGAACACTCTTCAATATCTTCGTGTCCCTCTTGCACTGTGGCACCCAAATCTGCACCCAGTACTCAAGGTGAGGCTGCACCAGTGCAGTGTAGAGTGGGTCAATCGCCTCCCTGGACCGGCTAGCAATGCCATGCTTGATGCACCCCAGGATACAGTTGGTGCTCCTGGATGCCTGGGCACACTGCTGGCTCATGTTTAACTTGCTGTTGACCAAGACCCCCAAATCTCTCTCAGCATAGCCTGCCCCCAGTCTTTAACAAGGATGAGTGCCCTTGTTAAAATTCATGTTGTTGGTGCTCTCTAATCTGTCCAGGTCTCTCTGCAAGGCTTCTCCACCCTCAACAGAGTCGATAGCTCCTCCCAATTCGGTGTCATTTGCAAATTTACTTAAGACACCCTCTAGTCCCAAGTCCAGGTCATTTATTAAAATAATAAAAAGAATTGGACCTAAAATGTAACTCTGGGGAGCCCCACTAGCTACTGGCTGACAGTCCAATGTTACCCCATTCACTATCACCCTATGGGCCTGACCCATCGGCCAATTGCCCACCCAATTGTATTTTGTTTATACTGGAATGTCATGAGACTTAGGTAACACATGCACATTTTGTAGAATCTGTATTTTCATCTTGAACCTAGAATTTCTACATGGAACAAACCAAAATTTCAGTCCAATAATGGAATCATGTAAAAGGTTTATTACATGTTGAGGCAGCACTCACCTGAGCTCAGTTCCATCCCATGATCCTCATTGGGAGCACCGGGAACACCCTACACTAGACACAAAACCACCAAGATGACTAAAAACCTAGCCAACTCAGGTTTACACTCAGTATGAGAATCATCCCCTTTCCTTCTCCTCCACTTACATCCTCAGAGTATGCCAAATAGTTCCAGTCAATAGCCTTTTGGAAATCCTTATACTTAATTCAGCAGGGCAGTGCTGCTTGACCCATGAGGCAACAGATGGTGACCATGCTCCCTCAGAGAGGCCGTGCCAGTCCCAGTCCAGCCCCACAGGCCATTCAGTGTCCTCTGGTTACCACTCTGTGTGTGTAGGTGAGCGCACTGGAAAGGACTCTATGAAAACTCCCCACACATTCTGCTTGCCACTCCTTCCTTCGCTTTTGCCTTCCAGTGCACCACTTCCTTGAAACCACTTTTCAGTAGCATACCGCAAATGATTTATTTTTATTTTCTTCCTTTTTTATTTTAAACTTAAGGAAATTGAAAGAACAATATCAAAAAGATTACACAAGTTAATTCCCCTGTTCTTATGGAGAATATTCAAGAAAATATAAAAAGACTACTGTTTTCCCTGTATATACATAGAGCATTAACAAAAATAAACATAAACAAACCCACAGAACAAATAGCAAGGAAAAAAGACACCCCAGAACCCTCCTAAAGAGGTTTGTTTATATGCATAGAATGGTTTCTGTATTGCTGGTTTGGTTTGGTTTGTTTACTTTCCAAAATAAGTTTAAGAGGTCCATCTATCTAGTTACCTGTATGGTGTCTTCCGAGTTTTGATTTTTTTAAAGTAATTTTCTAAGGACATTTATATTTTATTTTATCCTCAGTAATCAACTGATATTCATTCTTTAACTCTAACAACCCAACATGATATCAAAGTGCTTGCTGCAGCAGAAGAAATGACCATTGTTTATTTGGCAGGTAGCTTGTAGTTTTCCAATTCCCTTTACCATTTCCAACTTAGCACTGAGTTGGGCTCAAACTGCACATCATAAATGGCTCTGTAAAATCTCCTTTCAAATTCATCAAGGTTTTGGGTGGGGTTTGTTTGTTTGTTTGTTTTTGTGTGTTTTGTTTTGATTTTTTGAGAAATATCAGTCATAGCTTGGTGGACATGGTCTCAGAAAAGGCCATGCCAGAATATAGAATCATCATAGAATTGTAGGGGTTGGAAGGGACCTCGAGACATCATCGGGTCCAACCCCCTGCCAAAGCAGCTCCCTAGGACATTTCACTCAGATAGGCATCCAGACAGGTCTTGAACATCTCCAGAGAAGGAGACTCCACACCCCCCTGGGCAGCCTATTCCAGTGCTCTGTAACCCTCACTGTGAAAAAGTTTTTCCGCATGTTGGTGCGGAACTTCCTATGCTCCAACTTGCAGCCATTGCCCCTTGTCCTGTCTCCACAGACCACTGAAAAGGGGCTGGCTGATTCCCCCTGCATCCCCTGCTTAAGATAATTATAAACATTAATTAGGTCCCCCCTTAGTCTTCTCTTCTCAAGGCTGAACAGTCTCAACCTACTCAGCCTTTCCTCATAGGGGAGATGCTCCAGGCCCTTAATCATCTTCGTAGCCCTTCTTTGGACTCTCTCCAGGAGATCCCTGTCCTTTTTATACCAGGGAGCCCAGAACTGGACACAATACTCCAGGTGGGGCCTGACCAGGGCACAGTAGAGGGGGAGGATCACCTCCTTTGACCTGCTGGCCACACTCCTCTGGATGCACCCCAGGATCCCATTGGCTCTCTTAGCCCCCAGGGCACACTGCTGGCTCACGGCCAACCTGTCATCCACCAGGAGCCCCAGGTCCTTCTCCACTGAGCTCTTCTCCAGCAGGTCATCCCCCAGCCTGTACTGATACCAAGGGTTGTTCCTTCCCAGGTGCCAGACTCTCCACTTGCTTTTGATAAACCTCATCTGGTTTCTCCCTGCCCAGCTCTCCAGCCTGTCCAGGTCTCGCTGGATGGCAGCGCAGTGTTCCTGCGTGTCAGCCACTCCTCCCAGCTTTGTGTCATCGGCGTACTTGCTGAGGGTGGATGCTATTCCCTCATCAAGGTCGTCAATGAAGATGTTAAACAGGACTGGACCCAACACCGAGCCCTGGGGAACACCGCTAGTCACAGGCCTCCAGTCAGATTCCGCTCCACGAATCACAACCCTCTGGGCTCGGTCCGACAGCCAATTCTCAACCCACCTCCCTGTCCACTCATCTATCCCATGCTTTCTCAGCTTTGCTATCAGGATGTCATGGGAGACAGTATCAAAAGCCTTGCTGAAGTCAAGGTAGGTGACATCCACTGCTCTCCCTCCATCTACCCAGCCTGTCATGAGATCGTAGAAGGCTATGAGATTGGTCGAGCATGATTTCCCCATATGTTATGGACAGCTACCTCAGCTTCTGAATTAGTTTCAGCTGGCTGACTGAAAGTTCTTAAAGCAGCACAGTAGAGAAATGAAACTTAGCTAGTGCAAATTTTCCAGTTCCCCATCCCTGGAGACATTCAAGGTCAGGCTTGATGAAGCTCTGAGCATCCTGATCTAGTTAAAGATGTCCCTGCTTACTGCAGGGTGGTTGGACTGGATGACCTTTAAAGGTCCCTTCCAAGATAATGTGTTCTATAATTCAATGATTTAAAGATTTATTTTTGAGTTGTTGTTTGTGGCTATGCCAATTCAGGGGGTTTACATTTCAATGCGATATAGAAGAAAAGGTAAACATGTCAGAGGTGGTCAGTTTAATAATGCCAAAATTTAGCCACCCTACCAGAATTTTGCAACTTTTTCTCCAGTTGAAAGCCTGACTTTCCATTTAGACCTAAATAGTGTATATTTGATGCTGTTAATAAAAGACTTGTTTTAATCTGAGGTAACTCATACCAACAGTATTTCCAATAGAGCAGCATGAGACAACTCCCAAAACCAACTGAAAATACACTAACTAGTGTATTTACTAGTGGCTAGTGATTTTTTTTCTTGAAGTTAAAAAATCATGTATAGAATTCAAATTAACTGGATTTAGTGATGGTCACGTGAGAAGGTAAAAGGATAAGAATTTGTAATCCCTTCCTCTTCTATTACCAATGCTGAATGTCATGTGCATACTTTTTTATTGACTGTTATATTCTCTAGCCCTCATGACATACAGTCTAACAAATGTCATCCTGTAACAAATTTTACCTTACATTCAGCTTTAATCTCCTTGATTTTTTCTGGATAGTTTGGGACAGCAGCATTCTCAGGACAAAACAAGCTATCACTCTAGAAACTTTAGTCAACACAAAATCAGTTGCCATGATAGCTGTTGACTATTACATGCCAGAATGAATTTTTTGTCTGATTGCTTGCATGACACTGAGATAGAGTGGCAAGAGATTTTATGATTGCAAATCCTATTTCTAGGACTCACACAAAAACAAAATATGATTTTTCATCATCACAAAGCTAACAGCAGGAGAAAAAGGACTACTAAGCAAAGAAATGTACTGATTAAATATGAATTTGAAGGTTAGGTTTGAATCTTCTCAGTTCTGTCAGGGAAGCAGTTTCAAGCACAAGAATTTTTCATATTTAATACTTCTAAATAGCTCCTGTTAAGTGTCTAAGAAATGTCACTTAGCGTGTCATGAAGGAAAAGATTAAACACCATTTCTTTGATTCTTTATTTCCAACATTATTTCAAAATTTAGCTTACAATGTTTATTTCTAAAGTTTAACTTATGGAGCTGTGGTGAATGCATTTTCACCTACTATCCATTTGAAAGTAATTGGTAAGCTGCCATGTTGTAACTCAGGAGGCACTTTTTTTTTTTTTTTTTTATGGTTGTTATTATTTTTGGTGGTAGCTGAAGGTCTGCATGCACAGAAGCATAGAGTACGATGCTAACAAGGAAGAAACAGCAGTTTTAGGCACATTTCTGAAACAGCTAGGAAGATAACATTAAAAAACTCTCAAAAATATATCAAATAAGAGATAAACACTTAACTATATACTTATGGTAAATTCCAGGAATTGACTGTGAGCAACTCCCATCAAAGATTTCTAATCCTTATTTTCATAATTCAATCTGTAAAGTTGTTTTTTTTTTCCATTTGAAACAAATACAAAGAACAGGATAGGATTTCCATGTTAGAAGGTGGCCACTATTCTTTGCATTCGGGTCCACGGAGTATTGCTTGCTTTAAAAACCCACCTTCAACAACAACAACAAATACACATATTTAAAACACGAACTCATATTTCCTCGTTGAAGCTATGCCCAGTCCAAAATAATAATTGGGACCTGACAGCTATGGTTTCTCCTTTGGTTCATGCATTCTCCCATCTCTGCTGTCCTGCTACAAAGATGCATGGTTGCTGCAGGGGTAGGGGAGACAGAGTGGGCTCCACTCTCGTCTTAAGTCACAGGACAGATCAGATATATGATTGTGACAGTTAACTGCAAGCTAATGATAATCAGATAATAACTAATTAGGAAAGTGGATTACTTGAACTTCTGGAAGCATCTAATGGATTTTGAATAATGTTTTTAGAAAGGTTCTGTGGAAGCAGAAGTGAATTCCATGCTTCTAACTGGATGTTTTATTATAAGAAAGGATGTTTTATTTCTATACATTAATGAATCGTTAGAATTCTAGAGACTATTTTAAGAGGAAGACAAAAACCTTTTTTTTACGAATATTCAGAAAAGTTATCCCCAACCCTGCTAAATTATCCCCAAAATAACAGTATTGGAAAATAACTTTCCTCCACTGCTCATGTTTTCATCTTAGCTGAGATAGGTAAGCATTGCCACATCGTATGTTGATTACTTTCAACTGTATTAAAGCAAACACAAATAATGTAACCTTTGTGGGAGAGAGAGGTGAAAATTCCAATGATGATATGATATATTAACGTTCTTTTAAGCTGATGAAAAGATTTCTTTGGTAACTTAGAAATAGTGTAGCATGAAAAACTCATCATTATAAATTTTTTTTTCAACATCTAATATGTTAAATGAGACATCACTAAACCACAGTGTATTTCACAGTTTTTATTAAAATTATCTTTAGTTCTTTTTTTATTTGAAGACTTCATTTTGGGGAATCCTATTTCTTTTCATTAAGAAGTGCTTCACTCTGCTTCACTACCTTGTGACAGTCAGGAGTTATAGATAAATTTGATAAACTGAAGGTCATGGTATTTTGATGTAAAATAACGAGGCATCTTTTTTTCTCAAAAAAATTACCATTGTAAAAGATATTCAGACATTTTATTTTCTATTAAGTTTTCCCATGTGTCTTTTTGCTAGGAAATCTTTGTATGCCCTGAAAGCAGAAAGAAGACCTTTACTTCAT
Source organism: Hypotaenidia okinawae (assembly GCA_027925045.1). NCBI lineage: Eukaryota > Metazoa > Chordata > Aves > Gruiformes > Rallidae > Hypotaenidia > Hypotaenidia okinawae. The sequence continues at coordinate 127,611,072 of BSDF01000001.1, forward strand.
TAGCTTTCCATATTTTTATCACTCTAGCATAAAGACAGGAAATTAATTGACCTCAGACTATCCTAAATCTTCTGTCCAGAAATCTTGAGCTACTTTTTACTGGTTTACTTAGTACATGGTTCAGATATGTTCCGGGCTCTATTCAGTATGGCTAACAAAAGAAAAAATGAGGCTATGTTCAGAAGGTATTTCATTTCTAATGCCATACCAAATAAAATATACACCACAAGCACCCAGTAACACAATATCCATTTTGCACAAGAACTTTCAGGGCTGAGAACAGCATGGCAAGTTTTTTCTTCCCTCACCTTCACTGCTTATTGCTAATGTGGTCACACTGCAAAGACAAAACTGCCACAGCTTCTTGGAGAACTTCAACCTGTAGCTGGGGCCATGCTCCAAGGAAACAACAGGCAGAAAATATTCTTTTTTCTGCATTCTTGCTTTTCAGATTTTGGACTAATTACACAAGAATTAGTTCCTTCCATGTACAGAATTCTCCTCAGGACTCCCTGACTACCAAGACACATCATCTCTGCCCAGTACAATCATCCAAGAGTAGTACTGTGTACACAAGAGAAATATTTGTAGTCTATATTGTAGCGGCACTTAATATAATATAAACTCAAAAATGCATTACATTTTATCTCAGACTCACATCTTTAAAAGTTTCTCAGCAATATTCCAACATAACTTTAACATAACTGCCAAAGAGTGAAAACCCCATCATTTTTGCTAGGGCTATTAATACTTTTATTGACATTAGAGCTCAACAGTTTTAAAGGTGGAGGAAAAAAAGACTGACCAGCAAAATAAAACAAAAAAAGGTGCTTCTTTCATCTGCTACCTTCCAACACCTATTTAAATATTCTTTCCTTTTCTCTTTGCATTCTCTGTGCTCCTTGAACTGTCCACTTCTTGATTTTTGTATTACTCCCTCATTTTCTATCCTCTGTATTTATCTCTTTAACTTCTTTTTCCAGAAGTTTTTTTCCTTGGTTTGCAGTTAATCTTAAAGTCTTACTTAAGACCACCTCCTTCCTCCATGTCAGCACCCCATCATGACTGAATTATCAGGCAACAGGAGACTGAAGGAGCAACAAATGCCACCTGACCTACCACTGGCAAGGACAGGTGAAACATTTTTGTTATCAAATGCGCAGAAACAATCTCAATCAACCAGAAAGATTCAAAGCAATAATCTGCCTTAACCACAGAGAGAAATACAGTTAATATTGAGCCATTTGTAGCTAAATAATTTTGTTCTTTATTCATCTCTGAATATGACTCCAACCTAATGGTGATCTTTTCAACACAACTTTCTAGGCCTGCTGCTTTATTTATGTCTAGTATTTCCAAATCTGGTTATCATTATTATTGAAAGGTTAAATTTCTGTTTGCTGTTCATCTCATTACAGTTTAATCTGACTCAAAAATATTACCCTGAACTAGGTTTTGCCTTTTTTATTGTATTATTACATTCTGAAAGTGCTAGACTGTTCTAAAAATGTGAGTGGTGAAACCTTTGCCCTTACTTTTTTGTCTCAGATTGCAAGTATCAGACAAAAATGCTCATCTCCTTCCAAACATGAGCTATTCACTGCTCAACTCTGTGCCATCAACTTTTACAACCTGGTCTGAGATAGTGCATGAAGAACAGTTGATTGGGTGGGAAAATAATTCCATTGTTGCTTGAATCAAATTATACTTTTAGTACAGGGGAGTCAAGTGTTTCCAGACCAGTTCCCTGTAAAATATTCTCCCTTCTTTTTTTATTCTAGTATGATGGCGTCATTATTTAAGGCATGATTTTCCTGTGTTAACCTTTTTATTAGATAAGTGTTCTATAATTGTATATGTGTATATATAAGTATTTCAATGCATATATAAACCCAAAAACTCACTAGCTTTTCTCATAAGAGTTTGAAAAAGCAGAGATTGTAATGCAATGCGAAGTTATGTCCCAGATTCAACGTTCCCATGCTGAAGTCAGCACATAATAGCTCATACAGTGGAGAATGCTGAGATGCGAAATTGTCAAAGACTAAATCAGGGATTATCTCAGTGATGTTTCTGTTTCTTCAAACAAGACTTCTTTAGTGCTTGCAAGGTAGTTGTTTAATTACATATTTACATGTCTATCTGTCGGTCTCTTTTAGAATATAAAGCACTACAGAGCTTTGTGAGATTTGGAGGACTGTGATTTTTCTATCTTTCCCTACATATTAGGGAAATTATAATTATATCCTTACATAAGATATGCAACTCAGGCTCCTTTATTTGTAATTATTATTTTAGTAACTGTCACAAATACTACAGGGTAAAATGTGAACTCATTATTCCTTTCTACCTTGCACAGCAGGAATTGTAATTCCTGCAATGCTTAACTCTACCACAGAGTTTCATCCATACGATACGATACTTTAATATATATTGTCAGGATCAAGCTTAGTAATACAGGTAGCGTCTCCTCCTGAACATGGGAAAGAATAGATCTGCAAATGAAGTGACATTTTTTTCCACTCACTCTGCACCCACCATAGTCTCCTTCTAAACTTGAGACCTGCCTTCATACAAACCAAACTGTCCTCTGATATCACAACGTGTTATATTACATGCAATTTCTTTCTGCATGGCCAGTTTGGTTTTGCAGAAGAAAGAAAAATACTTCCTTCACAGAAGTGTAGAAGTACAGCGCAACAGCTTTCCTAAGTGACATAGGATCAATGCATTTATTCCTACTTATCCAGTATATAGATTTTTTTTTAATACATACAGATCTAGATGACATTCCTCTATCAAAATTGTAATCATGTGGGCTTCAGTACATTTTTACTTGAATTAGAGTGGCCTTGCCAGTGAATCCTATGATTTAGCAGACAGAATGTCATCCAAGTACACAGGAAAATAAATCATACCAGCCTACCCTTCTGAAGAGTAGATGGAAAGTCAGTAGATTTAACAATACATTGATTAAAATGTCCTTCTGATGGAAAAGGCGTAATATAATATATCACAAAACCACACCGATTTTTCACATACCCTGATATCTCTGGGAAAACTCAAGTTTCCATCAGTTTTGTGGTTTTGGTTTTTATTATTATTATTATTATTGTTATTTTTTATTTTGAGTGAGTTGGTGTTGAGAAAGTCCAGTGCTGAAAATGATCAATAAACTACATTCGCTCCTGTTAATGCCCATTTTACTGCTATTCTAAGGTGGGAAAATATTATTATACTTAAGGGATAATGCAGAGTGTAAAAAACGAAAAAAAAAGACAGACAAAGATTGTAATTTTTCAAGATTACAGAATCACAGAATCATCAAGGTTGGAAAAGACCTCCAAGATCATCTAGTCCAACCATCCCCCTACCACCTATATTGCTAAGTAAACCAACTCCCTAATCTTTCCTTGAACACCACAAGGGACGGTGACTCCACCACCTCCCTGGGCAACACATTCCAATGCCTAACCTCTCCTTCTGAGAAGAACTTTCTCCTACTTTCTAACCCAAACCTCCCCTGTCGTAACTTGTAGCCATTCCCTCTTGTCCTATTGCTACTTATCTGCAAGAAGAGGATGGCCCCCAGATCACCACAGATTCCTTTCAGGTAGTTGTAAAGAGCTCCCTTGAGCCTCCTCTTCTCCAGGCTAAACAGTTCCAGTTCCCTGAGCAACTCCTCATAAGACTTGTGTTCCAGACACTTCACCAGCTTCATTGCCCTTCTCTGGACACACTTCAGGACCTCGATGTTTTTCTTTAGTGAGGGGCCCAAACCTGAACACACCTGAACACAGGACTCGAGGTGCTGCCTCACTAGAGATGAGCACAGGTGGGTGGTCACCTCCCTGGTCCTGCTGGCTATGCTATTCCTGATGCAAGCCAGGATGCCATTGGCCTTCTTGGTCACCTAGGCACGCTGTTGGTTCATGTTCAGGCAAGTGTCAACCAACACCCCCAGATCCTTTTCCTCTGTATAGCTTTCCAGCCACTCTGCTCCAAGCCTGTTGTGTTGCTTGGGGTTGTTACGACCAAAGTTCGGGACCCAACGCTTAGCCACACTGAACTTCATCCCATTGGCCTCATGAACTTCATCCCCATGGATCCAACCTGTCCAGGTCCTTCTGAAGGGCCTTCCTGCCCTCTAGCAGATCGACACTTCCCCACCAACTTACTGAGGGTGCACTCAATTCCCTCATCCAAATCATCAATAAAGGTATTAAAAAGGATGTGTCCCAATACGAGTCCTGGGGAACACCACTGTGACCAGTCATCAGTTGGATTTAACACCATTCATCACCACTCTCTGGGCCTGGCCATCCACCCAGCTTTTAACCCAGTGGACAGTGTATCTGTCCAAGCCTTGGACCACCAGCTTCTCCAGGAGAAATAAATGCATAAATGTGATAAATTGAAACAGAGGAGACTGGATTTAAGTTAAAAAATTTCCCTGTTTGGACATGAAGCTCTGAATCAGGTTGTCCAGAGAGACTGTGGAATATCGATCCTTGGAGGTTACAAGACCTGACATGAAAAAGTCCTCAGTGCCCTGGTTTGAATTCAGTATTGTCTTTGCTTCGAGCTCCTGGTTGAGCAAAGGGTGGGCTAGACATTTCTATGGAGACCTTTCTCCTGAGTGATCCTATGATTTTTCAATGAAGGTGCTCATACTATGTCATTATATGGCAGGAAATCAGCAAGGTATCAAGGATGAGCTGCTGTAAATTTGGACCACAAGAAAGAAAGCTTTTACCAATAACAACATTTTTGCATTTCTGTTATTCTGCATTTGTAAATTCTTGTTGCATTCCTAGTGCTTTGATTTCAGTTAATTCTGTATTTCAAGGACATGCGCTCCCTGGAGCAGTAGATTTGTCTACATACATGTGACTTTCTAACTCATAAAAGTGTTACACATATTTTTAAAGATTAAAAAAAAAAACAGTCAGCAGCTCTGCATACCTTTCTGCTGTGGATGGCATGAGCCTTCATCTAAAGGTGCCTTTTTTTCCATCAACTATACAGCAAGAATCAGGTGGCTATATCTTATTTCTAGATGATTAAGGTTGGCCAAATATATCCCACTCATACATTCTATTCCACAAGGAAAGCTATGTTAAACCTTACACTGAGGCAGAAATAGAGTATCAAGAGTATCAAACATGGCAAAACCTAGTGGTAAACAAATCCACATTTTAATGTTTGGGTTGTGGTTTTCTGGGGTTTGGGTTTTTTTTTTGGTTGATTGGTTGGTTTTGGTTTTGTGGGGTTTTTTGTTGTTTTTTGTTGGTTTATTTATTTATTTATTTCTACCTTGACTGCGGTTGGCACCACTGGACTATACAGTAGATTAATTAATTTCCATTCTTTTAACTAATGAGGAGCATTGATGATGAGGAAAAAAAGAAAAAAAATCCAGCTAGCTGCATGCAGGGTGCCCGCTTTTCACACACTCATTATTGAGATACATGTGTATGTTTCTCTGATATTCAGATACATAGACATCAATTAATTAATTTCAGAAAATGAAATCAACAATGTCTGGCAAAATTATTATCTGTGCCTTTCAACTAAGAGGTATCTTCCCAAATCAAATAATTTTCAGATTCTTATTTCTAACAAATATATCATCTTAAGTTATTATTACATGCTACTCTTCTCTACAAAACCTAGCAAACCATTTCATGACAATGACGTACATTTTTTAAGTCCCTTTTGTGTTTATTGTTCCATGAACAACCAACAAGCAATAAAGCTGTCTCAAAGAAAGTAGGTGTCTGCTGTCTTCAGTGAATATACCCACTGAAAGATGTTATATAGGTTTAAAAAATAAAAAGTAACTATGTCCTTACAAATATAAAATTATAAAATCCCAACCAACTGAAGACATTACTTTAGCATATATTTGAACATTTATATCCAGATTTAGAAATGTTTTAATTACTCTTTAAAGAAATGTATTTAATTTTAATTATACGATGATCTACCTGGACTTGTTATTGGTGCTTGGTGGTAAGTGATGCCGATTTTTTTCCAGTGAAAGAAATATGCTTTTTCTTCTAAATGGTGATTTTCACATTAGATACTGTAAATAGGAGCAATATTGATTTTTTTTTCAATGATGCCACATTGAATTGTATTTTAATTGATTTCAGTTTCTTTTAAATAAATAAACTGCATTAATTTGCATGCAAATCTATCTTATCATTTGCTTAGGTGTCAGAAGCTTTATTTGAGGTGTGGCCTTTAGTTCTTTGTACTGGGAAAGTTGCATTTCCTTGCAACTTCTTAAAAGTTCCCAAATACAAGAAACTGGTGTTGAAAAATATAAGTGTCTAAATTTTAATTTTTACTTCTAAGAAGAATTAGGTCAAATTCTTTTCATATTAGGCTTATCTGAAAAAAGTATTAATGATTACTTGTTGAAATGTCAACTCACGTCTCTGAATTTGAATATTTTATTTAAGCTTTAGAGAACATCCTAAAATAAAATGTGAAAAAATGTGTTAATAAACAATTTTAACCGCAAAATAATTAAGTTAACATACTTCTGCATTTAGTACGGAGCTAATTCTTTTATGACTCAACTTACCTAAAACCATATTTATGATGTAGTTACTGGATAAGGTTATGTATGACACTACATTTTTAAATACACATGAAACATGTTTAAACACAAATCCATTGTTTTGTAAAGGAAATGTAAGTGAATTTGTACCTTTTCAAAACAAATCAAAAATTGACATTTTTCTGCAATTTTTATAATTTCTTTTTTATCGATCTGGTTGCTCTTATAAGCTACAGAGACATGACATACTGTACCACATTATCTGGGAAAGCAAGGAAAACACAGCTTCAGAAATTAATTTTCTAGCTCACCTTGTGTATACATACTACTTATTCTAACAGTAACCACATGCATTAGGTTGCAGACTAAGAGAAAAACATCAAACCTAGGTTTGATCTGCCTCTGGCAGATACTGGAAGAACGTTACAGAGACAACAACAGGTATATTGTCCTACCATACTCTTATCAACAGCAAATCCTCCTTTCTACAGAAATGTCAATAATCAGAAAATATTTTGTGACTTTTTTTTATTTTACTTGACTGTTCAGACAGATTTTAAAAGAAGTTACAAGAAAATTATTTTTTTTCCCAGGTGAAAAATCATTTGCAATTTGTAATTTCTAATTTTTGAGAAAGGAGAATTAACAATTTTGGAATTAATCACAAAATGAAAAAATTATTTCAAATAAAGTCAATGCATTTGATAAAAGTAGCAGTTTTTAAGATTTATTTGGACTGACATTTTCTTATACAGTACATAGGATGACTGCTAATGGGTATATTCTATAACAAGTCCCTAGAGCAGTGGATTCCACATATACTTTCCAACCTCTGTAATTGAAAAAAACCCCATCATTTTTGTAAAATCAACAATGAAAAGGATTGGTTTGATTTTAGCATGGAAATAGGACTTAAAGTAGAGCTCTACACACACTTTAAATTGACACTACTAACTTCTGGAAGGTAATCTTTGTTGCCTCACTGGGAAAACAACAGCCAAAATCTGACTATGGAACTTTTTTTTCCACACAAATGTGCAAATTGTTTACTTATGAAAGAGTCCACAAAGTGCATGGGTGGCAACACCAGGTACTTGCATCCAGAGAAGACATTTTAACCAAATAAGTTGTTTCAACGGATCAGAGCTCTGTCTGTAAACCAAAGCTTCTGTCCACTGCAGAAAGCTGGGCAGAGCTGTGCCTTGTTACGTTGTAGTCTATACTATCTGTTTCTTCTGGAAAATAAACCTTGCAAAGTCTAATTTAAAAGGAGTTCTGGCACTTTCACATAAGATAACAAATTAGATATGCTCTATGCATATGATCACTCTGCACATCAGTACTTTTCTAGCTGGGTAGCTGCTATAGCAGAGTACCAATTAATCAATTACCTTTAATTAACTGAGAGAGAAAAGGAAACACAAGAGAGTAATGAAAACACAGTTCCTGAAAAATCAAACAAAAGATGCAAACCCAGGGGTTAGCATTGGAATTTTATGTTCTTTGTGTGTGACTGTTAAGGGTTTGTAAGAGGTCTAGAGAGTAAAGGAGGATGTGGGAACAAGCTGGGCAGATGACATCACTAAGCACACCTGTCTGGGAATAAAAAGATTCGCTGAGACACACATGAAAATTGGTATGGAGGAGTTCCTTACAGGGTATACATTTTCTGCCATACCAGAAGTTGGGAGAGAAGATGGAGATAAAAAAGGGGAGACAAATCAAGGAATATAGGCCAATGGGACACAGCTAGGGAAGGGAGAGGGAAATGAGAAAAGATGATGAAAAGACTGTATGGGAACTCTTAAGAGGGAAGCTGCTCCTATTGCTTCTTTCCATTCCATCATCTGCAATGGCTTGTCGCTTGAGAAGTGTGAATGTTTTCAAGGGTTTAACCATGAATGCCATGCTCCTTAGTTGTTGGGAATACAAAACCCACCACACGTCATTGGTACTGAATCCCATATACTTACAGAGAACCTATTGTGTGTCACTCACAGGTACTGAAAACAAATATGTTTAAATAAATAAATAAATAAATAGATAAAAAAGATGATGGGTCTTTTCCATGAGTTAGAGAAGAGAAGCCAACCCAACTGCTTAAAAGATAGAAAAGAAAATAAATACAGCCACCAAGGAAAAGCTAAAAGATAGGAGTGAAAATGACCACTGAACTCCAACAGGACAAAGAATAGCAATAAGATTCCCATACTTCCTACATGATGAAGGGATGAGTGAGTCCTCCACAGTACCCTTCACTTCACATCATCATGTGTGTTCACAGAGTGCAGAGATTACACACTAGCCAGAAACTCCTGGGAATGCAAGTATGTATAACCCTACCAAGTTCTCATATTCAAAGCAATACACATCACAAGATGCAATGTTTTATTAACTTCTTGAGGGTTACGACAGGAGTAACATTTTATAAAAGATGAAACTATCTTGAACATTTTTTTCTCCGTTTTAGCACTCACGATCAGATAATTTGCTGTTTAGTAGAATGAAATGAAGCTTCTTGGAAGTAAATGTACCTCTTAAATAAAAGCAAAGAAAGTTATTGCCATCACTGGAATTAAAAGAGAAATTATTAAATTACGAATCTCTCTATGGCAATGCATGTCTCCACTTGTCAGGGTTTGGCAGGGATAGAGTTAATTTCTTCCTAGCAGCTGGTATAATGCTGTGTTTTGGATTTAGGGTGAGAATAGTGTTGATAACACACTGATGCTTTCAGCTGATGCCAAGCAGTCAAGGATTTTTCAGCTTCTCTTACTGCCGTGCCAACAAGAATGCAGGGGGATGCACAAGAAGAAGGGATACAGATGAGCGAGCTGACCCAACTGGCTGAAGGGATATTCCGTACCATATACCTTCATGTTCCATATGTAACTGGTGGTTTGCTGGGAGGTTTGGTGGCTTGGGAACTTGCTGAGCATCAGCTTTGGGTGCTGAGAAACTGTGCTGGTCATCACTCATTTTGTATATTCTTTTATCACTATAGTCGTCTTTGTTACCTTTCTTTACTGTCCTATAAAACTGTCTTTACCTCAACCCATATGCTTTACTTTTTTTCTCCATCTCAAATCTCTACCCCATCCCACTGGCAGGGTTGGGAGCAGGGAGCAAGTGAATGTCTGTGTGGTTGGTTTTATCTGCCAGCCAGGTTAAATCACAACATCACTTTTGCTTATGTCTCATTTTCTTCAGGTGGTTGGTTTATCTTATGTAGTACCCAGTTTGCTCTAAGGCAATGTCTTTCATTATTTAAAGAATCATAGAATCATAGAATTGTAGGGGTTGGAAGGGACCTCGAGAGATCATCGGGTCCAACCCCCTGCCAAAGCAGCTCCCTAGGGCATTTCACTCAGATAGGCATCCAGACGGGTCTTGAATATCTCCAGAGAAGGAGACTCCACCACCTCCCTGGGCAGCCTGTCCCAGGGCTCTGTCACCCTCACTAGGAAAAAGTTCTTCCGCATGTTGGTGCGGAACTTCCTATGCTCCAACTTGCAGCCATTGCCCCTTGTCCTGTCTCCACAGACCACTGAGAAGGGGTTGGCTGATTTCCCCCTGTCATCCCACTGCTTCAGATATTTATAAGCATTAATCAGGTCCCCTCTCAGTCTTCTCTTCTCAAGGCTGAGCAGTCCCAATCTTCTCAGCCTTTCCTCATAGGGGAGATGCTCCAGGCCCTTAATCATCTTCGTAGCCCTTCTTTGGACTCTCTCCAGGAGATCCCTGTCCTTTTTATAACAGGGAGCCCAGAACTGACCCATACCTGAAAATATTCAAGGTCAGGCTTGATGGGGCTCTGAGCGACATGATCTAGTGAAGGTGTCCCAGCTTACTGCAGGAGGGTTGGACTAGATGGGCTCTAAAAGTCCCTTACAATCTTTCACATTCTACGATTCTATGAATTTATGATTCTTTTGTGATATAAAATAAAATCACTACTTTACTGAACTGAGTGTCCTTCTTCCCACCAGCAAAAATGCGAAGAACTATTTGCACCAGCATGTCAGCCAAACTAAGGGTATCAACCAAAGGGAGTGTAAAAAGGAGTTTGGCATTCATGGGGGTGACTCATAGGCAATTTATGTATGCCTAATTTCAAATAAAAAAATATCTGTAGATAGAAGAAAGGCATCAGCTGCAGAAAATTTTGATGGGCTTTCTTAAATGGGCAACCACATTGACAAATAAAGTGAAAAAGTATTTGTTTTAATGATACTGTGCACTGCTACATAATATTACTATAACTGAAATTAGTTGCATAAATTTTGTTACTATAACAAACCCAAAGTGTTTTATACTATACAAGCCTTTATGTAAAGCTTAGGGGATAATGAGTATCTAGGATTCTCTCTTTAATGTCAGAATTTCTATGTGTTTCTACTCATAAACCTTGCATTTCCTATGAAGTAGGTAGAATGGTAGTGTTGCAAGTGTCATGTGCCTAGACATTTCCAACGTTAAAAACCAAAATAAACCCTGTTTGGGGGATTCCTTAGCTGACAGCAGGCTTCATCATTCTGCAAACAGACATCTAAGAAACTTTATTTCTTACTTTCACATAAACCCTTTGATGAAGTTGTAGTAATTTTCACTTTCATGAATGAGGACAGTACATGATTAAATGTAATAATTAAATAATTAACAATTACAGAATAATGCAGATATTAAAGAAATAAAGTTTTTCAAGAAATGCTTTACTTTTAAGGACTTATATTTGTAACCATAGGGGTTTTTAGGGGGAAGGGGGTTACGTATGTTTGTTTTGGTTTGGGTTTGGTTTTGTTTTTTCTCCACCATCCTAATGCAACTCTCTATGCCTGGACTTCCTCTTCCTGACCAGATCTAGAAATGTTTTTGTGACAGAAAATAGCTTGTAATTTCTTAATTGGGATAAAAGATTGTTCTAGGGTGCTGCTCATGAAAACAAGCTATGAATGGGCAAGGCTGCAAATTTATTTCAGAAGAAATTCAAAGTCTATTAGCGTAGGAACAAAGACTATGACCCTAGAAAGATGGAGAGCTGCTTGGCAAATAGTTCATTCAAAAAAGATAACGCAATAATACTGAGACTATAGGTAGCGACCTAAATTCTCCTCTTTAAAAGCATGATATCCACACTGTTTTCTTTCTTTTTGTCTGCAGAAAACTTTGTGGAGAAACTGGTAATTTGAATTTCAGACCCCAGAAATAAAAGATCCTTGGTTATCTTCCTCCACTTTAGTTCACTTATCGCTTGAGTACTGGTTGCTTTTCTTGTATAAAATTATAGTTCTCTGTGTAACAGCTGGGATTTTTTTTTTCACATTTGCTATGAATAGTGCTGAAGAAGTGCTCGTGTCCCTGATTTTAGTCACGAAGATGAGGGAGAATTTCATAAACTGTGTTTATAAAAATCAGTATCATTCTAAAAGACCTCACTCTAATTTGTGTTGTGACAAGCTGAAAACAGTCTACACCAAAATAGGTTTTGTATGTTAGTCATGAGAAAGTCCACAGAACTGCAGAGGGGATCTCAAATATAAGTTTACAGCTGCAAGTGGTCAGAGTGGAACTGAGAGAAGAGGTATTTTGATAAACAAGAAACTTTCTACCTCAAGATGCTCTTGGATAAGGATGACTCTGCAGTCATGTTGCCAAAATTGGCAGATAAGCTATGAAGATCTGTGGCAGCTCAGATATATGCTAATGACAAGTAAATATAATTTAATGATGGAGAAATGTCAGTACCTATATTTGGCCCATAGTCCAAAAAAGATGTTGAGCAATTATTTTAAAAATTATCATGCATTGACAATGACCTGATCTGTTAAAATATCTTGCTTTCCACAGTGTATGTGTTCCTAATCCGTTTACATTGGGTGAAGATTTTCAAAGAGTTAATATAAAATAGTAGAGGTTGAAAATATCAGTAATTGCCAAGTTTTTATTTGCCTCCCTTTAAAACCATGTAGAATGATGTAATAATAGTAGCAATATAGTAAAAGCACTTTATTACACTGTAACTGGAATGCAGAAAAAACATCATGAAGTTTAGGTTATCAACTGACTCCTTATGTACAGTCTATTCCTGAAATGAAAAGGTATAGCAAAGCAAGGTATAGCAAGGCAAGCTGAAATGTCTCAGTTTAATATGCCTAGTATCTCCTCAGTAGCGCTTTATAGGCAAGGTCATAGCTTTTCTAAATCTGAACAGTAATCTGACATGCGCTGCTGATTAAATCCAGAACAGAATGTATGATCATTCTGAAGTCCTAAAATTTGTCCTATTTAGGACAAAATCCTAAAATTCTGGCTTATTCCTGACTACGTTTGGTCTTCATGCCCTCCACATAAACCACTCAAATTTAAATGTTAATACTCTTTTACTACTGTAATCGGAATTGATGCTGGGTTTTAGTTCCTAATTGTTATATATATTTAAATATTCTATTGTTCTATTCAATGCTCACTAAATCCTGCACAATGTCAATCTTTGTAGTAAGTTCCTTATATTTATAGTAGTCAGCACTGAAACAGACCACATATACTTCCTTGATATATGTTTGTGCCAACTGCAGCAAAAGCTCTTCTGTCTCAAATGAGTCCATCATTCAGTATGGTTTCACCTCAGAGTAACACATTTATAATACATGTTACTATCAGTATAAAGAAGACTGCCTTTTCTTTGCAATTCCTTGTATATTTTTCACATTGCTTCAAAAGTTCTTCTAGCTGGAAAGCAAGACTAGTTCATGCTATCCCTCAGCAGAGGCTGTTGAATTATTACTGTTTGTATGTGTTAAACTTACCACTTTCTGACAGCCTAACTTCCTGATAAGAAGGCTGCAAGAGATGAAGAAATTGTCATCAACTGGCAGCGTGTTAGCCTCTGAACTTCTTCTTGTTCCCAGTACCAGCTCCAGAGGACACAGGGGAAGGAGAAGCTTTGTATGCTTGGAGATCTACATCTGTCTTGCCAAAACTGAGGTACAAACAGTGTCCAGAGAATTGAATATTGAAGCTGTGTGGCCATGAAGATATCCCAGTAGTGGGTAATAAAGAGCATAAGTAATTGAGCAATACTAACGGTGGGCAAAGATGTCAGTCTAGATATAAAGTATTGCAGAACAAATCTCTGATTGCCTTATATTTCATTTTCTGGTTTTTAGAAGTTTAAATTTAATAATTTCTTGCCCTGTAAGTGTGTGAGACATGGCAGAGTGATTTTTATTGCATCAAAATGATAGGCTTTTATTTGGATTTTAATCCACAATGCACTATAGAAGTGATTAAAGAGGAACATCATGAAATTAGTATTACAATTTCTTCATATGGAAAGAGATATCTATTTTTGGAGGGCATTGCAAAGCACATGATTACATGATCAACATTAAATATTTATAATACCCTTTCTTGTAACCCTATAAACCACTAAATAGAGTCCCTAGAAGGATCTCAGAAAAGCTGCAATAATCCAATTGTGGTTTACATAATGAGAATAAGTGGGAAAAAGAAATGATCGTATCTCAAAATACCCATCACCCAGGAAAAGGACAACAAAGCCTCCCAGTTCCTTGCTAGCATGATGTTAGGAAGCAGCCACCAGTTTTGTCCTGGAGGCGGAAAGCGATACTGCCACCTATATAGGGATGGCCATGATTCCAGACACTGGCAAACACCTGCAGAGCTGGATGAAACACCAGGCTCCCTGAAGCCCGAGAGAATTAATAGGGAATAGAGAAGGGAATTAATTTATCAGGTGTAATAATTATTAACTTCTGTTTCTAGGAGATTCTTGAACATTAGTCTTTGTTTGGGTTTTGTTTGGTTTTTTTTTCTTTCTCTCTTTGGTATAATTCTGAAGTTCAGCTCAAGCTTTCTGAAAGTGTGATTCCCCTTTTTTACTTGCCATCTTTTGTAACCTTCTAATGGAACAAATTTATAAGATGTCACTGTCAAAAGATTAACGGAGAAAAAAGTTGGCTCACCTTAGGGACTTTAGGCATTTTAGTTATAGAGATAGATCATATAGGTACAGGTATATAGATAAAAGTTCTGTATTTTTTTACCTTAAATAAAAAAAAATCCAAATGCTTTCAAGCACTTGTCAGCCCTTTTATGACCTTGCCAAAAAAACACTGGAGTCACCTCCTGAGGTTACTGTATTGTAGTCTAGCAGGAGGGCCAACAGGTACTTTAGATTCTGTAGGGAAAATAGAAACAGTACTGTACTAATCTGTATATTTGCCAAAAGCAACGCATTTTACTCAAATGTGAGTAGACTCTATGTGTCTTAAGGCGTTTTTTTGGCTTTTTTTTTCCTCTTTTTTTCTAACATATGTGTTGTGAGCATTCAATGAGAGGTCATAGGCTGCTTGACAAGGCACAACCTTTCATTTTTTTTAGCTTGCCAGGGCATGATATATCAAGAACAACATTATCAGAATACATGAATGTCATTTTAACATGATTCATTGTGACAAACTTGCTTAAATGCACCATTTTTCTTATACTTACATCAGAAAAAATAAGGTATAGAGTTTAATCTAAACTTTTCTGACAAATGTAATTG
The DNA here is from genome assembly GCA_027925045.1 of Hypotaenidia okinawae. NCBI lineage: Eukaryota > Metazoa > Chordata > Aves > Gruiformes > Rallidae > Hypotaenidia > Hypotaenidia okinawae. The sequence goes on from BSDF01000001.1 coordinate 127,626,212, forward strand.
TTTCAAGTATTTGCTTGTAAACAGTAAGCAAGTTTTATAAACCTTTTTAAACAAAGAAATATTTCATGTTGTTACTTATCTTACAATGTTCTGATTGCAGAGATTGCTTATCAGAAACTGACAAATATTTTATCTTCTCAGCTTTTCTTTTTTCCCTCAAACATTCATAATCCCCAACAAAAAATTCTGGGAAAGTTGCCTGTCCTAAGAGTCTAAGATAACTATCCCAAACTGTAACAAAAATGAGCAAATGCATTTTTTTTTAATTCATAATTTTATGTTACTAAAATTCAGATATATTTCACACTGATACTTAATTTATTTTTTTTTTAAAGCATGCAGCAATTCTGTTACCAAGTATATGTGACCTGGAATATACCTGATGCTTTATTTTGAAAAACAAAATTTCTTATTTTCATTACTTTAAAAACAATATGTATTGAGTTACAAGTTAAATAAAAAATGGCTTTTTGAATGAATGGTATCAATTTCCTAATAATAATTATAATATTCAAATGACTAGCCATCCCTCTCACCCAGGGTTCCCTTCTTTTCTTTGAACTGTTAATTTGTAACAGTGTTTGTGATAGAATTAAATTCTATCATACAGTTTCCAATCTGATGAGGAAGAAAAAGGCAGGAACATGCTCAGACTGCTGAAAGGACTCATGGTTCAAACAGGAGAACTCCTAGACCTGACTCCAGCTCTGACATTACATCCAGGCTCTGTATCTGTTCTGCCTGCATATGACACGAAATGTCACATCTTACTTTTATATAAATGGAAAGCGGAAATATAAAGCCATTAATTTCCACAGGGAATTAAGAGAAGTCTCAAGGAATGAATACAAGAAGAACTGGTCAAATGAAGGGTAGGTGATGCATCAGCTGGTAAGTGTGGCAAGGGCAGAGAAGAGCTTTTAGGAAGAGGAGCTGCTGTGCTGCAGGTAGAAATAGTGAGGTTGGGAGCAATGATGGGAACAATGCAACACCGCCGCATACCACAAAAATAACAGAAGTGTCCAGAATTACAGTAATAAAAGCAAAGAAGAATTTTTTTTTTTTTTTTTTTTTAAAGGGAAACTGATAGCTGGCAAGAAGGGTGATATCCCTAACAGAAGTTATCTCCTGATGGGCGACTAAAAAAGCTGTACTGGGGATACGTGACTCTCACTCTGCTGAGGCTGAAAGGCGGTGGTGAGGACACTGGGCCAGACAGGCCGTCAGTCAGGTGGCAGGTCAATGTCTGTAGGCTCTATAGTGAGGCTGAGAACAGAATGAAAAAGGGATTATTTTTAATTGTCAAGGAGAGAGCTTTAATTGTATGTTCTCTCCTTGACCGATATGGATGAATCTGTTTTGGGAACAGAGAGGAGTGTTTTTGTTGGATTTTTTTTCTTCTTGGCACAGGTTTGCACTAATTTTTACTCTCTTCTTGGTCCTTAGCCTACTGTAAAGAATTGCTAAATCTAAGGTATCCCACAGAAAAAAAAAACCAAAACACAACAAGAAAAACAAAACAACAAACACACAAAAAAACCCCAAACAACACCCCCCCCAAAACACCACCACCTAGCCACCCTGAAAAACGACTCAATACCATGTTACTTGTAATTTGTTTTGAATTCAATGTTGAAATGATGATAAATTTACACAGTGAATACCATGATTTTCATTACAGGGAATTTCAGCATGTGAGATCTTTCATATTGTAATTTCTTTTCCATCTGACTTTTTCGTCTTACTCTGTAAGTCAAGTTTGTCAAAAGAGTTTTTGCTTAGTTGTTCTTTAACATCTTTGCTCTAATGTTCTTTGGATGCATTATTTTTTTCTAATCTGATGGGAAGTAGTAATTGGCTTTATGGTTATTAATAGTCATAAGAGATGTGGGATGGTCACGATGTAAGTCCTAGGGTTATGTGTAGGCCTGAGTCTAATGGTGAAGAAATATAACAGATTAACATTTTCTAATTAGTACCTTTCTGAAAAATTTTTTAAAAAGTATCATAGAGAAAGGCTACTGTTGACACCTATACTTTTAAAACATTATTGAGAAGGAAAAAAAAAGTTTTTTAGAATCTTATGGAGACATCTCCAAAACAGAAGAAAAAAAAATAATAAAAACGTTAAATTGCAAGACAATGAATAAGAGGAAAAAAATAAAAACACTGCCAACAGAAAAATCCTAGGATAAGTTTAATGTTGAATTGAAACAGAATGAAACATATTGAATTGTTCAACATATTTTAAATTCGACGTTTTATAATGCATATGGCAAACCTGTTAATTTTTCATATTTATGATACACTTAAATTTAAACAACCTGCATTGTATGCGTTTTCCTTATAGCAATAGGTACAAGCTTTTAGAAAGACATTTCCATTATACAGGCTTGTGGAATTAGAGGTCACAGCAGACTGAATCTAGTCCCACCATCTTTGTTCTCTTTTCTTTCCAGTTGGGGAAAAAGAGGTTAAAGTGTATAGTTTAATATAATGGTTACAGAAGTCTTGTAGACACTGCTGACAGTTGTTTTGGGAGCATGGCACCACAGAGAAGGCCCAGCTGATCTGTAAGATTGTTTCGGGAGATCAGTGTCATCAGCAGGCAGTGAGATGGTGTAAAACAGATTCTCTAAGCTCAGATCTCTCCCTTCTTTTAGTTTCCAATCACTTTGATAAAAAAATATGCAGCTGATCATTCCCGCCCTGTGGCTAGTGGATGGTGCCACAGCTGGTACAGCAGGAGACAAGCTCAGCAGTGTAGCACTAGCAACATCGGAGTTAACAGCCCCTCTTGCCTGGTCACCTTCTGACTCCTCTTGAGTAGTCCATCCCTACTCAGAATGCCGGCTCCCCCAGTGTCTTTCTATCATCAGGGATTGAATTATACCCTAAATAGCAAAGATTGATCAGTGTTAAAATGTGGAAGTTACACTGTTATTAATACAAATCCTTTTGTTCCTTTGGAACTGATAAAATTAAACGAGAACCAGATTCAACAGTAATTAAATCAGGTAAAAAGCAAAATGCACTGTAGAAATTCACACTTTTTAATCAGTTCTTTACAGCAAGGAAAGAAAATTACTGTAATTGGACAGCTGTTTTGTTTTCAGTAGTTCTTACTATTGCTGAAAGGATTATTAGATTTCAAGAGAGATGAAAAGTTTTCATTGGTGATAAAACATATATAGATATACATGCACGCACACAAACACATATATATTCATCTCAGTTCAACAAAGCGCTAAGCCTGGACCTAAATTTCTCCCTGCTTGGTAAAGTATGCAAAAGTGCATTTAAATTTTAATGCATGTAGAAGAGCGATTTCCTTTGTTGCTGGATCATTGGCTGCTCACAGAAATAGCAATTAAATGAATGCTAAATCTCACAGTTCCCACTCATTTAGTGCCAGTTAACGTATGTCCAAGAGGCAAGAAATGGGTGTGATCAGCAATGATTCACACGGGAGCACGTAGTTGTATGTGTGCACGCGCGCGTGCTGAAAAAGCTTTGGTTTGAGTCAAGTCATTGCTGAATTAAAATTATATCCCTGACAAATAGCAGAGTGACACATCCTATTTACATTTCCAGAACTTTCTACATCCAGGAAAATGGGTGGGATGGGGTGTGTGTGTGTGTTTGTGGTGTGGCTATCTCCTTATCTTTTGCCAGGTGGCCTCTACAACAGAGATAGAGGGATTTTCAAGTTGTAATTGAATTCTCATGCTCTAATTTGGAAAATAGAGGTTATCCACTTTCCATTGCTTGAGACCTGGAGTGCTCTGCAAGTTTACCCAGCATCCTAGGAAATGTGGCACCTGACCTTTTCAAAAGGGCAAGGCTATAGTTGTGTTTATACCACAGATCACAAACATGTCCACCTCTCTTTAAACAGAGCAAGAAATAAGAATCTTACAAACTTTATAAACAGCGTTCTCCCAGCTATCAATGGTAAAGTCAGCTACCAGTGGTGGTAAAGTCAGCTACCAGCGCTAGTAAAGTCAGACTATTTTTTTTCTCCTCATACAGACCATGCTTTGCACAAATAATGCTTTTCCACAAGAAAAGCACAGGAGCTTCTTCAATTTTTTCAACTAAATTCTACCCCGCAGTTCTTCCTGTCATTTCTGCTATTTTTACCACTTTAAGTATTTGTTTGTATTGCATCTGCAAGGATTCTGTATTTGCAGTTTGACAGCATATGAATTTTACAGCTTTTGCTTCCATCAAAATGTGAACTTTAGTGAAAAAACAACAGGCACCTTCCCTCCAGTCTTTCTTCCCCTAAAATGTTCAGAAATTCAAGAGGTTTCTTATCAAGTGGGTTTGTTTTGTTTTCTTTCTGTCCTTCATTTGTTGAAGGTGACAATGCATAATTCAAAAGTCTTTTATAGATTTTATACATGTGTATGTGCGTGTGTGTGTACACACACGTATGTGTACAGACATGCATGTTAACTGAGGAAATAAACAGCAATATTTATCTTCATAGAATACTGCAGCTAATTAGATAGTAATAATGTTGAGGATTAAGATCAGAAACCCATGAACTGCAGAGTTAGGACAAATATATAACATCAAAACAGAGCAAAAGGTGCAGCTGATCTTGCTGATTAAGAATTAAGGATGATCACCCTCTTTTTTTTTTTCTTCTTCTTTCCTCACTCACTACACAATAATAAACACAAAAATAAGTCTACCCCAAGCCAGTAAAAATTATATTCAAGGAAATTAACTCTTATATTTGGGCTTGCTTATCTAATTTTATTATATATTTCTTATTCCCAGCATTAAATATGTTATGACACTGTAGGGGAAAGAAAAACCCCTTCAACAAATTTAACAAGAACTACTAGTATTTAATCTTTTCTGGAATGGTAAAAGACTAAAATACAGTCACAAGAGAGACATACATAGTAATCCTGCCTGGAATGCAGGTTGTGCCATTGTAGATTGTGCAGCAGTTGACCTGAGTAGGCATTGGATGCAGGATAAACTTAATTGAATAATCATGAAGGACATGTCTGTACATGCTCCCACTTGGCAACTGGCAATGTCGCCAACATCATATCCTTGTCTATATCTCAGATTTGTGTACATCTAAGAAAATATTATAAAGCATCCAAAGACCACAATGTTCTGAATCTCTTCCTGGACAGGACTGGCATATTGTGTTATACCCTGCCTGTACAGCCCCAGGGCTGCACAGCTCCGAGTTCCCAGGGCCACAAGTTACTGTCTCTTTCTCTTCCTCATGATGACTCAACTTCTGGGCTCCTTGGTATAAAAAAGACAGGGATCTCCTGGAGAGAGTCCAGCGAAGGGCCACAAAGATGATTCAAGGCCCAGAGCATCTCCCCTACAAGGTGAGGCTGAGTGAACTGGTGCTGCTCAGCCTTGAGAAAAGAAGACTGAGAGGGGACCTGATTAATGCTTATAAATATCTGAAGTGTGGGAGACAGGGGGAAATAGCCAACCTCTTTTCAGTGGTCTGTGGTGACAGGACAAGGGGCAATGGCTGCAAGTTGGAGCACAGGATGTTCTGCACCAACATGCAGAAGAACTTTTTCACAGTGAGGGTGACAGAGCCCTGGCACAGGCTGCCCAGGGGGGTTGTGGAGTCTCCTTCTCTGGGGATGTTCAAGACCAGTCTGGATGCCTATCTGAGTGAAATGTCCTAGGGAGCTGCTTTGGCAGGGGGGTTGGACCCGATGATCTCTCGAGGTCGCTTCCAACCCCTACAATTCTGTGAAATACATAGCAGTTTAATACAATACCCTATGGAGCACCTTTTTGAATGGGATCTATAAGGATCACCAGCATTGGAGCAGTATAGCATCCGCCCTCTTACTGCAATTCGTACCTCACAGAAGCAGAAGGAATAATTTTATAATACTCAGAAAGTAATGTTTGCTCATGTATTAACAACTGATTTTGAATGTTAAGCAATATCCATTCCTACATATTATATACATATATTTACAAACCACAAAAAGGGCAGATAAATAAGCAGTAGATACTAACTAATGCATTTTGTGAAGGAATTGAAGTATTGTCAGAAAAACAGATTTCCTGAAAATGATTTGCTTATTTTTTTTTTAAATTTATCAACTTTCACTGAAAAGATAGAGGATTTTCTAAGTGACACTGATTACATTTTATTAACTAACAAAATGGGGAAAGTAATATGTGTGATTTAGATTAAGTAAAAGACACCCAAAATAGAATTGAAAAAAACAATGAATTAGGCTAATGTTGTCTGTGCGCTGTGATATATATCTGCAGGATGAGCAGGTAATAACCAAAATAAGGGAATTCCAAGGAAAAAGGCTATTGCCTCATACACTATCCTAAAATCATAACATTTATATATTTAATCCTATACTGATACTCTCATATTAAGATGTAATATTTCTTTCAACCAAGATTGGAAAATAGTGATTTATTAAATGATTAAACTTTTAAAAAAATCCCATGTCCATGTACAATGACATAAACTTTAAGCCTCAAGAAAATTCCCCAACTATCAAAAAATTGAATTTCTGGAGGTAAAAAAAAAATAAAAGTCAGCTAAATGTGCTATCAAATAACCTGTTCTATTTGCAAAAAAACCAATAAATTGGGAAAAAAAAACACAAACAAAAGAAAAACAACAAAACGGGTTAGTCTTTATTTGCATGAATAAATGGTGTTACAGTCCAATTACCATACTAATCTAATTACTGCCGGGCAGATCTCTGAGTACATCTGCAGACTTTTTGTTCAGAACTCAGAGAGAAAATAGGGAAAAATGTGAGTAACTTTATATTATTTAGATCCCTTGGGCAGCTGCAGTCTAATTTGTTTTGTAAGACAGAGAAACCACAAAACTGCTCCAAATCGTTTTCCCTACTAATTGTCTCACAGGGACTGTTACACTGCCCTCACCTACAAAAGCACACAGGACATTATCTGTAATGCCTTCGGTTTAGCCTAGCACTCCATGACCTCTAAGGAAATTTAGTTTTCCTTATTAGTTTTCCTATTTAGGAAAAAATCTGGCTTTGTGTGCCATCAAGATTTCACATAATTTTGGCCTATTCGACGCAATCTATCTTTTAAACTATCTTTTCATTTCTGTCTGTGAATATGTAAATACCACATAGGATAAAACTATTTCTTCCATGAACAATGCAATTTTAAGTGTTTAACCTTCCCTAATATGCTTAAGGCATCAAAAATTAAAAAGCTGCTGTCCTTGCTTTAACTGTTCTTTAATTAGATAGGACACTGTACACAGAAAGAGATTTTATATGAGATTACATCAGAGTAAGTGTCTCTGAAGCCTATTGCAGATATTTAAAAACTATTTATTTTTTTTTAAAGGAAGCATTTGTCAAGAAGTCCAACCCATGCTTAGCAAAAGCTTTCATTGTACACATTTATATTTAGCCTGGACTGTGTGTATTAAACCTGTTCAATAAAAATCCATTTGCAGTCTTCAAAGCTCATTTCCAATGTGACAACTCTAAAACTTGGCATAGGAAAGACACCACATGTTTCTTTGTGCCTCTTCTCTTTGGCACACAGTACTTTGCATTCTTGCCTTTTTAAATAAACAAGAAGAAGAAGTCACCCATTGTGTATGAATGAGGCCTCCCTCCTCGGAGCAAAGAGGGCGCAGGTAGAGGGATCAACTCCTGCCCTACAAAAGACAGAGTTCACGTTGTCCACAGGGTGGGTGGGTTAGTGCAATGCCCCAGGAAGCTTTCAGATGGTAACAGAGGACTAAAAGAAAACACTATTAAACTGGCATTGTCCTTTAGAAGGGACACCTAATCGCTGTTCCATTTGTAAAATAAGTCATTTATGTGCCAGCAGCACAGGATATTTCTACAGTCATAAGTTCTATATTAAAGACCTTCAAAGACCAAAATGCATTAAGAGTACCTTGGTATTTGACATTTCCTGTTGACTGAAAATTTAGCATACAAGCTGTTATTACACTCTCTCTGAAATAACCCTCTCCTTTGTACAAGCAAGAGCCTAATTAGCCTAACCCATTCAAAGATGTGCATGCCAGTCTCTAGGTGCTTTGGAAGCAATCAGATCTAACACTAACAAAAGTCACCTTCTGAAGGCAAGAAATGTTGACTGAATCTGTACAGCATGTACAGAACTGTTGTCCCACAATTTTGAACTCTCCCATGAGCTGTGGTCCACTTTGGGCCAACACATCTCTCTCTCCTTTCTAGAGAAACCAGGGCAGTTAGAAAAAATTGTGTGCCATCCAGTCCTGCTTGCACGGGGACAGGGCGCAACCGAAACAGTTTTAAGAGACAGAAGCTGGAAACTGTTCCAATATTCACAGCTGAAAGAGAGAATCAGACTGGGGGGATTGGGAGGACAGGGACGGACAAAAAAACCAAAACAAAACATAAACACAGTTTTATTAATAGGCTAATATGGCTAAAATTTCAGTAATAAGAATTACTAGGAGAAACCAGAATTTCAGTTTAGCTGAACATTTCTCTTACCCAGTTTATGTAATACAACTCTGAAGGAAATATACAGGACAGACTAGAAGCTAAGTATTGACTTGTATGCTATCAGCTTCTCTTTAAAAGATATATTGATACATTTCTTATGTTTATCATTTTTGCCCTAAATTGTGAGACTACAGTTTTCTTAAAAAATCTGAGCATGATCTAATTAATGCACAATAAGGAACTTGGCCACCACAGAAAGAAAAACTGAGACCAGTCATAAAAATCAATATGATGACAGACTTTACCAATACTGTTCCCACAAATCCTTCTAGGCAATGTCAAGCTTAGTAATTAGATATTGGAACTTTCTAATTGCTCACACTATTGAGTGTTAAGCTTCCCATATTACACATTACTGTTAATTTTAAGCATTAGTTCATCCAGATGTACAGCATATTAACATTCTGCCCAGGAATCAAAATGTTCCTTCTTTCACCAACTCTATTTTTGGTAATCAATTTGCATATGACAATATTCCTTTTCTTTACATGAAATGTCCCCGATTTCCAGCTCAAATTTGCCATCATTCAGAATAAATGTATTGTTTGCACGGTTTCATTGCTGGAAATTATTGCACCAAAGAATAATGAATTTGAGATTAGAAGAAAATATTCTAAAATATTAAATAATTAATATCACTCTCAATTCTTTGTTATGATTAATTTAGCTATGCAACATACAAAGTTTCCTTCCTCAGATATTATTTTAAGCTGAAAAAATGTTCTGTACACATATTATTAATAATATTATTCAAAAAGTAGAAACTGCAATAAAAAAAATTGTGTAAGTCAGTGCATAAGTATGAAGGACCATACATAGCGAGGAAGTGCAAGTGTAGTATAGTACCCTTCCAGTTGTGCTGAAAACATAACTTGCAATTTGCACAATGAAGGAAAGTTTTCTGCAGTAAAAGCTGCAAAGGGAATTTATATTGCAAATGAATCCAGAAATTAAATATAAACAGGAGGCTACAAACACTCTTGTAATCTATTTTGTCCTTACGCCTCAAGTCCTTATCCCCTCCGATTTTCCCCAGCTCATTTTCTCCATTTGAAATTGCAGCAGCTGCGCTGAGGGCAGATTAGACCTTATGTAAGGAATAGTCTATGTATGATATATTACGTTTATTTTATTTATGTGTTTATTTGTTTATTGTTTACAGTGCTACCTCATTTAAGGTTTTCTGCACAGTCTATTATTCATGTTGCCTCTCTAGACTAACAAAGGACTAACAAAGGAGCTGGAAGCTTAATGACATTGATCCATATGAAAAGTGAATGATGTTTTCCTACATACCATTTGACCTCAAAGGTTAATTATTATTGGAGACCTCCTGTCTCTGAAAACATGGAACTTCTCTCTCTTGACCACTTCTATGATTTTGAATGTTTAATCAGCATGCTCTTATGAAATAGAAAATGTAAATTAACAAAGTTATGTTTGATTAAGTTCATTGCATTTCTATTAGATTCTGCATGCAATCATCCACACCTACGGACATATATATGTGTACTTTTGTGTTTCTTGCTTTTGTGGACACCCATCAAGTTCAGTCAGAATTAACTTTTAAAATGGATTAGTTAAACTATATTAAACTCCTGCCTGGACACTCTCATTCAGAATTAAAAAGGCTTACATTTAGTTTAATTTAATTTATTCAGGATGTGAATCCACTAATCTACTTTAATTATGGTGCTCTGAATTCAAAACTTTAGTCAATTTGGGTTAACTTTCCTGATTGCCTTTATGTAGACAAGTCCTAATGCCATTTCAAACCTAAAGCAGGATTACCTTATAACCAATTTACATATTCTTACTGTACATTCAAAGTCAAGATACATTTCATGGGTTCTTGGATGCATTTCATGGGTTTGTGCAGCTAGAAAGGCCAAGATGCAATCTAAATTCACAGAAGGCACAGCATTTCTCTTGAATCTGAGAAAAACTGTTCAAACAAACTACAATGAGGTAAATGCTTCTAGATGGGAGATAGGTGTGATGGACACTTTCACCATGTGGGTCACTAAACATCCCAAAACACTTTTCACAGGATTAAAAGTGTTATTCCCAAGATACCCAGAGTAATTACCTTCTGTCTTCCTACCCTCCCCTTGTAGTCTCAATTGGATGCAGTATTCTCTGCTTGGCTCTGCAAGAAAGGAAATACTGCTATGTGCTCCTGAGTAGCTGCCACTTTGCATTTTAACGGTGGACGGAGGAACCTCTATAACCAGCTGAAAAATGCACAGCAACCTCTGAATCTTCAGAAAGTAAACAGGGAAAAAAAAAGGGTGTTTTTTTTCTTCTGCATTTACACATAAAGCAATGAAGGAAGGCATAAAGGAAGTCATTACTAAAATTAGATTAATTAATTGGAAATTTAATTAACATTTAAACTAAAATTTAAATTACATGAGTATCACTGCTTAAACTTGTTAAATACAAACTTTCAAGGACTTTCAAAAGTTTAAGCAGTATTTTTGAATTCCACCAGCCTAAATGGAACGTAGGAGTTCTCCAACTGCTGAAAATAAAACATTTTTCTTTCATTCCTGCATTTTTCTTTCTATCTGTCACTTTAACACCAGATTTCAATGTTTTATTAGACCAAAGCCTTAGTTAACACTGTCTTTTACATCTAAGAAGCAGGTGTGATTGTTTCAAAGAATAAAGGTATTTTTGTTCTTGCATCTAATCACTTTAATTGAAAAAAGAAATGTACTGTTATACAGCTAAGAATAATGGCTACATGACTGGAAAAATACTAAAAATTAACTGCATTTACAGATACACACACGCACACATACAAGGATGCAAAAATAACTTTTTAATTTAAAAGAAAGGCATATTGGAGTTTATACTTTCAAAAACTCTTGCATGTTTTCTAGAAAAACAGGTATTGCTTATTTCAGATGGAAATGGCTAAATGGAATGGATGGAATGCTGAATTCGGGGAGGGGGGGAAATCACATTTGGCAATTTTTCCCTTTTCTCTCCTCCTAAGTATTAACCACCACTACAGTAGCTTTTCTTATTTTCATATTTTCAAGAAACAGTCAGGTATTTCTCAAATTTCAGTTCAGCTAACCTTATTAACAACGTATAGCTTTTTTTTTGCTTTTTTAAAAAATATTATATGATGACATGAACATCACAGTATGCTAACGTTTAGAAAATTGGTTAGGTAGCAGCCAAATGGAAATCTTGATCTCCTAAAAGCCTAATAAAGGCACTACTTACCTTTGAAATTGCTACTATGAATCTCTTTTCATTACATATTCAGCAATGGTGAATGTAATGCTTCTAGTTGTACAGCACATTTTAGTCCAGAGATCTGAATATGCTATATAACAATGGGTAGGTAATCTGTATTCTCTTTTTAAATAAAGAATAACTGCTGCATGAACAGATAAAACATTTCATCCGCAGTCACACTAAATGGCTTATTCTCCATCACAGAATGGCTCAGTGAAGGTCACAGAACAGGACGCAGCATCTCATATACCAAAAAAGTTAATTTTCTTATGTAAGTTGTTATCATCTACCTGTCACAGAGAGATGCTGCAAGGAAAACAATTCCAGTTTAGGCTGCAAGCATCTTTGAGTTAAAAAACTTGTTGTGTGGAAACTGCTATCTCAGCAAAAACTCAGAAAGATTATTAATGGTCACACTTCAGCAAGTCAGCTCTGCTGGGGACATGGCAAATCCTGTACAGAAACACTGAATAGGTCCCTTGTGAGAGATCAGGACAGGTTTGTGAACATAGCACAGAGATAACAGGATTTGTAATTAGACCACTGTGAAGTATTATGAATCTACAAAAGTATTCCTTCAGATCTCAGGTCTACATGTAGATCTCTGTGAATCACTTAATAACTAGGCAGGAAAAGACCTTTGAGATTGAGTCCAACCATACCCGTCCTCTACCAAACCATATCCCTGAGCATCTCGTCTACCCATCTTCTAAATACATCCAGAGTCAGTGACACAACCACCTCCCTGGGCAGCCTGTTCCAGTGCCTGACAACCCTTCCGGTGAAGAACTTTTTTCTAATGTCTAATCTGACCCTGCCCTGGCACAGCTTGAGGCCATTCTCCCTCATCCTATCACTTGTCACTTGGGTGAAGAGACCAAAACCCAACTCCCTACAACTTCCTTTCAGGTAGTTGTAGGCAAAGATATATATGATATATTGATATAGATAATATAAAATGATAGAGTGATATAGATGTAGACATGATATTTTGAGTCTGAATTCCCAAGATGGATTAGATTGGTCTTGTGTTTTTAAAAATAGGAGGACGTTTTGCTACTCCTGTCAGTCTACCATTTATTTATAATTTCTCGTAGCATTTGAAGGATTTACAAAGAGGTTTGGGGTTTTATTGTTTGAGGGTTTTTTTTGGTAAGTCTGTCTGAAACTTCTCTGTTGTATCTCTAGCATTGTGTGGGGATTGGTTAGTCACCTTATCCAAATGTTCGTAGGAAGACAAGCTACCCTTAACTACAGCTCTAACTACTAGGCATTGAACAGGACTTCTTAGGAGTAGTAGGTGGGATATTTTCTGATACCAACCATGAGCATATAGAACCCTGAGAATATACATTATAGGTGGGTTTGGATTTATAGGAAATTCCACTAATTTTATTTGAAACTGCATAGAACTTTAATCTTAACAAGTAGTGTTACCACATCTTTTGGTCTTTAAGACCCTAGGAATAGGATTTTTTGTTTGTTTGGGTTTTTTTTTTTCTTACTGTAATAAACAAGAAGAATGAGGTATCACCATTTACAGAAACTTTGTATGTTTCTGTGTTAATTATCTACCTAAGCCACCATAATTCCTGAAAGTAGTCAAAGAAAAAGCTTAGTAAGTAAGCATATTGGCATTTAGGTTTGGGTTTTTTGTATTTTTTAGACATTCAAATATTAATGGTATAAACCTGCTTTATCAAAGTACATATTCCAGAAGCCAATCCTCCTGCAAACTATGCTCAGGCACATGGAAAGTAAGGAGGTGACTGATGACAGCCAGCACAGCTTTGCTAAAGGCAAAGCATTCCTAGAAAATTTGGTGATTTTCTATGATGGGATTGCAGCACTGGTGGATAAAGGAAAAGTGACAGAGGTAATCTACCTGGACTTGTTCAAGGCATTTGATACTGTCCTCCCTGACATACTTGCCTTTAAATTAGAGAGACATGGATTTGATAGGTGGAAAACTAAGCGTATAAGATATTGGCTGGATGGTTGCACTCAGTTTTATGGTCAACAGACGGTGTCTAAATGGAGACTAGTAATGAATGGCATTCCTCGGGGGTTGGGATTGGGACCAGTGCTGTTGAACATCTTTATCGGAGACATGCCCTTAGCAAGTTTGCTAACACCAAACTGTGTGGTGTGGTCAATGCACTGGAGGGAAGGGATGGCATCCAAAGGGACCTTAACAGGCTGAAGAGATGGGCTTACGTGAACTGTATGAAACTGAAGAAGGCCAAGTGCAAGGTCCTGCATGTGGGTCAGGGCAATCCCAAGAACAACTACAGGCTGGGCAGAGAACGGATTGAGATTATCCATGAGGAGAAGGACTTGTGTTGGTTGATGTAAAGCTCAACATGAGAAGGCAATGCGTGCTCACAGACCAGAAAGCCAAAAGTACCCTGTGCTGTGTCAAAAACTACGTGTCCAGCAGGTCAAGGGAGGTGATCCTCCTCCTCCCCAGGTGCTGAGGAGAAGGGCTCCATCGAGGGACCCCTTTCTGCAAGCGACAAGCCCCGGGCATAGATCTGCGAGGGCAAGGGAGAAAAGGCGACAGAGATCAAAAGGAGAGAGGCAGAGGTGCAGCCAGCAGCGCCCATCAGCACCCATCATCAGCCATTGCTCATCCCTTGCACTGCCCGGAGCGGTGACTCATCGGGGGCGGAGCTAAGGGCGACAGGAATTATCCCTCTCCATACAAGAGCAGCCTCTGGGAGCGCGGCGACCCGGAGCGCGGGGAACAGGACGGGCAAACAGGGCGTGGCGCGTCAGAAGGGCGTGGCGCGGCAGTTAGCACGGCAGTTTGCACAGGCAGGGCGAGCCGCCCCTCCTAGCTAGCTGAGAGGGTAGATTCAGCGGACGGGCTCACAGAGCACGAAGGGTGAGCTGAGGGTTCCCTGTCTGCTGTGGGCTGGTAACCATGGTCTCCACCAGGCGGAGAGGTTCCCCCTACAAATCTGGGGCAACTCCGACGGAGGGCCTGCCTCGGGATGCTGCGGTTCAGGTCTCGGGATGCAGGGAATGCCAGAGTCTGCAGTTGCCAGGGAAAAGAGGCAAGCACCTAACCTGTGTGAGGTGTGAGCAGGTCGACGATCTGCTCTGTTTAGTTGTAGAACTAAAAGAAGAGCTCGAAAGACTGAGAGCAATCAGGGATTGCGAGCGAGAGATTGACTGGTGGAGTAGCTCCCTGGCATCCCAGAAGGAAGAGAGTGGGGAAGACACTTCGCACCTAAAGACGGTCCCCCCTCTGCCTTAGACAGGTAAATGGGAGTGTCCCAAACCCCGAGGAGGGCTGGAAGACAGTCCCGACTCGCTGTCGTAGGCACCCACCCTGCCTACCTACCCCACTCCCCCAGGTTTCCCTAAGCAACAGGTTTGGGGCCCTGGCAGTTGAGGAGGAGGTATGCGAGGAAATGAATGCAGCCCCTCTGCCTCAGAGGAAGCGGAAACCTAGAGTGAGGCGATCATCCGCACGCCTTGAGACTGCCTCTGTTAGGCAAGAGAGAAAGGTTGTTGTAGTAGGGGATTCCCTTCTCAGAGGGACAGAAGGCCCTATATGTAGACCGGACCCTACACACAGGAAGGTTTGCTGCCTCCCTGGAGCCCGGGTCAGGGACATTACAAGAAGGCTATCAGGGCTGGTTAGATCCACTGACTATTATCCATTACTGATAGTTCAAACAGGCAGGGATGCAATCACGAAGTGTAGCCTGCAAGCCATCAAAAGGGAATTCCGGGACCTGGGGCGCTTTGTTGAGGGGGGGAGCCCAAATAATATTCTCGTCTATCCCCACTTATGGGAGGAGGGGCTCAGAGCAGGACAGGAGAACCCACGAGTTGAATGTGTGGCTGAAAGGCTGGTGCCGGCGCAAGAACTTTGGGTTTTTTGACCATGGGATGGTGTACTCTGCTCCTGGCATGAGTACTGCTGATGGGGCTCACCTGTCCCATAAAGGAAAGAGGATCCTTGCCCAGGAGTTGGCAGGGCTCATCGACCGAGCTTTAAACTAGTTAGGAAGGGGGAAGGGGATATTAAGAAGGCTGCTGGGGTTAGGCAAGTGCTTCAGGAGTTACAACGAGAGTTGATGGTGGAAAAAGGTAAATACCAACAGCACAGTGGTGGACTTGGAGATGTTTTTCCATGTGAGAGTAGGGAAAATTCTGTGGATTGCCCTGAGTACTCCTCAGTGGAGCCACTTTTGCCAGTCCCCTGGCAGAAATCTCGTTGTGGGCTGTTGAGAATACCAACATCTGCTGCCCCACTTAAATGCCTTTATACAAAAGCACGTAGAATTAGAGATCTTTGTGCGGTCGCAGGGCCACGATCTCTTAGCAATCACAGAGACGTGGTGGGATAACCTGGACGACTGGCACGCTGTCATGGATGGCTATGTGCTTTTTAGGAAAGACATGCTAGTGAGGCGAGGTGGAGGAGTTGCTCTTTATGTGAGAGAGCACCTAGATTGTATTGAGCTCCACCTGGGGAAGGATGAACCATCCGTCGAGTGCTTGTGGGTTAAAATCAAGGGGCAAACTGGTATGTGTGACATTGTTGTGGGAGTGTGCTATAGGCCCCCTGATCAAGATGAGCAGGTTGATAGTGCATTCTATAAGCAGTTAGAAGTAGCCTCAAGATCCCGGGCACTGATCCTTATGGGGGACTTCAACTATCCAGATATTTGCTGGGCAAGCAACACGGCCAGTCGTATGCAGTCCAGACAATTTCTGCAGTGTGTTGAAGACAATTTCCTGCTACAGATGGTGCAGGAGCCTACAAGGGGAGGGCGGGTGCTGGACCTTGTTTTCACTAACAAGGACGGGCTCGTTAGGGAAGCGAAGGTCGGGGGCAGCTTAGATCTAAGTGACCATGAAATGGTTGAGTTCAAGATCCTGGGTGGAAGAAGCAAGCCAAAAAGTAGGATAGCTACCCTGAATTTTGGAAAAGCTAACTTTGATCTCCTCCGTGACTTAATAGGGGCTATCCCGTGGGCTACGCTGTTTGAAGGAATGGGAGCCTGTGAGGGCTGGCTAGCATTCAAACAGCACTTCTTCCAAGCACAGGAACGATGCATCTCTTTGTGCAGGAAATTGGGAAGGAGAGGCAGAAGACCTGCGTGGATGAACACGGAGCTGATGAGTAAACTCAAAGAGAAGAGGAAGATCTATGAATTGTGGAAGAAGGGTCTGAGC
This sequence comes from Hypotaenidia okinawae, assembly GCA_027925045.1. Taxonomy (NCBI): domain Eukaryota; kingdom Metazoa; phylum Chordata; class Aves; order Gruiformes; family Rallidae; genus Hypotaenidia; species Hypotaenidia okinawae. The sequence continues at coordinate 127,643,194 of BSDF01000001.1, forward strand.
ACCCGGGGAGAATACAGGAATGTAGTCAGGGCCTGTAGGGTCGCAACTAGGAAGGCTAAAGCCCTCTTGGAAACGAAGCTGGCAAGGGACATAAAGGATAATAAAAAGGGTTTTTTTAGATACGTGAATAGCAAAAGGATGACCAGGGATAATGTAGGTCCCTTGCTGAATGAGGAGGGTGTCCTGGTAACGGGGGATACTGACAAGGTGGAGATACTGAATGCCTTCTTTGCTTCGGTCTTCACCTCAAAGGCCCACCGGGTCCCACAGGCACTGGATGTAAATAGGAGTGTTTGGGATATGAAGAATTTCCCTCTGGTTGAGGTAGGGGAGGTCCAGGAGCGGCTCAAAGGGATAAATGCACACAAATCCATGGGCCCGGATGGGATACATCCACGTGTGCTGAGGGAGCTGGCGGAGGTGATTGCTGAGCCGCTCTCTATCATCTTCAACAGGTCCTGGAGAACAGGAGAAGTGCCTGAGGACTGGAGGATAGCCAATGTCACTCCAGTCTTTAAAAAGGGCAAGAAGGAGGATCCCAGCAACTATAGGCCAGTCAGCCTCACCTCTGTCCCTGGAAAGGTAATGGAACAGCTTGCTCTGGATGCCATCTCCAAGCGATTGGAAGAGAAGAAGGTCATGAGGAGTAGTCAGCATGGATTCACCAAGGGGAAATCATGCTCGACCAATCTCATAGCCTTCTACGATCTCATTACCGGCTGGGTAGATGGAGGGAGAACAGTGGATGTCACCTACCTTGACTTCAGCAAGGCTTTTGATACTGTCTCCCATGACATCCTGATAGCAAAGCTGAGAAAGCATGGGATTGATGAGTGGACAGTGAGGTGGGTTGAGAATTGGCTGTCGGACCGAGCCCAGAGGGTCGTGATTCGTGGAGTGGAATCTGACTGGAGGCCTGTGACTAGCGGTGTTCCCCAGGGCTCGGTGTTGGGTCCAGTCCTGTTTAACATCTTCATTGACGACCTTGATGAGGGAATAGCATCCACCCTCAGCAAGTACGCCGATGACACAAAGCTGGGAGGAGTGGCTGACACGCAGGAACACTGCGCTGCCATCCAGCGAGACCTGGACAGGCTGGAGAGCTGGGCAGGGAGAAACCAGATGAGGTTCAACAAAAGCAAGTGTAAAGTCTTGCACCTGGGAAGGAGTAACCGTTTCTATCAGTACAGGCTGGGGGATGACCTGCTGGAGAAGAGCTCAGTGGAGAAGGACCTGGGGGTCCTGGTGGATGACAGGTTGGCCATGAGCCAGCAGTGTGTCTGGGTGGCTAAGAGAGCCAATGGGATCCTGGGGTGCATCCGGAGGAGTGTAGCCAGCAGGTCAAGGGAGGTGATCCTCCCGCTCTACTCTGCCCTGGTCAGGCCCCACCTGGAGTATTGTGTCCAGTTCTGGGCTCCCTGGTATAAAAAGGACAGGGATCTCCTGGAGAGAGTCCAAAGAAGGGCTACGAAGATGATAAAGGGCCTGGAGCATCTCCCCTATGAGGAAAGGCTGAGAAGATTGGGACTGTTCAGCCTTGAGAAGAGAAGACTAAGGGGGGACCTAATTAATGTTTACAATTATCTTAAGCAACGGATGCAGGGGGAATCAGCCAGCCCCTTTTCAGTGGTCTGTGGAGACAGGACAAGGGGCAATGGCTGCAAGTTGGAGCATAGGAAGTTCCGCACCAACATGCGGAGAAACTTTTTCACAGTGAGGGTGACAGAGCCCTGGAATAGGCTGCCCAGGGAGGTGGTGGAGTCTCCTTCTCTGGAGATATTCAAGACCCGTCTGGATGCCTATCTGAGTGAAATGTCCTAGGGAGCCTGCTTTGGCAGGGGGTTGGACCCGATGATCTCTTGAGGTCCCTTCCAACCCCTACAATTCTATGATTCTATGATTGTATGATTTCTTAAAAAGGATTGCTTTCCTGGGATGTATGGCCATATTTGGGAACCAAGGAATTAAGAAAACTGGGGATGGTAGAGAGGGGGAAGATGCTGTTGCCATTATTTTTATTTTCTATTAATTTTCAAAAATAGAAATTATTCATTCTTACTGAGCTATTGGCAGTAAGGAAACCAAATCTATTTAAAACACATACACAAAGAGGGAGAAAAATAAAAAGAAGGCTTGTGTTTTCAGGAAAGCTTGTATTTGTCCTTTTGTCCACCTATTTTTTAGCATCTTTTACTCAATGTAAAAGAGCTCTTCAAAACACTTACATACCATAGCATTTTAAAATATGGAGTAATGAGAAATTCTGGAACTTCTGACCTCATGGAAGTGAAAATAGCTGTTTGCCCTCTGAAAATAATCCATATGGTTATTTTTGGTTGCGTCATTCTGTTTTGGAGAAGGTCCATGAACAGCTGTAACTTTATAAAGTGAAAGAGCCTTAAAGTGCAAGGGAAATAGGGAAATAGATTACTAGAACAATGATAGTTGTAGTGACTTCTCTAGATAATATATTCGGATTGTATTGCAAACATATATATCTATAGAATAAATTCAATCAACCTATTTACAGTGTCAAAACAGCACAGATAACTTTGATTGTAAAGCTTAAAGCCAATCAGGATTTTTTTCCCATTCATAAAATTTACAAAAAGCAGGTGAAGTGAGCTTGTTGAAGCATTCTTTGGGATGCCTCCATGATATTGTTGAACTTTAACACTTTGTCATCAATTATTCTTAAAAAGCCTGTGACTGAAGCTCTCCTAGGTTGATCACAAGGACTTCTCAGAATTTCATGGAGCTCTAACAAGTACACTTTTCATTAGAACACCAGGCAGAAGGAACTGTTTTTTTAACAATAGTAACATGGAAGAAAAATTGTCTAGGCCTTTAAATGTATAGAGGGGTATGTGTAGGTGCACCTACAGATACATATATACACGTCCTACATATACACACATCCTCTGTTGACATATGTTATTTTTAAAGAGATATGATTAATGAAAAAAGAATAGGAAGAGGAAAGAAACAAGATAAAAAGAAAAAAAAAGAAAGAAAACTTAATTTGGATATGATTTAAGGTAATTTTCCTAGCTATACATTTATTATTTTCAATAATAAATAAAATATGTTTTCCCCTTAAATGCTTGTGTAATTTAACACTGTTGAAAGGTTCTGGTGTTGGCTTGGGTTTTTTGTTTGTTTGTTTGTTTTGTCTTGTTTTAATTTTTTAAGGTTTTAAACTTTTTTTCTAATGGACACATGACCGTGTGGATTTTACTGAATCATTTTTTTCTTTTTTTCCCCCAAAATGGAAAGTTTCAAAGAATCGTCAGGGTTGGAAAAGATCTTCAAGATCATCAAGTCCAACCATCAGCACTACACTATGATAACCTCTAAACCACGTCTACCCATTTTTCGATCAGCTCCAGTGATGGTGACTCCACCACTTCCCTGGGCAGCCTGTTCCAATGCTTCACCACTCTTTCAGTGAAGTAATATTTCCTAATATCCAATCTGAACTTTCCCTGGCACAACTTGAACCCATTCCCTCTTGTCCTATCACTAATTATTAGGGAGAAGAGGCAATCGTGTACCCCACTACAACCTCCTTTCAGGTAGATGTAGAGAGTGATAAGGTCTCCCCTCAGCCTCCTTCAGGCTGAACAGACTCAGCTCCCTCAGACTCTCCTCAGAATACCTGTTTCATTACAGCAAGGTACTCCTTGGTGCTTATAAGCTCAAAAAAACAGGCACAAACTGTACCCAAAAACACTCACTCGTTCTGATATAGGTATAAACAGGATGTTAGGGCTGTTGTGGGGTTTGTGGTGGGGTTTGCGTTGTGGGTTTTGTTGTTGTTGTTGTTGCTGCAGCTGTGAACACCCTTAAATCATTACTGAAGCAACATTAACCAAATAACTTTAGGATGATCACCTAGAGCAATGCTGCTGCTGCAGTCTGACAGGAAGCACAGTAGCTTTAAGAAGCAATAAGAGTTACAAGAATATGTGCCAAGTTGAAATGCTAGGAAAAAGTTTTTTTCATTCACAACCTCAGGCAAGACACTTGTCTTTCACAAAGAGCTTTATCAATATTGAATGTAACAGAGTTATGGATGGCTTTTCCAATCACCAATTGTCCAAATCTGTGTTTGTTAGTGATTAGCTGCAAAACCTGAGGTGGTTTATCTAATTTCCTTTGACACACAGTTTGTTGCTCTGTACTAAAAAAAGTTTAAGATTAACTCTTCCTCCATCTTGGGAGTGCAAAACATCGATCCTCACTAAATTTTAAAATTTTAAAACAGGAGCAATCTCAAGGGTTACCAGACACAGATTATATTTCTTTTTCTTATTGTTTCACAAAATGGCTTTGCCTAGGCAGCATCAGTATTCAGTTTTGCATTTTTTTATTTTGTGTAGACAGTGACTCATCGGCAGTCAATACAGAAGGCTAGACATAATGATACTGCTTAAGCTCACAGGTTTTATAGCAAACTTAAATGTTTACCAGCCTGCTGTAGTTGGGTTTGAAGACAGCAGATTTTACAGCTTTGTTACTTAAACCCAGAGCTGATTTTCAAACATAATGCTGAGATCAAATCTGCTAAGGACTTCCATGTAGTTCCTCTTCACCTTCCCTGTAACAAATATTTTTTCTTTCAGAACCATAGGTAAATAATGTTAAAAGTGCTACTGAAGAAGGCCTTTAAAAAAAACAACCTAACTACGATCTTAATGCCACGTGACTCACTGATTTGGTTAAGAAATTTATTTGAGATTTTACTAGATAATTGGGTCAATTCTTCCAGTTTGTCCAAATGTTAGGCTGTGACCACTTGTTTAATCAAAAGGGCTTTCAGGTGATAAGGGAAACCAGAGGTTTAGAGAATGCTCTAGCAGGAATTTCTCCTGTCATTTCCTATGGGTATCATCTTGACTTGAAAGTACATTACTTAAGAGAAGACAATTAGCATCATGTGCGGCAAGCATCATATAGTATAATGGACACGCATATGCAGTTCCCAGTACAAAAGAGTATAACTTTAATATAGAAAGATTCCTCAAGTCATCGTGTGAAATCAATATTATATTTCATTACATTATTATAATCATACAGAAGACCTCGTTCTTCGCAACATATGGAGTATTACCTGAGTTATAGAGCTGTCTAGGTTGGACGGGACCTCAAAAGATCATCTGGTCCAGCCTTTCGTGGGAGAAGGGGCCTAGATGAGATTATCTAGCATCCTGTCTAATCACATATTGAAAAGCTCCAGCAATGGGGACTCTACCATGTCCCTTGACAGGTTGTTCTTCAATACGCTTTTGCTCCTCATTGTACTGTTCCAACACATTAAATTTCCTATATTTTCCAAGAAATCTTGTGTATTTTATCACACTTGTGATTTGTTTCCATGAGGTCATTTCCTTTCCTTTAGAATCTGTTAGAAGATATTTGAAAATTTGGCACCTAAGCAAATTTATTTTTTTCAGATTCCTGATTAAATGACCAATGTCTTAATATGGTTATCATCCACTTCAAATAAAATTAAGTCTCTTCTGAATATTCAAGTGAAAATTGTGTGCTCAATTTTGAGTATCACATTTTCTTTAATAAAGTCTTATTCTTAAAAATATTTTAATACTAAATATTATAATCCATTAGATAAAATAGATTTGCAAGTTTATTATTTGGAATTTTCTACCATGTAGTGTGTTTGTAATTGCTGTTGTATAACAAACTGGCTGGGAGAAACAGCAAAAAAAATCCCCAAACCCTGCTTTTTACTATCTTTTATAATGTATTATGTTTCTCAATAGTTCTTTTTGAGTCTCTTCTAAATAGTAGTCATCAGTGACTAAAAATAAGATTTTGTTCCCATGGTATGTCAAATGCTAATCCAAGTTAAAGAGAAGCTGGAAAAGAAGTAACACGTTTCTAATGACCTTATTCTGAAAAATAGAAAATATTTTTAAAATTCTACTTTTTTTTTTTTTAATCAGCAATATGATTAAATATGAATCAAAGTAGAATATTTCAGTTTTTCATAGATGCCAAAATTGATAGCATTTTAAAAATAAACTTTTATTCAAAAGTAGACCTGTTTCAGTAATATTCTCTTTGAAAAAATGACACTTTGATTCCTTTAAAAAAAAAATCAGATTAATAACGATAATTTTGAAAATTTTTTGAGGGGGGTAGAGGTGGAAGCTCCAGTTGTGGTGTTGTAATTAGTTCCTAAATGATATGACCAACTGACCATGTGATCAGATGATATGACCAATTCAGATATGAATTGAAACTTGTTTTCAAGTTCTTCAGCTGATTGCCATTATTGCAGCAGTAATATGTAATTTGCAAGTTAAATTTCTCCAAAGTTACAGAGGCTGAGCTGAAGGGTTGCAGAAGGGCTTGCAGAAGCAGAAAACCAGTTTTGTATATTGTTGCCTTTGTGTGAGACCTTATACTCAAATACTGATCAAAGTAAATTGAATGTTAAGTAATAAAGCGTAATTACATATCCAGAGAGCTAATAATAAAGAGCAAAGTAAAACAAACTGTAATCCAATCACAAAGGCAAATCATGCAAATGAAACAATCAGGTTAAAGATGCTGAATTGGCAGTGTTAACAAAGATTTATAGAGAAAGAACATCATTTAGCAGAGCTGAAAAAAAAATCTATTAGCAAATATAATCTCCCTGATGCAGTTTCTTTTTGGTGCATGTTAATTCATCTATTAACAAATCTCCAATGATTTGGTATTGAATATTCAAGGGAACTGAATCAATATTAGGGAATCATATTATTCCCTGCCAGAAAGGAAAGGATTCATTACAGCTATTAAGAATTTATTTAAACATAAGAAGTAAATAATTGCCAACACACTGTATCAAGTGATACAGGATTTTAATGCTTGACACCTATAGATTTCTCATGATAACCACCACTTCTGAATCTAGAAATATACTTTCTTCTTAATCTGGAAGAAGTCTGACTTATTGCTCCTGTCTGTCTAAATGTAGATTTTTGTTTATTTCTTTCAAACATTATGTTGCAAAGTACAGCCAAGCTTTAACTGTATAATAAATTCAACAGATCAATATATTATATATAAGACCCTAATGAAGAACTGTTGCGCATGGCAGAGTTCTGTGCTCCATTTCTGGTATGGAGCTTTAAGAGACCCTTAACTACTATAAAATAACATTCCTACCTCTTAAAATGTGTACAACTAAAGCACTTTTTTGAATAAAATACGAGTGACTGATTGTGCACAGATAAAATGAGCTAAGTTTACTTGTAAATTAGGTTCAGTTTTATATTTAAGATAAATATAATAATTCAATATGCATCCATAGGCTACCCAGATTTCAGAAAATCCTTTCTTTTGTTGATGGATGTATGTCTCAATTTTGGTACATTTCAATTTAAACATACATAACTAACAGTACCTAGAATAGAATACAGGTAATTTGATTTTAGTTGGCAAAAATGACCAAAGTCTAGATTCTACAGCAATGTCTAGAATTATTTATACACACTGCAATATGTTTCTCACCACTGATGATTTCTAGAGAAAATAAGCATTAATTACATTCTGAGAATGTTTATCATACAGCTACTGGCATAACAAATGATATGCAGTTCCTACTGCTTCAAAAATGTTCTTCTGCATTAGGGAAGGGATCTGCTCCATAAGATGTTAGCATTTGAGTTCCAAGCTAATAACCACAACTGACTTACAAAATATGATTTCCTAATATCATTTATGTCAAAGTTACAGAGGGAATATAATTTTATCTAGAATTCAAATGCTTGTATCTGGAACACAAATTGGCTTATAGTTGGCACAAATCTGTAAGCATTTAATCTACCTGCGGGACCAGAAATTATATTAGCTTTTCTTATTATGTCCATCACTGCCAGACCATGGTTACTGCTGAAAGACTCACCCAGAACAGAGCCCCTTGAAACCCAAGGAGGATACTGGGCAAGAGTGCTCTGCCACTCTCCAGATGGGCTTTTGCCCAGTCCTCGGTTCTTAGCATGTATTTCTACTCTTCCTATTTCCTATTCCTCACCAAGAGCCCTCACTTTAGCACTTAATGACAAGGGAAAGGGGCAAGTGAGGACTAGAAACCACAACTGATAATTTTTATAGATCTGATAATGTTAAATATGTCAATCTGCTAATTTAGCTATTAAAAATTGTTTCCTCTATAACCTTGTTTGGAAAAGCACTTAAACATTCAAGATGTCTCTGAAATCTGTGGTGTTATTCACACTTCAAAGCTAAGTGCTTTGTTGGACAAGGGTCCAACAGATAATAAATTTACTGTACCTATTCCCATCCAGCAGCACAGGAACTTTCTTTTCAGAATAACTAATTTAAAAAAATAATTAGAAAGCCTTTTTACTATAAGAACAAAAAATTATTTTGACCAGAAATATGATAGAAATTTTCTCTCTTTAGTGAAAAGGCTAAGCACTTATTCAGAAAATCAAAAACCAAACCCCAAATACTGTTGACTTTGGCTTTTAGGTGTCAAGTTCTGTACATTAGAACAAAGAATATGTTTTAAGGTGTGTGTTTTTTTATTATATTCAGCCAAAATTTATACTTCATGGGAAGGAGGGAGCAAAACTATCTGGCTAAGACCTACTTCAATCAGTTAGTAATTGTAGATAGTGTTTTTTTACTTTGAGAAGGGTTTTTCATTGAGCTAGTTTTATTATGTCAACAGTCTTAGGTCCTCTAAGAGTCACTGTATTGCTACCATGGTGCACATGTTTCAGAGCCTGCACGTGCTTTCTGCTTTTCTTTCTCGGTGGGAAAGAGGCAGCTTCTGTAATGTCACAATGCAACTACTTGCAGTCATCCTGAAGGCGTAGAGAAACAGTGTACTTGGCAGTGTCAGGAAAAGCTTTCCTCTCCAGCACCTTGGTTGCTAAAACCAACGTGGAATCACACAGGCAGAGGACTAATGAACAGTAAGACATTCTGATACTGAAGTTATTTTTCACACCTCTAGTATAGTGAAGACATTCATTCATCTGTGGCAGACCTTAACTGTCAACCTGAGTTTGTGATCTCACAGGGCTCTAAAAATACCTGCCACCTGAACATGCATGCTACTAGAAACTTCATTATAAGCATATTTATAATACGTCAAGTTGGGTTCTTGGTCATCAAAATGTAATGGTCCACTGTGTATTTATCTGAGCAATGAGCAAATCAAATGCAATGAAAGTGACACAGCAATGCCTAGTTGGTGAAGAAACACACGTATTTTTAGGATTAATAAGATTCTTACAACGCTGACTGCTGTCAGATGTCACGAGTGATCACAAATTTAAAATAAATAAATAAACCAGCTCTCATTTTTATTTGCATATAGAGTTATAGTAATTTGAGTTTTCTGTATTTCTTGGATGTAACAAAACCACAGTGAGTTGGTGAATACCTCCATGGAGGTATTTAGTATTTCTGCAAATAGAGATGAATCTCCTAACTGATACATTCTTTGCACTGCACTCAGTGCACCTTAGAAGTAGTACAACTGTAATGTAGTACTGTATACTGTAGTATGTAGCTCTTTATACTGCCTTAGTGCGAGATAACAAAATACTAATCAATAAGAAAGAAATACTTTCTCATGCTGGAAAGAATAAAACTGTAAATTAAACTTAGTATATTTCATTAGCTATTAAGAAACTAGTCTGCAATGGATAGTAGTCGTTTTCTCTCACTGTGTCCAAACCTCCCTGGAGTAACTTTCTCAACAATAAAATTCTTTGACCTGATATTCAAGCGGTGCTGTGGGAACAAGCACAGGTAGCATGTGCTTTCCAGAACCACAGTTATGAAAATATATTGCAGGTGCAATTGCACATATGTTTTGTAGGCAACTGTAGTCTAGCTGTAGGACGGATTTCAAGCCCTTTTGATTTCAAGGCAAATCAAAGCAGAGAGGAGTAATTCCCTGACTCTTTGACAGGGACACAAACTCTGAATAGTACAGCCACACTCTGCCTGGAAACTGCAACAGCTGCAGCAAACATATGGAGCTGACATGCAAGAAAAGCTGTTCGGTTTGTGGAGTGAGACCCTTATCAAAGTGATTGATGCTGGATATGATGTAGAAATGCAGCAGATATCCCTTCTGAAGGAAGATACTTGAGAGAGAAAAACAAAATGTTCTAATAAATGGGACAGGCTGAAACACCTGTAATACCTCTAGGATAGGTGTTAAAATGACTTAGTGTTTTATTAGCAATTAATCATTCCCCCTAACACAAAATATAAAAGGTATAATGTAAGAACACTAATCCAGTACTAACCACAATATCTGGGTTACAGTTGTTCTATCTTCCTTCTGTGCATATTTGATTTTTATACTTTTATTTTATCCTTTTGTGGTAGTCAGAACCTGTATGTTACTTAGGTATTGGAGAAAGATGTGATAGAATATTTAATTTTTAATAGGATACCAAAGTAAGGTGTAGTCAGTGAATCTTGTGAAAGAAGATTTTGGTCAACTTGGTTGCACTGAATAATACCATCAAAGAGTAAGTATATTAAAGCCATTGGACCTTTCCCATTGCTATTGAGAGAACCATACTTTTCTTTTTGAGTCATTAGGGTAGGATTCTGAGGAATGAAGGCAACATTTCCTCCTAATGATCATAGGTATGATCGGTAATGCTACTTTTCATCTTTATTAAACAGACAGTAGGATGAGCAACAGTGGCTGCTGTTCCAGAAGTTCATTAGAGACTAAGAGCTAAGTTGAGAAAGGTATTACTGACATTATCTTCATTAAGAGTTAGTAAACTCAGGGCTGCTCTGTTCCCACACATACAATATTTTTGTGGGGAAAATGGCATGTGCTCCTCTCCTAAAACAGTTCTGTCTACCTTTCATGCTACTTGCTTTTCCTTCATATTTTATTCATTGTCATATTTAAGAAAAAGGATAATTCATGATTATTTAACTGGATAGGATGCTATTTAAAACAGTATTTTTGAAAATCATATTCAGAAATATTTTTATTTTCAAATATTATTTAACATACTTAAAACCTGCTAGACCTTAGCCTAACAGAACAAAAAATTATATTAGTTCAAGTAAATGATTAATACAATCTCAAGTGTGACAGAACTTCTGTGTCTTCAGCTCTGAGGCCATCAGGCTGATCTGGATCCAAGCAGCACAATGTTCTGTGCGTCCTCAGATACTCAGAATGTGCCACCTTGGCGATATACCTGTTGCTCTGTTAGAAGTAGTAGGCTAGATATGAAGAAAAGACATTTAGAAACTACTATGAAAACGGGTAAGTATTTCAAGGAATGTGTAAGAATGCTAGGATGCCAAAAAATCTGAAAATTCAAATGAAAACAATCTCTTTCCAGACAGGAAAAAAAATGCCTACCCTTAAAAAGTAATCAAGTATTACTAGAATGTTGTAACAAGAGTCCTTACTGTGAAAGAGCAATATTATTTTGTTTCTTTGTAGCTTTTATCTAACTTCTGATCCTTGCTTTTGCAATATGATATAGAGACAAGACTCTGAAAGAAAAAACAAAAAGCAAAAAAACCCCACAAATCAAAATCAACAACCCCCCCAGTTCCCCGACCTTCATTCCTATGTATTAGATCATGTATAGGCACTGATCCATAAAATATGAAAAGCACCTAGCTACAAGTAGATACTGATATTCATGGAATTTTCAAATAAAGCCTTCTTTAAAAAAATGTAAAAAAATGCAGAGTAATGGTTGTTTCAGTCTAAATAATTCAAGTGAATTCCCAACAGTAAACATAATCTATAATAGACAGAAAAACATGTGCAGAGTTCAGTAAGCTTATAAGAAATCTCTCAGTTAAATGTCTCACCTCCTTCTAGATCATTCTAGTGTACTGTACACCAAGTTTCACATTTAAATAATTACTTCAGCTACCATAGATAAGACTTATAGCAATCATTAATGCTTTCTTTAATGTTGCTATTTTTGTAATTGGATTAACTTTCTTAAATTACAGTTGCATTTGGATTACCAGTGAAGGGAAATACAGTATTGGCCTGCATTGCTATGGTAGAAGCTAACAAAAAATCAAGTATGCATGTGTAGATTGGGAAGATACAGTTGGACAGACATGTTGAGAATTAACTAACTTTCAGGCTGCTAACTTATTTCAAATTATTTAACTTGAACTTTTTTGTTAAGTACTTAGTCTAAATTGTTCTTCTAAAAATGCCAGTAAGGAAAGCAGACACCTAAAATAAGTGAAATAGGTTGCCTTTTGGAGGTTCTAGTCACTCTCCTTGACTGTAAAAGATGTCTGCATAGCTAACTTAGAATAGACAACTAACTTCTAAACAGCTCAGTTCAGGGGAGGTATTTCTCAGTCACTATATTAGAGTTTTTGGCTGTCTTCAATGAGTTTCCTATATGGATGAGGTTGTTTTCTGTAAAAATAGTCCAGCTGATAGTGATTTGCAATAAAAAAATAGTGATTCCAGATACTGTATATCTCTTTTATATATTTATGATATTTGGCAAATGTACTGCTCTTCAGATCCTGAGTGCATTTACCTTCCACTGAAGTAACTGAAAGCCACAAAATTATTTCAGGGTTTTTTTTCATATAATTATTTCACATCTTAAAAGCAAAGGGAGACCAATTTCATAATTGCTGGAACTGACTCATGACTGTGGAACCCTTGTGATGTCCTTTCACTAATAGGAATGTAAATGTCAACTAGTAAATTGGACTGGTAAGAATGCACAAGAAGGCAGCTGACTCAATAACTTCTCTGCCTCAGTCTCCACTGGCAACCTCTCTTCCCACACCTCTCAAGTGGATGGACTACAAGACAGACACTGGAGGAAAAAAGTCCTTCCCACTGTAACAGAAAATCAGCTCTGTGACCACTTAAGGAACCTGAACATGCACAGGCTCTGGGACCTGAGTCCTGCATCCCTGAGTCCTGAGGAAATTGGATGAAGTTGTTGCCAAGCCACCTTCTATGATATCAGAAAATTCACAGCATTCGAGTGAAATGCCTGGTGACAGGAGAAAGGGAAACATTGCACCCATTTTCAAAAAGGGTAGATTATTCCTGGGATCAACTGACATACCAGCCTCACCTCTATGCCTGGGAAGATCATGAAACAGATCCTCCTAGACGCTCTTTTAGGACACATAATGGAAAGGGAGGTGATTTCACACAGCCAGCATGGCTCCACCAAGGGCAAGTCCTTCTGACTAATCTTGTGGCCTTCTATGATGTAATGACTATGTCAGTGAACAAGGGAAGAGTCACAGATGTCATCTATCTGGACTTCTGTAAGGCCTTTGGCATGGCTGTAAGGTACTAGAAATATGCCTTAACAATCACGACAGAACTGACAGAACCATACTCCCCTCTCTTTCTTCTCTACCCCCTCTTTCCTCTCTCTCAGTCACCATAAAACCTCATCACTACAACACCACCAACGAAGTGAATTCCACCTGTCAGCCTTAAAGTGGCTCATGCCAAGGACTTAATTACTATGCCAGGAGATAACACTGTAAAAAGGCAAGACCAACCAGGCCACCCTAAAGATATCAGGAGAGCATTCCACCATCCATCCTAAAGACAAAAGGGAGCATTCCATCTGCCATCTACCCTGAAGCATTCCCACAGCCAGGTGGAAAGTGTGGTTATGCCAAGGATGATTACAAAAAGAAAGCATTCTACCATGGGAAAAAAGGAAGAAGATATCAGGAGACAAAGGGACGAGGGAACATTCCCCCACGTGGGACCTGAAGACACTGAAGAATGATCTGCCATGGGACTTGAGGTCATCCAACTGATGGGACACTGTAGCTCCAGAATGGTAGATAAATTATTAGATTCTCTGAATTAATGCAATACAACTGGGATCAATAAATGTGTTACGTGATGTCCACTGTAGGTCATTTGAGACTTTTATAAACTTCACTATAAATGTAATAGCTTTACAATAAATAGAATAAAAGAAGTGACATGGCTCATGGGAAGGACTATGAAGAATTAAAATATTTGGTTTCACTGCACTCAGAAACGGCCATTTCCTCCGCCAAAAAATGGTTCATAAATGCTTTTCTCAATGGTTTTGATTGGTTGTTTTGTTTTCCCATTTTTTAAAAAAAGTGTTTTCCAAAACCTCCATGACCCAGGTCTGAACCAAGTTTTATATATATATTAAAAAAAAAAAAAAAAAAAAGCCAAGTGGTGCTAATTAATTTCAGTATGATATTCACAGCTTGATTTATCTTGATAGTCCTTAACAATATCAATTAACTTTATGGCAAAGACATAAGCCTACAAAGACGTATCTTTTAAAATAGGACATGTACTTTGAAAAGACCTAAGTTGCAACTCTTCTGAATATATATTTACAGGCGTAACAGCCAACATGAATTTGTGAATTGATGACTAAGTAGGTGGTGGGCATGACTTTGAAATGAAAGATTCATTCTTGCTTCACAAAGAAAAAAACCCACGTTACCTCAAGAGATAATGTTTCATAAAAAATACTTGAAAAAAGCAGCTTTTTATTCATACTGTTTGGATTTTAAAGAGTACATGTGAAAGAACTAAATACCAACTAAGTATTGGTAGGGCTAAGTATTAGCAGCAAGCGTAGTAGGTGAATGACATTCTTTCCCTAAAGGATAAATATTCATAATAGTTATAATTTGATCATTTCTTATTTAATTTTTCTTTCAAAAGGGAGTTATTTTCTGTCTTTTTCACACAAGTAACAGTCGCTCCATTTCTCAGTGGTGTCTTCTTTTCCCTATCTGAAAATCCTATTGTTTAACTCTTCCAAGATGCATTTGTTGCTGTCTAACTATGTAGAAAATCTAACAGAAAGTGGTTTGCTTGCTCTTTTAGGATATGGGGTTTTAAAATATACTGTGATTTATTCTAGCAGTTACAAGAAAATGACTGTATTACAGATTTAGTCAAAGGTCTGCATGAATCAACCAAGGGTATTCAGAAAGTTAAAGGAAAGATGGACAGTCTAACTCTCAGATATCTAACTTTACATTTAAAAGTTTTTACCGCTTTTAGAGTATTATGACTGTAATAGGTTGTCATAGTCTAATGAATTTTTAGGAAGCTGAATCAAATACATTGACAGGTAGAAATTACATTTGGACCCTGTCTAAAGCCTAATCCCTTCCTCAGACGGTTTCTTCACTTCTTACGCATCAGCTTATTATACAAGTTTCTGCAGCCTGCATTGGATGGTTTCCTTCATACAAGGTTTCACAATTTTGCAATACAGCATTTTTTTCCCAAATTCCTGTAGGTTTGCCATCTTGACCTGTTGCCATTGCCTTCTAAATGTTACTACATTCTTCAGAAAGGTTCCTATCTTCAGTTAGACTTCTGGGTCCTTCAGACTTTATCTATTCATGTCTCTCAAATACCATTTACTCTCCAAAATCAACTTAGTAAAAATGCAACATCTCATCAACTCTTCATCTTTCCATCACGACTAGTCATTGGATCATTCTCCTACAAGGTTTTACAAAGTTTAAAGATAGACAAGCCTAGACTTATTGAAATTGTAAAATACTACTTTCATCTAAATACTATTGTATATAGTATTGATATATGGTAAATATCACTGTCAGATTTGTATCAGTATCTAACATCATGAGTATACTTCGGTGCTAAAAAAAAACAGTGGTTATATTTAAAATGTGCTAGCATATTTGCTCTTTGAAGGACCACTTAACATAGATGACATTACTGAATGTTTGATTCTCCTTTACGAAAGATGTAACCTCCCAGGAAAGTCTAAACTTGAGTTACAGTATCTTTTTCCTCTCTACAACAGCTTGCTATTCTACATTTCTCCTAAATCCTTATGTTTTCCTGTTAGGTAGAGTTTTTATTTGTGAATGGTTAAGGAATAGAAATATGACTGCACCTTCAGGTTAACATCTGCTTTTCTCCCATGACTCACTCAGGTTCCAGTAAATTATAGAGCTGATGAATTACAGCAAGAACTGCCCTGTGCTCTCTCTGCCTAAGGAAAGAATGTATTATTATCATAAATATTTTTATGTATGTACTTTATATGTGATTATTGTGTGCAGTTAAAAAAGATGTTTGAAGTTGCTGTTTAAAAAAAAAAATAAAAAATTATGTTTTACCTATAATCCTATAGAAAATCAAAGTTATTGGTGAATTTTCCAGAGAATTATTAACAGAAGAATGTGAAACACAAGCAAAAATAAATAAATTAAGGAATAAATATTAATTCCAGAAGAAGTAAAGCTGGACTTAAATTTGATAAACTAGGAAATACAAGACAAGATCATATTGAGGGTTCTCAAAAAACATTGAAATTTAATGTCCAGCTGTATCCATCTGATTTGTTTACTTGGCTTCATTAGTAATCCTGCTCTTTTGAAACAGAAAGAAAAAACAAAGTATAAAATCTTCTAAACCTACTCAAGAAACCGATATGAAAAGTAACGTGAAAATAGCCGCACTTCCATTTGGAACTAGGTTTCTGTATATGTAAGTGAGAGGATAATCACTTATTTACGAATAACAGCTGTATTTATTTGGCCTTACAGATTTTGCACAATCGAGAATTTACGTTTGTAACAGTTTTTTGACAATGTGCTATCTGTATCGTAACACTACACAGATCATTAGCATTCATTTTTAGCCACAAACACAAGTCATACTGCTGAATATATCAAAACCTGTAAAGCCTATTAATTAGCAATGCTGGCAGTTGTGTGATATCTTATTGTCATTCATCAAACAGCTTTATTTTGGCTTAGAATGATATAACTAAAGGGCTTTTTTCCTCTGTCATTTTTCATTTACAATTTCATGCAGGGACAAACCCACACAGACACAAACCCACACATAATATGGCCTTATTAACTGAAAGTCAGTGCATCTGAAACAATCTCTGCTCATAGAATAATATTTTGCAATTTCTGACAATACAATAGACAAACTCCTAATCCAGAAATTCAAGATGATGCACATCCTAGAAACAAATGACTTGAGCTGATAATGTTATAAATCGTAAATTTCTTTTGAAGTAATATTTACAGGAGTTCTTATTATCTGTACATAAACACCAGTAATATAGCCTGACTGAGTGTTGACTGCAATAAAATCAGACATTTGTTTCTGTATCTATTAGAAAAAAAAAGCAAACTTTTTTTTTTTTTTTTACTTGGCTTCATTAGTAATTCCTCTTATCTTTGGAAACAGAAAGCAAAGTCAAGGTACAAAATATTCTTAACATAGTCAAGTAACACAGGCGTTGTACTGAAAGAAAACCCTGATAGGTTTTAAAGTGAGTCTCTCAATTTAACATGAAGTCAGGAATAGAAAACCTTGCAAATGTAAAAACCCAACATTTATAGATGCTGTAGTAAATGCTCCTCGTAAGAATTCATGACATTTTAAAGTAGCAAACCTTTTTCACTTGAAGAATAACATTGTCTACATAGAATGACAGAACCTTCTACCACAAAACAGACATATGCTTTTCAGCAGGTATCATTAGGCAGCAACATTAACCAGTGGATCAAGCATTGCACTGGAAGTCAGGAAACCCTAAATAGTAATCTGATTCAACTGCCTAAGCACATGCATCTATTGCCAGATGACAGGTACCTCTCCTTGACATCACTTGTTGCTCCCAGAGAGCAGCAAGTCTTTGCAGACTGTGTGTCACACACACCAGCATCAGGATGTCTTAGATACCCCAGCACACCTCAAACGACAGTAGATGGATAAGTCAAAATCCTACCTCTAGTCAATAGAGGTAGTGAACTGAGGCAGAAGGAGAGGGATTGATCTTTAAATACACTGATTTTATTTGGAACTGTAGTTACTCACGTAGACCCCTAAAGACAGGTACATTCTTGAATTTTATCCCTAAAGACAGGTACATTCTTGAATTTTATCCCTGCCTCAAACATCCAGCATCTTGGTAGCCTAGAGTTCCCAAAATAAATACCAATACCAGCCAATGAATCTGAAATACAGTAAAGATTAATGAAATGTTTAAAAAGAAGACTCAAAAAGAAAAATGAAATTATATAAACTGGAAAATTTATTAATACTAAGCGTGAGTATGTGAGCTTAAGTGAAATGAACAGGAAATAAAAAGCTTAAAGAATGAATTCTTTCCAGACTATTGATGAAAATTGTGCTGAAAATTTTCAGTGTAATGGTTGAATTATGAAGAAGCTGGGATAAATTACTCTTTTGAGAGGCAGAAAAAGACGTGTCATTTTCTTCTACTTATCTTCATAAGTCTCATCAAATGTAAGCAGTTAGGGTTTAAAAGGTCAGAAGAAGATTCCCCTGTGCCTTTTTCTTCTCCATGAAGGAGAAGACAGAAGTTGTATTTACCATTTTAAGTCTAAAGAACAACTTAATCTTGAAATATCACATCAGAAGTTCATTAGAGAAGCTCAATTTCAGAAGAGTCTTCTTGCTGCAATGTATCGTTAACATTTCTCAAAATAACCGTCTTCAAAAGAAGGACAAATTCTTTCTTCTAATGAGTAGAAGCATTTAACTATGCATAAGTTAATTTGATACAAATCCAAATGGTGAAATTCCAGTTAAACTTCTTTAGATCTTTGACAAAAAATTTAACAAATTGCTTGGTGAGAAAATACCAGCACCTAAAACAAGCATCTCCACACTGAAGGAGAGTTTGTAAGAGCTTTGCCTTTGTAGTTCTAAGGAAAAGAAAAATGTAGTGAAATATTTTCTGCTAGAAAATAAATATTTACGCTTATACACCTTTTTATTAAAAAGAAAGAGCCTTTTATTATTAAAAAATGTGTATTTATACGTAGCCAGAAAAAAAATCTGCCCCAATCTACTTCTCCTTTTTAACTTGTCAGTAATTATTGGATGATTATTTGAGGTTTCATCTCATAAAATCTGTTTTATCTCAGGTAGCTGTTGTGTTTCACAGAACATAAGAAATTAAACAAAGAGTGCCTCTAGAATCTCTTGTTTTACCACATTGTGCATAATCTACAATTTCCTTTTGACCAGTTAAGTGTTACTTAGTATGTAAGAAGTGAAAACACGCTTGTTATGACAAGTATTGCCTGTTGGCTGTGGGCACCCCACTTTCTCTGTAAGTTTTGTCACTGTGTATAAATTTTAATATTTGACTGGGAGTTGTCATAGAAGAAGATTGAAAGGGTGATCTTGCACAGTGACATTATGCTGGCTTATTTTCAAAGATGAATATCTTGAATTCTATTTTAAATGAGATGTTGTTCCATGGCAATATATAACAGACAGTCTACTGGACAGGTGGAGGAAAACAAAGGCATTCATCACAAAGAGATCTGATTGCTTACAGAGAAAAAGGAAAAGCAACATTGATACATGGATCTATGTCCACTGGTCCAGAAGCAGTAGAATTTTTGCACAGACTTCGAAGTTGAGTTATTCCTAAAACAAAATGAAGAAGAATCATGATACAGTGCTGTCTAAGCCTGAAGTACTTCACTGTCCCCAAACATCTGCAGTTTGTCAGGAATTTCTCTGGTATATTTCTCTCTCTATTTTTGAGAAAGGAGATGAGAGAGAAGATAGTATTCTTAAAAATTTAGTATTAATCATTCTACTTGAAACCACTTTAGTCAACTCAAATTATTGAAGATTAAAAAGAGGCAGACTAAGAGTATATCCTGCTGCAACTGTACAGAGGAAAAAACTAGTGAAGAGGAGTAGGGAACTGTCATGCTACACCACAGCATGCATTCAGAATTGATTTTCTTTACTTGCTGGACAAGAGCACATTTTTATACAAAGCTCTGTTCATGTCCCCTAGCTATTTAAGGTCTGTAGGAGGAAATGTTGACAGTCTCTTTCTTAAGCCTTCTTGTAGCTAATACTGTAGCCACTGCCAACTTGGCATTGCTAGGCTTCTATTGGACTCTGTGTAGGATTTGTAAAGCCCAACAAATTGAGAAAAATACTTGCCTCACAGCAAGTACAGGGTTTTCTCTTAGGAGATAAGTACTATGAAATGTATGCTGTTTCAGTGATTAAAATTTTCTAGCATTTAGATTGGTCATAAATCTATGGACTTACAGTGATTAAAATCTATACTTAAAATACATCTCTGTGTTGGAAAAAAGATCAATATAATATCTTCTAATATCTCTGCAGTTAAAACACATGAGATTTACAGTGAATCTCAAACAATGAGGAAGTAACATCCCCATTTCAAAATGCTAAACTATTAAATTTGCAGATCATTTTAGACATTCAAAATGTTAATCTATAGTAGAAATACAATTTACAAATATTGTCACTAACATAGGCAGACATCTCCATGCATTGTTGAGCTCCAGAATAATTGCATTTTGCATGTGCATAAGGTTCATGAAGGTGCAGAAAGTGGGGAGAAATTACTGATACTTTTGTTACAGAACTTTAGTATGTATTTCTGGATTCTTTGTTGTTTTGTGAAAGATACTCATGAAGGACCTGTACATACTGTACTTAATACATTTGCTGAACCTATAGAAGAACACAGAAATGGGTGTACTGAGTCAGATCAAAAGTCCGTCATTGGCAATGGATGGGCCAATAGCAGATGCCTAAATAAGAAAAAAAGAAAAAAGACTGGGAAAAAGCTGTTTCTTGTTTTGTCTGCAGGTTTTCACGCACCTGCAAAAATTTGGGGGCAGGATCTGCTGCGCAGAAGGGAGGAGAATGCAGGTGCTGGTGACAGTAATGACTGTGAACACTCTTGTGGCTTTCCAGGCACTGAGTGATCATTAATGTGAACTTTTCATGTAATACAGTACTTACACTGATAGAGTTTACAATGGACTCAAATGGAATCACTGAAAACCGGCATACGGCTGGGCCGCTGATCCCCTTCCTGGTATTCCAGTGAATACCAGGATGCAAATCTAATTCTATGCTGTATTTCAGCTACAAAACAGCCATTTCAAAGTACTGGTCTATTAATATTCAGAGCATAAAGCCATTTTCTGAAATGCTTACCACTTCACAAAAATGTTTTCAGTGGCACTATATTCAAAGTTGTGTCAGATCATAAAATCCTGTGCTACTGCTTCTCTTCATAGGCCTTTTTTTTTTTTACTATTTTTTCTCTCTTTTTTTCTAAAGTTGCCACTTCTATGAAAATGAGATCAAGCCTTTAGGGACAACCGGGACCTGTATTTTGCATGGAAAAATCAGCTTCTGCTTTTACATGCCCTTGTCTCTTTTTTTATCTGAGTGAAAACTGTTAGTGGCAAGAATTTACCTTGATATGCACCTTGATTTTCATAGCAATACAATTGTTTACAAATTTTAAATAGCAATGATTTAAGAACAGTAGCAGTAAGTGGAATTGATACTGAAAAAAACTCCTTTATTAGCTCTCTAACCACTCTTGTCTCTGTGTATCTCCCATAACCTTGATTATCTTTCTTCTAGGTGTTAGATGAATGTTTCACATTTGTAGCATGTGGGGAGTTAGGAAAAAGGCAGCTTATCATCACCCTAAACCAGGTGCCTGTCCTGGTTTCAGCAGAGATAGATAGAATTGATTTTCTTCATAGCAGCTAGTTTGGGGCTGTGTTTTGGATTTGTGCTCAAAGCAGTGTTGATAACATAGAGAGGATTTTTGTAATACACAGGGATGTTTTCATTACTGCTGATCAGTGCCTACGCAGAGCTAAAGCCTCTTCTGCTTTGCACACTTCCCCACGAGCGAGGAGGTGCACAAAGAGTTGGTAAGGGACACAGAGAGGACAGCTGATCCCAACTGAACAATGGGATATTCCATACCATATGATGTAATTCTCAACATATAAGATGGCTTGGGGAAGGAGAGGAAAGGGGAGGGACGTTTGGAGAGATGGCTTTTGTCTTCCCTCCCCTTAGGTGAGATGGACCCCTGCTTTCCTGGGGATGGATGAATTCCTGCCTGTCTATGGGAAATAGGGAATGATTTACTTGTTTTGCTTTGCTTCTGTGTGCAGCTTTTTCTTTACCTATCAAACTGGCTTTATCTCAACACACAACATTTCTCACTTTCAGTCCATCAATTGTCTTTACCATCCCACCAAGGAAAAGTGAGTGAGCAGCTCTGTGGTGCTGAGCTGCCAGCCAGGGCAAAACCATGACAGTGCCTGAATTAAGAAGCTAAACTGAATCATTCAGTTTATCACTTTGTCGTGGTTTCACCCCGGCTGTGGGCCGAGATCCACGCAGCTGCCTGCTTCTTAAAGTAAAAGAGCAGGGGAAGAGGGAAAAAGGGGGGGGGGAAACAAGGGAAGGGAAAAGGAAGGGGCAAATAACTCCAAAACCAAGAAACTAAGAGGCCCGTGGGTTGGGATAAGGATAGTTTACTAAGATAACAGAAAGATAAAATATAACAACGCTAACAGGACTTTAGAGCAAAAGAATATGAAACTATTGATCCCCAATGCAGTTTCTCACCAAACCACACAACTCAGGCCGTACCACCCAGAGCTGTCCCGGAACCCGACCGGCCCCCCAAGAAGCACGCGTCCCGAGACCACCCCTCTTCTTCCTCCCCTCAGCCCCCTGTTATCCTGGGCAGGACGTAATTGGCATGCAATACACTCTTTGGCCCATCTGGGTCACCTGTCCTGGCTTCGCCCCTCCTTTCTCATGAATAGAGAAATACGAAGAAGCTGAGAAAGTCCTTGACTGTCTGACTGCAACTAAGAACATTAGGGTGTTATCAGCACTGCTTTCATTTTAACTCCCAAACACAGCATTCCATCAGCTGCTACAAATGAAGTTAACTCTATCCTGACTGAAACCAGGACACACTTCCATTGTAGAAGTGATTCAATTTTTCCATCGTCTATAGAAAGACTGAAAGAACATTAGAATTAAAATTCCATTGCCAAGTGGTAGGCAATATAAATACATAACACACTGAAACCTACTTAAATAACCACAATGATGCCAAGCAGACTGTGTAAAGTTCCGTGCATCTTTACATTATATTAATGTTTTTGGGCAACCAATAATTTGCTGAATTTTACATATACTTGCTTACAGCAGAAGTTGATAGCCATGCAAAAATAGAAAGGAGAGATTTAGCGTCTACAGTAATCTAAAATGGAAGGTATGACTCCAAACTGTAAATTTACATTTATATATGAAAGGTTTATATATACATATGTATATATACAAGAAGAAGTGACTACAGAAATACAAAAATCTATGTGATACTTATGTCAAGGCATACCCCAAAAAGTTATCTGATGAAACAGTTATTACCAGGTTTCTAATGTAAGCTTTTAAGTGGAATCTGCTCTCGAAAGACTATACATCTATTATGGAGTGTTTGCTTCATCATTGTGTAGTAGCTAAAAATAATTTAAGAATTTTTAGGTTCCAGAGACCATCAATAATACATCAGAGAGTGTCCTTAGTCTATCTACTTAATGTAATAATTGCATTTACTCCTTTACGCTTTATGTGGGCAGGACTAGATCTAGTTTTAAAAGCAGAAGCATACAGCTTTTAGCTCGTTGTTAGTTTCATTCATTAAAGAAAAAAATAACATAAATTCTAATCCAAATACTCCTGAAATCACAAAACTCTTGTTTCTTAATGCTACAACAAATAAACACAATATTTAGTATACATCTACATGTCCAACAGAAATCACTGTGGACAGTAAAACAGTTTGTGTTGCACCCCTGACATCCATGATGTTCGCTTTTTTTTGTGGGTTCTGGGCTGAACACAGAATCATCACTGGAGATTCTGCTTTAGTTTCAGGCAGAAAAAAGCCATACTGTTCCTTGCAAGGTTAACCAAAGATATGAATTAAAGTACAGTGAATAGGTAGAGAAAAATACAAAAAAGGACGTGCACTGAAAAAGGTCCCTCGCATCTTGGACTAAAGCACTAAGTTAAATACAAACCAATTAACATAGCAACTCCTATATTTATTGCTGCTTTGGTAATACTGTATTAAATGCAATGTCCTCACTAAGCTATTTCACTTAGTTTTGGTATCCATTTAATGAAAGGGGAATCATTCTAACTGATTAGAGTTTACAGCATTTGGTTAAACAACTCTTGGTTAGTTACACTTGTTTGAATGTGGCACTTAAATTATCAGAGCAAAGGCTCAAAGCCATAATACCTCAGTAAATGTGGGATGCCATCTGCAAAACAAAGTTTTCCTTCCAGCCTCAGAACATGAAGAATGTTTACGGTCTAAATGGTTTTAATCAGTAAGTACTGAACACCTCTGAGAAACATCTGTATTTTAGATTTTTTGCAGAGTGGAATGTTCACTGTGCCAACATGCATGTCTAAATAAGCACATCAGGCAGCAATGACATTTCAGCATAACGTCTCTGGTTGGATCAAAAGCAGATATTAGTACGAATGTTCTTCGATCACTGTTGCATAGTGATAAAAAGCTCAGCAACTGTTAAGTAAGGAATTGGCTTGCACTTCAAAGTTTTCTCACTCCTGTGTGTTTCAGACTATACAATTAAGAACTTACATTCCCGCAAATCCCCTTTTCATATAATAAGTTGCTAAGAGCATCCTGGACTCAAGCCCTACCTAAAATTATTTTTCCTTCTTTATGCCCCAGGCACCCTAACAGTTTCCTTCAGTTAAAAAAAAAGAACAAAACAAAACCAAACAAAAAACCCCACAAACCAACCAAGCAACCTTGTAAGATTTGAAGGGGCCAGCATATCAAATAAGGTGTAGATGAAAATGTAAATCAGAGGAAAATTTGGACCTCAATATGAGAACAGTCTCTGTTTATTCATTTGAACATTAATGATGTATTTACAGTTCTGATGATTCACTTACATGAAGCAGAAAATACAGGTTAAGTTTTTCATGTACTTTACAAAAAAAATGTTGAAAGATGATATCCTAAATTCCACACATGAGAGTATAGGAAAAGGCTAAATCTCTTTATTTGTGTAGATCATAACTACAAAAAAACCACCAAAAGAAAGAAGAGAGAAAGTTAATACTTCAGCTAAAGAGAAAATTCTGTTTTGTTTCATGTTTTTTTTTTTCCTTAGAGAACATAAGACTATGAAATACAGCCTTTCATTTATCCTTACATTACGTATGATTGTGGGTCTAGAAGATAACCATGGAGTTATATGAGTAAGTTAAGCAAGCCCTCTTCCTCCTCAAGTGATTCACCTAAGCAGTACTTACTGTTGTTTAAAAAAATGCTACAACAAAACCACAACCTACCTTTCTGCACTATAGAACATCAGCCTTCAACATAGAATCATAGAATCATAGAATCGTAGGGGTTGGAAGGGACCTCGAGAGATCATCGGGTCCAACCCCCTGCCGAAGCAGGCTCCCTAGGACATTTCACTGAGATAGGCGTCCAGACGGGTCTTGAATATCTCCAGAGAAGGAGACTCCACCACCTCCCTGGGCAGCCTATTCCAGTGCTCTGTCACCCTCACTGTGAAAAAGTTTCTCCGCATGTTGGTGCGGAACTTCCTGTGCTCCAACTTGCAGCCATTGCCCCTTGTCCTGTCTCCACAGACCACTGAAAAGGGGCTGGCTGATTCCCCCTGCATCCGTTGCTTAAGATAATTGTAAACATTAATTAGGTCCCCCCTTAGTCTTCTCTTCTCAAGGCTGAACAGTCCCAGTCTTCTCAGCCTTTCCTCATAGGGGAGATGCTCCAGGCCCTTTATCATCTTCGTAGCCCTTCTCTGGACTCTCTCCAGGAGATCCCTGTCCTTTTTATAACAGGGAGCCCAGAACTGGACACAATACTCCAGGTGGGGCCTGACCAGGGCAGAGTAGAGGGGGAGGATCACCTCCCTTGACCTGCTGGCTACACTCCTCCTGATGCACCCCAGGATCCCATTGGCTCTCTTAGCCACCGAGGCACACTGCTGGCTCATGGCCAACCTGTCACCCACCAGGACCCCCAGGTCCTTCTCCACTGAGCTCTTCTCCAGCAAGTCATCCCCCAGCCTGTACTGATAGAAACGGTTGTTCCTTCCCAGGTGCAAGACTTTACACTTGCTTTTGTTAAACCTCATCTGGTTTCTTACTGCCCAGCTCTCCAGCCTGTCCAGGTCTCATGTTCAGGCATGTTTGGTTTGTTGGGGTTTTTTTATCTCCACAGTTTGGTATATAAACTAGATTCTAAAAAAACATGATGAATTTTTGTAAACCTATGGAAGGGATATTTGACTGGGAATGGAAATATTTGTTTTCACTTTTCCAATGACCTTGTTTCTGTAATACTTAAGTTGAATAATTGTCTCTTAACTAATGCACTAAGATAATTCTCTAATTTTGGAGAATTTTTGGAGAGTCCACACTAGCCAATATATGAACACTGCAATCAATTATATTTACCTTTTTGCTTCATTTTTTTGATATCTGTAACAGTCAATGTTTGATTAAAAATACAGTATTTAATAGATGAATTACCACTAGATCTTTCCCTTACATAATCACAATTTTTTAAGCCCATGAAAAGCACATGACAAACAGTAGTCCACTATACATATTCTAAGTAGCAGAATAATAAAAAGAAAATCTGATTTGATTTTCAGTGGAGTTTGATAAGCTTAGAAGAAAATACACACAGTTGTAGCAAGCTGAACTTGATGACTCTTTTGGAAAGGTTTTTAAATCATCTTCAGTCTTTCTGCCCCCATATATCTCTACTTCATAGAATTAATTAAAGCTGTTGCAAAAAAAAAAAAAAAAAAAAGTCTTAAGAGATCTGGGGTGACATTAAGAGACATATGAAGCATGTTGGAACAGCAAATCCTCAAAATCTTAGAATAACCTAAACAGGACCTTATTAAATTTTGTTTCAGAGGGGTTGTGTGGTTTTCTATGCTGTACAACAGCCACACAATTGTAGGGAAAGAAGAGGCAGGTTAAAGGAGTAAAGAGAAACTCTACATACACATGCACATCCCACCACTGCCGGATGCTCAAACAGCAACATGCAGAAAGATGGATGTTGATTCATCTTTGTTTCTTTTTAAAAATTTGCTTGTCTACTGCAGATAACATACACTACATGTTTCTACCAACTTACCACTGAAACAGCTTCCCCATGCCTCCTCCACACAAAATTGATATGTCTGAATTTTGTTTTGTTTAATTTAAACTTAAGGATAAAGATCGAGTTTTAAATGGTCTCCCAACATATCAATGCAGGCTTTTAAGCAGATACGTTTTGAATGTAAGTGATGTAGGAAGAGTATTGCACCCTTCCCATGGTAAGGAAAGTTGAATTTTAGCAATGCTTTTGGGTTACATAATGAATAATTTCTAGAATGAAAATGCCTCAAATTAATTGAATCACTTGTCAAGAGTGGGTGAGTACTCTTGCAGGATTGCATTAAGACAGAAGTGAATAATATTACAAATTACTTCTAAAACCAAGCAAAATGTCCATGCATGGTGCCTTTATGTTGCAATTTAGGTCCTCAGGCTTGACAATGAAACAAAATTGAAGCAACAGCAATAGTGATAGCGATAGTAATGATATATATATCTTATTTGGGTCTTCTTATCTTCCAATTAGGAATTAGACAGAGGGAAGGGAAGCAGGCAAGGCAAGAATGGAAGAAAGCAAGCTTAAAGTATGGAAAATGTCTCCTTACCTCAGTAATCTGTCTCTCAAAATAACCTGACCTCTATGCAATGTCTTTAACATGGTCTGCCTACCAATACGTAATGTCTTTGTTTTCCTACTGTCATGGATACTAATATAACCATCTTTGTTGTGTTCTGGGGATGTGCGTCCATTATTTATTTTTAACAGCAGATTATTTAAATTCATAGCAGAAAGAGAAAACTTAAAACATACTAGATATATCAGTGATAGCAAACAAGTAACAAAAACGTACTGACGTTACCCTAATGTTATTTACCTGAATTACATGAAATAAGCCCTTAGAATCTGAAAAAAAAACCCCTGAGTTACAAATCTACGTTTCCATAGTGATTATAATCTTAGCTCAAGTAATGTGGCTGGTAACATTATTAAAATGTTTAACAGCAGAGAAAAGAAAATCTTATGGTTTTGGTCAGTACACTTTGGGATTTAAGAAATTTAGGATTTTTTGTTTCCAATCTCAGCATCTAACACATCATGATGTGAAGTCATATTAGATGTACCATACTATGTAAATAATTCATTTCTACATCTATATAAATTTATTGACTGGTAAATCTAAAAAAAACTACTGAAGAAATTATGCTATATTTTACAAACAGATTGCCTTTCGTCTTAATTATGTTGAAATGCTAAGTGGTTTAGGGACAAAGCTGTCTATTCTGTAGCAACTTATCTCCCAGATACCTGGGCACAGCTGATGATGACTAACAGTTGACGTGCAATCAAATTAATGGCCAATATATAATACCCAAAGCTTTCTGTAGTGTTGGCTTAGGTTGTGCACAATTCATTCAACCTCTTTATTGTTCAGTAATCACAAAGCTGTTAGCAAAATTATGTGCTTAAATTTAAATATATGGGTAAGAATCTGCTGATTTGTGCCTCAGTACTTTAGTGAAATATGGCAGTAGTTCAAAATATGCAAATAACCAAGCCATTGTATTTGGATTGGCAAATAATGTGGTGACTGAAACAAAGTTTGCACTTGTACAAAAGAGAGCTCTGTTACTTTACTATTAATTAGTCTGTATTCATAACTTAAAGTTAGTAGTAAATACTTATGATCTTTTAGAACCTAGTGCTAGGAAAAAAAAAATAGGCTAATAAAATGTTTATTATACTTGTGGCAGAGTTAATTAAAAAAAAATTATCTTCTATGAAAGCCTATTTTTCTAAAGCGCACATTACTTTTACCAAAAGTCAAACTGCAGATGTTTAAAAACTGTTGGTCAAAGCCTTTTGTATTTGAAGGCACAAATATATATAGCCTCAGGTACAGCTTTATTCTGTGTTTATTCTGAAAGACAAACAAGTCTTGACCTCAAATGGTTCAAACAGTGACATATGGAAATAACTGTTTGGTTTCACATCTGAATTTCTAGAAGTAATTTAGATGTTCAAGGGTAAGTGCACCAGAGATGAGGCACTCATAGCAGCAACCTGGAAGCTACATTTTTGATAGATACTAAGGATTAAGACCCCCGCCCTTTGTTTTCAGTTTTGTTTTCTGTACAGCCTTAGGCAAGTAACTTTGCTTTACATTAACATTTATAATAAGTGAAATAATTAAAAAACCTTTCTGAGTTGAGACAATATAGGTTTCTGAGAGCTGAATTGTTCAGGTTCCATTCCTAAACTATCACAGTGGGGATAGAAATCAACTGAATCCAGAAATTACATATTAGATTTAAAATAAATTTGTGGAAAAGAGGTATTCTGTTAGTTATCTTGAGTTGTGAGTCCCGTGGAAAGTCTGTGTTACTGATGGGTTCTGAGGTCTTTTGCAGGATTAATTTGATAGAAGTTGGTGTTGAGTGCTGGTTTTATTGTCCTAGGAATTCCAAGACATCTGTGTGGGTCTGGCAGACATAAATCTGTGAGAGACCTGCACTGCTCCATGTAAGAAGCCAGAAGTCTGACATGGTAACCTGGGGCATATACAACATTAGACACTGTCTGAGGGCAGCACTCATTATCTCTTTCTTTTAGAAAAATATTCACTATATTACAGTAAAAAGTTTAACTTAACCATTTGTTTTAGCAAACCTGAAGGGTAAATTCACCTAGAAAAACTTTATTTACTATGAATTTTCTATCTTCTTGCCAGTTTGTATGGCGATCAGTGTCCATGCTTCAGGCTATGATAATGCTCAATGTATACTTGAAAGTGAAATACAGCAAAGAAATCATGGATCAAACTTAATTTTCTTAAGTCTAGTCGACACACACATCAAACCCCCTCCCACCCCAAAAAAAACCCCAAAACAACAAAAACCCAAACACAATACTCGCAATCAAAAGCATAAGTGGTATATACAGCTCTAACCAGCAGTAATCATTTTTTTTATATTACATTTATGTAGAGCAGCCTCCATTTATGTACTACAGCCAGAGGGTGTTGTAAAATAACATGACTTGGGAATCTCAAGATTGATTATTTATCCCCCTGTTTCTGGTATGAATTTCTTCCCACTGATAGCATTGGACTGATAGAGGGTTTGTAAGAGGGAAAAAAATGAAAATAATGTTGTAAACACTGAGGCCTTTAAAATGGTAGCGAAACATTAAAAAAAAAAAGATGGAAGAAATAGACACATATTTCTGCTCCCAAATTTGAATACCACTGAAGTGTGAGGCAAACCTTGGATATGGCTTTAATGATTGGATGATTCTTCTAAATTGATTGAAAAACTTATTCTTGGGATCCAATTTTCTGAAGGTTGAGTTGCTCTGTGTTGCCAAAAGTGGTTTCATTATTAATAGTTTATTGCAGTTCTACCTGCTTATGACAGCCTTAGTTTGAAGGAAATAATGCAGCATCCAGAAACTAGCTGTATTATCTAAATCTGTACATATTCCAGTGGAAGGTTGCATTATTAAAATCCTGATCTTTAATTTCTTTTAGAAATCATTATTTAAACTGAATCTCTGAAGTCAACACATCACATACCATTACATTTCTTATTTTACTTCTAAATTTTTTTGAAAAAATAGGTCTTTTCATTACATTGGCAGTACACAAATGTGTCTTTTCACTTCTATCGTCTTGTTTTCTCACCTGCAGGCTTGCACATAGCCTTGCAAGGTGGAGCAGAGACAGGAACAGCGAGCAGTGGGATGAATTTAGGGCTTTCACACCTAAACCTTTTACAGTTCTGCTTTGTGGCACCTTCTTTCCTTAGGGGTTGAAGCAAAAGAAGCAGCTAGAAACAGAATCAGGTGATTTATGAATCTGGGATGTTATGGCTATTAATGGCCTTAACAGAATATTTTGCAGCATTGGTTTTACTGCAGGGCTCACAAATGGTTTACTTGCATCATCACTCATCTTGGAAAGACATGCTCTCAGTTTAGTGGCAGGAACTGGAGAAATACAAGGACACTGAATTCCTTGGAATATTGTTGGAAGAACAGACTTTCCAGAAACATGTGTCTAGATGTTATATTTTTTAGAAATCATGTACAATTGGTTTGAGCTATACAGATACAAACAGTTGGTAGGAAGTGACTTTGTACTCAATCAAATATCATGCCAACATGGTCCCTAAAAATAAAGGAGGTAGAATATGTTTTAGAATATGCACAGAAGGAAGGTTATATGTCACCAGAAGCAACAGAGGGACACCAAATCTTATAAATACTTCATTTTCTTCTAGATAAAAGGAAAGCATATTCTCTAGCTACCACAAAACAAATGATGCCATGGGAAAAGCTACCTAACCAAAGGGTCGCTGGGAAATAAATGTACAGTGTAAGCAGGTAGAGCTGGATGTACAGTGTGTGTGCCTGGTGGGCACCTGGCTAAGGCATGACACCTCTCTCAAGTCTTAACGCCTGCCATGAGTTTTTATATGAGGGTCACATTGTAAGAGCCATGAGGTCTTATTAAACTTAAATTCCTTTCTGAAAAATTTAAAAATTAAGTATGGATTGATTGATGGGAACTTCACCTTTCTCAAATATATATTAATTAGCCTCTGTTTGCCACTTTGATAAAAGAAGTTAAATGCTATTCAGGTCTAATAAGAACAGGATGAATGCATATGAGCTCTGAAACATTAAAAAGAAATCTTAAAAAGCATTTCACAAATATGTCTTCATATGAGAAATAAGGAAGAAATTTGTTATGATGATGGCAAACACTGGAACAGGTTGCCTAGAGAGGTAGTAGATGCCCCACCCCTGGAAATGTTCAGCGTCAGGCTGGACAAGACTCTAAGCAACCTCATTTAATTGAAGATGCCCCTGCTCATCATAGGGGCAGTTGGAATTATATGAACTTTATTGGTCCTTTCTGCGGGAGATCCGGGCAAGCACACATGGATCAATGTGATCCAGTGAATGCCGTTTATTCAAACCCTTCATCTGCTTATATAGTCCTGCGCCAGGGTGCTTGCATCCAGATGGCTCCACCCCTGCCCTGTGCACACATCCGGCCCCTACTGGCATATGATCACACGCCCTGATGGGTTACAAGCCTCACAGA
This sequence comes from Hypotaenidia okinawae, assembly GCA_027925045.1. Lineage (NCBI taxonomy): Eukaryota > Metazoa > Chordata > Aves > Gruiformes > Rallidae > Hypotaenidia > Hypotaenidia okinawae. The sequence goes on from BSDF01000001.1 coordinate 127,675,375, forward strand.
ACGCGCCCAGTGGTTACCATTGAAAGGCTGGATTACTCATCGCCCCCTAAAACGCCTCCAACACCTTTCCAACCCAAACTACTCTATGATTCAATGAACACAGTACTAATTGTATAGCACATAGAATTTTTGGTTTTGTTTTGTTTTTTAATCCCTCTGGTCTGCAAAAGGGAAAGTGAGACACATGAAAAAGCAGGTAAGATAGGATCCCAGACTTGCACCCACAACCAGAGCTGCAAGCTGCTTTCCACAACAGGGTTCCTTTTTTAGCAATGCATATGAGACAGAACAGAGTAAGTAAAATGGGTTGTTACTGGATCAAAGAAAAAGCAGCCCTGGATTTAACACATTCATGTTTAGTTCACACATGCACACACACAACACACCCACACCAACACCTCCACACACTCCCCCAACATTAGCTATTAAAGCTTTTTTCCAAAAAGTATTTTATGTAAAATAAAAAGTGTTACGAGAATGAGCCCCAAATATGTGTATTGTCTGGTGAACTACAAAACTTTGAAGATGCAACAGTGTAAATGTACGTAACACTTCATTATAAAGAAAAGAAGGAACAAGACTTTGCAATGTTTGTGAAAGTTACCAAAGATTTTAAAAAAAAAAGAAAGGAAGAAACCAGACAATTAATTGTATCTTCCATAAGGACCGAGTAAGCTTTATTACTAAGCAGAAAGTTATAAAATATTTGCTAGATAAACATTTAACACTTATTTCTTCCCTGGAACTATATATACTCTGTCAGTGAAATAATCAGTCTTAAACTCTGAAACTGTAATGATTGCTTGCATTTTGAAAAATACAACATATTGAAAAGGAAAAAAAAAAAAAAAAAAAAAAAGGCTTGGTAACCTAATCAAAATGAGTAGGATATTTCAGGCTTAAAAGAAACTAAAAAGCCTAAAATATATTTTTAATTAGTAATAATTGGAAGATTTAATCAAGAAATGCCTAATTTTGTACTCGCGTCTTGTGTAAATTACAACTATATAAATAAAATATAATGGGCTAAATAATGTGAAACTGTTTTGCATCATTCTCTTAGCTGTGAGATAGAAAGCTGTGGAATAAAATGTACAAGCAACCTAGTGGCATCATTCCTTTCATGTCTCAGAACAAACGCTTACATTTTGAAACATGAAAATTCACTAATTATTTACTGAGATATTACGATGGGTCCAACTCTCTCCTGTGCCCACAATGCACAGAAATGAATTGCCAATATAACTGAAACCTCATGGGCAGATTCTCCTCTGCAGGTAACAAAGGTAGTCCATTTTACAGCAATTAATTATCAGGTGAAAAGGAAGCCATGCTCTGATAACCATATCATGAGAATAACCTTGAGTGCTTTTTTAAGACACACTTTAAAACAAAAGACATGATTCTGAGATATTTAGTTTATCTTCTGTCTAATGCTGTGAAATACTGTACTTATTAGTATCATGACTATTGCTGAGAAGCTTCATAAGAGCTTCTCATTCTGATTGTCCTTCTACATTTGAACGTGTTCAGAAATATCTTTGTTCTAGATCAGGAATAAAATGTGAATGTGATCCAGGAACCTACATTTTTAACCTAAGGCAATGGGGTATGGTATTATGACAATTTATAGTATCAGGTACAGTTGTACTTTAAGGCAAAGCTGTAAGAAATATTTATAACTCGTAACTAGGATTGCCTTGTAGAAAAAATCCCTATCACTCTTCTGGCTGAAATTAAAGATGGGTCACCTTGCTGAAAGGAACTCAGGTATCAGGGTTGCAAACAGTGGAGAAATGGGAATAAGACATTGTTGCGAAACAAATGTCTTTATCTGTAAGAAGGAAGACATGGGATATGATTCCTAGACTCTTGGACTAGTTTCAAATTAAATGACTAAATTTGTATGAATTTATCAATGTCCCTGGAGGCAAGAAGTAGAACTGATAACTCTCCTAATTTTCTGAATGATACAACCATTATGCTACTGGGAAAATGACTGTCCTTATGCACTTCCTAGGCTAATAAAAATCCCCTTCTCCTACACAAGAGAACTGCACAGAGGGAGAGCAAAGCACCCCTTTCCACACAGGTGTGGGATGAAATCCCTCCCAAATGTGTCAGACACATAACATGAGCCTCCTGGGTGAAAACTCAAGCCATCTAAATGAGCTATCTAGAGTGGAGGAAAAAAAACAACAACAAACCAAAACCAACAAACCAAAACACACCAAACACTCCCCCCAAACCAACCAAAAACGCCCCCAGAATTATCTCATTTGTGCCTTATTGGATAGTTCTAATATTCACACACATTTTGGATGGTTCTCAGCTTCTATAACATGGTTCTCATCCTACTATAACATGCTTAACCAATCCTGTGCAATGTACATCACAGTTCGCTAAAATAGTGCTCTAAATTTTCTTCTTATTACTAGACTTATATGAACTAGCATTCAGGAATACAAAAACTTTAATGGACATAATCCTATTATTTCTGTACACAACAGCATCACACTTTGCCCTACTGCAGAACTGCAGTGATCCTGCAGCAGTGCAGTTAGCAATCACAGGGATACGTTCCCCCAGCAGGATGGGATGTCACCCATTCTATCATCTTTCAGGTACAGGACAGAATGGATGGGAAACCCAACATACTGATACTTATCACTGTATTAATGTAATTGTAAACTGTGATCTGGCCTTTCCTGATGCATGGATTAGACTTCCCAATCGTATGCTAAAGGATGATGATCTCTTTTTCTGAAGGTGCTAAGTCTTTCTGAAAAAAAATGAACATTACTTTCATATGACTCTATTCCTGATGCCTGCTATAATCACAGATGGTAATACAATAAATTTTCAAAACAATATTCTGGTCACTTGCCCTCCTTACTTGTTTAGGAAATCCAGAAAATTTACAGAGTCTTCCCATACAAATAAGCTTAAAAGTATGAATTCATGAGTAGAAATTATTTTCTTTTCCAGTCTAATGTTGCTTTAATGTATTCAGGGGTTTTGAAGTTAATTCCCAAGTTTACAGTCTGCTGTTAAGAGAGTGCTTGGAATAGCACACGTTTTGTCTTCCACACTGTAAATCTTAACAGTGCAGAGCACTCCATGTTTCACACACAGCGTAAAAGATACATCATAGCCATTAACCTTCCCCTTAGTTGCTGATAAAGTAAAATGGGCCCATTCTTTACAGTAACAGTAATGTATCTGTTGAGATAAATATTCCTCTTGCTGTAATAAAGTGTAGTATTTTACAGCTGCATACCATCTTTTGCAAACTATAAAGTGGCAATTAAAATCGAATATGAACAGAATACTAAGTAAAGATTTGAAGGCAAAAGAGGATGAAGGAGCTCTTTCCTAAAACTTCCCTCAGCAAAAAACTGATGTTCAACATACAAATCAGCTAATGTTTGCTTATGTGATTTCTGAATCTAGAGCAAAGATACAATATTAAATTAATTCCTGGTAATCACTTTGTGAAGGCTGTTAGTTTGATATAGTTAAGCATCCAACATTTATGTGCCTGGTACTTTTTTACTGCAAGCAAGCTAGTTTCATCAATGGAAGCTCTAACTGAAGGACTGCTCTAACTTAAAAATTAAGAAGCTGGTTTGCAAATATATAAACATTACCATATTTAACAACATTAATAATTTAATAAAATGCAGTATGATTTCATAATTGTTCACAGTTTTAAGTCTAGCAAGAGACTATCTAGCTTTACCTAGTTTACCATGTAGCCTTGAGCAAATCTCTAACAAGTCAGTTTCTCTAGGTTTCCTGCACCAACAAGATGTCCTTCAGCTTCTCCCAAGAAAGAAACATATTTAGGATCAGATCAGTGCTCACTGTGAAGATCAGCTCATCACACTCATGCACACGAATTAGCTGGGGGCCTAAGACAATAAGATCTACAGATCTCATAGATCTCTTCTTTCTTCAAATGTATGTGTGTAAGGCACATTCATACATGACTGATCTCAGATAAAGACTTGTGATGTTGTAACATCTGAAGAGATATGCAGGATTTGCACTGTATAGGAATATTAAAACTGTTGGGGGAAAAAAAAATCCATTCACAGATCTTGTCATATAGCCACATTTTTGTTTTTACTGGGTGTGGCATGAAAACAGCCACACTGCTTGCCTCATTCTTCAATATTTTCCTCATAACACCTTTTTAACTTACTTAACTAAAACCTAAAAGAGGAAAGAAGAACTTCAAAAGCAATGCAGCATAAGGAGACATGCCAGCCTACCGGTTTGTGAAACTACAGAGAAATAAATGCTCAAATGCTGTTTTCAGATACTTTTCTGCTCATATATCACTGCCAGTATAATTTTAATCTCATGTATCAAAATCCACTTCAATCAGCCAGAAGATTTTTCAAAACAATAATTTATCACAAATTACGTGATCAACAAAAAAAGACATTGCTTTCTAGCTGCTTATTATATAGGGCCACAGATTTAATGCCACACAGAAACTCAGGGCAACAAATTTTACCTAAATACATGAAGCAAGATAAATCTGTGGGCTCAGAGCATAATATACTATCTATTTATCTTTAAATGTACAATGTTATCACTGTCTACAATTACCTGAAAGGAGGTTGTAGAGAGATGGGTGTCGGTCTCTTCACCCAAGCAATGAGGGAAAATGGACTCAAGTTAGCATTAAATAAAAGGCAAAAAATCAAATTAATTAATTTATTCAGTTTGGAATATTCTTGGTTTCAAAAGTTATAAACCAACTTAAGTGCACATGTCCACGTTTTAGCAGTGGTAGTGCTTAAAGACATACTGAACTAAATTTAAAGAGTTCTCTTCCCTTGTACTCTCTGAAAAATGTAATTCCCAAATTACAGAAAAAAAAAACCCAAAAACATGAAGTGAAATGAATTTATACATAAGTCACAGCCAAACATATAAGGTTTAAGATAAAAAGAGAAAGAATTTGTGTATTTCTACCAGCCAAACTATTCCAGTCACAAGGTTCTTATGCTTGTTGTATTTCCCTCAGTAAGCTTGTAGAGGACACTAAGCTTGGAGGAAGTGTCAATCTGCCTGAGGATAGGGAGGCTCTTCAGAGGGATCTGGATAGGATGGATCAATGGACTGAGGCCAAAGGGATGAGGTTCAAGGCCTGGGGGTGTTGGTTAATTGCTACTGAAGATGAGCCAGCAGCGTGCCCAGGTGGCTAAGAAGGCCAACAGCATCTTGGCCTGTATCAGAAACAGCATGGCCAGCAGGTCCAAGGAAGTGATTGTGCCCCTGTGTGCGGCATTGGTGAGGCTGCTCCTGGAGTCCTGTGTTCAGTTTTGCGGCCCTCACTACAAGAAAGACGTGGAGGTCCTGGAGTGTGTCCAGAGAAGGGCAGCCAGACTGGTGAAGGGGCTGAAGAGCAAACCTTATGAAGAGCAGCTGAAGGAACTGCTGTTGTTTATCCCGGAGAAGAGGAGGCTGAGGGAGGATGTTATTGCTGCCTACAACTACCTGAAAGGAGGTTGTAGAGAGATGGGTGTCGGTCTCTTCACGCAAGCAATGAAGGGGAATGGCCTCAAGTTGTGCCAAGACAGGGTCAGATTAGATGTTAGGAAAAAACTTCTTCACTGAAAGGGTTGTCAGGCATTGGAACAGGCTGCCCAGGGAGGTGGCTGAGTCACCAATCCTGGATTTATTTAAAAGACGGGTAGATGAGGTGCTCAGGGATATGGTTTAGTAGAGGACTGGTATGGTTGGACTCGATCTCAAATGTAATTTCCAACCTAGTGATTCTGTGATTCAGTGAAAAATAAGCGAGCAATGTAACAACTTTTCTCCATCTCTCTGCCTCAGCACTTAAATACTGAGATCATTTGAACTGGAGAGAAATTTATCAGTATTAATCGTGGCATTATTAAGTGATTCAAGCTATACATACTGGGGTACAGTAAGTTAACATGTTCCCTGAAATGACACAGTGATTTTCAGGCTTACAGCTGTTGATCATTTAAATATGTATTGAAATATAATTCTGTAAAATTCCACCTTGTAGCTGAATAAAATGACTAACTTACTTAATAAGAAGTAGGAAATTGCCATACATGTCAAGGTAGATTGAAGCCTCATGTGCACAGCTAAGGAGACATGCAATATGATGCACATATATATTACACATTCATGACACATGCACATGTTTAATAGATATGCATATGTCTGGTACATATGCATGTATATGACAGATGTGCATGCTACACGTATGATAAACATATATGTAGGTTTAGCTCAGGCATTCTATAAAGTTACACACTGCTCCTAAGTACTGCTGAACTGATTCATGGGGTTCAATTTGACAGAGCATTGGAGCTGTATGAAAATGAATACAGAGGGTTGGGCGGGGGGTGGTTAAGAGTTTGTATCACCTTGTATATGCACATACAGCAGAATTTTAGGTGGGTGTACTGGTATGGGCATTATTCAACTGTAGATCTTGAAATACTAAAAGTGCTTGAAGTACTTATTTACTGGTTTACCTGATGTTTTGTTTTGTTTTGTTTTGTTTTTCCATTGCTGTGTTTTCAGGTGCTATGCATTCTTTTTTGTTTCAACCATACCTAAATGTGGATTTTTTAGCTGAAAAAAACCCTCACAAAACCTTACCCGAAACCTCAAACCATCTACAACCAACCACTTAATGAAATATAAAAATAATAATAAAACCCTTACACAAAATAGGCATCCATGGCCTTGACTACTAGAGCTGTGGGAACAACTTTTGTCTTTTTTTGTCCAGTTGTTCATTAAAGTTCTTGTGATTTCAGAAATAAGAGAAAATACAAAATATAAATGGCAGTTCTATCAGTGAATGCTAGTGAAACAACTAGGAAGAAGTTGTTTCAGCTTCCAGCACTGGGATGGAGATTAGAACGTTAAACTATTAGCTGTTGTGAATTTTACTGAAAATTAAAGGTGCCAAGAATTGAAAAATTAAAGGTTTTGGCTATGTTATACTGTTGATCGATATTAATTCCAGCTGTGAGTGATGATTTGTTCTCAGCCAGTCAGCTCAGATAACATGATCATGGCTGTCCATTGTTTTAAGGCGATCTACACCTACAGTGCTGATCAAAAGGTAAAATTTGATTTCTTCCCTTGCGCTGGCACACACATTTGCACATCAGCCCAGTGAGTCAGATTAGAGACTCGGTACCAAATACTCCCAATTTCTTTTCCATTTCTTCTTTTGTTTCTAATTTAATTTTTCTAATAAAGTGTCTTCAGACAAATTAAACTTAAAATTATATCTACGAATAAAACAAAGCTCAGTCATAAAGCCTATGCTCTTCATCCTTCATAATTTGCAAGAAGTTATATCTGTTAATCTTAGACAAAAATGTACCCTAAAGAGTTAGAGAGCATCACTAGTTATGACATTTTTCAATCAAAGTGAATGAAAAAGCTTCACAAACTGGTAAAAGGCTTTGGGTTATATTGTTTTATGTAATTACTGTGGAAACCTTGGAACACTGATTGGTAAAAGCCAACCTTTTAAAAGATGACAGCTGCTGCAATCATAGAAGTAAAAAGAACAAAGCAATTGTGAGCACTGAAACGGAAAACAAAATAGTCATTTCTGTGGTTAGTACAGTATTTTTAATAAATGCCACTGGCACACCAATAGCCTTTTTTTGCTGGGTTTTCTTTTTGGTTTTTTGTTGATGGTTTTTTGTGGCTTTATTTAAGATACACAATTTACTTAGCGTTCAAGAAAAGAAAATGTATATATGGTATAGTCATTTATTAGTTCTACTGTAAATTGATTTTGTTTCTTCACAATGTTTTATTCTTGGGCACATTCTGACATAAGTATTGCCCCAGATCCTTCAGATGCCAATTGTTAATCACTGATTCGGTAACAGTTGCTTTTCAGGTATTCATAAAACCAGATTAGAATGGATCAAGATGAATGGCTAAGTACAGAACAACTCAGTAGTGGGACTCAACAGCATCCAGCCCCTTAGCAGAGGCACGACAAAATAATGTGCAATTGCTTATGTTAGATTTTGTCCATTGTGGCATTTTGTGCATTTATTACTTCTTCACTTTTACACTTACACATAAAAATTCTACAAGACTCTGTCATTGTGAGTAAATATCTAAATACTCTTCTCCACTTGAATCACAGTTCCAAGCTGATGTTTGTATCTCACAAGTATGCACATCAGTTTTTAACAACAGAATCAGTAAGATGGTTGAAGTACAAGGTTCAAGAAAGACTCCAGGTCTTTCAAATAAGAACTTTTTTTGCATATCAATAAAAAGTAGTAGAAATCTTTTTTCTTTTTTTTTTTTTTTCATTTTCCATTGGTTGGTTTTCCAGCAGAGATATGGGAAGAGTAAAAACAAAAAAATACCAAAAAACATGTTCTGGTTTCTGTATCTCAGTCTTCCAAGAAGCCTCTCACCTAAATAACAGCAGATGAGGGACCGAATACCAGATACATTTTTTTTTTGTATGATAAGGAAATCCTCTATTGCTTAAAATTAAATACAAATGTACGGTAACCATGTTTAAGTTAAATTGCAACTAAACAAGAAGTGGAAGGTTCACTATAGAAAGATCAAGAAACTCCATGAGCAGCATTGCTCTTTGTATGCTACTACATTCTTGTGTAAGGAAAGTGTGATGAAATGCACAAGTGTCTCAGTTCAACTATTATACATACATGCAAATCTGACTGTTTTACTACATCTGTATTAAAGGCTGGATCTACCTCCATTCAATTCCACTAATGTCTCCTTGTTGGCTTGTAAAAAGCAGGGTCTTGATGCTCAGAAAAATCCAATTTTAGGATAGACTGAAGAACTTCATTGATAGGAAGACAGCCTCTTGTATGAAGGAGGAATGTTTAGCCTGGAACATTACACTGCACACTCCCGAGGCACACTAAAGTCAACTCTCCACTAAGCGATCTGAACTATATTTTTAAACTTCTTTGAAGTGCATTATTAGAAAATTGTAATATATTTAATGCAAGTCTATAGAAAGTGGTTTTGTTACTGAGCAAGCAGAGCACCCAACGTAGTATCATTTCATTGCTCAGGAAAACAGGAAATTACAGGTTATTTTAGACCTATGTTAATTTCATAATGAACTCTTCTGAAATAAATTGTGTAAAAATAGTTACAAGAACTGGTGAAAATAATTTATTATATTCATGTTTAATGGGTTAGTCACAGTTTATTTCATGTCTTTGTCAAGGCATAAAGAGAATTGAGGTAAACCTTATTTAAAATATCTGACAGTTTTTGAGTCTTGACATTATGAAAAATCTTGCAGCAAAGTGATCCTTTCACTGACAGTGATTAATTGTACATGCTATCAGAAGGTAAATTAGGAAAAATAGTTAGAAAGAATCTTCGTTTATAAAGATTTACAAGACTTTCCATCCTTAGTCACGACTTGTGGAAAAAAATACTGAATGATAAAGGATAGTTTTTAATGTGAATTAAATGTTTAATCACAATTTGTAGGCCGTACTCATGATCTTTTAGCAACTTGGATGCTTAGTCATTTTTCTCACTTAATAAGATCCTTTCCTACATTTTAAAACAAAAGGATTAAAAACACTCCAACATAAGCTCTGCAATCCCATTTTATTCCTTTACTATTACCTGGAAACACCCTAAATATCCATCGCAAGCTGCTTTTGGAAGAAGACTGTACAACGGTAAGTCTGAATGGGGGAGGGAGCAATGGCCAATGACTGATAGTTGAACAGTTACCTACTGAAAGATTTGAGCTCTGCAAATCCATTTAAGAAAAGCAAAGGTTTTCATTTAACAAAGTCCCGATTAGATTTGTAGAAAATTGAAGTAAAAAAAGAAAAAGCAGATAGTCATCCACTCCTGTGGAAATGTGAAGAAGCTTCATGCTTACTTGTCAAGGTTTATGGAGTTCACGTAAATAAGGACACCACATTATTCTCTGCTTAATTGTGAAAGCGTTATTACAAACATATTATTTTACTGAACAACCTTTTAAATCTCAAAGAATTTTAATTTATATGACAATTTTTAATCTTCCCATGAAAAAATAATTTCACACTGTTCTTACTGTTAAGAATACTTACTTATTTATTAATATTTTGATTTATCTTAAAAAAATAATATTCTTATTGTACAAGCCACTATTGAAATAATGAAATTTAGCAAATATCAGACATAAAGCAAACAATATATCATGAACTAGGAATATCTCTTTCCTTTGTATGATATTTCAATCACTCTTTAAATCACCATTTTTATTCTAAATCACCCCATGGCCTATTTCCTATAACAAAAATCTGACTCTACCAATGCAGATCAATAGTGGTGGCTATGTGCTGATGGTTTTGTGTTTTCTCCTCTTTCGTTTTCTCTATTTGTTGAAAAAAATGGCTTTGTTTGGCAAAGTTTTCTCTCTCAATTCTATAAAAATCTGCTACTACAGTTGTCAGTTTACTTTGTTTCAGAAGATAAGGAATGGCAAATGGTTCCAAGAATTCCTTTTTTGAGAGGGAAAGAATTAAATCTTTAGCCAAGTTTGACTATTGGTGTAGTGTTTGCTAAGAAAGCAAACAAAATATTAAAATATCAGTAGCACATACCATGTTACAAAGCTAATGGGACAAGTATAATGAGAGTATTATGAAGTACAAGACATAGAAGTATGCTGTAAAGGATTTCTGATACAGAGCCCTGGCCATTCAAATTGACCATAACAAATTATTCTTTATAAAGAAATTAAAATTCTGAAGAAATAATACAGTCTAAATAACATTTTTCCATGAAGGGTGATGAATAAATATTCCAAATATATTTAAGATATATGGGAGCAGTCAGGATTTTATAACAAAGGAAAACAAGTATTTATAAAGACATACAATTCCAGTTTATGAATCAAAACTGAAGTACCCGCAGGGAAGGCTCCATTTCATGTCTAATGTTGAAGAACTGTAATTTACATAATACTAGGAGAAAACTTGAGCTGGGGTCATAGAGTCAAGAAGAGTAGATAAAGAGGATACCTGAAGGAGGAAGTAGTCAAACTGATGAATTACCCACTGAGGGTCTGACAGGATGGCCACTGCAAAGCAAAAGTCTCATTTTGTAATTTTTAATCCATGAGTAACAAACAAAACCAGGAGGAATTCTCTAAGTATTGGGAATGAAGTGCATACAGTATTGTTCTTAAGTGTTAGAGCTATTTAATTTCCATTCATTAGAACCATAGAATGGTAAATTGATAAGAATAAAGTACGCAGAGATTGAAAACGAAAAATCCACAAATTTGAATTTTGTCACCACAGAAAGCAGAAAAAATACTTAAAGGAGCAACTTCCTACCTGATTTGTGAATAATAGTAACATTTGCATTATATTTATTGTTACTGTGTGCCTTTATCACTTTTATTGTGCTGCAGTATAGCCCTTTGAAGGTCTGCCAAACCACTGCGGCTTGCTCAAATGCAGGGCTGAATTTTAATTAAGCTTAGCAAAATACTCATTGAATTTGCTGAGCCTGATTAGGCCAGTCATCCTGACAGACATGCAGAGGGCATCTTGCTTACTTGTTTTAATAACTGACATAGCAATTAATAGATTTTTGTAAAATAGTTAAACGTGAAAAATACAGACTGTCATCCCTCCTTTCACTGAGAATCTTAGGGGTTTTTGGATTTAACATGGCTACAAAAGATTCCTTGGAATTATTAATTATGAAGTACTAAAAAGTAATTCAGTATTAATATTTGGGAAGAGTATCACTAAAAGATAGACATTTTGTTTTGCTGAAGTATTCCCCATAATATCACAGTCCAGTGAAGAGGGGTTTCCACGGTCTCAGCAGAGTAACGATAGATATGCATGCAACTGGATGACTTGTTACAGAAAACTTTTTAGGTTTTTTTGGAGCTATACTAGACCATTCCTGCAGGCTTCACTGTTAGATCATCTCGTTCCTATATGTGTCTATACCTTAAATCTTTCCTGTGAAGCAAGGCTATCAATTGTAAAACCAAATATTTATCTTTTCTCTGTGAAAGTGACAACTTTTGCTTCTTTAGAAGTTCAAGAGTCAGGTGGGTTTTGACATAACAGCAATGTCACTGACACTGTTTAGGAATGCTGGTTTTGGTGTTTTCTCCTATCTATTCCCACTGTAATTTTAGAGGTGAAAAAAGCTTATCATGTATTAAAGGCAAAGGTATAATAGCTGTCCATTAAACCAACCGGTTATCCCTAGAATACCGTAAAAAAGGAAAAAATATGATATAAAAAGGGCAAAGAATATTTAGGAGCATGATATGTGACAGATTAAGATGCTCTAGGTCCTAACTCAAGCTTGAAAATCCAGTATGGTACTGAAAAAACAACCCCTTCCATGTGGCGAGCAAGACCATAGATACTCTTTGAATTTAACAGTGTTGTTGTAATGAAAGGCTATGAAAAGAGCACCAAAATTGACAGAATTTCCATTCACTTCAAGGGGCTTGATATCATGGTATAAGAAAACAACCTTTTAACTATAAAACTAAAGATTCCTTATTCAGTGACTGAACTTCAGTGATTAAAAAAAAAGTCACAGAGAAAAAAAGAGTAATTTGAGGCAGAGGCAAAAGTAATAAATTACCACAAACTATAACATTCTGAATGACAGAGTCCTATGAGCTGTCTTCCCTCTAACTGAAAAGGTAAGAAAAACAGAGACAGGGAAGATATACAGCTGAAATAGGGAATTTGGACAGTTAAAAGGACAGTAAATTAATGCTTTAGAGTTCATCAGTACAATTAACAGTTTGCCAGTAAGCACAGAAGCAAAGAGTGGAAAAAATGGTGTTGGTGTTTGATTTCACTTCTCAGTAGCAATTTTCCAAAGTTTTGGTGTGCAAATCCTAGCCTGAGGGCTAGACTCCATTACAGGACTTCATTTCAGTCTACAGATAAATACCCAGAAAACAGAGTAATACTTATTTTAAAAATACTGTTCACTACATGCCTTTCCCCAGCTTCTTGTAATTAATCTTCTCTGTTATTAATCAAGTTAAGAAGACACAAACCTATGTTATCCTTACTATTATCTTATTAATCATGTTGGTATGTGTAAGCAAAGGATTTGCTTTTAATAAGCATACCAGAATTGAACAAAAGCAACAGCAGAAAATGAACAAAAAACAATACATAGCCCTTTTATTCATTACTTAATCTACTGATAGAGAGAAGCTATAGGTCAAAGGATAGTCTGAATTATACAGAAAAAATTCAGAAACATTTGCTGGCTGAATTTTTTTTCTTGGGGGAGAAGTTTCTAATCTTATTTTCTGTAATTCTGTTGTCACAGAATAGAGGGGGAAAAAACCCAAAAAAACCCACTGGTATGTACTGTCAACACCTTGTTTGCAGGTGCTATCCATGGCATCTTCATGTTGTCATAGCTACAAGGGTCAGCCATATCCCCAGGGTGGTGCCTTAATTAGGGTGAAGTTTTTGTTGTTCAAAGGACTGCTGAAGTGTAGAAAATAATTAGCACATTCCAAACTCTGACTTTACTATGATTTTATACTGGAATTTCCCTTTAAGAGCTGTAGCAATGATAAATAATAACTTCATTCCTGTGTCAGCAGTTGCCTTCACTGATATCAATTCATATTTATAGAGTAAAACCGACCATTATGGTTTGCTTAGTTTTGTTTTGTTTATCAATATATATAAGCTTTATTGACCTTAATGCATCACGTTTTTACTTTTTTTTTTGTATCTCCTTGTCATGGAGATATGTATTTGTAATTAAAAAAATCTATATGATTAAGATAAATATTACATTGTACAGCAGACAGATCAAGGTCACACAATAAGGAAAGAAAACATAACATTTACTTTCTCAAGAGGCTTGATACAGATGATAATTATTAACCTTGTAGGCTTTTTTCAGAAATGATTTGAAAATTGCTAACAGTTTTAGTTTATGTCTGAAAGAATGATGGCATTATGCAACAGATTTAGAATCGATAATGCAAAAATTAGTTTGACAACAGTTATAGATGTTTTTGCCAGCAGTAAATCCATGTAATAATAAACTTTTTTTTTTTCAAGATATTTTGTGAATTAATTCAATAGGTTCTTTGAACATCAAAACAACAAATCATCTTTTTTCCCTCAAGCAGCTTTGTTTATTGCAGATTTTTTGAAATCTAGACAGCTATCAAGCTATTTGTTCACAGGAGGTCTTTGCCCATCACCATCATTATAATTTTGGCAGGGTTCCAAGACAGATACCCTCCATCTGTTCCTGTTTAATAGAAATGGTACCTTGAGGTCCACTTGACCTATGACCCCTTAGACTCTCCAGCAATTTAATACCGATTTTTTCCTCAGTCAATTAAGTTGACAGAAAATACTGCATGGCAACATCCCAGGTTCTACGCTTTATCCATGCACAGTTCCCCAAGCCTGGGATTTTTTTAGCACTTCTCCATCAAGTTAAGACTTTCAGACTCTTCCTTGTGGCAAGAACACTGGAAAGCCTCCACAAAACAACGTACCAAGATTTTCCTGAACCCCAAAAAATATTAATTCAAGTGTCGTAAAGCCTGGGGCCATCATGATCCAGGGCTGTGGTTTCTGATGAGAGAACATGGAAGTGCTGAAGTTGACACACTTAGCTGGAGGCTTAGGTCTTCTGGGTCCCTCCTTTACAGCCCAAGGCTCAGAGACAAGGGGAATAAATGTTGTCATTTCACAACCCATATGTTTGTTGGGACTACTTGGGAATTAGAAACTTAGGGAAAGTAACATAGAAAAAAAATCCTGTTACACAAGCATGAATAATTCACAGGTGTGATGGAATGTTCTGCTTCCCAATAATTAATAGGGCATCAAAATTAACTTTCATTAAAAATTAGTAATCGTACTGAAACATTATGAAAAATTTAAGATGTGATAACACAGAAAACATCTTTTTTTTTTCTGATAATAAAATGCATTAGACTTTTGCCATGACATTTTCTGGTCATCCTTGCTTTTACATTTGTAACAGAGAATCTGGTAATGGATACATAATGCAGAATTTTTTGTTTTCTGAGGAATAATTATGTCACAGGTTCAACTAAGAAACTCTAAGAGCTGATAAATTGACTTGGGACTTCCCTAAGTTAGATTTCTGATTTGTTGGCAAAGGCTAATTGATTGTGGCGTCATCTGTCAAAAACTATGTCCTGAGTTGTCTGGTTATCTAATGAACCTTAAAAATTCCAGCAAATCTAAAGCAAAATAGCAGGGTCGACGAAAAGAATAGTAGGAATGAAGGTTCATTATTTCATTTTTGTCTTTTCTCTGTTCAACTCTGAAGGCCTGGGCCAACACATTGGATGGGGAAGTGAATAAATAGGTAATGAAAAGGAAAAAATATGAGAGAGATATGAAATAAGCTGTTTCATCTTATAATTTTCCATTCCCACCATTAGAGACAAGCTCTGAAAATAGAATGTGTGTTTTTTAGCATGTCTACTTTGTGTCTGGAGAGTATCTGATGTAGCCTAATTCCAATTATATTAATGAGAAGAGAAACAGTCTCTGACATCCTGATATAGCTCGATACAATCTGACTTCTTGGCAAAAAAGCCAAAAGAATTTGCATTATTTCAGGATAGCAAGGAACCTCAAGTAGGGAAAGGCTTACACACACACACACAAACACACACAGAGAAGCACACCCTGATTGACTGTAGTCAGAAACTCTATTAAAAGAATGTTTCACAAGTATTAAAGGCACGTCTTCATAGAGAGTACGTTGTCTCTTGTCTATTGTTCCACAAAGGGAAGCCTTAAAGCTATGAAACTAACTTCTTCTTAAAGTCTCTCTTCTCAAGTCACATGGAAAGTTTAAATGATTTTCATAAATATTTCTCAGTGGTTTTACCCACTACAAAATCTTTTCTTACTTAGGAAATGATGTGCATGAATCAAGCTACAGTACATATAAACACAAGTTAAGCTGAAGTAGAAGTTACAGTAGAGATATTTTCAGTTATCTGTTTTTATACATGCACTTGCATGGGTCTGCATGTCTGTGAAAAGAGAAAGGGAAAGAGAAGAGAAAAGAAAGAGAGAAAGGGAAAACATGCTGGAGCAGAAGATTGTTCCGGAGAGAGATGTGGAATCATTACATTGCAACAGCCATCTAAGGACTGCAGCTGGATCTACAAATGAAGCCCCTAAGTCTGACATACAGAAGCTAGTCTACTTTTCTGAGAATAATTAGTCTTTTCTTCCCCCCATCCCCCTACCCCACTCCCAAATATCTAGGAAGGGCACTGACATTTCACAAGTTTACATGGCAAAGCAATAAAACTTAGAGCTTTATTTTCAAATATAAGCAGGATTTTTATTAAAAAATACATTCCTTTTTGGAAATTTATATCAAAGTTATTTTACTTTAGAACTTATATCCAACTGTCTTGTTGATCTGGCACATACATTATTACTGCAGAAAAAAAGGTTGAGGAGTCCAATTTTGTTTAATGCAGCTAGCTGTTTTGGACTTTTAAACAGAAGTACACGTTCCTGAAATGAAATCCTGTCCTTCATCAAGTCAATTGCAAAATGAGGTGTGAGCACCTTGTCATCCAGGCTTCATACCAAAATTCTTTTCTAAAAACATTGTGCCTGATAAATAAACCTCTTTAATGGAAGAAGGCTCAGAGATGGGAAAGCGTATGTGCCCATCACTAAGGAGTGGTTTTTGTTTTAGATAAACAACTATCTATCAATTCAGTGAATCAACTGGTAGTATAAATGATTCTGCCCAAGTTAACTGGACCAGTTCAGAGTGGAGTCAGTACCTGGCTCTGACTAACACAGAGTATAAAACCTAAAAATTAAAAAAAAATAATAGCTTGAGCTGGCTTAAGCATTGTGATGGTGAGCATGCTATAGAGACAGGCAATGGGAATCATATTGCTATTGTGATTGAACTATGTATTTCATTATGTAAAACATGTGCCATGCAGAACAATCACAATGCATCCGGTTTTCTTAGGAAAGTACCATGGACAAGACAAAATGCTTGAAGAAAATAAATCAGCTTCAAGGAGAGAAAATGTCTCTATACTGACTGACAGAAACCAATGTCAGTCTCTGGATAAGGCTTAAACAATATACAACAAAGGTTTGTTCATGTTATTTTAGCAGAGCTAAACATACCTACAGGGGAGGGTACAAAACTCTTCTATCATATTAGAAGGCCTGTAGTGAACACTTTGATACTTGTAACTAGCTGGAAAAACAAGCAAACAAAATTCTACTGTATTAATAAAGTGCCAATATAGAAAACCTTCTTTTCCTCCCCCCACCCCTTTCCTTTTACTCTTCACTATTGTAACTACTGCCTGGCTATGTAGAGAGTAGAGAAACCCCAGGTATTAGAGGCCTTTCAAACTGAGGACTCCATTCTCTTTCCACTGCAATCAGATTTCAACATTTCATATGACATTAACAGGAACAGCATCAGTTCCTCAGAGAAAAAAGGATACTGGGGTAACTTAGGACATTAGTGTATCACCGCAACCTTACTCCTTTCTATTCCCACACCTTTGCTCAGAATTGCTTCTATTTTATATAATAGTTTCAATTAAACAAAAATAAATAAATTAATGGAATCACAAAGAAATCATGGTCATGAGTAAATTAGAGGGATAATGCTGACTGACTTCAAATAGTCAAGGATATTTTATTATTTTTTCTTGTCTTCCCTTTACCTTCTTAGGATAAATATTAAGTTTCAGGAAAATATTACTAGAGACTATTTTTTTAATGACTTCAAAGAGAATAATTTACAGGAAAAAGTTGAACTTGCACTGAAGATCAGAAGAACTGTAATGTCGTATACTTCAAAATCTCATGGAATATAGTATAAAGGAAAGACTAAATCACCTAGCATCTTATCATTTTTATAATCCAAACTTGTTATAGATTTTTTTAAACAAGAAACTCAACAATATGTCACTAACTCGAATTCTAACCATGTATGTATTTCATCCCATCTCTCTTGTATGATTACTGCTCCCTATCCTCCTGTAATTTTCAAGAATCCTGTGGGTATCAACTGTAGTAGACCTCCTCTAACAATTTTGGCACTACATTATCTGAAATACTACTGCTGTTTCTTATTTTAGCTATTGAGAAACACTGCAAATACGATGCTGGGGTAATTGATAGCAAATGTTGACATTTTAATAGCAGCTACAAAAACAGGTGAGATTAAGGCCAGAATGGATGAGCTATTACTTCTGCACACTAGATATAAATGACACTCCTATGATTTATGAGCAAATTTAATGCCTTTCCTCTTTACTGTGCTCTACAAGCAAGAAAAAAAAGTGCAGAGAAAAAAAATCAAACTTCACACAACACAGTGCCTTCAAAAAATCTAAAGCTACACCATTCTCATAGCCTTTTAAGAAGAATACAAAGATTAAATATTAATTTTTATTGCAGGTAAGAATCATGATTCCTTGACAACTCATTCATGACAGATAATGGCACAAAACCTTCCTTGAATTTGCTTTTCTAGAAATAAGACTTAATGAATGCATTCCATTAACTATTGAGTACCTGGTCTAAAAAACTCTTGACTGATCCATCTCCAGATACAAAACACCCTTAGGAAGCCTCTCAGGAAAACTGCATGATAATAAGGAAGTAATATGCAGTGTCATACTTGTCTGTAGTGCACTCAGTTTTTGTCCTAATGCTTGCATAAATGCAGGCTCAATGAATGAATGAATGTACAGAGCAAGAATTGCTTTTTCTTCCTCCCTCTAGTACTTTTTCTGTGCCTGGAGCTTCTGACATTATAATAAAAGTAAAGAAAGTTAATAGCATACCTTACTACCCTTTCCAAGAAAGCTTTGCTTACATAGTGCGCATATCAACTCAAAGGGAAATAAAACTTAAATCCAGAGAGGGGAAAATTTTGTGATGAACTAACTGCTAATAAGTAGCATGTGGTCTCCAAAAAGGATCATTTGATTAGGTCTTCTATAGTTATTTGAAAATCTGTGACCATTTTTTTTTTCTCTGACTGAATGTACCAACAAGAACATGGCAAGAAAACCAAGCAAACAAAAACCACGCAGGTATCATCTTCTAGATATTTGGATGGGAGCGACATATGGAAAAGGAAGCAGTGTGTGTATGAAAATGAAGGAATTTTTAACATGGACAAGAATCTACCTCAGTTGTCACTAATCTTTCACAGATGTATGCTATAACCCTTACCTGAAGTCCATGTCATGGACTCAAGAGACAGGATGAGGCAGGAAGGCCCCTCAGAAGATTGCCTAGTCCAACTCCCTGCCCAGAGAAACATCAGTGAAAGTAAGTTGCTCAGGACTGTGTCCAGCCAGGTTTTGAGTATCTCCAGGGATGGAAATGCCACAGCCTCTCTGGGAAACCTGTGCCAGTGCTTGTCCTCACAATATAAAATGTGGTTAGTTTAGTTTTGTGCCCATTGCTGCTGGCACTGTGAGTAGGGACCACCAAATAAGGCCTGGTTCCCTCAGTATTCACAGAATCACAGAATTGTAGGGGTTGGAAGGGACCTCGAGAGATCATCGGGTCCAACCCCCCTGCCAAAGCAGCTCCCTAGGACATTTCACTCAGATAGGCATCCAGACGGGTCTTGAATATCTCCAGTGAGGGAGACTCCACCACCTCCCTGGGCAGCCTGTCCCAGGGCTCTGTCACACTCACTGGGAAAAAGTTCTTCCGCATGTTGGTGCAGAACTTCCTGTGCTCCAACTTGCAGCCATTGCCCCTTGTCTTGTCTCCACAGACCACTGAAAAGGGGCTGGCCAATTCTTCCTGCATCCCCTGCTTAAGATAATTATTCTTTCTCAAGTATTTACACGCACTAATAATATCCCCCTAATCTTTCTTTTCTATACGCTATCCCAGCTTTATCAGTCTCTCCTAGCATATCAGATGTTCCACACCCTTAATTATCTTTGTGGCCCTTCACTGAACTCAACTCCAGGATGTCCATGTTTTCCTGGAAATGGACTGGGGATCCCAGTACTGGATTCAGCACTACAGATGTGGAGACACCAAGGCTGAGTTGTCACCTCCCTTGACCTACTGGCAACACTCAGACTCATGCAAACCAGAAGTCTGCTGGCCTGTTTTGCTGCAAGGGCACATTGCAACTTCATGTCCAACTTGGTGTCCAACAGGACCCTGTAGTCCTTCTCTGCAGAGCTTCTTTATAGGCATCCCATGTCTGTACTGGTGGCTGGGGTTATTCCTCCCCACAGGCAGGACCTGCTGCTTGCCTATTTTGAACTTTGCACCACTCTTCATAACCCTCTGAGCTCAGATCTTCAGCTTGCTTTCAGTCCACTCATTTAAGTCATACTTCAAAAGTCTGTCTATGAAGATGTTGAGAGACAGTCCCAAAAGCCAAACGAAATTTGAGGTGCTGCACTCCCCTCACCCACCAAACCCATCACTTCATTACTGAAGGCTATCAGGCCATATAAATGGTAGGAACAGTTTGGTTCAGGCCTTTGGTTTCCAGGTGGAAGGAAATGAATGGACAAGGTGAGAATAAGAAAAAGATTAAGACCACTTACTGATAGTGCAAATAGAATTTTGTATTGTTATTGCTACTAATATTTTGAATTCAAGGGGTTGAAGAAATTAGCATCCTCTCCCCTTCTTCCTTCTCTTTCCTCTTACTCCTTCCTCACCTTCTCTGTATCTCTCTCTCCATGTCCCTCTCCACCTGCACCTCCACCTCCATCCCCATCTCCATCTCCATCTCCACTTCCATCTCCATCACCAACTCCAACTCCAACTCCATGCCCCCCTCTTTTCTCTCTTAAGTACTTAATCAGGACATTGAACTGTTGAGTAAATACAACTCAAAATATCAATACTGTTTATAAGTTGCTCAGCTCAATTTCATGTTTTATGAACAAAGACATATTTCTGTCTCTATGTGAATGCTATTACACAAGTAGCTGTTTTGTCCTAATTTAATAAATCTAGTGTAACAAAAAATGCCACCTCTGTATTTTTTAAAAAAGAAAAAAAATTAGTGAAATGTTACTGTCACAGATTTATGAAACAGTAAAAGAATAATACATATGTTCAATATTTACAGAAGCTTTTCTTAATCAGTAGTTAAATAAGTTAATAAAATGTTCATTTTGCCAAGCATTATCAGCTCTCCAAAGGAAAAAAAAAATTTCTGAAGCAAGAAGGGAAATTCAGCTTAACTATTCTATATAATTAACAGCTTCCTCTGAAAGAGCAAGTACGTCAGAGTGGAGTGAAAAATCTCCTGGGTAGCAGATAGCTAGACTCAGATTTGAAAAATAATTCATCCAGTTACTTTATTTCATGATTTTTTTGCTGAAGGACTTGGACCATGTGTTTAAGTACTCTGCTGAAAAATACAGCAAGAATTTGTATTATTCAGGTATGCTCGAGTGGTTGATTGGTTTTCTTTCTTCGCACATATCGGTTGCAAAATTAAAAGATCTGTCTTGTTCTGATCTGATAACTGTGATCACCATCATTATATCCAAATGCTAGCTACTTTCCATGTTGAAGCAGAACATGGCCTAACATTGTACCCTTACAAATTCCTCTAGTTTTTATCTGCTACATAAGGATTTAAATAAGTGAACTGATTAGTATATTATCTTTAATTAAATAAGAATCATTCATTAATTAAAACCATTAAAGCAAAAAGAAAAAAATATCTTTCTTGGCTGTTTTTTCAGCCTTGAGATCTCCACTTAACATACTTTGTTCTCAGGATCACAAGTCTTATAAGAACTTGCAATTAGAATCTTTAACCTTTGGAGACAGAGTGTACATAGATTTTATGAGAAGTCCATGTTTCCAGGCAGAGGGAATGGGACCGATTTTGTTTTAGAAAAAATAAGATTGAAGACATAAAAACCAGAGAATTAGGTAAAAGAATAAATTTTCTGGAATATTTTACTCTGTAAAAAAGCAGAGATAAGAATCTCTCACAAAGACTTTTAAGTTAGGAAAAATATTTTTAATTGGAAATCTGTAAGCTTTTGTTTCTTTATTGACAATATACTGGGATGAAAATATTACATTTTAACTCAGAAATTATAAAGGTCCTTTAAGGAGGCATTCCTTTATAAGGCAAATCTTCTCCCCTACACCCATAACACAGAGGGGTGATTTGTTTTCTTCTGTTTTTTCACTATCTTTACACTTGCAATACAAATTAAGATATTTACCAAAACTTGTCTAAAGCACTACCATGTTAAAAATATGAGGACATATTGGAGGATTGATTGGAGAAGGGGAAAAATATGGGGAGAATAAAAACACAGAAGCTATGAACGAACAAGATTTGAGAAAAGTGTGTTTAACTGTGCTGAAGTCACAGCAATGATGAGACTGGAGTAATGGTTCTGTTACCTGTCAGGGAAGAGGTCATTTAAATGGCATGCCAGGGAGAAAAGGTAGGTTGGATAGGGGCTGGGTTGGGATGAAGGGAGAAGAGCTCCAGGCATCCATTAAAAACAATGTTCCATGAACTTATGAGATTAAAGCAATAAAAGGAATGGTGTGGTCACTGGAGAGATAAGTCAGGTCAAGTGTATTTCCTTTTCAGCCAGGGAAACTAGGACATGTTTACCTTGCAAGAGAAGAGCAGCAAGAGAAAATGAAATACTGGTCAGAAAAGTAAGGGAGAGGGAAAAAGGGCACATGAAGTTCAAAAAGAACTAGCAACTGTGTTCATGGACAAAGGGAGAGAAAGACAGGAATCCACAAAAGAAGATAGGAAGTTTAGGATGTCGCCAATAATCTCGTACTAAAAATACCACCAAAAGGTCAGATTTAGTTTCCACTATTCTAAGTCTTTGCATTTGCTTTGCAGCTTTAAGCCTTCAAAGGTAGTTAGTGAGGAACAGTGAAGTCAGGTGAAACATGGAATCCATGGGGTGTGAGCCAGCTGCTGACCAGTCTGAGAACCCAGGAACAAAAAGACCAAAAGTCATAACAGATAAGGCTAGTGGAAATGAGACAGATAGCAAGCACGCAGCTACTGTAGATCTAAAAAACCAAAGAAACCAAAAAAATCCAAACCCTCCCAAAAAACCAAACCCCTCCATAAACACACCCTAGGACTTTCAGCATCAAGCCCTAAATCTATATTGTGCAAAATTTAAAAAAGAAAAAAATACATGCATGTCAAATTGCTGATGTAATTTTAACTTCCTGCATGTTTTAAAATGGAGGTTATCCAGGAAAAAAATCATCTTCTTTATGTGTATTAAAATATAAGACATATAAAAAAGCTTCTTACTGGAATTAGAAATTATTAAGGATAGAAACACAAACACCACCAAAAATCTAGGATTTTTTAACTGACTAGCATGCAAGATGCAGTCTTTTCATTTGGAATATAAAATGTGTAATTCCTGTCTCTGTGTTTTCACATTCTAAAAGCAGGAAGAAAAAAAAATATTGGATTGAAATCCTTTTACTAGCAACTTCTTTCAAGTTTTACATCGATGTCAATGAAACCAGGATTTATAAGTGAGGTATTAGCAGTTCTCTGGTTTACATAAATATATTTAGTAGTTCTTTTAGTTGTGTCTGTGTAAAGGAGAAATTAATTTTTCCTCATCTGAACAGAAACTATGAATAAAGATAATTTTATTAGATATAAACTAACTATTATAAAAGAACACTTACATAATAGCAAAACTCACTCTGGCCTGAATGTCTTATTGATGTGAAAATATGGTATTTATTTTCCACAGAATCCCAGACTGGTTTGGGTTGGGAGGGACCTCAAAGCCCTTCTAGTTCCAACCCCCTGCCATGGGCAGGGACACCCTCCACCAGACCAGGTTTCCCAAAGACCCATCCAACCTGGCCTTGAGCACTACCAGGGATGGTGCAGCCACAGCTTCTCAGGGTGTCCTGTTCCAAATGACAGAAGTGTTTTCCCCCTGTCTTATCATAATAGTTTACATGCAGGTCCAGTAGTGATGACACAACTTCTCCTCCAGAAGGTAGCTCCCAGGTATTATTGCCTCATAGTATAGATGTCAGTGCTGCTCTACTCTTCTAGAATACATTTTTGATTAAGATGTTGTCTCAGAGTAGCACAGGAACTTAAAAATCATTGCACTTTTCTTCAGAAGTCTTATGTTGCATTTTGAATAACTTTGCTTAAAAGACGGAGGTTGAAAATGCCATGGTTACAGATCAATTTGTATTGAGAACTGGTATTTCCAGTGAGGTTGAGTATCCATAAGTTTGAGCACAAGCACTTGGGATTTAGGCTTTTATTCCTGAATTTTATAAAGTTTAAGTCTTCCTTTGCGATGCCTGATTACACAGTTTAGAACTACAGAAGAGTTAGATAAAATACGAAGAACAGCAACCATAAAGGATAAAGAGGATAAAATATGTGAGGAAGACTGAGAGATAAATGAACAGAGAGCAGTCCACAAAACCTGAAAACTCCAGGGAAAGTATTGTATCTTCAAGGCAACAATACAAATGAAGGAAATAATGTACTCCATTCCCAAAGCAGTGAAATAAAGAACACTCATCCACAGAACTGTGGATAAATTAAAAATAAAAATACAGGAATAAACGTAAGTGGATGAGAAGCACCATACAAAAAAAATTACACAGAGCATGGATGTAGTCAGTTAACTGACAAAGTTAATCATTTTACAGAGGCTAGGATCACAGAGAAGAGACATTCTCTCTTGTGTTCTAGAGTCTATAGATGGTACTCTATGGGCACGATAACCTTCACACAGTGATAGTGCTGGTTGAACAACAGCATCTGCAGAAAATGAGGCACTACAGGTGAGTCAGTACTTGCTCATTATTTGAATAAACTAAGACAGGGGGAAAAAAATCAAAATAAAATATGCATTACCAAAATTTAATGACAGTTCATGACCCTTTTCAGAAACCCATCTGAAAGCACTTTGATATAAATAATTGAACTGTCATCTTTTCGAGACTAAAGCAAAACTCATCTCAGTTTTACAGTTTAAAAATTTTAGAATTATATCTTTTTCTAAGATTCTTTAAAGCCTAAACAAATATGCCACTGAATACTTTTCTTATTTCACCATTAGATATTTATAATACTTCAAAAACAAAAACCCTGATACACAAAACGTACTGTTATGGACTGCATGCCCATTTATCATGATGATAGTATTTATATTATAAGGGCTACAGGGAATCAAAAAAATACCCCAAGCAACACAATTTTTGCATGCCTTTCTTTTCTGGCACTAAAGCCTCTCAAAGTGATACCTCAAAGGCAGATCAGTTCTTACAAAAACATGACACTAAAACCCCCTGACAGTTCAGATTTATCTCCTACTTTCTCTTCAACTTTATACTGAATTTCCTTATTTCCTCTTGGGAAAGATACTAAGCTTTTCAGACCTTTAAATAATAGAGCAAACAGCAAAGAACCACAATACCTCTCCTTACAAGAAGTAGTTTTCACTTAAGCCATACCTCTTACAGTATTTGTGCAATCTTACTCTGTCACATCTCACCTGCACAACCTTTCAGAACATCTTAAAGGGGTATATAGTGGTACAGAAAGTCAGTATTAAAGGAGTCAGCATAAAAAAATTATGCTGAGGTTAATCTACAGCTGCTTGATAGTTATCTGTGAGGAAGGTTACAATCGGCCTTAATGAATGGGAGCACGCAGCTAAACTGTGCAGGGCAGCATTGCCAGAGAAGGAAGCATGAAGCAGATGGAGAGCTCTGCTGCGCTTCCTTCAGCTCCCTGAGCATCCACACCAGCACCGCTACCTCTGCTGATAAATATGAACTATTTATTATGTAAAGTAACTGCCCAGATGCTGTTCACTCTGTGGAATAATAAACTAGAGTCTTCTAAAGTCACTTTAATTCTGATTGAGGTAGCCCACATATGTTTAAATATGCTTAAATTTATGTACGATCACTTCACATTGTGTTTAAAACAATTCTAATTAGGCTTATTGGCTTTACTCATGAAGGTGATTCATCTGATTTCTCTGACTCTTGGTCTTAATAAGGTTGAGCACTAACGTGTGCTTTCATTTATTGTCCTTGCAAGAGAGTAAGTGCAAAAATATTTAATCCCATAATTAGCCTCATCGGTGATGAACAAAGTGGAGAAAACCTGGAAGGTTGCATCTGAAGAACCATCATGACACACAGTTTAAACCAGTATCAATAAAGATACTTTTATAGACAGAAAAAAAAGCATAATTATAAAAAGCACCCAAGCATGCATACACTTTATCTGAAAGGGGAATTTTATGTCTCAAAAATCTTGCTATTCAGGAAAGAAATTTCCTTCTTAGATTTTGGAATAAATTGTTTTTTATTACCCGTTCAAGCTGCAATTACTATGTGTGCCAACTATATAAAGAAAAACAGAAAATCTATTTGCTTGAGATTAATATAATATCTTTTATTATTATTATTATTTTATATTCACAATTTACTCTGAAAATAGCATGGAACATAAAAACTTATCCCTGTGTCAACTCTTTTGATAAAATGAGGTATCTGATAGACCAGCCACTAGTGGGAGAGATAGGTCTGTTCTGACTTAAGACTTCCTCTGACAATATAAACAACATTCAGCTGGGTATGTCAAGAGGTGGCCTAGAGAGAGCTCAGTACAGATGCTCTCACCATGTTTTCTACTGAAAGCTCGAGGATTGTGTCCAAAGTTAGTAATATCTCAAAAAAACCACAATACTTTACTCACTACTAATGACTGATTGGATAGTGGATAAATCATTCAATTTTATGAATACTCTGAGGTTTTGAAATATGTTACCTTTCACCAATAGTAATAAAGGTAATAAGGACTAGCCATCCATCACCCGAGTGAATCTTGCTAATAACCACAGAGAAGGATTATGGAGTATTGTGACTCTCAATCTGTTCCTTAGTTGTACTACATCCATTTTTACATTTAAGTTCCAAAATTCTACTTTTGAACCAAGAAATGATCCTACTGTACAACGAAACTTATTTAAATTAAAAAAAAAGTTTGATAAAATGGAAAGTTACAATTCCTTATTTAATTTCTTTATTAATTATTGACTTCAGAATCCTGCTTCCAACCTCAAATAACATAAATTTTTGGTAAGTTTCTTCTCTCTTTAATGATTTATATATATATATGTGTGTGTGTGCATATATACATATATGAGAGCACCTATAAAGGGTCGTGCGATTTTTCACCAACTCTACAGAAAGAATAGAATCTGAGGAAAAAAACTGAATGAAAGGAGGGAAAGAAGGAAGGAAGGGACTTACCTGTGAATTTGTTCTTCTATTTCATAGAGGAAAGCATATACCACTTTAAGGACTACCTCACAGTTAAATCATAGCTCTCCACAATGTTTAGTACATGCCTTCCAATTATTAATGTCTAGACAGTATCAGGACAAAGTCTTTCCAATACATATCTGAATGAAGAAAAGGAGATATTTTTGTTTAGTACTTTCTCATTATACTGGTATTATGATTATTCCCTTTTGAATTTTCTTTTGGGTAGGGTCCATAAAAGGTCTCCAGTGCTGGCTCCAGTGTGAGTCGTCAAAATGTCTAAAGTTTGTATACTGAGATATCCATGGTCCACTGGAATAAAATATTTGTTGAAGGATTTGCAAGCAAGATTGGACTCAAAGATAGGAACATTCTATTTATTTTGTAAGCAGCACAGCATGTTAGCAATAAATATGGCATAAAATGTATGCCAACTGACCTTTTGTTTAACATAAATTTTAACATAAAATATGTTTTTGTATATTCTTTGCTGACATTTTGATGCATTTATAAAACATTAATATTTCAGTAAATGAGCGGCTTTTACATAGCAGGATATACATCTTGCATTAAGTATAGATATACTAATTCTGGAACACTTACACTGCAACTCATTAAGCTGTGTAAAACACTTCTTTTCATTTATGGCTCCTTCTTTGTAATTTGCCCAGTAGCCAGCCATCAGCAGCAATAAGAAAGAGGAACTCATTTCACAATTAAACCCTAGGTAACAAAACGTTGCTAGGGATTTTCCCTACAGTTTTTGTATTCCTTATATATCATACCCTTGATATTCCTATACATACTTGACTTAAAGAAAAATTCTATAATTACAGGAATTTGTCTACTCTATAATTTTATTATTTCAAGTATTCAAGCTTTATGAATTTAGGGTTGTGTTTTGTTTTTTTTTTCTGTGTGGTATCTTCTGAAATACTTATCACCATAGTATTTGAACTCTTCTATTGAAGCAGTGTCTTTACCCAAAATGATGAATAGCTAACGAAAAAAACCAAAAAACAAAGCTTTTGATCATAATTTTCGTATAGGGTCTGGCTGAGAGGAAGTTACTTGTCCCCACAGCAGCCCTCACCATGCTGTGCTGTGTGTCAGCAGCCAGTGAGGTGTTGGTGACACAATGGTGTTGTGGCTGCTGCTGAGCAGCCCTGGCACACACTGAGGCTGTCTCCCCAAAATTTCTCCCCGCCTCAGCAGTTTCCTGGGGTTAGGTGGGGACACAGCCAGGACAGCTGACTCAATCTGAACAAGGGGTATTCTGGACTAGATGGGGTCTGTTCAGCAATAGGAAGCAGAAAGATAGAGAGAAGTGGGGGGAAATAGTTTTTTTACAGCATTTGTCTTCCAGAGCAATTGCTACACATACTGAAGCCCTGGTTCCTGGGAAGTGGCCAGACATCACCTGCTGGCAGGAAGTAGTCAACAATCTTTCACTTTGCTTTCATGTGAAGACTTTTGCTGTATTAAAATGCCTTTATCTTGATCCACAAGTTTGGAGTTTTTTTGGTTTTTTTTTTTTCAGCTTATTTTTCTCCCTTCCCTGTCCAGCTGAGGAGAGGAGTGGTAAAGAGATTGGTGGACATATGGCATACAGCCAAGGTTAAACCACCACAACCTCATTATGGAAGCTCACCTTCTGGATAGCAAATATGTGTAATTTTTTATTTACATGCTGATGATTTTTGGGGTTTTTTTTAATCAGGCTTTGATTAATTCTTCTGCAATTCCCAGTCCCAGAGGAGATGTGGTCTAAACCAATAAATTTTGGGGGAACTTACCTAGTCTTAGTTGTGCCACTGATCTACCCATTGGCCTTGGGCAAATAAAACCCACCTGACTTGGAATTCCCCATGCATAAACTAGATTACAAGTAACCATGATTTTTCTTTGGAATTTTCTGCTATTTTAATCATGAGAGGTCCATTTCTGTAAATAGTTTCTGTTGTTCTCTTACAGTGCACATGCTACTCTAATACATAAGCATCTCGAACTGTAATTTAAGTAAAGTTATGTCTTTCTAGACCTTTCAAAATATTTCGCTTCATTTTAATTAAGCCAGAGATGATACCAAGTTAAATGCTATGGTAACACGATTTCAGCAACTTACATTCACTACAAAGTTATGTTTAATGGTACTCTCATTTCTAAAGCTAGATCAATGTAGAAAGGAAGCACTGTCGTTCACAAATGTTTCAGGAACATGTCTCAGAATGTCTCCAGGAAGAAAAAAATTGAGGAAGTTGCTCCTACATTTAAATCAGAGTAAAAAATTCAACGGGAAAAACAAAACAAAACAAAACAAAACCAGAAACCGGGCAGAAGCAGTATGAGTCAAAGACACCATTTCTGAATTTTACTTTGTTTTCTAAATCTTATCTACAGAAAAAAAAAATGTTATTTTGACTGAATGAAAAAAAAATCAACATGATTTTAAATTCTGATATCAGTCATAGATTAAAAATATCTTCAGTTCCTGTATGTTCCATTACTGATTTTCACAGGCAGGTTTTTATTATATTTACACATTTGATTATTACTTACTAACAGCAAGACATCTGTACACTATAAAACAATCACTCATAATATAAGGCTTAGCAGTATTACAAGCAGAGGTTGTGTAAACCAAGTTCTACCCATGTACTTCATAGACAAGGTCTTAAACATTGCTGTTTTTTCTTTGTTTTACCAGGGCAGTGGAGATCTATACAAAACTAGCAGCTAAAGTACAGGCAAATCCCCATGGGAAAGAGGAATACACATGCTTCACAGCTCCACAGGAAATTAGTATCCTTAAATAAGAATATTTTCCAATCTGTATTTTCTTTCAAGATCTATGATGGTTCTGCAAGTACTGGGGATATAAACTGAATAACAGATTATAAAGTAACTTGGATGTTATCAGTTTTAAGCTTTAATCAGCTTCTTAGTTTAATATATGTAAAACCAAATTGCTCTTTTATGTAACTCTACTCAATTTTGTATTTAAAGCTTTTTTGTTGCTGTTTGAACAATGTCTTTTTTGTTTTGCATTTGGGTTTTTTTTTTGTTTGTTTGGTCAGTTGGTTTGGATTTTTGCTTTGTTATTTGTTTTATTAGCCATACCCGGGTCTCCTTCTTAAAATTAAGTTACAGGCATTTAGTACTTCATGAACAACTTTACAACATTGAAAGATTTACATTAGATTAACATAATTTGCTATTTACTCATCATGTACTGACTAGAGGTAAGAAAACAGTGCTTTTTAATATCATTTTAACATCTACTGCATGTATAACAAGCACTGGATATATTTATAAAGGAAGAAAAAAATAAGCTTTTGTTAGGGGCTCTGAATGTGAAACAAAAGCTTGAAAGCTACATTTCTTTACTAAAAGCTTTGTATATATATATATATTTATATACATCTTTCTGCTTAGTGATGAACAAATATGGTAACAACTTAGGAAAAGCACAACATTTTCTAATATGCTTTCTTCCTTAGTTCTCTTTCTTTCATTTAATTTTAACCTTGCTGTCTCAAGGTTGATTTCTTTTTATTATTTTTGTCACTCTGTAATATACGGGAGTATCCATGCATGCTTATATTTTTTTCTCTAGGATGGTTCTGAAGCGCCTATGGGTTGTACATTTACTTTCTGTTTGACCTCATAACTAACTTGTTAATTTGCTTTACTTCAGGGGATATCTTCTGTTTTTATTTGTAGTTTATCCTGAACTAATTGAAAAGTACAGATAGGAAGTCTGGAGAAAAAAAATGAATCTGCCACAAAACCAGTAGTATATTAATGTGTCATGGATAATCTGTGCACATGGAGCAGAAATATTTCATGGAAAGAAGCGTTATTCCCAAATGCCCACTCCTGTAAAAAAAGTTCACTTCAATAGGATCCTAGAAAGACCAATTCAGAAAATGCAGAGGAAGAAAGGTATTCATAAAATATGTGTTTCTTCCAATAACTCTCTGAATAGCTTAATCCTGAAATTATACAGCAAAATTTATGAACTACTTCACTGAACATAAAAATTAAACAAGAGAATCTGAAACAGATCATTTACAAAAAGGAGAGGCACATGGAACAGTCTGCAACAGACACAGAGAGACAATTTGTTTACTCAACAGTCTCTGAAGAAGAGTCAGCATCATAGCTGAATCTGGAAAACAACTCAGAAAAAAACAATGAATGAACGGTAAATTATCATAGAATTTTATATAAAATTATTTTCTGAGAAAAATTAGCCACAACTTGTATAACAAAGTTCATGTAGGGTATTTTGCATTCTGAAATCTTTGCAAATTATTTAGGATTCAAAATTCAGCAAGAGAACTCTGTAAAAAAAAGACATAAAGTTTTCAGTCAGATTCCACAAAAGCCTAACTCATGGATAAGCCTGTGATGGGGCGAACAACACAAACAAATATTCTTGCATTTGGAAAAGCATGTTAGGGCTGCATGAGATTAAATGGCTTTGCAACGGCTTGCAAGCTTCAGCATATTTTGTGCGCCACTGGTGAAGACTACGACAACAGTGCTTCACTATTAAAAACCCTTCACAGAAAGAATGCAAAGGTGAGGATACAGTTAACCAGGCACATGCATCCCACTATGGAATAGTGTATATCGCTACTGTATAGTGATATTAATACCAAGGAGAAAAGCACAGTGAAAAGTAACTGGGTTAAACCCATACAGATGCAGTTAGGGAAAATAAATTGGAAATCTGCAAATTGCAAACATAAGAATATACTAATGAAATAAAACTATGTGTAATTCTTTGTTTCAATAAAAGAGAGGGTTTCCCTTTGAAATGTGTCTATAAAATGCAGGAGATAGGAGGAAGGATTTCTAGCTTTCATTCGGTAAATCAGGAAATTTCAGCACTGTAAGATGTAGACCTGGAAAAGTCCACCTACCTGAAGTAAAGGGTTGTCTTCAGTCAAACAACATTAACATTGTCTTATTCTCTTATGCTAACAGTTATGTTTAAGTGACTATGAGCCACTTAGCACTATTACTAAAATAGGAGACTACCAAGCCTCCTCTAAGGCTCAAGACAAGTATTTATTTATTTGGAACTACAGATGCACAGTTGAATTCTGGAGAGATGGCAGGAATAAGCAACCTCACAAAAGAGTGATGGAGGAGCAGAGATAGGCCTTGGGCACTTCCAATTCAAAAGCAAAAATAAAATCGCTTTGCTTTCATTGTTACTGAATATCACTTGGGATGGAACTGTGAAGAAAATAATTAGGAAGAGCAGGGAAGAGTATCTGGGGCACTGCATTCTCAACTTTTTTTTTTTTTTTTTTAATTTAACAGAGAGAGAGAGAGGAAAACATAAGATAGAATTTTACTTAAATACACCATGTTATCGATTCTTAAATTGCTACAGAAAACAAAAGTTTAAAAATTTATGAAATTCACTTAAATACTGAGGAATAGATACTGGCCTCAGAAAAGTACTGTTTTTTTAAGAAAAGTACTGATGCTTGTTTTGTTTAAGCAGAATTCAATACATGTTAAGCAAAAAATCTATGCTTCTGGCACACAGCATTTGAGGTTTTACAACACTTCATTCACGGTAAGCTCTCCTAAGTGACATAGGAAAGGTGTTGAAAGTGAGTGTCCTTTCTTTCTTATGGTCATAATCCTTTATTATAAAGCTGTCTCCCAGTTAACAGGCAATCTGAAGAATACATTGAACATAATGATTCACAAGTATTAGTAGGTTCAATCTCCAAATTATGTTTATATTTTTAAAATACTGTTAAGGTTAAGGTGAAGCTTCAGAAAAGACAAACAGTGGTGAAGCTGAAACCTTCAATAAAAGTCAGACAGCTGCATTTTAGGAT
The DNA here is from genome assembly GCA_027925045.1 of Hypotaenidia okinawae. Lineage (NCBI taxonomy): Eukaryota > Metazoa > Chordata > Aves > Gruiformes > Rallidae > Hypotaenidia > Hypotaenidia okinawae. Next base: position 127,708,667 of record BSDF01000001.1, read on the forward strand.
TCAGATACATACCCCAGATTCAGTTTTGAATGGGTCCAGTTACTTAAAACACATACTGTAACAGTACTTGCTTTCCCACATCAGAAACTCCTCCCTATAAAGTAGCTAGTATAAAAATGCTAAAATGGCAGTCTTTATCCCAGATTCTAATGTATAAATGGACACTGCAGGACTCAAAAATTGGTAATTTGCAATAAACAAAGATGATTAGAACTGGTACAGCAGAAGAAAGGGTAGAAGAGGTCTGAGATTATGGTTTGAAGTGTTTAATGATATACTACCAGCCAGAAAAATTTTACAAAAAGCAAATGGATTGCAGAACCTAATTAAATTGACAACAAAATACCTAAACTGTATGGTCTTCACCAAAACCACTGTGAGATATTTTTTTAGGACTGCCATGGTAACCTATAACTTACACAGTTTTAAACTAATTTCTGTTAAACTCTGGTAAACATTAAATTTAACTCCCAGGATAGCAGAGACCCCTGGCTATACATCATATTGTGGGGCTGTGACTCTCAGAAGCATGATGAAGAAAAACCCAGACCAAATATCCACGTGCTCCATCGTACTCCAGTACACAGCCTCTTTTTGAAACTGTTTGGCTAGACAGTACAATTATTTTCTTATGACTGCCTGCCTGTGATTTATAGTTCTGACTAATCTCTCCTGAAACCTCCAGGACAAGGAAATGAGGAGAATGAAATGATATATTTTTATTATTTATTTCTGAGGACAGCCTTGGCTTAGGTAGAATTGAAGATTATTTTCCTGAAATGACAAGAATCAAGCTAGTATAACTTGAATCATTCAAATTTCAAAGGAAGGGTGTTTACCAGCAGCTACCAGTTGCTAGAGATGTATATGATAGCCTCCATACCACCATGTTAAGAGGTATGCCTCATCTGATAAGCACCTGGGACTTAACATCTGCAACCAAAATACCTGTTAAATTAGTCTAAAGCATGTATGGTTAAACATGTGGTCGTCATTTACCTTTTAGGATTCATTCAGACCTATTTGGTAAAGAAAGAAGTGGAATTCCATGCCAAGCCTCACAGCTGTTTTGACACACTTGTACAGCTTTATGTGAGCACCTAAAAATCTACAAATCATAGACATTTCTGCACTGCGTGGAAAACTGAATTGCAGAGAATATGGTTGGCAAGTCTGGATGTCCAGAAAACTTTACTTCCTTGAAATGTTTAGCTTTCACTGAACACCCAATCTCAACAGTGACATGATATTGACAAATATCCCTGTACTCTGACTTCTCAGACAGCAGTGCCTAATGTCCTACCACAAACATACTAAAGTGCATTCTCACACCTTTCATCTCATCTGCTTCTTTCTCCTGGATATCAAACATCTCACACCAAAACCTCCAGGCTCTCTTCTAGCTTGGAAAAATCCAGCCCCATGCCTCAGGTCCCATCCACTACCTCACATGATGAATTAGAAGTTCAGGCCCCAGAAAAGGTAAGAAAGGGAAAAAGTACATCCACTCAAACAAACTATGAAATGAAAGGACCAACGTTTTGCACCCTGACATTATCTTATCCCTGCTTTCCAGACACACATAATTATGAATGTACGTCTGTCTTTCTCTCCTGCTCAACTTTACTATTAACTAATTATTTCTCATTCCTGTTTCTGGAAATGTTCATAACTATATAAAATCAGTGTTCCTAGCTTAATAAAAAATATTTATCCAAATACAATTGCATCTGTTGTAGATGGTGGTGTCTGCCTTTTCCCAATGTTTCATTTTTGGAAGGTGAAATACATTTTGAATCAGAGAAACACTGCCTTTCATAGTTTTTTCTCAAATATTCTATAATACATAAGCTAGTTTTTCCCTAATCAATGTATACAATGGCATCTTTCAATGCCTCAAAGGGGAGAAAAAAAGACCTCTCTTGTTGCAAATCCAGGAAAAAAAACATGGTGAGAGTAATTGGCTATCATCACACTCTTTACTCAGTGATTGCTGATTATCCCGATGTTTTGCATACAGATGCTTTGTCCCCAGGTTCACAGTTAATACAGAAATATAGAATGAACTTTCTCAGCTCTTACAAATCAACACAGCCCAAACAACTAGGGCAGTATCAGTAGCTGGCTGAGTGCTGGGCTTCTTTTCCAGTGGGCAACCATGACAGCAAGGATTCAGCTGGTAGAGCACCCTGTCTCCATTTCTAGCCAGTGGCCTGTGCCCAGCAAACACGGTGTCCCAGCACACCTTCACTTAACCCTATCAGCGAGTAGGCATGGGTGGCTCAAGGATTTACCCAAGCCAGTTCTTACATCATTGAAGGACTGCTCTTTCATGTGCCTTTTTTTTTTTTTTTTGCACACAGGCAAACTTTAACAATGCTTTGCAATGAATCTCTTCCCGTACCTTTGCTCTGTGATAAATGATCTCTGAGGCAGTGACATGGGTCTTACAGAAAGTTAAGAATATCATATTTTGTGATCAAGGATGTAAACAAAACCCTTATAAAAATGTAAAAACTTAATGGTGTACAAAATGCGTCTGAAATGAATGGAAACCCAAAGAAGACTTTGGCATCCAATTGAATAATTATGGATTGGTGAAATTTTAGTAGTAGTATTTCAATTTTGTGTAACTACATATTTTATGATGTGGGAGTTACATAGAAAATATTTATGATGTGGGTAAGTATTATATGAATGTAAAGATACTTTACTTTAAATATAACCATAAAGAAAGACCATGCTTTATTTTGAGAGGAAAGAAAAGTAATTTGGTTGTTCTTTCCTGCCTAAATGCAACGTCATGTGGTACCAGTCAGTATTTAGAAGCAATCTTAAGAATTTAATTGACAAATAATTGAGTTATTTAAAATATGATATGGGTTTTAGCTGACATTTATACTAACAGCAAATCACTGCACTCCTTCTTTAAGACTGACTTGACAATTTTGATTACTAAGACTTCCTAAGCAAGGCTTGACATGAATGATATGATATAACAATGCACATTTTAAAAACTGTCTAACATGTCTGGATCAATGAATGAATTTTACTTCTTTAAATCTTTATTAAGTATGTAATGACACATATAACTTTAAAATATAGCAAAGCATGTTCAAAGGAAAGATTCAATTTCAATCTCTGCCTCCAAAGACAGATAAATCAATGCACAAAAGAAGGTAGAGGTGAGAAGAAAAATGAGATATCAGTGCAAACTCTGCTCTGAATTTCAATATGCTTACTAAATGACTCTTCTGTATTTTGATGGGCTTGTTTCAAGGACAGGTGCCTCTTATTAAAAGCAAACAAGGTTCGCTGTTTTGGCATGTTACATCACTACAGCGAATCTGAGATAACTGACATAACTTGTTTATCCCATGTTGTGATTCTAGTAGTGCATCAGGGGTACTGCTGTAACTAGCAGATGTTAATAACAAGACGGTACCAAAGAATTCAGAGAATCACAGGATGACTGAGGTTGGAGGGATCTGTGAAATCATCTGATCCAACCCCCTGCTCAAGTAGGGGACTTCCCAGGACCCTCTTCAGATGACTTTTAAATACCTCCAAGGAGGGAGACTCTACAACCTCCCTGAGCAATCTGTGACAGCACTCAGTCACCTCCTGTGTTTTAATTTGTGCCTGTTGTCTCTTGTCCTGTCACTGTTCACTAGTGGAAACAGCAAGGCTCCACTGTCTTTGCACCCTTCCTTCATATATTTATATAGATTGATGGGATCCAACCTGATCTTTCCCTTCTCCAGGCTGAACAGACCGAGGTCTCTCAGCCTTCCTCATATGGAAGGTGTTCCAGTCACTTAATTATCTTTGTGGCCTTTTGTTCAACTGTCTCCATTCTGTCCGTGTCTTTCTTGTACTGCAGAGCTCAGAATTGGGCAGAGAACTCCAAGTACGGCCTCACCAGTGCTAAGCAGAGGGGAAGGATCACCTCCCTTAAACTTCTAGCAAAATATGAAGACAAGACAAAGGCAAAGGCTTTGAACTTGCAAACAAAAGACATTGTCAGAGGTGCCAGGGCTATAAACATAATACATAAACGGTCAATTACTGGTTTAGATACTTGGTAAAGATGGTTTTAGGGATAATTGCTAAATAAAGATCAAGCAACCAGGCTGTGTTTTCAAAAGGATAAACACAATCATGGTAAATCTGCAACACCTCACAGCCATATCGCACTGCTACTGGTGAAAGACTGGAGACAGACTGAAAATTCTGTAACTCAGCCATTTTGCAATTCCGTTTCTCTATGGAGAAAGCTGTTGCCATTGAGTCTGGGACCCAGTGGATCAGAAGGGTAAGCATAACAACAGACAAAGGGTGAATATGAGAAAGTTTATCAGTTTCACTGTAACACTGTTGAGAATCACAGATTCACAGAATTGTAGGGGTTGGAAGGGACCTCGAGAGATCATCGGGTCCAACCCCCCTGCCAAAGCAGCTCCCTGGCTCATATTGCACAGACAGGCGTCCAGACGGGTCTTGAATATCTCCAGAGAAGGAAACTCCACACACCCCTGGGCAGCCTGTCCCAGGGCTCTGTCACCCTCACTGAGAAAAAGTTCTTCTGCATGTTGGTGCGGAATTTCCTGTGCTCCAACTTGCAGCCACTGCCCCTTGTCCTGTCCCCACAGACCACTGAAAAGAGGTTGGCTATTTCCCCCTGTCCCCAACAAATTCAAATATTTATAAACCTTAATCACATCCCCTCTCAGTCTTCTTTTCTCAAGGCTGAACAGACCCAGTTCATTCAGGCTTTCCTCATAGGGAAGATGCTCCTGGCCCTTAATCATCTTTGTGGTCCTCTGCTGGACTCTTTCCAAGACATCCTTGCCTTTTTTTGTACCAGGGAGCCCAGAACTGGATATAATACAATATTATTATTTAAGACAATCTGGATTTATATTTTTTTGTCTTGTTGTAATGTGTTGCTCTAGAACAGTTTGACCTTCCCTTGCCTTCTCCTAAGGTCTTCTGCATCTGGACACTGACCTAAAGCAGAACCACATGGAGTAAGCAAAGAGTGAAATCTGTTCTCCTGTTTGGTGTTGACCACCAGTAGAAGGCCACAAAAAATAGATTATGTATTGAGAAGCAGTGAGAAAATCATGACCACTTATGAACAAAGAAAAGGCGCAAATGAAGGAAGAAGAAATCTCAGTCAGGTTATTTTGGAGTGCAGGTGAAAAAAAAGATCTGGGCATCAGAAAAAATGTGAATGGCAGATAGCAACATCTTTGTTCCTGTAGTAAAGAGTCCTCCTGCTCTAAGAACCTAGTCTGTTCCAATTAGTACTGCTAGGTGCAATTGTGCTAATAGTAATTCTTTGATTAGAATAAAATTGAATGTGCAACTTTGCATACATGGTGTGCCTCTTTAGTTCCCATAAAATACATATTTGGGCTGGTACCCTGCCCACAAGGACCAGTTAAATACGAAAGCAACACCAAACCAAATCACAATAGCCTGAAATCCTTTTGGCTCTAATAAGGTCTAGTTCGAATATAAGATGCCTGGATCTTAATTTAAAAATCATTTACACGCTTGAATATATTTTCTTCAATAAATTTATACTGCATCATTATTATTACATGCATGCATGCATAACCTCCTTAATCAGAAATAACAGTACTGAAGCAAATACAAATACTACAGATACAGACAGCTAAAATTCAAAATGAAAAGTTTCCTTTGCATTTTTTGGAGCAATTACAGCATTTCTGTATCTTTTCTCAAGACAAAAAATACTGGATTTTAGCAAACATAACAGGGAATTGGAGTTTTATAACTTAAGACAAACTAAAGTACTAGTGGCTGACACTATATTTTTGGATATACAGCAAACAGTGAACATGTGCTAAGCACTGTCCATTTCACAATTTTGAAAGTTAATAATTATGTGACTACAGTTTGAAAGTTCCTGAAGAGGAATGTATTTTAAAAACATAAACATATATGACGTATTATTGTTTATATTTGTATCTATGTATGTGTCTATATTTATATATAAATTAGGAAACAAAAATATCTATATTCTCACTGAAATTACCAATTGGCTTCATGAAATAAATTATATGGGTTTTACTATGGAGAGGTTGTGGCATTTCCATCTCTGGGGACACTCAAAACCTGCCTCACCTGTTCTAGGCGATCTTGCTCTGGCAGGGGGTTGGACTAGATGATTTCCAGAGGTCCCTTCCAATCCCTGCCCTTCTGGGACTCTATAATTAAATATTTTGTAAGACATTCAGACTCAAATGTGTACATGACTCTGAACTCCACTGCATACTTAAGTTATTAATTCACATATTTAATACAATGCACAGAATATATATTTTTTTATTTCAATTTTTTTTCCTCTGAGTGATAAGAGGTGAGTGATCACAAGTCCATTAATGTAAGACAAGAACATGAAGGGGCAAGTTAAAACACACATTACAGCAATTTTATTTTTTTCCAGAAATATTTATTTTTCCAAAGGGAAATAGTAAGGAAGTGTGGGGATTTTGTTTCTTGGGCATCTTATGATTTTGTTTTCTTAAAGGATCAGAAAGACAGAGAGTAAGTATAATAGGACCTCAGCAGATTTGCAGGGTAGTTTAGCTCATCCTGACATAAAAGTTGAAACCCTAAGCTATCACTCTTTCAATGAACTAAACAGACCTTGCTTTTCCTTACAGGTTTTAAGCAGAGATTCTCTTCAGAATCTGAGAAGCTTGGAAATCTCAAAATTCTCTCTTAGGAAATTTTCATTTTAATAAAATTAATTCTCTGGTGAAAAATTTTAACATAAAAACCAAAACATGAAAACTAGAGCAAACATTTCCAGAAAAATCTACTGAATAGTTTGTGGAAGTAACCCTCAACATGCATTATATCCTCACCTGTCATTTAGAAAGAAAGTACAAAATAAAAGCATACATAGTGGTAGAGAAGGCTTTGGATATTCCAGAGCTTTCATTGTCTTCCTTCATGGACAATGAAATACGGCACATATGACATCTTCTTAATTACTTTTTAGGCATAGATTAGTTACTTTATTATGTAACGTGTTATATTGTTAAGTTGTGTTTCATACAGATTTATAGATCATTAGCTAATTATATCTAATAAGAAACATGGTAATTAAATTCTCATTAATGACAGTTAATTTGATGTTATTAAAAAAGTGGGGGGTTTTTTCTACTTAATTTTAATGCAGGAATGGCTTAATTACAGCTGTGCAAATAATTAAAATAAACTAAGAAGTCAGAAGTGTTCTAATAATAGCATGTTTTCCCCTTTCAAAGTCACATTTATTTATATTTGTCTTGGTCTGAAAATCAATAACTTGCATTGTACTTCCTTAATTAATGAATAATTCAAGAAATTGCAGAGCAAGTAGCTCTGGTATAATCTATGCCTTCAAGCATTTCCATATAGTAAGAAGCATAACTGCTCTCTCTCCAATACATCAATTCTCTCATCTGTTATTTGGAAAGGAGTATTTCTAGCAACTCTCCACCTCTTAAATGAGCAAATAGATAATGAACACAGAAAAACAATGTAACTTAGCTGGCTCTTAGGATATTCTACATTGTCACAATCATCGATTATTCCAGGTAACTTGTTGATGTGCCCTAAAATTTGCATTTATTTGTTTAGGACGTGATTCTGTACTCTTCTGAGAAGCAATACATTTCTTCTCCAGTTATCTTCTTAATTTCTAAATAAAAACTCCCTCTTACTCCGAATGTATAAATCAATGTTACCTAAGTGAAACAAACCAATCAAACTCTTTCCTTGTATTTATTTTATTTATTTCCTAATTTTTTTGCTATTTTTAAGTCCATGATATTACAGATCTACAGGGTTTTTTAGGTCTGTACAACACCTCATGGAATCAACATGCCTGGCCGTGTCCATGCCTGTTCCAAGCACTAATTTTAAAAATTTCAATCTGCAATTCACTAATTCACTTATTTGCAAAAATGCAGATTGAAATATCACCCCAGACGATCAAATGAAGGAAAAATCAATGTCTCTGGCTATTTATACCTATTTTTCTTATATAGCTTTAACAGTTAAATCTAATTAGCGTGAATTCACCAGTAAAGTATCTACAAAAAAAGAGTTTCTACACAAAACATAGCATTACATATTTATATTGAATAGAGATGTCAGGATGACCCCTGTAATCTGAAGAGTTTCATAACAAAAATTGTGCATATAAACAATTAGCAGGGCTCAACAGTATAATTAATTACTGTTATGTAATCATGTTCAATAATCACATAAAAAACTTCTTTTTACAATTATGCATAAACAAACCATGTTTTTCTTTTTTTCTTTCTATCAAATACATCTCACTTATTTGTCTTGTTTAAAATTTCATTTTGCCCATCCAAGAAGTTTCAGTGTGTTCAGAAATAATCTTGATTTTTGAGGATTCACTTTTGTGAAAATCTTTCAGATGATATTAGGAAAAAACAGTATTTACTACATTTATGGTAAATTGAAAAAAACACAAACATATGACAGCTGTAGTTCAATCTCTCTGAAAAAAAAAATATAAAAAAAGAAATGTTTAAATCCAAGACTTTGGCTAAGGGCTTTAGTTCTACAACTGATGCCTAAGAACAGAAATTTCTGATACAAACTAAAGCAAATGGATTTAAAAAATAAAACAAAAACAAACTTTTTTTTTTTTCAGGGTAGAATAGGTACAAGGGAACTCTAGAAAAAGAGAATATAAGGTGTAATTAGAACATTCTTACCTATTTTTTCAACAATAAAGGGAAAGCTGTATTTGCCAGGGCAATATATTTCAAACATCAATGTTTCACAAATATTTATGAAATATTCTCTGAAACTATGCTTGTAACTTTTGAAATGAAAGGAAAAATTGCATGTAACTAAGGATATAGTGTTTCCCTTTTCAGAAAAACAAATTAGAAGCTGATAAAAAATTACAAATATTTCAGTGCTTAGTATAAATATTTGACTTTGTAATGATGATTTTTTCATGCTTCTTCAATTACCACTGAACATTTTCAGATAATGCAGATCAACAGCAAAGACTAAGTAAGCATCCTAAAGTGTATTTCTTAAAATAAACCTAAAATGTAGTACCAAATATTATGATGCAAAAGATGATATAAAAGACTACTTTAAAAGGGTACTCCATATATAAAACATGCCTTGGGCATTATAATTACATGAACATGTTTTTTGCTTTGGTATTAAAAAAATGGATAATGCAATTTGTCTCAGGATGATCAACTAAATTTGTAACACTGCAAAAAAAATTTCAAAATCATTAGAAATTATATAATTAGTCAATCAGTGAGATTATGAAATTATACTTTATTTTATCGTTTACACAAAGCATGCAATTGACTAAGAGCTATTGAGCACCATTTGCAGTTTAAACATATTCTGTCTAAAAGGCACACTTTATAAAAGTCCTAATAACAGTGGTCATTCATTGGTGGGATTGAAAGACTTTAATTACCCTTTATAGTTCTAAAATTTCTGGGGTTTTGCATCTTTATTTCTCAAACTGCTGATTGGAATGCATGTATGTTAAATATTTTTTCATATGGTTTGTCATGCTTTTTTTATATGTCACTTATTTTTATATACGTACACCTAGGGTGTGTGCTTTAGGGAAAAAACAAATTTTAACACCACCTATCTAGATTTAATGCATTGCTGATGTTTCAAGTGCAGACTACTTAAAAAGGGACATAACTGAAATAAGAAACTACAGATACAAAGTTGCAAGAATGATACTTGGTTTCTGAAGTAGAATTGTTTCAGTTTGGTTTTTTTTTAAATTTTATTATTTGTACCACCAATTTGTCTATGGTTTACTCTCCCTAAATGTATTTGTCATTAGAGCATGACATTTTAACATACATTTATTGTTTATAGGAACTTGCCATAGCAAGTCTCTTGATAATAAAAGTCAGTGTTACTTTATCTACATTCAATTAATCTATTACCTTTTCTTTCTCTTATTATTTTTTCATAATATTTAATAGTTATTATTGGTAAAAGCCCAGTATGAGCATGGGTCAGCTGTGCATTGGTTGCCCTGTAAGAGAATGGGTCAGCTGTACTTTGGTTGTATCAATACGTAAGAGAATGGGGTCAATATACCAATGTAACTGTTGTTCCAAACTGTAAACTAAACTACTGGTTCTACAGTAAGACTCGGATTAAAGAAATAAAATTAAAGATTAAAGAAATAAAATTTGTTTTCATTATTAAATATATATTATGTGTTTCATATCTTTGTTAAACTGATCTGTATACCACTGCAAAGTGGACAGCAACTTTTTGGTCAGTCATAATGAAAAAGATTTTTATTCCTCACCCAGTTCTCTTATGGATTTATCATCTGGATGACAATTATTACTGACAGGCAAAATGTGTTGTATTGTACAGTGCTAGAGCCTGTAGCACTATTCTGGACATAATTCATAAAAGGTCTGGTGGTTTCCATGATTAGTCCTGTGTGCAAAGAGCCCGGGTCTTCCCTTAGGCACTGGCATTTTTTAGTTCAGGATTAATTGTGCCTTATGGAATTTCTGAAAATGAGAATGAATTCTTTTTATGCTAAATATCTTATGCTAAATATGCACTGAACACAGATGACTTCTTATTCAGTGTATTTGTTCATATGTCAATAACCCTACTGTTTTCACCTATATTATTTCATTTTGATTAGGTAAAACTATCACTATACGGACAAAATGTAATCATGTTCATCTGTCAGGAAACTTCTTTCTAATTTATGCAGCTGTCAGAAACAAATTACATTATTCCTGAATTTGTTAATCTTTTTCAGATGAATGCTGGTCTGTATTACTGATGGGAATTAAGCATTTCCCTAATAGGTTGAAATTTTATTATTTGAAATAGGCAGACCTTTTCAAGGCCTTAAAACTAGAAATGATATATACTTTTTAAAAGTTACTGTTCTTTGAGATATTAATAAATGATACATCAGCAAGGCTACATACACTGACCGTCTTTGGCCCTGATAGCAGAACTTAATTAATCCACCTAATTTATTGGTCAATTTAGATGTAAAATCCCTTCAGAACTAAAATCAGCCTTTCAGTCATTCTGAGTTATGAACTACAATTTCTTACATAAGTTCCATAAGAAAGGAATAAAAAAACCACAACTCCCCCTCCCAAAAAAACCCCTAAAACCCAAAACCAAAACTATCAGCTGCCTAAAAGATGCTAGTCAGGCTGGTAAATTTGTCTCTAAAAGCTATACCAGACCCTTAAATTTACAATAGTTTCTATTTTGTATTAATTTGCAAAGGAAACAAATTATAGATTCATAGAGTAGTAGGTTGGAAAGGACATCAAAGATCATCTGGTCCAACTTTTCTTTGCAAAAGCTCCATCTAGACAAAAGCACTGTCTAGAAATGATGGCTCAGCACCCTGTCCACCAATGACCAATTTTCTGTCAAAAATTTTCATCTTGTGTTCAATCAGGATCCCCTCAGGAGTAACTTGCACCCATTTCCACTGACCTTTTCCGTGAGACTCCTTGTAAGAAGGCAGTTTCTATATCCTTTGTAGCCACCCTTTAAGGATCTGAACCTGTGTTAGGTGTTCCCTAAGCCTTCTTTTCTCAAGGCAAAATAAACCTACTTCTCTCAGCCATTCCTCACGTGGCAGGCTTCCCGGTCCTTTGATCATCTGCTAGACTAATTATTTTCTATACCTCCTAAACGGTATGTATAATAGATAATGGTGGTATGACTCATGTTTTCCAGTTAGGAGGTTAAACAGCTACCCACAGACTTATAAAAGAAAAATCCCTGAGTTATCTAGAGTGTTAAATTGTATAATGACAGAAATGGTTTACAGTACTTCCTCTGATAATCAAAAATGCTCAAGAGAAACAATGAAAACACATGTTCCAAATATGTCTTGACACTTAAAATAGAACAGATTGTAGTATAAGAGAACTTAACCCAAAGATAGGAAGATAGACAGATTTTTTTTGTTTGTGTGTTTGGTTGGGTTTTTTTAAATACTTATAACTTTCAGCACTTTGATTTAATTCATGGAATTATTTCAGCCCACACCAGCACCTTACTTGCCAACCTTCCTCATACTCTGAGTAACACCTAAATCTCTGTAAGTCCGCTAGCAGGAAGATTGACGGTTTTTTGTTATGCCTTTCTGTGCTAGAGTAGCAAAAAAGGAGTCATGTTACTGACTGTTCTCACAGGTATCTTCTAAAAGATACCTAAACACATATTAAAGTATGAATTTACCCTGTACCAAGGCATGACTCTAGCACCATTAATGACTCAACCCATTAAAATAAAGCTCACATTTCTCCCACACCTAGAAAGAAAGGAACTTTTTGAAAGCACTGTAATGTTTCAGTGAGGATGGCATTACAGAAATGCAAAATTGTAGATATGTTATTGCCCATTTGATGTGAAACATTATTGGGCTTTCTTTTGTACTAGCACATAATTCAACCTGACGAAAATGTGTCAGAATTATAGCATAGTATACAGAAATTGTGTCTCTCCATATGTTTTCATAATTACTTCATTATTCTTTTCAAGATCTATGAATAAAAAGAAATCGGTATGTCACATATTGAAAATTTGTTGACAATTAGTGTTGTGAACACATAGTAAATGACTGGTAGCATGGCGCTTTGTAACAATGAAGAGCATACAAGTCAGCAAAACGTCTGGAAAAAAACAAGGATAGAAGTATGAATGCATACAAGCACAACTTCTCTTTGCATTTTGAAAGAACCAATCAATCAAAACTGTCTACAGAGTCGAGCTCTGTTAACATTATTACATGAAATGATGCAGAATCACGGTGAGATTAACTGAAATAACATATGGGAGAATTGTATATATACACGTGTTTTCCCAGTGGTTGTATTTAAAGCAGCCTGGTTAGAAATTACTCAGAACAATCCCACCTGACATCCCTACAAGTCAATCACAACACCTGACAGTCAGGAAAGGGCATCACTTACAGTGGTCACACATAAACAGGGCAATCTCTTTCACTTTGGATCATCGGTATTCAGACCTCTTTTATTCCTTTGAAAGCCATTTTGTATAAGATCCCTTAAAATGATTGGAGGAAGGAGAAATGCTGTTCATTTGACAGAATAAAAGAAGCCAGAGGCCATTTTACATGAAAACTGAGCTTAAGCTTGATTTATTTTTTTTTTTTTTTTAAACAGAATTTACAGCAGCTATAATTGTTCAGAAAAATAGATTTTCCTGACATATAATCACTGACACTTCAAGAGCAGGGAAGTGGAAAGGGCATGGCTAAGTAATTGTTTAATTAAAAAGTATATTTTTCTTAATTCAACATCAAGTAGAGTCCTGAATCATAAGCTGCTTTGTCTGCCTCTGCTTTTTTTCAGAACCATCTAAAATAATCATCTGGATTTATTTAACATTTAAATCAGAAAGAAAAGCATTTTTTTTTCTTTGTGCTTACTAACTATGCTCTGACACACAATTTCAGTTAAAGAAAGATATAGCAACACCTTGAGTATGCTAGTTAACACTTCACTGGCAGCAAGGCCAGATGTAGTTTTCAAAGGCACCCCTACATGACCTAACATGACTTTCTAATTGTTATATAAGAGATTTTATTTAACAGTCTTGAGCATGTGAGATTGGATGAAACTTTGCTTTGAGGCATTTTCCTTCACTTAATTGTTTCCACGGAAGATAGAAGAAACCGTGGGAAGCATCCTTTTCAAAGGGAGCCTACATAGTAAAAAGAAAAACCATTCCAATGAAAAAAATATCCAGGAAGAATGAAGGAATTTTATCATTTATAGAAGGATCCTGCTCTGTGCAATCAGGTCCCAGCTGTACCTAGCATGTGTTCTAAAGTTGCCTGAATATACACATAAGGGGATTCAATTTTTTAAAAGGGTAGACAATGGCAGGACAAGGGGGAATGGATTAAAACTAAAGGAAGGAAGGTTTAGATTAGATATTAGGGGGAAGTCTTTTACGGAGAGAGTGGTGAGGTGCTGGAACAGGCTGCCCAGAGAGGTGGTGGATGCCCTTCCCTGGAGGTGTTCAAGGCCAGGTTGGATGGGGCCCTGGGCAGCCTTGTGGAGATCCAGGCCTGGAGGTTGGTGGCCCTGCCTGTGACAAGGGGTTGGAGCTCTATGATCCTTGCGGTCCCTTCCAACCTATGCCATTCTATGATTCTATGATTGGAAAACCAGAAACCTTTCCATTGTAGCATAAATGGAAATTTATTTCAAAGGATAAACATTTCCATTTTAGAATAAACTCTCATTACCACTTTTTTTTTTTAAATTAGAATAAAGAAGGAGTATTTTAAAATTCTGTGTTATAGAACATAAAATGTTTATATTAGATCATTAGTATTTTGCAGATTGCACAAAGATACCATTTTAACCTCTTTTTTTAACATTAGCGCTCGGAAATAGGTATTCAACATGTAATCGAAATGCTTCTGTTCGACATGAAAAACTCAAAAAACCAATTTTTCCACAAATCATATGCAGTCTTTTTCAGGTTAATTCTGTTGTTGATACTCTCATTTTTGAGAACAAATTACTGAGTTAGCAGAATAGTTTATACCCAAGAGAAATACAATTTTATGGTTTTGAGCAGGGTATTTATTTACCTAGCACATTAGGTCTTGTTAACATTTATTTTGTTTCTCTCTTTTTAATTTCTGATTAACACACATATAAACAGATTTTACGTGTTCCACCTCAGAACATACTGCCTCCTGCTAGCAGCTCTCAAATGTAAACTTTTGCAATACAGTTCTGGCCGGTAACAACATTCTGCCATCTTTGGTTGATGTTACTTACAAAAAGTTTATCCAAAATAGAACAAACAAACAAAAGACCACAAAAATAATATTGACAGTTTCTGTAAAGGGTGCTGACAAAAAAAAAAAAAAGACCATTTCTGAATACAATGAGATGAGAATGGGATAATCAAAGATGTAGTTCATAAAGAGTTTTATACATGTTCTTTATTTTGTCACTAAAATAAAAAAGAAAGAACACTATTAAAGAAAAGAAGAAAGGCAGCACAACTTAATAAGGAATCCAGGGCTTTACTTCAACATAACCATCATTCTGTCACAAATCTCAAGACATGGGAGAATGCCAACTCCAGTAAATAATGAAGTTAAATTATCTATGTGTTAGAATAGCAGCTTTGAGAAGAATTCTTGACTAAGGAGCAGCACAGAAAGTATTAAGCAGAACTACACCCCACTTTAAGGAAAATACAGTTAAGGGAATTGTAAAGACAAGAAAATGCATCCTTTTATGATGGCAGACATGCACACCATCCTACACATCAGGATTTAAACAGTCTATGTCCTTGGAGGAGCTGAGCTGACAGTTACCAAGAACAGTGTAGAAAGTGATAAGCGTTATGTTTGTTACACAGAAATCTTAAGAGGAAAGAAAAATGACATGATGAAAAAGCTGGTGTTCTCTTCAATTTTCATCTTTCAGTTACCATGATGGCCTCATCTTCCATAGAGTATTACATGAGATATATATAAGTATAAACACATGTCTATAATACATACGTATTTACATAAAATTTCATGCTATAAATTGTATATAATACATACATATATATTTTATATACTTTATATACTCGCTTCACTCCCTTCTAGACTTAGCGTCTAAATTCCAAGATCTCTTAGGACTAGGTGCAAGTCTTAATGTCAAAAAAAAGAAGAAAAGTGTTAGTGTTTTTAAGTATGAAAACGTAAGGTTCCTTAATGTCTATGTTTTCTAAATTCAATGCTCATAATACAATGCCTTTAGTTTTATATATTCTTGTTGTTTTGGAGATCAGCTTAAGGAGAATTTCATTAAACTTTTGTTTTTAATTTTTAATTTATTTAACTTTTTTTTTTTTTTAGTGAAGGTAAAATTTCCTGCTTCCAACAAAATTTGTTTTGTTTTGTTTTTCCCTTGAAATATTAAAAAAGAACATATTTTCGTATGAGCTTGACATACGAGAGCATCAAAGTTCTGAGTTTCTCCTTTTCATCTCAAGCACTAATTGGAATGACTAACATATATAATAATCCTAGTGTTAGTAAAGATCTGAAAGTCAGTCTTTGCTCCAGAAATATTCGAGTGGATATTCTTTAACTGCCCTAAGCTATTAGGAATAAAATACCATTCTAATCATAAGTAGCGAAGTTGTTACGGAGCATCTTCTGCACAGGCACATCACCAAACATGTTTTGGAAGTATTGCTGTCATTGCCATTGATCACCATCATCACTAAAGTTTTTGGAAAGGCTTCTGTTGAGTGTGCATGGAGCAAAATGAATACCAGCAAAATTACCAGCAGGAACTTAAGTTTTTCTTCACTGAAGAGAGATACATTTTATTTGCATGTTTTACTGGCTGGTAAACGCAGACAACTTAAAAAGGGAGAAAAATATACGTACAGAACTTGGAGGAATATAGAATTAATTCTAAACATGCTCTTCTGTTATTTGTTTCTTCCTAACAGTGTAATGAATAAACTACGATGTCAGACATATCATCTAACCTGGTGCAAAACAGCGAAGGCAGCTATAATGAAACATCCAGCACTGTGAAAGAGCACAGTCAAAGAGATAATTACTGCTTGATAGACACATTCCCTAGAACATACTTTACATTATTCTTTTGCCAGTGTGTCTGAGCCCCAAACTGCTTGAATATATATGACTTCGTGTGAAATATCAACAGCAGGGATGGATCCCTAAAGCTCTGACTTTTGTGTCACCGGCCAAATCATCAGCTCTTCTATACTGGCTTAGCTGCTTAAGAGAACAGATCCCTATGTGATGAGACTACTGTAGGTTTCCATTCTCTTCATAATGTAGCCCTCCACATATATATTTTTTTTTCCTGTATCAACTCAAAATACTCTTTATTTCTCTGCAGATAATTTATCTTAGCATAGTTGAACATAAACAAAAATAGGATATTTTTTCTCTTTGTATACATGTAATCTACCACAATGAAATTGTTACGCTTGACTATGACAGCACTACAATAACACTACTGAAGTATTTTTCCAATTTCTTATCCCATGAGAGAGCAGCAAAATCAAAGCAAAAACTGTATCATCCATATAATGGAAGGATATTATTTGTTCATATAACCCCTTTCATATGTGTTTCAATATCATAATATTTTCTCCTACATTACTTCCTCAAAGTCAGAATATATTATTTAATAACTGAAAGAAAATATGATTCATATTTTCCTGTTATTATTCTAGGGTGCTTAAAATCATCTATAGATGTTTGGATACAGGTGTAAGAATGGTTCGATTGTGTAGCTTTGTAGTCCAAAATTACACAAAATAAAAACTCTTATAACCAAGTGAATTTTCTGGTAGTATTTTTGACATTCCAAATGACAACATCAAAAAGATAATGATAAAATATGAGTAAGAAAAAAAAAAGCTTTTGTTTTACTATGATAAAATTATACTGGGACAGTTATGGGTTAGGCTTACACCAAGCAAAGACTATCAGAATTACTCATTTGTTGCATTTCTAGTTCTCAAGATTTAAATGTTATGACAAGGAAAAGCTAGACTGCCCTTTTCAAAACCTCATGGAAATCCCTCACCCTTGCAGCTGAATCTGCCTCCTTGTTTTCCTCACCAAAATCATAAGGAGTACTCTGGCATTTCACTTACAAAAAATAAATTAAAAAAATACCATAATTGAAAAAACCTGAAATAAAGTGAATCATAAGTAGAGGATTAAAATAATATTCAAAACCATCAGAAATATTCAATCCTGTCACAGAGACATTTGTATAAACAATGATAACATTTGTCTTCATGGTGGGGCACTTTGTCATACGCCCTCTCATACCACAGGATTCCAGGTTTGGAATTTTCATCTTTTGTTTTCCAGACTAAGGTGATTTGTTTGTCCTAGGGATGATGGTACTAGGGTTTGAATTCTGCACACAATTAATTTCAGCTGTTATTGAGCCCAGGCCTATGTCTCTTGGATTTTCTTTTTGGCGTTTTCCCATCTACAAAATATGTTAAACTTCAGGAAAGAATGCTAGCCAGAGAAATAAAACAAATACTGTCATTTAGAAGAGAGAAAACAAAAATGTCTATTGGTAAGGAAGAAAAGAAAGGCAGAATAAAGAGAAGCAGAACTGCAGGACCTAAGGATATACCAGGTCAGTCAGGAAAACTAAATGTGGAAAACAGGCTTTTGATTTGTCATTGTTTAGGGTTTGTTTGGTTTTTATTTATTCATGTGAATACAGACCCCCCATTATAACATGGCAGAGAAGGATAAGGAAAAGGAATTCCCTACACAAGAGACTTCTCAGAATATACAAAATTAAACATTTCCATTAACAAACAAGCCTAAACATCACATGAAATTTTGAATTATCTATTTAGACGCCTAACAATAGTTCTACTAAAATGCTTTCAAATGCAAACAAAAAATTGTTTCTACAAAACATAGCATCTCCCAACACTGAAAGAATATGAGGACGAGTGGTGCGTTTTTGTTCATTAGCTTGTTTTTGTTTAGGACATCTGTGTCTAGTATAGCAAGCTGTATTAAAACAACCCCTTTCCGTAACAGATATTGTGCAGATATTAATGAAATCCCAGGCTTGTGTGTTATATATATACTAATACAAGGTACTAATCTGCTACCCTCCCCCACACACACATCACACACAAGCTTGTCACCAAGATGGTGATTAATAGAGCGCTTCTTATTAGCATTGGACCACTAACTTTTTCTGACTCATGTTGGCAGGTGTGCCTCTATTGCTGGAGGCAACTGTGATAAAGAGAGGGAAATCTAGAAGGAATCATTGAAAGAGTCAGGTTTGGGAATGAAATCAGAGATTTGCAATCTGTTATTATGATTTCAGCAATGAAGGAAATAAATCCAAGGATGTGAGTTTGAACTTTTGCACGATTCATAGCTCTTATCAGCATGAGAATGGAACTCGTTCAGAGTTTGGCGTTTTCACACACGGGCATTGTGAAGCTTTATTGTTGCTTTTGATAGCACAGGGATTGTGAGACTCCATGTGGCTCTGCCCCAGAGGCAGCTCTCAAAAGCCCTACTGTCTCAGCTATGAGTCATTCAGACTGCCTCTGGCACTCAGAAAGGCTCAGAGGTGCTGATGATACCATGACTCTTTGCCATCCAGATGAGATCAGTCCTTCAGACTGATGCAAAATGGAAAGAATTAACTTTCTTTTTGCTAGCATCCTCCTTACAGCTCGCTGTACACAGTACGCACCTAGGCAGGAAAAAACCTGAAAGCAGCCTGGACAAGCAAATGCAAAGCAGAAAAACAACCAGTTTTAACATGAAGAATAAAATCACATTAAACAATACTTAGAAAACACAAGGTATAAGCTAATAATACTATTCTACACATAAATACCTAGGAGAACGACTTCTGATGCACACGGGGAAAGAATATCTCTGAATAATTCAAATTGGACTTTTTAAATGCCAAGTTCACACAAAGTTGCCCTAGCTGGGCATGGGAAGGTCTCACTTGGCTACCGGGAAGACCAATCACATGAGCAACAGCTGGAATTTACACGGGGCGTTAATCCTACACACAGTAACAGATACCAGGAGTCTGATGTTTTTTCCTGTGAGATGCAGCAGACTGTTGGCACAGTAGCCAAGATGGTCACACTTCTCTTGCACGCTCAAGCTGTGCCTCAGAAGCCATATTGCCATTTCACAATGAAAACTAAACTGACATTATACGGAGTGCTGTGCAACCAAAAGCACTACTTACTGGGGCGAGGGGGTGTCCGTTTCAATTTTAATTTTCACATGAGAACACCCAGTGAAATAGGACTATATTTGCTTAGGTATCTGAGGAAGTGCCACTACACTGCATCTTCACCTGATTAGTAAGCTCCAAATGTCTGAGGGCTAAAAGAAAACTATGTATGTATAAACAATACACAGTTTAAGTTCATACCAATAGAAAACCCCAAACCATCAAGTTCATGTGCTAAATGGTGACTGAGATAAAGACTCCCAATTAACATACGTTGCTGGTATACCATTATAGTCTTGTAATGAGGGAACTTTTTTTGCTGTTTAGAATGGCTTTATGATTAAATGTGCAAAGTATGGTCAACAGAAACAGCTTTCACACCCATACAAAAAAATTAATGCTATGTTTGAAATGTATGTTGATTATAGTGTAGGAAAAAGTTTCAATAGGAATTTCAATTTTTTGTCCTTGCCCAAAGACAAAGAAACAATCAAAAGTACTGGATGGGTAGACTTCCATTTACAACCATCAAATAAAAGCCACTAACAGTTTCTTGCAGGCATGAAGGACACCTTTGGGAACTGCACTTTGTAAAATTCTTTTGGCTTAATAGGCAAATGGCTGTTTATATACAATATAGATAAGTTCTTATTCCTCAGACACTTAAATCCTCTTACTCAGAAAAAAGGTACATGCTTTGTGATTACATATCCATTGACACACTTAGCAAGTAAACAGTCATAAAGTGGGAGAGAAAGAAGGCTGTATTTCACTCTTGCAGATATCCCCCAAATTGGGGGGTAGATTTCAGCCACAGTTACTCATACTTTATCCTCCAAATATCTATTTGATTTACACAAATCAGTTACATATCTGGCATTTGCAGCAAAGCAAACAAAAAAATATCTTTAAATTCTATGAAGAGGTTTTTTTAACTGAATGTCATAACCTGAGTTCCTGAAGTCAAATAACCTGAAAAGAACAGGAAGCAAAAACGTGACAGACCTCTAACCTGGCTAAGATGGAGAGAGAGAAGGGAGTGGCAGGGAAGAGGACGAGCCCCTAAACCAAGACTAACAATGCATTTAGTCACTTGCATTTGAAAATATGGGGCAATGTCAGGATGGAGATGAAAAAAAGGAGAAAGAAGTTAAATGAACCTGGCCCAGAAATCCAGTAGAATGAATACAAAAAGACAGTTTACTTTAAGCATGGTATTTCCAATTAAAACAAAATAATTCCAGAGATAATTTGTAATTGATAAATAAATTATCCAGAGAGAATTAATCTGTAACAGATAATCACAGAAATTAGAAAATACAGGGCATGTCAGTGTAGTATTTACTATGCATCTTGAGTATATTTCAGATCTATTGAAACACTTCTGTGGATCTTGGACAGAGTAGACAAAGAAATTCTGCATTACATCTCCCTATTTAAAATAGAAGTTAGCATATTATTAAAAAGGTACTATAGATTAAATTATACTGGAAGAAATAGGTAAACATGGTTTTGTAATACCATGGAGTACCAACTTCAGCTTTGAGAACAACCTAAAACTGTCTGTGTGCTGGTGTGCTGTGTTTATCAACAACTCACAAATCCTGCAACACTAGGAGTCTATTCATAAAGCAACATATGCATAAAACTATTCACAGGACAGTTTTGAAATCATTCCTGCTTGAGCTGGAAAATATTTTTAGGAGGAAAAAACTCCTTGTGGTCGGTTGACTTTGTCTGCCAGTCACCCATGCAACCATCTTTATTAAAATAGAGAATCCACCACAATCATTCTTCCAAAGGTTAAACAATTATAGTATAAAGATATTTGCCAGATAGCTAATCCGTTTTTCCAGCTTCAACCCTCGGCCATGTTGGAACTTTCAGTGTTCTTGATCTTTACTGCTACATCATGGATATTTAATAAATGTCGGGTCATATTAAAAGAATGATGCTTTTAAGCAATCATTTTCATAAATTCATTTGGTATTCACTGCAATAACTGTAGTCGGAAGAAATTTGTTTCATAGTAATGTGGATGTCGTATCTATTTTCAAAAAAACTTTGTTCCAATCTAGTGTTATTATGCTATTGAAATTAGGTGCCACTGGACACTTCAATAAAGATTTATGATGTAGATGTGTAATGTAAGCAAATCATTGCCTCATTATTAGTTAAAAATGATACCATGGGGGCTGTGTAGGTCATCTCAAAATTTACCATCAGGAAAATTTAACTGATTAAATTCTGGGGTAATTTCCTGTAAGAAATAAACAACCTGCAGTGCTGAAAAATCCATCCCTGACAGTTCAGTTTGTGCCTAACAAATCTGTAAGTCTGCAAAATATAAGTAGACTATTATCAGCCTGTCAACTTTGAAATACTAACACGCAACTGAATGTCTAACCTTCCCTCTGAGGCTGAAATGAACTTCAATGATCCCTGCTCACAATGATCACATCCAGTTTAAGGAAGAAAGTACTGTTTTGCCACCCAAAACCTTTTTATTTTTTAAACAACACAACAAAATGAGCAGATAAAAAAAAAACAATTTCAGTTTTGCTTCAGAAAAAAAAAATAATGAAAACAAATGAATAAGGATCATTAAAACTCTTAAATACTGCAGAAAAGTGATGACAGATCTCTGAAATGTATTTTTGAAGACTTTTCAGTCTTGAAATTTCTCCCAGTACTTCAACATATTTTTTTTCAAATTTTCTCACTTTAAAAACAATAAATTAAGAATGATTAAATGCTAGCAGAATAGAAGGGGTTTGGTTGGGGTTTTTTATTACATAATTAGCAGCTCTTCGGAATGATTTAAATGTCAGTGTCATGCTTGTTTTAACTAAATCTTTCACCATCACACAGTCAGTGAAGTAGAAATCAGGCTGTAAAACAACGAGGAAAAACCTGACCTCTACCAGATGTTTCAGTGATTCACTGATTAAAGCGGCTTAAAAAAAAAAAAAAAAAAAAAAGAACTGGAATTTCATGCCAGATTGCTCAGGTTAACTGGTTTTTCTGAAGAGTCAGAGTATAACTTGAGTGAAAATATTTAGAGTGATGAGTTATCTCTTCGCCACAGTAACCATTAGGATACAAAATTATACACATCTTATGCATGATTAAGACTGACAAGAAGTGGCAATAATTCCACAAAAGGATTGATCAGACCTGCTTGTCCGTGGAACAAGAAGTACAGCATAACAAATCTTAATGTGCTTCAGTGACCCAAATGATTACTGAGATTAGACAGCGAGAGGAGAGGACTGGATAGAACAACAACAACAACAAAATTCTCACCTTAAAAATAAGGAAGAAGTGAACTTTTACACACTTTTTTTACACAGAAGTGAATGTAAAAATGTAAATTTTACATTTATTCATCCAAAGATGAGGATACCTCCATTGAGCAGGAAAGCTACAGGCTGGAAGCAGAACCTTATACAAGAGACAGTGGGAATCTTCCTTTTACTGCAATCCACTGTGGATGTTTTTGGTCAACTAGACATCTACATCCTTTAATGGATTATTTTTCTTTGTTGAATTACAGGTATTCTTGAAGTATGTAAGGCAAACTGAAGATTTTCCTAAGCAAGAAACCTGATTGTATCTCAGCAGGATCTATTTAGTTCTTCCAGTAGTTAGGAACATCATATATAACTACAGAATTTGGATTTAATGCAGTCTGTGTGTCTGAAGTTGTTAATAACCAATGAACTTCATAAATGTCTAAGATCCAAGTTGCATAATTTTAACATTAAAATTCCACTATTTTAGTAGCTTAGCTATCACACATTGCCATTCAGATGTTTCATAAACAATCCATTAGCAGTTGAAAGGATGAAATATTGAATTGAATGGTCAGACTAAATAACTGTGGTTGTCTTAGAAATCTTGATGATTTAGGGTTTCTGTCAAAGGTAAAAGCATCAGTCTTCCCACACCTGGCACTCTATTCTCTGCCAAAGCCCAATGAATGATAAAATAAGATGTTCTAACATACAACATGTCCAAGATTGTAGCAGAGTACTGTCAATCCAAACGGAGCACCTGTTTAATATATGTTTATTGCAAGAGCTCAGGATTTTGACTTGCAGTTAGTTACCTTTCTTTAGAGGTGAATCAGATTAAAAAGTAGGGGATTTGTTGTTTGTACTTTGCATTTTTTTATGAGCACACAGAGTACATAAGGAAAGCTCCTTTGTGATACACAGATCTGAAGCCAAGCTGCTAAGATACAGAAACCTTAAGGATATGGACAGGACAGAATAGATGCAAAAAGTAACCCTAGCTGATTTCTGCATAATGAAAAATATTAGCAAATGAAAATGCTACTGAGTTAGTGCAAAAGGGTGAAACAAAGCTACATTAATTGTACTAACAGGCAAGACATTAAACAATTGAAAACTATAAAACAATTGAAAGCATTCCTGGTTCAGATCTGTATGTTGTTAGAAAAATAAATACACACAACAAACTATATTGCCCTTAATAAATATAAGTATTGGCATGTTGCAATGTATTTTTTGTGAGGAAATCTATTTGATATGTACATATAGTTCGAATTTCTAGTGGATCTCTAAATAGCATAATTTCTGTTGAATCTATTGAATCATTACAAAGAACAAAGAAAACAATATAGTGTATCAATTTGCCATTTGGATCACTGTCTCTTGTAATTTCTGGGAAAAAAAAAGGAGTCTACAAAATTACATATATAATTTCCCCAAGGAAAATTAAGCCAACTGTCCCTTTTCACGCCACTCCAACCCCCAATTTAGTTCTCACTCTTTGTTTGATGGTAACAGTAACATTACAGCAAAATGGAGGCACTAGATAAAATGTTGTTTGTCTTGTTTTCTTTAAAAATGAAGTAGTGTTTGAGGGGAGACATGAAACAACTTGTGAAAGAAGAACTAATTGCAGATTATTTGAAGACAGGACCATTAAAAACAAACCTATGTGGATTTCGTTCTTCTATTTGTGAACAGAAGAATTTGATGAGGGAATAACAAGTACGCCGATGATACAAAGCTGGGAGGAGTGTCTGACACGCAGGAACACTGTGCTGCCATCCAGCGAGACCTGGACAGGCTGGAGAGCTGGGCAGGGAGAAACCAGATGAGGTTCAACAAAAGCAAGTGTAGAGTCTTGCACCTGGGAAGGAACAACTGTTTCTATCAGTACAGGCTGGGGGATGACCTGCTGGAGAAGAGCTCAGTGGAGAAGGACCTGGGGGTCCTGGTTGATGACAGGTTGGCCATGAGCCAGCAGTGTGCCTCAGTGGCTAAGAGAGCCAATGGGATCCTGGGGTGCATCCAGAGGAGTGTGGCCAGCAGGTCAAGGGAGGTGATTCTTCCCCTCTACTCTGCCCTGGTCAGGCCCCACCTGGAGTATTGTGTCCAGTTCTGGGCTCCCTGGTATAAAAAGGACAGGGATCTCCTGGAGAGAGTCCAAAGAAGGGCTATGAAGATGTTTAAGGGCCTGGAGCATCTCCCCTATGAGGAAAGGCTGAGTAAGGTGGGACTATTCAGCCTTGAGAAGAGAAGACTAAGGGGGGACCTAATTAATGTTTATAATTATCTTAAGCAGGGGATGCAGGGGGAACCAGCCAGCCCCTTTTCAGTGGTCTGTGGAGACAGGACAAGGGGCAATGGCTGCAAGTTGGAGCATAGGAAGTTCCGCACCAATATGCGGAAAAACATTTTCACAGTGAGGGTGACAGAGCCCTGGGACAGGCTGCCCAAGGAGGTGGTGGAGTCTCCTTCACTGGAGATATTCAAGACCCGTCTGGATGCCTGTCTGAGTGAAATGTCCTAGGGAGCTGTTTTGGCAGGGGAGTTGGACCTGATGATCTCTCGAGGTCCCTTCCAACCCCTACAATTCTATATTCTATGATTCTATGATTTTGTTTTCCGTCAGACAGACACATTCCATTCATATAAGCCAGGGTATCTTTCAACAATTTTGTTACAGGTGACAGAAATCTCAATTAAATTCACAAACACACTGTTGCAATATGAAAGCCTTCTTCTTAAAAGTCACTAATCAATAGTGATACTTTCAGTGGGTCTGAATAAGTGAAGAAATTTCAGCTCACACAAATGAAACCTGACCAGATGAGGTGTCAAGTCTTGATGCATTTGTCAGAGAAAGCATAACTTGGCGTCATAACTGACAGATCTTGTAGTGATCTGGAAAACATGAAGGAAAAGATGAAAAATTGGAATCTGAGCACATTTCCTCTGCATTCTGATTTTCCTCCAATGGAAGTAAACATCTGATAAACCGTTATCTCTTTCTCGTAAAAGAATAAACCTCAGAAATGCTATCTAAGTGGTTTCTGATAAAGAAATGTCATATAATAAAGGTATCTGTTGCAAGGTAAGATGCTTGAAGTTTTTCTTTTAATAATTTCCCCTCTGTTTTTAGCACTGATGAAGGTATCATGTTTCTCTTCAGGGGTTTTAAAAATGCCTCTTCAGCACATAAATGGTGGAAAAAAGGCCAAAAAACAAGTTAGGAGTGTGTTTGAGGGAGAAAGTTCTGGTTCCATTTAGGATTTCCACTATAACTTTGGGGAAGAAATCTGGAAAAAGTGGTGCATGACCTAAAACGCTGGACTGGTCGGTACTGTTCAAATAAACAGAAAACCTGTGGGTTTTTAACTCTTATGCACAAGCAAGAATGAACAACAGAAATTTGGGGCATGGAAATAATTCCTTGACTTTTCAAATTTACTTTGAAGAATGAGAAGAATTAATGTCAGAAATAGATCTGACTATGATCTGGGTTCATCAGACTGTGCTGGATTATATTATTTTAAAATCTGGATAATGAGTGTAATCAAATATGACCTACCAAATAGATACAGATAATGTTTAATTAAGTTAAAATGTGAATGGACTTTGAGAACGTGAACTGCACTAGAAACCCAGAGGGCAAAATATGTGATTATGAGCCATCTGATAACATCTCAATAAGTGGTCCTCCTACTTACTCACAATTTAGCATGAGTTATACTGATAAATGATCATGGATTATCAAGTTAGAAACGATGCTGAAAAGTTGCCATGAACCTTTTCAAAATGTTCCCATAATTGTTTTTAATTTACTTCAAAGAGCTGTATTGCTATAACATTTGTAAAATCAGTTTAGGACTTAATAGGTTTTAATACATTTCAGAGGAAAGAAAGCTTGTCTATGATTTGTCCCTTTTTCAGGATAACTACTGCACTGTAAACTGTCATTGCACAAACTCCAAGCAGTTACTGATAAGATACAGGTTATCTGACTAGTGTGCATTTAACTTTCTCTCCATATGTTTCTGAACATAAAGATATAGGAAATATGCTCTTTTTTTTTTTTTCTTTTGTATGCCTACATGAAATCCAAATAATAAAGTTCAGTAGCTCGCTATCATGGGACTATTTGTAGCAGGAGGGGAGTAAGTGTGAAACTCTGTTCTCCTACTGTTTATATTGAGGTAACAAACCTTATGGCATGATCTATTAAATATACCTAGGAGACTGTCTAGTTCTCTTCTTAACAAGGATCTGAAAGTCAGCTTGGTCAGAAAGCATAGTCAGGTCCTAGAAATTTTAGTCTAGTAAAGACACCTCTCTTCCTTAATCCCTTAATCTTAAAATAAAATGACAGGAATATGCAGATGTATTTATTATTTCTGAGAGCACCCAGGCACCCACTCTATAACATCCAGTCTGAAAGCAAACACTATTACAGGCAGGAAAAATACTGATGTATCTCTTATTTCTAGCAGTATGTGAATTGTTGTCAAACAGGTCCTAGGTGAGAGAAGTTCATAATATTCTGACCAAATTAAAATGCAGATTGTGAATCCTAACTTTCTTCCATTCTTCAGAAAAAAAGTGTCTGTCCTGAAGAATCTACATTTTAATGAATTTTTTTTTTTTTTTTTCCTGGGGGGGGGGGCAAGGTGGTGGTGGTGGGTGATGTGCTACTAATGTACTTTTTCCTGTAATGGCGTCAGTTGCTAGCCAATAATACTCTTCAGAGGATGACTTTTGTGGTAGGACTTGCTCTTTCAGTAATATAGGTACTGTAGAATTGCCACCTTCAGAGCAGCAAATACATGCACAGATATATATGGTATCAATATTCATAGGAGAAAATCATTGTTACAAAGCAAGCACTCTGTGCAGACACACATTATGTTGGAAAATCTAATGAGACACCAGGCAAGACAGTGAATGCCATAAAAAAGAGGCTAAAGATGCAGATTTCCATTTGATTGGAGTTTTACAGAAAGTAGAAATAAGAAACAAGGGTTATGTCACTGTTTAGCAAAACCAATTTTTTGGCCCATTGGCTCTATATATTTTATTGTGGAGTTCGCAACTAAAGAACATATTTTTTCTTCCTTCTCAGGCAATCTTAATTTAATTTTTTTGCCTTGGATTTTATGCCTAAGTAAAATGGGTTGGTAATTATTAGTAATGCAAGAAATAATTATATGTTCACAATTACTTCACTGAATAAACTGTAATCATTGAGCCTTCTACGACAACAAAATGGACATTAAATTCTTCAAGTGTAAGTTATACCATGTACTCTTAAACACATGATTATATTTCATCCTGAACAAGAAAAAGGAAGTGTTGATTGGATTTATAGTCTATATCTTATATTATTATGGTCTATTTCTTATATTTACAGCTGAAGGAAAGCTAGCTGTCCTGACCCTTACCAATATATACTGCCAACATTTAATGAAATCAATAAGGGCACTGGATATATAGCAACTGAAGATGCATTCTGCCTTTTTCAAAGATTGATTTATAATGTAAGGCATAAAGGAATTAAGATAATATAAAGGGGGTTTTTAATGCTTTGAAAATATTCCAGATTCCTCTGTGAAAAATACAGCAGTGAAAATTTACAAGAAAAACCCAAAATAGACATAGTGATGGATATTTATACACTTGCTCAGCTGAACCACAGCATAGTAAGAGAGAGGTACCATTTTAGGAATTTAACTTTTTTGCAAAAAGTTTTATTTTAAATAGCCAGATTCAAAGGAACATATTTTTCACCATTTTCCTTTGTTTCCTACACTCTTCCTTACTTCAAAAATACTTCGTAAATGAGCTACAATCTTAGGTGGGCTCTGCAAGCCTATTCTTTCCCATTCTGCAAAGTGAAGAAAAAGAATCCACTTGAATGCATTCATCTATAAAGGCATTCTCTATTGCCACCTAGGAAATAGTACTTCTTTAGTAAGTTTCTGTAAAACATGTGCTCTGATAAATTTCTCTACAAAGGAGATGACGCATGTGAAAAGTGGCTACTTTAAGACCTTGGTTTAATAAACAGAAAAACCTTACTTACATGTTTAAATGATAGAAAAGTTTTTGCTTCATTAAGAATAAGTTTTTCAGACTAGGTTGCAATGGTATAACAGTGATACACTATGAACATTTTACAAACTGATCCTTACCATGGAGAAGCCCTAGAGCCCAAATATCCCGATCACATTTATATTTAACTCAGCAGCTTGACCTCAGAAGTTTTTTCTCCTTCTCTGTCCATTTCTCATTCTTTAGAAAGAGGAAAAAAATACAGGAAATTGAAAATTTGAAATGTAGAAAGACTCTGCTTCATTATATAGAAATATTAGCTTGTTTTGGTGACATATTTACTCATGCCATAGGCTTGGAAGGAGGCAACATTTATTGTAGGCTGGGTGAGGTCTGTCTCTGAAAGCCATTCTTTCTGTGCATATGTAGTGGATGTACCTGCCAAGGTTTTGGTACTGGGGTGCTAACTGGAGTGGATTTGGTGAGAAGACGCCAAAAGCTTCCTCATGTTTGACAGAACCAGTTCTAGCTGGCTCCAAGAAAGACCTGCTGCTGGCCATGGCTGAGCCCATCAGAAGTCATGGTACCACCTCTAGGATAGCATAGTTAAGAAGGAAGGTTAAAAAAAAAAAGAGGAAAAAGAAAGGAACAATTTGCAACAGGAATCAGAATATCTAAGAGAAATAGCTCTGGAGACCCCAAGGTCAGTGAAGAAGAAGCGGAGGATGTGTTCCAAGTGCTACAGCAGAGATTCCCCTGCAGCCCATGGTGAGGCAGGGCTGTCCCCCTGCAGCCATGGAAGATGATGGTACAGCCTGTGGAGGACCCCATCCTGGAACAGATGTATGCACCTGAAGGTGGCTATAACCCCATGGGAAGCCTACACTGGATCAGGTTTTCTGGCACTTGTGACCCCACAGGGTACCCAAACTGGAGCGGTTCATGATGGACCGTATCCCATGGGTGAGAGTCCATGATGGATGGAAGAGTGTGATGAGGAAGGAGCAGCAGAGTAAACACAATGAACTGACCTCAAGCCCCATTCCTGGTCCCCCTGTGCTGCTTTATGGTTTTCTAGAATGTGTTTCATTCAGTTGTTTACAAAACCACACAGATAGCAAACAGCTTTTAGAGAGTATTATGTTTTTTCCTTAAATATAAAATGGATTATGTCCATTTGTACGATACATATATATTGCACCAGGAACTAATTGTGCTTAGTGGCATTGTAGAGAGTACATCAAGAAGACATGGATACCTTTTTAAAAATTCTGTGATGGTGAAAACCTTTTTTCATCCAAATATCTTTCACCAACTAACTCATTAAAGGCTTGTCATTTCTTTTTCTTTCTTACTGTTAGTTGCAAGGACTTTTTTTTTTTTTTTTTTTTAATATATATATTACAACTGTAGATAGTAGTGGTAAATCAACCTGTAAAATTCATTAAAAAATACTAAATTTAAAGATTAAAATTTTCACACGAACTCTGATTTAACAGTGCAATCTATTTTATAATCCATTTGCACATATTAAGATAGGAAAATCACGATACTCAAGGAATCACCCGTCATTTCTGCCCATGCATCTGACACTGGTGACGCAACACTTGAGAGGAAGTTCTTCTCCCTGATATTTCAGAGATTTGGAAAATAGTTCTGTTTTCTTTGTTTGTTCAACATTCATGGCCGAAGTACTGATTTTGTTTTTCTTTTTAAGGATGGAGCTGGACACCAGAAAGGCAAGCTGCTTTATCCTGACTGCTGCCCTTGACTCAAATGGGACACATCTGGGAGAAGCCTGCCTGGCATAGTTCTCTCCTTAAGAGCAGCTGAGTGTGCTTGGAAATAATTTCTGAGTGCCCATGCACAGCACAGGATAAGAAAGACCATAAACATGGGATGAATAGCCAGTGCAGGTGAGAAGTGTCCTGTAAAGGCAAACGGTCTCAGACGCATCCAAAGTAATGAAGATCATACAGCTTTGCTAAGGATCTGGAGAAGACTACAAGGTTTTTGTAAACCAATGAGCCACTGAAAATCAATGGAATGAGAAGGATCCCTTCTGAAAAGACACAGTGGGTTAGGAAGGTTTATTTTCAAACATCTTGCATTAAACTGCCATAGCCAGAAGATTTAGGATTTGTATACTGACAAAATTGCCTTTTCCAGTTGAATTCTAACAATGATGTACTTTGGGTTATTAGCCCATTTCATGGTGTTATTTGCCTCCATGGTTAAGGGAACGGATGTGGCTCTTTTGCCTTAGAATATGATGATTCACAATCCTATCATGCACTGATTTTAGTGGGTTAAAAACTTAATAAACTGGAAGATTTGGTAACAGTTAATAGGTGCTCACACTGGTATAAGAAGGCTTTGCAGAAAAGGGTTTAAGAAATTAAATGATCTTCTGAAAATGGAAAATCTCCCTATATTATCATTTTTTTTATTTTTAGCAAAAGCAATTTTTTTTCCAATAAAAATAATATCAAATTATTACTTTTAACTTTACTCATTACATAGGAAGATCACTACTTTGTAATGAAGGAGATGCAGTGAGGCTTGATGCCAAGCTAAGCACAAAACCAAAAATGTGACAAAATCAGAGGCTGCAAAGTCAATAGATAATCAAAGATGAAGCTTGGGATTCACTGAAGGAAAGCCAAAAAATGGAGAGAAAAGTTTGGGAAAGAAGTAACCTCTATGAATACTGCAGTTGGTAAAATGCCTGCTTTGTGATTTTCTTTTTCCTTAGGTAACAATATTTACATAGCCTTGTATACTAAAAATCTCTGTAGCTTTTTTAAAAGAAGTCCTGTTATATCTGAACAACCAATCTGACACACTGCTGAATAAAAGGCTTACCTTATATCTAAGTGTGGAATGTTGACTTAATCCTAATCTAAAGACAAAGTCATTCTTTTCATAGGAGTCATATCAAAATTTTATTGAGAAGACCATGGAAAGTAAACCAGTTCAGGAGGTGCATACATTTTTATTGCATCAGATCTGTTTGTCTATGGCAGCGTGGTGCTTGGCTCTCAGCTAGGGCAAAACCACGACACAGTCATAAAACAGCCAGCCACTACCTGTCACCCAACAGTGAGGAACAGCACAGGCCCCCTTGTATTGGGAAATCTACCACATAGCTTCTGTGCAGCAACGGACTCATATATGAGATTTCTTCAAACAGGCTTCAAATCTCTCAGAAAAATACTTTAAAACATAAAGTTGTTCATGCACATGGTTTACATAATAAAAGTGTTAGTGTCTATGATGCAGCAATATGCTGCAGCGTGCACAGACATGGATAAGATACTGACCAAAGCTTTGCAAACCTGTCCTTCTTGGCTACTGATGGTTTAGTTGATAAATAAAATGTTAGCAAATCCTGTGGTCTGGACTGGAAGACTGTGAAATGAATAACATAAGCAGAAAAAGTCTGCAGGCACCACTATCACCACCAGTTATATTCTTCAACCTGGCATCCAAGCAAAGACTGATAAGCCTCAGGCTGAGTCTTCCTTGAAGTTTGTTCTGTGGGCATAATAATACGCATGTGAGCCTCACAAGGAATGACCTCTTACTAGAACATGTTAACAGGGTCTGTCTCTTTCCACTTTCATTAGCACTCCTTTTTTCCTAGCCAAGTCTGTATTTTCCAAATGTTCACCTGTACAAAACTGCAAGCAACATAAGGAAACAGCCAGACACTAAGGATGATTCACTTCATCCTAAGAGTTAAGAAAGTCTTCACCTCTGTATATCATTTTGTCTCTCTTTACTTCAAACAGGACGCTGGAATGACTCGCTTAAAGCAAATTAGGGGGATACAGTATCACCACTCCAAAACGTCTTTTTCCATGGGCTGATCATGCCACCCATGAGACATCATGATTTAAATATAATATTAAATACATGTACACAACGTCAAATATGTACTTCTAAAAATAATACCTCTGTAATTTGAAGACTTTCTTTACATATTTATTTTCATTTCAGGCATTTCCAGGTCAGTTCTGGGTTCTTTAGTTTTAGAAAGATGAGGATCTACTGGCCAGAGTCCAGCACAAGGCTACAAAGATGGTGAGGGGACTGGAGCATCTCTCCCATAAGGAAAGGCTGAGAGTGCTGGGGCTGTTTAGCATGGAGCAGAGTAGCCCAAGAGGGGATCTCATCAGTGCTTATAAATATCTACAGGGTGAGCATCAAGAAGCTGGACCAGGCTCTTCTCAGTGGTACCCAGCAAGAGGACAAGGAGTAATGGGCTCAAACTGGAACACAGACAGTTCCATCTCAACATGAAGAAAAACTTCGCTTTGAGGGTGACTGAGCACTGGAACAGGCTGCTCAGAGTTCGTGCAGTCTCCTTTGGAGATATTCAAAGCTTGCTTCAATGCAATCCTGTACAGCCTGCTCTATGTGAATCTGCTTTAGCAGGTCCGTTGGACTAGATGATCTCCAGAGGTCCCTTCTGATCCACTACCATTCTGTGATTCTGTGATTCCCGGAGGTCTGCAAAATAACCCTCCTGACCAAACTCTCAGCTCACAAAACCTCTCTCAAAAAGGAAAAAGAAAAGATTGCTTCTCTGCATTGCTGATACATTTTAGGGTTCACTCCTATTAGCCACATCTGGGAGAAATGTGTGTGCATCAGTGCACTGGATGCAAGACCCCTGGCTCCTTTTTGAGGCTGCTTTTAGAAGGACTGTTTCCTGGGAAATGGGGTTTACTTGTTTTATATATACAGTAAACAGTTATCAGTTCTGAAGCATCAATAACCCAGAGACATCTGAGGTTCAACTTATCTGTGAACTATGTAATCGATGATTATGATATATATAATAATTATAAGTATAATAATCTACCCAACAATATTTTAAATATTATTTTTTCAAGATTAAGTAAATATTCATGGCTAACTCCCACACCCTCTTTGTGCCAAGACAGTGAGAAAAAAAAAAAAATGTGTTACTGCCACAGTAGACTTGTTTGATGAGTGAGTCATGGATGAATGAAGAAAATATACTTAAAAAATGCAGCATGTAATGAGGTCTAAGATAAAATCCAAACCACTATTATCTCATTAATTTTCCAATATCTGTACAAAGTCCTTACAGTTCAAAATACATAAAATTTCCCTTAGACTTTAGAGTCACACACATAAGCCTTAATAGTGGTGTGTGTTACCAAAACACTGAATGGTTTGCATCATTTCAGCTACGTACACGTTTAATGCCGGCACGCTGTGCCTTTGTCTCATGTCCAGTGTATGAAAAATCAGCAC
Source organism: Hypotaenidia okinawae (assembly GCA_027925045.1). Lineage (NCBI taxonomy): Eukaryota > Metazoa > Chordata > Aves > Gruiformes > Rallidae > Hypotaenidia > Hypotaenidia okinawae. Next base: position 127,743,162 of record BSDF01000001.1, read on the forward strand.
AACATATATCATTTACATGTGTCCTCTCAGCTATTTACCTGTGATAAGCAGCAACTCAAGGTAGACTTAAAGCAGTTCTTGATATCAAATGAATGGTCTGTCAGAGATAAAATGAAAGAAACTGCATTTTGGAGTTCAAGCATGAGAGACTAAGACAAGAAGATATTTATTCACTTATGTTGCCAAGGCAGTTCCCTTCAGTAAACGGGATTATTGCCATTTTTCTTCCTCCAACTTTCTCACACATTTCATTCCTCTTCTGCACCATCTGGCTGAGATGGTAAAATAATTTAAAGCAAAACACACCTTCCCTCTTAAAAATCATTTTGGCACAAGCAAACACACTCACCAAATTCAGGCTGCAAAGTTGCATTGTATCTTAATAAAGGGGTACAAACATGTTGTATTTACTCATCAACACAAAGTTAGGAGCTCCATATATCAGGGGTATCTTTAAGTATGGAAAGGGATACCCCCTGGGGGTGAAATACCGGGCAAGATCAGGTTCTTTTGTTAAATACTGTATTTTTTGCTATGTTGGTTAAAGACTCTAGTAAACATTTTGACAGTTGTCTCTAAATACGGCCCTCAGAAGTATTATGAAACCTCAGAGGTTCTTTAAACACTACAAGTCTTCCAACAAGCCCCTATTATTTATTGGATGCATATTCCTTTTTTTTTTTTTATTCCCCTAGCACAGTGATTGCCAACTGCCAATATCCAGCTGATGAAAACAAAGAAAATAGCTTAATTTAAGCATTTGGGTTTTTGTTGGTGGGTTGTTTGTTTTTTTTTTAAACTAAGCAAATCCGCAGGGAAAGAAACCCTACTTTAATGAGTACACTCCCCAGGACTTTATTTAGCAGGTAATCCTGAACCTTGAATTATCATTAAGACGACATGCTAAACATATTAATTTTGTACAAGTCAATGTCAATATTAGTATTTATTTCAGTGCATATCAACAGCAAGGCAGGATGCAGAAGCAACTTGCAAAGGAAAAGAAACACAAAGGCTGGCTATTTTAACTGCTGGCACACCCATTAGCACCTGCTATTTATTTTTTCCCCCTATTGATCTTTAAGACCACCTTCTAGGAATGGTCAGATAGGGGGTATTTTCAATGGCTGAAGTCAATAAAAAAGTTATTTACTTCACAGATATTTACAAAGAAAAATCAAGATAGAGAAATTATTTTAGCTGAGATCTTTTTACTGGGAAATTCCTTCTCCTATTTACCTTAAGATACCACATTTGACTTTGAAGGACCTGACCAAGCATCCACTGAAGGGTACTACATCGATTTTCAACAGATTTGAGTTTAGCCTCTAGAAAATTGGCAACTTTTACTCAGAAAAGGAGTGGGTTGTTAAAATGACCTTTACACTTACAATGGCTGGTTTGTTTTTTTAATTCTGAAACTGTTTCTTCATTACTTTCCCTTTCTCATTTCACAGGTTTTCAACCTGATCTAGAACCATTCAGTCCCATCAGAGAAGTATATGTTTAGTTTCAGAAAATGTCTATTTCAGAATGAATTTAGCAAATTGAACCCCTTTTTTCAGGGTTAGCATAAATTTTCCACAAAAATTTTAAAAGCAGTAAATACAAGACAGATGATAAGAATTTACTGAAACCTTTAAAGTATCTTAGTTTATTTGCACCTATTGTGAATCAGAATATCCAACATATGTCTGTGTTGACATAAATACTTGAGGCATTATAATTAATTATTTTGCAACAAAGGTGGGCATAAAAATGACAGCTACTACAGTTTAACAATAACTTTCATACACCTGTGACTGGCTTTTCAGATAAATCTACCTGCTTTCATCTTAGAACAGAAAATGTAATTTCTCTTCTAAAAAGTTACCTTAGAGACTCTGTGCTACAAATTTCCACATACAGGTTAATACTAAGATTACTGAGTTGACCCAGTGCAATAAGGAAACAATTGTCCTGTGATGAACGCTGCCAATGTTGAGCAAGTAGCCAGTGATAACGGCAGAGTTTCATGGAATACTGTACAACTTAACTCCCATGAGGTAAATGATGTAGCAGACATAGATCACCCTTTTTCATTTCAAAGGTATTATGTAAACAGCATTTCAGACTACAAAGAATGCAATGACCTACAGATACAGATGTAAAATATATCAAGTTACGTAAAACTTGATGTTCATTCCCATTGCCTCTTGTTTTTTTCCCTTCCTTCCGCAGAAGCAAGAGTATGAAAGTTAGCTATTAGGCCCTATTTAGAAACCATAGTAAAACACATGATTTTCAGAAATGTCTAAGCAGCACTTCTAAGATGAAGATGATTTCAAGTTAAAGATTTATTTTAGTATCAAATTTGATTTGCTAATATCTTTAGCTGAATTTGTTCCAAAAATAAGATCTTCATAATTACTTTTAAAAGTGGAATTTTGTCATGGAATTAAGTTTCATAGGTAATGCAGCAAAGTCCATGAACTTCTTTTTACTGACCTCAGAGAATACATAAACAAATATTTAGTGGACTGATGTTAACATAAGAGTTAAAAAAAAAATCAAGACATGTAAATATCAGGAAATGCTGCAATTACAGAATCATAGAATGTCTTAGGTTGGAAGGGACCTTTAAAGGTCATCTATTCCAACCCCCTGCAGTAAGCAGGGACACCTTTAACTAGATCAGATTGCTCAGAGCTTCATCAAGCCTTACCTTCACTGTCTCCAGGATCATAATGCAGTGCACACATTTTGATAAAAACTAACAAAACCCCCTTTTCTAATGATAGGTAGCAGTCACACTTCTATTGGATAGCAAATTAAAATTACAACCATTAAAGCTCTAGGTTCTAGCAGCACCCACATTTCAACCTGGATAGAAGGAACTGAAGTGATTCAGAACAAGCCCCTCTACGGGAACTCCTCTCGGTTAACAGAAGCTGTTTAAGTAGCAACTGATTAAGATTAATACAGAGAATGTGGTCACTGGAAAGGAACTTCAGGTCAAAGGGGAGAACTTGAGGCTTCTGCACTTTGGTGTGTTTTTTATGAGCTGACCACAGGGCTGCTGTTTTCTTTCTCAGAAAAGGAAGAAAAAGGATGTAGAGAAGCAGCAATAAGCCAGATGTGATCCTGTGTCATGGGGCTGCACTCTGTTTATTTGTTTGATAAAGCAAGAGAAAGAACACATGGAAATGATCACAATGGAGTTATGACTCTACAGTAATCAGATATTAAGAATACTTTAAGCATTACATGATTCTTTTTAAGACAGAAAATACCTGTGCTCAAGGTATAAAAGATGAAACATCAAGAGAAACACTTTGCTAGATCTGAAGAGGATATAGAAGGAACTGAAGTTATGCAGCAAACTCAATCTACTGGCAATGAGTGATTATGTAATTTGATTGGGAGCTTAGGAGAGTGTCACACAGAGATACGTGATAGCTGAACTACTAAGTGTAGTTTCTACATCCAGCAAAGTGGTGTTTCCTGAAAGAAAGCAAAATACTGCTAGCAGAACTGCATTTTATCACATTTCCCAGCCATTCCTTGATGATGTGGCATCTTCATTTCTTTTGTCCTAAGAATACACCATGAAAATACATGAGCTTTTCATATTGACTACAAAGTAATTACTTAAATTTCTCTATTAATGTTTCCATCAAGGATCATAGTTACATGGAGTTACACATAACAGAGGTACTTATAAATATTTGCCCAAGTGAAGAACCAAGAATGTTCAGATACTACACAGTATTATGAGACAAGATGGGTAATATTTTCTAGTGGATCCATACTGAGTGGTCTACCCAAGAAAAGAGCAGGAAAAATAGTGAGATAAAAATAAAGGTAACGAGAAAAAATAATGTCAAGAAATGAAAATTTTCTCCTTTGCCTTAAATTTTAAATTTAAAATAGAATTGAAATGACAGTACAAAACAAAAAAGTGAGAGATATTAATGAATAAGCTAAGAGTTCACAGTTTATATAAAACCAGGTGGTTACTTCACTTAGATTTTGAGCAGAGCTTGACCATTTGACATACAGGCTAGAAGAGGAACTGAAGTAATGTAAAAACAGTTTACTTGAAAGGACCTGAAGGAATGGAAATCTGCCAGAACGGTTTTTACTACAATGCTTTAGAGATTTGAGAACTTCATGATAAGATGCAAAACCACCAAATTATCCAAACAGAATGCTTAACTGTTCCAGATATTTTTTGAGCTGTTGCTTGGTTTCATTTGTTACTGATTTACACACACACACACACACACATATTCCAGGGTGTTGGTTTTTTTTTTCAGTAACCTAAACACCATACTACAGCATTTCACTCTGAAAGGCACTTTTTTTTTTTGCCTGGTTAGGTTTTGGGGTTTTTTGTTTGTTTGTTTAAAACAAACACAATCACATGTTCCAAGTCATTCCCCCCATTATTTCAAGGTCTCAGTCTTCATCAGGATGAAGTAAAATAAACAAAAACCTTTATAAAATCATTTTCTATTGCAAATAAAAGTTCAAACTAAATGCTTGTGATCAATTCGTAAACCAGCAGGGGGTGGACAAGACAGAACTGATGGAACATAAAGCTAGTAAACTCCAAATGGTCCTTCTCTGATAAAAGAATCTACAGGAAAAACACCCCAAACATTAAAAGTGAGAGAAATCTGTCATAAACTTCAATTTAACAGAAAAGGAAAGACTGGCACACACTTGCAATAGCTTGGCTTTACCAGATGTACTAAACCAACAGTATTATGCTTAGTATATTGCCCTCATCTTTAGTGTAGTACTTGATAAGAAGTTCCTTTTATGAAAAGTAGGTTTCTTGGGGCCTTAAATATAATTAGAGATTCACATTAGATTTAACAACCTTCCACACATGTAGAATAAATTACATTGATTTTCACACCTTCTTAAATATCAATGCTGGTAAAAACCTTTATCAGATATACTGCTTGAACTTCTAAGCAACTTTAGCAAAAAAAGTAGTTTTGGAAGATTTATTTGCTTTGTGAATAATCAGTGATGTCATTTGAGGGACTTTTTCAGGAGGGGAAATATTAACTCTTACCTACTGACTATGTTCCAAATAATTATGTTATCCACCTTATCTTCTTTTTTGGACAATTTATTCACATATTACAGAGTTCTTCAGAGAAATTATCTTGAGCCCTTACAGAATGCTGTGGTAATTCTGTCATTAACTTGGAAACCACTCATCTGCCAATTTATCAAATATCATGTTAAAACGTAGCTTACGTACACTGGTACTATTCATTGGAACCAAATATGCACAAACATATTTTCAATGAATGATATCTCAATTCTAAAATACCTATTTCAATTGCTTATCTGTTAGAAAACTAGACACTTAATGCTTCTTAGGCACTTGAGTTAAAATTCTTAATATTTACATCTGCAAAGGATTCTACATCTATATCATTTTGCTATCCTTTGACCTTCCTGTACTCAAGTGCTTTTAAGCTTCACTACATCTATTACTTTTCCTAAACTAAAATCAAGAAAACTCACATATCAATAATTATACAATAGTTTTTTAGAGCTAATTGACTGTCTTCTGGAAAGGTTTTTATTAATTCATGAAAGCAAATTTCTTTCAGAGAAGTATTCAAAAATATTAGAGTATATATTTTAGTCTGCCATTGGAACTAGAAGCCTAATAATACAGCTTCACTAATGACCAAAATCTTAGAAAGTTTGAGAACTTTCTCATATTTGGACACAAATAAGTGCAGTGGTTCAGTCCCAACCAGTGGCTGAGCTCCACACACCACTCACTCACTCCCAGAGGATAAACAGATGGAGCCTCTGTGGGCTGGGATAAGGACAGCTTACTGACAAGCACCACAAGCACAAAAACCCAGGACAAAATTCACACACCCAGTGATAACACAGAGGACTTTACTGACCCAATGATAAGACTAAGCACTGCACCAACACAAGGACCAACCCAATAGCCTGGCTGCACTCAAACTATTCCAAAAAAGTACAGGAACCCTTCTCTCCAACCAGCCCCTTTTATAGGGGAATGATGTCAGGTGGTGTGGGAAACAGCCCCGGCTGACTCAGTTCAGCTGTGCTCACTGCTTGGGGAGGTTAACTCTGGACTGGCCAGAATCAGGACAATAAGCTATTTTGAATGAGCTTTATAATGTCAACATTTTACCTTATTGTTCTTCTTATTTCCTCTTTACAACTTTGAACAAATCCTAACTGTTCTATTTGGGTAGGGAGTGGAAGGGGGAAAGGAGGACCGAAAAAGTTAATAATTTTATTGAATCTTAATAAAGAAAACCATATGCCTATTAAGATTTTCATTTAAGTCATTTTATACAACCTCCCTGAAATAAAAGGAAAAACATCTGAGGGTTGAGGAAATTTGTGGGTTTTTTTCCCTATCTTCAAAGCTGTGTCTCCAGTTATAAATTTGATAATGCTTTCAAAACTTTTATAGAGAAAAGTCTGTATTTTCTTCTCACTTTCACCATTGTGAACACGGCCTTGGATTCTTTATTCCCAACATGATGACAGCAAAAGTAAAATGAGTAATCAAGAATAATGTGAAGATAATTGAAAAATTGAAAGTAAAACCACAGCTGCTTTGAGGAAATGAAAACAACTCATGGCCATTTTTTTTAGCATTCTCTACTCAAGGGAAATTGGTTTTGCTACTTTCTTTGCCACAAGTAAAAACTTCTGTTAGAAATGTAGCAAAAATCTTCACATGCAAATTGGAGCTCATGTCATGTACATTATAGTCAAAAGGAAAGCTTTACTTATCTATTCAGCAGAAGATTAAACAACTTTATAATCACTTCAAGTAATTAGTAGAAGGGTTTAATTGAAGTAAGAATAATTTTTGTACACTAGTTTTCGGATCTTAAGCTCTTGAGCAAATCCCTGCTGAAATGCCGTAGAACAAACCATAGCTATAAAATGTTAAAGGATAATAATAGTAATAATAGTAGTAATAATAGTAGTAGTAATAATGTCATTTTTCTAAAGCATAGAATTTTCAGCAGTATATTTCACTTCTTATGACTAAACACATTTGAAATGTGCCCAAGTGAACTCATAAGATATAGTGTCAGAAAGTAGGTTTTGTATTCTTATGCTACAGGCTGGAAGCTCTTTGACATTTCTTGGAAGAGCTTACCCTCCATTATTTCCTAGGTAGAATATTAGTGCTGCTTAACAGTAAGAAAATGCATGCATGGTATTCAGATCTCTAGTTGGAACTTAGCAATGTATGAAAGTCTCCAGCAGTTAAAGTTTATTTCCTTTAAGGAAAGATAGCGCAGGTGTCCTCTTGATCCAATTTTCTGAAAAAGACAGCCCAGCCCTAATAATGAAGGTTTTGAGAAGACCTGTGACCCAAAGGCATGGAAAAAGATTCAATAGCAAACCTAATAGTTTTCAATTATTCCCTCCACCATGTTCAGAAGAATCATGGAGTCTACTATCTGCACAAATATTATCTCACTGCAAAAACAACAAAATCAACATATTTTCAGAGATTTGTATAACATCAACATCCTTCCTTTTCTTATTTTTCCTTGAAAATTTAATTCAGAAAGCCATTTCACCAAGACAAGCCAAAAAGAATTTGTAATTCACAGATGCCACCAAAGTGAACAAAGACTGAATTTGCATGTCATGCAGGTAAATACTAGAATTTCTCTGATAATCATTAGCTCTCTATTTCACCTCTTTTATTCTCTGAAACCATGTAGCATTTCTTTTCCTCTTGTAATCAAAGCGGAAAAAAAAATCCTTACCTAGTCTCCATAGCAATAGGAAAACCACACAACACTCAAAATGCAGTAATTCCTGTCTTGCTCTTATTTCCAACAATTTCAGAATTTTTCTGTTTGAACACTGTGTCTGCTTTAAGTATTTTATGCAAATAGAAGTTAGGAAAAGAGTGAAAACAATATAGTTAACAAATTAGCCAGTCCCAAGATCTCTGTCATTAGTCACTTCAGAAGTGATTTTTTGTGTGTGTGTGTGTTAATGGTCCCTTTTTACTCCTGCTTTTCCCTAATTCACGAACAGTTAATAAAATAAATCCCTGGGGCTACAATCCTGCATATATGTAGCTTTTCACTGTCCTTATTTGTAAACGAAAGCACTGAAAAATGTGAAAATTTGTAGGAAAAAGTCCATATTTACTGGAAGAATTATCAATAAGAATTATCAAGAGTAAGGAAGGAACTTGGAGATTTTTGGAGGTTTTTTGGGGTCTTTTTCACAATTCAATTCTAATTGCCACAGTCAGTCCTAAGATTAAGATGTTGTCTATCTCAAATATCATACATAAAAAAAGATTTTTAAAAGTTTGGTTAAAATTATTTACATACTAGCTGATGAAAAAAAACACAGGCAAATGTCGGTTATCTTTTTCACAGAACAGTGATTCTAAAATTAAGAGTCTCAGTCTTTCAGCCATCATTTCAAACAGGTCTCCTATTACTATCATTGAATCTTCATTTAGTTTCATTACTGATTTGTAGATTAGTCCAAATCAAGTAACCTACTCAGTTACAAGACCTTTGTGATGTAGGAAGTTTTTTTACAATGTTTGTTTCAATAATCATAGAATCATAGAATCATAGAATTGTAGGGGTTGGAAGGGACCTCGAGAGATCATCGGGGCCAACCCCCTGCCAAAGCAGCTCCCTAGGACATTTCACTCAGATAGGCATCCAGACGGGTCTTGAATATCTCCAGAGAAGGAGACTCCACCACCTCCCTGGGCAGCCTGTCCCAGGGCTCTGTCACCCTCACTGTGAAAAAGTTTCTCCGCATGTTGGTGCGGAACTTCCTATGCTCCAACTTGCAGCCAATAATTGCTGGTTTTGCTAAAATCAGAAATACACATAGCTATTAACCATCACTTAAGGTGATTTTAATCACTCAGTAGTCAACATATACTACCCAACTTTTCATTTGTACTCATTACTCCTGACCTAAACCAACACAGAGATACCACAAGGGAAAGTGTAATGTTGTTGATGGATGTACTTTTTCTTTTAGGCATAAAGTAGTTTAAGTTATGCAGAGGTGGCAATATTAATATGTCACACAAATATCCAGAGAGAATAAGTGTCATAATATTTTCAATATGTATACGAATGTATTAAAATATTTATTATTTTTCAAATTAAGTCCAGTTAAATCATCAAAAGGAAACAACAAAATTAGTGTAATAATTACAGAAGTTGAAAGTGGGCTTTTTTGGGTTTGGGTTTTTTTTTTAGGTTGTAAATCCGGAGAAAAAAATAATACTTTTGAGCAGCGTGAGTAGTGAATCACCAAGGAAAAGAGATTCAAACTGTTCTTGACTCTAAGGAAGATTTTCAAGACCTCATAATTTTATTCCTTGCATTAGTCATGTCAGTATCCAGTGGTGCTGCAGCTTATCTTTATGTGCAGCAGTGATAATTTACCCAGACTTAGAATTTCAATCATTATAAATTATTTTAGTTTGTGGATTTACAAAATAATTCATACTAAAATAATATTTGGTCACCATTAAGGATGCCTGAGTAAGAATAAATCACTACTCCCACATCGAGTCAGAAGTTCTATTACCCTGAAGTAAACTGCAAGTTAACATTTTAGAATACAGACATCAGTAATCCATGGGTCTGAAATGCCATTTCAAAGTGCATAATATTTATTTCTAATTTTAGTGTCTGCACAGTACCTCTTGGTGAAATCTGTAGGTTTTGACAGTAAAATTACTGATTGTAGATTGATATTCTCTGGGGTGATTTATGCTTGCGTTACATTTTTCATTATTTCCTCAAGCTCCCATTAAACATGGTAGGTACCGGCTGACTGTGACTTCTTCAGTTTTCCCTCTAAGAAAGTTAACTGGGTTTTACAGAGGCTTGTCTGTGAAAAATATATATATTTATCAAACACCTGTGCTTTACTGAAAAGAACTGACATAAAATAAACCCATATTTGTCAGCACAACAAATAACAGATAGATTCTCAGATGTTTGCACTGTGCTAAGGGAAGCATTGCACACTACACTAATACAGGTTCACATCCAGAAACGAAGCCAGACCCCAAATTTAACTATACACATTGTTCAGTGGTAAGTTGAAGTGTGGATGTAGAGTCCACTCTAAACCTCCTAGCCACACTAACTGATCCATGGAGGAAAGTACTTGCTGTACTTCATTTACCCTATCCCTGTTCATTCTCAGTCTGGAGACTGAAGATTTGCCAGAGCATCCTTTCCCTGTTAATCAATGGTCTGGGTAGCTCAGCTCTGCCTTTGAAAAAGGGAGTAGCAAAGGTCAGAACTTGCTCCTTAGAAGTGTTATTCTATTAGTAGTGAAATAAAAGGGAGCATTGCAGAGACAAAGATGGTCTTTGAAGGATGAAACTTTCACATCTGTCCATATTGTAATATTGCATAAGGTGAGCCTTTTGACCTTGAGCAGCCTCAGGGCATGCTTGCCTCTGACATTCGCTGCAAATTTTGAATAAGTAAATTCATCATCTAAGAGAAAGGAACTTTGCTCTAAGGATACTGACCAGCTTTTTTCTTCCCAGAAGTAACATGCATATCCAATGTGCAACAAGAAAAATATTTTTTGCAGCACAAAAGCTAATAGCCAAGTGTCTGACAATTTGCTGTCAAAATCTGAATTGTTTTCCAGATGGATTTCAATACCAGTTTCCATCATCTATAATGAAGTCTATTTGTTAAAATGTTAGATCTTACCAGTCTGATGACACTCCTGCAAACCAGGAACTAAACTAACTTCAGCAGGAACAAAGTACATGCTTCAAGGCAATGACACATACTCATGACACACAGCTACTAAACTGCAAAGTCCTAAAGATCCCTGATGTTGGTGAAACCCATTGCTTGCAATGGCCCTTCAGTGGAAGGAGGAATGCCTGCGTGCCCCAAGTGAAACACCAGAGAAACCCAGTCCTAGGCCAGAGGAGTCAACTATTTAACTGGAACACATCTTAGCAAGGATGCTGCTGCTATTGTGTGGTCACTATTGCCAGATGGCAATTGAATCACAGAGGAAAGTTAAGTAAATACCCAGTAGATTTCTACCACTAAATAGGAGTTTTAAGTAAGACTAGAAATGCAGCACTTTCTTACATTTGAGACAGACAATGAAACTCACATTTGTCCACAACAATAATACCTTGACCTTTCTTTTTTGTTTTAAGAAGATACTAATCGTAATCTCATACAGATGAGGCTGAAGTGTGAGGGTATATAGAAAAACATTATAAGGTCACCTGAAAAACAGTGTACTTTTAGCTTAGGTCATAGATCCTTGTAATTAAAAGGTGAGATCAAACCATCACTGCTCCCTTATGAATTGCTTTTCCAGGAACTCTGGTGTAGTGATTGTATCAAACAAGAAAAACTTCAGATCACCACAACATCAAAGCAAGCCCCACTGTTGCAGTAGTTGAGTATGAAAACAGCATATTTATTCCATCAGGGATTACAGTGAGCATTTGTTCTCAAGGTAAAATATGCTTAACGTTTAAATCCTACAGTAAAACAGAGCAGTTGAAAAGCCTTCACAGTATCCAGCTTCATAAAATGCTCAAAGGTGAGTTGAGTAACTATAAATGTGCCTCCTCTGCAGCCTACTGGAATGTGAACCATTGCAGGAGATTGATACAACAGATACTGAAAAAAAGACATTGTTGAGGGAAAAAAAATAAGGAAAAAAAAATAAAAGTCTGTCCCCTTAGAATCTCAGAGGATAAAAATAGATACATGTTGACTAGAATTACAAACATTCTTTCCCATTGTACTGAAAACTTGTCCTTCTCCTAAATATCTCAATTTCCTTGTGCGTCGCATATGACATAATAAACACAATGGAAACAGAAAATAATTTAATACAAAAACACGACAGCATATGTAAAAAAAGAACAGGCCTGAAATACACAAGTCTCTGGCACAAATTGCATTAATAACATATAAAATAAAAAAAAAGGTAAAGAATCATGTTTGTTTGCATATGTTTTATCTAACTCATCAATATTCTTTTTAATAATGGCAGCATCTCTGCCAGATAAATGGTGGCTATGAATACATCATTTATGAAGGGCTTCTTTGCCACAGCAGAATAAATTTCATCTCTTTTTTTAATTTGAATGAAAAACAACAAAGAAATTTACTTATGCCTTCTATTTTTAAGTGCCTTTGTGCTCATTTTCTATTACAAACACAATTTAATCCATTTGTTATAGAGTTCATTTCTTTCATAGTTACTTTGGGTAATATGCATTCTATCCAGCCAGAGTCCTCTGGCTACTTCTTTGACCTTAGGATTTCACAAATTCTCTGAATAGGAATATCGAAACAGATACGAATATCTGGCTGAATAACTAGCTAATCCCCTCCCCAATAGTTTTCTAATTATTTGTTTTAATGGCAAGGATCTAGTTTGCAGAGAAATGTCCAAGCTGTTTTCTTTTCCTTAGTATTTTTATTTTAATTTTAATACATTGCTGTAGAGTTCCAGACAGCCATATATTTGCTGTTTGATTCTTCTGCTCTGTTTCCTATAATAAATTGCCTAGGTAATCTACATTTTATCCTTTCATGAATCCTGGAGATATACAATTTTAAATTTTGAGCAAAGAAAATGATTTGGTTCACAGTAAAAGAAAGGGACAACGTTCATGATGTATATGGAAAGACAGATCTTATAAACTGCCAAACATAATCAAGGAATTATTTTCAAGCTATAACTGTCATATTCTAGCAGAGGGGTATTTAAACACAAATGTGTATATATACACAGATGTACACATACACAGTTCAGTAGAAACTTAGATCTCACAGGTTTTACTTTAAAAAAATGTGAATTAATAAAACAAACAAACAAAAAAACCAAACCCAATCTCCTACGTATAGACCTGACCAGAGAAACAGTATTCTGTTGCATAAGAAATATCAAAATTTTAGACTTTGTTATATATTCAACATGAAATGGTGATGTGTACTTGCAGCCCAAAAGGCCAATCAGATCCTGGGCTGCACAAAGAGAAGTCAGCAGCCAGCAGGTTGAGGGAGGTGATTCTGCCCCTCTACTCTGCTCTCGTGAGCCTCACCTGGAGTACTGCATCCAGTTCTGGGGTGCCCAGCATGGACACAGAGCTGTTACAACTGGAACAGAGGAGAGCCACAAAGATGATCAGAGGGCAGGAGCACCTCCCCTACAAGGACAGCCTAAGAGAGTTGAGGTTATTCAGCCTTGAGAAGTAAAGGCTCCAGGGGGACCTTATAGCAGCCTGCCAGTACCTAAGGGGCCTCCTACAGGAAAGCTACGGAGGGACTTTTTATAAGGGAAAGTAGTGTTAGGATGAGAGGTAACCGCTGTAAACAGGAAGAGTGTAGGTTTCTGCTATATATGTAAGGAAGAAGTATTCCACTGTGAGGGCAATGAGGCCCTGTGGCAGTCTGCCCACAGAAGATGTGGATTCCCCTCCCTGGGGGTGTTCAAGGCCAGGCTGGATGAGGCTTTGGGCAACCTGGACAGGTGGAGGGTGTCCCTGCCCATGGCAGGGGATTGGGATGAGATGGGCTTTGAGGTGTTTTCTAACCCAAACCAGTCTGGGATTATGTGATTTTATGAAATTTCTACTGCGGGGTGAAATAAATAAAAAAATGTTGGGTTTGTTTTGAATTTATCCTCTGTAAAAGGGCTATTGCTTATTGCCTACTTACTCAACCCTTTATATAAAACATAGGAAACTCATATTCATCTACCTGTTCTAAACTAGCCAACAGTGACATAAATTGTAATAACATATTGGCTGTTCCATGTCATATTTATTTTTTTGGAATTAATGTTCTGTATTCAGCTCTGATGCTATTTCCAGTTAAAGCTTTAGATTTTTGTATCAGTACTTCATGCCAAAAAAAAAAAAAAAAAGGAAAAATAATTAAATAACCCCCAGAACATCCCCATACTGAATAAAATATTCCAAAATTAATTAATTTTTTTTTTTTAATTCTACCCATCATATTTTGGAACTTGGATCTGTAATAATGAGCTATGTAAATATGAACCATATTTAGGTTCTACAGGCTTTGTAATATTTTAATACTTAAATTTTTTCTTTTCCTTGCCTCTTTTTAACATGAAAGAAGCCCGATGCAGATTAGTTTTGTATTGTAATTAAATTGTACAGTGTTTTTGAAAGCTTGCTAATTTTTTCTTTTTTTTTCCCAAATAGTTTTCTTTCCTTAGAAAGGTATTTCTCATATTCCTGCTCAATTATACGTGACTACATTACCTATTTACCAATTTTTAAACAACCAGAATGAAGACATGTAAATGTTGATAGTTAATACATATAAAACTGGTGATTTCTTTTCAGGATGGAATTTACAAGAAAGAGACCAGAGACTACAGAAATCCATGGACCTAGTAGTTTTATTTCCACTAAGATAAATGGATCTAGTCTTTTGTATAAGTTTACTTACATACTTCTAATCCATTTATAAGGATCTAAGTTCGAGAATTAATAAACTGAAGGGAATTAGACTACTAGGAGAAGGCAATGGATTATTTTCTGTTCTTTCACCCCTTCCTGCTCTCCTCTGGAATAATACATTTATGTAGCACTTAATATTTTCGAAGACCTTTACATCTTTAATCCTTCCTACAACACTGCTTTTAAAAATGTATGTATGTTGTATATTTCTGGTTTAAATTCAAGGTGCTGAATTTGAACTTTAAATTCAGAGAGAAAAGTAATACAGAAATATTTTCTTCAATACTTTACTTCAGAGACCATAGATCTTAAGTGTAAGGACTGTTTTCCTTCTTATGTTTCATTTATAGCCCAAGTTAGCCAAGGGAATCAAAAGTATGCATAAAGTAGATTAGAATAATGATGATGGGCATAGATCTAAGGTTGGAAAGGCTACAACTGAATACTAGAGTTAATGACAAGACTGTAGACTTTTACTGAAAATTATGTTACTGAAACACATTTAAGTTATCACAAAATTAGTTAATTGGCAAATCTGTTCTGATTTAAGAGTATTGTACAATCACATGGACCATGGCTTAGTCCCAGGCTCTAATGTAGAGATTGCTTAAATGAATAACTTGAAACTCTGTCCTGGATATAAAGATGAAAAGGTGCTTTTTTTTTCCTTCTTTTTTATTAGTTCACTGAAGATTTTTTATTAAATGTAAAATGTCAGAATTATTACACTTTCAAATACTAGCTTTTCTGCTATAAAAGCACTAGATAATCCTACCAGCAATATACTCTGAATTCCAAATATTCCATCTGTATTTAGATCCATTTATGTTTCACTCGGGAAGAAATAGGAACCATTGCAGCAAAACATATCTTCTCCATTCTGATTTTTAGAAGTTCATTTCTAAGATGTGCCTTACTCTAGTCTTCCATCCCCCATCATTTAGCCAAAGATGTTAGCATTCAGATAATGGAAAAGTACAACAATATTAATCAATGAAGTAACATGTAAAATATCATCTGATTGAAATTCCTGGACGTCCTAAGAAGACACATTTTTGTTTCCATATATTTTGAGACAGGCTTTTATAAATGGTTTTATATTATCTACCTGTAAACTTTCTTCTCCCTGTTCTCAATCCTTGGCATCCCCGATCCTTGGCATCCCTCCCACAGGCTATATTTCGGGTTCTTCCTTCCTGTCAGATTAGTCATTCTATGTGACCCTCTGCGTGAACATGTAATTGCCAGTGTTGATACCAAAGGTGGCAGTTGAGGTGGAACCTCCGCTTCCAGTAGCAAGGTAAGATTAATAAAAAAAACCCAAACTTAGCTGTGGGATAAGGGATAAGGGAATATGGTTGAAGGGCATTTGAAGGGCATTTGTAGAACCTAACCCAGGGAAGTACAACCAATGGCCATTAGAATGTATTGGATATACAACAAAACAATGAATCAATCAATCTACAAGATATATGTACTGCAGGAGCAAGGGGGTTGGGGGGAGAAGTATATTCCAGAAAGAACAATTTGTATAAACAACTCTCTTAATATACAAATTATAAAGTCTGAAAAGTTGGTATACATACCCATATAAAATTGCATTTGGAAGTTGTGTGCACATTTATGCACAAATATTCACACACACTAGTCAATCTCCGTATGAAAAACAATGGTAACTTTCCTACCAGATGTATTTGTTACTTGAAAGCTAATTAAACGTTAACAAAATGTAATATAATACAGAAAATGTCAGGCTTATATATATCAACTTCCTCCCAACCATTTTTAATTCTCCACCATGACATGTCAAATGGTCAGGAGGAGGCTCACACATTACAGTCACTCAAAATTTTGCACCTGCACACAGCTGGCAGATGTGATACAGGAGCAAAGGGAGACTGCTTCTCGGCTTGGACTGCTGAGGTTTGGGCTGGATTTCTCAGGGTACCTCAGTGCTTACTCCAGGTCCATTTTTAGGCACCTGAGTAGAGCCCTGGAAGTCTCTTCCAGCAGTATCATCAACTGAACAAATGTTCTTAAATTTGTTTGAGTAAGAAAGGCCCTACAGACCTCCTGTTTGTTCACCAGCTGAAACAGTTAAACTTCATTTTCGTTATGGAGTAACATTATCCTTAACGCCAACAACACCCATGGGAAAGAGGGAACTCAACAACACCTTCTTCTAAAAGATTTTTTACCACCACTAATTACTATTAGTTTGAAGTGTCTAAACAGCTTTGAAAAGCTGTTGCCACAAATCATACAGGAGGAGGAGGCAGTAAGATACAAGTCTTCCCATACTCCAGACTGGTTCTCAGTTGTGGGTTTCTTTATTCCACTCCAAGATTTAGTGCTGATAAACTGGCACTCTTAGCTCACCTTGCTGATTTTTGGTGACTGTGCCGATGATTTAGCAATGAGCAAAGGGTAACATCAGGAATGTCATGAACTGGAAACCTGTCTAACAATTTCTCTTTTGTTAAGTGGCCGATAAGGAAGTTGTTTGTTTTGGTTTGTTGGCTGTTTTTTTTGGTTTGGTTTGGTTTGTTTTTTAGGGGGGTGGGTTTTTGTTTGTTTAAAGGGGTTTTCTAAGGAGAATATTCTTTTCACTTTTAATATTTGGAGGTAAAAAAATGGCTCAGTGATAAGTGCATTTCAGTTTCTGCTTCTACCTACTTCTTTGGTTACATCTATTGCTTCAGAAGTTTGTCAAATACTTTTTTTCAAAATTGTAACTTTTCAATTATTCATTTTCCCTGATAGTAAATGTAAATACAAATATCTATGCACAGTGTTTACAGTACTGCATTATTCAGGCTATGTACTTAAATGCCAACTAATACTAATAATTACAAATGTACACGAATATTGATAGGAATATGGAATAACAGAAAACGTAGAGTTTATACACCTTATCCACTAAAAGAGAAGGCTATTAACTAGGAAAGCAGAAGAAAGTTTTACACCCTTTAGCATACTTCCTGGCAGTGTTAGTAAGGACTATACTTATTCTGAATTGCCTTCACCACACTCGCATACATGAAAGCTACCTTCAGCTTCCTGGATTCCCTCTAATAAGAGCAGCTTTAAGCACCCTACTGATTCTTAGTTGCCAGAAATACTTTGAAAGAAAATGAAAGTCCCTTGAAACTCAAACACCTATGTGGTTGTAGTTCTTATCCTTATAGTAGCACTTCTCGAAGAAAGGTATTTGTTTCAGTTTTCTCTTAAAAAATATTTATCCTAAAGTATTTAATTTATAAGAGTATCATCCTATTTTTTTTTAAATTTTGTTATGTCATCACATAATACTCTAAATTTAGTTGTGAGAGGTCAAGAAAATGCCTGAATTTTAACTAAATAGAGTTACTAAACTGAATGGTATGTAACTCTCATATTTTGCGTATGTTTTTCACAATCAGAGAATGATAATCCATTGTCACCTGAACTGGCTCCAATCACATGGGATACTTTATGAGACTGAGGAGCTCAACAGATGATAAAAGGAATGGGCTGAAAGGCAGAGAAATCTACACAGGATAAATCTACACAAAAATAAACAAATGTTTGTATTAAATTATCAAAGTATTATATTTGGTATAACTATTGATAGGAAACTATTGATAGGGAATTATTGATGATAGTATTTCTAAAACATCTGCTTTAGTGACCTGAATGGTCTCTCTGTACAACTGCAAAGCAAACATTACCTTATAAATAATTTTTGAAGAAATTTTTGCTAGGTAAAACTAATGTTTACAATAAAATACCTCTGTGTGTGTATATATATATATATTTACCTAAATAGATGTAGCTTGAGGATAGTACATAACTATGGCCTTTGTCTGAAATTATGATTGTTCCTGCTCCCTGTGTTACAGAAAATAGTATCCACATGTATAAGATGTCTAATTAGACTGATCAAATGACCTGAGCCTGAAACTCTTGAAAGGGACATTCTTTTTAGTTCTTCAAAATGCTCAGAAGCGCATTCTAATAATAGAATTGACCTACAACAAGAGATTTCATCATCATGCATCAAGATCAAATAGTTACATGTTAGAGGAAAAAAGAAAAAAAAAGTTTTATATAGAAAAGTAGATGATTCTATATACAGGATTCTTGGTGGGAATTCCCAGTACTAGTTCATACGCTTCACCCAGTAAAGTTTTTACATGAGGAGTTCCTTTAATTTTAGTAGTCAGTGACTGTCTGTTTCATGTTCATTTGTTTCAGAAGTGCTTGCCTTTCACTCTCTCAGATTACAGGCTCCCTATTCTCCTCTTTAGCTCTCCAGCTCCAGTCTCATCACTGCTGGCTCCCGCCTGGGGGACTCTACAGATATCATCTCTTGTGAGGGAGGGAGGTGCAGCCCACTTTAACACTGCCATTTAACAGTGTGACATAAAGAGCTAAGAAGAATCTGGAAATCAGTCAGCATGGTATTTTGGCAAAGCATTTAACTCATCCCATCAACACAAAGGAGAAGTAAGAAAGAAAAAGAGTTATGTGCCCATCTCTCTCCTACACTTCCTAGGAGGGATGCATTTTTTATTAAACGGTGCTTTATAGAAGCATAGCTGTTTTCATATGGGAATAGGAATTATGCTCTTACTTACTTCTACTTTCAAAAATCCTTACATATGAAGGATCTTGCAGCATGGAAGAAAATCAAATTGCACCCCTGCTTAATTTAAACAGCAGTACTTCAAGTATAGACAATTTATTTAACACAAGAAAACAAAAGGGAGGCAAGAAGTTGATATGTGAACTAAGTATGGGGCTTATTCCTAGGATTTACACAAAAGCAAGAAAATTTTACCAGGTCATTTAATTATCTTAATTATGCTATCTTTGTATATATGTAATTTTATTAACTGAGATCTACCATAAATAAAAATGCAACAATAAATCTTTGCTTTATTTTTTGAAGAAATCTGATAAAACATCCTTCCCTTGGCAAATAAGAATATTCTTGGTTTAGAAAAGAAACTTTGTATAACACATGATAAACAACACTCTTTAGCTCTGGAAAACCTGTTGGAGATTTATAGAGATTGCTTAAAACATTCTCAAACTGATTAGGAATATTTTTAATCCTTCCAGTCTTTGAGCTGAGTTCACAGAAAGCTATCTCTTGTCTAAACCCACATAATCTTGGAGGTAGAAAAAGTAACAAATCAAGTTTAGTTTCAAGACAAAAAAATCAACCAAAAAGAAGACTGCTAATATGTCAACAAATACCATTGGATCTTTATATATTTGCTATTGAATTAAGCTCTTAAATTCACAATCTCTACTGAAACACTTGGATTTTATTCCTCATTATGGCACTGACAACCTTCTGGATACAAATTTTCACAAAACATACCGTAAAGCTTCCTCAAGAACCCAAATGTTTCCAGAAGATAAAACCCTAATTGGGCCCAGCTCTAAAATACCTTTGTGTTTTAGACACATGTAGCGGTGAAATCTTCTAGGCACAATATGCATAAAATGTATTAAAGCATTTTTAGTAAAATCTTCTGGTGCAAAAACTTTCTTTTTGTGTAACTTTGGAGAAAGACCTCTTCTGCTGAACATAAAACTCCTAATTTTGCTTTCTTTTGTCTAAAAAAATAATATAATTAGGCATCATCTCTTGTGTTTTCTGGGTCGATTAATATATCATCAAAATCTGTTTAATTTCACAATAAAAAACTAATTATTACCTAACCAAGATCACTATCGCAGCACATACCAAGGACAGAAATAACATCAGGTTTTTTAATCAAAACTATCACTTTTAGGATATAGATTTGACCAAAATTCAATATGTATTCTTTCACTGAAGAAAGAATATTTTGCCCTTTCATGGCCACCTCATCTATGCTCATAGTTTGCTACTTCATGAGTCTATAATAAAAAATAATTCTAGTCTTTGTGAGTAGAGCAATGCATGTTTCATGAAAAAGAGTACATAAATTAAACAAGTTCAGTTGCATTATCTAATTTAACTCATATCAAAATATCACCATATGACAGATTTAAAAAGTTTTGAGAGCCTCTGAAGTGGAGCATGGAGGACATCCCACAGCTCCCAAGCACTGTCAAAAGTGTAATCGCACTGTAGAATAGGCCCAGTTAAAGGATACTCAATCTATTCTCATCAGTTCTCTCCACATATATTTAGTATGGGTCTGGGAGAAAAGAACAATCCAGAATTAAACATGAAACATACTGAAACAATTTTCTCTATTGGAGTGAAAGATAAAGAAATCAATCATGTAGTCTACCTGAAGAGCATGAGAACTGATACAAAGGTGACTTTTGCAAAATGTGCAGTAACTTTTGGGAATGCTACAAATAATTTACCTTCTGTAATGCCTTTTAATTTGGCAGTATACGTGTGTATGTGATTTTGTTCCACAAGTCATATCCTGACACACAGTACATTCGAAAGAAGTCTATTGCAGTGGTTTTGGTACAACCTCCAGTAATTGCAAAGAAAGAAATGCAACATTTCTCTCTATGACAACCATCACCACAGCCTATGGTAAAGGTTTGTGACACACCACTGAATTTTTGAGATTTAAAAACAATGAGTTTCAGAAACTCAGCTAGGTCAAATCAGTATTAATCTATTAATTTTAGTATTTCACACAGTTATCTAGAGAAGGTTATTTTTTTTTCAATTATTCCATGTAGAGTTTTATTATTAATAGCAAAGTATCAGTTGAGGACATAGTTTTTGAAAAACTTGTCTGAATCCATTTACTCTCCACTATGAAAAGAAAAAAAGCAGCAATAAATGTATTTTTGATCATCATGCAAGATGACAGCAGTCTAATTAGGAGGATCAGGGAGGAAAAGATGGCACCACAAGAATGTTTTTCCACATGTGAACATGAAAAAAACCAAACATGGTCATTAACATGCATATTAGTATTTAATGAAATTTAAATTACTGAACCTGACAAACACTGCTTAAGTGAGTTACTTTTAATTAAGGTAGAAAAAAAGGGAGAGAAGATATGCTAAAATGTTAACGTTATTCAATATTTGTAGTAAGAGAGTATAGAGTCTGCATGGTAATTACTTCCCTAACTTTATCCTTGATGCACTTATCAATAAGAAAGTCTTTTCAGCACTGCTGCCAAGAAGATTTAATTGAATGCGTGTATAGCTCAGGCATAATGTAAAATGTTTTCTAAGGCATTGCCAGTAAATGTAAAGTTATGTGAGTTTGTTTTTTTTTTTCTTCAGATTTCAGGGAAATAATGAAAAAAGATGAAGAAATTTTCATATCCTTTATTTTAACAAACGATTGAATAAGCTAATTAGGTCATGCAGACTTTCATTACACTGTATCAAATCTATTCTTACTGCATATTAAATCCTGAAACAGAGCTCTTAAAATCTAAGTAAACAGCCTTTAATTATTAATTGCATGTGTAGTCAAATTTGTATCATAGTGGCAAAATCTAAGAGGATGGGAAGGGCTAATTTACTTCTGCACGGATCTCATACAAACCAAGATACCTGCAGACTGCCGAATTCTGAAAAGTCAGCCTTACAAACTGAACTCTTATCAGACCAGAAATATATAAACTGATTCAGAGAGTCTAAAGCAAGTGTTAAAAATTGCATTATGTTATCATGTATGTAGCATTAGGGTATTTTATGGAAAGCTACTATGATGAAGTATTTCAGGACAAAGTTGTGTATCTCCTGAGCTTACTGTACTTAAAAATCTGAATTTCAACAAGTACTGTCTGGAACTTATTTTATTTACAGACCAGCTCAGGGTATCAGGCCTTATATAGGGATAATTCTCAGATCATACAAAAATGTATTGGTAGAACAAGAGCTATTGTCTTAGACAATACCTGAGCTTCCTGAAGTAAATCTTGCTGAGCTATATTCATTTTCCAACAGGGCTAAAATGCATTGTCTGTTTTCTCATCGAACAAAGAGGCTATTACAATAGTAAGTGTTTACTGTCCAACACTCCTGAAATACATTCTTTCTTTAGATCTCAGGAGAGGTTATGAGGATCATGTAGCAATAGCAAAATGGCTACATATCATTTGAGATGCTGTTAAAAAGGATATGATTTTTTTTTAATTCCACCCAATTTCAAGGCACCTAACGTTATAAATTATTCTAATACAGTATGCATAAAAGCATAAAATAATTTCATAACATGACCAAATACCATCCCTCTATTTTTATTTCCACTGAGTATAACTAGATACATCTGAAAATCAGAAAACTGCATACCAACTAATTTGACACAGCAACATTGTAGATGGCAGCCTTATATGTTAAATGCTTTAAGTTAATTGAATCTATTTTCTTCAATATCATTCTGCTGGGTTTGGCTGGGATAGAGTTAATTTTCCCCACAGTAGCTGGTATGGGGCTGTGTTTTGGATTTCTGCTGAAAATAGGCCTCATAAGTGAGGGATGGTTTGAGTACTGCTGAGCAGCGCTCACACAGAGCCAAGGCCTTTGCTGCTCCTCACACCACCCCACCAGCTAGCAGGCTGGGGGTGCACAAGGAGTTGGGAGGAGATACAACCAAGTCAGCTGACTAAAGGGATATTCCATACCATATGACATCATGCTCAGCATATAAGGCTGTTGGAAAAAGAAGGAAGTTGAGGAAGTTTAGAGTGATGCTATTTGTCTTCCCTAGTCACTGTTAGGCATGCTGAAGTCCTGCTCTCCTGGGATAGCTGAACACCAGCCTGCCCATGGGAAGTGGGGAGTGAATCCCTCGGTTTCGTTTGCTTGTGTCTATGTCTTTTGCTTCATTCATTAAACCTTCTCTGTCTCAACCCACAAGTTTTCTCATTTTTGCCCTTCTGGTATTCTCCCCCATCCCACCATAGGCAGAGTGAGCGAGCTGCTGTGTGGGGGTTAGTTGTCAGCTGGGATTAAACCATGACAATCATCTAAAGGATATGATACTAACCAGCATCAGTGACAATTTTCCATGTGATCTGGGAGTGGCCCCAGGTCCTAATGAAAAGAAAACCCTTACCTTCCCCCAACAACTACAAAACAAACAGAAGCTCCACAATTATTTTATACTGTACTTTTTCTCTCTCACAGTAGGTGCTAGGAACCATAAAAATTCTCTGGTAGCAGTTCACACTACTGTCCTACTTGTCCTAAAGCTGAAAACAAGCCCATGTCTCACTTCTTTCCATGAAAGGATTTCCTGATTACTGCTGCTCATCACCCTGAAAACTAGAGTCCCATAAACTGATGCATGTGAAACACTCAAAAATGTAGAATTATGCAGTTATCTACAGTAAGAATATAGCCTATAAATATTTTTATTGCAGCAGCCACCACAGTTCCTTAGGATTTTTAGGATACTTCGGGGCACTGTGCTTTACTGTCAGAGGATGAAAATTCATACAGGATAGATAGATAGATAGATAGATAGATAGATAGATAGATAGATACATACATACATACATACATACATACATACATACATACATTAAAAAGTCCTCAAGTTTCCACAGTACTACCTTTACAACTTCTTGGAAAGAGCAAGTACAGAGCTGTGACAATAGCAAGAGAACCAAGCTCGTACCCAGACTGTCCTTGATCAAGGTTAAATAATGGGAGAACACAAGTTAAAGAATACATTCTGCTTCTCTCTGCAAATTTTATAAGGAAAGCTGCTACCCATTTTATAATAATCGAAGACTATAATGGTTTTAATGATGATAACTACAGATGAAATTTGGGAATCAGAACAATTCTGATACTAGTTTTTTCCTTGTGATACTTAATTTTACCCTAAGCTTGAGAGCACCTCCATCTACCAAGCATTAATCTTGAAAGCACAATGAATCAAATAAATGAAGCAAATAATTAATTCTGCATTCATGCACTCATATTAATAATCTAACTACAGTTTATAGTAAAATGATACTTATATAAGCCTTTTCTAGAAAGGAAAATAAATTTCTTTAAATGTTTTGCTTTAAAATCTGAAAGAGGAAGGGAAGAGGAAGAGAAGAGGAAGAGAAGAGATGAGTAATGTACCCGCATTCAGTAAGTGTTTCCTAACAACTGTAATAAGACATATGTAAGACATACAGTGTGGTGTGTTATTTTACCCTTGTTATACATGGTATACATGGACCACACTTTACTCCCCCATTAACTGTCCTCTACCTTAACTGAAGGCTAAGATTCACTGATGACTTTTTTTTCCTTTCTTTCTTTTGTTAGACCTGTCATCTAGTAGAAAATCCCAGTAAAAATTACAATATTCACTGGTAGTGTCCACTAATTTTGAGTCAGCTGCAAATAGCAGAATTGTATACTACAGGGAAAACACGAAGTAAATCTATTTTGAAAAGTATAAAAGAACATAAGTATTTTAGGCTCTCATATTTGCAACATAATACTGCAGGACTTAAGAAGAGCTTTATCTTCCTTATTTTCTCCTTTTCACTACTGAGCAGCAGTAGGAGTAATATCGGTCAATTTTCTGTTGTGTACATCAGTGGAGCAATGCTTTCTTTACCTCCAAGGCTTTATCCAGCAATTTCCTCTTAGCCCCCTTAAAGTCAAGAAGCAAATAGCTGTGTCAAAACAAAATGGTTTGTTCTGTGCTTATGCACAGTCAGCAGTAAAAGGTCATGCCTTATTCCCAGAGCTATATTATCAGGGCGTAAAAAAGGAAAAAAAAGCAATTTTAAGTGCTGATTTGTGTTCCCTAAGGAAAAAGAAAAAAAAATAAAAATGAATTGAGAATAAAAGGATCACAGTTTACCCTATCTGGAGGAATAATATTGACAAGAATAAAAAACATCTTCAGAAGTTCACAAGAAAGTATCGTCAATAATCAAGTATAAATACAATTTTGAAAAACCCAACCCAAACCAAATAACTAGAGAACCATCTTGGGGTGCTCTTTCAAATTATGCAACAGAGTTTTGAATCCTCCTTCTACAAAAAGCTATAAGCAAAGAAACAAAATCTTACTCTCTGTTGTTTTTCTTAAGGGTATTAAATAAACATTAAGCTTTCAGAAATCAGGAGTCACCAGTACTGTATAAAACAGGAAATAAGATACTATAGTAAAGACTACGAAAAATGTTCCTCCTTTGACTGTAGGCTACTGAGAAATACGTGTGACTGACAAAGAAGCTGAGAAAAATGTAGACTATGTGTGAGTCCTGAAGTGAATTATTTCCATTTAAACTAGAAGAAAAGGAAATTCCCCTGTGATGACAAGTTAAACCACTAACCAGTTATCCAGCCAGTTTTCAGCTGATTTTTATACTTTTTATTTTACTGTATGCACTGATTTGCCTAAAGATAAGAAAGAGATATCATATATTCTAAGGAAAGAACAGGAAGAAAATGTGGGGATTTTTCAAGTGGAAATTTGATATTTTCAGCATAGAAGCTTTAAATTATGCAAAACTACACTCATGTCTGGGGGTTATTTGTGGTGGAATTGCCTTAATATAAAAAGTCAGTGTGGGAAAATAGGATCTGGTAGACTATAGTCCATATATGCACAAACACATGCAGAAAGAGAAATATTTTTTTAGTTGAAAAACCTTGACAGAAAAAGTACAAATTATAAATATATGTTATTTATGTTCTATTTTAAATTTCTTTCTACACTTAGAAAAATCAAAAAAGGAACAAATGAAAACAGGTTATAGAATTAGAAGGGGCAGACACCAATCTCCTCTCTTTCGTGGACAGTGACAGAACCCAAGGGAATGGCATGAAGCTGCGGCAGGGGAAGTTTAGGTTGGATATTAGGAAGAGGTTCTTTACTGATAGGGAGGTTGGGCACTGGAAAAGCCTCCCCAGGAGGGGTCATAGCCACGAGCTTGACTTAGTTCAAGAAGCATCTGGACAGTGCCCTCAGTCACATGCTCTGACTTGGCTGCCCCTGTGTGGAACCAAGTTGGACTTGATGATCCTTACAGACCCCTTCCAATTCAGGATATCCTGTGATTCAGCAATTCTATTTGATTTGTTGTATACTTTCTAACAGGCCTTTGCTTGTGCAACAGAACTGTAATAGGTCTGCTGTTGTTGTTCTTGTCATTCTTATTATTATCTTATTAATGGAAAGGCAACAATTCCATGAAGGAAAAATTAAGCCAAATTATACTTTTATGAGTTCGATAAATTAGTTTAGTAGGTTTAATTCTAGGCACCTTTTCAGAAGTGGTCAATGACCAACAGATTCTTTCTACTTCATATTCAGTTACTGACCACAAAGAAAATGGTGAAAATTCCTCCCTAAATTCAGTCTTAGTTCACTCTAGTGCACAAAACTTAGTGAGAGAAATAGCCAGAATATTTCATCCCATTTTTCTATATTGCTCTTCAATATCACAACTAGCATTCAGAACAAAGAAACAAACAAACTAAACTAAGCGTGTTTATAAATTTGTAGAATCCTTCCTATTGTTTTATGACATTCTAAAGGGTGGTTTTATGGAAGAAAAGAAGATCTTCCGGTATATTTAGGTACTTCATTTCCTGTCCAGTTTCCTGACATTCACAGCCACCCAGTAAGGAAATTAATTGCTTCCTGGGTGTTATGCAATGATTTTCCTGCTGGGTTCTTGTTCTCAGGAAAATTGTTCTTTAACACCACTAAAGATGGATTAGCAGATACATGATTCAAGGTCGAGGCACTTCCCCAGCTCTTGCCATTTAATTACCCAGACTTACCTCTAGAGGTAAGACGACAAGTGCCTCTCATGGAAAAAGAAAAACTGAAATCAAGCTGAGAAAAGTTTTAAAAGTGTTTCCAAAGTGTTTGGGGAAGGGCTTTAGTGAAATTCAGTAAATAATGCCTGGAGTTTGAATACATAATAAAAATATTTTACTAATTTCAATTTTTATGATCCATCAGACAAAGGAAGTCAATAGTTTCACATCACAATGCTAACAAAAATGCAAATACTTTTTTTGATCAGAGAACTTTTTAGTAATAGATAAATATGTGTCTTGAAAATGTCGTCAATAACAATCTCATTAAAAAGCTGAAAGTAAAAAATCGTACTATTTTTTCCACAAAATGCACCCACAAGTCAGGTATAAGGCTCACATTTCATTGCATTTACTGTAATTTTCAGTTTTGTTCCTTTTGTCAAACATTTTCATTGTCACTGAGACAAAGAGCTGAAGTCTGCTTTGAAATATGAACATTAATTACTGACAAAAGCAAAGACCATGCTTCCATCAAAACCTATTCAGCCAAGTCCTTAATTGTCCTACCACTACCGCACTTCTATTTTCATGGGCAAGGAAAAAAGACATTCTGATTCATGAAAAAAAAATGTAATTAATTGTATTATCTTGAAACCAAAGTATATATAATTTTTTTAAATACAGCACTACTTATTTGTTCTCAGAAATCAACTGTGAAAAGTTATGCTTAAAAAAAAAAATACAAACCCCAAAACAAACCAGCAACTGCTCTTATCTCCCTTTTAAAATTTAATCTTTGAGAGGAAACACTGATATGTAATGATTTGTCATTCATGGAAGAGTTACAATCTCTAATAACACTGAAAAAAACAGAGATAACAAAGTCTGGATTTCTCCTCAGATTCTTTAAAATTCCTCAAACATTTCTGCTTCACTCAAGTGGAGATGACTGTAACACTTGTCATTTCAGTCCTCAGATAATGAGATCTCTGAGACTGTTATCAGGTATAGAAAAACCTGTATTTAATGCAAAACACAGCTATGAACATTACATTATTTCTACAGTTAAAATTAAAACCAGAATTGACTGCGACAGAGAACAATTACATGTAATGCACTCTTTAGGGGATGGCTGAAATCGTACTGGCTATGTGATTAACACATTTCTAGAAAAGGTATTTTGAAATAAAATAAATAATCTTATCTTATCAAAACATTAAGAAATATATAAAATAAAATAATTCATGAAATAGGAAGGAAAAGTTTGACCTAAAGAAATAATTGCATGACCTTTCTTACTCTAATTTTTACATCAGTGTATGAAATATGTACCACATTTGGCTTACAGCAGAAGGATTTTTCCAAGAAGACTGAAACATCTTTCAACGAGATCTGTCCTGGCTTGTATCAGAAATAGCGTGGCCGGTAGGTCTAGGGAAGTGATTGTGCCCCTGTACTCAGCATTGGTGAGGCCGCACCTCAAGTACTGTGTCCAGTTCTGGGCTCCTCACCATAAGAAGGACATTGAGGTCCTCAAGTGAGTCCAGAGAAGGGCAACCAGGCTGGTGAAGGGGCTGGAGGGCAAATCATATGGGGAGCGGCTGAGGGAGCTGGGGATATTTAGTCTGGAGAAGAGGAGGCTGAGGGGAGACCTTATGACCCCCTACAAGTACCTGACAGGAGGCTGTACACAGGTGGGTGATCGTCTCTTGAGCCAAGTGACAGGAGATAGGACAAGAGGAAATGGCACAAAGCTGTGCCAGGGCAGGGTCAGATTAGATGTTAGGAAAAAATTCTTCAATGAAAAAGTTGTTTGGATGTGGAACAGGCTGTCCAGGGAGGTGGTTGAGTCACTGGATGTGTTTAGAAGACAGGCAGACGAGGTACTTAGACATATGGTTTAGTAGAGGACAGGTAGGGTTGGACTCGATGATCTTAAAGGTCTTTTCCAACCTAGCCATTTCTGATTCTGTGTTTTTCAATGTCTAAAAAATTAACTGTAAAGAACAGGGTAAATCTATTGATTAACAGTTAAAACAAGAAAATCCCTGCTTTCTGCTGGCTAGTAGCTACTGAAGTCCTAATTAACTGTAAAAAAATCATTCAGATGAACCTCAGTCTTGTGATAAACTGGCTAAAGATAAATATAAGGAATTAAATGCGGTTCATAAGAAAGTAGCACAAATTAGGATGGGCGGCATCCTCCATTCAACAACTGTGGTTTCTATGGAGAGTGCAACAGAGTATGTTGTAACTGAATCCATCATAATTTTTTATTTCTGACTAAAATAATGTGCCAAGTGGTTCTCTGATGAATACATATGTAGATTCAAGTATTTATTTTTTTGTTTGTAGCACTGTTCAGCTGTTGGGTTTTGCCTCTTCTTCCACCAATTTATTTGGCAAGATTCTTGAACAAAATGCTTCTCAGTGTTCATGTGTACTCTCTATGTTCTCAATATAAACACATATCATCCTTATTGAAAAGTACTTTGCTGTTCTCATTCATTTACATGGAGAATTACACAACCACAGATAGGTAAATTCTTCTGGAAAATTTAAGGCAAATATCTACCTTAATAAAAATAATAAATTATTAATTAAAAAAAAAAAAATCCAGAATTTGGCATTTTATTACCTTGAGATGTCACTAAAGCTTGTGTTACAAAAATAAAGTTAAGCACATGCTTCCCTTTTTAAGGGACAGGATTGAATTGAAAGAATCCTATTTTTTGCAAAAGCAGTCAGGGAGGCCTGGACAGATACTCCCAGAACACACAAGGACAAACAAGATTAAGCAACATTTTACAAGTGACAGAAATCTGGATGGAATGTAAACCTATTGGAATTTTATATACAGTAGCACCCTATGAAACTGCTTAGAATTAGAGAGATAACTATAAGCATCAATCTTAAAAAAAAAGGAAGATACTTTTTGTGAAGGTGATTTGTTTTCTATTTCACATACAGGACTAAAAAAGTCATGTTGATAGAAAGATGTGTTTCTTAATAGCAGCTTTCTAGGTACGATTACTTCAAAGATTAATTAAGTAATCAATTAAAGTATTGATTTAATTTCTCAATCTTTTAAAGAAAACCATGTACAAATTTAAAGTCAGATGAGGATTTGAATAAATGAGCTATTTTCAGTGATTTTGATCTCTTCACTCAGTGCATACTTCATTTAAGCAAGCAGAAATGGATGCAGCTATTGTACAGTTACAGTCCATTAAAATATTTTAGAATAGTATCCTATAGTAATCAAACTCTGAGAATTGCAGCTGAACACAGGCAGCAAATATATTTAATAGGTAGTTCTTGCCTGGGGAAAAGAAACATGAAGCAATGAGCAGAGGTAAAAAATAAAGTTTGTTTTGTTTTTTTCTTTTGCCTGTAATATTAAGAAACAGTATTATTACATCATATTACTCAGAAAAACATCACGTTCGTTTGATTGCTCAAGGTTCCTATGTGCAATCAGACTTATCAGTAGAAAATGCTACTAGGGCTCACATTGCTGATGACAGTTGAAAAATAAGTCTAAGTATATGGCATTGGATTTCTGCTTGGTATGTAAGATCATGGAAGCGTGTCATCTTTGCAGACAATTAGAGAGTTATATCAACAAACTACCAGAGGAAGAGAGGGAGGGAAGTGCCTCAAACCACACATGGAAGCGTATGATACTGGCATCAATAAAGCTTAGATTTGTTATGGGGTATTGGGGAGCCTCTATGACTAAAGATACATAGAAGTCTTCTGTCATTTTCCCTTCCAAATGAGGTGCCTCTCCCACGGCTTCTCTTAGCCTCTATGGAACTGAATTTTACTGTCTAAATTGCTCTTGTTGCTGAAAGGCAAGAGCTCCCACAAAGCCACCATTGCGTCGACCTCAGTCACTTTCCTTTGTATTTCTGAACTTTCTCTGTTGAAATTAAGATTAAAACTTTGAAAGGTCCCCAAACAGTTTTGTAAGCATGGGACCCACATGAATTATAAAACAGTTTATCCTGAACAGACATGAAATAAAAACATTGCCTTTTAGCCATGTAATCTTTAACTCTTTTCTCAAAAAATGAAAAATAACTCTTTGTGCGTGAACCCTCTCTTACTTTTCCTATGTTACACTGTTTTTACTACAATGCTATAAATGAAAAACATAGAATCATAGAATGCATTAAGTTGGAAGGGACCTTTAAAGGTCATCTAGTCCAACCCTCCCTGCAGTAAGCAGGGACATCCCCAACTAGATCAGATCTGCTACAACATTACTTGCTTAACTTTTTAAAATTGGAATTGATAAAATTTATCTCTAGAAATTGATCTATCTAGATTGGATATTAGGAAAAATTTCTTCACCAAAAGCATGGTTAGGCATTGGAGCAGGCTGCCTAAAGACATGGGCACATGGGAACATGGTTTAGTAGACATGGTGGTGTTCAGTTGATAGTTGGACTTGATGATCTTAGCAGTCCTTTCCAACCTTAAAGATTCTCTGATACTGTGATTCTAAATCAAAAATACTGCATATACCCAAATCCTAGAAAAAACACGAAAAGAGAAATAGTAAACATAGAAAAAAACAGTGGGCTTGAATGAGATTTTTTTTTTACCTTCCATGCAGTAATTAACTCAATAGAGTAACAACACCTGGTGGTTTTAAGAGAGCTTTTTTGAATACAAAGTCTAAAGTTACTGCCACCTTTATTTTTAGACATTACTAAAAATCAATTCTTTAGTGGATGATAATTGACAGGATCTCTAACACATGAGATCCCACACCAGAAAATGAACAAAAATAGTCAAGAGGTATGTTCTATGAGAGTTATTTAAGCTGAGAAGCACAGTACTCCAAAATGTTATGTAACTTTTAATATTCAAATTTTGTCTCCAAGTATTTTGTAGAACCTGCCTTCAGCTGAAGGGTGTTAGTGTAACTTCATTCCTTAATAATATAACACCACATGGTCACAGTTTTGAATCATGGTACATTTAGAAAAATCAAACAGCAGAAAAAAAAATCTCCTGTGATCATAACATAAATTTAAAAGTGGAGCCAAATCTTACGGTAATAAAAATCATGTGGCTATCAATTAATTAAAATGATTTTGTAGAAATACCTCACTGCAGCCCTGTTGTTAGAGTCTCTGCCACCAGTCAAACTGTCCCATTGTGTTATTTTTGATCTACCACCGTATTTCTGACTAGAGGGAACAAATATACACTATACTGAAAAGAAGATACACATGTAATGACTTATAACAGGATCTCTCTTAGAATCATAACATTACAGGAAATATTTTATTACTTTAGAAAAAGTTCTCAGCATATCCAGGATGTGCAGTACAACACAGTAAAATAAATTAAAGATATATATACCCATGCATAGAGAAACAACTAAAAAAGTCCTCTTTGATGGTCAAATACTGACTTCTGTCATTGTACATCTAAACCAACATTTTGTTTTTAAACCAGTGAGTTGAACTCAGTCCATAGCTCCCACTGATTTAAGTCTGGATGTGCTATTTTGCAAACACTGAAGAAAACCTAACCCCTATGTAAAGTTTAAAAAATGTATTTTAAACATTACGTAAACACAGGAAAAGTGTGGAAGTTGAAAATTCATCCATAATCTAGTCCAACTGTAAAGAAAACTAATGTAACTCTAACATCACCACTTTATTATTTTTTAAATTTTTATATTCACTTATAAATGTCAAAAAGCAGTAGACATCCTACTGGAAAGAGATGAAGGGCCCAACTTCTACTGAACAGGCACTTTTTCAAGACTAATGCAATGCAACATCTCCCCTTATCCTTTGTTCAGTCTGTTGAAAACTTGGATCAGGGAGCATTTCCTGGCCAGACAATTTAAGCTACACAGATAGGAAGAGGTGCTAGAGGAGAAACTTTGTGTTAATAATATTAGGCCAGCAGCAAATTACTACCATCCTTGCCAAGAGCAAGAATGACACAGGAGCTGTGACTCAGATATGTGTCCGAATTTTGATGCCTCTAGGGCATCTCATGAAATAACACAGTTAAACTATCACACTGTGTCCTTAATAAAGGCAATAAAATGATAGAATCAATTATTGGGAGAAAGTATATAAAAGTTCAGGCTATTTAAAAATATATAGATGATCCCCAAGGGCTATAATTGATGAGTAATTTGTGCTTTTTATTTTTTCTCTTCTCTGAAGTAGAATAACAACAAAGAGCCATACAATTCACTGGAAATTTACTGAGTTTCTTGAATCTGAAAAGATTTGCATCTGTTGTTAACCTATTCTAACTGAGGAACTTTATAGTCAAGACCTATGTTTTTGAAAAGCAACTAGAGGAAGTACCTACTATTCAGAGTTTGTCAAGTTAAGGAGCTCAATCATAACTCAAATGTAAGAGGAAAACTTGCAAAAAGTTGTAGATTGTTGGGCACTGTAGACAGAAACAAGGGAGTATCCATAAAGAAGGAAAGTTAATTAAAATATAGGAAATTATCTTGGTAGATGAAGATTTTTACATTCTCTACTTTTAAAAAAATGTTATATATATATATAAATTTCTTGTGGCAGTACGTAATTTGTTGACATTTTCCTTGTAAAATATCTTGAATGGGAATATATTTGCCACTTTTAATTATACTGAGGTCAATGTGTAAATTACATCTTTCACTTGTTAAGGATAAATAATGTCTCCCAGATACTCCAAGATATGAAATAACCCAGAATAGATGGCTTTAAATAAGGATGCCTTGACTGTTGCACACAATTGATCAGAAGATTCCAAATTACTGCATTTCGAGATGTCTTCAAACTGGTGCTGAACCACTGTTTGTGTCTCTGAAGTTGCAGCTGGTTCATTACATAGATCCTTCTCATACATGAAGCAGACTCATGCCACTAATGCTCTGCATGGGACTTGCCATTCAGAGCAAGCCAAGTTTGAAGTCGCTCATCCAGATTTTGTGTTTAAAAAACTAGCTCTCCATCTCACAAGTGCTTCAAGTCTGCATAGTCCCTTGCTAAGTGCATTCAGCCAAGACTGAGAGAAATTCAGTAAATGAAGACTTAAAAAAAAAACCAGTTCATAGCCTCATCCTTAAGTGTGGGGCACTCTGTTTTAGCACTGAGGGGTCTTTTTTTCACATTTGAATTTTATTTTAAAGAATCTTTCCAGACACAGCTCTGTAACTCTCTTGACAACTGAAGAAAATAGAATGTTACACAAAACAAAATTAATTCAGAATTTGTTTTTTTTTATTTTGTTTTATCTTTTTGTTTTTAAATAGCCTCCTCTCCTACCTCTGGCCAGAGTTTTATCTCTTTTTTTTTTCTTTTTTTTTTTTTTAATTTTGGTTTGGTTTCTTTTTTTTTTGTTGTTTTTCCAGTGGAAGCGATTCAATCCTTCTTTAAGACTGAGTTTAGCTATATATGGATCAATTTAATTACCTGTGATTAGCTTCTGATCTGACACTCTAATCCCTTTGGATGTCAACCTGAGAAGAAAAGCAAAACTACCAAAGAAAACCCTACAGAATCTGACTGCTGTATCAGTGGTCCAGGCTTGAGCATGATATCCTATACATATAGAGTAGCCCTGAAGAAGGTATTAGGAGCTGGAGCATCCCGTTCAGAAGACATATAATAAAGTCTTCCTTTTACCCTTTAAAACATAGTTTAAACTATAGATTAAAATGCTGCTGAAAAGATAGTTGTGGTGAAGGAGATGTATCTACAAATGTTTTAATGCTTACCATGAAAAAAAATATCCATGGATATTATCTGAAACAAACAACATCCCTAACAGGCTACTTGTGCTCCCTGTACAAGTTCCAACAGTCTGCTTAATTCCATAGCTTTCTATTGGAAAAACATAGGCAAAATACTAGGATATGCAAAAATATAATGTGCAGATAAATAATGTTCAGGAATATTTACTTTTTATATACAGGAAATGCAGGTAACTATAACATGAATTATACTGTATTTAAGGTAAATTAGGGACAGGAAAATCGTCCTTACAGTAATAACTTTCTCTTAAGGAATTGTAAACTTCACCATGGTTACTTCTGAATCATGAAGCCCAATATAAATGGAAATTATATTTCATGACAGTCCAGATTAATTATTGTCTCCACTGAATTTAGGTTAACTCCTTAATAATGTATTTTTCAGTAATATACATTCTTCTTCAGGTGATCTGCTTCCCCACATAAGATGACAGTGACAAAGAAGACATTATTCAAGAAAGCACATATTAATCTAATAAAAGATGCAGTGCTTCCTAACAAACCTTGCTTTGTCTGTATCTTTAAACAACCAGTGCTCCAACAGTACTACTACAAGTTACTAAAATTTACCTGTATATTTTTGATGGGTGTGGTTTTTGGTTGGGTTTTTTTGGGGGTAGTTTTTCTTTTACATGTTTAATTATGGGCTATAATGGATGTCTCAAAACAATAACTGGTACCATTGTCCTGTCAAAGATTATGGACAGAAGCTTTCCTGAAACACTAGAAACCAATGCTGCTAATACAGCTGGAAGCTTTTATTACAACTGAATGTATTATGGACAACATTATTGCTAGATTCCAGTGATGGTAAGGATGGGTCCTTTTGAATGAGATATATACATTAATTCTTTTTGGTATTTTACTGCAGATGAATTTTATCAATCAAGCTTTCTATTAATTAACTAGTTCTGCATTCTAACAAGTATTAGATAAAAAGATCCTCAGGGTCAGAATGTGGACCTCTTACTCAGGTTAAGTAACCAACTATAAACAATCCTACTGAAGTTAACTTATAGTTTAGAAATTATCTAATCTTAATAAAGAGATCAGACTTATTACAGTAATACATAGACCTAAGGGTAACAGTACTTAAATTAGTATTGGCCTATTAAAAAAAAAACTAATTAAAATTAAAAAAATAATTTTAAAATGGTAATGGATATTCTGCTATTCTGTCTGGAAAAAAACACAACATAAAAAGTCAGCAATAACTGGGAAACTTGTTTCTCTTTTTAAACTCACTTTCTCAAAATATGTGTTGTATACCTTAACTTTTTGTTCTAAATCTTGATGTGAGATTTTTTGTTTGGTTGGTTTTTGTTACTCATGACTTCAGGTTCAGAACTGAAAGCTACACATATGCATAATTTATCACCAGGTATAAGATGATTGTTTTCCTATGTATTTTGAAGGGAGGGAAGATGCATCTTAAAGTTGAACTAACCATCACAAGAACAAAATATACAAAATAGAAAATGTAACATTACAGAAGAACCTGCCATGCCACTATTTCGGTAGTTATAAAACCACAAACTTCATATTTAAAAGTAACTAAAATGTAATAATTTGTGGCTGATTTTTTTTTTCCATTTTAAATCAATTTCCATTTGAATGAGATATCACTTCTATGTTTTTTTTTTATATACAGGCAACTTTAATGATTAGATTAGGATATTGTGTTCCTGTAATTCAGAGATTCATTTGGTAGATATTTTGATTTCTCCCCAAAAAGAACAAAATATACAGCTCTGCATTCCTTATACCAAAATGAACTATAATAAAAAAGAAATCCAAACCACAAAATAGTCCATAAACACAATAAAGCTCAGAAAGGAAGAAGCGAGTCTTCAAGAAGGTGGGAAAAAAGCAAGTTCACCTTTGTTTTGACTGAAGTAAATGTAAACAGAAATTATCGGGTATATGACTTATTGAGAATTCATCACAGCAGCAAAGGACTGTGAACAAAGCACACATAACACATTATCCCACTCTGTACGGTGTGATAGAACTTGATGTCTGACGTTTCCTGACAGAAACAAGATTTAAAGCCTTCATACTCATTTTTGCCTAGAAATTAGGATCAGGGAAATGGGTGAGAAAATAAAGAGCTATTTTAAATGAACATATAAATGAAATCAATCTAATAAAACATAAATTCAGTTATTTTTAATGATTGCAGGTGGAAAATAAAGGAACTGTGAAGTTTTCAGAGTATAACAAAGCAGCTTTGATGTAAGACAACAATTAGAGAGAATCAGGTACTTCTAACATTAAATGGCATGATGTGTCACAGTAATTCACTTCAAAGACTTCCTATATATTGGTACCAGTTGCAACTGCCTATATCAGGAAAACAGATTCTTGTGATTTTTAGATTAAATAAAACTAAAGTTCTAGTTGACAGAATTCAGAACTTGGACATAAAATCTCAACAGCAATGTTTTTGAGAAGTATGGTTGTTGCTTTGTCTACAGCTATGCAGGAAATGATGAGGGGGAGATAGAGGCCTCTTTGTTGATCACAACTGTCAATATCTTGAAGTTGACAAATACATCCTGGCACCAAAAGCCAGCTTTTAAGTCCTCTCTCGAATTTCTCAGCCCATGATCATCTAACAGTTTGCTGTTTGGTAATGGCTAGCTACTATACCTTGTTAAATCTTTCACCTTGTGTACCTGTACTGAAGGAAGGAAATGGGAAAAAGTCTTTAAGTACCATGGAACGTGCATTTCTTCCTCATCCACCTTTTAGTGAAAGACCGAGTCAGAGAACAACTAAAAGCAAACAAATAAATCAAGTCTCTTCTCTCCCCAAAGTTATTAATTCTGAAGACTTAGCACAGAACTTTAGTATTTTCTTCAACTCTCATGGCTAGACATAGCAGAAAGGAAAATTTTTCATTTCAAATATTACAACACATGAGAAAGCAACTCTGCTGAGTTCAAGAGAGCCTGATATGAATGACTGATTCTCCTCGTTGTAGGTTTGAGTAACCATGAACACTTAGTGCAGCACCTACTCTAGATTTGGTATTAGCAGCAGTACTTTAACGTGACTGTCTTCAATACCAAACACATACAGAAAGTGCTGGCTTTGTACATGTATGAAAATAGAATGACCTAGTTTGAAGAACAGGTTTATTACATATGTGTTACTTAAGGGTGACAAAGTGAAACAAAGTATGAATGAGGAAAGCAGTCCACCTAGTTAAATATGAATAAAATTTCAGTTCTTTTAAGTTTGCCCTGTGTTGCTCATAGCCTGACACCAGTCAGAGGAGTGCAAGGACAGCTGCTTTTTAGTAGAACCTTATTGTGAAGGAGAGCTAAGAGCTCCTCTAAGCACTGTAAAAGTGTAATAGCACTGGAATTCAGGCACTGCATTACCACATAAAAATTATCCTCTGCTTTTTATAGCAAATTAAGTGTATAATTTTTCTTTTTTTGGTGTGCAGGCTATAAACTCTTGCAAGCTGATGTACTGTCGTAGTGAAACTTACACTGATAGATTTTTAGATTCTTTAATGACACCCTGCCCAAACTATTTTTTGTTAAATAATCTCATTTTGTTTATGCCATTGCACAGACCTCTGATAATTTTACTAGGAACTGTAAAAAAAAAAATCTCAGATAATAGTAACAGGTAGCAGCTATTTCAAGGGAATCAATAAAATTAATTAAAAGATGACTATATTTCTCATGGATTTCTTTTCTTTGGAAATTTGAAAAAAAAACCAGCTGATTTCCTTATTCAAAATCATATATATGAATTATTTTCAAGTGCTTTTATGGAATACATTTCAAATATATATAAATATATTATAATTAATAATGTAAGCCATCCTATTCTATCTTTCCTAATAAACTGTTTGCTCTTCCTCTCCTTGAAAAAACTATCTTCCCAATAAAAATGTATCTTCTGACAAACATGGTTTGCCATTTCTTCTCAGACTTTGTCTGTTTTAAGCTTTCTACTTCATCCATTAATGGTCCCATTTTACAAAAACTTCACAGCAAGTAGTATACTATAAGAAGAATGCATGCATATTTGTATACTTACACCGGCTTGCAATTCTGTTGAATAATTATTTCAAGAAATGTTTATTGTCCAACTAGAATGTTCTGTTACAGATCCTTATTTAATTTCCTTGAAAATGCAAAGCTTAATATTTGAATTTGCCTGTCAAATTATAAAAATAAAACTTATATTTAAAACACTGCCAATAAATAGCAAAATTGAACCTACAATACCAAAAAAAATATTTTATTGCAGAGTCCTTAAAGTGTCCTGGTGCAGCCAGCAGAAGTAGGACATTCACTGGCCTCCAGGATGCCCCTTGTGAAATCATGAGGTCGTCACTCCTAGAAAAGGCAGCTTGAGTCCTAGTCATACTTGGCTCAGCTTACTTGATTAGAAAGAGCTAAGGGTTTGATGGTATCACTGTGCTTTCCCTCCTTCTTTGCAGTGCTGCACCCAGGCAATCAACCTATGCAACAGCTTAACAGCTTCTCTGTAGGCTCCATGATCCTTCTAGAAGGAACTTAGCTCTCTGTGATAGCATAAATATCTATGCATACATATATTTAGATTTTCATTGTTCATTGCCTTCAGGATTCACTCTGGGTTAGACTGCCAAAGACATTCATCAGAAAATCCTTAATTTTTAATATTCCAAGTCACCGCCTTTCTTCTACCTACTACGACAAACCTCATTTAAAAACAGATCATGATGAATTACACAGAAGTGCATGAAGCTAGTGTGCCTAGTATTAGCCAACTATTTTTCCTTCATGTATTGCAACTCCGTAATAGAGCAATTCAGAGATATCATCCTAAACATCACACCATTTCCAATTGGAGATGAATGACAGTTAGATGATTAGAGAAATTCAGATCTGGGGAAATCAAGGCTCAGGGACTACAGTATGTCCATATAGCTGCCAAAATGTTGGCCTGAATTGCTTTAAAAATAGAGTGTTTAAAGAACAGTCCTGAAGTCACTGAATTCAACTGTACACAGTCCTGAGCAACCTGCTGTAGCTGACATTGCTTGAACCATGGGGTTGTAACTAGGTGCTCTTAAGAGGTTCCTTCCAACCTAAATGACTCCATAATTAAAATTGGAATTATCAAATGGAACTATTGTAATTGGAACTAAGATTGATTTAAAAGAGAATGGAAATTGCTCCTTTTTGCCAAGGATGAAAAAGAGTAATTTGTGGAAGTGGGCTACTCCAAATGAATTTGCAGTTTGCTTCAACACAATTGTCTGCTTTGCATCTGTACACACGACAGCTTCCTGAAATGAGTTATGCGCACAGAGCGAGGCGATAAAATTACAGGAGTACTCATCTTTCAACTAACATAACTGTGTCATAATTTACCATTATAGCAGTCTGAAAATTCTCCTTATAATTGCAAAAAACTGCTTTGAAAAACCGATAAAAAGATACATCTTATAGTAATGACAGACAATGCGCATTTTGCATTTGAAGTAAAGACCATAACAGCAAAAAAATAAGTCTAAGCAAGAATGGCTGAAGATTTCAGCACTGCAGTCTAAAGGAACAACCTTCTCATGTTAAGTTGCTTCTCACTGGAAAGGGCTGATAGCACTTTCTCCCTCCATCTTTCACAAAGAACGAGTCTCAGTGTTCTAATCTAAGACAGATTTCATTAATTTTAAGTGGCTCTAAGTGTGTAGCAACAAAATATATTCTGATGGCGGAAGCTTATTATCACAGCTCTTATTTCTACAATTTAATAACAATTCACAATTGAGTATACTTAAATAAAAAAGACAAACCTGTTAGATGGTCATTGCTTGTCCTTGAGGTTCTTTTCCCTCCTTATTCTCCATAGTCATTATTCTACATAAAATTGACAGCATCATATTCAAATAAATAAATCTTCTGCAACAGCTATTTCTGATCAAAGGTCACTTGTTCTTTTACATCTTCTAGGCCATTTGCCAGCAGATGCCAATCAGTGAAACAACCACTAACCATTCCCCGGGGAAAATAGGGGCTGTGGAAGCAGAGCGCCATTCTAAACAGCTACTAAAATTCAATGACCAAACTATGTAAGAATATCTATTACTGTCCTTTTGGCTTTAGATTTTGCTTTGTCTCCTTCACTATCATTAGTCATTTCTTAATATGTATTGCACACTATAAAACATTGCCCCTTTGCTACCACACAGACAGTCTTTTCACATACTGTAGTATTATTCATCATTGCTCAGGACTTTGAAAAGTATCAGTATGGATCCTAGCAACAACAAAAGGTCATATAACTATTTTTAAAATGCCAGCCATCCTGTTCATAAATGCTCACAGGACAAGTAACAGTTACTGCTTTCACAGTGTCTCCAAAATAAGTAACGTGTCACAAAGGATTTATGCTTGCCATGCATTCGTTCCTGTTGCCCAGACCTTTTAGCAGCACAGAATTGTTTCTTTCTTTCTTTGCAACACAGCCCCCAAACTCCCTGTAGAAAACAATATGCATAATTCCTGTTCATCTGTAATAGTGTCCTTAGCTTAAAAAAATGGACACCACTGGGTTTGAACCATCCCCATGGCCAAGCATCTGTTTAAGCTCACTAACAAAACTAGTATTTTTACCAAATAGTTTGTCAAATGAAAACTGTACATTGAACATTACTCCACAGCAATGCAACACATACAACATTGCGTAGCTAAAAAAACGTGCAATATTGCAAAGGACTGCAAACAAGCAAACAAACAAACCAACCAAAACAAAAAAACCCAAACCAATAAAAAAGGTTCAAACCCATCCTCTAAAGGAACCCTCTAATTTCATGAATATGCAAAATGTTAGTAAATAAATTAATTACTAACGCCTACATTCTTCCAGTACTCCTTGATTCAGAAAAAGCAAGTCAGGCACTTTCTCCTAAGAATAACTGGGTGAGGTTTTGCCTTCAATAAATTAAAGAGGGTAAGGGTCATATCAAAATCGGTGTAAAATGCTTTGCCAGGATTGCCCTGTCTAACTAAGGTGCTCAAGGACACTAATTGCTTTTTTAACATACAGGCACCATGTAGAAATAGCAAGCCATAACAGTTTTCTGGGGGCCATATTAATTCCAGGAGGCCTCGCAGTTCTGCCAGATAGATGGCAAAAGTTCAGGACAGAGAGTGAAAGTGTTGAAGGAAGCAGAGCATTTACACGGTCTTCACGTCTCTTGATCATCTAGACGTCCCTTCCAGCAGGCATAAGCAATCATTCATCTTGCTTGACCCCATTACTATATATTCAAGGATATTATTGTTGAAGATTTTCTGTCTTTAAAATAAATGTGCAACTCAGAAAGCAAGTAATGCTCTCTCCCACTGACACACAGTATACAAAGTGTATACATGATAAAGTAATTAGGCAAAATCCAAGAAATTAAAAACACACACAGTTAATTATTTTTTCAACTATGAAAAGAAGGTTTTAACTTTTTTTTTTTTTTTTTTAAATTTCTACTACCCACTAAATTGGAGAGAAACAACCATCTTTATACCAGAACAAAAAAAGGTGGGAAAAGTAAACTAGAACACCTTTTATTCTTAGGATAAAAAGTGGAGGAATATTATTGTTATTAAAATCCACATGGAATTAATTAATAGATCAAGATGTAAGGAATTTATATGAGAATGAGCAACAAGGATCTTCATAATGTTTTTAATGGTAAAGGTTTCCCTTCATCTTTCTCTCTCTTCTCCCTCAAAAAATATTTCACAGGTTTCCCCATTCGGTCCCAGAGCTACAACCACAAACAAAGCTGCAATTTAGAATGAGCTTTTTTAATCAATCCTCATATGAAACAAGGTCAACTTCTTAATTGGGTCAAAATATTCAATATGCAAAAATATTCCCATCCCCCCAGTGCAATAAGAAAGGTACATGCGTCTTTGCTTAGAACTGCTTTGATTGTATTTAGTTGCTTGTCATCCAAGAAATAACAGTAGTCTTAATCATTCCAGCTTCCAAAATCCTTGCTCATAGAAGTTAATCTTGTACATCAGATAGGCTAAGTATTATTTCAAGTTCTGTGTAACCGCCTAACAAGCTACATCAATTAATAACAGAAAACTAACATTCTCTAACAGAGTGAGAAGAGCTAGGGGTCATTAATATCAATTGACACGAACTCCCGGGGCTTACAAGAAGCATACCCTTCAACTGCTGTAAATGCTCTGCTCCAAGATCAGTGAACTTGGAGTACTGCATATGCTGGTGTTCTGTCTCTGCCTTGTGTAAGAAAAAGAACAGATATATGGCTACTCATTTATGTTTTGAACCATCTAATTACTATTCAGTGCCCATCAGATCCAAGACAACATTTATCAACTAATTACCTTTTGACAAGAATCCAAAAAGAAAATACTTAGGCAATCAAAACACAGGCAGAATGAAAAAGAGGATGGCACCACTGAAGGAAAGGCAGTAAGAAGAACAGGATGATTTATGCAGTACCACGAATTTAGGACTCCCAAGTCGCACCCTGAAGGGTTATAAAAAATAAATAAATAAAGACTGCAAATACTCAGATATTGGGTATGAGAACCCTGCTAAGCCTCAGGACTTAATTGTGTGCACATTCTCCAAGTTTTTTTGCCACGTTTAACTGGATTCTAAATATATATCTATATATAAA
Source organism: Hypotaenidia okinawae (assembly GCA_027925045.1). NCBI lineage: Eukaryota > Metazoa > Chordata > Aves > Gruiformes > Rallidae > Hypotaenidia > Hypotaenidia okinawae. The sequence goes on from BSDF01000001.1 coordinate 127,786,860, forward strand.
TGATTTTCTGTAAAATAGTGACAATTCAATTATTAGGTATAAACAAGTAAACTAAATTCAAAAATACCTCCTACTTGAAAAGGGTTCTCAATCTATTGTGACAACTATTGATATATCCCTCACATTTAACACAGATAAAGAACTTTTTTTCCATGAAATCTTTTTAATAAATTCTTGAGTTCTTAATACAACATTTGCCATGAGGTATAAATTCTTGGCTTTGCTGATGTTAAAGCCTACATTGCATAGATCTCCTGTTCCTTTCAACAGTTAAAAGAAATGGTTTAGAAAAAGAAGCACTGTCTTGTTTGTGCAGAGATATACTTCGTACAACTGATATTATTCTCTAAAATATACTTCTTCTTACATGAGAAATAATTAATATAAATCCATAAAAATTCATAGAAGGCCATAATTTAGAAAAATGTCGGCTTAACATTCTTAAAGATCATGGAATTTGTCAAACAGAGTAACTACTTGAGATTTTTAGTATATATTTCATGTCTGATTCCCAGGATTCCACTAATTTTAGAAAAAAAAAACAAAAAAACCCACTTGAATTATTTTCACCTAGTTAAAATTCGTATTTTGTTCTGCAAAGCAAACTAAAATTCAGAAATGCCAACATTGCAATGGCAATGCTCTTCACTTTCATTTTTTCATAACAATGATCTTCTACGTAAGTACAAAAACTAGAACTACCCATATTCCTTCATCATAGCTGAGGCATAGAAATATTATACATTAAAAAAGAAGTAATCTTCTGTTACATGACAAAATACATCTACAGACTTTAATCTCTTCATAATGATGTGAAGGATCTCATACATATCCTAATAAACCATCTTTGGAAAAACTGTTCTTCAAGTTAAACTACTCCACCATAGGATAAATTTGACCTAGAAAACAAAATTTCCATTCACAAGAGCAGAACTGAACACAGAATACTAATTAATTAACTCATAACGCATAATAATCTAGAAAAAGAAAGAACTACAGACATTAGCAACAACTCTCAGCTTTTTCGATACACCACCAGATTGCTATTAGGCAATGTGAATGTATAAAATGCCACTTCACTAACACTGTCTAATTGCAGTGATCTACTCATAATTATTCACGTAATAAAATGTTTTTACATACTTTTTTTCCTCATTTTTCCTTTTTAAGAGATTTGTTTTTTAACAAAAACCCAAACAACACGCTTTTCTTCCTTTGTATATTCAGCATCCTTGTAAAAAAACCACCAGATGGCAATGCGGTGTTCCAGTATTTCATTTAATATAAATGCTATAAGGAAAATAGTCTCTATGGATCAGCATGAGGCTCTCTTTCCTAACCTGCTTCCTCTTTGGTGAATATTAAATAATTCATAAGCAAAAACTCTATTTACCACAGGTAAATGATCAAATACCACTCAACCTGAAAAGAACAATCTTTAAAAAAACCCCCAAGTTTCTAAAACCACATGGAAAACAAAGAAATAAATCTACAATTTAGTTCTAACTATGAAAAAGGACAAGGGGGTGGGGGGGGGGATGGGGATTAAGGAAAGGAAAGCATTTAAAAATTAATTATCATAAAGTTTTAAAAATACTATCAAGGACTTCACTGAGCAACAGACACTCAGTGGATTACACAAGAAGTAAATCTATGCACTTTTTAGGCATACTGTAAATTTATATGAAGTTCAGTGTCATGCTAAAAACTAGGCATTCTTTCCTATGCTTTGGAGGTTTAAGCCAATTCCAGTTAAGCCATGTGCTGAATGAATCAGAACATGCATACTTGAAGTATTTATTCTTCCTTTGCATCAAACAGGACATGGTGATCAAGCAGAAGAATTGCTTCATGAAGCAAGATGCTTTGAGATATTTCAAGAAGCCGAGAAGTAGTGCCAAAGTCAGCTTCCTGATTAGCAGATCACATCTGATATCCATTATCTGTCAAAAGAAAGTTCATCTTTGCAGTCACTGTTGCAGGCTCTGAGGCCTCTCCAAAAGTTCATGGGGACTTCGCCAAATACCTAAAATGTCCCATTAGCAACCACTGCCTCTCCCCTGAAGTCAGTTAGAATGGCAAAGGGATCTTTCCTTTCCTGCTTGAGAAGGCATTACAGCTGACAGGATAAGTTTAGGTGGGTTTAAGTCCAATTTAATTTTTGCTTTTGCAGATATAGGAAGAAGTTTCTTGCACCATTTCTATTTATTAATGGGATTGTGACTGTTACTGCTCATCCAGCCATTCTTACACAACAAACAGATTTATTACATGCTCTAAATGTAAAACAAATCCATTTTGTGTTGAAGACTTATTTGAAACTTTTCATTGCATTAGAGAAAGTACTTTAAATATTAATTGGGAAAAAAAATTGCATCTTCTGTCAGATAGAATCAAACATACAAGATAAAGTGTTAAACAGGTATGTCACACAGCTGTGAACAAGCTAATTTAAAGCATGCTTTTCCTGCTATAATAATAAGTATTTGATAAATACACCTCCATTTATAGATCATACTATTATATTTAACTGATGAACAGCACACAGTGGTAGAAAGATTCAAAGACTGCCTTTAAGTAATGGTACTTAAGTGCTTTGAAAAATGACACCTCTCATGATCAGAGATTTAATCCAATGCAGCACAACCTAAACTTTCTCATGTAATTTTTTTTTTTTTAACTTGCTTTTCAATTAACACAAGCAGCAACAAGTACACTACATTGATCCTAATTGCTCACACACTAACTTCACATAACTTTAGTCCTCAAAGCCAATAGATGAGCAGGATTGTAATCCATCCTTAGAAATAAAACCAGAACTTGAGCCTATCCACATTTTTGGCATGCTATGAATCCTCACCGACATTCTGAAGGTTTACATATTCTTGACAGATCAGAGAACTTGTTGGAAATGTATTTCTACCAGATGGAGAAACCCATACTTTTATTAATCACTATCTTTTTAACACAGCTGATAAAAAAAACTTAGAAGAGTGCTGAATTACTGTAGAAAGAAAAATCTAACTGACAGTATAGAAAAGACATGTTTCCAAGGATAGATCTCTTTTTAACATAAAATACTAAAGTTAAATATATAAAGAACACCAGGCTGTTCTTTTCAGGTTTGGTACTTAGTAACAAGCTCAACAAAAGTGAACTAGAAGGAGTAAGTCACAAGTGGGAAAACCAGCTTGCATATTAATGCAACAACATCTCTGTTTTCTACACCTCCCTTGATTTCATACAGAAAGGAAGCACAAAAAAGTAATAGGTCAAAAGATGGATACCACTACTCCATTTTTATAATTCTAATATCTCATAAGTATCAAAACATTCCAACATCTTCATTTTGCTATTCATTTTACTTTAATGCTGATATTTCAAGGACAAAGTGAACTAACAGGTAGAATTGACTAAAGAGATGTAAACCACATCCTCACCATTCTCTGCCTCTGGTTAACATGTTCACATAAAAATTCACTTCTATTTTCCAAGTTGATTTTCTTTTCTTACTTCCAATTATAAGTAGCATTAGTTTTAGGAAACCATTTCTATTTTCACAGCAGAAATAAATTACTCGTATTTTGCTAAAACTTCTGTTAAAGTAAATAAGGTTTTGTTTGTACAAATACTTCAGGATTGCAAAACAGGCCTCCAGAGCACTCAACAGAAGGAAAAAGAAAAGAAAACCAAACTAAACCACATCAAAGAGCAACCACAACAACAAAAGCCAAACAAAGCAGCATCACGCATGTTATTACATCCCACCTACTTCTTTAGTGACTTTAGACTTTAAGAACTTCTAAATATCATGAAAGGCAGCAAGATATGAGATTTCTATAAATCAGAGATGTTTGCCTTTGCATATACAGCATGACAAATAGTCCTCTTGGTGATACAGCTAATTGAAACTATACACAGGATAAGCAGATCTCACACAAAAACATCAAGGACACCGTGTTACAGTATGGTATGATCCAAAGGTTTCCATTACGAATTATAATTCCATTACATTTTTTCCTTTTAATTACAGCAGTGGAATGTTAACATATTCTGAATTTCTTAAAAAGTATTGTTTTTCATTTGCTGGACATTCTCAAACAGAAGGTATATTTACCATTTCTCTTTGTCTTGCTTAATCAGTGGACAAGGATACCGGCAAAAAAGATGAGATGAAATGCAGAGACAATTCAAGTTCTTATTATTGTCACATTAAAGTAGCAGTTATATGACAACTGAGTATTTTTCAGCTCCTTAAATATGGATGTCATTGTAAAAATTACTTTAAGATGATCAATATGTTACAAAACATGTGGATCAATACTTTATAAAAAATGTGTAAAGCTTAGAAGTCTAAAATCTGAATCAAACAGAGCAGCCTCACCCAGACATATTTAAACAGTATCTACGATTCCTATCTGGGCTTCATCATCATATTACAAATGCACCAATCTGTCACCAACTCCTTTGCTCTGCACATGGTCCATATATTCCAGTTTTCCTGAAGTTCAAATAACCCCAAATATATTTTGATCTCAGGTTTCGGTTGAGGAATACCTTACTTAAGTACTCCTAATTTGCCTTTCCTCCATCTCTATTTCCAGTCACTAAACATTGGAGACATAATCACTTTCATAATGTTCTCACAAATATTATCCATTGAAAATACAAAATATGATTTATGCTGTTATCCAAAAACACATAAAGACCTGTGTTCTCCCTAAGCACCAGTTCACAACAGCTACCAGCCAACTCCAGCTGGAAACCGATTTTAAAAAAGACAAAAGGAATCAGACAGAGACTTCTAGAACAGTAAAACAAAAGCTAACTAAACTACTCCACTGCCAAAAGGAAGATGACTAGTAACAACAAACCTAATTAACTAACTCCATCAACATGGGATTAAGACTCCCATTAAGGATTTAGTATCCTTTACTGCCTGCCATAGAGCAAGATAGTCTGCAGAGGCAGTATCCTCCAATTTTTTTCATTATCCAGTGAAAAGTGAAAGAAGAGAAAATTAGAATTTCAGGGTGACATGCAAGAAATGAAACCCAAAACCATCCAACTATCTCAGTATTGGTGTTCTCTTTATTTATATATGAAGATAATTCATCTATAGTAGCAGTATGAAAGATGTTTAGTAAACATGTCACCTGCTTGCTTTCTGAAAAACTGCCTGTATTTTCTTTGATGAATTAAACTCTTTAATCATGTATGACATAACCCTTTCAAAAATACATTTTGCTGTTTGCTTTTCATGGTTATTAAATTTAATGTTCTTGATCTATTTGCTGTATTACAAAAATCAGTAGCCTAAACCAAAACTGCACCATTTTCATTTCTAAGAGATTCTTCACCATAAAGTATATAGTCAAACAGACATATCTAGTAGCTCACAATGACAACACCAACTGCAATGAAGACTTTTAAATTAGTTCAATAGTTCTGACAACAAATTTCCTTCAGCAGATGAACTGTTAGATTGACTTCAAATTACATAATTTATTTTAACATTTTTGGCGCTTTTTTTCATCAAGTTCACCTGCCATAATATAGTCTAAAATATATACAGAATCTACTTTTGCTGCAGAATTTTAAATCCACTTAACGATGCTCCAAACAACCCTATGAACATCTTAGTATACATTTTCAAATTTTTACCACTTCTTTCCAAACTGCATCATAATCACAGAGATAAAGATTTACTTACCTGATCCCCTTTTGGTCACAACCTTCAAGCTCTGTGTTAGAGTAGCATACAAGAGAATCAAGTTGGGAATAGGAGCTTTCATCTTCTGTCCTTCCGTGGCTGCTTCCTATAGTACCAAGAAGAAGAAAGAAACACTGATTTTATATTGGTGCTGAAACAGCTTTGAAGTAACTAATTGCAATGCCGACATTGTGGAAAAGCTGAATATAGTGTTTGTGAAAAATTTAATGCACCAAGAATAATCAACTGTTCATGAAAAAATTAAATAAACTAAAATCACCATAAATAAATACATGCACCCACTACACTTAACCCTGAAGCTTAAGTTTCAACTTTGTCTAAACACTGAAAATTGATTGGGTCCCTGTTAAAACTTTCTAACAGATCTCCTGAATGACACACCTTTGATCTATTTATTCTATGAAAATGGATGTGATATTTCACTATGCAGAAATAGTAAATTTCTTTTTATCGTGCAATTAATATCCCCCCTCACCTCAAAGAGGAAAATGAAAATAATACCACCCTTCATTAGTTTTGCTTCCATTTGCTTTCCTTTATTAATTTCACAGGCTGAGCATAAAATTCATAATGCAACAATGCAATGAACAATTAATTAAAAACAAATAGGGTCGCCATCTTAGAACCAGAAAAGGGGAAACATAAAGAGTGCACCAGAGGACCCAGCAGAGACTCCTGAAACTTCCTTTTCAATGAGCTGAAATCCCATGGGCTAACATATTTATGGCACTAAATCAGAAGCGAAGGTTATAAGGATGGGAGAGATGTAGTTCACAGGATGCGGCTCTCCACATCTAAAATGTGAATTAAAGTTCTGCATTTCTGTTACTTGTGTCTTCTTGGGATTAAGTGGTATGAACAGCTGGTGAAAGCAGGAACTAAACATTCTGTTAATTCACCATATACTTAAAAGCATGTCATCTAGTCATGATGATTATCAGCTTTGCTCTAGAATGGTTGATAGGACTAACATCTCCCATTTCATTGTGTTAAATGGAGAAAGGGAAGGCAAATCTTCTGTCCAGTCAGGCCAGACAGCACAGTCTCTCTATGCTATCTATGTTCATTATATTATTTTCTGCAAAAATGTTCTTATCTAATGGGAAGAGAAAAGGGCTGTGATCAATGGTTCTTTAATATTATAAATAAAGGCCCAGATGAAACCACTGTGGTTTTGATATTGACCTGTAATCACAGCACTGTACAGCAACTGAAAAAAAAATCTCTGAAGGAACTACATAGTACAAGCTTTCAATTCAAAAGAGACCATGAATCTTCTGCACTGTCACTGACACTTGGATTACTGAGTGGCCAAGATATTTTTTGAAAGCAGGATCTTAAAATATCTTCATCTTAGAACACACTGGAAATAAGAAATGATGGAAGTGTAAAAGAACACATTATGGGAAGAGTTACAATGGTGACTTCATATAGAATTGATCTTATACCTTTATATTTTGAGACATTTGAAAACTAAGTACAAACCTACTGCATTTATGTGAGAGAATACAGTTTGACAACAGTTTGTGATATCTTTTTTTTTATACTAGTATTTATACTCACAAACACACAAGCATTAATATGCTTGCTCATTCATTGGCTGTAAACAAATTGCAGCATTTTAGCATCACAGGTAAAGGACTATCGTTTACCTTCATTCACATGAAATTTCACAAATTTTAGGCAATAAATTGCTTATCAACATAGAAATCAAACCATGAAATATGGGATTTCTGTGAGTTAAGATATCTTATGTGCAACACTAACAATTTTATTTAAGTTTAAAATTAATTAAGTAGCATGACCTCTGTCATTATAAATAATATAGATCCTGAGGATTTTAGAAGTAAGAAATGAATGTTAGTTTTCCATGGGAACGGGAGTAGATATCACAAGGTGTTACGCCACATTTTGCTGCAGACCGGAGTCAAGCTTTCTGAAATCAAAATCTCATTTCCCAGTCACTGCACTAACTGATGCCGCAGGAAATCCTGAAGCTGATATCTTCAGCCTCCAGGGTACTAGTGAGCGTCAGCTCTCTGCTCTGTGTGAGCCTAATAAATACTGTCCAAAGAACCACAGGATTTTACTAAGCAATTACAAATTCACTAAATAGGTTCTGACTGTGAAAGCAGATCCAAATACATCTTTTTTGAACATACAACAAAAGATTATATTGTTGATTACTGTGAAAGAAACATGAGTATTTGCATGTGTACATTTGGGTATATGCATGTATTAATATGTATTTATAAATATTTTTAAAGTACATTATGAAGTGGCTATAAAGCTTGAAGCAGAAAGCCTCAGTAAATACAATATTATTAAAAAACAGTTCAGTCTACTAAATCCTTCTTTTGTTCTGGGCATACATCACTCATTTGTCAAGACATCAAGGGAGATGACATTACAATGGTATAGCAGGGTTTGCATGTTAATCATGTGATGCCACCATGGAAGAAGCCGTGTTCATGTACATGTATCCTCAGAAGCTGAGGTCCAGCTTAAAGGCATAAGCGAAACCGGCTGTTGGCCACATTGCTTGTGGTAAATCCCTTGAAAGTAAAGTCTGCTACTGTCTTTGAGATACCAGTAAACACTTAATGCTAGAAGGGAAGAAAGAGGGAGGGGTGGCTCGAGCAGCAGCCATTGCCCCTTTGCAGGAATGTGAGCAATGAATCATATCTTACATGGGCTCTCCTTGGAGTCTCCCAACCCTTCTCTTCTGCTTCCACTCCTTTTTCTGCAGGAGAAAATTATTTTTCTGGTCTTTATCTTAAAACTCAAAAGCACAAACGAAGAAAAACAAGTTGAACACCAGTATAGTTTAGCTGGTGCTTCATGGCTCTGGAAAGCTGTCTAAGAGGTTGGAAAACTTGCCTCATGTCAGTCATATGACTGATTCAAAACAGATACTTAACATCTCATATCTCCTGAACCAGGTGAACACCTCAGCAATTGACTGTTCTAGAAAATGTTACCCTAGTGAAATTGGTCATAAAAACAAAACACGCAAGTCAGAAGAAAGTACAAATGGAATATCTAAAGGAGGAACCCATGAGTCCACAGAAAATGCCTTCACTGCTACAACGAGTATGCCTGAGGCCTAGATGATGCATTTCCTATTAAGCCAGGTTTTAAACTGAAAAACAAAAGGCAAAATACAGAGCACACTGACTGGAGTGTGATATGTCCCAAATCAGGAACAGCCTTCTTCCCGAAATACCATTTTTAAGGAAGAGACTGTCTTACTAAGCCCCCGAACTGTAATTTAATAAAATAAATAAATAAATAAATAAATAAATAAATAAATTCTTATTTTAACAGGTAGAACAAGTCCGCTGATTCTTTAAGCAAGAGGCAGATAAAGAGCTTACAAACAAAAAAAAAATAAAACCTTTTTACTTTTTTTTTTCTTCTGGATTTCAGTTACATCGAACAAAAAACTAAAGCAATTTATGGTAGTTATAAACCTAATTGTTCTTTTTTAAATTGCATCAATTTTGACATGTGTTATATAGTCTTCAGCTATAAGACTGCTAGACTCCGTGGGTCAATAGTAGACTAACAAAATCATTTAGAACCAGGGATTTTGGTTGCTTTTTCTTTATACGGTAGAAAGAACAGAAATATTTTTCTTATTTAAGCAATATTCCGAATTTCATATTTTCAGTAGTGGGTTGTTCATTTGCATAAACCACAAAACTTAAAACATGTGGAATATTCCTGGAAAAATATAATCCGCAGAAATTTTAACTGGTTATATTATTAATTTTTAAAAATGTCTGTTCTGTAGAAGGTGTCATTGCTTGACACAAAAATGACACAGAAAGCCTCTAGCATCAGTATCACCAAGTATCTCATTTTCCAGTTGAGACAGAAATAGAAATACAGCTGTATCTCAACACTAACATTCTTTGGGGAACAGCCAGAATGTTTGTTTTTTTTTCTTAAATTGCCATAAATGATCACTGTGAGGAAAATGCATACACATGCCACATGCTTCCCAAAAGAGCTCAGCAAAGATTAAATTAACAATAGTAAGGCAATTCCTGATAAGAAAGGAAAATGGATAAGAAAATTCTCATTTCCTAATTTTACTTATGTTCATTTTGGGTCTTTCCCAAAACTTGTATTAAACTTAATTGAAGTAAGAAATTTTCCATTGGCTCAGTCCCTTATAATAACTTTAAGGGGTTGATTCTGTTAGCCTATAAATGCTAGCTAGGTTCCATTACCTAATTATCTGAAAATCATTTTTTCTCCCCATGCTGCCTTTCTATCTGTGAAGCAGGTTTTTATACATGTTAACAAATACTTCATTATCTTCCTCCATCATATTCCACTCAAAGGAAAAAAAAAAGATATAAAAATTGCAGGATCCTGTGAACCCTGCAAAATAATGCATGACTGTTCCATGGTGAAGCCTTGGAAGTGCTGTGTTAGCTAACAAGATTTGTCTGCTTTAGAAAACAAAACAAAACCAAAACAAGCAAACAAACAAACAAAACCCCAAAGAACATAAACCTAACTCTTCAGTTAAGCCTGTGTGTTTCCATGTGGCAGAGAAGCCTTTGAACAGCAGTCAAATCTCACAGTTTTTAATTACCCTTCTTGAAAAGCGATAACTAGGGTATGAACTGAAAATTTCTTTCTTGGTGCCAGTATTGTGTAATAAGGCACAAAACTGTCCCTGGAAGATGATTAATAAGTAACGGTATTACAAAGAAACATCACCCGAATACATAAGAAACAAACAAATGCCTGTTCAGTAAGAGTCTTTTTTTTTATGTGGCAGTTCGTTACAAATCCCTGAACAGCGTGTGCTTGGATTTCACAATGTGTAAAGGAGAGTACAAAATATTAGCATATCAGTCAATGTCTTTGGTATGCCCAGAGCACAACTCAAGCAGCTTGAATACAGCTGCTACAAATTCTGAAACCGATAGAAAAAGGTAGAATCAGAATCAGTGTGATTTCGTAAGCAAGTGTCAATTCATTGTCATGTTCTGCTATGTTACCGTCTTCACACAAAAAGAGCTCCCTAACAGTACTTAAAGATGTAGCTGGAAGAAAATATAGCTGCTTTAAAGACCAAAGTCTGTAAGAACAGTCCTTTCCATAGTCCCTCGAAACAAAAAGATTCAACAATTGAATTTTTAAGAACTCATGCAAAACCACTCATAAGCACCAGGAAGGCCTTTGCAAGTCACCCCTGCTCCTCCACACTATTCAGCATTCCTAAATTCAAGAAAGTTGTGACTGTCGTGACAAAAAAAATAAAAGAAGATGACTAGAAAAGCAGTAAGGGTTGAAGCAATGTTGACACTGTTTTAAGCAAGGATAACCTAAAGCCAATTATGCCACCTGTCCAGTGGAGCAGACTGTAAATAGGAACTCAGCAGAGTCCTCTAGAGAGGTTTCCAACCAAATGCATCATCACATTTCTCATTAAACCTGGCACTCATTACTGCCTTCTTCTTTTAAACATACTTTTTATTGCTAAGATTTCCATCTCCTTATGACTCCATCCATCATGCAAGGTACAGTACACATGGCGGTTTGGCTGGAGAAATTTAAGATCATTCCATGTATCTCTATATATAAAAATATAATCTGCCTTTCTCAAAAGTTTCCATTAAGAAACTTGTATCACGTAAACATATAAAGCATTTGCATTTAATGTGATGGACTAGCAAACATTTGTATTTTGCACACTGTTTATATTGCCTAATGTGTTCCTAATTATTTCATTAAGTGACTTTTTTGTGTGGTAGGTAATGGCCGAGATTTCTGGATAGTGCTTTTTCTATTAAGAGACCAAGTAAACTGCGGCAGATTGCGGATACCTGAAATGTAACACATATGACTGGGAATCCTCTGTTGAAGAAACAGTTGAGTATCTTGTCCCTCTGAACCATAGACTAAAAAAAGTACTTAGCTGAAAACCATTTGACACTTGAGGAGCTGCTGTGGCTAAGAGAAAGTACTAGGCAGATATAAAAAATGGAGATGACAGTGGCTTTCCAGTCATCTCATAGCACCTTGTGGGATCCAGGTCAGCAGGGTGTCTTTCTCAGGGTGTCTTTCTCAGCCAACATGGGTTGCCTCAAGCAATCAGAAGCACCAGTGCAACAAGCGCAGGAAAGTGTGGTGGTTGAGCCCTGACTAAAGGCCAGACGCCCACCAAAATCAGTCTATTACTCCCCTTCTTAGTTGGACAGGGGAGAAATAACATAATTGGGCAGCTCAAGAGGCAAACTCGTTAATGACGCAGGCAAAACAGACTCAACACAGAGTGCTGAAGAGAAAGTTACCTAATTTATTACACCACACTAAAGAGAAAACTGTGAAAAAGAACCAGAGTCAGGAGTGCCACCAACAATCTCAAAACAAATGCAATCAGGCAAACACTTTTCCTCCCACCACTCCCTCCTTAGCAGGCTTTAGTTAGAAGTTTGCTCCCTTCTTCCCTCCCGGTCGCAGCCCAGGAGGGGCAGGGACTGGGGAAAATGAGGGTCTCGGTAACACCTTCCCCCACCCCTCCATTCTAAAGCAGACTTCCCTTTCAGCCATGATTTTGCTCCCTTCTTCCCCTCTCCTGCTCGCAGCACAGGACAGGGGGGCAGGGACTAGGAGATGGGGGCTTCGGTCAGTCCCTTGCAAGATGGTTTCCTTCTCGGCCGGGATGGGGGCATCCATTCCACACAGCCTCCCCCTGCTGCACCGTAGGATCTCACCCACGAGAGACAGTCCTCCACGAACTTTCACCAAGGCAAATCTCTTCCCACCGGGCTTCATCTCTGCTCTGGCAGGCAGCAACAAATCACAGTGTCTCTCAGTCCCAGTCCTCCACGGGGCTATGATGCCTCCTCCAGCAAACCTGTTTGGCTCATCTCTGTAGGTCGTTTGTGCTGGCAGGGGCTCATCCCAGCGTAAGTCACGGCATCTTCTCTATGGCTCCATCCAGCCTGAAGCCTCTCCACCGGGCAGGTCGGGTTTCCACCTCTTCCATGGGTCCTTTCCTCCTGCTACTAAACTTGCTTCAGCTAGGTCTGCAGGGGCATCTCTGGCCTGGGTGGGTACCTGGGCGTGTCCTCCCCCAGCCTTCCCAGCCTTTTGTGTCTGTCAACTGCTTACATTTATATGCAAATATACATCCCAATGCCCTTAAAGGGCCAAACTTTGCAGCCTTCCTGGCACTCCCTGTTCTGGTGGAGTCTTTGTCTCCTATATGTGATTCTCAGAGGCGCTATAAGCAGGCTTGCAGAAGCTTCCAGCAGCCATTTTCTGCAGCCCCTGACCATCTCTCAGTAGCCAACTATGCAAAACTGTGGCAAAGAAACGTCATGGATAGTGCAACAGTGACCTATTCACTCTCAGGGCAAGGGAAAAATAGATGGACAATAGAGTTTTTGTTCATTCCTAGGAGTCTTTACATGAGATAAAGAAATGCATCAGCCTACATTTAAAACAATCTAGGTTTGATAGTACAATCACCTGCCTCCCCCTTAATAGCTCATAACTCATGATCACAAAGAAATAACAGTCTGAAGCTGAGGAAAGATTGTTGCAACAAAACATGTGAAACCAAACTGGACTAATATACTTGATAGAAACACCTTATCTAGTAGAATATATAATGAATGTCTTCCCATGATGCTAATTAGGATGATAGGTTAATGGAAAATTTGAAACCATGGTTTCCTTTTTTGATAAAGAAAACAAAAAAAAATGTAGCAACTGGTAGCAAAGTTACAAACAACACTCAAAGTGTTAGCTCAACAGTGATGGTCAAAGAAACCTATCTGAAAAATGGTTGTTCCATTCATTAGTTTCTAAAGGGAGATAGACTAGCAGCAGAGAAGAGAATAAATAAAATACTTCTCCTTTTTCATAGTCTTAACTACATAAAGATGAAGCCAAAAAATTCAAAGAAGATTTTGTGTGACTTTGAAATTATATCCTTTCAAAAGGAAAAAAAAAACCTTCCTTCCAAATCTGTGTGCATGGGTAACCAGTACCTAACTTATTATGATATGGTTTTGGTATATGAGATATCTAACCTTAACCATCTGCTCTTGCATTGGTTCCTTGACTCTGTCTTTGCTTTTTGGGGATGGCTAGTCTTCTTGTATCAAGTCAAAATTCCATCACTGCGAAAAACCGAAAAAACAAAGTTTTAATCTTGCAAATGTAATTGTATTTGATAGTTATAATGGGTTGTGCTTTCAGGCAACTAAATGAGCTCCTGAAATATTCACAATAATGGTAGAATGACCACATTGTTCTACTAACGATATTCACTATGTGTGTGTGGATTTCAAACTCCTCTCCTACCTATGGCAAATCTTCAAAGATTTGCTATGTGCAGCAAAACAACAGCAGAAAAGTTGGAATACTGCATGTTCTTATATGCATTATCTCCCATTTTCTACAGAGCAAAGAGGACCAGTTGCATAACATAATATATCTGAAAAATAAATTTGCATGATCCAACTTAAAGTACGTGAAGAACTCTAATTTCTCGCTTAAGTTAGGATACATGCACTTTTTTGAAAAGCTCAGTTTCCCTGAATATTCTGAATACATACTTGATAAGTGTTATGTTCCTCAGACATTGACAGAAGATTCTAGGTACTAGCAATAAGCACTAGAAGAATGATTTAATTTCAAAAATTCTTTAAATAATATCTCCCATCTGATTCACTAATGAGAGAGATATTTTCCCTTGAAATGACATAGAACAGAAAGATGCGGAGGATAAAGCTCCACTGTGGATATTCTGACATCCATGAATGTTTCCATGCAGGATAATAAACCACCTCACCATCACTAGGATTATCAGTTTCCATAACGCTAACATCAATGTTTGGTTTGGGGTTTTGTTGGCTTTTTTTTTTTTTAATGTTACATACAGTATGCTACATATTATCTTATTTCCACAGTTGATACTTGAAAAACAATCTTCCTAATGCAATGTAATCTTAGACCCTTAGAGCATTACCTGTTTCTAATGTTTATTTTGCCATATTAGGTGTTAAGAAAGTTGTCTGTAATTTACTTTACACTTCATACTATATGAGCTCACTTTGTACTACTTTGTAGAGTTGTGAAAACAGAGAAATAAGTTTTGCACTTATCCCTTCTCTTTCATGGTATAACTGACAATCCTTTTACACTTGTCCAAATCAGATTTTGAAGATTTGTTCTCAGACTCTAAGACCAATACTGGGCCTGACTGCCTCTGCCTAGCCTCCCCTGGGGACTCCTCCATGGGCCTAGGACCCCATTTCTGCTCGGCCCACGGCTGTCAGCACCTACCTTAGTAACACTGGAGTGCTGGTCTCCAGCTCCATCTCTAACCCTGTCTCCTGGATGGTTTCAACACTGGAGGTAACCAATCTCAGCAAAGGTTTCTCATACACGCATTCTTTCCACGCCCACCTCTGGAGTTATCTCTCTGTGCTCCTGGTTAGAGCTCCTGTGTCAGGGATGGCCAACAAACCCCATAACCAGACCCCATGTGCAGAGTCTGTGGAGCTGCACCCCCTGGGTGAAGTTACAGCTATGCCTGCATTGCTTTTAGGGTCCAGCAGTCAGCCCCCACTGCACCCTGACACCTTGCTCCTAAAGCGGGTTTGAAATCCAGAATAACTAATCATAAATGTCTGTCTCAAAGCTGTTTGTTTCCAATGGAAGAACGTTTCTCAATTTTAACACACAATTCTTTGTTGGGATGCATTGTTCCTAGCTTGGAGGAGGGGATCCAATGGAGGCCCTGCCTCGGGATGCTGCAGTTCAGGTCTCGGGATGCAGGGAATGCCAGAGTCTGCAGTTGCCAGGGAAAAGAGGCAAGCACCTAACCTGTGTGAGGTGTGAGCAGGTCGATGATCTGCTTTGTTTGGTTGTAGAACTAAAGGAAGAGCTCGAAAGACTGAGAGCAATCAGGGATTGCGAGCGAGAGATTGACTGGTGGAGTAGCTCCCTGGCATCCCAGAAGGAGAAGAGTGGGGAAGACACCTCGCACCTGAAGACGGTCCCCCCTCTCTGCCCTAGACAGGTAAATGGGAGTGACCCAAACCCCGAGGAGGGCTGGGAGACAGTCCCGACTCACCGTCGTCGTAGGCACCCCCTGCCTACAGACTATTATCCATTACTGATAGTTCAAGCAGGCAGGGATGCAATCACAAAGTGTAGCCTGCAAGCTGTCAAAAGGGAATTCCGGGACCTGGGGCACTTTGTTGAGGGGGGAGCCCAAATAATATTCTCATCTATCCCCACTTACGGGAGGAGGGGCTCAGAGCAGGACAGGCGAACCCATGAGTTGAATGTGTGGCTGAAAGGCTGGTGCCGGCGCAAGAACTTTGGGTTTTTTGACCATGGGATGGTGTACTCTGATCCTGGCATGAGTACTGCTGATGGGGCTCACCTGTCCCATAAAGGAAAGTGGATCCTTGCCCAGGAGATGGCAGGGCTCATCGATCGAGCTTTAAACTAGTTAGGAAGGGGGAAGAGGATATTAAGAAGGCTGCTGGGGTTAGGCAAGTGCTTCGGGAGTCACAACAGGAGTTGATGGTGGAAAAAGGTAAATACCAACAGCACAGTGGTGGACTTGGAGATGTTTTTCCACGTGAGAGTAGGGAAAATTCTGTGGATTGCCCTGAGTACTTCTCAGTGGAGCCACTTTTGCCAGTCCCCTGTCAGAAATCTCGCTGGGGGCTGTTGAGGATACCTACATCTGCTGCCCCACTGAAATGCCTCTATACAAATGCACATAGCATGGGGAAGAAACAAGAAGAATTAGAGATCTTTGTGCGGTCGCAGGGCCACGATCTCATAGCAATCACAGAGACGTGGTGGGATAACCTGGACAACTGGCACGCTGTCATGGATGGCTATGTGCTTTTTAGGAAAGACAGGCTAGGGAGGCGAGGTGGAGGAGTTGCTCTTTATGTGAGAGAGCACCTAGAATGTATTGAGCTCTACCTGGGGAAGGATGAAACATCCGTCCAGTGCTTGTGGGTTAAAATCAAGGGGCAAACTGGTATGTGTGACATTGTTGTGGGAGTGTGCTATAGGCCCCCTGATCAAGAGGAGCAGGTTGATAGAGCATTCTATAAGCAGTTAGAAGTAGCCTCAAGATCCCGGGCACTGATCCTTATGGGGGACTTCAACTATCCAGATATTTGCTGGGCAAGCAACACGGCCAGTCGTATGCAGTCCAGACAATTTCTGCAGTGTGTTGAAGACAACTTCCTGCTACAGATGGTGCAAGAGCCTACAAGGGGAGGGCGGGTGCTGGACCTTGTTTTCACTAACAAGGACGGGCTCGTTAGGGAAGTGAAGGTCGGGGGCAGCTTAGGACAAAGTGCCTATGAAATGGTTGAGTTCAAGATCCTGGGTGGAAGAAGCAAGCCAAAAAGTAGGATAGCTACCCTGAATTTTGGAAACGCTAACTTTGATCCCCCTATGAGGAAAGGCTGAGAAAATTGGGACTGTTCAGCCTTGAGAAGAGAAGACTAAGGGGGGACCTAATTAATGTTTACAATTATCTTAAGCAAGGGATGCAGGGGGAATCAGCCAGCCCCTTTTCAGTGGTCTGTGGAGACAGGACAAGGGCAGTGGCTGCAAGTTGGAGCATAGGAAGTTCCGCACCAACATGCGGAGAAACTTTTTCACAGTGAGGGTGACAGAGCACTGGAATAGGCTGCCCAGGGAGGTGTGGAGTCTCCTTCTCTGGAGATATTCAAGACCTGTCTGGATGCCTATCTCAGTGAAATGTCCTAGGGAGCTGCTTTGGCAGGGGGGTTGGACCCGATGATCTCTCGAGGTCCCTTCCAACCGCTACAATTCCATGATTCTATGATCTCCTCCGCAACATAATACAGGCTATCCTGTGGGCTACGCTGTTTGAAGGAATGGGAGCCTGTGAGGGCTGGCTAGCATTCAAACAGCGCTTCTTCCAAGCACAGGAACGATGCATCCCTTTGTGCAGGAAATCGGGAAGGAGAGGCAGAAGACCTGCGTGGATGAACACGGAGCTGCTGAGTAAACTCAAAGAGAAGAGGAAGATCTATGAATTGTGGAAGAAGGGCCTGAGCACATGGGGAGAATACAGGAATGTAGTCAGGGCCTGTAGGGTCGCAACTAGGAAGGCTAAAGCCCTCTTGGAAACGAAACTGGCAAGGGACATAAAGGACAATAAAAAGGGTTTTTTTAGATACGTGAATAGTAAGAGGATGACCAGGGATAATGTAGGTCCCTTGCTGAATGAGGAGGGTGTCCTGGTAACGGGGGATACTGAGAAGGTGGAGATACTGAATGCCTTCTTTGCTTCGGTCTTCACCTCAAAGGCCCCCCAGGACCCACAGGCATTGGATGACAGTAGGAGTGTTTGGGAAATGAAGAATTTCCCTCTGGTTGAGGTAGGGAAGGTCCAGGAGCGGCTCAAAGGGATAAACGCACACAAATCCATGGGCCCGGATGGGATACATCCACGTGTGCTGAGGGAGCTGGCGGAGGTGATTGCTGAGCCGCTCTCTATCATCTTCAACAGGTCCTGGAGAACAGGAGAAGTGCCTGAGGACTGGAGGATAGCCAATGTCACTCCAGTCTTTAAAAAGGGCAAGAAGGAGGATCCCAGCAACTATAGGCCAGTCAGCCTCACCTCTGTCCCTGGAAAGGTAATGGAACAGCTTGTTCTGGATGCCATCTCCAAGCGATTGGAAGAGAAGAAGGTCATGAGGAGTAGTCAGCATGGATTCACCAAGGGGAAATCATGCTCCACCAATCTCATAGCCTTCTGTGATCTCATCACTGGCTGGGTGGACAGAGGGAGAGCAGTGGATGTCATCTACCTTGACTTCAGCAAGGCTTTTGATACTGTCTCCCATGACATCCTGATAGCAAAGCTGAGAGAGCATGGGATAGATAAGTGGACAGTGAGGTGGGTTGAGAATTGGCTGTCGGACCGAGCCCAGAGGGTCGTGATTCGTGGAGTGGAATCTGACTGGAGGCCTGTTACTAGCAGTGTTCCCCAGGGCTCGGTGTTGGGTCCAGTCCTGTTTAACATCTTCATTGACGACCTTGATGAGAGACTAGCATCCACCCTCAGTAAGTACGCCGATGACACAAAGCTGGGAGGAGTGGCTGACACGCAGGAACAGTGCACTGCCATCCAGCGAGACCTGGACAGGCTGGAGAGCTGGGCAGGGAGAAACCAGATGAGGTTCAACAAAAGCAAGTGTGAAGTCTTGCACCTGGGAAGGAACAGCCGTTTCTACCAGTACAGGCTGGGGGATGACCTGCTGGAGAAGAGCTCAGTGGAGAAGGACCTGGGGGTCCTGGTGGATGATAGGTTGGCCATGAGCCAGCAGTGTGCCCTGGGGGCTGAGAGAGCCAATGGGATCCTGGGGTGCATCCGGAGGAGTGTGTCCAGCAGGTCAAAGTTGGTGATCCTCCCCCTCTGCTCTGCCCTGGTCAGGCCCCACCTGGAGTATTGTGTCCAGTTCTGGGCTCCCTGGTATAAAAAGGACAGGGATCTCCTGGAGAGAGTCCAAAGAAGGGCTATGAAGATGTTTAAGGGCCTGGAGCATCTCCCCTATGAGGAAAGGCTGAGTAGGTTGGGACTGTTCAGCCTTGAGAAGAGAAGACTAAGGGGGGACCTAATTAATGTTTATAATTATCTTAAGCAGGGGATGCAGGGGGAATCAGCCAGCCCCTTTTCAGTGGTCTGTGGAGACAGAACAAGGGGCAATGGCTGCAAGTTGGAGCACAGGAAGTTCCGCACCAACATGCGGAAAAACTTTTTCACAGTGAAGGTGACAGAGCACTGGAATAGGCTGCCCAGGGGGTTGTGGAGTCTCCTTCTCTGGAGATATTCAAGACCCGTCTGGACGCCTATCTGAGTGAAATGTCCTAGGGAGCTGCTTTGGCAGGGGGTTGGACCCGATGATCTCTCGAGGTCCCTTCCAGCCCCTACAATTCTATGTTTCTATGATTCTATGATCCTTTAATACTTGCCAGATATCTTGGGTCCCTCCAGGGCTTTGTTCCATGGTACTCCTGCAAGAAGGTCCCTGAAAAGACCAAAGTCTGCTCTCTTGAAGTCCAGGGCAGTGAGTTGGCTGGGTATCCTCCTTGCTGCCCTGAGGATCTTGAACTCCATTTCTTCATGGTCACTGCAGCCAAGGCTGTCCTTGAGCTTCACATCCTTTACCAACCCCTCCTTGTCAGTGAGAACAAGGTCCAACGTGGCACCTCCTCCTTGTTGGCTCTTCTGTCACTCCGAGAAGAAAACTGTCATCAGTGCATTCCAGGAACTTGCTCAATTGCTTGTGCTCTGCTGCACGGTCCCTCCAACAGATATCAGGGTGATTGAAGTCCCTCATGAGGACCATGTCTTCCAAACTTGAGGCTGTCCTATCTGTCTATAGGGGGCCTCATAAGCTTAGTCTCCCAGGTCAAGTGGCCTGCAGCAGAGTCTTGCTATAATTTTCCCTGTCCCTGCACTCCTTTTAATCCTGACCTGTAAACTGTGGATCGGCTCCACGGATCAAGCTCCACAAACTCCAGCTGGTCAGCAACATAGGCAGTGACACACCTTCCTTGTTTTCCCTTCCTGTCCTTCCTAAAAAGCCGTTATCCTTCCATTCCAACACTCCAGTCATAGAAGCCATTCCACCACATCTGTATGATGCTAATAAGATCATAGCCCTTCAGGCATGTGCATGTCTCTGACACCTCTTGTTCATTTCCCATGCTACATACATTTGCATAGAGACACTTCAGTTGGGTCCCTAGTGAGGTTGACTTACTGGCTGGAGTGGTTGTAATTCCTTTGAGCATTTTACCACTGTTTCCCTGTTGGTTCCTGTTACCTCAGGAGCCCCTGGCTCATCTCTGCTGATCTTCAAGCATTCTGTGGTACGCCCAACGTGTCTCTGAGCTGCAGGCTGAGGGGCCTCACTGGCACCCTGGCATGTCATCCCACAACTTGTCACAGGCAGGCCTGGTATCCCACTCCCCTTCAAGCCTAGTTTAAAGCTCTGTCAATGAGCCTCAATGGCTCCTGAACAAAGACCCTTTTTCCCCTTCGAGAAAGGCAAATCCTGTCTGACTTCAGCAAGCCTGGTGCTGTGTAGGCCATCTCATTGACAAAAAACCCAAAGGGGCACAGAGCCATGTATTAGTGGACTGTGTCTGCCTGATCCTCCCAACATTGTTGGCCACAACTGGAAGGAGGGAGGAAAAAAATTACTTGTATTCCAGATTCTCCCAAGACCCTGAAGTCTCTTTTGATCACTTCGCACTATGTGCTGCGGCTTTATCACCGCACAGAGGGAGTAGCAGCAGTGGATAGTAGTCCAAAGGCTGTACCAAGCTGTGGAGTTTCCTTGTAATGTCCTTAACGTTGGACCCAGGGAGGCAGCAGGCTTCCATAAGAGGAGGGTCTGTCTGGACCTTCTGCACCCCTCACAAAGTACTTGCCTACTTCTGTAACCTGCCTCTTCTGTTTTGAGGAGGTGGTCACAATAAAGGAATTGGGCCTTTCTGACCTTGGTGATACCTCTGGTGTAGCTTGACTGTCAGCCATGTCCTCCTTCAACTCGCCTTCCACAGCCAGAGCCTCATTACTGTTGTACAGAGGCACCTGGGAGGGTGAGGTGTGCAAGGAGGAGGTTCACCTGCCACCCCGAGCATGGACTTGCTTGCATTCACTCCTTGCTTTTAAGCTATGGCCCTTTTCCAAGCAGTGGGAGGATATAGGGTCCCCTTCATCTTGGGTTGGGTATAGTAGCTGCTTTTGTCTCAAGGAGGACAGCGCTTGGCTCCACCAGTCTATCTCTTTCTCAGCCTCCCTCATGCTTCTTAGTTTTCCTTCTTCCTCCTGTAGCTCTGCCACCAGCCTAAGCAGATCATCCACCTGTTCATACCTCACACAGCCATTCTCACTATTGCCATCCATTCCCAGTCCCAGGCTCTGGCATTCCCTGCAGCATGAGACCTGGGTGGCAGCACGTTTTTGTGGGAGCTCTGTCTGGGTTGCACATCCATTCTGGTGAGAGGAGAGACCAGCACCTTCTGCTGCATGGATACCATGGCTCAGCTCCTTCCAAGGGCACGATGACCACAAATGGAACACACCTCCTGAGCTGGTAGGGTGACTAGGCCCTCCCTGCATGCAAAATGATGGTACAGCTGCATAGTGCCTTGTTTTCCCCAGAAATTATAGAGATTGCTGTCATGAAAATAATTGTATGAGGCATTTGGGAAATGTGGGTTCGAATCCTCCAAATCACAAAGACTTAGAAAATAATGCTCCCATTTCCTGAGCATGTGCTGTAACTCCATAACACATATACACATTCTGTGCTTTCAAAGGAGTAGTTCACACCAAGTAAAATGTTATCGTGTAAAATAAATGCAGCAAATGTTTATGGGTAGCTCATTCAAAACTATTCAGTTAATTTCTACCCTGTTGTACAGGGTTGAATGATTCTCATCATATTCACTAAACATAAAAGTGGAGCATTCCATAAAACTTTATCAGCTTCTATTGTGAAAGCCCCCAGGAAGTTTTAAAAGCTCACTAGAAATGCATCTAGTTTCCACAGAATTCAAAACTGAGCATAAATGTATTTGTCCATGAATCCATGCTATTGACAGTCCATTATTATACCAATAAATTGTATATACACAATCTATATTTAGGATAACAATGCTGAGGTTTTACCTCTTTGAAAAATGGATGTCTACAATGTAAGAATTTTGGTACATTCTAAAAACATCTGCATCAACAGCTGATACTTATATTATTTCCATGGGATTTTGAATTCAAGCAGATACTCCCCCCACGCACACTAAAGAAGATGATGATTGTTTATTCTCTAACAGCAGCCAGCCCAGCCTCTGACAATGAACTGGGAAGGTAGTATTTTTTTAGGTTGCTGCAGAAGAAGCAGAAGACCCAGAAGAAGTGATGGTTACCTGTCTGTTCCTGAATTTAGGTTTTTCATGGCTGTTGTGCTCACAATATTAATTGGGAGATTAGAAGTGGATGCATATGCAAAGTAAATTTATTTCATGTGTAGTGAATTCTATGCCATACATACATATATATGTATGTTATTAAGTGTTCATTGGTTACCACACCAGTATATTAGTAAGAGCTATTACAGGTATTAAGTAAGCTAATAGTAGTACAGTTTATGGGGTACAAGTCCTTTCTTTTTTTTAATTTTTATATTTATTTAAAGAAAGTTATGCGGCAGAAATTTGACCTAGGTTTTCAAAAAACAATTCTGGCATGAAAGTCTCCTGTTGTTTCATCAGGTCAACCACAGGACAAGAGTTTGGAAGGCCAGATACCAACAGGACTTCTATACACCCAGTTCTTAGCCTAGTGTTATTCATGTTTGGAAAACTTTTGTTCTTTACATTTTCAGATTAAACAAGGTGGGATGAATTACATAACTGTTTGAAGTCAGGGACACTGCTGAAAATTATCTTGATAAGCCACAGAAATAATATGAAAGAATAGATAAAACTCTAGAGAAACAGGTGTAAATTGTCATATTGATCAAATGTAATCAACAAAAAAAGCTGGCTAGGTATTGGTTCTGTAGAAAAAGATTTATCAGTTTCTGGTGGGTTGACCCTGGTCCCAACCAAAGCTGCTCTATCACTCCCCTCCTCAGATGGAGAGAAGAAATAAAATTAAAGGTTTGTTGGTCAAGGTAAGGACAGGGAGACATCATTCACGAATTACCATCCCAGGCAAAAGAAACTCAACTTGTGAAAAAAATAAATATATATAAATATAACCAAATGAATCCAAGTTTGATAATGAGAAATAAAGCTAAATCTTAAAACACTTCCTCCTCACTCCTTCCTTCTTTACTCCCAGTTTTCTCTACCTCTTCCTTCTCAGTGGAACAAGGAAACTTTGCCACAGAAACTCAGTCCACAACTATAGCAGATTAGAAGCTGAATACCAGTGATGGAATGAGCACAAAGCAGGATTGTTGTGGATTCTGTACCTTTAAAGATCTAAGGATCTTTCAAAAAGTACGTTTATTGTTTACACACGCTGGCCTAGCACAGCTGACCTTGACTTTGGGGAGCTTTGGATTCTGTGAAACTTCCTCCAGAAATACGTGGTACGGCTATAAAGTGAACACACTCTGGAACATCTTCAAAACAACGAAAAGAAGAAAAAAAGGAAAAAAAGAATTATTACAAGAGAAAGCAAGACTGCAGAGCATAGATAGCCATCAGTTCACCAGCACTGTCAGTAGCCACTGTTCAGCATGTATCATTTAGAAATAAATGATGTTCCTATGAGAACTCATTCAACAGCTAGTACAGCCAACACAGGTTGAAATACCATTTTTGTCTGATGTATTCCACAGTGTTCTAAGACAATATACATTCCTAGAATAGGAAGTGCAGTCCAGTGAAGTTCCCGCTGACTGAAACATAACTCACATTTTTAAAAAAGGAAAACCTGGGGAACTACAGGCCAGCCATTCTCCCCTTTTGTGCCTGGCAAGATCATGGAGCAGATGGTCCTTGAAACTATATGTTCAGGCACATGGAAAGTACAGAGGTGATCGGTGAAAGCCAACATGGCTTCACTAAGGGAAAATAAAGCCTAAGAAATGTTATTGCCCACTAAGACAGGGTTACAGCATTTTTGAATAGGGGAAGAGTGACAGACATCATCTGCCTGGATTTGTGCAAAGCACCTAACATTGTTTCACACAAAGTTCTTGTTTCTAAATTGGAGAAACACGGATTTGATGGATTAAACACTCGATAAAAAATTGTCTGAATGGCCCCACCCAAAAGAGTTGTGGTCAATGGCTCAATGTCCAAGTAGGTATCAGTGACAAATGGCATTCCTCATGGGTCAGTATAGGGATGGGTGCGGTTTAACATTAGACATAGAAAACATGAGGGGTTTTTTTGTGGGTACTGTGTCTAGAAGAGACCATCATGCTTGAAATGCCGCCATGATTCTCATCCTAACCCCCAAACACAGCACTACACCAGCTACCAGAAAGAAAACTAACTCTATCCTAGCTGAACCCAGGACAGTGACTTCAATCCTTAGACATGGAGGAGAGAATACAGAGAGAATGTAAAAATCCAGGATGAGGTGCCTTGCAGGTCTGCATTAGATTCACTTTAAACAAAAGGTGTATGTATAGTGTCCTTGCTCCTTGTTAAATTACATGTTGCAGTTGGATATTTACATCTAGACATTGCCTGTTGTCCACTGCCTTGAATGTCCTGCTCACACTTGCACACACGGTACTGCGTAACACCTAATAACTGCAATCATTACATACCATGAGGCTGAGATAAAGTCAGGAGAGTGCATCCCTACTGACTTTCACCCAGTCAGGACAGAAACCTATTTTCTGTTAAATGTGCATGCATCTTTAGTAATTATGTGCAAATGAACTGCCAGCGGAGACAAGTGTAATAAGAAAAGCCTGAACTAAGCAGAGGTTTTAATGCAGAACATTAGCACAGCTCTAATGGAACAAGTATTAGATACTCCCTGATAAGCTTTTAGCTCTATTATATATAAGCCATTAGATACTGTCAAAGTTTGGGCTATCATCTTGTATCATTCAGCTAACTTGAACTTCAATTTTTAATACAAATATTTAATAAAGCGTGTTTCAGTCCCAAGTGAATCAATTCATCTCCTGCTTTCAAAGTGGGTGACATGATAAGGGTTTAGCGTTCTCTGGTGTACTCTGTTTTCTGTATCTGCTGTCAGATAGTCACTGAAACTTTCTATTTTATATGGAATCTTCTCAGCACTTGCAGTATTTCCAGATACTTCATACAGTCTACAATGTTTTAGAAACTAATCTACCATAATTTTGTCTTTGAAGTATACATGTATGTATGGACATATATTTGGACATACATATATATTTGGGCATACATATATTCTCTTAGTTTAATATTGTTTGCAACTTTTAGGCTATCTGCAAACTTGTTCAATGAACAGAATGTCAAAAAACTTCTCTGAAACACGTATCAGAATGAGCAGGGGACAATTCCCCAAGAAACAAAGCTGTCTACCCTAAGAACAAAGCCTTGTTGTAAGGTTATTTTTAAGCAAGTATTAGTTCTAAGCATGTTCAGCATTACCTAGGCAGAATACAACCCTTTCAATGTTACTGATTTTAGGGCTTATCAATTATAATTAATTTGTCCTGAGAGTGCAGGGGCAGACAAGGACTGTATGTCTCCTGTTTACTAAGAGAGCTGATGGCTCATGCTGGGCACTGCTACTGACTCTGATGCTCACACAGACGCATGACAGTAATTTAATTAGCTATGAATTATCGAGGGTCCTCGACTGCTTTCTAATCACAGGTTAGGCAACTAATAAAAAGGCTGCTGATAAGGGCCAGTGCCTGGGAAGAGGAGACCGAGTCCATTGCTCGATTCCTCCGCAAATCTGGACACATCACTGTACAGGCCTGCATACTGGGTAGTTGAACCCAAGTCAGGCTTCTTATTGAAGGGGTTTTAGGTCAACATCAATATGGTAGGGATGCTTAAAATCCACTACACCATAAGAATGAATATTTTCAAACCACATGAAAACATTACTTTATGGATACTTCTGAATAAAAGTAGATGGATGTATGCACTGAGGAAATGAGTTTATACACTGAGGAAAATCTATTTCCAAGTTTTGGGTTGATCTAATGAATTTATAGGGTACTTATTCCTAAGTATGTTTTTACTCAGTTCTACATCATGTTCCATGAGATGAGACAGGAATTGTACCAAGGGTCTTGTCAAGAGCAAGCCTGACAGTAGCATAAGTATACTCCTATACTGAAGAGTGGAAGCGCTACTTAGGAGCTAGGTGAATAAAAGTAGTAACCAGATTCCAGAGAAAATGCATTTTCTGCAGCTTGTGTACACAAATATGCTCCAAAGGACATTGGTAACCCAAAGTAGAATTAAAAGCTGCTCTTTTGAAGAAAAAAGAAAAAACATTCCTCACAAAAAAAAAAAAAAGACAACTTGTAAAGGCTGCAAGAAACAACCTCCTCTAATTCTGCTATATTTGCCTAGGGACAAATATAGCAGAATTAGAGGAGGTGCTGATGTAGGCTTGAGGTACTGCTGCAGACACTGCCAAGTTAAGCAGGAGTCTTGAAAAGGTGTCCTGCTCCATCGACCCCTGGCTCTGGTTCCCCTTGTCGCATATAAGCATTTTGTGCTAGCTAAGGAGTTCTAAACACCTGAAAATACTTTCTTTGCCAGCACTCTTCTGCATCCTCAAAGTCACCGCAAGTCTCCACCAGATGCAACAGGGATAAATGTGGTGGTGTGGTAAGGAAATGAAGAAACTTTGCAGAGAAGTCTAAAGAGAGAGTAGAAGGCAGTAAAGTCAGACTGTAAAATCACACTGCAATTGAAGTGGCTGGTTAGCATTGTATGTGACAGAAGGCATGTCAGAAGACAATAGCAGATGCTACTCAGACTCCTAAAGTCTGAAGAAAAGAGACTTTATATGATGAAATGCTACAGCAGTTTGACAGGTGTCCACCAAAAGAAATTTTGCTATGTCACAGGTAGATTAAAAGATTGATTTTCTTAGAGTAAAACAAGACAGATACAACATCAAGATAATAGTGTGGGTACATCATCCCCACGCTTACTTTATTAGACATTTGTCTTTCAACCATTGTTGAATAGACCCAAGGCTTCCGTTGATTCTACCACTTTTTTTTTTTTCCTCACTTGATTCTACGGTTGGAAAATATTTGCTTAGCAGTCCTACTTCCATTTTTGCCCCCGCCCTGCTTTGTGCCAGCCTTTAGCATACATTTCTCTGAGCTGTGCAAGTGTGCTATTCACTTTTGCTGTGAAAATGAATCTTCAAGGAAGAGTCGGATGTTATAGGAGGGAAAGAGGAGATGGAAGGAGGTAGCATAGCTACAGCCCTCAGCACTTAGGTCTGCTTAGAGTGTCACTGAACCCCTGAGCCCCTGAACCTACGAAATTCATGATACCATCCTCTTACCTTGCTGGCTAAACTAACTTACTGCGCTGTCTGAGCATAGCTTTGTGTCAGGAAAGTAAGTCAGGTTAGCATGCAATGCATTTGTTAATTCTGGGTGAATATCATGCGATATTAAGCAGCAATGAACTGGCTATAGAATTCACAAACACGAAGTTAGCTTCAGACAACACAGTCTCCCTGGAACAGAATTACATTTGCAGCTTGCTAAGAGGCTCAGAACACCTACATAAAAGAGCTGTCCTCAAACATCCAGTATTATTGAAGTTAGTGTTATTGAAGTTTCTGAAATTCAAAGGCTTCATTGGGACAGAGTGAGCAAAGCCCTTCGGTATGGATTTAAGGGCATTATTAAATAAACTAAGTAGTCTTAGTTTGACTAGTCTGCAGTATTTCCATTTTGTAAGTAGATGAGACAAAATCTTTTTTTATAGATGTGGCTTAAAGCAATTTTACAGTGGCATGAATCAGATCAAATAAGAATGCTTCTCAAAGTCAGATTTCTTTACTGAATTTTTACTTTTCAACAAGATACGCAATTTGAGTAAGATTTTTTACAATTAATTGCTTAACACTATAAACATGTATTTGTATGGGAGAAAAAACCTGTGACATGTATCTAAAGCAGTCACTGTTGTTAGAAGCATTCTAAGAGCATTGTCCTTTGTCTCAGAATGGCAGTAGGCTACAAAAGCTGTACAGGAATAATTTAATGGAATAATTCCTTTACTGGAATAATTACTACTGAAGTACAAAATAAATTTATTAGAATTAAAATATAGAAGCCTTCTGTTTTGTTGGATTTTACCTTAGCTGGAACGTTCTGTGCATCTCTTCCTCTAAACTCCATACATCTAAAGGAAAAGTTACATGTTAAGTATAATGAGCATATTCATCTTGTATGCAAAGGACAAACAGTTAAATATGCCAGTTTAAGATTAGCTTTAGATTTGGCTTGAATGGTTTATCCGGAGAGTTTTCTGCCACTGTAAGTCTGTCTGTAAAGGTTAGTTCTGATATTTTGCCAGCAAGAGTTAAAAATCATGCCCATATATTGTGTTCTCGGGTTTACCATTCACACCAATGTACTAGAAGCTTCCTCCATGTAAAAAAAAACCCAGTATTACAGACAATGAAATCCTTCTTCTGACTGTTTCTAGTTAAAAATTACTTATTTTACAATGTTCTCAACAAGGCTTATTTTCCCTTCTTTGTCAATATGGAGTTTTATAGATAAAAGGGATGACTTGCCTGGAAATGGAGTTTCTGTTCATCCCCGTTAGTTGAAAGTTTGGACTGGAGAGGAGCAGACTGCAGCTCTCATTTAAATTCATTAATACTGTTATGAAATCATTTAGCTGTTTTATGTATTACAGCAGATGCTAGTGTAGCTGAAAATAAAATGGGAAGGGACCATTCTGCTTTCAACAGAACAGACCTTATGGGTTTGAATTTGGTAAAGACATGGTGCTATCTTCTGATGACTGTTCCCTGGATGACTATCTCCCTAACAACAGATGATGCTTGTATAATATTGTCTGAAACAAAAGGGTTTCAGTTTGTAATCCCACTCTCAGCACTGTCTGATTATCAAAACAGGCAAGACTAGGAGCCAGATTACTTAAAAGTATCACCCTCTCACCACCACCCACAAAAGAAATCTAAGGTTCTTACTCAGAAGATTGCATGTCAACTTAACCATGTTTCTTCTTAGAATACAAGAGCCCAGTTTTAGGATTAACAGATCTCTCTTGTCTTGCTTTCCCTTATCCTTTTTAAAGGCTTTATTTTTCCTTTCAAGAAGATGAGAACTTCTTTTTATTCCTAGAATCTGCATGATCACCTAAGTCTCTGAAGACAATCAACTGCATAAACTCCACCAGAAAATATTCACTCACTTTGGGTGACAGCATAGACAAAATCTCTCCTGCCATGATCACCTTTTGGAATTAATATGTTCTCAAACACATCTGTTTTCCAAGTCTCTTACCCTTCATTTGAGTTAGGAATTTGATAAGGAAAGAAAGCTTTTAAAATATTAATGGTAATTATTTTTTTCCTGAAAATATAGACATTTTCTTTTCTCATTATGGTTCATATTTATCCAAAAATGTACCCTCAAGACACTAGCTCACAGCTCTGCTGCTTATTAATGCTCCCCCAAAATTTAACTATGTCCATAATGTTTATTTAGTACTAAACTGGTATTTTTTTCATTTCTGTAAGGTTTGCACACCCTCTTCTTTATTACTAGTAGCCTCTATCTAGAACACAAAGGGCAGACTTACAAAGACCATGGAAACATTCTCTGATTGCTAAGGCAAAAATGTTAAATTAAAAAGAAAAAGAAGGAAAACCAAACCTAACAAAAACTCCCAAACAACAATATTTGCCAGCTTCACACTTTTTCAAAGGTTGGAAAATAAAAGCAAGGCTTATTTGAATGCATTCCAAATGACAGCCCTTGCGAGTGACTGAAAGAGGTTCATGAAATTTAATAATTAACCTTCACAGAGGATGTACACGGTGCTAGAATATTTTTACTCTTCCCATAGTGTTTTGCACCTTTAGATTTTTATAGTTTTATGCAAAACATCAATGAGTTATAGAACCCACTTAGAGCTCTCATTTTCATAGAAAAATACATTTGCCCAACAGTGTCACTTGTTAAATAAAAAAACCCAATGAGTCATTTAGCAGTCTGAATTTGAAAAGATCAGGGTAATAAAACCTTTACAAGCTGTCAGAAGGTTCAGCGTTTGGGCATATCACTTCTATGTGGGTAAACTTAGAGAATCCTGAGTACTTGTGCTATAAAGTTGTTTGGAACAATCCCTAATCTTTCAACCAAATCGATTATTATGAAAGAGTGAATGCTTTGCTTACGATTGTGTATGTATGTTTAGAAAGTTCTGGAGTAAACATGATTTTGGTGTTTAATACGAACCTAATAAATTCTGAGTACTACCACAAAGTGGACAACAGAGAGAATAAATTCTCAGAAGTTTTAATTAAACGCTAATGTGTTTTAAGATTATAGAACTGTTTTGATAAATTAATGATTACAAACCAAAGAATTCAATTACCCATTCTTGCTTAGACTTTAGAAATGCAGTAAGTATGTGTGGAAGGAAAGGAATTAAATAACAAAAGGATGTCATCTGTCAGATTTTCTGGGGACCTAAGGGGGGGGTGTGGGGAGGAGTGCTGAGCCTTGCAGGGAATCTCCATTATAGTGCATCATTCCCTGCAGGCTGTGCTATGACATCTGCAAGGATGGACTCTGAACTTGTCTTTTCTACACAGCCTAGTTCCGAGAACGTGTTCTCTTCTGACTTTTAGATTCATGTTAAATTGCCAAATTCTGACCTGACTTTAGGAAAGATGTTCTACAGTTACAATAATGAAAAAGCAAGCTTCTTCTCAAACTCTGTACTCCCCATTCCTGCTTGTTTTAATGAAAATTAATAAAGTGCGAGCTCAGTTCTATGGTTAGGATCACAGAAGGATTAAGTTTTAATTTCTGATTAAATTGTATATGCGCACCCATCAGTTACTAATTTTAGCATTGTTTCCCTGTTTCCCTATGTTCTGTTTTCCTGTGCTTTAAGATCTAGCAATTACAATATACATATATTTTGGGCAATTTTAGATGGCAAATTTTTAGTCTATAGGTGAGAACTCAGATTTGCTTATTCTGTGAAAGATAATGAAAAGTCCTTCTACAGATACATCAACAGCGAAAAGAGAGCCAAGGACAAACTTCAGCCCTTACTGGAGGCAGGGGGAACATTAGTGACAAAGGCTGAGGACAAGGCTGAGGTATTTAATTCCTTCTTTGCCTCAGTCTTTACTAGTGAAATGTTCCCTGAATATTCAGCCTCACAATCCAGAAGACAGGGAGGGAGTAGCAGAGCAAAATACCCATGATCCAGGAGGAAACCTGCTTGGCCAATTAGGCATTCACGAATCTATAGGGCCGTATGGGTTCTCCCCATGGGTATTGACAGAGCTGGTGTACATACTTGTGGCGTATTGAAAGGCAGGGGCTCCGATTGTGGTGGATCGAAGACAACTTTAATAACAACTGAGCAAACTTTTATACCTTCTCATAGCTGACGCAGCAGCCTCGTGTCAGGTTTCAGAAATTTTCATGAATACTAGAACCACAACATTCCTATACAAAAGGTTGACCCAGGGGCGTCTTTCTGTCTGCACCTTCCTTAACAAGACAAAGCACACATGCCACCTCCCTGCTAAACAATACACAAGTTTACATCTCTAAACAACCCTCTTTCCTGCTTTTTCTCTTGCTTTTGCAGCTTCTCTCCAACAAGCATAACCCTTTCTTTTCCAGGGCCTCTCTCAGATTCCCACACATACTTGCCAAACCCCTTTCCATCATCTACCAGCAATTCTAGCTGACTAGGGAAGTTCCACTGACTGGAGGCTGGCAGATGTTGCACCCATTTGCAAGAATGGTCCGAGGGAGGATTCAGGAAACTACAGGCCTGTCAGTGACCTCAGTGCTGGGGAACATCATGAAACAGGTCATTCTGAGTACTATCACACAGTATGCACACGACAACCAAGTGATCAGGCCCAATCAGCATCGGTTTATGAAAGGTAGGTCCTGCCAAACTAACCTGATTGTCTTCTATTGATATAGGGAAGCCATATAGAAATAGAAAGAATAGCTCACAGGATTTAAGACAAGTAATTGTGTAGCCTGAAACAATTAAAGAAAAGAGGCCCACAGGAACTGGTTTTAGACCTTCTGGTTTCTCAAGGAAGCATTGTAGGAAAACAGGAATTCAGGATTTAGGAAACAGGACGAAACAAGATGATATTGATCACAGAGATGTCAATGAAGAAACAGATGGCCGGAATACATCCATAGGCCTCCTTATCAGTTAGCCCAAACGGATAAGAACAGTGCAAGCTTGCAAGACCCTTGGATTCCAGACAAAAATTGACCCTCGCCCACAATTCCTGGAAGGATCTGCATAAACGTGAAGGATGATAAGATAATTAGCATACAAGGCAAGAGTAGGCGGGTACAGGTAATTAATATGTATAGGCGTAAAATAAATATTCATTATCATGTTGTATAAGTAAACGGATGGCTTGCTGTGTGGGCTGTGCGTGTTTGTGGTGGAGCGATCCCCCGCGCACCCAGCGCTGAATAAACATACCTACTTTACAACTTCCCAGTTATAGAGTCTATTTTCCGCACGTCACTATGACAAGGTGACTTGTTAAGTGGATGAGGAGAAGGCTGTGGATGTAGTGTACCTTGACTTAGCAAAGCCTTTGGCATGGTTTCTCAAGCAGGCTACCACTGGCCTGGACAGGTGCATCCTCTGCTCAGTAAAAAGATGTCTGGATGGCCAGGCCCAAAGAGTTGTGGTAAATGGAGCTAAATCCAGCTGGAGGCTGGTCACAAGTGATGTTCCCCAGGGCTCTAGTCTTGGGTCCAGTCCTGTTCAGTATCTTTATCAATGTAATAATCATTGTGTAAAGGATTTGTTCTCAAACCAACAGATAAGGAGGAGGAGAAGGTCCCCCCTTACTCCTTGTATCTTTGTTATATCTTCTGTTTACCTTTGTACTGTCATGGGCCTGGGATATTTAAGATATTTTTAAGGTATTTGCATGTAGTGAATGAAAGAGAAAAAAAAAAAGGAATAGAGAAGGTACCTCAAGTCTGCAGAGTCAGCCTGACTTTGTTAGCAAGACAAAATCTAGAGCTCACCTAAAGGATGTCTAGGGGGTGGTCACCTGGCTAGCACTCAAACATTAAACTGGCAGGTGGTGCCATCCCTGTAAAAATATATAAGCCAGGAACTGGAACTTTATGGTGAGCGCCGTTGGTGGAGCAGGAGTCTCCCCGGCCGCCCAGCACTGTTTTGCCTGTTTATCGCTTGCTCAAATAAATTCGATTTGGAAACTCTAATTTAGAGTGAACAATTTGTTACCGTTGTTTATAACAATCAATGACTTGGATGAAGCGTCCATCTGCCTGAGGGTAGGGAGGGATCTGGACAGGCTGGATTGATGGGCTGAGACCGACAGGATGAGGTTCAACAAGGACAAGTGCATTGTCCTGTACTTGGGACAAAAGGACCCTGTGCAGTGCTACAGGCTTGCGGAAGAATGGCTAGAAAACTGCCTGGCAGAGAAGGACCTGGGGGTGTTGGTTGACTGCAGACTGAATATAAGCCAGCAGTGTGCCCAGATGCCAAGAAGGCTAATGGCATCATGGCTTGTATCAGAAACAGTGTGGTCAACAGGTCCAGGGAAATGATTGTGCCCCTGTATTTGTCAGTGGTGAGGCCGCAACTGGAGTCCTGTGTTCAGTTTTGGGCCCATCTCTCCAAGAAGGACATTGAGGTTTTCGAGCGAGTCCAGAGAAGGGCAATGAGGCTGGTGAAGGGGCTGGAGAGCAAATCATATGAGGAGCAGCTGAGGGAACTGGGGTTGTTTAGCCTGGAGAAAAGAAGGCTGAGAAGGTCCTTATCACCACCCTGAAATGGGTGAAATTACCATTGGTCTCTTTACCAAAGCAACAGGTGATAGGACAAAGGGGAATGGCCTCAAGCTGTGCCAGGGCAGGTTCAGATTAGACATTAGGAAAAAACTTTTCACGGAAGGGGTTGTTGGGCATTGGAACAGGCTGCCCAGGGAGGCAGTTGAGTCACCAGCCCTGGATGTATTTAAAAGATGGGTAGATGAGGTGCTCAGGGATATGGTTTAGTAGAGGATGGGTTGTTGGCCTCCACAGCATGTCTTAGGTAGTCCTAGATAGTCCCTGCTAAACTGAAATAATTTTATGCCCTTTTAACAACCCAAGTTGCATTTTGGATTTCTTCTTGTACATGGCATTAAAATGAATACAAAAATTGCCCGGGTAAGCTTTCAGAAAATCACTAATGACCCACTTTATAAAAGAATTCTACCACATTGTCTTGAAATGACTTCTGAGCTTAGAAGTTTGAATAACTGCAGTGATTTTTGTAAGGAAGTGTTAGTTTAAATTGCTAAGCCCACTGAATAGCCAGCAATCATTAAAAGATTTTCTAGTTTAATGGCATTATTTATCTTCGTGCTGTGAACTGTACTTGGCAGCAGAATTCTAATGTTTAAAAGATACACAACTTCTCATAAAAGCAGAATACAATCTAACATAGTAAATGTCTAACTCTTTTATACTAGTGGCTGCATACTCTTTCAAGGGCTGCAGCAGAAGGACGAGGCTGGAGAAATCCAATCTGTTAACAGGAAACAAGGGAATCATGGCATTCTGCAGACATTTTCAAAATGCTTCTTTCCACAGGGCTGTTTAGAAAAAATGCAATGCAGGGAGAAAATGCTATTCTTTTTAAGGCATAACCTCTATGGCAGCACTAGCAATAGCTGTTTGTTTCAAACAATAGTTTCTCAACCAATATGGTTTTGTTCATTCTTTTTTCCAAAGATCATTATGTCCTGAACTCCTGCAGCAGAATAAATATATTAAAAGAACCATCCCCTGCATAAACTGAGGTAGGTGTGAGGGACCAGAGTCAGGTAATGGCCTGATAGAGCAGTTGAGATGTTCCACTGACAACACCACTTTAGTGATCCCTGGATAGTATGATCTTCTGGGATAGGCAGGAATGTTAAAACACTCCTCTACAAAAAGCCACACAGCAAAATGATTTAGTGTGTTCCCTTTTCATTCATTTACACAGGAAGTTGACCAGAAAGGTTTGTTTTCCTCTCTCTCTGTAACCTCCCAGAAGACAAGAAAATAAAAATGCTCCTTGCCCTCCTTTAAAAAATGAAACATTTTGATGGTGTTTGGGTACACATTTCTACACACCAATTCCCCCGTTCCCACACTGGTATCCCTGTCAGTATGCACTCCACACACTATTGCAAAATAATCACACTGCATCATGGAATAGTGATGAAATGGAAGTGGAACAAAAAGTAAAATCCTACCAAAAGGGATATACTCTTCATAGATTCCAGTGTCTTGGAAACCATATTCAACTATCTGGTATACAGGTAAGAAAAGTTAGGTCAGGAAACATGAAATTGAGTATTTAAACTACTTCAGCCCTCTGTCCAGTGTCCTGTCTCTGCACTATGCTCCATGTTTACATGATGTCTGACATCTGTACATATGGGAGTCCTGTCTGCATAATATAATATTGCCTTTCATTGCCTCCTCACCAAATAGGCAGAGATTGTGAAATTTATATTTTGATACTCATTCTTCTCAGTAGAAATCTGAAAAATTACATTCTCCAAATACTTTCTTGTCTATAAAATGTGATGTAAGATATGACATAGCACCTGTTCTTAGTGCCACAGTTTAGACCAGAAAATCACTCTGGTCAGGTAGACCTAAAGAAGATATTGGGGGGTGCTGCAGTGGAGATACAGCAGGAGTTACCTAAGCTGACACAACTTCTGAAGGGACAGTGGTTGGTGGACAGTTACTGCTGGAGGAGCTGAGTGATAAACAGGGAGCACCAAAAACTAAAGGACATGCAACACACTGATGCCCTACCTCCTGTGCTGCCCATCACCTCATGCAGGGGATGGAGCATGAAGTGTGGTGAGGGGATTGGAGACCAGGAACCAGGGAAGAGAGGTATCTGAAGTGAACCTGCAGATATTTATCTATTAATATAAATAAATTAATTTATTTATCTATTTATTAATACAAGACTCATTAACATTTATGCTAACTGAAAATAAATTCAATTAAATTCAGTTAAAATCCCAAATTTGAGACTGATTTTTCTCCGGAACGGTTACTGCAAAGAAAAAGGTTGAGTACTACTAATATACTTTATTTCCTGACTTTTTTATATTAAAAGAAAAGACAGCTAACTTCAGGAAGCCTCTGTAGTTCAGCTGTACAAAAAAAGCCCCAAAATCCACCAAATTCCCCTAACCACATTACAAATGTTCCTAAACATGAAAAAAATTAAAAACCAAAAAACCTCATCCTGTATTAAGCATTACTAAAAAATTTTTTTCTCTTGCGCTTCAAAGGTTGTAGAGTCCATCCTGCCTTTTATCCACTATCTGAACTTCTGGGCCTATTCCTATTCCTAACATTCCTATTTAGTAGCCACCCCTGTCTTCTTTAAAAAAGCAAAACAAAGAAGAATGGGATAAGGAGAAACAATCTTTTCAGATGATTCTTGTAGGCCTAGGATATTTACTGAGGCTCTAAAGGCAAATATCACAACCATTAAAAAGATAAAAGTATTATTTAGGTAAAGCTAGATAGCTGGCATTTATTAAAAAAAATATGTTAAAACTGCTTAACCAATTCTGCTGGTCACGGAGCTCTGTAAATTACATTTTACAAGCTGTCTTGTACAGATGTGCCAGAAAAAGCTATAGCAAATGATTTTTTTAATACACATGAAGGACTGCTATTGAACAAACAATAAATGAATCCAAGTGAATAAAACCTGAGTATGTAAACAATGTAGTTCAACTGCCCTTATACAGTGTTTCTTTACTACGTTATATTCAATTTTGTGACTACTACAATAATTCCTCATGAAGCAAATAAATGGCTAAGAGCTAGTGTTTAAAACAATAAAAATACTATTTCTGAATTTCAGAGCACAGAATATTGCAATTTAATTCAGATGGGCATTATCACACCAAGAAAACTAAGTGAGTTTTTTGGGAGAAGAACAGGAAAAGAGAGGAAGAGAAGGGTAATAGTCTTGCATTGTGACGTGGAGCATGAGGGTGCATTTATTTATAAAATGGCAGTTTTACCTTAGGAAGGTTGGTTGTGATGTATATCAGCAGGAGATAAGGAGGACACAAAGTTTCAGTCTTTAGCATTTACACACACACACTCAGGTAAAGTTAATTTCACAGAATTCAATAGCACAGCTGCCACACATGAAACAGGCTAGCAAGGGTAGTTTATGACAGCTGAAAAATAGATGGTGTTATGTAAAAAGTTTTGTGCTTGCCTGAGTAACACGTATTAAGGAGCCCAGTGATCTCTGCCATGAAAACTTCTTTTTGTAGGAGGGAAACGGAGTAGGAAACAAGATAGGATCACCTTAGGACAGTTTTGACAAATACAGCAGTAATTACCTAGCTCACTTAATAGAAACATGGACTAAATAGCAGAAAACATGCTGTAGCCAGTGATATTAAAAATCCAGAGCAGAAAGTGCACATCTAATGAGGCAACATGTGCTAGCTTCACAGTATTTGGGTCACAGTGTTACTGGTAAAAATTTGCATTATTTTGCTGACTTGCGTGGAGTTGCAGAAATTTCTGTAAGATAGAGTGGGAGCTCAGGTCCATGCTCATCTTACAGTGAAGTGATATACACACTTGATTCAAACAGCCATGAAAAGACAATAGACCCTCTATAAACTGACTTTACAGAGCAGAGATAGACTGTAAATCACTTAATTAAATCAATTTCCGTAACATTTTGTCTGCTGTACTTCTGTATCATGCCTTTGGAATTGACCAAATTGGGAAAGGTGTTTTGATACCTCAGGATAACTTCCATGTATCACAAGGTATCCTTGCAAGGTAAGGGCAGAATACTTGCCCCATCAGTACATCTCTGTCTAATACCGAGAGCCTGTATGCTCAGTCCTTGCTCACTCCTGCCAAAAACCCCTCTGTACTGTGGAAAGAAATTCAGCATGGAGAACTGGAGCTCCCAAAAGACAATGCTTATTACAGTAATTCTCTGAGGGGATATGCTTCATAGGCTTGCCTTGTAGAGTTGGATAGATGCAGGAAACCACTCCTTAACCCAGTCTGCTTATACAACAAAGACAACACTCCCACTCCCAGCATCTGTCTCACACTCCCTCTGTCTCACACGCACGCTCACTCACTCACTCACAAGTGTAACTGACTTCCAAGGACTTCCTGACTTAAAAGTTTTCTAAGAATCACTACATTCAGTAGAAGATGAGGATATGGGTTAGCAGTTAGGTAACTTGAAAGGAGGGGAAGCAAACTCCATTTCTTCTTCACTTGGCAGCTTGGTCTAAAATTAAGGCTGCATGTGAAGCACATCAAAAAGCCAGATTATATAATTAGCTAATAGCCACTACTGGCATATAAAATCAATTTATGAGAGCTATCCTAGCAAAGCCAAGCCAGTTTAATGCAATAGATTGTGCACCATTCACTTTTAAAGTTTAATCATTGTTAGTATCATAAGGAAGATATATTAAGGACATTTGCCCAATATGCGTATGTACAGGAGGTACCCAGAAGTCATGACACAATGTAACTTAGAATGCAGCCAGCCTATGCGACATCCTTGAGAGACTAGAAAATTCAGCTTTGGCACTGGTATTTTGCAAAGCGTTGTCTCCAGTTTTGAGGACAGAACTCTTTGGTAAAGTCTACGCTGGGACAGAGCGCTGTTGCAGAACAGCCTGGGGCTAAATGCCAAATATGACCTCAGTTCTGGCCCCAACAATGAAGGTCATTGTTAAGGCTAGTATTGACAATGTTCACATTTTCTTTCGTCTTTCTCCTACCATCAGCAAGAAATCTATAATTGGCCATGACTTTCTTGAGAATGAAAGCTGTAAAGTAAGGTAAACAGCAATGTTCTAAAATGTTGAAAAGAGACTTATAATAACAAAAGCAAGCTAGATTTGTTTTTTCATTAAAAAAATCTTTTGTCAGTTTATAATTGGCTCTCTACTTATTAAGCCATGTACTTGTCAGCTTTAAAAATACATACACACAGCAGAGAGGCATTCAGCTGGAAGGTTTTATCAGATAAAACTGAAGCATGCCTTTAGCTGGGGGGCACAATGCAATTGTCAAGATCCATGCAACCTTAAAGCATGTGAGTAATTGCATTGTATCTGGGAGGTTTAACTTCAACAGGATCGCTTGTGCAAGTAAAAGATACACAAGTGAATAAGCATCGGAAAGTCAGTACCAGTATGTATATTCTTTGAAATTTGTACATTTCTAGAATAGAACTGGAAATATGTCTCTTGCATAACAAAGTATGCTATAGGCTTTGATTTTGCATCACTGAAGATGTGCTAAAGCCAAAATTTTACATGTTTTAATCATGTTATTAGAAACTATCACAGAGAGAGGGTTGGGTTTTTTTTTTAATCATGTTAAAAATATCCTCAAGCACTTCACTGCTACAAAAATTATTGGGACAAATTTAGTACTGACATTTGATCTCCAGAATTCTACCTATTTCAGTGAGATAGCAGAAGATATAAACCAGCACAAAATATGTTCCTTCTGCATTCACTAGGCACAAAATGATAGTATCAAGGAGAGAGGAATAAAGTTTTTGAAAGCAATTAGGAGAGAGGAATAGACATAGATCTGCTTTGAATGCTATGAATTTTTATGAGACTGATAACATTGAACAAACACTGAGTAAATCATTTAATTTTCTGTGTACATTGATTTTATTCAGCTTTCAGATGGGTGTTGGTAACAAAGCAAAAGAATTCAATGAAAATTAAACTAAAGATATGGTGTCCCTCTAGCATGGAATATATTAGTGCCTTCACCAGGAAAAGCTATATAGCATTCAACAGAAAAATAAATTCTTCACCTTGAAACAGGAATACAAGGAGAGCGTGGAGAAAGGTGAAAAATAAGAATCGATACTGTCAGAAGAATTAGAATTAAAAGGTCCTATGCATTGAGGTGCGGAAAACACTTCTTCAGTGTTTTCCACAAACACTTAATTCCCCTTATCTGATGAGAAATAACACTTGCCTCTGTTTTTTTTAAAGACTCATGATGTAACAATTCACATTGTGCCCTCAGAGGCTAGATATTTTTCATGAGGTATTTCTACAAAGGCAGGTGAAACACGTATTTTTCTATTAACGACAGTTGTTCTTCCTGTGACCAGAAACATCTCAAAGAACAAAAGTTCTTACAAAAATTCTCCCTGACATGCAGAAAAGGCAAATTAAAAAGAAAAGTATTTCCTAACAAAATTCTTAAAAATCCTGGAGAAATTCTATCTCCAGGCATCTACAAAAGTTTTAAATTCAGGTTCTATTTATTGTTTCGTATCTCCACGGTCCATCATTTTCCCAAACCTCTCCCAATCTTATATCCCCTTGTGATAAATGCCTTGCTACCTCCAGTTCCAGCTTGGAGCAGCTGAGGAAGAGAAAGGCCTACAGTGTTGTTACATCCCTTAATCTTGTAGGAATGTCTGTGTGATAGGGTGGAATGAACTTCAAACTTAGTATTCCCTAAATTTGTCTGACCTGAGATGAGCGATGACGGTCTCACTAAATCCTTGTGTGTTTTCTGCAACCTAAGGACTCGAATACCCTAGAAATTATCACAGATGGCTTTATCAATGTGTACCAACAATGACTGTTACTTGTAATTCAACACGAGCCCGTCATGAATGTTGAAAACAAAAGTAGAAGACAAAAGAACATACTTCTAGACTATATTTAAGTTTTATCTGACCTTGCTGCTTCAGCATCACCGCCTGGAGCTACCTAGGCTCCCTACAGTACCCGTCTGAGTCCTACCAGAGTACCTCTGCAAATACTCCCTCCAAAGCTCTCAAGCAGTAAGGCAATTGGAAGCACTGTACAAAACATGTTTTTCTTACTTTAATGGCTAAACTCTCCAAAGCTGTGTAAACAGAGCTTGTAAATCTCTAGATCTTAACCAAAAATTGTTTGGAAACGGGTTTTTTTGTGGGTGTTTTTTTTTTTTTCCCATGATGGATGTAGATACTAGATACAAATGAAGACTGTACAATTTATTACGTTCCAGAATAGTATAGGATTTTAATTATTCATAGTAAAAGGAAATCTTGAAGTTGTTTATTCACAGATTCACAGAACTGTAGGGGTTGGAAGCGACCTCTGGAGATCATTGGGTCCAACCCCCCTGCCAAATCATCCCTGGGCAACATGAGTTTTACCAGTACATAGGCTATTCACAACTTCGCATTTCCATGACTTCCAAGTATCAGTACTTTATTTATAGAATAGTTTCCTTGTCCCTTAACCTTTCCTGACATCCATAGCTCTTCCTTAGTCTGTGTCATCTGTACTTAGTCTTCTGTACTTCTGTTCCTATTCCCAGAAGTACTTGCTACTGATTTCATTTCTGTCTCCAACTACTGTGCCGTTCCTATTTCCTCCATCCTTTTCCCCACTAGACAATTACAGTTTTTCTATGTGACAACAAGTATACTAGATCTTCAAGCTGTGCAGGACCTCCTGGGGGAACAGCTGTGAGGAATCGCTGTGCAACTTCTGCAGTCATAAACCACGTGAGGTCAGCATAAAAACACTCTCTAAACATGAAGCATCAGTACATTTTCCATACACTTGAATTCTGTAAGCCTGCATAACTCGGCAACACATGTAGACTGCTTAAACATAATACGCATTTTCACATTGGACATGCTATACATGAGGATACCACCCATCAGATTCCTCTTCCAAGATACTAAAACATTTTTTAAAGTTTTCTGTAATTTAGGGTGTTGCATAGCTTTACTAAAGGTGATTTTCATTACCAAGATAGTCTAAATAAAGTTATTTTATAACTACTTGTATCCAGGCTCTCTGACACGACCCTCTAGCATCAACTAGAGACAAA
The DNA here is from genome assembly GCA_027925045.1 of Hypotaenidia okinawae. Lineage (NCBI taxonomy): Eukaryota > Metazoa > Chordata > Aves > Gruiformes > Rallidae > Hypotaenidia > Hypotaenidia okinawae. Next base: position 127,829,313 of record BSDF01000001.1, read on the forward strand.
AATCACACTAAGCATCCATACTCAGAGGTGACATACCAGCAATATCAATAATGCATTAATGCTTCGCATCATCCCATTTTTAATATGAGAATAAGCAGCAGCAGAGAGATCAAAGCAATATGAAGTATTATGATTTCATTCGTAGTAGCAAAGCTTTTTTTTTTTTTTTTTTATGGTACCTGTAGAGGCAGCACTGGTGCTGTAAGCATTTTCTTAAGTGTACTTCATCCTACAGCTCAAAATACGAAACCGGAATCTGAAACCATCAATCTGCAATGGTTGATGGAGATGGAAGAAGTTGAAATCACATATACACAAAATACATGGCATTTATATATAAAATGGGTTTTCTGTATGAGAAATCATCCGCATATGGATTGATATTGCTTTAAGAATAAGTTTACTGAAAACAAAATGAATGCAATTATTTTCCTTTCCTTACAGCTGAAGAACTATTCCCAGATTTTCATAAACATAGTTTTGCCTCTATTTAGAGTTTATAAATTTTCTTTTTGAGGATGATGTCTGTTCTCTCTACTGTTTTCCTTCCTTCAGAGCCTCATAGCATTTCAGGAAGCAGAGGTGTAACTGGAGCTAGTTCAGTCAGATTGGAAATCACCTTTAAAATGTCTTTCCCTCTTCCTCCATTTTTTATTCCTGGTTATAGGAGTGGGAGCTGGGTGGGAAGGAGAGGAAAGAGGATGGCAGAAAATTTAAATGTAATGCCCTTTTTCCAGGTAACTCACCATTCATGGTCTTTCTCAGTCATTAGCTCATGATTTGCTGATGACTTTCAGCAAGCTTCTTTCCCTGAAGGGAAGCACATTGTCATTTTTGCCATGACTTCCATATTTTCTTTACACTAAAAAATGTTGCGGGGTTTTGCTGGGGTTTTTTTTGTAACTGAGCCTGAAGGTTATTACAGTCTGTGATGCCCGTCACTGACAACAAAAGGGGATGAGGCCAGACATAAGACTTCCCATAAGGCTTTTTGCACTCTTTAATAACTTGCGTGGGTGTTTGCTAACACCTGGATGGGTTTGCAAACTTAATTCTTACAGATAAGTCTTGCTTAAAACAGTATCTTCTTTTGCATTTTCCCTGCTGTATGTTGTCATACTCTTTTCATTTGAGTGACTTAGAATATTAGAGCTTTATCTTAAACTGCAGCACTTCAGTGCACATTGCAGAAGGATGGCAAGGATCAGTAAACAGCAATAGGAGCAGTGTGGCCTCCGTTCATTACTAAAGCCACTCCTGTGATTCAATACCAAATGGTAATGAGAGAGAGAGCCTGCACACATGCCAGAGAACAAACTTCTTGAGAACAGGTAAAAGATTCCCCAACAATAGCACTAAAGACAAGCAAGGAGAGAGCTTGCTACTACCTGTCAGGTTTTTTTTTCATCCAACATACGCTTACAAAGATGAGGAGGCATATTTCATTCCCTCCTCTGCCTCTGGCAGCCTGAGTCACTGCACTTCCTAAACTTTTTATGTTTCCTGGTGACTTCCACCTACCTGCCTGAAAAGCAGGTTTCATTGTTTCCCAGGTTCAGAAAGCAGAGAAGAGCCAGCCCCCAGAAAGCCTTTATACTAATTATTAAGCTTAATACACAGAGAACAGAGAACACATGCCTTTAAGTACTTTCACCTACCACCAGAGAAGCTGTAAGTAGCAGCACAGCCAAAGGCTACATGTTGGTTTGCTCCTTTCACTCTGATCCGGCACCAAAGAGGAGAGTTTCCCAACTGGAGCGGGACTTTGCACGTCTGCACATCCTTCCTATGGAGAAACCTGGCTGGCAGGGGCAGTAGGCAGACAGGCAGTACGGGGGCACAGGCAGTACTGCAGGATCCAAAGTAAAACCATGTGTGTCTGGCTGCTTTCCTACCCACCCGGCTGCTTACCTGACCTGGGACACTTCTGAAGGAAACAGAGTACTGCCTGCAGGAGGGAGCCAATCCAAAGCACATTTTCAGAGGCGGTGGGAGGAAGGTGAGATCCTTGCAGAGCTGGAGGTATAGCACAGCATCTGCTGAAACTCGCTGCAAGTTTTCAGGGTGAGATCCAGGCTGAAGGAATGGATTTTCCTTGCCATGAAAAAGCTGACGTGGGACAGGCTGGTTTTCAAACTTGCTCTTGTACACAACAGAAGGAGAAGGATATCCTTCAATAATTTCCCCACTCAAGAAAAAATTTAAACTGAAAGCAAATGGAATGTATTCATTGCTGTGGTACTATCCACCTCACTGCTATTTAGATATTAAGAGAGCCAGAAGACCTTTTCTGATTACCCTTCAAGTTCAAACCTTGCAAAGAATTCAAGAAATAAAACCAATACTGTGTTTTCCTTCACAGACACTGAAAAAACAATCGATTATTTAATTATGGATGTAGAAGAAGTACTTATAATGACCGCAAAAAAAATCACCCTATTTTTTGTTTAATGATAGTTAAATATTGTTTGGTGTGATCTAAACTATTATTTTCTTCTAATTAAATTGCAGATGTTTCAGCTTACAGTTTTGAAGAGAAAGAGGACTCAGAAGTCTGATGCACTCATTTTATATCATTCCAAATCACAGTTCTGTAACAGTACATCTACTGATTTAGTCAACTTAGTAGAAGGCAAAGTAAGATAAATTAATTCATAATTATTTCTCAATAATCATGCACTTAATATACTGTAAAATGTTTCCCCAGGAAAGCGTGATGCCTGTGGAACATGGTAAAAGCAGTGTGAGACTTTCACACTCTTTTATACATTAGTATTTTGTACCATTACATTAATTAGTTGTGGGCTCATTAATAATTTTTGCAGCTGTAGTGTTAAACTTAAATTATGCCAAAAGTGAAAATGAAACAATTAAACAGTTTCAGACCTTTTGTAAGGAAAACAAGATTAAAATGGTGATATCCATATATTGAGTAAATTGGTTATTGTGTTAGCTTACTGCTGTGTTCCACTCAGTGAACTGCTTTACAGATCTGTGAACTATGTTTCACTGTTACAATTCACCTCTGAATCTCTACAGTACCCACATGAGACAGGTGTTTCCCATTCTACCTTATAAACACAGCTGCAGCAGATAATTTTTTTTTATAATTATTTTTTATTTTAACTATAAGTGGTTTAAGCAGCCCAAATAACTTACACACAGCAATGCCCGCCCTAGAGGAAGACGAGAATTTATGACTTGGTGTTCCAGGGTCAAACCCATCACGCTATGTTGTACTCAGTCTATGCAACGCTATTTACAACTGTGTGTAGAGTGTTGATCATGTAATTTAACAGAGCTCAGATCAGGTAAACACAAGAGCTGGAAAGCTACTGGGAAGAACCATCTTTTTTGGAGGGCTTTTTGGTGTTTAGGGTTTTTTTTCCTCATATTAACTATTGTAAATCAAAAAGATGAGGAAAAAATTCCACTTTTATACAATGGTGGCTTTAAAATTACTGGTTTTAACACTTTGTCCTGGTTACTGGCTAGGGTAGTTAATGTTTACAAAGAAGGTGGGAGAGGACACATGCACGGAAGGTCCTACTTTTGTTTATCTTGATTTTTAATCCTAAAAACTTCTCTTGTTCCCCAAGTTCTCTTCCTGAACACCTGAATTTTGCCAGGTCTTTTATACAAAAAGCATTATGCTTTCCTTAGTAAAAGATGTCAAATGTTTGTAAACAGTTGCTGGGAGATAATGATAAATACTTGAGTAATGTTATCAGTATATAACACATGTAGGGAATGTCTTCACAGAGGCAAAATTGATTAATTCATACCTCTTACAGACACATTCAAAGGTGCTATACTGTTAGTCCCTGTTGCTATATTAAATAGAGACCCCTGCACATCCTTAATTTTGAAACACAAATTGGGCCAAATCCTGATGGGTGCAGAACTGCTCTGTCTCCTGACTGGAGCTGTGGTAGGTATTGAATGCTGCCCTGGTTTCAGTCAGGATAGAGTTAACTTCATTTGTAGCAGCTGATGGAATGCTGTGTTTGGGAGTTAAAATGAAAGCAGTGCTGATAACACCCTGATGTTCTTAGTTGCAGTCAGACAGTCAAGGACTTTTCTCAGCTTCTTCGTATTTCTCTATTCATGAGAAAGGAGGGGCGAAGCCAGGACAGGTGACCCAGATGGGCCAAAGAGGGTATTCCATGCCAATTACGTCCTGCCCAGGATAACGGGGGGCTGATGGGAGGAAGAAGAGGGGCGGTGGCGGGACGCGTGCTTCTTGGGGGGACGGTCGGGTTCCGGGACAGCTCTGGGTGGTACGGCCTGAGTTGTGTGGTTTGGGGAGAAACTGCATTGGGGATCAAGAGTTTCATATTCTTTTGCTCTAAAGTCCTGTTAGCGTTGTTATATTTTATCTTTCTGTTATCTTAGTAAACTATCCTTATCCCAACCCACGGGCCTCTTAGTTTCTTGGTTTTGGAGTTATTTGCCCCTTCCTTTTCCCTTCCCTTGTTTCCCCCCCTTTTTCCCTCTTCCCCTGCTCTTTTACTTTAAGAAGCAGGCAGCTGCGTGGATCTCGGCCCACAGCCGGGGCGAAACCACGACAAATGCTCAGAACCTCTTGAAATCTTCAGAAAAAGTAGGGAAAACTTGGCTGAGAAATAAGATGTTCTCCAAGAAGCATACTGCAAATCCAAACCCATTGTTATTCTGTTTCTGCATTAAATACTACATTTGCATATTTTGGTTTATGATTGTATAAGAATATCAAAATAACCACAGAATCACAAGGGTGTTGAATGCTATGAGCTGAAGCCAAACTATAAAGCAATCAATCGCAGGTAGTCAGTTGTGGCAGTTGGCATGTTGGGTTTTGTCTTGTAACAACTTTAGAGCTTCATGTATCTTTTAATTGGCTTTTAATTCCTATCTATCAATTTTTTGTCTATTTTTTTCATCAGCAAATTTATGAGCTTCAGGGCTTGTGGGTTTTTGGTGTGGGTTTTTTCCCCTACAGCTATATCTTCCCATAAATCTTGATTACATTTCTTTAACATTTTATTTACATTAAAAGCCAAAACCATAACCAAACCATACATGAAACTAGAAACTGTTGCTTTCATTGGAAACTAACTCCTATCTTTAGACATGCCAGTTCTCCCTCTTTGTCTCCCCCCAGAGACATATTCATTCTGTTAATTGTTCTAAAACACCTAAAATTCATACATCCCTCTAATCACTTTGCTGCTTGGCAATGTACTTCTGTCACCTTCCTTTCTACTTCTCCCTCTCCATACATTGCTTTTTGGAATAATCATGGCAAGACTGTTTCAGAGATGGCTTCACTCACGCCCATTGCTATCTGAGAAGAATGGTAATCTGTACATCATAGCTTATAACGATGATGGAAATTTGGTTTGGCTTTCATTATCTACTGAAGACATGCACAGGTAAGAAGCTTAAATTATACTCAAAACCTGGACCATGCTAATGCTGTGTTAAGAATGACACCAAGACTGTATTCCTTTATTTTTATTAGTAGTGATCCCACTGAAAAAAAACCCTCCAGAACTGTGTACTTCAAACATGAATTAAGATTTCAATCTAGCCAAGTCTAATCTGTATTTCAGTTGCCAACTGTGCTTGTTTAGCTATTGTAAGGTACACAGCTTTTCCTGATGAATGATGGAGTTTTTTTCAGTTTTCTTCTTGAAAGGTAAATGATGACTGTAATATTCACTCTTGTGACATTTCACCAGTCACCTTGTATTTCTCTGCACTTATAAAATATGAATGAAACGTGGGTACATGAAGTTATCCTAGGTGTATAACAGTTCATCCTTGATATGGTACTTCCTGGCCTGCACACAAGCCCTTTGTGCAGCATTCAATCTGCACTTTTTAAAGTCCTTGTACATTCTATGCATGCTCTCCTTTGCCTTTGCTCCCTTTCCATACACACATGCACCCACATACACACAGAGACAGAAGCTTTCTTAAATACAAATCTCTCTGTTCATCTTGTACATCTTCACCTTAATTATATCCTACTTTCGGGGGAGGGCTTCTAGAATACTGTGGTCCCTGAATATTACTTTATTTCTTGCTGGGTAAGTGTCTTTGAAACCCTTAATTCCGGTGAAATGTTATAGATAGGCAGCTCCTAAAGGTTGCTACAATTTTTTTAGCATTCTGAATATGCCTTATCTGTCTTTGTCAATCATTAGACATTTTCTTGATCGCTTTTTTCTCCCATGAATCTGATTACTGTAATTATTTCTCTATACTTTTCTTGAGTCACATATTTTAGTATATGTCACTCATCACCAAAATTTCCAAATATCACAGCAAATAACTTACTATTTTTAGTCCAATAAGTAGATGTTGTATTTACAGGAGAAGAATCCCAAAGCACCTAATCTTTAAGACAAACCACACGCCTGCAAATTGGCAAGGTATCTTTTCCCAAAACATCTAGAAAAAATAATGAATCTGCTGTCCATTCTCCTTTGTCTCAAAGACTTGATTTTTATTGCAAAACTAAATTACTTTAACATAAGATCACTGCACCAGTCATAACCTTTCCTCTATGGCGTGATTCCTATGTGGTACTAACTTTACTAAGGAATTTGCTTTATCTCCTCTTCTCCTTTCTACCTTACATCCAGAGCTGCTAAGCTAGCTTCATAAGCTTAATTATAAGACCCCTCCTGAATCATAATCCACATGAGGAGTATTTGTTTTACAAGTATAGCGACTGAAGTAAAATGTCAGAATTCTTAATTTTCAGAGGAAATTCGAAAATCACAGTTCAAATTTTGTAGTGGATTTACAATGTATGGTATCAGAAATGAACCAGAATTTTGCATAGCACTAATTTCAGTCTCATTTTTTGTGACAATGGAATTTAGATGAATTGGTGTCACTTAGATGATATGTGCTTTAAGGAAAATGGGAAAAATGTTAACTCCATCAAGACAGAAAAATGGACTACATGATTGAAACTAGGAGACAGTTGAACAAGGCTGAATGTAATTAAGAGTGTGAGTAGGTCCTTCTTAAAAAACTACTTAGAGATGTCTAGTGGTGTGGATTAAGTAGCCTCCCTATGCTGTATTAACTCTGAATATTATTTCTATCAGGAATCCCACTGGTTTATTGCAATAAGCTAAGCTATAGAATTTGAATAAATCATTATAGCTGAATATCTTTTTCTTAACATGCTTGCTTAAATGAATGTTGAACACCAACTACTTTGAACCGCAGTTTCAAATAGTATTTTGCCATCTTTTGGATGACAGTCATGGGAATTCAGGTAATGATCTACCTGTTTTGAACATGCAAGAGGTAAGTTTAATACTTTGTAGTAAAGTATTCATACTTGACTGTTACTGTGAAAGTGAATTGCTTGAAATCTCTAATGAGAAGAGTTCAAAATCCCTACATTTTCCTACTTCCTGTGAAACTACTCTTCTTGGATGTGGTGGGTTGATCTTGACTAACTGGTAGGTGCCCACCATACCACAATATCACACCCTCGCTTCAGCAGAAAAGAGGGAGAAAATCTGACAGAAAGCTCATGGGTTAACGTAAGGTCAATGAGATCACTTACCAATTACTATGAAGGGCAAACCAGACTTGACTTGGAGAAATTAGTTTAATTATTGCAAATTAATGAGAGAATGAGAAACACAGATAAAACTAAAAAACCCATACTTCCTTCTTCCTGCTTCATCTTCACTCCTGGCTTCTCTACCCTCTGCAATACAAGGGGATAGGGTACAGGGGTTGCAGTCAGTCCACTACGTACATATTAACTCTGCCACTCATTCCACCTGAGGGGGAAGACTCCTCACACCCTTCCCCTGCTCCAGTATGGGGTCCTTCCCATGGCAGACTGTCGTCAATTAATTTCTCCACCTGGAGTCTTTCCCATGGGGCTTCAGTTCTTCACAACTGCTACAGCATGAGTTATTTCCAGAGTGTGCCTCTCTTTCTAGAGAGACCTTCAGGAACAAACTGCTCCAGCATGGGTCCCCCACAGGGTCACAAGTCCTGCCAGGAAACCTGCTCTAGTGTGGGCTCCTTTCCCCATGGGGCCACAGGTACTTCCAGGAGGCTGCTCCAGTGTGGGCTTCCCACAGGGTCACAGCCTCTTTCACATGCATCTCCTTGCTCTGTCATGGGGTCTGTAATGGGCTTCAGGTCAATATATGCTCCACCATCAACCTCCACGGGCTGCAGGGGAGCAGCCTGCCTCACCCTGGTTTCTCCAATGGATGCAGGGGAATCTCTACTCCAGCACATGGAGCACCTCCTCCCGCTTTGTCACTGACTTTGCTATCTGCAAAGTTGTTCCTCTCAAATATTCTCATTCCTCTCTCCTGGCTGCTGTTGCGCAGCATTTTTCCCCCTTCTTAAACATGTTATCCCAGAGGCACTACCACCATCATCACAGTGGCAGGTCCATCTTGAAGCCAGGTGGAATGGCGCAATCATACATGAGGAAACTTCTAGCATCTTCTCAGAGAAGCCACCCCCATAGCCTTCTTGCTACTAAAACCTTGCCAAGTACACCCAATACATTTGATTTAACAGCTACAAAAGACTTGGCCTTCTAGTCATTGCAGCCTTCAGAAACTCTAGGTTATGGGGTAGAAGGACTAGTCACTAGTCGATACTAATCAGTGTGTCATGAAATCACCAGAACTCAAGAGTTTTTTACATTATCTGTATATCTGACTAAATAGCTGTTTCTCTCTTTACATAAAATTATGTTTTTTCATAACTTCAGGAACATTTTTTTTTTAACTTGAGAGGATACAAATAATGTCAGAGTAGTCAATCTCTGATAATCTTTTGGAATTGTTTATTGGAATCTTTCAGATTATCTTTAGGTCTTTCCCTGATCATCTTTCAGAATATGGCAAATGAAGTTCTCAAACAGTAGGAGTAAATTTTGTTTGTTTGTTTGTTATCGTGGAAAATGAACCAGCTTATTGTTCTGTTACAGGCACTTCCATTAGTTCCATCCTGCCCTAAAAAGAAGATGAATCAGAAATGGTTATCTCCACTGAACCATCACTCTCTCCAGCCCATATACAGAGATCAAAGTAAAGCATTTCTCTTGTACACTAACCCAGGAAAAAGTTCTTCATTAGAGCATTGCACCTCAAATGCAGAATTCCAAATTATTTTGTGATTTGTATCTTGCGGTTAAACTTCATAAAATGCTTTGGGTTCGAAGGGACCTCAAAGATCATCTAGTTCTAAGCACCCTGACATGGGCAGGGACACCCTCCATTAGACAAGGTTGCCCAAAGCCCCATCCGACCTGACCTTGAACACTGCCAGGGAGGGGGCAGCCACAGCTTCTCTGGGCAGCCTGTGCCAGGGCCTCACCACCCTAGCAGTAAACAATTTCTTCCTGATATCTAATATAAATCTCGCTCCTTTAGTTTAAACCTATTACCCATTGTCCTATCCCTACACTCCCTGTTTGAAGAGTCCCTCTCCAGCTTTCTTGTAGCCCCCTTTAGGTACTGGAAGGCTCTTGTAAGGTCTGCCCAGAGCCTTCTTTTCTACAGGTTCAACAAGCCTAACTCTCTCAGTTTGTCTTCATAGTAGAAGTGCCCCAGCCTTCTGATGATCTTCATGGTCCTCCTCTGGACTCACTCGAACAGCTGAGTAGTGTCCTTCTTGTTCTGGAGGCCCTGGAGCTGGATGCAGTACTCCAGGTAGGGTCTCGCCAGAGCAGAGTAGAGGGGCAGAACCACCTCCCTTGACCTGCTGGTCACACTTCTTTTGATGCAGCCCAGGATATGGTTTCATAAATATGGAAGTCCAGGCTTTCTGGACTGTAAGCACACATTGGCACATCATGTTGAGCTTCTTGTCCATCAACATCTCCAAGTCCTTCCCCTCAGGGCTGCTCTCAATCCGTTATCCACCCAGCCTATAGTTGTGCTTGGGATTGCGCCAACCCATGTGCAGCACCTTGCACTTGGCCTTGTTGAACTTCATGCAGCTCACATGGGCCCATCTCTCAAGCCCTCCGGATGGCATCCCTCCTTCCAGCATGTCAACCACACCACACAACTTGGTGTTGCCAGAAAACTTGCTGAGGGTTAATCCTACTTAATTCTACTTTCTATATTGCCAACAAAGACATTAAACACTGAAGGTCTCAACACTGACCACTGCAGAATGCCATTTGTTACCAGTCCACAGTTGGACATTGAGTGATTGACCGCAACATTCCGGGATGTTGTGTGGGACAGTCATCTCTGGAAAACACGTGCAGATGTTACAGGGTTTCTTCTGCAGCAAATTTCAAAGCAGCTTGAAGTTATGCAATGCAAAGCTACATATGAAGTAAACAAACACATAAATAGCTAGTATTAGAAAAAATTTAGCCCACTGTTCCAAAGAACTGATGTCAGCAGTCAGGAGACTAAGAATAATCTACCACTGCCCAAAGTATCAGAAATCTGTGTAAGACTTGTAGCAAGCAATATGGATCTAATTGTCTCAACTTTTTTCTGTACTCATAAAAACCAAACCATCTTCCCACCTCATACTATCTATCCTGTGTGTTGTAGCTCTGATGTTTTCAGCTATGAACTGAGTATCTTTTAATTACTTCATCTGTTAACCTTTACTTCACAGAAGTACTCTACTGAGGCAGGTTCACTTTCAAATACTCTTACTTATTATTGAGTTGAAAAAAACCTTAACGAGTTTTCTCTAAATATCTCTATCCAGGGAATGCTTCTGATTTCCATAATTCTACAAAGCATATACTATAAAGATTCTATAAACTCAATTCCATAAATACAGTTTGTGATAATTAAACCACAGACATGGGACGTACAAAATACATCTAAGCATTTAATAAAATATTGCTGTGTAGAGATAGAAAAGATACACCCAACTGTTTATCTAATCATTAGGAAACTACTCATTTACAAATCTTCCTTGCTTTATCAATACTTAAAATGGGCAGGCTGACATGTTGATGAACTGTTAACTCAACTGTTATTAGTTCAACTTGATTAGTATGACTTGACTAAGACCAGGCCTCATGAGCGTTATGTTTAAACTTAAAGTAGATTTCAATACATTGGCTTACAAAAACTTGTCCTTTGTGTTTGCCAGGAGGAATAGCTGATTTATTATTAAAGCCTTCTGTTTGTCACAATAAAAAAGCTGTAATTACCTCATTTTTTTCTGTAAGATCTTCCAGAGGTTTAAAAAGTTTAAACACCTGGAATTAAATTTCAAGGGAATGAAGTAGAATGTCAAGCATTGCACACTGCTTAAAACTACTGCCAGAGATAGGAAGAAGCTGATTATATTCAAGTTCCCTTTCCTTGCATTCACAGTACATTTGTTTTACACTTCGCATTTTACAATCAACCTGTACAGTACCACAAGTCCCTGAATGTTAAATGGTTACCTTACGCTGAAGTTCACAGAAGCTTAATATTAATTTCTGGTTCCATTCCTGAAGCCCAAACTGAGCGCCTAGCTGAATCTGTTTGATCTGAACAGGCACTCAAGGGTGAATATATTTGAAATTCTGGAAAATAGAGAAATGATTATGAGATGAAGACTCTGTGTGTGTGTGTGTGAAACATCTGACATGTCATGCCACCAACTGGGACTGTCTCTAAGCTTCACATCAGTCAAAGAGACATTGAAGGAAGGAACAGTTGCGTTTGGAATAGGCAGAGTTCAGCATCATCACTAAGATTTCCACAGAGGACATGATGAGCAGCAAAGTCACTAAGAAGCCCTCTCAAAGAGTTGGCACCAGATCAGAGGGGATGCAAAGTCTGAAGAGTTTTTAGTGGTTGGGTTTTTTGAAAAAAAGGGTAAAAAAGCAACATAATTTACCATTGCCTCCAGGACTGAGAGATAGACTCCTTTTAAAAAAGGCAAGAGAAAATAATAATGACATTGACATAACACTGATGGTACTACAAAAGATATTATCCAACTGAATCTGAAAATCTGAATCCAGACTACTAACACAGTACTATCCAGATTGCTGTTCATGCTTCAAGTCATCCTGAGATAACAAATCCATACGACAGCTATATAAAATTTCCCTCTCTGCAGCTGCTTGTTCCTGGAACTAAATCTTATTTAAAACATAAGAATCTCACCTACTTTAAATTCAGCACTTTCAACATACCTCCATAAAAGAATGAATGATTCTGGCTTTTATGAATTCAAATATTGTGGAAGAAGTACCAAACTATTCCAGTTTTGATACTTGATCAGAAAGGATGCTTAGTATTCTTTTTAATTAATCCTTGTAATCTCTGAGCATCCTTAGTCAGTTGATTTGGAAGTTAAATGTAGAAATTAGCGCACAGTGGTTTCACTTCAGAAAACACAGATTCAGCTTTTAATTTAGGTCACTTTATCTCCGCTTCCTTCCTGTGTACTCACTTTCAGAAGACTGGAACATAATGTGACTCAGCTTGACTCTTCTGGCAGTATCTCCTCAGCAGAGGTTCAATGTGAAGACATTTGCAGGTCAGGGCTGATGTACACTGGTGGAGCACTGCAAGCATTAGCGTGCCTATCTGCTTGCTGTCAGAGCTATTAGTGCTTTGCTTTTTATTGGGAAAAAGTTCATTTCATTTCCTATTTATATATTGTTCCAATAATTAACTTCAGAGTGACATTTCTATTTGCTTAATGGCCCTTTTTCTGACCCAAATCCAAATACTCCTGCTACCATTAACCCTTAGCCTATGTTCCAGATTAGCATGTAAAAGCCTTTCTTCAACTTGCTGCTTTAATACTTTACCAGTCAAACGTATTATTTCTACCATTAACCAGCTTGTTAGCTTAGAGGTTGGTCGACTGCATCTACCGTGCTAAATCGGTGATATGTAAAGCATGCGGGTTCATCTGCCCATCTCTGCCTTATCTGTGGAGCAAAGGGGCTTGGATAGTCCAGCTGGGATTCGGGTCAGTTTGAGAGCATGCTCTCCTGTGGCAGGGATATAAGCAAATACCCAGCGTGTCACTTTTCGCAGCCTTCTCCTTTTAACTTTTTCTGACATGTGCCTAAAGGAGTGATCAAGATACAAGTGTCTCTTTGAGGAGAAAAGTAGTAAAATGACATAAGTGAGAAGAGGAAAAAGAGACGTCAGATAATACATCAAATAGAAGCTGAACAGCCGCACAGACTCCAACAGCACGAAGCAACATCAGTACACGGTTGCCCTACACTGGAAAAAAGAAAGCTTCAATAGAACAGTGACAGCATGAAGTAACAAAACAGAATCCATGCAGCAACGATTTCATGATCTCCTTTCAGCTTCGCTCATGGACAGGAGAGAGCACTCTTCAGCTTCTCAGAAATGAGCACTCCTGCGTCACCAAGAACTCGCTTTTTTTATCTCTAACAATTAATTCAGTTTCTCATTATGTAAGATAATCTCAGCAAGATTTGTAATTTTTTTCTTTTTTTCTTTTCTTTTTTTTGCAATTAGCTTACGATCGTTTTTTTATCTGACTGTAAAAAGTTGAAAATCTCTTTGCCTAAATGCACTAAAACTTCAAAAATAAAAGTACGTTCATGCCAGTAGAGGTACAAAAATCTAATTAAAAATTTTCCAACTGAACTTAGAAAATATAAGGGAAAAAAAAAAGATCCTAAGATCCTCCAAGCATAATATCAATAAGGTCCTTCTATGCAGTATATAGTGCATTGCAGCTGAATGGGAAAGAGACAATCCTAAGAGAAGATTCACTAGTAGGCTTATGAGCTGAGATACAGACAATAGGGAAAAATGTTTGGAAACTGAGTAGTAGACTTTAAATTTTCTCAAAAGAGAGTAGAGTAGGGAAATCCCTTACAGTCTTACAGCCCAGCTTTTCAGCTGTGTTCATCATCTATACTCATTCCATAAAGGACATGACTGCTTGACTACACGTATGTGATTAAAAAGTTATGACTGCAGCATAATCAGAACTTAGTTTCTGTCATTCAGTACTTGAGTGTCTGAGACAAAGTTTGTGTAGGCTTAAATGTAGATATTCCTTAATCAATTTTCTAACGAGATTTTTATTCACTTGTCATTTCAAACCAGCTAAACTGGATAAAAATATTTTGCAACTGTTCCTCTTTATTACACAAATAAGCAGACCAGGAAAAAGAAACAATCAAACAAAAACTTTTAGGTATTTACAATGAACTATAATATTATGAGATATCCATGCCTACCAGAAAGACTCAATTACAGTGCTTACTGATGGCCTTTTATGAGCACACTATTCCTCTTCAGAAATTTAGAGTCTAGCATGACCTGACATTCCAAATCCCTACTGAAATCTGACCATTACTTTTATTACTACAAATTAATATTATAATGATAACATTATTACATTGACTCAGGAGGACCCTCATGCTTCCTTGCCGTCCCTCATAGCTCTGGTCACACTGAGATGCTGACATATCCCTGTGCAACTGCTGTAGTCAGTAACCAGCACAGACTGCCTTGGGGAGGTGACACTACCAGGTAGATGCTGGCAAAGGGTTTCCTAACTGCTTTCCACTGTGAAAATTAGTTTTAATTTGCATCACAAAGTAGGCAGAATTTATCCAGTGTTCACTGCAATCCTGTTCCTGCACATTTGCTTCTGTGCTGGCTCCTACAAGTTGTCATCTTCTTTTGCTGTTTTTCCTCCTCCTCCTTTTCTCCTTCCTGGTGGTTGTTACCCTGCCAGGCCCCAGGGAGAGCTCTGAAACTGAACCCTACAGGCATCTGCTCAGCACCTTATTCTCCACCCAGTGTTCTGACTTCCTCTTTACTGTCTGGACTACTAGTTGGGACAGATAAGCACACCTTTTCACTCTGAGGAGAAATGGTTTGACTGTCAGACAAGCATCAGTCCCAGTAAAGGTCTGGGAACATAGGGGAGGCACATGCTGCTGGTTACACACCCTGTGCTTTACTGTGCTAAATTCTATAGTTATTGTTAACATAAAGTACAGTGACCATATTCACAATGCCATTAGAAGAACGTCCTTCTAGTATCCTGTTCAGCTGAATGTTCAGCTGTTGTTGTGCTGACCAAGTCAGAAAGATTTTCTGCATCTTGCCCCCGAGGTGTTACAGTGTCAAATGAGACTGGTAATACTAATGGTCCTGGTCTCCATATTCCTCAAGGCACGTTGTGTCAGCTGCTTTGACAGGAATGACCCTGGCATTAACCCCACTGAAATACTGCCACAGACCAGCAGTTTGCTTATCCTCATACAAGTATCACTATAGAGGGTTATGTCTGTAAAGTCTCCTGAAGAAATGAGTAGCATTAGTAGCCATGCAGCAAACATATGGCGCCTCAGAGCAGCTGGGAAAACACTGTGCTCCAGCTTTCTTGATGGAAAGCACTTTTCCTCTGCCAACTGCATTTTGTAAAACAGTTCAAAGCCTTTTACCAGCTTTCAGGGAGCTGCTTGCCACAGGGAAATGCTTGTGAAAGGAGTGGGCAGGCAGGCACCCAAACAGCAGAAGTCATAAGATATCTAGCTACATCTCCCCATCTTCCAGCTTCTTCACAAGACTGCTGGGAAAAACTGCTGAGAGTGAACATTTCGTAAGGTGTTTGGATACAAGTAAAGCCCTTACACCCACAGGATGGCCAGTTCAGATAATCAGAGCACCAGCTTTATAAGTATGCACTCTCTAGGAATTATATTGCCGTCAGTCTCTTCCTGTCATCCACTTCCTTTGACTATGCCCCATTGAAATCCTGCTGCTTCTTGGCCCACTTTTCTTTGTGGCCAAACACCTCCTGATCCAGTATCTTGCCCAGTCTGCATTCATACTGCTAACTTCAGAGCTAAAGTTCAAGCAAATGACATCCCATGGCAGGTTGAAAAGGTCAGATGATTAGCATCTAAGACCCTCCCTTTCACATTCTCTTTCAAGGGCAGCCACCCTACCTTCATTTCTCTACTCGGTTCTATCGAATATGGCAGATGAACTTGAGGTAATGGCACTGTCTGTCCAATTCCATATCCTAGTTATCCTTGTTCTCCTTCAAACTTAGAACCATACAACAGCTCAGGTTAGAAGGGAATTTAAAAGATCATCTGGTCCAACCACTTATGGGAAACAGAGTCTAGAAAGAAAGGAAGACTTGAAGAAAGGAAGAAGAATGTTAGGCATGTCGAGTCTATCAGTAGATGCCATCATACAGAGGATAAGGAAAATGTGAGTCACAGACAAAATATTTTCTTTGGTCCTCTCAATATAAAAATCCCTCTCATGGGACAGCCACAGAGCATTTTACTTTACCAGCTCAGAAAAACAGCATCATATGACAGTTGCCACCTCAAAGAGTAAAATAACTAACAGAAATACAGGATTACCCACAGGAATTGTACATTCTTTATGTGTCCTTAGTTAATATTTTCCCATTTAGGAAGGGGAACCATATTACATATTCTGAATCCTTGCTGAACATAAAGAAAAATTGTTCAATCACAGTTTTCCCTCAAAATAAACAAACACAACCCATGATAATAAAGCATCACTCTCAAACATTGCAGTGACACCAGAATCTTTATTGAAGAATGCATTTAAATTCCTCTCCTCTCTCAAAATGCCAAAGAAAAGGAGGAAAAAAGGAAAAGGTACTACTGATTCCTACATATCAACACACACAAACTCAAGTGATTCAGGGAGTAAGTCCTTTAGAAATCAAGCCTTTCCTCCTTACCCTCAACTAATAATGATTAAAAAAAAAAAAAAAAAAGAAAAGAAAAGATAGCTTGCCACCTATTTATCCTTTCTCAAGAAGGGGAACTTCTTTCAGCTGTGACTGTACCACATGAGTAGACCTGAAACCAGGCCCTAGATCGTATCGAGTTCTGTAGGTCAGGATTGTCATCTTAACCTCTATACAAAATCTAATCAGCCATCAGTGAAAGCTACACACCAGTATACGAAGTAGACCTTAGAAACCAGCCTTCTGTATTCTTGACTACTTCTGTTTCACAGGCAGTGCCAAGATGTTATCTAACCACTTTGTACAGAGAAGAGAGAGAGGCACTACAAGCATGTTCAACTGAATTCTTACAGTGTGAAAGCAGGTATTTTTCCTCAATACCCCAGAGTGTATATTAATACATTTATTTTGAAAAAAGTCTGGTTCTTAACACTTACAAATTGTAGTCAAGAGATCAAGAGGCATCCTTTCCTGCCAGAACAACTACTAGCAGTAAAAATCGACTAACCCAGCTCCTACAGTTATTCAGTTCAATGTAAACCTTCTCCTAAATGTTCATGTGAAGAGAAAAAAATCAGATCTTAGTATGGCAACTCAGTTAGTATAACATTAATTGTATATGAGAAGGAATAATATCTCACTTTGAACCAGACCATCTCCAGGAAATTATCCCAAAAACATGTATCTGTCCTTGAAATGAAGCACTAGGGTGGAAAATCAAACAGGGAGCCATCTTTACAAAGTGTTCTTCAACAGGCAAATTATGTCAACACCAACAGGAGTAAGAGAGAAGTGACCATGTGATGAACTTAATTCTCCTTTTATTAATATAGAAGTCACAATTCAGGTAAGCTAGAACATGAACACCATGAGGCAATGGTATGACAAATCTGCAAAACCTTTTGTCATGGATGAGTATGGCCCATAGTCACATCGGGTCTTTGCACATTGTCAACTATCAGGAGAGCTAGAATCTAGGTACACAACAGCCACTCTTGAAATGCAATTATGCTGTATCTCCTGATCTGTTCCTGCACTCCTCCTAGAACTCTCTCCTGGCTCACACCATATCCCTGTGTGCATCGTTGCAGGACTACTGCATGTTCTTGTTTCTTCTACCACTGGTAAATATATGAAAATTAAAATAATGAAGACAATAGATAACAAAACTTAATGGATGTTATTTCAAAGCTGTATGTATGCAAATGTACATTCACTCCTAAGAGCATGGGTATCAGCTACTACTGATGGCACTAAGGATTTGTGTGTCTGATTTATCCAGTCCTAAATACTTCATTTATACTCACACTACCTTGCCTTTAACATCTTGTTTAGTTACATAAGAATACAAGTTGTCTACATAGTGTTTGGGTCATTGAAATAGGTGTGAATTCCTGATAGTTACCCGAAGTGTTTCTCAACCCTTGAAATACTAGATCACTTTGATTACTTTGAGGCAAACACCCCTTTATGCTAAGAAAAGGTGAATCAAGGTTGTACAGCTCCTATCCAGAAAAAAAATACTGTGCTTTTGTGATCTATTCATTGTTCTCTGATCCTAAACCAAGCAAATAAATGGTCTCATAACTACAGTGCTGTAAGGACTTGCATTTTCTTAAATTCACTGCAGTAACTGCTTTGAAAGACAATGTCATTGTTCCAAAGAGAACCAAAAATCTCCAGGTTTTGGAAAAGGAATGATGCCCAATTGACATAACTGAGGAAGTGAAAGCCAATGATTTTCTGCCATATAAATTCATTAGGGCAAGCACTGTTCTTCTAAAGCATCCTGTACAACTTACAACAACCACTTGAGAGCGCTGCCTTATTTTAAGGTCCTTTTAAAAGACAACTACGTTTAGAAGCAACCTAAGAGATTTTGGTGCTGAAAATACTCAAAGCAAAGACTGCCACCTACTGAGTCTTTCTGTCCCTATTCCTCTAAGTCCTGAGAATGTTTCCCGTCCTTTAAGTACCAGAAAGTCCAACCTTTTACTTGCTAAACTTAATTCATTGGGCAGGATAACACCACCACCAGAAGAAAAAAGAAATCATTATTGAAACTTCATAATGGACATGTGACTTTGGTTTTTGCATCCTTGTATTTGGATGTAAACACACTATCTACTACATATACATAATCTAGCTAGTTCCCTGAAGCTAGAAATGCCTTCAAAACCATAGCACTTCCACAGGATCTTCAGTGACTACCTCACAAAATAACCCACTTAGCATCTATGTTTTTTTTTCCTTGATTTAATTTTGAGACACCCAAAGCCCTTTTCCAAACAGTGGTTTGTCATATTCTTCACCTTACATTCTTAGAAAAACCCCACAGTTCCAATAGAAATTATTAGACCATGGCTCCCTAGCAGTATGGACAACAGCAAGACTACTCCAAGAAAAACATATTAGGTTGGCTTTCAAAATTGAATAAATAACGTTTACCAAAAGAGATTAAAACTTAAAGTACAAAATACATTAGAATTTTGTAATGTGTTAGATAATACTCCCAATCTAGAGATTACTGCCCACTTCTCAGAATTATATATTCAGTTATAAATAATATCCAGGACTAACTGGGTAGAATTAATATACCTTGACCTACCCAGTTGGGGAAGCTTTTTCTTTTACTCTGTTAGCCCTCAGGTGGATATACTGAAATATTCAGATCTCCATGAATTACAATCATTTCTTAATTATCCAACATACAAGCTTGAAACTGATTCACATTAAAATCTATCCAAGTATTTTCAGGGAAAAGATGTAATGCCTGTAATGCAGGCTCTTCCATTTCTACCCCCTATTTTATATCTCTGATATATCTATATTTAAAGGAAGAAGTAAATGTTTCTTTCATTGTCTAATCTGAACTGAAACATTATGGAGCTTTTCATAGCATCTTTCATTTGTTTCCATTAGTGCTTAGACATCGTTGACAAAATTATATAATTTAAAGCACTGTCTTCAGTCAAAATAAATTAAATAGCTCTTTTATTACTCACCCTTTATCTAGTTTGCACTATAGATATTAATGAGAAGACCACAGAGTAACTTTCATAGCTAAGAAATAACTAACATTACTTTTCCCCTCTTCCTTTTTCACCTTGTACTTAGGTTTGTCATCAATGCATAGTGCTGCATGCCAATGTTTATACAGAATAAAAGTTATCATCTTTATCTATGGAGATTTGAACTCATAAGTAGAACATGTAAAACTATTTTCACATTTGTAATCATCACAACTTTGTCCTCAAAATATTAAATAAAGGCAGGGAAAGGGTAGAGAATATACCCACACAAATTTGTGAGCAGGAATATAGAATACCAGAGGGCAACCCACCACATAATTCCTAGTCAGTGATGGTCCAGCAGCATTTCTACAGGATACATTTACTGGAGAAGAACTTTATATTGTAATTACCCTTTCAGTAACAGAATAATTTGGGTTGGAAAGGTTCTTAAAAGCTCATCTACTCCAAGCCTCCCTCCCCCTGCCCCTGCAACAAGCAGGGAAATCTTCCACTAGATCAGGTTGCTCAGAGCCCTGTTCAACCTGGTCTTGTAGATTTCCAGGGATGGGGCCTCTACCATCTCACTTGGCAACCTGTTCCCGAGTTTCACCGCTCTCATCATAAAATATTTCTTCCTTCTATCTAGTATGAATCTACCCCCTTTTAGTTTGAAATCATGACACCTTGTCCTATTTCAATGGGACCCGCTAAAACGTTTGTCCCTATGTTTTTCTAATGACCCTGTCAGGTACTGGAAGGCCACAATAAGGTTTCCTCGGAACCTTCCCTTCTCCAGGTTCAACAAGCCCAACTCTCTTAGCCTGTCTTCATAGAAGAGGTGCTCCAGCTCTCTGGTCATCTTTGTGGCCCTCCTCTGGACTTGCTTCAACAGCTCCATGTCTTTCTCATGGTGGGGCCCCAGAGCTGGACACAGTAGTCCAGGTGGGGTCTCATCAGAGTAGAGGGGCAGTATCACCTCCCTTGACCTGTTGGTCACCTTTCTTTAGATGCAGCCCAGGATACAGTTGGCTTTCTGGACTGCAAGTGCACATGGCTGGCTCATGTTGAGCTTCTCATTCACCAACACCCCCAAGTCCTTCTCCTCCGGGATGCTCTCAATCTATTCATCCATCAGCCTTTATTGATATTGATTATGAGGCAATTAAATCAGCATATAAATATCATGATGTGCCCCACTCTTATGTTTCCAGAGGATTCATCAGGCACAAGACTTTGCAAATTAGTAGCTCTGAAAGTAGCATCACATAAAGCTAGGCTGTATATAGAATCAAGAAATCCATCTCCACCAAAATTTTGGTTTAATAATCTAATAATATTTCACAGAAACTAATATTGCCACATGGACCAATATATCCTAAATATTTCTTATTATAAACACTTCTCTTCTTTTAGGGGTAGAGGTAGCTTTCCCTCATTTTAGACTCCTCCTCAGAGAAGCCCAGTCCATCAAAGAGTTTTGAAAACATGAAAAAAAATAAATTTCTGAATGTTCTTATAGAAACAGACTTGCAAGTTTTTCCATTTGAGTCACTTTTCTACATAAAAAGACATACTTTGAATTTCTACTTTATCACAGACACGTATATTGTAGAATACAATGGTTTTGAACTGAAGCACATTTAATGTAGCTTCGTTAACACAGAACTGTATTAATAAAGACCACATACTTTCTCCAGATTCCTGACCAGGTGGCATGTGTTAAGTTGTAGAGAATCATTTTGTGATTCTTGTTTCACAAATAGTCTGTGAAATACTCTGAAAATAATTTCTGTGCCTAGCTAATCTTCTCTTCTCATCAGTCACTTTCTGCCATCGCTCCCTTTACAGGACAATTCTTGCAGTCCAGACCAGCTGCAGATCTATGTTCATCTCACCCAGATGAAGATACTTTCTCCAACTTGCTCTCTTGTTGGCACTGATTGTGTTGACTAGATCCTTTCTGACTACACTGGAAGCAAGGACCTTCAGCCTAAATCTGGAATTCCATACCTATTGTCTTTTCTTTATCTGGATTGCAACAACTTTTATACTGGCAGGGAGGGAGAGTAAGGAGTCTGACTGACAAGGTCATAGTCACCATGAAGTTCACTAGACTTGGTTAAACCTTTTCCAAAAGCTAGTATGTTGGTAGCTATTCCCTGTTATGACAACACACGTCTGAAAAGTCTAAAATGTCATAAGTACCAGGTATCCCCAAAATTTGGCATTGCAATGCTATAAATGACTGGTAGACAAATGAACGTGGTTCCCTTAAATGATAGATCCTATGATATTGTCAATATTATACAACTCAAATAACTCTGACAAAGGGCCATAAAGTTTACATAAAATGGAAAAGAATCCTACAGTAAACATATATGATCACATGATCAGCTCATTAATATTGTTCTGGTCCTATCACACTCTACATCTAAAGGAGACATGATGATAATGCACCTAGCAAACGCTTTGTTCATGAGGTCAGAGCTGGTGTCTGGAGAGAGGCTGATAAGAGGTGGAAGGTGTTAAGACCTGGAAATGGCTTTAGCACTCTATACCTAGAGAAAAGGTAATAATCTGCCAAAAGGCAGAACCAAATCAGATAGAAAGCCCAGTCAACAGAGACATTCAATCACTGTACACCAAACCTTACAGTGCTTCCCATTTGGCAGCCTCCTGCCTAGCAGAGTTTGCATGCCTGACTTAAATGAACAGGTTCCTCACAGACTGTAAGGAGATACTTTCTGAATCTTAAACCTTGCATGAAAGAAAAGGTAAGAAGGTGGCATTCTTAGTCTGATTTGGATTAGGGCCCACAACCAAGGTAAAATATTAAACCTGAAACAGAGATGCTGCAGTTAAAACCTGGAAAGAAGCAGATTTAGATCCTATCTCTCCTTAAACTTTGAGTTTATATCACTCTCCTGATTAACAGTTTACCTACCAAACTCTTAGTGGATTCTGACCGTTTCCCCATAAAACACTCTCACACTGTTTAAAATATTCTATATCTGACCCATTGGGCCTGACAGATTGCAAGTATTTTTTAGTCACGTTACACATCTGGAAGCCCTGAATTTCAGTTGTTGCTACAAGCAATGTTTAAGCGTTTTATCGAATGGAGATTAAATTTAACAGGCACCATTAAGGAATTATTACCCAGAATATCCTCCCATGCGGGCAAACATTTAGGATATCAGTGAACAAGTTCAACGACTTGCTGCAAAGCACTTGCTCCTTTATCTGCACAGAAGGATATGAAACGTTCGTTCCCTACGAGCGCCTGAAGCACAACATGAAGGAATTCATCATCTACCTCTCCTGAATGTTTCTGTCTGGGTGAGTCATGCTCTCCTCAAGGGGCATGCAACAGGAACAAACTGAAACACAGGAGGTTCTCTCTGAACATCAGGAAACACGTTTTTACTCAGAGGGTGACTAAGACTTGGCACGGGCTGCCCATGGAGGTTGTGGAGTCTCCATCCCTGGAGATAGACAAAAGCTGTCTGGATGTAGCTCCAGCTCACTCGGCTTGAGCAAGGGGGTTAGTCCCAATGCCCTCCAAAGGTCCCTTCCAAACATAATGTTCTGTGATTCAGCGATTCATCACTGCTGAACTTCTCCAGTTTAGGTGAAGTGGAATGTCTGTTTTGGGAATTCTGACACAGGGCTTCAGTGTCAGGATCATGAGTGTCAAGATCTGTTGCTACTTCCAAACTGTCATGCTACCTTCAAACTATCACCACTAGGCCTTTGTTTTCAAAATCTTAGAAATATGTACTGTTGCATTAAGGGATTTAATGTGACTGCTATACACAGAGCTCGTAGTGGATTTCTCCCAAAATGAATGACAAATCAGAAATTTTGACCTCAAGTCTGCACAACCGAAGTATGTTTGAGGAAATATAAACAGGCTGGATGGAGATAAGAGAAATGGAAATTTCACCTTCAAGGATTCTTTCTGAGATGTGACACAAATCACAATGACAATTAAACACTGCAATGTGCAGAGTAAGAAAGATTCCATTATATTTCTCTATGTTCTGCTCTGATCTGCTATGTCCAAAAGAGATTTGTGTTTCATGACAGCAGGCAGTGCTAGTGATGCCATACTAGAGTAATTTCCCTTCTAAAACATACCTTCAAGTTCCAATGGGGATTTAAAATGAATGTTCAAGCCAGACTGCTTTAAGGAACAGAGACAGTATTGCTTCGGTCATTCCCCAAGCAGCAAAAAGGTACGGCACTTGCAGGGTCATGAAAGGCTGCTGCAGGCCTGACTGTGGTCCCTTCTCCATTAAGCTTTTGCACTGTCTCAGAAACCCTATCCCACTCAAGTTAACTGGCAGCAGCTGGGATTACCAGGGATGAATAAAATTGCCTGCTGTTGTGTTCTGCTCCCCTTGCATCACAGGACACACAAATTATGCCTGAAACTTGAGGATAAATGCTCTCTTGCTGTCAGGGCAGGAGAGTGGCCATGTGATTGCTGTTAACTCTGTGTTCCAAGTTATTTCACTTGCTGAAGCTTCTTTCCTCTTCTTAACTCCTCACTGTCCCTTCTTGCCTTCTTTCTCTCCTTTCATTATTTTTTTCCCTTTCTTTTGCCCTTTCTTTCCATACACCTTTATTACTTCAAGGATATGCAAAACATTACATCAAGCACTAAACGACACATGAAAAAGAAAGGGAAATATATTTGCCCTCTGTGTGGTGCTATGCAATCACTGCTCTGCTGCTAGGTACTGCTTTGTGTGTGTGTAACTGCAACACTAGGCAGAAAAAAGCCAGAGCCCTCAAGAATCCTGTGGAAAGAAAATACCTGCAACTATTTTCTCACCTCACACAAGCAGCCAGTCTAAGCTCATTCTGAAGTGTAAGACAAAATGCCCTCCACTTTTGTGGGGAGAAAGTACATAAATCCCTGAGATCTTTCTTACTGATAGAGAAGACAGAGCTACTTTCCACTGACTGGTTAAACATCATGAAAAGTGTTTTTTGGGCCTGTACTTTGCATTTGGTTCCATTTCAAACAAATACTAGAAACATCACACTCGCTTACAAGCTCAACAGTAACACAGACAAATTGTTTGGCTAGTCTGCAAAAAGGAAGCTTTTAAGCATTCCTCTGTAGCTACACCCATTCATGGCTGGCTGACCTGTCTGATGACCATAAACTAAAAGCAAGACGAGTTTTTTCTTTTTTTTTTTTTTTTCCCTGAAAATGCTATTAGTGGACCATTTACTGGTCTTCTGACTACAGTCTGTACTATATAATTATACATTATTACAGCTCTAATGACTTTTATAAATTCTCTAACATGCAGAATTCTAGCCTTCTTTTAATGTGATATAGTTTTATTCAAGATAGTAAGAAGCAAGTAAATAGCTAAAAGTTCATGTGTGACACAGTAAAAAATGTCCTACTGAATGGAAAAATGAAAATATTGTCTCTTTATTCAAACTGCCCCTTTTCAATCCACCCATTCTCTTTTTCGCTTTCACCAGGACAGTCAACTTTTAAAGATATGGGTATTTTGTGCTTCTTGCTTTAGCTTAACCTGAACTACAAAATACCAGAGGTGTACATTTATCATCTGTAAACTAGACCAACAAAAGCAGAACACATTAGGAATGTGCTGAAATTCCCATGCCAACTGGCAGGTCTGAAAGGCTTTTGATAAACTTTGGCAAGGGGCTTCCCAAAGAGGTAAAAAAATAAACACAATCTTTAGAAGTTCAGCTGTATCTTAGACATGCAACATCAGTTACACATACTCAGTAAATTAACCCTCCATTTGTAACAAGCACTTAGAGAAAGAGAAGAATGCGTGTGTGAGGAGAAGCACACCCTTTGTAAATGTAGAGAAAGCAGGGAAATAGCCTCTTTGGGTTGATATGCAGATAGCTTTTGTGGCTTGTGTCCATACAGTTGGACATGAAAGACAGCGTTGTTTTTGTCATGTCTTCTCAGGAAGCAAATGCATCAATAACTAGGTAATATATCTTTATCATGAGAGAAGAAGGGAAGGAGGGGAGTTGGTAGTTTCTGTTAGCTGTTGCTGTTGTTGTTACTGTTTTTTTTTCCCCACAATTACCTCTTAAAACAAATGCTGAAAGTTTAGTACATTCATAAAGGATGTGTCTGTGTAGCATAGCCTATATTTCTTAAGGTCTTGGCAGGAATTTCTTTGAACACGTAACAGAGCATCCATTTCTGAAATTATAAGTAGACTGGAAAATCCTTCTGGGAGAAAAAGAAAACAATAGTCCATAGAACTCCTCTTGCTATGTGAAAATAAAAGCATCTGGTAGCATAATGAGTGTCTTGTTGACTCAGTGCAGTTGATCGTCTCTGTTCTCACAAGTGCATGCACTCCAATCAATGGAAATTAGTGCAGGAAGTACCTGGGGATGCAATGATAGTTTGGCCACTCAAAATGTGTATTTTATTCAATAAAAGGTAAATGTTACAAGAAGATATTGGAACCCTAGCTAGCAAGTTTGTATAAAAGAAATCCAGGTTTTAAATAACTTTGAAAGTGGGAGTAATTGGCATCTTCATAACTATTCCTACTTATAGAAAGCTGAAAAGATGAGTTTTAAATGTTTTTATAATAGACAAACAAATGATTGGTAAACTAAACAAATGAAGGACATAAATTAGATGTCAACTTTACCCCAAACCTTGGAACTCTGTACAGAAATCTATAGCTGTGGGTTTGGATGAAAATCCTTATCAGTGTAGAAGTAGTTTACCTTTTTCTTCTTCTAATATAGTGTAATTAGGTAATAGCTGCTTGTATTTGCAATGAAATGCATCTCTAGTCTGAAAACTAATTGAACCAGTGTAATACAGTTATAATTTTCTTATGAATTATTTCCAGGTCAAAGAATCGGGGATTTAAACTAGACATATGGTGAATTGCTAGTCCTGTGTGTACATTACTGAATCTGAGAGTCAGAATGTTCCTTTCCTCCACATCTCCCTAACCTATTTTTTCCTTTCCTGACTTACTTTCTGCAGGTTTTGTAATAGTATCTTATCCAAAAGTTAATTTCAGCAGCCCACAATAGAACTTCAGGGTTTTGCCTGTACTATACTGGATCCATAGTGCTAGTAGAATTGAAACGTAGTCAAAATTATCTCACCAAAGTCA
This sequence comes from Hypotaenidia okinawae, assembly GCA_027925045.1. NCBI lineage: Eukaryota > Metazoa > Chordata > Aves > Gruiformes > Rallidae > Hypotaenidia > Hypotaenidia okinawae. Next base: position 127,856,212 of record BSDF01000001.1, read on the forward strand.
GGAGAGGTGACATACACAAACACGAAGAACAGACCTCTTGTAGAAGATTCACTTTTTGTACAGTATCTCTCTAAGGAAGGTTAAAATACTTCCCTAGAAAACATCTCCTGCTCAAAGAGAAGCAAAACAAGATTGCTCATATGTTCTCAAAAAAACCCACAAAAATATTCCCCCCCCCAAAAAAAAAAACCCACAAAAAACCCCACACCAAAACCCCCAAAAAAAGTATTGCCACTGTCTTAGTTCTTAGGAACATGATCTTTCCTGATATTTGTAATACTAGATGACTGACAGATCAGGAAGTAAATGCATGTAGCTAGGAGATTTTAAGCTTGTACAACAAAAAAACATTTTATCCAACATTTAAGAGTAAGAGCAAACTGGTTTGGCTTAAATATTTCTAAAGTCTACTGAAATTCATCTAGTACCTAAACAGCCTTTCCTTACAGCAGTAAGTCAATAAGCAGTAAAGTAGTAGTCAATAGTAATCAATAAGTAGTCAATAAGTAATCAAGCAGTCAGTAAATAAGGATCAATGTGATAGATTCTTGAGCATGAGCTTACCAATAAAAACCCCTATTATTTTCTGATCCTCTAATGTATCTGTACAATGATGGGAAGTGCTTCTACTTGGAATAAAAAATACAAAGGGGCAACAGATCTAAACTGAAAGAGAATAGACTTAGAGTGGATGTAAGGATGAAGTATTTCACAATGAGGAGAATGAGACCCTGGCACAGGTTGCCCAGAGAAGCTGTGGCTACTCCCTCCCTGGCAGTGTTCAAGGACAGGTTGGATGGGGCTTTGGGTAACCTTGGCTAGTGGAGGGTGACCCTGCCCATGGCAGGGGGTCTAGACTAAATGATTTTTGAAGGTCCCTTCCCACCCAAACCAGCCTGTGATTCTGTGATGAAGTGGCGTTTATCAGGATCTTTACCTTAAATGCTGTCTCTGCAAACACTATGTGTATAGACTGATTTTTATCTACTTTTAAACTTATCAGCTACCTATACCCACATTTTCCTTCACACAGGCATGAATGTTGATTCAGAACACCAAGAAAGGTAAGCATTCGCTTTGCTGGATCCTAGCTGCAATTCTTTTAGATGACACCATGAAAATAATCGTTCCTGCTAGAGAAGAGAACGAAATTGCTGTGATCAATAGAGGTAAAAAATGTTATCCTTAGCAGCTCTCAAACATTTATTACAGTTGTAATAAAATGTTTCATGTTTATAGGTTCAAGCCATAATGGCTGTGAAGATGACAGCTGTGATGGCAGAAACGGATCCTCAAAGATGTTTACCAAGCTATGGGGATCCTGTCTTTGGGGAGCTGCCTTTCTGTACAGAAGCACTGTCTGTTCTGCACACACAACAGCTGGGTCTCATACACTTATAGAGCCTTATTCCTTAATGCAAGCTGGAAAAGCTGTGCAGAAATCCTGATGTCCCCACAGTAGCCATCAGATCTGTTCCATGTTAAACAGTATCAAGCAGAGCATTTTAATATGTTGCAACCAAAGTTAATCGATGTGTTCTGGTATAGAGAAGTACATATTTTCCATAGGAGAAATAATTAGGATGCTCAGAATAAATACGAGGCTGATTTAAAAAGTGTTGAGAGAGGGAAGCAAACAGCAAAAGCCAAGCAGTGCATGCACAACATGTATGCAGATAACAAAAGCTCCATTATCACCTGGAAAATCAGTCCATAAAAGTTTTTGCTTGGGGGAGGCTAATTCTCACTTTACTAAGCATCTCTTGGAAACTGTGCTGCAACTGTGGTTTCTTAGCACTGGGAAAAGGATCTCAGTGGTTTTGTTTCCTTTTGGCTTTGACGTGATCTGTGTAACCCAGAGCAGCTTGGAGAAATCACCTTCCTTTCTGAAATTCCGGAGTCCCGGAGGAAGTATTACCTTACTAGTGCCAGGAAGAAGTCCTTGCTATTATTTGCACTATCTCTATGAGATTAATACCTATCAGCACCTAGGAGGGCAAACTACATTATTTTGGCATTTTCTAAGATGTGAGACATTCTCTTTGCCTCCAGAGATCTATTTGAAATCTGCATCGAAGTCAACAGAAGATGATTACTGAGTCCCAATAAACTGTATGTCCATATGTTCCAGTTAAAGGAACATTCTAGAGCACAGGCCATTAACAAGAGACACATCCCCCACTTCTCAGACCTTTGCATCATCAATTTTACGATGCCTCAGCTTGTTATGTATGACTGTTTTGCTTACAGCAAAACATATGACAGACTCTAGCCTGTAATGTGGCACACTGGATGCCTTGGAAACATTAGAATAAACATCCAAATATGGAAATAATTGAGCAATAAAAAAGATTATGAAATGGCATACTTAAATATCATTTGTAAATTACCTTTTAAAATTACATGGTTGCATGCCTTTTTAAGAAAGGTAAAGCTGAAGGCCATGTTGTTCATGAAACACTGTAGATGTTTTAAATCAGTTGCTAAATATTGACCACATTTTATATGAAATTGTATGTAAGACAGGATAAATATGTATATTGCTGGACAGGAAACACTGCTAATCAGCAGGATAATATAGTTGGAACCAATGAAGCATCATGACTCATTATTATTTTAGTGTCTGTTACTATAATTTCCCTGCTACAGCATAGATATTTTGACCCTTTCTGCTTTTTTGCTGTAAATTTTCATTGATAACTCAGCTGTAAACATATGTTGTAGAATAAAGATACTGTGGAAATTATTGTTAAGACCTCTTGTATTTTCCTTGTTTTAAAGTTTAAATGAGGATATTTGAATGTCTGCGCATAGCAGTAAAAGGCATCTATGGTAACTTCTTATTTTTAAAAAATACCCATACACAAAAACACTCTCTTTCTTCAAAATTATTATTTATTGAGTTAGACTATAAGATTCTTCCCCACCATCACAGGCTCTATACAAAGAGTTTGTCCACATCCTCAGATACCTTTCACTCTTTCACCAATTTAGGTCTGAATGGAAGAAACCTAACTTCCAGTGAGCTCCCATTAAGCCGGTTTGGGAACCCAGCCAAAAATTCAAAAAAACCAACCAACCAAACAAGCAGCCCACAAACTACAGAAGTCACTGCCATACCATTGCACTGTTTACAGCCCAGTTAAATTACTGGGAAGAAGAACAGCTCTCTTTTTCTTTCTTTTAATATTTCTCTTTTACCATTGACACAAGCTAAACAGAAGCTCATTGAATGCAAAACCTGTGTATAGCACACTTGCTGATTTTTATTGCATGAAAATAAAAGGCAATTTCTCATTTATTAAATATCATCATTTACAAAATATTTCATCTGCACAGGTGTCTGTTAAAGCACGTAGACTGGAGGCTCTGTGCCTGTGAGTCATGCCACTAAATCTCTTCTGGAAGGGCTTATGTGTTTGTTTTACCAGGCCTTGTCCCTGTAAGTACTTATCTGCATAAATAACCTGTTACATGAGAGAACCTGATGAACTTGGCAGTGTCATTAAAAACTCAAATCCCAGCTGATATTCAGAGTTAATAGTAATGATCCTGTTTTTCAAAGACATGTCAGCTGAAAAGATTAATATATTTACCTCATTTATAAATAAATGAAATGTAACAGACACTGTCTTTTGTTTTAATTAAAACACTTCTGTCTTTTTCCAAGATCATCTGCCATACTAAGAATGAGCTCCAAGGAGTTCCCAGGGATGCTCCTGCTATGTTGAGAGCACCCTAGGATGGGAGGAGGAGTGAGCTTGGTTGTCTTCCAGCTTAGCCCACGGCACTTTTTGCCCTTAGCCCTTCCCTTGTCACAAGGTCAAGTGGGGTGAAGGAAGCACACTCAACACGATCCCCATTTCTTCACCTTCCGTTTTGCCTTATATTACCTCATTTCACTGCCTTCTACCTCTCTGGAATTAATATCTCTACACAGAAAATGCAATAACAAATAAAGATACATCTGTAAGAATCACGTTTATGGAAAATTGTATTGCAATGTAAAGATGCTGAAGCCAGCATGAATATCTAATTCCAAGTGTCCTTAAAGATCAAAGCAGATCACAGACCAGCTTGGGTTGGAAGGGACCTCAAAGATCATCTAGTTTCAATTTCCCCTTGCAGGGGCAGGAACACCCTTGTCCAGGTTGCCCAAAGCCCCATTCAATCCGGCCTTAAACACTCCCAGGGAGGGGGCTGTCACAGCTTCCCTGGGCAGCCTGTGCCAGGGCCTCACCACCCTCACAGGTGAGGCACTCCCCTCCTTCAGCTTAAAGCCAGTATTTGTCCTTGTAAACAGCCCCTCTCCAGCTTTCCTCTAAAACTCTTTTAGGTACTGGAAGGCCACTATAATGTCTCTCCAGGTGTTTTCTTCTCCGGGCTCAAGAAGCCCAACTCTCTCTGTCTTCATAGGAGAGATGCTCCAGCCCTCTGACTATCTTTGTGTCCCTTCTCCGGACTTGCTCCAACAGCTCAATGTCTTTCCTGTACTCTGGACTCCAGAGCTGGACGCTGTACTCCAGGTGGGGTCTCATGAGAGCAGAGTAAAGGGACTGAATCACCTCTCTTGACCTGCTGGTCACGCTGGTTTTGATGCAGCCCAGGATACAGTTGGCTTCCTGGGTTGCAGGCAGACATTGCCAGCTCATGTTGATCTTAACATCAGTCAATACTCCAAAGTCCTTCTCTTTGGGGTTGCTCTCAATTCATTATCTGCCCAACCTGCAGTTCTGCCTGGGACTGCTCAGAACCATATGCAGCACCATGAACTTCATGAGGTTCTCACAGGCCCACCTCTCAAGCCTGTCAACGTCCTTCTGGATGGCATCCTTTCCCTATAGTGTGTCAGTCACACCACACAGCTCGGTGTCATCAACAAACTTGCTGAGAGTGCACCGAGACCCACTGTCCATGTCACCATCAAACATGTTACACAACGCCAGTCCCAACACTGACCCCTAAGGAATGTTACTAGTCACTGGTGTCTACTTGGACATCAAGCCGTTGACCACAACTCTTTTGAGGGTAACCATCCAGCAAATTCCTTATCCATTGAGTAGTCCCTCCATCAAGTCCATGTCTCTCCAATTTCATGCATAGACTTTCTTAAGGGATTTAAGGCAAAATTTTCCTTATCTATAATGGCAACATGGATTATACATGGTTTTGAAACTTTCAGAGTAAATAAAGCTGACTAGGTTTGCTAGCTCCTGATCAGCATTTCAGACTGAAAAAACTATCAAGACATACAAATATGTGAGCCTGTGGCCTGTGAACCCATGATACACAAAAGCATTCATTTACTCCATTTTCCACCAGCAAATCTTGAATTTTGTATTCTTTCCACTGAAAAAAAATACTGGGGCTTTTTTTGTTGTTTTTTTTTTCCCTTTGAGAAATATACTTTCAATCTTAATTTATTTGAAGTTGAATTATATTTCCATTCCCAGTGATATTATTTTATAGTACGTACCTCAATGCACTGAAAAAAAAAAGTCATAGCAGATTAAATCAGCAAAATTGTCACCTTTTGAGGTCTGGAAAAAAATTTAAAATAAACTCTCTACTGCAGAACATAAACCCACTAATTTTCACATGCTTCATCAAGAATGATGTATTTTCATTGTTCATTACCTATACAAAGTACAGTAACACTTGTAAAATTGTAGGTGTTGAAACACTTTCAGCAAAAGACTAGTTTTTGAGAACATAAACAGACCATCTTCCAATCCGTAACACTCTGTGATTCTGTGTGATCTTTAAGGTGAAATGCATCTTCAATATAAAAAGTAAGAATTACTTGAGAAAGTATTTTACAAGGTATTTTCAGTCTGAATACAGGAAAAAAAAAACTTCTCCAGGATGAGATACTGCAAGTCACCTTCTCTGCTTTTTGAAATGAACCACCAAGTGTATCCCCATCCTTGACTAAAGTCAAAGAAACTACAGTGATTCTGTTCAATGTCTCATCCTAAGGCAGTAAATAAAACAAGCCTATTTTAGTATGCTAATTTTCAAAGTAATATGCTAGGATTATGGGGTTTTGAGACCTTTAATGATATCTCCATTTAGTAAAATTCTGCTTCATCTGCTTGATTCTGACCATGAAGGACACCTGGCAGACCACAGAATCACTCTTTCACATATAAGAACAACAAAAAAATTCTCTGCCCTACTCAATAGTGCAATCAACCTCAGTTACAGTTAAAAAGAGTTAACTAGGAATTATTAACTTAGACATGCTGGCTAAAGTGGCTACTACAGAATTACCTGTTGTTTCAGGACCATGACCTATCATCTCTTTCTAAATTGGTCATTTTCACGTGTAATGAATATTCCTCAACCTTTTTTAAGATTATTGGTAAAGTACAGCAAAACTTTCTGTGAATGGCTATTAAATAGGTAAAAACAGATTCTGCGTTTTTCGCTTTTGAACTAGATCAAAAGAACTATTAATGAAAACTTTTTTTAGCATTTTGTGTAATTCAAATACATTTTCATTTTTGTACTACACAAATTTCACAGAGATCAAATTTTTCCTTACATTTTGCCTAAAATTTTCCTTAAAAAAATTTCTTTTTTTTTTGTTTCAATTACCATTGATTAGCATTATTTAACTCATTACCTGGCCTAGTAAAGCTGTCCCTGCCCATGGCAGGGGGTTTGAATTAGATGATCTTTGAGGTCCCTTCCAACCCAAAGCATTCTATGATTCTATGATTCAAATTGTTGTCATGATTAAGTTTCCTACTTGGAAATGTATCAGATTAGAGATCCCAATACCCTGAGAGTACTAACAACATACCAAGACAAAGGCTTAAAAGCTGATGATCCAGGCAAAGTAACTTATTTTTAGGCAATATAAATATAGTTTAATTGATGCAAAGCCTTCTTTAGAAACCAAACAAAAAGAAATTCACAGAGAATCAGTCTTGCAGATTTTTTTAGCTCCTGAAGCTATCCCTCCCATGTGCAAATCTGATTTCAGGCAAGAGGCAGTAGGGCATGCGATGCAAAGCCCAGGCCTGGCTATTCCCATAGAGTGCTGGAAATACCCCTTTTCCTCTGGGTTGCACGGGAACTCAGGCCGCGCAGTACCGGGCAGGAGCAGGACCCACCTCCCAGGTATTTTTCTTTTTTGGAAGAGTTTTATAGTAGTCGCTTACGAATTTGCTTTGGGAGACTACAGCATGGCTAGAAAGCAACAAAAAATGGGCCGGAGAAATCAAGTGTAACTAAACAGACCACTTAACGGGAGAATCGGATGTTCCATGCACACAGGGTACGAGGTGCCAAGAAACTACTATGTACTCAGGGCTCAATAGCTTTTATAAAGGCAATAATAAAGTAAGCCTTGTTTGTCTATGCAGCTGGCGAAGTCTCCTCAAGTCGCCGTCTTCCAGTTTCTACTCTAACTCCCGGCTTCCCTTCAATTAAGGGAATGACCGTCAACTAACCTTATTAAGACAAATGGCATTTTAGAGTTAAGTAGCAAAGAGAATTTATGTCAGTAAATTCTTAGGCATAAAATACCATTAAATTAACATAACTGCATCTGGACTTGGCTTACGACATTCAATAAAGCAATTACTGCAATTAAAATAACTGGAACAACTGCTACTTAAAAAAAGCATGCATGTGATATGTGTTTATTTGAGAAAAGTTAAAATTTAAAACATGCTTTGTATTTTTAATGTAAGACATCTTTTGCTATTACGACCTCAGTGACTATAGATTAATTCTTAAATTCATGTGGACCTTACCTACATGCCAATTTAGTACTCCAAATTTAAATTTGGATGTGAAATACATCATGCAAATAAATGCAAACTTATTATGTAACTGCCTATGCATCTCCAAAATTTCTTAGGTCTTTGTCAATTCTGGTGAGTGGTGCTACTTGAAAAACAGTCAGAAATGAAAACAAGCAGATGCAATTTTGCAAGTAACATATTAATTGCAAATATCATAGTTCAGCTGTACACAGTTTACAGCTGCCAAAATCTGTTGTCTTTGTAGTGCTGTTATTCTAATGTTGCAGGTCAGAACCAGCAAACAGCTGTTCAATATCTGAGGATTTTACTAAATAATGCAAGACTACACAAACAATAGGATATGTACTGAACCACCCTCAGAGGAAAGCAGAAAATGGGAAAATAATTATTTTTAATCCTGTTATGGATTAAAGGGCTATATTATATAATGAATTTATTTGAAACCTGACAAAATAATGCTATGAAATGTGCAAATCTCTGCCTTTTTTTTTTTCCCTTTCTTTTCTTCTTGTGCCAAAGTGTGATTTCAGCTGGTTTAAAATTATTTCCAAAACTGGGTCAAATTCAGTAACCAGATTCTGTTATAAAAAGTTAGGTTGTCAGATTTACAAACCAGCTGAGGAAGTAGAAACCTCCTTTAACCCAGGAGAGCAGGAGGGGGAGGCTGGAACACCCACGCACGCAGTTGATGCTCCATTTTTAACAGGAGCAATGGCAGCTCTAGAAGCAAACCTCAGGAACTTCAGGATGAGCAAGTTAAAGGCAGTACTTTGGCATTTTTTTATTTAATTTGTTGGTAGATCATTTTACAGAATTATGTGAATGGTAAAAGCGCTCACTAATTACTTTCTTTTTTTTTAGGAAGCCTTTTTTTCCCATAAAGGTAACAGTGGTCCTTCATTCAACCTGCTTCACTTTTTATTTTACCAGCCCACAGAGAATCATAGAATCACAGAAGGTGTTAGGTTGAAAGAGACCTTTAAAGGTCATCCAGTCCAACCCTCCTGCAGTAAGCAGGGACATCTTCACTAGATCAGGTTGCTCAGAGCAAGCCTGGCATTGAATATCTACAGGGATGGGGTCTCCACTACCTCTCTGGGCAACCTGTTCCAGGTTGATATATGATACCTTTCATGCATTTACGCCTATGCCCATAAAGTGCCTTCTTTTCATCTCTTCTGTTTTCATATCATTGGGTTTTTCCCCCTTTTCACAAAAAAAAATCCCCCCAAAAAGTATTCCCATATTGCCAGTGAATTCATGGTCATGAGGTAAAACAGTAATTAGACCAAATAATGAGTCATGGAAGCTCCAGTTTCTACACTGTACAATAGACTGCATTTCAGAACAGATTTAATCTGGTCCTTGAAACCAGCTCAAGGTTGTTCAGAGGTTCAGTTAGGGGGTTTGGTGCACACATGCCTGAGGTGCAGAGGTGGACGGAGTTGCTAGCTGTGCCCTGTCCACCAAGGCTACCTGTTTCACACACTCCAAAATGTGCCCCAGAAACTGAACCGTGTGTGAATGTGGGAACAGCCAAGGGATTTCCTCCAAGATTGTGCTACTGCTTTAAACCAAAGTGCTAAGGCAGACAGGACCCAATGCAATTGATATAATTTGAGAACTGTTTTGTGACACTCAGCTTAATTACCACTCACTCCAACCCAACACAAGAACAGGCATATTTGTTGGGTTCTGTTGTGTTTCCTTAGTTGTTCTTCAGAGTGCTCTGTTCTTTGCATTTATGAATTTTGACAAAATTATCTCTGAGAGAGAAGTGCATTAGTTCTCTTTAGAATCTCATGTAGAGAAAACATCGTACTTCATCTGCAATATAACGATTCACTTTTTCTTGTATACAAGAGTGGTTTAAACTCTACTTCACTGAGCAGTATAAATCCTCTCTCATCTTTGCAAACTGGAAAAGAAATATTGTGAAATTACTACTTGGGGAAACATACTCATTTCCTGTATTCTCCGTGTAGTTTGTTTCCTCTAGTGATATGGAAATGTGGATGTTGTTTACCTTGAAAAATATTCAAAATTATGTTTAAATGCCTTGAATACGATAACCTCGCATTTATTAACTTGACTAAATGCATGATATTAATTCCTGCAGTGGAAAGCAAAATCAAAGGAAAATAACATTTAACAAATATATCTTTTTTTTTTTTTTTTTTTTACTGACATCTTTTTTCAGGTGGTGTCTGGGGAGATTGATTTGGCATGGCTGTTTTACTACAAGCAACTGACAAAACAGTCATACCTAAGGGGAGGGTGAGAAGACATAAGCCTGAAAAATTACTGGCCTTCCCCTTCTGGAAATGCTATTTCACCCCTGGCTAGCTCCTCCACACTTCTGCAGCAGCAGTAGCCTTACAGCAATCTCTCCTCCCCACTGCTTCCTTGGGCAATTACTGCACCTCGTGCCAGGATGAATACACCTTTGCCTGGCTGACTGAATGTATCTGAGGTTAGTAAGAAAAGCCATTTTTGCTCTGCGCCCGGTAGTGGGGCATAAGGGCCTGCGAAGGTCCTTCCCATCTAGATGCATCTCATTTAGCTCTCCTCCGCCTGATGGAGGCAAGAACATACTGTTTCTGGATTGCTTTTTCTTATCCATCCTTTCCCATCTTACGCATTAATGAAGACAAATTATACCATTTTTTTGCAACACAGGACTTGTTCCTATATTATGTCTTCAGTAATTTCTTCTTTAAAACTCCCTCATTTACTTTAAGAAAGAGTTTTACATCAGGATTCTTTCTGATTCATCATATATATGTATGTATATATATATATATGTACATATTAGAACGTTCACAATGTCCTTGATTTCTCCTGCTGTCTTTCTGTGGCACACTGTAATTTCTGGGGCTGTTTTTAATTCTAATTAATTATAAGATGTTGGGAGTTATTGGCTTGGAGCTTGCAAGATGCAAGTGGCGTGCGGTTGATCGCCCGTAGTCCTTTTTAAACTAGCCTTGTATTATATTTTTGCAGTCAACTAGATTCCTTGGCTGCCCCAGTGCTAAATGAAATAAAGCCAGGAAGAAAGCTCAAGCATTGGATCTGCAGCTGTCCCCACTGCATCCCTGTGGGGCTTCGGACTCCCTGCCCTGCTGTGCTGGCACGGCGGGTGGGTGGCAGTCAGCACAAGAGTCTCTCTGCCCCACAGACTCCCTGGCCAGCACACCGCAAGGTCTCACATACAAACATCCCTGCACGTCATCCCGTTACACAATTCTTCCATTTATGCTATGAAAACGCCAGGCTGGCAGGCTGCCACAATGCCCTCACTTTGCGTCCAACATCTTCAACTGAAGAGAAAAAGTCCAACCAAACAACAAGGAAAAAAAAAAAAAAAGTCACAACACCCCATAATGATGTCTTAGGCAACAGGGGCCTTCCTCATCAGATTGCTCCTTTGGGACATCAGTTACAGAGCATAAATACACCTAATCTACTCACCTGGCCTCGGGGCCAGGGAATGGTCCATGGTTCTGTTGTATGCAGCAGTACAGGCACAGCCACTTATGGCATCTTAATCCTACAACTTAAAATTATCTGATACCCCTCCCAGCCTTACTCCTGCATTTAAAAGCCATTCTGAACCACCAGGTGCCTAACGTAACTGGATATTTTTAACGTGGTTATGCAAATCTGAGAGGATACAATCAAGGCTGAGGGTTCCTAAAGTAGTTGTTTTCTTGTGTCTGACAGATGTCACCGTCACTGATGATCCTAACTCATACTGGATACAATGTAGTTTTAAATCCTCAGTAAGCCTAATTATCTGTAAGACTGAATTATTCCATGAAAATGTGGTACCTAATAAGGCCATGACGCTGAGGAACTGCAAATGAAATATCTAGGCTACTAAACACAGTGCTTGCCACAAATACTCCATAGAAACTAATGTACATGAGTCCTACCTAAAATTGGTGGAAACCTATTTTTTATACTTAAAATGATGCTGATATTATGCTTTGCCATCACATGACTTTCCCAGAATCCCTCCTTTGTAAGTTAATACCAGTCCCACACCAGTTACATTATTCTTCCATTATTTTTTTTAATAATGTCGTATTGGCACATATGTCATGTGATGTTCCTGCAAGTCTGAAGGAAAAAATGAAAAATGTTCTTAGCTGCATTTGTGGTTCGCATTGGAACGCCAGATTTGCTGACAGGGTTTTTACAGATGAAAGAAGGGGATTTTTAAGTAGTGTCTGGTAACTACAGGAACCAGTAAGAAATACAGCGACTTGTTCTGGTAAGGTAAGACACACTCTACAAGGTGTCTCCCTCACACATATCGCTGTTACTGGTGATTCAGCGAATGTGCTCACCCTCAGAGAGTAAAACTGACCTGTTCAAACTTACATACCTACACTTTAGTATCCACTGTGGCATCCTGCATCATGCACCTATGAGATAGCATTGAAACAGGCAATTCTTCTGCTTACCAGTATGATTTTTCAAGCAGGCTTAAGCTATGAACAATTAACGCCATTTCCTATACTGGCAGAACAAAGACCACCGTTAATAATGCTGACAGGAGCAGAGAGCGCAATACTTTTTGGCTACTGTTCGGATTCTAGGCAGATTCTCAGCATTAAGAGTGGTAAAGCATTATACATTGGCAGGGGCAAGCAGAGCCACCCGGAAAAGCTGAGTGCTGCTACACATCGGATGTCAGAAAAATCGTATGGGATAAGTACAGTCTTCTAAATGACAAATCAGAATGACATACCACTGAATAGCTGCAAATTCAGCATCTGCATTTTAAGACAGGTATGTGGGAGAGGTACTGAATACGGCACTAGCAAGACGTGCTCTGGCATAATGCAGAGGTTTCTGGCCGGCGTTCTCCAAAAGATGAACTCAGATCACAAGTGCAAAGGTGGCTGCTAAAAGACATAAGGGGAATAGGAAGCTTACCTATAATAGACAAAAATTAGCTTGTTTATTGTGATAGATATCAGGTAAGTTATGACTTCTTTCTGCATACCATCAGGGAATGCATGAGTCAGAAGAACAGCCATTTCAATTAAAGGGTGCTAAAACTGAGCTGTCTATCAATTATTTTGGCCTTGAAAGCAAGAAAATGGAGAAGGTCAAGCCCAAGAGAAAACTCTTTTAAGAGGGAGTAGGAACTGCACAACAACAACAAGGCCCTGTCCTCTATTCCTAAGGATAGGTTCATATATTCAGAACTGCAGCAGACCCTGAGTTGCAAATGCTAGGTTTTACAAAGCAATTCACAATTTAAGGTTATGAATCATTGCAAAATAGATCTTAAAACAAAGATAAATTGTTCCAGGAATCAATCATCTCCTGAACAATTTAACTGCATTTTGGGTAAAAATTAACGTGGTGCCAGAAACAGGTATGTATGAATTTATGTGGTGGTTAGTACATGTTCCACTAGTGTCCTGTCTTACATGGAAATAACAACATTAATACTACTACTACTTTCTCATATGTGAATTATGTTAATTCATACCAGAAATAGCTGTATCTTTTTAAGATCTAACAACCCCCCACACCTTTTTAAAGAGTCTTTGAACAGCATTCTAACTCAACTTTACTGTGCGAACACCCATCATTCAGAAGACATCTTTTTACAGATTTCTTTTAGTAACTCCTGTCTAGTCTGGGACTGGCTATTGGAGGACAATTTATAGGTCAATGCATTTTTCAGAAGCAGACATCATGATCTATGAGCAATACTCCCAATGCAATTAATTCCTTCTGACTGATAAAGGTAATAATGATGATATAGTCAATTTATATTGTTATAAGGTGTTTCAACTGATACCATGTGACCTTCTGATTATTAAAAAAGTAAAATGACAAAGTCTGCATTAAAAATTAAATATCCTTCAAATTCAAAAAAATTAAAACTTGCTTATTAAGAAGAGGTCCGTCCAAATTCGAACTAATTTTATTTAAATACTCTGAATGCAGTGTAATATGTCATTATTCTTACCTCCCCTCAATAATAGTTTAGTTTTCTGTTTTCTAAATTTAAATTGCTGGGATTTTGCTGATGGGGGAAGAATATATGCCACAGAGTTCTGAAAGGTTCTTTGGAATTTGCGCAGAAACTTTACCTTACAGAATCAACAAATTGAGCAAATTAATTGTTTTGATAGCCCAGTGCAAACTGGGATGTTGATTTTTATTTTTTTCCCTTTAGTTGACACCTGAAGGCGATGTGGCATTGTACAAGCTTTGTGCTTTTCCTACTGACAGATCTCACCCTTTGTGAGAACTGACTGCTACGAAATTAAGTCTCAGGTGGGTTTGTTTAACCTTCCTCAATCATTCAAGCAGACTAAAAAGACGGTGAACTCCAACCTCTGTTTGTTCAAGTCCCTTCTCTACTGTGATGACTACAAAAAACTGAGAAGGAAGTGGTGGCTGACAGCTACTGTCAATAGTGTTTCCAATATGGTTTTGTTATTACCTTGTGCTCCCCAGCTGCCCCTATCCAATTTTCATCTCTTGTAAGCTTTATGGAGTAAGTTCTGAGTGTGCCCAACAAGGAGGGAAATGGAAACTGGGCGATTATGGGCAATCTTATAATAAAAAGCAGCAACAATAATAATTTCTCTACCAACATTAAAATCCCTATTGCCGCCCAAATCCTAACCACAATGCCTTCCTCCTCCCTCAGCAGACACTATTGCCAATTCCCACAGAGCAAGGTAAAGTTGTTTTTTTTTTTCCCACAACTCCATCCTAAAAGCTTTCTAAGGATACAGGCAGATACACATTTTGTCGACATAAAGTCATCATAGAGAGTTATGTATGGAGAGGAAAGAAAAAAAATCTGTAGTGGAAAAAGTCCAGCTTGGCCTTTAAAAGCAATAACTGCCTTAATTGAAATCTGCTGAGCAAATGTGACCTGCCCGAGTGCAGAGTGCATTTCTGTTCTCCTACAAATGGGAAATACGGCTGTGTCAGGTTCTGGTTTTCAACAGAATTATTTCACCAAACCTTGGTCTCACCAGCCCTTTTCTGGCAAGACAATTTGTGGAAAGGACTGCACAAGAACAAGAAAATTCGTAGCTCCGCTCCACAGCCTGCCTGTGATGGGAGTTGAGTTTCTGAGACTTTTCAAAGGGCAACAAAAAAGGGGGCACAGATAATCTTGCTAACACAGGCAGAGACAGACGCTAAAGCAAAGCGTAAGGCTAAGAGTGAGCTAATTTATTCTCAGGAAAAATATATCTGTTTATAAATATGTTTTTTATATTTAGTTAGATAACCCTTCTCCATTTCTCTCTTCTCT
The DNA here is from genome assembly GCA_027925045.1 of Hypotaenidia okinawae. NCBI lineage: Eukaryota > Metazoa > Chordata > Aves > Gruiformes > Rallidae > Hypotaenidia > Hypotaenidia okinawae. The sequence goes on from BSDF01000001.1 coordinate 127,871,293, forward strand.
TTCACGTGTGTGTGAGTTTTGCTGTGTAGTAATTAGAAAGTGCCATCTGCAGAATAAAATCCCCAGAAACAACTGCAGCGCCTGCGATTATTAGCTCGCATTTCAGAGGAAGAATACAGAATGCATTAATGCTTTGCTGAAGGAAACCGATCCATCTTCTCAGACAGGAGTCTGTCTTTTATGCTCTCCTCACACCACAAAATACCGTATCTTACTGTATCGTCACATCTCACAGTCTCTAATGTATCTATTCCCTTAGCGAGCCAGTGAGGTGAGAAGTGCTACCACCCCATTCTGCTTGTGGGAATTGAAGTCAGGCAATACGTCTGCACTGCCAAGTAATGCAGCTCTTGAGTAAATTCCCTCACGCGGTCCCTAGACCATCTATACCACATAACACCAGTTCATTGCTGATGTCTCTTTGGAGGCAACAGGAGAATAAAGACAGCTGGCTCCAAGGAATCACAGAATCACTAGGTTGGAAAAGACCTTTGAGATCATCAAGTCCAACCACACCTGTCCTCTACTAAATCATATCCCTAAGCATCTCGTCTACCCGTCTTTTAAATACATCCAGGGATGGTGACCCCACCACCTCCCTGGGCAGCCTGTTTCAATGCCTGACAACCCTTTCAGTGAAGAATTTTTTCCTAATGTCTAATCTGAACCTGCCCTGGCACAGCTTGAGGCCATTCCCCCTTATCCTATCACCTGTCGCTTCAGCAAGGAGACCGACACACACCTCTCTACAACTACCTGAAAGGAGGTTGTAGAAAGCAATGAGGTCACCCCTCAGCCTCCTCTTCTCCAGGCTAAACAACCCCAGTTCCCTCAGACACTCCTCATAAGATTTGACTACCCCTAATACCAAGGTGATGAACTGTCCCAATTCCATCCCATCCCCAACCTTATACCTGCACGTGGTCTACAACACGCAATATCTACTACAAGTTTTTTGTGTGAATGAAGTATCATGCTGGGTGGGGGGCTGAAATTCTCACAGTCAAAACTAAAGACACCCTCAAAACCTACAGAAAACAACAGTGACGGTCATAACTAAGACTTGGGACCACCACAGATGTCTGAGAAGAAACTGGAGGACAAATGATATAAATATTGTGTTTGTGCCTGAAAGAGGATGGGCAATGGGCCGTGTGGCTGAGACCAGCTCTGAACACTTGACCACCCTGTACCTCTTCTCATTGCCAGTCCAGCTGGCCCCAGAGAGCTGCCATAGAGGGCCATCCCTTCCCCCCAGCCAAGCCCCCTCCTTCACTTGGGAGCTCATGTTAAGCCAAAGCTTGACATTGGCCTAGGAGGCTGCAATCTCTCCCTAGGGATGACATATGAAACAGAAAAGATTATGGGATCAATCCAATGCCATGCCAGGGGCCACTAGCCGACACCTAGAATTTATCAATTTCTTAATTATTAATAGTCTTTCTTTAATATCCATCCTTGAGCAGCCTTTCCTGTGTTTGTAGCAGGAAGAGGCAGTGATCTCCTGACCACCATCAGCTTTCCAAACACCAGGCACATCACCTGTAGACCTCGCACCTACATGTCTGGGGCACCCGTTGCTGACGGCCGGGCACTCACAGTCCACAATTTGCCTCTAGAAAGAGGCTGAACTTTGCCAAAAACAGCCACATGATCTAATTGCAGGGCTCCCGTTATTTTAACTGGCAGGTAGGCAGCTAATTGTCCATCTGGGTTACAAAATCACAGGAACAATGTACTACATAAATGCAGTATTATCAAATAATGTAAGAGATGTAAGCAGAAGGGAGTTGCAATCACTGTCAGCGATGGGCAACAGCCAGAATGTCTCAAATGGCAGAGTTAAATAAATTCCATGCTGCTGAAGATAAAATGTATTTGTTTATCACAGCACATAAAATATAGGATCATTCAAAGATATTTCCTCCTCTAATGTCTTTGTTTTCAAATACAATTTAGCATTCACTAAAAAAAGAGGCGTGAACAGCTGCACATAAAAGTCCCCATTCACTCATGGAAACTGATAAAACAGTTCTCGTCTCATGCATGATATTACATAGACTGTGTCACCCTAAAAGCTATGCCCCATATGCATCATGTAGCAGGAAATGCAGGTTGGATTTCCAGACATCAACACAACACAGCCTTCTGCTGAAAATCAGTGATTTTGTATGTCAAGCCTCTACAATCCTCCAAGCTGTAAAATTTCTGAGTTCCATAAACCAAATTTTATGGAATCACCTAGAAGTGTATACCACTTTGATACTGAAATCAGTGGCACCAATAGAATCTGACTACCACGACACAGACACTTCAGACTACATTAAATTTATATTTTCACTTTTGCATTCAGGTTTTGTTATTTCGTTCTTAGATAAACCACACTCTGACTCTATATATTGCCATAAAGGAACTGTCTTCCATAGTCTATGTCAGGGTGGGACAAAATGTGTGCTAAAATCTGGACTCCTACCATAATCTAAACTCATGTAACACAGCAAGCAGTTCCTGCCAACCCATGAGTTATACCACCCATAGAGCTTGCCTGGTTTCATGAAACACATACACCCTCTGAGTTATGAACTGAGGACTAACACAGAGACAGAAGCCTGTCTTGCACATGTCAAGATACTGTCATTCAGCTGACTGGTGGCCTCTTGACTCCTTGACTTCCAGAAACTTTGAACCAGCGCATGTGATGATAATGTACGAAGGAGCTCAGATGGAAAAACTTGTGTAGGTCTAAACTAGACACAAAGGCGAGACTTTGGGCAGCAGGTCTCAGTCAAGTATTGCAGCGTCCAATGCAGCACTCTGGAATTCCATGAGTACCAATTAAAGGAGCATATTCTGTCTAATAGTGAGTCAGGGCATGCAGGAAAGCACAAGAAAAGTGAAACTCCCGAAGTTAAACAGTCCTTAGCTGGGTAAATATCAAAAATAAATTAATGCTAAAAGGTAACTAACAAAAATCAACATTATGGATCTATTTCTCAACATTAACACCTATGATTTTATAATAAAAGATGTGTGTGTACATGTATGCCTCTGCTTATCTTTCATATACAGGCATGTATATATACCTCAGCATTATCTGAAAGATGTAAAAACAAACATAGATTAAAACAAAAAGATTCATTTCATTTGAGATGGCTGCCAAGCTTTATTTACACATTTCCTGCAGTTTTATATATTTAAAGAAACATCAAAGGTTTTTAACAAGAAAATTATATTCTCACAGCCATAAAGTATACTCTTGTGATTGCATTAGAGCGGCTGTACGATATAGCTTCTTTGCTTCCTGACAATGGGTTTTGCTATGCTAATTAAATAAGTAATGTGTCTGTGATCTTTATTCATTAAAATTAATGCAACAATATCTATGTTGAAGGTTCATATTCGACTCAGTCTGGCGGGCCGAATGAAACAGCTTCACTGGCGTTACTCTAAGCTTATTCTTGATGTAGCACAGAGCCCTGACAGTGAAATCAGTTTACCCTTGCTTTGGTTAGTATTATTCCCCATTGGCAAACACAAGTATCTTCAGAGTAGGCAAAAATCTCTTGCATTAAACAAAGCTACTGAGACCACGAGTTTCCAGGTGATGGGTTGTGCTGGGCGCAGAGCCCACTGGCCAGGTGTATTCCCCAGGCCGGCTGTGACAGGGGAAATGCTGCCGGCATCACCGCTGAGCTCTTGGTCCGGCCGCGGGCAACAGCCGTCAGCTGGAATTAGCCCAAAGGATGGCACTGAGCACAGCCTGTCAGTTCTAGTAATGAGACTTAAAACAAAGGGCAGAGGTTTTGTGTGTGAAACTCAAGATTGCCTTGCCTGTGGGATTAGCTCCCCGTGAAACAGGAACTGCCCAGCTTCAGCCTTCCCACTGGAAAAGCTGCTCTTCACAAAGGAGGAACGGTACCCGCGAGCGTTCGGCAGGTGATGGCCCTGCACCGGCAGGCAGTAAGAGAAACTTGCTGCTAAGATTTTAAGATTCCCAAATCTATTTCAGTATACAGGACAACAGCAGTTTTCTTAGCAACTCCTCCAGCACTGGATTAAGATTTGATGAATAGGAGCAAACATGGGTTTAATGTTCAGCATCTAAACCAGAAAGGTCAATCACTATTCAGATTTTTTTTTTCCTTTCTTTTCTGTTAACTAGGTGGGTTAGTGGCAAAAATGGAGAAACACAAGTTACCTTTGATTTATGGCCATCGGTATTTTATATACAATTAATCCAGGCACTGTGGAAAAAGAAGATGAATGGTGAGGTTACCTTAAATTTAAAAGACTAGTATTTGGGAAACAGGCAGCTGACCCGGCCACCTCCAGTAGCATGACTCAAAGTACTATTTTCATATTTGTATTATTTAGCATCTAAAGACCTTAGCTGAAAATCCTGTTCTGCAAAGAACTTGCATTAAGTACTCTGATTAATTTTCTACAGAAAAGATAATGTTTTCATTAAAATTTCACATGTAAAATGTCATCTTTTGATTTAATCCTCCCAAAATCTAAGTGCTAAATGAAAGAAAAAGAAAGAAAAAAGCTCACCTGCTAACCAACATGGAAATGACATTTTTTCTGGAGGAAAGCAAGTATTTTCTATCATTTACAAGGGCTGGCAGAAAACTGTATTATCATTCAGGTAGGGAGAAGAAACTGACATTAACTCTTCCTCTAACCCTACTACATATATAATAAAACAGAAATCTTAAACAAAGAGTTTATATTATGAATAAGTTAAACACTTAAAAATGCAGAAAGCAGCAGGCAGGGTTGTGTTCCAGAGTTTAGAGAAAAGAAACTGAAGTTTTACAGAGAATAAATATTTGGAATTAGTAAAAGGGATTGATTCAAGGCCTTGGAAGCCCAATATCTGGAAAAGCAGTATGGTAAAGCAGTAACTAGAACTAAATGTCACTCATCTGTAATTTTATTTCTGTCTTATGTTGAAGTATTCCAGATTCATTGCTAAGGACTTATTTCTTTGTTCCTATCAGGAACATTCAGAAAGCAGAGAAGCTTATAGCAATACCCTGGATCCTAAAGTTAGCACCCAGCTCTCAAGTTTTGCAAGCCTTTGTCGAAGCAAATCACCCTGTGCTACCTAGCCTAATTATTCCTATCTTTCTTACAAACCTGCAAAACTAATTTTAGTATGCCAAAGAAATGAGACATACATTATATTAGCTAATATGGAAGTCTTAAGAATTAAGTACTACTAGAAATAGACACAACCCAGACAAAACACTAGTTGAGGAAGGCCCCTTGCATGTGAACAGCCATAAACAGATGTACAGTATCTGCCCATTGAGCCATGTGATATTCTTTGAATAGGATATACATTATAGAGCACTAAATAGGCAATAGGGAGGATATGTTGGTCTATCTAAAGATTAAAACACCTATTATTTGATCAACCTGCTGAATTTTTAGAAAGATCTAGCTCAGGATTGTACACTGATACTACATATATATTTGAAAGCACTTCATGATTTCCCCATCACAGCAAATGAAAGCACTGGACACCAGTGATGGCCTAACAACCTTTCAAGGATCCAGACGTACCTTTCTATGAAGAAATAAAAAAGAATTGCTTGTCTTTTAATGATGGAAATTGATGGGACTGACTATGCTGCCAATAAAATAGTGAAGCTTTATTAAGTTCTATTAAAGTTTACAAGATTTTATTTTTCTAATCAATGTTAATGTAGTAAAGATTAGAAGCATCGTGAATTGTTCTGGGGTGTTTGTTGGCGGGTTTTTTTTCCAGGGAAAGTATAAGAAAAATGAGAAAATTAGATGATAAAGCTGGAGATTGATGAAAAACCCACTGACTGCAGTGGGCATCTTTCCATTTCCTTCAGTGGGTTTTGGATCAGGACTTTAGTAATGAGGACTTAAAAAGACAAATTAGGTTGCCCACTCAGTGCTAATAAAGTCTTTATTAAGCAGTACTGCAATTGCTGGATTTTTACATTGGATATCTAGTGAGAAACTACAGGCACAGGAACACACAGTCCACCTAGTCAGACAGCCGATCTCCAAGGGCAGCCAGTAGCAAATCCTTTGGAAGAAGCATCTGTTAGCAGGTTAGAAACCAGACACCCACATCCATTGATTACACTGTAACTGGAAATTAGCAGGTGGTCCTCAGTGTACACAAGGTGATAGACTTCTTATCTAACTACCTGTCACACAGGCTAATAATCTTCTTATCTAACTATACACTAAAATACAAAATTCAAATTTTGGTTTTATTCATGGACTTACTCAAGCTATTCTATTCTACTAGACCTTTTTCTTCACTGTACCTTCGCCAGTAAGAGATAAAGAATCCGAATAAACTATGCAAAGGAGTGTTTTCCTTTACTTGTTTTAGATTTGTCACAAATGAATAGTATTGCTCATCAAGAAAACTATATCTAAATAAAATATCTTTCAATATTCTTCAGTATTCACCACTGCTTCTCCTGTTCTCCCATATCCTATCTTCCTCTTTTCTGAATAATAGAAAAAACTTTACTTTCTTCAGATAGAAGACTTCAGCCAGAAGTCTTCTACGTCATGTAGAAGTCTTTTTCCTGTCATTCTCTTGTCCTTCCTTCTTTCCTTTCTGGGAAAGCTTCCTGGGTAAGAAGAGACCAAAGGCAGACACATTATTCATACTGAATATGCAAGTTAACGGTCAGTAAAGTGTTATGCAAGAAATGCTAAGCAAAGTTTTGTAGTCTTTCTGTAAGATACATAGCTTCTGCTATGAACTGAGCAAATACTCTGACAGAGTTTTCCATAATGATCTACAAGATGTTTTCAATTGTATCTGTTGTTCTGTTGGAGACTATAGGGGAAACATTCAGATTGTATCTTCCAAGGTTTTATTTCTAAAATAACAGGTGATACTTTATAGCCCTGACCGATGATCTTTGATAGCCCTTTCAAAGTATCTTTTAGTTTTGGCATTCCAAAGTATGTCTGTTTTGACATTAAATAAACTGTCCTTAAAGCTTATAATAAAAGGAATTAATATTAAATCAATCTTCAAAACCAGCTACCATCTCATGGTACATTTGAACCGCATTATGTTTCCTACGTTTAGCATAAGAAATAACTAGAGCACTTTGTCTTTATGGCTTATTCTCAGTCTTCCTCTGTGGATGTATGTGAGTAAATGCGTATGTCTGCGTACACCTATGTAGGCATATGTATTTCTGCATGTGTGTGTGCAAAGAACTAAATATGTGTATATATAAATATATATATTTATATATACATATGCATACAGAGAGACATTGCCAGTCAGTGGATCTGATTAACCGTTGGTGTAAGCACACCAACTTAAGCTATGGGACCCCCCAAAGAAATGTCTCGTAAGCAGGTCTTTTCTTTTTTGTAAAAGAAGATGTTGAATAAATTAAACTCTATGTGTAATAAACATGCAGATCTTCTTGACAGATTACAGAGACTTATACATACGTCTCCATTAGGCTTACAACTTGCCAGAAAGGAAATTCTACGCATTTCCAGTTATGTTATTTTAAAGGAGAAAAGGTAAGATTTCCTGCAAAAAAAAGTTTTCATCTGAGAGGAGAGAGCCAGAAAGCATTAAAGAGAAGTTGAGGATGCAGGAATGCCAAGGTGCTGCATGGTAACAGCTGTGTTCTGCTGCCATCCTTAAATTCTGTGCACTGAACAGCAACCTGACAGACACAGGGCTAAAATTGTTGCCAGGGATCAGTGCCACACAAAAGCATCCTGGCCAAACACATCCCTCTGCAGACACAGTGGCTCCATCCCAAGGTTTCCATCACGCCGACAGATCTTCTTGGTGTAGGAATTATCTTAGAGGCATATGATCCACTGAGCTCACAGTTAAATCCAGTAGAGATGCACTGCCAAATGGATGTAGGCAGGGATAAATGTATATGCAGGTCCCTTACAGCATTCAGGCACAGCAATTCTTAGTCTCAGTCAACTGGTTGGAGAACCCAGACAGGTCACTGACTGTTAGTCCTCAATCCTAACCTCATCAGTGGAAGCCCTTCCCTGTGCATTATCACAACACACCTTGTTATAACTTTGTTTTCTTAGAAACAGTCTAAACTTTTGGCTGGGATTGAGTTCACTGAAATTGGCAGTGGCAGCCCGAGCACACATTATTAAGTGGAACTTAATAGGTGAAACAGATACTGAGATTTTAGGCGGTAGCTGCGCTAGCTTTGTAAGAGGCAGTCTTGTGAGAGCATTGTGAGGTGTTTTTTTTTTTTGCTGGAAATTCCAACAGTTTGTGCTTTGTTAGGGAAAAATCTGATTGGTGTAGAATATCTGTCTTTTTCTAAAGTGTCCAAGAGGAAACATTCTTTCTCTCATGTTCCTGACACTAAATTATTATTTCTTGGAGAAGGATCTGAAGTTACCTCAACTGAGAGATCACAGCCCTATTGTATGACTGGAAACCTGCATGTAAAGTGATAGCCCTCACACTGAAGACTTCAAGGATTCCCAAAAAAAAAAATTAGAGTAGTGGGAGTTGGGAATTGCAGTAACTTTAAGCATCTGGGTCTCACTAGTGAAGAACAAAGAAAAGGTATATAGAAATGTGCCCCATTTTTAAAGAGGCAGGAGCTACATCACCGATGTCTGTTTATTTATATGCTTTTCTGGTCCCCTTTTGAACCAGTCTCCATTTTCCTCTTCTTTTATATCTCACTGTTCATTCAGGACAGCTGGGAAGGGCCAGAGAACAGAAAAACTTTCTGACACCCCTATCCATCCAAGCGCTCAGTAGTACCACCCCTTATCTGGCTGCTGACTGTATCGGACTTCTTGATATAGGAAATAAATTTCCATGTTTTTTTTCAGAACAGAAAGTTTATTTTTGCTTCCTAAATTAAGCCCAAAAGTAAAATGAAAACATCATCTATTGCTTTGGCAAAAATCTAAATGTTTTCATTTTCTTCCTTTCCTCTTCATCCCCAATCAAAAATTCTATGTGGGTAATTGCTGCAGTTGATGCTACAACCATTGAAGGCCTATTGTATGACTGTGTGCTGTTCTTCTAAACATTGAATTTCTAAGCACAGAAAGCAGTACCACGGATGCCCTTGGATCCTTTGATCAGACCTAGTTATTGAGTCATAAATAGTGTACTGTATAGCACTATGAAATGACCTAGGAGTGCCTATAACACACAGGTACAGTGAGACCTAGAAAAACAGAGTACCCAACATTAAAACAGAGAACCAGCACTGATTTCCCTGCCCTGGTCTCACGTAGCTTCAGCAAATAACCCAGGATTTTCCCCTTTTGCAACACAACAGAATGGAGTTCTGGATGCAACTGCCTTAGAGGAACATGCAAAGCTTGAATATTACATTTAAAAAAACCTCTACCTTTCATCTTCTTTCTCCCCTCCCCCTCCACAAGAGCTTTCTTCCAAATGTGCATTCATTTTAAGCTATCGCAAGTAAAATTCATAGCTGCTTTTGGTCTGTTTTGGGTTTTTCTTAAGGGTATGAAAACAATATAAAAGTACATGAAAAAATGACAGGTTAAATGATCCCTCCTGAGTCACTGTGGTTCATGATCTCATATTTAATTACATGTTCAAATAAGACAAGCATATACTTTAACTGATAGAGCATAATGGCTGCTTGGTGCTGCTGTAGATGTCCAGGTAAAGTCTTACTGACCTGACAGGCCATGACGGCAATCCAAAACAGCCATTACGGTCTCTGATGTAAATTCTTCTCATGTCATGGACCCCTGACACAACGGATGGCAAATGAGATAGAGTTTTGTAACAGAAATGCTGACACAACCTTATCCATAGCTGTGCAAATGGTGCCACTATAATTAAACTTTACAACTTGAGCAGCACTAGACAAGTTGCTAGTTTTTAATCATATTAATAATCAAAGAGTTTGGATGCTTCAACTGCCATATATTATCAGGCAGCCTGCACTATAAAAATACGAAGATTCCCAGCTGCTAAAGATCATAGCTGTTACGAAACACAGAGGTATATCCAAACACTCCCCTGCAAGTGCAAATACAGTGAATGCAAATCTCCGTCAGTTCTCCTTTTTTTTTTTTTTTTTTTTGCTTTGCTTCCAAGTACAGGGGTTTGACACGGCAGCCATGGAAAGCACTCCAAATACGTTACAAGAATATCACCAAATAGTAAAAAAAGCTTCATTAAGACCTGCCCCGCATGTTCCAAATGTTCCTGTCGTCAGTAGAACAAGTCTACTGTCTTCAGCAGTAACGACAGTCAGAAGCCTGCTCTTTCAGAGGGAGGCACTGAGATTATTCCTCATGCACTGCTGTTTGCTTTAAAAACCAGCTTCCCAGCGCTGGTGAGGAGTGGGTGGCAAAACTCTTACTGCTTTCAGTGGTCTGAGATTTGGAGCCTGGGAATGTTTCATGTAAATATTTCTCCTCACATTTTCCCTTCATTTGTCCGAGTGATTTACAGTTTTACTTCAGCAAGGAAAGTTTCCTCTCAAAAAGCTATATATGGTACAAACTGAACGGATATCGCACTGGAGCTAAAACTCCCTTATTTTACCGAGTGGGTATTGCTAACTACAACAATGACATTAATCTTTAAATAAAACTCAGTTGCTTACCGCTCGCTATTACCCTGAATTTGCAAATCCTCGCGTGGTGCACGCCACTTTGCACGTACCATGTGATATATCCCCACGCTTGGCAATGCCTCCTCCTTTACAGCACCAGTTTTGTAACACTTGCTGGAGAGAACTGCGCTTTCCTTTAAGAGGGGTGGCACAGGTATGTAGCCTGTATGCCACAAGGAGCCCTGTAAGGAATTAAAGGGAAAGAGGCATGCCTGTAACCGCGTGTGGCGGAACAGAGCATGCTGTGGACATTTCTGAAAATTATAAGAGCTGTAGCAATGCACAGGAGCTGCCGTAGTGTTATTCTGACCCCTGAAGGATGGAAACAGAGTTAACTTCGTATCTTTTTTTTTTTTCCCCCAATTTACTCAGTATACTCTATGAATGTCAAACTCCAAACTACATTAGCAGGATTTATTAGTGCTTGCCCAGACTTATCCTCCAGAAATATGAAAACAGTCATGAACTAATGGTAAGCCAACTTTAAAATACTGATTTTTTTTTATTTTATTTTCAGACAAGCAGAGGAAAAATTATTTTTTCAGGCTGGTTCCATAGCAAAATTACCGTGAGTTTGATAGTGCATTAAATCCAGTAGCTATGTGAAGATCATGTTTATCAAGAGATGTAAAGCCTACTCTGCCCTCACCTCTTCTTAACTGAAAAGTATTTAAGTGAAATTTTGCTGGAATTAATTCAGAGTGAAGTAAGGAAGGACATAGGCCGGTGACGATAAGATCACTCATTTCAGCAGAGTTAAGATTTCATCAGGCTTACATTTTTTAGGAAAGCACATCCCTTAGAGGCATGGGGCCTCAGCAGTGCCTCTGCAAGCTTATCTGGCTTCAAGGAGTACTTTTCAACCACCTCCCTACCACCACCCTGAACAGCCAGGAAGAGCGGATGATGATTCTAAAATGGGTATTAGAGTAAAGCTTGTCCTGATACTACTGTCTTTCTGGACAACTCTCTAAAAAAGTCCACCCGAGTTAAACCGACGGGACTCCTTGTCACACCTTTGCTCTTCACCTGTTCTCCTCCAAGATGTTTGAAATGTGTTAATAGACCACCTCTTAGGCTCCCCGAGGACGTAACAGGTAGATTTAGGCTGCTGTATCTGACAACACTTCTGCCTGGAGTCAGTCAGGAGTGGCACCCTGCTACAAAGCTGCCAGGCAGTCGCTGCACCCACCCAGGGACACGACGCTACCCACGTCGGGCGCCGCACAGGCTCGGGGCGAAGCAGCGCCGGCTCTGCCTGGAGCACTGGGAGAGGGGTCAGCAGATCGACGCGTTTGGAGGTGGGCGACGGCGAGGGGAGGGGGAGGAAGATCAATTTTAATTTCGGTTTTGTTCCTCCTCCGCTCAGCTGTTGCCATGCACTGAAGTCCCAGGTTGCCGTGTGACCTTGCCGAGGAGCACGCAGCCGGATCCGCTCAATGGGACCATTGTGCAGCCTTGCAGGGGCTTTTCTGGAGCCCTCTCCGCGGGTGTGGCCGAATTAGCAACTAGGCAGCCTCCTTCTCCTCCTCCTCCTCTTCTTCCTCCTCCTCCTCCGCGAACTCCCCGACCCGGAGAAACTCCGCCAGGAGCACGGCACACCGATGCACAAGGCAGCCTGCGAGAGGCAAACCCCTTGTCAGGAGCCGAGCAAGGATCTCCCCTCCTCTGCCCGGGTCTCCGTCCCCCGCCGCCGGGAGCGTTACAAAGTTAACCCAAGTGATCGATACGCTACATGAGCATATTATTCCACTATCGGCGACTGATGCCACTGATGTAATCAAGTTACATAATAGCCGTCTTTGCACAAATACATCCATCTTCCTACAGACAGATCTGCATATCTTCTTCCATCCATTATGCATGAACCCACCAGCAGTACATAAGGGTATATATTTTCACACACGCTCTATAACTTTAGCATTGCAGTGCACTGCACTGCACAACGTCATCACTATCGATTCCCTCCACCTTCCCCCATTCCCTCCATTAGAACTGATTTTGCAGGGAAAGATTACCACCGTGCATTGCTTGGATCCCTTTAAATCTTTAGAGGCTGAAGTGCTTTCCCCTGCTCGCTTCTGTTCCTACGAAGGCGATCTTTTCTCTCCTTTTCCAGCCTAACTCGCTTCACACCACAACTAACAGAGGAATTAATTCACACAGAGTCCCTCAGCCAGATGCATATATGTATGAAATACCGAAGATAGCATCTCTGTTTGCAAATCTTCAACTCCCATACACGTGGTCCGAGGTTTCAGTAAGTAAGTTATTGGGGGAAAAAATATTTTACGAGGGCAGGTGGATGAGAGATTCTCAGGCCAGTGGCATTGACAGCATTTCTCTACTATCGAGATTTTTTTTTTTTCCTCCCCCTTAATCGTCCCTCAGTTCATCATTTCCTTGCAGGATTTACAGGACCAGGCGGAATCCCAAATTAGCAGTGGCATTAAACCACCTTAGCAGCAGAGTACTGTACCATGATTAATAAGGATCGCCACCTTAAAGTTTAACAACTTGAAAAGCAGGATTTCTCTACCTCCATTGCAGCTATGAAATGCAGCAGAATGCTGCACAGAGTTGGAAACATTTGTTTTAACCAGCGGATGAGATCCGCTCTCCTATTAAACAGATTCCATCACGGAGGGCTTCTTTACTATCCATGCCCTTTTCAGTCAAAAATATTAGAGCCAGGAGGAAAAAAGGAAAAAAAGAAAAGAAAAAGGAAAATTAGGAAAAATGAAAAGACTTCTTGCTTTTACGGTACTCTCCCAAATCCAGAGGGTGCAAGAATAGAGAGGGAGGAGATCATTTGGGGGCTTTTTTTTTTTAATCGCAAAAAGCACTCACCAGAAGACCTACTGCAGTTATTCCACTCAACTGCCAATAACGGCCGGAGCCCCTCGCACCAGGGTAATGCAGCAATCCCGAAAGTACCCGTTTCAATCACACGCCACCAAGTTTAGCAATGCCGGGCTTTTGCCTGGATAAAATGACCTTACCCACTGGAGTCTCCCGAAATATCCCTCCGGTGCGATCAGTCAGCGGGGCGAGTGCCGGTCACCACACTGCGCACTCGGCCGGAGAAGCCCCGTGTTTACTCCTGGGGCTGAGCTGGCCGCGAGTGCCGCGGACGCGGCGCCCATCCATCCACCGCTGCCAGCTCCGCCGCGGGCGCAGGTAATTCCATACAGACTTCGGCGGCCCCCCGCCCCCCTCCCGAGTCGCCCCTTCCTTCCTAGTTCAGAAAGTGCCCGCGTCGCCGGCGGGAGGTACCATCCAGGTGCGGCGGGGGGAGGAGGGGAGGAGGGGGCGGCCGGCCTGGGAGCCCCCGCGCCGCCCGCGGGCAGCTCCGCGCCCAACGTGCCGCTGCCGCGGGCCGGATCCGGGATGCCCGCACAAGTATCCGGCGAGCGGCGGTCCGGAGGGGTTTCCTGGAGCTGGGCGGTTGTGGGGAAAGCGCTGCGGGGGGGAGGAGAGGGGGGTTGGGGCGGGGGGGGAGGCGGGGGAAGGGTGCTTCCCGGGTCCTAGCACCCTCACCACCGCGCCATTAAAAAAAAAAAAAAAAAGAAAAAAAAAGAAAAAAATGGGGGGTGGAGGGGGGGGGGAATCTCCAAAAGGGAAAAAAAAAAAAAGGAGAGAAAAAAAATCGGTTGTCCGCTTGCCCCGAACGGTACTAATCCCCGGTGAAAATGACAAGTGCTCGGCAAAGAAGAAGAGGTCTTGATTGATAACCACAATCCACCCAGAATATCCTAAGGAGCGGAGGAAGAGAGGGAGAGAGGGAAGAGAGGCGAGAGAAACTGCAGTGCATAAATGATTCCCGTGTTTCTACGAGATGGGCGCGTTTGGCTGAACGCGCCCTGCCTCCCTGCCTCCCTCCCTTCCTCCTCCCCTCCGCCGGGCCGCCAGCCGGCAAGAAGGTGCCGTTACTGCCACCCGATGGACACCGAGGCACTCGCCGGCCGTGCACCCACACCCGCTCCGCCAGCGCCGGCTTCCGAGGGGGGGGTGTTTTTTGCGACGGGGGGGTGGAGGAGTGGGTGGGGAATGGAGGGAGCGAGGGGAGGAGGGTCTTTCGGAAGGGATCCTGGAGAAACTCCTGGGGAGCGGGTCTCCCTCCCTCCGACCGGGGGCCGCCCGCATCCCCGGGCCGCCTCGACCCGCAACGCTGGAGCTGGAGCCGGGGACGGGGAGAGAGGCTGAACGCCGGGCGCGCAATATGCGCGGGGGTGGGGGTGGGAGGAGGGAGGGAGAGAGGGAGGGAGGGACGGGGAGGGGGACGGGGGGTCAGCCTGCTTCTCTTTTCCTGTTGTGACTTGTGGGTTTTGGTTTTGTGGTGGGGTTTTTTTGGTTGGGTTTTTCCCCCCCCCTTCTCCAGTTTCCGAAGCGAAGTGTTGTTTTAGGAGAGATGATACATTATCTATTCTTGGATTTTTATAAGGCAAACTGTGGGCCTCGCTGTTGCCATGGGATCTTCTTTGTGCGAACTCTCTGAACTGTGTGGGAACAGTTTTATTTCCTTCCTTTTTTTTTTTTTTTTCCCTTTTTTTCCCCCCTCCTTCTCCTTGGTAACTCTTCTGAAGATATGTATCAAAATGTAACTGCATTATTGCCAATTAAGATTAACAGCAGCTGCAAGGTGCATCTAATTAGGAATGTTAATTACTTCATGAAATAAATAGGCATTTGCAGATGTTTATAATACTGAACAAATGTTCGATAAAACATAACTCTCTAAAATTCTGATGCTCCCCCCACTGAATTTGATTACATTCCTGCGCAAGGGAGTAGACACCCCCCTCTTCCATAGCTCTAGCCTTGCAGGCGCACGCTCACAGGTAGATGGTTGGGTCAGAGGCATGTCATACTCTGGGCACATGCTGCGTGGGCTGAGAAGGTGGAGGAGAAGGAAACACCAGAGCAAGGTGAGAAAAACTGGTACATGTCTGCTTATGTACAGGGACGAAGAGACCAGGCAAACATGCAGCTAGCACTAAATACATCCTGGCTTCCTTGCAGGGCCATAGTGAAAAAAATCAAAACTGCTGCAGTTGGTAAGCCCCCAACATCTGGGAAGGGAAGGCAAGGGGCACATGGGAGAGTGTGATGTTATTACAGAACGTGATAATCGATAGAAAGATCATGTGCCGTGCAGAGCCAGTGGGCTGCAGGAGAGGTGGGAGCTGTTGCAGAATTTGTGGAGCTCGCTCACACCCCACCCCACCTCTCCTTATGATAACAGCATTCTTCATGTTGGATAAAAAATAGAAGAAACTGGAAATGAATGCAGCAACCAGTTGTCAAAATTCATTTTTAAAGCACAGAAATTAGTGTGACTGGTTAAACCCGGCATTCAGATACTACTATGATGAGTGATCCATATGCGTGGGTCGGTAAAAGAGACATGAAAAACTTTATGGGATTCTCTTTGTGGATCAGTACAAGGGCATTTTAAGTTAGCTACGTGACTCATACTATCTGCTTTAGAAAGCTGGTTTGTGCACTTGATTTGGAAGCCCAGGCATCCTAGCCATTTGAAAGAGGGGAAGGGAGAGGGGCTCTCAACTTCGAGTCTCAACGCTGTCCTTTGGGGGAGCTTCTTGCTCACCATTGAGGAGCAATCCCAGACTTCCAGCACAGGCACCTCTGTTATGTGATGTCAAGAGTTGTGTTTGTGCCTGGACGGAACGACAAGTGCTCGAGGGTGTTCATGCTGTGCAGTGGTAGAGAGTAGGAAGGAGGGACTTGGGACTCACACGTCGGCCAGGCACTTGGAGCATTTGTGTTCAGCTCCTGATGTTTTACAGGTTTCTCTTCCACCAGCAGGCAAGTCATTTAATCTCTCTGTGCTTTTGTTCCTTTTCTGTATAATGTGAGTTAACACTGTTCTTATTCACAAGGGTGCAGTGAAGATAAAAAAGGCATTAATGTTTGTGAGATGTTCATATACAGTGGTCATGGGAGGTATATAAGTTCCCAGAGAGGCTGATTAAGGGTCTGGCAAGAGAAGGGGAAAATGGAAAAGGATGGAAGCCAGAAGATGGGAACAAAATACAATGTAATTTCTAAAATGGATGAAACCCGACTAATAACACAGAAAAGCTGTAGACCGTTCACACATGGAGAGTACAAACCGCCTGCATTCTTGAGTTAAATTCTTCCCTGGGTTAAGGAAACGGGATTCAGTTCATTTCTCAGTTACTGAATTGCTATGAATAGCAATGCAGTTATATGGACGCAAGTAAGAGAGATTTTAGATATTTTTTTTCCCCTCAGCCGCATACTGAATCTGTGTTTGGCTTTGTCCTCCCAGTAGTAAGTGTGGCATGTATAACATAGCAGGGAGGTCCTTTCTCCTCATCATGACTTGAGTGTTTGCAAGATGTTACACCAAAGCAAGACCCCAGATCTTACCTGTTTTATAAACATTGTTTCAATCCCATGGCATCCAATACATGCTGAATGTGTTAACACGAATGAGTGGTGTACCTTGTATGCATGTACCTGTGTGTATGATCTTGAGGCATCATGTCCCTTGATGTGAGGAAGAGGCACAAACTGCATCCTCATCTATACTTCAGTAAGTGACTTTAAAAGGATTATCCCATTTAATGTGTATTACAGAAAGCAAAACAGTGCAGTCAAAGTAAACTTCCTTTTCTAAAAGTAATACATATTTAAAATGAAATGGCTGGCAGAGTATATGGCTCAGAAGAGTGCTAACATCATGCAGAATGCTTTCAGTTAGTAAATGCAATCTGCTTGAATGGGTAGTACCCAAGAGCTAATACCATCCCTCAGCTGCATGGTGTCCTTCAAAACTTCCTGACCTTGTGTTCACCTTGCTGGAGAGTCTGTCCAGAGGGTCAAAAGACTTGCAGGACTTGATTTCTCACCACCAATTGGTGGCCTTCAGGTATTAAATAATGTTTCCATCTGCTTATTTACTTCCCCAATTTTCAACAAACACAAGGAGAAACAGGCTTAGTAACACAAAACACACTCATGTAATATAACTATTACATGATATAAATCTAACAGCATGGAAGACAAGATAGTTTTTTGGATTAAAAAAAAAAATTCCAAAATATGCCTTCACTTCCCTGCTAAAAACACCAAACAGAAGCCCTGCTCATGGAAAAAGCTACATCTGAACCCTGTAAACTGCAATTTCAATCTAATTACTAAACAGTTTCAGTAAACCAAAAAGGTCAGCATTTTATCTATCATTTTTTTCTTTTCCCCTTTTCAAAACAGAATTGCATTGATCTTATTAAAAAACAGCTTTCCTTTTTGTCCACTTTTGTCATGACTAAGTAGTCTGGAAAGCTTCAGAGAGAGCAAAGTAAAACCTGAAAACTGCTATCTGGTCAACTTCTCTGACTCTCCTTGAACACTTGTGTAGTTGTTATATTTTTAATTCATGCATATATCGCAATTTATGTATTTTGTGTGCTTTATATACATTATATATTAAATACTTTTTTAATAAGTCCAGGCGAGATTGTTCAAGAGAGCAGATATTTAAAAAATAAAATGATTCCATGTCACGTGAAAATCTCAAAAGCCATTTCCTTTACAGAGGCCCCTGACTCTTCAATAATAAATATCTACACAGGTAACTAAGAGACTTAATCACGACAATTTTTGTTTACAGTCTTAACTATAAATTCTATTTTTCTCTGTGTGAACCACATACGCTTTTCCATAAGTCTAAGTGTGCTGTGCTCACTGCAGAGCTCCATTGTCCCAGACGCTCCAGTTTTACCCTGCTTTTCTTGTTGGTACCATTTCTGTGTGACTAATCCAACAGCTTTGTTCAGACAGCTCAGGCTATTTTACACAGAGTTCTGCCAGGGCCTTGTTTCTCTATATGCAGCTGAGACAAGCCTTCCTATGTTGGGTTAGGCATCAGTTGTAGGTGGCCTGAACAAAGCACTACTACACCTATAGATGAAAAGTGACGTTACGTAAAAGCTAAATATCTTGTTACTACTTGAGTGGGAGGATACTTTCATTCAGAAAGTCATTCCTTCAAAACATGCATTTCATTGATTCTTAATGTTTAAAGGACATGGAATTATATATATATATATATAGTTATATATATATATATATATAGTTATGTATAGACATACACACACACAATTAGCTTGGTTGTCCTGCAACTTATTGCTTTAACCTAATTTAGCAGAGGATAATGTCAAGATAATTAAATGCTCGTCTCTTTCACATTTTTAATTTTGTAGAATAAATGGCTGCTCACTGTTCCTCTAGTCTTTCATTAGGGTATCTCAAATGAAGATAATATCCATCCATAAGCTACTTAGAACATATACCTCATCTATTTCATTAAATAGTACTCTATCACAGGATGAGAAAACTAAAAAAGATGGGGTGCATTCATGCATTAAAAGAGATTTGTATGTTTCATTTCAGAGTTGCTGCTTTGCTTTTTTTTTTTTTTTTCTTTTCCTAAAGACCTAACAGAAGGCAGTAATAAGGGATTATTTTCCTTTGAGGATCTGTTAACTTTTAGAATATTCAGCAATATACAGCTCATCCAGTTCCTATAAAGTCAATAGAAAGGCTTCTACTACTTCAATAACAACTACGGCAGGTCTTGCACTACTGTTAACTGTTTGAAAATCATAAATTGGATATTTTAAATATAAGCATTATTAAAAAAAAAAAGTAGCATAAGAACAATTGACCAGAGTTGGGGGAGTCATCCACCTTGGCCAGCGATCTGTGCCCAGTGGTGGCCAGAACCAAATGACAGTGGGTGAGAAAGGCAGGTCTGATGAAAAGAAAAAGCAATACTCCAATATGTCTGCTGACTTCTGACAACTGTCAGTTCAGGGATTTTCACTTTTTTTCATGAGAAAATGCCAATCATGGATATGAAAAGTGTTAGAAATTGAGACAAATGTAATCTGAATTACAAAACCCCACCAACAACTAAAGGAAAAAGCAAGCAAGAAAGAAAAACCTCTTCGAGTCATCCAGATGCTTTGTGAAAAACTGACTTCTAGTCTTTTTTTTTTTTTTTAATTCTAAAAATTGGCAGAAGGTGAAAAAGGTTCCTAGAGAGGTGGTACCATGAGCCACTGCTCCCCTCCTGCCATGCCACTCCCCTGCGCAGGACACTGCTCAAAACTTCCTCCACCACCCATTCTGGCGCAGAGAGATAGATTTTCTCGTGAGAAAAGAGATTTTTTTTTCATTGCCTCCTGCCCACCTGTGGGCAGGCTGGGGTGGGCAGCAGTGGGGCAAACTAGGGTAGGCCAGGACAGGCCAAAGTAGGCATGGGCAGGACAAAGACCTCCCCCAGCAGCCTCACTGAGCCTGGAGGCAGCAAGCAGAGCCTGGGCAGTGAAGGTGATCAGGGCCCACTGGCTGGCTGGCAAAGACCAGGTGAAGGATGGAGCCAGGCCCAAGGTGAGTTTGGGACCCGGGAGGCTCGGCAGGGACAGTCAGGTCTGCTTGTGCCCTCAGGGTCTGATGGCATAGGTGCCTGGGCATGTATAGTGGATGCACACAATTTACTATATATTGGTTATGTTGTCTTGGACATCTATCAAAAGCCACCCACTGTCACTCTGAGATCCAATATTGCTACTGTTTGCATAATTGAGGTTCAAGTGCTTGTTGTGTAGTTAATGGATGTCTAATATACATTTTCTTCCTATGACTGCAGGGTCTTTTGTTGGAGCATGTACTAGGTGCTGAAAGGACTTCTCCAGCCTCTGTGCAGATAGCCCAACTGACACATGAAGTCGTGTTGGTCAGCAGAGTGGTGGGTCTACCAGGAGCAGGGCAGTAAGGTCTTCCCTCAGGTACAGCTCATGAATGAATTACCAAAGAACTACAGTTAATTCCATCCGGAAGTACATGAAGTACTGAACTTTCATATATCAAAGAGTGTGACTGACAAAAGCAAAACCAGATCCTGAAGCTGCTTGTGCAGATGTAAACTGCTTTGAACAGACTAAAATTTAACTGGTTTAACGTTCCTGAGCAAAAATATCCTTTTGAAAGTTAGGACGCAGAGTAAGAGACTGCTATCAAAGCTGTGAGAATTACCTACCTCACAGAGCTCATGAATCAATTACAATGAAGCTAGACATGTCAAAATTAATTAACCTAAGGAATGTCTGTTATTCAGTGTTGCTGATTTTCTCTCTCCCTACTACACACACACACATGCGTGCATACAGAGGCACTCGATTTTGTGCTTACCGGTGCACCGGTTTTAGCAGCTGCAAAGATATATGTATTCCAGTTATTAATATAAATTATGTTTTATAACTTCATATTGATATTTGGATGCCATGGGGAAACCTAGACTTCTACATACAGGTATGGCCTGTGCCTGTGGGAATAACATACCTGAAAGCAAGACAGGGACAATACACAATGAAAAAGGGGAGAGAAAAAACAAGGTCTTTGTTAGATCTGTGGCAGATCTTGATTAAAATACCTGGACAGGGAGAATGTAATGATACAGCTATACTATGGACCAATTATCTAAGACGCCGACAATGACTGTAAAGTAGATTAGAAAGATTATAAAGAAGGAAAAAAAACCCCTACAGTTACTGTATGTGGACTGGATAAGTGTTATGGTGGAACATGACATGGTGATTACAGTTTAGGACATAATATACAGTTGCTCTTCAATAAAACTAAATAGAAAACTCACAAAAAGAGAAGCAGCTCTTTAGTTTTGAACAGTGCACAGGACCCAATTCAAGAGCCAACTATTTAGTTGCCAATGTACAATAATCACTGTGGAGTATTTAAATGCCCGGAGCAAATCTCCCCAGATGCCTCTGAAAACATATCAAAACAACATCATATTCTCTTACTGAAGTATTGCCTTAACTGTAAAGAGGAGCAATAGCTAAAAATGTGGAACTTAGTTAAAATTAAACCCTTAGTTAAAATGAAACACTTAGTTAAATGAAAACCAAGCAAAAAAGTAAATTTGTTAGTTGATGCAAAGGAGACTGTTCAAAGACATCACGTTACATGCTCAGTAAAACAACCCATCAGATCTTTAAAAAAAGTCTAGTTTAATTTAGCAAAAGCATAAAGGATCTTTTATAAATTAAAAAAAAATTCTTAGAAATATGAAAACCGCATCTCAGTAATTGAAAATTATATGTAATACAGTAAATGTAAAACTATAGCAACTCACCCCTGACTGAAAAACATGTTGAGAATCAGCCAACTCACAGCATACAGCATAAAGAAAAAGAAGTTAAAGCTTGTCATCACTGGTAAAGACAGATGATCTGGTAGGATGAGAAATAGAAGACAATAGATAAAGCATTAAAAAACTGAGAAATTAAATTTTTAGTTAATATTTTTATTGTTCTAATATGGATGAAATAACACTAGGATGTTAAAATACTTATTGCTATCACAGTTTGAACTCCTTCTGGTTCAACAAATATGTTTAGTACTCACAAAGAAAACTATCAAGGTCACTATCAAAGTTTCTCAAAAATACCAACATAATAGATTAACAGTCTTCAGCAAACAAGTAAAACATCAAGAATGACTGGGACAGAAATTGTAAACAAAACTGAAAAGAAACCTTATGTCACTGAATCCATTGTGCACTTTGTTGCTGAGTACGACATGGGTTTATGTCACCCTGTCTCAATAAAAGTCATAATTAGTAATTAGTATTAAACAATGTAATTATCAAGGAAATAAGCAAATGCAGCACATTTACTCAGATGGAGGAACTGTGAAGAGAATAGATCTGTTTGGTTTGCAAAGAAAAAATATAGGGAAATGTAAAATCTGTGTAAGGATCAGTGTTTTCATTTTATAAGAATGAGGAAGCAGCCAGTGAAATAATGATGTGGCATGTTCAAAACAGATGAATTACAAATAAGTAAATTGTATAATTCATTTGTTGCCTCAGGAGGTTTCAAAGGCCAAAGTATAAATCAGTTCCAAAAGATGAAGTGCATTCTTGCTGGAGAGGCCCCTATTTTGTACTAAATAATAATCTGACTACAATTTCCAAGTCAAGAAATGCCTAAACTATGTACTGCCAAGGTGGAAGGACATACCAGAGAAAGTACCAGTACACTTCATTTGTTTTTTCATCTTTTGCCTAGGCATCATTGCCTAGTCATTGTAAGAGACAAGAGAATAGGCCACCTTGGTCTTTGTGCTGACTCCCTGTGAATGAGGAAGGTTGGGTTTTTTTGTTTTTATGGTATGTAAACTATGAAGGTTTTGCCTTACTGAAAGAGTTAATGCTCATTATGCAGGGTTAATGCAACACAGAATTTGGAAACAAATGACAAGGAACATAGTTTACCTGGGTTTAGCATACAAGAATTTCATTTTCCGATGGTGTTTACTACTACCTAAAAAAGGAGTGGAAAAACGCCAACAGGTAAGAATTCTTGTATTGATTCAATGCGTATTTTCACAGGTGTAAGTAAGCAGATACTATGAATGCAGTTGGAAGAAGGCCAAGAGATCCTGAAAAAGCAGGAAATTCAGACTGAATTTCAGTTCTGTCTATCAGACACTGTTAGAAAAAATATTGAGAATTGATCCATATTATGTATATCAGTCAGTTCAAAGTGGTACAAGTTACACTCTTGCACGTTATTTTTAAAATCAGTTTATTCCTACAACCTGTAACCTTACTTGCAGAGCTGCTAGTATTTCAGGAAGGTTAAAAATGCTGTTCGTAGGGTAGAAAGCTTCCCAACATTCCCTTAGTTCCAGAGTGAATAAAAAATGCATTTGTGGATGATTGCAGCATGGCAGGGTATCAGCAGCAAAGAGGTTAAAGAAAGATGTTTTTAACATGGCTGGGGGGCGTTTTCTTGCTGTCTGAATCTTTCTTCCAATCTTTAGAGAAACATGAGAGTCTCGGTGGGAGAGTATTGTACGCCACTGAAACACCGTGAGGCTACAGGACAATTTTACAGCATAAACAAATTGGAGCTTAGTAAGGGGGGCAGCCTTTCCTGATGTGAATCTATAAAGAATTTTGTCAAACTTTCGTTATCCATACTCTGAAACTGAGATTTCCCAGATTCAACATTTTCTTTGTTCTGTTTTTATTTCTTATGTTAAATATTCTCTCAGAATAAGAAGCAGCATATAGAAATGCTACAATTTTAGCATGATTGTATCAGAAGATCTGTGACAGCACAGAAAGCAAGCTGCAGGCAATGAAAAATGGAGGATCAGCAGTTACTAAGATTTACAGGAACACTCCTGTATAACTTTGTTCTGTAACCCTGGATGAATTATAACTTCCATTTCAACGTGTAGTTTGCCTTGCTTTATCTTAAAAAGTGTCAGTTTGTTTCAAAGGCCAACGTTCGTTCTTCTTACGGGGTACAATGAGCTGCTCCTTGCGAGAGCAACAGTGACGGTGTAGCGTTTCCTGAAAGAGGGACGATGGCAAGTGCAAAGGAGAGAGTTTTGTTTCCAGTGGGGGGGATAGATGAATCACAACGAGAAAGAAGAGTAAAGGCAGAGCAGAGTGCTGGGGTCTGAAATAAAGGCAATGTGATCCGAATGTTGATGAAGAGGCATTGACAAGATGAAAGGTCTCTCTCTGATGCGCTCTCACCCTCTCATTTCTAGTGCATAAAATCTGTCCTGTTGACACTTGCACTCTTTTTTTATTGCAAAACTGGAACAAACGGGATTCAAAATCAGCATGGTTCCTGTGGCAGATACCTGCCAAGGGAAGGAGCTCAGCAGGTGCTTCCGCTTCTCCCCCATTTACTGAGGCCCTTCAGTCCATGGAACTGGACTTTGAGAATTATCCTCTGCTAAGTCAGGCTGATTTTAAGTAAGGGAGGTCTATGATGCTACATTCCAACAATTCACATCCACTTTCCAGGGAAACACGGGATAATTAAATACATGAGGTATTTTATTTATATGTAATTGAAGTTTATTCATAATGCAATATGGTTTTCTGTTGGATGTCAGCACTCAGAGGAAATCCCGTTGAGGAAGAAAAAAAAAGCAAACCAAAAAAACCCCATGCAGACATGCCATGTTTGAAAATAAATGGTTGACAATGGTTACAGAACAAAGTTATACAGGAGTGTTCTTGTAAATCTAAAGAAAACAGAAAACACTTTAATACCAGGTACATTGAGAACCACTGAAGTTTTACATTGGGGAAAATCTCACCTTCCAGCCTTTGAGTCATTGGCTTTGGTGGCAGTTCCTTTCAAATAACCGGGACCTTCCAGATGAGCGCGGCTATTGCTCAGAACAGTGTGCATTCACAGCATAGGTCCAAACATGCATCAGTATCTACATAACATGGACTTAAATGGGTTGTCATGCTGTAAAGTACACAATATACAGGCCAGAAAATGGTACAGTGAGATAATTTTCTAAAGTCTACATGCTATCTGAGGTAATACCATCTTGCTGAGGTAGTACCATAATGTGGTTTTTGGGTATTTTTTTCTTAATTCCCCCTAGTCTGTAGCACTGCTACAGGGGAACTGTGATTACACTGAAATCAGTGATGAAAATCAGGGTAACCAAGGTGCTATTTCAAATCCTGCACTCTGTTCATAAAAGGTATGTTCACTGTTCTAGCTAATTTGTCTGACTAATAAGAAAAGAGTAAAAATGAAATTATACATTTATCTGCATGATATATAGGAGTCATGAGGTTTGGTTAGTTAATCCTTGTGTAGCTTTTCATAAAGGTAAAGTACACTTGATAATTGTTGCATATTAAACAGTAAGGAGTAGGCAAAACAGCTTAGTTAGAATTTTTCAAAGAAAGTTATGGTAGGTTTTCCTGAAATCCAGTAGGTCTTGGATGCAGTAAAGTCCGATATACTGAGGTGCTTGAATCAAAGCAATTAAATTGGTTTTAATTAGCAGATTTGTTACCTTGATATATATATCCATGTGTAAACTGTTCTTTCAGCATTAGGGGGAAAAAATTAATTGCCTGAGTGCACTTTCAAAAGATAAATGTGACTGCAGTGGATGCAAAATTGTTAAGGACAACTTGAACAAAATTGTTAGCCTGTAGGCTTGGCACATCAGACTTCTGAGTACTATAAAAGGGCTGTATCTTTGCTTCCTCCTTTGCCATGTGAGAATCCCGGACCCTCATCTTTTGGGGAATAAAAATCAAAATTAAATATTCCACTGAGAAGCATGAATTTGCTTTAGCAGAAACTACAAGTGCCTAACATCATACTCTCATACCTGAGAACAGTGTGTAACAGTGCTGTTAGTGTAGCCTCTTATCCAAGTCACACCTTAATCAGGTCACACCGGTCTTGAGCAAAATGCATGAATTACAAAAGAAGCTGTTAATTTTAATGCAACCTTTAAGCTATTAGCGTAATTAGGAAATTCTCATCTTCGTTATTAGGTATGCTTTGAAGACAGGGATGATACAGCCTGCAAACCAAACCCTGTTTCTTTGGATTAATGCCTATTCACATTTTCACTACTGAACTAAATACTTGTCAGGTGGAAGGACAAATTCAAATACTAGTGTTATATGGCAGGTTCTCATCAAATTGGCTGTTGTTTTGTCTTCTGTCTCAAATTATGATAAGGATAATCCAAATTACTGCCAGGCTGAGAACATTTAATAGTCATATCCAATTAAAAAACCTCAAACAACAAAACCAAAAAAACCCCAAACAACCAACAACAAAACAACCCCACAAAAAAAAACCCCATCAATCACAGAAAGTATATATGTTTTTTTTACAACTGCACCTAGTATTAGGGTTTGGTACAAAAAGTGGTTAACTAGCAATGCATTTTCTTAGGACATGGGGGTCAATCAACATGTGTTAATCAACACTGCGTATTTGCAATAATTTTACTATCTCTGGTCAGTACATTCACACTATATCACACACATTTTTGTATTGTGTAGTAGGGATATCT
Source organism: Hypotaenidia okinawae (assembly GCA_027925045.1). Classification (NCBI taxonomy): domain Eukaryota; kingdom Metazoa; phylum Chordata; class Aves; order Gruiformes; family Rallidae; genus Hypotaenidia; species Hypotaenidia okinawae. Next base: position 127,897,884 of record BSDF01000001.1, read on the forward strand.
TCTTGCTGGTACACAGAGATGCAGTAGAGAAGAACTTAACATTGATGATAAATTGAAGGATTATAGATTGAGAGTTGTTTTCAGGTCATTCATTTCCTCTCTCTGGTTTTGTTTCCCTGCAGTTCTTCCCCACAACATCTTCTCTCTCACATGCTTACTTTGTGTGATTTGGGGTTACATTAAAACTAAAACCACTGAAATAAATAACCAAGATTTTACTGCCAGGTTGTTCTTAATCTATGACTTATGTTTGACTGCATCTCTATGAATTTTTAAAACAGATATTAAATACGTATATTAAAACCACCAAATGAAATTAAAAATACAAACCCAAACCAAAACCAAACCCCAACTTCTCCACAAATCAAAATCTAGTCTAGTGGTGTATAAGCAATGATGTTTCAGGCATTTCCTTAAGGCTTATAGTGTAATCCAAATATACAAATATATATATAAAAAAATAGTAAGTGAAACATTCTTAAGCTAGTCTTCATTAATGAAAGTGAAAGCATTCAGCTGCTTTGTGAGAAGATAAAAAACTGAAGTTACTTAAATTGGTTTTAAAAGATTTGTCAAAATTGATACCAAGAAAACTTTGCAATGTATTGTACCAAATTAAAACAAATGTTCTGCCACCACAATTTGTGATGCTAACTCTGGTAATTAGGGCAGAACTAATCTTCTATAACTTTAGGCACTCAGACTGTCATCATTGTCCTGAGCTCATCATCCAGACTACTTTTGTAGGCACTGGGAAGAAATAGATGATGTTGTAAAACAGTTCATTTCATTGCTGTGTAGGCATCTTAAGTGAATCTCACCATTGAAGGACCTATTTCACTCTCAAATACAGAGGAAAATGGATGAAAGGCTTTGAAGTAGAAGGTATGTGACAGATGCTTAAATCTGTGTGAGGTTATTCCTGTTGTTAAAATGTAAAGAAGATGTAAAATAGTAGGTAGAGGAAAATGTGCATATTTAGAGCATTACAGAAAAAAATGTGATTTTTCAATATTCCTTGGCACCTCGTAGTCTTTAAGGAGTTCTTTTTACAGGACACTAGACATATGGATTCTTTTGTGTCAGAAATTGAAGCCGCTGCATCCATGAAGCAGTGCTTCCACGCACAATCTGATCAGAGGAAAACTTGCTTTATATGGCCAACTGGCACCTGTGAATGCAGTTACAGCTCAGCCCATTACCTAAACCGCTCTGGGGCAAATGTATTTAGGCAATGACCAAATTCCACCACTTTGTCTCATTCACTCCGTTTGTCTCACGTGTAATGCATCTGACATATCTCAGAGACAAAGCCCAAAGGGGTAGGTAGAAGGAAATACTAATAAGTTTTATGGGGAGTATTAAAAAATATCATTTTTTATATTTATGCTCTTGCACACAATACATTTTTCTGTTGGACTCCAAAGGATTTCTAAAAAAGCTACTCACTTGCAGAAATACCTTATTTTATGCATATGAATGTAGAAAAAACATAAACATTATTTTTTAGGTTTGGGGTTTTTTGTTGGGTTTTTTTTAATGCTTTATGATAGCAACATTATACAGTCATTCAATAGTTTTTGCAAACAACAAATAGATACTGATATCCTGAAATATCTTAACACCTGAATATTCGCTTGAATAAGGAGTTGTGACTAATGGCCATCAGGTCTAAAAAATAAACCTACAAGCACTTGGTTATTTTTCATCCACAAATAGACCTCTTTCTATACTTTGTGATTATACCTGAAATGGTGCTCCAAGTCTTAGAGGAGAATTCTATGTATTTCTTTGAAATGTGAGAAGAAAATAAAGGTTATAAACTCTTTTTAAGGATCTTTGGAGTGGAAGTGCACTGCACTGTGCTCTGTCAGTGAGCATCACTGAAACTTGGGAGGCATTTTCACTTATTTCAGTGCTTATTACTTCTCCAAACGGGAAACAATTGAAATCACTGTCTGTTCAGGAACAAGCTGTTTGATGCACTTCCCCTGATTTCTTTTATTTTAATTAGCTGTGGCCAGGGAATGTCATTAATTCTGCCTGGAGCTCCTGTGCTGAGATGCCAGTCATGGGAATTCCTTTAACAGCTTGTTTACATGGAGCATTCAAGAAAGTTCAGACAAACCACCTCAAGACAGCTATTTTAAATTATATTTACGCTAGAGTAAATGGTACGGATTATTTCCATCAGAAAGAAGGTATTAATCGAGATATACTTCTGGGTTTGTATGGGATTATTCCTCAGGATTTTAAACTTATTTCCTTCAAATTTACAATTTTCATTGCTTTAGTTTTTACCGATGATTCTGAACACCTATCTAAACTCTGTCAGACATGATAAAAATACACACAGAACTGGAGAAAGACTCATGCATCTCTTATTTATGCCTCCTGCTTATGACATAGTCAAGTAATCATCAGCTATTACTTTTAATCAGTTATTTCACTTTGGCTGGTATATTTTAATGACTTTTAATAAATTTTAATTTCTTTCTTTTAAGTGGCAAAGTGCTGCATTCTTCAATGGGACAAGAGAACAAAATTGGAAACTTTCAACAGTTAGGAAAAGAGGGAAAGTGACTCAAGAAATATTCCTAACTGGTGAAAGTTTCCAACATGACAGAGCTTCAATGAATTCTCCACTAAGCTATAGTTTGCCAATAAATTTACAATTTAATGGATACTGAAGAAAAAGGGACATCACAGCTAAGGTTGTAACTCATTTGTCAGAAAGTGGCTGAAAGACCCCAACATACCTTTGCATTATAATCAATCTTCTCTCACAATTATACTTCTTTCTTTTTTTGTGGTTTCAACCGTTTCATCATTAATTGATTTTTTAAAGCTTGGTTAATTATAATTTGCTGGTAAAAGTAGCAAAGTTAGAGTAAGGTAGAGAGAGGCTCTTCTGTTAAACAGAAGGAGACAGAGAAAAATGCTTGGTTTCTTTTTAAATGCATGCATGCTTATCATCGGGAGCAGAGGTCTTGAAAGAGCAAAAGAAATTAAGGAAATTCCTAGCAAGGGAATTTACCTTTTAACTCTGAACACAAATCAACACACACACACACACACAGACACACACTCATTTAACTAATCTGATTGTTCACCTGATTCAGGGTGAAAAGTGGTAGAAAGGGCACTCTTAGGAAGAAATTACACTGCCTTAGTGGAAGAAGCTGATAGAAAATAACAGGTAAAAACACAACTCTGTAGAGGCATTGTGAAGATGCATGTCCTCTGCTAGCAATGTCAATCAAATTAAAGTCCTGCTTCACCTGGTCAAAAGGAAAGCTAAACTGGAGGCATGGAGAATAAAATAAATACAAGGCCTTTTTTCAGAAAACCATTTATAAGGTGTTGGTCAAGGTAATTAAAAGCTGAATTGACATGATAATTGAGCCGAAGCGACAACAGTTTTGTGGTTTGTTCTTCCCCATAAATTGTATTTAGACCTGACATATATGTGCCAATTCCTTTCTCAGGTTGCTGAACCTTCCAGTTTCTCTGATTCCTGTGATAGCTAAATTTCCAGCACACATTGGGAAAGTGCTGACACTTTTCATTCATATCCCTAAGGACACATAGCACAATTTGCACATATTCTGCTCTAGTATTTTTTCATGATCACTGTGTGCTGTTCAAAAACTTCAAGTGCAGGCGGGATGTACAGTGCTCTTACACCACCATGGTGAGTATTGAACCTGTGTCTGACAATATGGAATCTATTACAAAGCATTGAAAAATTTTGCAGTGTCTTCTCCATACTGAATGAGAATTTAGGACTTCAGTTTTGGGAATACCACCCTCAACAGGCTCGTGAGACTTTACTAACTATCTAACTTGGGGATAAATGAGCTCTGGGAAAACAGGAAGACATAATTAAGCCACTGCCAGAGAAGAAGTGTAAGGCTGCTTAAACTAAGAACATGAGATGCCTTAGAAGGTTCTCATCAGGGAATCCAGTCAGTGGTCATGCATCAGTCCACCTGAGTGGATGAGTGGAAAGCGCATCTCTTACAAGAGAGGGGACACAAATAGTGGCTTCTAGCACCTTGGCCCATCCCAAGGTTGAAGAGTGGCTGCTCTGTGGTTGGTGTTCAGGCTGCTGTTCCTAACCACCTCTTCTCAGCCTGGAGAAGAAGACAGGAGCAGATATGGCTCTGGCAATGCTGCTTCTTCGCCCATGACAAGAATTGCAGGATCTGCCTGGTCAAAGCCACAGGGACCCTTGTCACCTTTTGGCCCCCTCATCCTTGTGCACTTTCCCAAATGACAGTTTGTAACAGAAGTTCTGTGATGACACTGACATGCAAATGCTTGCTATACAGGGGAAGACACCGGACTAGGTGTGGCCCTAGAGTGGTAGAGTACAGCGTAAGTGCTTGTTGTGCAGCCTGTGTTGCGTCAAGAGGAGTTGTGCCTTCAGTGTTTTGGAAATCTGAAAACGTGTGATGTTGATGCAAGTGAAAAGGTCCAGACAGAGGCAGTTACTGCTATCTTTAGGAATGTCTTCACATCCACGGTCAGCTCTTTCTATTAGAAATAGAGCTGAATTTGTTCAGAAACCTCTTATGTTTCACTACATCCACTGATGACCACTTTGGGAGCTCCTGAATGGGAGAGAGGCTAAGGAGCAACACCCATGCCTCGGTTTGTACACCCAAGAGGATGAAAGAATTTGATGGCAGCAGTGTAGAACCAAGTAATTCCCATTTCAGCTAAACCCTGAGTTGGCAATCTTTGTATACAAAGAAGAAGTTTCAGCCAAATGATTATCACTCTCCAGGAAGCCCAGTGTAACTCAGGATGTTCTTGGCCCAGTTAGCCAGTCGTGCCTGCCCTAAGTCAGTGGGAATGCTGAAGCCAGAATGAGACTTCTCATTTTTATTACACTTAAAGTAAGCTACATTTTGAAAAGAGGGTTGTAGCATTTGTTAAAAAGCTGCATTTGAACTGCTGAGAAGCAAAGGCCTTTTAATCCTCTTTCCTCTCCTCATCTTTCTCTTGGAATTGCTAGCTGGAATCATACAACAAAAAGAATATATAAAACATCCTTTAACTTTCCTGTGAAGCAGTGGAGTTGCCAAAAATCCATGCTCAATCCAGCCCCAGATAATCCTCAGTAGAGCAGTTTTATTATCACCCATCCCTGAGGACAAGGTAGCAGAAAGTAAGGTAGCTACATGGTAGCTCTCTCTCCCTCAAGGTGTCTTTAGAAATTTCTCACTCAAGAGAACAAGGTCTATGTGACCAGGGGGTCGAGACAAAATGCATGGCTTCATTTGGCTTCATGCTATGGATCTTCCTAGCCCCAGGATTTGTTTCACAGCCATTTAAATGAACATAGCATTAAAATATGACAGGATTATGTTCTACGGACTCATTAACACATTCTTCTGGTGCAATGGGAGACAAGGAGTGCTTGAACATTCAATCACCCGAGGCGTGTATTAATGTGACTGACACCCCCTGCAATGTCTCAATACATTTAAATATGACTCCTATTGAATACAACTTTGCAATTTACATGCAATTTTTCAAATGTACTGTGAAAGTATTTATCTTTTCATTCCACCAAGTAATTCTCAGGTTTGTGACAGGAGAAGCAGCACTTTTCTCTATGAAACTACTATTAGATTGTAATATTTTCCTCATCCATGCACTCTACCCTTCTGTCATAATTTTCTTGCCTAACTCCCATGAATTTAACAAAGCAAACTTTGATACTTCGGGACTTTCATTTTTTTTCCCCTCGAAGCCTTTGCCTGGTTGCTGCACTCAACAGGCCTTCAAAGGCAAGCTGAGATGCTTTCAAACTTGTTTGTAGCTAGAAAGCTAAATGGAAAGCTGATCAGTCTCCCCCATTCAGCTTTTAAATGCAAACAGCTCCGTATTTAAGTTTGTAAATACAAACAACTGTGAAATCAACTAGCCACTCTGAATCTCTCTTAAGCCTACAGTCAGTGGAGGATGCAAAAACCTGGAACCAAAAGATACTAGCTGTAACCTGCACTTACCTACAGATCATTAGGTGGCACTCTTCCCTCTGTCTTAGCACCGATTCCATAAGGGCAGAAAATGCAGCCTGGTGTTGGAGCAGTCATTGTTTCAAAAATGCTGAGAAACAAAACTGAGATTATTAAGATGTGTAGTCCTTAAAGATGTCCAAACATTTGGAAAAGAGTAAGGTTGCTGGACAAGTTATCAGAACATTCAGTTTGAAAGTTTCTCTATACCTGGACATACCATTTTGGCCTCAGCACTTGTGGATGCTACCAAAGGTGATTATAAAACAAACAAACAAACACATAATGTATGAAATATGAAAAGGCAAAGCTGTAACTGAAAACCTAAGTACCAATTGTTACATATGTCTACCATGAGATTTGTGTTCAATTTGTATTGTTATACTAAGCCAAGAGGACTCTCCAAACAAAAAAGAGCTTCTTTCTAAAAACTCTTAAGACATTTGAAAACCAAATAGTTGAATATATTTCAGATAACAGCTTAACACAACTGTGCATGCTTTTTTCTGTACACACATTTACAGAGCATGTCACACATATACAGAGCAAGTCAATTACTCTGAGTCATACTTTTCCTTCAGTGTAGTGTATTTTAAAATCTAAGGAATGCATGAACCTATCTTCTTCTAATCCTTTGGAGATAAGATGGATTATCCCCATTTTGTAGAATGTTTAAGTATTTTGCCAGCCGTCATTCAGTTCGTAGCGAGGCCAGGAGTTGAAACAGGCCCAGATGCTCAGGTCTCTCCCTTCCTTATCTGTTATTCCCTATGACAAGAAAGCCTGCAGTGCCCTCTGTAAGATGTTATCCAAGTAGAACTTGACACTTCTTGCACTTCAGGCCTATGTTTGAGCCCCTAGCTATCTGCTGAGCTATTCTTTCCAAGATTTGAGAAGGAGACTTCTCTTGGTGTCTTTTGCTGTAAATGCTGTAACTTACAACTGTGTCCTAAGTCTAAAAATTGTCAGTGGAACCTGGGAAATGTTAGTTTTGTTGGACTAAATCTTTTCTTGCACCTGAACAAGGCAGGAGACCTTGAGTCTTCTGGTGACTTCTAGTTCTATGTTTCTGTGATAAAAGTATTTCAGAAGGTTTGTCTTCCATAGTCACTTTTAATCCTGCTTTGCAACACAGTCTGCTTGCATCTGGAAGGGCACATGACAGACAGCATCATACTTCAATCTTCCTTTGGGTTAACTTTGACCTTCTTAACCTCATGGACCTGTAATTTACACAGGAGGGTTCATAGGCTGAGAATTGTCTCCTGATGGAAATAAGGTCCCTGAATATCTTTGTACAACACAGAATGCTGTCAATGAGTTAAGCTTCAGAGGGGAAAATTGGTCAGGACAGCAAAAATGAATCAGGCCCTACAGTATGAGTGAATAAAATGTGGAAGGTCATTTTTGCACTCTGTTTCTCTCATCCTACTTTATTACCTGTAATACAAATACATAAAGAAGCATAAAGTCTGTGATAAAGTCAATGGCTTGGTTTGCTTCTCAATTTTTTCATTCCACCATGAGTTTGTCTTATTTTAAAATCACATGCATTTACTTGAGGCTGTGTGTGAAGTCACAAAGCTCTGGGATTGTTTGCAAGTTTGAGATGAATGTAGAGCATAAAGATTTCTAGATTCCTTTACACACTGAAAAATTGTAGCCCCTTCTCACTACATTTCAGTATAATGAAGGTGAGAACCTACCCTTTTGCCATCAACAGGTGCTCATTTTGCAAACAGCTGCTTCAGTTAACTTCTTTAACACCATCCATATGCAGCTGTGATCTTAGAAGGATCACATGAGCAGTCTGTAACACCATTCACATGAAGTCAACCATCTAAATTTATATACCAAAAAGCTAATTTGACTAATTTACTTGACTTTGTCAGAACTACCCCCAAAAGATTTTATGCTACCAAAGGGATAGAAATATAATATGTTGTAGTGCATGGCATATGCAAGTAGGAGTAATATCTTTAACCAGTGGTATATCTTCAATGAGATATTTGTCTGCTGAATCACTTCTCCTTTGGTATTATTTATCGGACTGTAAAAAACTTCCTTGCTCAGAAATAGAAATTTTTACATCAAGGATAAAGTATTAAGTAAATGTTAAGAAATGTGAATACATCACTTTAGTCCTTATGAAGCTTTAAAAGATGAGCCCTGGTTGGCTTATAATTCATTAATCAATACAATGCTTAATGTTTTTATTTTGTTTTTTAATGGGGAAATGCCATAAATTTTGATTTAAACCAATGTATGTATGCCTTTATGTAACAGTGAAGCTTCAGCAAGCGGGATGCCTGACCATTATCTTTGTGGGTTTCTTTTTGACATCACATCCTCCCGAAAATTTGTAAAAGTATGGACACTAAATCAAGTTTTTAAAAACACAGCCATGTACCTGTAGCTGTTATCTTCTTGAAATATTTTCTCGCTTGTGATTTTTTATTTTTTATTCTTTGATAGTATCAAACGTTGGCTCCTTGCAGTTATATTCCACTCGATATCCAAGAGCAATGCTACTCCACTGTGTCTAATGGTTCTTGAAATGAAGTGACATAGACTTATGCTAAAAGGCTGGAATAGAGCCTGAAAAGAATGAGTGAAATGTGTGCATACAATGACATATCAGCCACCTCTTCTTCTTACTTTGTCTGCTTTTAGGCCTTGAGCTGTTATATAAATCCAATGATTTGTAGTTTTGAAAGTCAGTTATACTTCCTGTCAGCAACATAAAACAGTAAGCAGGAAATACTTTCTTTTTATTAGTTAAATTAATTAGAATTAGCCTGATTAAAATGTCTGGCATTACAAATACCTACATAGCGTGCAGAGTTCACTATTAGGAACTGATATGTGATCAAATATGGCTGTGGGTCTCTTTCAGATTTGTTATAAAAACCTGATTATTCAGTGCACATGAGCAGTTTTAGTGGGGTGCCCTCTGCAAGAAATGTGAGCTTATTTTTAGTAATAGAAGCAGCAAACCATATTGATGAAAAATATGTTTGTGTCGAGGGGTAAACCATCACACTTATTTTCATGTAGTAATTTTTATTCTTTTAAGAATGTAGTGAAATATATTTCTGTATTTTTGCACTGTCATTTCATAAAGGCGAAGTTAAATTCTAAATCAAATCAGGCTTCAGGGTACCTTGAATACTGTCTACAATCTAACTGGGAATACTATATCCATGATGATTGATGCATTGACATAAAGGCTTTTCCACATTCACATCAGATTTATTTATTTAAATATTTATTTATTTATTTATTTTTAAATATGGAACGATTTCAGAAATAGTCACAAAGTTATATTCTTCATAAAAAATATTATTATTTAAGTAGTAGAAATAAACAGTCTTCTCCTGAAGATATATGTATATATGTGTATGAAAAGCCATGCATATATATATGACTTTGGTTTCTATATATGCACAAGATTATTCCCACCTTTTGTAAGCAATGAAAGGGAAAAAAAAAAAACAAGAAAAGGAAAGAAAAAAAAGAAAGGAAAATAAAGTAATGTCTTCCTGTCATGTCATCTTTTCTCCCAACTGATGCAGTATGATCCTTCCTGTGTTTGCTATACGTTATTTTTGAGTATCATAAAAAACATTCTGAAGCTTGCAGTAAGAAAAAAACCTGGATATTATTTTGTGAATATATGAGTCTGTAGCAGAAAGGTAATTAAACCTTGCCCTAACTGACCTGGCTTTTTAATTAGTACATTTAACTATATTTAGCAGAAGTGCTGTTGCACAAAGCATCCTGACTAGCAATATATCATTTAGACATTCCATTGCTTTTATCGACTTTAAAACAATGTGGTTTATTTCTGAAAGAAGTGCTGCTCTGGTTCTTTATTCATCAGATTTTTTCTCCAGGAGTGGTTTGACCCTCTATTCTCCCAAAATTTCCATAAAACTTTTATATCTCTTACATTCAAAATAGTCTTTCAAATATTCATGTTAAAAGGGAACCACAAAAGACAAGAATTGTCTACCTTCAGGTGGCTGAATAGTTATCTTATAAAACATTCCTGTAAATTTGATGAAATTATACATTGACAAATATTTGCTGGGAAGAGATGTAGAAACTCAGAGTGTAAAAGAGGTGTTTGAAACTATGTATAAAATATCACGCTGTTCACAAGTGGATTCATCACTCTTACTGAACTTGAGAAAATATAAAATATTGTTATAGTAATAGAAATACAGAATCTAAAAAAATTTGATCACATTATACATTAAAACTGGAGAAAACTGGGTGAGTGTGATATATTTTAATTTATTAGAAATGCAATATTGCTTCCCAGTTGACCCTCCACCCCTGGCCCCATAGAAGAGCATCTGGCTTCCAGCTCAGAGTTATTTTTTTTTCCTGTGTTTTTTGTTTGTTTGCAGGCATGAAAGAGCAGAAGAGGAGAAATATAATTAATTCCTTACATTCTGTTTAACAGAAGGATAAGTGTGTTTTTCTGAAAATTTTCTTGGAGGAACTTTCAGATCTGTTATCATACACTACTTCTCATTAATCATGGGTAGCCCTCAATATTTCCTGTTCCTTACATGCTTAAAGAAAAAAAATGCCAGAATGTCTTATTAAAAAGCATAATTTCTTAGAGCAATCATAGTAAATTATTGACCTCTTCAATCTTCCACCCAAAAAAAAAAAAAAAAGAGAAAGGGAAGTTTACGGTTCCTGCCAGGGATCTATCTAAGCCTCCAGCTGTTGGGACAGATGGAAAATTCTGTAACTCTTTGCATAGTAGCCCTAAGAATCGTGAATTTATAGTCAACTTTTCATGTTTCTTTATTCAGCCATCCTTGACTGAAAAGATGAGTAAAAGGAATAGAGGCAAAAAGAAGATTTAGTATTGTCATTCCATGCCATTGCTGCAGATGAAGAAGAAAACTAAGACAGACTACTGATAAAGCCTTTAAGATGTCTACTGGTAATTTAGAATTAAAAAAAACCAACGTAGGAAAGCTCATTTTATTTGGGCTGCACATACAGAAAACAGAAATTGGCTAGTTTCACTGATTTCAGTTGAGTTACATGGATTTTTATCAGATCAGAATATATCCCGCTGCAAACATTTCTGGTCTAATGTGTCAACAATGTGTTTCTAGTAACTATTTCTCCTGAAAACCCCTGGTGCAGCACCCCCTGCTCAAGCAGGGCCACCTAGAGCTGGTTTCCCAGGACTCCAGAGATGGAAACTCCACAATCCCTCTGAGCATCCAGTTCCAGTGCTCTGTCATCCTCACAGGGTGCCTACTAGTTGTCTATCACTTGAATGCTGAAGACTTGAAGGTAAAGTAATAAAAACACATAGAGAATGCAATCAATTAATAAAAATAAATAGACTGGAATAATAAGGAAGAACATGTCAATCCAACAACTGCTTTAGTAAATTAAAACTTATTCAGGGGCAATTATCTCTCTGATCTCATGGGGTTATTATGTGTTGTAGACAGAGTTGTGCAAAAGGTAAGCACACTTATCCTAATAATTTACATAATACAAGAAAAATAATAGAAATAATAAAAGCCAGAAATAACAATAAAGTTACTGCAATGTTTTCGTTTATGTCTCCAGAGAGACTATCAGCGTAAATCTACCTCACTGACAGATTTAGTAGACAGTAATTTAGATCAAAACATATGGAAATAAAGCGGTTTTCAAATACTGAGTTTGAATGTGTCACTACTGAAAAATCTTTTGGACTATCCGAAGGAATCTGAAAACCTATAATCCTTAAGCAATCTTATTTGACAATACAAAACCATCAAGGTAAAATAAGTCATGCAAAGCTTTGTCTTCAGAGGATTAAAGGGGAAGAAAAATAATAATTTCAAATTAAAATATTACCATTTCTTTTTTCCTAGCTTAGTGTCATATACCTTCTCCAGGATAACAAAATTTAATCTATTTTTTGAAGCCTTAAAATTTTCTCTTTTATATTAGAGTATCATTTCTGTATTTACTATAGGCAAGAAAAAGAAATCAGTGCTATGGAAATACACTGCAGCATCTTAACACCATTGAAGTCCCAGCAATGCCCTGAATCAGGAAGTTGCTTTCCCTTGATGCTGAAATGTACCTTTTAAAATTCTTTTTACCTTCCTTGTTGTTGCTTGCTGACCAGTGAATATGATGAGCTTTCATAAAAGTTGTGGAGTATAAAGAAGGAGCAGAGGGAAAACTTCTTCTTGAATTCAGTTTCCATAGCCTCTTACTATCCTGTTTGTCTTTTTACAGAGAAAGAAAGGTACACCTGGGTCATACTAGACTGGCTTCAGGATTAGTTTTTTCACTCTCTTGTTATCTCAACACCTACTTAGGGGCTAACATTTTTTCAGTAGCATGTCTATATTTTCAGGAAAATGTCTAACTGTGCTAGAGGCTGTGAGAAGAAGGGGAAAAATAATTCCCTAGTTCTAATAAAAACACCAACACTTGAATTACTGTATAGTTTCCTTAATGATGCTCTAGTTGATTTTTAATAGCATTGTTCTTGGAGAAAGTTTTCAGGATATTCTCAAAAGCGAAAGGAATGAAAGAAAATACACTCATTTTTAGCCATTTCTTAACTGTCAGGACTTCAGTTGGAACTGAAGTTCTATTTTCAGCAAGTCCAAACAATCTTACTTTTACACAGAATCTTTTATCTTTGGGGAAAAGTCCTTGAAAGTGAAGGAGAGTACACTACTTAAAACATTTCATTAAAGTGCCCCTTTTCACGCTATGTGCAGGTGACTGAAATTTTTCTAAAGCAAATAAGATGCTTAAGTGTAGTTATATTTTTTCTCGTTAGGGACTTATAATGTAGTTTTCTATCTAAATGTCTCCATAAAGCCACCTGTAATGTAAATGTACAAAACCCAAATCTTTTTAATCACAGATGATGACAAAACTAAAATTCTAATGTGTCTGTGATGGAATACTATTATTTATACATTTTAGAGGGTGTTGTCTCACACACAGAAGTGCTAAGAATCGCACAGTGCCCCAGAAATACCAACATGTAGAATAATAAACATCTGTGAAAGATTTCTCACCATGAATTTGCTATTTGAGAATTAGACGCTTACATGCCTCACTCCTAACTGGAATATATATATATATTTATATATTTATATATTTATATTAGAAATGTCTTACATACTTTATTGACTTGAGTCTAAAAGACAACTTGAGTCTAAAAGACTTCTAAGAGACAATAACCCATAACAGGAGATGATAAAGTTGATTAATTACTTATTCACATTATTTAGTTATTATACAAGTATCTAACATTCTATATATGTGGCATAAGTTTTAGCTAGTGTGTTTATACATTTTGCCTAACCAAAAGTAGAAAACATTAGTGAAGAAAAAGATTATTAAGATAGAACTTATAAAGCTGTTTTGACCGCTTGCATATAATGTTGGGTATTTTATGACACTCAAGACTGCGTTTTTAAAAACAACACGTATGTAAAAACATTGAACTTTTTATCCTAGCACTTAATGAAGATCTTTTCAAATCCCTAAAAATAAAATTATAAATCATACTTGTTCTATTTGAATATGTTAAATATAATCGATCCCTTTAGTGCTAGATATAGCTTTTGGAGGGATCTATTGTGCAGGCTATTTAGCATAACTGAAATGTTACAGTGTTAATATTAAATAATAAAAAAAAAAGAAAATAGAACCACACCCACTCAGTTTACCTCTGCTGCAGTATATTAAAAAATCACAAAAGTGACAGGAAAGACAGTGAAACAGTATTTTGAAAAAGGCAGAATAATCATTGAAAACATGAATGAAGAACGAAGTGCGAAATTTCTCTGGTTGGTTCTCAGTATACCAGGCAATCTCAGATGCTGTTTTAGTGGAAGAGGCAAATAAAACTGAAGACAAAGTTTAAGTCAGCAAGGAACTTGATTACAGTATACTGAAAAAGCTAGTCTATTGAAAGAAGAGAGAGAATTGACCAAATGCCAAGTTGTTCTAATGCTGAAAAAGACTTGCAAACATGTTCAGCAGACCTGAAAAAGGGCTTTCTGCCCAAGAGGTGTTGGGTTTTTTTCATTGCCGTCATTTTAGCCAAACTTGCAAAACACATTATTTCTTTACAAACATGTCTATATTTACCTTAATGCGTTCCCTTGGCACTAGGTGATCAGCTAACCAGGGTGAGGACACTTAAATATTTGCTAGATTATGACCTAATATGAAAGCAAGGGGTCAGCATAAGGAAGAATTTCAAATGCATTCCAAAGAGCCATTTCAAATTCTCTGCAGTAGAACTGCAGAGACTAAAAGAAAGAAGCAACCTGTTAACACAAAAGATTCAAGTTGTTGAATCCTTTCAGGAAATCACTTTTCCCCCCAGGTCTGTGCTAATTAGTAATTAGAAATTGTCCTTAGCTTTTAAAAGTTCAGATTTGGGCAATATTTTTCCAGTGTACAGGGAGATCTATGTCACTCCTGCTGTGGATAAAGGACGTAAGACTGCACTGGGAAAAAAAAATTACGTGGTTCTCTGAAGCTCTATTCTGCATCTCTAGTTCATACTGGTATACAATAATGCAGACTATTATCTGACTTGGAAACCACATTCACTGGGAATGGATTAGAGAGGGATGTGAAACCAAGTGGAAGCAAGCTGTATAAAGAAATACCCACATGTGAGCTTAGAAAGCTCTGACTGCTGAGCAGTTTTGAGAAAATCCTTTCAAAGCAGTCTTATGCTTGTAGGTGGAAATGTATTGCTAAATTGTGGTCACGACTGGGAAATGATGAACACTTTTTTAAATCCATGCCGTAATGGCTGTAACATGATGCTATTACTAATACCAGCACATCTGTTTGAATGCATTATTCCTGCAATGTACCGATTCTATGCAAGCCACACACCAAAACTGCAAATAATTTGGTTGAAACAAATCAATTCAAACATAAAGCACTGATCTAATTGAAATGTTAGGTTCTCTCAAACTATGTCAGGATAAGTTCATAGAGTTAGAGACTACTGTGTGTCTGCTAGCTAAATACACAGGCACGTAACAATGACAACCAAGTGTGCTACATACTCATTAGAAGCAAACATAACTGCATTTATTCCATTTTGTGTGGCCAGTCCTTTAGAACTTGAATCGAGCTTATCTTATAAGGACAAACTTGTATTTAATAAGGAAAAATCTCAAAATTCAGGGGTTTTATCTTCTTGTAAGGATGCCTGCCTTTATTTCACAGCTTCTCTTACCCACCTTGGTGTGACTTAATCAGGAAAGGATGCTCTTGAGATAAGGGACCTGGATTAATAATTCCAAGTATCAAGTGTCTTACTGATGTTAAATCTTCAGACTTCTAATGAAGCCCAAGATGTCATCTAGAAACAAATACAACAACCAAACCTACAGACACTTCTTCCTGTAGTTAATAAAAAATAAAAAGGATTAATTTTGTTTAATGTTCTATGAGGCCAAAATCTTGGGTAAACAATTTTTAATATAATTTATATGCAAATAAGTATGCAATCTGTGCCTTGATTTCCTAAACCAATAAATAGTTTTAACTGTATTAATTCTAAATGTCATTAACCTAAGCACCTTTGCAATATTGAAATGAGGTTTTTATGTTTAGCTTCTACAGCTATACTAAAAGCTCCACATCACGACAATGCACAGGCTCACATTTCAAATCCCAGACAGTTCTTACCTAAGCAACAGTTACCAAAACTGCAGATGAAGACATGTTTTGCCAACAGAGCACCAATATTTTTGCCTTCAGATTGGCTGTCCTGCTCCAACATGTAGATGCTGTTACATGAAAAAAAAAAAAATCTTGTTCTGGATGAATTCCGGCTGTTGCTTTTTTCCCCTCTAGAGATTTTTGCTTTATTAACCTTTTATTTGTTGCCTTTTCAAGGGCCTTCACTTGGTAGAAACATGAGACGCGTCTCTGTGTTGTAGAGTCCTCACTATGGGCTCTATTTTACCTATTTACTTGGGTCTTGGAGAAGGTCTGAATCTTAGGACTGCTCCCTTTCCCAGAGGTATCCCCGGAGTCACCAGGCTGCGGCTACACTCACAGGCTGTCCCTCCTCCTTTTATCATTGGCTTTGCTTAATGAATCCATGACTAGTAGCAACTTTTGAAAATGGCTGTCATAAGCACACATCCATTTAATTACTGCTCAGCTATGACCTCTTGTTATCCAGATGCTTTCAAAGAAATGTGTGATTCATTCTTTTTATAGCAGGTCAACTGGATCATTCTGTACTGACCACATATATCCCTGGGCAAGGAATGAAGAGAAATCACTAACTCTGATCATTGCTTGGATGGTATTTAAAAATAAATGAAAAATAAAAAGCTGCTTTCCAAGAGGGTGTTCCAGGTTCTAAACTTGACAGATGCATTTGAGTTGGCCTGAATTATAGAGACTGACTGCTGCAGGGCATCCACAGGCAATTGAGGGGCACTGCTGCATGATATTCAGAGTTTAGGCTAGTTTAAAGAATTACTGATTTTGGATGCATTTCTAGAACACAGGTGAAAAAGTCAGTGAAACTGGCCCAATTTTATGTTAAGAACACCTTCTTCCTCTTCTCCAGAAAGGCATCATGTGGTCGCCAGTTCTTTTCAGAAAGCAGACGTTTTCACTGTCAGATTTGCATTTAGCTGTTAATGTTTCTGAAGCATTACTTTTGCAACTTTTGTCCATCCCAATATTTTAATGCAGAAGAAGTTTTCATTGTAACATTAAAAATAATAATCCCATTTATAAATAAAATCTCATTTTATTTAGTAGGTCAAGAAAATAAAATTTGAAACCTTTATAGTACCTGTTTTCAAGGAAGTAGTTTCTGAAAAGAATTTGGCTATGTTCCTGTTTGTTGAAATGCCATCATAAACTATGAAACAGTTGGACTAAAAATTAAGTAAGAATCTTTTTCCATTATTGTAGTTAATTCTTGAATGCCAGCTAAACAGGAAGGAAATGTGCTGGTAGTGTACCTGTTAGAGACAATGATAAACTATCAGCCCTTTGCCTAACACAGTTTTAAGCAGCTGATTTGGTCAAGCCTGTTTAAAGTGATGACATCCTTTTTGTAGGAAAAATAATACTTCATTGTACATGAGCAACAAACCATTTCACTGACGGTGAAGAGCAGAATACCAATAAGTATTAAAAATAAATTAGAAATATTTTGCTAGTCCTTAAAGTGCAACTCTGAACACAAGATTTACAATCTGCTCCCTTTCCAGTGTTGGTACATATAGATATAAAGAAGCTATTTTTGTATGCAATATACTAATTAATATGAACAGAGGTGATACACACAGGGTCTTGGTACACTACCTCCCCTCTGAATAACAACAACTTATGCAACATCTGGGAGCTGGTTCCCTCCATAAAGTGTTAGCATTACTGTGTTTTTCTATCGAGATAATAAAATCCAGGAATAAATACAACTATTAGGTGGACTGTTGCTTGTAGTTACATGCTAAAATTTTGACATGTAAATCCAAAATATTTCCCTTCAATCCCCAACCTCTCTGGTATTTTATTTCAAACCACATTATTTTGTATGATCCAGTTTATAAATTATATAATCTGAAGAGAAACCAGAGTATATGAGTTGCTATGGTTCAATTGTTTATTATGCACCTTTCCTCTTTGTAAAGTACATTTCTCCAATATTTGACAGACATAATTACAAAAAACAAAAAAAGAAGAAACTAATATTAATATCTGAATAACTTTAAGCTTAATTTTATACCTAGAGCAAATGAATTTTGATGGAAAGGCAAGGGTAGAAAAACCTTTTTTCACAGTACCTTTTGGAGTTCTGTCTCATTTAAATTAGAAGTTTAGGTATGGAGTGGATTTGTACAAAAAGGAAATGCTGGGCATTGTTACTATACTGGATCTCAGAAATAAACATCAGGTCAGATCTAGCTATCATCAACGTGAATGGAAAGCTTCCACATTCATTCAGGAAGATATCTATCAGTCCCTGTGCTGCTAATTTCATTTTAGCCTCAAGCAATGCTGACCTGAATGTTGGCCCTAGGCACTGCAGCTCTATTCTGTAGCTGTAGGAGTTCAGACACTTGGATGTGTACATTCTTATCCACTTTGATACAGATAAAATTTCTGATTAGTCTCATACAGAAAATAGTTTATCTGTAGGCCTCAGAGACCTGCATTCTTTGCTCTTCAGGGTTATAATCCCTGGCAGAGAAAATTTACTCCCCTTGTCTTTAGCATTTGTCACCTCTTGGTCACAGTTTTACCGTGATTTTTTATCTGTGAACTAGTGATTTTTAACTCCTTTTCATCTATGCTTATTGAATGTCTCTGTCCAGATGTCATTTTTTGTGATTAGATAATGAAAGCTCAGCTGTCAGCTTTTATGACAAGAACAGTGCTCTCTCATATATATTCTAGTATCTTACATCAAAGCAGACTTTCATTTCAGCTCCACAGAAAGATGCACTTACCTTATTTTTCTCCATCTCCATAAGTCAAGGAAGTGTCCCACACACCTTTCTGACAAGAAATGTCTATTGGACAAAGCCAAATACACAGGCCTACAAGCAATGCTTGCTGCTTTAAGAAAATCTAAACTGGAACTCTGTGAGGGTAAGTCATGCAAAGTCTTTATTATGAAGCAGGTATTAATGAAACAGAAGTTCAAATTAAAAAGAAAAATACCTCAAATTACTTATGATTTTAAAAGCTTAATGTTAAAGCTATAGGAAGAAGTCTGAAGAAACCTAAAAAGGGAAAATAAGAGGGAAGGAACCCCAGCCTTTAGGTGCTACATCAAAGGAAATGCCTCTTCAAAAATTATGTGATTAAGTCTCCTTTTACTCTAATCGGCCCTCCTGTCACTCAGTGTTTAATAATTTTTATCACCTGATTTAACCTGCTGTGAGCTGGGAAAAAATCAGGTCTATCTGTCAGCACAAAAAAGGTTTTGATTGAGGATTAAAAGATTTATTAAAATTTTAAAAATGAAAGCTAGAAAAAGCAGAAAAAAGTCTCCATCCTCCATGACTCTCAGATTACTAGCAGTTCTGCCATTAATATATAAGATGGAGTGTTCCCTTTCTCTAATAGATACTGAAAAAGGCAGGTCTCCCCTAGTTTCAGTAGACCATGGTGGTTTGACCCTGGCTGGAGGCCAGATGCCCACCAAAGGTGCTCTATCACTCCCCTTTTCAGCTGGACAAGGGAGAAAATATATATTTAGAGGCTCAGGAGTTGAGATAAGGACAGGGAGAAATCATACTGCAACCAGTGTCACAGGCAAAAGACTCAGCACAGAACAAAGGAAAGAAACTCTCTAATTTATGACACTACCCTGCACACCCAGTGACATCAGAGTTGTGTAATGAGAAGTACAACCAGATCTTAAAACACCTCCCCCCACCCCTCCCTTCTTAGCGGAAGTCACTTTAGTGAATGATTTCACTCCCTTCTCCTCCTCCGCCTTGTGGCACAGGGAATGGCAGGGACTGAGGGAATGGGGATTTTTCAGTCAGTTCCTTATGAGTTGTTTTCCTTCTTAGATCACACCCTTCCCCTGCTCCAGCGTGGGGTCCCACCCACGGGAGACAGTCCTCCATGAACTTCTCCAATGTGAGTCCTTTCCTGCTAGGCCTCAGCTCTTCCCCACTGCTATGGGGTGCAGTCATAAATCATAGAATGTCTCTCAGTCTCTCAGGCCCAGACTGCTCCAGAGTGGTCCTCCAAGGAGTCACAAGCCTTCCCTTGTAAACACGCCACCCCCAGCAAACCTACTCTGGCATGGTTCTCTCTCTCTTTCTCTGGGCTGCAGGGGGGTCTGCTCCCTGTCATCTTCCATGGGCTGCTGGGGAATACCCACTCCACCATGGTTTTCTCCACAAGCTGCAGGGGCATCTTTCTCTCCAGTACCTGGGGTGCCTCCTCCCCCTCTTCCCTTCTCACTCCCTTATCTGGGGGAAAAAAAGTGGCTGCTTGCGTTGTTTTTTTCTCTCCTAAATGTGATTCCCAGAGGCAGTGGGACCATCACTGATAGGCTTGGCCTTGGTCAGTGGCAGGTCTGGCCTTGAGCCCAGCTGGTCCAGGGGAAGCTTCCAGCTGTTTCTTGCAGAAGCCACTCCTGCAGCTCACCCTCCTCCACCAGAATCTGGGCATGCAAAACCACAATATTGACTTACTATCTAGTAGGTACTTCACAGCAGGCAGAAGAAGAAATTATAACAACTTTTTCTCCAGAGGTTAAAGCACTCATCCTATTTTACCTGAGAAAATACAGGCAAATCATAACGTTGCCTATAAAATAGTGCTGTAAAGAGGTGATCAAAGAAGCTAAACTGCTAAGTAAACAGACGCTTTCCACTTTTTCTGGTGTTGTCACAGAAACAGGCGGAAGAATCCTTATAAACCGAAGCTCTGAAGGTGCTGCAGAGGGAAAAATAATTTAGCAAACCCGAAATGAATTGAGAATGAACTAGACTGGAACATGTCAGCATCTGTGAAGACTGAATCATGTTTCCGGGCTCATGCAGAAGCAGAAATTGAAGTGTCTGGAAATTCTGTACAAAACTTGAATGCATCAGGATGACTGCTCAAAGTCACTTCCTCTCTTGTGATATGAAGTGTCATGTGTTATCCTGACACCTGTTGGTGTCACAGATGGTTTGTTCCTGTTCTTCAGGTGCAAAGTCACTGTAAACTCATTCTAACTTGAAGTTACATGCTTCTGCAACAGCTTCTATACCATGAGAACAATGGACTCCTGCTGGCATAGTATTGCATATCTGATACTTTTGCAAGTAAAATAAACTCTTTTGGGCAATATATTTCACCCTCTGGGTGATTTATTTGCTAATTTGAGTTCAGGTTTGCCTCAGTGGAGCTTGGATTAAATCAATGCACCACCTAATGGGAGGAGCACTGCGTCCCCTGCACTTAAGAGGAACTCTAGTTGACTTGAAGTGAAGAGATGCTCTCATCTATACTTACCATACTCTTCTCTTGGTGTGTAATGCTTAAAAAGGAAAAAAAAAATTAAAAAAAAATATCCCTTTTGCAGTTGATGATCTGCTTGCTCATTTTTGCAAAGCACAGTGAGATCTCATAAAAATCAGCCTAAATAAGATTGTGTGAATAAGTCTAGTTGCCTGAGATACTGATGAAGTTAGCCTTTTTGTCAGAACTAAACTCAAAAATCTATTCTGGCTGACTCAATGAATGATAAAAGTACATACTCAGATTTCTAAAATATCCACTGCAGTAGGCAGTGGTTGCTACATGCCAACAAAAAGCATTAGTATGTTCAGCTAGGATACAGGAACCCTAGATTCTCTTCTCAGTTTTGCTAAATTATTCATGTGTGTTTTCCTAATGAGCCGGGGTAACCTCAAACCGCTGTGTAAAAGACTGTGGCACCACAGAGCTCTCCATTGCTACTCTGTTTTGTACAGATTAAAAGTGTTTATTGAAGAGATGCTTTTTCTGTCATCAGCATGCATAGTATAATGCAATTAAACTGGGAATTCAAGAGGAAGAAAATACCTTATGTCCCACAGTTTCAAAAATCTAATCCCAGTATAATTTTTCAGCTGAATCTTCTTAGCCCATTGAAGCCAAATTTACTAATAAATGCCAGGGAAACGTACTAACATTTTTTTTTAATAGCAGAAGACGGGAAATCAGTTAGTTGATACATTTATGGACATATGGCTCTTATGCATATAAATACATGCATACATATATGTGTCTTGAATCATTCAAGCTGAAGTGATACCTGAACACATCTTTAATGGTATAAAGTTTACATGAAAAGGATTATGACAGAGCCATGGAAAAATACGTTATTGCCGATTTTAGTCTTATTCTGTATTCGCTTTGCAAAGCTAAACATGACTAACATGCCAGAGAGTTGAGACCTCATCCCTATACCAGAGCCAGATGCATTTTAAATCTCCATAGCTTCTTTGAAGAGCCACGGTGAGCTCATCCTCACTGGAATTTATCTCTCCACTGCTCCAGTACGCTTTGCTAAAGGGAACCAAGCATGTGACAATGAAGAATTGATCCCTAGGAGTCAGAAATGTGAGATTCATGTAAAATGGACGAGATTTGGTACTGCCTATTTTTTCTTCCTTTTTAGTACTTTGCATTTATGGCATTTATCACTTCTGACAGTGCTCAAAGTTATGTTTACTAGTAACAGTCGAGCAGCAACTCCATCACAGGCTGTGTATAAAAGAGTACAGTTCACATCAACTGTTATTCCTTTTGCTTGCATTAGCTGAGGTAGTGGCTTAGGCTTGAAAACCCTCCTCACTATGTGCAGTTGCTTGAAAGAACACTAGAACACTCCTCATACATATTGCGTTTCAAAGTTGTAGTGATCTTCAACTATTTTTGACTTCTGTTGAATTCTAGGAATTAATCTACTGCCTTTCAAGTGCATTGTGCTCTACGGGCTGACTCTGACTGAACAACCTTTTGTAATTTCTGTGGGTTCATTTAAGATTCTCAGTACAGCACAGTGGCAGAGAGAAAAAGTTCCTTTTAACAGCTTTTACTTGGGAGATACATAGCCTCTTAAGAGTGAACCTGGCAGCTTGCATCTAATGTAAAACGATTGAATTTAACTATTACACTGAGAGTAACTGAAGTCTTTGAAGCTTTCTGCTTCACATTGAATCAGGGATGGTTCCAACCATGAAAAACTCATCTGTAGAGATCCCATACTTATTGTTAAAGCAAACACCCAAATCCTGCTTCTTGTGGGGTTATAAAGCATGGAGATTGAGATTTATGGGGTGGGAAAATCACTTCTGTAAAGTTCAGATTGAAAAAAAAGAGTATTATTGATTTTAGTGGTAAACGCAGTTTTTAAGAACTATGAAATATAATTATACAAAACTGAGAAACTGTGCTAGTACAATTTATCAAATTAATAATCAAAACAAACTTGGGGTGGACTGAACTTGTGAATGTGTACACACACTGTTAAAAATGGGATAAATTGCCAGTAAATGTTTGGAATGTATTTTTTCCTGCTAACATATTGGTGCAAAAATTAATTTACTTCTAGGATAGGTTTTCACAGCTTAAAGTAGGTCTCTAAGCACAAGGCAGTTGCTTCCAGTGCAATCCATGAAGATGTGCAGGTTGAAACAGCTAAATCGTAGCCCTTGTATGGATGAACACTTCAAGATTCTAAAGGTAACCTTGGTGCTATAATGCTAGCAACTTCAAAGGAATATTACATCACAGAATAGTTATTGCATAGTTTGACACTGCACTGTCAACTGTTCCTCATCTCCGGTATTGGATAGTGCTGTTACTGATGTTTTCTTAGTGGTTTTCAGTTGCTCTCTATATTACAGAAGCTAGCAATGATTCTATTGTCTTAGTTTCTCAAATAGAATCATAGAATATCCTGAGTTGAAAGGGACTGATAAGGATTATCAAGTCCAACTCCTGGCTCCACATAGAGCCAGACAAGTCAGAGCATGGGACTGAGAGCATTGACCAGATGCTTCTTGAACTCAGACAAGCTCAGTGCTGTGACCCCTTCCCTGTTCCAGTGCTTGAACCCCCTCTCAGTAAAGAACCTCTTCCTAGTATCTGACCTAAACCTCCTCTGTAGCAGTTTCATGCCGTTCCCTCGGGTTCTGTCACTGGTCACCAAAGAGAGGAGATCGATGCCTGCCCCTTCGCTCCCCCTTGTCAGGAAGTCATAGACCACAATGAGGTCTCCCCTCAGCCTCCTTTTCTCCAGACTGAACAAGCCAAGGAACTTCAGCCTCTCCTTTTAAGACCCTTCACCATCCTTATTGCCCTCCTCTGCACACTCTCCAATATTTTTATGTCCCTCTTGTATTGTGGCTCCCCGCACTGCACCCAGTACTTGAGGTGAGTCCATACCAGCAGTGTAGAGTGGGACATTCACCTCCCTGGGCCAGCTGGCAATGCCATGCTTGATGCACCTGAGAATACAGTTGGCCCTCCTGGCTGCCTGGGCACACTGCTGGCTTGTGTTTAACTTGTTGACCAAGCCCCCCAAAGGGGGCTTAAAGTTTAACAAGGGCAGGATCTGACACTTGCCCTTGTTAAACTTCATGCTGTCGATGGTTGCCCAGCTCTGATCTGTCCATGTCACTCCTTAAGGATTCTCCACCTTCAACAGTCAACAGCTCCTCCCTGTTACATTAGTAAACCGCAGAGGAAAATAGTACTCTATAAGAGTCACCAAAGCACTATAGAACTCCATTAGTGCTATAGTCAGTGACTTTCAGATTGTATTTAAAAAGTGCTTAGAAACCAGAATTTTCTTCTATGATTCTGCCATCTGGTACACTCCAACAGCCCACAGTTTCTGAGGCCACTGACAAGAACTCAGCCACGTAAATGAAAAAAAGGGAAAACAGTGCAGACCCAGTGCTTTTCCTTTCTATGTCTATGAAAAACATTCTTCATTGCTTACAAGAAACAAAACTAAAAAAAAATCCATTTATTTCTCCATAGAATTTGAACTGGAGGCTTTAAAAAGCCTTTGTTTTATGCAATGAAAAAATCCTGTTGATTTTCTATCACACAACATACATCTTCAATTATTGCCCTTACATACTGTTACAGAGTGTACTTTTACTGATAGCAATGTGATTCCAGTGCTATCTCAAAAGTAAAAATAAAGCTATGTTTTCTCTCCTCTGCTGAAGAGCATTATGCACGTGCAAAATCATGTTACAAAATCACGTCTTCTTGTTTGTTTCCTGTAGTTCTTTGTCTTAACTAGCAGTCCTTTCCAAATACAGGCCTGAACATTCTAGGTCAGTGAGAATTTGGTTTGTTTCCTGTAGTTGCGGCTTCAGCCTAGTAGGTTGATGGCTGACAAAAGATACTGTCATTCCATGCTTTTTTTCCTTAGAGCAAAATTCATTTCATTCCCTTGGCCTCTTTAAATTATCAGTAGACAATACTGCAAGGATTAACATAACTTTTCTTCCAAAAGTACATTAATCTCTGACTTAAACCTTTTTCCAATGTTCAGAAGAGCTGTTCACAATGTGTATGTCCAGATTGTGAATGTTTAGAAGATGAAATTGATGTCAGACAGAAGGCAAAATGCCTGACTGTATGCAAGAATTTATTTGCTAAAGTACTGTCATCATACAACTACTTGCCTTTATTGTATTTGTGTATCTTTTACTGAAAACTTCTATGATGATAGTTTACCAGTGTAGGCTGTGAGTAAATATGTGTAAATATATGTGCACTGTGATCTCTGTTGCATAATATAGGTTCCTAGAACACTTCATATACAGTGGACAGAGTAAAGCATGCCCATCTACACAAGTCAGAGCATGAAGATCAGCTATGTTAAGCAATGTCTTCATGCAAGATCTTCTGAAGTTACATCCTCCTTTTGACTCCATAGGATGGCTAAGAAATTACACCTCGGTGCAAATGTTTACCTGTGGTACAAGCATGCTTCCACAATTAAGCCCAAAGATGAAGGAAAAGTAAAGAAAACTATGAAGGGAAACAGCATACCTGCTGAGTATCTGATGAAAGGCTATGCAGATCAGACGTGGACCCTGCAAGGTTCAGGGGAAGAGTGGTAGGTGGGGGACCTCTAGTAATTTCATCGGTGAAAGTCTAATCAGTGAAAATTACAGAATACCAAATCAGCTACTCCTGAAACTATCAAAGGAGGACTGGACCACTGAACCTGGTGTATAACCCACCAATATGAACCAGTGAAATAAACTCTCTTTGCAGTACCATATAAAATGGACTATTGCCTATGGGATGTAGGATGAAAGAGCATTTTGGGATTGTGTAAAAAAATTTTTATGGGATGTTTCAAGGGGATTGTTTGGCGAAAGGAGCAAGTAGATAAGAGAGGAACAGGCATGAGAAAATTAAAGGAAAAGAAGATTAAAAGGGGCTGATGACGTGCAAACAGGTCAGCATGTTTGTCTGGCTGATCCATGTACTTCAGCAGAGTTTATTCGCTGAATCCCACTTCCAACTGTGTTCAGTGCCTGTGCACTCTGTGCTATGGGTCTGTGTGCATGAACTCTGTCAAAAACCCCAGCCAGGCTAGCGGAGGAGTGGGAGGTTAGGCTGAGCGCCAGCCCTGGAGAGAGGCATGGGGCTGGGTGGGTTGTGGGGCCTAGGACAGCAGCTGAAGACACACAGTGCTGGTGCCAGAAACTGGGTGTACTGCGTGGTAAAGACAGAGAGTCCTCTTGAGGGTGTTTGTGTGTGTATGTGTCTGTGTGTGTTGGGCATTCTTGCTTCAATGTGAGGCAGGAAGCTTCAAAGACTTCAGTTATTCTCCATGTTAAATTCTATCGTTTTACATGAGATGCAGGTTATCAGATTCACTCTTAAGAGTCTATGTATCTCTGAAATAAAAGCTGCTAAAAGGAACCTTTTTTTCTCTGCTACTGTAAGCTTTTTGAGAATCTTAAATGATGGGGGTAGGAAAAATCCCCTATATATCCCTGAATCTGGGTGAGTAGCTGTGAGAAGCCTGTGCAATTACTTCAGGGATAGTGTTGGGGGAAATGGAACTAACTGATTCAGGCCATTAGCTGATATCTTTGTATATCTCTTTTTTGAGAATAAAAGTTGAACTAAATCTTGAAAGAATGGATAGGACCAAAGCCCTGGCATTGACCATAAATCATGTCTGTTAAAGGAAGAAAAAAAAAAAAGACTGAAATACCTAGCAGATGACTGAGAAAACCTCAATCATTAGTTAATTTTATTTGCTTAAATATTCCACTTAACTTCTTTTACCCCTGCCTTCAGACTTCCAGCTGATATAACTCAAATGCCATCAGTGTAATTATTTTGATTGGGGCACTGATTCAGCAGTGTACTTAAATATATTGCAGAAATTAAGCAAAGGTTAAACTGTGATGTCTATTGAGGGAGAATCTGGTTTTGCGAATCACAAAATATCATTCTTATAATAATTCAGGTATGTATTTTTACTTTGGATGGACATTGATCTTGCCTCCAGCAAAGCATCACTAGGTGGGGTATCTGTTTTTTATGGTGTTAAATCTGGGATATTATTCAGAGTTGTGAGATCTGCTCATTATATGAAAAAGAAAAAAAAAGTACATTGCATCTGCAAGATTTTTAGGCACTTGAGTTAATCTGAGACATTTCTCAGCTGCCAGATCTACTGTCCTGTTTCACTGCACTTTAGCCTCTTGTTGACATTTTCTAACACTCATCTTTGGTTTATGTTTTAAAGGGATTTTTTTCAGCTCTTACAACTAAAAAATACTATAATATAAGATTTGGGTGAGCATAGAGGACTTTCATCTATGATCCTGATAGGAATATTTACTTTTGGAGTTTTGAATTTCTATGTGCATGTCAGAGATTCCATTAAAGTCATTGAGATTGTGTGTGCTTAAAGATGTTTTCCCTGAGGAAATAATCCTATTCCCTAAGGACCTTTTGGTTACAGGAGGCTTGGTTCTGATATATGATATATTAATAAAGATACTAAAACCTAACACTTATGAGTTTGTTATCCAGTTAAAAAAAATCTGCAATTTAGAAGTAATAATCAATGCTATCTGAAATTAGAAATAAATAATACGTCTGGCATTCTTTGGGGACCAGATCTAAAGTATAGGTAGCACCCCTCTCCAAAACATAAAGTACTACAAGTGTGTAGTGTCTTTTCCTGGACTACAGTTGATAACTGTCTCACTCTCTTCCTCTCCACCTGCACAGATGTAAACACACATACATCCACAATGTCACTTAAAAAAACCACAACTGGATCATTGTTAAATGCAGCCAAATAATCTCTCTTATGCTTCTGCAATATACTTGAATTACACTTCTGCACTTTAAATGTAGAGTCTGTCCCTGTTCAAGTAGGATGCTCTGTAACTTTACAAAAAGTTCTCAAATAGACACAGCTTGAAGTACATATCGATATAAAGAATATTCCATTCACTGATTACAAGATAAAATATCATCATTAAGAGGTGGGAGACCTGCATAGGAGTTGACTGATTAAAACCAAAGACAAAATACTTCTAAGACATAATTGCTTTCAATTAATTTCTCAAAATGAGCTGAAGTCAGTAGAGGTGGCCATTTAATGGAAACAATTCTGTACCCAAGAGATTAGCTTTAATTAAATGTTTTTTATTCAATATTTTGTCCTAGGGGGCAAGAGGAAAGTGATATTGCTTCTTATTCAACTTCAAATGATTTCCAGGCATCTAATCTGTAGTAACAGAAGTTTTCAATTTGTGATTATGATATGTCCTTGGCCTTTTGCAATTACCTTGATTTGTCAGACATGACAGATACTTGCCACTCTCATTAATAGAGTGATTCAGAAAAGAAAAACAAAATCAGAAAAACTTGAAGTATTTAGAATCATAGAATGCATTAGGTTGGAAGGGACCTTTAAAGGTCATCTAGTCCAACCCCCTGCACTAAGCAGGGACAGCTTCACTAGATCAGGTTGCTCAGAGCCCCATCAAGCCTGACCTTGAATGTGTTCAGAGACAGGGCCTCCACTACCTCCCTGGGCAACCTTTTCCAGTGATCCACCACCCTCATAGTGAAGATTTTTTTCCTTAATATCCAACCTAAATCTCCCCTTTTCCAGTTTAAAACCATTACCCCCTGTCCTAATACTACATGCCCTAGTGAACAGTTCTCCCCCAGCCTTCTTACAGGAACTTTTCTAGTACTGGATTTAATAGCATAATCTCTTGATTAAGCAATAAAGCTTATTCATGACCAGTTGCTGCAATGAACACTCCGGACACTTAAGACAGGCCTTAGCTGATGGATTATAGTAGTGCTACAAGTCCGACAGAAACATTAATAGCAGAATCCATCTGTAGCAAGGCAGCTCCTAAGTGAATTATTGTAACAGTTTATGTTTTCACCTTCCACTCGTACTTTTAAAGCTACTCAGGGCAGGGTGAAACACCCAGATTCCTCTTGCTTAAAAGCAGCGTGATTTCAAGGACAGATCAAAGTTAGGTCATTTGTTCCCCTGTCCTTTCTCATTTAATGCAGTCTGTCTGTTTACAGAGAAGAAACAGAATGGAGACATACAAATGTCCCAATGTAGAAACAAATAACATGAGAACAAAGGTGAAAAGTTTCTCTTTTGATCTGAAACTGTAGAGTGACATACACATAATTCAGTAACAGTTTCCAAAGTGAAGACTTTCACTACAGTATGGCTTAGCTGCTAAACAGAAATGAGACAGACACTGCCAGGGTGTTCTTAAAATGATGCTCTGTTTTCAATTTAACTGTTAATACAGAAAAACGTAGCTCAAATTTTGTCTTGCTTCATTTTCTTCATAGAAAAGAAATTGGTGATGAGGATTTTGCTTTCCCTACATACATGCTGTGCAGGTGTCTCTTGCTGTCAGGAGGTGAAACAACAGGTGTTGTCACTCATGAACCCACATCCCAGTAAAGATGTATTTTTCCCCTTGCTTAGAACAGTAATATGTAGCATTTTAAGGACATTTTTATATTTAAATAATTTTATAGGTTTTCATCTGCGATATTAATATTCATTGGTAAGTCATACTGATGTAATGCAGTTATGAAGACCTAACAAAGAATTTCATTTGAGAGATACTGTGACACAAGTTAATGGCTTAGTTCAAAGTAGATGTGAAAAGGATGCTGGAAGTCAGGGCTATGTATGGCACCAGGCTGTGTCTAGGTCAAGATATATAATAATAATCAATTGAAATTAGAGATCTGTTCTCAGCAAATACAACTACATGCTTATATAATTTTTATTCCAGTTCCTCATTTTGTTTGGGACAATTTTCATATATAGCACCACTTTAGTTTTATCCTCTTAAATCTTATGAAAAATCTGAATTTTTACTATATTATTTTCCTAAAAATTGAGCTATAACAAGCAGTATATATATCTTTCCCCTGTATTATTGAATATCTTGATTTGTTGGATTTAATGTCTTTGTATCTAGAAAACCAGAGGCTCCAATGACTCTTCCACAACTTGTTCTTATATTGCCATATTAGGAGTGACCCCATTTTGACTTTTACCATCATACTGATGATACTCAGATTTCTTCCATACCAAAACTTTTCTGACATCATCTTTATCAACTGAACTCTGAAAATGCTCTATGTCTGTTAACACCATCCTTTCTGTCACTCAGACTTATAATTGATTTTGTTTTTACTCAAACTTTCCCTTTAACATATACATCTGAGTGATCTTTGATTCATCTGCCACAAGAATTTCAAGATATGAACATGATATATCTTCTTTATGCAAATACTTTTTGCTTTGAGTATGAGAAGTGTTTTAAGTAAGTGTTTCTGGCATCCCACACTTTCTTGGCCTTTCTTTTCTTTATGAAGTTTTTTCTATAAGGTGTTGAAAAAACCATTCATCTTCACAAGGCACCTGTTGAACACCCATTTCTCTTCTCTCTCAGCACTCATTGCTTCTGAAACTACAGTTCCTTTGACAGCTTTAGCAGATGTGTCTAGGTTTGCTCTGTATTCAGTTGAGATTGAATTTTGCTGGAATTACAGGCAATCGGGAAGTCCTAGTATACTTTTTCTTACACACTGTGTACCCATTACACCCTAAACAGCAGCCCAGAGCTGCAATATTCTTCAGGATTGGAATGTGTGACATCAGCTGGGAGTGCCTGCCCTGTCACTTGCCTCGCCTTACTATAACCCTGACACTAATCATTCGCATCGAAAGACATCTGAAAAGACAAGAATGTATTTTGCTGCTAATGACTGCTAGGACCCATGAGCCGCAAGAAAGGAGAGGGGTGAAAACTTCGTAGTTTTTTTTCCCTCCTATTCCGTTGAGTCCTTTAGTTCTCCCTCCCTTCTTTTAGATAAATTCTGTGGATAATAAAAAAAAACCAAACACTGTTCATTCATCCTTAGAGATAAAGTTAGTGCTGTAGAAGTCTCTTTAGAGACAGGAGGAGAACTGGAAGATCTGTATGTACCCAGATATTATTTTTATGAACACATCACTGTCCTGGAAGAACTGTTTTACTCTTTTTTATAAAATAGTCTTTGTAAGTTCGTGTTCCTTTGAATCAATTGAAAAAGAAATCTCTGCAACTGGAGATTGTGGCTTCTGGTTTCCTTCTAAGGAGAAGGCATTAGGTGCACAAAGATAGGGCTACCTGAAACGAGATCCCTTCCTAGCATCCTAACTCTTCTTACTGGACACAGGTCCTCTGCCCTCTTTGTAGGGAGACACGAGTGGTTGCACAGAGGGGAAATGCTCAGCACTAAGGCATATATAAGGGCAGAGGATCTTTGCCTTTAGAAAAAACTTCAGTGCAACAGTTGGTGCTAGGCCTGTTACAGTCAGGCCTGGGCTACCCAAAGGAGCAGTGAACAACCCGCTCCAGCACGTGCAGGTTCCTCCACCATGAGAAGCTGTTGGTGTAAACTAAAGTAGGGGCCAAACACACACTATCAGACAGATAGCAAACATGACCCAACAGTGATAATACAGATGTTTTGAGGAGAAATGTCAAGTCCCAATGTTGTAGTATAAAACCAGACTATAAATACTTATGAAAGATACCATCTCTATTGCTTCTAACCTGACAAGGAAATAATGTGTACCTAACAACCTGAGCTCCAATCCTATTCTGTTACTGGAAGCAATCTCCAAATCAACACAGCATTTTACTTCTTGTGAAGGCTCAGGCCTTCCTTCAACCAGGCATGCCTTCAACCCCAGAAAAGTTTTTGAAGTTAAAAATAATGTTTGAGCTGAAGACAATCATTGCCTCATAATTCAAAATGCGCTTTGAATCATCTCCTTTCCTATCCCCCAGCTTTTTCTGTACATGTGAATGTTAAAGGTCATAACTTGTTTTTTGAACTTAAAACATCAAATGCTTTCTGCTCATAGAATCACAGAATGTTAGGGGTTGGAAAGGACCTCAAAAGATCATCTAGTTCAACCCACCTGAAAGAGTAGGATCACCTAGATTAGGTCACACAGTGATACTTACTTTGTGAAACACAGAACTCCTAAATTATACATTACTTTACTTCATAATGACTTACATGGTAAATGGCACTGTATAATGCATGAAAAATCAGTTCACTGAGCTGAAATCTAATTTTCCGTATAGGTCTGACATATAATTTATTAAAAATAATTGAAATTATTTTTAAATGCCCTTTGTGTAGTTGTGGAACAGCTTTTTTCACTGAGGCAATCTGAGCTTCTGCACTGCAGAAGCTGCTTTGTAGCATCCTGTATTATTTTTTCTACCTTGACCTCATCTTTCCTCATGGTGGCACTTAATCCAGCACAACAAAGGAGATACAGAACAAAATTAAAACACTGCATAACACAGATTGTTGCTGTCCCCACAGGCCTTTTCTTTCCACCTGAGAATTGAATTCAGAAGCTCTGTATAATGGCTGACTTAAAGATGTATCTCATAGCTTCTGAACATTAAATGCAGTGCACGGATAATTGTGGGGGTTTTTGGTGGTGTTTTTTTTTTTGCTGGGGGTAGGGGGATTTGGTAGGTGGATTGTTCTGACATAGATATAATGTCAAGCTTCTACAGTGATTTTTTCTTATATTTTAAAATTATTCAAACTGCTATAAGTCAACTGAGAGCCAAATATTCTTGGTATTTTCCTTCTGCAGTTTAAAAAAATCGTCAAGTAAATTAATCAGTTTGTTTTCCCAGGCTTCTGTTTTAACATGAAAATGAGCATGGTTCCCATCTTTTCTGGAAAAATATATGCCATTAAGGAAAAGGAACCCAAGAATACTGTGTGGATTAAAGGAAATGGCCTCTCAGACTTTCCATTGCATACAAGACTCTGAAGAAGATGATATTTGCATATTGAATAGTGAGAAGAAAAAGTGTTTCTGTACCTTTTCCTGCTGCTGCTAACTGTGCTGGGGGGAAGAGGCAGTTGTCCCTCATACATCTGCCCTTCTGAGTATGAAAGTCTCCTAAGTTCTGTAGCAGCCTCATTGCCCTTCATTTGGAAAATATTTTGTATTAAATTTCTGGTATATCAGATGCTGGCCAATATGTGCCACACTTGGGGTAGAATTCTGTGAAAGAAGCATGTGTAAGATTTCCAGTGCTTTTGTTTATGTATTTATTTATATTTCTTCTCAAAGCCTGTCCCAAGTTACTCGGGAGTAGGAATTGAACCAAAATTTCACAATTCTGGTAAAAGCTGTTGGATTTTCATCAAGCTGATGTATTGGGTCCTCAAGTGCTGAATCTTTGTATGTATGCCTAGATCATTAAGCAGTTCCTCTGGCTCCATTCCCAGGCATGAGCTTTGTTTTTCTCATCCCTTTATGAAAATGAGACTCTAGAGCTGACTCCTCAGGCATTTGTGGAGCGTACCAACTCTCTTTCCCCAGCTCATGGTGGTTAATGTTGTTTACGTAGATAGTCTTCAGTCAATCTAGCCATAAAGATGTTCTAGATTTATAATTTAGGTACAGGTTCATGACCTAAAAAGAATTCTCCAACATAATTACTTTCTCAGCTTTATTGCCGCAGACAACTATAACAGATT
This sequence comes from Hypotaenidia okinawae, assembly GCA_027925045.1. Lineage (NCBI taxonomy): Eukaryota > Metazoa > Chordata > Aves > Gruiformes > Rallidae > Hypotaenidia > Hypotaenidia okinawae. The sequence goes on from BSDF01000001.1 coordinate 127,931,564, forward strand.
TTGCATCTAAATCATTGGCTGGAGTTGTACCACTAAATAAATGGATTCTTCTCTGTTTCTGAGCCCAAGTGACATAAACTGGCACACATCCACAGTACATAGCATTCAACTCTAAGTCAGGCTTCTGTGTGCTGCCCCATGGCGCTAAGATACACACAATATTTTTGAGTGTTTTTTTCAGCCCAGAGTGCCTACAGGAAAGTGAGGACATTTCAGTATAGCAGAGTGTTGAAAGAAAAGGAAGGGCATGCAGCAGTGTGCTAAAATACTGGGATACTATTAGCAGATGCTATAGAGCAAAGGGAGACAAACCTGGTGCAGACCACTGTGCCTAGGGAGAACTGGTATTCCACCCATCGGACCCTTGTGGTGAATGCTCTTCTGTGAACCCTGCGCAGTGCTAGTTTGCTCCAGCCACACTTGTGCTTCCTGCATGTGTCAGTAACTCAGCTGTAGGATGATCAGCCCTACAGTATTCGGCTTGCTTCTGTTTTTAGGTGTAACCATGGAGCCTATCACCTGTCTTGGTACTTCAGCATCTACTTTTGGTGGAAGCTGGCTCCTCTGTGCGCTACTTCACAGTTCCACACCACCACCACCCCCACGCCCTGATAGTAAGTTATGGCCACTGTGTGCCCAGAGGAAGGGTGGAGTTCCCTCAAAACACAACTCAAAAACACATCCAAGCCCAGAAGTGCAGACACTGTCACAGTTAATTAGTGTGAACTTCTGTAGACTACTTCCTTGCCCAAAGCCTCCTGTTTTACTCTGTCAGCCCCTTGGGTTTGTATCCTATCATGCACATTTGTTTCCTTGCTTTGCTTTTGTGCCATTTCCTTTCCCTAGAAACCAGGGGAATAGCATCTCCTAGATTAAGGTGACACATTACTCCAAGGTGTTTCTACTGAACAATGTTTCATTATTCTTTGTCTGACAGATAAATGACACACCAGTGATGCACAAAGACTGACAACCCTCTGAGATCTTCTATGTTGAAGCATTATCTGTAACATCAGCAGGTTTCAATAAGCTGCTAATAGGTGGGGTATGTAAAGCACTTGAGTTCCAAAAATCATTAAAATTATTTCTCCAAGGGTTGGGCTGCATGCTTAGTACCAATACCAATGCAACAAGGTGCTACAGAAGTCTTGGCGAGCTAGGCCACTTCTTTAATTTTCTCTAATAAAATACAGAATAAAAACACCGAAACTTTGCACTTTGCAATCCATCCCTGTGCTTGTGTTTCAGTCATCAGAACAGCACGTGAGCACAGCTCAGTGCTCTGACGCTGACACTACCAGCTCATACACCACTGGCACGTGACTTCCCAGGAGCTCAGGGACACAGCCTTGTGGGTGACTCCTTCTTGGCATCACATCACTCATTTTGGGTGAATTATCATCACTGCTTAATTGCGAGCGGATACTTCTTTAAAAAAAGAAACCTTTCAGCAGGGCTCATTTACTAAATTGTTGAACATTTTGAATCTATCGACTTCTCCATCATTGCATTCCCCCAAAGTCATTTTAACATAATCTCCGAGTGTACTGCTGAACAGGAAATTACACAGAAATGACATTTTGCCTTTTCTCATCACAAGGTGTGGTGGTGTTGCGCTGCTTTTCCTCTCCAGACCAGGATTTGTCTTCATTGCTTTGGGAATTTTTTCGTGTGATTTATATTTTTGAATTGACTGAGCACACTCTGTTTCTTAAGTCCCATGATGACTGTCATTCTGTGCTAATGTAACTCTCTGATGAATCTCTCTAAAGATAAAAAATGTATTATTGCAATATGAGAAAATCTAAGGATATGAAAAGGGTCCAAAAGATGTTTACTGATGAATAGCCAAAAAAAAATATTTTCTGGAGTATTGAAATTTTCTTTCTTTATCAGACTGTTGCCTTTCGTCCGGCAACCAACCTCCTTCGGTTGTGGTGGCACGGAGACACACCCCGGTCCCCGGGCCAGAGAGCACTGACACCAATATGAGGATGCTGCAAATGGCGTTTATTTATGGTTTAACAACAACTTATATATGCCCTATGCCTCGTTACCGCCCCTTAACCTGTGTCACTGCCCGTATCATCCTCTCCTGTGCAGAAGCCTTATCTCTAGCAGCATAGTGAGGACCCCTTTTCCCTATTCGCTTTCCGTACAGCTCATGATCTTCCGGTCGCCATTCCCTGCATCAGACAGAAGAAAATTTTCCTCAGAAACTATTATCAATAAAATTCTCTTTATGTTTAAAAAAGAAAAGCAGCAACAGGAGCAGCAGGAACAAGTCTTGAAAGCAATTACTATAGGGTATTCTGAAAGTTGTGTTCTTGGTTGTGGAGTCCCCTTCTTAATATCTTGGTGACAAGAAAGATATAAAAGATGTTAAGGTGAATCTTTCTAAGCATTATTTATTTTTTCTGGATTGTTTCAATGCCAAATTTTGTTGTACAATCATTAAACTAGGAAATTATTTTTGACCAGCTGTATGTCCAGCAAAAATGGTTCCCAAAGTGTGATATACTTGCCTGAAAAGGGACATTTAGAGTTGCATCTATTTATTTTCATTCTTCTAGAAACTTGTTAGACATTCAGTTGCCTGGATAAACAGAGGACCTCAGAAAGGTAACTCTAGTCTATCCTAATAAAAAGTTGCAGTTTTTAGAAGTAAACTCTGTCTATTATGCATACTAGTAAATTCATTGCCCAATTACTCACAACATGTAGTCAGCAAACCCTTGTTAAAATCTGTAACGTGGCTGCAATGCCAGGTAAGGTGAGGAGGCAACAGACTGAGCAATTAAGTGAGTGAATCTTATTATAGTTTCTCTGACTGTAAGTTAAATTGCAAGTGAGTGAATAGAAATGGATTATGAAGAGAAGTCAGAAGCAAAACTGTATAAACAATTTTCCCATGTCTACACTTGTCATTTATAATCCATTTTTTCAGTGTAGTTTTAGCAGTATTAGAGTTGTTTGAGAAAATATTAAAATAAAGAAAATATCCAGACACCTGCAAAAAGTGAAGACAGCAGTGAAAAGATGCAAGTGCCTAAGAACCTGAAAGACTTTTATGCTTGAGAGTTTCATGAGAAGCAATTACAATTTATTGGGGTTTTTAAATTTTTATTATCTGTATATGGAAAAAAAAATTCTGGTCTTAAAGCTTTCTAGCTTTTTTGAGCAGGAAGAGGGATATTAAACCCATTTGAGCAAGAAGATAGCAATGTCCAAAGTTGAAGATCTTTTGGAATGCAAACAGATTAACTAAACTTTAGACTTCTAATTCATGCACATTAGACTACGTTTTAGCTGTCCTTTGGCAGTTAGATAATGATCTTGGCCTGTGAAAGTCCTAGAATCTGATTTCTAGAAAGGTGTAGGTATAAATAATTGCCAAAAGCTTCTGGGTCTCCAAGGGGCAATGCTGAAGCTCCTAATTCCAAACAGAAATGGTTGCAGAACCTCTTGGACTGCAGGTGCTTCAGCATTCAATCGAGCTATGCACCATGAACTTCTCCAGCTCATATTTTCACATCTCCTTTTGCAAGTGCAGCAGGGGTGTTTTGGGTTTGCATGGTGAGGTTGGGGGAGGGGGGAGAAAGTTGGGGGGCAGGGGGCTGCAGGGGTGGCTTCTGTGAGAAGCAGCTAGAAGCTTCCCCCAGGTCCAAAGGAGAAAATACCAGCTGACTCAAGGATGGACCCACTACTGACCAAGGTTGAGCCAATCAGTGACAGTGATAGCACCTCTGTGATAACATATTTAAGAAAAAAAAAATTAAAAATTTACAAGTAGTGGCAGCTTTTTGTGGCCAGAGAAGGGTGTGAGAAGATGTGAGAAACTGTGCAGACCCCAAGGTCAGCAAAGAAGGAGTTGGAGGCACTAGAGGAGAGATTGTCTTCCAGCCTTTGGAGGAGAATATGTGCACCCCACAGAAAATAATGAGGAGTAAAGATTCCACCTGTAGCCCATGGAGGACCCCACACTGGAACAGGTGGAGACACCTGAAGGATGCTGTGACTCAGTGGGAAGCCTGTGTTGGAGCAAGCTCCTGGTAGGACCTTCGGCCTTGTGGAAAGACTGGGACAGATTTGCTGACAGAATTTGTGACCGCATAGGGGCCCAAACTGGAGTAGTTGGTTCCTGAAGGTCTGCACCCTGTGGAAGAGACCTAAATCCTGAGCAGTTTGTGACAAACTGCAGCCCGTCAGAAGGACTCATGTTGGAGAAGTTAATGGAGAACTGTCTGCTGTGGGTGTGACCCCATGCTGGAGCAAGGGAAGAGATTGAGGAGTAGAAGGAAGGAACAGCAGAGAAAACATGTGATGAACTGACCAAAACCCCCATTTTCCTGTCTCTCTGTGCTGCTCAGGGGGAGGAGGTAGAGAAATTTGGAATGAAGTTGAGCCTGGTAAGAAAGGAGGGGTGATTTTATTTCTAATTATCCTAATCATTGGGTAATAAATTAGATGTGTTTTATTCCGTGTTGAGTCTGTTTTGCCTGTGACAGTAATCGGTGAGTGATAGCTTCCTGTCCTTATCTCGACCCAGGAGCCTTTAATTATATCTTCTCCCCCTTGTCTAGCTGTGGAGGGGAGTGATACAGCAGCTTTGGTGGGCACTTAGCCTCCAGCCAGGGTCAACCCACTACAACAGGTAACAGACTTTTCCTCTCTGTGAGTTTCTTTATTTACTGTCTGCATAGCTGTGGGTCATACCCTTGTATAGTAAATATGATCAACTGTCATTAACATTTCAGTCGTTGCCAAGACCAGGGGCAGTTGTGTAGCCAGCCACTTGTCCACCAACTGGAGGAAATTACAGCAATGCACTCTTAGTTCCTTCCTGTTAGTGCAATGGCATGTCATCTGCTTCTGACTGAAGACATGTTTGCAAGGTAGGTTAATTACCATAACAGTGCCATAACTGATTATAAATGGGGGCTTTATGTGTAAACTGTTTTTATTCTAGTTTTGATACCATTAATCTACTATTATCTTTTACATGGAAGACTGCATTGCACAGGTGTTTAAATTCTGCCTGATACTTTTAAACTGTCTTCAGTTGTTTCCATGCTGTTTCTTCAAATTTACCGTATAATTGTTTTTTATTCTCTTTGCTCATATTTTCCTGATTGTGAAACATTTATTAGGAGGCTTTTTTTTTCTTTAGATTTTAAAATCTAAACCGTGTTGGGAAGGTGGAACTGTTGATGTGCCTTGACTTCTGTTCTGTGCCTAGGTGAGTGGACACCAAAGTGAGGAAGTGGATACTTAGAAGGAAATGCCATCATGAAGCAGTGCATTGACAAGCTGGAAGGTATGCGGATCGTGCGAATGCATGATGCCTAGCAAAGAGAAATGCAAAGTCTGCACCTGGGATGAAGTAATCCTAAACAGCAATACCGGCTGGGGGATCAGTGTCTGGGATGTAGATCTGCTGGTAAATGCCTGGAAGGCTGGTGGAGAGCTGAACATGAGACAGCTGTGTGGCCTTGCAGCTATGAAGGCAAGCTGTATGTTTGGCTGCATGTATCAGTAAGAATATATCCAGCAGATGAAGAGGTCTGATTAGGCCACATATGAAGCAGAGTTTTGGTCCACCCTCAGTTCAGCACGACTAGAAAAAATGGAGAGAGTGTGACAGAGGGCCATCAAGGCAGCTGGAGAAGTAGGCATATAAGTAAAGTTTGAAATTTGGACTGCTCAGCCTAGAGAAGAGAAAGCTCAGGGAGATCTGATCACAGCCTCCCAGTACCTGAAGAGTAGCTGCAGAGTAAGAGGAGCTACTGCCTTCACATGGATGCATAAGACAAGAGGCAATGGTCACAAGGAGAAATTCAGTCTGGATACAGGAAATAATTTCTTCAGGGTCAGAACAAGGCGATGAAGTCATTCAAAGAACAGATGGGACCTCCTTCACTGGAAATATTTGTACCTGGCTTGAACCTGATCTAACACTCGCTTTCGACAGACAAGCAGACCAGTGGCCTTCATGGGTGTCTCCATTGTTCTGCGCTGTTCTGTCTTTCTAGATCTCAAAGAAAAGTTCTGGCGTGGAAACGGATGGCTTAAGAATCCTCTTGGGTCCTAAATCTCTCAGTGGAGATACCAGATAATCAGGATTAATGCATTTTTAAAAAGCTCAGAAACTTTTCTAGTCTGAATCACACAGGCCTTGCCCGAGGCACCAGTCCTGGGAAAAAAAATAGGCTATGTTTATTTGCAGCACAGTTTAACTGTAATTTTCTCTTGTCACATTGAGATAAAATAATTGCTTCCACAGTCCCTGGCTACACAAGGTTCAGTAAAATTCTTGCCTGGCTCATTTGTTTGACTCTGTGCTAATTCTTTGGCAATGACAACAGGGCCATATCCCCAATTTGTACAGTATGTAAAGCATTTTCCCATCCAACAGAAAATTTATCAAGGGTGTTTCATTAGTCGGATTATATTTTTTTTGTCTTTATCACAGTCACTCATCCAAAGTAATTGCATGAGAGTTTGAGGCCCCAGTTATTCTGGATGTAGCTGGTTCCTTGCTCATTTTAACTGACTCTCTGAAAAATCCAGTGTTTTGAGAGAGGCAATAGATTTTATTTTTTTTTTATAAATAGGAATACAAAATATTTTATTTGAAAAATCATATAAAAATCTCTCTCATTTTGCAAGGCTTTATTCCTATTGATTTGTGTTTCACAATATATTTAGGAAAGGAGCCTCAGTTTTCCATGTCAAGATTTTCTTATAGTCTGGTTTGGTTTTGCTTTTTTCTCCCTTCACCATTCATTCTTCTTCTCACCTTTCATTCCAAGTGACAAAAAAAAGAAAAAAAAAAAGAGACAAGAAAAAAAATCAAAAAGCATAAGCATTGAAAGTGTGGAAACTAATTCTTTTTCTCATTTTAATGTTGATGTCTGAGAAAACAGCTTCAAAAGAAGTGCTCTAAGACAAAAGGGAACAAGAAAGGATCTGTCCTGCTTAATAGCTTTGTTGCCAACCTCGATGGTGGCACAGAGTACATACTTACCAAGTTTTCAGGTAACACCAGAGTTGGGGGTGCGGAGTGGGGAAGAAGGGGGAGGAGGGACAGTGGGCACACTCAAAGGCAGGGTTGTTGTTCAGACATAACTCAGTGAGTCAGAGGAATTGGTCTGCTACAACCTTGTGCAGTTCAGCAAGGACAGATGCTGGGTTCTTCCCCTGGGAAGGGAGAGCTGGCAGCTACAGGCAGAGCCTGAGAAGTTTGAGAGCAGTTCTGTGGAAGAGGCCCTGGGGTCCTGGCCAGCAACAGGCAGGACCGGATCCAGAAGCCTACCCTGGCAGCAAGGGCACCCAGCAGCACCCCAGGCTCCCATAGCAGCTGCACCACCCACAGACTGAGGTAATGAACCATCCTTCTTTAGATCCCACCTGGAGTACTGCCTCCAGTTGGGTCTCCTGGTAGAGGGGAGACTTGGACAAACCAAGCTGAGTCCATGGGAACCCATAGGATGACCAGGGTGGCCTCTGTGAGAAGGTGCTAGGGGACCTAGGCTTGCTTCAGGGCCCCAACAGCCACCTACCCCTACCCACAGGGAAGGCTGCTGTGACATAGGACCCCCATTTTTCTCAGGAAGGTGAGAGGCAGTGTGCCAGAAATACAGGAGGTCCCAACTGGCCCATGTGATCAAGCAGTGAAGCAAGTAGTAAAGGGTGATTTTACAGTGTCCATCCTTGGAGGAAAAGCTCTAGGAATATTGGTCTGATCTAATACTTAATGATTCCTTGAACGTTAACCTTGACTACTGACCTCCTGAGGTCTCTTTCCATCTGCGTTATTCTGTAATTTTATGATATGCAACCAAAGGGGTCACATTAAAACTGGAAGCATAGAAAGAGAAATTAGTTTGAATCATACATATGTGCACATTATGCCCCCACCCCACAAAAGAAAGATAAATTTATTTCTGCTTGAAACTTCTAAATGACAAAAAAAACATTTGTATGCTAATAAAAATGGAGCAAAATTTTCCATCATAATATTGTGTTTTAAATTAAAACTACTCCTGGAGAAAAAAAATAATAATTCAGTTCTAGTTTTAAGTACTTGCCAAAATCACTGAAAATCTTACTGGACTCTTGTCTTGCAGCTAGTCTAATCATACACAGTGAGGTGAAGATGAATAATCTGGGGCAGAATCAGACCCTTATGATTTTTTGCCTCTGTGTGTTCTGCCTGTGGACCAGATTTTCCTTCTCCTAAAACTGAAAGTGGCTTCTTTGAGCATTTATACTGCAACGCATGCATTTATACCAAATGAAATCCTGTGTCTCTGAATCTTTTTGCAAGTGGTTGTATTTGTAAATCCCAGTGAGCTAGAGATTTTTGGAGAAGTGGAACAGGCCCTGGCTTTCCAAAATAAACACACTGAATCTTTGAGTGAATAGAGGTGGTTTTTCTTTTCATCTTGTTTGTTTGTTTGTTTGAATGATAACATTCAGCTGTCCAGTAGAAATTGATAACATTTAAGATGATTTCATATATTTTTCACAGCTGGAAAACATTAAAAAAAAATCAAATTGAACAAAGGGTGAAGAAAATGCTCTCATTTTTGCGTGATAAACCATTCATTTGAGCTCATTCTACTGTAGAGTGCATCAGGCATTGGAAAGTTAGACAGATGGCATTGAAATGATATCTTGATGATTACTTCTCACAACTTTTTTTTTTAGATATTTCAAGATTTTTTTTTAACAGAGTATGATTTTTATGGAAACCTCCCTTACTGAGTCATTTCCAAGCAAATTATTTCATTCTTACAAGAAAAATGTGATGCTCCTAAGACAATTACCTGAATATGTGATATTGCTTTCAGTTTATGCAAGGATTTCACACAGACTGCTATAGGCATACGAGCTCCTTCTTCTCTTCTTTCATATGAAAATGTCTTCCAAGCTTATCTCCTATTTTATGCCATTTGAAAACAAGACTTATAAAATCACTACATACAGTCAAACGCAAGAGAAAATATAAAAATTAATTTTCCAGTGGAATTCTTTTGATAAATGATTTTGTATTACAATTTATCATACAAAGCCTTAGCATAAGATTTCACAGGTGGATGTGAAATGGTACCAGATTTAATCTAGTAGGGGCCGTCTAGATTGACTGAAAGGTGTCCTGAGGCTTCTTGTAAACCCATGTATCTTGCTGTATGACTTACAATTTACACAGAAATCTATAACAAAAGATTTAAAGAAAATACCCAATTTTTGTGACCAGAGAATTTAAACCCATTTTTCATTTTTGTTATTTGAGTTAAGGAAGAACTTGACTAAATGCATAAAATAGAATATTGGTATCTTCTAACACCACATGCTTCATATTATGTCTCTTGGTAAACATGCATCTTTGCCAAAATCTGACGGACTGTTATTTTTTACATTCAGATGTAAATATCTCCCATGAAAAAGTTTCAAAAACCTTTACAGAGAAAGTAATATAAAACTATCTTGTTTCCTAATATATATTTTTTTTTTGTTTATCCATCACTTTTTGAGACCTTCAGTGAGAATAATATGATGTACATTAATATTTCTGCCATTAGGAATTTGTTTTATAAATCTTAAAATTTTGCAGGTATTCCTTTGCCAGAATAAATTATTTTAATGTTTTCTGATAATCAGAAGCAAGCCATGCTTATTTCACAGTCTAAATCAAATCAGGATCAAAGCAGTTTATTGTTTTCTTAAAAGGTTAATTAACTGGCTATCAGTGAACTATACATTCAGGACAGACTTAATCATCAATATGAGACAGCTGCAAAGTAAATAATAACAAACATAACAGCAACAAAAATGACAACCACAGGCAAATTCCTAAACATTCTTCTACAACTAATCCTGGAAAGTTTTTATCACATGCACACACACACAATTATGTTCAAAGCTCTTGTACCCCAGGAAAAGTGGGTTGCCAGTAACCCCCACCCTCCCAGGTATGGGGGTTTCCCTGTTTGCGTTCTCCTCCCATGGGAGCCCCAGTTCTGTGCACACCCCTGTTGCCCCTATAACTGCTAACACATGCACTGATGAGAAAGGGCCTCAGGAGGTCACCTACCTGCGGTGACGCTACCTGTGGTGGGTTACTGCTGCTTGTCCCTACTCCATGGGGAGCAGCCAGCCACCAGGACAGGCCCTCCACCCACAGCATCGGGTAGGAGGCTGTTCCTCTGGCCTGGGCAGAGGCTCTGATTCTGCAAGGTAGCTTCGGGCAGTGCCAAATCAGGTTTCATTCCTGTCATTTCCACTGCAAGATCTCGTCGTACTGTTACAAATTTTCATGCTTCATTTATACTTCTCCCAGTGACCCCTTCTTTGTAACAAATGCTTCTTTATAATTCCCCCATTACTGTTTAATCCATCTAACAATCATTTCCTTTTTTGAGCATGATCAGTTTTGAGAGAACGTTCCAAAAAAGCATTTCTGTGTTTGCTATGTACACATGTACACAGGCACATGTCCAATTGCTCACACTCCCGTTGTCACTAGGACAGGTAATTTGCCACCAAAGGTGAGCTGTGCAGTCACCCCTCCACTGATCACCACAGGAAGAATGAGTGACTTTTCACTCTGTGCTGAGGTTAGCAGGATGGTGTGGTGAGTTGACCCTGGCTGGAGGCCAGGTGCCCACCAAAGCTGCACTATCACTGCCAACCTCAGCAGAACAGGGGAGAAACAAAATAACGAAGGGCACATGGGTCAAGATAAGGAGAGGAAGATCATTCCCCTGTTACCATCAAGGCCAAAAGAGAATCAACTCAGGGGAAATTAGTTCATTTTATTACCAGTAAAAATCTGAGTCAAGTAATCAGAAGATAAGAACTAAATCTTAAAACACCTTCCCCCTACCTCTTCCTTCCTCCTGGGCTTAACTCTCTTCTCTAACTCCATCCTTAAGCAGCACAAGGGGATGGTGAATGGGGGTTGGGATCAGTTAATCACATTTTGTCTCAGCTGCTTCTTCCTCCTCAGGGGGAGGACTTCTCACACTCTTCCCCAGCTTCAGACTGGGATCCATCCCACATTAGACGATGAACGCCTCCAACATTAGTCCTTCCCATGGGCTACAGCCCTTCACAACTGCTCCAGTGTGGGCCTTCACGAGGTCACAAGTCCTGCCAGCAAACATACTCCAGTGTGGGCTTCTCACGGGGCCACAGCCTGTGTCGGTCTGGTTTCACCTCTCAGAGCTCTGGGCCATGCAGATTACAATTATTTAAACAAACAATGTGAATAATTGAAGTTATATACCTGACTTGCCATTTTTCCTGGGTTCAGGAAAATTTTTCTGCAGAAAGGAAGCCAAATACAGCTGCAGCGTGGAGTAATTTATACAGCCCAGTGGGCCCTTTAGTTTCTGGGTAGGATAGCCACAAACTTGTTCATCAGTCCATATAATTTTAGTTTTGATCCTACTCTGTCATCACATAAAAATCACTTGTGGTTATCTCCATGTCAAGAACTGAGCAGTGAAGCAGATATCACACTTGACTGGAAGGCATAGGTTTTTAAAAAGTATGGTGCAATGACTCACCAATTTCTTTCTAGCACACATCAAACACCATTTAAAACTCATTTCCATGCACATTGAAGTGAGAGGCTTTCCATCACTTTCCTAAGAGAACATTCCACTGTCTTAAAGGTCTTATTGTTAAGAAGATTATTTTCTCATGTTTAGGTTAAATTTATGACTGCATTTTACCCTTAAATCCTAGCTATTTCTGTTTGTTCCATCTACTTTATTGCAAAACATGATTGTCCTTTTCCCTTTTTGGATTTTCAGGGATGCAGAAGGTATAAGTTGAGGACTAACATATTTACATGTAGGATTTTCTAATTTAATTGATGTCAGGCCCACATGTGAAACAGTGCTAACCTTATTCCAGTTTAAGATATATCATCGTGTTTTAGATTTTATATAATAGGGAGGTCATTTTTCTCTCGATCATTAATGTTTCATTTTAGAAACTCCCCTGTTAATAACTGTGGTACATCTCCATCTCTAATGTAAAAGCTAGCCCCAGTACCACAGAATCATTGAATGGTTTAGGATGGAAGAAACCTCTAAAAGTCATCTAGTCCAAACCCTCTGGTGTGTCAGGTTTGGCTGGGATATAGTTAATTCATAGTAGTTAGTTTGGGGATATCTTTAGGATTTGTGCTGAAGACTGTGTTGATGGAGTAGATGTGTTTTTATTTTTTGTGGTTGTTTGACCCTCGCTGGAGGCCAGACACACACCAAGGTCACTCTATTACTCCCCTTTTAACCTGGACAAGGGAGAAAATATACATTGAGAGGCTTAGGAGTCGAGATAAGGACAGCGAGAGATCATTCTGCAATTAGCATCACGGGTAAAACAGACTCAACACAGAATAAAGGAAAAAAACTCTCCACAGCGTCTCTGGGCAGTCTGTTCTAGTGCTCTGTCACCTTCACAATGAAAAAGTTCCTTCTTATATTCACATGGAACTTCCTGTGCTCCAGCTTGCACCGGTTGCCCTTTGTCCTATCACTGGCCATCACTAAGAAGAGCCTGGCTCCATCCTCCTGACACTCACCTTTTACGTACTTCTAGCCATTAATGAGGTCACCCCTCGGTCTCCTCTTCTCTGAGCTAAAGAGGCCCAGCTCGCTCGGCCTTTCCTCATAAGGAAGGTGCTCCACTCCCTTAATCATCTTTATGGCCCCCCATACCATATAGTGTAACACTCATTATATAAAGCTGTTGGAAGAAGGGAGAAAGGGAAGGTTTAGAATGATAGCGTTTGTCTTACCAAGTCACTGTTAGGCACAATGGAGCTCTGCTTTCCTGGGGAGCCCTGGGGATGGCTGAACCCCTGCCTGCCCATGGGGAATGGGAAATGAACTCCTTGTTTTGCTTTGCTTGTGTGCATTGGATTTTGCTTTACCTATTAAACTGTCTTTATCTCAACCCATGATTATTCTCACTTTTACTCTTCCCGTTCTCTTCCCCATCCCACCAGGGGAGAGTGAGGGAGCAGCTGTGTCGTGTCCAGTGTCTCGCTACTCTCATTGTAATGAATTTTCTCTTTTCAGTTAAAACCTTTACCTCTTGTCCTGTCACTACAGTGAAAAAGTCTCTCTCTACCCTTTTTATAAGCCCTCTTTATATATTGAAAAGCCACAATAAGGTCTCCCCTGAGCCTTCTCTTCTCCGGGCTGAACAAGCCCAACTGTCTCAGCCTTGTCCTTGTAGAAGAGGTGTATGAGAGTCTGGGAAACACACTAGGAGTGGAGTGCATAAACAGTAGTGTCCTTTTAACAGAGCTTGACTGTACATCCAAATCTGCTTTTGCAATTACAGTGGCTAAAGAAGAAAGGAATGAGTTCATTAAATAATATGTGCTGGTTAAAGCGAAAGGTGCACAACTACTTATTGTGTTTTCCTTTAGCAAATAACTGTTTTCTGAACCTCAGTTTTCATTAATTTTTATCATGGTAGACAGATTCCAAGCATATTTAATTTCCTGAGGCCTAAATCTCATAATATTTTGATGTTTGTAAGTGTATTACTGAAAGTTGACTAAGTGTTGGAGCCACTATTCCCCATAAGAGTAAAGGACAAACGATTCCACAGTATAAACATCACAAGAATATCAAACTTAGTGCCCCAAAGAGCAAAGCACTGATGTACAAATAAGATTTGTCCAGATGCTGCCAAATCTGAAGCCACAGGGGACTGGCTGAAATATCAACTAATGTTTGCTGCACCTGCTAACTGCCATACCTACTGCTGAATACTGTGTTGTTTAATTTTGTCTGAAAGATCTGTAGCAGTCAGATTTATTCTCAGGCTCCTAGATTTTCCTTGAACACAGCTGGATCCTGCAATAGACTGTGTCCCCCACCATGCTTTGTTTAGCATTAGACTTCCATTCATTACAATATTTTTATAACTTCATGCTGTTTTAATTTCTCCTCTTGTCTGAACCTGGGAAATGGGGACAGTGGGATGGAGACAGAATCCCAGGGCTGGGGATGGGATCATGGTGGCCTCTAAGAGAGTGCCAGAGTTGTTATGCTTGTCCAGTGGCCAGTGGTGTCCTGGCAGCACATCACTAGCAGGTTGAAATGATCCTTCTCCTCTACTCAACCCTAGTGAAAGACATCTGGAGTTCTGTGATCAGTAATGGCCTTCCCAGTACAAGACATGGATGTACTGGAGCAAGTCCAAGGAAGGACCATAAATATGATTTAGGGACTGGACCATCTGTTATATGCATTGAGGCTGAGAGAGTTGTAGCTGTTTGGTCTGGAGACTTAGGACTTAGATGGATTTATCCATGTGCATAAATACCTGATGGGGAGAGCAAAGGCAACGGAACCAACTGTGGTGCCCAGGGACAGGACAACAGGCAATTGGCACAAACACACACAGGAAATTCCACTTAAACATAAGAAACATGTTTTTTCTATGAGGGTCATCAATCAGGTTGAGCAGATCATCTGTGAGATTGATGAGAGAGATCATGTAGTCTCCATCCTTGAAAACAAAAAACATGTCTGGGCAGGGTCCTGAGCAACCTGCTCTTGTGGACCTTGCTCTGAGCAGGGAGTTGAACCAGATGATCTCTAGAGGTGCCTTCCAGCCTCGGCTGTTGTAGGAGTTGTTAAAAAATGTGTTTAAAATACAGGCAAAAACCTTATGTAAAGCAAGATTTTAAAATAGATTAATATTGTATCTATTTTTCTGGAAAAAAATACAATCTTTTATTAGAATTGCTGCCTCCACAATGCAGTCAACCAGACACATTGAGAAGAGATATTGCTTCCTTTGTTTTAAACAACAAATGCCCTCAGATAGAATACAAGCAAAAAGAAAAAAAAAGTTGAAATTAAAACAAGATGTTAAAATGTGCAGTAAATAATTATATACTTAACTGTGTTTGTTCAAGAAAAGAAGAAGAAATGTTACAAGACAACCTACTTTTAAAGAAAAAAGCTAGATCTACCCTGCGCTTCACCTTTTCTACAGAAATAGACAGGATTTTATGTCATTCACATGCATTTTCTATTTTATCATTCTATATTTATTTTATATTTTATTTTTTTATGTTCTTTTTGTTTTTCAGTGGATGGGTACTATCCATAAAATGAACACTATTTTTCATGTAAAAGAAAGTGTAACAGCATCTGTCTTGTTCAGTTTACTTTATGCAGAGAAGCAAACTAGCATGACCAGAGTAGAGTTATAAATTGGTGGACTATAGCCCAGTCACTAAAACTCTGTGATAAAACAATAATGTGTTGCACATGCTTCTGTTTCATTGCATCTCTCCTCTTCACATTAATTTAACCACAATCTAAGAGCTACTTTGTTGGCATTATTAAAGAAAATAAATAAGCTGAATGAAGTTATGATAAAAATAATTATGTGATAATAGAATTTAATCCACCTGAATTTAATCACTTTGAAAATAAGTGGGAAAATATAAAAGGCAATTTACATTTTTTCCCCCCTAAAATCAAGAAAATAGCTGATGTGACAATTTGTATGAATTAGAATTTTCCAGTAAAGTCATCAAAATGGCTTAAGAGATAGCTGTTTATAGGGCCCATGGACATATTTCTCATTGTGCAGTAACAAACTCTTCGATGGTCTTCCTAATATTGTATGTGTCATAATCTCCTTCATGCAAGGTTACAACTTGGATTACAATGGACTTCTGTTGATCTGTTCATATGACAAGAAATTGCTGGGATTTTTATTTATTTACCCCAGATATGCTTTAATTTTAGGAGTACATACCTTTAGGAAAACTTTTTCTCAGAATATCAGAGATTGTCCTCTGGACATCCTTCAATCATAGAATCATAGAATGGGTAGGGCTGGAAGGGACCTTAAAGATGATCTAGTTTCAACGTCCCTGCCATTGACAGGGATACCTCTCACTACACCAGGCTGTTCAAGGCCCCATCCAACCTGGCCTTGAACACCTCCAGAGAGGGAGAATCCACACCTCTCTGGGCAACCTGTTCTAGTTCTTCACCACCCTTGTAGTGAAGAATTTATTTATAATATCCAATCTAAATCTACCTCACTCCAGTTTAAAACCATTCCCCCTCATCCTGTTACTAGATGCCCTTCTAAAACATCCCTCCGCAGGTTTTTTGTAGGCCTCCTTCGGGTAATGGAAGGCAGCTATAAGATGTCCCCAGAGCCTTCTCTTCTCCAGGCTGAACAAGCCCAACTCTCTCAGCCTTTCTTCATAGGAGAGGTGCTCCAGCCATCTGATCATCTTCGTGGGCCTTCCCTGGACCTGTTCCAACAGTTCTGTGTCCTTCTTATGTTGGGAACTCCAGAACTGGACACAGTACTCCAGGTGGGGTCTCACAAGAGCTGGATAGAGGGGGAGAATCAACTCTCTCGACCTCCTGGTCATGCTCCTTCAAATGCAGCTGAGGATACGGTTGGCCTTCTGGGTTGCGAGAATGCATTGTTGGCTTCTGTCAAGCTTCTTATCACCAGCACCCCCAAGTCCTTCTCTGCAGGGCTGCTCTCTAGCGCATCATTTCCCAGTCTGTATTGATGCAAAGAATTGGCCCAACCCAGGAACAGGACCTTGCACTTGTTCTTGTTGAACCTCGTGAAGTTCACATGGGCCCAATTCTCCAGTTTGTCCAGGTCCCTCCGCATGACATCCCATCCTTTTGGCGTGTCAGTTGTACCGCTCAGCTTGGTGTTGTTTGCAAACTTGTTGATGATGACACAAACTTGCATTCAACCTCACCATCAATGTCACTGATGAAAATATTAAATAGTACTGGTCCAAGTACAGACCCCTGAGAGACATCACTTGCCACAGATATCCATCTGGAGATCAAGCCATTGATGACTACTCTCTGGATGCAACCATTCAACAAATTCCTTATCCACTGAACAGTCCACTCATCAAATCCATATCTTGCCAGCTTAGAGCAAGTTGTGGGGGACTGTGTCAAAGGCTTTACAGAAGTCTAGTTAGATGACATTAATTGCTTTTCCTGTGCCCACTAATGTTACCTCAGCATAGAAAGCCACCAGGTTGGTCAGGCAGTATTTCCAGTTGGTGAAGCCATGCTGACTGTCTCAAGTCACTTCCATGTCTTCCATGTGCATTAGCATAGCTTCTAGGAGGACCTGTTCCATGATCTTCCCAGTCACAGAGGTGAGGCTGACAGGTCGGTGGTTCCCTTTTTAAAAAGAGCTCAACACTGCCCTTCTTTCAATCACTGGGGATTTCCCCGCACCGCCATGACTTTATATATGATGGAGAGTGGCTTGGCAACCATATCAGCCAATTCCCTGAAGACTCTGGGATATATCTCATCAGGTCCCATCGACTTATATATGTTCAGATTCCTCAGATGGTCACAAACCTGATCTTCCCCTACAATGGGAGGGCCTTTACGCCCTTGTGCTCCATCTTGCTGTCCACTGACCCAGGAGAGCTAAGAAGAGCTGTTTTTAATGAAGACTAAGGCAAAGAAGTTGTTGAGTACCTCAGTCTTCTCCTCAACTGTTGACACGAGGTCACAATTTTCATTCATCAGGGTGGGTACGCTTTCTTTCGCCTTCCTCTTCTGGTTGACATACCTGTAGAAGGCCACCTTGTTATTCTTTATATCTCTTGCCAAGTTCAGCTCCAGCTGCACCTTGGCCTTTCTGACCCTATCCCTACACAACTGGATAGCATCTCTATATTCTTCCCAGGTTACCTGTCCCTGCTGCACTGCTTGTGCAGTTGCTTCTTGCTCTTTAATTTACCAGTAGGTCTTGACTCAACCACAGTCATCTCTTCCCTTCCCTGCCTGATTTCCTATATCAGGGAATATGGGAATAGAGGTCTCTTGTGCTCTATGGAAAGCATCTTTAAAGGTCTGCCAGATGTGTTCTGCTCCCTCATCCCTAAGGACCATTTCCAAAGGGGTCCTACTGACTAATTCCCTGAAGACCTGGAAGTTTGCTTTCCTAAAACTGAGTGTCCTAACTACACTCCTTGACTATTCCATATTCCCCTGGACCTTGAACTCTACCAATGTTTGATTGCTGCAGCCCAGGATGCCTCCAATCTTGATGTCATTGACAAGGTCACATGCATTGGTGACCATCATGTCTAATACTGAATGCCCCGAAGTAGGGTTGTCTAGCACCTGGGTTAAGAATTTATCTTTGATACACTCTAGGAATCTCCTGGATTGCCTACAGCTTGCCATGCTACTTCTCCAATACATATCAGGGTGGTTGAAGTCCCCTAGTAAGATGAGTGCCTGAGAGTGTGAGGCCTCCCGTGTCTGGAGGATGAAGACTACGTCTAAGGGCTCCCTTTGATCAGGTGGCCTGTAGTACACACCAAGCACAAGGTTCTCTCTGTTGCCTCAATCTCTTATTCTCACCCATAAGCTTTTGACCTGCTCTGGTTATTCTTCAGGGACAGCTCTTCACACTCCTTCCATTTCCTGAGAGCCCAACACCACTACCCCTCCTTTCTGGCCTGTTGTAATTTGGCGTGGCTGGGTTCTGGTGGAGGGGTGGTGCTGCAGGAGTGGCTTCTGCAAGAAACAGCCAGAAGCTCTCTACAGGCCCCACAGAGCAAACACCAGCCGGCTCAAGTCTGGACTCGTTGCTGACCAAGGCTGAGCCCATCAGCGATGATCACAGCACCTCTGGGAAGCACATTTAAGAGAAAAAAAAAAACACAAGCAGCTGCTTTTTTCCACCAGGAAAGGGAGTGAGAAGATGTAAGGAATTGTCCAGACACCAAGCTCAGTGAAGGGCAGTGTGTGTGTGTGTGTGTGAAGTTCTTCAGGCACCAGAGATAGATAATCCCCTGCAGCCCATGGAGGGGCTCAATGCTGGAGCAGGTGGAGGCATATGGAAGACTCTGTGACTTGGATTGGAGCAAGCCTCTGCCAGCACTTGTAGCCTGTGGAGACAGAGACACAGAGAGAAAGAGTGTGAGAGAGAGTAGAGCACGTTTGCTGGGAGACTTGTGACCCCGTGGAAGACCAGTCTGGAGCAGTGTTGGCCTGAGAGACTGAGAGACATTCTGTGATTTATGACTGCACCCCATAGCAGTGACCCACTCTGGGGCAGTTGGGAAGGAGCTGAAGCCCTGTGGGAAAGGACTCATGTTGGAGAAGTTCATGAAGGACTGTCACCTGTGGGGGTGGGTGAGAGCCCAGTTTGGAGCAGGGGAAGAGTGTCCCTTCCTCCAGGCTAAGAATGAAAACAACTTGTGAGGAGCTGCCCAAAACCCCCATTCTCCCATTCCCTACCCCTCCATGTGCCACAATGGGGAGGGAAGAAGAGATCATGACTAAAGAGAGGGGAGGGGTAGATGCTTTAAGTTTTGGTTGCACTTCTCATTACCTGACTCTGGTCTCACTGGGTGTGCAGAGTGCAAATTAGAGAGTTTTCTTTATTTTGTGTTGAGTCTGTTTTGCCTGTGACACTGATTTCAGAATGATATCTCCCTGTCCTTATCTTGACTCCCAAGCCTCTCAATATATATTTTCTCCCTTATCCAGATGAAAAGGGGGGATATAGAGCAGCTTTGGTGAGCGTGTGACTTAAAAACAGGATCAAAGCACCACACCTGTCCCATCTGAACAGCCTGTAGCCATCAATAGCCACTCTCTAGTCATGAGATTCATTCCACCAAGTTTCTGTAGTGGTAATAGCTTCCTAGTAGCACAGCAGCTTCCAGCTCCTGTTTGTTGCCCAAGCTGTGTGCATTCCTCTGGAGGTACTTGATCTGGGTTGTTGGCCATGTCACCTTCTGAGTGGAACACCTCTTATTTCCCTTAAGGTCTTCCATGGAATGTTGCTTAGATTTTCCACAGTTATTGTTAGAGGGATAATACAGGCGATAAATATACATGTGGAAATGGATTCCCAAGGGCTTGCACAGAGATCACACAGCACTTGGAAAGGAAGACTTGGGAAAGTGGTATAAGAATATAGTCATAGTATGTCTTGCGCTTACACACTAAGACTTAGATATGAAGGGCAAGTCGACAGTGTTTGGAAGTTAGTAGATCCACGCACACAGGTAGCATGAAAATTAATCTGTATGGGTTTAACATTTTCACCCACTTTTTCATGAGTGTGTATTATTTTTCCCCTTAGTAAAGGAGAAACATTTTCTGTGCCATAGGGAATCACTGAAAGTGTCCTAGGAAATGTCAGCTAGTTCAGCAGTCTCCTGTGATCCCTGTGGAGAAATGATGGCTTCTCTCTCTGTCTTCCTCTCTCTCATTTTGTTTATGTTCACTCTCAAAAGGAATTGTATTGCTGCACCGAATATGAAAGAGCAATTTAAAAAAGAATGATTCTCTCACATGAAAGATGAAGAACTTGATGACCTAGCAAGGGCTTCCTATTTCTCTTCCTGGAAAGAAAAATATAAAGATATCTTTGATTGTTTCTTCTTTAAAAGAACACCAAAATTCTTAATTGACAATGTTGAATAGATTTATTTAATGCACTTGCCTGTTTTTTTCCTAGATTTTATGTTTATCTGAATATCCAGACATACACTGCTTGTTTGCCTCTAGTCCAGAACACAGATGAACCACTTCTCTTTTATGAATTCAACCTGCTATTTATGCTTTTGTTTTGCTGTTTCCCAATTTGATTTCATATATTGGAAAGACAGAAGAATACCTGAAATGAAAACAAACCATGTAATGCTGCACTTTGCCCCTACTCTTTAGCAATACAATCTTGAAAGTTTAGGGAAGATGAGAAATTATGTATGGTAAGAATCTCTTGTGTAATCTGTTCATGGTCACTGTGCTCTGTGAATTCACCTCTGATGCTGCAGCTCCAATGTAATACACAGAAGGATTGAGCTTTCTGCAGCCAATATTCAGCTTTTTATGTGAGTCTGGAAACATTCCCCAGTTATGCATATGCCTGCTTTTCTAACCCATACACCAGAGGGTTAGGCTGGCTCCATATATTCCTTGAGAATTGACTCCCCTCCCTTGCTCTCTCTCCCCTTTCCCACTAGAAACATCTGTGCATGATTTCTGTTTGTCAGCTGGCAAAAGGAAGCTGAAATACCTCTGTGACACTTATTCACAGACGCACTGTTTGTATGATCCATCTGTAAAAAGTACCACATATCATCTGCTTTCCACCGAGAGCCAAGAACTAAATTTGCAAAACTATATAGGTACCTATGGTCACACTGTAATCAGCCGTTGCTGGGGTTACAAATAACTGGTCCAAATCTTTTCATCTGTTGATGGTGGCTTTGGGCAACCTGGGCTAGTTGAGAGTGTCCCTGAGACCATGGCAGGGAGGTTGGAACTAGATGATCTCTGGGGTCCCTTCCAACCCAAACCTACCTCTGCTTCTGTAAGTGGTTCTGAAATAAATGATGTCTTTTGAAAAGCAAAGCTTAGGTCCTAATACTTGTTTTGATAAGGTTAGGGTGAGAAAAGTGTTCACAGGGACTTTTCTTAATGGCAATCTTTGTTACACTTTCTATCAGCTCATGCTCACAGTATACAGTGAACACAAAACTTTTTTGTGAAGCTCACTACTTTGTGGATGAGGACAATAATCTATAAAAACTCACAATAAGCAGGATCTTTCCCATATAGGATTATTGAATAACAAACAATTCTTACTTTAAGAGCCTGAACTGGGTTTAAAAGTTGTGTGTGGTAAATAAGTGTGAACAATATTTTTAAAAATGGTAGAAGAAGAAGGACTGTAGAGTTATCTAATGTGAGAGTTCTGAATCGATTGAAATGGGTAAATTGTGAAAAAGTCAAAGGATGCAGGTATGAAGGTCAGAGCAGAGAAGTTAGAACAATGCATGGAAAAGAAGTGTCCCTGGAGTGGATGATGATGAAGCAGCTTACCCCAGTGATAAGGCTGCATAGCTGATCATTACTGGGTTCTGTTCTGTCTGGTATGTTAGTATAAATCCATAATAAAAGCAATGATATGTCGTCCTAAGGGATATTATCTCTGAAATAAATACTGAGCTGTCTTGTAACTTAGGTGCAGGTCATTATTCCACCCAAAAAGATTGCAGTGATGTCAATTCTCAGTGGACAGAGAAATGTTCATAATTCTACTCCCTGACTCATGCTATAGGAAAAGCTTGTAAGTGGCACAAATAACGATGGCAGTAAACACAGTATTCAACTCTGACTGAACCTCTGTCATCTCATTTTGTAACTGGGTGGTTTTAAGACTTTAAAATTACCTAGCTAGAAAGAAACAATACTGAAAGTGCCTACATACAGTTTAAATTGCATTAATCTGGAATAGGTACTTGATCATCATTTGCTGTACATCCTTGATTTTATATTGGTTGAAGATCTAGGTTGATTAAACATTTGATCCATGCCTGGTGTTTCATTTTTTTGTACTCTGAGTTTCTTTATCTAATGATGGCCGCAGTGGTGGTGGTATTTGTGTCAAAAATGTAAGAGAAAGAATAGCTTAAAGCAAGTCTCTCAGAAGCTAGTGTCTGCTGTGAAATAGAACTGGAAGTGCCACATTAAAAAACACTTTCTGAGTATAATCTGTTTTCCATGATTCATTAATATAAACTTTCAGAATCAGGTATATTGCTCTGATTTATGTACGGTGCATATATAACTTATTGA
This sequence comes from Hypotaenidia okinawae, assembly GCA_027925045.1. Lineage (NCBI taxonomy): Eukaryota > Metazoa > Chordata > Aves > Gruiformes > Rallidae > Hypotaenidia > Hypotaenidia okinawae. The sequence goes on from BSDF01000001.1 coordinate 127,954,243, forward strand.
AAAATCTTAAACTTTAGAGTACTAATTTAGTAGGTGAGTACATAAATCTTCCTGTTAAACTTTCAGTTTATTTTCCTCATTTATTTACACAAGATTTCACAGTATGTATGGATCATAATGTAGAAATTCTAATTTAATACTGTAGTTACTGTAAGAAGCATTAGTATAATAAAATACACAATTGTTAAGAGGCTAGGATGAAGGTAATCAATTATTTCTGCAGACTGCACCCCTGGCCCAAACTTAAGCTGTTGTAAATCAAAATAACTTCTTCACTTCAGGAACTTTCTCTGCCTCACAGTGTTTATGAATCTTACTCTTTAGTCATAATATGCAAATATAATTAGAAGCATTACATTTGGAATAGTTTAATGAAAAGAGGTGTTATATCATAGAAATACCCTTTCTCTTTGATCTCAACTCTTTATGATCCTCATTTGCTAGTCATCAAGGAAAATATACCTACCAGAGATGTGCTGCTACAGATGCTCTCATGAATGTTTTGGTACATTAGCATACACTTCATTTCAGACAAATGAGATGTTTTGATTTTCATCAACTTAAAAAAAATAAAAATCAGAATACAATTCTAGGTCATAATTCACTGTTATGTTCAGTTTGCCCATGAGTTCAACTACAGTATTGCTAATCTTTCCTGCGTAATATATAGTACAGTATAATATAATACACTATCATTTTTTGTTTTAAATAGGCAATATGAGTTAGTAAAAACCAATCACTCTTCTATGCAAGAAGAGATATTAAAAGAGTTCATGCTAAAACACTGGTAGGATAATTATCCCAAAAGCAACTGTCTCCTTTTATAAATCCATTTCACAGCCTGAGAGCCCATGTAGCTGGTGAGACAGACATCTGTGAGGTCCCCCAAACTAGAAGGACTCTTCTCTGTCTGACAATAATGTGTTCAGAAATCCACATACAAACAAAGTATCTCCCATTCCCAAACCACTATTTCTTTACGTAAGATGGACAATATTCCTGACCCATAAGAGGTCATATAACCTCAACTTGCTCCTACTTTTTGTGTATTATATGTCTTGATTATTTGTTTTGTCTCTAAACACCAATTTTACACAGCAGAATTTCCACATGCATATAATTAGTTTCTTTGTAACTGAAAATATTTCCCTTTATTAAAGCAGGGAACTGACCTTACTCAAAAAGAAAGGAAGAGCATAATGTTCCTCTATATACCACTAAGTAGTATCACAAAATACTGGGTGAAATGTGTTTCCACAAAGTCATACTTCAGGTACAAAGAAAGCTTAAGTTATCCTGTCTCAGAATTTCCATAGTCTAAGTGAATACAATGGTGGAAACAAAATATTCTTTAGCACCAATTTTCCATTATACTGTATTTTGTGCTTAGAATCCTCTTCCTGATCCCATGTAAACTTCCTGTAAACTTACACATTCCTGTATTACCTGTAGGCAGATGAATTGCTTTGTCTGTTTCTAACCCGTGGGACAGATCATCTGGCAGGGATATCCTTAATTCTTATAATTCTTACTGCATTGATAGATGCAGATGAATCCACTGTGGGAGTTGCTGGCTTAGTCAAATGACCAAATGCAACAGTTCCTTCCCTTCTTCATGAACAGAGGTGTGAGGGACAGAAAATCTTTACGAACCCTCCACTAGTGCGGCTGCAGATGTATGACATGCTCAGCTGGAAGAGCTGATCATCACAAAATCTTGCCTGTTAGACTAAATTTGTGGGCAAAAGTATTTTTGAAGCTGAAAAGAAAGAAGCCCCAAAATGTTTGCCTCATGCAGTTTTAATTAGGAAGGATTGCTTCTTTTTAATGTTAAATCTTTGCTGTAAACAGCCCATCAGAGACATGAAAGATGGTCATTACTAAGAGTTTACCTGTGAGAAAAATTTAGAGGGGGAGGGTAGTAACGCATTGTGCCAACTTCCTAGCATTCTTCCACTAATAAGTCTTTACATCCTCTTCTGCTTCATGAATTTTAATGTCTCCTGCATCAAATTCAGAATTTCATGTAACTACAGAAGTGTACAAGTGATAGCTATGAACTCTGTAACAATAGTGCTTTGCTTAGAGGCTTGGTTAGCAGTGCCTCACTACAGCCATTTTATGCAGTCTTTACAGGCACTCTCATGCATGATTTCAGGACCAACAGTTTTGCCATAATCAAAAGCCTTTATTAAATGAAGCAAAAAACCCAAAACTGAATGAAATGACAATTAAGTACATGGGTTTAAAACTGTTCCTTTGTAAGCGTGAGCTGATAATGCAAATAATGACTTGAGCAGAAAACGTTATTTCTGGGAAATTTATATTATAGAATCATAGATATATATCCATAACATAGAACTAGAATATTCCAGTAGAGAGTGGAATAATCCTTCCTTGACAATGTTTTATAAATCACGCTCACACACACACGCGTGCACGCATGCACACACACATGCTATTTGAGACCTACGGCCAGATTCCACTGATTCCTACAAGGGTGTTCTGGCTTCAGCTGAGACAGAATTAATTTTTCTTCCTAGTAGCTGCTGTAGCACTGTGTTCTGGATTTATTGTCAGAATAATATTTACTAACTAATTGCTGGGTTTAGGTGTTGCAAGGCAGTTGCAGGGCCTGCACAGTGTCAAGGCCTTTTCAGCTCCTCATGCCCTGCCTGGTGCAGGAGAAACTGGGAGAACGCAGCCATGAAAGCTGACTCAGGCTGGCCAGAGGGATATTTCCTATACATATATAACTGGGGATGCTAGCTCTGAGGGAGATTTGCTTCTCAGAAACAGACTGGGTGTTTGGACTTGTTTTTTTCTTTTCACATTTGGTGAGCAATTGTATTTGTGTATCATACGTAATGTTGTTGTTCCTCCTCATTGAAACTAGTTTGTGTTTTTTTCCCATTCTCCTCTATCCCCTTGTGGAACATGAAGAGGAGCGAGCAAGCAGCTGCATGGTGCTTTGCTGCTGCCTTGAGTGAAACTGCAATAGAGGGTTAGGTTAAAAAGCCATCACTGTAGTTTGTTAGACCGAATTTTCAGCAGAAGTTTTTCCGGACTCAGGCTTCAGGAAAGCCAAGTGTCAAAGCCTCAGAAACCTCTTCATGCGCCACCATGGCTCATCTGGATCCTTTAACATCCAGAGGTTCTCAAGCCTGGAAACTCCCTTCCTACTGCCCATCAAATTGTTCAGAGACAGTACTGGTTTGTGTGACTCCAGGCGCTTGTCTATCAGCATCAACAGCAACACTTTGGGAGAAAAGTAGAATAGACCAAATGAGGACTGGAGAGTGAAGAATCAGGGAGGAATAGAAAGCTCCACATTTGACCATGAAAAGGAAAAACAGCAGGAGAGCTTCCAGAAGAGGATAAATTGAAGGACAAGAGATTTATGCATGAATGAATATTAATGGCTCTGGTAAGAGAAAGAGAAAAAAAGAACTAGTTAATAATTTGCAAACTAACTCAGAGATTCTGTGAAGTGTCTGAACACTTTTAGCACTGCAGAAAATTGAAGAATCAAGTTTTAAATATTATTTCAAAAGAAGCAGACAATCCTTGTTTGTAATACTTGTCAAAGTTCAGATTGTCACCAAGAAAATTAAATAAAAACATATGTAAACTTAATTTACTTGCATTTCTTTCTTGCTGAGTAATAAAAATCTAGAGCATGAATATCATTATCAGGCTTTATAATACTTTCATAATGCTTTATAACACTTACTAAACACATTAAGACACAATATAAACTTTCAGGAGAAAAATAATTCCAGAATTAGGACTAGATAAAAATAATACGTTCAACAAATTTGAAAATAAAATTAATTGATTTTTTTAAAGTTCTGAAGAATTTCTTTTACAAAACTGTCAGTCTAAAGGCAAGCAGTCATTTTTACCTTTCTTTTTGCATGCATGCACATGTGTACATTTAGGGGTGTTGTCTGCATACAACTGAAATCAGTATCAATGAAGAAAGCAATTCTAATATTTTTTCTCATTTTACTTACATATCCTCTGTGCAGGGTAATTCAAGACACTTAATTCAAGTTCACACATTGTGTAAATAACAAGTGGTTTGGTTAAACTGCATAAAATCCCTTTGTGAAAGCTATAATGATAATTAAACAGGGTTTAATTAAATGAATTTTAATCACTTTCAAAGTAAATCATGCCAAATCAAATTAAGGTCATTACAGTTTTCTATGAGACTCTCCAATCGGGGGTTCAACTCAGATTAACAACCTCACCTTAATAACTAATTCAGAATGAATTTCTTCCAAATGTCCTTCCCTGTCCAGAACAGTTCTTCAACTTGGCCAGTGATGCCTATGTACATGTTAGGTCCCACCAAGGAAGGAGATGCCACAGGAGGCAGTGCTGGTGTGGTAATGTAATGAAGTTCGCTAAGGATACTGTCAGGTTATTTATGTGAGTGCTGCATGCCAAACTCAATTAGTATCCCCTTTTAAAACCCAGAAATTGTCTGTATAAAGACTTAACAACTAAACTAAGATGGCTGAAATGCAGTTATAATAGCAGCATTCTTTGAAATTAAACTGTTACATTTGGTGAATTTTCTATAAATGAAAAAAAGAATTGAGAAGCCTTTCCACTGCTCTAAGAAATACACATTTTATTTATTTATTCATTGCAGGCTAGTTTATCCCTCCCCAAACAGCATTAAAAGGGAAGGTGCTGCCTTGGGTAAAGGACCTAATTTTCCTCTAATTCCCAGTACATTTCTTCCTTATAAGAGATAGTATTAATATCACCCCTAATAGATATGCTTCCATATCTCTTCTGATAAGCGGCATTCCGCTTTCATGTCAGACTGGGAATTCAAAAGTCAACGGATAAGTTTGTCTCAAACAAATAAACCTGGCTGTCCATTCTTGTACTAGTGTCTTGGTTTGAATTTACAGCCACCATTTACCCTGCCCCTGAAAAAATGTTATATTATTCAGGAAAAAGAGTTTATGCATCACTATAGACAAGAAAATTTGCCTCTTACCTCACTGAAAATCTTTCCAATAATATATTTAAAGCAAGATATTTAAATAATCTTCTTTCAAAAGTGTCTTATCCTCCCAGGGCAGAAAGTCCCATACATTTCTTCAAAGACGTGTCACTCAAAATTTGATAAAGGTTAAATACACATAAATAGTGTAAAAATATGTAATTTTTGCTCTCCAACCCCCTCCCCAAAGAAACACACAAGTGACTCGACGCCTCGCCTCGCCTCGCCTCACCTCGCCTCGCCTCGCCTCGCCTCGCCTCGCCTCGCCTCGCCTCTCCTCAAAAGCAGAAATGTCCCTGACTGCTTGGCAACAACTAAAACATGTGTGTTGTCAGCACTGCTCTCATCCCAGCACCAAAACACAGCATTCCATCCACTGCTAGAAAGAAAAATTAAGTCTATCCTAGCTGAACCCAGAACAGTGATGGAGGATACAAAGAAGGTGGAGTTGCTGAATGCCACCTTTACTTCAGGCTTTACTGCTAAGGCTGGCCCTCAGGATGTCCAGACCATGGATGTAGGAGAGGAAGTCTGGAAAAAAGAAGACCTTCCCCTTGTTGAGCAGGATTGGCTTAGAGATCATTTAGGCAAACCTGATATCCACAGATCCATGGGCCCTAATAGGATCTCAAAAATGGAAAGAAGGATGACCCAGGAAATTTCAGGCTAGTTAGTTTCATCTTCTTCCCTGGAAAGGTGATGGAACAGCTTAGTCTGGGGGTCATAAGTAAGCATGTGGGAAAGAAGGTGGTTATTGTGAGTAGTCAACATGGATTCACCAAGGAGAAATCACGCCAGTCAAATCTGATTTCCTTCTCTGACTATCTTGGTGGATGGAGAGTAGTGGATGTTGTCTATATCTTGACTTCAGCAAGGTTTTTTACACCATATCTCATAAAATGCTCATAAGCAAGCTTAGAATGTGTGACCTGGATGAGTGAACAGTGAGGTGGATTGAGAACTGCGTGAATGGCAGAGATGTGATAAGCAGTGCAGAGCATTTATAAGGCAATGATGAGTGGTGGAAATTCTATCAGGGGGGCTGTAGCAAGTGGTGTGTCCCAAGGACCAGTGGCCTCTTTCAACAAATTCACCAATGACCTGGATGAAAGGACAGAGTGTACCCCAGAAAATTTGCTGATGATACAAAACTGGGAGGGGTGGCTAAGACACCAGAAGGCTGTGCTGCCATTTAGCAAGATCTGGACAGGCTGGGGAACTGGGGTGAGAGGCACAAAATGAAATTCAACAAAGGAAAGTGTAGGGTCATGCACCTAGGGAGGAGTAACCCTGGGCACCAGCAAAGGTGAGGGGTTGATCTACTGGGAAGCAGCATTGAGGAGAAGGATGTGGGAGTCCCGAGTGGAGTGTGAGCCATCAGTGTGTCCTTGTGGCCAAGAAGCCCAGTGGTATCCAGGGGTGCCTGAAGGTAACCATGGCCAGCAGGTGAAGGGAGGTTATCCTCCCTCTCTACTCTACCTTAGTGAGGTTACATCTGGAGGACTGTGCCCAGGGTTCCCCTGTTCAAGAAAACATTCCAGAGTCCACTGGAGGGCTGCAAGGATCATGAAGGGACTGGAGCATCTCTTCTATGAGGAAAGGCTGGGAGAGGTGGGGCTGTTTAGCCTGGAGAAAAGCAGGCTGATCTCACCATTATGTATAAATATCTAAAGGGTGGGCATCAAGAATATGGGGACAGACTTTTCTCAGTGATGCCCAGCAAGAGGAAAAAGGGTGTCTGTGAGCTGCTTTCATCTCTATCATGCTCCAGAGCCTATCCAATCTTTTATCAGATGATGTCCTAACAGTACGTTTTGCTTGTCTGAGTTGTTTCTATCTATACAGTATTTTGTAGATGTATCCTTAGAGGGATATATTTAAATTTATTAGAGCTTGAATTATGCATCAATTTCAGAAGAAAACTTTATTTGATTATTAATATTTCTAGTACAATACTGAGCACAATCATACTTAATTTTTAATTCAATAGTGCTTATTAGGAGTTACATTTTCCTTCTGTTAGTAATTCTGTGGAATACAAATGATAGCCCAGCTCTGTACAGTTTAATATTAGCTATGTATGAAGAAATATGAAAATACGTCAGAAAGTAATTTTCTTTTCATTAGAGAAATTATGTTTTTTCTTGAGCTATGGAACCTACGGTTAAATTTTTTGAAGAAAACTTTTTAATATCTAAACATACATACTACATTTTTAAACACCAGATGATACAATCATTTCACGTATTATTCACATTTTATTTCAGCCACCAGTAACAAAAGCAAATTTACAGGTTAAAAAAAACCCCAAAACAAACCAGAACAGCCACACCCATACATTTTTTAGGAAGAAACTGATACCAGTTTAATGTACCTCTGGAAGAAATATTCTGTGAGGCTTTGTTGGTATTTTGATGTTAGGTTTTTTTTTATTTCTAACAGTCATACGTTGGCTGAAATATTGCACAGATTGAAGACACTTGCCAGATACATATTTTCACCTTGAGGATTTACCAATCTCATATTAATCTATTTGAACAGAATCTCAGTGAAGCTTAACAAATACTGTTTCTACTACTGACAAAAGCTCAGTTTACTTACGTTCTTTACTAGTCATAGAAATCATGTACAATTTTATTCCAGAAACACATTATCTACTGATCCTATGTAAACGGAACAAAGTAATGTAGAATGAATTGCAACAGAAATTCAGAACATAACACAATTTGTTACTGTCTTACATTTGGGACAGTCAGTCATTTCTTCTTTTGCCAGAATTGGTCACGAATAATATTCACTGATGTTGCAGATACTTAGAAACTACTTACTTGGTATCATGGCACATCTCTGGGCAAATAGATTAAGGAAAATGTTATAATATATAACAGAACTATATAGTACTCAAATTTGTGTTATAGAACTATATCAGTGAATTGTTGAGATGCCTGGATGGAGCTGGCACTTGCCTGATTTCCTCTTGGAAGCTTCTGAAAGAAAGAAATTCTATGGGCTCTCTTGGACTGTATATTACATTGCTTATCTAATCTTAATCTTTGAAAGATTTTATCATATTATACTCAACATCTTCCTTGCTGTAAGTGTGGGTGCTACTGTTTATCCTTTTCTGTAGGGTTCCCGGCTACTGGCTTCTTTCGTTCGGCTTTCTGCCTTCTGTTACCATGTCCACGTTCCACCTCATCTTCTCCAGATTAAACAACCGCAGTTTCTTTCCTCGTAGATAATTGCTTTTATACCCTACAGAAGCCGACCACACTGATTGCCAGTTTCCCAGCTTTGCAACTGCTATTTGTCCTTTGCATGTTACTTGTCTAGCAGGTAAACAGATAGTCATACTGAAAGGCAGAGCTGTGTTTGAATGCAGATGTGTGTATTTCAACTAGAATTCATTCTTTATTTTTCAGAACCTTAGGCTTGTAGGTTTTTTCTTGGATATTCTTCATCATGCTAGTATTTTGATTTCACCATTAATCATTATCTTGACTTGATAGCAGTATCACTATAACGGAGTCTCATCAAGTTGACACTAACTACTCTTAATGTGAGGCCCTATGACAACAGCTTGACACATTCCCCTCCTTTGACCACTAAATAGTGAAAAGCAAATCAGCATGGCAATATCGAGTCCATAATTAAAATAGATATATACATTTTTATTCTTGTACTTCCTCTAATGAATGGAATGTATGTATGAGAGCTAGTACATTCCACATCTGAAAGAAGTCTTTGTCAATCATTCAAGACAGACAAATCAGAAAGTAAGATCTGAATAACATGTTTGCAAAACAGCCTGTGCAGTTCTTGAGTTTTGCTTTGAGCTTTCTATTTCCTAGCAACTGTAAGTCACAACATTACACCAAAGAGCAAAACAAGAAGTTCTGTATATTAAAGGCATGGAGACCTACATGAATGTATCAAAGCCATGTTTTGAAATGCATTTTTAAAAGATTGTTGATTTTTTTTTCCCAGAGGCAACTGCAGAAAGGGAGATTTATATCCAGTTTTCACATTTTAGCATAAAAGAATTATATATTAAGTGATAGTGATTTGTGTAACCACTATAGGAATTTTTCAGGAAACATGCATTTATTTAAAACTAAATGATATTTTTCATTTATATTCTCCCTGGTTTTGATCACATTTAAAAAAAATTAAAATCCGTAATACTTTATGCAGATATGGACAGAACTCCACCTCTTACCTTGCCTCTGAAGAAAATAAAAAAATATAAGATATATAAACCTATAGTTATTTCAGGATGCAGTCTTCAGGAATGCTCTAAACGTGGCAGGAACATGCACATAAAAATATGCTTTTGATGGACTGAAACAGAGGGGGGTTTGTTTTATAAGCTAACACTAGTGACTGTATATTATTTATCTATACTTCTATTACTAGTTGGCAGGCAGAAAACATTCTCCATAATGTTACAATACAAAATTCTTTGAGATTATCTGTTCTGAATGGAGCAGTGTAGAAATTTTAAGGTCAGTTTTATCTGAAATCTTTGATTGTATATATACATACATACATAAATACATGAATAAAAATATTTTCCATGCATACATACTACTAGGTAATAGTGCTTATTTTAGCAAAAGAAGAAATCTTCTGAAGTGTTTTTCAAGTTGGCAAGTATTTTATGTCCTTTGAACATACCGTATAGAATGAAAACAGAAATTTTAGGTATGTATTCAGATATCATCATCATTACCACCATCATTAAGAATATTGGATACATTAAATGCTTGGCCCTCTCCCCTCTGTCATTAATTTTTGGTAACTCTTAAAACAGGAGGTTACTGATATTTAAAGGTCTGCTAACATTTAGGGTGGTTGTGTTTGTTTTTTTTTAACTCAGAGCTCTTTTTACTTACTAAATGGAATTTATTACAAAAATCTTGACTTTTTTTTGGTCAGTAAAAGATAATTTATGGTACAAAAGTTCAAGTTGGATAAATATCAGAAACATATGTCTGAATTATTTTTTTCCTTAATAATGAAGTCTATCTATTTAATAGAACTCATGTATACCAAGCTACCATATTAGTCCTGTATCAGAGCAACCTGAAAATGTGCCTTTTGTGTAATTAAAAAATTCAAACCAACAACACAAAAGAACACCAAACCCCAAGCAAACTCTAACAATTTTTAAGTATTTTGTATACATAATGAAACAGAAGCACTTAAAATTATTAGAATAATAGGAGGAGGGAAGAAAAGGGGATAAAACCTTACTAAATTAAGACCAGTTTTAGAAAAATCTCTGTTTATGTAAGTGTATAAAGATACGTATAGCAGCATTTACTAAAACAAGTTCCCATTAAAAGTATATGAGCTGTGTAAAGACAAAGAATGAAGAAATCTGCTTAAATCCTTGTTAAGTCAATAGTTTCTTGGGTGATGCTAGGGAAATTCTTTAGGATTAAAAGAGTACCTAGGTAACACAGAGGGTACTTAATTCAAACTGTTTTAGGAGGGAAATAATCAGCATTTGAGGCTTCTTTCCAGTGATTAAAAAGCTTATTCCAGATGGACAGCCTTTAAAAAGCTGATTTGAATGAGTCCCAATCCAGGATTAATCAATAGCTTAGTTCCAGAGTCAGTGTTCACTGTTTATTAACCTAACCTGAAAATCTTACTTCAAGATCCTTAATGTTATAGTCTTAATGTTGTAGGTAAAAACATCTTGTTTGATGTCAAAATTTAAACATAGGTGTAACTCTTGACAGATCTGTGGATACCTACATAAGTTTTTATAATAAAACTCTAGATATTTTGTTATGATTTTAGTTAAAAATACACAACCAACAACAAATAACAGTCCAAGACCCAAACCCCAAAACTGACCTGATTGCTCCACAACTTTTGAAGCCATATAATTATTATTGCCTTTGTTTAATTGATGTACTTGTGAAACAAATTCACAATCGAGGCTTAGAAATCAGCAGCAGTGGCTAATATATTTGTAGCCAGTTGTTTAATGCAAGAAGGTTCACTGTATGTTCCTGGTTTTCATCACATAGTAAGGTTTTGCTTTTTGACGTTTTGGTGTAGATCAGTGGAAGAAACATCTGACCAATTTCTCACATTCCAGAATGAATGAATGAATGATGATGATGATGATGATGATGATGATGATGATAATAATAATAATAATAATAATAATAATAATACTAGGAGGAGGGGTAGTAATAATGATAATAAATGAACTTTACCGCTACAGAACAGAGAGATATGTTTCACTTTTCATAGCTAGAATTACTTTTTTAATTGTTTTCTATCTTTTACAGTTGTATCTGGTGCCTCATATTACATCATATTACTCTATTACATTTTAGTTTCCTTCATATACTCTTGTGCTCTTCTTCAAAGTAAAAACACCCTATCAATGAGTTGTCACCTTTTCTGAGCACGCTCAAGTGATTTATCAAATACAACTAGTACATACCTTGTTTTACTTCTGTAAAAGACTTTCATTTTTGCCTCACAGCATTTTTTCTTTTCCCTTTTTTTCTGTATGGAAAGTTCAATGAAAATCCCACCCTTTCAAAGAAGCTGCATTGACTCAACTTCTGAAGAGGTCTGTCATGTCCTCTCAGATGCAGTGACAATGTTTCTCTCATAGCTGCAGTCAGAAGTCAAAACCATTTTTTTGAAGTGTAAGGAATATTCTTTCTCCTAGCAAAGTCTGAAGTCATGTATGAATCTGGACACCTGCTTTTTCATATTCAATGTAAACATCAAATTAACACATAGTTTGAAGCACTTATTATAGTGTGATTAGGGAGGTATCTAAGTATTTATTACTTGTACTTAACACTTATGTAATTATTAAAAGTGATATGTCTTAAATTGCAGCAATATTGTGCTGGCAATGAGGTACTCATTTACGGGAAATGATATAAATTATGAATGCCTTCCCATAGCATGATCATCAATCAAAACTACAGGTGCTAATGTTGCCAGCAAAATTAGAAAAAGGTTGTCAAGAAGCAAATACAAAAATCATTAAGAAAGAAACTCAAACCAATTAATCTCAGTGATTAGCCCCCAAAATGACCTTTCTCCAGCAGTGGAGTATGATAATTTGGGTTTTTTTCTGTCAGATTTAGGGACATTTTATAAAAAAAAATATTGAATGTTTGCAAACAAATATAATAGGCAATAAAGTGTTTACTACATGTATCTATTATTAAACAGTGGAATCTTGGTTAAGAAAGCAGGGAGGCAGGAAGCAGGTAGGAAGAACGGTGAGGCCTCACATCAAGTACTGTATTCACTTTTGGGCCCCTCACTACAGAAAAGACATTGAGGTGCTGGAATGTGTCCAGAGAAGGGCAACAAGGCTGGTGAGGGGACTGGAGAATAAATGTTATGAGGAGAGGCTGAGGGAACTGGGGTTGTTCAGTTTGGAGAAGAGGAGGTTGAGGGGAGACCTAATTGTTCTCTGCAACTACCTGAGGTTGAGGAGGGGCAGAAGCTGACCTTTTTTTCCCTAGTGATCGGTGATAGGACAAGAGGAAATGTCATCAAGTTACGCCAGGGGAGGTTTAGACTGGATATTAGGGAAAATCTTCACAGAGAGGGTTGTTAGGTATTTGAATGGGATGCCCAGGGAGGTGGTGGAGTCTCTAGCTGTGGATGTATTTAAAAGATGGTTAGATGTGGTGTTGAGGGATATGGATTAGTAGTGGACAGCAGGTTAGGGTGATTGTTGGTCTTCATGATCTAAAGGATCCATTCCAACCAAGAGAATGTTATGATTCTATGAAATTAATGACTAATGAGTATCACTTTTTTCATCAAACTAAAAGCAATAGTAGAAATATTTTTTTAATTAAAAAAAAGAGAAACATTCACTTATTGTCGTCTCCAACAAACTGTATAAATGGGTTTTAATTTAAAAACATCAGCTTTTTAAAATCTATGACAATAGTGGAAGGTAGAATTCAAACTGACCCTCCTCTATGATTAAGATATGATTTTTTGAGATTCAAACTGTTGTCTGTCAAATTGCCTTCGAGAAATGATTAAGCATTAAATGAGAGATTTGTGTAGATTGTTTTTATGCTTCAAAGTGTTTTTGTCTTAAAACTATTTCTACCGATGGAATGTATGCGGAGATCGGCGATGGGCAACACTCAATTCGATAGGAGTTAAGGTGAAGCCATTTATTGGGCGAAATCACACAGATTATATACATTTGTTACTGCAAACTTGGCAAGCTAAAAAACTGCTAATTGGTTACACACACTGTTCACACCGAACTGATTGGTTAGTAATTCTAACAAGTTCTGGTAAGTATATCTTACAGTTAAACATTGTTAATTTACCTTTGATGTCTAAAAGTATCTGCACACCTGCTGTGTTGACCATTTATTATGGATGGTTCTTGACATGTCCACTTACTCCCAAATACCTTCCCATAACTCCTTCTTGGTTTAGGGCACTTTGTACCTCTGTCTTCAAGGCCACTGTGTTTTGAGAATGTGATTACCAAAAGCCTCTCAACATGAGTAACTTTCCTGTCTCATGGGAACTCAAGGATATTATCAGGGCCCATGTCTTCTGTGAGGAGAGTCAGGCTGTTGGCAGGCCTGCTGCTTTCCCTGACAAATGTATAGTTTCAACAAAAAGAAAAGGAAAGAGATAAAAGGAAAAGTAAGACAGAACATTGATTGTTATACTTGTCACACCTGTCACTTGAAAAACAGATTGTGAGGCTTGACATTTTCCATGGCCATAAATAATTAACTCCAGATTAAAAGCCTGAGCAAATATTATTGGTTCATTAATATATGTTATTGACCTAAAAACATAACACACTGCTATAACCATTTATTCTACATGATGTACTTACGTATATATAAGTAAACATCACTCCTTAAAACTCTTTTTCTCTGTTTAAAAAATAAATCTTTCTACATTTCAGTAATAGTTACTTAATGAAGCATGTATAAATATTTAGTTTCTTTTTGGATTGCTAGGTACCTTATTGTGTATCTATTGGGTTGTTGTATCATAATCAAATCAATCTTTTTTCCTAAATGTGGTATGTAAAGCTATGGTTTCTTTTAAAAATTGTGAAAAACCTCTGTAGTGTTTTAAATAAACAGTTATTAAGAAACAGAAATCTTTTGCAAGCTTGCCCTATATTTCCAATAAGCATTTATTTAATGCATTAATGTTTGGAAGGCCTGTTTAGAATAAGCTTCAACAAACATTGAAACAAATCCAAACAATTAAAAAAAAAAAACAACCCAAAAAGGCAGAATAGCATGCTATAGTATGTCGGTAGCTAGGGCCTGGCGGTCGGAAGATGTCGGGTTGTACGGAAAGCTAGGGCCCCTCTCCGAATAGCCAATAGTATTTGGTCTAGGACGTTAGGACGTAAGCAGACGGAAGTGACGTTGTAAACCTAGGCTATATAATGCTGTTACACGAGACAATAAACACCATTCACCGTCCACCAAATTGGTATCTGTGAGTGATTGGCCCGAGCAGCCTGGGGTGGCTGCTGTGCCGTTCCTGAGAAAGGCCGCCACGCCTTCAGAAGGCAACAATAGTATCTGCAGTTTATGTCAATGGTACTAGTGTAACTTTTGAACTCATTTCTGGTTTGCATAGTAGGAAAGATTAAATGTCTTGCTTCTCCTACCAAAAGCAAAAGTGTAGTATTTGTAAAGAAAATAGTGAACATTGCCAGTAAAAGGTATAAGGAACAGTATTTCTGACTTCAGTTGTAATGCTATCTTTGTGGAAACAGCTCTTTGCCAAACATTTATACAGTGACTTTAGGACTAGTAATCTGAAACTGAATAGCTGCGCAGTGATGTTGCACAGTAATAAAGGCTGTAGTATGATTCAACTAACCAACATCAATTACTTCCCTGCCCATAAAGCAAAATCTCTCCATGCTTGATGTTGAAGCATCTCCAAGCAGCAGTGTAAGACACCACGTATGAAACCAATGAAAAAAAACCAACCCAAAATACTCTATGCAACAAACCAACTAACCGAATAAATAAATAAATGGAATTAGCCAAAAAAAAGTTGAAACCAAATAAGAAACCCTTCAATCACATAATTAAAAGTATTATTTCCCCCTGAATCTTTTTCTTAACAATGCAATTATATTCTTCATGTCTGAAGTTGCATTTGCATCATTGACACTTCTTTTCCAGTAAGCTTTCCAAGTGTTTATATGGATCACTTTTCAACAACAGTCAGCATGCTTCTAACACTTTTGATGCATCAACTTCATAAAAGCTTAGATCCAGATTAAGTGGTTTGACATATAATTTCATTTGTTTCTTTTACTTGCACTGTATGAATGACTGAGGCTTACACATATCATAAAACATATTTAATTGACCTCTTGGCCTATTTCTTCTGAATGATTTCTTCCCTTGCTGTAGTGCCTAGTATTAGTTAACTCAACTTTCTAGAGCACAGACAATTTTTACCTTGCCTTGGTTGAAAACAAAAGTGATATATTTTTGAGAGAACTTGTGAGCAATTTGAGGTTGAAAATTTTTCAGCTGCATAATGAATTATAGAATCATCATGATTGCAAAAGACCCTAAAGATCAAACATCGGTGCTATACCACCATAACCTCTAAGCCATCTCCCAAAACGCAACATCTACCCGTTTTCTGAACAGCTCCAGGGGTGGCAATTCCATCATCTCCTTGAGCAACCTGTTCGAACGCTTCACCACTCTTTCAGTGAAAATTTTTTTCATAATATCAAATTCTGTTACAGTATTGCTGCAGTTTTGCATAGTTGGCTTCTGAGAGAGAGGGCCAGGTGCTACAGAAAATGGCTGCTAGAGTCCTCTGCAGGCCTGCTCATAGCACCTCTGAGAATCACATATAGGAGACAAAGACTCCACCAGAACACAGAGTGCCAGGAAGGCTGCAAAGTTTGGCCCTTTAAGGGCATTGGGATGTATATTTGCATATAAATGTAAGCAGCTGACAGACACAAAAGGACAGGAAGGCTGGGGGAGGAGTAGGCGCGCCCAGGTACCCTGGCCCAAGAGATGCCCCTGCAGCCAGAGCAGAAGCACATGGAGTAGCCGGAGGAAAGGAGCCATGGAGGAGGCAGAGACTCGACCTGTCCGGTGGAGAGGCTCCACGCTGGATGGAGCCAGTGCAGACATAGAGAAGATGCAATGACTTACGTTGGGATGAGCCCCTGCCAGCACAAGCGACCTACAGAGATGAGCCAAACAGGTTTGCTGGAGGAGGCATCATAGCCCCGTGGAGGACTGGGACTGAGAGACACTGTGATTTGTTGCTGCCTGCCAGAGCAGAGATGAAGCCCGGTGGGAAGAGATTTGCCTTGGAGAAAGTTCGTGGAGGACTGTCCCTTATGGATGAGATCCTATGGTGCAGCAGGGGGAGGGTGTGTGGAATGAATGATCTCACCCTGGCCGAGAAGGAAACCATCTTGCAAGGGACTGACTGAAGCCCCCATCTCCTAGTCCCTGCCCCCCTGTCCTGTGCTGCGAGCAGGAGAGGGGAAGAAGGGAGCAAAATCATGGCTGAAAGGGAAGTCTGCTTTAGAATGGAGGGGTGGGGGAAAGGTGTTACCGAGACCCCCATTTTTCCCAGTCCCTGCCCCTCCTGGGCTGCAACTGGGCGGGAAGAAGGGAGCAAACTTCTAACTAAAGCCTGCTAAGGAGGGAGTGGTGGGGGGAAAAGTGTTTGCCTGGTTTGCATTTGTTTCAAGATTGTTGGTTGCACTCATGACTCTGGTTCTTTTTCACTGTTTTCTCTTTAGTGTAGTGTAATAAATTAGATAACTTTCTCTTCAGCACTCTGTGTTGAGTCTGTTTTGCCCGCGTCATTAACGAGTTTGCCTCTTGAGCCGCCCAATTATGTTATTTCTCCCCTGTCCAACTAAGAAGGGGACTAATAGACTGATTTTGGTGGGCGTCTGGCCTTTGGCCAGGGCTCAACCACCACAAGTATTTAATTTCATTCCTATATTAAACTCTTTGACATCTCATCTGTTGTCCAACCGATGCATATGATTTTGTTGTGCTCATCTGTAGAACATTGCATGCAGAGACTACTTTTAAATGCACTGATAGACAACACCATCATGAAGATGTGTGCCAAAACTGTTGCATTTCTCTTTGTTTGTGTTTTGCTGAGTAGAGAAAAAAAAATTTTTATACTATGAAGTTGCATAATGTATGTATCTTAATGCTTTACATACTTCTTTCAAATCAAAACATAGTAATTTTGGAAAATGGGCACTTATATGGGCTATTGAGGACATATTTAGCATCTCTTTATGCAGCTGTTAGTCCTCCGTTTTTGTTCTCGAAGTCCAGACGTGTATGAGCAGCCAGTGAAGTCTGTAATGATTTAGGTTCCCCTCTGTCACATAGGGTCATTAGAGTAATTTTGTTCTGCAACCAGCATGGCAAGATGACAGAGGAGTCTATGATCTCCACTGTTGCTGTGAAACAGGAGTGACTACTGCAAGTTGATATAGTGACACAGGCAGTACAGGAAGCTCCAAAACTTCCTGTGCTGCATTTGTTCCATTAAAAAAATAGGGGTTGTTTTTTGGCAGCTGGGGAAAAAGGATTATTGTGATAGTTTGAGAGATGATCACCTATAATTGAAAAACTGGAACAACAGGTAATGTTTATTGGTACAACCCATGAGAAAAAAGGTAGTGGTTCTGTGAAGTGTAATGGCAACTAAAACTTACAACCTGCTGCGTAGCCTAGCAGCTCTTAGTAAACCAGCAGACATTTTTAACATGGTAGAAATATTACAAAAATAATCTATTTCCACAGCAACTGGTGGCTTCAGAGTGTTTCTACATTTTTAAATGGAAGAAAAAGAAAGGAAACTATTTTTGAGCATATGGTGAATAAATTGACAGAGCCCTGTCAGTTTTATACAGAGCTCTGATCAGGTAAGGAATTTGTACAGCTCATGGTGCAATCTGTTCCTGAGTAGCACACAGAATGGAGCAATCCAAAATCAGCTGCCCAGTGAGTCCATTCTTAACATAAAATATACATCAGCACTATTCTTTTAGGGTGGGTTAGTACTAGAGAGGCCAAGTAATTGCCCGGTACCCCATAAAATATTAATTCAGTGGTTTGAGCAGATATTACAAGAAGAGTATAACGAATTATTTTTTTAATTCTATGTTAATGAAATGCAATGTTAAAATTTTTTTTTGGTTCAAGGTCAGATCCTTTAAAAACTGCAAAAAACGGAGAATAGATGTTGCTCAATTCATTGGGTCAAAGCACAACTCATTGCCAGAGTACAGCAACTTACAGAGGGGAACACCTGAAACCTTTAAATTAACTTTTGCGGAGAAATGACATGAAATAGAACCAGACCTCATGGTTAGTAATTTTGAACCTCAACAGGAAACAAAAGCAATCATCTCTTCTCAGGAGTCTATCAGTAATTTCAGGGTTCTTTTTCCCATTTTTAGTGATTCTGACTTTGCTGTTGCCTTTCATATAAATATGGCTGCTGACAAAACGTTCATTTTGTCAATTCACTGCTTATTTGCTACCTGGAAGATAAATCCATATACCAAATAAATTAAACCTTATTTTTATACGGGTTTTTTACAGGTAATTTTCAAATATCTCTATGTCATCTCTGAAAAATTACTGCATGCTTTTGGAAGGTACACTAAAACATCAGTCGTTAAGAATTTTTGATAATCTGAATTCTTACCTACCCCAAATTGTTTTTTTGATCATAGTACAGTTTAAATGAAAATATAACAAACATAACAAAAATCAGTTGAGATGGACAGAATTTAGTCATCTAGAGTTAGTACCGCAATCCAGAAAAATATTAATTGGGTACTACCTTTTCCATAGCTTACCTTGTGACTGAATCTATGGAATGTAAATAATAATTATAATCTAAGAATGAAATTGAGGTTTGTCCTACAGCTACACTAGCTGAGTATCTGTACAGTGTTGTGATAATCAGTTCCTCATGGGAGCATTGCCTTACAAAAACAAAGTCCATAATTATTCTCTAAAAAACCCCACAAGAAACTAAGACATTGTAATAAAAGCCTGATCTGAAGCTCTGGTGACACCTTCTCTGCAACACAGTCCAAACTAAGACAATGTCCAATGGGATTTGAACAACAGAGGTCACACAGACATCGCTGAATAGTTTTGTATCTTCCATTAAAACAGATGCCTAAACCAACAGAGTGAATTAACTTATGAAGACAGCAGATTGTCTCCATTAACTATACATAGAACATCAAATATCTATTTTAGACAAACTTTTGCACAGATAATATAGGAAAGATGAATATAATTCCCAGCTGTCAACCTTCTGACTTTCTAAAATGTATTTTAAGGCAGAGATACAATCTCCAATATATAACATTTAAAACTAGTGGTACTATGTTTTGATTTTCCTGTAATTTTTGTGCCTGTTTTGCAGGAAACACATGAATCTAATTGTTCTCATGCAGTTCAGTAGTACAATAGATATGTAAATGCATAGACATTATTATACTAATGACTGTGCTCACAAAATAAGGAATAAATTAATTGCTTGACACAAATGTCATAGATGTGCTTTCAGAACCTCTCTCTTTTACTTGGAATTTGAAACTTGCAGTTTGAGTTCACTAATTATTGTTGATCTTTATATCAATGGTTTGGGTCTTAATTCTGAGATCAAAATTCTGTTCATTTTTACTTATGTCTAAAGATAGTACTTTGTACTGCTACACATTGTCTCTAGTTTTCATATTTAGATTGAAAACTGGAGGGGGAAGTAAAAAAATCACCAATTTTCATTAAACAACCCTATTTCTTCAATGTGTATAAAAACCCCTATTTTGTCAATCACTGAAAGATTAAATGTAATTTTAAATACATATATCACTCAAAAAGAATACATTTTAAAGTGTGTTTCAAGTTCAACTTACAAAATGAATGAACGAACCTGGATATTCAACATAAGAATTAAATAGAGACATACTGGATGCAACGCTGTTATGGGGAAGTTCGTGTAGTTACAATCTCTACTGTGGGATTATATTCTTTAGAGGTTGGATAATGTAGATGAGGAAAAAAAGTATTTAATATAAATGATGGTACAAGACAGAATATCATTCTTATTTTGCCATTTGGTTGTCATTCAAATGAAAAAATAGTGCTATTTCTATGGTATAAATATCTACAATTGTAAGAAAGATGCAAGTAAAAGAAAGAGGGAAGAGAAGGGAGAGAAGTGGAAAGGGAAAAGGGAAACGTGAAAGGGGAAGGGAAAGGGAAATAGAAGGAGAAGAGGAAGGGAAGGGAGGGGAGGAAGGGAGGCTGACAGACAAGCTGGAACAAGCAGAACTTTTATATTTTTTCCCCTGAATTTGCAGCACTGTCTTTCCAAAGTTGGGAGAATATTTTCATCTCACTGATGAATGTGGGGGAAAGTAAAACAGAGAACAATGTCTGAAGAAAATATTTCCTTTTCATTAATGTGAAACAAAAAAATACGATATTTAAGTTGATCATCTCTTTTTCTCTGATTGAGAAAAGCTAGTTCACTCTTTTACATAAAAGTGAAACAAAATGGGCAAAAAGTACTTGTAGTCCTATGCCAATGTTCAAGTATAATAAAAAGATATCAACCACTTTGCTTGGCTGATTTTGCAGCCCTCCTGTTTGTTTCTCTTGCTGCTGGTACACCACAGGTAATCAAGACTGAGTGCTGATCCCAACCTCACTGAAGTTAAAGGAAGTCCTTTCATTCTGCTGACAGACACTTTTATACCTTTTTCATGCAAAGAATAACAAGGACAAACATTTTCCATCCAGCTGTGGATTCTGATTTCATCATAGCTTGTATATAAAAATCTGACCTGTTAAAAATTCCCTGAAGGTGTAAATCAGTGTCTTCTTGAAAAGTATTGCAACATATTTCATCTCATCAGTGCCTTTTTGAAGAATAAGGATAGTTCTTATATAAAGGCTGTGAAGTGCTTGTCAATGTTCCTGACATAGGAAAACTTCAAAATCAAAAGCTGTATGTGTAAATCATGTTTTCTCTTACACTTTCTTAAAAATAATTAACCAAGAACGATGCTGAAGAATAGTTCATATGTCATCAAAGGAAAAGTGAAATAATTATAAATAAGAATCAGAAGGCAGAAAGAACAATTTTAAACTTATTTTCAGGTTTGAGTCACCGTTTTAGCCTGCATTAGTCATGTATTTTAGCAAGTTCTATTGTTGTCCACATGCCTCTAAGTGCTGATTTTTCTACATTACTTTCGTATAGTCTATTTCCTCTTCTCTTTTCCTTACAAAGTGTTTCACATGGGCCAATCAGCCCCCTTCCACCCTCTATGCTCATCCCCCAAGCCTCAGCAAATGTTGTTCATGTTGCTTAAATATGTGTCTAAACATACATGTGTTTATCACCATTAGGTTCTCAGACTAGGGTGTTTCTTGGCTTTCTACTGTCTCTTTATCTATCAGTGTTGTATTTCCGAGGACTTAATCTGCTTAGAAGTGTTCAAAACCTGCTCATTCATTCTTCTGCTCCTGAGTCACATTGTCTAGAGTAAACCTCTTCTCAGACTTTGACCAAAAGCTTCTCAGCTTTCTTAGTAGCACACAGTCACTCAATAGAAGGTAGTGAATGAAGGAGAAATATACCCAGTGGCAAGTACTGCAGGTCAGAAAGTCCAAACAATGCCAAGTTATAAGGGTCCTAGGTCAGCTAGCAGAAACCCCAACAATTCAGAGAATACATCTGACATCAGTAATAAGTAGGAAAAAAATAGAAGAAAGGTGCACAATGAAACAGGATCTTGTGACGATTTTAGGTTAAAAATAAGTAGGTGAAAAAAATCCTGAACTTTTTTGATCAACATAGTAATACCAAGGAATGGAGATACTCGGAATATCATCAAAGTCAAAGCAATGACAAAAAACATTGAACAACATTTAACAAAATATCACCAGCAGAAAAATGCTAAGATTCAAGCAGAGCTGCTCACCTCATGAAGCCATGATATCAAACAGGGCACAAGGACAACAAAGGAAATACATCAATAGTATGGAGCACTTACTAGATCAGATGTACAAACAGCTCAGTGAAGGTTGTATGGCATTAAAGGAAATTCCAGATAAAAAGTGAGTGTATTAGCATTGCCACTCATAGAATAGAATAGCATTGCAAAAAAAAAAAAAGGGGTAAAGCCATCAAAAATGGAAGGAACTATATATGAAATAAAAGGGGGAAAGGAGGGACAGAAGAGGAAAAGAGACAGAAAAAACAGAAAGAGGGAAAGAAAAAGAGGGGGAAGGGGATCAGTGGGAAAGGTAAGGGGAAAGGGAAAAAGGAGAAAGACAAGGGAGACAAGGGAGACAAGGGAGACAAGGGAGACAAGGAAGGAAGGAAGGAAGGAAGGAAGGAAGGAAGGAAGGAAGGAAGGAAGGAAGGAAGGAAGGAAGGAAGGAAGGAAGGAAGGAAGGAAGGAAGGAAGGAAGGAAGGAAGGATTTTGTAATGTAAAATTTAGTGAGACTCAGTTTAACATGTAAACTAAGTATTACTTCAGTGGGAACAGAATGAACAATTTGAATAACAAAGAAGGAGCTGGGCAAATTCTTTCTGCATATGACTGCATTTTGCTTAAAGATCTCATTTATTTCTTACTCTTTCTTTTCTCCAGATTGATTTTCTGGCTGACTCAGCAAAATGGACATATCTGGATGTTGACAGATGAGAGAAATTGATCTTGTGGTATTTTAAGTCATCTATCATGGTAAAATATCATTCTTACAATATTCTGTGTAATGATTGGGGAAAAAAAAATCAATTTAAGTAGAGATGGGGAGACAAATAGAGAAAGAAACAGTAAGATAATGAAGAACCAAAATAAGCTTGGCTAAAGAAGCAGAAAAGGAGGAGAAACAAGAGAATAAATAAAAACGGAAGTGAGAAAATGGGCAAAAAAACGATCTAAATGATCTAAACCAATTTTTTTTAACCAAACGTGAGACATTTATACAAATTACCTTTAGGGATGTATTTTATGTATTTGTAGTAGGAACAGTAAAATGAGAAAAGAAGGTCTAATGTGCAATACTAGATTTTCAAAAGCCAGACCAGTCATCTTGATGGTTGTCTGCATCATTCACCAGTAGAGTTTCCATGAAGGCAGTAGGCACATTCCATCTGGACTTATGGAATGATTTCACTCTTTAAGGACCATGAACTGAATTCAGATAATTTCTAATTAATGAAAAAATGTATGGCAGTTCATGGTAAAATGTCTTGCACAGATTACTGTGTCATGCTATTGACAATAAGGAGACTAAAGACTAAGTTTCCAATCAGCATCTTCTATAAATGCTGTGTTTCTATGGAAACAATCTAGACACCTGACTCCACAAATTTTAGATTAGCATACAAGTTTAGCATAATTCTGCACTTCCATTAATGTAACATTGATGTTTGTCTGTCACCATCTTGATTATTACAAACAAGAAACAATAGTAGGGAAGGAGAAAATGCATAGATAAAAGCTTTTAAAAGTTCATCAGAGCAGCAAAGAAATAAAATGGATGTGTAGCAAAAAATTAATTGAAGTGAGGAAAAAAAGAACAACTGCATAGAGTTACATAAAAAAAAAGAAAAATAGAGAACAATAGAGAAAGCAATAAGAGGTGAAAATGATGCCCTGATGTAGCAATGCATTTTGAGAGGAATGGGTTTCGTGGCCCATCCAGAGTATTTCTGACCCCCATATAATCAGGCCTGGTGAAGCTACCAGAGGCATGTCAGTGTGCACTAACAGGAGAGCTAGATGTCTGGGAGAACAGGAGGTTGCAAGAAAATCCATAAGATAACAAACTGCAAGGATGTTAACAACTGCCTTAAAAAGGAACAAAGTGACTGTGTAGCCTCAACCAATTATTAGCAATAGTCAGATGCATGTAAGGTGGGTGAACAGAGCATCTAACCAATAGCAATGTAATGTAACTCCTGCACTGATATAGAAACCTATATAAGCTCTCTGTGTGTTTCAATAAAGGAGCTCAGCACTTGATCATATTGATCTGAGTTGAGTCCGCAAAACTTCAGCTCCGTCACCCTGAAGCATGATTAAATGTAAGACAGGATGCCAGTAGTTCATAGAAATAAATGGCTACTTAGAAATGCAAACTTTACCTTACCTTTGTATGGAGACATAGTCAGTACACAGGTGTGACAGGTGTCTGAGATCTGTCCGCAATTAATCAGTACTAAATTGTAAAAAAAAACCCCACAAAACCAGCTTGAATAATTTATGCTAAATTTCTCATTCTGACTTCAAGGGGTGAACATCGTACCTGGAAGCAGCTGAGCTGATGAACTCATGACCATAAGGAAGATGCAGAACAGAATTATGTCAGTCTGACTCATGAAGCTGGCTGCCTGTAGCATAGGAACGTGTATGGTTGTGGCTGTATTTGAAGACAAGACGATGAAAATACATTTCTGTTTCTATCCTGGATGGAGCAGAGCCTGAAGGTTATCAGAAAAGATGTTGACAGTGTGGCCTGTCTGTATTAAGAGTATTATCAATAATTAATCCAGACCCTCTCTAAACCCTTTAAGTAGGACCTATTTCTGCATTTAGCCTTTATCTTCTCATCAGGTAAGGCAGTATACTCTTCAGAGAAAAATAAAGAGTGATTTCCTTTTTAGAAAGGTAATGGTACAACCACATGCCAGTCTCTATTGAAGCTAAGAGGGCAACAGCAGGTTGGATGTCTGGGAAACCTAAGAATTTTTCCTACAGTCTAAAAAAGATAATCTAATTTAACCCATACTTTGAAAACCTCTTTTTACTAACACAGCTGCTTTTACATAATGTTCCTGAGAAAAAAAAAAAAATCTTTCATGCCAAAGGTTACCAGAACATATAATTATCCTTGTCAGCAGAATATGTAGAGAGATATCCCCTTACACTGACACTGGGGTTGGGATGAAAGGACATAAAGGCAGAGCACCTAGTGATAAGGAATTATAAAAGTTGTATAGTGCAAAAATGTACCTCCTTGCAAGCATGCATAGCATTTAAACCACTTAAACTTTACTAACAACAACAACAAAAAATTATAATGATGAGGTACCATAGCATATCTGGGTTATCTAGACAAGCAAGCGAAAAGTAAAGCCATTAAACATTGCTTTTGCTAAGGAAAAATGTCAAGGAGTAGATTTCATACTGTTTTCTCAACCATAATTTCTATTTGGGCAAAGTCAGTCACACATTTAAATAACTTTATGAATAAGAAAACCTGAATAAACAAAGTCCACACGTGTACTGTCATTGTCCATTTGATTGCAGATCTCAATACTGGTAGAAAACTTATTGTATAATGGTTTTAATTTTCCTGGCCATAAATAACTTTCAAACACATAAGGTAGCTGTAAAGAA
This sequence comes from Hypotaenidia okinawae, assembly GCA_027925045.1. Classification (NCBI taxonomy): domain Eukaryota; kingdom Metazoa; phylum Chordata; class Aves; order Gruiformes; family Rallidae; genus Hypotaenidia; species Hypotaenidia okinawae. The sequence goes on from BSDF01000001.1 coordinate 127,979,758, forward strand.
ACATAACCTGAACATTATGACTATTCAGCACTTGCTGTTGCACTTTTCATAATTATGGAGTTATTTTTAAAGATTTTAGTTAGCTCAATATTTCTGTTGCACTATTTTTGATAAAACTTAATTGTTCTGAACTGAGATCCTGGAGATAGAGTCCTAGAGCAAGTATTATGTTCACACAATAAATACATTTAATATTACATTAAATTTATATCTGAGGAAATACTTGTCTCTGCTTCCTCTCTGGTTTTGGTGGTGTTATATTCAAAATTCCACAATGCATCTCTGAGCAGTAGTTTTGTGGGTGTCTGGGTTTTTTTTTTCCTTTAATCTTTTGGTTATCATAAGTAAAACAAATGAAGAACGCCATAGGACCAGATGCTGGGATATTTACGCAATGCTTACCTCAGAATAGTCTCTCTGGTTCCCTGTTATGCCCCCATTCTTGTCCTAACCAAGCTAAGCAGAATATAAATACAACCCATTTCCCAAATATTACAGCATATGACATAAATCCTCAAAAATGAACAGCTTGGAAAAAATGCATTTTAACAGGGTTTATAACTTTGCTGTATGAGAATAGCAATGACTATCTCCTAACTCTAAGTACACTCAGAATTCATATGTAGTTAGATTTTGCCCTGAATCTACTGGCAGCTTTCAAGCTAGCCATCACTCTCAAAATACATAACCACCACAGATAATTAGTCACAGTTAATTGTGAGCAGTCAGGGATCAGGTTAGGAAAACTAAAGCCCCGATAGAATTAAATTTGGCTATGGATATAAAGGGCAACAAGAAAAGCTTCTACAGGTACGCATCACGGGCAAAACAGACTCAACACAGACTGAAGGAGAGAAAACTCTCTAATTTATGACACTGCCCTGCACACCCAGTGACACCAAAGTTGGGTAATGAGAAGTTCGGCCAGATCTCAAAGCACCTCCGCTCACCCCTCCCTTCTTAGCAGACTTCTCACACCCTTTCCCTGTCCCAGTGTGGAGTCCCACCAACCCACGGGAGACAGTCCTCCACAAATTTCTCCAATCTGAGTCCTTTCTGTTGGGTATCCACCTCTTTCCCCACTGCCCCAGAGTGGGTCACTTGTATGGGGTACAGTCTCCCAAGCCCAGACTGCTCCACTGTGGGTGCCTCTTGTGGTCACAAGTCCCCCCAGAAATCCTGCTCCATCACTGACCTCTCTCTCCATGTGCTTCAGGTCCTGTCAGGAGCTCTCTCCAGCATGGGCTCTACATGGGGTGACAGTGGCCTTCAAGTGTCACCACCTGCTCCACTTTGGGGTTTTCCAGGGTCTGCAGGTGGAATCTCTACTTCTAATCATCTTCCATGGACTGCAGGGGATCAACCTGCCTCATCATGGTCTTCTCCACAGGCTGCAGGTGGAAACACTCCTCCAGCACCTGGGGCACCTCCTCCCCTCCTTTTTCACTGACCTTGGTGTCTACACAGTTTCTTACATCTTCTTTGTCCTTTTTCTGGCAGAAGAAAACAGACACTCGCAGATTTTTTTCTTTTTAAAATATGTTATCACAGAGTATCTACCATGGTGGCTGATGGGCTTGGCCTTGGTCATCAGTGGGTCCATCCTTGATCTGGCTGGTATTTGCTCTGTTGGACCTGGGGAAGCTCCTAGCAGCTTTTTTCAGATGCCACCCATACAGCCCCCCACCACTAACAAAACTGCCACACAAGCCAAAAAAAATATGAAACCTTGTGGTTGATCTGACATTGCTAACATAATGTCTAGTGGATTAATTTGATCTAGAATTTCTTTCCATATACTATTTTCATTGAGAAGATAATTATTTATTGGTATTTATGGTGATTTGAATGCTTCCTTCTACACATTTTCCTTAATTTCCTACCCTGTTCACCCAAAATGCAGTTAGACAGTGTGAGTTTATAAAATGAAATATGAAATATAACAGTCTGAAGGCTTTATTTCAAATCATTGTGTACAGCTATATTGAAAGTTATGTCTGTTATTAATAATAGCTCTTAGGGCAGTACCAGTATCTAGCACTGATGGATTCCTACTTGGTCATTATCATAACAATGAAAATACACTTATCTATGAAGCCTGTTGAGTTTTTCTTCTTTTAATCTTTGCATAATACTTATATTCCACTGAAACCAACTCAAGTGTTTTCTTACAAAATTAACTTCTAAGTGGGTGACGTGATTCTATTGACTTTACAGTTAGGCAAATGCCTAAATGATAAGCATGATGTAAAAACTTCAGTTCTAAAAGGAGGAAATAACTCTAATTGTCTCTACAACATGCAGTTATTTGCTTTTTCTCTATACACATTCTAACCCTTAACTGGAGGTTAGAGAAATATGAAAGCTTAATAAATACCAGTTTGTCTATTATCAGAATTGAATCTATTCATAATAAATCCATAGTTTCTATCTATCCAAGCTAAAGGCTGGAGAGCACATATTGCCTTGACATCTGACTAGTTTTTGTCGCTCAGATTTGTCCTCAGAGTACTGCAGTTCACTTAGAGCTCAGACTAACTTTTAACTTCCAAATAAAACTAAAACAAACAAGAAATTTGTCAGTTCTCTGTTTTTTACACATCTAATAATTGACAAGAATCATTATGTCCCATACACTTACGTTCCTAGGTGCTGAGTAAGTAGAGTTCACATTGAATGAAGTGGGACTCCTGCAAATGAGTACATACAGGGTCAGTCTCATGGTATCAATTCAAGAGTGCTCCAAAAGACTCGGGAAATACTGAACCAAACTTATTTGAGTAGTCTTGGGAGTTCCTATCTTCCTATGTTTCTGATTGCCTATTAGGCAACGGTAGTCTTAATTTCCATTTAATTTTCACCCATGCAATTTTAAAATGCCATTTCTTCTAATCTAAGGTGTTTGCAGGCAACTGAATTCTAATTGCTTAAAAAAAAGTTTCCAGTGTAATTATTAAAGAAATCTTTGATTGCCTGAGATATATATATAATTTCCTAGACTTTACAAATTAGTTATCATTGATCTGCTTGACATTCCATGCATTGCTATATATACATGCATATATATATATAATATATATGTATATATATAACTTTAAATCTTCTTTAATAGATGAGGGTTATTAGAATAATTTCTGATCATGATATTCATGATGCACATTGATAGATTTTCGCAGCAGAAAATGACACTGATTAATAGGTAAATTCAGTACTTGCTATTATAAATGTGTACATACAAGGAGCGGAATCTTTTTTCGAGGTAAAAATACAGTTGTGGAATTCAAGGTCCTGAGGTGAGCAACCTGGATGACTGAGTTTTGCTTCTTCCTTCTCCACAGTGTTTCTTTGGAAATGCCTTCAACTTTTGATGGTACTTATGGTAACATGTTGGCATAAAGTCTGCTACCATCACACTGTTCTTCTGTGCCGTTGACCTGGTTTCAACTAAGACAGTTAATTTTCACAGGGAGCCAGGATAGGTGAGACATGTTGGCCAAGGGTGTTTTCCATGCCTTGTGATGTCAATAGTGCTGGTTGAGAGGGGCAACTGAGCACCTCTCTGGGAAGGGCTGAGTTTGGGCTGAGCATCTGGTTGGTAAAGTGCCTTGTGTTATCACTGTTTCTGTAATGTCTTTTATAAGTCCCATTGTTGTTTCCCCCTCCCTCTTCTGTCCTAGCAAACCGTCCTTACCCCACTGCACAGCTTGCTGGGGTCTGCCCATTCTCCTGCCCATCATCCTGATGGGAAGGAGTGAGCAAGCAGCCATGTGGTGCTTAGCTGCCTGCTGAGGCTGAGCCATGACAACCATAATTTCATTAAAATTGCCTCCACAGGTGATAGTTTTCAGTATGTGAACTTATTTTTTTCCCTAGTAAAATCTTAATTTACCACTATTTAATACTGTGGCCTATACTGACTTCTGTTTATCTATTGAACACAATTAAAATGATATTACGCTACACTCACATGAACTTCATCTGAAGTAATCTTTGTTTAACATAAGGCTGTGTATCTCTCATATTTCTACACTATTACTGATTCCTAACACTTCATAAGCCACCTATTTTGATTTTTATTGCCCCAGTGATATTTTTTGATTCCACTATGAAATAAAATGAAGTAAATACTTAAAATAGTTTCAATTGTCTCCACGCTGAGGAACTTCTGAGTGTCTCCAGAGGTAAAAGGGAAGAATTTTGATGTTTCAAGCTTGTTTTATGAATGTTAAATTTCTTTCTCTTCAGCTATCAAGTAAGCAAATTTTTTTAGAATTTAAGATTTTGATGCTTAATTTCTACCTATATCCTGTTGGGGATCTGACTGGATTCTCTACAGTAACAGACAGAAACCTAACAGATCAGGACTTCTTACCACTTTTAGACTAGTGCCCCAGCCACGGGAGGTTTCTTCTTTTCCTTACTTCAGTTGAACTTTTGTTTTTATAAACTCTGTTCTGAGTTTTCTGATTAAGGTTATTGGCAATGCTGAATTAGAAGGACAGATCCCTTAGTCACTGTGATAAAACTATTTACTCTAAAACTCTCTGACAGTCATTAAAACACTAAGAATTTTTAGATGCTCTCATTCTGCTGTAGTTTGTTTCTGCAGAGAGGTTTCCAGACTGATCAGAAACTCAAGTTCAGAACTGTGTCTTAATGTTCACTTGGAAAGCTATACAAGCTTTCCCCGTTAGTTCTAGTCTAATGCTTTGTCCAGCTGACTTTTACAATGTCTCTGATTTGTCTCCACTCTGTATACTACACGTAAAGATCTGAAAAGATCTTCTGAAGAATTTCTGGTACTGCTTGAATTGTGCACACATAGAAACTTGTTAAGCTTTTTTAATTCTGTTTTCTCAGTGTCAGTCTGGAACATAAATAAATGCATTTCAATCTTGCTGAGTTTCCTAGCTCACTTATTGCTCTCTATATTAAAAAAGAAAAGCCTTAAGAGATTTTCAGGGTCAAAGATCCTAAATTTATTTCTAAGCTTGTTTTCATGCAAAATTTATATTGTTGTCTTACATACAGATTAAGTTGTGCGGTCTTACTTGGCATATCTCATAATCAAATTTCAGTCTGACTATAATCTGATGGTTGTGAGTGTGGGGTTTTTTTCATATTAATCAAGATTATTATTCTATTTATCTGTGCTGACTTTATTTGTTCTTTTGTGATGTTGTAGAAGCCTTTTTGCTCGTTCTAGGTTCATCTTTCTTAGGCTGTCACACCCACTATTTTGGATAAAATTTCAGGCTTTGCCAACCATTTTGGTGCTATTGCAATTTTTCTTGTCCTGAGATAGTCTATTAGAGTGATTCATGTCAAGATTCTTATTTTTCGCTGTTAATTTATTTTTCACTGAGAAAAGATCCAAAGCTCGGTAAATGCTATGTATGTAGATTCTCTAACCATTAATGTAACCACTGAAAAGTCCCTTTATATGAAATAACACATTTACAGATTTTTTTCTCATATTTATTCTGTGTTCAGACCCTTTTTTTCTCTTTTCTTTTTTTTTTTTTTTTTTGAGGTGGAGGGGAAGAACAAAGCAAACAAAAGCAATGTGAGACACATGAGACACATTCCTAACTGAGATAAACTGACCTGTTTCCACGTACCCAGAATAGATAAATGAAAATTAAGTGTTTGCTGTATCCCAAAGAGGGGGCCCAATTTGTTTAGAAATGAAAATGGAAACTGTCATCGACAATCTCAGTTACACATATTGAGCAATGAAACAATATTTAACAATATTTTTCCTTCTATTAAGCTGTCAATCATAAAGATAGTATTAACCTGCACTAGCGTTGTCATCAACATAAGGTCTATTACTTTTCTCTGTATTTTTTTCTTTTCTGTTCCATTTACTCTTTCATTTTCTACTGGCATATTGCTTTGCAGTAAGTGAAGCATGAACATACATTTCTACTTGCAAAACCGACCACTTACTTAATTGGAATATAAAGAGGTACACTTACCACCATGTTTTTCATGTAAATGACATAAAATATAGTGTGATGAAAGAGATGCGGGCTACCCACTTAACTCTGTTGTAAGCATGTTTTATGGAAAAAATATATATTAAGAAAAAGATAGTGTAATGAATATCACAACATGGCCCTGTTTTCTCTGTTTTTCATTACCACAGTGATGCAGAAGAGCAATAAAGTTGTTGTACCTAACCCTCTGAGAATGTTTTTGACTGATGAAATTTCTAATGGCAGATAATCAACGTATCATATTCTAGCTTTGAATCATTGCTGGGAGAAAAGTGGCATGATAAGACTTCTATTTTTGCTTTGAATACACAAATATGTTCTTCCTCAGATAGTAATTTGGGATAGCTGTGAACAGGATGTACTTGTGCACTTAGTGATATCAAATTTATTTATTTTTATCGTCGTAAGTGTTCATATATGCATTTTCTATTTATTTTCCAAACTAAAGCTAGTCAGGACACAATACATATACATAGTTTTTCGAAGGTCAACTCCAGTAAAATACTATCAGGACCATGATTATCCCAATGTGCACTTGCTCCATGGGCCTTGCCAGTGGCTCTTGAAAACTTAGAACTGAAAAGGCCTTTACTTTAGCTAGGTCTTCACTAGTATTTGCATAATAATTGCACAGTGAAATATAGACTGATGATTGGGTACAAAACTGGCTGAACTGCCAGGCTTAAAACTTACTGTCATAAGCAGTCCAGTGTCCAACTGGCAGCAACCTCATGGATCACTACTGCAATTGATACTGTTTATTAACAACCTGGAGTGTAGAATGTTGCGCATCCTCAGCCAGCTCACAGCTGATATCAAAATGGGGGAACTGGTTCATAGCTATTTAAAGTGACCTCACAAGAAGGGGAAAAAAAAAAAAAAAAAAGGTGGGCAAAATGCTTTTGAAAATTAACAAAGGTAAATGAAAGTGTCTAATCCCATTCAGAAGTACATGCCAAAACAGACTGACTAGGAAACAGCTTTTCCAAAAAAGAATGGTTAACCATCAAAGCTGATCACGAGCTCACAGTGTGACACTGTCATCATAGAAGACCAAACACATCCTGGGCTGTTCTAGAAGTGTAACAACAATTTCCAGGGAGGTGATTTTTTCCCTTTATCTAACAGCTGTGAGACATTTCAGGTGCCTCAGTCAGAGAAAGGCCATGATATATTGGAATAAACCCAGTGCAGGCCACCAGGATCATTTGGTCCTTGATGTATGAGGAGAGGCTGAAAGTCCCTGGTTTCTTAAGTCTCAAGAAAATAGTGGATATTTTACAGTTGTCTTCAGGTACCTAATGGAAGGAAACAGAGAAAACAAGTCTTCTCAGGGGTGTGCAGTAACAGAACCAGAGGGCACAGATGTAAAATGTAAAAGGTACAAGCAGTAACAAGGTAAATCATAGGGTAGTAAAATCCCAGAACATGTGCAGAGAAGGTTTCCTGAGGTTTCTTGGATGTACTCAAAACTCATCCAGATAAAGCCCTGAACAACTTTTTCTAACCAGATATGCTCTGAGCAGGAGACTGGAGTAGATAATGTCTGCAGGTCTCTTCAAGGCTACATGTTGCTGTAGTTCTTTTCACTATAAAGGCTGCAAAATGTCTGGACCTAGAGTGAAAGCCAGAGGTGTGAAGTGTGTAGATTCCCAGCTTGACATATGGAAGGAAGCAGATGCTGTGCTGTAAACTCTGGCCTGAGCTTTTTAGGGTTAGCTAATCCCGTACTACAGATACCAAACAGTTGAATGAAGCAAAGCAAATATCACTGTCCACATTATCCATGGTGATGGTGACTTTCACTGGTGTTACCAGCCTAAAAAATTGCTTTTGGAAAAAAAAACCAGACCTCAAAACCCCCACAAAACCCAGCACCAACAAAACTCCAACAAAAACACCTTCCACACCAGTTAGATCTCACTGATAGCAACTCAGTCTTGTGGTACTATTTAGCACCTGAAGCAGTTATTCCAGCAAGAGAAGATGGGTTCTGGGTCTTCTCTGCTGTAAGGAAATCTATAAATATGTCTTTGATCTTCAGGACAATGCTTTCACCTGATTTCATCAGGCTCTAAATCGGAATGTAACACTGGAGCTGAACTACAGATACTAGAGATAGAGGAGGAGGTTGAATTTTTCAGCATGTCACAGAAAATGAGAGAAACATTGATGGATAAGATATCTGGATGTCTTGACTGAGAAGGCAATATGTGAAATTCATTGAGTCTACATAAATAAAATGATAATAGACTTTCCGATTATTCTCATATTTACTAAATCCTTTCTTTCTTTTTTATTCCAAAACCTTCTACTACATCATATTGAAGTGTATCAGTGTAAGGAACATGGAATTTTCTAGGAGAGATTATCTGCTAGTTATAGAAAATGAAATTGGTGCAGTAATGCCTAAAATAGCTAACGCAGACTGCAACATAATAATGAAGACAATGTAGAGGCAAATATTAACTGGAGAATATAAATACATCATTTAGCTGAACTGGGAAAAAATTTGATTGGATTACCTAGGATTTAAGTCTATAATAACTAAAGTTTGTTGATCAATTGGCTGATTTATTCTATCTATGTTTTTTTTGTACTCCTGAAAAATATTTATATTATTTTGTACATCCAAGATTTTTGACATTTTGTAATCTGAAACATAACCTGTCTGCAACACCAGCTAGCTAACACTCAACAACATCTAATCCCTTCTGATTAGAGAAGTGATACAACATCATTCTATTCATGGAGACATAAAGGCAGGGTCAGTGAAAGCTGTAAGGAATGGCTTCATTGTGCAATCTCAGAAATAACTTACTATAGAGATATCTGAGCTGCCTTTAATTAGCTGTTGTTAGTACAAGCAGAAATCCTATAGATCTGCCTGGTGTAAATCTGTGCAAACTGATTTATTCTGCTACTAGATGTGTTGTCATAAGACGTTTACAGGTAGATACATACAAGTTTTAGGTACCTGAGTTCAAGAACTGTGGTCAATAAAACAATCATTCTGAATTTCACATTATGCAATCATCGACTGCCATACCTACGTAGTTACAAAAAATAAGAACCTAACGCAATCCTTTCCAGCTTCCCCCTATCCATAAGTGAGCATTTGAACTTTCTCTTGAGGTGAATCTCGAGTTTCCTTCTGTATATTGCTTGTATGGGCAGGATACCCAGGTTTTTAAAGACTTTGTTTGCTTTCCGACCATCAACTGTAATATCACCAGAATAGTGTCTTTATTTCATGAGACTATTTTCTGTGGTCTTCGCTTAATGTTTCAAAGCACTTTGAATTTGAATAAGGGGTAAATACATTTAGGCCTGCATAAGTAACCACTTTGACTATTTAAACTTCTGTCTTTAAAGATTTCTAAGTATCTTTATAAATAAAATGCAATTTGCTTCTCAGAAAAATACACGTTATGTCAGTCCTTGGAATGCTGTAACTCAACGTTACTTGTTACCTTAATTGTCTGGTTCCATGTGTGGATTTCACTTCTCAATAATTCAAAATGAGATGAATTATATGAGCCAGAGATAAGAAACTTTAGCGATTTTTCTTTGTTTCCAGAAAGCACTTCTGTACATCGGAATTTCTAAGCGAATGGGCAGAGAAGAGACTACTTGTCAAAAAGAAAAAAAAAAATTAGGAGGCATTCTACTGTGAGAATGGATAGTTTTGTAATATATCCTGGTACATAAACTGTTTTATACATAATAATGCAGATCTTTCTTAATATGCACTTCATGGTGTTGAACCTTTTACTTAGAGGAAACTTGGCAAAACCCCATTCTAGGCACGAATACCATTTAAAGGGAAAGTTCTAGGTCTATTTCTAGAAAATTAAAAATGCTGCATTTTCCATTAGTAGACTCATACGCACATATAAAATTAACAAATAAAAAGTGAAGAAATTTTAAATTGTACATGAAACAGAAATTCTAAGAAAACCCACGCTTCCAATTTAAAAGGAAAATAATGGAAAATCTGCTGTGATTATAACCAAGCAGAATATATTGCTGGGAAGAAGTTACCATACTTACCATCTTGACTTTGAAGCAAGCTAAAATGTCTAAATTACCTAACAAAGTATTTGGTCTATTTTTGACCTATTTTATTCAGAACGGTCTTCTCAATTTCATAACATTCAGTAATATTAAAAGACAGCTAGAAAAAGTTAAGAAAAAAAAGAGAGACAATTTTTGTAAATAGAAATGTGTAGTTCTCTTGGGGAAGATGAATGTCCTGGCCAAGGAAAGACCTAAGAAAGAACAATCTTTACCCCCTCTGTATAATGATTCTACTGTGATTTTTGTCAAAGAAAATAAACAACAAACTGTATAGTTGTATTGCCATTTTCAGTAGCATGCCTTCTTAGAATTCTTTCCTGGCATGAAATACGGGTGATTTTTTTTCCACCATATAAACTGTCATTGTAATAAATCAGTTGATAAACTGAAAGTAAGTAACAGTATTATTAGATGATAGATAGACAGACAGACAGACAGACAGACAGACAGATATTGTTACATAGATTAGTATTATTCCCATCATTGTTGTGTGGTATAACTTGCAATAGAAATGCCTGTATTTTACTTGTGTATGTAACTTCCAGATTTGTCCAGCTGATTGTGGAGATTTGACATATTAATGAGCCGAGTAGAGTTTCATCCTGATGTCCTTAAATTGCTAACTGCTGAATTTAGAGTTACCCAAAGCAGTTTTGTTGCTGATGTCATCTCCACAACATCTCAAGAGCTGTGTATAGCTGTATATCGCAAGCAGCATACGTATTATTTTAGTACAAAAATAAATCCTATAACCATTGCATAAGTTTCCGTTTTCTTATCATCTAACTTTCACTCCCACAAGTATGCATATTTGCTGAAAGTAAACTTTATATGTAAACTTCCCTTTAATAATGTCTATCCCTAGATAGTGATGGAGCAAGAATTTGGGTTTAGCACTTCTATTATCTTCAGAATCATTCCCATCTGCAGTGAAAAGTCCCTCACCATCTGTACCATGCCTGATAAGTTATGCAGCCAATACAAATACATGTCTCATTTCCATCAAGGGCTTCTTTTTTTTTTTTAAATATGGGCCATTTTTCTTGTAGAACCTAATTCAGCAAAACACTATACATAAAAATCAACTATCAAACTGAATCATTGATGAGAGGTCCTCTCAATTTCTTCTAGGGAAGGTTTCTCTCTAGGAATGAGACTAGATAGTCTGTGTGATATTTTCTAGTCCCTACACAGAGGACTTTTCTTTTGAGCAACAGACCACTCTCCTTGTGTTTATAGAGCATAATGAGTATTAGGACTGAACACAGAGAGGAAACAAGTACATCTGCTGAAATTTCAGCGTCAGGAACTTTGCCAGTGCTTCTAAAACTTTCCGTCCAGAGATAAAGAAACTATTAAATTTGGGAGAAACCTTAGATATGAGGTGTTACTAATTGGTCAACAAAATAATCCACTTTAAATATTTTTTTTAAAAATGCAAGACTGGATGAATATTATGAGTCAATGTGTCCTGTTCTTGCTTGCACAGCAAGAGCAGTAAAATGTCTATATAAGTACCATCAGAAAAAGAGAAATAAAAGGTGAATGTGAACTTGCATAGCCAAAATTTCCTACATTTTCTAGTGCCATGTCTGCCACTAAACCATGTCTCTAAATGCCACATCTACATCTCTTTTAAATACCTCCAGGGATGGGGACTCAACCATTGCCCTGAACAGCCTGGTTCAGTAACAGAGAACCCTTTCAGTGGAGAAATTTGTCCTAATATCCCTGTGCTATTCCCTGGAACAATTTGAAGCAATTTCCTCTTGTTGGCTTGTTACTTGGGAGAAGAGACAGACTACGTTTCAGGTAGTTGTAGAGAGCAATAAGATCTCCCTTTTGCCTCCTTTTCTCCAGGGTAAGCAACCTCACCACTTTTTATAGGACTGGTAGTCTAGAGCCTTCACCAGATTTATTGCCCTTCTTAGAATACACTCCAGCTCAATGTCTGTCATGTAGTGAGATGCCCAAAACTGAACACAGTATGCAATGTGAGGGCTCACCAGGGCCCAGTACAGGGAAACAATCACTTCCCTTGTCCTGCTGGCCACACTATTTCTGATAGAGGCCAGGATGCCATTGGCTGCCTTGATTACCTGGCACACTTCTAGCTCATATTCATCCAGATATTGACCAACATCCCCAAGTCTCTTTCCACTGCACAGCTTTCCAGCCACTTTTCCCCAAGCCTGTAGCATTGTATGAGGTGGTTGGGACCCAACTATAGGACCTAGCACTTGGCCTTGTTGAATCTCATATAGTTGGCCACAGCCCACCAATCCAGCCTGTCCAGGTCCTTTTGTAGAGCCATCCTACATTCAGACAGATCAACACTCCCCAACAAACTTGGTGCAAACTGACTGAGGGTGCACTCAATCCCCTCATCCTGATCATTGATAAAGATATTAGAGAGACCTGGCCGCAGTACTAAGCACTGGGGAATCCCACTTGTTACTGACTGCCAACTGGATTTAACTCAATTTACCAGAGCTCTTTCAAGCTGTGAGCAGCCAATTTCTCCAGAAGAATGCTGTGGGAAATGGTGTCAAAGGCTCTACTAAAGGTCAGGTATGCAACATCCACATCCACTGAGCAGATGACCTTGACATGAAAGGAAATTGGGTTAGTCAAGCAGGACCTGCCTTTCATAAGCCCATGGTGACTGGGCCTGATCATCTGTTATCCTATACGTGCTGCATGATGGAACTCAAGATGATCTGCTCCAGTATCTTCCCCAAAACCAGTGTCAGATTAACATGCCTGTAGTTCCTTGGATTGTCCTTCTGGCCCTTCTTCTATGGTTTTATGCTGTGCACATCTTCCTGATAGGCATACAGGAACACACATATGCATCACGTATGTATGTGTACATAGAGTCTGCTGCAAAGATCAACGCATGCAGGACACACAGTACTCATGCAATCACAAAGAGCACCAGTGGCCTCATTCCATTTTTTCTCTGGCTGAATAAGGATAAAAGCCTTTCAGTGGCAATATATATACATGTATGTTCAGTCTAGATGGCCCCTGGCAACTGAGCCCAGACATGTGGTCTCTCCAAGGGGCTACCTTGGTCCCTTGCGCTGCTCAGCTGCTGGCACCTGTCACACAAGTGCCCAAGGATGCATTCCAGGTGCTAGAGAAGATTCCTTCACACCAATGACACAGTGGTACACACACATACATACACATGTGCAAACCTGGCACTGATCCTGCTGCATCTGGCCTTCATCACTTTGTCCACCTGTAAGCTGTCCTTGGAGCCTCTAGTCTCCAGTCACCTCATGCACAGACAAATCGGTCTTTCAGGTGACACCCCAGCCCCTGTGTTCTCTCCAGTAGATTGCATGAACCCTCTGGTTCCTCGTGTAGCCACCTACTCCAGTTGTCTCATGCACACCTTTACTTGGTAGCTTCCCAGCCTACTTGATCTACTCTTTGACCAGTCCAGCCTGATGCTCACTGGTGACATGAACTGACACATGCACCCTCACATACTCCACTGGTGTTCCACAGACACACAGCCCCTTTGAGCTCTGGTCCCACTCAGGACACTGTTGCTTTTTTATGTTGCCTCTGAGGAGGCACCCAGCTCAAGCTGTTACAACCCCTACACATCTCAAATAAGTTATCTCATGAGACTTCAAGCCTGCGGCTCTGGTGTGGGAAACCCAGGGTTTAGAAACTTTCTTAGGAAGACTAGTAGTATTAACAACAGCCAGCAACGGTCAGAGTTACAAAGTAGGGCAAATAGAGGCTGTCCTGAAGTAGTGGTCCTTATGCCTTGCTTCCTATCATGGAAACTTTGTTTTCATGTAAGCACTGAAAATGCTACAAAGTAACTACTGGAAGCCTTAAGGTAATGGCAATCTGTGCTTATTCCATAACCCAATGTATTTTCTGAGCTTGTTTGCTTTTCTGCAAGAGTCATCTTAGTGCAAGTGTATGAAGTGCTGTCCTTTCTCAGCTCAAGATGCATTAAGTGCTTGTTCATAAATTACATTTACTCTTACAAACATGTAAGATTTGAAATAACCATACATCCCGTTACTGGGGTTTGGAGATGTTTGAATAAATACTGAAAGTCTGATGTCTTTTCAACAGTATTTGGAATCTCATGAGTCTAGTTGTTGGAAAAGTCAATGTCAACCTCTAGCAGCTTGGAGAATTCCTGTAGGAAGTGACAAGATGTTTATCAAATGAACAAATAAATAACATATCCAAAATTCACTGGCATTTTATCTTAAACAAAGTTTTAATTCCAATAGTTTGTTCATTCAGAATTTAGAGTTTTCGGCTGTTTCTTGAATTCCAGCTTTCTCAGGACTACCTATCCTGTAAAACCATGCAAGTGTCATTTTAAAAAAAAAGATCTATCAAAAATGTGTACAGAATACAGGCACATTCCTCTGAGTAGCATTGGTTACCTTTTTACAGGAAACACTTTGTGCAGAAGCATTTGATCATTAATCTGTGCACACCCAGAAAAAAAGGCAGGCTCATCCCTGCATTAACAACCTCATTTCCAAAGAGGATTACTCTCGTATGCAAAGATCAGTGAAAGTATTATTAAATCTCCCAGCCCTTTTGCTTTCCTGTGTAAAGCTGATATTGCCAATTATTTTAAAGATGTCTAACTCTAATTTTAGTGGAATATTTTTGGCATGAAGTGGAGGGATGCTGAATATTTTATATCAGGCTGGTCTCAGAAGGAGTTCTAAACTATTTAATACCTTATAAGATGTCATTGGGCTAAAAGGAATCACTTTAATAACAATCCATCTCACTATCAATTTTGTCAACTACATGGACATTTTAATTTTTTTCCTAACAAATGCTTTCCCCTCTTTCTCTGATAAAACAATGAATCAATTGACCCTGGGTTACTAATATTTCCATACTTATTCTAATTCTGGAGCATTTGAATAGTTTAATTTATCTTTTACCACAGAAAGTGCCTTAGATTATTTTCCTCTACTGTGTAAAAAGTACTTGTGTCTATTATGCTTGAACATATGTCTTGAAATACTTATGACAGCAGAAAGTATTTGGCTTACCTTGTACTGCAGACCCATGGTCATGTTAACCATAGTTACTTTAGTTGCTCAAAACTTGTAATTTTCAATTAACTGATAGAATTCAGTCTATCTGGGTTTAGGAATAGAAAGCATCCAAAGGGCTTACTGAATTTGGACTCATATTACATAGTACACAAATATAGGTAATTTGTACTTTCAAAACAGAAATTATTTCACTTTGACTGCAAAGAGCTCATGACTAGGTTCTACTCAAGGACTGACAAATCTTGAGAGAGTTCTGCTGTGAGCAAAGATGAGCAACTGGAAGCTAGTGAGGCAAGGTCTGAATATATAGCAACTCAAAAGACACCATAGGTAGCATTAATCTTTCCAGATTTGGACATCTACATCAAAGATAGTAATTTTGTTGATTTTAATTTCCATGGAAACTTGATGCATCTCTGTTATTTGCCCATCTTAGACTGATATTTGTTGTACTGTAGGCATGTTCATTCTTCTCTCATTGACTATAAAGGAAGTCAAGACAACAATTTCAAACATTTATTAAGCTGAAGTGAAACAGAGCTCAAATCATCAGTCCTAAATATCCACTTCTATGTAGTCTTTAGAAATAGCCTTTTTAGAAATAGGAGTTTTTACTTTGCAGAACACTTTTCTTTTGCTCCTTTCTTCTTCTACCTTTTTCTTAGAAGTAGTGACTTTTTTATACTTTTCAAGAGAATCCCACGCATTTACAAATCTTGGCAGTCACTGAGCAGGCCAAAGGAAACTTTTAAATGATTGCTTCGTGACACATTCTGAGTAAAGATATGCTATAAAAGCAATTTTACAGATGCCAGTGAAATATAATACAAAAGGGCATGTTAATAAGATAAATTAAGAGGAATAGCTTTCATGAAATGTATCGGCAGTATATAACTTTCCTTACAGACACTGTTTTAAAATTAAACTTTGCAGATACATGCATCTCACGTGTTAAGGAAGGGGAGGAAACAAACAAGCAAGCAAACAACATCCATTTGGTCAGACGAATTAACCAAAACAGAACCCAAAGAAACTGTGTCAATCATACTTTTGCCACATTTTCCTGATCATATGCCACCAAATTCCCTTTCCAGTTATTTCAAGTGGCATGTCGTCCCTTGCAAAATACATTCCACGGTCTGCAAAAATGGTAATCATTTCCCACAGCACAGTTAGTATTTTCACCATTTCAGGACTGCATTTTCAGTTAACATTTTCCCTGGTGCTGTATGTACTGAGACAACTGTCCAGATGCATAACTGCACAGAATGTCAGTGGCATGCAGCTTGATTTGATGTGTCCTCAATCAAATTTTAGAATAGTTCTGCTTTATTAGAGGAAATGACACAAGCTTGCCAACTGAAAATAGATGTGGTGGTGAACTAGTGACACTTAACTTACAGCACATATCCTACAGAAGTTTGTGTGGCATGATACCCACTCTGTTCACCTTTGGTTACCTGGGGGTTTATGTTAGAAGAAACTCTGCTGGAGGAGAAACATCAAATTAATAGACCATCTGATAATCACAAAATAAATAGAACTAAGTCAAATTGTGTTCCAAAGATTTGTTTTTAAAATAAACACACAATTTTACATTACAATTTAATTATTAACACTTCAGCACTTTGGGTTGCAATTATCATTATTATGTGCAACATAATGATTCTCTCTTAACTGAAGAAGAAAATAAAATAATGTTAAAAGAAAAATCTGATCATGCCGATGGAGATTTGGTTATTTATTTCTCCTTTAAGACATAATTTAGAAACTTAGTTTAATTAATAACTTAATTCATGTTCTAGGAAGGATCCTTTTGATTCCATTGATCTCACCTATCCAGCACCTCTTCTTATAGCAATAAAATATTTCAAGGGAGAGACACAGACTAAGACAAAGTAACTTTTCTTAGTAAGCATGCAATGAGTCTTTAAAAAGAGTCTTTCAAGAGATTAAATTTGGTCTGCTAACAAAAGAAATTCCTGTTAAGAGGATTTGTTGGGAGGTATGTATATATATATTAAAAATCATTTTTGCTGAAATTATTTATACCAATTTAGTTTTTAAACTTTAAAAATTTTGTTTCTTTACTTTGTCAAAAGAATTGAGACCATGTCTTTCTTTTACTGGAGAGCTCAGAGCTGGACCCAGCACCCCAGAAGTGTCACATCAATGCTGAGTAGGAAGAAAGGGTCATCTCCCTTCCAAGGAAGTATCAGAAGAGTTTTTTGCAAAACTCTTAGGAGTATTGATTAAACCTTTGATGAAAGACAGTTTGCCTTAACCAAAAAAAATGATTTAAGCTTAGCTTTTCTATTTCTGCTGAGTAAACACCACAAAATTTATTAGAAAAGTGGAAGACTTTATAAAGCTAATATGAATAAAGACATAAAGAGATTAAAGCTAAGAAAGAAGGGATTCTCATATTTTCCTTTTTCTTTTTTTCAGAAAGGAAGGATAATTCCTCTAGACTTGAGATCAAAAAACAGTACGCAAGGAGAAGGTGATGAATGTAAGATCCTTGGCTGACATAACCAACACATACTTTCAAGGAATATGAAGAAGAAAGTAGTAAAACATTCAGAGAAATCTCTTATTTTGGATCTGAGTGTGTATCAGTTAATTTCCAGAGCCATTTGTTTGGAACTAGTTATAAACTACAATTTATTTCATTTTACTATCATGTGTTATTAAAGGGATGATCAAAAATGGTATTAAAAAATAAAGGAGTACTAAAATACATGCTCACATCAGAACCTAGATCATAGCCCAGTTTTAATGTATGGCTTTAGACTTGGGAAGGATATAGTCCAGAGGGCAGTATCTTCTGCAGGCTTTTTAGATATGCACTGCTGTACCCAGGCTGTATTCATTCTTTGAGCAGAGAGTACGTTGCAAGAGGACCTCATTGCATAAATGGTACTAAATATGAATAATAAAGAGCTGCTCAAGATTACATAGCATTGTAGATTTGTTTTAAACCTAACTGAAATCCATGACTCACCTCTAGTAAAAGCAAATATACAATAGAAAGTGTCTTGTGGATTAGCTGAAATATTTGTGATTCTGAGCAGTGAATAAATGATTAGCTATCTGATTAAATGCACAGAAAAATATTGTTTTCCTGCAATAGTATGCATTAGAGTGCAATTTCAGATTGAAAGCTTCTAAGCAGAAGTCTTAAATGATTCTGTTCACTCAAACTCATGCACACAGCATTTTGAAAATGTTTCAATGTTTGTCATAAATCTACCATAAATCTGTAAGCTTCCTAAGAGTTGAGGTTATTAGGTACCACACAGCAAAATTGTTGACATACCCTTACTGTACAATAACATCTGGTTTTCCTTTACTCTTTCTAGAAAATTATTTAAAGGGAAATTTTTTATAGCAATGATTATCAAAGGAATGGCATTTGTGGCACAGAAGACCAACTTGTACTCTGCAAAAGCATCTTATTTACACTGAACATAGCAATCTGCATTAACAGTAAATACACAGTACTTAGTGAAAGTAGTGTATCTTAAAAAAAAATCTTTAGCAGCATAGTTTGGTGTTGTTGTGACATTCTAATAAAAAATCACTCTGAAAGCTAAGTGCTTGGTTAATGCTCATATACAGGACGCTATCTAGAAATGCAGAGTACTGTGAAAACAAGCTTAAGGAACTACGAAAAAACCCATCAAAAACCAAAAACCCTCAAAAGACAAAAAGTCCCCAAAGTAACAAAAGAGAAGGCTCCTTTTAGCAATGTGAATGTGATCAAAAGGACTGATGAGAAAAAAAAAAAAAGAGAAAGGAAGCTATTTTTCTTCATTAAGGGAAAATGAAATTTTGGGCTGGGGTTTAGCTACTTTATACTACATTTTGTAGTTTTCATGGACCTTGGGTTGTGTCTTTAGTTTTCAGTGCTTCAGTTCCTGACAGATACACATCACATTTATGTTCCACTCTGCCTACCTTTCTTTAATTTCTTTATCTAGATGTGAAGCATATGAGGCAGGAATATTTGTTATTTCAAACATGATACATATAAGTAGTTCCTGAAATGCATTGCTTAAAAGTTCATCAGAACACTTGTTCAATTATTTACAGAATTTACACATTTTCTAGAAGCAGAGCCGGTGTTTATGTACCCTGAAAAGTCCACATATGTCACGTATGAGTGAACACCTTAGTCTATTTAGCAGCCCATGTTCTGCTCAGTCCTAGCCCCTTAGTCCAAAAAGAATGTTGGCAGAATAGATAGGAAAGACTTCAGGAGCCTTCAGTGGTGCCAAGCCACTTCTGTACATCACATGAGATGTGTCCAAATATCTGTATTTCAGCTTCATGGATTTGGATAACCCAAAATTATTTTTTCTCCTTGCTGAACAGTTGAGACTATGAACATTTTAGTTTGGTTGCCAATTGGAATTATGACCCTTAAGTAGTCAAAGGGTAAAATATAATTTAAAAGCGGTGGAATTCTGTCTGGCATTTAAAGCATAGAGTGGAGCCATTGTGCTCACCAGCAGTCACAGAGCAAGGTTGCAGTTTTCATTAATCCTGAAAAACTGGAACTGGTCACAAATTTTTCTGCATATTGGATTGCCTGCTTCCCTTGCAGTCTCCCTCAAAACAATATTTCTCATTTGCTTCCTACAGGAAAGGACCACACAAAGATCTTCACAAAGGATTTTGATAAAAGGTCTTTAAGATTTCTGTGTAAATGTATCATTCCATATGTAAAAGTTACTTTTCTCTCATACTTTCCTGCATGTCTCTCAACTAATGTCTGTATTACTTATAAATTGTTAATTATTATGAGTTTATATATTGATTTTAGCTTTACATTGATGAGGGATGAAAGAAACCTACATAAGTCCATAGTATTGTTCATGCTTCCACCTCTAAAGCTCAGACTGGGCATAAGAGGTCATCTACAGCCAGTTGCAATTATGCTCCTAGGGAGCTGTTATCAGTGAAGAACATGCTGGAAAGAAGTAGTCAGTTTTGTTTAGAAAAAGCACATAGGTACCTACTTTACAGGGGCATCTGCTAGAAAATTGAGTCATGCTATAAATACATACTTAAAGAGTCTTCATACTCTGCACTTACTGATTTTTTCTGAAAATTTGGGGAAACATTACTTTCTTGATATTTCCCCCCCCCAAAACTGGGTGTGTCCTGAGAGAAAAAGCATTTGCATTAGAAAATGTGAATGCAATCACTTTAGATTCCACTATGGTGAGGTTTAAAAAAACCAAACCTGGATGACAGGAAGGATGAATAAGCAACACAATGTTTTTTTGGTATATATACTTAAGGTGAAGGAGCTTCTCCAAGAAGCTAGCACTTCAAAAGCTCTTAAACCATGTTACTAAAAAATAGAACAGCATGCCACTGAAATACAGAAAGCCTACACCGAGTGTATGTACATACAGAACATGGACATCTATGACCTGATTCAGCCTGAAGGTAGGCATCTAGTCCTAAAATGTCCAAGCCATTTCCATGAACCCAGTAGAGTATCTAGAAGATCAGTAGATGTTTCTCATGTTTCTGGAGTGGCATATGGAAACAAGAGGAAAGAATCTAAGGCATCTAGAGAGGTACTGGAAGCCAGTGCTTATGCTGAGAAGAGAAATACCTCCAATTAAAATATCTACAGGTGTTTCCATGCAGGGATCAGATTCGGGCTTCTGGTGCCATTTTACACATCTTTCCAAGTTTCAGCCACCACCAGAGGAGGGCACAAGTCTCTTGCAGGTTCCGAGTTGTACCTGTCAGGATCATGTTAAGGGCTTGGATTCCCAGGTTATTCAGAAAGCATTAAATGCTTCTCTTTACCCACCTAAATTTCAACCCTGGTGTCTTCATGTGGTCTAGGTCCTGCTAAGTTCAATGGAGATATTGCTGGAGCAGTTAACAGATTATTTTACTGTATTCAGAAGAGCAAACCTTGCTGTTTACTTTAGGGTGAACTGAACCATGTTACACACTGTAAGTTCACCAAGCAGTTCTTCACTGACTTTAATAAGAGCTCAGACATGTGGGGGCACTTAGGAGTTTATTACTAGTTTTTACCAACTTCATATACATTTATAAAATGTTTACATGGTTAATAAGTAATAATAACAATTAAAAAATTAAAAAGATCCTGAATTAGTAGACTAATGTTCTGGGCATTCTTGCCAAAATAAACAATGAAGACCCTGCTCTTGCGGTAGCAGTGGCACTTGAACAGTGTTTTAAATCAAGAGTGCTGCTTGTTGGTAGTGAGCTTTCTTCCAGCCCAGAGTTTAAGATGCTTGTACACAACTCTTTACACTGGACTAAAACAATGAAAGAGAACGATTTGAAAAGAGAAAGCATAAAAAGCAAGGATAGAATATGTGGCACCGGAGATTTACAAGGTGTAGTAATTTAGCAATTTACCACTGCTAAATGATGTCTGAAAACTCAAAAGTGGGAGCAAACCCTCAAGACAGATTTGATTATGATGTTTGCACTTTTGGAAATTCTAAATGAATGCTGGACATTTTTCAGAATGAATAAGACTTTACCATTACCATTCTTTCTATTGTCTCTGGTTACTGTACATTGCTTGCCTATGATTTTTTCCCATGACAGATATATATGTGTCAAAATAACTTTTAAAAGTTTATCTTATACTCTATTTGCTGTTTATTGACTCTGTCCATTAAATCACATACTTCCCTAAGCATTCAGTCAATACCTTTGTCCCTGTTCAGAACAATGAGCAATATTTTAAATTGTGCATTATTTGTTTTTCCCCCTAAATCAAAGAACACATCCCCAGTTATCTTCCTGGATGCCAAAATATTTGGAAATCAACTGAATCAACTTGTAGATATGACAGTGTTAAAAAGAAGGAAATTTAATTTATTTTTAAATTTTATTTTATTCAGAAAACAGTACAGAAACTTCTGGCACACTAACTTTAAAACCCTTGTACTATTACTATTATTTCATAACTTTCATATAGCTATACTGAAGTTGAATAAAAGAGATTTCAAGGGTATTATCTCCTCTATCTATCCTGAATCCTATCAAAATGCTGTTCAAATTTTGGAAATGGAAAAAAATCCCCAAACTTCCTTCTTATTTTATAGCAGCCTGAGCGACATACAAAATAAATATATGATCAAAAACACAAAATCAATCAATAAATAAAATTTGGAGTCTGTATAGATAGATCCCATTTTGGGAAGCAAATATGCATAATAGCCAATCTACATTCTTCAGATTAGTTGCATGCCCTGACTAATGTCACTATAATTTGCAAAGTTCCCTTTTCTCAAACAAACTACAACTTCAGAGGAGCAGAATCACACTACAGAGCACAAGTGTTAGGAGGATCAGCTGAGGTAACCTGCATTGTTTAGCCTGGAGAAAAGAAGGCTGAGAGGAGACCTTATCACTCTCTACAACTGCCTGAAAGGAGGTTGTATCCAGGTGGGTGTTGATATCTTCTCTTAAATCACAAGCAGTTGAATAAGAAGAAATGGCCTTAAGTTGCTCCAGCTTGGGGATGCTTAGATTGGATATTAGGGCTGTCAAGGACTGGAACAGACTGTGCAGGGAAGTGATAGAGTCATCATCCCTGGAGGTATTTATAAGTTTTGTAGATGTGGTACTTGGGGTTTAGTGGTCAGAGCAAAATTAATGGTTAATGATCACAAAAGTCTTTTCCAACCAAAATAATTTTATGATACTAAGATTCTATGATTCTTTCTAAAGAGTGTTATTAAGGACTTGTTGCAGTTTTGCATAGTTGGCTACTGAGAGATGGCCAGGGGCTGCAGAAAATGGCTGCTGGAATCTTCTGCAAGCCTGCTCATAGCGCCTCTGAGAATCACATATAGGAGAGAAGGACTCCACCAGGAGGAAGGCTGCCAGGAAGGCTGCAATTTTGGCCCATTAAGGGCATTGGGATGTCTATTTGCGTATAAATGTAAGCAGTTGACAGACACAAAAGGACAGGAAGGCTGGGGGAGGAGGCGCCCAGGTACCCTGGCCCAAGAGATGCCCCTGCAGCCTGAGCTGAAGCACATGGAGTAGCCGGAGGAAAGGAGCCATGGAGGAGGCAGAGACCCGACCTGCCCGGTGGAGAGGCTCCACGCGGGATGGAGCCAGGGGAGACATAGAGAAGATGCCATGACTTACGCTGGGATGAGCCCCTGCCAGCACAAGCGACCTACAGAGATGAGCCAAACAGGTTTGCTGGAGGAGGCATCATAGCCCCGTGGAGGACTGGGACTGAGAGACACTGTGATTTGTTGCTGCCTGCCAGAGCAGAGATGAAGCCCGGTGGGAAGAGATTTGCCTTGGAGAAAGTTCGTGGAGGACTGTCCCTTATGGATGAGATCCTACGCTGCAGCAGGGGGAGGGTGTGTGGAATGGATGCCCCCATCCCGGCCGAGAAGGAAACCATCTTGCAAGGGACTGACTGAAGCCCCCATCTCCTAGTCCCTGCCCCCCTGTCCTGTGCTGCGAGCAGGAGAGGGGAAGAAGGGAGCAAAATCATGGCTGAAAGGGAAGTCTGCTTTAGAATGGAGGGGTGGGGGGAAGGTGTTACCGAGACCCCCATTTCCCCAGTCCCTGCCCCTCCTGGGCTGCGACCGGGAGGGAAGAAGGGAGCAAACTTCTAACTAAAGCCTGTTAAGGAGGGAGTGGTGGGGGAAAAGTGTTTGCCTGGTTTGCATTTGTTTCAAGATTGTTGGTTTCACTCCTGACTCTGGTTCCTTTTCACTGTTTCTCTTTAGCATGGTGTAATAAATTAGATAATTTTCTGTTCAGCACTCTGTGTAGAGTCTGTTTTGCCCGCGTCATTACCGAGTTTGCCTCTTGAGCCGCCCAATTATATTATTTCTCCCCTGTCCAACTAAGAAGGGGAGTAATAGGCTGATTTTGGTGGGCGTCTGGCCTTTGGCCAGGGCTCAACCACCACAGACTACAAAATATATTGAAAATAACAACCAACAACCAACAGTTCATGCTTGTAAATAATGTATTTTCCTCTGGTATCTATTCAAGGTATGCAAACAGTTCTGGCCTAAAATATATTTGGTTTTATCATCTCAGTACACTGCAGAGAATTTTCTACTTACATATATTAGCAGCATGAGACCTGATGTGATGTTTGCATTTCAGTATGTATTTTCACCAAGATTTAGCTGCTTGTCAGAAGTGTCTTTAAGTATTCAGTCCTATATACTTGATAGAGCATCAAAGCTGTAACAATCTGTTATCTTTTAAGCCTTGTATCTTATACATGACTTATAGATGCCATATAAACATATATTTCCAGGAAAATCAACTACTTTCCACCCTTTGGAGCATATGAGACTTAGTGCAGCTTTTTTGGGGTAGACAACTTCTATGAAAAACAAAACAAGATACATTTTAATCAAGTAGCTTATACATAAAATGTACTACACCGTATACCATGAACTATAAGTTCTCAGAAGAAAATAGTGTGCAGTGTCATGAATCAAAATAAGATTCAAAAAATATAAATTAAAAATGTAAACCCCAATAATACTGGTAAGAAAACAACAAAGTAATGACATTTGTTTTGAGTATTTCATGTATACGTAGAAAAAAAAATTATTTGAAGGGAACTATGTTGCAGAATGCAGTTCTTCATTCATTAAGAAATAAGTCCTATATAAAGATATACAAAAGTTCGGATTCATACTTCTGTCATAGAAATATTATGGTGATGTGTATATGGTCACAGCTAATTTCTATTCAGAGTGAAGAAGAATGTCCTAATCAGCTGTAATTTTGTTAAAAAATAGTAAATAATTTTTCACGTGATGTTGTCAAGATAGTTTCCTTCCTTGCTTTTAATAACTTTCTTATCTTTACAGCTTGCACATTACATCTTGAGTCTACTTATAACTTTGATATATACAATATATCATTACATGTTTTGAGTACTATCTTTAAATCCATCAGCTGAATTGCTTGAATTTCCTTTGAGCAGAATGGCACCTATTGAAGAAAACTACTTTCAGTTAGGCAATGAGCTGTTAACAGTAATGTTTGGAATAAATACATTTTATCAGCATTTACAAAGGCACCCCACTAGGTAGCCAGCAGAAGAATACATTTCACTGTGCAATCTAATTTCCTTGTCCTAAAAATAGCTTTTCCTTCCTCTTTCAAATTCAAGTATTTTTAAAATCTTGAAGGGACAGTGTTGCAGTTGTTTTGCTTCTAAGAACATTTGTGAGATTTCCAAGCTATGACATTTTGCAAAAAATAAAAAGCATTTGTCTATCTTAGAGAAACAAGTATATAAAGAACTTCACTTTTGAAAAAGTATATTTATCAATATATATTTTGGAACATACAGACTTTTAATTATTTGGAAATACAATTTTATATATATGTAATTGTTCAGAAATAAAGAGAGAAAGACAGTATGATATTGTATGGTACTGAAAACTCTGTAGACGTTTATAAACAGTCTCTGAAGGCATTTAAATTGCAGCATCACAAAAACAATGCTTGCTTGTCTCTTAAGTGATGAAAAGTTTGACACAGATTCATGCTTAGAAACATTAGCAGAAAGAAAGCTCAGAAGATTGTAAACTGAAGTAAGAGGTTCAAATATCATACTACAATATTTAAATTGTGATATTTTAAAACATCTTCATATGACAGTGTTAGCAAAAGCTGACTGTCACAAAGACTGGGGAGATGAAAACAGGCTAGCATCAGCTGCTAGGAAAGCTACTAGGGACTTGGACTTCGCTACTTTTGTTAACAAATAAACCACTTTTCCATGTAAACAGAAAACTCTATGGTTAAACATTTGGTCCTGCACCCTAGATTTCAGAAAAAATAACAAAAGCGAAACAAAGAAATAAATTTATTGAAAAAATAAAAAATGTTAAAGGAATATAGGAGTAGAGAATGTTCTAAATTCAATGCTTTTTCTAACGCTGCATAATAGAGCCTCATAATATGGCCGAAGATTTTTAAATAGCAAAGTACCAATACAAATGATACTGAAATCCTGGAAAACTCATTCTCTGTATTTTTAATTTTGAAAGGCCACATTATCTGATAATATAAGTAGGAAATAAGACACAACATTAGCAATGAACTTTCAAATTCAGTTCAGCAGTCTTTCAAATGTGAGTGTGTGAATACTTAATCTTATGATTATATTGTGTTTTATCTTATGTTAGTTTATTTTGTGGGAATAAAATTATTATATCATGTTCTCTCCAGATTTTGTGTGCATAATGCCTATTATTGGCTGTGCATTAATGTGTATAGAGACAGAATAACTCAATATGGGTAAGAGTTAGAAGCAGCAAATAAAGCAATGATTTTGGAATAAATACACCCTATTATGGAAATGCATGCTTTACCTAAATCAAAATAAGACTATGTTACTGAAGCCTAAAATGAAAATAATACCAAACCTCAAAGCTATTTCCATAGACTTGAGCTAACGACAGGATGAAGCCTGGAAAACATGCAAGAAGCACACTCTGTCTCAGTACTTTCAAGGTCTCTGTCCTGGGTTTAGCTGGGATAAAGTTAATTTTCTTTCTAGCAGCTGGGGAATGCTATGTTTGGGAGCTACGATGAGAGCAGTGCTGATAACACCCTGATGTTTTAGTAGCTGCCAAGCAGTCAGGTACTTCTCAACTGTTCATATTGCCCTGCTAGGGAGAAGGTGGAGGGCACCAAGGAAGCTGAGAGGGGTCACAGTCAGGACAGGTGACACAAACTGGCCAAGGAATATATTTCATACCAATTACATCATGCTTAGAATAAAGGGGGCTAGTGAGGGAGGAGTGCACAGCTCCAGGATGTGTGGTTTGGGAACAGTCTGGCTTCAAGATGGCTCTGACCTGTACAGCCTGAATTGTGCAGTTCAGTGAGACACTGTGTTGTGTATCACCTGTTTTGTGTATTTTGATATAAAGTCCTGTTATTGTTATTTCTCCCTCCCTGTGATGTCCCAACCTATGAGGTTTGCCTTTGTTTTTGTGTCTTTTTTTCTCACCCTGCCCCCGTCCCAGCCCACCCCCACCCCCCTGTTTTGGGAAAGTGAGAAAGCAACTGTGTGGAGCTTAGCTGCTAGCTGAGGCGAAACCACAACAGCCTCTTCTATCAACCTATGTTTACCCCTTGGACCCCCTGCTGCAGCATTCAGTGGATAAAATAGATGAAGGAATATTGATGGAATATGGTGCTATGTTAAAATTTAGGCTCAGTAAGATAAAGACTACCTAGACAGAATAGTGACCCAGGCTGTGGTATATTAAGAAAAATCAGAGAAGCTGTGAGAGCAGAAAACACTGAGATAACGTCATTTATTCTCAAGAAGATTCATATCAGAATGGACATTATGCACAAACAACATTTATCCATTTTAATTGGATAGTATAGAGACAGCAGTTAGTCTCAATCAATGTACAAGACCTGGATCAAGTCACAGCAAAAAAGCTAACCTGAAATATTACTATCATGCATTCAGTGTATTTGTAGGAGTAAAGTAGTAAAAAGTAGGGGGAAAAAAGTCTAATATAAAGACTTACAAAGATTAAAAAAATAGAATGAGCAGCCAAAAGGATGAAATTCATGTGAGAAAAATGCTTGTATTGAAAATGTTACAACCATATAAAAATTTTAGTCTAAAAGTTTACTTCTTACTTAAAAGGAAAAAAAATATATAGATGATGCTAAAAAGTTGGGATGGCTAAATACAAATTGAGAGAGACCATTAGAAATTAGAAAAGTCATATTTAAGAAAGATAAATTGTATACAAATAATGAAACTGTAACTTGAACGTAAGTAGTGTGCTACAACAGCTGAAATAAAACTTTGAGAAACATCTTGTTCTAGGAAAATATTTAACCCCTATAATAATGTATTAAACCAAATTCCAATTCCAAAATTCCCTATGGTCAAAGTTCAATATAAGGAGTGTCTGAGTAAAATAAGGCTATAGGACAAAACCAAAATGAATTAGCTACCTAAGTGAGAGCGTAGGAGGGTTGCACATGGATGTTTTTTGTATCAGAAGTCAGTACTCAGGAACTGCCTCAGATGAAATGTTAATAAAAAGAGTTTTTAAAAAAATTAATAAAATGAATAGCAGCAAACTTCCAGAAACAGATGGTATTCGACTAGACTTCTAAGGAAAATGAAATATGAACGTGCTGAGCTGTTAACTATAGTGTGTAATTTATCACTTAAAATGTCCTTTCTACCGGAGGAGTTGAAAATGGCAAATGCCATGCAATTTTTTTAAAAGGGGTTTGGAGAGCTATAAAATGGAAAGTCTACATCTGCACTCAGCAAAGTGTTGAACCTGTGACTAAGAATAAATGAGTAAATATGATGTAGTAGGAATTCAACACGTTCTGTAGTGATGCCTCGCAAAGGTAGCTCAATTCTCTATAAAGAAAGCAAAAAATTAGGCAAGGAGATTGATTGCTATATCTGCTTGGTTTTGTAGAATACTATTGAGAAAGCTTCTTTGTAAAGCAGGATGACATGGAACAAGGGAGAGAATATTTCTGTAACCCTTAATAAGTGGTTAAAGAAGAAAAAAATGTTTGGAAAAGATGCTTGTTTTTACCATTATGGAGAAATCCATGGGAATTGATGCTTGAAAATATTCCTAATGATCTGGGAAAAAGGTATGCTGGTTACCAAATTTATCAACATGGTATTTTTCAAGGAAGTAGGAGCTATAATTCAGTATAAAAGTTAATGAAAGGCATTGTAATAGTGATTGAGTGGGGGATGAAATACAAAAAGTAATTAAAAGCAATGTAATATGAAATCATACGATCTACACCAGATATTGGCATTCAGGAAAGATTTGAGCAGTTGTTTTTAGATTTGAAAAATCATTGGATAGATGCTCAAAAATTAGTAGCAAAGGAAGAAACAAAACCCATCATGGCATTTATCACTGTACAAATCCACACAGAACATTTCTTTTGCAGTTCTTCTCTGGGCAGCTCTCATTCTTCTATATCAGGAAGGATATAGTAGAGCTAGACACAGTGCACAAAAGAGAAACAAGTATAAAATAGGTTTTGAATGAGGAGAGACAAAAAAACCCCAAGAGCTCTCCTGTTTAGAAAATAAATCACTATCACAGGCACAAGCTGTATAGAAAATTCATGAAAATCAGGGAAAAAGTGGTCAGTGTATAATATGCAGTAGGACACAGTCATTTCCATACTCTTTTCCTAACCCTCTACTGCCATCAGTATAAGTTTAAATTAACTTTCAGTCCAATTTAGTATGGCAGTTCTTGTTTTGCGATAAAAAGATCTGAAAAGATGAAGGTGCCTTTTGACTTCAGGCTGCTTTATAGTGTTCCTAAAAGATTTCCTGGTGTTAATTCTATATCCTTTTGAACTTCCCAAATTTGCTATGTCTGACCTGAAGTACCACGCTGTCTGGGAAAATGATCTGAATGTACCCTGTACACATACTTCCCATCTTCTCCTACGGCCATCAATATAGTACCCTCAGGGTGTTTCTTAAATGCAAAGGTTACAAATTTGAGATAAGACCTTTTTTTTTTTTTGAATGTGAACATTATTAAGCAACATGAAGGAAATAAAGTTAACAGAACTTTAAATGTAAACCCCATGTGAACTTTCTATCCAGACAACAAGCATACTGAATTATTAAACTAAAGTGATGTTAGATAATAGGAATTAGCTCTTTGGCTTACTTGTTGCACATATAGATTAAGACATGCCTGTCAAGATAAGAAGACCTCCTTGTACTGCATGTTGCCTGGCCCTCCATATTTTAACATCTATGGAACAGAAACATACTTTTTTCTTTTATGTATAAATAAAACTAAGCTGATTTCTGCATATTTGGGGGGGGGGGGGAAGAAGGGGGAATAAACTAATCACATCATACTGCTTCTAAATGGAAATACTGTGCACTGAATTGTGATGACGATTACTCTTCCCCCCTCCCCCCACACCTTATTTCACTTAGAAAAACGCTTTAGTTTTTAATTCTTTCTTATTTCTACAGGTCTGAATATAGGAATGGTAGCAAAATATATACAAGTTTAAATCTAAAGATGGGTAAGGGAAAATTGCTCTGGTTTCTACATTTGTAGTTGAGATCCTCCCAGAGAAATAACTATCAAGCAATTACATAAAAAAACCTGTTTAAGAATTAGCTATTTCATAATTTCACTTGAAATGTATTACTGTAATTGCAAGTTGTATCATAATCATACAGCATTGTTTCTTTAGTGAAATAGAGACAAGCACTGAACTTAAAAAAACTGTGTAATCAATATGTAACTTGTATCTTTCCATGTCACTTCAAAACTGGATTATGCTAAACTATTATTTAATGCAAAGTATGTTGCAATATCTGCCAAGCTCTTACATGGCTTTTTTGTGGTTTTTTTTAAAAGTAGTAACTAATCTTTTACTTTGTGTTTTAATGCTTTGTACCTTATAAATAAGAGTTTTCTGCAGGAATTCTGGTGGTATCACTTGGAAGCCACTTAGAATAGCTGAAGAATAGTTGAGTAAGGTTTGTGATTTAGCCTGAATTGATTCAGGAAATAGGTAAAGGATACTGCATAGCACATCGAGAAGTCCAAGCATGTTGCTGTAGCAAACTGAGACTCAGAACTGTTCCTGAGCAGTGCCCAAATAGCAATAATTTATATGTATATATCAAAATGATAGGATCGCTGTCAATTTCTGCTTAAGTCAGACATTTTCTTTTGTGTGATTTCTACAGTATTTTTTTGTTTTATAAATATGATTAAATAAAACATTCATTGACATACATCATCATTAAAATCCATTCAATATTTTGTATATCTTGACCTTTTATTCATTTTTGTATAAGGTATTCCTGCTTGAACTTCTAATGAATAATTATAATTCAATAATGAAAATTTATTTATTATTGTAATTTATTGCTTATTCTATAGCCCAAAGATCCAATCAGAATTTTCAGTCTTTGTTAGACTGAAAGCTATTATGTTAACATAAATTCACATTAGTCTCTGAATTATCTTGTAAAACATTGAAGTCAATAGCATAATTTGGATAAGTCAAATGCTTTCCTGTTGCCTAACTTTTGCCAAATGCACATTTTGTTTCTGGACCAAGTTAGTTAACCTCAACCATTTCAACCATTTTAGTCACCCATTGAAAGACTGGAGAATTGCCTTGCAGAAAAGCAATAATGTGGTGTCATACGTATTCTGTATGCAATGATATGTTTATGTGTATAGACTATGGTCTATGTTTATGCAATTTGATGAACTTCTGAGGAAAAAAGCCTCAGCTATAGACAGATAACTAACCCTGACTTTATTAAGAAAGGCTTATAAATATACATTTTTAAATAACATGTTTGCTGTATTTATTCTATGAATGAAGTAAGCTTTTTTTTACCTTTTGGGGCATCTTTGTTTAATTATTGGGGCACATAGATTGGGAAATACAGATTTCTTTATTGCAGTGCTCCTGTAAGTTCTAAGTTTTTCCTCCAGTGCCTATACAGCATGGTGAAAAACGATACAGATAAATGCATCTGAAGGTCCCAAATTATCATTAATACATGTTTCCTTTGCTCCAGGTCCTGGCTAGAGGCAAGAAACAGCAAGGAGCATCTTACCAGAAATCTTCCTTGAATAGATCTCAAAGATATTAAGGGAAATTGCAACTCATGGTGTGATTTCAGATTTGGATGGTTATTTCACAGTATGTCTGTGGCTACACCCTGGCATACCTGAAATATACCACAATTGACATAGGCTTGAGTACTCTCCAAATAAGCTTTAAGCTATTTATTTCCCCTTAGCTGTTTCCTTGACTAGTATAAAGCATCTCTGGGCAGATGCCTACTTTGGTATGGTTCACAAAGCCTCTTTCCTGTGCGCAATGCTCTGAGCTTTGTCAGATGTATAAAAAAACCCGTCTACTTCTGTGGGATGAAGTATAAAGATTTTCATTGGTTTTTAGATACAGAAACAGGTAGAATTAATTGCAAAGAACTGTAGGCTAAGGGTAGGCACAGATAATCAGATAATAGGATTCTGCTATATCTTAATGTAAGTCTGAGCATTTAGAAAGCTTGGACAGCCATATGGTTGCAGGTGGCAGAAGTGTAAGTGTGGATACATCTCAGTTTTCAGGCCCCAGGTGAGGTCAAATTCACTCACAGTGTGTTAGAACTGTAAAACTGGCACAATGTATTACTTTCTAAAGCTATTTAAATAAGATTGTGGAAAATTTAAAAATGAGTCTTTTCCTTCCTTTTGCATCTCAACAATTCATAACAGTAGAAAGATTCCCATTACAGATATCCCAAAAGCCCATGTGAAAGTGCTCTGTACATTTATTTTTTTTTTAAATGACAATCACAACAACAAAAAGAAAACCTTCAACACAGAAATGTGACTGAATACTGAAGTTCGGGTAATTACATTCTGTCTGCTATTTTATTCGGAAAAAAAATGGGTTCTCTGGCAAAATACCAATAGAAACTTGACTATAGTTAGAAAGCTATGAAAAGGGAGAGAAGAGGGCACTATCCAGAGAATGAAGGTCATTTCTTTTAAAAATATGATGTACATAATATGATGTGATTTTAGTAAGGCTTTTGACACTGTACCACAGCATCTGTGTAGACAAGTTGTCCATCTGTGGAATGAGTGGGTTTGTGGTGCACTGGGTGAACAACTGGCTGAAGGGCAGAGTTGAAAGGGTTGAACCAAATGGAGGTACATATGGTGTAGTGGTGACCAGTCACCAGCCATATTCTTCAGGACTTAATTCTAGGCCCTATTCTGTTCTACAAGTCTAGGGTCCTCCATGTGGGTCAGAGCAATCCCAAGTACAATTACAAGCAGGTTGGAGAATGGATTGAGAGCAGCCCTGAGGAGAATCACTTGGAGGTGTTGGTGGATGAAAAGTTCAACAGATGGCAATGTACGCTTGCAGCCCAAAACCAAAGTTGTGTCCTAGGCTTCATCAAAAGAAGTGTGAACCAGCAGGTTGAGGTAGATGGCTCTTTCCCCTTCTACTCTGCTCTAGTGAGACCCCACCAGGAGGAATAGTGCATTCATCTCTGGGGTCCCCAACAAAAGAAGAACATGGATCCGTTGGAGTGAAACCAGAGGAGGGCCACAGAGATGATCAGAAGGCTGGAGCACCTCTCCAATGAATAAAGGCTGAGAGAGTTGGACTTGTTCAGCCTGGAGAAGAGAAGGCTATGGGGAGACCTTATAGCAGCCTTCCAGTACCTAAAGAGGGCCTACAGATGATGAGGGACTGTTTACAAAGACATGTAGTATTAGGAAAAGAGGTAATGTTTTTTAAATACAAAGAAGGTCAATTTAGGTTAGATAATAAGGAAATAAATAATCATTATGAAGGTGGTGAGATACTGGAATAAATCACCCAGATAGGCTGTAGATGTTTCCTCCCGGGAGGTATTGAGGGCCAGGTTGGAGGTGGCTTTGGGCAGCCTGGTCTAGGTGGGGTATGTCCCTACCCATAGGAGGTGGCTTAGAACCAGATGATCTTTGAGCTTCCTTCCACCCCAAACCATTCTGTGATTCTATGAATTCATCTATCAACAGTCTGGATGCAGGAGTTAAATGTATCATTAGGAAGTTTGCAAATCATACCAAACTGTGAGGTACTGTTGACTTTCCTGAGGTACAGGAGGCCTTGCAGAGAGATTTAGATAGATTGGAGCATTGTACTATGAATAATGGGATAAAATGTAACAAGTCAAAATCACAGATGCTTCACCTGGGATGGAGTAATGGTAGACACAAGTATAAGCTCGGAGAGGAATAGCTGGAGAGCAACCCTACAGAAAGGGATCTGAGTGTGCTGGTTGGCAGTGGGCTCAACAGGAGTCAGCAGCATGCCCCAACAGCCATGAGGGCAAACTACATCCTGGAGTGGATCAAACACAGCACAAACAACCAAACAAAAGAGATGATTGTCCCACCATATTCAGCATTAGTGCACTCTCACCTTGAGTACTGTATTCAGTTCTTGGCCCACAATTTAAGAAGGATATTGTGAAGGTATTTGAATGAGTTTGGAGGAGGACAAGCTGGTGAAAGGGCTGGAAGGCATGTCCTGTGACCACCACATGAGAAATCTTTTTTTTTTCTTGTCTGGAGAACAGCAGGCTGAGGGAAGATATCATTGCTCTCTGCAGCTTCCTGAGGAGGGGAAGTAGAGAAGGAGGTGTGGACCTCTTCTACCTGGTATCCGATGATAGGAGATAAGGGAATGGTTCAAAGCTGTGTCAGTCATTGGAGGTTCAGACTGGACATCTGGAAGCTTTTCTTTATTAAGAGGGTGTTCAAACACTGAAACTGGCTTGCTAGATAGGTGGTTGATGCCTCCAGCCCTTCATGGTTTAAGAGGGATTTGGACAATGCCCTTAATAACATTCTTTAACTTTTGGTCAGCCCTGAAGTTCTCAGGCAGTTGGACCAGATGATCTTTGTTAGTCCTTTACAACTGAAATTATTCAATTCTAGTCAGTGTAGTCTAGTCTAGCTTATTTTGTCCTATCCTATCCTATCCTATCCTCTCCTATCTTAATGTATGTGATTAAAATTTAAAAAAAGAAACTCAAATTTTTTTGGCATTTTGTGAAATCATACTGTTTGGCTGAGTCATTCAAGGAATTTCTGGTGAGAGAAGACATGGAAAAAACAATGGAGAATATGCTGATTTTGCTAGAGGAATGTGATGGAAAATTTTCTGATGCTTTTATTCACTGGCATTATTTTATATCTGAAAAAAATGGAAGTATATGCCTAAATTAGGATGAAGAATTGCAAGGGTTTTATCTTATACAACAGAATTAATGTATTTTTACCTGCCTACATGCATCTAACTGCTAAAGATTTCCTGGGTGAATACTAGCATGTTGGCTTTCTACCATTACTGAGAAATAAATTATTTTCTTGCATATCTCAGCATATAAGCCACTTTGCAGTCCTATTTCAAATTAAACTGAAAGCTTTTATACAATACCTATTAACATTGACTTGGTAGGTTCTTAGCACTCTGTGAACCTTAGCATTCACAACCAAATCACTAATTTTAATGAAATAGCTTGTGTTCATAAACATGGATTAAAAAGGGAAAAAGGAAGGAAGGTGATGGATTCAAAATTAAGTGGGGGGGTGTGTGTCTTAATTTATGCTATGTGCCTTATGATATGTTTTTGATATAATATTCTCAACAGTAAAAAATCACTAAGGTACAATCTACTTAATTCTAGAGCCATCAGCTAAGGTGAAAATATCCAATATATAAGAAACTGTAAAAAGCACAAGTGCAATAAAAAAGCTGACAACTCAAGTATTTCCACATGCAGATAATCTAGGTAGAAGGCTATCCTTCACATCTAGAGGTTGGAAAAAACCTCTGATCTATCAGCAGAATATGAGAAGGAAAAATAAATCCACTTTGACTCTGATATTACCTTCCGAGTTTGTAAACTGGACGTAAGAGACCAAATAAGAATTAAACCCTTTTAGAAGCACCTTTCTACAACACATATAGATATAGTCAATAGTGAGTACCTGAGAAGAGATTAATAAACCCCTAGAAACCTCCCTGTGGATTAAGGAACGGAGGATTCCTTCTTTCTCCAGAAAGCAATCAATAAAAACTCTGAAAAGCAAGTTTAAAAGAATCACAGAATCGTAGGGGATGGAAGGAGACTCAAGGGATCATGAGGTCCAAACCCCTGCCAAAGCAGGTTCCTTAGGACAGAAAATAGTTTGTGAAAGCAATGTGTAACAGTCAAGAACTGTTCAGAGTGTAACAACACAGTGGAAATATCCCGCTCATGCTCAAGCATTCTCCTTTTAACTTATATGCACAGTTTTCCATGGATTTGTCAAGCTACATCCTCAAAATAATTTAATTCCTTGGTCTCTCTGTGGTATTTAAAAGGCTATTTGACTACTTGAATGGTTAAAATCTCCTTACCTGATGCTGATTTATTTTTTTACCTCCTTGGCAAAAGGGGCTAAAATACATTTGCTTTGACATATGTGGTTCTGAACAACATCATACCGTTCTGTTTGGTTATGCTTAATTGGGACACTACCAATGCAGTGGTACCTATCAAATGTGTAATTAAGTTTGTCTGCCTTTTTTTTTAAAAAAAAACCTGGGATGTTTTAGTAAACACCCAGAAGGGTAGGTATACAACTTAAAGGGACTAAAAAGATGTTAAAAATGCACTGATAGTATTGATAAGACCTGTGTGATGCAAAACATTATATGCAGCATGTAATCTTCTCGGGAGGGAAAGAACATAGATGTGTTAAATGCAGCAAAAGGCAGACAGCGCTTGTACCAATCAGACAGCACAATTGTGTTTATATCAGCAATTAAGGAAAAAGCCTGTTGCATTTCAGTGAGAAAGGAGCTGTGGAAAAAAAGTAGCTACAGTACAAATTAACTTCAAAAGGCATTTCCAAAGCTTAGGGGAAAATGACCTGATTATATCATCTACTAATATCTCATATTCTCTCTGATATTGTTAGCATTTTTTTTCTCCTCTGATTGCCTAAAATCAATTGACATTACTTCTGAATATTCTTCCTGGGCATCTAATCATCTAAAATTACAGGCTGGGGAGTAAGCAGACCTCACACTTAGTTCCACACATAACTCAGCTAGTGGGAGGTACAAAATTAAAATGGTGATGCTAAACAGAATTGTATACATAATCCTACAAGAACATTTAGGAGACAGGGCACTTGTTTTTACTCTCACACTATGTGCATGCCAGTTAACACTTGAAGAATTATCCTTGATGGGACTAAAACAAAGTAGAAATCAGGCCTTTAATCTTGTCAAAATTAGCACTGCTCTTTTCAGAATTGCAACTAATTTAACACTAAACTTTAATTTTGCATTCAAAAATAAATTCAGGGTTGGTCAAGTAATGTTTTTGACCAGTTGTAGTTTTGATAGGCACTTCATAATAAATACCATAAATACAGTGTGGGAAATGTGGGAGTGAAAAGTGCTTTTGTTTGGTTTTGATTTGTTTTGTTTTAATTTCCTAACAGAATGTGCTCACCTGTTTCCACTTAGCATTTCATTATCCCATTTTCTCCCTCCACACACACATTGTCTATAAAACATGTTTTTGCTAAATTACACTGATTGCATCTATTCAATGAGAAACAGGACAAGGAAAAAAAGTGTATTTCAAAATTTGCCCTTGATGTTGGCTGTTGGACATATCATTGAGAGTTAATTAGCTATAAATTTGGGAGACAGTTTGAAATTTAACAGAATTGTACTTTAATATGCCACAGGGAAAAAGGCAGGTACTGTGTCTATTATCTAGAGTCTCCTGAGTTCGTTCTTTTTATAGTCTTGGAATTTACAAGGAAAACTTTAATATAGACTTCAATTTAGAAAAAAGTCCCAAATATTACATCTTGACTTTCTGAATACTCAAGAATATTAGCAATAAACAGGCCATTTGTATATTTTTCAAACATTTGTTTTTAAAAGCATGTATTGAATTAAACAAATATGTAAGAGCTACAGCAGCAAGTTCAACTATCTGGACAATTTTCCAGAACTTTTCAAGGGTAATTGTCAAACTCTACTTCTTCTAGTAGCTGGAGTTAATCTTGTGTCATATTGGTGAGTTCTAACCACAACTCAAGAAAGCAGGGCAGAATTCTGTCCCAAAATGTGCATGAGGAGCTATTGTTAAGGCATAATGTTAGGAGTTGGACTCAGTGATCCTCCTGGGTCCCTTCCAACACATTATATTCTATGATTCTATTCTATAGGTTTGAGAAAAAAATGGAAGCATTTGTTGGAATATGTGAACACTATTCAAGAGAAAGAGCAAGAAGCTATCTTTGATATTGTAAACTTTTAACATCTACTATAATTATTTCTGTCTATTGGCACGAGGCACTCAAACATACACAAGACTATGATTTTCAACCTTAAAGTTTTCACAGTTTGTCTGAATGGAAGTGTTAGCACTAGCTCTGCTTTGGCTGCTTGTCATCTGGAGCAGCTCAGATTTGCTTAGAGAAACCCAAACCATATTACAGTAGCTATCTATTGAGTTCACATCCAGTTCTGAAAGTAGAATAATGTAGACATGCAGTGCAAAACTTAATGAAATATTGAAAAGAAATGAAAGCAAGCTACTATAGACAGTATTTCTTAGGAAAAGAAAACAGAATTAATCTGAAGATCAAATCCTGGAAAAATCTAAGCTTTGTTTTCTACCCCCTCCTTCTGTCAACTGCACTTCTAAAGTAGTTCAAATTTTAAGAAGCATTGACAATTTTATTTTTGTTTTGTTTTGTTTTGTTATTTAAGATTTTCTCTGTTATTCAGGTAATCTCTAAACCTGACAGAAATACCAAGTAAAATAATAGAAACACCTGTACCTCTACCACCAAGATGCATTCTGCATTAGATCTCAAAATTAAATCCTAACAAAATAATGTAAACACCACTTTTTTAAACAAAATATCAAAAATCCATTTTTTTCATGTAACTGACAGCAAAAATAAAAAATATTTAGTCTTCCCACTCCTGTTAGAAATGTAGAAACAAAACAACTCTCACAGCATAATCAAGTCTCTGTCTGACTCATTTGCCAGCAGCAGCAGAATGATTAAACCATGCAAACAATGGCCTCATCTTACCTGTCTGCTTTGCAGCAAAGGACAGGATTTGTAAAGGTTACACACAGAGCCATAGGGTAGTGTAAGCACTAAAATTGTCTTTCTTATTGTATTGAATAATGTAGAAGGATGGAATGAGACTTTCATTTCCAACCTTGAATTTGAATTGGGAATATTTAGAAAAAAAAATCTAACTTGCAAGACAAACAAAAATGAAAGCAAAAGGATGACCAATTGAAGTTGATTTTACTCAGACCAAATAAATCACTGAAAATTCAATTGTGAAATTTCTGCTACTATTTTTTTCTTAAAAAATCAGTCAGCTGCAGTAGACTTTGATCAAGTACAATACTTTCTCTCTGATGTTCTAAACATTTAAACTTTATTTATGTGTAAATTTTCGTATTAGAACTCCCTTTCATATCACAAAGGAATGGCAAGTAATGGCTGTAACCAATACAAAGAAACATAAAACAAAAGAATGTGAAAGAAAATAAATTATGTTTTTCCTGCAAAACCTATGAATCTCAAACCAAGGCAAAGGAAAGTAAAACCCAGATACTTGTGGCAAGTAATTCTGAGTCACTTAAGCACTTTTTTTTCTGAGTTAATTTCCTACTTGTCAGCTACAACAATCATAGAATCATTTTCATTGGAAAAGACTTTTATGATCATCAGATTCAACCACTAGTCCAGCAGTGCCATGTCCACCACTAAACCATGTCCCTTAGTAATACATCTGCACATCTTTTAAATATCTCCAGGGATGGTGACTGGGAATCCTGTTCCAATAACACTCCTTAGATGAAGAAAATTTTCCTAATATCCAATCTAAACCTCTGCTGAGATAGCTTGAGGCTATTCTCATCCTATTGTTTTTTTATGTGGGAGAAGAGACCAATACTCACTTGGCTACTACATCCTTTCAAATAGTTGTAAAGAACAATAAGATACCCCATCAGCCTCCTAAAAATGAATATGAAAATTCTGAAAGAAATTGGGTGATATTAGCAGGATAAAATTCATACAAAGTAAGATAGGATAAAGAATTATCTGATGAACGTCACACCTCTACAAGCTTCTGTGAATGTTGGCAAAGTGACAAAGAGCTGGGGTTGAAGGTGATATAAAATACTTCAAGGTTCAGACATGGTAATAATTGGGTGTTTTGTAGCTTCTTTTGCTCAAGTACCTGGCATAAACTCACAAAGCCTTACTTCCATATGGGGAAAATGGGAGAAGGCAAGTACATTTTTCCTTTTTTTTTTTTTTTCTAGGTTATGTTTCAATGGTCATATCCTAGCTTTTGCACAAGGTCAGGTAGAAGGATAAGCAGCAGTTTTACTAGTAACAGTCATATTTCCCTCTGTTACTCTGTGCTGAAAACGTGCT
Organism: Hypotaenidia okinawae; assembly: GCA_027925045.1. Taxonomy (NCBI): domain Eukaryota; kingdom Metazoa; phylum Chordata; class Aves; order Gruiformes; family Rallidae; genus Hypotaenidia; species Hypotaenidia okinawae. Next base: position 128,020,024 of record BSDF01000001.1, read on the forward strand.
GTCTCAGACAATTATTTGATGTAGATTAGGTCTTCAGGTAGAGTGTCAGGGGATTCACTGGATACATGTATGGTTTCACCTGGTCTTCCCATTCTTTTTTCACCTTGTCAGTAAGTGATATATTTCTCTCTCACTTTAGTCTGGGATGCAGCTGGCAAGTGACAGAAAAAGTTGATGTTTTCCATCTCTTACCTCTCTAAATAGGTACATTTAGAGGCCTAAACTCTCACCCTCAGAATGAGAATTCAATCTAATGTTACTATGCATTTATGTAGTGCTTAGTTCTAGAAGACAGGATCTCAATAGGCTCTCTAAAGCGCATTGTATAATGAATAAGAAATCAAGATGCTAATTGTCAATAGATTCTGGTCTATTAGAAAATCATGTTCCTGAATATTGATTTATTTTATCTGATGACTTCAATTTCCCATTTCTGCAAACTTGTTTCATGATTGGTTTTCTTTTATTTGTTTATATAACTCAAAACTTCTGAAAATATTTTATTTACATCCCTTTAATGTGGATTGGAGAAGATGGCAAAATTATTCTCATTTTGTCTGAGTCATGTCTCAGAATCATACTCCATTCTCCCTTGTTTCCCTTTCCCTGAAGGCCATTACTTTCAGAGTGAGAGAAGGATAAATCAGAGAAAGACAATCAAAACTTCAGAAGTTATTGTAAAACAAAACACTTGACACTCTCTGGTCACCACCTATATAAATACAGCAACTGAGAAGTAAAAGTGAAAGCATGATTTGGCTGGTTTCACATTACTGACAATAATATTGTTGATATGTGGGTTCATTAAGGAACTCTTTGTACAGATCTAATTGATATACATAGATTTATTTATATTTGATTTTTTAATTGCTTTTCCTACTATATTTCTTTCATTACAGCAAAATAATAATAAAAAACCAAACAAAAAAAATCAAAAACAAAACAAAAAAACCCACCAACTCACAAACACCATAGTTAGGTATTCTCATTTTGTAGTTAGGTATGACTACATTTTAACTTGTTTCCACACACTCTATATGCAAAATCCTTATACACATGTTATAAATCTGCTATCCAAGCTTCTTTCATGACTGCCAGTTTTCTTTTCTTTCTAAACCCCTCCTAAATCCATGAACCAATCCAACAGGAGTACAAGTAATGGTGAAAAATAAATCTTATGACTCTAAAGTCAAATGCAAAGTTAGTATATATAGTTGGTAGGATCAAGTGTATTTTATTCTGTCAGTTGGAACAGATATGGGACTTTACAGATATATTTTGGTATGTAATAAATTATAAAAATATAAGCATGTTGAGTTGCTAGAGAGAGAGACAAGTAGGTGACTTAAAAACAGTTTAAAAGTACATAGAAATAGGTGAAATAATAACCTTATGGATGATCACTATCAAAGTGCCAAGCAGTTCCTATGTCCCAGCAGTAATGTCTACAAAAAGATGGACCTGCTATATATGGTGAATCATTTAGAAGTATATCATCATTTTTAATCGCTAAATTACTTTGTGCTACTCAACAATACTTGACCCACAAGAGATTCCCTTACTCTATTGATGTTCATGGGAGATCAAGTAAAATACAATTTGCCAGTTGTCTGCATTTTTTGGAGTCTGAATTTCAGTGAAAAATATATTGGTGGATATAACTACAGTTGCCATGAAATGAAAAAAATAATTAGAGGAGTAGTACAGATCATCCAAAGCTAGTTCTCTGAGCCCTCATTATTCAAAATGTACAGCTAAGAAGCTTATTTCTGAGCATTGAGAAAAAACAGCTGGACCTAGGAACAAGTGTATTAAAAGCATGAAGGAGAGGTGGATGATGAAGGAAGATTTGGTGTAATTGTTCTTTATTATCTAAGAATATAGACCATGTGAAGTTGAACCAAAAACTGAGGAAAATTAGTACATGTTAGCATGTGCATTCATATTCTTGCCTATCCACAAAATATCTGCATATGCACAGACAATAATATATGTACATATTCATACATATACATTTATATATGTATATAAATAAAATAAAACCAGAGATTGGTGCAGAAGAAATTCATACCATACTGGGGGGAGGAGGAGGGGGGATGGGACATAGGACCCAAAAAACAACAAAGAAGAACTTTTCCTAACTCAAAGTAAACAGGAAATTTGTGTGGGTAACCTGAACTGATGAAAATCTAAATAGGATGCTAAAATGTCCTAAATGAATTCTAGAAGCCAAACAGAAAGCTATTTGGGACCTGAAGTATTTATCTGGGTAGTTCGGGTCAACTGTTTTTTCCTCACATAACTATACCATGAAGGATGTATTTATAATCAAATACTGATACATTTCCTGTTTTGCAGCCACCACTGAAATTACAGAGTAGAAAACTGGCAGGCATTGTCTTTTAAGGAACTTCCAATTACTAGCAGGTCCAACAAATGCATAAGTGTTGAAAAAAACTAGAAGCATAAATTACATGACTGTCAGGATAAATCATTAATTTTCCAGCTATTTTTTCTGCTTTGACATAGTTTAAGATTTTTTTTAAGTGATGACATATCAAAATGTGAAGAGAAAACAGAAAGGATTTTTTTTTTTAAAAGACTCCTTAGAAAAATGACAGGCTGTACAATAAAATGATATTCTAATGAAATATCAGACTGATTAAAAATACCAGAGGAACAAAACATTGTTTCATAAGGTCCTCTTTTCCATGTGGATTGTTAGAGTGGGAGAAAATCCTTGTAATTCTTTGCACTGCTCCCACACATACACCTACACATATCATCACTTGACTTTCAAACTAACAATAGAAGTGTTAGTAGAGCTATCACCATCTGCAGAATGAACTGTGCATTTTTAAGGCTGCAGCAGTCTTAGACATTAGCCGCAGCAGTCATATAGATGGAAAGTAATACCCTCTTTCTAAAGGAAGAACCACATAGGGATCAGTCAGTAGGTATGTTTCCACATTAAATCATGACTATAAGTTCCTCTACATTAATAAATTGATAAGTTGAGGTTTTTTTCTTCTGTTATTGAAACCATGAAGAAATCATCAGAAGAAATAATGTGTTTTTTTCAGTTTCAGTTGTTAATATAAAAATAAGAGCATCCACCTAGTATTTAGTGGGAGCAATGAGATACACTTCTGCAGAGCTCTTTATGCTCACACAGGTGAATTATTTTTCTCAGTGTTCTGATGACCTTGAATAAAAACTTACATAGATCAAACAGCGTTTATTGCAAATAAAGTTCTACAGGAACTGGAAGTTAGTTCAGTAAGGGATTCCTGGATTTTTTTTGGTTTGGTTTGATTGGGTTTACTCCTAAATAGGAATTCAGACTAACCTACTGTTTGCTGCCCCCAAAAATGAAGTTTATGCTACTAATTCTTTTCTCTAAATGTCTGTGTCCTGATTCTTTGTGAAATTCTTATTGCAGAAAGATGAAAGGTTTACAGTACAGACTACAAGAGTACAGGTGTGGTAACACAGACTGCTTTTTTTTTTTCTTTGATATATTGAAGACATCAAGAAATCATCAGAGGAAATAAATATTGTCAAAATATTAGAGTCATGAAGGAAAAGAATGTTCAGAAGTTTGCAAAGATCATTACACAGGAATAAAAATCAAGAAATAGAGTAACAGGGATAAAAATTAGACCAGAGAATAAGAGTTGGCACATAAACTCAGTTCCAGAATGCTGAGGGTGTCCAAAAGAACATCATCAGGAATGAAAAGCAACAGCTGGTCTGAATCTTACAGCAGACAGGAGGGACAGACTTGGACCTATATGATCTGGTCTCTGCTTCTTCCATCTTCTTCCCCTGCCAACTACTGCTTCTGTCACTCAAGATACATCTTTTAGAGATGAACTTGAGAAACGGTTGCACAATTTTTTTTCAGTGACATGAGATTTTCATTCTATTTATTTCAGATATAATTCTGGAAGAAAAAGACAAACTTTTATAATGATATAATGGCTAAGTCATTAGCCCAGCATCCTCAAAGTGAATCAAGAATAAATCCTAGAAAAACCTGAAGTTCCACATATACGTCTTCCAGCTTCAAGACTAATCTTCATGGATGCTACAGATTGCTCCAAATAGTTTTGCCTTTGTGTAATATGGAATGTAAAGGTTCTCTGACGCAGGAAATTTGTATATAAGTATTATCATTTTCAGTTCTATATTGAAATGGTGCAAAGATCTGAACTGGATTCGATTTAAAAGTTTTGCAGCAGGAAACAGCGGGACGTAATTATTTGGACAGGTATACAATTTCCAGCCTAGAACATTGTATGCCTTTCTACCACTGGAACTGTAGCACAAACTGTTCCCATGTACTTAATTTGCAGACTAGCAGTGCAGGATGATGGATGTGTCTGTCAGGATTGCTTGAATTTAACTGAGTGAATAAAGAGATCGAAATCTTCCAATTTCTGATCCCCTAAACATCCTTGAGGATCCATGTGTTAGTTAAAATTTATTAAATAGGGAGCTTTTCCATACTAAGTCAAAACCAAAACGTTTTAGTGTTTGGAGAGTATTAAGGTGAAAAAAAAAGTGGAGTTGAGAACCTGTTGGGAGGCAGGTGAGAAGGCATTTTCAAGACAATTGGTTTGGACTCTCTGTCCATTTTCTGCAACATGCTACTTTCAGCACTTTGTTGTGTCTCCTTGCATTCCCCTTCCCCTTTTTTTCTTTACATTCTTTTTTCTTTCTTATCTGTTTTTTCTCTATCATCTGTAAAACACTTCACTCTGTCCTTAAGCATCTTTACTGAGAACAAAGATTCTATAATATATGTGAAGAGATTAGAGGCTACAATGTTTTGAGAGATGTGTATATGAAAACTTCCACTCCCATGAAAGGTCTTTCTTACAGCTGGCATTGGTTTAAAAAATTGTGTCTCATTTGGCTGCTACAATGTGGTGTACTTGATAAAGTAGACATACAAGTGATATAAAGTTTATCCTGAGTTCAGCAATCTGCCATTCCTCTTTCTGCTGACCTCCCTCTTCACTGCAACACAATCTTTCCTCTGGACCCATTTTTGTTTACATTTCTAAAAGAAGTCAGCCAATTAATAATTGGTGGGGTAAGTGTTACGGCAATGTAATACATACACAAGTACATACACACAGACATATGTGGTAGGTTTTATGAAATCCAAATGTGAAATCTTTCAGAGTCTTAAAGGTAATTTGCTATAACACACACGCACACACACACATACACAAAAAGATAATTAACTTCTTTACTACTCATCCTCACCTCCATTTACACCAACTTTTCTCATGAGCATGACTATGCAACTTGAAAAATTTTCATTCTTTTCTGATATAGGACTGCATTTTGAAGGAAACAGAATTATTTACTTTTTGGGTAAAATTAATTGAATTCAGACAAAAGATAAGATAATTTTAAAAGGAATTTAAAATCTTATCTCCCCATCCATTTCTTCTATTAAAAATGAAAAATTTTTAGTCAAAAATGAGAAAAAGAATAGTTGGCATATTAATGAAATAAAACTATAGGCACTCTTGTCTGAAATCATTGTGAGTTTTTTCTTCATTTTGCTGAGTTGTTTTTATGATGCAATACCTCCCTATCTCTGGGTTGATCTGAACTGAATAATTTTTCAGTTTGCTCAACAAACAAAAAAAAATATGATTGCTGCTCTTTTATTATCTCAGGAAAGTACTTGGACTACTATAGAATAAATAACCCATTTAATCTGAAATGTTTTGTCTGTGCTGTAAAAACAGGCAAGTCAATTTTTCTTTATAATTTGGAATATCTGGTGTTTTGACATGTGGGAGTCTAGTGCTTCTGTGTTCTGAAACCTCAGCTCAATACTCAAAGGATGGTGGCATAATAATCTATACAGTTATCAGCTTTTTGTTATTTGTATGTGACTGAAATTTAGGAAGGAGAGCAATAACTCTTACATTGAACAAGCCTTAAGGAAAACATGTTTGGAGGAGCTATATGAAAAACACAACTCCCTGACATTCTGTGATTCTGTAACTGGAGAGAGATGCTGACATACAACAAGAAAAGTTTTTACAGGTATATCAATGAGAAATGGATGATGATGGAAAATGTGGTCACTCTCTAGAATGGAACTGGTGACCTGGTTAGCTGGGATATGGAGAAGGCTGAGGTGCCTCAATCTTCACTAGCAAGAGCTCTAGACACACCATCCAAGTCACGGAGGGCAAGGACAGGGACTGGGGGTAGGAGGAACTGCCCACTGTAGGAGAACATCAGGTTCAAGAACACTTAAGGAGGCTGGAGGTGCACAGTTCCATGGGACCTGATGAGGTTCACTCACATATCCTGAAAGAATTGGCGGATGAAGTGGCCAAGCCACTCTCCATCACATTTGAGAGGTCCTGGAAGTCTGGTGAAGCCCCCACTGACTGGGAAAAGGGAAACATAACCCCCATTTTTAAAAAAGGGAAAAAGGGGAACCCAGGCAACTACAGACAGGTCAGTCTCAACTCTGTGCTGGGCAAGATATGTAGCAGATCCTCCTGGAGACTATGCTCAGGCACATGGAGAATAAGAAATTTATTTGACACAGCCAACATGGTTTCACTAAGGGCAAATAGTACCTGAGAAATCTGGTGGCCTTCTATGATGGAGTAACAGAGATGGTGGACAAGGGAAGGATGACAGACACCATGTTCTTGGACTTTTGCAACACATTCAACATTGTTCAGCATGGCATCCTTGTTTCTAAATTGGAGAGACATGTATTCAACAGATAGACCACTGAGTGGGTAAGGAATTGGCTGAATGATCACAATCAAAGAGTTGCAGTCAACAGCTCAATGTCCACGCAGAGATCCATGACCAGCGGTGTTCCTCAGGGGTCTATACTGAGACTGGCAGTATTCAAAATCTTTGTTGGTGACTTGGACAATGGGATAGAGTGCACCCTCAGCAAATTGACAACACCAAAGCATATAGTGAGTTTGGAGAGAAGGGATGCCATCCAGAGGGACCTTGACAGGCTGGAGAGATGGGCCCATGTGAACTGCATGAAGTTCAACAAGGCCAAGTGGAAGGTCCTGCGTGTGGATGGGTACAAGCCCAAGCACAACTTCAGACGAAGAATGGATTGAGAGCAGACAAGAGGAGAAGCACTTGGGGTGCTGATTTATGACAAGCTCAACATAGAATCATAGAATCCTAGGGGTTGGAAGGGACCTCGAGAGATCATCGGGTCCAATCCCCCTGCCAAAGCAGGCTCCCTAGGACATTTCACTCAGACAGGCGTCCAGATGGGTCTTGAATATCTCCAGAGAAGGAGACTCCACCACCTCCCTGGGCAGCCTATTCCAGGGCTCTGTCACCCTCACTGGGAAAATGTTTTTCCGCATGTTGGTGCGGAACTTCCTGTGCTCCAACTTGCAGCCATTGCCCCTTGTCCTGTCTCCACAGACCACTGAAAAGGGGCTGGCTGATTCCCCCTGCAGCCCCTGCTTAAGATAATTATAAACATTAATTAGGTCCCCCTTAGTCTTCTCTTCTCAAGGCTGAGCAGTCCCAATTTTCTCAGCCTTTCCTCATAGGGGAGATGCTCCAGGCCCTTAAACATCTTCGTAGCCCTTCTTTGGACTCTTTCCAGGAGATCCCTGTCCTTTTTATTCCAGGGAGCCCAGAACTGGACACAATACTCCAGGTGGGGCCTGACCAGGGCAGAGTAGAGGGGGAGGATCACCTCCTTTGACCTGCTGGCTACACTCCTCCGGATGCACCCCAAGATCCCATTGGCTCTCTTAGCCACCAGGGCACACTGCTGGCTCATGGCCAACCTGTCATCCACCAGGACCCCCAGGTCCTTCTCCACTGAGCTCTTCTCCAGCAGGTCATCCCCCAGCCTGTACTGATAGAAACGGTTGTTCCTTCCCAGGTGCAAGACTTTACACTTGCTTTTGTTGAACCTCATCTGGTTTCTCCCTGCCCAGCTCTCCAGCCTGTCCAGGTCTCGCTGGATGGCAGCTCAGTGTTCCTGCGTGTCAGCCACTCCTCCCAGCTTTGTGTCATCGGCGTACTTGCTGAGGGTGGATGCTATTCCCTCATCAAGGTTGTCAATGAAGATGTTAAACAGGACTGGACCCAACACCGAGCCCTGGGGAACACCGCTAGTCACAGGCCTCCAGTCAGATTCCGCTCCACGAATCACGACCCTCTGGGCTCGGTCTGACAGCCAAGTCTCAACCCACCTCACTGTCCACTCATCTATCCCATGCTTTCTCAGCTTAGCTATCAGGATGTCATGGGAGACAGTATCAAAAGCCTTGCTGAAGTCAAGGTAGATGACATCCACTGTTCTCCCTCCATCTACCCAGCCGGTGATGAGATCACAGAAGGGTATGAGATTGGTTGAGCATCATCTCCCCTTGGTGAATCCATGCTGACTACTCCTCATGACCTTCTTCTCTTCCAATCACTTGGAGAACAAGCTGTTCCATCACCTTTCCAGGAACAGAAGTAAGGCTGACTGGCCTATAGTTGCTCGGATCCTCCTTCTTGCCCTTTTTAAAGACTGGAGTGACATTGGCTATCCTCCAGTCCTCAGGCACTTCTCCTGTTCGCCAAGACCTGTTGAAGATGATAGAGAGCGGCTCAGCAATCACTTCTGCCAGCTCCCTCAGCACATGTGGATACATCCCATCCAGGCCTGTGGATTTGTGTGCATTAATCCATTTGAGAAGTTCCTGGACCACCCCCACCTCATCATGAGCTGTCAGCGTGCACTAGCAGATCAGAAGGCCAACTGTCCAGGGCAGCATAAATAACCACATGGCCAGGAGGTCAAGGGAGGTGATTCTGCCCCTTTACTCTGCAGTACTCTGTGATCCCCACTAAAGGAAAGACATAGAGCTGTTGGAGCAAGTTCAGAAGAGGGCCACAAAGATGATCAGTGGGCTGAAGCACCTCTCCTATGAAGACAGGCTGAGAGAGTTGGGTTTGTTCAGTCTCGAGAAGGGAAGGCTCTGGGGAAACCTAATAACAGTCCACCAATACTTAAAGGGGTCCTACAAAGGTACTGTTCATCAGGGAGCGTAGTTATAGGACAAGAGGCAATGGCTTCAAGTTGCAAGAGGGGAGGTTTATATTAGATGTTACAAAGAAACTCTTTGCTATGAGGGTGGTGAGGCCCTGGCACAGGTTGCCCCAAGAGGCTGTGGAAGTCTGTTTAAGGCCAGGTTGGATGAGGCTTTGAGCAACCTGGTCTAGTGAATATGTCCCTGCTCATGGCATGGGGTTGGAACTAGAGGATCTTTGAGGTCCCATGGAACCCAAAACATTCTATGATTCTATGCCAGGTTTTGGGATATTGAAAATCAAAGGGAATGTGATATAACACCTTGTCATATCTTATTCTTGCATATCACCAACAGTAATCATACAAATAATATTTTTACTTGCTTTTCTCCTCTGCATGTCTTGGAGCAACATTCCAGCAAGGGATATGAGGCTCATGCTATCCAGAATAGACACCCCAGTTAATAGTCATCTGGAGTTGCTAGTGGTAAGTTCATTTCTGAGACCCTTAAGTGCTATACTCATAAGAGTGAGGTCTGGCTGTTTCTTCTACAGTCATAGAGTTAAGGGGATTTTTCTACTGATGGCCTTTTAGAGCAGGGCTCCATAAATACCCCTTTTGCAGCCATTCTCTGCCTCTCAATCTCAGCAAACTTTCTCTCTCCATTTATATTTATTTTTATTATGATATGATTTTTTCCAGATGAATATTGAGTGACAGGCCACTACCTTCCACTCCCTGCATAAGCTGGTCCGTGCAAAAGAAAGTTGGAACCGAGCAAATGCTTCTGCTCTTATTGATAGGAAGACAGATTTATCATTAAGGCAAAGTTTGTAAGACCTAGCTTCAATATCCAAATCATGTGCAAACCTCTTAACTCTGAATAAGCTATATATAGCTTATTATATTATAACACTCCCAGAAGGAAGTACTTAGGAGGAAAAGGACTGGGGAGAATCTGATGACAGCAGTGATCATGTGGATGTGTTTCTCATCAGTGTAGGCCAGTTAGAATACAGATGAACTCAGAACTGGATGTGGGAAAAGACAAACGCACCCTGCTATGGTAATGTTGGTTCAATCACCCCTTGCATTCCTTTATGTTTGAATGAATTCTGGGTTGAATAAGGACTGCAAAAATTAATTTACCCCATAACAGATAAAGTGTGAAAAAATAGCAGGCATCCACTGCCTTATGCATTTACTTTAGAAGTGTAATTGGCTGGAAGTACAGATTATTGATGTAAATTTAATACTGCAATTTATGACTATGTAAAACCAGCATGAATTTTATATAAACATATATAAACTAACAGTAGTACCTTATTGTTGTCATTGGTTATGGAGCCACAACATTTCACAACACATGAAACAAATTATAACTTACTTGAATTATTTCCCATTGATATTACAAAAATACTTCCTGGTTTACTCAAGACAGTCGAACAGCAAATACTTAATTTGATCTTTACAGTCATATTTTATCTGTGGGAAAACATAATTAGAAAAACAACAAGCCACCACAGTATAACTATTTTTTATAGACTGTATTTCATACATGGTTTATCATTTAAAATGTTACACTATACCTAATCCTCAAGTGGGATCAGCTTTCATCCATAATTTCTTATTCTTCTCAACATGTCTAGAGATCAGAATTTACATAGATGGTGGGTTTTGAAGTTTATTTTTTATTTCACATTTATGCTTGACAATAAAGTCAGTGGGAGTATTTTCAAAGTGATTTTTACAGTTTACTAGAAAAAGAGAAAATGATGTTACTTAAACATAAGATTCAGGTAGTATTCAAGATTAAAATAATTTCCAGTATACCTATGACCTTAGAATGTAGGATTATTGTTATATGAAGATATTCAAACAGGGTCACAAACACCATTATCTCCAGCAGAAATATCAATAATTTATAGAATAAGTTTACCAAGAAGGTTTATGTTCACAAGCTGCTGATTTTGAAGGAGATATGAGCTAGGAACTCAATTATGGCAGAGGACTTTAAAACAAAGATTTATCATTAACATTTAGAAGTTAAACTCTCCTTTGCACAGGGTGGTATCAACCAAGTATTATCAGTCTAATCTGTACCATATCATTACCTCTTTCAGAGTTTAGCTCGGGTTTTTTGTTTGTTTGTTTGTTGGGTTTTTTTACAGTAAATTTTTAAAAGAAGAGGTGATAACTTCATTCAGGCAACAAAACTGATTTTTAGGCTGAAAAAAATATTGCCTGATGATCCCTGTCATCAGGGAGAAGTGATGCAAAACAATGTATCAAATCCTCCTATAGCTGAAGCTAGGTTAGATATGAATCTCTAATGAAGAAATTTTTAACCTACCTAACATACATGCATGAACATAGAGTAGGCAGCAAAACCCAGTATTTGTTCAGTTTGTTAAAAGTAGAAAAACTTGAAGAAATTTATATTTTTTTCTTATATATAATATTTATTATTTATGAAGTAGAGGAGAAATGCTTGCAGTAAGGTACTTAGTCAAAAAAAAAATCTCAAAGTGAATGTTTTTTCTTGTCCAATAATGACCAGAAAGCCTTTCAACCATTTACAAGTCTGAAAATTAATCAAAAATACCCAACATATTTAATCCATTAGCAGTACCAGTAATATTTATTTTTAATCAGAACGGTAAAATAATCCAGAAAAAATATTTCACACACTTCCAGGTAAATGATACCTATTTTTCATAAGACATAATACTGTTCAATAGGATTAAATTATCTGCAGTGCTACATATCCTCATTCCCCAAGCATATACTAGAAAAGAGTGGACACAATGAAATTTTTCTTAGGCAGAAGATATTAACCTAGTTTGATAAACTTTACAAAACTCTGGTTTTCACTTCATATTGAAGGTTTTATTTAAAGAGAATAACAAAAATACCTATTCCATGTCATTATATTAAAAAAAAATCAGTAACAAATATATTTTTTTTATTTCAACCATTCCAGTATGGAATTTTCCATTCCTCAGTAAGAATAATGAAAGTATTGATGTGTCAATTTCCATTAAAATCCTTACACTTACTTTTACTAATTTATTCTTTTTCAGTAATTAAAATTAACATTTTTTATGTGTGTCAGTTTTCAATTTGATAGGGAAAACAGGAAGTAGCAAAGCAACAGATGTCTTTGTAGGATAAAATAATTCACTAGTATTTGCTCTGAAAGACTAACAAGAATTTTAGCACCAAATCATTAAGCAATTTTTTAAATTATGGATCTGGGAACTAAAAATATTACCTAAGCATTTAATCGGTACATATAGGTAATTCTAAATTACTTGATGAACTTATATTACCAGCTATTTCTTAGGTCACTTGCTAAACCAGAGTTTTGATTGTTGAAACAGATTGAAAGTTAAACAAAGTTAAAACAAACAATTGAACTAAATATAAATCAACTACATGAACTGATTTGAATAAAATATACCCATGGAAACAAAGTACTTAGACTGTAAAGTTAAGTGCTACATGTATTAAAATATAAAAGGAAATTAATTTATTCTACTGGAAATGAAAGATCATTGTCTATGAAAAATATGAAATATGGATTATTTATGTGTACACATGTTAAAATAATTTTAGTTTGGCTAACAGCAAAAGACACACTAAAACTGTTTAAAATAATTTACTTTCTAATGAATGTAATAAATTAGTGGTAATAATGTGCTCTGGATCCATGCAATGTTTTTAATTTTATCTTAGGTTTTAATGGTATAATTCCCACTGAAAGCTGATCCTAGTCAGCATCATCATAAGACATAAACATGCAGAACCTTTATGGATCTTCAGGTAATCTGAAGAGGATCTGTTTGTATCTGGATACAAACTTTTTTTCATTTCTGCCTTTCACCTCCAGATCTAGGAAGATAAATTTAGGTAACATCATTGTAGGTGTCTAGAAGTGGGTACAGTCCCTATGCCTGTATTTTAATTTGTGAAGAGCTGCTCGATTCATCTGAAGCAGTATTTGGTTGACCAACTACCTGTAGGTAACTGAAAGTTTTTCTCTAGAATCTATTGACAGCTCTGGTTAGATCATAGAATGGTCTGGGTTGGAAGGGACCCCAAGGATCATAGAGTTCCAACCCCCTGCCACAGACAGGGCCAACAACCTCCAGACCTGGATCTACACTAGATCTCCACTAGGAGTAAGGAGAACCTAGTTACACAGGAAAGTTCATTGACTCATCCATGCAGAAACCTAAATTCATGTTGCAAAACCTCAGTGGAACTGACCAACAATTGAGAAACTGGAACAAAATTCTTGCTGTGCCCTCAAACTCAACTACGGGATGTTTATTAAAAAAATCAAACCAGAACCAAGCAAAAAAATTAGTCACCACCATCAAGCCCCCACCCCGATATTTAATTATGTATGTCAATAAAATGCAACTGGTTCCAGTTTCAATAAATAATCCAGAAATAAATTCACTATCCTTCACTACCTTGTTCAGTCATGGTGTAGCCGTGATTTATTAGTTTCTCATCTTCAAATTGCATATTGAAAAAGGCCAACTTTAAACAAATCTATCATTATATAAATGGGAATGCTTTAAGAGTTAAATAAAACTAAAGTCAGATGGTTATCTCTCAGTTTGAAAAAACGCAACTCCACAGTCACACAAGACTAAGACTTTAATAATGGTAAGTAGGTTTAAAGAGTATCTGTAAAGATCTGTAGATAAAAATCCCTATTTAAGTAATTCAATGTGATTGAATACAGTATGTCCATCAAAACTGACCAGAAGCTTTATTCACAGATTAAATGACAATTAATAAAACCTCACTTAGAAAGAGTTGATCTATTAGCTAGATGACATTTTGTTTCACTGAATTTAAAATTCCTCAGATATAAATAGATACACTTTTTATGGAACTGCAGTAATAGAGATATGCTGCTTAGATAGGAATTAAATTAAAAATGTTCCCCTGGATTATTTTTTTCAACCATAGAATTAATTTGCATGTCAGTCTATTTACAGTTTCATATACTGAGCTACAAGTGGAATTGTAGTCAGCAGTTATTGTTTTTAATGCTGTATATTTAAACAAACTGTGGGGTTTTTTTATTCCTTGTCCAAGTAAATGAATCTTAGGTGCTTAGAGAATGCATACATACTTATTACAAGACAGCTACAAATCTACATATAGTAGACCCTAACTTTCAAATGCTATCCTATTTATTCTTATTATACTAAAATAAGACCAATAAGACAGAACCAACTTCAACAAAATCATACTCTCTAACCACTGATTATTTGTCTCATAAACTATTTAAGAATATTCAAGAAAAGTGAACTTGGTATTTACTGATTTTATGTTACACAAGATTGGCTCTTTACCTCCTTATAGCTTTATATTGCTATTTATACTGCTAGGGTGTGGTGGTTCAACCCCAAACAGTGGCTGGGCACCACACACTGCTCACTCACTCCCAAAGGGGAAACAGAGCCTCCCCCTCTAGACAGAGTTGGAATAAAGATAATTTACTGACAAAAATCACCACGAAAGGGAAACAGTTACAGCCTACAGCAAATTACACTCACACCCTGTGATTCAGAACTCTGTACAATACAAGGACTAACCCTGTGCCCCATCCACACTCAGGCCTCAGACTGCCCAGGAGGCACCCAGGAGGTGCCCAGGAGCACACCACCCCCACCACCCCCTCCCCCTTTTATGTGGGAGTGACGTCAGGTGGTGTGGGAAAGGAGCTTGGGCTAACTCAGCTCACTGCTGGCTGCTTGGGGAGGTTGACTCTCTTCTGGCCAGAACCAGGTCACAAGGGTAGGAAGTCACCAGAAATTTCCACAAGTTTTAGTTATGCCGCACAGAGAGGAAAAAAGCAATGCCTATTATGTAACCAGATTTTCAGAAATTGTTATTGTCTTCTAAGAAATAATGTAATGAACTGTGCAAGTGGAAGTCCTCACAAGAGCTTCTGCTTTCTTGCAAAATCCTCTCAACATTTGGAAAATCTCTGTTATCTTGTGGAACCCTTGTTCCTGTAATCCTAATCGTTTCTTTCCTGTAATACTTTACCAGAGAATAGAAAATGTGACTGATTCAACTACAGTAGTAACTTAGAATGTAGGTATGAGTATTGCTCAGTTTTTCAGACCAGGTTGACAAAGGTAGTATTTATGATCTATGTTTGCTATACTAAAAGTTTGCAAGCTCATAAACCCAATGTTTTCACATGTGAAAATACACAGGTAGAACATGAATATTTACACTAGAAATACAATTGTTAAAAACAACATAAACATTTTAAACAATTAATTCCAGTAAAATCTGTTTAGCATCAGTAATTTCACGTCAATTGCCTATACTGAACTATTTTGCTGTGTAATAAATAAAAAACTTTTCTCCAATTTATGCACTGGATGAAAATTGACTATGTTTATTACACATTAAATACTTCTTGATCTAAATGATGAAGCAGAGGACAAGATGAGGCTTGGAAGCGTGCTTTGAAGTAAATAACACAATTTTGACTTTCTAAATTGGAATATTGCTGAAAACATATCTCTGAATATTCATTCAAAATTTCTTGTCTTGGTTCTGGCCAGGCCAGAGTCAATCTCCCTAGGCAGCCAGCACAGGTGAGCTGAGTTAGCCCAGACTGTTTCCCACACCACCTGACATCACTCCCTCATAAAAGGGGCTGGTTGGCAAAGGACACTCCTGGGATCCTCCAGGGTAGTCTGAGTGTGGCTTGGGCATCAGGCAGGTATTGTACAGCACTCTGTTATTGTTGGGTCAGTAAGGTGTTCTGTTATCACCAGGTGTAAGTGGGTTGTTATTGTTTCCATGATGAGTTTGTCACTGAGCTGTCCTTATCCCAACCCAAGGAGGCTCCCTCTGTTTTGCCTTTTGTAGTGAACAAGTGGTGTGTGGTGCTCAGCCACTCTTTGGGGCTGAACCACCACATTTCTTTATCCAAAACATGAAAAATATAATAGTTAAACTCTCTAGCCTTTATTGAAAATTAATTTTATATCTTCCTTTCTGTGTATCTAGTTTATTGAGTCTAAGTTACAAAAAAGGGGAAGAAAATTATCATAACAAACACTTCCTTTAATTACTTGCATTTATATATAGACTGCATTTAGAACATCAGGGTGTGCAATAAATGTTGAAATCAGTATGGCAGAGTGGTTGGATAGCTGGAAATAATATAACCTATGCTCCTTCTACGTTAACTTTTAATATAAACTGAAATAACTTTACCTTTTCTCCAAAACTTGCATCTAAATGGTGAAATTTATACTTTGTTGCATAAGTAAATTAATAAAAGAATACAGCATCTTTGAAGAAGGGAGGTGCTGTGAGACTCTGTAAACAGCAGGAATGACCTATAAGACAATGTTCAAATGACTATGTCTCTCTTAATGCAAGCTTCTCTGCTAGCATTACAAGACAACTGACATTACGGGTCTTTCGGGACACACAATTCTGTTCATAAGTTAATACCTAAAAAAACATAATTGAATGGAGGCTTTTTGTTTTCTCCTCCACCAAGGGGACTCCAAATACATTGGCTATCTCTTAATGAGACCTGTTGTAATTCTGAGGTGTGGATATGATTATTAGACCTGCAAACACTATTTCATTTTCAAAAAGAATACCGAAGATAATGTTGGGCTTGTTCAGGCAGGAGAAGGCTTCAGGAAGACCTAGTTACAGCCTATCTGTTTATCCGGGAGTGTAGTGATAGAACAAGAGGTAAGGGCTTCAAGCTGGAAGAGGCTAGATTTGGATAAGATTCTGTACTATAAGGGTGGTAAGGCATTGGCACAGTCTTCTCAGAGAAACTGTAGTAGCTCCCTCTCTGGCAGTGTTCAAGGCCAGATGGGATGGGGTTCTGGGCAACCTGCTCTGGTGGAGGGTGTCTCTGCCCATGGCAGGGAGTTGGAACTAGATGGTCTTTGAGGTCTCTTCCATCCCAAACCAGTCTGTGATTCTGTGATTCTATGATTCTGTAACCAAACTTAATAAAATGGAAGGACTTTACAAGTACTGCAACTATGTTATCGTGGTTTCTTTAAAATTCCTTTGCAGTTTTGTAACAAAACCCATTTTGGAATGGCAATAAAATGCAACATATTCATTATTCAGCTTCCAGTTCCACACACAGATGAAGAGAGGCAGAAAATCTTCAGGTGGGTTAGAGTTGTTTCACATGGAACCACATTCTCTGCATAACTGCCAGATCCGAAAGCACCCACTCCATTCAACACAGTGTTGATTATGCATTTTGTGCAAGAAAACGAATTGTGAGTAGAATAGTACTTTTTAAATATGTCTTTTCTATACATACTATGCTAGACCAATATGCAAAGAAATTAAAAATAAAAGCCAACAACATAATACAACTTTAAAACAGGAGTAAATGGGAGTGATGTGTTCTCTCAAAAGATAGTTCTGATGAGTTAGTTACATTCTGACTGACACTAATTTGTGAAACATACTGACAGTGTAATAATTTTTATTAGAAAGCCACAGGTAAAATATTTGGAATAAAACTTTTTTTTGCAGGTAGGATGCAAAGAAATGGTGAAAACAAAGTTTCCACAAGCCAACATTTGAAAAGCAAAAAATCCTATGCAATGTTCTGGTTCTATCCTGTTTCAATTCTGCTACTGGTCCTTCTCTGACATTTGTAGATGAAGCTTCCATGTCATCCCATCCTGAAGCCAATTTATAAATCAGCAGTTGTAAAGTAAGCAATTCATGTTTAATTCAATTTAATTAAATTGAATTCAATTTCAATAAGACAGAAGACATGTAGGGTATATGCAAAACAGTTTTCATGCATACTCATACCCATCTGTAAGATAGCCAAAAGATACTGGGACACCAGGCACTGTGAGATTTACTGGTACAAAATAATTTACTCTGTCCCAGTCTGTGGTCACATATCAGTATGAAAGGGATTCCTAATTACCACTCAAATTCTTAGTCTGGAAATGTTTTGAGTCTTCTTGTGGGCACGTGCCTCATTTGTATAATCTATATTTTACTTTTTATGTATTCTGCATACTAGACTTAATTCCTGCTATTTTAATACCATAGCTGAAGGCATTCTAGAGATATGTTTTGAAACAGAAATTGATGGGAGAATAGCTTCTCATGGGAAAGTGGTATAATTTAACCTGGTTTAGATAGTAGAGATCTTTGTCTGAATTATGTATTTTTCTGCTTGTTTTCAAACATCCTTTTGGGATATAGGATGGTATCTCATGACAGAAAATCCAAGATTAAAAGAAACTTTGACCCCAAAACTGTATTTATGTTAAAGAACTCCATTCCTAGAAAAGTGTTGGATAGCAGTTCAGTTATTCTTCCTCCCTATCACAAACCAGATTTGGTTATCTGTTGTAATTTTCAGGAATTCCATTCACATCTTTAACTGCCTCTAATTCCAGACATTGTGGAAGATAGTCACCCTTGAAATTTCACTTGAATATTTCAATGAGCAGTCAGTGTGACTGTCCACTTACTGAGTGTAATTCTCCATAGAATTTCATAGGAGGGAGGGGAGGTTTGGGGAGGAGGGGAGGAACAAAAAGAAGAGCAAAATGCTTCTTCAGATCATTTACTTACACCTG
This sequence comes from Hypotaenidia okinawae, assembly GCA_027925045.1. Taxonomy (NCBI): domain Eukaryota; kingdom Metazoa; phylum Chordata; class Aves; order Gruiformes; family Rallidae; genus Hypotaenidia; species Hypotaenidia okinawae. Next base: position 128,038,741 of record BSDF01000001.1, read on the forward strand.
GAAGGCACAACACACATGCCCAGGTGGCAACTTTTTTTTTCAGTTCCTCCTGCCTGAGTTCCTGTTACTGATTCAAAGAAATGGCAAATATTTCCTCCAGTTATACTTTTTTCTGAGTTCTTTGTGAAGAATGCTTTCTACTTTGGCACTTTTCCACCTATATATCCCAAAATTACTTTATCAAAGTGGTTGACTTTTTTTTTCCCCCTATAGTGCACATCACTTAGTGCTTCCATGTAGAGAACACAAAACAATGATATTTTTTCTTTGTTAGGTTGGTTTTGTTTTTTTTTTCTTAAGTAGAACACAAAACTTTAGGAAAGAACATTTCAAATAAAACAATGTAAATTGGGATGAAGCAAAGGAACTTTACTAGAACACACCAGAAACATTCAGAAGAATGATGAAACAACAGGAAATTGTCAATAAGTTTCTTGAATGACTTCAGAAGTCTGATTATGGGTGGGCATGTCCAAATGTTTTTCATCATATGTAACCTAAGAACTGGACCAATCTGAGTTCAAGACTGGAATAGTTAATAAATCTTTTCATAACACAGAATGTTATGGATCTGAGGAAGGTACCTGAGCAAGAAAATTTATAAAATGGAGAACAAATCAGTTAGGAAATTGGAGAAGTTTTGATTCATATAGAATGAACTTACAGCTGAAGAAAGACACTCCCTTTCTTCTTGTATCTGTGCTTGCTAGATTTCTCTAAACTTTTTTCCAATTTATAACTTGAAACTTTTGAAAGTGGAAGAAGCTACTCCTTAGAGAGGGAGGAAAAAAATGCTGAGTTTTGTTAAAATTCAAGTGAACGACAACAAAAGGTATCAGAAAAGGGAATTTCCCTTTCAAGAAAATATTGTTTTCAGCAAAAATCCTGTTTCCTGGCTGCCTAGAAAAACCTTGATGTAATCTTCATACCCATATTTCAGGTGTCTGTGATCCAAGTTTGATGCCACATACCTCTCTGACCTTGGCTCAGTTTTATGAAGAAAACATATTGTTACAGTGTGAGGTGTGAAGCACTGCATAACAGAAAAAGACAAAAGCAAAGATTATTATTATTTCCAAGTGAGTACTTAAGCGTTCAAAGGTTCAAGAGGAAAAGTAAAGACATGAAATACATTGTGGAAAAAAAATGTATCATTTAAAGTTGGCAAATCAGCATTACCGGGTCTCAGCACATTTCAAAGGGAAACAGAAATGCTTTTCCAGGTGGCTTCCTGGCTATCCGAGGTTGTCTAGCTATCTCACTGGGAGTGAGATAGCATATTTATCCTTCACTTACTACCTATTGCTAGAATAGAATATTGCTAGTCTATTTGGCTAGCAATAAATGGCATCATTCACAAAGCATCTTTTGACAAAGGCTTCCAAAGCTATTATTATGCTGAGTAATAAAAAGAATCTTCCAATTACAATTGTTTTGTTTGTTCAATTTTGAACCAAGAACCCCAGATGGAAAGGTAATTGTTCTCTTTTTATTACACCTGTGTCATGGTTTTGGCCAAGCTGAGAGCCGAGCACCACGCAGCTGCTTGTACTTTAAAATGGAGGGGGAAGGGGAAGGGCTGAGGGAAGGGGAGAGGGAAGGAGAGGAAAAACCCAAGGAGCCAAAACCTCACAGGTTGGGGTAAGGATAGTTTACTGGGATAGCAGAAAGATAGATATAACAATAATAACAGGACTTTATAGCAAAATATATGAAACTGGTGATACACAATGCAGTGTCTCATCAAACTGCCCAACTCAGTCTGTACAGCTGTACAGTTCTGTCCCAAAATTGTACAATCCCCAAAACTGCACATCCTGGAGCTGCCTGTTCCTCACCTGAGGACCTGGGAAATCTACCCTAGCGAATCCACTGGTCAAAATAAACCTAGAGAGACAGGAGGAGAAGGTAGAGTTTTTAGTTGACACAGGTGCTACTTTTTCTGTTTTAAATCAAGAATTGATACCTGTAAGCAAAGACTTTGTTAATATACTGGGAGCAACTGGCCAACATGTCTGGTCCAGTCCGCCCAGTGCCCGTGCCCTCCCCTTTATGCCGAGCTTGATGTAATTGTCATCGAATGCCCCCTTTGGCCAGTTTGGGTCACCTGTCCTGGCTGTGTCCCCTCCCTTCTCGTTACCAGGAAATATTAACAACTGAAAAGTCCTTGATTGCTTGGTAACAACTAGAAACATCTTGTGTTATCAGCACTGCTCTCATCCTAACTCCCAACCAGGGCATTCCATCTGCTACTAGAAAAGAAATTAACTCCATCCTAGCTGAAACTAGGACAACTTGGGTCACATCACTGTTGTTATGAGATGAAGTAAAATTAATTATCTAAGCAACTTCTGAACATTCAGCTCTAAATTCAAATGCATGCATTCTAACTCCTAACATTTACTTTGGAAATTGTATTTAAAAATAAAAACTTTTTAAAATATTTGTGGGGAGCTCTAGGGAGGCACACAACCTATGTGCCTGCATGCATCCATGGACACATACGCAAGGTAACCTTTACCTTTGATCTCACAATACAGAAACTCACATTGTTCACACCAGAAGCAGTTTCTGTCTTAATGCAACCATATATGATAATTTTATTTTCATAAATAAAAGAAAATTCTTTATGAATAAATTTCTATACCTTGTTTGCATATCTGATGCAATTCCTCCCCTCCGGTCTTTCTATCTGCTGTGAGAATGCTGATATTGCCTTTATCATATTTTCAATAGTGTTTATACAACTTTGAGCTCTTCCTTTTTATATACTCCTCCTCTTTCTAATACATCCTGCAATGTTTTTATGCCTACTGTTGAAGACTTCTTCAGGAAGGAAAAGTTCCTTCTTCAGGAAGAAAAATGTTCTGCATTCACTCTCCCCCACCCCTCCCCCCACACCCAGTTATTATTGCCAGCATCATTGTCCCTGATCATCCAGCCCTTTGGCTCCTATTCTGTTGGTTCACACACCTCTCCAGAAGTCCTGGATGCTCTGAAGGCAGTAAGTCTGCGTACCTGTATTTTCTTATTTCAGAGCGAACAATAACAACCACACAAACAATTAACTGTTGCCTATGCCTTAACTATAGCTTGCTGTTTTCTTGGTCTGTGTACAGACCTTAGGTACTCATATCCCAGTCTATTCAGACATAGCTTACATTATCTTATTTTCTGGTATTGCCGTCATGTAATTTCTTAATTTCTAATGTTAGCCTGCAGATCCCACTAAATCCTACTGTTACAATGTCTGTACTGATGAATGCTATCACCCTGTGTCACTTGATCTCTGTCCAAAGTGAAATTTGCATGAAATCTAGTTCTCAGTGAGATCTCTGCTAATTATTCTGTTCATGCTTGACACTCAGGAGTGATACCTAATAATAGTTGCCAGCCAGAAAATCAGTGGAAAATATATACATGAATCTATTGTACAAATATATGTATGTGTGTGTACAAATGATGATTTCCTAGTGGTGTGGGGAGCCTTTAAGGTGTGTTTAACTAACACACACAAAAACATGAGCTAGTATAGACAACATAGTAGTGTTTTCATAGCTACTACTATTCTATTTTATTCACTTCTGCTCTTCCAAAATGTTGTGCTGTGCCTTTTGAAGCAGGAACCAAAAAAAAAAAAAAATGCAGTAGAATCTCCACATCTATGTCAGTCTCTGGATGCCATCAAGACAATAATAAGTAAATAGGGATGAAATTTGGGGAGGGTAATTCAGTGCTTACATATGTTGACTTGGGAAACTGAAGGCTTTAAAAATATGAGTACTTCAATCAATTTGCAAGAAAGGAAGGTATCAAACAGCTGGTGTATAAGTAGCTATCATCATTTTCACAGAAAAAAATGTAAATGTTTTGTAATGTGTACTGTGGTTTTGCAGGTGACTTGGCAAGGAAGAAAAAGTAATTTTCTCCAATGAAATGCATTTTGTCTAGTTCTTGCATCTGCTGAAAGATAATCACTGTTTAATTTCATTTACTGTGACCATTTCCACTGTAGGTTATTTTAATGTATATTTATTAGCCCAAAATGCTATTTTTTTCCATTTTAAAAAAGAGATAATAAACATTGAAGTCTAAGATTTTATTCTCCTGAGTTACTGTTGTAATATCAACATTAAAGATGTACTACCCAGATGGGATCATCACAGTGAGATTTTCTTTGTTTCTCTGCCTATTTAGTTCTGAAGGTCTGAAAGAGAGCGTGTTTAGACTCTATTACTCAGCCTTTCTTTGCTGTGCTGGTGATTTCAGGCAGCTATAAGCTCTAGTTAAAACATTTGTTATGTGAAGGATGGTTTCCTGTAGACAACAGAATGAAAAATAACAGCCTTCCAAAGTGATCTAACGATCTAATCCCTATATGGAAATCTCATCCATTGATCAAAGAACATTACTAAGTAAATTACATATTAGGCCTGGACAGAAAATGAAAACTTTCTTTCCTTTCACTGTTTCAGGAAAGAGTTGTCTTTAAACATCCCCTTCTTTCCTGCCTCTCCCCTGCCCCCACCAGAGATTTCAATGTTTTCATAGAATGGAAAAGATTTGAGGTCTATACCTCCAGACTGTAAAAAGTTCAGTGCTGTCAATCAGTTCTTCCTGGAGAAGTGACACTGGGCCTTTACTTTCAGCCCCAGATACTTTCTATCCAAAACTTTCTGAATATTATGAACTTTGAAAGCTCAATATCTTAACCTGAACATATTTTGATGAAAATTCATTTAATAAGAAATTCTATCATTGGTGCCAATTATGAGCTGTTACTTTTACTGAGAAGAAAGCCTCATTCTCTGAGATATGAGGCAACCTGAGAAAGATTTTTCTCATGTTTCACTCAAACACAAATAGGTTTACAACTGGATTAAATACAGCCTCAAAAAAATGTCCAGATTACTACAAGATGTCAAGTAGGACAAACTACCTTTGCAAAAATCTTTATATTAAATATTTCAAAGTCTGTACGTTTTTAATGAAGTGTTACTGAAAAATAGACCTCTACTCCTTGTATGTAATAAAGACATGGTTATTTTTGAAAAATCAATTTTCTGAAGGATAATAAACTGTTTTAGGTGTCAGTCTACAAAATAATATTTCTTCAACAATTTGGGAAGGCTAGATTTAGTACTAGAAGATACAGGGCTGGCCTGTCTTTGGCTGAAAGGATACGAATGATGCAAGATTTACACAAAAAGATAGAATAATTTATGTTCAGCAGTATAATGGACTTAACACTAGTATTTTTAAAAATAAAGACATGCCTTGCTTTGGCAGCAAATAGTGAATAGCCCATATACACAATCAGTGCGAAACATTAAAGGAATTCTGCCAGTATATAAATTTGGTTGAATAATGAAGAGAATATTTTTTTTCCAGAACTAAACCAAGATTTTTAATTTTTTTTTCTTTTTTCCTTGAAACAGTTGCTGCTTAAATGCATTAAAGGTAGTTAGGGAGCTAGAGTGAGCCTAGAGGGGATTCCAAAATTCCTGTAATTATTCAAAATTCCTGCTAAAGGCAAAGAAAAATGACTAGCATAATTCCACTGTGTTACTGGGAGATGACCACAAATAAAACTTATGTGTAACTTCATACATACATGTAAAAGGTAAAATTATTATTGCCTTGAATTTAGACTGGTCCACTAAGAAGTTACTTTCTTGTTTGTCCTGGTTCTTGCAGGCCAGAGTCAATGTCCCCAAGCAGTCAGTTACCCAGGGTTATTTCCACACCACCTGACATCACTCCCCCATAAAAGGGGATGGCTGGGGAGGGGCACCCCTGTGTGCCTCCAGGGTAGTCTGAACGTGGCTGGGTATCAGGTTGGTCCCATTTATCATTGGGTCAATGATGTTCTCTGTTATCACTGGGTGTGAGGGTAATTTGTAGTGGGCTGTTGTTGTTCTACTTTCATGGTGATTTTGTCAGTAAATTGTCCTTATCCTAATTCTGTTGGGAGGTTCTGTTTCTCCTTTGGGAGTGAGCAGTGTGTGCTGCTCAGCTACTGTTTGAGGCGGAACCACCGCAGTGTTTTACCTCTGACAAAGTAACTAGGAAAATTTGAGCTAGCCAATAAAACTGTATCTGTAGAACAAAGCTGTGCTAATGGCTTGATGTCCATGTTATCAGGAATTTCAGAGTTCTTGCTACCAGTGTCTCTAGCCTTATTGTAATGGACATGGGTAGTGGAATTTCTCTAGGTGTGCTGCTGAAGAACATTTGAATTACATGCATCCAGAGGAAATCCAATCATTGTACTCCTGACCACTTTTTGATGCTTACTGAAATACAATGAATGGGAAAACAGTGGTTTGCTTCCAATAGTATGTTTTATACAAGACAAAACACAGATGTAGAGGCACCTATACCAATGCTTTCAACATTTTCAGCTCCTAATAAAAATCTCTGATTTCAGAAATATTGCCTAAATTGGTAGAAATTGTATTGAAAAACATCACCAATAAACTAAACTAATTTGTTGCAGTAATAGCCACATGGAAGATGCAACAAATATGTTACTTTCAATTTTCTTTCAGGGTAGAATCACAATTTTAGAGAATGAAATATGTATTTATCCCTTACTAAGAAATACTACTTAATAACACATGGTCTCACTCACATCTCCAGCCATTATGGAATTCATACTCTAAATAAACAAGTATCAATTAAAGAAACAAAATCCCAAAAGTGAACAGATCAGAGAAAATGTTTCTCTCTCTTTCATGTTTGGGTTTGCTTTGTTCTTTTATTTTTTTTTAATCTTCTTGCAAATGTAATAATTTTCTAATAGTTTCTATGCAGATTTTGAAGATATATGTGGAGACAGAAAATGTGTGGGACTTGTCTCAAAAAAAAAACCCTCATAAAAATTGAGCTTATGATTTAGTTCAAAGCAGAAAGAAATCAAAGCTAGCACAATAGCTCTCCATTGATGTGTTAGCCAAAGAGAATTTCAGTGCAAAGTCCACACATGAAAATACCAGAAAGTAAAAAGGACTATAGGAGAGGGGTGAATGGGGAAAGAGCTGTTTATCTCTCTCTTATTGTCAATGTGTAGCATGGAAAAGGTAATCAATTCTGCAGTTAACGCTGTTTCTTTATACCTAGCTACACCAAGCTGGATCAACAGCTCATATGAAGTTGCTTCATTGCAATTAAAATGTGCTCAATTACCTCAGATAAGATTCTGTTCCAAGTGACTAAGAATTAAACTTCCACATCAGCTCCAGGAGAGTGAAGTGGCTCAAATCCTATGCACAGCATATTACTAATTCCTTATGCAACTACAGAGTGTAAGCGAACTTGTCCAGTGAAGACATGTAGAGTAACAGGTTTCCTCTGCATCTCTAGAATAGATATCTGGGACAGACCCAGCAGGGTACAGATTAGTTAGTGAACTTAAGCCCCTGAATGAAATGTCCAGTCTTCTTACAGGTTTATGTAAAATTCTAGCAGAAGCAGCTCAATTTCAAGATTCCTTCTGTTCAAAGGGGACACTAATGAGAAAATGGCTTTTTTCACTGATGTAGTGGTTTGACATGACAACTGAACCAAAAATGAGGTTCTGGTTCTTAAGTTTGTGTGTTGTTACTTTTGCTGATGGTCCTCAGACTTTTTTTTGTGGACTAATAAAGATAAAGCATAGCATAGAAACAGGAATTAAATAATTGGGGGGGAAGTATTTTTAAATAAATGTTAGTACTCTGCAAGAAAAGAAATGTACTTTGTCGATGAGTAATATAATACCTTCTATGGCTACTATTATGGATACATTATGATTATCAGATAGATATGCTTCACATCATTTTTTATGACTACTAGGGAATAAATTTTACAGAAAAGAAAACCACCCCTCAATCTATAAAATTCTGTGCACTCATTCTTCGTTGGGGGAAAGATACATGAAACCAATTAGATATTTTGAAACACAAATGTCTTCTTAACTGTTTTGGCCTCTCAAAAGAGAAGCTGTTTACAAAAACGTACCTGGATGTGATTTCTTATTGGCTTTTCATTGCTGGAATAAGATTTCTGGTCAAACCTGTAGTGAATGAACAGTAACCCAAGGCAGATGATAGCTTAGATCACCTACTAATGAGAGCTAAATTTAAGTCTTTTTTCTAATTCTTAGTATTGAATTACCTTCAGTAATTGTGATGTCTTCTTCCTACTGTCAGTGTTTGACTTTACATTGCCTCAACCTCAGGGTCTTTTGAGTTGAATCAAGTATGGTGAATGAGTACATGAGTAGATGTTCCAACATCTTTCGTGACTTGATAATTCAAAACCCTCAAGCACGGATTTTCTCTTGGGCCACCTGATTCGCTGAGAAACCTCTGCTTGTGAAAAAATCAGTGTAAGCAGTCATGCTTGTAAACATGTTACCACTTGCTGGTGCAAACAGTCTTCACAAAGCCTCAGGTCCTGCAAAATGTAGACATTTAAAAATACAAGTTTTCCCTCATCTGAAGCCCACTGTTGATAAGGATGACTTTTTTTTCCCCTCTCCCAAATGCATATATTTTTCCAGCTATGGCTACAGCTAGTTTTCCTATTATCAAATTTTGGATAGGAGAGCAGCATTTTGTATTAGGATTTATCATCACATTTCTTATCATGAGAACATGTGTGAGAGAGGATTACAGAATATTGGCATGAGTCAGCATTTCACTGACTTTTGAATCTACAAGCTAGCATGCACTTATAACAGGATATACAGGACAACCATACTTATCGTGCTGGTACTCTGAAGAACATTTTTATTGATATCCAGTATGAGACATTTTACTTCTGTTATGCTGCATACTTCATATGCTGTTCAATTCTTGTTTACCTGGAGGTTTGTTGTAGAGCATGGGGAGGAGGTGTGTAAAGAACAAGCGGTAGATAGATTTGGAAGAAGCTAATACAACAACAAGCAGAAGAAATTTTCAAGTTTCATTTGCAAAATGATTAAAGTCCTGTTAAACAAGTAATCAGGATCCTACCCTCCAAATACCATTAATCAGAGTACTATTTTGCACAGTAAGATAATACAACCTGTTAGAATATGGTTTGAAATGTTTTATTTTAACAACGGGAAAAAAATCTATTCGTAAATTCTAGTGTTTAGACACCAAATCTGAGTCTACATTTTTAAATAACAGGTCTGTGTACCATGTATTAAGACTTCCTATGGTTGTAAGTTAGGTTATGTAAGTGCAAAGCGCTAATTAAAATGCTGAATTGCAGATCAGTGAAGTACTTATGTGCAGGCATAACTAAATGTGTAAAATGAGGCTGATGTGAGCAGCCATAAAATTGTCCTGGTTAGAAGGAAAAATTACTGAATAGAAGAAAATGTCTGCCTTTTTCTACACAGACCGAACTCTCCACATAAACTTTCTATAAGATTTTGGTCTTCCATTGGGTACATCTGGATGAGTACAGGCCCTGTGATACTGACATGGATTATCTCTGCAGTGAGACTCTGCCTGCTCTCTTACTGTTCCTCCTCTGAGCATGCTTTTGGGGCCTGTATGGTTTTTCCTCAGGGACGGTTGGGTTCCCCTCTAGGATGGGATCATTCTCCCCTCTGGGATAGTTTGGCCCCCTCTAAAATCTAATTCACTTTATATTAGTACTATATACTACTAGTATATACATTATTCTATTATATACATTATATAATATGCAATTATTGTATATGCAATATTATATACAATTATATACAATGGCACATACCTTCTTGGTTTTGCTGGTTTTCATTGTTGATTGAACCTATACTATTTATTGCTGATAGTAATTTGCAGTAGCTTGGTATAGATCAAGATAGTTTTAGATATCCTCACTAGTGGTGATTATGTGGTAATTTACTTGCTAAGATATATTTTATACACATCCGTAGAGACCCATGCTGGTTTGTAATTTTCCTGTCACTAATATTACAAGGACTGGAGGGCTAAGAAATTGCAAGCCATGGAATTCAGTTGTTCTAAAGTTTTATTACAAACCTAAACCTGAGAAAACAGAATAAAAAGACAAAGTCCTTGAACTGGTCAATAAACTAAAGCCATTTTAGACAGAACATGAGGTACAAGTTTGCCACAGTGACAATCATAATTTTACCTGTTTTGCAAGTAACAAAATAAAGGCTAATATTTTCTCAATACAGAGAGGGTTTTAAGCTTTCTTAATATTCCAAATTAAATCTCAATATGTAACTAATGAGACATTTACTTGCATGGAACTAAAAAATAATTCCTGGTTTTTTACAAATTAAAGCTGTCAGCTTTTATATATAAGGAAAATACGCATACAAGTTATCATTTGGTAGAGATGATAATAAAGGGTGATGGCTGACCTACCACTCATCAAAATCACTGGTATGTTTCTACTTTTATAATAGATTTTAGATTTCACTGTATGACAACATGATCTGTGGAAATAATTTGTGAAATAGTAACCTTCTGGCAATATGATTTCTAGTGATCTGTAACACCATCATATAGCTTGGTACCATTTTGATCTCTCAGAAGTCACTTCTACATTAGGACCAGCCCAAGATGCAAACAGATTTTTCTTCTCTCCAGGTTTTACATATAAAGATGAATTATCAATTTTGGAATCCCTAAAGGCATAAAGTGCCGTGTTCTGACTTCAGCCATATGGTTACCCTAGGCAGGAATTTTTGCTCATAGTCCCGAACACAACCACTTCACATGAAACATCCTATCCTGGGCAAGATAATTGACTTGGAAATCATGCTCGACCAATCTCATAGCCTTCTACGATCTCATTACCGGCTGGGTAGATGGAGGGAGAGCAGTGGATGTCATCTACCTTGACTTCAGCAAGGCTTTTGATACTGTCTCCCATGACATCCTGATAGCAAAGCTGAGAAAGCATGGGATTGATGAGTGGACAGTGAGGTGGGTTGAGAATTGGCTGTCAGACCGAGCCCAGAGGGTCGTGATTCGTGGAGTGGAATCTGACTGGAGGCCTGTTACTAGCGGTGTTCCCCAGGGCTCGGTGTTGGGTCCAGTCCTGTTTAACATCTTCATTGACAACCTTGATGAGGGAATAGCATCCACCCTCAACATGTACGCCGATGATACAAAGCTGGGAGGAGCGGCTGATATGCAAGAACACTGCGCTGCCATCCAGCGAGACCTGGACAGGCTGGAGAGCTGGGCAGGGAGAAACCAGATGAGGTTCAACAAAAGCAAGTGTAAAGTCTTGCACCTGGGAAGGAACAACCGTTTCTATCAGTACAGGCTGGGGGATGACCTGCTGGAGAAGAGCTCAGTGGAGAAGGACCTGGGGGTCCTGGTGGATGACAGGTTGGCCATGAGCCAGCAGTGTGCCCTGGTGGCTAAGAGAGCCAATGGGATCTTGGGGTGCATAAGGAGGAGTGTGGCCAGCAGGTCAAGGGAGGTGATCCTCCCCTTCTACTCTGCCCTGATCAGGCCCCACCTGGAGTATTGTGTCCAGTTCCGGGTTCCCTGGTATAAAAAGGACAGGGATCTCCTGGAAAGAGTCCAAAGAAGGGCTACAAAGATGATTAAGGGCCTGGAGCATCTCCCCTATGAGGAAAGGCTGAGTGAGTTGGGACTGTTCAGCCTTGAGAAGAGAAGACTAAGGGGGGACCTAATTAATGTTTATGATTACCTTAAGCAGGGGCTGCAGGGGGAATCAGCCAGCCCCTTTTCAGTGGTCTGTGGGGATATGACAAGGGGCAATGGCTGCAAGTTGGAGCACAGGAATTCTGCACCAACATGCGGAAGAACTTTTTCCCAGTGAGGGTGACAGAGCCCTGGGACAGGCTGCCCAGGGGGGTGGTGGAGTCTCCCTCACTAGAGATATTCAAGACCCATCTGGATGCCTATCTGAGTGAAATGTCCTAGGGAGCTGCTTTGGCAGGGGGTTGGACCCGATGATCTCTCAAGGTCCCTTCCAACACCTACAATTCTATGATTCTATGACTCCTAATGAACTTTTAAATTCTGTTTTATTCTGTAATTGCTTGAGACAGCGCAGTATTAATAATAATTTCTCTCAGCAGGTTTGGCTTTGCAAACAGAATTTATAAAGACAAATGAGAATTACTCCAGCAGTGAGAAACTGTAACCTATCAGGCAATACACTAATATTTTGTATTATTATAAAATATTTAATATGATGGAAAAAAAGAGGAAGTGACAGCATAATTTGTTTTCAAAATATGCAAATCTTTTTTTAAAAATACTTTGACATAAAAAAAGTAAATAAACCTCAACTAACCTGTTTCAAATTCACTGAGTAATTGTTCTATGATAAAACTGAAACTGTTCTATGTGACCATCAAATTCAAAAAACTTTCAGCCTGACTTCTTTAGTAATCAAAGCGTGTGCTCACTATTTTTTCCTTCCATTCTTGATTTTGAATTGATGTTCTTTATCCTGTAAAAGTGATGACTAGCAATGAATGCTACAAGTTTCACAAGTGAGGCCAATGGAGAGATTTTAATTGACTCAATCACCCACAAGGAAATACAGAGATGAGGTCTCATCGAACTAGTTTTCATAAAACATTACAGAGTTTAAAAGGCTGGGAAAGCAATAAAGCACAATAAATTGATATAAGGGTAGAAGTGTTTTTCAGTTTTAATAAAATGTATGTGTTTTATTGCTTGTCTTTTTCTCTTCAAAGCAAGAAAATGAAGCAATATTGCATGATTCTATCAGTCATTCCAAAGAAAATGTATGCAAGTGACCTGAGGCAGGGAATAAAAAGAAATATTTCAACCTTATCTGACAGGAAATGGCTGAAGACAAAAAACTACGGTGATTTTGTATTTGATAAATATTTAACTTCTAAATACAAATTCTGTGTTTCATCGTTCTCTAACTTTCCCTTTTTATTCTTGAGTCGTAAATACACCTTACTTCAAATAGTTTGTATTCCCCTGATAACACATGGCAGAAGACAACATAAATTGTCAGAGATGAATAATGCTAGAATGTTGCAAAAAAGCTAACAGACAAGTTTTTCAACATAACATGTCACATTTAGCTGGTAAAGCATGTAGGGTTTTCACTTTATGAAAGTACTTCTTGAAAGTCCTGCTAAGAATTACTGTCTTATTTTTGCAGAGGTCAGTATTCATAAGTAAAAATGCAGTAATGAAAGCCTTCATTTAGATTTTGCCTGCTTTGGCAGGGGGTTGGACCCGATGATCTCTCGAGGTCCCTTCCAACCCCTACAATTCTATGATTATCCTGGACCTCTTTCTGTGTCTCTGTTCAAAGGGCAAAGGAGAATTAGACTGACTTCTCCTCTTAGACCTAGTTGGGAAATATATTTTTCCTATGACTAATATTATAACTTTTTAATTTTATTTTTTTTTTGATATTTTTCAAGAATCTGAAGGCTGAAGATTTGTATATTTCTGGTTTTATTTTCTTGAAAAAACTGTTTAACAAATTTTTAATTTAAAGTATTCTGTTCAAAAGCTATTTTACAGAGAAATCACTTAATGGAAGATTATCAGTCAAATTTAATTGCCATCTGTTAATATATGTGAGATACATGATATGGCAGTTAGTGCCATAGAGAGATACCTGTTGAGACATGAAGCAATAGGGGACAAAGAAGAAAAGTGGAAGTGTAGACACTCATTACAGAGAAGTAACAATATATTTATTGATAAAAATTAGTTAAAAATCTGATGGTAAATGTGACACTGATTTAATAAAATTTGGTGACATGGTACATCAGTTATTTACTGCACAGAGAACAGGGTCATACAGAGCTTATCAGAGAGACCCTTCCCTTGAGTCACGAGGTTCAGAATGGACCCCCTTGCCTCCTAACCTCCTTCTCAGAGAGGAGTCCAGGGGCGGTTGGATAGAAAACTTAGTCTCAGACTTAGTCAACATTTTATGTATAAAGGATGGTATGCAATCAACCCTTTATATCACTTAGCTAAGATTCTCTAGTTTCACAATTCACTTGCCAAGTATCTAGTGCAATAAGGATTCTCTCAATATCAAAGAATAACCTTAAGAGGCATCCCTACTCAAGGGAGGATCCCACCATGAGGCTGTCCACTACATACAGAGTAGGGTAGTTGACTTATAGTCACATTTACATAGCAGGCATTTACTCCACTGTCAGGGTGCTCAACTAGCTCCCAGCTGTAGAGTAAATGGTGTGTATCTTGGCTATAGTGTTGCTATCTGCTTCCTCAGCATTCGATGTAGTTAAATGCAGCCATGAAGAGAAGGCTGGGGGAGGGGGAGGGAGGGTGCAGCTATGTTCCCATATATGTAAGGAAAGTATACTCCTAGTATTTTGTGGTTGTCCTTATGTGAGGTCCAAGTTTTTCACAGAATGAAGAAAGGCCTTAACACACAGAAGTTTTCAGAGACAGAATTGCTTCTTTTTTTTTATGTGCATGCCATTCTAATCAGTCTATTTGAATCTATCATTGCAAGCCCTGTATTTCAATGAATGAACAGCTTTTCCTTTTTTACTGTTTAAGAAAATGTTCTCTTCTTATAAAGAGAGCCATAGGATTTTGCAATGATTTGGTGAAGATTTACTGTACTTCAATGGTAGCAAAAGAGACGGTGGGAAATAATTTCCATAGTCTCTTGTATGCAGCACTTTACTGCGGCGGAAGCCTCAGTACTATAAGAGCTTTCAGGAAGAGACTTTTTGGCTCTTGACTATGCATGTCTACATCTTCCAGTTCCTGAAGGCATGCACAAACTGTGCTCCAAACCTCATCACAACAGCAAGTACTGGCACACGTTGCAGTTCTGTTACAATCTGAAGGAAGAATGATATTGGAACAGGCAGAAAAACATGTTTTCTCTATCCAAGCTGTAAAACCGTAGGGGCATATTCTACATGAGAACAACTGCAGAAATGTGTCATAGGATAACAATTCCTGACTATTTCTAAGGGAGCAATCAACAATAACAGCTAATTGCTTAACATAAGCACTACAGAAACAAAATAACCTGCTGTGCTCTCTTCTGTTTTATCTCAAATAGAAGACCAGAGAAGGTAATTATTCTAAAATAATGGGAATGTTTGAACACTACTAGCTCTACTCACATTTTTAACTATATAAGCTTACATAAACCTCAAACACAAATCAACACATATTCTTCTCATTATAAACAGGAAAAGAAACAGCTAATACTGTTATGGCTTTTATGTTAAATTATGTGCCAGTCTCATACGGTGTAAGGGCTCAAAGGGTGTAAATGAAAGTTGTATGGAAGTCCAAGTTTCAGGTTGGTAAATGAAACTAGGTTTCAGTGACTCATTTCACCTGGCTCTACAGAACAACCACCCATATAGTCAACACCTCTTGTTTTCCTATTGTTAGTAATTATTTCAGATTAGTTCAGGTCACCTAAAAATACTACTACATTCCCTTAATTTTTTTCATGGAATTTGCCATCAGCAGTGAATTCTGATCAGTTTCCTCACTTGCAGAGGTTTCACATTCATTCCATTGATGGAGGCTCTATCTTTCTTAACCACTTTTGTTAGAACAGACTTTAGTTAATAAAACTGTTTCCACCTCAAAGGCACTGGAGCTTTGATTTAGTTTCTCAACTTCTATTGCTGTTGTTTATTGTGAATTTTTTTCACATCATCTCTTGCTCATCTCATGTGAAGATATGGAGCCCAACTAACAGTTTACTGATTCCTGGAGCTTTTAGTATGGCACAAAGTAAAACAACAGATTTGCCCAAATGTGTAGAAGACATGCTTCACAGAGTGTACAGGACTCCAATTCCATTGTTTGGTAAGCATAATGGATACTGCATCATTCTTTATCTCCTGAAAAATGTTGTCTGAGGAAAACTTTATCCTTTTCAAAGGTTTTTGAATATACATATATATATATATATAGTCATGCTGAGTGAAACCATAACAGCAATTGTTTAAAGGCATTTTTTTGCATATTTATGTGCTTTATTTACAGATAATACATTTGAATTCCACAGGAGTCATAGTGCATTTTTCTTAAAATCATCCCTCCGAAGTTACACTTCAAACATAACTAAAATTAAAATATTACTTCTGCCCTGAAAATTTAAATGCTACCAGCTTGCAATAGAAGGAATAGATGATATTAAATTGATTTCTGCTAAACAGTCTCATATGATCCTTTAAACTTTCAAGGTACAGAAAAACTCATTAAACAGTTTTGTAGAAAGACAAGATATCACAGCAAAAGGTTTCCATTGTTAGCAGGGAATTTCTGAAGAGGAATTAGAGCAAAAGGAAGCAGTAAAGCTAGAATGAGGAATAATAAAGCAAAGCTAAGTGGACAAGTACCTGGGACCACTGAGACATTTGGGATATAAGTCAGATGAAGGATGATGTTGAGCCCTGCCTGAGTCTGCAGAACACTGAAGGACAGAAAGATAAGCATGTGGGACTGAAAGGGCCATGTGAGTAACTGTGGGTAACTTGTCCGAGTGCCATCATCAGTTACTGATAGAAACATGGATCAATAGAATTGATGAAACATCCCATATGTACAAAAAGTTCTATCCCCCTGACTCTGTAAAAAAAATGTTAAGTCCTCTAATTTTAGAATGAAAGAAAGAAAAATAAAAGGCTGTAAAGTCATACACTCAAAAAGCTTCCCCTTAATACTGCCATGATTTATACAGGTTTCTCATCAGGACTAGTTCATTCCTTTCAATATAC
Source organism: Hypotaenidia okinawae (assembly GCA_027925045.1). Lineage (NCBI taxonomy): Eukaryota > Metazoa > Chordata > Aves > Gruiformes > Rallidae > Hypotaenidia > Hypotaenidia okinawae. The sequence continues at coordinate 128,055,458 of BSDF01000001.1, forward strand.
ACTTTCTAGCAAAGACGTAGTACTCTGGAGGTAGAAGAACTCACCTGGCTGGAACACTACCCTTTTCTCTCCTCAGAAGTGATGACTGCTACAAAGGGCTCTTGATTTAGAGTTCTCCATTACAGTTTACTTCCATTCAGTTTCTTTTTTTAAGAAAAAATTTAACACAGTATCAGAGAAAAAAAATAAATCAATATAAAGGACTGAGAGCACTGATGTCTAAATCCAACCTAAATTTCTATCTCACTTGAAAAAAATTCCTATGGACATGCACATAGAATCACAGAAAAGCTTATGATGGAAGGAACCTCTGAGGTCATGTGGTCCAACCTCCCCAGCTCAAGCAGAATCACTTAAGAACAAATAATACTTAAGATCTCAGTAAAACTTTTATTTAGTATTTCTGATCTGCTTCCTGGATAAGAATGCTACGTTAGGAATATAGATCTGTTGTTCTCAAAGGTAATATAGGAAAGTAACCAAGAGACCTGAGTCAAATGAAAAGGTTGTTTTGCGGCCTGGTTTGGATTTGTGTGGCAAGGTTTTTATAGCAAGCAGCCTGCAGGGATGGCTTCTTAGAGAATCTGCTAGAAGCTTCCCCTTAGTCCAACAGAGCCAATAAAAGCTGAACCCACTGCTGACCAAGGCTGAGCCCATCATCAACAATGGTAATACCTCTGGGAGGAAGGAGCAGCAGGGAAAATGTGTGGCAAACTGACTGCAACTCCCGTTCCCCATCCTCCTGTGAAACTCCAGAGGGATATGTAGAGAAATTAGGAGAGAAGATAAGCCTGGGAAGAAGGGAGGGCTGAGCAGAGGTGCTTTAAGATTTCGGTTTATTTCTTATTATTCTACTCTGTTTAACTGATAATAAATTAGGTAAATTTTTCCAAAGCTGTGTCTATTTTGCCCATGATGGTAACTGGTGAATGGTCTTTCTCTATCCATTTCTTGACTCACAAGTCTTTTGTTATAGTTTCTCTCCCCTGTCCAGTTGAGGAAGGGGAGTTACAGGCGGGCACCTGACCTCCAGCCAAGGTCAACCTAGCACAGGGCCTTCACTATAAAAATTAATTATATTATTTTATAATTACTATAATTTTAATAATTTAAATAGTAAAATATGTGTTCATATTAAAAAGAGGAAGACATACTTTTTTCTCTATGTATTAAAACATTTCTACGTATTAAATCATTAACTACAAAATTAATACTTAGCATATTAATATTTTAATATTAACCCCCTTCCTTATAAAACTCCAACTGATTATACTTTTTAATATAAGTATTCTAGGAAAAATATGTTAAAATAACTGTATGACTTTGAATGTTAAGAAGTTTATACAAAGTTTGTTTTTATACAAATACTTGTGCAATGTCCAGGTTTTTATTGAGCTAATTCTGTACTAATGGTGCAGATATTAAGTAAAAATGGATGTTGCTAGCTTAAATTAAATCCCTGCCAATAAATCAGAATTACTTTAAGAAGCTGCTATTAACATTTATGGCATTAATATGTGAGAAACATCCATGGATAAAACAGTTTATAGAGAAGTAAAGCTGAAGGCCAGCTTTCTAATGTGAGAAAAAAATATATAAACAACTTGGTCCACTCAAGACCTTTAGTAATCAAACCACATGTAGTAGATGGCAAGCATTAATTCAAATTGTGATGTATGCGTATGGGGAAATAAATACCTTTGTAGGAAAAGCTTCAGAAAAGCAAAAAGATGCTGCTTAAACCAGATATATATAAATTCTATTGACTCACTTTAGGCTGCATGGTGGAAAATGCACATTTACTTCAACACAGGAAGGATAAAATTAGACCATTTTATAAGAGTAACAAATCTGGTTAAATGAGTCAAAAGAAGGTATTTGAAAATTACATCATCTATTAAACCACAAGATCTACCATTTTGAAGCATTTAATTAAAATGTTGGTACATCCTATTTCTAGTACATTTAAATAATTTTACCATATCCTATTTTTATTTCAGGAGATCATTTTACTGGGACCCATTTAAGTTCTGCTGATACTTATATTGTCTATTACAACTATTACAAAGAAACATGTTAGCACTGCATGTTAACTACATACAAATGGAAATAAAAGTACTAAAACTAACATGATGAAGAAAGAAAAAAATCCAGACTTTATCACACTTTAAAATAAATCAGAAGCAAACACACAAAAAAAGTACACAAATACAGAAAAGCAAGTTCTAAATAAATGGTGAATGTTGTATTGCAATTAACTCTGCCAGAATATGGGAAGCACCTCTATAAAAAGAATGTGGTTTTTTTTCAAAAATAATATATGTATGGCATCTGGTAGTACAAAGGACTGAAGAAATATATAGAACAGGCTGTTCAGATATTGTGGCAGTGTGGGTAAGTAGAATTTCTTATTCATAGCTTGTGAAACTGCCAACTTTTAGCAAACTTCACTGCTGAATATCACAGATTATGACATTAAGATATCTTGTGACCTTGTCCATATGCTCCCCAAAACTGCCTCCTGCACTCAGTCATGTCCACATTACAAGAGGCTTTCCCACTGCCCTAGTTAACAACAGCAACAAAACGGGATGTGTGGAAGATGTGTCATTGCTGAGCTCAAGATTTACTTCACAGAAGCTTGTGGCAGTGCTAAGGAGTCTGTCGTGCACCCCCTCTTCTTGTTTATTTATGACTTTGGCTCTGACATGCAGCCCATCAAAATGGGCCCCATACAACAGTGTCCTTGAAAAACCTCACAAGGTTGAGAAAATAAGAAGGAGGAAAAAGCTAATTCTAGCAAATAGGATCTTCCACCACTCTTTTTGCCATGCTTACCATGGTCTTGTTCTACTAGCTGTGATTAGTATTGCCATTGTACAAAGCAATGCTTTGCTGTTCTTCAACTTTGTAGTAGTATCTTTGTCAAGTTGCTGGATGCTGCTGTCACCCAGCTCAGACTTGATATGTCTTTACAAATCAGGTCATGCACCAACACCTCTATGTGCTTTTGACCAAGGTGAGATGAGCAACAGCCTACAACTAAGTTCAGGATATAGGCAGCCACGTGAGGTCAGGTGTCAGAGCTGAAACTGGTACCTTACTGCAGCCTTGAAGAGTGTCACCATTGCCTGCTGGAAACCAATGCAAGTTTGTGAGACAATGACTTACTCTCTGTAAATCCAATTTAAATCCACAAATACATTATATATAGGAGCAAACCTGTAATTATTTTTATTTTAAATGGTTTTACAAGATGTATTCTACTGGTCTCCAGTATTTTGTTGGCCACTACAAGCCATTTGTCTTTCCAGTGCTGGCTAGAATGTCTTTGGGATTGACAGTTATTTCAAAAGTATAGGGTATATGTTTGAGGGCACTATTTTACAAAATGGCATCAAAATCAGGGATCAGAAGGTGCCTAATTATTTGCACCAGTGGGGATAATGCTTTGTCCTATCACCTTGTTGTACTCAGCCTTACTGTCCCCACAAGTAATTTGTGTGGATCCTTAATTATTGCAACTGAATTAATAATTGGTGACATAAAAGTCAGCTGCAGATTCCTAGAGTTAGGAGCTGCCAAATCTGGCAGCCTGATAGGGGTGAGGCTGATGTGGATCCGTAACCCCACATGAGACAGAGGTCCCTCCAGCTGCCCATGTGCCTCTGTGTACAGGGATCAGACTTTCATTGTATAACTGAACACCCAGGAGAATGTTTTATCAATATAAATGTATATAATCAGCACAGATATCAATAGGATCACTGCAGAAAGCTGTGCTCTTCACAAACTGTGCAAGAAAGGACCCCTGAGCAGTCCTAAAATAAAGTTGTTTGTGCGGTTACACTGATTCCTATGAAAGGATGGCAATATCTGACACCGATCACATATGCACTATGAAGTCTATGCTGCACATATTTTTCACATCTGTGTCTTCATTTCATTCCACAGCTCTCCATGAACCTTGTCTCACAAATCTTCCTTCCCCTTCATCTTTCTTCATCTCTCCCTTCTTCATTTCAGATAAATAGCCTTCTCTCTTTTCATTATATTAAGGGAAACATCTCCACTGCAGTGTCTGGGCCATTCAGTTCCCACAATGACTTCCTTGCACCTTGGGGAGAGCTCTGTTACAGAGCACTTCAGCATAAAAGACATATTTGGTTTTTCAAATTTCTCCTGCCAGCTTCCCACCTAGCCAATGTACCTATCCCCTACCGTTCAGGTTTTGGCGTGGGTAAGACATGTGAGTCTGGCCACTGCCAGGTAGTACTCAGGTGACAATAAAATGTTTATCTGGTGCTTATATCCTCCAAGACATTTCCCCTTTGTACTTCCTACTTCTGCTACTTTCTGGATTTTTGTTATGAGTCTCACTGGCTGACCATGCTCAGCATCTCAGGACTTTCTGTACTGTTGATGAGTAAACATGGAAAGAAAACAAGATAGTTCTGCAGAAGGAGGAAAAAACCAAGATATTGCTCTACAGAGCTCCCAAACCCTTATGTGTTCTTTTCCCGATCTCCCACTACAGGGTCAACAGCTTTACTGAGTTTGCTCAGGCAAATGATTTTGGGCGCTGTATATGACCCCTTTCAGTCAGAATTTCAATTCCTGACCAAGCTCTCACTAAAGCAGTCTGTGAGACTATTCCTGTAAGTTAAGTTTACAGGATGCACAGGAGCTTACGCATCCTGGGTCATACAGTGAAGGAAGGACATGGCCGAATATATGCTGATGCACTTGGACATTTCAGGTAACATACAGAATGTCCTTCATTCAGCCTATATATGAGATCTTTGGTGGGTTTTCCCTGCTGGTGATACTGGTGGGACAGCTCCAAAATAAAGTATGGATGGTTTGTTCTTTATAACAGGTAGACAAATATATAGCTCTGTTAAGAGCCGTTCTCGCTTGGTTAAGAACAGATGTCCACATACAAAAGATTTAAACATCTGCCTGGTTTGAGGAATTGTTACCATTTCAGGATGTGTTTTTTAATTTTTTTTTTTTAAATAAAAGATTTATTTGCTTTTCGTAGAGGAATTCTTGCCTAAGTGAGTTCATGATTGAAATGGCCTTATTTAGAATGACCAAATGGTGCCTTTTGGAGTCTTAAATCTTGACATAATTGTGGTTTAAGTATTTGTGATTTATTGTGGAAATAAGGGAAATGGTTTTTTTATCACCCAAGTCATAAGACAAGTCTGCAATATTTGGGTGACAAGAAGCTGAGGTGGGGGGGGCAGAAATGCTGTGAATGCCTTAGCAGTAATATCTGCTGGTGCTTGGAGGACATTGATACTCCCCAAATATCTTATGCCTTCAAATAAGATCTGTAAGTGAAAGATATGACTAATAAAGATCATGTTTGGCTTGGCTCTAGAATTTCAGTTTAACCTAACTAAAAATATGCTGATAGATGTCCTTGACAAGCATCTGTGATCCACAGTTAACACAGAACTCTTCAGCCATGAAACAAGGTGACAACCAGGAGATGCAAGAACAGTTCATTTTCAGTGCATTATCAGCCCTCAACCTTTCATTTAACATCAGTAGTCTGCTGACTTGTGGTCTGGATTAACCTTGGCACATGTTGTCTTCTGCTGAGTGTCATGGTTACCCACAGAAAGGAAACAAATAGAGAAGCATAGGACATGAGTTCGTAGAAAACTAGACTTCATTAGATTACTGAATATCAATTTTTTTCAAATGACAAATGGTACAAAAATTTAGGTGACTGAACAAAGCCTCAAAATGCTTGAAAAATATTCAATAAAAAACCCAATCTTGAGCAAATTATTGTGTACATTTGATTGATCTTCAAGAAAAAAACTTCCTGCTTCAGACAGACATTGAGAGTACCAAGTGGGTGGATGAGAGAACATATTCTCGAACTTCAAAACCAACTCAAATGAGTTTTAAGTAACACAGATCAGCTTGAGTGGCTGCAATATACAAAACCAGCTACACGAAGGTCACTTTGGAAATTTAAAAAATCAAGTGAATGGCAGAAGTATTTTAAGTGGAACTGAAATGATTTTGTAGAGATGACATCAATAGAGTCCAGATAAAAGATATCAACCTATACAGAAATGTATACTTTGTTTTCATCAAGCGGAAGGGAGTATGACTGTTCCCCAGGCTTATTTTCACCCTGCTCAAAGCACTTTACTGAAGAACATCAGAACTATACATGAAAGTGTACATACTAAAACTTTTTTGGGTTGGGTTTTTGGTTTTTTTTTTTGGTTTTGTCTGTTCATAATTTTTTTTGTTGGGGGGGTAGGGTCTTGGTTGGTATTTTTTGTTGTTTTTTTGTTATTTATTTCTCTAGGAGTACTGTACTGAAGTGGATCATGTCTGAATGGGGCAGAGACGTTTAAGAAGTTTAGGATCAAGAACTTTGCAAGTAAGTAGAAATTTAGACATGCACTCACTAGCCACCATCATATTCAATTCAATGAGTTAGAAGCTAATAGCATGGAAATAATTAATAAAAAACCTGATTGGAGAACTCTGGGGAGCAAGATATTTGTTTGTTAGCTTTGTTAAGTTGCACACTAATACAAAACAAGGCTTGTCATTTTAAATTTTGTTTAAACTCAAGGTGAAATGTTCTGTAACAGTATCTGCAAAGAAACCAGGGTTTTGCAAGAGTCCCAAAAAGGCATTTCCCATGAATAGGATCTGTTATAAGTATAACTCATTGGGTGATATTTAGTTGCTTAAATACATGTCAAGTGGTATTTTGGATACTGTGAAGTATCCGGGACCAGTGCATGTAGCTGGTGTTTGTGACATAGGAGACCTACAAGAGACTTGCTTCTTTTTTAAACAGTAGATCAATGTCAGGTGGGATTCCACAGGACAACTAAAATGTCACAGAGTGCCTTTAGTTAAGCAACTGAATCCAATCCCCTGTGTCTAACAGAAATTGATAGTAACAATACCCTGAGAGAGGCATCTATTCTTGCTGTATGATGAAAGGAATTTGTGGTCACTCTAGATAGACACAATAAGCAACACCATAGCTAGACAAAGGGAAAGAGGAAAAAAAGACCCTGTTTTTTTCTATTTTATGTAAAAATATCTTAGTTCTGGGATGAACAGCTTAATTTAGGTTAAAAAAAAAAAAGATTTCTGTCTCTGGGAAGCCATAAGTCATGTCAAACATTGAAAAAACAATTTCATAAGTTGAATAAGTGTAGATGTGTTACTATTTTGAGATTGTAGTTACACAAAAGTTGTTAAGTGCAAAGCTTAACTGAAGAGGGAAATTGTGATAAAATTTCTTGGAAGTAGCAGTTATCAAAAGCTTTGCTTTTGGAAATGGAAAACTTGGGGGAGATTCCATACAGAGGCAGGGAAAACATCTCAGCAAATGGGTCTATGCTGCGTTCTGGGATAACCGGCACATTTTCCCACAGTTCTCCACAACATAACCACTAGAGCTGCTGAAGGTGGTTGAACACTGACACATGTCCCCAGAAAACCTGGAGCCCAGCTCGGATGATTACAAAAATGCTATAGCTGTGGGTATGCAGGCATGTGCTGTAAGGAAGGATCTGAATGAGGATTCTGCAGAGAAACTTGGCAATCAGATACTACATGTGCAAGTGCTATATTGTGATTTTTGCTTCAACTGGCAGCTAAGCCCTGTGCAGCTGGTTGCTTCACTCCCCCCTTGGCGGGATTGGGAGAGATCAGAAGAATGAAAGTGAGAAACCTCGTGGGTTGAGATAAGGAGAGAAAAGTCATGCACGCAAGCAATGCAAAACAAAGAATTCATTCACTACTTCCCATGGGCAGGTGTTCAGCCATCCCCAGGAAAGAAGAGCTCCATCATGTGTAATGGTGACTTGGGAAGACAAAATGCCATCACCTAAATGTCCCCCTCTCCTTCTTCTTCCACCAGCTTTCTATGGCTGAGCACGATGTCATATGGTATGGGATATCCCTTGGTCAGTTAGGGTCAGCTGTCCCAGCTGTGTACCCTCCCAACCCCTTGTGCACTTCCATCCATCCCATTGCAGGGGTGGTGCAAGAAGCAGTGTAAGCTTCTCTGTGTAAGCACTGCTTAGCAGTAACAAGGGCATCTCTACATTATCAGCAATGATTTTGGCACCAATCCAAAACACAATCCCCTACTAGATTCTATGATGAAAATTAACTCTATCCCAGCCAAAAGAGCACACACAGACTACAATGAAGAATATAGTAACTCAGAAGATGTCCTTTGACAAGGTCCAAAGAGCTACAGATCGCTCACTTGAGTCAAAGAAACAGAGATATAGGAATGTTTCCTGCCTGTATACTATCATAACGCTTAACTGTTACTAACAGTTCGAGCAGGCAGGGGTGGGTCTGGCAGGACACACATTCAAGATCACCAAAGGACCTTTTCATTTAGATTTGAGCTATCTGGAGCATGAAAACTAAGTGCTGACAGAGCAAAGACAGCAGAAAGTGGTGTATATAGTTCTGTAGAAGTTCTGGAAGTCATTTATCAAACCTACGGGCTTGTTTCTCAAATGCTGTACAATGATAATATTGTGAATTACAAATAATCCCAAATCTATTATGACTCTATTGCTGTAGTTGAGAGACGTGGATACTTAGAAATCAATACATGTATCAGACTTAGTACAACATCTAAAATGTACTAGATATTGTTTTTTCTCATTTATTGTATTACACTTAATAGTCAAGAAAGTTAAAAGATCTGACCACAGTGACATTCAGAAAGAAAATGTGTTTATTGACTAATAATTAAAAGTACTTAATTGATTTATGAAGAAAGCTACTTTAAAAAAATAATTTATGCCTGCTTTTTTAAATTTTATATATATATATATATAAAAAAATGTAAAGCAATGGCTTAAATAATCTCTCACTCTAAATGTGTTTACAGAATCGTGGAATGTATGAGGTTGGAAGGCATCTCTGGACATCATGTTGTCCATCTCCCATGCTCAGGGAGGTCTACCTGACCGCAGGTTGCCTAGAACTGTGTCCAGATGGCTTTCGAATGGAGATTCCACAACCTCACAACTTGTGAGGTTCCATAACTTGTGCCAAGGCTCAGTCACCCTCACAGTCAAAAAGTGTTTCTGGATGTTCAGACAGAACCTCCTGTGTTTCAGTTTGTTCCCGTCATCTCTTGTCCTGACTCTGAGCACCACTGAAAGAACCTGGCTCCGTTCTCATTGTACCCTCCCTTCAGGTATTTGTAAACATTGATTAGTTCCCCCCTAGGCCTTCTCTTCTCTAGGTTGAACAGCCCCAGGTCTTACAACATTTCCTCACAAGGGAGATGTTTCAGTCCCTCCATAGGTCTCTTGTACTGAGGAGCCCAGAACATTAAGTTCTTGTCCCAACAATGCTGATTTTAGAGCAAGAATCTCCGCCTTCCACCTGCTGACAATATTTTATCTAATACAGCTGAGGATAACATTAGAATTCCTTGCCTCAAGGGCACATCAGTGGTTCATAGTCAACTTGCTAGGTCTCTTGTGCAAAGCTGCTCTTCAGCAGGATGGCCTTCAGGATACATTGTTTTTTTCCTCCCCAGGTGCGTGACTCTGCATTTCCCTATGTTGAATAGCATGAGAGTCCTGACAGCCCATTTATCCAGTCTCGAGATCCCTCTGGATGTCAGCACAACCCTCAGATGTAACAGCCACTCTTTCAAGTTTAGTGTCAGCAGCAAACCTGCAGAAGGTACACTGTGGCCTGTCATACAGATCACTGAGGAAGATGTTGAACAGGATTGGACTCAGTATTGACTTCTGGTCTACACTGACCTCCAACAAGACTTTGTGTCACTGAGCACCACCCTCTGGGCCCAGCCATTCTTTTACAAGTCACCTCACTGTCTTCTTGTTCAGCCCATATACTAGCAGGTTGTCTATGAGGGCTTTCAGCAGTCTCTCCACAGCACCCAGGATCCAGGGACTGGTAAGCAGCAAACTTCTTTAGACCTTTACATCAGGCTGATAGATGGGTTCTTCTGTCCCTTGCAGTAGGGCATCACCCACTACTGTGATTTGCCACTTCCTCATGGTGGCCTTGGATGGGTCACGGTCAGCTGTCTTAGTGTCCCTCAGCTTTGAGGGCAGTGAACCTGTTCTATGGTGACAAACTAGTCACTTTTTGCATGGCTTCTATTTTATTTTCCTAAGTTGCAGATATATTTAAATATTATCTGAGTAGTATAACTTCTCACTGCATCCTATTACGTACTGGCATGCACTGTTTGACAGATGAAATAAGTTCCTTTCGTTGGTTTGTGCTCATGGCCATTGACATGGCTGGTGATGAGACAACTAGCCATGTAAAGCTTTTGATAAAACCAGACAGAGCTACTAGTCAGAAAAAACCCACCAACCCGTATTTGCTGTGCTTGCATACATAGTCCTATTCCCATAGCTCAACAAAATGCCTCTCTATGCCCTGGAGAATGCTTTATAAGTAGTTTTAGTTAAGATTACTTAGAATGCAAACACTATGGTTATGTGGGGGTTTGGCAAATTTTTTAGCAGTCATAAAGTACTTGAATATTCCTGAACATGGCTGGAATGTTCAGGTTTAGATGGAGTCTCGGGTTTCAATCAGTGACCTGTGGGTGAATGGCAGAATATAGTGTGCAAGTAGTGGCTGGTATCAAAGTTTGGCAGTGCAGTGGATTTACTTACTTGTGGTTTGTACATTTTTGACTAAAAAATAAATGGGCAAGAAGTACTGTAGCTTGTAGGTAAACTAAAATTTACCTGAGGTATCACTCCCAAAAAATTACTTTTGCTGTAGGCTTGACAGAAGATGATGCAACTGCACTTTCAGTTTCCACATGAATACCTCATTATCCTCTGGAGGGGGTTTGTCATTTGTTACTGTTACATGTGGACTTTCTATATGTCATTCCTGCATCTTCCATTAAATTTGTTTCTTAAATTGCACATTTCAAGGTTTTTGACCATGAAGAACAGAAATAAAAACATCCCTCTGCTCTTTTTGCTTTTATTTCCCTTGCACATTATGCTTTCCCCACATCTTTTCCTAATTCTCAGGAGTTTTCTGCTACTTTCATCTTTCAGATTCAGACCTTTGCTTGTGCTCTGATAAACCTTTTGCTTCCATCCTTGGAACAGTCTTCTTTCTGATGAAGAAATACTTTCACAAATAATTTTTCTTCACACACATGAATAGGTATACAGTGTGTCCTTTCTATTTTAGATTAAGGTGCTAAAGATTCAGTCGATGTATCATGGAAATGTATGGCACGAGTAATAAATCAATCATACAAATAATCATCTCGGTACTTCCTAAGCTTCACTATAGTCAGTGAATCAATTTAAGTGAATATTTTGCCATATTTTCGTTAGGGGTGGAATGTTATTAAAAAATAATAGATATCTTGCTTTAGTAATGTTTATAATGGCTGAAGGAAGATTCAGTCTTTCATAACTATATAGTATGTTACTATATAGTTATAACTAAAAAAAAAAAAAAGTATAAATGCTGTTCACTAAAAATAGACATATATGGGTGTTTTGGTGTTTTATTTGTGTTCAGAACTTCAGAGATAATTATGAAATAAATGTTAAAAAATAAATATAGCTAAAATGAATGGAAATATTTTTGTCTGTTTACTCTTTTATGGATTTTTGTTTCCTGTGTAAGAAATGAGATATAGTAGTATTAATGTTAAAATTCCTGCTAAAATAAAATGTGTTGAAAAGATTAGTTTTCCTTCCTGCATCTAAGTCAACAAGTGTAATTTTGTATCACTGTCAGTACCTGATGTAGGAAGATTTTACTTTATATATCTGTATCAAACGCAGATATAAAATGAAACACACAGTTAGAAAAAAAAATTTCTTATGATAATTAAAAATAAATTAAACATCATGTGAGGAAAATCCTGTGAAACAAATAGATATGAAAGTTTTCCATTACTGGAAGAAAACTGTTAGATTAATTATTTCTGCAATGAGTTCTATCCTCAGTACCTTTACAATTGAATGATACATTTTCAGACAAAACAAATCACAATTGTAAACTAGATTTACTCAATATTATACTTGTTCTCTTTTAATAATGTGTTACTTTAAAAGAAGATATTAAAATTCCAAAACATTCCTAATAGTTTAAACTAATTTTAAAATAAGTTTTTGAAGATTCATTGAAATGTCCTTTCTTGGAAGAACAGTCTTGATCATTTTTATGATATAAATCCCAAAAGATAATGCTTTTGACTGGGGTGTGTGGAGGAGGTAGGGTGGAGCTGGAAGGGGAGGGGGTGTTTAGTGTTATTTCTTTGTTGTATCTTAATATCTTATTTTATTCAAAATAATATCTAATTTTCTTCCTTAATAATATCTAATTTTCTTCCTTCAGCTTTGGTGGTGGTCTGGAAACACTTCTTTACGTATCTCAGAGGTCTGTCTAATCTACCATTGCCTACTTTGCCCTGACATTTATGCAGCAATATCTACTTGGAGATAATACAGTTAGGTAAGTCTGGGCAATGTTCCAAAAGGAACCATTTTGCTTTATGATGAGGCAATTCCCACTCAGCATGATTCCAGAAATATCCATCCTTGGCTGCATGGCATATTTATGATTCTTCAATGTTATTTTATTTTTGTGAGTTCCAACAGTATTTGTAACAACAATTACAGCTTATTTATTTCAGTCAAGAGCATCAAGGCATTTGTGAGACCTTCTGTGTTGTCATCTTGTTAAATAAATCAACACAAAGAAGTGATTTTTGGGTGGGTTTTTTTTTTTTCAGAACATACCTCTACACTGTATTCTGAAAGAAGCCCCTTCCAAACCAAATGAGCATCTACCTAAGGAAAGCACATTATAGTTCTGTACACTTTGGAAAATTTGTCATTCCCAGAGTTTAATAGAACTGTGCAAGCTCTTTCCTTTTCACCATGATCACTTGCCATACCTATCAGCCGCTAAAGAATAATAAAAGCTTTATGAGATTTGCAACAGAAAGAGCAGTCTTCTAGAACTCAGTCCTAGGCTACAATGACAGGAAAATATCGTATCTGTAGTAGTACTATTATTCAGAGATGTTACGGCGCTCTCAATCCAGGGAGATACAGGGGACATAGAACACTGAATGCACATCAGCATAATCAGCACCTATAAAAAGTCATGCTTTCAATCATTCATGGGTTAAAACCAAAAAACCCAACAACAAAAACAAACAGGGAAGCACAGATGCTTTACTGAAGGGTGAACAAAACCAAGAAGCCTTACTTGTAATCTCATCAGCTCCAATACTGATTCTTTTGGGGTGGCCTATGTCAAGTCATTGAATTTCAACATGAGCATTGCTTTAGGCATAAAAGGTGGTAGTCATGCTTAACTACCCATATAATAAGATTAATGAAGATTCACTCGTTCATACTTGTAGCATTTGAAGATATGAATTTTAAATAAATTCTTGTTAAATACTGACAGACTAGTTTTATTATAACCTTAATAATCTGGCTAACAGAAACATCTGTGCATTTAGTGCTCTCTAAAAATGTCTGCATTTAACTGATAAGCATGCTTCTAAGATCTATAGCTGGAACACAGAAATTTGTTGATAGTGTACTCTACTCCAAGTAGTATCTGGCTACAACTTCATCTCAAAAGTTTGCCAAGTGAGTCATGTTTTGACTTATGTTTATAAATTATTGTTCTCTAATTAGTTAGCACGGTATCTCTGGATGTTTACTGGCACCTGTCCAACACATCTCTCTGACTCTCACATAACACCCATACTGACAATTTTATTAAAACCATCAAATTATCAGGATTTTAAAAATCAGATGTACCTTTTGATTTTCAAAAACTTATTTGGATATTCTTTAAAGTTATGAAATCATAAGCATCCATTTAATTTATCATTTTTAGTAGATCTGTACCTATTAAGTAGTTTACATTGATAATGGAATGGTAAAGAGGTAATCAATACTGTTTACAGTTTGGAGGAAAAATAAATGTACATAATAACCATTCCATTCAATTTTAAGGATTAGTCAAAGTGATCGTTATCTTTGTCTCTTAGCAGTCATTATACACTTGACACATGCTTTACATATCCACTACACTCAGACTGAGACAATGACTGACTTAATTTCAGTAACTAAAATATATTTTGTTGCTGTTGTTTTTGTTGTTGTTGTTATAGTGATTAAGTTTCTATAGAAATTAATTTCTATAACAACAGCAAGAGTAAAACCAGGATTTTAGGCACTAAAATTCTATGAAACACACAACATGCTCACTATAAGAACCCACTTCTGCTAAGTAGGCGTTAGATGAGTACTCGGTGCTTAGTTTAAATTAGATCTACCTTGATATAGATGAGAATACATGATAGGTAGCTGTAGATATGATATGTAACCTGTGATATCTTACAAATATCATTGTTGATTGAGTACTTAGCAATTTTTTGAAAATTAATAGGTCCAAGTTTACAAATAACACAGCAATCATTATAAGCACCTTGTTTGAGAGCATCCTTTTGACCAGTAGGCAAAATGAAGTCTTCATTCCCGAGTTTAGTTTCTAAAATAATTAGAGTAGTATTAGAAGACCACTGAAATCCAAGAGAATTTTTCTTTAATAATGAAAGGAAACATAGAAATAAAACACATTAGCAAGCTATTGATTATTTTACAGACAATATTTATAGATGTATTTATGCATGCACTTTACATGACTCACTACCAAGTAAATATTTTACTTCAGAACTGGCTAGATTTTTATAATGGCTTTTGTATAATGCTTCCAAAAGGAAAACCAAGACATCAAAACTGTGATTGCTCACACAGAGTTTAAAAAAAATGGTAGCTGAAACACAGTGTGCTTGGACCCAGATCCATGGGCTGACTTCTCAGATTACCTTTGGACTGGCCTCATCATACTGAAGTTCTCTGGTAGTTTTCACTCTAAACTGCATGTGGTTGCCAACACCAACCTGCTCTCCTTCCCTCACATGGGTAGTTTTTAGCCTGCAAGGTTGCTACTTGTTATCTTTCAAGGTGCAAAATATCATCCTAGGGACCAACATCCATACACAAAGCAGTTTCAGAGTCAGTAGACATGCAAAAGCACTGAGTAAGACATGTTATGCAGCTTGTCTTTCTGACTGAAGTATCTACTTCAGGGATAACCATAGAGACATTTACTTCTAGTTATGAAAAAATTCCCTAATGTAGAAAATAATCAACACAACAAAACAAAAACACAGGAGTAAGTTCAAACATTTCAACTGTGAATTAAAGGGAATAAATTATATCTCAACAGTATATATTTTATTAAATTATACTGTCAGCACATGAATGGAATTTAAGAATTTTAGACTGTTTGTAGGTTGAGTCATCGATGTACTCAGTAAGTACTGAAGTATTAAGACAGACCTAATGTGTTGGTATCTAAAGAGGTAACTAAAAGTAATTCTTAAAGACCTTATGTTTTCTGTATTTTCCTTCTGAGATTTGGGATGATGCTCCTCAGGGGTTAGTCTTATGTCAATTTTAACAGCTTTAATTGCCTAATTAGCTGCTTCAATACAAAGACAAAGTTTATATTAATATTCACTATTAATTTTCCTGTTAGTATAAAATAGCATTTTTTGTAATCTTTTACACCGGATTCCCAGAACTGTCCTGAAAAAGTATACTTTCCTGGCCTTTTTCTTTACACAAGGGCTAAAAATTTTTTAAGATCCTTAGTGACATCAGGCTAATCCTCCATTAATTTGAACACATTGCCCTTAATGCCTGTGTATCAATGCAGAGAGATATTAGCCTAATTATTTCACATTTAAAAAATACATAGCTGTATTCTTTCTTATTTTGTATGCCCATGATTGTTAATGAAGTTGCAACACCTGTTTTTTTCATTGCAATTTTGTTATTCAATGCTAGAGATACAATGAAGAAAACTAGAAGTAAATTTGCTTCCCTGAAATCACAGAATGAGTCAACCCAGTAGATGGTAGAATAAAAGACTAGCAGCCCAGAGGCAAAATATTAAAGCAAAATCCTCTCTACTGTTTTATTTAAAAATGTAGTTTCATTAATTTTTATACATCATATATAAAGAAATCAAGGAATTATTACATCTGTTTTGTAACAATTGTTACATTGTTCAACTTTTTTTTTTTAAATGGATTTTCAGTTGATGTTACTCTTGAATTTGAACAAAAAAACCCATTCTGGTGATCAAGATAAGACAGTAACCTCTTAGACATCAGAGTTTAATTAAAAAGCTGTGTCCTTGTGTCTTTATGAAATTTTTATGAGCCTTGCTGCTCTGCTCTGCTCTGTAAAACTGACCACTTAGCCTTTGTATCTCTTCAGTACAGAATTGAAGCAGCCTTCAACAGTTTCTATAGAAAAATGCGATGACAAATATTTTGCTGAATATTAACAAGGACGCTTAATCAAATTTGAATTTATTGGCATATGATACATTTCTAAGAGGACCAGCAAAAAAGGGCAAGACAAAACACTGTAGATATTCTTAATTAAACCCACTTCTTTCCAAATGAAAGGTGAGGTCTATCGGCTGCTCAAATTAGGGTTCT
This sequence comes from Hypotaenidia okinawae, assembly GCA_027925045.1. NCBI lineage: Eukaryota > Metazoa > Chordata > Aves > Gruiformes > Rallidae > Hypotaenidia > Hypotaenidia okinawae. Next base: position 128,072,067 of record BSDF01000001.1, read on the forward strand.
AGATTTAAATTATATTGCAAAGACATGAAAAAAGCTGTATAGATTTCTCTCTGTGTCATCAGCCACTGGTTCATGTAGCTATTGTATAATTTTTAGACTCAGGCACTGAACCACAATTAACTATTGATATGATCATTGACATTATAGTTTTTATCAATCACATTATTTATCCATTTCTTTTCATATGAATATTTAAAGAATCTTCAAAATGCTCTTCCTGATCCCAAGGAAAACAAAATAAAGGCCAAATTTTTTAAATACTATCCTTAATAGTGGACTTCGATATTTTATCCTTTTTTTTTTTTAATAAGAATTATTATATACATTATTTTTCCTACTTAAATATAATTAATATAGCTTCACAGTCTTAATTTAGACATGTCTCAGAAGAAAAGAAATAATATCCTTAAAGAAAGTATTGGATCTTATTGATTAATATTTTTAATTCTACTGAGATATCAAACCAATAAAAGCAAGAAATTTTCATAGAACATTTTATTCTATACACTGTTTCCAAAATCCAGCAACAGGATACTATCTGCTATATGAAGCCACTATGCATATTTGAAACAACATTTTTTAACAAAAACATAACATTCGCTATTTTCTTTATTTTTGATTTTGAAAAGTATCTGTGGTGGGCACCTTGAACTAATAGTTTCAACTAGAAATACTAAAGGCAATCCTAAAAGCAAAGAACATACGAGACAGACATTGTATTCTGTGTCCAGGGAACACAGAACCCTTTTACTTTGAATCAAGCTTAATCAAGTGTTTGATTAGCCACATTGCTCCAGGGCCATTCATGAAGTAAACAATGGTAACTTTTGAAGTTACATAGCTTAATTTGTGATCTGTTTCAGGTCCTGAATTAAGTCAGCTGGGAACTGCAGAGACAAAGTGGAAAACAGAAGATGAACTGAAATATAAAAGGATTAAAATCAGTTTATTACCAGCAGTAGATAATGAATGTAAAATGATAACACAGTAGGAAAGATAATTACACTTGCAAGATTAGCCTAAGAATATAATAGACAAACTTTCAGGATGATCAACCTGAATTTGTGTAAGAGACTAGAACGGGATATGTTTTATAAAATATAAAAAATGAGGTAATTTTTTTCCTGCTCTAATTAATATATCTACTACTTAGTAATACATTAATTATTTAATTAAATTTTATGCCCACATATCGAAATCTATTTTAAATTAAACCATTAAAAAAAAATCAAACCAACAAAACCCAAAACAGCAAAAAAAACCCTAACAAAATAAAAACAAAAAACAGAAAAACAAGGGTTTGAAATTTAAAATTAGAACTAAAATGAAACTGGAAGCTTCATTATCCCTCCAAAACTTCTTTACTTATCTACATTCTCCAGAAATTATTCCATTCTTAAAGAATTTCCATCTTCTGTCCAGAGCAGTACCAGGTTTATGCAACTCTGATTCTAATTGATGCTATCAGCAATGACATTGTAATATTCAAACACAGAAAGAAATAACTAACAGTGTATCTATAAACATTCCTAAGAAGAAATAAGGTTTTGAATGACTTTCCATGTGGGAATTTCCTAGTAGTCTTGAACTTTAAATTCAACTAATACCGTACAAGTTTCCTCACATATGAATGACTGTAAGAAATGAAGGAACACACTGAAATTAGCAAAGCTGTTTTATTCTCTGATGGAAGATGAAATTATATGCAGGCAAAAGTATGATAGGGAGAAGAGAAATTCATGAATTTTTTTAGAAGTATTTTTTTCAGAAGTATTTTTTTCCATATTTTATCTTACAGTATCTTTCAGACAACAAATGCCAGATTAAGGGATAACCAATGTGGATACATGAGGATATATTTTTGCTATCATTTGAAATTTTCATGAGAGAACCCAAAATAGCCAAAGCCTGTTCAGATTTGACGTTCATCACAGCAACACTGAGTGGGATGTTGAGCCTGAAGGAAAACTTGGCATATAAATTTGCTGGACTGTAAGGGCCATGTCGACTCCAAAGATTCAACATGGTAAGTTACATAAGGACCAACCTGACACTTGAAAGATGTGAAGATGAACTAAGGAAAAGGAAGGGAGCACTGAACATTGGGACCAAAAGACAAGAAACCTTTGATTTAGTGTATTAGACCTGCTTGGGGATCCCCAAATGGAAGGACCAGTCGCAAACCTTTCCAATAGAAATTGAACAAGAGTGCCTCTACAGACAGGCAGCCTTACTAGTCAAGGTGTAGGAAATTTAAACACTGAGTAGAGGCTAGAGCAAATCTAGAGGGAATGGAATTTTTTTAGATATGATCTTAAAAAAATATCTTCATTAGATAAAAGCCTAATTCTCTTCATTAGACTAAAGCCTACAGCTTTAGAAAATTTTGTGGGTGAGTGTGATTTTTACTGAATTTGGAAAATAAGCCTTTTATTTTTTCTTTTCAGTGACCTAAACCAATTTGAGTCTGACTGCAACTTGATCAGCCATTATTAGGTAAACGTTATACAAGACAACTGATATTAAACACTGCTCAACCTCTCAAAGTTTTTCAAGCATAATTTTTTTCAATGGTAACCAAGTATTTCTTCCCTTAAGTGTTGTGATTGAGTGCTACTAATGCAAGAATTTTTGTGAAGGAAAAGAGTTCTCTGGGAAACAGCATGAGCCAAAGGAAATGAGCCAAACTATGGTAATATGGAGACTATCTGAACTGGTGTGTCTGGGAAGAGTTTGTGCCAGCAACAGACATTACTCTGGTAAGAAATCTTCAGTTTGTTCTTAGCAAGTCTGATTTTCTCCTTTGGTTTTATGTAAATAGAAGCATTTCCATCTAACAAGACAGGGGCTAGGGTGTAAAGTCATAGTTATTAGTCTGCAAAGCTGTGGGAGGTAGCAGGGGTCTTAGAAGGGTCACTTTGCTGAACTGATACACACCTCTGCTCAGATAAGCAGGGCAGAGTACCTGCTGTAGCCAGCTTTGGCTTGTACTGTTTTCAATAAGAAGACTTTAATGTTTTGGCTTTGTTCTTTTGGGGGGGTTGGTTTTGTTTTTTTTTTTTTTTTGGTATCAATAAGAAGAAAATTAATAACATCTTCAGGTGTTCTTCATACTACAGCTCCAACAAAACAAAAGGCATTGTAGGTCTGTGGCATGACAAATTTCAATGGAACAATTACGCTCCAGCAGTAACTGTGCCGCTGCGCACTGTTAAACAGTATCTCCCTTCCATCTAAGGGTGGCTGCATTTCCACAGTGAATGAAGAGATCCTGTTATTATTCTTTATTTATATAGGATGTGCTATTTATGGGGACTGTGCAACTTCAGAGGAACTATGCAAGCATATGTTTACTAGACAGCTTGAAGTGTGTTTTGTAATGGATGAAAAAGATGAGGCCTAAATGTATTTTTCTGGGTGAAACAAAGCAAAGAACAGTAACTGTCTGTCCACAAAATACTGTGCAATCCACTGAGAAAATTTTCCTTGGAAAACCAAGACCTAGAGAGACTGAATGTCAGAAGAATGTAGAAATAAACTTAGGAGCAATGTCTCCAATAATTTGTGTCTTCTGTATCTTCCCAGAAGTAGGTCTTTTCCATGTACGAGATCTGGCTTTTATTTTTCTATTGGTTTGTTGGGGGTTTTTTTCTCCTTCTTGTAAACACTATAGAATATAAGTGTTTTTGGAAAAACAGGAAAACTATAGGTGTATGCACACAAATCTTAAATAGTGAAATAGCAAGAAAATCTCAAAATGTGTTAAAATATTCTTTCTTCCCTTTCCTCCTTCAAAATGCCAATGTTAATCCCAGCTACATATTCTAAAACTAAAAAATGTGTTTCAGATTTTTTGAAAAAGAACCAGTAAACTGTTCAAAACAAAAATTCTAGCGTATGTAATGGTCAAGTACAGCCCCAGAGTGTTCTCTAATAAAGCCTTGCTATCTTTCCTCTAGCACCCTCTTTCCTTAAAACTGCAGTTAGACACCCCCCTACCTTTCAGGTGCCTCCTTAATTGGTTCATTAAGGCTACAGAACACATCTGCCCACACTAACTGAATCATAAAACACTTTAGTTGCCTTTTCTCACACCTAGATCCACCAGACAGAAAGGAACTTGCAATTACTCACTCCTTAGGAATTCAGCTCAGTGGGATACCCAGACCCCAGAGGAAACCCCTGTCGATCACCTCATTTACAGTATAACACATAAACCTGTCTGAAGTGTCTTTAACACTCTCGTTTGGTTGTAGCTGATAAATTAAAGACGACTTCCTTGACTGGCAGTGCAAACTACTGGAGGATTTAGTGTAGGACTGATGGCTATGAAAACAGAAAGAAAGCTTTTTTTTTTTCACTGAGAGATACAAATAAAGCTTATTAAAGTCAGTGAAAGTTCTTCTATCCGAGAAAATAGGACTCTCATAATTTCTTTGCATTGTGTAGCTTTGATTGCTATGTCTCAGATTGCCATCTGTAAAATCAGGATAATAAGGCCTCATTACATTCCACCTACAGCTGTTGAGGTTGTCACCTTTCATAATGTATGTCAGAGAAGTGCTGAATATAACATTTTCTCAAGCTTTCCCATCTTCCAAATAAGTAAAATGAAATTTTTGTTGTCAGCTTTATTTTTACCTTAAATTTAAGAAGGAACTCCCTTTTCAGGTTGCAGACTCTATTATCTTTAATTCTAATTGAGAAACTGATTTTGCTCAGGCTGCTTGATATGGTGTCAGGCTGCAGTGAGAGAAGACTTGTACATTCACAGACTGTGATGACTGATGTTGCTAGTGAACAACAGTGATTCCAAGCACGCACTTATTAAGGTCTTTGTTTATTTTTCTTTTTTTCCTCCCTCTGATGAAGTGGACCACAAAATCTCTTTGGAAGTTCTTCCAAAGTGACATTGTCATGGTCTACACTACTATAATGACACATCCATTCTGTTAATGTCAGTGCTACCCAAAGCATCCATGTGATTCACTAATAATCATGATGAACTTTTCAAAATTAAATAATGTGTTAATAGCTTGAACTGTATTTACTTTTTGTTACCAAGTTATTAATTAGAATGAGAACATACTTTCTCATTACAAATAACTTCCTATTAATTAGCTTAACATTAAGTTGGAATGACACAATCACTTGAACAGAATGAAAAGATGGAATTTTTAATTTAATTCTAAAGACAAGTTTCTTCATGTTAAAAATGGCCATAAGATTTAACAGCAAGCTTGGTAGGATGAAATGTCAAGGGAAAAAAAAAAAAAGAGAGAGGGGGGAAAAAAGTTTCTATCTGATGTTAATTTTATTGACTGAATTATAGACCCTGATAAAAAAAGGCATGTGTGTATAAATAAAAATGTATCTATAAATTAAAAAAAAAATCTGGCAAAGTTTAACTATTGTCATGCTAGTGAAACTACAATTATAGTTGCAATAGACTAATTATAGAAGCCACAAAATATTTCAGCCATGAAAGACCAAGGCTGGGCCCTTCTTTGCTGAAGTTCTTGTTCTGTAAAGTCAAAAGCTCTTAACTAAGGGCACCGTTGCTTTGAGTGACCACTCTTGAGTGTCATAAGTTAATAGCTTCTCCTTGTCTTCCATAGTCTGTCATATAGTCTGTTGTAGAGTCCTGATACCAGGGTTGTCAGGGAATAATGAGGGTGGGGTTCCCCCTAATGAGTGGAGAGCCAGAAGCTGAGCAAGACCCTAGCCCAGACCATGTCCTCAAGAAAGGTGGTGCAGTCCCCCTGGATCTAAATGCAATGGATAGAGTTGGTAATGGACACACACACAAAGCAAGTGATAAACCAATTCTGGACTCCTTCCAGGGACGTTCAGAGCAAGTGATAACAGGTCCATAGAAACATAGCCTTGAAACAAAGCTACAACATGTATCCAAACACTCCAGAGATTGAGCCTCATATAGGACTGGAGACAATGTACACATAAGGGATCCACCTTGGAAGCAAGCTACCTCCAGCATTTGCCTGAGATCATCCAAGAGCCCATTACGGGTATAATGATGCCTCCAGAAACCTGGAAAGGATAGCCCAGCATGAGAACTTGCTCTATTTAGGGATGGGTAGACTATAAATTATTTTTTCCCTCTCTAGGAATGATCTGTGCTCATCCTAGGTCTTGGTAAGTTCTGGTCATTTTGGAACAAGCTGTAGGCTGCCTATGAGAACTGGAGGTGAGGAAGGAAGCGTGTCAATATGCAAATATGACTCAGATTTGGAGGTTGGGAAGAAGTGACTCTCTTTTCATAATGTGCTAAATATATAGGTTCAAACAAACTCTGGAACTGCCCAGTGGGAGTGGCTGATACAGCTATGTTTAAAAGTTCATTTCTAGTTCTTGGTCCAGGATTTCATTCCTTCTCTCAGCCTTTGAGCCATGGAACAATAGTGGACAGTCAGATACAGACTCATACCTTCATTGTGTTTAAGTTTGTTTATGTCACAGCATGCTATGAATAATTTATTGGAAAGAAAAATTTGTCTTTCCAAAGGTCCTGCAAAGGCTGAAAGACAGTTATTTTAAAGAAGCCTAGTGCTGGGATCTTGTTGCAATCAAGGTGTATAATCCATGGTGTGAAGGCAAGAAGGGTATCTAAGTCACTCCATCACTAAAGAATAGATCAAAACAAAATTGGTATTTCCAGGAAACCCTGATATTATTTTAGTAATTGTAAGGGACATGACTCAGGATTAGATGGTTATTCACTAAGGTATGTAAAGGTAAAAGAATTAATTTCTTTACAGAGAAACAGTCTTCTGATTCTTCTTTTTCACAGCACATAGAAATAAATTTGTTTTTGAAGCGCCTGAAAACACAAATTCTGTCTGAAAACTAAAGATATTCAAGCAGTCCAAAGCATTTCAAAATCTTAGAAAAATCCAATGTGTAGAACCAAGGAGATAAAAACCTGTGTGCGGCTCTGAAGTTGTTCCAACCATCAAATCTGTGGCTTGATTTTCAGTGGTGTGAGGATTGCTTTGGCACGCATCATGTCACAGAGTTGTGCCACATCTCTGTGTGCTTCTCCCTCACAGAGTCGGCGGCATCTCTGTACATCCAAGAAGAGTCTTACACACTTCATTCCAATATTTGCAGAGCAGATGGCAGGACTTTATAGTGAACAGCAGGGCTCAAACCTGAAGTTCTCCACTGTTACCCATCTCCACATTTATAGTCAAACTGGTGCTCAGATGCAATATGGGTTTGCAAGGTGTCTATAATTCTGAACAGTTTATTGACCTACTTCCACTTCTTTTGATCCAGATGCCAATTTCTTGGAGAAATTAGGGTTATTAATTGCTGTGAAACAATTGTAAATGGATTTCAGTAAATTCAGAGTATTATCTTTATTTCATAAGTAGATAATTCAATGTCTGACTCTCTGGATTTCTTTTCTATTGTTTACATTCAATACAAAATGTTGCACAGAAGGGTTTTAGAGTGGAAAACTGAAGATAATTGAACACAAAATAGTTACATGTTAATGTGAACATTCCTAACTAAGAGCTAAAAATGAACACTATACTTAGGAATAACGAAAAATACCCAAAACAGTTATACACAGATTTTCTTTTTTAAAAATCAAAAACTTCAGGGTAAAAATTAAATCATGACAAGGGGTATTTTGGTATAGAATTATTCTAAAGTCCTTGGTAAAATCTTAAATTTAACAAAAATCATATTAAAGAAGTGCATGTAAACCACCATAGTTTTGAAGAAATAAGCCTAGTAAATTAAGATATCATTACCTACACATCCAAGGTTTTCAAAGCTGTAGCCTCTTCTTCAGATAAAGACATAATCTCTGCTTCTTTTTTCTGAAAGCAAAAAGTATTTTGCATTGGATTTTTATCCAGCTTGTTTAAATTTTATTGAAAAAAAAGCAATCAAAATTCAGAATATTTTTATGCACTTCTAATTATAATACAAATTCAGAAATAATTTTATAAAAATCACTACTAAAATAAATCTTTACAGTAATATCTTTAATTCACCCTTTCTTAACATTAAAATACATAAACTAAAACAGCCACTTGTAAGTTAAGCAATGTAATTACTCAAACATGTAAATAATTCATCTTCTTTTTAGCAAAATTATATTTAACTTTTAGGTAATGAGACTAAGGTGAAAGAAAGTAAGATTCAAATCACTTATAGAAAGGTAGAGGGTGGGAACTGATGCATCCTATTTATGTCTAAATTATGAACTGCATTAATCAAACTCATTTTGTCCTGAGAAATATTTCTCCCCACTTTCCAGAATCACCCAATTCTGTTTATATTTAAATTCAATTCTTGGATAAGGATTTTTTTCTTTTTTTTTATAAAAACCATCTAAAATGCATGTAAGTTTCTAGCTCTTTGCTTATATGCAGAATTAAGCATTACTAACTATGTTAAGAGCTGGAAAAGAGACTTTTCTATACTTGTTCTGAACAAAATTTCTTTTTTGCATCAGTTTCATTAGGAGAGGTGGAGTTTTAACTAAGAAAGGCATTGTGCTTTGATCAGTTTTTTGGGATAAGGAAGACAGAAACTCATTTCTTCAAAATTACTGAAATCTAAAACCCAGTCTAAAGTCTAAAATAGTCATTGGACAGGCACCAAGACCAGCTCTGTTAGGTAAACTATCTCAGAAGACAGAGAATACATTTGAAATCAGTACTGATTTTTACACCTAGCATCTTTTTTGCTCACGCGTGCTCACACACACACACACACACACACACACACACACACGCATACACATATATTCTGAGTGAAAAGTAAACTACTTTTACTTCAAATTAACTGTATGACCCATTGCAACCTTCATGCAGTTAGTTGTCTGTTTATGTAGTGGGGACTGTGAAATCTTTAGTTCTGCAAAGAACACTTCTGAAGAAATGTATTTCTGACAAGATTTAAAAATTCAGAGACAGTAGCAAAGTTTCGGCATCAGAATTAGCTGGAGATAGCATCGAAGACTGATGATTATATCAGTTGTTCAGGAGGGGTACGTCTAGAGTTTTTGCATGGAGATAGGAATAAGGAAAACCAGATGCCTCACCATCGCTATTCACCATCTCCGCAGCATTCTTTGATGAGTTCTATCCTAGAAAATATCTTTTCTTCTGAAGTCATTGTTTTTCCCCCTATGAATTTTCATTCTCTATCCCAGCTGCTAGCACTCATTATTACCAGAAACTTCTAAATATCACTAAAGAAGCAAAGTTGCATTTTCTATTTTTAGATTACATGAGTAGGTTTTCATGCACATATATTTACTTCTGGTACTAATTGCTAGCTCAGTGTAGAGTATAACAGGCCAAGATGCAAAAATAAAACTTAGATATAAAACAAGACATAAATGCACACTCCCCCTTTATATCTCTAATAATTAGCAAACATACTTTTTTTCTGTGCTAATGTGGGATGTTCTCTTGAACACTCTTTTATGTTTAATTGCATGGGTTGAATTTTCATTCTGTATTTAAATTCTTTTCCTTAATTGCCATGGTCTTGAATTACAAAAATAGCACTGTAAAGATTTCCACATGAATGTACAAAAAATTTAAATAGTTCATTGATTTTAAATGTCCTATAGTTTCTTAAGTCCCAGCTGTAGATGCTGCCAAGTTTTTCAGAATTCTGAAGTGTTCTTAAATCTTGAAAGTAACTGAATAATCTTAATTTTTTTTCTGAATTTTTATAAACTTAAATCTTCATATGTTAATGCAAAGTTACATTACAAATACAATGCCTTTTTACTTTAATTTCTTCACATACAATTCTAATATTTTTTTACAGATGTTTAATACTTCCTCTTTACCAAGAAAGGGAGTCATTAGAATTAAAACTACACATTTGGCTCCTAATAGCATGTACAGGCTCTACCAAAATAGTGCTTTACTGTATACATTTTATACATATGACTGTACTCAGTCCATTGAAACAAGTAATATTCCCACCACCACCACCCTTTTGGTACTGTGGAGCTGTAGTAATAGGTAATTTCAGAAGAAATTTAGAAAATAAATACTAGTGAGATACAGTATGGGGTTACTAAGGTATGAATATATTTTGCAGGACCTAGTATGTGGAGATGATGGTCTTTTTAGTCATGATACTAATACAAGATTACTTATTTCCAGTGCAAAAACATCAGACACTTTCAAGCAATATTTTGAAAGTAAAAAAACCCTCAAAAGTCTCAGAGGTTAATTTCACCTTCTTAAATTCTTTTCTCCTCTGTGGTATTTACACTTCTCATGCTGATGGCTTGACAAAATCTTATACGAGGAATAGAAAGCAAGCTGTATATTTGGTATAGGATAGGATGCAAATGTAAACTTGAGTTTGACTTTAAATTTAGCAACTTGATATTTGAATGCTGGCTAGTTGAATGGACCCTCACCTCACCTGTCTAAATCAGGGAGGAAATATCTTTCTAGAAGATAATTTCATCTCCATTGCCACGTAAGAAGTAAGAAGAGAATTCCTGACCCTGTCCTATGTAGGGAATTGAATATGGCTCCAGCATTAGGCTTTCATGCCATTAAATCCCTTGAATGCATTAAATACATTTTTTTCACCTTTCTGATTTAGATGTGTAGAAAAAAGAATAGGTATAAATAGCAGTTGATGAAGTTGTGCCAATGAGGCTGCATGGTGAGGGAGAGGGGTAGTACTAAGCAGGAGGAATAGGAAACCTAAACAGGAACTGACATACTTAAATACGACTATGATAAAGGGGTTTTACAGGGCCTGGGGTTTGTTTGTTTGTTTGGGATCTTTGTTGGTTGGCTTTGGGAGTTTTAAGAGAGTATCATCTCTTGCTCCTTTCTTAGTAATCTCAACAGATACAGTTCAAAATAATTAAAAATGGCAGAAGAGGATATAAGTAAGATTAAAAATCCTATCTACTGGTTGAATTATTGTAATTTGGAGCAAGCCTTGTTGACAGATTAAAAATAAATAATCAAGAATTTCATATGTAAATAGAGCCATAGGGAAAGAGACAAAACTCACGACAAATTCTAAACTCTTTCCCCTTCTTTTGATTACTTTTATTTCAATCTAAACACACTGACTTAATTCTTGTCTTCTTTAAAACATGTTTATAGTATGGAGAAAGTCACAGTTTCTGCTTCTTGTGCTAATTCTGTGTTTGTATTTCAAATACAAGGATGAGGAGGTCTACTTCTAGGGGAAGACAGCGTAGGCAGCAGGAAGGTTATTTTTGTACTTTGTGCATTCATCCATTACACACTTTCAATACATTATTTAGGTGGCAAAAAATGTAATCTGTTCCAGTAAGTATTACAATTTTTTAAGTGTTTCTCAACCAAAATTGATAATTGTTTTCCAGAAAGCAAACTTTCTCCTTGAAATAGTTCAGTTTTGCCAGAAGGATATTTTCCACTAGACAATCCTCAGATACACATTTTCTTTCCATTGCTATTGCTTATGTTTATAAAAGCCACTCACACCCATTGGCATAAAGTATTGATTTTGAACCTACAAGGAAAGAACTTTAAAAGTTCCTCTCCCACTAATATATACCATACTTGGATGTTAAAGTAATTAATAGACAACATACAATATTTTGACATATATGGGTGTACTCTTTTACTTACTTCCATGCAGTCTGAGAATGCGTGTAAGATATTGACAAAACTTTCTTTCAACAAATAATATACAATATGGAACATTTAAATGAGAAACCAGAGAGTGAATACTGAATATATACTGGAAATTCAAAATGCTATGTTGAATTATTTACTTTTCCTGTTCATCAACAAACAGATGCTTTCAGGATTGCTTTCCTATTCTGTCCTTAATGAAAATCAGGGGGTTTTGCACAGAGAAAGTGCTTCTCTCAATAGAAAATCTATGAGACATTAATTTTCTGGAAGTGCACTTCGATGTAGCAAATTTGATGTAAAATTCACTCCAGGAGACCTTTTCTTTTTTTAAGCCAACAGTACAAAGGCATCAGAAGATGCTGGTAAGGCAATTTTTCAAAGTAGTAATTGCTATTTATTTCTTGAAATTCAAATCAAGTAATAATCAAACAATGCTTCAAAGAGTGAGATTATTTTAAAAACTTATGTTCTTTGCTACATAGTTCATGTGGTTCACTGCACCCTATATAAAAACAGCTATCTCCGCTGGTGCTAAGCTGGGAGGTAATTTGCTTTTACTTCTCACAAAAGATAGGTTGTGCATTCCTGAACATTTCACTTTGATCCACTAATTCTCACCTGTTGTACTGTGATTAAATGGAGGAATTGCAAAGAGGCCCTATCAGTTAAATTGCTAAGCTAGGAGCACAGTGGTTTTCCCAAGAACAAATACTTCAATTTGAAATTCATCAGAACCCGACTATGTGCACAAATATTTCTTAGTTTTGAAAGACTACAGATGGGCTGTTGGAAAGACATCTAATTATGAAAAGTGCTGAACACATCCTACCCCCTTTCTTCCAAACAATAGGAACTAATTGCAGGTGTTGGTTTGAAGTGGTAGCCCAGCCCTTTTTACTGTAGCATTACCAAATTTCTTTGTGGTACCTAACACCCCACCACTCTATAAAGTTTCCTGGGTCTAAGCTTGTCTCCTTTTGCAATTTCACTGGCATGGTTTCTAGGCATTGATTTGTCTCTTAATTCCTTGTAATGGCAAAGGGACCCTGTGAGCCAACTGCAGTAGACCTCCAAAGATCACTACTAACTTCCCTGTAACATCTTCAGACAAAACCTGGAGTTTCAAACATGGCTTGTAGCTTATCTCTGAAAACCCAGATATAACACTTGAATCGAGGAGATGGATTTTTAGAGAATGTTGTAAAGCAACAACAACAAAACCATTCTGTAATTTGGGCAATAAAAACAATATCATGCCTTTAGCAAAGAAGAAATTGTACATAAAATCCTTTCTCAGCTTTCTTTTCCCTGAAGAATGATTTTGTCTCTTGAAGCACCAAAACCTTTCTTTGAGACTTATTTCTCTAAGTCAAGTTTTCCTTGATCTTTTGGAGTGTCTCTCTGTGCTAATCATCAGCCTGTAAGGACCCTCTTCCCCATCACTGTAGAGAAAGACACTTCTTGTCCTGGGAAGATTACAATTCACACGGTTTTACTTAAAACACATGTAGATGAGGTGCTCAGGGATATGGTTTAGTAGAGGACAGGAACATTTGGACATGATGATATCAAAGATCGTTTCCAACCTAGTGATTCTGTGAAAATCAGGACAGTATCCTACTGATTTATACTTTTCAGTTAAGTCATGCTGCGTGCTGTCCCAAATGACAGTATTTTCTATGATACTTTTTGCTCTTTGAAATTCTTAAATCTCCAACACATTTATCATATTAAAATTCTGTCAAATTGACATTATGAGGAAAGAAAACAGTTTGAGGAAAAAAGAGGGAGACCTGATGGATTTTGCAAGTGCTGAAAATTACAGATTAATAAAAGTGGTTGGTATAAGAGAGAAGAGTAGATCCTTTAAGTACTTGCACTGGAGTATAAATATTGTTTCTTCTATGATCTGCAAGTATAAGAAGAAAAAAACCCTAACAAACCAATGAGATAATTTTACAGCAGTACAAAAGAATTGAATAAATGCTCTAATTATGAAGAAAGGCAAGGCATACAAAGCAAACAAATTTTTTTGTTACTCTCAACACTGTTTAAATATTCTGGGCATAAAATAGCCGTATCTTCTGAATTCTCATTTTATCACTTAACAGCCAGATGCCTGTGTTAATAGATTAGATTTCATACATACACACACATGCATAGACCCATAATCATATGTCTGTTGTGTGCAAAGATGCTTTTATCTCACTTGTTTTTTCCTTCTCATACTGTTTTTGTGCCATTGCACATTCCTTTTATCTGCAGTTTTATTTACAATTTTACATTTTGGTTTCTGAAGATGGAGTGGCACAATGCTGGCTTCAGCTTGATAGTAAATGAACTTTGAAAGTCCTTATTCTGAAGCTGTGGAGTCTAAACACACCAACAGGAAGCAGGTAACTTTCTCCTTTTTGGTAGCAGGAAATACTAGTCATTTCAAATATTGAGTAACATCCCATCTTTCTGTGTGTGTGTATATGTGTCTCAGATCCACACTATTTACTCTGAAGAAAAGTGCTCATATTTTAAATATAATACAAAAACTATTTAAATCTTAAAGAGAAAACAGAAATATATATTTGCTGCTGTATGCATTCTATGCAATTATAGGTTAGCTATATATAGGTCAGCTTGCCCTGACATATCCATAAAAAATAAAGTTTTTGTCGTTGATGCCTGGGGCAGTGTTGGTGTTACAAACGCACGCAATACAGAATAGTGACAGAAAGCAGCACAGATGATGTTGTTTTTAGGGAGCAGAAAAGGATATACATATTTATCATATAACTTGCTGTTGCAGATAGGTTATTATTTTTTGTCCCTAGTGTAACTGTTGGGTAGTTTTTGCCTCTGACCCTTCAACTACTGTCAAAACGGAGATATTTTCTGCTTGTCTTGTTTCTGTGAGGACTTCAGCATGTACCCCAAAGTGATGATTCCCCAATTTCAGCAGGCACTTTTGCCTTATAACTATAATTTCCTTCTGTTTATTTACAGAGCCCTCCAACAGGTTTGAAATCTCTATTTTTAACTTATTTATTAATGTGCATATGGGAAAAAAAAAAAGGAGAAGGACATAGAGCAAAAGAAAGAGATAAGTGCTACAATAAAAACATATCATGAAATGTGTAGCTAGGGTCTTTCCGGTTTCCCCTTGTCTGTCATATAGACATTCATCCCTGTGTCTGATATCAGTAGGGATCATAGCCTTTTCCTACTATCTCAATAGGGCATCCGATTGCATAATAGAGCATCTCTTCCTACTATCCCAAGAGGTAGCATAAGGTCTGACAGCTCAGAGGCTGATTCAGCATGCATGTACTCCAATGGCTTCCATTTGATCAATGTTTCAATAACTGACAACGAAGTAAAATTTGTTACCTCACCTTCTCTTTGCATAAGCATAAGATTAGTCACTGCTGTCACCCGTGCAGTCCTTCATAGTAGCATGGCCTGCTTCTAATAAAACTCAGCTCCTATCTACTTCCATGTTTTTCCATCAGGAAAACAACACAGATGGGTTATTTGTTTATTTAATTTAAGTCTTTGAAACTACTTATCTTGCAAAAATCCGAATCGTGCTGGCAACTAAAAAACAATCATTTATTTCTTAAAGTATCTTGACAAATATTACCTAGAATCATAGAATCTTAGAGGAATTTGGGTTGGAAGAGACCTTAAAGATCAGCTAGTTCCAAGCCCCCTGCCATGAAGGACACTGTCCACTAGATCATGTTGCCCAAAGTCCCTTCCAACCTGGCCTCGAACACATCCAAGGGTGAGGTACCCACAACTAATCTAGGCAACCTGTTCCAGTGTCTCACCATTCTCACAGAGAAGAATTTATTTCTAATGTCTAAGCTAAATCTATCCTCTTTTAGTTTAAAGCCATTACCCATTGTTCTATCACTACATTCCCTGACAAACAGTCCCTCCCTAGTTTTCCTATTGTCCCCCTTTAGGTACTGGAATGCCACTATGAGGTTTCCCGGAACCTTCTTTTCTCCAGGATGAACAAGCCCAAATCTCTCAGCCTGTCTTCTTAGAAGTGCTCCAGCCCTCTGATCATCTTTATGAGCTTCCTCTGGACCAGCTCCAACAGGTCGCTGTCTTTCTTGTATGGGGGGCCCCAGACCCGGATGCAGTATTCCAGGTAGGGTCTCATCAGAGTAGAGTAGAGGTTCGTCTCCCTTGACCTATTGCTGATCATGTTTCTTGTAATGCAGACCAGGATACAATCTACTTTTTGGGCTGCAAGCATGCATTGCCAGCTCATTTGGAACTTTTCATCAATCAACATCCCCAAGTCCTTCTCCTCAGGGCTGCTTTCAATCCATTCTCCAGCCAACCTGTAGTTGTGGTGGGATTGCACCAAGCCATCTGCAGGACCTTGCACTTGGCCTTGTAGAACTACAAGAGGTTCACACTGACTCAAATTTCAAGCCTGTCAAGGTCCCTCTGGATTGCATCCCTTCCCTTCAGTGTATCAACCACACCACAGAGCTTGGTGTCATTGGCAAAATTGCTGAGAGTGTGTTTGATCCCCCTGTCCATGTCCCCAACAAAGACTTTTGCTGGTCCCAATATAGACCTCTGAGGAACACTACTTATCAATTTGGAAATTTGGAAATTGAGCTGTTGACTATAACTCTCTGAGTGTGATCATCCAGCCAATTCCTTGTCCACCAAGTGGTCTATCCGTTGATTCCATGTCTCTCCAATTCAGAGACCAGGATGCTGTGCAGGACAGTGTCAAATGCTTTGCACAAGTCCAGGTAGATGATGTATGACCCTCTTCTCTTATCCACCAATACTGCAACCCCAACATACAATGCCACCAATTTTGTTAGGCATGATTTTTCCTTAGTGAAGCCATGTTAACTGTCACCAATTACCTCCTTACTTTCCATGTGCCTAAGCATAGTTGCCAGAAGGACCTCCTCCATGATCTTGCCAGGCGCAGAGATGAGACTGAGTGCCCTGTAGTTCCACAGGTCTTCCTTTTTTCCAGTTTTAAAAATGGGGGTTATGTTTCCCCTTTTTTCCAGTCAAAGAGAACTTCGCTAGATGGCCACATCTTCTCACATATGATGGAGAGTGTCTTAGCCACTTCATTCCCCAGTTTACTCAGGACTCGCTGATCCTTCTCATCATGTCCCATGGATGCACCTTCAGGTTCCCTATGTAGTATTAAATCTGATCTTCTCCTACAATGGAAGATTCTTTATTCTCTCAGTCCTTGCCTTTGCCTTCTGTGCCCTGAATGGTGTGGCTAGAACACTTGCTGGTGAAGACTGAGACAAAAAATACATTAAGTACTTCAGCCTTCTCCAAAACATGGGTAACCAGGTCATCCATTGTGTTCTGGATGGGGTTTATATTTTCCTTCATCTTCCTTTTATCATTGACATAGCTATAGAAACATTTCTTGTTGTCCAGGACATCCCTGGCCAGATTTAATTTTATCAGGGCTTCAGTTTTCCTAAAATGTATAGTATCTCTGTATTCCTTCTAGGCTACCTGCCTTTTTTTCCACCACACGTAGGCTTCCTTTTTTGTGTTTAAGTTTGCCCAGGTCCTCCCTGTTCATCCATGCAGACCCACAGGCATTTTTGCCTGACTTTTTCTTTGTTGAGATCCCGCTCTCCTCAGGTTTGAGGAGGTGAACCTTGACTACTAGCCAGCTATCTTGGGTTCCACTTCTCTCTGGGGATTTATACCAAGCAGATCCCTGAAAAGGCCAAAGTCTGCTCTCTTGAAGTTAAGGGTAGTGAGTTTGCTGTGTGCCCTTCTCACTGCCCTGAGGATCTTGAACTCCACCATTTTATGGTCACTGTAGCCAAGGCTTCCCTTTAGCTTCACATCTCCTACAAACCCCTCCTTGTTGATGAGAATAACCCAAACAGGCACAGAGCCATGTATTAGTGGACTGTGTCTGTCTGATCATCCCAATATTACTGGCCACAACTGGAAGGAGGGAGGAAAAATAACCTTTGCTCCAGGTCTTCCCTGCATGCCCTCCTACGCAAACTGCCATGCAAACTGCCACATCATGCCCTGGCTGACATGCCACACACTCTGTTTGTCCACTCTGTTTGCAGTGCTCTGGACTGGTAGTACAACCTAGACTACTTTTTACAGGCGTGGATGCCATTGCTCTGTCAACAACCATGCCTCATCAGTGGTTCTTGAAAAAGCTGTTGGCTAATGGGAGAGTGTCTTTCATGTCCCTGGTGTTTCCCTGCCTCAGGAAAGTCAAGAAATCCCCATGTGCACAAAGCTCTGCTGCTCTGCTGCAGGTTGTGCCAACACCAAAGCAGATCCCCTTGGTCACTGACTTCCCCTCCTTCCACTTCTTCCCCTTACCTGCATGTACACTTCATCATTTATTTTAATTTTTCAAATATTGACCATTCATTTAGTTGTAAATTCTTCCATTTGTTAGGATGACTGCTGCCAATTCTCATCAAAACTACAATATATACACAGTTCCAAAAGAAAATTCAGGACAAAAGATATTTCAAAAAGGGTTGGGTTTGGGTTTTTTTCATCTTCGCTTTCATGTCGAAAAGCTTTTATATAATTTAATCAGTGAAGGCAGTACAGGTTAAGAAAAGCTGTTTCTGAATATCAAAACTAATGCTGAGGACTTTGAAACTTTTCAAAGGAAATAAAGAATTGGTATTTTCCTTGCACCTGTAAAGTTTCTTCAGAAAGATATAATCATATATGCATACACTTAGCTTATAATTAAATTGATCTCATTTGAATAAATGGGTTTAAGACCTACAAGAAACTTCTCAGGCTCCGTTTGTAGGCAGAGGCAGTGAAAGTCTATAAGGCATGATTATTTTAATCTAGAATAGATATTTTAAATATTCCATATGATCTGTGCTGTAAAAGCATTTGTGTCTCTCCATTAACTATGAAAGAATGGCTAAGACAGTTAAGGTATCTGGCTCAAAACCGAATGTCTCACTTGTAGACACAATTAGATTAAATACTTTCCATCTGATATATTTCTAAAAAGAGAAGAAAAAAAAAAGAGGAAGAAGAGAAGACTTTAGCCCAACTAAAAACTGGTTTATAAGTATTCAACCTGATATGCTTGAGAAAGCTCCCACAGATACATGATAAAAATTGCGTTCATCCATATCTGGTATTATAGCATCAAAGAACATAATTTGGTGTTCTGGTTTGAACAAAGCTTCTGGACAACTTCACTTGGTGTGCACTTGTTTGCACTGTGGTGCAGTCAAGGAGTATGTGAACTGGATTTTTTTCAGATGAAACTAGCCTAGAAAGGGTGCTCCAAAAACACACCCAGTTCTAGCTGTAAATAGCCATCTAGTCCATGAGACTAAACTGAGATGTGAGCTCCTCTAACAAAAAAGTCCTTGGGAATTATAGGTAACTGGTCCTCAGAACCAATGTTTCCTTTGATCCACATTTATTGACCTGCACAGCTTCCTGCACAAGAATTGCAGCTATTGATAAGGCTTTGGCCAGAGGGAAAAACAGTTACATTTCTGTTTACTTCAGGAACACTAGATGACAATCAATTTATGTACATTGTCTCTGTTGTATTCTGGATATGAAGGATTCCCCTAAAATATATATCTCTATTTAACATCATTCTTCATTATTGCCTGGCATTATTGGTGTTTAACTTTTGGTTTTTTTCTTAATTGTCTAGGAATAAACTCCATGCTCACACTTTCATTCAATCTCTGCTGTAAACTTTCAAGGACTGATCTATAACCACAGTGTGCTCTGGAGCACTTTTCCTAGGCACATGCAACTCGATACTGTTAGGTACCAGATACTTTGCTAGATAAATATTTGATCTGACTCTGTACATCCATTTTTTGCTTCATTCTCATAGGAAACAAACAAACAAACAAACAAAAAAGACCATGAAGACAGACAGAGCAAGTAATCAAATAAATTGCAGTTAACTGGAACTCTGGGTTAGTTCAGGGATTTTTATTATCCCAACACTTGTCTGTTTACATTAAGACCTAGCAGGGAAGCATTTGTCTGTAAATGACATCTGTTGCAGTACCTTACAGCACCGTGGATTTAAAAAAAAAAACAAACCAAAAAACCTATGCAAAAAAGAGTATCATATATTGCACAGTTGATCCAAGAGTCTTCCTGTGTGGTTACTTCACTTACCGATCTGCACTTCTGCAAATATGCAACAATTTTCACTGTATCACGCATGAATTTCTATTTAATGTACAAAAATAGTGTAATATGACCTTGTTAATGTGAGCCAATTTAAAACTTCATTTTGATTAGGTTTTAGAAACCCAGCTTCCTACTAGCTAATAAGCTGATAGAACTTAATTTTTCATTGTAACATTGACTAAATCTTGAGTATCTTTCAGCTACCAAAACATATGGTATAAGTAAAACAAGCACAGATTGAAACATTTCTAAGGCAAAATTGGTTCTGTCATTTTTTGAACAACAGAAAGATTTAAATTTGAATTTAAATTATTATCTCTGATATCCATTTTCAGAATACAAACATATTTTATATTCTTTTTAATATGATCATAGAGTGGTTTTCAACCTCAGTTTTCTTTACTGTAGAAATTTATATATTCTTATTTAATGCATTTATTTAGCATTATAATGCTATCGGACAGGGGCATACTCATATCAAGATCATATCTAAAGAGCCATCCTAGGGGTATTCAGATGTCTTAGATGTTCTCAGATGTTTTAGGGACATGACAATTGAACTATGTTTTCATATGTTTCTTCATAAATGTATTCTGACATCTGGTCAAAGGCAAAGACCCATGTAAAATATCTGTTCCATTAGTACCTGTTGCAGTTTGCTGTAGCTGTGCTGCTGAGATGGCTTTTGCAAAGCAGCAGTTACAGTTTTCTGTGAGTTCCAAACAGTAAACATAGGCCAATTCAAGGCCAAGGTCACTTTTGACCAACCAGAGAAGGATTCATAGCGCCTCTGTGAATCACATATAGGAGAAAAAGAAACCTCCTGGCTGGCACACTTTGCTACCGGAATGCAGAGTGGGAAGATGTGACCAGCTGCACTGATAGCCAAGGCCAGGCCCAGAAGGGGGGCAGGTGGGGGGCGGGGCAGGTGGGGGAGTGGAAAGAATGTGGAAAGAAAGTTTCCCCTGCAGCTTGTGGAGAAGCCCATGGTGAAGCGGGTTGTCCCCTCGCAGCCCATGGATGAGGACGGGGAGCAGAGACATGTACACCCTGTGAAGTGGTTGATCCACACCTCAGCAGGTTTGCTGGGGGACTTGTGACTTTTGCGGGGAGCCAGGCCGGGGGAGCCCGGGCCCAAATGTCAGAACCCTATGGAAGGCAGTCCTGCTGAGAGGCCTGTGGTGAGGAGATGATTTCCCTATGGAAAGGACTCACGCTGCAGAAGTTCGTGGATAGGACTCTCGCATGGGTGGGACCCCACGGCGCCGTAAGGGAAGTGTGTGCGTGTGTGTGTGTAATGCCCCCCCGTCCCCCCCAAGCTGAGACAGAAGACAGCTCAGGCGGAACGGACTGAAAACCCCTCATTCCCCATTCCCTGCCCCTCCTGGATCTCTGTGCAGCAAGGTTTACCGGGGTGCTTGCTGGGTTTGGAGCAGGATTAATAATAATTGGCAAATTTTCAGTCCTTCATTCATTTTTGCCAACTGTTGAATAACTTCTCTCCATGTCAGCCTAAGCAGGTCTCAAACTTTCTTAGTCAGCCACTGACAATACATAAAATAGGATTAAATTTAGGTGGAATTAACTATTAATTCTTGAAATGTCTTTGTTATGAGCAAGTAGTAGAAGTGGCTAGTCCATAAGCAAAAAAAAATGTAAAGGTGAGCCCAGTAGAGATTTCTAAGTATTCCACAGAAAGTCCCAAAATCTTTAAAAAATTTTCTGCTATTTGTAAACTTTTAAAATTTATTTTCAGCAGTGTTTGTTATTCCTTGCAGAATTTGAGAACATGTAAATTTACTTATCATTTTATCTGCAGATAACAAACAAGCAGAAAAGCCTATTTAGAAAATAAAAGTCAAGTACAATGTCCTCAAGGTGAAGAATTTATTATAGGTTCTTGCTGACAGGAGCTAATTTGCTCAGCTGATATCGGAAGACCATTTCAATGTAGTCTTACACCTCTATTCCATGAGTAATTTTTCTGGTGTCATGTGAACCACTGTGGACATTAGACATTAGGGAGAAAAACTTGTCCTGCTTTTCTAACAGGAGTTGGTTTCAAAATTTTGTATCACCAATCCGGATGTCCACACACTTTTCAATCGTTTTCAACAGTTGTCAGCTACCACATGGTGTATGTTTCCTTTGCAGATGCTTGCTTTGGCTACCGATAAAACATATAAAATATTTATCACTCCTCATACTTAAGAAAACAGCAGAAACCTTTCATTAGAAGTATAGCTGTAAAGTACTTCCTCATCCTTTAGTCCTTTCTTACAGTTTTGAGTTTCCTTTTGATTTTTTAAACAACTATGAATTACTTTGTCATTATTTGGAAGTAAGAGGCAGGAGTGTTGCAAAACTTTACAGGTAAATGTGATGGGAAAATTAATTTTTACATAAAGCGTGTTGCAAACTAGTATCACTGGCTGAAACAAGCTTTGGTGCATGGCCTTCCTAAAAGCCATTTGAAATTTAAGATTTTAAATCCATCTTTAACTTACCTTTTGTTACTATTTTTTCTATACTGTTTTTTTAGCATTGCATAGGATGGAAGAGTAAATTAAAGAAATTCGTTATCATCTAGGTGAAATAACCCCTTGCTGCCAGTCAGTTCAGATTTACCTTTATATAAGGTGACAGGGGTCAAATTCTAGGTTAGCTGAACTCCAACTTTAAATCAAATGAATATGAAAGAGCTTCCACAAGACTTTATAATTTGACTGTCTTTTGTGTGATTAAGCATTCATATATACTAAGTCTTATTTGAAAGATTGTATCAGTGGAAAGAGCGAAAATGTAATATTCTTGGTCATCAGTCAATCAAAAATAAGGGTCCCCCCAAAGCAACCAAAACATAAAATGAGCTTGGAGTCTTTGAATAATACATATGAGCTTCCTTACAACCCTGACATGAAAAGCATTGCAGATACTAGTGTTACATCAATCCTTCCTAACTGTCTTGGAAAATATGTGCCATGTTACAATGAAAACAGCTCACCAGCTGTTTATGTAAAAATTATTTGAAGAAAAACAAGCATGGCCATACGGCACCCTAGCAATACAGTGGGAACATGAAGAATAAATTTTGTAGATTTTAGTAGATAATGTTCATGCTAAGTAGGGTGTCAAATATTGACGACACATTGCATTATCCTCTAAATACCTACATTTCTTAGCAGCTTGTATGCTGGAAACAATAACTTACTTTGATAAAGGATTCAGTTTTGTAGAATTACAAAATTACACAAGTCTGAAACATTCCCCAATCAAAGGACATTCAGAAAATATTATACATTTGAGTAGCATCATGAAATTCCATAGCAAAGAAAAGATAACCCTTCTAGGTACCAAGTAGTTTTATTTGTGGTTATTTTAGATATTCCCTGTGTTTAATAATTAGCTGAAACTATGAAAGCAAGACAAATTTCTCCATTAAAATGAGGGAAGTCAGCCTGTAATTCAGTCAAAATCCAACGTATTTCCTCTGTTTTGGGGATGAAGAGCCTTTCACTATCTCTCCTTCTTTAATAACACAGTTTGACACTTTTACATGTATATGGTATATTAAATGGTGGAATGCTTATTTCACTTCCCCAGCTTTCCATCACATCCATAGGAGTGGTAGTACCAGACAGCCCTGTGCTGATTGCTCTCCCAACTTGTCCAGGCACTTAAAGTATATAAATAGCACAGTAGAGCAGGTTTGGGTTTAGGGGTTTTTTTAACATACATATATATATATATATATCTGCATGCATATTTATTTCTGTATAGTGGGTCCAGAGGAGGGATACAAGGATTATTATCGAGACAGGCTGAGAGAGTTGGGACTGTTCAGCCTGGAGAAGAGAAGGCTTACAGTGACCTTCCAGTATCTGAAGGGGCCTGTAGGAAAGCTGGAGAAGGACAGTTCATAAAGGCATGTAGCGATAGGAAGGGGGGCCATGGTTTTAAACCAGAGCAGGACATGTTTAGACTAGACATTAGGAATAAGTTCTTGACTATGAGGGTGGGGAGACAGTGGAACAGGTTAGCCAGAGAAGTGGTGGAGGCCCCATCCCTGGAGACATTCAAGATCAGGCTTGATGAAGGTGTGAGCAATCTGATCTAGTTAAAGGTGACTGTGCTCACTTCAGGGGGTTGGACTAGATGACCTTTAAAGGTCCCTTCCAAGCTATGTTTGGATTCAATCATTCTATGATTCTATGATATTTGGAAGTTAAAAGTTTATTTCCAGGGGGTGGGGGAATTAAAAATATTTCATTTGTTCCTGGAAAAAAGGCATCAATATGAAAATTAGAGTGGTCATTATAGCAGTTCTGCAAAGATTTGTCAAACATAAATGCATGTATCAAAGATATTTACAAGGTTAAAACTTAAGCAAGCCCGGAGCTACCAGATAAAGGATTAAAATGGAGAAGAAAAAGAGAAGCTTGGCCAAAGACAGTGCTAAGTTGCCAAATTGGAGAGTAAAGCACAGTGGGGAGATCAAGACAAGAAAATTAATGAGGAACACTTTTTAACAGCTTGTGTGTGTGTATTCCTAAGCGTGTCTGAGCTCTTGCTTTGCTTCAGTTCAGTATTATGTACTTCTAAATATTGACTCAGACTGAATTCTCTCTCTCCCGCACTCTCCATTAGGAAGAAACACTGACTTATAAACACCTGACACAGACTTATAGATGTTGGTGTGCATTTAGCTTACAATAACATACTAAGATTCTGTGAGGTGCATTTACTATGATAAACTCCCTCATGTTCTCACCTTGGTTCTTAATCTGCTTTCTCTGTTTCCACAGAATCAAAAATATAAAAATGTGGGATTTTTATTTTCCTTTTATCTGTTCAGAGAATAAAAATGTTCACTTTCCATACATTACTTTTACTGACACAAAACATATTTACAATTGTAATAAAACAGTTTTGCACAAACAGAAACTCTCACACAAAGGTATATAATCCTGTAATATCAGTTAATCTTAAAGGAATATGATGGAATGGTCAAACCTTAGGAAATGGCCCGAAGTTAAATAACTTCAAGTGGAAACCAGATTCCTGAATCAACAATCTTCCTCTGAGATAAAGAATAATTTGAAATAGACTAATTGGCTCACAGACCAGGACATTCTGCTTTCTCCATGGAGTAAATCTTATTATGGTTACTACATCTATCTGTTAAATGGTTGCATTTTTGCCTGCTGAATAAAATAATATTTCAAATTTTATTCAGAGAATAGCCTCTTTTTTCCTTCAGTAAAGGATTCCAGAAGCAAAAGTCCTTCACTGAGAATGTCAAAAACATTACTTCTTACTGATTCAATCTAAATACTAAACTAATTGTTCCTCTCTGTTAATAGCACAGAAGAGTAAGAGTTGTATCTGAAAAAAACGCACATTTAATAGAGCCTGTTTGTGATTACAGAGAATATTTTACAGGTTTTTGTGGACTGTGTTCACCCCTCTAATCCTGTATTGAACAATGTAGGTGATGTGCTTGAAAGCATGTATTTTATTTGACATTTGGACATGAAACGCATATATGAATGCAAACATTGAATCTTTAAGATTCCTCATTACATTCCCAGTTTACATTGCATTATTTTTCTAAAGCAATGCATAATAATTTTGATAAGTCCTATTCCAGAAAAAATACCCTACAGCACTTATCAAAAATATGTATCTCAAGCTTCTATCTATGAATTTAGAAGCAGACCTGAGTTCAATTACCTGAACCTTAACACAACTGTCAGGGTGTAAGTTCCTTTAAGGTCACTAGCTTGGCCATCTCTTCAAGCCTTTTCTTCCATACTGCATCATTTTCCTCGCAATAGATTTGACTCATGCTTTTCAGCTAACTTTTAGTAACTTGAAAGCACCGGACTTCTATACTAAAACACTGATAGAAACCAACCTGCCCATTTCAATACTGGTAGCACTGAGTCCTTGGCATGTCATAACATCTCATTGAGCTTTCATATTGATCCACATAAAACTTGTCAAAATAGCTTCAACTATTGACAACCACCTCTACTTCTGCCAGGAGAGGCAAAATATTGCTTCCTCATCATGCATCCAACAGAATCTGTTGCTTTTAGTGCGTAAGCATTGTACAAGTAGATACATAGAAGCAATCTGTGAGTGTCAAATGGACCTTCATTTTAGATCAATTCCAGAGGCATAATACTGAGTTTAAAGGTTAGTGCATTAACTCTCTGATCCACTTTCACTGCTTTTATTTACTTATTCACAGAATTGTTGAGGTTGGAAGGCATCCTTTGAGATCACGTAGGCCAACTTTCTTATATTGGGTTTGTGTGGCAAAGTTTTGGTAGCAGGGAGACTTCGGGGGCTTTGATGAGAACCTGTTAGAGAAGTTTCCCCTATGTCCAAAAACACCAATGCCAGCTGCCTCCATAACAGACTCTCTACTGGAAAAGGCCAAACCCATTCAGAGGCAGTGGTAGCAGTTCTTAGATAACATATTTAAGAAGGGGAAAGAAAAAATACACCAGACAGAATTGGAGTCAGAGAGAGAGGCATGGGAATATGTGAGGAGCAACTCAGCAGACACCAAGGTCAGTGAAGAAGGAGAAGGAACTGTTCCAGGTGCCAGAGCAGAGATTTCCCTGCCTCCTGTGGAGAAGACCATGGTGAAGCAGGCTGTCCCCCTTCATCCCATGGAAGTTGATGGCAGAGAAGATATCTCCATCTGCAGTCCATGGAGCAGGTGGAGGCACTGAAGGATACTGTCACCATGTGCGAAGCCCACAATGGGGAAAGCTCCTTGCAGGATCAGTGGGCCAGTGAAAGGGGGATCCCATGCTGGAGCTAGTTTGCTAGCAGGACTTGTGACCCTGTGGGTGACCCTCACTGGAGTGGTCTGTTCCTCAATGTCTGCACCCCATGGAAGGGACTCATGGTGGAGCGCTCATGAAGAACTCGAGCTTGTGGGAAGAACCCATGTTGGAGAAGTTTATAGAGGACTGCCTCCTGTGAGACAGACCCCAGTCTGAAGCAAGGGAAGAATTTGAGGAGTCCGCCCCCTGAGGAGGAAGTTGCTGCAGAGACTGTGCTGCTGTCACTGTGGAGAAGTGACCACAACCGCTATTCCACATCCCCCTGCATGACTGGCATGGAGGAGGTACAGAAATTAAGTTGAGCCTGGGAAAAAGAGAGGGATGGGGAGAAAGTGCTTTAAGATTTGGTTTTATTTCTCATTATCCTATTCTGATTTGTCTAGTAATAAATTAATTTTCCTCCAAGTTGAGTCTGTTTTGCCATTGAAGGTAACTGGTGAGTGTTCTCTCCCTGTCCTTATCTTGATCCATGAGCCTTTTGTTATATTTCCTTTTCCTCATCTAGCTGAGGAGGGGAGTGATAGGGTAGCTTTGGTAGGCACCTTGCATCCAGCCAGGGTCAAGCCACCACACTACTGCTCAAGCTGGGTCAGCTAGAGTGGGCTAGTGCTGGCTAACAAATACTGTCTTGACTAGGTAGTTGCCATTGGACAACTACATAAATGCAAAGTGTTTCACTTTGCATACATACAATAAAACGCCAAGGTCTTGGAAAAGGTGACTATTTCCACCCGCTATGAATACATGGCTGTCTGAGACCCCTTTGTATATTTTCATAAGTCATTCTTATGAAACAGTACATTTGCTTCATCCAAACTACAGATCTGCAGTAGATTCCTCTCTATTATTCTTCTAAAATATTTAGCAAATGAGTCTTATGTGAATAAAATTTTGCATATGCATCATTCTGTTTAGTATTTCCTCAGATCTATGAAAGTGTAGTCATTTCTACTGTTACTGTATCAGCTCCTGAAATTTACTTTTTTAAAACCTGGTTCATGCCACAGATAAAGATAGCAGAGAATCCTGTCTTTATGATCATATTATCCTTCCCTTACATTCTGTTGTTATCCTCAGGGCTCTTAATGATGTTAAAAGGAAAGAACTGAAGGCTTTGTTACGCTCAAGAAACAGCATTTCAGTTCCCAGTGCTGCTGATTGTGTCAAGCTTTTGTCAGCTCTAATTAGAAGTGAACTCCCAGATTTCAGTAAACCAGGTAAGGGTGTCACCCTTTATAGAGGTTGTCCACTTGGGAGGAAGATATTGCTTGGTTGGGTTGACAGATAGTATTGAACCATTATGTGGTATTAGCAAGAATCTTCTGGCCTGCAGCATGACTAGAGTCTCCTGAGGTCACTATTAGTATTGCTGTGTGGGATTCAAATGTAGGACAAGAAGTAAAGAAAATGTAAAGGTTTCACCTTGGAAATATAAATTGCTGAGAACAGTGCATGACTGCAATATTTTTATGCCTTACTCACCCGCAATTTATAGCATGGTTCTTTAATTAGTTAAAAAATAAGTCTCCAAGCTAGAAGATAGTTACATATTTCTTCAGCATTTCTTTAGTCTTTTCCCTCAAAAAAACCCAAACCAAAACAACAACAAAAACCATAAAAAATAAAGACAGCACTTGTTGTCTAAACCTCTTACAAGTCATTTGGCAGAAAATAGCATTTGAAAAGTCATAACAATTATAGGAAAATATCTAAATTCTGGAAGGTGCCAGATTAACTAAAATCTTTGAAATGTGTTTGATTGATTGAAGATACTTTTTTCACTTTGTAAACGAGTTGCTCAACTCTTTGTTTGTTTGTTGTTCTAATGTTTCTCAGATTTTGAACTGTAGAAGGATATAATGGAATCATAGAATGACAGAAAGGTCTGGGTTGGAAGGGAACCCAAGGACCATAGAGTTCCAACCCCCTGTCACAGGCAGGACCACCGACCTCCAGGCCTAGATCTACACAAGGTTGCCCAGGGCCCCATCCAACCTGGCCTTGAACACCTCCAGGGACAGGGCATCCACCATCTCTCTGGGCAGCCCGTTCCACCACCTCATCACTCTCTCTGTAAAAAAATTTCCCCTTAATATCCAATTTAAACCTTCTCTCCTTTAGCTTTAATCCATCCTCCCTTGTCCTGCCATTATCTACCCTTTAAAAAAGTTGATTCCCCTCCTGTTTGTATCTCCCCTCAGGTACTGAAAGGCTGCAATGAGGTCCCCCTGCAGCCTTCTCTTCTCCAGGCTGAACAAACCCAACTCCCTCAGCCTCTCTTCGTAGGGGAGGTGCTCCAGCCCTCTAATCATCTTCATGGCCCTCCTCTGAATCCTCTCTTAACAGTTCCACATCTTTCTTGTATTGTGGGCCCCAGATCTGATCACAGTACTCCAGATGGGGCCTCATGAGGGCAGAGTAGAGAGGGACAATCACCTCCCTGTCCTTGATGGCCACTCCTCTTCTGATGGAGCCCAGGATACCATTGGCCTTCCGGGCTGCAAGAGCACACTGCTGGCTCATGTTAAATTTCTCATCAACCATGACACCCAGGTCCTTCTCATCAGGGATATGTTTGGACATAATGAAACCTTTGACCAAAGAACATGTTGAGGGGAGGGGAAGAACAGAAATGTGCTCCTGATAAATTAATTTTCCACAAAGCCACTTATCTAGTCTATTTCCATCTTCTTTTATTTGCACAAGAGATGGAACAAAGTGGATGAAAAAAGGGTGCCAAGAGCACTGGATTCAACCTATATGCCAAGTGCAGTGAAAAGAGATTCCATTTATTTCAGACAGCATCAAGGAATCGAAAGGACCAGCACTCCTTAAAAAATGGACTGCTACATCACAAGTTTTTGGAAATTGTAATAATCCAGATAAAGGAAGTCAAGTTGTGGTATGCTAGTGTGAGAGTGGCTTTGTCTAGATAAACAACATACAACATTGCCTTTTGTAGCAAAATTCTTAAAATACAAGTTTAGCCATTAAGTACATTGATGTGCTATAGACTAACAAATGCATCATTGGGGCACAGTTAAATTTGCAGCCCATTAAAAGTTCCAGTGCAGGAAAATACATGTTCCTACACTTGACCACTGTTCTTTCCAAACATAAAGGAACACACGTGTCAGCAAAATCATACTAAGATGATTCTCCTGAAAAGCTACTGACTGTTCAGACTAAAAGACAATTTTATCTCCTCCTCCATCTCTAACAATTGCATCTACAATTATATCATGCTTGGAAAGGTAGAATCTGTTGAGAGGTCAAGGTTTCTTAGCCTGATGTTCATTCACAAAGAATAAATGTAATTCAGACCGTCCAGGTGTTCATATACTTGCTATGCCGTGTATTGTAGCACCTGTCTCATTAAATGGGTCTGTTCTGTCCATCTCTAAAAATATTCCTGTGAAAACAAAGCTTAGATTTTGTTAAGGGGAAATAAAGTCATAGAAAGCAAAGGACAGCAAAGAGAAAAAACAGCAAACATGAAAAGAAACATTTAGAACTCCTTAATTTAATACCATTAAAGTCAACATTATCCTTTCACTGCAGTAATGTAACAAATGTTTGTTAATTGACTTTTAGTTAAATGGATCACTATTAATCTTTCTGTTGGACTGATTGCTAATAGCTTTTCTTTCATAGCTATATTTTCATAGTTATGTAGTCCAAACACATTGAAGTGGAAACAATATACATAAAACAGTAGCACTGTAGAATAAATGCATGTTTAATACTGTTCCTGCTAGCTATTCCCCCTAAACTTATTGAATAAAAAGGGTGATAAGAACCTGCTCTGCCTTGTGGAAGATAATCTGTTCTGATTATTTTCCAGCCTCTTCAAGAGACCAAGTAAAAAAAAGTCTTGATAAAACAGCTATTACTCATACTAGAACATTCAGTGTATCAACTGTGTCTGACAGTCATTGACATCAATGTTACTTGATAGATCAAATTACATCCTAACTTATATTTGATGTTTATTTTGAGGATAAATCATAACCAGTGAAGAGTTTCTGGGTCAACCTAGACAATCAAAGTCAAGGAGACCGGAATTATTCCAACTGATAGTTTGTAGTGTTTTGTTAACAGTCTGACTTGGAAATAGAAACCCTTTCCACATGTCAGGTCTGTCAGGCAGCAACTTAATCACAATATTCAGGTCAGGTTATTTGTTTCCTTTCAAAGATGCTGCAGCATGTTTCCAACTAGCAGGTTTCCTCAGCATTTTACAAGAAGCACCTCTTCCCAATGGTGTTTTTACATTGATGATCCAATTACCTATTCAGTTCCCTTTACTGAAAAAGAGGGGATTAGGGCCCAGAGATAACAGGCCATCTGAGTAGCATTGAACAATAAGGGATCTCCTTTGAAAACATGAATAATGAGTAATTCTAATGCCTGGAACAGATAGAGGCAATTCAGCATTTAGAAGTAGATTAAAAATCAGATCAGGAACTAGTGGTCCAGTCTTCTAGTACTGGGGGAAGGGAATTAAATTTCAAATATGACAGAAGAAAAGTAGCAAATTAATAAGTAGTGGTACGTTATAAAAAAAAATATTACAAGTATGTATTAAAAAGCAACAGAAGAAATTTGTACTTCCCATGACCATCTAAAGTCTTTGAATGAGCTATATTCATAGATTCATCTTTATGAAATTAAGATTTTTACTGTTTCTTGATAACTTTATTTGTGTATATTCTCTTAAACTATGGAGATCAAGTTGCCAATGTAATACATTAAAAAAATGCAACATATTCTTTTAAACAGATGTATTATATGACAGATGTTACTTCTTTGTTGTATACAATGAAATCAGTAGTTTGAAAAGAAAATTCAAGCACAGTCTCCTGAACAGAACATCTGTGTTGCTTTGGCACATTGCTATATGAAAGGAAAAGTAATTTCACACTCAGTACAAGCAGGTTTCACCAATATACAAAGCATGATCTGGTTGTCAGCAGCAACTTTGGCTTTCTTAAATGTATGCATGTTAAAAATTCCAGGTTATGGTTTTCTTGTGTTCTAGTG
Organism: Hypotaenidia okinawae; assembly: GCA_027925045.1. Taxonomy (NCBI): domain Eukaryota; kingdom Metazoa; phylum Chordata; class Aves; order Gruiformes; family Rallidae; genus Hypotaenidia; species Hypotaenidia okinawae. The sequence goes on from BSDF01000001.1 coordinate 128,103,829, forward strand.
CCTTACTTTAAAGAAAATGTTCTGCAATGAAGAATTAGAATATGGGATCCAGCACAAGAAACCAGAACCAAATACAGTAAAAGTATTTTTGTATTTCTTTTTTCTGATCTTTTCTGGCCTTAATTAGGTCAGATTAGTTTTGTTAATCCCACCCTACAAAACAGAATTGCGTGGAATAAAAATACTCTGCTGAAAGCCCCTAAAAAAGTATTGAATAATGTGTTAAACACTATTTTTATTTATAATAACCACTGCATATTTTACTAGTAGATAAATGATACATTTCACTTCTATCTAGACTACTAATTATTTGGTGAAGCAGGAATATACTTAGCTCTTGTATGAAATATGTATCGTGCAAGGCATTATAGATGATAGAGGCAATAGTTGTTTCTTTGCATGTTCTCTGTTTCTTAATCAGATGAGCTATAAACAGGGATAGAGAGTTTTGCAGGTTAGCAGAGTTCCACTGACTTCCACTTTTAGTGGACTATTAGAGCTTATGTTCCTATTCAATTAAAGAATAAAGGAACGGGGAATAGCACGTACAGTAGAAAATAGAGAGTACTGGGTGATAGGGAAGGTAAAGGGAGCCCTAAGAAGAAATTTGAAACTATATTTAATATGTTAACTATTTAAAATGAAAGAAAACTCTAAGAAATTGTACAATTTTCACTATTAGGAGTATACACCAGCATCATGTTCTATCTTATGAATCTCAGTGGAAATTAATCTACTCAGTGTTGCAATGAACCCAGATTTCAAAGCACAATAAAATGTGCACCTCCTCACAGAATCATTTTGGGCAATTGTAATGGTAAGCATGAAGGTTTATGGCACCTATGCACCTGGCATAACAATCTAGGTTTTATTATATACACTACCTAGAAGGAGATCACTTTATGTTTCCCTACACCATGCTAAAAATTGGATAGTGAGAAGCACACAGTAGTATTTGTAAATTATTAATTATTTAGGGAAATGACTTAATTTCAGTGAGAAATAAATTAAAATAAATAATTTGGGGATGTCTTAGTAGATATCAAACCGATGAAGTTTCTATTTGTATTTTCTTTTGTACAAGTTTTGACTGCAAAGGAATTATTTTTCTTCAGCAGTAGCTGGTATGGAGCTTTTTGGGGATCTGTGTGGAAAGAATGCTGGTTAAGCAGGGATGTTTTAGTTATTGCTGAGCAGCGCTTATTTTGAATCAAGGCCTTTTCTACTTCCCACACCACTGCACCAGTAAGTAGTCTGGGGGTGCACACGAAGTGGTGACAGCTGACCCCAACTACCCAGAGAGATAATACACACCATATGATGTCATGCTCAGCAACAAAAGCTGGACAAAGAAGGAAGAAGGGGTGATGTTCAGGGTGATGGTGTTTGTCTTCCCAAGTCACTGTTAGGTGTGATGGAGCTGTGGTGTCCTGGGGATGGCTGAACACCTGCCTGACTGCAGGCAGTGGAGAATTAATTCCTTGTTTTGCTTTGCTTAGCATGTTTTTTGCTATACCTATTAAACTGTCTTTATTTAAATCCATGAGTTTTCACTCTTTTGTCCTTCTGATTCTCTCCCCAGTCTCAATGTGGGGTAGTGAGGGAATGTCTGTGTGGGGGTGAGATGCCTACTGAGGTTGAATCACAGCAGCTACTGTTGGCAGCAAAATTTTAAACTTTAATTCATCCTATTTTAGTATTAGCGTAACAATTCCAAAAAGCACATACATACTTAAGATTTATATTCCACTCAGTAGAGTATAGGAATTATTTTTAAACAAATTTATTTATTCTGAAATATGTTTTCACTGTTACATCAATGGGTAAAGAGATATTTCAAGCAAAAATGTTCACTGGAAGAAAGCAGCTCTGTCAGTGGATTTTTTTTTATCTATCTGATTTCAAAAAGAGCAACTCTTCATGCTTATATTACTTGTACCATAAAACAAGATCAGGATGCTGTGCTCCAGGGAGAAGACATGTTTCAAAACAGGAGCTCTGTAGGCACTGGAGAAATTAGGAATGGCAGTGATGCTGTTAAGGAAGTTCTGACCTTAGGCATCACAATCTTTTTCTCATAGCGATTCTTTTTTTTTTTTTAATCCAAATGAAAATGAATCCTTAATAAAAGAGACATCATTACTTTGTAAGATGCAATGGAAATTAAAGAAACAGTAGAGTTAATAAACACTTAGTTCAATCAGTAAGAAAGAAATAACAGATGTTGAGGTATCTTGCGGCTTTTTTAATATTAATTGGATTTTGGATTTATTTTTTTCCACTGCTTTGACTGTGATAAACAGAGAATTAGAGACTTTCACAAACTCTCTGACATGGTTTCAGCTGAGACGCAGTTAATTTTCTTCATAGTAGTTAGTATGCTGCTATGTTTTGGATTTGTGCTGGTAAAAGTGTTGATAATATAGTGATGTTTTTCTTATTTATATCTGTTTTTCATATTTTTGAGCAGTGCTTACGCAGAACCAAGACTTTTCTGCTTCTCACACCACCCCACCAGTATGCAGGCTGGGGTTGCACAAGAAGTTGGGAGGGGAAACTGACACTGGGACAACTGACCCCAACTGACTAATAAGATATTCCATACCGTAGGATGTCCTGCTCAGCAATATAAGGGGCTGAGGGAAAAGGAAGGAAGGGAAGATGTTGGGAGTGATGGTGTTTGTCTTGGCAAGAAATCATAATGAGAAAGAAAATGTGTCAAGATGATGTGATGATGTCAAGAATATGTGATGAGCCTCTGCTTTTCTGAACATGGCTGAACACCTGCCTGCCAATGGGAAGTGGTGAATGAATTCTTTGTCTTGCTTTGCTTCCATGCAGAGCTTTTGCTTTACCTGTTAAAGGGTTGTGATAAGGAGAGCAGTCTAGCTGGAGGCCTGTAGCTAGTGGTGTGTCCCAGGCGTCAGTACTTGTTTTGGTCTTTTTCTACACATTCATCATGACCAGGATGATGGGACAGAGTGTACCCTCAGCAAGTTTGCTGATGACACAAAACTGGGAGGAGTGGCCAATATACCAAAAGGTTTTGCTGCCATAGATAAGCAGGCTTGAGAGTTGGGTGGAAATTCAACAAGGGCAAGTTTGCAGAAACTCTGAAATGGTTATGGTTTTTCCTCAAAATAAACATCAAAGGTAAGTTAGGATGTAATTTGATCTAATTAGCCTATAAAGAAGAAAGAACAACAAAATGTTCTGTGTTATCCTTCTGGCACCTGGACTTTTCCTATTTTATAGAGAGAGCTGCTTATACTTAGTAGTAAATGTTGGTTTTCTTTCTTTCCAAGATATCTTCTTGAATCTTGAACTCATGGAACATTTTTTGTTTGTTTGTTTCATTGTAAGCCTTCTTTTTTTAATTCATACCACTGTATTGCCTAATGCCTTCCTACGGCAATTATGCTTCAGCATAGTTATATGAAGCAAAGTTTGATAACTGACAGAAGAATGGATGCTGATGCTCAAAGGACACTGGGGACTGCATTGTTAATCCAGCTTCCAGCTTGATTTCGGCCAACAAATTCCAGGTTTCTTCAAAGACTTTAGAAGTGATCTTTTCTAATCATCTACTGGATCACTGGTGAATAGAATCATCATAGAATCAATCACAGAATCATAGAATCTCCTGAGTTGGAAGGGGCCGGTAAGGATCATCAAGTCCAACAACTGAGCACATCATCCAGAAGCTTCTTGTACTCAGTCAGTCTCAGTGCTGTGACCACTTCCCTGGGGAGCCTGTTCCAGTGCCTGATCACCCTCTCAGTAAAGAATCTCTTCCTAATATCCAACCTAAACCTCCCCTGCCACAGCTTTATAGAATCATAGAATCCAGCCTGCCAAGATCCCTCTGGATGGCTTCCTTTGCTTCTGTTGTATCAACCACACCACACAGCTTGATGTCATCCACAAACTTGCTGAGGGTGCTCTCAATTCCATCATCAATGTCATTGATAAAGATGTTAAAGAGCACCGGTCCCAAGACCCTGGGGGACACCGCTTGTCACTGGTCTCCACCTGGACACAGACCCATTGACCACCACCCTTTGTCTACCTTCTTTCAACCAGTTTCTTATCCACGGCATGGTCCACCACTCAAATCCACATCTCTCCAATTTAGAGATAAGGATGTGGTGGGGGATTGTGTCAAAGACCTTGCACAAGTCCAGGTAGATGACATCAATTGCCTTCCCTTTATTCACCAATGCTGTCACTCCATCATAGAAGGCCATCAGATTGGTAAGGCAGTCCCTTGCATTCTATCACTGGTCACCAAAGAGAGGAGATCAGCACCTGCCCCTTCACTTCCCTTCGTCAGGAAGCCATAGACTGCAATGAGGTCACCCCTCAGCCTCCTTTTCTCCAGACTGAACAAACCAAGGGACTTTAGCCTCTCCTTGTAAGACTTCCCCTCCAGATTATTCGCCATCTTTGGTGCCCTCCTCTAGACACTCTCCAATATCTTTGTATCTCTCTTGTACTGTGGCAGCCAAAACTGCACCCAGTACTTCAAGTGAGGCCACACCAGTGTAGAGTACAGTGGGACAATCACATCCCTGGACTGTCTGACAATGCCTTGCTTGATGCAACCCAGGATACAGTTGGCCCTCCTGGCTGACCCATAAATAAATAAAATAAACCAAATTAATCATCTGTGGTTTATCACTGCATCCAAAGAAGAGCAACAAAGCTGGTGAAGAGTCTAGAGAACAGGTCTTTTGGGGAGGGGCTGAGGGAACCAGGGCTATTAAGTCTGGAGGAAAAGAGGCAGTGGGGACATCATATCACTCTCTACAGCTACCTGAAAGGGTGTTATAGACAGGTCTCTTTTCCCAGTAACAAGAATTAAGACAACAGAAAACATCCTTAAATTGTGACAAAGGAGATTTAGATTAGATATTAAGAATAATCTCTTAATTGAAAGGCTTATCAAGCACTGGAACAGACTTCCCAGGACAGTGGTTGAGTCACCATCTCTGGAGGTATTTAAAAGATATGTGGATGTGATGCTGTGGTGGTGTGACCCCGGCTGGAAGCCAGATGCCCACCAAAGTCACTCTATCACTCCCCTTTTCATCTGCACAGGGGAGAATATATATATTGAGAGGCCTAGGAGTTGAAATAAGGACAGGGAGAGATCATTCCACAATCAGCATCATGGGCAGAACAGACTCAATACAGAATTAAAAAAAAAATATATATCTAATTTATTACACTACACAGACACAGAGTAAAAGAGAGTAGAATAATGAGCAGTGTAACCAGATTGTAAAGTACTTCCCCCCACCCCTCCCTTCTTAGCAGACTTCACTTGAGTCAAGAATATATAAATTCATTCAACTTTATTTTTCCCCCCAGGTGTTACAGGGGGAGATGGGAATGGGGGTCTTGATCAGTTCCTCATGAGTTGTTTTCCTTCTTGGGGTGTGTGGGGGGCACTCCTCACACCCTTCCCCTGCTGCAGCGTGGGGTCCCAGCCATCCACGAGAAACATTCCTCCACAAACTTCTCCAATGTGAGTCCTTTCCCACAATGCTTCAGCTCTGCACCAACTGCCCCAATGTGTATCACTTCCATGGGGTGCAATCTCTCAGGCCCAGACTGCTCCAGCCTGGTCCCCCACAGAGTCACAAGTTCCCCAGCAAACATGTCTCCAGCACAGGCCTCTCTCTCCACATGCTCCAGATCCTGCCAGCAGCTTGTTCCAATGTGGGTCACAGCATCTTCTATATGACTCCACACGCTCCAGTGTAGCGTCTTTCCACAGGCTGCAGGGAAATCTCTCTCTCTGGCACCTGAAATGCCTCCTCTCCCCTGTTCCCACTTCTTCACTGACCTTGGTGTCTGCAGAGTTTCTTACATCTTCTCACTCTCTGATGGCAAAAAAAGTCCACTTGTAGGTTGGACCCCTGCAACCTCCCTCCTCCACAAGAATACTGCCACACAAAACCATAACAGGCACTTAGGGATATGATTTTGTGGTGGACTTGTCAGCATTAGGCTAATGGTTGGACTCAGTGATCTTAAGGGTCTTTCCTAACTTAAGTGCTTCAATGACTCTACAATCTACTTGAACCCATCAAGTTCTGCACAGACTTTTTAATCTTCATTATTTATTTAACATGGGTTGAGCCTAAGATCAGAATATAAACCATTTTCTGTTTATCCAAGCTTGTTTGTGTCTATTCAGTTCATAATATTTTTAATCTGCAAGGTAGTCTGTAAGATAGAACTGAAAATAATTTCTCAAAAGTGTATGATGAATTCTAATATACTGTTCCATTTTGTTAAAAATACAGTATTTCTAACAAGGCTAATGGAAGATCTGCAATAATTAATAGGAAAAATATTCTTTATTATTATTATTGTGATTACTGGGAGGATTTATACGCTTTATGAGTCTTACTATTCAAGTCAAATTAATTTTTGCAATGATATCTACAGAAGTAGAGAACACCTTCTCTATGAATGTTATATTAAACTGCCAGAGAAATTGGAGATGTGTGAACTTCTTGTTGACATTTCTGCATTTATTTGTTGTTGATGACAAGGATCAAGGATTTTTCAGAGAAAATTATGTTGGCAACTCACTGTATATGAAGACGGATTTTGAGATTGATAAGCAATGAGTACCTATTACAAAGATTTTAGGGCAATTTTCAGTTGCATTCTGGGCAATAAGACACCCACCTTTAATTTAAAGTCAGTGGGCCACTCATGATTTTCATAACAACATTTCATTGATAGAAGAATGAATTTAAAAGGGGTATAGAGGAGAGTATGTTTCAGTTGAAAGAAGTAGATTTCTGGGAGTCTGAAATGTCTGTACTGAAAAGGTATTGTTAAAATATTTCTTCAGGGCAGATCAAAAGAAGAGTATAGTAATGCAGAATAAAACAGAAAACAAATTAAACAGTTGAAGTGTCTGGTTGATTAGACAACTGTTATTGAAGAGCAAACTGTGTTAGGACTTTAAATAGATATAGATCTGCTTCTTCCATCCCCAGTTCTCTTCACTGCATAAAAAAAATGTTGATCATGGCATTTTGGGGAGAAGATGCTACATTTTTCAGAAGATGCTAGGAGCTCCAAGCAATGGCAGGCCCTGCTTGGGACCAGAGCCACAGTGATGAAGAGATGCTGATGGGTCAGGCTGTACAGCACATCCTAGGAAGGACAGTGGTCATTAGTTCAATAAACTGCTTGTGTTCTCCCTTTGAGATTTATGATTCTATCTCAACATACATTACCTTAAATGTAAGTCTAAGCACCATTGCTACCACAGAGTAATACATTGCTACAGCAGGGTAAATTGACTTTCTTTTGTAGTCTTTGAAAGACAAGGAGAAGACTAAATGTATAGAGAATAATCTATTTAGTGCCAGTAATTGCTGATAAGTACATATGTATGTGTGCATGTATAAACAGTCTAGTTTTTTAATTTGTTTGTTGGAGTTCCAAGAAAATAAGCTATGGAAAAGATCTTGGAGCTTGTTGGTATAGGTCATTCCACTTACTTGAATGTACTTACTTGTAAGAAACAACATTGCTGAAGGTGCCAGGAGTCACCAAAAATAGGGCTGGAAGGAACCTCAAGGATCATCTCATCCTACCTTCTGCTCTAAGGCAAGAAAAATTCTACTTAAACCATTCCTGACAGGTTTGTCAAAGATGTTCTTAAAAACCTCCAGTGATGGAGACTCCAGAGCATCCTTTGGCAATCTACAGATTTAAGTGGTGCTTAGCTCTTCTTAATGATATATACATTTTTTCAATGGAATATTGACCCATGTACAAGGACAATATTATGCTATGCAAAACAGTAATAAATCTATTAATTAATTAGATATACATTGTCTCAATATTGATTTTATTTTCCATTTTAATATATAAAATGAATAAAATTTTAGAAGATGTATAATAAATGACAAAATTTTTCTCACTTTGTGATTTATTTTTAAAATAAAATATAAAATGTAAAGTGAAGTCTTTTGGTGATTGTGTTCTGAAACACTGAATCACACTTTAGGCTTTAAATTTACAGCTAAAGAGAGAGTTTGCTTACGGAGATATTCATCATTTTCTTTTGTTTCTCTGTTTGCTATATTGATGTTACACAGAGAGATGATTGTACCAGTGCTAATGGTTGCAGCTTTAGCTGCTGATCGTTATCTATCATTGATAATCTTAGGGGAGGGGATAAGATGAACAGGATTTGGGCCTTATTTGATTTGGATTTGTTCCTTAGATTTATTAAAAATATAAGAAATTCAACAACAACAACAACAAAATAATGCATTTTTTGGTCACATACTAAGATATTAATAAAAGCTCCAAGACAAAACTGAGAATCTAAGTATACGGTATAGCATTTCATGATGGTTCTGCTTAGTTTTTGTTTATCTAGGTGAAACATTTGCATAGGAATTTGAAGAAATATAGTGGTGTAAAAGTCATGAAAGAAGTCTTAATAGCTAGAGGAAGTTTCATTTAATGTTCCCTGAAGAATTCATATTTATCTAAGGTAAATATACCCCAAAGCAAAAGATCTGATGTGAACAAGCACTGATCATACAATTTCAGAATGCATTCAATATGACCAGAAATACTTCTTTGGTTATCCATTATGGATTAATTTTTGAAGATGGTGGTCACTTTTAGTCCAGATTAAACCACAGGGAAACAGTATTGTATTTTAATATTTCTAAAAGGCCTCAGAATTTTTACAGTGGAAATTTGAATTTGTGTAACTGAGCACTTTAAACCCTAATTGAAAGTATTTCAGATTACGTTCTATCAGAAATCTGTGGTAGTCTATGTGATTAATTATAAAAACATGATTTAATCTCCATTTCCAAGCATCCATGTAAGTGCCAGGTACTCTAATGTTAAAATTATGCGACACTAGGCACCAAATATTTATTGGCGTATGCTTGCTTAAAAGTAAGTAAAGTATTTAAAAAAAAATATAACAGCATAGAGAGTTTCAGCAACAGAAAGTCAATATTTTACAAAGAAACTCAATGCAATCCAATATTGCTCTTTTTGAATAAATTGAAATATTTACTTAGTTCATAATCAACTAAATTACTGTTATAAAGCATCATTAAGGTCAAAGGGTTTACCAAAAAAGTGAGATATTTTCATGTTAAAGTAGACAGGATGAAAACTTATAAGCTATATTCTTTTCTTTTGGACCTTGAACAAAAAAATTGTCCGTTTGTGGTTAGGAGTTATATTCACTTCATAAAAAAAATGTAATAAGTAACTTTTCTAGAGAAGAGTATGTGACATACATTGCATATAAAAGAACAATGACAAAAACAATGATAATGTGAAGATAGAAGTTTTTGCTTGATTGGGAAGATACATATTCTGATTGTTCATGCTGCTTTTCAAAATATCCCTGATTTATTTTTAATTTTATCCTTTTCACTGAATCTATGTACAAAACCAATTTACTTTGCCTAAGCATTCTTTCCCTTTTTAGTCATACATGAACACTGGGGATCATGGACCAAATTTCTCAGGACATTATATTGCTGCCTCTTGAATTATTATAATTTAGAGAATAAAAGCAACGGGTTTTTGAATTAGTCATGTAGGTTTTTTGGAGTATCTAGTCAAAGACTTTGTTTGAGTATTAAGTTGAGTTCAGTGTTTAATGGAGGTAAGGCATGCCAAAATTTAGCTTTGTGAGATAAAACTTCCAAAGAGGAATTTAAAACAGCAGGAGATAATGAATAGAAAATAACAACGCAAATTTAAATTTGTTAGTAAAACATAAGGTAATTTAACTTCTTGGAATTAGAACACCAATTAATTAAACATGTGCATAGAGAAAATTAAGTTGGAACAGAATTCCATACCCTTAAACAAAAACAAGATAGGAAGGAATAATAGCTAGAGGAACTTCACCCAAACTGATATTTTTTTAAAGAAATGAAATATTTTTTAAATAAAACTAATAGATCCCAAAATAAACTGACGACGGGAAAAAAAAGGAAAAGAAGAAACAAAAAAGTGAAGGAGACATGAAGCAGTGGAGGGAGAATCTGAATGCCAAACAACTTCAGAGGCACTCAACTAATAAAGAAGTAAGTGAATATCCAAAGCAAGGAACCTATAGTAGAATAGTATAGATTTGGAAGAGCGTAAAATAAGTAATAATTTTAATGGACATTATGTAGGTTTTTTTGATTCACATTTATATTTATGAGGATTGAGAATAGGCAGACCTCAACACATTTATGATTCCTTTTAGGTGAAAAGTGTTACAGTGAAATCAACAGACTACAGTTAAATGACAACATATTCAGTCAAATAGATTAATTTGCCTTAGTGATTTGGGTTGTTACAGTAGCTCTTCAAATACTGTTCATTAAAAGCAAGAACCATACTCAGGTTTTAGGAACCCTTTGCCCCCAATGTTTCATTTTAGTACTGACTTCGAGTATAGTTATGATTGCTATCAGCTAACAATGATAGAAATTTTGAGTAAAAATGTTTGGGCAAAATTAAAATCCCATTCTATCTTTTTTTTTTTTTTTTCCCAACAAGAATGAACTCTTGTTTGGTACTTTGATCAAGAGAAAGTATGAAATTAGTTTCTAAGTTCTTGTGACTAAGGTGCCATGGCCAGTCTTAGAAATTATACACTTATGCACCACTTGCACTGCGTGTATGTGTGTACATAATATGTTGAAGGACACACTTAGTACTTCTGGTCACCTGAATGAATAGGTAAAGAATTATATTGTTATTGGGCTACTGCCAAGGAATATGTCTCACATCTGAATGCATAATATTTGACACACAGAGCTGTTGGACCGGTAGTGAACAAGTAAATTTGAGGTTTTTGGAGAGCCTCCAGAGGTTTGCTCTTAACTTGGAAATTTGAGATTAGCAACAGTGAGAATATGTCAGGCTTTATGAAGCAGAGTACTCCCTAAGACCCAAACTTCAGACAGTAATGATTACTTTAGAAGAAGACTTATATAGGATTCTCTAATAATTTTGCTAGGATAGGTGTTGAAGATGCAATTAGTAATCTAGGTAAAAAACTTGAGAAAATGACATATCACAAAATTATATGTTAGTCATAGAAAACTGGAAAGACTTCTGGAGGATTTAATGGTAAGCAAATATGAGTGGGATAGTAGTCAAAATTCACTAGAGGCAAAAACACAGCAGCATACAAAACAAGAGACGATGCCAAACAATTGTACACATTGATAATGTTAAAATAGCTCACCTAACTAGGGAAAAATATCAAAGCCCTACTGTCATCATTGTAAACCAGTGGCCATCAGTAAGAAAGACCTATAAAAAAAAGAAATTAAACCCCACAACATTCTAATGATGAACATAATTTTAAGAATCTGATCTTGGTGCCAGGGAAGATTATGGAGAAGGTCATCTTGAGTGCCATCATACATCATGTGCAGGAAAACCTGGTGATCAGGCTTAGTTAGTATGGGTTCATGAAAAGCAGGTCCTGCTTGACAAACCTGATCTCCTATGACAAGGTGACCTGCTTAGTGAATGAGGCTGTTGTTTACCTGGATTTTAATAAAGCCTTTGATACCCATAGCAGTCTCCTGGAGAAACTGGGTAAATAAATGGCTGGATAGTTGCATACAAAGAACTCTGGTAAATGGAGTTAAATCCAGTTGTCAGGCAGTAACAAGTAGTGCTCCCCATGGATCAGCACTGGGGCCATGTCTCTTTAATATCTTTATCAATTATCTGGATGAGGGTATCGAGTGCAGCCTCCAAATTGTACAATGTGATCTGCTTGAGGGTAGAATGACTACAGAAGGATCTGGAGAGGCTGGATTGATGGGCCAAGGCCAACTGTATGAGGTTCAACAAAGCCAAGTGCTGGGTCCTGTACTTGGCTCACAGCAATGACATACAATGCTATAAGCTTAGGGGAGAATGGCTGGAAAGCTCCCCAGCTGTAAAGGACCTGGGGGTACTGGTCGACAGGTAACTGAATATGATCCAGCAGTGTGCCCTGATGTCCAAGAAGGCCAACAGCATTTTGGCTTCTGTCAGAAGAAGTGTGGCCAGCAGGACTAGTGAAGTGATCATCCTCCTGCACTTGACATTGGTGAGGTTGCACCTCGAGCACTGGGTTCAGTTTTGGGCCCCACTACAAGAAGGACATTGAGGTGCAGAAGCATGTCCAAAGAAGAGCAATGAATCCAGTGAAGGGTCTAGAGTACAGTCCTAAGGGGAATGGCTGAGGGAACCAAGGTTTACTGGTCTGGAGACAAGGATGCTCAGGGGAGACTTTACTGCTCTCTACAACCGCCTGAAAGGAGTTTGTAGACAGGTGGATGTTGGCCTCTTCTCCTAGATGACAAGACATAGGACAAGAGGAAATGGCTTCAGGTTGTGCCAGGGTAGGTTTAGGTTAGATATTAGGAATTATTTCTTCACAGAAAGTGCTGTCAAGCACCAGAACAGGCTGCCGAGGGAAGTAGTGGAGTCACTAACCCTGAAGATGTGTAGATGTGTTGCTTCAGGACATGATTTAGTAGTGGACTTGGCAGTGGATGGTTGGACTTCATGACCTGAAAGGTCCTTTGCAATCTACATGATTCTACAATGCTGTGAATTCATGTATATTGTTGGCAATGGGATTAAAGGTTCGGTGATAAATGTTAGAAATACTGGTATCAGAGGACTGTAAATCTGATTTCAAAATAAAACTATATATTAGTGAAATGGATTATAAAACATCTTCTTTTTTCATTATAGAAATCTGAAATAAGCAGTAACCCAAGGAAACAGAAGATAAAATCAAAAATTATAAAAACAAATAGAACTTTATATTCATTTTAACTCAGTGTAACATTGAAGCCAGAAGCTTACAAGAGCTTCAAACAGGACATAAACAGTGATTAAAAAATGATAACTAGATGGAGAAAATATCTAAGTCATTAACTCTTAGGATCAGGAGAATAAGTAAATACTTTTCTTCATCTAAGGAGGAGCTTAATCTGCAAGTAAATTTTCCCATTTGTAGTCTCCCTCCTTGCTATTTTGACTTATCTTGTGCTGACTACTTTAAGGATGGGATAGCAGGAAGTCTGTACTACAGTATCTGATTTAGAAAAATAATCACTCTAGGAAATGAAGAGGAAAGTTGTTATTGTTTCTTTAGATAACAACTTGAAATGTAATCTACTTTTAGTGTTTCCTTTTTCTAATTTCAAAAGAGATATCCAGCCTCCTCTAGCTTTTACAGTAATGCATAAATCAGAGTTGTCAATCCTGAATTGCCTAATCATCTTTGGCTGTCTACTTTTAGGCTCCATTTGCTAATATTGTACTCACTGCAGTATCCTGCTGCTTTCCAAATTTAAAAAGCCAAAAATATTACTAAAGTAGCGCTAAAGAGCACTACTGTCTCTTCCTTCTTCACTTAATGACAGAGGGGTTTTTTTATAAATAACAGGAAACACCCTCTGCAGGTGTTTTTGAATGATTTTAGGAGCAGATGTTATCTCCTCTGGAAAAAAAAGTGAGCAATTTGTATATGACAACAGTTTGTTTAGGGATTGTGGAAGGTACATTTGCCTTTGAACACTAAATCAGAGGAGATTAAAATCTGGTTTTGAAAATCTGGAGAAAGTTGAAAGGCTACTTTGCATGGGACCTTTTAAATAAAACACTTGATTCTGGAAGCAAAAGTATTAGCATGTATCACTGCTGAAGGTGACATGTAGCTTGGTACAGCTTTGAACAGCAGATAAGCTACTACTTTAGTAAAGTAGCAACAAACTTCTCATCTGCCGTGAGATCTTTTTAGGTAGCAGCTATCCACACTGCTACAGCTAGCTATCTAAAGAATCACAGAAATGTGTTCCTATTACCTTGCCTAAAATAAGATTGAATTGTATGATACTATTTGCCAGCAGAATCTAGACTAAAGGGATTATAATCACTGCATTCCAGCTAGCTATTCTTCCCTTCCCTTTTTTGGGTGGGATTTTTTTTGGTTTTTTCCCTTTCAAAATACAATTTGATTCAAAGTTGGCAGTTTCTTTATAAATAACATTCACTTGACATGCATAAAATGCCTCTGCAGTGCTTCTCACTAAATAAAACAAAATTAAATATATCTAAGTAAGGATTAACTATCAAGTCATGCACATAGTCCTGAACCTATGAAAGGGTTTGCTATTTGATCGTGTTTCTGTGTGTACTGCATTTATGTGATATGTGAGAAAAGAGAATCACATATTTGATTACAGAAAAGGTGATTTCTAAAAAGATTCTTCTAGTAGATACTATGTCATCTGTGTAATTTACCTATTACTTTGTCTTTTACAATGGAATATTTTTAATGATACTTTTACTTTCTAGGGAAAAAGGTAAGAACTATCCTGATAGTTGCAGTGACTAGCAAACACATTATGTTGGTTACCATGATTACTCTACACATTAATACACAAAACATCATTGGCCTTTTGCTTTATGCTGTTTGAGACTGGTAGGTAAGTAAGATTATGCTCATACAGTTGAAAAGCTAATGCCTTTTAATGTCTTAAAAATTTTTACACATTACTCTTCTTTAACCCTCATACAGCAGGATGTATGGCAAGAATAGAGTAACATTTCCATTCTTTTCAGTATTTTTTTCTGATAGAACATTTTGTCTAAACCCATACGACTATTTTCATGCAATTATTTGGAATCACTGTACATATTAAACACTCTTTTTCTACAGCCACCAGATAACCCACAGGAAAGTTCTATATTAATTTATCGTACTTGGTACTTTCTAACAGTTGGTGATGAAACCAACATCTTGAATAATAACACTTTTAGTATGGGGCTACTTTTATTTGAAAGCAGTCTTCAAAGCCTATGCTTTGATGACTTTTCATAGGCCTTATATAGAAAGACACTTGATATATTCATAAAATATATGAGTCTGTATGTAACACTGAAAGCATTAAAGTTATAGATGAATGGAGAAGATTTTTATTTTTAATTAAATCTGTTGGATCCAAAGACTTGATCTGGCTCTGGCTGGCCTAGAGTTAAGTTTCTTCATAGCAGCATGTATGATGCAACATTTTAGATTTGCAGCTACAACAGTGTTTGTAACACACCAGTGCTTTGGTGCTTGCTGAACAGTGCTTACACAGTGTCAAGGCTTCCTCCTTTTTTCCACTGCCCCCTGCCCATCAAGTCAGGTAGGAGTGGGTGAGAGGTTGAGAGGGGGCATAGCTGGACAGCTAACCCCAGTTGACCAAGGGATATTTCATACCATATGATGTCATGCTCACCAGCAGAAGAGGAAGAAGGAGATGAGGTCCATTTGGCTTTCAGGTTGGATGTTGCTTGGAGACCGGCTAGACATTAGTCTGCATGTAAAGGGAGGTGAGTGATTTCCTTTGTTCCTCTTGCATATTTGTTTGGCATATTTTTTCCCTTGCTTTCCTTCATATATTAATCTCTCTATATCTCAAACCATGTCTTTTATCACTCTTGTTCTTCCTACTTTCCCCCTCCCACTGAGGAGGAGGAAGTAGGCAAGTGGCTGTGTAAAAGCACTATTAAATCATACGTCATTCGTACTCTACATGACCATGGTGACTAAGCAATTTCTTTCAGAATTAATCTGATTAAATTCTAAATATCACAGCTGTATGGTCTGAGAAATTCAAGACAAAAGACAAACAGTTAATATAAATAAAGACAAGGGAACAGAGATTAACCTCTAACTGAGGAGAGCATACAGAGACCCAGGTAAAAAGTGTAAAAATACTGATAAAGCATATTTGACTAAAATAAAATAAATTATCAGTGCACAATGCCTAATATGCTATGTATAAGGAATAATAAAAAAAGAAAGGCTTGAAATTTGTTTTTAAAAGTCCTTTTTATTTTGAGCATTTTGTCACAGAATTATATCTGAAAGCAAAATTTGGTTTCTTGAAATAAGTAGAATGTTTGAACAAAAATATAATCATAGGATTTGGGTTCTTGTATACTGATGCTATTCTTGCAATAGTTTAGTCTAGGCTATATTCACCAGGTAATTAAAATATGCAAATTTATTATAATTTCACTGTGACTTTCGCCTTTTGCATCATAAAAAGTAATGTTCCACATTTGAGGTATTATGATTTACTAAAGATAGCATTGCACTAACTTACTTAAAATTCTTTGCTTACCTCCTAACTTGATTTTTACTACTCATTTATCACTATTATCTTATGTTGTCTTTTTTCCTTTAAGTAAATTAACAGGATTGACATAAGAATTTTATCCTTAATTAGTGTGGTACTGAGATACAAATGTTGTGATAAAGTTTTCTTTAATTTCCTCTAATGTACCATTAGCTTCTTCCTCTTCTTCCTCTATATCTATAAATGTTTGATCTTGTCTTTCATTCAGCTTAAATTTCTGAGCAAAATCAAAATCAAATAGATTTGGCTAGCAATAATTGGAATGTCTCCTCAAGGAAGGATGAGTGGTGAGTTCTAACATGAGCTTGTAACATCAGTATTCAGAATACTCTTCCATTGTTCTCAAACTAGGAGAGGAAAATTCCCCTGGATTTCTGAAGGTGGTTGACCAACATACGGGATTTTTTTGGCACTTCCTTCCTAAGAAGCAGTGAGTTCTCTGTGAGCAGAAGCAGTGAGATGTTACAGCTGGAAAGTACCAAATGTACCATTTGGCTTAGCTGACAAATTGTTTGTAGGAAATAACAATACATAGCAGCATACTTAGCTGATCTTCAGTATACTGAAAGATGCAGAGTAGCTTGAACTGGTGCTGATGTTGCCATAAAATCTCCACCTGATTCTTCCCAGGATAACGTAGTGGAATGAGACTACTCTAACTAATCGCTGTCCATGGAATGTTATAGGACTATAAACCTTACTGTGACCAGCCTCTGAGGGGATATTGTAAGCTGAACAGAAAGAAATTAAGATTTCTGAGAAATAAATTGAACTGACTGATACAGTTCTCCTTGAGATCTGTCAGCACGGTCTGCATGTGTGACAAATATGTTGGTGACATTCTCTCTTTGGATTTTACACAGTCCTCATAGGTTACAGTTAAACACATGTAACATAGACATAACTGATTAATTTATTCTGAACTTCATATGGCAGTTTTAGATTTGGAATCTGCTTATAGTTAGCAGCAGAAAAGAGATTCATAGTCATGTCCAAGATGACTGCATCCTCCTCTCTATGTCACGAACAGTAGATCATGCACAGACAAACAGACACCCTGAGTCTGTACAAGCAGGTTGTGCCCCTGTGAGGTGCAGATCCTTTGCTGGTCTCACAGTGTGAGGACAAGAAGTGGCTCAGGAGCCACTGATGTTCCCATCTGCTTTCAGTGACAAAAATGAGATAAGGTCAGATGCTCATTGTTCCTGCAGTCACCAGTCATGCCACAAAACTCTACAGAGTTCTTTCCCCAGTCATATTCTGCTTGCTTTACCCTGGAGTTATGTGGCTCTCCTAAACTTATTCCTTCCTGTCATATATCAAAACAGGAACAAACTTAACATCTGTAGCAAACACCCTTGGCTTTTGCTTTCTCTGTGGCTTGTTCTGTTTTCTTCAATTGGCCCATCTATTTGTTCTTGTCTCTTCAGCCTCAGTCAGCTGTGTGTCTCGCGTACATACAAATTCAATAGTGTGATATCAAGGCAGCAAGATCTGGCTTAAATATTCATACAGGTTTACAGTGAGAGTGTATTTCAGTGCTCATGGTTTCATAGTGTTACGATACAGCCAGTATATTGGTATAAACAGACCAACTTCTCACACTGGAAATGCCATATGGGAAGACAGCCACATTTTATGAATCGCATCTCTCATCTCAGTAGACACTCCTGTGTGAGTGAACATCTTTTTGAAAAATCACTTCCCAAGTGAAGTCTGACTCGTGGATAAGGCCATTTGCACAACTGCAACTTCTGGACACTGGGTCTGAGTGCTTCCTTAAAGTCCCACACTAATGGAGACATGCTCAGAATAAACAGTCAAAGCTGTAAGGGGTGACAGCACAAAGAACAACAGCAGTGATGACCCTGACAACGGATATGCTAGAATATTAAATCATGAGGATCAATGTTAGGGAACAACTGGAAACAGTCAGAAGAGATCAGGTGTAAAGGAACAGCTTGATAGAATTACCTTCCCCTTTAGAACAAAGAACACTGGATGTAAAAACAGATGAGAGTAAAACATTTTGTATGATATCTGCACCTTCTGTCAGAGCTAAATAGATTTCAAGTTTTATTTAAAATTTAACAATGTGCCTAATTTTCTACTGGGAAATGGCCATCACATTGTCATGGTCTAAGCTTGGTACTCAGCTCAGTCCCACTCAGCTGCTCACTCCATTCCCTGTCAGTGGGATAGAGGAAAAAACCAGAAGGGTAAAAGTGAGAAAACTGTGGGTTGAGATTAAAACAGTTTAGTAGGTAAGGCAAAAACCATGCACACAACCAAAGTAAAACAAAGAATTCATTCCCCACTGCCCATGGGCAGTCAGGTATTCAGACATCCCCTGGAAAGCAGGAGTCCACCATGTCTAAAGGTGACTTGAGAAGACAAATGCCATCAATCTGAACATCATCCTTTTCTTCTTTTTCCAACTTTTATTGCTGAGTGTGAGATCATATGGTATGGGATATCCCTTTGGTCATTTGGAGTTAGCTGTACTGACTGTGCCCCTTCTTGTTAGAGTTAGCTGTACTGACTGTGCCCCTTCTTGTCCAACTTGCCCCTTCTTGTGCATCTCCAGTCTACTCGCTGGGGTGGAGTGAGAAGCAGAGAAGGCTTTGTTGCTGTGTGAGCACTGCTCAGTAATCGCTAAAACATCCCTGGTTTATCAATACTGTTTTGCTGACAAATCTAAAGCATAGCTCCATCGCAGCTACTATGGAGAAAATTAACTTTGTCACTGACAAAAAGAGTATGCACATACAAAATATTTTTTCCTGTTCTGATCTGTTTTTTCCACAAAGCATTACATATAAATTCTACAACCTGAAGAATGGCTCAAAAATCTCAAGGATGATAATGGTGAAAAAAAAAAAGGAACTGTGGCATTTTTTCATGTAGTTTTTTCCGTATTTGATGATCATTCAACGTACCTCATGGAAAGACTGGAAGTACATCCAATATTTGCATTGGGTGCTCTGAGTAATCAGAGTATGTATTTGCATATATAGAAACTTCACATTTTTAACTATGTATATGAGGCTGTGTGTACAAATTAAAAATGCGTTTGCTTGAAAATCCAATAGGAATTCTCAATCTAAAAGTCTACAAAGATATCTGATATTTTTCCCAATGAACTACGAAGAAATTCAGCTTGAATTATTTTAAAGCTGAATTGTTCTAAAATAAATGTGTCTGTAGGCATAGCAAACAAATTCAGGTTCTCTTTTGAATTAAATGACCATTCATTTTTCTTCCATAAAACCAAAACCAATATTTATATTTTAGAAAATAAATCAGAACTTTGTCAGATTTTTCCTGCTCTCTAAATACATAACTAAACTAATTTTCCATATGCATTTGCATTTAAGATTGAGTGAGTGAAATATCTGTGGCCATTGCTGTTTTCATTCTTTAGACTTCTATTGTAATTTCTATCAGGGATGAAAAATAAGTGCTCTTGATAAAGAAGTAAATAGTCACACTTTATCATCTTCTCTGCTCTGCACTATAAATGAAATTAACTTTTTGCCACTTTCATCTGCATACTTTAGCTTATCTCAGTGGAGCAAGGTAAACAGTAGAAAAAATACCCAAGCATAAGTGTTTCCTCCAAAATTAAACAAGCTTACTTTACAGCTGATGCTTCAAATCATAAACATTCTTCATCCATTTCAGCAGCAGCTGAATATGTAGAGTACCTAAATGATTACATCCATCCTCTCTGTAACATCTTCTGTGTTCATCCCTCACATTTCTTTTTAAGGAAATATTAAAATTTATTGTTAAGCACATGCAAATTTTCATGCAGATAAAAAAATATAAATTGAATATTTTTGGTTATAGTTTTAAAAGTACTCCTTTTGTATTTTAGTATGCTCATAGTGCAGTGTTTCAAGTATTTGCACATCTTTGCGAATCCTTGCCCATTATTTCTTATGATCCTCTGATAGAAAAGAAATGCACAAATGGTTAGATGAAAGGAACAACTAAACCAATAGATTTTCATCATCAATCACAAACTATTCTCAGCATAATAAACAGAATGAGAAAAATGAAAAATAACAAAGGATATATTTATGAAATTGTAATCTATTTTTTAACATTTGTGTAGAGTAAAAATCAGTAAAACCTATTCTATGTTGCATATTAGTTTATTTTGTTAAGATAAGTTAATTTGAAGATATTAAAACTTTATTCAGGTGTTTTCACTGCTTTTCCAACAAGAAGGTTAAGCACATTCTAGCATCCACCTTGAAAATAAAATAGTGGTAGGAAAAAACAAAGTACAAAGTAGGTAAAGAATCTTGCTTTTTTGTTTCATGACTCCAGCAGGCATGGGCAATTCCAAAATGTTTAGTCCTCCTGTACTTACGTTTTGGCTTGCTTTTTCCATATGGCCATTTCAGCTTCACTGTATGTTTTTTTCCGGTGTACTGTTCCATTTTTAAATTTCATTTCCAGTGTACTGTACAAACGTTAATTATTTTCCTCTCATGAGGTCTGAATAACTTTGACTTTGGATACTGAAGCATCTGCAGGGTGAGTAAACAACAGCTACTAAGAAATCATTATCATATTTCGATTTCATTTATTTTTTGTTTGTTTGTTTTCTTTCTGTCTCTGTAGGGTGAAGTAACACCTGCCTAGGAAGATGCATTCAGAGGTAATTTCTCTCAATTACTTTTCTAAAAATTATCTACTTTGTTCTGAAAGCATCGTTATGGGACATTGTTAGTCTAGGATGTTTCAAAGCTGAAAACTGGGAGGCAATCACACCTCAGAATTTTACCTCAGTTCTTTGAGTCTTCATTCTCTTAACAGAAAATATCTTCATTATGTATATACATATAATTGCTAAAATTAAGATAGCAAATTGTCCATCTGTGTTGGGTCTGATGGAGTTACTTGTCCCCACAGTGAGGTGTTGGTGACACACCAGGGTTCTTTCTGGTTACTTCTGAGCAGTGCTGGCACAGACCAAGGCTGTCTCTACTTCCCCTCCCCCATAGGCTGGCAGTGGGAAAGATCTTGGGAGGGAACGCAGGACAGCTGACTCAAACTGAGGAAAGGGATATTCCATACCCTATGACACCTGCTCAGCAGTAAGAAGCTGAGAGAAAGGAGAAGGAAGCAGGGGCATTCATTATTTATAAAGTTCGTCTTCTGGAGCAACCACTATGCTTACTGAAGGCCTGCTTCCCAGGAAGTGGCTTGACATTACCTGCTGATGGGAAGTAGAGGATAAATCTTTCATTTTTCCTTTACTGCTGTGCACAGCCTTTTCCTTTTGCTGTGTAAAACTGCCTTTGTCTTGACCCATGAGTTTTTTGCCATCTTATTTTCTTCTCCTCCTGTCCTGCTGAAGAGGGGAGTGATAGTGAGGGTTAATGGGCACCTGCCGTCCTGCCAGGATCAACCCACTATGCAGTCATGGATGCTTCTTATCACAAGAAGGGATTATTTTATGAAGATATATATTTCTAAATTTGTCACTTTATAATCATGGCTCTACTCCAGATAACTTCCTTTTAACCTAAACTGCCAGTAACATATCTATCTTGTTTCCTATTTGGGGCATTTATGTTATTTTAGAAAGATCTTCTAAGTTTGAGTATTTATATTGCTAATGCATTTATGTAACCTCTCCCAGACCAGTCATTAACACTTGAGTTCAATATTAGTGATGGATTAATTTTCATTTTTATTAGCATGTAATTTTACACTCACCACTCCCCCCAGAGAAAATAAATCACATAAATTTATCCAAGTCCAGCATTACTATGCACCCCTATTCCCAGGGGCAGTCACATCTCAAAAGATGTTTAAGGCAATAGAAAAAGGTCAAGTCATTGAATAAGGATTAAAAAAACCCCAACTTTCAGCAAGCTGATGGGGAACTCAAATCAAGAGGTCATAACAGAATCACACAGAAGGGCAGGGTTTGGAAGTGACCTCTGGAGCTCATCTAGTCGAACTCTCCACCACTAAAGCAGGATCCTCTAGAGCATGTTGCACAGGATCACACCCAGGCAGGTTTTAAATATCTCCAGAGAAGCAGACTCCACAGCTCATCTGGGCAGCCTGTCCCAGTTCTCTGTCACCTTCCCAGGGAAGTTTTTTCCTCATACTGAAATGGATCTTACTGTGTTCCAGCTTGCACCTGTTGCCTCCTGTCCTCTTGCCAGGAACAATTGAGAAGAGTCTGGCCCCAGCCTCTTGGCATCCACCCTGTAGATATTTCTACATATTGATCAGATCCCCTTTCAGTCTGCTCTTCTCCAGGTTAAACAGCCCCAGCTCTCTCAGCCTTTCTTCATATGAGAGATGCTCCAGTTCCCTCATCATATTTGTAGCCCTTCCACTGGACTCTGTTCAGTAGTTCCCTCAGTTTCTTGAACTGGGGAGCCCAGACTTGGACACAGCACTCCAGATGTGGCCCCACCAGGGCAGAGTTGAGGGGAGGATAACCTTCCTCAACCTGCTGGCCACAATCTTTTTCATGCATCCCCAGATACCATTGGGCTTCTTGGCCACAAGGGATCATTGATAGCTCATGCTGAACTTGTTGCTCACCAGGACTCCCAGGTCCTTTTCTGCAGGTTCTTTTCTATCCTTTTTCTAAACTTGAAGTCTGTGATTTCTCAGAAATAATGTACACTTGATCTTATTTCAAATGTTTAAAAAGCATGCTATTTTTGATCGGTTACTTAAAATCCTAGAGCACTTGTTCCATACATAAACACACAGATATTTCCCTCTAATATTGACTCCTTGCTCGTTATTGACATGAGCCAGTATTAGATTTGATTATGTATTGAATTTTGATAATTTATCAACAGTCTTCAAGTGCTTCTAATACTTTTATATAAAAAAACATCTAAAAGCAAATGCAGAAGGCTCTGCTCCCTATAACAATTTCATAGCAATCTTGATTGTGAAATATTTAACACATGACTTGCAGTGAGGAACCAGACAACTCCATGTTGAGACTATGGAGACTACAAGGAAATCTGTAAAGCAGTTCAACACCAAAATTAATATGACTCCTGGTATTATCAGGTATTGAAGAATGAAGATATCCTGCTCAGTCCTGAGTGTAGCCACACTTAGTCTTTCATACAAATAACAGAACTATCAGGAAGTACTTCAGTGCTGAAAGAATCATCAAGTGACTGATTGCACTTATATTGCAATGGCTTAAACAATATTGGAGAGTCTCAATAGCACTCTACAATTTCTCAATAAACTACTAGTCTAATAACATGGAGGATAGTATGAGCTTAAACACTTTTCTCACATTTAGCAATGAAAATTCAGCTTTCAAATGGAAGCTGCATCTAACACTGCATTTAGTTTGTCATTTAAAATCCATTTTCTACAGCATTGATTTTACAACTAATTATTAATTTTTGTCTCTGTTTCCAGTTTGCCATAATTAGAGGCAATAGAAATAAAATAAAAGTTAAAAGTAAATATAAAGGGTGCAGTGGTGCTTTGCTGCCAACACCTATACTATGAAGACAAATTTATGATCTGTTACCTTGCCAAATAATTATTGACGCATAATCAAACAGTATCTCAGATTGTTGCAGCGGATAAAAAATATTCTCAAATAATATTTGAACATTTCCATTCAATGACTGAAAAAAATTAGTCAATCTCAAGCATACCTTGCAAAGTAGGAAAAATAAATAGCCTAGCAGAATATTTTCCTATCTCAACAGAGTCTTTATAAAGATAATCTCAGAATCTACAGAAAAATACTGTATATGTGATCCATAATCCATTGCTCTATAAAGGTACTTCAATAACTTCCTTGTATGGTAGTCTACCATAATCAGTCCCCATGATTTTAATCATAGAAAAGCAACATTACTGATCAGTCAGTAAAATTTAACTTAATAATTTTAGGGAAACATACACTATTTAAATCCATGAAAAGAAACATAAAGAGAAACAATTAAAAAAAAAACCAAAAAACATTTTTCAGTACAAAGTTTTAGGTTCTTGTGTAGAAAAATGTCATCAAAGAGAAATGCAAAACAAGACTTCATTTTAACTTCATAATGTTTTCATTGTTCATTCATAATACACACCCATCTATTGAGGCTTTTATGCTGCAAAATGCTAAAAGGAATATACAGAAACTCAAATGCTAACAATAACATCGTGTGTAAGGCTCTTTCCATTTGCATCATTAATACACATGCTTTCATTGTTTAAAATGTCTGAGGATGAAAGTAGGAAGGAAAAAACAAAGCATATTTTTGTACATACTTGGCTAATAACATGCTGAAAAATGTTTAACAATCTTAAGGATGTGAAGGTGTTACATGCCCATCTTTAAAGATCCATTAGAAACATTAGATACAAAGTGAATGTGTTTACCTGTTTCATGCTAAAGGTGTTGACCTAGTGAAAAGCATTTTTATTACCTACCTTTCTGTTGGATGAGGACTTTGTAGTATGCTTGCAGCATCAGTAGACATGTTCCCCAATGAATTTATTTTGTGATTACTAGTGGAGCAAACAGATTTTTATTTTTTCCCTGTTCTTCCTAGCAGAAAATTAAACAATGTCACAATTTGGAATAAGTATTAACTGACATTTTCCCGGTGGCTTTTACCAGAATGTCATCATTTAGGCAATAAAAATTGCTAACATTTTTCATAAAATTTACTAAAGTGCACTGAAATCTTGGAACTGGATTCTACATGTTCACAAACCCACATATAATAAGGAAAATATTAAAGGAATGATTGTTGGGTTATTTTTCTACCTATGTCCCCATTCACTGTAAACACCAATGACAGAAAACTAGCAAATATTTCTTCAACATGTAATTTTAAAGTATTTCTTTAACTAATTAGATCAATTTTTCCATAACACACAGGTATGTTAGAGGGGAAAATAGAATTAGGATTTATGGATATATCTGTTTTTTCTTACAGCGCTTATCCCATTGTTAAAAGGGCTGATTGACCAAAAAATATATTACTACAGAAAATACTTTAATACAAAAAGGTCTAAGATTTGGGGGGTGGGGGGTGGGAGGGTGGTGTTTGGTTGCTGTTCCTTTCCTAAGATTCTTTCTCTTTCTATTATCTAACATCACATACTTTTCAAAGCACTCTTTGCCAAGAAAAAATAATTATTAGGAGATTCTTAAAACATATCAAAACCTCTTTCAAAATTTTAAGAAAGAAGTGTTCTGAAATGAAGAATTTTAAGCATTGTGAAGTTGTATGTAGTATTTTGGTGATAATTCAGAAAAACATTCTGGGACACTTGGATTTTTTTAAAAGTGAGTACATGATTTTTTCTAGACAAGTGAATCTGTTGTGATTTTGTGTGGCTGGGTTCTGGTGGAGAAGGTGGGTCTGCAGGGGTGGCTTCTGCAAGAAGCAGCCAGAAGCTCTCTGCAGTCCCCACAGAGCAAACACCATCAGGCTGAAAGCCGGAGTCATTGCTGACCAAGGCCAAGCCCATCAGTGATGGTCACAGCACCTCTGGGAATCACATTTAGGAGAAAAGAACTGCAAGCATCCACTTTTTGCCCCCAGAGAAGGGAGTGAGAAGATGTAAGAAACTGTACAGGCACCAAGGCCAGTGAAGTGGGGGGAGGAGGCATCCCAGGTGCTGGAGAGAAAGCAGCCCCTGCAACCCATGGAGAAACCCATGGTGGAGCAGGTGTCCCCCCACAGCCCATGGAAGAGGATAGGGAGCAGAGATCCCACTTGCAGTCCATGGCGAGACCCCATGATGGAGAGAGTGGAGATATATGGAAGATGATGTGACCCAAGTTAGAGCAAGCTGCTGGCAGGACCTGCAGCCTGTGGAGAGAATCACACTGGAGCAGGTTTGCTGAGGGGGAATGGTGGGGTTGTGACACCATGGAGGACCAGGCTAGAGCAGTCTGGGCCTGAGAGACATTTTGTGATTTATGAGTGCACCCTATAGAAGTGACCCATGCCAGGGCAACTGGTGAAGAGCTCAAGCCCCATGGGAAATGACTCATGTCAGAGAAGTTAATGGAGGACTGTCTCCTGTGGGTGAGACCCCACGGTGCAGCAGGGGAAAGGTGTGAGTAATGTCCCCACCACCACCACTAAGAAGGAAAACAATTCATGAGGAGTTGACTGAAACACCCATCCCCACGTAACACTCCCCCAATGCCACAATATGGGGGAAGGAAGGGAGAGAAATCATGAATAAAGTTAAGTCTACGGAGAAATCATGAAGAAAGTGGAGTATGGGAAGAGTGGGAGGAGGTGTTTTAAGATCTGCCTGTACTTTTCATTATCCGACTCTGGTTTCACTCTGTGTGTGTGTGTGTGTGTGTGTGTAGTGTAATAAATTAAAAGTTTATTTTTTTCTTTTTATTCTGTGTTGAGTCTGTTTCGCCCGTGATGCCAATTGCAGAATGATCTCTCCCTGTCTTTATCTCGACTCCTCAGCCTCTCAATATATATTTTCCCCCTGTCCATCCGAAAGGGGAGTGATAGAGCTGCTTTGGTGGGCACCTGGCCTCCAGCCAGGGTCAAACCACCAGAAAAAGTCTTTGTAGTGTAGCTATAAAATTGCAGTTCCTTTCAAGAATTCAAGAATTTGAAAGGATTTTACTATATTATGCAAAATAATTTTCTATGTAATAAGTAATTTTAATGAATATGCAGTTTAATATTGAATTATAACTTTTCTTGAAAAATGGATTCTACAGTGAAAGACTTGACTCTAAATCTTTTTAATAAAAAACTATATGGAAATTAGAAAAAGCTATATCTATTTATTGCTAGATTAAAGGATTCATAATATATGTTTTTGCATCATAACCACATGGGATCTTGTTTTTTCTTGAATTTTTTGCTTTTATAAAAAAACAACCCACAGCCAAACAACCAAAACCTCAACAAAAACCCCAAGTGTTTATTGTTTTATTTTCAACGTTAGCGTATATATACATATCTTGATAAAGTTCTCTGGTACAATATCAATTGCAAGGTATTATTTGCCTGTCATAAAGGTAAGCAGCTTCATGAATCCAGATGATAGCAAAGCAAGATAATGGGGAGGTATATAAAATAAGTGTCAAGAAGTATTAACTACTTTTAAGAGGGAACATGGCAGTGACAATAAGAAAAGCAGTAGTGTTTATACAGGAATAAAGAAGTGGTAAAGTAGCCTTCCTGCAATAAAATCATGAAAAAAATATAATACTGTGCATTATTACCCTATTCTTATCTCAAACCTTAGAGTGCTCTATGAAAAAAACCAGAAATTCAGAAGTATTACCGTGGCAAAAACTGTCAGTATGACTATATCAACTCAGTATGTTGCATTCTGAAGCATACAAGGACAAATTCTAATTGACAGTAAATTAAATGATATCCTGGCAAACCTTCCGATAACAGTGGGAGACTTGAGTAAAATTTGTTTTCTTCCATTCCCCTATATCCTTTGTTACCTCATACACAAGTTCTATCATCTAGAGGATCTGCAGAGGGCTGTAACAAGAAGCTTGCCCTCACCAAAATGGGATTAATGTGATTATTGACTTTACTATGCCCACATGAACAGTAAAGGAAGTTTTTGTCTCCAGAGAAAAACTTTGCAAACTGATGTACAATAAAGGGTAGGTGACAAACAAAATATAGCCCAGTCTACTATAGTCTTACAACCAGCACGTTATGTGCTATTTATACTACTATTCCTGCAATACAAGTATTTTGTTGTGATATAAAAGTCAATTTTACTGTAAGCACCACTGAACTCCAGGTGGCATGAAAGTTCAACAACACAGGTATTAGGATCAATATCAGCTGAGACAAAACTCATCAACATGACCCACCCTTATCCTTGGCTGCATGAAAAACAGCATGTCCAGCAGTAGGTCAAGGGAGGTGATTCTTCCCCTCAACTCTGCTTTTGTGAGACCCCAATAAGGGTACAGTGTCCAGCTCTGCAGTCCCCAGTACAAGAAAGACACAGACCGGTTGGAGCAAATCCAAAGGAGGGCCACAAAGATGACTTGTCCTATGAAGACAGGCTAAGAAAGTTGGGCTTGTTCAGCCTGGAGAAGAGAAGAATCTGGGAAGATCTTATTGCAGTCTTCCAGTACCCAAAGGGGATCTACAGGAAAGATGGAGAGAGGTGGCTTACAAGGGCATGTAGCAACAGGACAAATAGTTATGGCTTTAAACTAGAGGTGGGTAGATTTGGATCAGATATCAGGAATATCTGATCCTGAGAGTGGTGAGGCACTGGAGCAGGTTGCCCAGCAAAGTTGTGCCTGCCCCTCCCTTGCAGTGTTCAAGGATTTGGGCAACCTGGTCTAGTGGAAGGGTGTCCCTGCCCATGGCAGGGGGCTTGGAACTAGGTGATCTTTGAGGTCCCTTCCAATCCAAACCATTCTGATTCTGTGAGTTATGAGATAGACCAAAGTTGCCTTGAGGTCCTTGTTTTTCCTCTAATGAACATGAGGAAAAGCAGAAATGATGACATGATGATATCATCACAGCTTTCCTTCTAGCAGACACCCACACCCTGCAGTTTTCTCTGGCTCAAATCTTTCATTGTTCATAAACACTGGTATTCTTGCCATGTTGTTGTGGTTTAGCCCCACCTAGCAGTTAAACACCATGCAGCCATTCACTCACTCCCCCCAGCAGGATGGGAGAAAAAATTGCAAGAGTGAAAGTGAGAGAACTCATGGGTAGAGATGAAAACAATTTAATAGAACACACAAAAAAGGAAGATAATAATATATATTAGTAATATAAATTTCTCTCTACCCAGAGCTGATGCTATGTGAGACCTCAGGCTGCTGCACAAGACTCCCTCAAATGGCCCAGCCTTTCAGCCCACATGTGCAAGCAAAGCAAACCAAGGGATTAATTCACTACTTCCCATTGACTGTCAGGCATGCAGTCATTACCCCTAAGTCGATGCTGCACAAGACCCCCAGCTGACACATCAGGCCACCAGATGCTGCCCTTTGCCAGTTATGAAAGTACCATGATGTCATATGGTATAGACTGTCCCTTTGGCCAGTTTGTGTCACCTGTCCTGGCTGTGTCCCCTCACAGCTTCCTGGGTGCCCCACAGGGCAACATGAAAAGCTGAAAATTCCTGGACTGCTTGGCAACTACTAAAAACATTAGTGTGTTATCAGCACTGCTCTCATCCTAATCCAGCACTACACCAACTGCTAGAAAGAAAATTAACTCTATCCCTGATTATACCAGGACACATCCACCATGTTTGCCATGTTACAGGGCTCTGTCCACACACAATAGAAAACACATTTCCAGATCCCATCCTCTTTTCAGGCTGCCTCAAGAAAGGAAAATGTGGACAGGTACGCACATTCATGGTAAGCTTGGTGATATGAGAACAAAAGGGAGAGACAGAAAGTGGGCGAAAAAGAGAGCATGGACGGAGAGAGAGTTTCTCTCTCTGGACATCTCCCAAAAACTGCAGCTTATTTCAGCCGGTAAAGGCAAAAGAGCACCAGGATCATTATGTAGTGTCCGAACACAGTCACATAGTGCACGTCCAGCAGAGTGAGATTTACCATGTGTGACATTTTCATCTGTAATTAAACCTACAGGATTAGTTACTAAATATATTTTTAAAAAAAATAATACATTATGTGTTTATGACTATGCATATGTTAGAATGCCCTTGAATTCAGCCAGCTGTGCAAAGCTTTTAAAGACCCATCCAGCTGTGAATGCCAAAATGGCAAATTTTGAATTCTGATTATGATGAAGACTCACCTTCGGATCTATACCCATCCTCAATCTGAAATATCATCACATAGTGAAACAATGTTTTTGCAACAGCCCATGTGAAATTTTATTACACAGAGACAAAAAAAATAAACTATTGTGAATATGAATAAATTGTTACTGATGAAGAACATGAAACATGCACCTTATAATTAAAAAGTGTTACCAATTTTTGGTTTTGAAAAGAAAACATTCCTCTTTCTGGGAACAAGATTGTTTTTAACTGTTTGAAATAATTAAATATTTTTCTGTATGCACAGAAAAATGTGGAAATCAGTGACATACTGTAGAAATTGAGGCTTCATGCCAAACACCTGCTCTTTGGATTACATGATAAATAGATTTGAAAAAAACCCAAAACCTCAACCTTTTTTCTCTCCTGTTGTTTCCTTGCTATGCTGTAGTTACACAAGTAACCTCAATGGGAATGGAGGATGATATTA
Organism: Hypotaenidia okinawae; assembly: GCA_027925045.1. NCBI lineage: Eukaryota > Metazoa > Chordata > Aves > Gruiformes > Rallidae > Hypotaenidia > Hypotaenidia okinawae. Next base: position 128,134,300 of record BSDF01000001.1, read on the forward strand.
AAACAATTGATACACACAGAAATATATTTAAATAAATCTATTTAAAATTTTAGTTCTGAAAAAGAAATTTTAATGTTCTGGTTAAGAGGATTTTTTTTTAATGAGAAATATGCAAATGAAAAAATATTGTTTCTTAGGATGAATGTGTAAAGCCTTGAAGCAGAACTCATTACTTAAAGGCAAATAAATGTATCTTTTATCATGTAACTCAGCTTGGAATAATGATTTTGAGTTAGCTGTTCTGAAGTGGAATTTCTTCACATGAAACCTTAATAAGCTGGAAAGATGTGGTTCCGTGCAAGTGACTCACCAGGCTTCCTTTGAAACAGAAAACACAAACTTCTAGGTACATAATAGCATCCAGGGACACCTTTCTTTGCTGTAGAGAACATCATATTCAAGATTAATAGTAGCAATTTAGCAGCATATAAGCAATTTGGCCTTTTAATAGAACTATACCAGTATCCTCTTTTTCTTAGGACAACAGCAACCTCTCCTCTTCACCTGGGAAGGAATCTCAGAATGAGCCACTTGTGTTCTCTATCATAGAGCTACCTTTTGTGCCAACTAAAGTATTTCTGTCTATCAGTATTTGTCCTCAGCCACTTCTTTCACTGTCTAGCTAGATCTTATAATATTAGCCACATCTGAAAAAACGAGTTTCTTACAGAGAGTTTATTTTTCTTTATTCTTTTTAGCATTGTACATGGCAGTTATAAAAGCACAATGACCCATTAAAATCACAGTTAAACAGCTTAAGGCAGTATTTCAGCTTAAAGCTCTTTTATGACCTACTGCTCTAAAAAGTTGAAGAGTAAGCATGAAAAGAGACTGAAGGTTAAAGAATGACAATGCTTAACAGTCTGCGATGAAAAATGCTTTAATCCCTCGGAACAGTATTCCTCTATGGTGTGGAGGCCGATGTGAGGACCTGTGTACGTGTGGCAAAATTATGCAAAACAGATGAAAGCATCATTTAGAGAGGCTTATGGTGGGGCAACAAAAGGATCAGGAGATGTGGGATTGCACAGGGTCCAGCAGTGCACTGCTGTTACTGATTAAGCTAGTAAATAATGAGCTCAAAAAGTTTTGAGCAGCTGTTGGTGTCAGAGATCAGATCAATCTTCAGCAGGAAGGAGTGAAGGTAACAAAGCATAAAGCACTCTGGAAGAGACCAGAGCCCCAAAGGATGACACCCCAAACTTTCTTGAACTGCAGTCTGGTTTGCTCTGTTTTGCTTTGGTTTTTGTTACCGGACTGTCCATAAATTAAACTTGGTTCCAAAATCATTTTAATTATTCATTGATGTTCACTAACTGAGTAGTTTGGATAAATACTTTTGAGATAATGCTGCCTTTCCTAATCTACTTGTTTCAACTTCATGTCTCTTGTTTGTGCTGTGGTATTGGCCCCATAGATAGAAAGTAAACACAAGCTCAAGAGCAGTTTTTTAAGATGTGAAAACAGACATCTGACCTCTGGTTTCTTATTGGGGAGCCAATCTGTTACATACAATGGAAGTACTTCCTGATGATCAGCAATGTAAATATCATGATAGACAGCTGAGCTCTGATGGAAAGAAGCATCCTAAAGCCAAAACACCATTATGAACAAAGTCTTTGCTTTTCTTTAGATCACTTCCTAATATTTCTGTTATTCTATTATGCACTTGTATGTGAATCACTTTTACAAAAAGCATCAGTTACACACCTCTCCTGGCCAGTCAGTACCTTTCTAATTTTTATCAGTCATTTGTTGCAATCTCTGCTCTGGAATTTTTATCGAAAAAAATGTGTAAGTTGGCTGGAAGAAAAAGCAGTTATTAAGTGTGAACACTGAGAAAATGCTCCAAGACTTCATACATGATGCTAAAATCTTATATATCCCTACCTAATCTGGATTTCTCTGCTGGACAGCATGAGGAAAGTGCTGGGATGTCATAGTGGTGGAACTCATTATTCTAAGTCAGGATTTAAAAAATAAATGAGAAGGAAAATGGAGACACAAAAAGTTAACAGTTGTTCAGGTTTATTTTATCTTCAAAAGATGTTATTCTGTTAAAAATTGCTGGCATTTTTAAAGGCCTAAAATATTTATTCTGTGCCCAAGAATTTTAAGTAGTTGTTCAGGCATTTACCGATTAAAGGAAAACCAAAACCACAATTAATATTTGTTGGCATTTGCTGAATGTGGTTTATATAAATATGAAAAGACTGCCACAGCTATTTTTATTCTTCAAGAATCAGATTACATGCAATTTCAATTGACTGGCCTATATCATATCAAAATCCATGTATTTTCTCATTCTTAGATGGGAAATTATCATACAAAAATTTTTCATGATAGGAGAAAATAAAATCTAGTATTTCATGTAGCTTTACTGCTTTTGTAATCTACAAGCCTTTCTTGTGATCTGCAATCTCTTTACTTACATATTCAACAATATGTTATTATTGAATAATTTAAAATTATTTTCCAGGAAATTATATGGAAACTTTGACTGTATGTATTAATTGTAAATAATTTACTGTTGTTGAATATTTGATGAATACTGAAATGATGCATAAAATTGCTTGGTATTGTTTTAGCTTTATTTTTACATTATAATTATTTTGAAATTCAGGTTTCTAGTTGCAATGTATCTGTGCATTCTGTTTTTATTTCCACAAGATTTATTCTGTGGTTAAATCTCACCTTTTTTTCTAAATATTTCTGGCACAGGAATGAATTCTAGATTTTTATCAGAGCATAACCCCTCTGCCAACTGTTAAAAGAGTGTTCTTCTCTAATCAAATATTTGTAAAACTTGCTACAAGAGAGACCTTTTGCCACACTATGGTAGTAGAATATTATCTGATGTGCATGTTGATAAATGGAATCAATATGATATAGCTACATTAACTGTTGTAAACAACAGACATTAACCTCCTACAAAAGGATCTTTTTCTGGTTTAACTGCATTTCACAGGCTTTTGCCTTGAATGCACAAGCATTCTTGGTTGATTGGTTGTTTTTTAACATAATCTGATTTTTAGTGAAAGTGCTAGCTTTAGACTGAAACAGCTTCCTGGAGATCATTTTGGTTTCTATGATTTCTATGCTTCCGCAGCAAGAACGGGACTGAAAACTCACCAGTGAAGTTAACATTGACAGTCAGTCACCAGCAAACACTATTGATGCAGGTCAGGACTGAACAGCAATGTAGTGCAGAACCATTCCAGTTAAAGAGCTCTTACTCAGAGATGTGGTATTTTCAGCATTTGCAATCTTCAAATAACAGCACAGCACAGCACAAGAATGAAATTAAATGGAATGGAATGGAATGGAATGGAATGGAATGGAATGGAATGGAAGAGGAGAGGACAGTGATGTTCTATGCCTTGTACTGTTCAGAAGACATTATTTAATGCACAGCCATTTCACATCTCAAAAATGAATTTTCAGCAGCTATAAATCCATATATATCCACTACCCTCGGTGGATATATATGAGGATCCAGGATCTACCTGGAGAAATATCTTATTCAAAAAAACTAAAAAGTCTCTATGCCATTACAAATCTCTCAAATCATTCACTGATTGATGACAGCATTTTGTTCTATGCTGTACCCATTTCAGAAGTTCCTGCTCTAAACAATCTTTTTTTTTATAAGAAGAATACATTTAAGGATTAATTAAAATTAAATGTAAAGCTCTGTTAATTTTCAAATGAAATAAAACTTTTCTTTTCCTTGAAAAATAATGTTTCCAAGAACAAAGACATTCCAGTAAAAAAACATAGATTTTTCAGTCTGCTGATCAGTCACATTTTGACTATATACCTGGAAAGAATCAGCTAGGATAAATTGTCAAAAATCTGCCTATTGAAGGGTTTCAGAAAATTTTTTCTATAAAACATTACTCAGTGAAAATCTGAAGAGATTATGGACTTTCATCTGCACCTTATTTTCTGACTCAAGTTTAAAGGTAAAGACAATAATCCTGAACTGGGATATTTAGGTGACTTAAGAATTATTTACTGTGAGGGAATAAAACTGAGTTTGCTGGGGCACATAGTGGAAAATATGAAATAATTTAAAAGTTACTTATTTATTTATTATGCTAGTCCTTTCCATTTCTGTATTAAAACATACAAAAAAGTAAAAAAAGTCTTCAAACAAACACGTAATTTTTATTTTTCTCATGTTTTCTTCCACCATCACTAGTATTTCTTAGCTTCATCAATTTATTTTAATCTTTTTTTTTAATGACTATTTGATAATTTTGTAGGATTTCAGTAAGTGTAGACTGTTCAAGATTTTTACTTCAGTGAAATATAGGGGGTAGAGGAATTTTTCACGTGTGACCCATTACTGAAGGAACTTAAAGGCACTGCACAATATTTTATTTCATCTGAGATGTGCCTTCTAAGGTATAGCATGTCAAATACAAAAAGCCAGCTTGCAATCTGTCACTTCACTGAGGTGTACACAAGTCCTCACAAAATGCTGACTTCTACAAATGTGATAGTACTGCAGATATCTGAATTTTTATCTGTCAGAAATAGCATATAGATAATGCACATTAATATGATATTATTTGTTCTTCTACTATATACATGTGTGTTTGGAAAACAAATAGATTTATACACGTCATTTCTTGTCAGGAACTGTGAAACTACATGTTCTAAAATTAAATAACACCGCTGCCAAGATGAAACATATGGTAGACAGAAATTATATAAGTTAAAACTATTTATACATAGATGTGGGTTAAAAATGGTTTGTAGTTTTTAGCAAGCTTGATATAGAACTTTATGCATGATCAGACTATGTATATTAATTTACCACACATGCTTGATACTTCTTGGGGAATAAGGGACTGTGAGATGGTCTTGTAGAAAAGATCAGAACTGATCCAATGATTTATAGTCTATTTTCTATGAATACTCTAAAGGAGCGACTAACTGCAATACAGAAATTTCAAGTCCCCCTTCTCATTTTCCCCAAAATTTCTTCCAAGGGAAAAGAAATATATAATTCCAGAAAGCTGTTCATCCCAGCTTTAAACTCTAGAGTAAAAGCTCTTGGTCAAATCCATAGTTAAAGGCACTAACCTCATTCATCTTCCTTGGCCTGGCATTTTTAAGACAGGCAGTATTTGTTGCTGCTCTTGTAGATGGTATGGCTTTATATTGCTTTCTGGAGCTCAGACTGGAGGGACATCCACGTGTGCTGAGGGAGCTGGTGGAGGTGATTGCTGAGCCACTCTAGCATCTTCAACATGTCTAAGAACAGGAGAGGTGCCTGAAGACTGGAGGATGGCCAATGCTGCTCCCATCTTCAAAAAGGGCAAGAAGGAGGATCCAAGTAACTACAGGCCAGTCAGCCTCACTTCTGTTCCTGGAAAGGTGATGGAACAGCTTGTTCTGGATGCCATCTCCAAGCAATTGGAAGACAAGAAGGTCATGAGGAGCAGTCAGCATGGATTCACCAAGGGGAGATTGTGCTCGACCAACCTCATAGCCTTCTGTGAACTCGTCACTGGCTGGGTGGATGGAGGGAGAACAGTGAATATCACCTACCTTGACTTCAGCAAGGCTTTTGATACTGTCTCCCATGACATCCTGATAACAAAGCTGAGAGAGCATGGGATTGATGAGTGGACAGTGAGGTGGATTGAGAACTGTCTGTGAGACCGAGCTCAGAGGGTTGTTATCAGTGGAGCAGAGTCTGGCTGGAGGCCTGTGACTAGCGGTGTTCCCAAGGGCTCGGTGTTGGGTCCAGTCCTGTTTAACATCTTCATTGACGACCTTGATGAGGGAATAGCATCCACCCTCAGCAAGTGCTGATGATACAAAGCTGGGAGGAGTGGCTGACACGCAGGAACACTGCGCTGCCATCCAGTGAGACCTGGACAGGCTGGAGATCTCGGCAGGGAGAAACCAGATGAGATTTAATAAAAGCAAGTGTAGAGTCTTGCGCCTGGGAAGGAATAACCGCTGCAGTCAGTACAGGCTGGGGGATGACCTGTTGGAGAGGAGCTCTGCGGAGAAGGACCTGGGGGTCCTGGTGGACAAGAGGTTGGCCATGAGCCAGCATCGTGCCCTGGGGTGCATCAAAAGGAGCATGGCCAGCAGGTCAGGTGATTCTCCCCTTCTACACTGCCCTTGTCAGACCCCCACCTGGAGTATTGTGTCCAGTTCTGGGCTCCCTGGAATAAAACAAACAGGGATCTCCTGGAAAGAGTCCATCCGAGAGCTATGAAGATGATTAAGGGCCCGGAGCATCTCCCCTGTAAGGAAAGGCTGAGTGAGCTGGGACTGTTCAGCCTTGAGAAAAGGAGACTAAGAGGAGATCTTATTAATGTTTATAATTATCTTAAGGAGGGGACACAGGGGGAAATGGCCAGCCTCTTTTCAGTGGTCTGTGGGGACAGGACAAGGGGCAATGGCTTCAAGTCAGAGCACAGGAAGTTCTGCACCAATATGAACTTTTTCACAGTGACGGTGACAGAGCCCTGGGACAGGCTGCCCAGGGGGGTTGTGGAGTCTCCTTCTCTGGAAATATTCAAGACCCGTCTGGACGCCTTCTTGTGTGATATGTCCTAGGGAGCTGCTTTGGCAGGGGGTTGGACCCAATGATCTCTTGAGGTCCCTTCTAACCCCTACAATTCTGTGATTCCGTGACATGAGAACTCAGAACACATTAAGGAGAACAGGAATCCTTCAGGACATGTAGCCAAATCTAAAGCATAAAGGTCATGCTCATTTGTTATTTAACTTATCACTAGGAAACTTATATGAGTAAGTATATGGAATTTTTAAATACTACCCTATTTTTATTGGAATGATCCTAAGGGAGCAATGCAGTGGACTGATGTGGAAGGTACATGTATATAACTAGAAATACAGGTGTTAATAATATTATGAACTGCTAAGGGGCTGGATGGAGCAGTTAAAAACACATTACTGACTTTACTGGCCATGAATGAATGTTTACAAGATTATTCCATGGCAACACTAAAATAAATCATTAGGGCATAAGACCAGGAATAATTTCCTGGGGGTAGAGGTAGTTAAATCTGCAGAAAGCTCATTAAAAATGTGGATGCTGTAATAAAATAAGAGTGAAAAACGGGGAGGGAAAGACAGCAAATACTGGCATAGCATTACAGATTAGAAATACCAAAAAAGATTTAAAAAAAATAATTATGTGTCTTGGCCAAACTGCTACTGTCCATTAGATTGCTGTAAATTATCAGGATGACATTTAGATTAGGGTAGGCAAGTGTTGCATTGTAAAAGACTAAATGCACAGATTATGCTTTTTAGTCCCATAGAAACCCAAACAAATGTCAATAAGGAAAGTGAAGCATGTGACTTGATCCAGTATATTTGACTGGGATGCACTAATCTGAAAGAAGAATGAGAAAGGTGAAAAAGCGATGATGAAACACAATCATCAGTGCAGGGATGTTCATAAGGATTTCCTGAAATTAGTTCTGAAACAGTCAGAACCTCTGTGCTTCTGTTAAGCAGCTGCCCAAGGCACATGCGTTCTTCTCAGGTAGACCTGCATTTCTAAAATAATTCTGAGAGTCTTCTGGACTGTGAAGTTTGGATGTCATAATGGTGAAAATCCATTATCCATTTTTATGGATGCAGTCTAAGATTCAGTGCACAGCAGCAATAATTTATTGTAAATCACAAAATGTTAGGTCTCCTTGCCTTATCATAATGATTTGCTGTGACAGCCCTCCACAGTTATGTGTAGACTCAGTCTGTGCTACCCAAAGGCATTTTGTATTCTTGATACTATGAAGTTATTGCTTGAGGTAAGTAAATCTTGTGTGACACGGTCCAGCCTTTCCATATGGACTGCAATAAAATTACAGGGTATCACCAGTGTCCTTTCCTTTTGCACACATTAACTAATTTGTAATGTGAATTTGCATCGTTCTAAGAAATCTACCAGGGTTGCTAGAGCAAGAAGCTTGTACTGGGAGATGCCTCCAAGTGGGAGTTTTCCAATTAAAAGTTTGTTGCTGAATTCCAACAAATCATAAAGATGAGCCACAGGAAAGCCTCACTGGATCTGCTCTACAGTTTGCAAATTGATTTCTAGACAGATAAATGCGTTGTCACACCAACGGAAGAAATCTGTATGACTTAAAAAGATGAAAAAACTGTGCTGGCATTATGTTGTGGGGTTTGTTGGGTTTGAGGTTGTTTTTTAAGGGTTTGTGGAGTGGGTGAGGCTTTTATTTATTTATTTCTAATTTAAGCTTTCAATAATGGCCTTACTTGTCTAAAAGAAGATGCTATGAAGATTTGTAGTCCCTGAAGCTCTAATTCTGCAAAAGGTTTTAGCAGAAATTCAACATACAGTATTCTATCTTTTTTCACTCACATTCTGACTCCTATTTCCTACTGATTGCACAGGGTTCCTGTCCTCAGGAAACATTATTTCCAAGTTTGAAGATAACAGGACATGATGCCTTGAATATGAGAATTTTAGAACTTTTTTCTTAAATGCATCTTGGTCTAAAGCTGGGGTGGGTTTTTTTGTTATTACTTTTAATGGTTTATTTTAAGATTCTCTTTTTATTATTATTTAGGAGTGGCACATGGAAAGTGATTTAAGATTGTTGTGATTTAAGATTGTTGTCAATGGGTTTGTGAAACATTAACATTAGGTCAGATTCTAAGGATATCTGAATGAATTATGATATCATCTGTTTCTTGAAGGTAATACTACATTGATTATTATATATTTTCAGTCTATAATGGAACAACTAATTTAAAATGGATGCTGAATAATTGCTATAATTTTCTCCTAATTGCTCATTTTCTGCTACTTGTGTGTCCTCCATTTTGAAACATGCTCACCGTACAGAAAATCTAGGGGAAGGACAGATTCTGAAACTTGAGAACAGTAACAGTTTAATGTCAAGTCCAGTTAAGAAATTATGGATCTGTCACTAACTTTAAAGGCATTCTTAAAATTTATATATAAGGAAGGAAGAAGTTTAATATCTGCTAATTTCTTATCCAGTACTTTTATAATACTTAGGAGTTTTGTGATTAAAATCATAGAGCTTTATGGGCTTTGCTCTGTTTTCTGAGTTCCTAATCACTACCAACAGTTTCAAACTGCTTTTGGAATAAAACCTGAATTGTAATAACTTGCATTTTCTTTGATAAAAATAATTTAATGATAGTTTCATCTACAGTAAATAAAATTTCTGTCTCATATAATGGTTTCAGAATGTATTCAATGACATTTTTATTGCACTTGTCTTCATCTTTTAATTTTTCAATTTTTAAAACTTTCTTAATGATTTTTATAAATTCTAATGCTCTCCATCCCTCCCAGAATGCCAATGTACCTGTGACATCTAAATGATATGTATTATGTTCTTTTAACTAGTCCTTCTAGAACATTTTGATTTCACAATATATGAAAAATCATAAGCACAAACCACTTTTTTTTTTTTAACCTTGCAGAATGCTTCAAAATTTTGTTTTCTAACACTGCAAGTCAATCCATTAGTCCTTATGTTCTCTCAGTGGGCTCCCTGTAAAAGATATGAAGATTTCTTCTCTACAGGTACAATAAATGGCTCTTGGAAGTTCATATAATATCAAAATGCATGGTTTGAACACAGGCTTCAAGGTATGTCAGGTTAATTAGGCTGCTTGGTCTGTTCATGTGTTCAGTAAAATAGAATATCACCTGTTTAAATAAACCTTCAAATCAGATTCTCAGTGAGTTGCTTTTAGAAAAAAACATGCAGCTTTGCTAAGAACATAAAAAAATGGAAAGCAGCAGTACTAGTACAGCTTACCCATACTGGAATTTTTTACTCTGAGTTAATCTTGAATGATGTGGAAGACAAAGCTGGATGGCAATAATACTGCTTCCACTTCTGGATTATCTGTTTAAATCCATCCCAGATCACTGTTAATCAAAACTCATCGTACTGAACACTTAGGACCTTGAAGCTAACTTGCTTCTAGCAATTTGTAATAGATATTTATTCTCAAAAATAAAAATTAAACTCTGAATAATGAGACCCCTGACAGTAAAGTGAAGTCCGTGATTATTAAAATTAGAGAAGGTCATTCAAATATGCTGTTTGGCTATTTATTTTTTTTTTCCTTTTTTCACTTCTTTAAGTAATATTAAAGGCACACTAGTCTAGAAGACGTAACTAGAAATACTCGGCCTATTGCAATATTCCAGTTCCCATCTCTTAGTGACAGTCTGAGTGGGAAGACAAAGTGTAGAATTTTCTATTTCTGCTGTCCATATTGTACTTTTCCTCTTTAAATATAGTATTTATTTCCAGAAAAAACTTTCCTTATACTAATGATCAGTAATAAATTCACCAATGAAAATAAAGACATCGCTTTAGAGAGGGCTACATTCTCTTTTGCACTCATTCACTACTAGTTTTTATGACAATGTTGCACATATGAAAAAGAAGTTCAGAAGCCATTTTTTTCCATATTCACAGAGGTATCTTTCTTGTTACATATGGGACAGATAAGTGCTTGAAAATAACATTGTTTTTTGTAATTTAGCAATGTAATTTAAGTAAATTTTTTTTTTTTTTTTTACATTTGTACAAATTTTTGCACATTTGTACAAAATACCACTGAGCTCACAGAATCACAAAATCACTAGGTTGGAAAAGACCTTTGAGATCCTTGAGTCTGACCATTCCCGTCCTCTACTAAACCATATCCTTGAACACCTCATCAACTCATCTTTTAAATACATCCAGGGGTGGTGACTCAACCACCTCCCTGGGCAACCTGTTCCAGTGCCCAAAAACTCTTTCAGTGAAGAACTTTTTCCTGATATCTAATTTGAACCGGCCCTGGGACAGCTTGAGGCCATTCCCCCTTGTCCTATCACCTGTTGTTTGGGTGAAGAGACCAACACCCATCTCTCCACAACCTCCTTCCAGTTAATTGTAGGTGGCAATAAGGTGTCCCAGGAGCTTCCTCTTCTCCAGGATAAACAACCCCTGTTACCTCAGCCGCTCCTCATAAGGTTTGGTCTCCAGCCCCTTCACCAGCCCGGTTGCCCTTCTCTGGATATGCTCCAAGACCTTTCCTCAGCTGAACAGAGAGAGTATGGGGAGTTCTTAGTCATGTTATCCATGTCTGCCTGGTGAACCTGAGAGAGGCAGCATAGAGTATTATTCCTCTAACCTAGCTCCCTCTCACACTCTCTGATGGTCCTCAGCCTGCACACTTCCTCCTTGAGTTCTGCCTCCAAGCAGAGGAGTTCCTCCACCTGAGCACGACTCCCACAGTGAATCACAGATCACAGAATTATAGGGGTTGGAAGGGACCTCAAGAGATCAAGTCTGCTTTGGCAGGGCGGTTGGACACGATGATCTTAGGCAGTCCCTTCCAACCCCTAGAATACTGTGAATCTGTGAATTCCCAACAGGTGACAGGCAAGAGGGGGACACACCCTGCACCCCAGCATCTGGGTGGTGGCCTGTACGCAACTGGGGCTCTATCTGGGAGGTTGTGTCAGTCATGACTGATAGTAAGCTAGGAGCAGCCTTCATCTTCTGCGGAGAGGCAACCATGGTCTTCAGGTCCCACTGGCAGATCTCAACATTCACTCTACACCCTCTCTGCTTGTCCTGCCTATGGGAACTGCTGCACAAACTGATGCACATGTTTGCCCACTCCCGTTTGCAGTGCTCTGGGTCACTCATGCTCCCTAGAGTTGTTGATGTTATTGTTATTGTCTTCCTTAGTCATCCTATTAAACTGTCATTATCTCAAAGCATGAGGTTTGGAAGGACAGCATGAGAAGTTGAAAAGGCATCAACTGGATGTCAACAACTAAAATCACCAGTGTGTTACAAACATTGGTCTCATCCTAAATCCCAAACACAGCACTACACGAACTACTAGAAAGAAAATTACCCTTATCCCTGCTGAAATGAGGACATCCTCCTTGTTCAATGACCTTGGTGTCTGCAGAGTTGTTCCTCTCACATACTTACTCCTCTCTTCAGCTGTATTAGTCTTGATGGATTTCCTTCCCTTCCTTAACTATGTTACCCCAGAGGTGTTACCACTGTTGCACCTTAGGCCAGTGGTGGGTTCATCACTGAACCAGCTGGAATTGGCTGGCTTGGACATAGAGAAAGCTTCTAGCAGCTTCTCACAGAAGCCACTTCCTTGCACCCTTGCTACCAAAACCTTGCCATGCAAACCCAATATAGGATTTTTCATTATTAGGGTGGTGACACACTGGAACAGATTTCCCAGAGAAGTTGTGGATATCCCATCATTGGAAGAGTTTGAAGTCAGGTTGAAAAAAGCTTTGAGCAACTTGATCTAGTACAATATGTGTCTTCCCATGGCAGAGAGGTTGGACTAGATGATCTCTATAGGTCCCTTCAAACCCAAACCATCCTATGTTTCTATGATTCCATGACACCGTGATTTTAAGACTTTTTTTCCAATCTTTCCAAATTCTATGTCTTGGTTTGTGTCTGCTGATTTTGACCAAGGCATGATGGGACTCAAACATTTACCACCAGCTAGTGGCAATTCAACATGTTTCAAAGAGCATTCTCTCAACTTCATAGGCAACTTGTATTCATCTAACCCTGGATACTTTGATTGCCATTTTGAATTAGTTGGACTTTTGGTTATGAAAGATATCTGTGATAATTATACAGATATTATTTGTTTTACTTATCCTGTATGTATTGTTTGGCTAATGTAAAGAAATCCTGAACTTGCATTTAATGTTATTTAAAACCATCATGTCTGAGTAGATTGACTTATATCAGTAGATCTCACTTTGACACAACATTTCTGAATATGGACAGATAATTTAAAGATATAGCAGGGCTCTTTACTGAAAAATATTAAGATAAATCTGTGGATATTACGGAACTATTTCAGTTGTTTAATTCTCTGAGACTTTAAACATTAATAGAACCTTCATTTCAGTAAAAGTGAGCATTTGCTCAACACACATACAGTATAAAATTAAAATTCAAATTGCATAGATCTTAAAACTATGACAATATAGGCTACCCAGACATCATGGGAGCAAAGAAAAGTCTAACTAAGTTTAACAGTACATATGTTATCAAAGCAGAAAAGCAGAAAATCATGTAAAGTGATTTCTCCAAGCAATTGGAAGAGAAGAAAGTCATGTGGAGTAGTCGGCATGGATTCACCAAGGGGAAATCATGCTCGACCAATCTCATAGCCTTTTACAATCTCATCACCAGCTGGGTAGATGGAGGGAGAGCAGTGGATGTCATCTACCTTGACTTCAGCAAGGCTTTTGATACTGTCTCCCATGACATCCTGATAGCAAAGCTGAGAAAGCATGGGATTGATGAGTGGACAGTGAGGTGGGTTGAGAATTGGCTGTCGGACCGAGCCCAGATGGTCGTGATTCGTGGAGTGGAATCTGACTGGAGGCCTGTGACTGGCGGTGTTCCCCAGGGCTTGGTGTTGGGTCCAGTCCTGTTTAACATCTTCATTGACAACCTTGATGAGGGAATAGCATCCACCCTTAGCAAGTATGCCGATGATACAAAGCTGGGAGGAGTGGCTGACATGCAGGAACACTGCGCTGCCATCCAGCGAGACCTGGACAGGCTGGAGAGCTGGGCAGGGAGAAACCTGATGAGGTTCAACAAAAGCAAGTGTAAAGTCTTGCACCTGGGAAGGAACAACTGTTTCTACCAGTAAAGGCTGGGGGATGACCTGCTGGAGAAGAGCTCAGTGGAGAAGGACCTGGGGGTCCTGGTGGATGACAGGTTGGCCATGAGCCAGCAGTGTGCCCTGGTGGCTAAGAGAGCCAATGGGATCCTGGGGTGCATCCGGAGGAGTGTGGCCAGCAGGTCAAGGGAGGTGATCCTCCCCCTCTATTCTGCCCTGGTCAGGCCCCACCTGGAGTATTGTGTCCAGTTCTGGGCTCCCTGGTATAAAAAGGACAGGGATCTCCTGGAGAGAGTCCAAAGAAGGGCTACAAAGATGATTAAGGGCCTGGAGCATCTCCCCTATGAGGAAAGGCTGAGTGAGCTGGGACTGTTCAGCCTTGAGAAGAGAAGACTAAGGGGGGACCTAATTAATGTTTATGATTACCTTAAGCAGGGGCTGCAGGGGGAATCAGCCAGCCCCTTTTCAGTGGTCTGTGGAGACAAGACAAGGGGCGATGGCTGCAAGTTGGAGCACAGGAAGTTCCGCACCAACATGCGGAAAAACTTTTTCACAGTGAGGGTGACAGAGCCCTGGGACAGGCTGCCCAGGGGGTGGTGGAGTCTCCTTCTCTGGAGATATTCAAGACCTGTCTGGATGCCTATCTGAGCGATATGTCCTAGGGAGCTGCTTTGGCAGGGGGTTGGACCCGATGATCTCTCGAGGTCCCTTCCAATCCCTACAATTCTATGATTCTATGATTCTATGAAAGTGACACACGAGAGAAATAGTAAGTGTAAGCATGTTTCTTAAAGTAAGGAGCCATTTTAGAAATACATAGAATCAATAATATATGTGATAAAAATTTCAGTGTTAGGAAAAAAATAATAAACCATATTTTTCCTTACAGTGGAGTCAGTATCTCTGTTGTCTCTTGAATAACAGGAATAAAATACATGAGAGATTACCAAATATTTTAAAATGAGATTATTTTTTGGATAGCATCCACGAAAATGTCATGTGGAAAAATTCAACATCTCCAAGTGCCAGTGAAGTATTCTTGCTGAGTCAGTCAGAGGTTTTGCAACAGCTATCAATCATTCTGTCCTGAGCTTTCCTGCTGTCACCTACAACCAATATATGTGAAGTTTTCCATAAGAGAGTAAATGGCATCATCAAATTTTCCTTGGAGACTTTATGAAGTCCCTGGGTCTGTTTCTTTTATGACACATCCTGAGAGGAAGGGCAAAAAAAGAGGATGCAATTTCTTCTTTGTAAAAGCCCATCAACTGCTGTTTCAGGTCAGTGCAAGATGGGAATATGCTTGTGACCCTATCTCATTATTTTATCTAGAACACTGAGTAGAAACAGTAACTTGTAACCCAGAGGTCTGACACCAGCAGAGGTCTGATTGCCTAAACTGCTTTTTAAACGGACACGAGGGCACTGATCACTTCACAGGATGTGGTCAGTGTAACCATCTGTTCTGGGACCAGCTCATCCTCTTCAGCAGTACAATATAAATAATGTTCATGTATCTTTGGGCCATCCATGTGTTTTCCTTGTTTCAAATGTAGATTCTAAATACTAGCTCCTACTGCACTGCTATATGGCATAGGTTTCCTTGCTGATGGCAAGAAAAGCAGCAATGAAACACCATTCCAAAGACTGAGTTTTTTCTCAAATAACACGTTAGTTTTTTTTTTCATCTTGTTATATTTTTCACCTTTACTCTGCCATATTTTTGTGGGAGATGAGGGGTAGTAATGGAAAATATTTTGTTGTTAATCTAATGAAAGTGAGTTGCTTGCTTGCTTGTTTATGTATTCCCTTCAGTGATGTTTATCACCTCTTGGAGAGGATCAGGATCCTAATTTTTTTGTACTGTGTAATATTGAATTATGATATAACTACAATGGCCATAAGATTAAGATGTTATTTGTATGTAGCCTTTCTGTGATGGCCATACCTCAGACAAAATCGCTTGAAATTTATTAATAATCACACCAAATCTATGGGGAAAACAGGGGAAAATTTTCTTCCACTATTTCACTTCCACTTTTCCTTTCAGGTTGGTTACAGCGATGTTTGAGAATTTTTAGTATCTTTGGGATGTTCAAGCCAATATGCTCTTATTGTTTGAATGTGTACCACCCAGAGATCTGCCCGGAGGCTGGGTAGTCATGAGTGGCGTATCATGAGGGAAGACATGGGCAGGTATCTAGAGAAATTCTCACCTCCACGGGTTTGGAACTTCCCTCACAAACAGCTATAGGACTCTGATGAAGTGATAGAAAACTTGAAAGGAAAATGCTGGGACTATACCCAAAAGGCATAACTTACTACACTGCCATGGGCCCTGGTCAGTATTTACCAACTACTGCTCGATAGTAGGCAGTGCTGGCACAGGGAAGAGAGGTAAAACAGGCACTGAGGCTACTCAAAACCCAGTAACAGGGACTGTGGATGAACTAAAAACCAACTCACGCTGGTATCAGTCACCCCTATACAGAAGCAGAAATACACAAAATGATCAATTCACTTAGCAAGGGATGATGATGAATCAGGACCATTGCAAGAACAGAAAGAAGAGGCAGAACTAGAGGTCATTGCCTGTTCCTGAGTGAGCTGCCAGATATATGAAAAGTTTTCGGCTACCATCCAGGTGAGCACAAAATTACCTGGTTATTCTGACAGTGGGATAATGGGCCCAGTAGCTTGGACTTAGGAGGTAGGGAAGCCAAACAGCTGGGACCCCTGTCTAGGGAAGGGGGCATTTACAAGGCGATGGAGAAAAAGACACAAGCTCTCAGCCTCTTGAGTCAACTTTCCATGAAGGAAAGGTATCCCTTTAGTGAAGATGTATGTCATCCTGGCAAGTGGACCACCATGTAAGAAGATGTCCAATACCTGAGGGAATTAGCCATGTGGGAGATGGTTTATTATGACCCAGACAATGCAGTTACCCACAGAACCAGATGAACTCCAATGCATGACCCATGTGACAGAAATTTGAACTGAGCATACTATCATTGTACACCAACACATTGGTAATAACAAACTAGAAAGGCAAAGAGGTACCAATAGTGAATGAATTGGCTGTCACACTCTAGCAATATGGAAAAAGTCTTTCTTCCTCCTTCATCTCAACTGTGGAGAAACTGTCCCACAGCTCAAAGATAACATGTCCTATTCTCCACATAATGTATGGACTAGTTCCTCAGCTATTTTAGGAGTAAACATTGTTCTACTCAAGAGACAGGATATTGAGGATACATACCATGAGAAACCCCGTGCTTTTACTTACATGATCATGGATAGGACATGAGGTGGTGGAATGGAAAACGTACATTGACACAAGAGTGTAAAGCTCTAGTGAACACTGGTGCATAGTGCATCTTAATGCCATCAAGGTACGAGGGGGCAAAACTCATATATATTTCTGGAGTGACAAAGGGATACCAACAGCTAACTCTCTAACTGAGAATGAGTGGCAAAAACACATCACTGTGACTGTCCCAGAGGCTCCATGCAGCTTTGGCATAGACTACTTCTGGAGGGGTTATTTCAAGAATGCAAAAGGATGCTGTTGGGGTTTTGACATAGCTGCTTTGGAGATGGAGGAATTTGAAACAGTTGTCTACCTTGCCCGATTTCTTGGAGGACCCTTCCTGACAGTTGAAGAACAACAGGTGCCAATTGCTACCACAACGGTGCACCAGAAGCAGTATCACGCCAACTGAGACACCCTGATTCCCATCTTTAAGCTGATTCATTGACTGGACAGCTAAGCAGTGATCAGAAGAACCTGCTCACCCTTTATTCACTCACCAGTCTCACATATGGCCAGTGTGGAAGTTCAATGGAGAGTGGAGACTAACAGTAAAATATTGTGGCCTGAATGAAGTCATGCCACCGACAAGTGCTCCCATGCCAGACTTGCTAGAATTTCAATATGAACTGGAGTCAAAGTGGTACGCCACAGTTGATATTACTAATGCATTTCTCAATCTTTTTGGCAGCAGACTTCAGGCCACAATTTTCTTTCACTTGGAGTGGTGTCCAGTACACCTGGAATCAATTGCCCCAGGGGGTGGGAACCAGGTATTCTGGAACTGATCAAGGACTCACCAGAAGACAAAGATTTTGGAGTATCACCAGGGGAGGATGTGAAACATGCTGAAGAGACCCCAGTGTATAATAAACTGCCATAAAATGAGAAGTGGTATGCTTTGTTCACTGATGAGTCCTGTTTCATTGTGGGAAAGCACAGGAGGTGGAAGACTGCTGCATGGAGTTCTACGTGACAAGTCACAGAAACTGCTGAAGGAGAAGGTCTATCAAGTGAGTCTGAGGAAGAAAAAAACATCCAGCTGACTTTAGATATTACTGAATTAGAAAAATGGCCAGCGTTCTACTTCTATACTGACCCATGGATGGTGGGAAATGCCCAGTGGGGATGGCTATAGAAATGAAAGCAGAGCAATTTGTAGTGGAGAGGCAAACCCATCTGAGCTGCCCCATTGTGGCAAGATACTGCTGCCTGGCTAGAGGAGCTGGTTTCAAAAGTACATCTTGTAGATGCCCATGTACTCAAGAGTCAAGCCACTGAGGAACATCAAAATAGCCAGCATGTATGGCAGACTGCTAAGACTGAAGTGACTCAGGTAGATCTGTACTGAGAACATAAGGGTAAATTATGTATAGCTTGTTGGGTCCGTGATACCTCAAGCCATCAAGGAAGAGATGCAACATATACACAGGGTCATGATCAAGGGGTGGACTTGAGCATGGACACTGTTACACAGGTTATGCATGACTGTGAAATGCACACTACAATCAAGGAAGCCAAGTGGTCAAAGCCTCTGTCATATGAAGGACAATGGCTGAAATACAAATATGGGGAGCTCTGGCAGATTGATTTCATTACATTCCTACAAACCCAACAAGTGCCATGTGCTTATAAACAACCACCTGATGTCCAGAAATATATCCCATCCCCCATGCCACCACTAGGAAGACTATCCCGGGCCTTGACAAACAAGTCTTTTAGGACTATTGCACCTCAGAAAGGATTGTGTCAGCAAGCAGGACTCATTTCTGAAACAACCTCAGCAACAATTGGGTGAAAGAGCATGGCATTAAGTGGGTACATCATACCTCTTATCATCAAAGTACAGTGACGACGGAACTGAACTGACTTCAACAACCAGCACCAAGAAACTTCTTTGAAATTGACATCCATGGGCATGGGCCACACCAGATATACCAGCCGTGAACTCTGGATGCAGCATGCAACAATCCGCCATGCACCATGTCTCCTGCCAGAAGTAATTATTATGACAAATGGAGCCAAAGTCATGGAGTAAATGAACTCAAAGACGTTTTAGTGAGATGGTCCATAGACTTAGGGAACAATATATGCATATATATGCATATACATATATATATATGTTTACAAACCACACATAAATCAAAGACAAGAATATTGGTGACAACTGGAAAGCACAGGATCTGTGCATGACAAAGGTGATGTAAAGTAATGGGTGGAAAATGTCCTGTTTTTCAGCTGGGATAGAGCTAATTTTCATAAGAATCTGGAAAGGGAAATAGCCAGGACAAATGACCCAAACTAGCCAAAAGATATTCTATATCATATGATGTCATACTCAGAATATAAAGGGGGCTGGCTGGGTAGGAGTGTGGCTGCTTAGGGACAGGCTGGGCATCAGATTTTGGAGTGGTGAGCAAATTGCATTGTGTATCTACTTGGCATATTTTTTAGAAGTCTTGTTATTTTCCTCTTCCTTTTCTGTCCCAGTAAACTGCCCTTATCCTAACCTGTAAGTTTTACCTTTTTCTTCTGATTTTCACCCAAAACCCACTGAAGGAAAGAGGAGACAGCAAACAACTATGTGGTGCTGAGCTACTAGATGGGGCTAAACCACAATTTATCAAAGCACAATTTATGTGAGTCAAACAGAGTAACACAATTTATGGAAGTGTTCCGATTTATTAACGTTAAAAATAGAGATAAAAATACTTTTGCAAGTATTGAGACCTGCTCTGTATAGAACCAAGTGACTTCAGTTCAATATGAGAAACCGGAATAATTTATTGTGGATTGACCTCCTAAATGTCAGAGGCATTCATTTTATGGAAAACCATCAAGCTAGGAACATTGAGAAGGCACACAACTTGTGTGTTCCTTCACGTGTTACATGGAAATGAAAAATTCCACCTATAAGGACAGAGTTCAGCCAACTCTAAGACTGAATCTCCCTGCATTTCAATAAGGCAGAGCTCCTATAAGAGCATATAGCTTCTATCCAGATGATAGAAAAGAAACAAATTGCTTTATATTGAAAATAACACTACAAATTTCTGTTGCCAAACTGTCGTATTAAAATAGATATTTATGGCAAGCTTGTAGTACATTACATCCAAAATTCTGTGTCATGTGAACATCGAGGTTACAAAATCAATTACCCAGACGTTAAGGAAGGCCAAGTTCTGGGTTGCCTCTGTAGATTTAATACATTCTTTTCTGTGTATATCATGAAACATCCTGTTTTCCAAAGATCTATATCTCATTTGGCAAATAAACAGTTTTTAATTATTTGCTTTCATCAGTGTAACAGCCTAAGGTCTTATTTACCACACACTGTTTAAAACATACACTGAGTTTAAAATATATATATTAATCTCCTTTTTTACTTCTTTAGAGCATTATGTCATGCTGAAAACAAAGTTCCACCTAACTTCCATGTTAACAGTAAATTGTACAAATCTCATCCAGCTTGGCTTCTGCTGACTGCTCAGAAATTTTGAATGTGTAACTTTATAAAGGGGGAAAAAAAGAAAGACACCAAGTAATGACGTGTTACATACATAAGTCATTAAAATATTTTAGATTGGTAGCTTCATCACACGGCAGTCTTTAATATTTCAATTATATCACTGGCTACCAGCAGTACATGTGAATGGTTCTAATTAAGTTTTAGAGAGAAATGTATTTATTTTCCCTCTCACACCACTGTTATTGGTTGACAGCAGTGGAATATAGATCTTCAAGGTTGCTGGCCTTCTAAGTGAGAGTCTTAAAGAATTTTGCTTTTATGGTTCAGTTGATCCTGTGTGTCTTTCTTCCAATTTTTAGTGTGTATTGCTTGCCTTTTTTTCCACTGGTTAAAATTCAGTAAACAAATCAACAACCAAAAGCAGTGTATTATAATGAGAAGTGCTGAAAATTTTAATTATAGCTACTATGCCACTTATATCAGCAGACGATGTGAAAAGCCAGAGAACAGCTATTGTATGTCTTAATCAAATACTATGCATCAGCTTCTTCTCTGCTTACTGTTTTGAGTAAAAACTTTATTGCACTATGTCTGTTGGGGGTTTTGGTTAGCTGTCTTTTAACCTCCATCTTAGACTGGGATCCCAAGGGATGGGAACAGATGGCTAACAAAGCAGAGCAATCAAAATTTATTAGCCTAGAGGTTGTTTAATTCAAACAGAAGTATCCTGTCACAATGAGCTGGGAGGCAAAAAATCCCAATAGACCTTTCTCCCAGATTAATTTATATCTGAACAGTGGGACTTCTTCAGGAGCTTGAAGTCAATATGGAAATTCACCTGAAAGTGGGTTTGTACAGGGAACTTTAGGAAGTAGAAATTTGTGAAGTAAACCCTTTCTCATATCAAATCAACGTAGGAAAGTGTACATGGCACTGCTTGCATGTCTGCAAGAGAATCAGAAGGGTTCTGAAAAGCCTGATAAATTCATGAGAGGTTTTCATCCCCAGGGACATAATGCTAAACATTTAATTATTTTGCTGCCTGTCAATAGAGTGATGGTCTTGAAAGTCATCTGTGACACTTCTAGCTCCACTGTTATGAGGAAACAAGAGGCAAGGAAAGATGAAGGAAGATGAAGGCTTCACAGTTTTAATATGGGAGTATGAAAAAAAAAATTCAGGACTAAGATATGGGTTGGGGGGGGGTCCGTCTATCTAAGGCTTCTAGTGAAAGGCTTTGCTTCCTTAATAAGTTCCCAGAAGACAAGAGTCAGAGAAAGTTCCCACATCTGTCACTTGCCCTAGAGTTTAACAAGTTTGTGCAAGCTGGTGTAGCTGTTGCTATTGGCCTACATCCTACACATTCTTTTTCTGAGATTAAGCGTTTTATCATGGTTACATAGAAAAATAAAATCATTCTGAAGATAAAGTCCCAGAATATCAATTACATTACAAGAGAATCATGACAGTACTTTCACACTGTTAATGACTGGAAAACAAAAAGGGCTCTTTTCAGCTAGATGTTCAACAAAACCTGAAAATACTGTCAACATGAACATCAGAAAGTGTCATTGGCACATAGGGGTGACATAGGATTAAACAGATACTGTTATTAAATTGCATTTCTCTGTAGTAATATCACAAGCACATTTGGAACTGGCACAATGATGAAACATGAAAGTAGCCCTTCAAACTTTCAGTTTTCCCCATTTACACATGAGGAAGATCTCACATGATATTTTATAGCTCATCTGGGACCAGAACCCAACCCACCTGATGAAGGATTAAGTTAATTTCTTCTGAAAATGGACAATGCCTTTTCTTGACAAAGTTACATAAACTAGCACTAATTACCAGGATCAAGGCAAGGAAAAATCTCACTGGGATTCTTCTTCAGATGGCTGAAGAAACACATACACAACATTGTCCACAGGGTGTATCCTTGAAACAGAGGTGCAAGACATCCAGAAATTCCCTTATAATGATTTTCTCAACTATTTTGATGGCATATAAATAGGAATACTTTTGTGACTGTTCTTCAGATTGAAAAAAACTTGCATAGGTTACCAAATCTCTGGCCAAATTCCTAGCATATTGTAACATTGTCTTTTTTGAAATTACTAGTGATGTGGTCTTTCTACAAAATAAAACATCCCAAATTAATCTAAGTTTAGTAAGGCAAGTTCCCAATAAGATTACAGGAAGAAAGCAGCAAGAGCAAGATAGCATGACTGTTGGTAGATACCGAGTCTTTGCTGAGATTCTCCTGATTGTTAGCTGATTTCAAAACTGAAAGCTGCTGAAATGCTAGACTATGGGGTGAAGTGAGCAGAGCTGCTGTTCAGTTCATACTTTTCTGTTATCTTCCAATTGCTGGGGATATGTATTTCCCATCAGAATTACTTCTATTTATTTATAATGCGGTGCCCTGACAGATTGGCAATGATGAAGAAGCTGAGTAAGACTGCGTTTAGTCCTCCAAAGCCTGGTGAAAGAATTGAAGGAGGCCACTTTTGGCTGTAAAAGATGACACTTCAGTCTAATCCAAGTTAAATCTTATTATGCATTAAGAAATGTTTCACTGAAACTGTAATTTCTGCCTGACCTCATTGTGTTTCATTGCATTACCTTAAATCCATCCATGCTAGAATGTGGAAGTCCAAATATTGGCATGAGAGTAAACCTGCAAAATATTATAAAGGCACAGAGAGATGAGTGCCACATTTCATTAAACCATGATAAAAGATGAAGGAGAAATGTTAGCAGTGATTTGAATATGCCTGGTAATGACAGTTCAGTGATATACAATATCACAGAGAAACAATATTTCACAGTTTAGGACTCTCACATTCTTGTACATACGTATACTAACACATTAGATATATTTAATATCTTTTATAAAGGGCAGTTTTTACCTTTGTTTACATTCAATTTGTACAGTGATTCCATAGGAAATGTGAACAAATTAGTATTCATTAATTCTACTTAATATTTGACTGAGCCCAGTTCTTCCTACTAGGGAATCTATGGGTCACAATGCAGAACCAAAGGTTGTCCTTAGAGTGGGACCCTTTGAGCAGAAATTACAGGAATGACAATTCTAAGTACAACTGAATTTCATAACCAACAATTATAATGATGAATAAAGCACACTGCAAAAATATTCTGAAAAGAAAAATGGAAATATTACTAGCTTTATAATTCTGGAAATGTACAGAATATTTAAACAGTTCTTTATTCATTAACTGCAAGTAATACATGAAAAAAGAGGCAAAGGTAGTCAGAAGGTTTAACCCTGACATCTGCTTCTGAAGCCCTTTTTCTTTTTAAACAGCTCTCAGTAAATCAGGTAGAGGATGCTAACTATGAAAATCCTCTTACAGAAATGTGCAGAAAAAATTATGAAATCATAGAATCATAGAATGGTCTGGCTTGAAAGGGACCCCAAGGATCATACAGTTCCAACCCCCCTGCCACAGGCAGGGCCACCAACCTCCAGGCCTGGATCTACACAAGGTTGGCCAGGGCCCATCCAACCTGGCCTTGAACACCTCCAGGGATGGGGCATCTACCACCTCTCTGGGCAGCCTGTTCCAGTCCCTCACCACTCTCTCTGTAAAAAACTTCCCCCTAATATCTAATCTAAACCTTCCCTCCTTTAGCTTTAATCCATTCCCCCTTGTCCTGCCATTATCTACCCTTTTAAAAAGTTGATTCCCCTCCTGTTTATAAGCTCCCTTCAGGTACTGGAAGGCTGCAACTTGGGCCCACCTTTCCAGCCTGTTAAGATTCCTCTGGATGTCTTCTTTCCTTCTGCTGTATTAACCACACCACTCAGCTTGATGTCATCCACAAACTTGCTGAGGGTGCTCTCAATTCAATGACTGATGTCATTGATAAAGATGATAAAGAGCACCGGTCCCAAGACAGACCCCTGGGGGACACCGCTTGTCACTAGTCTCCACCTGGACACAAACCCATTGACCACCACCCTTTGTCTACGTTCTGTCAACCAGTTTCTTATCCACTGGATGGTCCACCACTCAAATCCACATCTCTCCAATTTAGAGATAAGCATGTGGCGGGAGACTCTGTCAAAGGCCTTGCAGAAGTCCAGGTAAATGACATCGGATGCCTTCCCTTTGTCTACCCATGCTGTCACTCCATCATAGAAGGTCACCAGGTTGGTAAGGCACAAACTTCCCTTGGTGAAGCTGTGCTGGCTGTCCTGGATCAGGCGCTCATCCCTCATGTGCTCCAACATGTCATCCAGGAGGATCTATTCCATGATCTTCCCAGGCACAGAGGTGAGGCTCACTGGCCTGTAATTCCCTGGGTCTTCCTTGCTCCCTTTCTTATAAAAAGGGAATGATGTGACCTTTTTTCCAGTCCCTGGGGACCTCTCCTAACATCCAAAACTTTTCAAATATGATGGAGAATGGCTCTGCAACCACATCAGCCAGCTCCTTCAGGACCCTGGGATTCATGTCATCTAGCCCCATAGACTTCTCCAAGATGAACAACCCCAACTGTCTCAGCTTCTCTTCACAGGAGAGGTGCTCCAGCCCTTTGATCATTTATGTGACATTCCTCTGGATGTGTTCCAACAGGTCCATATCCTTCTTGTGTTGATGGCTCCAAAGCTGTACATAGTATTTCAGGTGAGGTCTCACCAGAGGAGTGTAGAGGGGCAAAATCACCTCTCGATCTACTGGCCACACTTCTTTTGATGCAGCCCAGCATGCAATTGACCTTCTGGGCTGCAGATGCACTTTGTCCTTGTCACTGGGCACCACTGAAAAGAGCCTGGTTCTATCCTCATTGCAACCTCCCTTCAGGTACTTGTAAACATTGGTGAGATCCCCCAATGACCTTGATGCTTAACAGACCCAGATATATTTAACTTTCCTCCTAGGATAGATGTTCCACTCCATCACCCCTGTGGCAATATGACTCTCTTGTTCTGAGGAGCCCAAAACTAGACAGCTTCCTGAGGAGGGAAAGTGGAGAAGGAGATGTGGTCCTCTTCTCCCTGGTATCCAGTGATAGGAGGTAAGGGAATGGTTCAAAGCTGCATCAGTCACTGGAGATTTAGACTGGACATTTGGAAGCTTTTCTTTACTGAGAGGGTGTTTGAACACGGGGACAAGCTTCCTAGAGAGGTAGTCAGTGTCTCAAGCCTGTTAGCGTTTAGAAGGCATTTGGACAATGCCCTTAATTGAAATGATTAGGCAATTGCGCTAGATGATCATTGCAAGCCTCTTCCAACTCAACTATTCTATGCTGTTCTGATCAATTCTATTCTATACTATTCTATTCTGAAGACTGGTGAAGAAGAAATTCAGTACCACAGCCATGTCCTGTGTAACCAGTCTTGTTGAACAATGAGTCCAAATTTCCCCCTTTTTTTTTTTTCTTTTTGTCTCTTGGTTTTTTTGGGTTTTTTGTTTCCTATGTACTTATAGAAACCTTTCTTGTTTTCTTAGACATCCCTGACCACATTTAATTCCATTTGAGTTGTAGCTTTCCTAATGTCATTCTGGATTCATGAACAATGTCTCTACATTCCTCACAGCTTACCTGTTCTTGCTTCTACTCTCTGCATGCTTTCTTTTTGTGATTAAATTTGGACAGGAGCTCTTTGTCCATCCATGCACGCCTCCTGACATTTTTAGGTGACATGGTGTTCATTGAGATGGAACTGTCTTGAGCTTGAAGGAGGTGATCCTTTGAATATTTACAAGCTTTCTTGGGGTCCTTTTCTCTCTAGGGTCTTAAACCACAGGATTCTTCTGAGAGACCTTTGAAGAGGCTAAATTTTTCTCTCAAGTTCAGAGCGGTGATCTTGCTTTTTCCCCTTCTCCTTGGTCTTATGGTTACTGAAGCCAAAGCTGCCTTTTATCTTCACATTCCAAATTAATCCTTTTTGCTTGGTGGGCATGAGCATGAGCATATACCCTCATTAGCTCCTGTATCATTCGGAGGAAGAAGTTGTCATCAATGCATTCCAGGAACCTCCTGGATTGTTTTTTGTCCTGCTGTCTTGCCCACACAACTTGGATCTTAGTTTTAAGTTGCACAAAGTTATGCATATGAGTGTAATGCTGGAGACAAAGATACTCATGCTGGAAGAAGAATTGGGAAACAAAATATACATATAAGTTTACCGTAGTGAATTACCTTCACTAAGCACCTACGCAAAGTAAATCTATGAATGAATGAACAGCTCAGAAGAAAAATACAAGTTTTGGTAGTATTGTTTTGAAATACGTGCCATAACCTCCTATAAGGAAATGAAAAATCTAAGGCAAAGACAAGCAATATATTAGATGTACTTCTGAACATCAGTTTCTCTGTTAAATCTACTAAGGCCAGTGACTGTGGAAACAAGCACTTGTAAAAGAAATTGACAGAAAAAAAAAAAAACTTCTTGAGCAAAAGGTAGTTATTAACACCAGTTGGAAAAAAATATTCTAGTTGGACTTCGACTACCAACAGCTGCACAGTTAGTGATGCCTATCAGGTCTATTTTCACGAGGCATATCATACCTGCCACAGCAACTATAGCAGTGACTTGCAGTTTAACAAGAATTCAGTTGAAAAGTTTGCTATGACAAGTGAGTCATCTGGTGATACCCAGTCTAACTTTTTGCTGGAAAATGGTGTCAAAATAAGAGATAGGAATCTATGCAATATAATCTACTTGCAGAAGTCAACATTTTAGT
Source organism: Hypotaenidia okinawae (assembly GCA_027925045.1). NCBI lineage: Eukaryota > Metazoa > Chordata > Aves > Gruiformes > Rallidae > Hypotaenidia > Hypotaenidia okinawae. The sequence continues at coordinate 128,161,508 of BSDF01000001.1, forward strand.
TCCCTTGGTAGTCAAGGGAGAGGAAAAAGTTATAGGACATGATTCATCTTATTCTTAAGCAGATATCTAAATAGGTCAGATGAATCATACTCTAAAAGGCCCTTTTCTCTATGGTGACTATAAAGGGAATCCAAAGTGACTAATTCCGATCTAGACGACTAAACTATAGATGTCTAAAGTTAGCTGCAGTGAATCCCACACAGAATGGCTTGTACCTTCCCAGCATATGAAAAATTCTGGGGCGTGAGTTCACTTTCATAGCTGGTGCAGTTGTAATGCAGAGTCACAGGCAAAGTTTGATTTGTCCCAAGCTGACATTTTGTCCAACAGGAAGCTGAAATAAAAATTCTTTGAGTAGTAGAAACAGTAAATCTACTTTGGAATTTGCAAATGCATAAAACTATACAAAACTCAAAGTATAATCAGGGACTCCCAAGAAGTGTCTTAGTTACCCAAAAATGGAACTGTGATAGCACTACTGCTTGCAGTGAAGTAGCAACTACATCTAAATTAAATAAAGTACAGAAAATGGTAACCAAAATCCAACATGAATGGAGCAGCTGCCATACAAAGCGAGCCAGTGAAGGATGGCTGTGTTCAGCTTGTACAGGAGAAACCCAAGGAGCAATGTGGCAGAGCTTTACAAACTCATGCTGGACTGTTTCTTCATCAAATTTTGTAATACTTGAACTGAAGGCACTCACTGAAACTAGTGGAAATTCAGATTTGGACATGTAAAAGAAAGCATTTCTTCTCATAATACGCAGTGTACCTCTATTATTTGATGTTGTAGGCTGCTGCAAAGCCAAACATTATCACCAGTTACAAAGAGGATTAGATAAATTCATTGGAAGACAGGGCAATAAATGGATATTAAAGGGACTAATCAGGAATCCATCCTCCAAAATCCCTAAAAATATTCTAAGATCTGGGAACACAATGACAAAAGGTCTGCAGACACATCCAGAAATATGTGCTCTCCCTGCCCAACCTAGTGAGGCAGCTCTTCCTACAGACAAAACCTTACTCACACAAACTGCTCTGATCATTTCACTCCTGGTGGGCTGATTCTTAGAAAGGATGAACAAAATTTCCTCTGAGCCCCAAAAGAAACATAATTCAAGGTACAAAACAGTCCATTTCTGAGTGGCTCTAAGATGGGCAGCAGGAGTAGTTTGAAACAACTGAGCCTCAGGACAGAAAACACCATAACAAATTAATTTAGTTCTGCCTGACAACAGTGCTGATGAAATTTCCAGGGAGAGTGTCAGTACCTCAAAGAATCATGTTAATCACTTTAGTAACTAGCCCAGGTAAAGCAATCCACAGTTTTGTGTGATGTGAGCGCTGGTTATTATGTTTTTTTAATGCCACTGGGGAAAGGAGGATGTGATAATCTGGATTTGCAAAGGCTTGACCATCAACCCCATGGGACTTCTTGGTGTATAAGAGTCTTCTTGTTGTATAAGAGACTTATGCTGCACAGCTGGCAAATGAGACCTTATGCCCACATGGAAGCTCTTCTCTATCAAACTACACAGCTTTTAGTCACTGCTCATCAACACATCCCGTTTCCACTTAACAGTTTTCTAGCCTGAGTTATATATTACATTTGAGAGGTGCTGGCTGGGGTTCTCACAGGAGCTGAGACAGCTACTTTCTGTGTTAAAATGGCACAGATAATGCCCAGCATAGCACTGACATCACTCATCACACGTGTTCTTCTGAGATACCCTAAATTTCCAGAGAAATCCTCCAAAAATGTCTTAGTAATTTACAAAGCTATCTGGGACAACTAATTGAAAACAATATGACCCTAAATTTACGTGTGCATCTCTCACTACCATCACTGAAATGACAAGTGCAGTCAGACATAAAGAAATATGAAGGTCAAACTTTTAAAAGAGTTGTGTTTTGGGGTAATTTTTTTTGTGTGTCTGTCAAAGATGTTAATCTATAAGATCTCTAAGTACATTTTTAACCTAAATCATATTAAAAGATGAGATATATTCAACAAAATTTAAAGGCTAAATAATTTTGTTGAAGAACAGAAATCGATTCTGCGAAGTGTTTTAGATACATGTCCTTCAAAGATAACATTTTGGAAACAGAAATAACTGCTACTTTGGTAAGTGATGATTAAGAATTCTTGCTGTGAGCATGCATTCTTTGCTAGATCGAGTAAAGTCGAGTATTGCATTGTTATTTTGCATACCTAATAACCCTTAAGATGTAAGCATCAGCCTGTACTCATCTAATATCTTCAGTTTTTTCTTTAAAAAAATCACATCTATTGTACTGACCATTGTTAAATGTAAAAAATTCTATAAAATTAGGTTCATGTAATTGTATATGGCTGTAGTCATTAGATATTTTTTTTCCAAATGAAATAGGATAAAAGAGGAAGTGGCAACAAGAGAAAAACAAAAATACCGTAAGTGTTCACAATTAAGTGATGAATAAAACTGAGAGAAATTGGCTTATTTCTATGTTGCTTTGCCCTTCAATTCAACTGTTGGCTCTACATTAGCATTCAGATAGCAGTATTGCCATTCCTGGTGATTCACTGAGGTATTATGAATATGCAAAATATCAGAAGCTTTTTATGTCTATGGTTTGCCTTTCTTAGATGTTCGCAGGAATAATTGAAGCCAATCAGTTCCTGATAACTTGCATAAAGATGAATTCCATTATGGAAGAAAAAACTAATTAATAATTCCTCTCACAACACACCAAAAGATTTATTTGAATTAGGTTTCTAAAAAACAATACCTCCTGATTATTTTTCTCCCCCAGTAATAGTGATTGATTTACAGGTTAGTATGTCATACTATTTTTGTTTCTCTACTTGTTATTAGGCAACATACTAAAGGACTGTCTATTCAGTGAAGTACTTGAGAAGATGTTATTTTCTCCCTCTTCTGCCGGTCCTTCTGAATAAAACACAAATATATTTTTATGAACATTTTACAGCAAATTCCATTTTATTTATGCATTCATACAAAAACATCAAAATCAAGTGAGAATTACAGCATCTGATCTATGATCAATCTGGTTTTCTTTTCTTTTAATTATAAGCAATAATATCGTCCTTTGTTGTTTACTGAAGAGGAACTGTATAACAAAAAATAAGACAGTTTCGGAGTAATATTGTAGGTTGTATTGTGGATTCATAAACAACATGTATTTCGAAGGGAGAAACTGATGATAAATAATCTTTGACCAAGGTTCCAGACTGCTAAATGTTAATGTCAGAAAATTACAATTAATACTAGTTATTATATATAATTCATATAAAAGGTATAATACACTCAAAACTGTTGAAACTTGATACCTAATAATTCAGTCATATTATATGGGATTTATTGATTTAATAATTTTGATTTACTTCTCAAACTCTATCAAAACCGTGACAGATGCAACCAAACAGGACATGAAACATATCATCTTCTTTGACAGAAAACTGGCTCATCAATATCAGTTCTCCTAATGATGACCTGATGCCTATTTATTTGCAGAAGGAAAAATTGTAGAAAATCATTGCAGTGCATTCCTTGAGTGAAAATATAATGTTAACTTATATGACTATCTGCTTGTGGTGGTTTGACCCTGGCTGGAGGCCAGACGCCCACCAAGGCGACTCTATCACTCCCCTTTTCAGATGGACAGGGGAGAAAATATATATTAAGAGGCTCAGGAGTTGAGATAAGGACAGGGAGAGATCATACTGCAATCAGCGTCACTGGCAAAACAGACTCAACACAGAATAAAGGAAAGAAATACTTTAATTTATGACACTGCACTGCACACCCAGGAACACCAGTTGGGTAATGAGAAGTGCGGCCAGATCTTAAAGCACCTCCCCCTACTCCTCCCTTCTTAGCAGATTTCACTTCAATCATGATTTTGTTCCCTTCTTCCCCCCCACTGTGGTACAAAGAGTAGCAGGGACTGCGGGGGTGGGGGTTTCAATCAGCTCCTTACAAGTTGTTTTCCTTCTTAGCTGGGGTGGCATTCCTCACACCCTTCCCCTGCTGCAGCATGGGGTCCCACCCATCCACGGGAAACATTCCTCCACAAACTTCTCCAATGTGAGTCCTTTCCTACAGGGCTTGAGCTCTTCACCAGCTGCCCCAGCGTGGGTCACTGCTATGGGGTGAAGTCATAAATCATAGAATGTCTCTGAGTCTCTCAGGCCCAGACTGCTCCAGCCTGGTCCTCCACTGGGCCACAATTTCGACCCCCCCACCCTCCCCCCAAATCTGCACCAGCATGGGTCTCTCTCTCTCTCTCATTTTTGTATCTCTGTCTCTCTCCATGGGCTGCAAGTTCTGGCAGCAGCTTGCTCCAGTGCTGATGACAGCGTCTCCTGTATGTCTCCACCTGCTCCAGCATGAGGCCTCTCCACAGGCTGCAGGTGGGGTCTTGACCTTTTCCATGGGCTGTGGGGGGACACCCACTCCACCATGGGTTTCTCCACGGGCTGCAGGGGCATCTTTCTCTCTGGCACCTGGGATGCCTCCTCGCCCCTTCCCTGGCCTTGGTGCCTGCACAGTTCCTTACATCTTCTCACTCCCTTCTCTGGGGGCAAAAAGTGGCTGCTTGCGTTTTTTTTTTTTTTTCTCCTAAATGCGATTCCCAGAGGCACTGTGACCATCACTGATGGGGTTGGCCTTGGTCAGCAACAACTCTGGCCTTGAACCTACTGGTGTTTACTCTGTGGGACCTGCAGAGAGCTTCTGGCTGCTTCTTGCAGAAGCCACACCTGCAGCCCCCTTCTCCACCAGAACTTGGCCATGAAAAAATACAACACTGCTCTAGTTCTAACATAAAAATTGTGAAGCAAAATTTCCTTGAAAAAGTAGTAGCAAAAAAATAGAAACCTTTTCATTTGAAAATAAATACTGCCTTTACTTCTAAAATTAATGAATTAACAAGTAGTTAGTGTTCAAAAGGCAATGCTATTCGTTTGGGAGAGGTTTCTTGATTTTTGTTAGCTAGTTGGTGTAAAGCATGTATAAAACTCACCTTTTGTGGTGACTCAGAGATAAGCTGTGTAAGCAAGGGACAACAACCACTCATTCACTGAAGCAGGAGTGATTTACTACAAACCAGTTATGGAGTTGTTATAAATTGAGACCACAATGGATCATAATCCAATTAAAATTTTATTAATTATAGCAAGTAGAATATGAGCAAATACAGCGCTGGACGGCAGGGGAGTCTATGTTTCGCCAACTGCCGTGCTGAGCAGTTTAAACAGTTCCTTTTTATACATCTTTTACTTCCGTGTTTAATGAAGTAGTGGAGATACTCTGCGCATGCTTCAGTTGTTGCTAGGGGGTCGTTTTCTGCCTCTTGGTGGTCTTTGAGGCCGAAGTAAGAAGTCTTCCTCCTTTATTCCATGGTTGACCCCTCACTCATATGTCCTTATATGGGGTTGTCTGTCCTGTTTCTGTTGGTTCCTGGACATCTGGTGGTTATCTTGCACAAGCGGTATCTGATTTAGTTTGTGTAAGCAATTGTGGTTACCTTATTTTAGGCAAGCAGTGTCTGGTAGCTACAGTTAAGCAATTGCGCAAGCAATATCTGGTAGCTGTCTGCATAAGCAATTTCATATCTTTTGTTACTTAGCCTTTATGTTGAGCTTAACATAAATTTTAATAAACAATATTTTAGTCCATAGTTTCTCACAGAGTGTTACATAAAGAACAAAACAGGGACAATGGTTTTCTTTTTTCTTGTACCTCTCTCTAAGTCTTTGAGGATCCTGCTTGAAATTTTGGGGTTTTGCTATTTGAAACTGCTTCCCAACTTTCCCCTCTATTCTCAGGTGAGGTTTTGTTATTTATCTTCCACTGATGCTCACCTAATAGTGAAGTATCACACTCTTCCTGGTTATTGCTCTCACCTGGGTGTGATTTCTTGCTGCTTATGAGGACATGACAATTCTGGTCTTTCTAGATGTGGCCAGGAGTGGTCCTAGACTCTAGGAGAACTTAAACCAGGGCTGGAATAAGGCAGGAAGAGACCTACACATGTGGCTTTTGTGACTGTACCAAAGCTTTAATATTAAAATGCTTTGGGAGAAAATTAAATTGGCCTATTCACTATTGGTGTGTGAGACAGAAGTAATACCCACGTTCCTCTTTTGGATGTAGAAGAGCAACACATGCAGCTGTGTAGTCAATGTTCATGCTGAGCTGCTGGCCTTGGATTGTACAGCAGGATAATGACTGAAGGTTTGCTCAAGTTGGGCATTATGCTATCACCCTGGACTTGAAAACTGTATGACTTTCTTTTAAGCTATTTAAGTTCTGAGTAATGAGGCCAGCTCGCTTCACACAGGATTTTGCAGGCTGCTGCAGCTGTGCATCAAGATTTTTCATATGAGAAATCTACCTGACTGTATCTAGTTAATTCATTGAGAGAGTGAAGGGTAGAGGGGGAGAAAGAAGGAAAGCAAGAAAGCAAGCAAGAAAGAAACTTCCCATACTCTTTTTCTTTTATAACTTCTGGGAAAAGGAAAAAAGTGGAGGAGTTAATAATACAGGTTATAAATGGAAGACAGACAGACTATTGCATCCCTCTGAATACAGATGAATCAGAAAATATCTTGATACCCATTAGTTTAGAAGCACTAGAAATTATGTAATTTCAGGTTCACTGGACTACTTAGGAGGAATCAGACTTTCTAGGTAAGTGACAGATTCTTAATTAGTTTTATATATGAAAATTATTTAAAAAAACCCCTACAACAACAAAGCACACATAATCAGGTCCAATTATCCCATGTACAGATGACTTTTTGTAAATTTCTCCTATTTGTAGTCCTTTTGATTATGATTAGATCCTTTAGAAGGGATTTTTTCACCTGACAAGCCAGTAACCCAAGCTCCTTGCTACACATACGCGATAGGTGTTTGTTCTACAAGTAAATTGTCTCCAGCACACAAAATACTTTAAAATTATCAGAGCTGAGTATACAGTATTTATATCTAATTTATGGGAGTGGGGATATAACACTGAGAAAAAAATTCTGTGATACTACATTTTAATGAAGTTCAGTTTCTAACCAGCTTGCTCTAGACACATGGGTGTGTAATGTAACATGGGGAGTAGTCATGAAATTGAAGGCCTTTAATTTGCTTTATCATCCTCTTTTCCTCTCCTCAGAAAACTACATGTGTCTAACAAGAGTGTGTTGTCATTACTGGTGAAATGCCTGTTCATGTGAAATGCTAGGAAAAAAATATGTAAAATTATATTTAAAAAAAACCCAACAAAACCAGCAGTAGGAAGCCCTTAGCTCTTAATTCTATGTTTCTGCAGGTTTCTGTCTTCTCTGTAGGGTAGGGACCCACATTAACTAAACAGTTGTGTGCAGACCAGAATAAGAAGCATCAAGCAATAGTGGCACCCCCATCCACCTGCCCAGTAAGACCAAACAGGTGTTAAATCTGGAATTCCTCCAAAATGGACTGTTATAGACAGCCTGCTATAGAAAACTATCATCTGCCTATGGTATAATTTGTCCCAGAAAAGTCTATCCAGGTCTCTAGAGTGTAATGAAGCCTAGAGCTACTAACCTTTCGATTTAGATGCTTTTGTTACGGCACTAGAGTTAAGGGTGCAGAACACAATCTGTAGCCCAATGTTTTCTGGACCATGCTGGAAGAATTTAATGTCATTTGTATTTAGCTTTGTTTTTGAACAACAATGTCATATTCAGACGAATGAAATCTGCTTAAGTCTTGTTTAAGGCAAGCTGCAAGCCTGGAGCATTATTAGGGAAAACAGGCATGGTTGTAGTTTATTTTTCTCATGCTTCTATTCTTCTCTGTGATGAAGGATTCACAACAGTTTCTCTGCATGCTTAATATAAAGACTGGATTTTGCTCTCTTTTACTGTTGTTTTTGGCTTTTCTGTAATTTTCTCTGGCACAAAATTTTTAATAGTCTTTTTGACATAAGAAAAAGTCTATATATGATTAGTTTTACTGAAATTAATTAAAATTCTAATCCGATTTTAAAAACTGAAATAAATTCTCTTTGTCTGACAAATTACCTAAGCAGTAACAGAAGAAAAGCTGAAGACAGAGCAAGCAAGCAGCTGACAGACAACCACTTTTCTGCTGATTTTTCTCAAATAGAAAAGGTGAAGTTTTATACCAGGAACTTTACTGTGTAAATTGACAGCAGTTTTGTTCAGAGGAGGAGTCCCTACCCCACATCCCCGCCCTCTTTAAAAAAAAAAAAAGACAGCTCAATGTAAATAAACAATATGATATTGAAGTTTTCAAGGCCAGGTTGGATGGGGCTTTGGGCAACCTGTTCTAGTGGAAGGTGTCCCTGCCCATGGTAGGGGGTTGGGACTAGATGGACTTTGAGGTCCATTCCAACCCAAACCAGTCTGGGATTCTAAGATTACAGGATAAATTCCAATTCTTGACAGAAAAGTGTTTGGGCAACTGCAGTTTGAGAAATACAAGCTAAGGGGTCCTAATAAGATACTTTGTGAATAAAATACTATACCAAATGAACAGCAAGACACCCATTATGTTGTCTTGTTAACAGAAGGGGTATTTTCGAGCATCCATGTTCTTGGTAATATTATCTCCACAATCCTGTACAAAACAATCTGTTTTCTCATTTAGTATTTATATGTATACTTTCAGAGCATACATAAGATATAAATTCAAATACAGGAAGCTAAGTAATCTTAAGAATATTTTAAGGAAAATAAAATGTTTAAGGAAGTTAGTCAAATCCAGTCCTTACATAAAAGTCAGTGGAAGAGCTATGCAGCAAGTGTGACAGGTTAGTTATTATTATTATGAATGTCACCATTTTACAGTGACACTAAGGAGGAGAAGACAAGGAAAAAAAACAGTCCTCTCAGTAGTAAAAGTGACAGGGGAGTATTTTTGGTGGGAAAATGCACCATCTTATATACTTAATGGTAGTTCCACATGCAGCCATCTTCTTTCCGATTGTAGTAATATAATTGATATTGTCCTAATCAAAAGTATACAAGAAAGAAAATGGCTTCATAAGCTCCAAAGAAGCCCGAGTGCTATCCTGATTAAGTATATAAGGATAATGTTCTCATTTATAATCTTGTAAAAATATCTGTTTCATTCTGTGACAGGTGGAGAAATACTTAAGCAGATAACTGTTTTGTGGGTATGGTTGTTGGTTGGCTGGGGGTTTTTTTTGGCCCTGTTTCTCTTTTTTCTTGAAGTGTTTTTAATGTGCATCATAACATCTGTTGTTAGTGCTAAAGCAACATATTTTAGTTCTTTTTTTCTTATCAACAGATTTAAAAGAAATTATAATGATTGATGTTTCTGATGTTGCTTAAATCTATACAGACCGTGCAGTGCTGTTGAGTTTTGTGAGTAATGTATAGTTTCTTGCATTGCATATGTCAGTGAAATGATCTAGCCCCTCAGAAAAGTTGTCTACAATTATTTTTTATTTGAAGAATGTAAATGCATTAGGATTTCCCTGTTTATAAGCATACAATGCATAAATCTCCCTTTTCCATCAATACTTAGATTGCCATTTGACAAAAAACACAGTATGAAAATCTCTCCCTGCAACCATATTCCCGAAATACAACATCAAAGTTAATACTCTCAAATATTTTTTACATTTTAAATTTATTGCAGTAGGAATATGTTTAGCATTTTTAGAGAGTTGTTTTGGGTGCTGATCTTTTCTGACATATTTCAGCAACTAAATTCCTTGATTTTCTTTATCTAGGTAGTAAAAAGACAGTGTACATGCACTACATAAGCAATACGCATACAATATCCTAATGACACTCAAACTCTCTTTGTAAGTTTGGATCTGAAGCATTTGTTCCTAAAAAGACACTGTGTCAGCACATAGGAGCATCAGCCTGTTGTGTTTGACTGCAAAGATCCCTAGCTCCTGGATGCTCCATGTCATTTCTTGTGAGCTCTGCCCTTCTTCCAGAAGAGTAGGTGATATTTGGACTTCAGTCTGCAAAACCCTCTTTGAAGTCAGGATCAATGACTTATTTGGGATTTCACATTTAAAGCAGACTGAAAAAGTATTACAGATTTGACCTCTGAAGTTCTTAACGTTCCCTGTGCCAGTGACAGAGGGGCATCACTACAGTATGAAGCCATTCTCACCTACCTTTGCATACTCTGTGGAGGAGCTCAGCAGAGCTGTGACAGGCACGTCTGCAGGCAGAATTTGGTACCAGCTATGTCAGAGAATTGTCTGTAAAGTTATTTTACATGAGACAGTGTAATTATTAAAACACAGACAGATCGTGCTTTGATATACTAAACAAGCTGTCTGCACTTTCTCTGAGGCACTAGACAAGTAAATGAGAAATAAAAATAGATGCCTTGAAGGGGAAAAAAACCCCTCAAACTCTGCAGCCTTCATTGACAGCCTGATTGCTCCCCCTCAACTTCCCTGCCCCACTTTTGCCCCAGACTCCACAGAAAATCGGATCCAGAGTCAGAAGATGCAGTACTACCAGCCAAACCTTTGTGTTTTAAGGAAGCAAGGTGGTGTTTTTCTTTTATACACTTTATGTTCTAGCATGCTTTATTTAGCCTGCAAGTATGAATTACTTCAGCTGATTTAAGTTATTTCAGGATTCTATTTTATTTTAAGGTTCATGCCATTTGTGTTTTTTGGAGGGTTTTTATTCTTCACACTATTACTTAACACTGGTGCTCAAAAGCAATAGAAACAAACAATTCGGTTTCCCTTTAGACTGCAGTTTCTTCTCAATGCTAATTATATGCTGGAGACTTCAAAGACTAGCTGGTGTTACTGAATATCATCTTACACATCATTAATGAAGTCTGTGATCAATCCTTGTCCCTTGCATTTTGTAGCTATGTAGACTTTTTTTTTTTTATTTAATAGTAGTCTTTCCTTCAGTTTTCAATCTATGCAAGACTACTTATGTGTATGTGAATCTCAATTAATTATAAATCCACATTCAAAGGAACATTGTATGAAAAATTTCAGAAGTACAGCTGTAATAAATAAAGTTATGTTAAGATAGGAACTGTGAAGGACCTGACCTTACCAGTACTCTTCAAAGAGTAAAGCACTGTTCACTTCAAATAAGGAAGTCAGAACTGGTGCCACACTAATTGCTATGACATCCTAAACAAATTCATTATCTGCCAAGAGTTACTAATAAAGTAAATTAACCTTTTTGTTATTTGCATATAGCTGTTGGAAGTCCTAATACTTTTTTCTGACTGTTTTCAGATATTTTTGTCCACTTTGTTTGCAGTTGCTAGGTTTTTTTCCTTACAGCTTACAGCTCCAAATCATGTATTTTACTTCTCATGCTAATACTGCCCTCCTTAATACAAGGAAGGTCTGAAAATACTGTTTAGATGGTCACAAAGCTTGCAACTTTGCTTAACATCCAAATCAACATCACTTTTGTAGAAATTAGTGTGCTTGCTTGGGCTTTTATCCATTATACATTTATTCTTTCATGTTACAACTAACACTTCTTTCTCAAAGAGTGGCCCACGCGCTGTAGGGACCACCTCCCATTTCTGTCATGCCCAAACCTGTGAAGTCATTTAACTGGTGTCTGCCCTGAAAGCACATCTACTCCTCCTGCCCTCCTAGTTCCTATCTGCCTGTCTGTCATGAGCTTTTGGTCTTGATCCTGGAAGACTGGAGAGCAAAGCATGTACTCCAAATTAAGATCTGATAAGATCCTGTGGGTTCGCTTATGATTTAATCATTCCCTGTTCTTGACAGGGAGGCTGCCCCGGCTGTGCCAGATGTAGTTCTCAAAAGATCTGGTTCTATTTCAATATTTGGCCTTGGTGTGATCTGGAAGAAGATTGCAGCATTTCATCCATTTCCAAAGTTACTGTTTTAAACATTACTGCTCCCTATGCTTCAGCTTATCCTTTAAAACATCTCTGGGAGAAGCTCTACTGTTTTTCTATAAAAGAGGAGAGTAATCCATAATCCTTCCTCCGACTGCAACTGAGATCCTAATCCTTTCCTCTGCCCTGTTCCTTCAGGGGGTGGGAAGCTTGCAAAGGATCAGTCCAGAAATAAAAGCGGCAGCACCAAGGTCTCTGATTACTTCTTTAAGCAGTGTTCTTTAGATTTTCTTCAGTAGATACCCAGGCATTTAGGTAATTTTTTACAAGTTGAGGAATAACTCTATTTCTGTCAGCAGTTGAATTCAGTAGTCAGAGCTGAATAAACTCTCTGTAGTTTCAAGCAGATGCCTAGTTTGAAAGATAGATGAAAGCAAAAAATGTTTTCTGTTTAAGCAGGAATGAATGTTCCTTGTAGATTATTGTAGTGAAGATCAGACCAAATAAATTGAATAAATCACATAATGTGGTCAAGTGATCATGCTAATTTAAACTAACTGAAAGCAGGAATAGTGTGTGGGCTAAATTAATGCTTTTGTTAGATAATGGGATAAGGACAAGTCTTTCTGCTTCTGGGAATCATTTTGGTGAGGCTCTGTTCATGACCCCCAGTCTGGAAGAACAGAGCAAGAAAAAATTGTCATCGAGCATCTGGACAGACACTATCAGATCGACTAACAGTGTACTTTCAAATCTGTTTGTCTCTGTTAGAGAAGCTAAGAGCTGAATAATTGAACTATCTGCCTGACACAGAGGGAGTAGAGTGCACTTAAAATGTAACTTTCCACAGGAATTATTGCAATGTTGTCCTGACTTCAGCAGGAATAATTTTCTTACTAGCAGTTGGTGTAGTTCTGTGCGTGAGAGTTAGGATGAGAGCAGTGTTGGTAACACACTGATGTTGTAATTGTTGCTTGAATTGAGCATTCAAGGACTTTTCAGCTTTTCGTGCTGCCCTGCTAACAAGGGTACGGGGGACGCCCAGGAAGCTGAGAAGGGACAAGAGACCCAAACAGACCAAAGGGGTATTCCATACATCATGGTTTGTTTATAACTGGGGGTGAGGATGAGGGGCTGATCAGCAGCTGTAGGCCTGGTCCAGCAGTTGGAGGTCTTGCACGGCATCAACTTCAGGGATGAGTGAACTCCTTGTTTTGCTTTGCTTGCATCTGTGAGCTGAGAAGATGGGAAGTTTGGGGTGGAGGTGGTGGGGGAGGGGAAGGTGTGGGGTCTGGTTTTCAGGGTAGCTGGGTGGTCTTACACATCTTAGACTACAGGTGGAAAGAAACTGTGCTGTTTATCACTTGTTTTGTGGATATATGGCACATAAACCATGACGAATATGTATGCAACTCTATGTTGCAGCTTTAGTTTGAGACACTTCCGTAAATGCCAATGTACCTGTTATAAACACAAATATACAGTCACTCTGCTAAGTGTGACTGTATATTTGTGTCCTACTGGAAGCATGAACATGAATTTAAGTGTTCAAAACTTTTAAACCTTGATCAGTGTATGACATGCTGCTACATACCCAGACTCCTGTCTTCTCCTATCAGCAGTGGAATAGACATGGTAAAGAGAAGAAACACATTTTCTTCTGCAATAGTAGTAGTAGTAGTAGCAGAAGCAATGATAATAATGACAATAACAATAATATCAGTAACAGATGCTCTATTATTAACCTTTTATTTGACTATTTAATGGGAGAGAAAAAAAGTATTTTGCAGTTCTTAATAAAGCGTTTTATAGTGGTATACCACAGGTTATCCCCTGTTTCATTCGGTGGGTGTAAGCTTTTGTGGAAAGGACTACCTCTTCTTTCTGTGCTTCTATTTTACTCGACAAACTATGTCAACAGCAGCTAGTAAGTGCTACCTTTATGCTCATAACAACAAAAAAAATTGATTGTTGTTTAGATATATTATATCGATACTGAAACAGTAAAGAAAAGAAAATACAAGGCAACATTCCTATATTAAATAGAAATTTGCTGCACTGGCAAAACACCTTTGATATATCATGTTTTTAGTGTGGGTATTGTGGCCAATCTCTCAGTTGTGTAAAGGTGGAATGTCTGTATCCTGGACTGTTTCACAAACACACCTACTCTTTGCCATAATGGTACAATAGACTTGATGCAGTCTTTCAAAGCTTTTTATTTGAATATACAGCATGTAGGAGGCGAAAGGATAAAGTATTACTTTTCATACTTTACAGTAATTTTTTTTTTCTTGTATTTGCATTATATTCAATTTTGTATAGTAGTGGTACATTTTGGTGATTTGGGAGGTTGATGCTTCTAAGTCTCCTGCAAGTGTGATACCTGGAAGTGTGAACAATCCAGGAAAACACCTGGACACCACAGTAAACTTCATAATGAATAACAAGAGAACAATGCCAATATTTCTAGAAATCTTACATAAATATGCTGTTGAAATTCACTACAGAAAATAAAAAGTAATTTCCACAAACTTGTTGACTGTCTTCCGTGTCAGTCTAACTTTGGGCCAAAAAAAATATTCAGGAGATATTGCCCCTGGTTAACACAACTTCCTTCTAGCATAATACTGTGGGATGCATCTAAGTCTGATTTTATGAGGAAGGAATTGGCACAAGCAGGGAAGTTTAAAGACTTTGAGAAGTAACTGTGTACATCCTTTTGTAATTTTAAAGGCAGCCTTAAAACCTTAGCATTGCACGTATATCAAAAAGTATACGAAAATTAAAATTTCATTGAAGGGTTTTATTTTATAATGATACTTCATATTTTAAAGGTTGGAAGTTCGTATTTTATTTCTGTTGCTAAGCCTGAGCAAGGTGACTTTGGTAGATCTGACTTGGTTGAAATGGTGATCGTGTTCATAAAGCATTACAAAGATCTAAGAGTTGCTTACTTTGTAATTTAATATTTTCTTCTGATCTCTGTGCAGTTGCTCTGTTCAGGGTTAATTAGGAAAAGATTGTAATGGAGCAAAGCATGGAAGTTTTTATGAGAGTTATGCTAAAGGGTTACCAAATACAGTGGAGACATCTTAAATTGCACATTAGTGTACAGTAAATCTATTTCTTCCTCAGGTTTTCAAATTAGAAGGTTTGATTAAGTAGAACATAGATTAACTATATGTTTAACTGATGAAGAGAAGATTTGTTTCAGCATTTTATTTAAATATGGTCTGAAGTGTTCTTATAATAAATTTTAAACACTCAGTCTTTTAATATACTGTGTGGTAAAGTTACAAAATTCAAATAAATGAATCAAAATTTCAGAAACATTTCTTTTCTTACATTTTGAACTTCATAAGCATAGATACAGAAGCTAGCATTTTTATTGCATAAAATTATGCATCACAAAGTCTTGTTAAAAAGAAAGAAACCCAGCTTCTTATTCTTACCACTTTCTGAAATTTTTGCTGTCATTTACCTCCTGAGTTCCTAGCCCTAAAAGACAGCAGAGTGTCTGACGATGTGATTTATTGCTCTTTACTGTTTGGGCCAAATTCTCTACTCTCTGTTGTCTCAAAGGGCATTATAACCATCTTGAAGGGCTGGCAAACAGAGTAGACACTCCTAAATTGAACATCCCCAACTTATTGAAGAACTATTTAGCTGTCAGGTTTTCAAATTAAGGGCTTCATTAAGTGGAACATTGATTAAGTCTATATATTCAATTGAAAGAGAACAGATTCATCTAATTGTATTACTTAAAGTTATTCTTGCCTATTTAGAGGCCAATTTTCTTTTTAAATTCTGTTAACTTAAGAGGACTTACAAGAATATTAATGACAAAATATGTGACTTTGTGGCTGCTTTTGCACCAAAAAAAAAAAAAAGACTGAAGTGGAAACTGTGGGAATGGTAAGTGGGAAAATGTGAGCCCATCATTGGGACCCAAGCTTTTGAAAGGAGTTGGCTATACAGTTCTGAGTTCTGTCTGTGGAACATCTCTTACATCTTCATCACTCAGTATGTGGATTAAAGTAGTCTAGTCTTGTTGAAAGCCTCTGTTCAACTGTATCAGAGACTGGAAAAGCTGAGGAGGAAGATTGTGACCAAAAAAATAAGCCCTGATTATATATTATTTCCAGACAATTGGACTGTAAAATATAATATTACCAGAAGCATGGGAAACATTATGACATTTTAGTTTAAAAGACAAAAAAGTCTAGAAAAAATATCTAACGTGTACGCACACACACACACACAATATTCCAGAGTTTTATTATTCTAGAGAATAAAGTTCTAATTAAAAGGAAAATTAATCCTGTGACTGTATGGGGTTTTTTTCCTGTGTATAGGCATCAAGAAGTTAGTCTCCTTGACTAGCAATTTATGCCCAGCACTGATTGATTATAGAAAAGTTCTGAAATAGATTGATCAAAACGAACATTCTGCAGAGGACGTGCTGAGAAACTGAGGAAGGTTTCTGCTGTTCACACGGGCTAAAAATAAAAGAAAATATTTCTCAGTGCAGCAGACTGTCCTTGTGTTATTGTTCTAGGATCATCTTTCTATTGCACTAAGGCTGTTTTATGCTTTCCTCTAATTGTGCATCCTGTAATATTGTTTTGTTGTATTCCTAGGTCACCGACTCTGTATGAATATTAACAATCTAAGAAATATATTTAAAAAATCACTGTTATAGAAAGAGAAAGACAGGTAAAAGATTACAAAGTCATCCAATAAACAAAATAGGATGAAAAGGATCTAGTATACTGTTCAGAATCGTTAAACTGCATCATGTAATTTATCATCTAGTAATGTGACTTTGCTCTTTTTCCAACCTTTGAACAAGGTGGTAGCTCTTCAATCACCACTAATTAAACTTGGAGAAAACTATGCTACTGGAACCAGTGTATTATCCCCTCTTTTTCACCATTTTTTCCCTACTTTCCAGTAGTGTACCACTGAAATAAATACACTAATTTGTGCAAATATCACTCAAAAACTGCATGTGCATACCTGGTGTGGCAGTGCAAAGGCTATTTAATTAATTCCAGGCTGTTTTCAAAGTTTAATTTTACTTTTAGGTTTTTATTCAAGAAAACACTTCCCAGTGAGTCCAAATGATATGCTTTTCCCCTTTCTGCATAAGAGCAAAAGATCTAGATGGGGCTTGATCCATAAATTATCCTGTAAATTGTGTGTAAAAATAGATGCTTAGGAAACAGAGGAAGAACAGATATTCTAACAAACCAGTTCAGTTGTGTTTTAAAATGCCCGCTCTTCATCCCTTCCTTCCTTCCTTCCTTCCTTCCTTCCTTCCTTCCTTCCTTCCTTCCTTCCTTCCTTCCTTCCTTCCTTCCTTCCTTCCTTCCTTCCTTCCTTCCTTCCTTCCTTCCTTCCTTCCTTCCTTCCTTCCTCCCTTCCTCCCTTCCTCCCTTCCTTCCTTCCTTCCTTCCTTCCTTCCTCCCTTCCTCCATTCCTTCCTTCCTTCCTTCCTTCCTTCCTTCCTTCCTTCCTTCCTTCCTTCCTTCCTTCCTTCCTTCCTTCCTTCCTTCCTTCCTTCCTTCCTTCCTTCCTTCCTCCCTTCCTCCCTTCCTCCCTTCCTCCCTTCCTCCCCTCCCTCCCCTCCTCCCCTCCTTCATCTTTTTTTCTTCTCTACTTTCTCTCTAATCCTAGTCTCTCAATTATATTCAGTTTCTGTCACACTTCTTACTATAGAAAACCACTGCATAAAATACTTAGAATTCATGGTTGACAGGAATATATAATAAAGGGTTTATATAAGTAATATAATTCTACACATGAAATCATATTTAACTTGCATGAGATGCAGACTTGGAAATAACACCTATGTTTAAAGTTCCAGAATGCTTTCAGTACAAAACTCTATTTTATGTTTGCCATAAACTCACCAATTTCAGGGAATTAACCACATTTCCTGAAATGTTCTATATATATTTATTTGAAATCAGAGAATCATAGAATTGTAGGGGATGGAAGGGACCTCGAGAGATCATCGGGTCCAACCCCCTGCCAAAGCAGCTCCCTAGAACATTTCACTCAGATAGGAGTCAAGACGGGTCTTGAATATCTCCAGTGAGGGAGACTCCACACCCCCCTGGGCAGCCTGTCCCAGGGCTCTGTCACCCTCACTGGGAAAAAGTTTCTCCGCATGTTGGTGCAGAACTTCCTGTGCTCCAACTTGCAGACATTGCCCCTTGTCCTGTCTCCACAGACCACTGAAAAGGGGCTGGCTGATTCCCTCTGCATCCCCTGCTTAAGGTAATCATAAACATTAATTAGGTCCCCCCTTAGTCTTCTCTTCTCAAGGCTGAACAGTCCCAATCTTCTCAGCCTTTCCTCATAGGGGAGATGCTCCTGGCCCTTTATCATCTTCGTAGCCCTTCTTTGGACTCTCTCCAGGAGATCCCTGTCCTTTTTATACCAAGGAGCCCAGAACTGGACACAATACTCCAGGTGGGGCCTGACCAGAGCAGAGTAGAGAGGGAGGATCACCTCCCTTGACCTGCTGGCCACACTCCTCCGGATGCACCCCAGGATCCCATTGGCTCTCTTAGCCACCGAGGTACACTGCTGGCTCATGGCCAACCTGTCACCAACCAGGACCCCCAGGTCCTTCTCCACTGAGCTCTTCTCCAGCAGGTCATCCCCCAGCCTGTACTGATAGAAACGGTTGTTCCTTCCCAGGTGCAAGACTTTACACTTGCTTTTGTTGAACCTCATCTGGTTTCTCCCTGCCCAGCTCTCCAGCCTGTCCAGGTCTCTCTGGATGGCAGCGCAGTGTTCCTGCGTGTCAGCCACTCCTCCCAGCTTTGTGTCATCGGAAAATGCATCCATCAAAACCTGTATTTTTTTCCTAAGAAAAAGATTGAAGGATTGATACATTGTTTACAAAGTATTCCTGCTTAGCTGACAAATTCTAGTTTTCCTGCTTTGTGGCAATGCCTTCAAATTTGGCAGAGACTGGAGACATGTATGGAAGCAGTCTGAGCCTGAAAGGAATACGGCTGCATAAGTGTGCAGCTACAACTTGTCTTGAGACATGGGACATATTTGTACTAATGCTAATTTGGGAACACCTGCCATCAGCCAGCAGATTATGTCTTTTGCTGTCCTGAATTTTTCCTCATCTTCTCACTTCCTGAAATTGTGTTATGCATGTTTCAAAAAACTGTAGAGGTCTGTTAAAGTTTGCCAAAGAAATTCTTGGAAAATGGTGTCTGCTTTGCATTGCAGAATTTGGCCAAGGCCTTTGCTTCCAAATATAAATCTGAGTTTCAGATGCCACGATAGAAGATAACATTTGTAAAGACAACTAGGAGAGCTACTGTGCTCCATTGATCAGCCTGTCTGTGGAATGGGGAGGAGGAGAGCAGTAAATAATAGAGAGCTATACAGCCTGGAAAGGAAGAAGAAAACAGCCCATCAGCAGGGAGTAAGGACTGGAGGAGAGGTATGAAGAGCATGTCCCATGGGTAAGGAGGTAAAGAAGAAAGCCAGAGCAGAAGGGAGTAAGTATGGGGGAAAATCAGAGCACAAAGGCTGGGGGAAGATAAAGGGTGGGATAGAGATACTTGGGGAGGAAAAGAAGATAAGGGACAAAATGAGCTGGGTGCACCCTAGGAAGTTTATAAAAAGACTGTTGTGAAGACAAATAGATTCATTTTTGATAAATAGCAGATATTCTGGTAATGAAATAATAAAAGTCATTAAAACCCAACAAAGACGCTAATAATCATATTTTCAGTCCCAATAGTATATGGTACATAAACTCTAATGGCACATATTGCATAGTGACAGAAACGAGAAATACTGAAAAATTGTCTAAGATATAAGCATTCACTTACTATGCACTGAGACAGGTGTCCTGTGGAAAAACTAAAAATTGCATCATAGAAATTGAAGATTGTATTATCATGTACACTCACAGAGGTTAGAAAATAAAGTTTGCATGAGCAATCTTAATTGTCATTAACTAAATTTGAGTGCTTGACTTTGAAATCTTAATGTTCTTACTGATCGTAAAATTAGGAAACAGTTAAGATGGGTTACATAGAATCAATTAAACCTTAGCTGCAGCTGCTTCTGTTTCCCATGTGGTTTAAAGCTATTGGTATACCTACTTCATGAAAAAAAAAATTGCCTTTATTCCTTAGTTTATAAAATACTAATAAGGTAAAAATAACCACAACATCAGATGTCCTACTGAAGATCTAATTAGTCTCTGAAGCTTTAAATCTGTCTTGCAGTGCCTCACATTTCTGTGCAGTAACTCAAGAAATAATAGCATTGCACTCAGTTTGCTTCACTGCCTTCAGAAATCGGTATTTCATGCTGCAGAGTTAAACTGTCATTAATTTGCTTCACATCATGTAACTCCAATTCAGGAAAAAGAATACAAACTCGACCTGACATTCTTATTCACTTTTCCAGCACCTTCCCTATTTCTAATTTTTATAGTTCTCTGGGCTCCTGTTCTACAGGATATTCCTGATCACACCACTTTTCTGACATAAGCTTTCAACCTGGCTTCCTTAAGTAATTTAAATTATGGGCTTACAAGGGAAGTTAGCTAAGGTAAGCTAGGTTTCTATCTCATTCTCAGGTTCCGATTTTACCTTCTGTTTCGCCTCTTTCTTGAAGAAAAACTGCTTCTTTCTTAAGAATAGCAATGCAAAATGGACTTTCAAATACAAAAATTTACAATAACCTCCAAGACATTATGTAAGTTTATGTTGTAATTAAATAAGGAACTCATTTTTTTAACTGTAACAACAGTGAAGTATAAAAGACAAAAAAAGCTCTTAGAATAACGGGATTCTAAAGCTTTGTAACCTTGAACTAAGGGAAGCAACTAGATTTAGAGATGAACTTTTTATATTGTTTCTTAAATCTCAGAGAAGTTTCCAAGTTCCTCCCTAAATGAGCCCATAAAACAACTTGTAAACAGCATATTCATGAAACAGATTTTCATGTCTATCTTTTACAGTAGTACATTTTCCAGTATGCATTATTTAATGTAGTATGAATATTTTACTGTATTTTCAAACACATCACTAAAAATTGACTGCTATCTCTCAATAAGTAACAGAACTCCTTTTAATTTCAATTCTTAAATGCCAAAATGCCCTTTCATACTAGTTAAGTGAATTATGTATTTGAAAATAAAATTCTGCAGTCCAACTGTTCATTTGTATCGCCTCCAAGAAATCTGGTTCTCTAACTCCAACAGTCTTTGTGTTAATTCTCAGTCTGCAAAAAGAGACATGACTCAGAGAGATAGGAGATGGATATATCTTTCTCATAATGAGCTACTTATTAGTTTTCTATGGTCTAGGAAACATTTTGAGCCAAATGTTTAAAAGGAAATTCTCTGAGGCTTTGGAAAGAAAAAACCCAAACCACCACCCTTGAGAGTGTTGCAAATGAGAGTATTTTTAGTGATAAGCTGTTTTATATCATTCCACTAACTAAAGAGTGAAATGAATAGTCTTATTTAAAGATATTTTTTTTAAGTAAAATGTATGAGGAATAAGCACTGGAAAAGAATATGATAAAACAATAACTAATGCAAACTTTTAAGGAAAGTAAAAACAGGTTCAAAAAGGTAACTGAGGTAGTAATTATCATTGATATATTGATGTCTGATATGAGAAAAAACTTGATAACTGCAATAATTTCTTGTTTTGCACACTTTGGTAGTATATATCGCTAAATGTATTATCAGTAGAAACTGCTGTGTTAACAGGGACCAACTGAATGAATTTAAGATGGGAAAGAAAAGAAAAAAAAAGAGTTAAAAATCATTATTTCTATAGTGAAAGTCAACAACAATAAGTGGAGTATAATAGATTAATAAAATTAGCACTAAGAAAAACTTAATAGATGTGGCATCTTTTAGAACTGAAAATTTCTGCTGGATATATCCATTCAATAAGCAAAAATGTTGAAAAATTAAAACATACTCAAAACCAGGAGTGAGTTTACTGCACGTTTTTTATAGCCAAGAAACACATCCTAAAATCCCAAAGGCCTTGTGACATTTTGCTGTGTGAAGAAACTCAATAAAGAGCAGGTACTTTCTTTGAGTTTTGTCTTTTTCTTTTCCTACCAGGAGGTAATGAAGAGACAACCAATGAAAGTGAATATCAACAAACCAAAAATGGCTAGATGAGAAAGACAGAATATAAACTTATAGCGAGAACGACATGTCATGGATGCCTGTCTATCTGTGCTAAGAAGCTTTGGGTTCTAAGAGGTCTCTTTCAGCTGAGTCTTACTAGGCTGTTAAGTATACCATTAGAGTTAGTAAAGTTCTTGCAGTAAACAGATTAGAAAGGCAATAATGACAGTATCAAACCATACAAATTATTTTTTAATGTTTCTGTCATCCCGTTGATACATGTCAGACTCCTACTATCAAAAGCAATTATCATTATCACATAAAGGACTGTGGTAATTTAAATAAAATCACTGCAGATATGAGAAACTGGAAGATAGGAAGAACAAGTGGAAATGGATGGGCAATCTGGTACTTAAAGGAGAAAGAAATAGAAAACCACAGTGAATAATAAAAAGCAATTAGAAATTAGAAGAAAGACAAGAAAATCAAAACAGTGAAGAAGAGTGAGGTTTTTTTGGGGTGTGGTTATGATATATTCCTATATGTAAGAAAAGTACAGGTTTCACTCATTGAGGGTTAATGAATTCAGGGTTCAGAAGCAGTATTCAGACTGCCTTACAAAGGAAGCCAGCTACATAAACTATTGACAGATATAAGCATTGGAGGATTTTAAGACTTTTAAAAATTATCTACTGAAATCTTTAGATACAGCATGTAACTATTTCAGCAACATTATTAATTGAAATGTGTTCTTGAACTGATTTTACTCTGCAGTTTGAATACTGCATATTGAGTCAATCCCTCAGGGCAATCAGTATTATTTGTTCATGTCACTGAACAAGAACAAAACAAGAGCAAGAGCTACAAAGACAGGCATACTTTTTAAGGTTCTATCATCCCTGGTAGAGCAAGGAACTGTGAAAGGAAATAAGCTGCATCTCCAAAGATGTACATATTACAGTGAAATTGTTCCATTTAGAAGTGTTCGAGCACGTGAGTGCAGAACACCTGAAAGAACACATCATGGTGATAAAAAGGAAGCTATTTGTTGACAAAACTACTGTAAAAGGATGTCATTGAGTTCTGCCAAGGACATAAAAAAGTGTCAGTGACATTTTCAGTGACCAGTTTAAAAAGTAACTAAAATCACAGCTAGTGCTGATTGTATTTATAAACAATGCATATTCAAATGCTTCTGAGAGATGTTTTGAAGGGCAAGTGATGAATTATTGTGTTTGGGAATGCAACTGGCTGCCTTTTTGCCTTTAATCAACTCCATGACAGAGGGTAATCGCCCTGTTTCCAAAGCCAGTAAGTTGTGTACAGCAAAAGTTATGAGACTTATGCTGTAAGAGTAATTTAAGAATGAAAATAAAGTTTGTTCTATAGTTAGAACTGGATTTTAACTCAGTATTGGGGCTGTGCCTATACGCACCCATTGCATCAATTCATTAATTCCCTAGATGGTCAGGGATGTCCCATTGAGTCTCTGCACAGATGTGACAATGGACTGGTTTGAAATAACAGACAGATACAAAACTGGGTGATTGTCTGAACTCCAAGCCACATAGAATGAAGCATTTGACTGATTGTTTCAAGAAGTCTTGCAACTGGGAACTTTGAAGAACTCTACAGAATCTCCCAAGACATCTTCTTACTTAGCATCCTAGATGGAAAACCTGGCCATTCCTTCTGGATACTATCCTAGTTACTTCCTCCTGTATAACTGATCAAATTATACATAAATAAGATCCATGTAATTAAATATTAAAAGCTGTTCCTGAAATTGCAGTAAAGGTCATGTGTTTTCTAGATAGTTATGTTGTATTTAAGAGTTGTTTTGTATTTAGCTCAGATAATCAGCAGCAATGAATCACATATGTGCCAGAGTACTCAAGATGGACCATGAGCCAACTGGACTAGAAGAACTGAGCAGAAGAGCAGGTTGGGGAGTATCACCCAAACCCAGTGAAGATGCCACTTCAAGGACTCCTGTGACACAGACTTGTGATCTGGGCACTCATCAGCCATCCTGTTCAAGACAATTGACTTCACACAAGACCATTAACCAATGCCAAGATCTTAAGGATATTTTTTTTCCTTTTAACAATTGTTATATGTCTATGCAACATCAGTGTGAAACATATAATTGTGAAAAGTACAGCTTACTCAATTATTTTAATTGCACAGGTTGTTGAGGAGTCATCCTCTTCACTGTGATACTGGAGAGTTTTCAAATCACAAGTAATGAACACCTCCCTGAGGCTTGTTGTTCTAGGGTTTTACTGCTCCAGAAATTCTGATTTATCTCTGCTGCAGAAAAAGAGGATATAGGACTAACATGCTGTTGCTTTTCAGACATTCCTACTCAGATGAGGAAGTGCTGCAGCAATCTCAGGACAAGAACATACTTAATCTTAACAACTCTTAGTATTAAACCCAGACCCTACACCTATACCTAAATATTAGTCATGGAACATATGTAATGATCAGTCCCTGCTAGCTTTTTCACTGCTTCAGAGTTAGCTTAACTATTTTTGGTAATTACTTTCTTAGTGGCTAGGAGACAATAAAATCTATGCATGCTTTCCTACTTCACCTTACTTAGACAACTCAGGTAAAGAAGAAGATTTGTATGTTATAATGTTTTATTCTTTTCTCTGCTGAATATTTTTCTTTTCTCTGCATTCCCTGTAAAAGTTTTAATAATTTGAACAATAAGGATATTAGTTTGTTTGGGAGATAAAGAGAGCAGGTTACTATATATCTAATTATTTATATATGTATTATCTTTGTTTTCAGCAAGTGCGATGTTTACAGTGTGGTTAAAATTTTGTTCAAAATATCGGAACCATGTGAAACATTTCTCTGCCATTACAGGTTCTTTGAAATGTTATTTTAGCTTTTTAACCTTCTGGTGTAGTTACAATCAGTAGTTCTGTGACTTCACTAGAAAGGATATATTTCATAATGTCCTGGTTTCAGCTAGGAGGGAGTTAACTTTTTCTAGGAATGAGAGAGGAGGGGATACATCTAGGACAGGTGACCCTGAATTGGCCAAAGGGGTTATTCCATGCCAATTACATCATGCTCAGTATAAAAGGAGGGGGAGGAGACTCTGGGGGGTGGGGCACTTGGTTTTTGGAGGGCAAGGAGCAGGCTGAGTTGTATGTGATTGGGTGAGACAATTGTATAGCGTACCACATTATCATTGTTATACCCGTTGTTTTACTGTTATTCTAGTAAACCACCCTTATCCCAGCCTGCAGGGTTTTTGGTGTTTTGGTTTGGATTTCTTTTTTTTTTTTCCTTTCTTTTCCCCCAGCTTTCCCCCTCCCCCTTTCAAACAAAACAAGCACACGTGGTGTACGGCTTCTCAACCGGGTCAAAAACCACCACACATAAATAACTTTAATCCCTGCCCCCTGTTCATAATATTGATATTTAAGCATAAAAAATATCTTGCACTGTCTTTTTAAGGGAGGGTTTTTCCATGACGTCCTACAGAAAATTATCTTTTCTGTACTGAAAAGGGAAGCTCTGAACTGGTCATTTATCTAACCATTCCCATCCATCTCAGTGTTCACTGCTTCTCATAAATGGAAAAGCCCTTACTAGGTCTTCTGGTCTGTTCTACTTTCCCAGACAGCATCAGTGGCACAGAAACACATCCTGACAAAAGTCTATCAAGCTTTTGTCTCCTGTGTATTGTCTCTGCTGCGGTGGACATACACAATCTATTCCAGCATATAACTCCTTTGTATCTCTAATGCTTTTTCTCTAATGTCAAGCCTACATTTCCTTTGCTAGAATTCAAACTTGTCATTTTATGTCCTACCCACAACAGAAGCCAAGAGTTTATTCCCTTCAGTGATAGCTTCATATTTGGCTAGACAAGTTTTTAGGATGAAAGGAGATGTACCATAATCATGCACCTTTACAAATATTTCTGGCTAGCACAAAAATACTTGTTCATTGTTTTCTTTATTTCACTCACCTAATTTAAGTGATATGTGGTGGACTTCAGTGAAGGAATGTAATCAAGAAAAATGGACAACAAACTTACATAAGGTGTATAATTTGCATCCAATCCTTTAGCGGCTGTCTCATAACTACTCTCAAGCAGATTTGTAAGTAGATGTTTTTCCATATAGCTAAAAGATAAGGGTACATCTGGTCAGGACAGAAGTCCCAAAGTCAGAAATACGAAAGTCCTTTATGTTTTTTACAGCAGTGTTTAATTTCAGGTAAACAAAGGAATATTTTAACCACTAAATTATTGTTCTTTTGAGATGTGTATCCCTTTCAGCCTGCAGTTTCATCATAAATTTAATGATTAAATTGTACTCTCTATCTATATATACATATTCCACACAAAATAATTATATATCATCACAATAAGCACTGGAAACTGTTTCTCTCGTATTAACAGGTAAATGCCCTAAACACCGGAGAGTAGAATTCCTTTCCCCCTAAACATATCCTGTTTTTTATACTTCCTCTGTCATACTTGATGTTAGTTACATATCTAAATTAAGGGGCTCACACTGGAGGGTCTGAGAAAGCAAACTTTAAAACATGTTGGGAGTGGGCTGTAAAGTTAGAAAAATTACTTAAAATCCTATCTCTATAGCTGATAGGAGATCTATGAATCCAGATATCTCCTTCAAAAAGTTAGTGCTGTGATTAGAACACAAAGCAAAAGGCAGAGTTGTCCTGTTCCTCCGTGTGAAAAGCAGTATGCCATCACGTTCAGCTCTCGAATGCCTTGCAAAGATTTTCAAAGTCCTTCACAATCTCCTATATAAAAATGTCGCAGTTTTGCATAGTTGGCTACTGAGAGAGAGGGCTGGGTGCTACAGAAAATGGCTGCTAGAGTCTTCTGCAGGCCTGCTTATAGCGCCTCTGAGAATCACATATAGGAGACAAAGACTCCACCAGAACTCGGAGTGCCAGGAAGGCTGCAAAGTTTGGCCCGTTAAGGGCATTGGGATACTTATTTGCATATAAATGTAAGCAGTTGACAGACACAAAAGGCCTGGAAGGCTGGGGGAGGAGGCGCCCGGGTACCCAGGCCCAAGAGATGCCCCTGCAGCCTGAGCTGAAGTACATGGAGTAGCCAGAGGAAAGGAGCCATGGAGGAGGCAGAGACCCGACCTGCCCGGTGGAGAGGCTCGGCTCCACGCTGGATGGAACCAGGGGAGACATAGAGAAGATGCCGTGACTTACGTTGGGATGAGCCCCTGCCAGCACAAGCGACCTACAGAGATGAGCCAAACAGGTTTGCTGGAGGAGGCATCATAGCCCCGTGGAGGACTGGGACTGAGAGACACTGTGATTTGTTGCTGCCTGCCATAGCAGAGATGAAGCCCGGTGGGAAGAGATTTGCCTTGGAGAAAGTTCGTGGAGGACTGGCTCTCGTGGGTGAGATCCTACGGTGCAGCAGGGGGAGGCTGTGTGGAACGGATGCCCCCATCCCAGCTGAGAAGGAAACCATCTTGCAAGGGACTGACTGAAGCCCCCATCTCCTAGTCCCTGCCCCCGTGTCCTGTGCTGTGAGCAGGAGAGGGGAAGAAGGGAGCAAAATCATGGCTGAAAGGGAAGTCTGCTTTAGAATGGAGGGGTGGGGGGAAGGTGTTACCGAGACCCCCATTTTCCCCAGTCCTTGCCCCTCCTGGTCTGCGACCGGGAGGGAAGAAGGGAGCAAACTTCTAACTAAAGCCTGCTAAGGAGGGAGTGGTGGGGGGAAAAGTGTTTGCCTGGTTGCATTTGCTTCAAGATTGTTGGTTGCATTCCTGACTCTGTTTTCTCTTTAGCATAGTGTAATAAATTAGATAACTTTCTCTTCAGCACTCTATGTTGAGTCCGTTTTGCCCGCGTCATTAACGAGTTTGCCTCTTGAGCTGCCCAATTATGTTATTTCTCCCCTGTCCAACTAAGAAGAGGAGTAATACACTGATTTTGGTGGGTGTCTGGCCTTTGGCCAGGGCTCAACCACCACCAAAAATTATTTCAAAGGTCAGAAAAATTTTAAAATGGACAAATTAGCCACCCCTTCAACATTATCTAAAAGATATCTAAAAAAAAAAAAGAAAAAAACCCATTAATACTGTGTAGGGTAAACATGAAGTGAGACAGAAAATCAAAGATGCCAAGAAACCTATTTCTATCATCATAATTTTCTGAATGGTTTATTTGATATTAACGCTTCTTAACTGGGTATCCTGGAAGGATAAAGTTATATCCTCTCTTTTCACTCTTCGAATTGGCATCCCCTGGGATTCCAAGTTCAACCATATCACCACTGTTACTTGGCTCCCCTTCTCATTGGAGGAAAATTGATATCAGGTCTTTTTTTGAAACCAGGACATAGGATGGACCTTCCTCGGTCAGTTGTTCAGGAGACATTAACTATGCTAATTCAGTGAAAGCTAGGTTGTGCATTCACCTGCAATGGGGTTTTATATACACAGAAACATTGTGTGCAGAAATTAATACATTTTTTTCACAGAACTTAAGTAATACTTAGTGACTTACAACACCAAGGGCATTATAATATATACTGATACTTAAAATGGAATCTTTATCTCTCACTTAAGGAACTCATATAGGGGAAGTAGAGCATGAATGTCAGTACTTGAGGGAAAAATGGGTAAATTCAGGCAGATATTTCAGTTATGAGAATAATTCATATTTAATAAATAAATGGGTTCAGGGTACATCAGCTTTTGGAACAGAGAATGTGAAGAATGGGCAGGCAAATCAATAAAGAAACATCAAGAACTTTGGGATTTTTTTGACCATTAACTTAGTTTTAGTTTAGTTCCTGCTGTGCCTAATGCAATTTCAGACTTCATTTCAGAAAAACACTAGAGTACTACCAGGCCATACATAGCATTTGTGAGGAAACAGGAGGTCATGGTTCTTAAACTGCTATTAAGATGAATGCTGGAAGCTTACATGTCTCTTGTCTTTAATGATATCAGTCCAGTCTAGTTAGACTCAGACAAGAACAATTTACATTGTTAAAGCTACATTCCCATTTGGAAGTAAAAAAAAAAAAAAAAACAAACCCCAAATAACTTTGTAACATCACAAAATATTCAGGATGGGTTTTTAGAAATAACAAGTGATTCAGGTATTCAGGTTGCAAGATGCTTGATGTTCAGTTGTAAATACATGGCACATTTCATAAAGTGGGCATGCAGGACTTTTGCTGTAAATAATCAGTTGTGGGGTTTTTTTCTGATTCCTATTCTGTATGCATTTATTGTCACTGTTATTTGTGGTTTGCTATTTTTTCCGTGCAGATGTATACTTACTTTGCAATTAGAATTTAGAAAGACACTGTTATTAAGGTGTTCTGTGAGAGGAAACAAAATGAACACTTATATCATTATCTGAAACCTTTAAAAAAGTCTGGCACAGCTGACATAGTTAAATTGCTTCTGGTTACAGACCAGCTATGAGTAAGCAAAATCTCAAGGTCATAGAATCATAGAATGCTTAAGGTTGGAAGGGATCTTTAAAGGTCATCTACTCCAACACCCCTGCAGTAAGCAGGGACATCTTCACTAGATCAGGTCCCTCAGAGCCCCATCAATCCTGACCATGAATATCTCCAGGGATGGTGCCTCCACTACCTCTCTGGGCACTCTCTTCCAGTGATCCACCACCCTTATACTGAAGAACTTTTTTCCTAATATCCAACCTAAATGTCCCCTTTTGAAGTTTAAAATCATGACCTCTTGTCTTATTCCTACGTGCACTTGTGAACAGTTCTTCCCCAGCTTTCTTATAGACACCTTTTAGGTACTAGAAAGCCACTATAAGGCTGCCCTGGAGCTTTCTCTTCTCTAAGCTGACCAAGCCCAACTCTCTCAGCCTGTCTTCATAGAAAAGGCCCTCCAGCCCTTTGATCATTTATATGACCCTCCTCTGAATGTGCTCCAACAGGTCAATGTCCTTCTTGTGTTGAGGGCTCCAAAGCTGGACACAGCTTTCCAGGTGAGGTCTCACCGGAGCAGAGTAAAGGGGCAGAATCACCTCCCTGAATCTGCTAGCCACACTTCTTTTGATGCAGCCTAGGATGTGGTTGGGCTTCTAGGCTGTAGATGAATATTGGTGGCTCATGTCCAGTTTCTCATCCATGAGTACTCCCAAGTCATTTTCATCAGAGCTGCTTTCAAGCTCATCATCCTCTAACCTGTACGGGTAATGGAGATTGTCCTGACCCAGATGCAGGACCCTGTACTTGGCTTTGTTGAACCTCATGAGGTTTACTTGGGCCCACTTCTCCAGCTTATCCAGGTCTTCCTGGATAGCATCCTGTCCCTCTGGGACATTAACTTCACCACTCAGCCTGGTGTCATCAGCAAATTTGCTGACGATGCACTCAATCACACTGTCAATATCATTAAAAAAGATATTAAACAGCATCGGTCCCAGCACAGGCCCTTGATGAACTCCACTTGTCACTGTCTTCCATCTGGACATTGAGCCATTGACCACCACCCACTGGATTTGACCAACCAGCCAATTCCTTATCCACTGAACAGTCCACCCATCAAATCCATATCTCTCCAACAGAGAGAGAAGGATCTTGTGGGAGACTGTGTCAAAGGCCTCGAAGAAATCTAGATAGATGACACCCATAACTCTTCCCTTGTCCACTGAGGCAGATACCTCCCTGTCCTCCATCTGCCTCAGCATAGCTTCTAGGAGGATCTGTTCCATGATCTTCCTAGACATAGAGGTGAGGCTGACAGGGCACTAGTCCCCAGTGTCCTCCTTTGTCCCCATTTTAAAAATGGCTGTGATGTTTCTTCTCTTTCAGTCACTACGGACTACATTTGACCACCATGACTTTTCAAATATCATGGAGAGTGGCTTGGCGACTACATCAGTCAATTTCTTCGAGACTCTGGGATGCATCTCATCAGGTCCCATGGACTGGTGCATAGTCACAAACTTACAGTGGGAGAGACTCTGTCTCCCCATTTTGCAGGCCCTCAACTCGAGACCAGTGAGGAAAGAGGTCACCAGAGGTCCTTTGAACCATCCTGCGTGGTCTGGAGTGGACAGGATAAATGGAAACACCCTGCTCTAAAACTATACTTGTGCTGTAACACCAGCTCTCATGCAAGACGCTCAGGGCAAAGAGAGACGGTGAACTTTGTATGTAAGCTTCAGACCAGGGCTGCATCTACTGAAAAAGACTACAGATAAAATGCCATAGGCATTCCTACATTATGGTTTCAAATCACAATATTTTTTTGTGATGAGAATATTTTTAATGAATATACTATGTGCTTGAAAAAAATCAAGATAAAACACTAGTTTCAGCTTAGATAAAGTTAATTTTCTTCACAGTAACTAGTATGGGGCTGTGTTTAAGGTTTTTGCTGAGCTCACAGAGAGCCAAGGCCTTTTCTGCTTCTCACTCCACCTCACTAATGGGATGGCAGGGAATGCCCAGGATGTTGGAAAGGGACACAGCTGAGACAACTGACCCCAACTGACCCAAGGGATATTTCATGACATATGACATTATGCTTAGTTTATAAGGGCTTGGGGAAGATATGTGAGCAGTGAAAAAGAAGTTAAACTTCACTGATAAATAACACATAAGCTATTGTACTGTCTGGATTCTTGATTTTCCACTGAAATAATTTAAAACACACCATTTAAAAATTAGTTATTTGATGACATGACCAAAAAATTTGGATGCTAAATTTGATCTTTTACAATTCAAGAACAAAATGAAGAATTATAGTCCAAAATGATGGTGAGAAGTTGTAGTAAATTACATATGTACTGTTAATTTATTTATCTTTCAAAATACATGCAACATAAATGTTATGAAGTCTGAGAGTCTCTCAAGACATTAAAGAGTCCTGAAAATGGCATTTCTGGAGTCCAATGACAAATGGACCACCAGAAGAAGTCATTGAAGTGTCTGTGGAGCATTTTTCAGAATGCATGGCATGAAAATTAATATGATGCTGTCTATTTTTTGTATTTCCTGAGCTCTGCTTCATTAAAAACCCATTTTACAGCAACAGTCAAGCAAAGCTGTGGCTATTGAACAGTTATAGAAACATCCCATCCCAGTCCTCTGGTTGTTGAAAAAGTATATATGCATGTTCTGAAATACCGGTGGGTCCTGTAATTTATTTTCTTTGTATATATTTGTTCATGCAGAGTCTAGATAAAAAGACTATGTTTCTGTCATCAGGGCAGACAGAGAATCTGTCTGAGGGCTCAGACAAGGTTCTGAAATACTTTGGCTCTATTTCTCTTGTGACAAATATGCTCCATATATGGCAAAATATGGTAATATTAGGTGTAAAAAGATTTCAATATAAAAATTCTGGTAGCAAATCTTCTTTTAAGAATGTACAGGCATATAACAAAGTGGTTTAAGAAATTAATATGATAAAGACTCACTTTGCGCAAGGATTGGAAAGGTCCAAAACGTTATTTTAAATAGAGCTAATATAATCAAATGCTATTTGCAAAATACTCTGAGTACTATGGTCTTCATTGTCAATAATCTATTTCTTGGACTTGATCTGGTAAGTATATTCCCATCACATCATGACTCCACGCCAGAGCAGGTGAGTCCCGTCCTCAGGATCTTCATGTGATTTTTCTGCACAAGAGTTTTCAGCTGACTTTGGGATGGAAAAAGGCATTCCTGTACTTTGATTTACTGCAGTTGACTTTTCTGAACCAAAATCACTAAATATGCACTTTTATATGAAACAGACAGCTCCTCCACTGTGTGTGGATAAAAAAAGTAAACCAAAAACACCCCAAAAACCCCAAAATTTTCTGTCACTGGCATTTTTCTTCTTAAGTGATCTTCAAAAACTCTCAGCTTTCTCACACTGACCAAGTGGCAAAGATTATAACTGTTGAATTTATGTCTTTCTTTCATAGGTAATGTAATGCTTAAGTAAGTTTTCTAAATCCCTTTCAAAGTTTTGGATATTTTAAAAGTCTAGAAAATCTTTTTAAGAAATGGATCAAGAGACTGTCCTGATTCATAAAATATCACAGTTAAAGTAATATTGCAGGAAATCTTGGCATATAATCTTAAATCATATGATAAAATAATACTGTGATAATCTCAGGTTTACATGTAATTTGTGAGATAATTCTGGTGTACTGCTTGTTTGGTGCGGTGGGGTTGTGGTTTTTCTTTGTGTTTCATGTTTTGGGTTTGGTGGATTTGGTGGGTTTTTTGGTGGGTTTTGTGGTGTGGATTTGTGTGTTTGTGGTTTTCTGGTTTTTGGTTTTGGGTTTTTTTGCCTAACAGTTATTTCTATCTTTCTCAGCCTCAATGTTTTTGTGGGTCTGGGTATCTCTGTTGTTACACAAACTAAGCAATACTACTTATGTCTTCCTAACTGCTGATTCTTTCATATGGAAGATAGCTGGGTTGGAATTTGAATAAATTACATCATTTAAGAGTATGATGAATTTTCTGAAAGCTGGTAAAAGCACATGTTTAAAAATATTACTTTTTCTTCCCCCCATTAATAACTTCAGTGTATTTTCCATAGTACAGCTGAGATAGATAGACACAATAACAGTACTTATGAACTTGGCTTATTGCAATTCCTTTTTCATCAATCAAATTCTATTTTGATAGTCTTATAAAAATTCAGTCACTGAACATGCTTTTTTTTCCCCACTGTATTCTTCAACATAATGCAGCCTTATGAAGGTGTGCTATTAAGTGTAAACATATTTTTCAGAACTCAAATGTCTGCCAAATTTTTATAAGAACCTTATTTTAACATATGAGAAAATTATAATAATTCTCAAAAATGACTGAACTGCTTCTTCTCCAACACCTGTGACACAATTTTCTTTCAAACAGAGCAGAAGCTTACTGCACTTTAAAAGAAAAGGTCAAAGTTGTATAAGATTAGAAGCCAATGACAAGTTAGTACTAGAATGAGAACATGCATACAACCTTAACGATAGATGTTGATACTGATCCTGCAAAGGAAATCATATGGAATTGATGAATGAGGGAAAAAGAAAAGCAAACTTACTCCTTATCAATGAAAACAGATTGGAAAATTTCTATTTGCATTTCTCTTTAGGTTTTTTCATATTTTGCACTTGAAAAGTTCTTGGGGTAGAGAAAGTAAATGCACTGAACATTTTGCAGCGAGCCTGATCATATGTAATATTTGACACACTGAAATGGTACTGAAATCCCACCTGTCATGCATACACACAGTGCAAGTAAAAGAAGAAGAAAGTAATTTTCTAGACACTCTGTCCCTTTTCATTATCAGCAAACTGCTGTCGCTTCATGTAGCTATCCAAAAGGAAGAACATCATAAGGCTTGCTAATAATAATAATACTAATCTCTGTAGCCTTCTTTCTATTCCTAGACTGAGCTGGTCACCACTAAACACAAATTATATGCTTTCAATTTTTTTCCAGCAGTGGCATTTGGGTCTCGTGTTTCCTTCCTGGCTGATTCTGTTTTCAGCTGCTGTGACGGATACAAATAGTTATGGCTGCTGAGAGTTTATATAATTTGGAGAACACATTTGCAGATCTCACTCTGGATATTTTCCTACACGTTCAAATAAGGTTTTTTCTGTAGATGTTCTAGAGTGATCACATCAGACAGCTGGTTTCCGTTCCCTCCCTTACCTATGACTATATTACTCTCTTCTGCAACAGAATTCTTTCCAGTTGCTCTGAGTTGTTTTTCTAGTAACAGTTTCAATTTCCTTGGAATTTCTTCTTGAATTAACAAGTCTCATCACTAGTAAAATTTGGTTTTCATTTACTTGTTGTTTTTGTTTGTTTGGTTGGTTGGTTTGGTTTGTATATTGGTTTAGGTTTATTTTTCCTCTGTGTATATAACCATAGTTTAGAAAAATACTAGAAAATAAATGCAAATGTAAATTATTTCTAGTTTAAAATGACCTTCTTAAAATGCATAGATCTTTATTCTACTAGGTCAAAATAATTTTGATAAACAACTGACAATCAATTCCATTAATACTTAAAGGATGTGGTTTCTCCTTGTGTACCTGAAGCTGCTATTAGTCAGTTCCCACTTACTAACAGTGGTGTTAGTCAGATCCTAATAGAGGTAGTACATGTATGCACAATATCAAGGCCATCTGAGACAACAAAAATGACCATTGGAAAGTCTTGTATATGCATTTTATTCAGTTTCATACTTAGTGCTACAAAAATGTATACTTCCAAAATGTTGGGTTTTTTAATACGTCCCTTTACAGGGGCTGAAAATCACAGTTTCAGACTCCAAAGTGTACCTAAAAGACTGAGTTAAAACTGACAATTGGAATCATTTATTTAAGCCAAAATAGGCTGCCAGGTCATCAATGGTTAATTTGAGAAGAGACCTAAGTGCTAAGGGCTATATCATTTGTAAGAAAAAAGGATGTCTATAATTAAAACTTAGCATCTCTGACACAGTGCAGTGTGCCAAAAATTGACAGCTATGAAATCTCTTATCAAGAACTACAAAAGCTTTACTTATGCACTTGCACATGTCTCTGGAGTTGCAATAGCTCAGGCTTTGCACAATCCTTTCTTCTCCTCTGTGCTGGGTTGGTCCCAAATGGCGGCCAAACTTCCACCCAGAAACTCATGCATGGGATATCCTCAGAAGGTTTGGGGAAGAAAATAGGAGAGCAGGAACAAGAAAGCTTGGAGATCAAGCTTAAAAATGGGAGATAATTTACCTGATTTTTAGAAATTAATCCAATTTATTGATAACTAATGTACATATTTAATTGCTTATTTGTGGGGAGGGGAAGATACAACCATTAACACATAAGGAAAATACTTTTCCTCCCCTTTTCCAGACTCAACTTCACATTTTCCTTCCAGAGTCTTCTCCTTTCCTCTTATATCATGGCAGGTTACTCACAGGTTACTCAGCCTTCAGTGAGGCAATTAATAGGACAGGACAGGACCATGTTATTGTCAGTACATAGACATTTCTCTCTTTCACTCCACTTTTTCTGTGCTCTGACTAGGTCTTTCCATGGGTGGCAGTTCATTCAGGAATATCCATCTGCTCTGGCACAGGTCCTCCACAGGCTGCAAGGAATACCTTCTCCATCATGACATTCCTCTTCCTCCTCCTCTGACCTTTGTGTTCCCTCTGCTGTTTCTCACTCCTTTTTGTTCCCTTGTCTCCCTGTGGCAATTTATCCCATTATATATGTTTTCTCAGAGAGGGCATCAGCTCAGCTGATGGATTCAGTGTCCTGTTGTGGGTCCATTTTGAACCCATTTGGAACTGGCCGATTGGAATCTGTATACAGCGAAATGCAGGCCATGGCTTCTTCTCAAAGATGCCACCCCAGGATACTCCAGTTCCCCACACCTTGAAACCTGCACACAATACACCTCCTAACCCCTTTTTTTACACCTTATGCTCACACCATGAAGAAGAAGACAGGTACACTGATCTTACTACCATTGACTTTTATTTGCACATCAATACCATTTTTCTACAATCATTCTGTTTAGTCTTACTATGAAGTTATTCTGTATGGTTCTGTTGTGTTTTCTTTTTTTAATTCAAATGCCCTCACAAGAAGCATCATGATTAGTGATACTGAAGGTTCAGTTGTAGTTGAAATGGTGAAATATACATAAAACTTCTAAAAACAGATTCACTATTAAACTGTTTAAATCAGATATTCATAACCTACATTTTAAAACCTTGGGAATATGACAGTATTAAAGACAACAGCCAAACAGTATATCTCCAATGCAATTAGGTGACTACAGAAGTGTTCATGAACATCCTCTTTGATAAATACCTCGTCAATATTAGTTCTGCCTTTGTTTTGCTAATTTGTAAAAGTTCTAGATGAATTATATATATTTTTAGTAATAAAGATTTCATTAATATTATTTCTTTATATAACATTTTTAACATTTCATGGAAGTTTTA
Organism: Hypotaenidia okinawae; assembly: GCA_027925045.1. Classification (NCBI taxonomy): domain Eukaryota; kingdom Metazoa; phylum Chordata; class Aves; order Gruiformes; family Rallidae; genus Hypotaenidia; species Hypotaenidia okinawae. The sequence continues at coordinate 128,198,494 of BSDF01000001.1, forward strand.
GGTAATTATATATAAGACATTTCTTTATATGTAGATATATATAAATAGTATCTATATAAATTTTTTTCAGGCATTATATAAAATTGTTGTTCCTTTCCTTGAGTTTATTTTTTTCCAAGCAAATGTGTAGAAATTTGCCCTATGTAACAAGGGAATGATCATACTATATAATGTGCTGTTTCTGCTGCACTAGTTGGATTTAAAAAAAGCAGTTCTCTGATATGCCAGCTGTGACAGGGCTTATGGTAAAGTACCTCAGAAAACCTATTTATTTATCTTCCATTTTTAAATGTTGCAACCATTGATTCTAACAAAAAAAAAATAATGTTGAAATATGTAACATGAAGTAATGCAGTGAACTATACTGCTATGCCACCTACAGCCACATGCATGCATTTCTGTCAGAAAAGCTACTTCCTTAAGTGCAAATAACTACACAAAAAGCAATCTAATCCAAAAATGCAGTGTCTTCTCCTATGTATTTTCCCTGATTTCCATGCAAACATAGCACGGCTAAAATCATACTGAGCTATCAATTGTTTATAAAAGAAAATGCATTAATTGGTTTGATTAGCTTTACAATCACAAAAACCTGGAAGAAAAAAAACAAACTAAATAAACTAGACGTGTTGTACACTGTTTCTGTGTAATGAATAACGTTCTAAGACTGTCCTGTTGCTGCCTCAAGACTGGATAGCTTTCCAGTCCTCCATGTATGTGGTTGATAGAAATAATACTTTTGAAACTAAAAACATGCACAGTTTAAATGAAACTATGCTGCCTAACTAAATATTTGGAATATTGATATATCAGTGGGTTTTTTATGTTTACCATCCTTTCCCTGTTGGATATAACATTGAATGTTATGTAAATGATTTAATATAGCAATTTTGTAGCCAACTACTTTTAAGACATTTTCTCCTCTTAAAATATAATTGCCTGAAGGAAAATGCAGTCCAGAATAATATAAACTAAAAGCAGTGTTCCTCATATATTTCACAAAGACGGTCAGTCTAAACCTAGAAACAAGACAGAGCTCTAACCATCCTGGCATTACTGCCTGTTGTGATTCTCATGAGCTGCTGTTAGTGCTGTAATTTCTCTTCCTCAAATGCCCTGCAAAACACTCTCAGTCTTCAAAGTGCAGTTTCTTCAAAATACATTGGTTTCTCTTTACAGAAAATGTGTGCCTGAATATGAAATGTTTAAAATTTTGCAAGTAGTGGGATTTACAAAAGAACATTTTTTGTTTTAGCTGGAATAGACTCAATTTACAGCACTGCGAAGACACAACCCTCAGCCAAATTGGGGCTTGGTCTTTCTCATTTTCATTTTGTTTAAATTGCTAGGGTATATTTTCATAGCATGCTGTAAATGTAGGAAACTCTTTCTCTCCTTCCCCCCCCCCCCCCTTCTCCCCTTTCTCTATCTTCTCCCTACCACTTGCAATTGCTTGTATTCTATTTCAGACTACAGGGTAGTAGATGATAAGTTGATAAAGGGCTGCCTTTTTAACGCGATGGCATGGAGCATGAGAACATTTTTAATATTTCCTGCTTGTAATACAGAACTGTGTAAGGAAATCCTGGACCTGGACATCAGAGAGAGAAGGATGATAGCTTTAGGGAAATGTCAGGGTGTCAGTGGTTTACTTAAAAGTAGATTGGTACCACAACCATGTCTAAGGTCTGGTCTGCAATCCAGACCAGACTCGTCCCAGCAGGGCTGGTAAGTGTCTGGAAGCTGTCAGTGGAGCTTGGAGCTGCAGCCAGACAAGAGTCAAATGTCAGCACTGTTAGGACTGTGCTGGAGCAGAGCAGACAGCAGAGTCTGTTCAAGCATTGCTTGAGGCCATTTTTTACTAGGTGTGGAAACTCTGTGGAGAGTTGCTTTCATATCACTGTGAATTCACCCTGCTGGATAAAAATTTTCTGGGAACTTCTACAATATTAAAGGCTGGAGCTGAAAAAGAAAAGGCTTTGCATCACATATGATTGAAGAGTAGGGAAAGAGTGAGGTAGACATGCTCCCATAAGACCTGGTTTGTTGGTTTTTTTCAGCTGAAATGTTGCTGGCACTGCATATTCAGGGAGCTGTTCAAAGGATACAGAAGCAAGTAGTCTTCCAAGAGTGAAAAAAACCCCATGTGGTTTCAGCTAAGACAGAGCTAGTTTTCTCAAAAAGCTGGGACAGGACACAGCTAGGTCAGGTGACCCAAACAAGCCAAAGGGGTATTCCATACCACGTGATATCATGCTCACTATAAAAAGGGACTAGGTGGCTCTGAGATGGTCTGGGGCTAAACCATGACATATTGTCCTGGTTCTAGCCAGGACAGAGTCAACCTCCCTCAAGCAGCAAAAGCAGGTGAGCTGAGTTATCCTGGGCTGTTTCCACACCACCTGACATCATTTCCCCATAAAAGAGGCTGGTTGGGAGGGGGTGCTCCTGGGTGCCTCCAGAGCAGCCTGAGAGTGACCAGGCTGTCAGGTTGGTCTTTGTGTCATGCAGCACACTGTGGTTTTTGGGTTGGTAAGGTACTCTGTGTTACTGGGTGTGAGTGTAATTGGCTGTTATTGTTCCCCTTTCAGGGTGATTTTGTCAGAAAACTGTCCTTATCCCAACCCATGGAGGCTCTGTGAGTGAGCAGTGTGTGGTGCTCAGTCACTGGTTGGGGCTGAACAATCACATATATGTTAATAGAAGGGAAGACAAAGACTGCAAAGAAAAGAAAATAGGCTCATTGATGCATTTCTCATGAAAGGGAACTGGAGCAAAACATAGGTGAGGATGAAAGGTACCACCTTGGAAAATAGAATTGTCATTAAGGGAAACCTAGATGGTCCATGGGAAAGGTCTAAAAGGCACCCTTTACAGTACAACAAGGACAAATGCAGAAACTGCCTGACAGTAATGCATCTTGGGCATTGAGGGGCTAGGAAGTTGCTCTGCAGAAAAGGCCCTGGATCATAAGAGCTAAGATGACCAACAGCAGTAGCAGAACCTCAGCCAGCAGATCAAAAAAACTAATTTTAATCCCCCTACTCAGCACTCCTGAGACCACATCTGTATACTGCATCTGGTTTTAGGTCCCCCAGTACAAGAAAGAGACTGATAAACCAAGAGTGAGTTCAGTGGAGACCTCAAAGGTTGATGAGGCTGGAGCACTTCAAGGTCATTTACATATGGATAGCCAAACAAAAAGAGCTCAAGAACAGTGTTGTGGTTTTGCATAAAGAGGTTCTGGTGGAATAGGGGGCCTGCAGGGGTGGCTTTTGCAAGAAGCAGCTAGAAGCTTCCCTAGGCCTGACAGAATAGACACCATCTGGGTTCAAAGCCAGACCCACTGCTGACCAAGGCCAAGTGCATCAGCAAAGGTCGTGGTGCCTCTGTGAATCATTGAGGAAAAAAGAATGCAAGCAGATGCTTTTTGTCACCAGAGGAGGGAGTGAGAAGATGTAAGAAACTGTACAGACACCCAGGTCAGTTAAAAAGACTGGGGGAAGAGGCTCTCCAGGCACTGGAGAAAAGGATTTTCCTGCAGCCCATGGAAAAGACCATGGTGAAGTGGGATTTCCCCCTGCAGCCCATGGAAGATGATAGGAAGCAGAGACCACACCTGCATCACATGGAGAGACCATATGCTGGAGCTGGTGGAGACATGGAAGATGCTGTGATCTGGATTGGTGCAACCCCCTGATAACAGATCTGCAGCCTGGGGAGAGAGATAAAGACACAGAGAGAGAAAGAGAGCCCCACACTGGAGCAGCTTTTCTGGAGGGACTTGTGACTCCTTGGGGAATCAAGCTGGAGCATTCTGGGCCTGAGAGACTGAGAGATATTCTATGAAGTGCTAGGGCAGTTGATGAGGAGATGAAGACCAGTGGGAAAGGAGTCATGTTGGAGAAGCACGTGGAGGGCAATCTCCCATGAGTGGGACCACACAATGGAGCAGGGGAAGGGTGTGAGGAATGCCCTCTCCCAACTAAGAAGGAAAACAACTCAGAATCATTAAGGTTGGAAAAGACCTCCAAGATCACCCAGTCCAACTGTTCTCCTACTACTTATATTACTCACTAAACCATGTCCCTAGTAGCTCCAGCTGACTCCATCACCTCCCCGGGCAATCCATTCCAATGCCTGACCCCTCTATCTAAGAAGAAATTTCTCCTAATTTCTAACCTGAACCTCCCCTGGTGCAACTTGCAGCCATTCCCTCTTGTCCTATCACTTGTCCTATCTTGTCCTCTGTCTATCTTGTCCTATCTGCAAGAAGAGGCTGAGCCCCAGCTCACCACAACCTCCTTTCAGGAAGTTGTAGAGAACAGTAAGGTCTCCCTTGAGCCTCCTCTACTCCAGGTTGAACAGTCCCAGCTTCCTCAGGAGCTCCTCATAAGACTTGTGTTCCAGACCCTTCACCAGCTTCGTTCCCTCTCTCTGGATGTGCTCCAGGGCCTCAATGTCTTTCTTATAGTGAGGAGCCCAAAACTGAACACAGGACTCAAAGTGTGGCATTACCAGAGCTGAGTACAGGGGAAAGATCATCTCCCTGGTCCTGCTGGCTATGCTATTCCTGATGCAAGCCAGGATGCCCTTCACCATCTTGGCCACCTGGACACACTGCTGGCTCGTGTTCAAGTAAGCGTCAACCAATATGGCCAGATCCTTTTCCTCTGTACAGCTTTCCAGCCACCCTGCCCCAAGCCTGTAGCATTGCCTGGGGTTGTTATGACCAAAGAGGAGGACTCGACACTTTGCCATGTTGAACTTCATCCCATGAGGAACTGACTGAAACCCCCATTCCCCATCATCCTTGTCCCCTTCTCATGCCACCCTGGAGGGAAGAAGAGAGAGAATTCATGAATGAATTGAAGTCTGCTAAAAAGGAAGGGGCAGGGGAGGTGTGTTAAGATCTGATTTTAATTCTCATTATCCTACTTCAGTTCCTGTCTGTGTGTAATAAGTTAGATTTTTTTTTTTCCCCATGTTGATTCTGTTTTGCCCATGATGCTGATTGTAGAATGATCTCTCCTTGTCCTTATCTCAACTCCTAAGCCTCTCAATATATATTTTCTCCCCTGTCCAGCTGAAAAAGGGAGTGATAGAGTAGCTTTGGTAGGCATCTGGACTCCAGTCAGAGTCAAACCACGCAAACAGAAATAATACATGGCCAGGTATTCAGCAGTCATAGTCATGGTAGCAAGCAAGTCATGCAGAAACACAATAAAGTTATTTCCTGCCATCCAGATTTTCATATCATGAAAAACCTGGAAGATTTAGTCATCAAGATGTACCACCCTGTTTTACAAACAAAACCTCATAGCTTCCTCTTTGAAGTTGAATAAATTTCAGCTTTCAAGACACAAAATAATATTCTTAGATTTCAAGCTCACTGAAATAAAATGTCTTCTAATCCAAAACACCAAATTTGAGATTCAGACTTTATAAACTGGTCTGTTGCTTTATGAAAAGTGTCTCCTGCAGAAAACATGAAAATCTTAGCAAATGTTAGAACATAGTGTATGTCTATGGAATGGCATTTATAGCAAGATAAGGTTAGGAACAGGAGGGACAACGGATAGAAATTTTATTCCAGTGGAATTAAATTATATATAATGGTATTATTTTTTTCTCTTCATGTTTCCTTCTTTCTTTGAATTAAATCATACTTTCTGGATGCCTGTGGGTAAATTTGAAAACTCTTAAGCTATGATTTTTTTCCTCTCATGTCAGGGAAAAAAAATCTCATAGACTAACCTATCCTATTACAAAACCTTTGTCTGTCTTCAATGTCTTTCATAACTTTCTCTTGGGCAAAGTTCAGAATCAATATTCTACCGTTGCTTTTCTTAGTCTATTAGATGACCTTGAGCCCACAAGCTAACATTTTATTGTTAATTTTGTATTTCTCTCAGCTTCCATACTTCTGTCCTATCCTAATTCTGCTACCATTTCAAGTGCCTCTGTAAATTTTACTCAAGGTACCTCCAGAATTTTTGCATTAGATCACCAAGATTATTTTCTAGAGTCCTGGATACCTTTCTGTCTTCTCTTCCATTTGTATAAGTTAATGCTGTTTTTTTCTGTAGGTCTGACTCCCTCTGTCTGAGCCAAAATTGCAGGGTTAAGTCAAAATTCCTACATTTTGTTCCAAGACACCTATTCTCCCTCGTTTCACACATCTGTGAACAACGCCGTCATCTTGGCAATCCAAGCTTACTGCATGGATGTTATGCATGATTTTTAAACCTTTAGAGACTATTTTTCTGCATATTATTAATAATAAAATACGTTTTCTTTCTAATCTTGCTTGCCTTTTCAGGACTTTAGTATCTCACACTTCAATTTTTACTCTTTGCTGTGTCTTGAAAAAAACGTAATTGTACCCAGAGCAATAGACCAATTACCAGCTAACAAGTGAGTGTTCAGCTTTTGTTTCTTGCCTTTCAGATGGTCAAAAAAGTATATTAGGGTCTTCTGTGTGTCTCCCTACAAATGAGATTTTCCTTTTAAGTAATCAGAGAACCACTTCACTGGGTTTGTTTTTTTTTTTTTTACATTTTCTGAATTCTCTCCCTTGCTATGGTCTCTATACAGACTGTTCAATGCTTACAATCATGGACAGAATACACATATAAAAGACCCTTCTCTGACAATTTTATTTATTATACTTTGCCACCATTTTATTTGTTTGCTATGCCTAATTGTTGTCTTTCCCTTCATGCAGGAATTGTAAGTTATCCATACCACTCCTGAGTTACTGGCAAGCATCTGCACTACACGGAATACAGTCAACATTTTGTAGGATAAATAAAAAGTTACAGTAATATTTCTATTACTATTAATGACACTATTAGGGTCTGTGGAAAAGCTTTACAGAAGTGGAGACAAATAATTTGCAGAACAGGTTACTATATCATGTCTTTGTTTTAGAAGATATTAGAGTGTGTTCTTTTCTTACTGTTATAGAACAGAAAAGAATTAACTACACTTATCATAAGCTCCTGTCTGCAAACAACAGAAAGTGGAGAAAAATAAAATAAAGATATAAATGGGGAAAAGTAAAAGGGAAGAGTGGGGAGAGATAAGGAGAAGACCAGAGATAATCTATTATGAAGCTTTTTTTCTGAAGTGTTCCAGTCATTGACAACTGCAGATAGCACTTGATCCCTTAACTTTGATTACATTATTAATTCTGAGAAGTTATATTTGAACTCAAAAGCAGAAAATGAGGCTGAGTATACTTTTCCTGAAGTTCAGTTTCATTCTAGGAGATATCTTTTTTTCCCCCAATTTATGTTCTTCTTCTCCAACTCTTAACAAAACAAACAAAATACCCCAATGTATAATGTAATGTATAAGTCATTGTCTTGAATTAAAAAGACAAATTTCTATACTCTGAATGCTACACAAATTGCAATTCTTTTTTCTAGATCTGTCAAAATATGGATTAATAGTTTATCCACAGCATGCTTTCCAATGCTAGCTACTGAAAAGGATTTCTTTCTTTCATGGCTTTGGGGGTGATGCTTGTTCACTTATCTGTCTTCCATCATTCCAGAATGAATTTCCTGTTAGGATGGCAATTCTAAAAACATTTCCTCATTGACTTACCCCAAAGTGTATTTTAATAAAGGTAGAATCATGCATTGTAACATTCTTAATTGTGTTTGCTGTAATTTGATGTGTAGATTCTCTCATATTCATGCTTTTGTTTCTGTGATGAAGCATTTTGATATGGATTAAAGATTTGTTGTTTAATTGTGGCATGTAAGCAATGTCAAGGGAATCAAATAATTCAGTCACAAAGACAGCTCTGAAACTAAAATGTCCTTTTGTCAGGGGACATATTAGTAAATCAGTATATCTATTGGATGTCCTTCAGGGAGAAAACAAGACATTTAAGCTCTCCAAGGGATTATGCAAATTGACTAAACAGTCTACTGCTATGTATTTAAATATGGCTAAAATGAATGTACAGAAAACAATGTTAAATACAGAAAAGCTATAAGCCAGCACTGTGCCCATGAGCTAGCAATGTTCTCTCATGGACAAGAAGCCAAAGGATTTTCTGGGGTGCATGAAGTGTGTGGCCAGCAGGTAAAGGGAGGTCTCCTTCCTCTCTTCTCCACCCTGCTGAGGCCGCACCTGGAGTACCGTGTCCAGCTCTGGGCTCCCCAGTTCAAGAAAAACAGGGAACTACTGGCCAAAGTCTAGGGAAGGGTTAACAGGATTATCAGGGGACAGGAGCATCTCTTGTATGAGGAAAGGCTGAGATAGGTGGGGCTGTTTAGCCTGGAGAAGAGCAGACTGAGAGGGGATCTGGTCAACATTTATAAATATCTAAAGGGTAGATGTCTGCAGAGTGGGGTCAGACTCTTCTCAGTGTTGCCCAGCAAAAGGATAAGTGCAACAGGCATAAACTGGCAAACAGCAAGTTCCATCTCAACATGAGGAAAAAAGTCTTCACTGTGAGAGTGGCAGAGCACTGGGACAGGCTTCCCAAAGGGGCTGCGGAGTCTCCTTCTCTGGAGATATTCAATACCTGCCTGGACATATTCTTGCGCAACCTCCTCTGGGTGATCCTGCTTTAGCAAAGGGGTTGGACTAAATGATTTCCAGAGGTCTCTTCCAATCCAATTCCATTTGGTGAATCTGTGAAAAACCCACTGCAACCATAGCAATATCATGAGATTTGCCTTAACAGATCATTACAAATATATGCTAAGAAAAATCTGTTGCTTATGTGAAAAAGAAATTTGAAAAGTGAAATTAAAGAAAAAGAGAATATAAACCAACACTTTCTCTCTTCTCACCCTATGATGCTTACCTGATGGGTTTTGTCCACAAAGCTGTTTCCCAGTCTGCGGAAACATAAGGCTGAGCTCTAGTGAGGAAGTGAATGACTTCTCCTCATCCTGCAACAAGCAGTTACAGAGCACAAGCTGTGGAGAAAATTGACCACTGCCTTATTTCTAAAAGTACAACAGATGTATGGGAGAACCTCAGGTGCTCTTGGGTGAAGTGGGAAAAGTGAGGACATGACCAAGATTACATAAAAAACCTCAGGGGAGGTGACATTAATTTCAGGGAAGGAAAAGGTAGGGGATTCTCTTGGGAAGCCCTGGAATGTTATTGAGCTCTTTGCGTAGGGCAAATCAATATGCAATGCTTTTTCTGATCATGCAGTGCAAGTTTCAAAGCAGTACAGCAGGAGAATAAGGACTATTAGGTCTTAAACCCCAGTGTTGACACACTTCTGGTCAGATGGCAGGAAGCTTACATCAAGCTGTGAATCCAGGCAGCGCACCCCTACATTATGTTATCTTTTTTGTGGGGGTATTGGGTCATGCTGTCATTAGGGAGAAAACAGACGTCTTATATAAGAGCATGCAAAAAAAATATTCCAGTGTCTGACCTTAAATTCAAGGGTTATGTTTATTTTTGAAGTCAGGAGGTTTGCATGTGCTTCTATGCAGCTGTGCCATATTTCCAGGAGTTACTTGTTTGTACTTTGGAGAAATTTGAGTTAAAAAAAAAAAAAGGTATCAGAGCCTTCAACACATGTACAGGACTTGCCGTGTCACAAGGGCATTTTAGGCTTTTGTGAAAAGGGGAAAATTAAATCCACTTACCTTTTGAAAAGGGAAGCTACTATGGGAGATATTTAAGGTGGCTTTAATCATCTGGCTTTTTCAGTGGCTGTCAACAACAAAGGCATTAAGACTTCATTTGCAAGCTTTATCTTTAATGTAAAATGGCAGCAATTGACATTTAAAGCTGTCTGGTACAATACCCTGTATGATACTGGCAGGAGCCACAAGAATCTTACATTGAATGACAATTTATTTCTTTTGGCTGTCCAGAACTAAAAAGGGTCTAGTATAAGAAAGACACGGATACTCTTGAATTTCAAGAGAGGAGTTGCTCAGGGGTTAGGTACTTTATATTTTTTGATTGTGTTTTGTGAGATAAAAGGGAGTTGAACACAAGCTAAGATTAATTCTCCTTCTCTAGATTATCATTTCTGGGTGCTCACTGTCCCAGTTTGTTACTCAATACAGGATTTTCTTACACTGTAGAGAGCTTGTAGCAAAAAGTTTCTAAATTGCTCAAAGACTAATGGTTTTGTTTTCTTTTATATCCTCAGATTTTAATCAGTAGAGTTTCCAGTGTGAGCTGACAGCTGAGCCAAAGAAAAATCTATGCAAATTATTTTTTTTAAGCTTAAGCTCATAATGATCATGTTTTTTTTATTAATACTTTACAAGTACAGGTAAGAAAATATCAGCAATCACACTTCTCTTTGAATAAAGCTGTCTTAGTGCAATTATATTCTCATAATAAAGACAGAAATGCAGCTGTAAATACTCATCTTTCATTTTCTATGTATTTGACTTGTGAACTCTCCTTCTCAATTTGCTGCTTACTCTTGATGTTTTGAGAGTGTATGTGTGCGCATGTGTAGGGCTCTGTGAACTACATTCATTTACCTATTTGGAACACATAAATGATAACAGCAGCTGCTCAAAGAGAGCATACCACTGCATCAACTAATGTTCCATGCTAAATAAGAAATTTACATCGTCAACACCAGTCTTGTTACAAAATAATTAATTTGATTCGAATGCTAAATTAAGTATGGCAAGGAGGCTTTTGGATTAAAGTTAAGGAGGAAATAGGCTGCAGCCTTGGAAAGCCTAGAGCATATTTTGCACTGCACCTTGAAACAAACAGCTTTGACTAAAGAGTGAGTTAGTCTATCTCTTTGATGGCTGCATTACCAAGTCAAAGTCTTCAGGGCCTCGTGAGGATTCAATGACGGAATATTGTAGTAGCTAGATGTAGGACACGTAGAATTTAGGCTTTTTGATCAAGTTGTAATAAACAGCTTTAATTAACTGGGCTTCCCAGAGGGGATTAAAGAGAAGTGAAGAACTCCTGTTTTATTATTTAAGATTCAAACTATTGCCTCCACTAGGCATATTCATAGTTTATAGTTAGGATCCATTATGGGTTCGTTTCAGTGGAAATTGCACATGCAGTGTACCTGATATATTTTCTTTTTTTGGCTTGGTAAAAAATAAAAATGTTCAGGTCCCATCTGTGTTTCAGAACAGTTATTAAGTAGTCATACTCTTGTTTCCCTTCAGACACACATCTGTTGACTCACAAGTAAGGGGAAGAGAAAAAGAAAGAGAAAATGCAAAATTTATACTGGTGATATAATGCATTCCAGTCTTTAAATCCATTTTAATTTGAAACTCTGTTCCATTGGATAGCTAACCATAAATGGCCATGATATTTGTGTGTGAGAGATCCCCATTGGAAGAGTTCTGAAAATTATTTAAAATCTTAGAGGCATTGTGTTTCTTCACATAATTCTTTTACCAGGAATGGTTTGTATCACACAGTCCTCCAGTCCAACATCCTGTGTTACTAGGTTACCTCACACTGGATAAAGACACCACAGGAGACTGATTAAAAATCGCCCCGTGAGTTATTAGAGCAAACAAAATCCATCACTCTCCCAATGAACCTGTAAAAAGAACTGCAGTGCTGTGTCCTTAGTTAATCAGGATTTCAAAACAGTATTAGTTAGATCACTGCTAGGGGCTTAGCTCCTTGACTTATGACCTTGCTTTGAAAGTACACAGGTACTTAATTTTTACATGCATACTGAAAATTAAGTAAACTATGATCCTGATGACAGCAATGGCTTTTAAGAACTACCAGCTGACCTGTGTACTGAAAAGCCAAAAGAAAAAAACCAAACACAACCCAAAACACACCACCAAAAATAAAACCCCTTTGACTTCTTTTCATAAAGAAATCATTGCTAGTGGGGCTGTTTAAAATGTGGGGTTTTTTCTTATATGCTGAAACTTGAGATCTACTAGTAAATGTAACATCCTTAAAGTTTCCTTCCACTGGCCTTCAATCATATGACATAAAGACAATTTTTTGAAACTTTAGCAGAAGGTTAAAGTCCTCAGAGGTAAAAGAAAAATAAATAAAACAAAAGGAGCAGATCTACAAACCTAGACCTGGTCACCTTTCTTTAAAGAGATAAATTCAGTATGGAATATCAAAATAATGGAGCTCTATTAATCCAAAAGGAAAGTTTCAAGATGCTAATGATGAATACTCTCCCAGCATACTTAGATTGTTCAAACACAGGAATCAAAAGATGAGTTATTTAGGAGATGATAGAAGAAATTATTGAGGAGAACAAAAAATGGAAACTTTATTCTACAGTGAATCAGAGGATTTTGCAAAAGCCCCCAATATTAATCCCTTGGTATACTATAGAACAGTTTGCATTATGAGCAAGTTTCTTTCAGTAAAAAAAATTACTTTTCTACTTCTACAGATTTTTTTTTCCATTGAAATATGAAATAGCAAACTTTATGGCACTAAGACTAATTAACATGTATATCCTGGTTCCAGCCAGGATGGACTTCCCCAAGCAGTCACCTCAAGCAGAGGTGAACTGAGTTGGCCCAGGTTGTTTTCCACACCAGCCCCCAGTAAAAGGGAATGGTCAGGAAAGGCAGGACCCCAGGGCCCTGGGACAGTCCAAGTGTGGTTGGGAAACAGGTCATCCATGTGGTGGTTTGACCCTGGCTGGAGGCCAGATGCTCACCAAGGCTGCTCTATCACTCTCCTTTGCAGCTGGACAGGGGAGAAAATATATACTGAGAGGCTGCAGGAGTTGAGATAAGGACAGGGAGAGATCATTCTGCAATTAGTGTCACAGGCAAAACAACAAGGAATAAAGGAAAGAAACTATCTAATTTATGACACTGCCCTGCACACCCAGTGACACCAGAATCAGCTAATGAAAAGTGCAACCAGATCTTAAAGCACCTCCCCACCCCTCCCTTCTTAGCAGACTTGACTTTAATCATGATTTTGCTTCCTTCTTCCCCCCTGATTGTGGCACAGTGAAGGGCAGGAAATGGTGGAATGGGGTTTCAGTCAGTTCCTCATCAGTTGTTTTCATTCTTAGCGGAGACAGGGTATTTCTCACACCCTTCCCCTTTCCCACCCACTCACAGGAGACAGTCCTTCATGAACTTCTTCAACGTGAGTCCTTTGCTACAGGGCTTCAGCTCCTCACCAATTGCCTCAATATTGGTCACTTCTTTTGGGTATAGTCATAAATCATAGAATGTGCCTCAGTCTCTTAGGCCCAGACTGCTCCAGCCTGATCCCCCATGGAGTCACAAGCCTGCCCCCCACCCCCAGCAACCCTGCTCTGTCATTCATCTCCATGTTTCTGTGTCTCTCCATGTGCTGGCAAGAGCTTGCTCCAATGTGTGTCACAGCATCTTCTGGATGTCTCCACCTGGTCCAGCATGAGGCCTCTCCACAGGCTGCAGGTGGGGTCTTGGCCTTTTCCATGGGCTGCCAGGGGTCACCCGCTCCACAATGGGTTTCTCCATGGGCTGCAGGGGCATCTTTCTCTCCAGCAACTGGGGTGCCTCCTCCCCCTCTCTTCCTTGACTTTGGTGCGTGCACAGTTTCTTACATCTTCTCACTCCCTTCTCTGGGGGCAAAAAGTGGATGCTTGTGTTTTTTTTCTCCAAAATATGATTCCCAGAGGCGCTGTGACCATCACTGATGGGGTTGGCCTTGGTCAGCAATGACTCTGGCCTTGAGCTGGGTGGTGTTTGCTCTGTGGGGCCTGCAGAGGTCTTCTATTTGTTTCTTGCAGAAGCTGTCTCTGCAGCCCCCCTGCTCCACAAGAAACCAGCCACACAAAACTACAACAGCCAACACAGGGCTTGAAGGGTGGGGATAGCAGTAGATCTGATCCTGACGAAGTCCAGTATTCCTGATCCATAAGGTGTAAGTTTGTGTGTAGTCCACCAGCATCATATGCCAACTCACTGGCCATAATAGACTGGGGAAAGGAAGATGCACCAACAGGTGATGTGGCAGCTGGCTGATTCCACAATGTAAAGAAAGTCTTTCTACCTCATTTGTCTCAGCTGTAGAGAAACAGTCTTGAAAATTCCAGCAACTTGAAGAAAGTTTGTCCTTCTTCCCACCTGTACAGACCATGATTTCAGCTATGAGAAGCAGGAGTTCCCCTGTTCTAGAGAGAGCTTATAAAAAGTACACCCCAGGAGGCATCCTGTGGTTCTATCTGCATAATCATGACAAAGACATGAGGAGATGGGATGGGAAACCTACCTCAGCCCTCTAAGCACAAGTAAATTAGCTGTAAGGCAAAACAGTTATAAAAAGAGATTCCACCAAGAAGAATGCGGTGCCAGTTTCTAGTAGACGGCCCACCAGGCTATGATACTCTTGAAGGGAACTCTTCTGTTTTGCAAGAAGTGAACAGCAAATGTGATGAACAAGATTAGAGGGGCCCTGCCTCCAGCCAGGTGGAGGAAAGGGACAATTGATTTTACTGGACTGTGTGGATCCAATGGCGTGGCATGTCAAATCCGCAGGAGTACAATGCTCTAGTAGATACCAGTGCCCAGTGTACCCTAATGCCATGAAATCATAAAGAGGCAGAACCCATCTGTATTTCTGGAATAACAGGAGGATCCCAGCAGTTGACTCTGCTAGAGGCTGAAGTGAGCCTAACTGGGAAGGACTGGGAGAAACATCCCATTGTGACTGTCCCAGAGGTTCTGTGTATTTTGGGTATAGGCTGTCTCTGTAGAGGGTATCTTAAAGACTCAAAAGGGTACCAGTGGGCTTTTGGAAATAACTGCCCTGGACACAGAAGAAATTGAACAACTGTCTACTTTGCCCGGACTCTCAGAGAACCCTTCTGTTGTGGGGTTGCCGAAGGTTGAAGGACAACAGGTGCCAGTTGCTACCATGACGGTGCACAGATGACAATACCGCACCAACTGAGACTCTCTGATCCCCATCCATAAGCTGGTTCATCAACAGGGAGTGATCAGTAAAACCACTCAGCCTTCAACAGTCCAATATGGCCAGTATGGAAGTCCAATGGTGAGTGGAGGCGGGTAGTGAACTATCGTGGCCTGAATGAAGTCATGCTGCCTATGAGTGCTGCTGTGCCGGACATGCTGGAACTCCAGTATGAAATAGAGTCAAAAGCAGCCAAGTGCTACACCCACCGCAACTGACATTGCAAATGCTTTCTTCTTGATTCCTTTGGTGGCGAAGTGCAGGTCACAGTTTGCTTTCACTTGGAAGGGCATCCAGTATACCTTGAATCATCTGCCCCAGGGATGGAAACACAGCCCCACCATTTGCCATGGACTGATACAGACTGTATCCAAAGGGTGAAGCCCCAGACTGTCTCCTTTTAGCAGCAGTCACAGACACTACACTTACTCAAAACATAGAGTAAGATGAATACTTGTCCTGAAATAGGAAGCTGGTATTAAAAAACATCAGTGATCTTATACAACTTGTTCATCAATTACCTGGACAAGGAGACAGAGTGTACCCTCAGCAAATTTGCTGATGGTAAAAAACTGGGAGGGGTGGCTGAGACACCAGAAGGCTGCATTGCTGTTCAGCAAGATCTGGACAGACTAGAGAACTGGGCTGAGAGGCACCAAATGAAATTCAGCAAAAGTAAATAGAGGGTCCTGCATCAAGGCAGAAATAACCCCAGGCACAAGTACAGGTTAGGTTTTGACCACCTGGGAAGCAGAGCTGTGTAGAAGTACCCAGGAGCGGTGGTGGACAAGTTATTAATGAGACAGCAATGTGCCCTTATGGTCAAGAAGCCAAATGGTGTACTGGGGTGCATGAAGAAGAGTGGCCAGCAGGTATGGAGGACCGTGCCCAGGTCTGGGCTCCCCAGTCCAAGAAAGACAAGGAACTAGTGGCCAGAGTCCAGTGGACGGGTACAGGGATGATGAGGAGACTGGAGCATCTGTCTTGTGAGGACAGGCTGAGAGTTGGGGCTGTTCAGCCTGGAGGGGATCTGATCGATATGTATAAATATTTAAAGAGTGTGTGTCTAGAGGATGGGGCTAGACTCTTTTTAGTGGTGCCCAGCAAAAGGACAAGGGACAATGGACTCAAATTGGAACACAGCAAGTTCCATCTCAATATGAGGAAAAACTTCTTTGCTGTGAGAGTGACAGAGCACCAGAACAGGCTGCCCAGAGTGGCTGTGGAGTCTCCTTTTCTGGAGGTATTTAAAACCTGCCTGGGTGTGATCCTGTGCAACATGCTTCTTCCCTCTGAGACTGTTTGCATCAGTAAGGAAGTATCATTTGTGCTTTAAAAACGGGAATGAACTACTGATGAGCAATACTCATTTTGCTAAAGATCTTCTCTGAGATCCTGGGAAATTTTTTTAGTTTGTTTTAGCAACCTCATTATTTAACAAGAGGCTCTTTATTAAACAAAGATGTGAGACGTAATATAAGATAAAATGGTGGAAGATATTCTTAGAAAAAAGGAAAAATTAGTTTCTATACAGTTTAAGGATCCATCTTGCTCATGATACATTGTTTCTATCTATTCACAGTTCTTTTGTCCACTCATGTCTCAGAAATGTTTAACTTAGGAGGATTGACTTGAAGACAAACATTTGTTTGTCTTTTGTAGCATGTTGATATGAGAACAAAACAGGCACTTCTTATGAATATGAGAAAATAAATCCATATCATGGAAGAATATTTCTTCAAAGATATCATCCTTTCAAGGATAATTTAAAAAGTATTATCTATATGTATTCATCAACAGTAACATATACTAGATCTCTGCTAAAGAGTTAATATGCAGCCAGACAGACTAAGACAGAATTAAAGATGATAAACCACTTTTACACTCTTTTCAGCAGGAATAGTTTTTATGTGGCAATGATAGGTTAAAGGACACAAACAAAACAAGGTTTGTAGTTGAAGGTAATATCTTTTCTATGACAAACTGGTCTTTCTGGAGAGATAAACAAGCAATCTTTTTGATGTGGAAGATGACTTGTGTGACTTTTTTTCTCCAATCACTTCAGATGATTTCATAAAAGTTTTATTTCTTCCTATAAATCTTTTCTTGGTTATAAACCATGGTCAAACATAATTCTTGAAAGGATGTTGTCAGGAACGATTTGACTGAGTCACATGGAAATTCCTAAACAGTTAAGCTTGTAGATGCACCTGTTCAGAAACAAACAGAAAACAACAATGAACTCACAAGATTATTATTCAGCAACTTGCATACTGAGGGCTGAAATAAATCAGACATGACAACGGGTGCACCAGAAAATTTGACTCTGTGTTTATGTTTTTGATTTTACTGAATATCCTCTAAGCCTTCTGAACATTTGATTAGAAATGATGCCCCTTCACTTGTACAAGAGCTGATGAAGCTGATGAAGCAGCTCTTTCCTACCCATAAATCTGTTTGCCACAATACCTGCTTTTAAATCAGTGGTTTTGATTTTTTGATAAAAGCTTCGTTGTATGCATGTTTTCTTGAAAATTCAAGTCAAAGAAAGAAGTTAGAAGAACGGTGATGGGGATTGGCTGCTGCCAACTCCTTCCTTTCTCCACTCAGTGTCTCTTATTATTATTTCTTATTTCCTAAGAAAAATGTGAAAAAAATCTAACTTGTTACTCTTGCACATTTTATAGCATTCCTCTCGGGAAAGAAAAAAACACAACAAAACCCAAGCAAACTTATAAAACCCAAAGCCCGCACATCCCTCCACCAAAAAAAAGCCAAAACCAAACCCAGCAAAACAAAACCAAAGCCAAAACAACCCCAAACAACAAACAATTAGTAGTTCCAGGTTTTATTTTGAAAAAGGTCTCCTGACCCTGAAGTCCCTTAATGTACTTGGTCATTTTCTTTGTCCAAGTCAGCTTCATGTCAGACACGTATTATCCAATCTGTCTCACAAAGTACTGGTTTACAATTTTTCTGACTGGTGGGAGAAAAGGAGGAGTTGAAGGGTTCCTGCATGCTGTAGGCTATGTGAGAGATGTCCCCTAGGGAGCCGGTACTGTCCCGATTATAGGGATGGTGTCCAGACACAACCTGTCATATCTCTTCCCCTGTTCCCCTCATCCCTGGGATCTCACTCTCTAAGCCTGAGGCCCAATTTCCATGCAGCACATCTGTGCAGCCAGGGCTTAAACTTCTGAGAAACCTGATAAGTTCTGAAAAAGAGTTACAAGCAAGTCTGCAGAGTGGAGCAAGGAAAGGTCAAGAAAAGACAGTGACAGTGGCAGATAGAGGTCAGACTATTGAAAAAGGGGCAGTTCCCAGGCCAAAGATTCAAAAGGGAAAATACTAAGAAAAAAATGTAACATTAAAGAAATAAAACAAGGACCTGGAAGACTGCAACTCAACAACACCAAGGATGTGTAGATTCTGCCCCATCTCTACCTGAGTGACAACAGCCTGGAAAGCTAACACGCTTTGTGTACTTCAGCAGGTTTAGGCAGCCGTGTTAGTGTTTAGCTTAGTAGCTCATTCCTCCTTAACATCTATTGCATGTATTAGCCAATAAACAATGACTTCATACTTTGAATCTGGGTGTCTGCTTCTTGCAAAATATCTGCACACAGTACAAGCAGTGTGAATGAACTACCCCAAACTGAAAGGGTTATGCCACCTTCCCTTCTCTCGCCTTGCCGCGCCTCTCTTCTCCTCCGGGACACCTCACTGCTATTGTCATTTGTTTGTCATCCCGTGATGCCACCCTGGTAGCAAATTGTTCTTGTTACAAAGCAGCTGCAATGCTGAGCAGGGAATGGAAATCATATCCACACTGGAGCAAGAGGCCAACAGGAATGGTTAAATTTATCTTTCTCCCTCACCCTTCTACCTTCAGATCCATGCATAGGGTGGTTTTCAGCACAAAACTGGAAAAAGATTTGCATTCACATGTTATTATACAACCCAATGCCTTAATTACTCTGCCTCCAGGACCCTTGATTCTCAAATATCTTCAAGTAAATCTAGAAGAATTCAATTAATAGTCATGAAGTAGTTACAACAATATAGAAGTAGAAAATGAACACTTAGCTTGTTTTATTTAATTACAGGACTAGTAAGTTTCTCGTCCTTTTGGTCCAGGTATGTGTTTTGCATCAGGAGGTGCTGGTCCATGATGACCCCAGAAAGGTACTCAGGCTACATAATATATCGTTAAAGTGCTTTATTAGACCTAACACTATAAAGAAAGAGAATGCATAAATAATCATCTGTGCCAGTGTGGGAGCCCTGGATGGAGCTGCACAGAATGTCCTTCCAATCCAAGCACAGCATGCTCTGCAGACCCCATCTGTAGAAGACACTAACACATTTGGGTTATTTCCAGCTATTATAGGATTTTCTTGCAAGGAAACAACTCTGTTCATCATTTTTACAGCCAGAGAAAAAGGATGCTCACAGGAGAACTTTTTCCCACACTTTTAGATACATGTAAATCCATGCAGGAGGTGTAATCATGGATATCATGTGGGAGCTACCTGCAGGTTACTTTGTTACAATGAGTTGGCTTAATTTGTCCCACAGCCCCTGAACTCGTGCAGTACAACACAGCCTGAAAACCAAGCTGTGTGCGCAGCACAGGCCTGGGCATAGTCTGGTTACCTGTTAGCTGCATTGCTGGCACCTAGGTGCACAGGGCTCTTCTGGTAAGGATCACTACAGTGTGCAACACCTATGCAGTGCTACTGATGATTAGGAAATGAAATGCCACATATCATCACTGAAATATCTGGTCGTTTGTTAGAAAAACATCAGGAAACTGTTTATCTCATGTGTTGCACAAGACTGATGTGTGCCGCTCTCTTAGATGAGGACAGTCATTTATTGTGAGTTTACTTAATAACCAGACACCAGGTAGCTGCTATGGCTGAGGTTTCTACGTTCTAATACAGTGGAAATGATGGATTTGTGTTTCGATGATTTCCTCCCCCTTGCAAAATTTTTGTGAACACGGCAGATGCAGACCTTGGTCAGGTTATCAGGACTCACTGAACTGAATTTTTGGACATGGGACTCCACTGATTTAAATCAGTTTTGCAAAAACAATACAGTGGCAGAATATATCCTGATGTATTGAAAAGAACAGATTTAAATAGGTTTTTGCTTTGAAGGGAAAGCTGTTGAGGTAGACTGCATTTCAGAAGCAACTATACATTCCTGAATGTGTCTTGAGAATTATGAAGTAAAAAATAAAAAGACCCCGGGGAACTACAGGCCAGTCAGTCTATTTTCTCTGCCAAGAAAGATCATGGAGTAGATATTTCTGAAAACTGTGCTAAGACATGGAAAATAAGAAGGTCATTGCTAAGAGCTGACATGGCTTCACTGAAAGCAAACTGTGCTGTCCTGGTTTCATCTGGGATAGAGTTAATTTTCTTTCTAGCAATTGGAGTAATGGTCTTTGGGAGCTGGGATGAGAGAAGTGCTGATAACACACTGATGGTTTAGTTGTTGCCAAGCAGTCAGGGACTTTTCAGTTGTTCATATTGCCCTGCCAATGAGAAGGGCGGGGGGAGGGGGAGGGCAGTGTCCAGGAAGCTGGGAGGGGACACAGCCAGGACAGGAGACCCAAGCTGGCCAAAGAGGGAATTCCATGCCAATTATGTCATGGTCAGCATAAAGGGGGGATTGTGGGGGGAGGGGCGCATGGCTCCAAGATATGTGGTTTGGGAACAGTGTGGCTTTGGGACAGCTCTTATCTGTACAGCCTGAGTTGTGCAGTTCAGTGAGACACTGTGTTGCGTATCACCAGTTTCGTGTATTTTGCTACAAAGTCCTGTTATTGTTATTTCTCCCTCTCCTGTCCTAGTAAACTGTCCTTATCTCAATCCATGAGTTTTGCCTTTGTTTTTTTGCCTTTTCCCCTTCCCCCTAACCCCCCCTAGAGGGAGTGGATGTGTGGTGCTCAGCTCCTAGATCAGGGCAGAATGACTACATGTGCCTAACCAATTCAGTGGCCTCTTACAATGGAGTTTTACCATTGGTAGATAAGGACAGAGTGTCTGATGTCATCTACATGGACTTGTGCAAAACATTTGACACTCTTTACACAACAACCTCTTACACAACATCCTTGTTTCTAAATTGAAGAGACAGATTCTATGGATGGACAACTTGGTGGATGAGGAATTGTTTGGATGGTCACACTCAAAGAGTTATAGCGAACAATTCAGTGTCCAAATGGAGCCCAGTGATGAGTAGTGTTCCTCAGGGGTTGGTACTAGGACAGGCACTAGTTCACATCTTTGACAACATGGACAGGAGGATCAAATGCACTTTCCACAAGTTCATCAACAACACTAAGGTATATATTGTGCAGTTGACATGCCTGAGGAAAGGGATACCATCCAGACATTTGATAGCCTTGGAGGTGGTTGGACTTAGATGATCTTTAAGGTCCCTTCCAACCCAAACCAGTCTGTGATTCTGTGATTCTATGATAAACAGAGCATGTCTGCATGCATAGTAGCTTATCAGAAGAAATATCTGTTAATAATAGGAAAATGAAAATAGATTTGAAAAATCATATTAGAAGCTATTTGAAGTATTCACCAATACTAATGTGACTGAGATGCTTTGGTAGCTCAGCATGTATTAAACAGTAATTTCAGGCAAAATAATACTTAGTATTTAAACAGTTTTTTAAAAAACTCTTTTCAGAAAAATTTTTTTCAAAGGAATTAAAGGATATTTCAAAAATATTTGGTAAATATTCATGTAAATTAAAAATTTAAAATGTGTTGATATAAAAACTACATTTATACCTCTAAAGGAATTAGCTTACTTTGATCATGTGCTTTTGATTTGATTCTAAACTAGTGAAATTGCTAATTATTTCACATTAAGTTCAGTACAGTTTCACACTGAAGGTTAGTGATCTATAATTTCTAGCTAAATGTTCCGAGCCACCCCTAGTAAAAAAAAAATATTTTAAAAAATCAGAATATTATATAATGGAATAATATTATTGGTTTTAAGATCATGAAAAAAAATTGCCAGGAACAATACCCAGTGAATTTTCTTTCATGCATGGAACAAAGTTGAGACTGGTGGTAATGCATAGCAGAAGGATGTGAAACACAAACACCGGCATTGAGGACTATAAAAAATTCAACATGAAATTAGTCTAGTGGTATATCAGTGTAAAAAAGTAGGAGTACATGGAAGTGTGTTTTTTCCTCCTGAATGTGTAATAGAAAAGGTGTGTATTTGTTATTTGTTGGGTTTTTTTCTTTTTGCAGTAATGCATTATAACTTTATGGGAAGAGAAAGGATTTATGAAAAAAGACTGGACTTTTCTTATAATTTAGAAGTGATTTGTTTTAAAATGCATTCTTTGTTCACAGATCAGCACCTGTACAAAGGAAATATATTTATTAAAATGGAATTTTCTGATAGTACTTCTAATGCCAGTATTAGGTCTTCTAAATTGGGTGGAAACTCAAACTATGCTTACAATGTGATGCACCTCACCACAAGAGCAAATTTCAGCATTAGTGAGGTAGAGATAAACTGCTGATACACAGGCATGTGAGGGTAACACAGGGGTTAAAAAGAAAGAAAAAGAAATGGGTAAGTTTGTACCTTCATAAAGTAATTCCAGATTTCTAAAGCTACCTGTATCTGCCTTGCCCTGCCATGAAAACATCATTCAAGTCCCTGTGAGCCTGGAATAATATATAATTTTCTCAACTTGAGATATTTCTAGCTAAAATATATTAGTTTATGTATAATAGCTATTTTTATTAACCTAGTCCAACCTATTAAAGTCAGAAGCTGATCAATTTATATTTACAAATTGGTTACATCTCATAATTATAGCTGATAAGAGACAACAATCTAAACTTTGATATTTCAAAATTAAGTGCTTTTCGAAGTTTGCAAATCATATGAAGGCTAAACTAAAAAAACTTCTTTGCCAATAAAGTGTTGTACATATTCATTTAGCTAATCTACAGGCTAGGAAATAAAAAGTGTCAAATTAATTTCTATTTCTATTTTCAGTGATTCAGACCTTTACTTTTTACCCACAAGGAGTGCTAGGCCCCAAGGAGTGAGTATTTTCCTTGGTTTTATAAAACAGGTCCTGGTTAACAAAACTTTGTGATGGGGAGAAGTAAGAGTAGAACACAGAGGAGAGGGCTGGAAATGGTGGTGATTTTGTGACAGAGAAAAGGGAGTAAGTTAAACATTTTAAATAGTCAAGTTTGATATGAGAGTGGTAGGACAAGTAGGGGTAGAACAGTTGGGGTAGGACAGCCTGCAAAGATAGCTATGCAATGGAGCTACCTGAGTTTCCTTGGTTTTCTGTCCTCTTCAACACCTAATTCCCTCCCATCCCCACAAACCCAGGGGCCAATAGTTTCATCACCACTTTGGCAAAGTAAGGTAAATGTACCAGATTCAATAAAGCCCTTAGGCTTTTATAAATAAAGCACTGAAATGCTGCTTTTAGATGCTTTACTTCCCCACAGAACATCCAGATGTACCTCTTCTGCCTCAGGAAGATAAATCCAAAAGGTGACATCTAAGTGAAAAGTTAAAACCACCCACCTAAATGAAAAGCAGGTATATCTGAACTTGTCTCTCTTCACACCCAGCAGGTGTCCACTTTCCATACTTTGCTCCAGACCCTGAGTTCAGCAGTCATCTTGAGAAGATTGATGAAGAGTGAGGAGGAACTCTCCCATACAGAGAGTTCTCTATCAGAAAGAGGATGGTTAGGCATATTCACTAGTATGACTTGTCAGAACACCTACTTTCTGGATTCAAATGAATCCAGACAGGAGTTACCTCAGATAGTAACAGGCAGAGAGTTATATGTTTAGGAAACCTTCAGGTAGCAAAAGATGACAACATCTTTCATTTCCAAATATAGGGAACTAGAAAGTATGAAAGTTTTGGACTCTGTTGCTGAAGCCCACTGAAATCCTGTTTGAGAGGATTTCTCTTTATTATTTTAATCTTCTTTGAAAGCTTTTTGCACCCTTTTATGAAGGTATTGCTGCTTTGAAACATTTTTAAAGCCTTATACTTCAAGAGCTGGCTCCTACACACACACATTTGTTAAGTTTGATCTGTGAAAAGAATAAGGAACTGAAGCATCAGCTCCAAAGACAATCTGCTGCAATCATTACAAAGTTATGGAAAAGTGAAAGCAGGACATTATATTTCAGATGGCTGCCACTGACCCTTGACAGAGAACACTTGATTATGACCTTACACACAAAGGAATTCTCCTAGTTTGGAACTAGAATGATACTCTTGCAATATATACTCATCTATTGCAATGGAGATTTTGCTGATGCTTTTTTATTCTGTATTTCTGAGTTGAGTAGTCTTAATCTACTAAATTGCCTCCTAATAAAGCTTGTAGATTAGCAAATGGACTCAAGGCATCACTGTCCTTTTATCATGCCATAACCTTAGCAGATTCCATACCCTTCATACTTCAGTAACACTTTGAAAGGCTCATCAAACCAATAATTTGAAATAAAATTTAATTTTAATAAAATGTTTTGAAAAGATCGAATAGAACTTTGTTAATTATTTTATAATGAGGAAAACAGTACACAAGCTATGCTTTACAGTTTTAAAATGTCTATTGTCTGTATTAGGATGTGTGTTTGCTTTAATAATCTATAACACCACAGTTTTATCTGTTAACTGAAAATTAACCTCATGCTTAATTTGTATTTTGATCTGATGTCCTGAGAACAATTGTAGATTTTTTTCATCTACAATATTAAGAAATGAAATGTGACTTTATTTTGCCTTTGATGAAAAAAACACTGCCATTTGAAAGCAAATTATTGTCCAATATTATTTTATACTTTATTACGTAATCCATTTCTTTAAACCAGTTTGTTTATTTAATCCATCTGTCCTCTCTTTCCGAGGAACTATGCTACTTGAATAATTATAGAGAAAGGCAGCTCAGAAAAAGAATCTTGGAGAAAATATTACATTTGTAAGTGATTGACATAATGGTCTGTCATCAGAATGTGTATCATCAGGTTTCTAAAGGGAAATTGAAATACCTCTGTGAGAAAAAAACAAAAGAAAAAAAAATATTCTTAGTCTGTTCTCACCATAAACTCTATCCTTTGCAGAATAAGATAATAAGCCTTCACCTACCTGAGTTATGCAGGACCTACAAATTTGGAAATAACAGCCCTAAATCATGATGTTGAACCTTTAAAGTCTCTGTCCAGGTATGTATGTTGGCTAAGATGGAGTTGAATTTTCCAGAATACGAACAAGCAGAGTAAGTCTGTATTTTTATAAAAAAGACAGAGCTTTGAGACTTTGATAAGAAAGGAAAATTGAGGAGAGCTTAGGAGGGAGAAAAAACAGTGGTTCATGTTTTCATTTTTGTATTAGGCATCTGGTGAACCACAGAAGATATACCCTAATTAGAAAGAGGAGAGTGCCCTTGTGATGTGGTAGGGGTGTCGTGTTTGGCTCTAATATCACTCAAAATGGGGAGAAAAATTGGGACTGGTTAACAAGTGAAAGTAGCTGTTTTAATCTGTTCTACTTTATTGGGCTGAGAAACATTCATGTTAGTGTCTTTGTAAAGCAAATATATGCATTTTTTATTTTGCAACTGCTACATATCCTGGAAAGACAAAGTTTAACTTTATATTTGTCATAAGGAAGGTGATATAAAAAGTTTCACTGGTGTTCACATTGTGTATGTATCTGTGTATGCCTGCATGTGGGACCTGTGCTTTTAATGAAGCTTACAAGCAGTGACGATATGCCCAGGAAAAGCATGATACACTGAAATGAGAAGGCACTGTGGCTCTGTTCAGCCCTAGAAGAGTCTACAGATATGTGTATATGGGGAGACAAATATACAGTAATGTATTGATGTTGTATTAAGGAGCTCTACCCAGACTGTCATCCAGGGCTCTCAGCCTGTGCCTACACATAATGCTGAAAAAATAACACTTGCATCCATGTTATGTTTCCCAGACATTATCAGTAAAACAAGCACTGTTTCAAATACTGGAAGAATTCTCCAGTACAGCTGTTTCCAATGCAGATAGTTAGAAAAAATGAAATTTGCAGTACCAAGAAATGAAGACATTTCTAATACTGAAAACCAGAATTTGAATGAAATTCAGTTGCAAGCAGCTGTTTCTAAGAATATAATTTTAACCTAATATTAAAAAAAACCCAACAAAAAAACCCTTAAACACTTGAAGGTATTTTCATAGAAAATACTAGGGAAGTGAAAATACAGACAGTTAAAATAGTTCTTCCTTTACATTGTAGTTGCATTCAGATATTCTATTCTATTATTTCTTATTCTTTAAGACAAATAGAAGTGAGGGAACTGCTGTAGCATAGCATGCGTCTATGAAGATGGACTGAAATAGGCAACCTGCCCAGTCACTTCCACCCTTTCTCTGCCTTCATAAGCTAGGGTCTGTGGATTCAAGAGCTCTTTGACAACCAGTAATGATGCCATTGCCGGTCTGTACTTGCAGCAGAGACATGACTGTGTGTTTATAGATGGGTTTCTTTTGCCAACACCACAGCAATTTCTTTTTCAGGACTGTTCACCAGGCAGGTTGCTTTCTCAGCTGATGACCACAACATCCTCAGTCTTTTCTCCTTCTGTGGCTGTGCTTCTGCATTTGCTGTTTGAGGACAAAATTATGTCTAATGAATGCAGTAACAGTGCGTTCCCCTCACATTTGTGAATCGTAAGTATTTTTTTGGTACAGCTGCTCTTAATGTACCTCATGAGCCTGGTGCAAAGCAATAAAACTGGCTGCTATTACCATCATTATAATTATTAAGAGCTTAATTTGCAGTTCCTTTAAAAGAAGAAAAAAAAAAAGAAAAAACATCCAACAAACAAATCCTCCAATGTCGTATAAAACTACGTGAACAAAAGGTTGAAACAGTTAAAATTAAGAATATATCTGATTGTTTGATAGGGTGAAGTTTACTGTGTATCTTGAGGTGGTTTAAAAAAAATACATATACAACCTCATTGCTGCACAGTGTATCAAAAGTGTTTCTGCCACAATTCATACCAAGCAAATCACAGGAATTCAGTTCAATATATTTGTTATTCCACTCCATAGATCTGCTTTAGAAACATAATTGAGCTGACATGCAGGAAGAGAAGACAAAACCTTGTACATCCAGGATTCTGGACCAGTGGAGATTTCGCTTCCTGTGAACTCAAAAGCATATCCTGAGTTTGCATCATCACACTCCTGTCCTACAATAGTCTCCAAAGAGCAGTGAGTCATCTATTCCTTTTTCATAATACTTTCCTCTTTCCTCTCCCCTCCCTCTCATGTATACTCTTCAAAGGTTCATATAAGTAGGGTAGCATAAGATTTTTACATGATAATGATGGCCAAAAATCTCTTGTGAGATGAATTGCTTAGCAGAAAATCCAATTAAGTCACAGGAGACTTGACCCACCTGACATCAGCAATTCTTTTTGATTTGGGAGCAGATTGGAGGACAAGCAAGAATCTCAGAAACAGGTTGGTTTCTTTTTCTTTCTTTATTCTTAGAACCTTTTTCTGAGCATTTTATAGTCAACAGAAGAAAAAAAAATATTTCTAGTTCAAAGTGTATTTAAAATATCTATTATTGTTATTATAGACTTTTTCAGTGCATAATGAATACTATTTCAGTGATTAAAAGAAACAATGAGCAATTACAAAGAACTGAAAAATCATATCTTTAGCTGAAAAGATCTTTACTGAAATTATTTTTTGAAAGTACAAATTATCATGTTGGTTAAAAGATGTGCTGATTCCCGGTAGCTAAATGAATAACACTGTAGAGATACTGTATATTATAACTTCAATTCTGTCAAGATAAAGCAAAAGCTTATGATTTGCTTGGGCTTAGGCCATGTGTGTTTGAAGAAAGACTAGTTTATTTTTCACTGGTGTCCATTTGTAAAAGCAGGATACATGCTTAGCTTGATGGCCTATTTAGTTTTGACCAAGTTCATAATAGAAAGCTGAAAAACCATAAGAAATTTATTTAATGTTTAATAAACAGTCAGGTAACAGTGAACTTTGTCTAATTGCAGTGATTTCACACTTGGTGGAGAGGAACTGGTACACTGATCAGTGTAGATGTGTAGCACCTGCTTCACTTGTAAATGCCAAGTTACAGCCTGAAAAAGGAGATGTATCCCACATTAATCGTGTCCATATGGGCGCATGAAAAATAGGCAGATGGCAAGGGAAAACTTTTAATAGGACTTTTAAGTTACCTGGCACTTCTATAAAAACCAAGGAGGAGTAAAGAAATATCCTTTTGTAAAATACTGTCTTATATATCATTCAACATATTGAAATCAACATATGCTAATAAAAAACACTCCCCTTCTAAAAACACATCTAGTAACAGTGGTTTTGTAAAAAGCATAAGATTGTGAAGTCCTACCGAAAAACTATGATTTCCTAGGAAATAGAGTTCAGAAAGTTTAAGACCTATAATCATAGAATCATAGAATGGCTGCGGTTGGAAAAGACCTTCAAGATCATCAAGTCTGACCATCTATCCACCCCTACTAGGTCCATCACCATGTCACCAAGTACAACATCTACTCTTTTAAACACTTCCAGGAATGGTGACTCAGCCACCTCCCTGGGCAGACTGTTCCAGTATCTGACAATATGACTTATTTAAAAACAACAACTTGACTTATTTAAAAGTATTAATCCTCCTAAACTCTTTTGGAAAGCCATTTTCCAAAGAATAATTTATGGGAGGTATGAAATGTTCTCAAGCCACAGATTTCCAAACTTGGTTATACTTGGATGGTGTGCCACTCACAAGAAAATGGATTTCCAGACCAAACTGTGTGAGTGTTGCTGACTCTGGATCCTTGCTGAACAACTCCAGGTGAAAAATTATGCCAAACCTGAAAAAAGAGACATCAAAAGATTTATATATCTGGATACAGGGGCATATGGAGGTTTTTTTTTGCTAGACCAACACATGGAATATTTTTTTCTCTATAAAGTATTTGTTCTTCTCCTTTATCATGTTTACCTAATAATCAGTCTAGTATGAATTGCGTTTCGAATTTGTAGTAAAAGTTGTATCAAAACACCTTGTTAACTCCTTGTTTCTGTATGTCTGCAGTATATAATTAGATGCATTATCAGTCCGCCTATCAGACAGCAATCCCCACCATACTCTAAACCCTTGGATTTTGTACTTGCATGCTATTTATAGGTTATTCCTTACTCTTTGACAGTATCCCTACCTACAAATTGCCCATGTTGGCAATTCTTTGTACATAAAGGTTTACCTCTTTTACAGCAATGCCAGATTAGAATATCTGTAATATATCTTTTTTTTTTTCCCCTTTATTGTGCATTTCCTAACAGTGTGATTATTATTGAAAAAAATGCTGTAATTAGGGAAAAATGGCATAATAAAAAGGAGGACTGAAGAAGATTTAAGGGTTTTTAAACCTTTTTGTAATATATCAGGTTTTCCAAAAGCCTGAGAGTGATTTATGGCTATTACATTTAAGGCAAGATAAATTTTTGGTAATTCAAGTCCTTTGTGCTATCACAGTATGAAATATACTATCACAGATTAGTTTTCCTTGCTTTCTGTTCTTTTTTCCTTCTAGAGGATGATGCATGTGGATTTACCTCGTGAAGGAGAAAGAACAACCAGAATCTGAGTAAAATTAAACCCCAAACATAACACGGCATTACTAAGCCCTTCAGGAAATATTTCAAAACATTTGTGATCGATATAAAGAGGAGGGGCATGATTCCCACCCACGGTCCCTGATAGCTAGGCTTCTGCCTAAGGCTGTGCCAGACAGACGATACCCACTCTTGTCTGACAGTGAAAGCTGACATTTTTTAAATACTTAGATGGCTGACCGACTGAGAATACTGAATACCACAGATGCTACAGGCACAGTCAGATGTATTATGCTGCCTGTACCTGATCTGGATTAAGTGTTGTTCCTTCCAATCTTATGCCTTCCTTTTAGCAGCATTAACAAGAGCAACATAGCATTTAATGATGACAGGAAAAAGAACGAGTAAGAGCAAAAATGAAAATATATAATATTTTGATAAAAGTTAATTAAGTTCAATGCAGTTAATGGAGTTAAATATATATTTTATTATTATATTATTGCTTTTGAGTTAAATATAGTCCAGAAATGTTTATTTAAAACTGCACTGCACTGCCAAAAAAAAAAATTCCTTAAAATGTTTTCTTAGACTTATTTTGAATCATAAAGTTCTCTTTAGCTTAACATTAAATGGAATATGAAGTTATTCATTCTTTAATGCAAATAGTATTATGCTTAAATCTAAAGTAGATCTAATGCTAACCTTCCTGTATTGAAGAGAAAATAAGAGAGACATAGAAAATATTTGAGTTGTAATCAGAGTCTTTTGTATGTATTTCCTCTATTCTTGTATGAACCCATTTCTCAATAATAGAGGATAAAAGAAGTAAGAGAACATGTTGTAAAATTTTTATCGTGTATCAGATGTTATTCATTATTTTTGTCACTGTAGAAGTCCACGTAAAGCAATGGACATGCCTCCTTCACTCAGTTGAGGTATGCAACAAGGGAAATACTGACATGAGGAAGTTCTTTAACCAGGGTTCCTGAACTTGTCTCTGCCATATAATTTCCATGAAGCAAGCACGGATAGCAGTATTTCTGACCTTCAGGGAATAGTATTCATGCTTCATCAGGCCCCAAATTCATCCTGTGAGACTACTCAAGCTACTTATTAGATTCGAATTTAGTCTACCTCTGATTTCAAGTACAATGGGTGGAGAAAGACATCCTCTCCCAACTGCAGCTGTGCTGAATGAAGCAGAGAGGTGCCATGCCACCTCACTCCCAGATGATCTTTCCCACCTTCCTAGTGAAAGTAACCACCCTTTCCCATCCCATCTGCCAGATGAGCTGTTTGTGTGAACAGCCCCTTCTCCATTTTCACCCAAATTAGCTGGTGTGTGTGTGTGTGTGAACGCTTTCAATAGTAGATCTTCTTTAAGCACCTTATTCTGGGATGAGGCAGGGTAGGAAGTGCAGAAAGGTCACTGACTGCAGAGAAGTGTGCCAGACCTGGGGAGTACCACACAGCAACCCTTCAGCCCTCATGCTGCAGACAGAGCAGGGTATCTCCCAGCGGCAGGTCTGGGACTGCAGTAGGATGGCTTCCCAGAGTATATAGGAAGCGGCAGAAGTAAGAGTCTGTTCCCTGTATACCCTCCCTCCATGACACACTTGGCTTAGGAAGTACCCCCACCTGAGCAGAGCACACTAAATCACGTTGCAGTGCCCTACATCAGCCTCTTGCTGCATAGGTGCAATTATTTCTGGACACTTTTCCAGATAGTGTGAATATTGTTTTCTCTGGCTTACATTGGTCTTAATTTGCTGCAAGTCCCGACCAAAAGCAGTTGACCTTCCCCCTTTACCCACTGGTTCTGCAGCACCAATATTAGTACGCAGCCAGCAATCAGAAGTAAATTAATCTGATGGACTGCAAATTTGAAATTTTCCCCCAGCAATTTCATTGAGCCGATCCTACATCTTGAAACCTGCTTTGGAGAACACTCAGAAACTAAAAAACATCTGTCAGGGATGAAAGGATGGAAGTGCCCCTTTCAGTCACAGGCAGGTCTTAGATCTGCTTGTACTAACCGTGTTTTTCACTCCAGCTTAGCATTTGAAGGGTTATGATTAGCGCACTTCATTTAATGTGAGAATAAATGTTTGAGAACCCTGCTCCCTGAGTCACTCCTGCAAAAGCAGTCACCATTAAGACCTAAAAAGGTTTGCTGGAAGCTTTCTTGCTGGTAATAACAAAAATGGTTTGAGTAGTACCAAGCACAGAAACAAAATCTTCCATAGAGACCTACAGTGTGAATGAATCAGAAGTGTGAAGAGAAACAAACCCAGACATTTAGCAGATATATGATATGTCATTAAGACAGAGAGCTCTAATATGAAAGGCAGAGGAAGTTTCCATGTCTAAACAGTAAGCGACATCATCTGTTGGCTTATAATGGCAGTGTGTCTGACTACATGTAAGGTAAGTGACATTAAAAATAATTCTCATTTGTATCAGAATCAAGA
This sequence comes from Hypotaenidia okinawae, assembly GCA_027925045.1. Lineage (NCBI taxonomy): Eukaryota > Metazoa > Chordata > Aves > Gruiformes > Rallidae > Hypotaenidia > Hypotaenidia okinawae. The sequence continues at coordinate 128,230,586 of BSDF01000001.1, forward strand.
ATAAATCTTGTTCACAAGCATCTTGTTCAACCAGCTGCAAATATAAGTGAGCTGTCATAGCACATTGACTGGCACTGATTGGTACTGATCAGCAGTCCCATGGGTCTTCAAGTAAACCAGCCAGCAGGTCTTAGAACAGAATCATAGAATGCCTACAGTTGGAAAAGACCTTCAAGATCATCAAGTCTGAACATCTATCCAGCCCTACTAGGTCCAACACTATGTCACCAAGTACAACATCTACTCTTCTTTTAAACACCTCCAGGGATGGTGACTCAACCACCTCCCTGGGTAGACTTTTCCAATATCTAATAACCCTTTCAGTTCAGAAATTTTTCCTAATATCCAATCTAAACTTCCTCTGATGCAATTTAAGACCATTTCCCTTGTCTTGTCACTAGATACCAGTGAGAAGTGACTAATTCCCACCTCACTACAATTACCTTTTTGGTAGTTCTAGAGAGCAATGAGGTCTCCCCTCAGTCTCCTTTTCTCTAGACTAAACAATCCCAGCTCCCTCAGCTCCCTCAGCTGCTCCTCATAAGATTTGTCTTCCAAGCCCTTCACCAGCCTTGTAGTCCTTCTCTGGACACACTCAAGCATCTCAATGTCCTTGTAGTGAGGGGTCCAAAACTGAACACAGTACTCCAGGCACACCCTTGCCAGCACTGAGTACAGGGGAAGGATCACTTCCCTAGTCCAGTGAAAGTCTATAAGGGTCAGATGATGTATTTCCAGAGCACTTTTTTGGTGTACGGCTGTGTATAAAGACAGCAGGACACTGAAAGGTTGAAAGCTGAACCACATCATTTAAACAGTAAACCAAGACTGAACACCTAAGATTTAATACTAGGGGATCTTTTAATTAATTTGTCACAGTATGTCTAAATTACTGTCCTTCACCTCGCTTCCCTGCCATTCAACCCTGTTTTCAAAATAGCTGTTTAAAATCCTGGATGTTAAACTTCAGCACTGTCACAATGGCTCTACAGCTTGCCACAAGTCACTCAATAGAACAGATTTACTTGCTTGGAATAATTCAGTATCTTGCATTTTTATTTTTATTTTTGATTCAGAAACTTTAACTGAATAACAAAGCATCACACTTACTGAAAGTAACGAAGCTCACCACAGCTTGATTGAATAAGAAAAGTTGGTAATGATGAAAAAGTGAGCTTCTGGATAAGCCTACATTGTGGTTAAAAGCAGCAACATTTATTTATTATATTTTTTATCAGATTTCAGCCTTTCTTTCATTGCTTTTAACTTCAGCAGAATAAAAAATACATTGAAGGATGGGGTCCCAGTTCCAAGGCACACCAATAGGTTGGCGTCAGTGACATCCTTAAGGAGCAAGAATAAGAAGGGGAATCTGAAACACAGAAAACACCCTTTTAAGTCATCATATGTGAAAGCAATCAGCTTTTGTAAGCTAGCTTATTTTAGTCATCCAGTCATAGGGATAAATATAGTGGTTTTGTAAAACTAAAATATATGAAAACATTCTAATAATAAACCTATCAACAACAGTTAACTTGTAAAATTAAAGATCTTTAAATCAGTCTTTGAAATATATCTGAATCCAAGATGTGCAAGATAATTGGAGCATGTAGATCAAAAAGAAGTAAGCGTTTTACTGCAGCGTCCAGATAGAATGGATGAGAGAATGGATAAAGTATCGGTATCTCCTCTCTACACATCTCCTTTGTATATATTATGCCTTGAAAGTATGTAAGCTGTGAATTTTATTGTAATTTTGAATATTTACCTAATATAGTATGATTTCAAATAGTCAAGATAATTGATAATTGATAAACTGAGCATTACACTTTAAAAAAAAATAAAATTAATAAAGCAGTAAGGGCTTGCCTTAAACACACTCCAGAATAATTTCAGTGCCTTTAAAATTTAGCAGTACCTGACAGTTTCATGAAATCCACAGTAGTTATAGATATCAAGTACTTTCTCCCTTCAGCGCTACATCTGTGTATCCCTAGCTGCACAGTTGCTTGGGATCTGCCTGTGGAAATGAAAGGAAGTTGACAGAATGACCGCTCTACCTGCACCACTCTCTACTCTGACTATGCAACTGATCTTAAAAACATCCACTTTTAAAATTTTTAAAACTAGCTTCATTTAAACCAATGCATATTTTGCTACTGATTCCAATGAGTCAGAATTTCGCCAATAACAACATAGATTCAAATATATTAAAAATATGTGTTTACCTTAAATCCTTCTTTCAAAGTAGGACAAAATAGAAGAACGGACATTCCTTTCACAAATCTGCACCACTATTTATAGAGCTGTTTCCCAAAGACATATAGTAGTACTGTTAGGCAAACTCACTGGTAATGAACTCTATTGTAGTGATTTATGGACAAATAAATCAGTCTTTCTTTGCACTAAATCATTTAATCTTAAAATGTGTGGGAAAGTCTTGTCTTTCTGTTGTTGATTACACTGGGGAAATTAAGTATACATTAAACAAGATTATCGCAATGATTAATGTACTGATGAAGTAATACTCCATGAATTGTCTCAATCAATAAGCATTTGGAAATGCTGTGAATGACATGTACTTCAGATAAGATTTCTAAAATAAAGCATTACAGGTTTTTTTTTTCCAATTTGCTTGGAAAATAAGTATTGTAAACAAGGAATTTAAAACCAAAATGATTTTCTCATCACACAACATAAGGTAAGTGTCAGCTTGTGATTTATGACAAATCTGGAATTTGACTTCACTGTTTATAATAAAATAACTTGATTAGAGTTACATGAAATATATATTGTAGAAAAAAACCCACATTAACTGGTGTAAATGGGTGACTTTTCATCTACTTCAGCTGTAAATCTTATCAAAGCATTCCTTCTAGATCTTCTGTGCCCAGCCTGCACCTCCAAAATTGCTAAGAAACCCATTGCAAATTCCATTTTCTATGCATGCACATTCCCAAATGTTCATGCAGTAATTTTGCTTTTATACTACCACATTATACTTTAATGAAAGTTTACTTTTTAAATTATTTCATAATCAGAGTTGCCAAGCTTCCAGTGAAAGATGCTGCATCAGCTCTTTTATGTTTGATACACAGTAAATGCAACTGTCAGCTTTCAGGTGATAGCTTCTTGAAGTTTAATGTCACCATCGAATTAAGAAAAAATGGAATGCAGATAAGCTGAGACAATTTGGAACCATTATGTGCTCAGCAAGTTTGCATCAAACACAGAATAAGGGGTATCATAAAACCAAAGCTGTTATCTCCTTGGTAATGAGACCTTGCATTTGACCGAGGTTCCACCTGCCACAAAACGCTGTGCACTGGATGTTAATAAAGGGACTATGTGACAATAAAGGGAATATGTGACTCATTTTCATACTAAGTTAAAGCCTCAAAGAGGTGGGGTTTTGCCTAGTTTCATTGTAAATAGCTGATTTGTACTCACTTCTGGTGAACCTTCTACAAATAAAGCAAACAAACCAAACTCAATGCCACTTTAGTTTCCATGTCACTGTTCCTGCCATCAGTACAGAAGGCTGAGCAAGTGAATCCACTGAAAGCAAATTGAATAATTTTAAACTTTTTTCTGATTTTTATTGAGTTTCAGTATATTTCAGTTTCCCAAAGCCTCAGCTGCTGCTATCATAATTGTCTCTTTTTACATTAAAACTGAAACAGATAATTAATGTCCCTCAAGTTTTGTCCTTTATATTTGGAGTAGACTTGAGGGTTAGACAAGTAAAAGCTGTAATACAAGGAGGTAAATAAAAAGAACATTGCTATTTTATATTAAAAAATAGTAATTCTCACTATTAAAAAAATATACAGTGCACAAGAACTGAGAGAAAAAACGGAGAGAGCACAATTTATATTTCCATTCATTTTAATTTGATAGTTGAAAATGATTGACTATAAATAAAAATGCAAAGGCTTTTTCAATTTAAAGAGATAGGTGATGGATCCTCTATGAACTCAGTCTTGCTTAAGCAGCATCCAACCTTATGAAGTTTGGTATTTTAAACATTTGCGTCTATTCACAATAGGATATATCTTCTCCCTGAGAAAATCTGAGGTCTATTTTTTCTCCTCTCTGATAAACATCATGTCTTTTTGTGTTCTGTGCTTCTCACTGTAATAGGCTGAATTCAAAGAACCAATATATAAGAAACATATTACTGTAGTTTGCAGAATGACTCACGGTGAAGTATGTATTTGCTGACTTACTACCATCTTTGTCTGGATATAGACACATGAGGAATCATGACCACATGATGATGGATTTGAAAATGCCAGAAGTTGTGTAAGAGCTTCATCCAACAGACCCTTCTCATGCAAAGAGAAGTTAGCCATACAGATATCGATCCCTTTATCCCTGGAACTGTCATAATTCAGTATATTCCAAAGCAGAATATAAACTCCCATCTGGTTGTAATGTTGCTTGCAGAGTAAGAACAAGAGCTGAGCTTCTATTGCTGCAAACTCATTCCAAGTTCTGCTGGTCAATTTAATGCTTTAAGAAACAGAAGAACCACTGTTCAACTGCTTATCCTGAATAATAGCTAAGCATTTGTAAGGCTACTTTTCTACATTCACTCATCAAAATTTAAGTTAGTGTTAGTAGGAATGACATAACCCAGTGGAAGCTTATGTTTTGAATACCAAGAATTTTCAAAGATATGTTAATTCATAAATCAATCCAAATTAAAAGATATTTTTTCATTACTATCACAGAAAAAATACTTGACTGTCTCCTTCCCTTCCATCTTTCCGTCCTCCTTCTTTCTCTCTGTACCTCTCCCCCTTGCTTTCATGCCTCTCTCCTTCTCCCTTTCTCCATACACCCTTGCCAGACAAAAGAAGAGACAAACCCTAAAACTTTCTTCTCTATTCCTTTGTTCTCCGTTCCAGGAACATAAATACAACCAGGCTACTGACCAGTTTCCTTGGAGATAGCAATTGGATTGCAGTCTAAGTGTGCCACATATCAGTTGTGCTGAAAATACACTAAATAATAGATATGCAGAACCAGAATGAAAGTTACTCACCTATTCTATTCAAAAGATTAGGAAAGTAAGGGACGCTGGAGAGAATAAAGGACAGCAATGAAAGGTTTTTATGGTATAGACATGAACCTCAGAAAACTGAAATGTTGGAGATTGGTGTCTACCTCACATGTAGCAGTGGCTGGTGCAACTATTTAATCTGTTAATTCATTAATTTAAAATTATCTTTTAAATATTAAAACCAAAATGTAAGAAGACCTTACCTGTCTTGAATGCCTTAATGATAAATCAGTAACAACCCTGCAATCTTCTTGGTTTGATCTATACATAATTCTACAAATTTTCCTGCAAAATGCATTCAAACTTTCCCAGGCACAGTTTAAAAAAGAGAAACCTTGTTAATTCAGTCTATGTAATTTAATCTGGAAGAAAAACCCAAACCACCCTATGTGAAATCCTATTCTCACTATAGCCAAGGTACTCACTAATTCGTATGGAAAACACATTTTAAGGGGCTTTTTTAGTGTGATTGCATGGCCAAATAAAATATCACTTATTTTTTACAAAAAAGGACTACAGGGAGAAAAACACAAGCAGCAGATTTTCATTATGGATTTATGATTACTGGAAAGTCTGGCTGTTTTCTCCTGATTCTGTAGTTGTAGCTACAAACATGACTTTTATTTATGCAATTAAATTTAATGTAACTGCTACAAGATCAGCATTGATGTTGTGGGGTTATTTTTTCCTGGTTGGGTGTTTGAAGCAAAGAGAAGGCAGGGTACAGATTACATTCTGTCCTGTGCAGGACACGGGAATGTACTTTTTACAGTACCTTTAGTGAGAAAACATAATTTTTCTGTTTGAATCTCTGCCAACAGTAAGTAAGTAAGTAAGTAAGTAAGTAAATAAATAAATAAATAGCAGTTTAAAGAAATAAAATACCAGGGTATAGAGTTATTTTAATGTGAGAGTCTAGTAAAAATAAAACTTTATGGTTATGGATATCCAAGCAAATGTCTTTCTTTGATGATAAGGAAATGGTAGTTCATATTAATGTAATACCAATCTGGTGCTGAGTACTCATCTAGTCATTCTCACCTCCTACCTTCTGTCATCCTCCTTTAATGGCACATTCAAAGAAAGGATTATGTAAGAGTTTATTATAAAATAGGATAGAATGAGTCACCAAAGGATACTTAAATCCATCCTGTCCAAGAGGGTGATGATGTTGTCCTACTTAATTTGCTTGCCTATGAATTATATGTCTACTATGCTAAAAAGGACTAGTGTAATACAGTTCCAGCTTTATGGTGATATGTCCATCTACAGTTACTACACACCCATAAGCTCAGGTAACATTAGATGCTTTAAAAGATTATTATTAAAGCACAGTACTGTGCTTTAAAAGATTATGGTCTTAAAAACAATGATTTTGAATCAACATTGCACTTTTGCAAATCTGAAATTTGTTAGTAGAAATTATATATTTCAAGTTAGGAACAGACCACATGTTATCCTTAGATCAAGGTTTCTGTCAAGGACTCTGTTTCAAAGCAAATTTGGTGAAATTGATTTTCCTTTTCACTTTTATGAGTGAAAATTGTGTGAAATAAAAACAAAAATTAAATTAGACACTTGTTTCATTCAGTGTGTGAAGTTAACTTCATACAAGTGAGGTGTGAGAAAGGAATGTCAGCTAGAAGTAAAATAAGGACATTTATTTAAGAGATCAGGTTTTCTGGAATAAATCTGCTGCCTAAAATCAAGGCACATAATACACATTGGAAAGGAATTCAAAACAGTTGAAATTCAGTTAAAATTTTACAAGTACTAAAATATACTTGCAATAAGTCATAGGAGCAGCAGATCCGACTTTCAGATACTCCACTAGTTCTCTAAGTTGTGACAGTCCATTCTTACTAAACCTGATTTTGTTAGAAAAAACTTGTGACACACCATCCTGGATCTGAGATAGATTAGGTGCTAATTATAGAAAGATTAAGTTGTTATTCCATTGTGATTGATACATATATAAAATCTATTGCTAAAGTTATACATACCTTGCTATGTATACTCTGTTGAAGGTACAGCTTATTGTTCTTCATAGACCTGAATATTCTTTAGATCCCTTGCTTTCCCTATCCACTCCAGCACTGAGTTACAAAACATTTTAAAGTTATACATATAATATTATTTTATTACATGCCTTTGCTGCAAAGGTAGGTATGTAGAGAGGGTGAAAAATATTTAAATATAGGTGCATATGGTTTGCTGAAGGGACTGTGCTAGTTTGGAAGGGTCCAAATCTCAATATGGCAGCTGCCAAACCTTCTACAGGCAATATTTAGACATAGAAAACTGATGTAATATAATGCCATTTATATCGGCTGACATTGTGAAAAAGAATATGCATCTGCATGAACAGTAGTCATGCATACTTTAAATTGTGTTTCAGTATCTATTATGATTCTAAGTTATTTCCTTAGCTCTTAAAAATATCTTCTGTTCTCACATTCCATGAAAGAAAACAGGCTTCAAGTATCAAAGGCCAACTCTGAATAGGTTTGGGGAAACCGATTTTTTTTAACTTTCACTAAGTTGCAGATACAAGAATAAAGCTACTCCAGGCTAACATTCTTTGATCTGAATTTCAGGCGGAAAATCTAACAGGAATAGAAACACTTCTATGTTTTCTTTTTTCTTTGATTTATTTTGGTCAAACAGAATATCAAAATCCAAAAATGCACAGTCTGCAAAAAAAGACCACTGCCAAATTGATAAGAGAATTTATTTCCCTTCATTTTGTCAAACTTCCCCAATATTTGCATGATCAAAAACCAGGATGAAGTGCCATCTGGTGTTTCAGGAAACTACAATATGTAGGCTATGATTTTTCACTCATAAAGGTTTCCCAGGCACCTGAAGATACATACTTTGGCATGATTACAGCTGCCTATGGGCTGAGCACTTAGCACATGATTTCCTTAAGATCTACAAACTAGGCACTTCCCAGTTAACCTCAGGTCCCAGTCTGGCAGGCAATTTTACCATATGAATCACAAAATTAGTCTTGTGAGGGGAAAAAAGAGGATGAATAAATAAATAAATAAATAAGCCCACACCAAAAAACCCCCGCCAAAAACAAACCAATAAACAACCCCCCTAAAAGCCCCCACAAACTGAGGAAAAAACAAACCCCATACAGTCAGTTAAAGAAGTAGTTATTCTTAGTAAGGATTTTAGCTAGCCAACAGGGACATGGGAGATGAAGTTGCATTCTCTCCTGTGATAAAGGGGATTTGAACTTTTATTGCCTAATAGGCACATGCTCTGCATTACATTTTCTGTGATGGGACTGTTTTTCCCACTGTAGTTGTCCCACTTCATATAGCGAAATGAACATTGTTTGGCAGACAAAAGAATAAGTCCCACATAAAAAAATGTTGGGTTTCATCCATCTCTGTTCTAATTGATCAAAAATGCTGATGGAAGTACTTTGATATAGGAGGAAACGTAAAATTATTCATAGGTCTTAACAGCACTCTTAACTAGGCTAGAATAGCACTATGTAACTCTCAAGAAAGGCCTAGAAAATTGGAAAAATACTGTTTAAAGATATATAATAATACTGTTTCAATACAAGGAATATAAATGAAATAAACAATAGTCTTTTGGCCAACTCAGTATTTCCACAATGAAACATCATCATAGTAAACTCAGATATTTCACTGAATGTCATTTAAGGCAGATGTGTAAATGGCAAAAAAATCCTCATTGACCAGAACAACAGTCCCAAATTCTAGTGAGAAAAAACCAGCTATATACCGGTTTCTTCTCGTTGAGCAGCAGAGTATGTCTTTGGAAAATCCAGGATATAACTTTTACTTATTCATGCATTGCATAACTTGCTTTGATGCCTAAAATTGTGATCTGGGAATTTGTTAATATCTAAAAGTTGGTATTACAATACTCAATATTTGTTTAAATGCTTACGACAGTTTGCTATTTACTCATAAAAAACTAGATAAAAGGAGAGGAAAACTTGCATTTTAAACAAAGACATAAAAAGTACTATATGTTAAAGAAAAATACCAAAACTGCTCCAGGTTATAAACCCTCAGAGAAGTAAAATAGCTTTATTCAGTTTTTAGATGATAGTTTGTTTGTCTATGAAAATATTTATGAGACAGAATATTCACAAAGGCAATCTTTCTTCTCATAGTTCACAAGTGTTCTTAAATTATTCCTTCTGCATTATTATTCTCTCAGTAAAAAAAAAAATTGGACTAAGACCAACTGTGATATCTGGCCAATCTGATACTGCAAGTAGTAAGTAATACCAATGCTACATTAGAAAAGAATTAATAAAAATAATTTTAAGTCTTATTAACATTAAAAAATATCCCCACAAATAAAAACAAAAACATGAAGGAATAGAAAGTAATGAATAATTTTTGCTCAGGTCAAGTTGCATCTGTAAACAATTTTAAGGGGTTTTATAAGATTTTAATATTGGAAAATTTTAGTTACAATGAACAACTTGGACAGCTGAGTGATAAAACATGAAAAATGGATTGGTAAAAATGATGAAGTTCAGGGCTTTTTATTTTCTTCAAAGTCAGTAAAACTATGTGATGCATTCTTAATCTTTCAGTCAGTGTTTTGCAATTCTACTTGCTACTTTCTAAATAAACTTTCACTGTCTCATTTTCTCTTTACATTTTTACCTACCTAATCTTGAAGGTAAGCAGGTTTTGATTGATAGACTGGGTGCTTCAAAGCTTCCACAGTTGGAGTTTATGCAAGACAGAAAAAAGCAATGCATGATACTGAGCAGACCAACTATTCACAAAGGAGTCATTCTATTTTCATGATAATTTAGTGAAAATCTGAACTGCTGAAATATTAAACAGAACTATTCATAAATGATAACTGTATAGCTGTAAGCTATAACTTTCTCAAGTTTAATTGTCAAGATGTTCCCTGATACAGTTGTACTAAGAGTTTTTCAAATTATTGCCTTTAACGTATGTATTTCCACCAGATCTTCTCAGCTGACAGGTTTAGGTGATCTCTTTTTATTCAGACAGGGCACATCAGGATGCGGTCACAGATAGGAAGAACAGTTTCTGAGCTATATGCTGACAAATCGTGAAGAATTTTAAAGGTCTGATGAGACAGCAGAACATGGTCTGAGAAATATCAGTGAAGAAAAGACAGAGTAAAGGATAATATAAAGCTTTACTTTTTCTATAAATATGAATAGCAAAGAGAAGGCCGAGTCCCATTTAAATCAATTCCTCTTGGGGTTTTTTTCTTTTCTTTTCTTTTTTCTTTTCTTTTCTTTTTTTTTTTTTCATAGTTTCTTTTTATTTTCCTTTTCCCCCTTTTAATTTTAATTCATTTTTATTTTCAGGTTTTCTTTTTATATTTTTATTTTCTTTCTTTTTTTTCCTTGTTCCCCTTTTTCCTTTTTTTTCTTTTCCTTTATTCCTTTTTTGTACATGTTCAAGATAAGTAGATGGAAGACATGATTTATACACTATCTACTCTGTTTTTAAATACCTGTGATGGCAAAAATGAGGGATGCACTAATCATCTACAGTGTTGGACAATATACTGCAGTCATAGTTACAAAATAGTGATTTATTTAGAGTACTTTTTGTAATTCACTACTTAACAAAAAAACCCTACCCCAAAACCCAAGTATACAAATGACCCGTACCCCTGAAAGAATACCATAACTACTTATAAGCCTTTATTATACCACTTATACTTCAGAGTAACGTAAAATATTTTTTGTCTGGAAGTTCTTAGAAACAAATAAACAAACCCCAGCATACTAAAAAGATACAGAAGTTGCCAAGATCCATTTTATTAAGTCTTAAAAAAAATAAATAAATAAACCAACAATGTTTCCACAGCTTATCTCAGTGAATGTATCACAAAGATGCAAAATTGTTTTTATAAGAGAGTCTTTGAAGTTTATGTTTTCATTATCTCTCTTCTGGAGAACTACAGATGTGTCATCAGTATAGCAGCTTCTTTCAGAATGATAATGTGAATGTGATAGGCTGAATCCCTGTCCTGTTCTCTTGTATCAGCTTGATTAAAAGAAATGCTACCATCATTCTGATGGTCTTGAAATCTCCTAATGAAACATCCTATAGCATAATCTTATATGTTCTTTGGAACCTGTTGTTAAGCAGAGTTAATAAGGAAAATAGTAGTCTATTTTCAACATGAAACGTACATCTTTCTGTTTAATTAAATTGTTTGTATATGTGTTTTTGTGTGTGTGGCTAATGTAACAATGAGTTTATTACTTGAATGTTTACAGTATCCCATGAAGGAACAACATCCTTGGCACTAGACTCAACAAATATTCTGCAACCTTGTAACAAAGAATGAACTAATGCTCTCTGACTGCAATAATGCTGAAATCATTTCCACTTGCGTTGTTGTCATAAGAAAAACAAAAATCTGAAGGAATAAAATAGTGGGAAGGCAGACAAAATAGAAAAAGAAAATATGCAACAAAGACAAATAAGACCCAATTATTTCACTATTAGACAAAAAATTAAAAAAGAATTTACCACATTGGACGAAAATATTCCATAAACCAAGAAGCAGGTATTTCTAATTATGATTAACTTTATTTTCCAGGCTCTGTTCTATACTTAACCCAAAGTAGTGGCATTTGTTGTTTTTGAAGTAATACAAGTATGAACTGTGTCTGCAAGCTCCTGGTATGACAATAGTTTTATATGGAAACTGAATCCTTCCCACTTCACCTGTAATATAATATACTGTGTGCTGAGTCACAACACACATTGATAACCCCATAGGGTACAAATTCCAAATAACTCGGTGTCAGTTTGGCTCCTTTTCTCATCAATGAGATATACACCATATGAAACGGAGAGAGCAGTTATTAAAATGAAATGCTAACAAATGCTAACAATGCTAACAAAACCACATTGCTTCTAGCAACATCATTATGACCTTTGATGAACTACATAGAATTCTCAGTATTTTTTCTTTTAAAAAGTACCTAGTTTTGGGGTTTTCTCATTACATAAGACAATATTCTCCTTCCCCCTATTGCAAGATAGTGGTGGTTTGACACTGGCTGGAGGCCAGACGCCCACCAAAGCTGTTCTATCACTCCCCTTTGCAGTTGGAGAGGGGAGAAAATATATATTGAGAGGCTTAGGAGTTGAGATAAGGACAGGGAGAGATCATTCCACAATCAGCATCACGGGCAAAACAGATTCAGCACAGAATAAAGGAAAGAAACTCCCTAATTTATGACACTGCCCTGCACACCCAGTGACACCAGAGTTGGGTAATGAGAAGTGTGGCCAGATCTCAAAACACCGCCCCCCACCCCTCCCTTAGCAGAAGTCACTTTAGTGAATGATTTCACTCCCTTCTCCTCCCCCGCCTTGTGGCACAGGGAATGGCAGGGACTGAGGGAATGGGCATTTTTTAGTCAGTTCCTCATGAGTTGTTTTCCTTCTTAGCTCACACCCTTCCACTGCTCCAGTGTGGGGTCCCACCCACGGGAGACAGTCCTCCATGAACTTCTCCAATGTGAGTCCTTTCCCACTGGGCCTCAGCTCTTCCCCAGCTGCCCCAGTGTGGGTCACTGCTATGGGGTGCAGTCATAAATCATAGAATGTCTCTGAGTCTCTCAGGCCCAGACTGCTCCAGCCTGGTCCTCCATGGGGTCACAAGTCCCTCCAGCAAACCTGATCTGACATGGGTCAGTCTCTCCACAGTCTGCAGGTCCTTCCAGGAGCTTGCTGCAATGCAGGTCACAGCATCTTACATATGCCTTCACCCACTCCAGCATGGGGTCCTCCACAGGCTGCATGTGAGATCTCTGCTCTCCATCATCTTCCATGGGCTGCAGGGGAAAACGTGTCTTCACCATGGCCATGTCCACAGGCTGTGCTGCAGGGGAATCTCTCTCTCCAATGCCTGAAAAGCCTCCTCCCCCCGCTTCTTCACTGACCTTGGTGTCTGCAGAGTTTCTTACATCTTCTCACTCCTTTCTCTGGTGGAAAAAAGTGGCTGTTTGCATTATTTTCCCTCTTAGATATGATTCCCAGAGGCACTGTGACCATCGCTGATGGGCTTGGCCTTGGTCAGCTCCAGGTCTGGACTCGAGTCCAGCTGCTATTTGCTCTGTCAGGCCTAGGGGAAGCTTCTATCTACTTCTTGCAGATGCCACTCCTGAAGACCCCTGCTTCTCCACCAGAACCTTGCCACACAAACCCACAACTAAGATGAATATAATTCTGGAAATAATTTCCTGGGTTTAGCCATAGATACAGTGGCATAAGTATTCAACATTTCATGAATACTAAATATTTTAGCAGCATAATTTAATTTAATTTTCTTGCCAATGTCCTTACAGAGGATTCCCTTATGGCTTTTCGGAAGGGAAGTTGTAAATGTACCCAGTACATAGTCTGAATTTTTCATTAACCCCTGCCCATAGGTCATGATGATGAGTTCTAATTATGACTTCATTGAGGTGATAGACATGAACATACTTTGTATTGATTTTTGTTTCAATTTTTCCCCCCGTTGTTTCAAAACTAGAGGTACACGGGAGTACTATGGCAACATTACTGACTGTGCCAAAGACCCTGGAAAAGAAGAAATTATTCTGGTTGTCGTCCCTTCTCTCTATTTCTAATAGCTACAAAGTTATAACTGTTATTTGAAATGCCAAAGGTCTGCTAACCATGCAGAGGATTCCCTAATACCACAGAAAAAAGAAAAAGTGCAAAACAGAATGAAACCAGACTTGGACTGCAGAGAAGGAAACATGGTTGCTTTATTTATTTTTTTTTCCTGGTTCTCCTAATGCAAATTAAGCATCATTGGAAAATCTTATGGACAGTAGCTGGGAAAAGAAGAACCTGCTGTGGAATCCACTTATGAACTTAGTCGTAAGGACAAATATTACAAGAGATACAACATATACATATTTTTGTATGTAGTAGAATTCAGTTGAAAGAAAGTACTAAAGCAAGAGTTATGGTGTGAGTAATACCTGAAGATCCAGTCTTACAGATTTCAGCCAAAAGAACTGAAACAAAAAAATGGATAAATCTAAGTTATGGTCAATGTTTGCAAGAGTAGTGTTTGAAGAGAGTCACAAACTCATAATGAATTTGAGGGGATATGTGGATTATATTATTCAAACATGGGCTACTATCACAATGAGAAAAAGCATTCAATAGAATGGTAGAATATGAAGACAAGTTCTGGAGCATCCTGATCTCCACAGGTTTGGGGTTTTAAAGTCTTTTTTTCAAATATGATGGTTCTAGGGAGATGCCTAGAAAGATATAAAACAACCTGTAATTGAATAGAGAATAAATTACAGAGTTAGAAAGAACAGATGGATCTTTAACACCTACTTTTTTCTTCAGGAAGCTTTCTCCACCTTAGTATGCACCACAAGAGTATACATGTGGAGGGTGCACTTTGTGCACTGTAAGTTAATATTCTTTTGTGCTCTTAGTCTCTTGTAGACAAACCCCAATGCAGAAGACATTACCTTTTTCCTATGCTCTCTTGACTTCATTCATCCAGCCTCTTTAATAAGAATCCTTGCTGGTTTTCCCTGCTTCAATAATTTGTATTTAAGATGATAGAGATAAAATAAGAACTGCCAAAGGAAAGCTTATTTTGTTAAGGATTTCAATAACTGTAAGGTCAACAACCACAGTCAAGGTTTCCTGTTATTAGATATGTCGAGTTCAATAAATTTCACCTGTTTGTGTAGGCCCTGAAGTTACTATCCATATTCAGTTGCTGCCACAGACTTTTGTTACTACAGGCTGAATCTCTCTGCCCAGAAGTGTTCACTACAGCTGTCACCTAGAGACCTGAGGAAGTCTGATAACATATTACCTGTAGAACTGAAAGCATGTTTTTTAAGACATCAAGTACAATAATCAATGAAGTGATTATTTTTCTTGCTGTGTTTAGGAGTATATTATATCACACTGGCCTCCTGGATAATGGATGTTCTTTCTAGTTTCATGTAGCTGTACAGAAGGATACTTAACCTCTGATTCTCTTATTATTAGGTTTAGAGTGGAACAGTGGAGAGGTTTTTATTAGTTATGAATACTTTGTGAAATTTTAAGTGCAACTACGTAACAGGCTGAGAATTTTTTTTTTCAATCTTGTTTTTGCTGTGGAAAAACATTTGACTACCAAATTTATTTGGAGACATGCACTGAAGATATTTGGATACAGGACTTCAGCAAAATGAAATGGATGCCTTCATGGCCTATAGTACCTTGCAGAAGGTGAGGATAGACTTTCATGTACCTTTAAAAGTCTATTGAAGGAGCTGGAGAACTAACACTTATTTCCATTTTTTGGAGATTCTCAGAGAATTGTAGGGGCCAGGAAGTAATCTGTATTTATTTTTTCTTACAGAAGTTGCTCATTTTCCTTCTTAAAATAATTGATTGGGTGCATCACAGTAAGGGGACAATGCGATTGACCAATCTTGTATCCAAGTACTGTGCAGAGTTGGTTATACAACCATGAATGTGTATCTATTAAAGTAGTTGTTTACCTTTGTCCATACTGTTCAGGCTATATACATTCTTTCTATGATCAGAAAAGGTCTGAAGGATGCAGCATAACCAGTGTGTACTTTTAACATACAGAACATGGTTACTTATGTATTTCTAGATAGAACAAGAGCAGTATAACCGAACTCAATTTTCACATAAATGACCTCCAAGCAGAAAATGTAGCACTCATTGACAACGAACATATGGCTTTAACCAACAATGTTGGTTAAAGAAATGAACTATCTCCAAGTATGTATAAGGACATATGTGACAAGGAATAGTTTTAAGAATAATTCAACTTGTCTCAAAACTTCCTTACCTCAGAAGGAAATGACTATGATCCTTCATAAGTATCTTGATGATGATTACCATACTAAAAGGCATACTATATCAAAAGCATTGTGCTGAATGTATTCTATATGTTCCAGATTATGATGTAAATTATACATATGCACACACATATAAATGCATACATTGTTTTTAATGATTTTTTAGGGGGAAAAAACCCAACCAAATAATTTTGAATAACAAATTATGTCTTTAAATAAATGGAACACAAGGGAAGTTTAATCAGAAAGGTAATGTGTATCTTGTTACTATCATCCTCCTTGCTGTTCACTGACTTACTCTGCTCTGTCCCTGTCTATCTTGTTCTGAGGAGCCAATGCTGGAACTACATGTGGCTCACCAGGGCTCAGGAGACGGCAAGGATCATGACAATAACACTGCTTAATGTAGCACAATATGCTGTTGGCCTTCATTGTTGCACATGGTTAACATGGTATCAACCAGGCCCCCCAGGTCCTTAATGCTCTTCAGGTAGCATGTAGGGGTGCCTGGGTTTATTCCTTCCCAGGTGCAGGACTTGGCATTTGCCTTTGTTGAACTTCATGAGGTTCCTCCTGGCACATTTTCACAGCCTGTCAAGGGTCTTCTGAATGGTAACACAACCATGTGGTGTATCAATAATCCTAAATTTGTATCACCTGCAAACTTGCAGAAGGTGCAAACTATCCAATATATACATAAAAAATCTGGTTGAAATGTTATCAATTTAATTGCAAAATCATACATACTTCTACTGTCTTTGATCTTTTTTTCTCTAAATATTATTTGCTTGAAATTTATTTATCATCAGACAAATCTTCATCTTGTATTCACTTTGAATAATGTCATGTACTAAAATAGCTCCATTAATTTAGTTGCAATACTGGTTGAATAAAAGAATTAGGTCTTGTTAATTATGTGAAAGTTTTCAGAATCTTGCAGTACTTTAATCGGCCTCAAAGTACTTTTTTATACACGGTTGTACATTTTCCCCCTATCCTGTATGGCCTATTATTAGAAAAACAATAATGTGTTTTATTCTAAACTGAAATTGATATTGCATGCTACAAGAAGTGAAACATTGCGTGAAGGTTCCATTTAAAAGGAAGATAAAACTTCCTCCACAGTGATACAATAGTTCTTGTGAACAGAAAGTATCACAGGTTCTTCTACATTAGCAAATTAATGAGTATTGGGGAATGTTTCCAGGAACTAGAACTTATTACTAGCCTATTACTTAAAAAAAATATTAAGAATGATCCCTGATATAATTTACTGCCGAGAAAGCTATCACTCCCCCCACAGTTCACGGTCATGATGCTGTCAGCAGCACAGTCCAGGATCAATTCCAAGTTGGCAGTTTGTATGTGCACACCCTGCTTGGAGAAGAAGCAACTGAATAATATGAACCTGAGACAACAGCAATGCCAGGGAACAGCCCTGGGCATGTCTAGTTTTGTAGTGTAAATAAAAAACAGTCATGGACGAGTAATCACATTATGGTGAACTCCAAAGTAGGCACAAGTTCCAGAGTCCTCATTGTCCAAGTCAGAGAAGCTCTTCTTAAGACTGTTGATTGTTTTGACAAGTCAAGCTTAAACATCTTTGTTTATAAAACCTGGAGTTATGTGTTTAAATGAGCTTTATGTCTGTCACAGTTTGAGAACTAGGCATTACATTAAGCAGTAATTCTGTAGCAATTAATGTACAGCCATTAATACAATCAGCCAAATAAATAAATAAATAAATATATTTATGGCAGCATTGTTGTCAGAACCTTTTTACCTTTGAGTTTTAGGATTTTTTTACCCTTTGCCCATCCTCTCTTTTTCATTCTTGTCATGCAAACTGTTAATCTCTTCTCCCCTTCAGAATGTCTTTACACTTAACAAAAAATCCTATACTTGTAAGAGAAATGATCTGAGAGGAATTAAAACTGCAGCTCAGTAGCTCCTATTCTATTTATGAATTGTGGCAAAATTAAAGAGTCCCCAGACCCGACATGACCCTCCCCCTCCTCCCATTTTAGTCTTGTGGCTTCCTTTTTTTTATCTCTGGAATTGAAGCCATGTGGATTTATACATAATTACACAAGATAGAATACTTTCATACACATAAATGTATGCATAAACTTTCCTCTTTTTATGCATAGATGCACACATGACACACACAGTATCATGAAGAGGAATTAGAGATATAAGAGTACTCCTTCCATTAGAAATCATTTCAGTCATTGTCCAGCACAATGAAAAGAGAAGTTACATTCTATAATCCCACTAAAAGGCTGAGCAGGTTATTAACGAAGAAAACATATACTTGATGTTCAATGGACAGTTTAATAATATATAGTAAGACTGGTATGACAAAACAATCGGGTGATGTATGCACTTCATCTTTAACTATACAAACAGTTCTAACATATATATATTACAATTATTCATCCTAAATATATTGACTTAGTATAATCCTCTTCCAGGGCTCTGATTCATTGAGAGTTGTGAATTAAAACTTAATGACTGAAGATGTTTTTGCTTTTACTCATGCACGCTGCTCCACTGATGACTGTTGCTTCTCACAGGGTGACATTCATAACGGGTACTTACACAAGATCTTAACCATCTGTTTTTCACCAGATATACTACACTGAGGTGAAAATTGGGGGGGTTTTGCCTTCATGTGCTAAATTGAATACTACAGTGATTCAGGAATTATTTCATGACTCTGCAACCTTTTCTATCTGAAGGACATCAGCTTCCATTGGAGGAATGGGGTGTATGGCTCAAGGCAGAAGCGACAGGGTCCAAACGAGTATTAATTTTGTTTACCTGTCCCATGTATTTTATAGCTTTGGAAAACTTCTGTTGTACTCATCAGCGGTACTTAGGAGTATTTGAATCCCCTTCTGTAACTTCCATATTGAGGCAAATTGAAAAAAAAATATTGTGCATACAGCTGTTTGGAACCTTTGATAACATGTGATTTATGAATTGGCTAAAGAAAGCTTAATGGAGTTTTTTTCAGCAGGAACAAAGAAAAGGGAGGGGAGGGAAGAGAAGTCACAGCAAACTAATTGTCAGGGAGTGGCAAGAGCTGCAGGGGTGTCACAATCCACAACCAGATAGATGGGGAACGTTCCTCTTCATAGCGCTTCAGGTTCAGTGGGGGGATGTTCCTTTTTTACAGTGTTGTCTCATTGCATAGACAGTAAGTCCTTGGCATAGCCACACCTTCCACCTGCTGGTGGGATGCACGCTCAGTAGGGCCTCCAGAGGATCCTCAAAAGTGCCAGAGGGTCTGAACCCCCTCAAGAATGTCTGACCCCCACACACACTTTGTCTTTTAGTTGACTCTGGGCCTGGGCCCATAGCAGAGGATTTGGGCTACATTCTTCCAGATATCCTTTTCTTATAGCTGAAATTCAGTGGAATTCACTTTGTTGTGATGAGGTTCAGCAATTGTTAAGGTGATTGAGAGAGAAGAAAGGGAGGGGAGTATGGTGAAGGCACAGTGCTGTTGACAATTGTTAAGGCCTATTTAGAGAGAAGGCGGTGGGTGGGGAGGTATGGTTCTGTCCCTTAAAAGGGGCATCACCTGAGGGTCAGGGACCAGGAGCCCTGGGTGTCTCCAGTGTTGTCCAAGCAGCAATGGCACCCAGGAAGCCATTGGTGAGCACCAGGCAGCAGCTGACTCCATGGTCAGTCCAGAGGATCTAAAAAGCATCAGGACAGGTCTGGAGACTGTTCCTGTTGCGGCCTCCTGTTGGTCCCAAGGGGTTGATATGAGGTCCTGGACTGTGGGTGGGATGAGGGAACCCCCAAGGGAAACCCCAGGAAGAAGCTGAACTGGAATCATCCAGCTAGAGGCCTAAAGACCTAAAACCCTGCTGTTTTTCTTTTGTAGGTGAAGAAGAGCTAAAGTCACAGGAGTTTGTGACTAGGGATTTTTGGCAGTCATGGCAATGATTTCAGGCACCTTTTTTCCTTTAAAAGAAAAAAGAGGTGAGGAGGGAAGGGAACTAGTTTAGAGTGCATGATTGTATCATCTCTTCTCATATCATTGCAAATGTTTTTGTCCAAGGTTTATCACACTGAATGAGGGTGACCAAAGACTTAAAATCAGTGTTCCCCTTTTCTAGACTGCTCTAATGTCTGTTTTCTGCATGCCTCATCAACACAAAGAAAGAAAGAATAAACAAGTCCTCACGCATTTATTTCCACACAGAGATTGGATTAATTCCAAGAGACAAAGAGAGAAAAGGAAATGTGGAAAGCTCGGGTGGGAAGATGCAAAGTGGATATGCTGTGGTTTGGGTATCAATAACTAGAAACTGAGCAGTGCAGATGACAGAATGGTCATTTGTTAAATGTTCAGGCAGAAGAGAGAGGGTTCCTTCTGTGCATGCAAACAAAGAGACCTTTATTCTGCTACAGAAAAGAGGAGAAAAATAACTGCTGTATTAATGAATATTAGTCAGAAAAACTGTTAGCTGAGAAGGGGATCTGAGGATGCAAATTATGGCAGACCAGAGAGGGCCAGAATACTCACAGTTTGAGGCTTCTTAAATTTGACTAAGTGGCACAGCTTCTGCATTTTCAAAGCATGCCTGAGGTTATTATACTGAATAAGCAGAAAACCTGCACATCATGCATGAAACAGGAAAGCCCAGGGATGCCGGAGGAAATAGGTATTCACAAACTAATCTGTCTTGTGCGAAGGCTTTTTCTGGGTATTGCAGCACCTTGTGCAAACACTTTTGCTACATCACAAAAGCAAACAAAATAACAGTATGAAACTAATTGTGTCAATGAACCCCTGTCTTCACCTTTGATTTCTTTGCTCAGAAGTACTTTTTTTAACGTGAAAAATCACGTAATGTGCAACCCAATAAGGTAGTTACAAGATTTCCATTCTTGCTTTAAAAAATCAAATCATTGATTAAATATATTTTCCTTTAAAAAACCCTCATTTTTCTCAAATCTAAACTTTTACAGTGAATGTCTGAGTTCAGCTACATTTTCCATGGGACAATGCTCTAATAAATTGTTTCGGTTACATTTATCCTGTTTTTCAAGCTTGTATTTCAATATAACAATGAAATTATCCATTATCAACAGATAACAGATAGTTTCTAGCAGCTTTTATGGAAGAGTCTGGCTTTGTAAGAAATGGTGATATTCTGACTTTGGATCTGAATTGGAAATACATACAAATATATATATTTCCAATATATATTCTTATATATATATAAGAAAAGATTTATTTGAACAAAACTAAACCCATCACCCAAAACTTTACTATATTTTATGAGTTCGTGGAAATTCAGAGCAGGTAGCTAGTGCTAAGAATAATGCATATTAGACTAGAAAAGTGCCAGATAGAAAGTAAGAACTATCTTTTAATTTATTTTTAAGCTAATTAAATTTAAAAAATTTTCATATGTCTCTCCAAGAAGCTTTCCTATTAGATGTAAATAGTTACATAAAGCCTAAGTCAGTCGTGATATCTTAACATGAGCAGAGGCATGAATCTGGCACATAAAATGTGCAAACATGCTTTTGGAAGACTAAAATGTTTTCTCATTGCTAATGGGAAAATGGACAACGCTGTGAAGGGAAAAACAAACATTGAAGAATATGCAAGTTACATTTTTCTCTGCATTAGATTTAAAAGACATGAAGTTAATACTGTTAGTATACCTGTACTGGCAGAAAGTATGTTTAGGGGTTGTTATTGATTTTGTTATTATTGTTGTTGTTATTATTAATAATAGTCATTTGGCTTCAATGCATTTTAACAGCAGTAACTTAAATACTTGTGGGTTTTGTCCCTAGCTAGGAGCTGAGGACCACACAGCCAATCTCTCTGGGGAGGGGTAAAAGAGGGGTAAGGGAAACAAAAAAAGAAACCCAAACCACAAACCTTATGAACTGGAATAAGGACAGTTTACTAGGATAGTGGAGAAAGAGAGAAATAACAGTAACAGGATTTTGTAGCAAAAAACACGAAGCTGATGATACACAATGCAGTGTCTCACCAAACTGCACAACTCAGGCTGTACAGCTCAGAACCGTCCCCAAACTAGACCATCCCCAAACCACACATCCTGGACCTGTACGCTCTCCCCTGCCACAAGCCCCCTTTTATGCTGAGCATGATGTAACTGGCATGGAAAACACTCTTTGGCCACTTTGGGTCACCTGTCATGGCTGTGTCCCCTCCCAAGCTCCCTCGGTGCCCCCTACCTTCTCATTAGCAGGGCAATATGAACAACTGAAAAGTCCCTGACTGCTTGGCAACAACTAAAACATCAGTGTGTTATCAGCATTGCTCTCATCCTAGCTCCCAAACACAGTATTCCACCTGCTCCTAGACAGAAAATTAACTCTATCCCAACAAAAATGAGGGCAATACTTCCATCAGAAAACTTTCACCAGATAGAAAAATTATTATTCTTTCTTTTCCAGTGGGTTTAATTAACTCGATATCTAGAAAACACTGTCCAAAACATTCACTGTCAAAAATGGGTTTATACATATAGGAATTAATAGTTTTCAGTGCATTTTAATGAAGGGTTTTTTTTCCCTTCTTTAAAAGTTTTCATTTAGAGTCTTAGCTCTTCTACTCACTGAAGAACAGTAATTTTGACTACTATTTTTAAAATCAGTTTGGGTGATTACTTGAGGTCTAGCCTTGGGTTCCTTCTTTCCTTCCTTTCTTCTTTGCTCTAGGCAAGCTCAACCACTTAGGTAAATGAACACTGAAGAATGATTGCATTTAGTGAAAGCATACTGGGACCAATGAGTGCAGCAAGCTAATTTCAGCTGTGTAGTTCCTCTCCGAACTCCATTTTGGATATTAACATCAAGCAAAAAATTAATGAAAATGCTGAAAGATCCATCTTTTTTATAAAGCCTGGTGTGAGAAGATGTCACCGGTATTCCCACTTCATATATAAATTTATCGCAGGAATATTAATGCTAATGAATTTAAATCTGTGATGCTTTTTATTCAATATTTTTGTGCAACTACACTGTTCTTAAATAATCCATATTCCTTCAGGCTGCAATATTTGCAATTCATCAAAAAGTATTTATTTATTGAATATCCATTAGATTGACAGATATCTAAATAAATTTAATTTTCTCATCTGCGTGTCTCTCAGGCATGACTGGTTAATCACAATTGCGACAATGTTACCAGTATATACTCTATTAAAAATTATATTTTTGCTTTATACTCTAGTATAGAGCAGGGTTCTATCGTATGAATGGGAAGCTATTCAACCAAGAATTGATGAATTAAGAAGAGTTAATTTTTAATGTTTGGTAAGGTTGTCTTTAAGGTTAAAAGATTAATTAAGGCTGAAATTAATTGCAAGAACCTGTTTTGTTTTGTGGTTAGGGTTTTTTTTTTTAATTATGAATGATTTATATTGAATGATTATGCAAGAGTAACAGTGACTATCTACAGTACAGGATGAGGTCTTTCCATATTACTAGGAGTTGATCAAAGGAAGTATTTCAGAGTAAGTTTAGGACAATGTATTAGCTTTGGCTGTGATAGAGTTGATATCCTTAATAGTTGCTAGTTTGGGGCTCTGCTTTAGATTGTTGCTAAAAACAGTGTTGATAACACAGGTGGTTTCATTACTGCTGAAAAAAGTGTTACACAGAGCCAAGCCCGTTTCTGTTTCTCACACCACCCCACCAGTGAGGATGCTGGGGGTGTACAAGGATTTGGAAAGGGGACACAGCTGGGACAGCTGACCCCAACAGACCCAAGGGATATCCCATACTATAGAATCATAGAATGGTTTGGGTTGGAAGACACCTCAAATATTATCCAGTTCCAACCCCCTTGTCATATGACATCATACTCAGCAATAAAAGCTGTGTGTAGAAGAAGGAAGGAGAGGACATTGGGGTGATGACATTTGTCTTCCCAAGTCACCATTAAGCATGATGGAGCCCTGCTTTCCTGGGAATGGCTGAACACCTGCCTGCGCATGGACAGTGGTGAGTGATTTCCTTGGTTTGCTTTGCTTTCAAGTTCAGATCGTCCTTTGCTTATTATACTGTCTTTATCTCAACCCATGAGTTTTTCACTTTTACTTTTCTAATTCTGTCCCCCATTTTGCTGGGGGAGAGTGGGCAAGCAGATGTGTTATGCATAGTTTCCAGCTGGGGTTAAACCACAACAGCCCTTTTTGGCACCCAACTTGTGACTTGAAGGGTTTGAGATAACAACAGGATTGATTGGAATGTCCTAGATCAAATTTATAGCTGTTATTGCTGTTTAGCTGCCATATTGGCAGGCTCCTGCACTTGCCACAGGGTTTGCTTGCCTTACAGTATAGTAGGGTCTAGTGCTTGTTAGTAGCTGCTTTATGCTTTCACTGCTAGCTGTAGCAGTGTACTGCTGATCACACTCAGCTGTGCCTCGGATCACTCTGATAACAGTAGTGGGGATGTGCCTCGGCTGGCAGATGGCAAGGGCATGGCTGTTGTTTCTGTGCTGCTGTACAGGTCAGGCTCGAACTTTGGTGTGAACTGGAGTCAAAGAGAATAGAACACCCTACATCTTCTTTAGTTATGGATAAGCTCATACCGTAGCAGGTACATCTCCAAGCATCTATGTCTGTGGTTATGTCTGTGCCACAGCAGGTATACCTCAGAAGGGATTGTGGCTAAGGATAAGTTCACACTGGAGAAGGTATACCTTGAAGCATATATGTCTTTGGATAAGCCAATGCTGCAGCAGATACACACAAGATTGAATAGTGCTAACTGATGTATGTTGCTTTTTCCCAAAAAAAAAGAACTTCATTTTCTCTCGGGGTGAAAAATTCTGTTGTACAAAATCACTACGCGTGCAGGTTGGCTTTTAATAATTAACAAGGATCATTACCCAATCCCTTGCTTGACAACTGATGCCACATTGGAAATTGAAGCCATACCATGTCACCAGCAGGTGTGCTCACTTCCACTTCGAAAGGAATGATTTATTCACATTCAGAAATGGTTGACTTTGCTTACTGCTGTATTAATTACCAAGCTAAGATCAGTCCTCAGAGATTCTGCCTTTATCTGTCATGAAAGGTTTTCATCACTACCATGGTTCTTTGATATGTATGCAAAACAACTATTGGGCTGTGTTGCCCTGTACTGGGTCCCTCAAAATGTAAACCTGCTGATAGTCTAACTCCCTTGATTGGACTGCAGTTTGTTACATCCTTCTCCTGAAGCCCTTACAACTGCCTAGGAGACTATGCAGTTCTTAAGACTACACTCATCTTCTGAAAGAGCTTAGATATAAGGTATATTTACAATATTCTTGCTGTTGCTATATGCTGTACTTTGTATTGATGCTTAGCATTGTAATGATTCTCTTCTATTGGATCCAAGCTTCACAAAATAGTCTTCACTTGCTAGATATACTTGAGCTGATTGAATTTGCTAATGAATCATTGGAACCTTATTTACAAAATGATTCTCAAACTACACATATTATTATTACAACAAATCTTATGGATCATCTTAAATTTTTTTATGCGGTTATGAAAGCTTTAGAAAAAGCAGCTACTGTGGCAGAACAGTTGTTCCAATCTCATATACCTCCTGCTGGAGTGCATTTCTTGGAGGGATTTGGTGATAACAAATTGTTATTTGAGATCATTAGAGATAACATTAGAGATTGGAGATCCTATGTACCCAGATCAAGTATCAGTATGTTTGTCCATGTACAATAACATCATTTATAAATTCTTATCAGGAACAAATATTGTTGTGGTGTCATCTTCAGTCCCTAATTTGAGGAGAAGGAAATGTTGTGGAATTCATTGCCACCTTAGAACACGGCTGATTGCTCCACAATCCTATAGAGGTTGCAATACCCTAATCATTGAAGCGATCACTCAACCAATTCAAGTGGCACCAAGCAGCAGTGGAAACACTATGCTATCTGGAGGATTTCCCAGATCAAGACCTAGAAACAGAGGACACTGTATCCAAAAGAGAGTTGTTAAGACATAGTGTATGGCATTCTGACATCACACACAGACTCCCCTCTGCCAGGTGATAAAAGACCTAGCTCAAGGTCCTCCCAAACTAGGTAAAAACCTTGATGGCAAACGTAACCTGCAAAATTTAGCTAGACTTTATAATCATTCAGTTGCTGAATTTAATCCTGACTGGAAAATCCCATATTTTATGGAAACAAAATTTTCCTTAGATCTACTTGATGAAGGACCTGTGCACACCTGGAAGTATTTGACCCCAGCCAAATTCTGCCCCAAGGCCATTTCTTCCTACCTGGTAAGTTGTGGAATAAAGTCAAATAAGTATCCAGGCTGTGAAGTTCAACAAGAATCAATAACTAGGGTTTATTTGTACAAGATGTTCACAGCTGATATTCTATACAGAAGAGAATCAAAACACTGCATAAGCTTTATAGGCAGCATACAGCCTTGGGAAAAACAATTCCCTGTCTCTGAACAATATGAGGCAAAGACAATCAATGGCAGCAGCATGTTCAGAAGGGGCAGAAGTGGTGTTCAAAGACTTGGATCAAACTGGAATGAAATATCAGATAAATCTAAGTCATCAGCTGCTTCCTAAAACTTTTATGGGTGATCCCTGTCCAGATTGTGTCCACACCCCTGTTTCCTGGAAAAAGCAATAAAAAACCTGATAGCTTTAAAATCATCAGTCACTACCACCAGAACTGGACCTTGAGGAAAAAGGAAGTGGCCAAACCTTTCAGAATAAGTGACTATTGATGAGGTCATGAGGTGCTTAGTAGCTGGAGTAAAACCATGATGGATACGAAGGACCAATACTTTATGTAGTTTTAACAATACAGTGGAACAGGTGCTGTCTATGTCAACTGGTATCAATCTTTCTTCACTAGGATAAATCAGAGACATTAACTGATATACCTCAGTCACTTTCCGATTACTCTCTGTAAAATTTGGCACAAGATTTGCAAGGTCAGGAAGGCTTCCTTTCTGTGTGAAGCTGCACCCAAGATTGGTTTTAAACAACTTTTAAGACACAAATGATAATAAATAACAATCTCCAAAATTTCTGGCCCATTAATCCTTCTAGAAAGGCTAATAATTTTTGCGTGTAGTTTGGGTATCTCCTATTGCAAATACGGATTTTTCTGATTTCATGTACCAAATAAGGCCTTATTTTGAGCAAAATAAAATCCATTTGATATGTCACGCTTTTGTTTGCTTTGCTATCTCTAGGTAGTGTCAGAAGTTGACTTATCTACATCACTTAAATTTTCAGCCATTTTACACTAGTATGGTAGTTTAACCTTGGCTGGACAGCAGATGTCCACCAAATTGCTCTATCGCTCCAATCCTCAGCAGGGTATGGAGGGGAGAAAAATAAGATAGAAAAAAGCTCCAAACTCATGGGTCAAGAAATAGGCAGTTTAATAAAACAAAAGCTGAAGACCACATGTGTAAAAAAGGAAAAAACAAAATATTTATTCTCTGCTGCTCATTGGCAGCCACTTCAGGTCTTCAGTATGTGTAGCAGTTGCTCATGAAGACAATTTTGATAACAAATGCTCTCCACTTCCTCCCCTTATCTCTCAACTGCTTATTGCTGAGCAGACATCATATGGTCTGGAATATCCCTTTGGTCAGTTTGAGTCAGCTGTCCTGGTTGTGTGCCCTCCCAGGGCCTTGCCCACCCACATGCCACTGCTGAAGGGGGGTGTTGGAGAGGCATGCTTGGTGTGTGCTGGCGTTGCTCAGCCTTAGCCACAACACCAGTGTGTCACCAACACCTCGCTGGCTATGGACAAACAGCACAGCGCTGTGAGGGCTGCTGTGGGAACGAGTAACTCCCTCTCAGCCAGATCCATTACAACTGGATAATACTTTCAAAAATTTTATATGCATATTATTATATATAATTTCTACTTATGTGATGCATATTAAATAAGCATCTATATTAATCTGAAATTATTTAAATTCACATATTATGTACATTTTATATTTCAGACATACGCTGAAAGTACATGTGTGTGTGTATGCCTATATGCAGTGCTTACTGTAAGAAAGGTATACTGAAAAATCTTTTGATATTCATATCATTCAGAAGTCTTATTTTAAAGTAGACTATTGGACAATGAATCACCTGCTCTACTACTTGTAGAATGTGTTATATTATTAATTTTTTCTCATGATATATGACATAATCTTAGGCTCAAAATAAAATACATGCTTTATCTTTGTATTTAAGAAAATAAATTGCTAATTTCTGGCACTTATTTTGACTCAAAAAATAAGGCTTATTAACATATTTGCTTCTGCTACCTCTTAAAAGAGAAGTGCTCATTGAAATCCAAATAAAGACAGATTGGCAAAGATTGTTTCTCTCACAGATCCATGCAATAAATTACAAAAGAATTTTGATAGCTTTGTATATCATATTAAATTTATCACCTTTCATATTTCTGGGTATGCAAGAAATTCTGTTTAAGACTGAAAAAATGAATGGATCTCAAAAAAACTAAGAATACCATCAGATTGAGGTATTATTATCAATCTAAATATAGCTTAATTTAATACATACAGAGAGAAATTGTAAGAGAAATCACACTAACACTGGAAAGAGATTAGAAGGACTCATCTTGGAAAACTGTTCTTATTAGGATTTAGGATTTCTACTGCATGAGTAACTTTTCTGCTTTGCTCTACCAAAACCAGTTGAACTTAAGAATGAGCATCATTTTACACATAAGTTTATATGCTATACCTAATAAAAATATTACACAACTAACTACTATCTGTTGTTAAGTATGGATTATGACAAATTTGTTAGATTTAAATTTATAGAAATTCTGGAAGAGGGGTCATTTGCTTTTTAATAACTCTCTCTCTTACATAAGAGAATTTCCATATCTCAAAATAGTTTTATATAAGCAGCTGGCAAAGTGTTTAATAACTCTAATTGCTCTTCTTACAGTCACATTGTTAGATATAATGAATTAAATCAAGGAAATGGGTATTCTAAATTGAAAACTTCTACAGTAAATAAGGAAAACTACATTACATGCATAATAGCAAAAAATAAGGTGGAAGCTCCACCACTACATAGCTGCAAAATGTCTATCTTTCAGTATGTATTTACAAAGCAGTTTACCCTCATTTTCTTCCGCCTTTTATTTTCCTATTTAAATTTCTATTTCTTGTCTCCTCATTTTAAATTTAGGTGTTTTATTATAGATACTATAAAGCCCTCCTCGTTTTAAGTGACAAGAGCATCAATTCTCATATAATTCCCACATAATGTCAGTTGGAAATGTATATCGTGTCTTTAAAAATACCCTTATCTGCTGAAATATGAGTGCACATTTCCTCATTAAATAAATGGGAATGTAAGTAACCTACTCTAAATTTCTTACAAGCAAGTACATAAAATATTTAACTAAAATATACTTACAAACATGCTCTCAGATTTATTAACCCTGAAGTGGCAGCTAGTTGTCAGATATTTATACTAACAAATATACCAGGAATGGGAAGCTAATTTCCTGTAATTTCTGAAAATATCGAATATATTTCTTAGAAAATTATGTCCTGTTATAGAATTATAAATAATATATTATTAGAGAAGAAATATTGCTTGCAAATTGTCTTTTAAACTCTTAGACCCAAACAGGTCTTTGATTCATTTTGCATTTCCTAAGACTTTTTCATGCTGGCAAAACTTCTAATTGGAAGACTATACCTACCACTTTGTCCTCTCTCACTAAAACATTAAATTTCTAGTCCCCATACAAAAACGTGGCCTAATCGATTCCACTGGGAGAGCATCTATTCCAGTGCTTGGTATCCAGTGCAGATACTGTTATGTTTCTTTGTGCATTGGTTTTGTCTGGGGTAGAGTTAATGTTCTTTGTAGTAGCTGGTACAGGGCTCTGTTTTGGATTGTTGCTGAAAAGAGTGTTCTTAACACAGGGATGTTTTCATTATGGCTGAGCAGTGCTTACACAGAGCCAAGGCCTCTGCTTCTCCTTATACCACCCCAACAGTGAGGAGGCTGGGGGTGCACAAGAAGTTGGGAGGGGACACAGCTGGGACATCTGACCCCAACTGACCCATGGGCTCTCCCATACAATACGACTTTACACCCCGCATGTAAATCTGGGGGAAGAAGAAGGAAGGACAGGACAATGGAATAATGAACTTTGTCTTCCCAAGTCCCCGAAAAGCATGATGGAGCCCTGCTTTCCTGGGAATAGCTGAACACCTGCCTGCCCATGGGGAGCGGTAAATGATTTCCTTGGTTTGCTTTTCTTACAAGTGTAGCTTTTGCTTTACCTATTAAACTGGCTTTATATCAACCCACAAGTTTTCATTTACACTTCTAATTTTCTCCCCATCTCATTGTAGGGGAGAGAGCAAGCAGCTCTGTAGGTCTGTGCTGGCCACTGGGGTTAAATGATAACACCTCAGAACTCATTTCAGTAGCAATTCTTAAGTAAAAAGTGGCAAGGAGGCAATCATTGTTCAAGTAATTAGTGCTTGTAGGATAAGTGTCCAATCAGTTTACAAACAAATCAAAATATAGTGAGAAAATGTTAAAAAATATGGGCTCCAATTTTAGAAAGGTCACTTCATCTTTGGAGCTATTTTATGCCTACTGTAGTTCATTTTCTACCAAGCAGAGAAGAAAATAACTTCAGCAAAACAAGTGATTTCTCTAGAAAGAGGATAAAACTGTATGGAATCAGACCTCACAATGTTGCTCTTTCTATGACATCTGTATCAACTTACACAAGTTAAGATTAAAAAATTTTTGACCATTAAAGTGTTCTCGATCAGCGTTAGTAATTTCCACAATAAATATTATAAATGACATGAAAAAGTAAGAGAAATAATATGAGGATTATTCTCAATGATGAAATAATAATGTTTTGTGTAATCAAAAGTATTCATAAATATTTCAGATAATCTTTTAATTATTTTTTTTCCAAGAAACTTTAGAAGTAGAAAAGTTTAAAATTCATTAAAATAGGGGGAAAGGAAGGGTTTAGGTGTCTTGGTAGACAGCAAGTTAAACATGAGCCAGCAGTGTGCCCAGGTAGCCAGATGGGCCAACTGTGTCCTGGGATGCATCAAGCTCAGCATTGCCAGTCAGTCCAGGGAGGGGATTGTCCCACTCTACACTGTGCTGGTGTGGCCTCACTTTGAGAGGTGCAGTTTTGGGTGCCACAGCACAAGAGGGAGACAAAAATACTGGAAAGTGTCCAGAGGAGGGCAACAAGGATGGTGAAGATCTGGAGGGAAAGACTTAGGAGGAGAGGCTGAAATCCCTTGGTTCTCCTCTGGAGAAGAGGAGGCTGAGGGGAGACCTCATTGTGGTTTATGGCTTCCTGATGAGGGGGAGTGAAGGGGCAGTGTCACAGTTGTGCATAGCTGGGTGCTGAGAGCCTCTGAGAATCACATATAGGAGACAAAGACTCCATCAGAGAATGGAATGCCAAGAAGACTAGAAGACTGCAATGTTGGCCCGTTAAGGGCATTATGATATATATTTGCATATAAATGTAAGGACTTGACAGACACAAAAGGCCAGGAAGGCTGAGGGAGGATGCACCCCAAGTGCCCCAGAGAGATGCCCCTGAGACCCGTGGAGAAGCCCATGGAGTACTCAGTGGAGAGGACCCATGGAAGAGGCAGAGACCCCACCTGCAACCCATGGAGAGGCTCCACGCTGGATGGAGCCAGGGGAGACATAGAGAAGATGCCGTGACTTACGCTGGGATGAGCCCCTGCCAGCACAAGCAACCTACAGAGATGAGCCAAACTGGTTTGCTGGAGGAGGCATCATAGCCCCGTGGAGGACTGGGACTGAGAGACACTGTGATTTGTTGCTGCCTGCCATAGCAGAGATGAAGCCTGGTGGGAAGACATGTGCCTTGGAGAAAGTTCGTGGAGGACTGGCACTTATGGGTGAGATCCTACGGTGCAGCAGGGGGAGGGTGTGTGGAATGGATGCCCCCATCCCAGCCGAGAAGGAAACCATCTTGCAAGGGACTGACTGAAGCCCCCTTCTCCTAGTCCCTGCCCCCCTGTCCTGTGCTGCAAGCAGGAGAGGGGAAGAAGGAAGCAAAATCATGACTGAAAGGGAAGTCTGCTTTAGAATGGAGGGGTGGGGGGAAGGTGTTACCGAGACCCCCATTTTCCCCAGTCCCTGCCCCTCCTGGGCTGCGACCGGGAGGGAAGAAGGGAGCAAACTTCTAACTAAAGCCTACTAAGGAGGGAGTGGTGGGGGGAAAAGTGTTTGCCTGGTTGCATTTGTTTTAAGATTGTTGGTTACATTCCTGACTCTGGTTGTTTTCACTGTTTTTCCTCTACAGCTTAGTGTAATAAATTAGATAATTTTTCTCTTCAGCACTCCATGTTGAGCCTGTTTTGCCCGCGTCATTAACGAGTTTGCCTCTTGAGCCGCCCAATTATATTTTCTTCTCCCCTGTCCAACTAAGAAGGGTAGTAATAGGCTGATTTTGGTGGGCATCTGGCCTTTGGCCGGGGCTCAAGAACCACAGGCAGGTGTCGATCTCCTCTCTGGTGACCAGTGATAGAACCTGAGGGAATGGCATGAAGCTGTGACAGGGGATGTTTAGGTTGGATATTAGGAAGAGGTTCTTTACTGTGAGGGTGATTGGGCACTGGAACAGGCTCCCCAGGGAAGTGGTCACAGCACCAAGACTGAATGAGTTCAAGAAGCATCTACTAGTGTAATTTACACTCATTAAATGCAATGAATTTTCTTAAATCCTGATCTAGCCATGATGAAACACTTCTCATTGACAATGGGGTAGAAACATGATTAATACTTCAGTGAAAAGGAAACATATTTACTATCATCTTTATTATTATTACTTTAACCTAATAAGGCATTTATGAGATACTCATATTTTGGAAAATGCATAAAGAAAGAGTTTGTAACTCTTTCTGATATTATATCCAGCGGTATATGAGGATTCATCTTGTTGCAATATGTTATCAAAACCAGAAGTGTTTTTCTGCATGAGTTGATAAGGGCTCAATAAAATAGAAGGATTGGAATAGAAGGATTAGTTAAAATGGATGACCATAATTTTCTATGTATTTAAGCACACAATAAACTTAGCAAATCCCCAAATGCTAGATTATTTTCATTAAGTAAATGCTTTCTTTTAAATGCTCACATCATTTAGTGACCCATTCAAATTTTCTTGGTTTTTTACACTCCAAATGTTTTTATTAATATTCTTGCTAAAGAGCACACCAGTATAGAATGTATGAGACCAGTTTCACCTAAATGTCAAAAAGACTGTCTGGATGATATCAGATTTGCAAAAAATGTCAAAAGGAAGCTTTTTATAATGTATTAATATTTTGGACAGCCTACTTCATTTTAGGACTTTGCATTTCAAAAGAATGTGTTTGTAGTTGGGCTTATTCTACAGAACACACAGACATGCAATGCAGTCTGATAGTTTATTAATTGCACTTCATGTATTCTCAAGGTTATTTTTCACTTGCAGGAAATTTGCTCTCTTGTGTTCAGCTACCCTCAAATATTCTGGCTACGGTCTTACAGGAAAATGAAGTTTTCTCAAAGATCGTGTGGTGAACTGAATTTAAATTCCAGGACTCAGGATACCAATTATGCCTAACATATGTCCTCCAGAAAGGTTTAAACCAACTGCATTGTCATTAAATTCAAATGAAGAGATAAATGCCAGGGACTTATAATGTCTTTCTCTCAGAAAAATGGAAGTTCTTTCTACTGCGAATATTAATTGTCCCACTCTTAAAATTAATTCATTTTCATTTCTCATTACCTATCTACATTTTTTGTCACAGCCCTAAAAGCCCTGTGACTATTCTTGCTATCTTTTTGATTACAAGTTTGAGAGGGAAGTTTGGGTTCAAATTAACATCATAAGTTCAGAAAAGATTAAATACTGTTAGTTTTGCAAAAGGTGATGTTTGGCAAATGACCTGCCCTTATGTACTCTACAGTATCTATGCCGGGATCTAAAAAGAATGCTCTTTCTCTATATTTTTTTTTCCTTATGAAGAATAAAAACCTTGAGGTCTTTCACTTCAACTGAATGTGTGGCATGGAAGCCTCATTTGGTTATATCAAGATATTTTTAAATTACCTGTAATTTTCTTCATTATGTAGACCAGTTAAACAGTATTTTTAAAGATTTTAATTTGTGTGGTAGCGTTTACAAGAAATTCTTTCTACAAATTAAGCCTTCAAGAGGCCAGTGTTCCAAAAGTGATAGGGGGCATGTTCATATGGAAGGAATATCATCATCAACTGACATTGTATGAGACCTGTAGTTATATAGCAGACTTTATGCATCTAAAAGCAGAAGTGTCTTAACCATATTTGGAAATCTTTTCCATTACATTTTTTCTAAATGCCATGAATGATTCTGATTAGCTATGTGCGGTGGACTTGAATTTCATTAAAAAACAAGTTCAATGAACCACACTCTGGATTGTGTTCAAATAACAGGCTCAATCCTGGTGAACAAGTGCCACAGATTTTAAAAAAAAAATCTCCTTTAAATAAACACTGCTGAAGCACATTTAACCTCTGAAACCAAATATAGTGCATTACATTTACTTTGTATGAGGTAATAAGACTGACAGGAGAAATGTTTTATTTTTAAAGATACATCAAATATTTTCTGAATCTTCTAACAGCCATAAAACACTGTGCTCAAGTCTTCTGCACAAGAAGGACTCTTTTCTTGCATTTTTTGAAAATTCAGTCTCCTCTGAGCTTTATAGCTGAACTGGGACACTCGTAGGAAAAAGTTTGTTCATCTGCTAAAAATAATAGCATCCACTTGCAAAAGATCTTGAAGAATCCATCTGAATCATTAAACCAGCATGCTACTTTCTTAAGCAACACTAAAATAATTTTCTACATTGAATTATCCAGATCTTTCTTCAAACTGCTTAGGTCTTTTCTTCACTTATTTAATTGATTCTTCAACTTTCCATTAGTAATAATTAGCAATGATCTTCTAAATCCATGTATGTAGACTGATCTATAATTTTTTTGTTCTTTGGCCACTTTTCTTGTAAACATTTTAAATGTTTACCTATTGTTGATATTTATGTGTCATGCACTTCAGATATACTACATCTCAGCAACACATCTAAGTTTTCACTTTGGTGGATTCCAAAAACAAAGTTCAGGCAGTTTCTTTCTCCTCATTGCTACAGGGGCCTTTCTCTGAATGCATGTGCCATTTCAATTTACTTTTTCTAACTATAAGAATATGATGAAGAAGTATGATTAGTCCCTTCCAGTCAGTTCCCATACTTTTTCAGTTCAGCACACTTGCAAATTTTCTCCAAAATAAAATCACTGGATAAAATCACCTGTGAAATCAACTTTTAAGAAAATTTGTAAGTAAATGTCCTTAAATTTAGTGCTTTATTTTTCTAAGTTATGAGCTTTTTATCCAGTTGCTCACAATTCTCTGGTACTTTTATTAAACAACATCTCCAATTTCATGTGTCACTTTACTGAATAGTGTACTGAAAGGTAAATAGAATAACTGCAACCATTCCTTTCTGTGCAAAGCATGAGCTATTCCCAAACTGCACAATTTTGCAAACATCATTATTATTACGTGCTTCAATAGTTAGTCTGAAAGCACTTTATGCATTTAGTTGGGGCTCTCACACACTCTTGGATAATCTGTTCTTGCTAGGTGACTTCATCTGACTTTTTGTAACCCAGTTTTTGGTGGTCAGATATTAGATTACAGTTGATCACTCTTGCCATATTAATGTAGTACTGTGTGCCAGGGTAGAATCATAGAATCATAGAATCATAGAATTGTAGGGGTTGGAAGGGACCTCGAGAGATCATCGGGTCCAACCCCCCTGCCAAAGCAGCTCCCTAGGACATTTCACTCAGATAGGCATCCAGACGGGTCTTGAATATCTCCAGAGAAGGAGACTCCACCACCTCCCTGGGCAGCCTATTCCAGGGCTCTGTCACCCTCACTGTGAAAAGTTTCTCCACATGTTGGTGCGGAACTTCCTATGCTCCAACTTGCAGCCATTGCCCCTTGTCCTGTCTCCACAGACCACTGAAAAGGGGCTGGCTGATTCCCCCTGCAGCCCCTGCTTAAGATAATTGTAAACATTAATTAGGTCCCCCCTTAGTCTTCTCTTCTCAAGGCTGAACAGTCCCAATCTTCTCAGCCTTTCCTCATAGGGGAGATGCTCCAGGCCCTTTATCATCTTTGTAGCCCTTCTTTGGACTCTCTCCAGGAGATCCCTGTCCTTTTTATACCAGGGAGCCCAGAACTGGACACAATACTCCAGGTGGGGCCTGACCAGGGCAGAGTAGAGGGATAGGATCACCTCCCTTGACCTGCTGGCTACACTCCTCCGGATGCACCCCAGGATCCCATTGGCTCTCTTAGCCACCGAGGCACACTGCTGGCTCATGGCCAACCTGTCACCCACCAGGACCCCCAGGTCCTTCTCCACTGAGCTCTTCTCCAGCAGGTCATCCCCCAGCCTGTACTGATAGAAACGGTTGTTCCTTCCCAGGTGCAAGACTTTACACTTGCTTTTGTTGAACCTCATCTGGTTTCTCCCTGCCCAGCTCTCCAGCCTGTCCAGGTCTCGCTGGATGGCAGCACAGTGTTCCTGCGTGTCAGCCACTCCTCCTAGCTTTGTGTCATCGGCGTACTTGCTGAGGGTGGATGCTATTCCCTCATCAAGGTCATCAATGAAGATGTTAAACAGGACTGGACCCAACACCGAGCCCTGGGGAACACCGCTAGTCACAGGCCTCCAGTCAGATTCCGCTCCACGAATCACGACCCTCTGGGCACGGTCCGACAGCCAATTCTCAACCCACCTCACTGTCCACTCATCTATCCCATGCTTTCTCAGCTTTGCTATCAGGATGTCATGGGAGACAGTATCAAAAGCCTTGCTGAAGTCAAGGTAGATGACATCCACTGTTCTCCCTCCATCTACCCAGCCGGTGATGAGATCGTAGAAGGCTATGAGATTGGTCGAGCACGATTTCCCCTTGGTGAATCCATGCTGACTACTCCTCATGACCTTCTTCTCTTCCAATTGCTTGGAGATGGCGTCCAGAGCAAGCTGTTCCATTACCTTTCCAGGGACAGAGGTGAGGCGGGTCTCACTTTTGTCTTATGTATAAAGCATAGTATCATGCTGGGCTCCTTTTGATCTGAACTCTGTTAAAGAGGATCCCATTAGCTTTATCTACTTATCTATTGATCTATCACCTGTTTTTAAATAAAACCACACATCATGTCTCTGAAGCTAAACCATTTCACCACAGGTCTGGTGTAACAACATTAGGTAGGAAACACAGAACTCTAAGAATAGGGTCTGTTCAGCCCAGAACTTCTATTCTAAAATATAATGGAAAATATATCTGTGCAAAATATATGCTTCTTCTAGGAGGCTAGCCAGAAATCTCATTTGTGCTTACTTTGAGCCTTATCAACTAGGCTTGCATGGGACTCTGCCTGGACCCATGATTTCTGCTTGTTCATCTGGTCAATAGTACAGATGCAAAAGATGTACTAGTAAGGTGTAAACTCAAGATTGCTCATAACTAGTTAGCTCTTGGGTTTAACAAATCAGTCCATATCAGTTCAAGAGGTCCCTGGAGTACAAGGTATCTACATTTTAGGTCACTGTTCAGGACATAGGTCGGTAGCTATTATGAAGAGGATAATATAAATCAGATCCTAGGCTATAATTATTAACAATTTTATAACCTGATTAGTAGACACAGACACCCAATATAGGCTGAAGAAAAACACTTAAACCACCGTGCCTCCAGAATCCCCTTAAGTATGGAAATACCCAAATCAGTATTTTTTCTGCTGTACCTATACTATATATAACAATAATGTCTCCTGAATGACAGGGGTGCTTGTATATACTGTACACTCCCAAACCCCCAAGGATGACTAGCTACTAAAAAGGTAATACATTTAGAGATTTAAATTCATACTGTTCTTTTCATGAGAAAT
Source organism: Hypotaenidia okinawae (assembly GCA_027925045.1). Taxonomy (NCBI): domain Eukaryota; kingdom Metazoa; phylum Chordata; class Aves; order Gruiformes; family Rallidae; genus Hypotaenidia; species Hypotaenidia okinawae. The sequence continues at coordinate 128,268,626 of BSDF01000001.1, forward strand.
ATCCCTTGCCTGTTATCATCAGTCTTAACTTTTATTTTCCTCTATTGGTCATGCTTTGCTTAATTATATTCCTTTCATCTTTGATGCATCTTAACATATTCCCCAATGAGTGTGAGATCAACATGGGTTAGATACCTCTGTTCTTTTCTGCACTCTTATTTACCAGAAGACTAATGGAGCAAATAGATTCATATCAGCTACTTTCTGCTGACAGAGACTAATAATCAAATTAGTTAGTTACACTCTGATATATTTTTTCTCTTTCAAATGACATTTTAAGAATGTTTAAATAAGGATTGTAATTGGAAGATGAGTAAAAAATAGATTTACTGTTTTAAATTATAAAGTTATACTAAAGTATCTGAAATGTATGTGATACAAACACAGAATGACTTCTATTGTTTCCCCATTATATGAGACAGCTTTTGAAATTAATGTTGTGAGATTTCAAAAGTATCTAGTATTCACTATACCTAGAAACATGACACATTAATATTTCTAGTAGTGTTTGAATGTTTAAAACTACATAGACATGTTATTATAACATATATAGAAGTTTGAGGTTACCAAGAAACACTCTGATTTACAGGTGTGACACAGAATTCAAATGAAAATAGAATTTTACTTTGTTCTGAAATAATATTTTCCCATGCTATCTATGCTGAGGTTACAAGGAAACACTCATTTTATATGGAAGTTAGAAGTTACATTTGATAACTGCATTCTTCTTTATCTGAGGTCTTGATTTTTACTGTAGATATGATAGTTTTATTTGGATATGTGTTGCTTTCACACAGAATCTTCAAGACATAAAGGCAGTGATGAGGAATAGAACAGGGATACAGCTCTGCCTTGAGTGACTGAAGGCTAAGCTTTAACTCACCCAAATGCAGGGCCTTACAGATAACAGACAGGGAATGTAGAATATATACTTAATTTTTCTTAGTTTGAAAACTTATGCTAATGAAAGGTAGTTACAAATCTCTGTAGGCACCTAAATATGGGGTCCCACTTATCCTGTATCTAGCAGATTGCAGTAATGAATGTGAATACAGAAGTCATTTCAGTGACATGCTTACTGAAATGTAATTTTATACCCTTCTAAAGGATCCTGAAATGCAGTGGAAGGTTCAAAGAGGAACTACAATAATGATTAAAGATTAGAATGATGTCATTTTAATAGAAGGTTAGAAGGGAATTTTATTGCAATTTTAGGTATCCATAGTGGGACAAGACATACATCAATAGGCAAGACTTCAATCAGGCAAAGGAATAACTACTTTTTGATTGATAAAATTTCAACTAAGAAAAAAATAAGTTGGAAGACAGATCAGTATTTAATTTTTGTGGTTAATTGTAAAAATAATGATTCAAGTTCTGTGAAAGTTCATCATTTAAAGTATTTAAATAATAATATATATAAAAGTATCAAAATATAGAATATATGAAATAATAAAGTTCATAAATTTAAAGTATATATATCATAAATTGATATTTTTTGTAAATGAGATATTTTAGTACTAGCACAAGTTGTTTAACCTATAAGAGTATAAAACCAGACAGTTTCTTCTATGAACTGCTAGCTGGAATTCTAAGATTATGCCATACATTGGTTAAATCATAGAAGTCTTTCATTTAGGATCCATTGAAGTGTACGTAGAAAACAGAAACAGTAATAAACCAAAAGGAGGCACCACAGAATGATAGTTTCCTACCACTAAACTGTTTCCAGTTACATCCAGTGCTGATATATCATAAGAAATCAAATGTGGTAATCAGGTATAAACACGAAATAAGGAGAAAAAAACCCCAAATATCCACATATTTTAATGTCATACCTATGTCTATTGAAAAATATGTACTAAATGTTTTACTTATTTTTGCCATTTATGGTTTTCCTTAAATTATTTCTCTTAGTTTAAATTATGAATAGTACTTTAAAACATTTATTTTAATTCTATTGCATTTTTTTCCAGTCCTTTTGCGTGAAAAATAGCTGTGAATGGTTTATAGCAGATTTAAAACAGACTTCTAATTTGTCTCAATACATTCAACTGTTTCTCCACCTGCAGGTCAAGTTAAATAATTTTACCTAGTTACAATGACTGAATTTTTCCCTCTGTAACTCTTAACTCTATATTAGAATTCATAATTTACATGAAAGCTAAAAACAGACATCTTTGTTGACTGAGGATAGTACTTGTTTATCTGTTAGATAAGAGGGATGAGGTGAAAATATCCTAGATATTTATGCCTGAGAGCAAAAGGGGACATTCAACTGTAGGTCTATATAATTTAAATTTCTCCGAGGCATTTGACATGAGGGATGATCGTTCTCATGTAGAATATATTAAAATAATCATACAAATATAAGGTATACAATATATAAACCCAGCTGCAATTAATACCAGGTAAAAAGTGATTTTTGTGTATTTAAATGAGGGAGAGGGAGGCTAATGGTCTGCCCAGAGTAAGACAAGAATTTGATGTGCAAGGGAGAGACCTAAAAATATAGAGACTCTCGTGGGAGAAGCTCATAAATGGTGTCTTTACAGGATTCACTAAGAGAAAGCAGTGAGTGATTCAATAGCTATAACCTTCCCTGACAGAAAGGATAAATTCATATATGCCTGCCCTTTGCAACAAACAATATCACTTCTTGAGCAAGAGTTCAGAACTTTCATCTTGCTGCTGTTACATGCTTTGCAGGATGTCCAATGTACTCCAGAGCACTAATAAGAAGCAAAGGAGAAAGACAGTAGTGCAGGAAACACCTATATATAATGGCACCCAGCCAGTCACTGTGTTAAAAGACCCAAAGTCGTGCTCCAAACACCAAAAGCTAGACAGGAGGGGAAAAGCTAAGTTTCAATATGAAACAACTTCACTTGAAACAGCTGGTATTAGCTTAGGCTTATCTAATGTGAACTTTCTTCATTGCTTGGTAACGCTTCCATTTTCTGGCTATTTTCTTAGATTTAAGGCATTGCACCTGGCTGAAAAGAGCTTCATACAGACCAATGTCTCTGTTTCAGGAGTATTTAAGATCCTCTTATTACTCTTATTACTATCTCTGTAGAGGATATAAACCTGTTGATACAGATACTGCTCTTACTTCTAATGTACAAAAGTCCTCAAATACATCACAATGCCTAATACGTTTCTCTTTTACTAAACTCCTAATTTCCACATTACTCAGCAATCTTAAATTTAGCTCTACAGCAACATAACCACTTTCCCCCCACTTAACTAATTTGTTTTGAAAGCTAGGTCAACAGCTGGACTCACGTATTTCCCGGGTAGGATGTACTGCCTCAGACACCCTGAATAGGGACTGCAGTTAAAATCCAACACCAGTGCCTTTTTTCTATGAAATTTATTGCTAGAGCTCTTAGAGGGATGTCCTAAGGAGTTGTAGAAGATCTGCTCACTCTATCAGAGCTGAAAACAAAGGATACTATAAAAATAAACTGTGCCTACTTTTGTGTAGGGATCTTACAGAGTAATTCAGCAACATGCTCATTAATATATTTGGGACAGTGTATACCCTCTAACAGTGCAATTGTGATAATTCCTAATATTCAGGTAGAATTACAGAGTCACAGAATGCTTTGGGTTGGAATGGATCTCAAAGATCATCTAGTTCCAAATCATTGCCATGGGCAGTGACACCCTGCACTAGATCAGGCTGCTCAAAGCCCCATCCAACCTGGCCTTGAACACTGCCAGAGAGGGGGCAGCCACAGCTTCTCTGGGCAACCTGTGCCAGTGCCTCACTGCACTCATAGGAAAGAATTTCTTCCTAACCTCTAACCTAACCCTGCCCTCTTTCAGCTTGAAGCCAATGCCCCTTGTCCTATCACTATACTTCCTGGTGAACAGTCCCTCTCCCACTTTCCTGAAGGACCCCTTTAAATATCAGTAGGCCATAATTAGGTCTCCCTGGAGCCTTCTCCAGGATGAACAACCCCAACTCTCTCAGCCTGTTTCACAGGAGAGGTGCTTCAGCCCTCTGATGACTTTTGTGGCCCTCCTTTGGATTCACTTTATCTATTTGCTTCCTGTTTGGTGAGCATATGCCAGCCAAATCATGAAAAACCATGACTCCAGCCTTGTCTTACATACTGCACAAACCTACAGAAGTGATGATAAAGGTTTTCTCATGGCATAAAATCTTTCCAATTATTGTAATAAGGTAAACATCAATTACCTGACTATCAAAAACTAGTCATAAATACAATATTTGAAGGAGCTTCGATGGATAATATTCAGACCAACAAATTTATCTTTAACCAACAAATAAATGGAATAGGTTTTCCACAAAGTACTTATGATTTTGCATGTCACCTCAAATAACATATTATTCAAGGTAAACAGTGAAGATGTACAGCTTTTTTTTTTTTTTTATGTAATTGAAATGTTATTCATAAATAGAGCACCATGTGCTTTCTGATATAAAGGGAGTTTCTTCTATATAAAATTGACATAGCATGGGAATTTTTTATGTAAATACATTGCATTGCAACCCAAATTCTCATACCCTCTCTGATGGTATTCTCTGATGGAAATCTGACTAACCTATACATTTATAGAAATTCCAATTATGCTTTGTATTTTATTGTTGGGAAAAGGGTTATTTTCACACAAGGTAGCCTGGATTTCTCCTTCAATATCTTTATTCACAAAAATCATTGTATTGTTAAAATGAAATAAACTACTTTTATCTTTTATATATTCTAAACCAAACATTTAGGACTGGATTCAGTGGTTGAAGAAATCAAAATAGTTCAAATCTATAATCTTTCAGATTTCTGTTTAAGTGATAGTCATTTTAATCAACTCAACCACATGGTAATTTTGCTAGTAGTACTATAGCATTTCTCTTGCCAAGACAAAAATCTTCAATGTACAATTTTTTTTCTTAATACTCTGAGCTGCCAATATCTCCTGAATTGACAGTAGTGTCTATATAAGCCAAATAGACTAAATTAGCATTGACCTGAAGTCATATTTGACCTTGTTGTCCTTCATTTCTCTAGAAGTCTTAATGACAACAAACACTGGTTGATCCTGACCAGACTTGAATGAAGCCTACATAGAACCATTTATTTTGGAAATCCAAAGCAAATATTATAATCCAAAGCAAATATTTATACAGTAATTAATGAAGGTCCTATTGATTACCATAGCAGCAGGAAAACCTAAAACAGTATCTGTTTCCTTTACAGGATAGATTGAAGCCAATTTAAGTCAGAGGCCCTAAGAGTAGAATATCACTGTTTGTGACAGGTACATGTCTTTTGGTGACCATTTGAGACCTTGCCCTGGATGTTGCTATAACCTTCTGATGCACCTGATCTGATATTGCTGTTCAAATATTCCAGATAAATGAAGCATATGATATATTTACTTTCAGTATCTTTGAATCTTTGATTTGGAAGATTAAGAGATAATGGAAGTACTTGGGTTTTTTTGATCAGTGTGGGTGCTTGATATAGAAAATTTAAAGGATGAGCAGAAGTTATGGTATTTTTAATCTTCTCATACTCACTGAAATCCAAGACCATTTTCTCCCCCTTCTTTTTTTCAGACACCATTTTTTCCCCACTTGTTTTTGTCACTCCAATCCACCAAGTCAGTCTCAGAAGAAAAAAGGCCAAAACACACCCGACAGTCCCTATTTTGGTGTGATAGTAAGATTGCTTGGTCTGTGTGTATAGTACCAAAAAATGCCTTGACGTCTCCTATTATACATTGATCATACCTGTAACTTCCTAACTTCACATGATTGTTTGGATATAACATGGTTTGCAGCATAGCAAGTAGGTCTTCCCTGGAGTTGCAGTCATTGGAAACAGGGATTGTGTCTTTGGTAAGAAAATGGAACAGTACTTGAAGCTTGCCGGTCCCAGGGAAGATCATGGAGAGGGTGATCTTGGATGTTATCATGCAACACATGCATGATGGCCAGGGGATCAGGCTTAGTCAACATAGTTTTACAAAAGGTAGATCCTGTCAAACTAACCTTATCACCTTCTATGACAAGGCAACCCCCTTAATGGGCAAGGGGTAGGGTGTGGATGTGGTCTACCTGGACTTCAGTAAAGCCTTTGACACGGTTTCTCACAGCATTCTGATTGAGAAACTGGCTGTCACTGGCCTGGACAGGTGGACCCTCAGCTGGGTTAAAAACTGGCTGGATGGCCAGGCCCAAAGAGTGGTGGTAAATGGAATAAAATCCAGCTGGAGGCCAGTCACGAGTGGCGTTCCCCAGGCCTCAGTCCTGGGTCCAGTTTGTTCAATATCTTTATCATTGACCTCAGTTAAGGGATTGAATGTTCCCTCAGTAAATTTGCAGGCAACACTAAACTGGGAGGAAGTGTTGATCTGTCTGAGGGTAGGGAGGCTCTTCAGAAAGATCTGAACAGACTGGACCAATGGGCTGAGACCAATGGAATGAAGTTTAACAAGGCCAAGTGTAGAGTGCTGCACATAACAAGTGGGGACATAAGGACCCCATGCAGGGCTACAGGGTTGGGGGAGACTGGCTGGAGAGCTGCCAGGCAGAGAAGGACCTGGGGATGTTGATTGACTGCAGACTGAATATGTCAGCAGTGTGCCCAGGCGGCCAGGAAAGCCAATGGCATTGTGGCTTGTATCAAAAATAGTGTGGCCAGTAGGTCTAGGGAGGTGATTGTGCCTCTGTACTCAGCATTGGTGAGGCCGCACCTCAAGTACTGTGTCCAGTTCTGGGGTCCTCATGATAAGAAGAACATTGAGGCCCCTTGAACGAGTCCAGAGAAGGGCAACCAGGCTGGTGAAGGGGCTGGAGGGCAAATCCTATGAGGAGCGGCTGAGGGAACTGGGGATGTTTAGTCTGGAGAAGAGAAAGCTGAGGGGAGACCTTATCACCACCTACAACTACCTGACAGGAGGCTGTAGACAGGTGGGTGTTGGTCTCTTCAGCCAGGTGACAGGAGATAGGACAAGGGGAAATGGCACAAAGCTGTGCCAGGGCAGGGTCAGTTTAGATATTAGAAAACAAATTTTTACTGAAAGAGTTGTCAGGGCCTGGAACAGGTTGCCCAGGGAGGGGATTGAGTCACCTTCTTTGTATGTATTTAGAAAAAGGGTAGATGAGGTACTTAGGGATATGGTTTAGCATAGGATGGGAGTGGTTGGACTTGATGGTCTTAAAGGTCTTTTCCAACCTTGTGATTCTGTGAATTAGATTTACAATGACAGCAAGGAACTTAACTGAGAACAAAGGTAAATGTCTTTCTATCTTCCTAACATACAATATGGGCTACTGACTCATCAAGCTGTTTTCCATTTATCTCATTAGATTTTCATGCTTCATTTTTATGCTATCCTGCAATTATCACTGTGTTCTGAGCAGATTAACAAACTATTTTTTTTAAAGAAAAATATAAAAAACCCCATATGCTGCTTAGAAGAAGAAAAGCACGTTTCATCAGTCACAGGCTTGTGGTGCATCTTTCAAATTGCTAGACATTGTTATTTTTCAAATTTCTATTTATATGTATATCTTTTGTTGTAAATGAGAATGTTTTCAGTATGTTGTTGGGGAAGGGGAAGGGGCTATTTGATGGGGAGTGGTGGATTTGTTTATTTATTTATCTTTTGAAAGCAAGGTTTGCCTATTTATAAAACATGAGCCATAGAACTTGAAAATACTTCACGGAAAATCATCACCTTGAGGAAAGTAAACTGACCGAATACTACTTTGATGAAATTAAATGCCGTGACTAATGCCAGCAATTATCCTCCTTTATTAATAGCTATAAAGGGCCTATTTGTTTCCATGTTGGTGCTTACCAAATTGATCCCTGTTTTAGTGAGTGTTGCAATGCAGACTTGTAAGTGTTTCTCTCAGTACTGGAGGAGAGCAGCAGAGCCAGATCTTCTCAGAAAAAAGTTAAGTGGAGATTTTTTTGTAGCTACAAATTTATGGCACAGTAATGACACCAAGGAAGGGCTTCAATGAGGATGGCTGAGAGCCTCGTCACTGTAATAGGAAGATCAGTGCAAAACATCATCAGTACAAGACCATCTCCTTAATGCTTGATTCAGCTGAAACTAGGTGAAGATTAAACCAAAGGACACATGAAGCTTCACAACGTAGCTATTTAATATTTTATGGAGCGAGAGTTGCACAAATTGAATAAGAGCCATGTTAAAGATAGAGACCAACAGTGACAGTGCAGATACAACCATGTGTCTCATTTAGCTATGATGCCACACACCAGGCAATGAAAGGCAAATTCTGCCTTTCATTTAAAGTGCAGATTTAAGCAGAAGCATTAGGAAGGTACTGTATTAATACCAAACAAATGAAGATGTTGATAAGTTCCATTCTTAATTTTTGGCTCATGCTAGAACTAAGTACTTCTTTAGTCACCTTTTACTTTGAGAATATTTAATTACCATAACTAACTTTAATTTTGCATTGATTAATGTGCCTCAAAGGAATAAATTTAGGTAGCATGCTTAAGGTCCAGACTCTATATGCAAATAAAACAGATACAATTAAATGCTTTGTGATTTGTACTTCTTATGATAATAGTTAGAATGAAATCTTGAAAGGCAAATCTAACCAGTCCTGTATTTCAATCCGTTCTGACAGAACACTCACAAATGTTCCCTGGATAGTTTCTAAAAGTAATAATGCGTTTAGGTAGAAGTATGCACTACAGCAATGGGGTTTTTAATACTTCAGACATCTAAGCATATTTTCAACTTAAGTATATATTTTGTTATGAATGTTCAGCATATATTATAGCATTGAGGAAAGGGGAAGGGGAAAGGGAAGGTCAAGGGGGAAAGGCGAGGGCAATGGCAAGAGCAAGGGCAAGGGAGGGGAGGTAAAGGAGAGTGGAGGGAAAGGGGAAGGGAAGGGAAGGGAAGGGAAGGGAAGGGAAGGGAAGGGAAGGGAAGGGAAGGGAAGGGAAGGGAAGGGAAGGGAAGGGAAGGGAAGGGAAGGGAAGGGAAGGGAAGGGAAGGGAAGGGAAGGGAAGGGAAGGGAAGGGAAGGGAAGGGAAGGGAAGGGAAGGGAAGGGAAGGGAAGGGAAGGGAAGGGGTTAGGTTCTGTTTATTTTGTTGCTGGTTTTAAAAATACAGTAACAGGAATATACTACTTCAGTTAAATTTTACTGTACTTTATATCGTAGTTTCACAAACGGAACGTATAAACAGATCTGAAGTGTTGCCAATGCATATCAGCTCTAAGAATTTTTGGAAAGCATTCTGAAAATATTTGTAAAACTGAACGGAAGGGTCATTCAGAGCTTCTGCACACCTCAATCTATTTGGTTTTACTGGGAAAGCAACTTCAGGGCTAGTTACAGATTAAAAAGAAAAAAAAATGAAAACGCCCCCAGAAAATTATAAGTTGCTGCTACAAATACGGATAAGGTAGGCAATATTTGAAATGCTTGTTGTTATTAATCCCCCAGGTTTGAGCTATGGAGTTGTTATCAAGACAGACATTGTTAATAAAATTGAAAGTTACAGTAGCGTCATCTAGGGAACCATTCATATAATAGAAAGATTGACTGTAATCTAATCAGTGAACACCTGAAAAAATTACAAACTGTTTCATAATACTGAGCATTCAAATATGCTTTACTCCAAGATGACACTCATGTTTTCAGGTTCTCCATTCCTTCCAACTGAAGTAAATGTACAAAAAATCAATTTTTTGCTCTTATTGAGGTCACATAGAATACTTTAAATATAATGTCTTCAAAACAGGAACCATTTATCATACTAAAAGTCATTCTGTAATCATCAGAAATCTCCTTTTATCAGGAAAATTACACGATTTCCCCCAGTTAATCCAAGAGTCAGTGATGTTACAGTTTCAATATTACCGAAACTAAATAGGAAAACATTTAATAAGAAATGTTTATTAGCTTGTATAAGAAGAAACTTGGAACTGAATGGCTTTGGTGACTCAAAAGAATTTTTACTACAAGTCCAGATTTCTGAATTTGTCCCAAAAAAAGAACAGTTTTACTGCATGTGCATGCTCAGTAATCAATAGTAAAAACAAAATCTGTACTTAACCTAAATGTATTTTCTGTTGAAAAGTTATGGGTAAAACAGCAGAACATGGCAGAAGAGGAGAGAATAAGACATTTTTGCCTGATTGGCTACCAGAAGTCTGGACCATTAGCAGTATATATAAAAATCTTCTAGTCAGATCAGAGAAAATGCCATAACTTTGTTATATTTGTGTCATTAGTGTCTTCCTTCTCTGTAAGCACCATCATATCTATTTTGGCCAAAAAAAAAAAAATAAAAAAAATATCCCTACAGTAGTATTATGCTTTTCAAGAATATTAAGGAAAGTTCAAACACCAGGAAAATCCAAGAAACTCAATTTAGTAGTTAGGGGGAAAGACAGCTTCTTGGTAATATTGCAATAACATGAATTGCAGGTATTCACTAATTTGACAAGATCCATCAGCAGAAATGAGTGTGATGTTCAATTAACTCCTGTTTTTACAGACAGCTGTGTCATGGCTCAATCTCTCACCATTCTACAAAGATATCACAAGTCCCCTTTAAAGGCCTCAAATATACCACTCTTTCATGTTGTGTCCTCAAGACCTCTCATCCTCTACATTTTCTTCCATAACGTCTCAGCAGACCTGCTTCAACATCTCCCTCAGCCAACATCTGCTCTGTCAAATATGGAGCATTCAGAGCAGATCGATGAAGAAATCCATCTGAAAAAGAACTGTAGGATAAAATCAGGTTCACGGCCATCTAAGGAACCTGAAGGTGAGTAAGTCCATGGGACCTGGTCAGATGCAATGAAGAGTCCCAAGGGAACTGGTAGCTGAAGTTGCTAAACTATCCTCCATCATATTTGAGAAGTTGTGGCAGTCTAGTGTAAGTTCCCACAGACAGGAAAAGGGGAAACATGACCCCCATTTTTAAAAAGTTAAAAAAGGAAGACACAGGGAGTTACAGGCCGATCAGTCTCACCTCTGTGCCTGACAAGGTCACAGAGCATATCCTCCTGGAAACTATGCTAAAGCACATGGAAAACAGAGAAGTGATTTGTGACAGCCAGCAAGGCTTCACTAAGGGCTAATCATGACTGATAAGCTTAGTGGTTCGTGACTGATGTCATCTACCCGGACTTAGGTAAAGCATTTCATACTGTCCTGTACATTATCCTTGTCTGTAAAGTGGAGAGACATGGATTTGATGCGTAGACCACTTGGTGTATAAGGAATTGGCTGGACACTTGCACTCAAAGAGCTGTGATGACAAGAACATCCAGAGGGAGACAAGTAATGAGTCATGTTCCTAAAGGGTCCATATTGCAACCAATATTACTCAAGATCATTTTTGGGGATGTGGAATGTGATATTGAGTACACCTACAGCAAGTTTGAACATGACATTCTGAAGGACATTGACAGGCTTGAGAGGTGGGCTTATGTAAACCTCATGAATTTCACCAAAGCCAAGTACAAGTACCGGCATTTTAGAAGGGCAATCCCAAATACTGATACAGTTTGGGTGCTGGGTGGACTGAAAGCATCCCAGTGGGGAAGGACTTACTGGTTTTGATGGATGAGAAAAAGAATAAGAGCTGTCAATGTGCACTCACAGCTCAGAAAGCCGATTGCATCATGGGCTGCATCAAAAGAAGCATGACCAGCAGGTGGAGAGAAGTGGTTCTCTACTCCACTCCGGTGACAACCTACACAGAATATTTTGTCTAGCTGTAAAGTCTTCATCACAGGGGAGACATAGACAAGTTTGTTGTGGGTCCAGAGAAGGGCCACAAAACAATCACAAGGATGGAACACATCTCCTGTGAGGAAAGGCTGGGGGAGGTGCGGGGTGTTCAGCCTGGAGAAGACATGGATGTGGGGACACCTTATTGCAGCCTTCCAGTGCATATGAGAAAGATGGGAACAAACTTTTTAAGAAGGGCCTGTTGTGATAGGACAAGGGGTAATAGTTTTACAATGAGGATGATGAAACACCGGAACAAGTTGCTCAGAGAGGTGGTAGATGCACTATTCCAAGAAAAATACAAGGTCAGTTTGGACTGGACTTTGAGCAACCTAATGTCGTGAAACATATCCCTGTTCATTGCAGGGGGATGGACTAGATAAACTTTAAAGGTCCATACCAACCCAAATTGTACTAAAATGGACAAACAAACAAACAAACAAAAAAACCCCAACCCCAACCACCACATTGTTGTGGACTAATTTTATTTGAACTGGTCTCAGATTTCTTATTAAATACCAAATTATTATTTTTTTCTGAAACTTCAATTTTACAATGTGCAAGTCAATCACCACAAAGAAGCAGAGTTTTACAGAAGTCACATAGCAACAGAGATGGATTTTAATAGACATGATTATGAAGTAGATGGGGGTGTATGTGCATGTTGGGGGAGAACTGCAATTATTTTATTTTGGAACGAAAAGCCAAGAATTTTCAAAAAGGGAAAAAATAGACAAGCAAGATATAAAAAGAACTGAAAATGAGAGTAGTAGATGAAATAAAATTAATTTGTCCCTTCTGTCCTATGCATATAGTTAACACAGATTTCTTCTCTCCTGTAGATTTAATCAAATGATACTAGTTTTGTTATCTTCTTCATAGGCAATCATACCTTTCATATTACAGGTTCATAAGTAGGTCGTAAGTTTTAGTAAATGCCGAGAGAGTAAAAAGACATGTTTGGGAATCTCTCTGTGCTTAAAAAATGAACTGTTGAATACAGTTATTCAGAAGTGCAGCCCCTGGAACTGGGAAATAACATCACTTCAATATACCTTTGAATATTACATTTGAGGATGTCAGCTCAGAGATCTAATCAGTAGTCTCAACCCTCTGCACCTTTAACCTGGTTAAAGGTTTTCATTGTCTTAAGACTATGCATGATGCCGGTTAACATTTGACTTATGTGTCTTCTGTGTTTGTTTGTTTATAGAAATGCCCTGCCTCTTCACAGTAATCCAAATGCTATGTTGTAGCAGTTTCCATGGCAACTATGCATTTTTAATTGGATAAAGAAAAATTATGTAAATCAAAGCCATACATAAATTATCAATGCATACATTGCTGCTATCCTGTTTTCTCAGTCCACTTCTTGGTAGTTTGTGTATCAAAAAGTAAGCAGAATAGTAAATCGACCTTCCTTTACTCAGGCATACTAAAATAATATAAGAAACAGAAAAGTAGAAGGTTTTGTTCAACCTTTTATTCAATAACATTATTGAGCCAACTATCTGTCTAGAACTCTGATAATACCTGACTCAAAGCATTCAGAAATCATGAGTCATTCCCTTAAGGTAATGAGTCTGTTTTTTTTAAATCTCGATTTTAAAAAAACAAAACCCCACACAATATTTTGGGTTGTACTGTGGAAGCATGCTACCAATTTTGAAGGGTTTTTTGTAGCATAGTTTATCTACAAAGAGTATATTTTAAGGATAGAAACTTAGATTCTGAATTAATTTTCCCATTCCAATAACATGTCCTACGTACAGATATGTTACATATCCAATTTCAGTCCTCTTAAAACCCAAAAGATATACTCAAACTTGCAGATTTACACCTCCTTATTAAGCTCTCTCAGGTAATTTCCATTGTTTTACTCTATGCTTGTAAAATAATATCCAAAATATCATTTGCAGCTAGATGTAGTTGAAACTAAGTGACTCTATCTAAGATTTTAGCTAAAATTTCTGTATGCCAATTGAAAAGTCAAAATCTTGGAATCTTTCATGACATTAAAAAAAAAAAAAAAGTCCTCCAAATCCTACTGCAATATTTCAATTCTGAGAGTGAAAATGTTGAAATAAAACATTTTGACATTTGTTGGAATTTAATGTTTTGAGACTTCCATTTGAAAATATTTGAAATGTTGCTCCTGTGAATCAGAAGAAAATTGTTCCGTTAAGGAATTTTTGGCCAAAATTGCAAATCCATTCATAACAGCTGCAGACTTTCTGAAGCAGACATAAAAATCTGAGCTCAGGAATTCTCATACATGCAGCTATTCTGAGCATAACTTGTCAACAAAAAAACCCCAACTTACTGCTCGTCATTCCTGACTTCCCACATTCTTGCCTATTTAATCATTGGTTTTGTCTGCATAGCTTCAATCAAGAATAGATCTTTCCAAATGAGTAACAACTTACTAAATGTGCATAAAATCTGCAGTTATTTTTAATATGAAAGCAAAAGAATTTACATTGGACAGCAAGTGTGTCTCCATGAAAAGTGCAGTGCATGTTGATTATTTAAATGCTTAATTTTTTTTATAAATTAATACAATTACCTTAAGTTATGAAAGCAAGTCATTATGCCAGACAACATCATATATTTATAATTGTTACCTTTAGTCTTTGACTAAGAAACAGAATTTTCTGTTTACTACCATCATCAATCTCATTATCTCAGTGGGATATTTAGTATGTGTGTTTTAAAGTACTCTTGAAGCTTTCCAAATACAGAAGACTGAACAAAAATCCAGACACATGCCATATTTAAAGTATAAGATGCAATTAGAACTTGTATAGATGAAAGACTGCATCACAATCTATTTCATGATTTGTTTTGTCTATTCAGTGATTTTTTTTCCTACTCAAGAAGTTGATACAAAAAGAAAACAATCAGAGTCTAAACCTTCTTGGATTTTTATGAGGGATTAAATTAATCTGCAGTGTATTATAAATTTATATATTTTTTACATTTAATATGAAAATATTATGCCAACACATTCCTTTTTTTGGATGACTTTGCAAAACTTTCCAACTGGATGTATTAGTCAAGTCCAACATTTGTTCATGTTAAATTGTTAAAAAATAAGAAACGTAATCAGTTTTTCCTACAGGTAAATAATTTACATTTTACTTCCCTCCCCACAAGCATTCTGGAAATGCTTTATGTTCCAAACACTAAGGAAAAAAGCTTAATTCTGTGTTGTTCAATGAATATGTTGGTTTGGGTGTCCAAATGAAGTGTGGCACTTCATAAAATACCCCTTTCATTTTAATCCTTAAGTTATGGTGAGATAACTATCAGAAATGTTCTAACTCTCTACAAAAGCAAAAGCTACATTTAAGGAAAATGTGAGAAATTGCCTATTCTTAGCTTTTGACTCAAAAAGTATTATGACACACTGTAGATTTTTTGTATAGGAAAAAGTCTTTAGCATATACTGTGGACTCTTAAAAATACATACTTTGTGGAAAATACATAAAATAATTATCTTTCATTAAACACGTTTTAGAATATTACTTATTTCCCCTTTACAAAACACTATGTCCTGGTGGATCACATAGACTGGTTCAATACAATGCTATCCCTCAAATTTACAGTATCTGCTTTTTATTTGTAAACTCAAAAAACATTTTGTGTCATAAAGAATGCTTTATCCCTTGTCTCTCATTAATGAGGAACTTAAAGGCTTTAATTTTTTCTTCTAAATTTCTCTTCTTTCTCTTTAATTGCTTAATGCTGAATGCTCTGTCCAGCATTAAATTATTTTCTGTCCAGCATTAATAATTTATTAATCTAAAAAGTAGGAAGTTGATGAGGTATAAAGTCATCTAGGAATTTAAAAGACCATTTGGCAAATCAGAAGTTCAAAGCAGAAGTGAAAATACAACATTGCATCTCTGAGTTAACATCTTACCAAGACCACAATCTGTTCAATGTCTTTGATTAGGTGGGATTCCAGCAGAACGACAGAGACATGGTTTCTTTGCCTTCTTTTTCCAAATATGCTCTGGGCATAGGGACAGAAATGCAATCTGTGACTAATGAAGATCAAGAACAACATTCCATTGGATCACTCTTTGGATTCATGAAAGCCATCCTTAGATTCATCAATGTCCACAAAATGTATCTTCAGATCATGTGTCTTATTTGACTTACTATCAACAACAGAAGCCAATAATATACAGTCAACTCAAATTTGAGTCAGTTTCAGAGCCTAACAAGAGCCTCTTTCCTCCATTCAACATTTCCTCTCCCACTAAAATATGTCATGTGTTACAGATGACATAGTACTAAAAACAAACAAAAGTTGTTCATATCCAAGTGCAAAGAACTGAACATGGGAAAAAAGAACAGGAAGGAAATCGATCTAAAAAGTCATAGAATCACAGATTGGTTTGGGTTGGAAGGGACCTCAATGACCCTCTAGTTCCAACCCCCTACCATGGGAAGGGCCACCCTCCACCAGACCATGATGCTCAAGCAACCTGGCCTTGAACACTGCCAAGGAGAGGGCATCTGCACCTGGTTCCAGTGACTCATCACCCTCACACTAAAGAATTTCTTCCTAATATCTAATCAAAATCTCCCCTGTCTAGAATTAAAATCATTACTCCCTATTCTATTACTACAGTCTCTGATAAAGGATCTGCCCCCATCTTTCCTGTAGGCTCCCTTTAAGTCATGGAGAGGTGCTATAAAGTGTCTCTGAAGCCTTCTGTAGGCTAAACAATTCCAACTCTCTCAACCTGTCCTCATAGAAGAGGTGCTTCAGCACTCTGATCGTCTTTGTAGCCCTCTGTAACCTTTCCGAGAGCTCAATGTCCAAGCCTTGCAGAGAGACTTGTACAGATTAGAGAGCTGCGGAACCACTAATGGCATGAAGTTTAGCAAGGGCAAGTGTCAGATCCTGCACCTGGGAAGGGACAGCCCTGGCTACACACACAGTCTGGGGGATCAGACACTGGAGGCCAGCCATGCTGAGAGGGATTTGGGGGTCTTGGTCAACAGCAAGTTAAACATGAGCCAGCAGTGTGCCCAGGCAGCCAGGAGCACCAACCGTATCCTGGGGTGCATCAAGCACACCATTGCCAGCTGATCCAGGGAGGCAATTGACCCACTCTACACTATGCTCATGCAGCCTCACCTCAAGTACTGGGTGCAGTTTTGGGTGACACAGTACAAGAGGAACACAAAAATGTTGGAGAGTGTCCAGAAGAGGGCAACAAGGATTGTGAAGATCCTTGTGAAGGGAAACCTCTCGAGGAGAGGCTGAAGTCCCTTGGATTGTTCAGTCTGGACAAGAGCAGGCTGAGGGGAGACCTCATTGTGGTTTATGGCTTCCTGACGAGGGGGAGCAAAGACGCAGGTGCTGATTTCCTCTCTTTGGTGACCAGTGATAGAATCCATGGGAATGGCATGAAGCTGCAACAGAGGAGGATGAGGTTGGATATTAGGAAGAGGTTCTTTGCTGAGAGGGTGGTTGGGCATTGGAACAGGCTCCCCAGGGAAGTGGTCAGAGCACTGAGCTTGGCTGAGTTCAAAAACTGTCTGGATGATGCACTCAGTCAGATGTTCTGATTTGTCTGGCCCTGTGTGGAGCCAAGAGTTGGACTTGATGATCCTATGGATCCATTCTAACTCAGGAGATTCTATGATTCTTCTGTTGGGGGCCCCAGAGATGGCCACTGTGCTTCAAGTGGAGTCTCACAAGACTGGAGTAGAGAGGAAGAATCACATAATCACAGAATATTAGGGGTTGGAAAGGACCTCGAAAGACCATCTGGTCCAACTCCCCATCCAGATGTCCCTCGACCTGCTGTCCATGTTTCTTTTTGATGTAGCCCAGGATTCAATTGGCTTTCTGTGCTGCAAGCACACACACATTGACGGGTCATATTCATCTTTTCATCCACCAATACCCCCAAGTTTTTCTCTACTGCCCTGCTCTCAATCCAGTCATCTCTTAGCCTGTATCTGTATTTGGGATTGCCCTTCTCAAGTGCATAAACTTGCAATTGGCATTAGTGAAATTCATGATGTTTGCATTTTAGCATGATAATTCCAATTTGAATTTAAAGATAATTTCATGTTTTCCACATTAAAATATTTATTTCATCACAGTGGAAATATTTGTTTCTGTATTAAATATTTTACTTCATGGATTAAAATAGTTGTTTCAACAGCAAGCTGAAACTATTCTACGATTCTATGAAACTCAGCTTGTAGTTTTCATAAAAAATTGTATACAGACCTACATAATAGCATTTACCTTTAGAAAAATCAAAATTTACCTGTCATTTTGGTTTATTCATACTTCTATGTATTTGTGTTGTCTTATACTTGCATGCCAGGACGTGGCAAGTGTACAAACTACGATGTGGAAAAAGAAGAGAAAAATAAAATAAGCTCCTTGCTTAGGTCGGTAGCACCATCACGGCAATGTGCAAAGCAAAAATGCTTATCATAATGCTGTCATTTACAATGTCATGGATACCAAATTCCTCTTCTGAAATGTTTTTAGTGTTCATCTTTCTAGTAGCACAATTACATAAGGCCAGGAGGCTAGGACAAACACACTGAAAAATTTGATAGATTTATAGTAAAATAATTTTAAATAAGAGCATTTTTCCAGAATGATTTGCAAATGAAAGAAGGCTGGGACTTTATGTAAGTGTAAAGCATGGTATTAAAAAAAAAAAAAAAAATCCTGAAAAAAAACGCCAAATCTGCTTTGGGATCACTATTACAGTTGTTCCTATGGTAACTACTTTTTTTGTGCTGCATGCATCATCGTATATATTTCAGGAACCGGAGTGCTGGAAAAAGGGGAGGGAAAAGCTCGTGTTACACTAAATTGATTCCAAAGCCAAGCCCATATTAAAATACTTGACCCTTTGAATAAAAAGCAAAACACATTTATGTGATTTCACTCATTTGACACGTGAAGTGTTGTTCTCAGAAAAGAGGCTATGAAAAATAGGCATGTGCTTACTTTGTCAGGCCAATGGAGTAAGTTCTGAATCATATCTCCAATTCATTGCTAAATAGCAGATTCTGCCATGCCTGAGCAGCAGGAGAAAGCATTCAGTTACTTTCAAGACCACACACCTCTGTGGAACTGCAGGCCATGGCATATCACCAATAGCCATGTGAAGTACTTCTTTAGCACAAAAAAGGCAGAGGTATGCCCAGAGAGAAGAGTGAGTCACACTACAGAAAGTCATTTTTGGGAGAAAAGATCCACCAATAGTGGAGACAAGATCCAACACTTCAGTAGTGGTCAGTCATTTGGGCTTGGTAAAATATGTTTCTCTCCAAGAAGTCTTTTATTAATGCAGCCCTGCTTTGATGTGTGGTCTCCAAATGCCTAGTTTCCTAGTAACATACAGAAAGATTTCCCCACTTCTCAGAGCCAGGATTTAATAAACAAAGATGGCACCTATTAAAACATCCTTTCCCCTATAGTCTGAAAATATTGGATCCTGTACCAGTGAGGGAATTTAAGCGCTAAACTTTTGAAAGTTCAGTAGTTTATTACACCTTAAAAATTATGTTACAAAGGACAAAAGGACCAAATCTACAAAGACTTTTGAGTACCCTATCCCTATTTATATATAACACAATTCCAATTGAAATCAAAGGGAAATCAGACTCCCGAAGAGACATTATAAATAAAAATACATACCTTTGCATGTCTGTTTTACTTATGTAACCCAAGAATTAAAGTAAATTTAGCACACCCGGTTCAAAAGTATGCAAAATAAAAATTTTAATTTCTCTTTAATCACAGAATTGTAGGGTTTGGAAGGGACCTCAAGAGATCATTGAGTCCAGCCCCCAGTGTCTTCGGTTCTGTGCCTGTGCATAAGCACTGAAAAAGTCAATCTATATTTCCCATATATGCCTGGTGTGAGTTTGAAAATTTGACATTGTGCTGCTGCAGCATCTTGATGAGCCCAGCCTCATGAGCTGTGAGACCAGTGAGCTGTGAGACCATCGAACACAATCAGACCTCCTATAAAATGCAGCTGTGGTTGTTAATTTTGTCTAAAAGGGTATCATAGTGCCACTGTCTATCTTTTATGTAATACCTTAGAGAATTTGTCTAAGAGTAGGAGTTAAGTTCAATCAAAAACCTAACAGGGATCCAGCCCACGTATCTCTCAAAAGCACCCTATCATCAATATATAGACTGCACTGAAGTTCTCCCTACTATGCTGCTGTGCAAGGACAAATCTGATGTTGCAGAGTATATGGAGGCTGAGGTAAAATGTGACTTTTTTGCTGCCTTCTCTGTAAGAAGGGAGTTCTGATCCTTGTTTCTAAAGCTCTATCTATATTTAAATTATGGAGTCTCTGAATAAAATGCAACCCTGGGATTGGAAAGTACAGTTACAATTGCCTCCTCAGTGCTGAGTGCCTCCAGTGCTGACTAAGAAATCATACTCTTTTCTGTCTTTTCAATCAATTTTGAATTATTTTTGGCACAATTTTATGGGATCAGATCAACAGGGAACACATGTCCCTCTGCATTCCACCAGGTTAATGTGTAGCCTGAAGTTTTTTCAGCATTTGGAAAGAAGGAAAGAATGATCTTGAACAAGGAAAGAAAATAGCGTCTCACTTCTTGAGGAAGTTGTCTGAAGCGTGGGGAATTGAATTCTCTATTCCCTACCCTACCCATGCATCCCAGCAAAAGCAGTTATGACTGGAGACGTGAAACATGAAGCTGAGGAACTGAAGGGAGGACTTGCAGTTAGAAGTGTAGGCTGAAGTGGTGGCACAGTATAAATTTGAGGACAGGAAATAGCACAAACTTAGGATCCTCTTTTGGGGGACTGAGATGTGTAGTTTGAAGAAGATAGAAAGATGAGTATCTTCTGTGCCTGCATGTGAGTTAAAGCTCCTCCTGCTTTATCAGTTTTCTCATTGCCACTGCTGTTGGACATGTCTGTAATTCCTACTACATTGAAGCTGTTACTAGAAGTACATCTGACGGTCCTGAATTTGAAAATCTGTGCCCTTATTGTGCCTGATGGGCAGGAGCACCATTGCTACTGCTCTTCTTGACATCATTTAAAATAAAAGAGCTGTTGAAGAGCTTTTTCATTCTTGCCCTTCTTTTGTGAAAATTGTGACATCTCTGAACTGGACGCGTATGAATTATCACAAGACAAACTTCAGACTTATGCAGATTCTTACTCTTAGGAAGATGAAGCATGAGAAATTTAATTGATCATTTATTGCGTAACTGACTATTCTGCAAAATTATCTCTAAGTTCCTTGGGCTGTAAACTTGGTACAAGAACACTACCTTTTCAAATTAATTTGCTTCAATGGTGTTGGAGTACCTCCCTCCACATGCTCTGTGGAGACATTTATACACCAGTGTGTCATGTTGTACTTATTTTTCAAAATGACTGTAGGTTTCCATTATTCTGTCTAATCTATGTATCTGTATAATCTACGAATGAGAAAGAATAATTGATAATAACTAAAAAATATTTAACATATCTCATGAAGCTAAAATACTCAGGAAATGTGAATAATATCACAATTATTAATTTCTATTAAGATTCAGAGGAGCTGTGAAATCTTAACTCTGGGCTTTACACTTTTTATATGTATTTTTTCTCCCATGGATTTTCTAAAATTCTTAATTCCAGTATAATAGAATACAGATATGGAAATGAGGGGTTTTCTTACACACTATTTTTAGTCTCTTATCTAGAATTTCTGAGCTTTTATTGTCTACTTTATGTGATTTTTATTTTTTTGTCGATATTGGTATTGTCTAAATACAGTTTAACACCAATATTGAGGCAATAGTCTCTGCTATTCCTATTTCCATCTTTTTGGAAGTAGGCACACTCCTCAAGTTCTGCAAAAATAAGGAGAAAAGAAAAAATAGATAAGTTTACATCTAGAGAATTAGAAGAGTTTTCAAAGAGGAATCTGAATATTTTTGTAAATTCACTTCTGATGTTTCTGGAGCTGTGACATATTAGAAAAATAGTGTCTCACAACAAACAAGTTCTTAGGCTTTTGTCGGAAAAAGAGAAGTAACATGACTGAAACACACAGCTGCACAAAACCCTCTTCATTTGAACCAAAATTGCCTATTTTTCATGTCTAAATGAGATTGTCCATTCATCTACTTTTTTGCATATACATGAACCATTTCAAACATTATAATACCAAATTTTTTGAATGTGTTGAAATACCACTTCATAAAGATGACATTTCCGTACTTTCTACTCTTTATAAGAATCACAGATTCTCCACGTTTTCCTTTGACTGAAACAAATGCATGCTATTGTTCCAGATATTCAAGCTAAACGTACAAAGAGACCCAAATCAACTACACTTAAAATTACATCCTCGATCCTGAAGAGTTAATTTGCTCTCCAATTATGTCAGCCATTTTTAGTAAAGCAAAAAGTGCGTTACAAGGGGGTGTGCTTTTCTAGATTTAGACTCACTTGGAAACAAAAATTTGTATATCATTGGTAGAAAATTATTTTCATCTTTAAAAGTACTTACACTTTTCTGTTAGTCTAGCCAAAATTGAATTTTGTTTTCTTTGGTAGTTCTAATGAATAGCACACCTACATACACAAATGTAGATCGTCTACTTAAGCTATTAAAATCAACATTCCATCAAAAAAAAAAAATGTACAACATGCTAAAAGCACATCAGACAATTTGTTTCCCATCATGTTTTAATACCTCAAAATCTAAATGAAGCCACTTTAAATATATAAGCTGCATTTTTACACCTTTCAAAAAATGAGTACAGTAAAATCTCTGTCATGATACTAGAGTTAATACTGAAGCAGTGTAAAGGCAATGTGAGGAAGAAACTGTACTGTGCTTTAAGGTTGAAGAATTTTTGTTTGTTTTCTTATCTTTAATACTGGTTTAGCTTATTGCTTATATAAGCTTTAAAAATGTGCTGTTGTTTGTCTTGATGTTTAACAGTTTTGAAGATATTTTTGCAATTTTTTCTTGTTCTCACTACCATGTTGCAATTTACAGTTCACCCTGCAGCTCAAGCTGCGGCTTTGTTTACATCTCATCAAATTTTCTTTAATTCTCTTCACCTCCTTCTCTACTGAGAAAGTCATCTGTCTTTTTTCCCCACAGACTTGAAAACAACTCAATAGAAAGCAGTACGGCTCTTGTGAAAGTTAATAATGAGAGTGAAATGATTTTGTAGTTTGATGTTTGGCATCATGGCAACTAAAAGGACTTCCAGCAGAGCTCCATCTAACCTTGTTTCCTCTTTAGAAACCGATTTGCCACAAACACTGATGTTGTTAGAAATCTTGTAATTACTGCTCTCCTAATAGTGATATGGTAGATCAGGATTCTCATTTTAGCTATTATACAAAAATTATCATTTATTTCAGCTCACAAAGAAAAAGCTTAATCACTCAGCAAAATTTGTTAAGCAAAGGTGTTATAAATATATCTTTCTGGATAAGCTGGCTTGTGAAAGTCGAAACAGCAGTTCTGTCAACTGAAAGGGTAACCTAACTCTGCTGTAGGTAATAGAAACAATCCAGATGAGGTCAAAGCGAAGTGAATCAGTCTGGGAATATATTTTAAAGTCTGAACAGCAATATTCCAAGCCTTTTTGCAATGCTCAGAAGATTTAACTGTGGTTTGAAGACATTTCTTCTACTTTTACAGAGAAACCACATGTATACCACATTAAATCCCTGGCTCCTTTTAACTGGAATACCACTAATGTCTGAAGGGGTAACAATGCAAACCCTGATAGGTAATATGTGTTCTCATTTTCTCATGGTATGCTCTTTTGGGATTATGTGGCTGGACAGTGATGGATGAGGTTGTTGACTGCACTATCCTGACTGCTCCTCTCCAGAGGTGGTGGCACTTCCTAGCAGTGTGACCCTTCCCTGAAGCTGAACATATGGTTGACCTGAATGCCTTGAGAAGGCAGAATTACAACAGGTAGAGAGAGGAACAGGGTCTGAACACCCAAGCATCTGCTAGCAGTGAACCTCAAGCCAAATGAGGAGGGAAGACCTCAGAAAGCAGGGAGATCTTCCAATAGCCTTGGCCGGGCCTCTGGGTGACATCTTCCCTCCAAGAACTTAGAACTGACTGTACAGAGTTAACATTTCTCTTGTATCTTATCTGCTAATTTGTCTTTTTATCTCTCCTGGTCTTCTCTAAAAAAAAAAAAAATCCTTTAAAAGGCTTCTCTTGTATTTATTCAAATAAAAACATTTTTGAGCTTAAAGCCTTGATTATAGTTTTACTGAGCTAAGTATAAGAAGTCATCTACAGAATTTGACTTCGAAGCTCACAGCAACTTCAGGGACCCATCGCACATTGAATAAAATTAATATAAATGCACTAGAGTAAAATGAACTTTTATCAGTGTTGAGAAGACTGTCACACTTACTGCTACAGATCTGTATTGCTCTATTTTTGTTGTCTAAGGTGACAACTGATGAACTCAGTCACATGAGTCATCAGCAAAATTCAAGATATTTTGGGTAACAATTGGCTACCTTTAAGAATCTTTATTGGTATTGTGTGCCTCTAACAGTAGGAAGAAACCTACATTAAAAATGAGTGACTGTAAGATGAGAGCACTAGTTCTGTTTTCTGAAAGGAACTGGAACAAGGTCTACAATAGTTTTTTAACTTACCTGTAAGCCAATCTACAAGTGAAATATGATATGAAACTCCAAGTGTATACAATGCGGGTGAATCCTAGTGTAAAATGCTTAACAGGTCACTGCAAGCTCAAAAACACAGTTTCAACAGTTCATATTTGGATCTGTTCCTTACTTCTAATGGCTTTACCAGAAACAAGAAGATCCAAAGATTAAAAAAAAAAACAAAACATGAAACAGACACATGGAATAAACAAATTGGTCTAGCAAAATTCAAAATAAGATTAGACAGCTACATGGATATTAAGTCTACCTGTAGTTATATTAGGTAGTATTTAATATTTATAAGGCACTTAAAATGCCATTCTTTGGGGCACGATCCAGATATTATCTGCCAATGTTTGAATAAGTTATTTTGCTGGGTGACTAGATGTTCTCAGTGTTGTGTTCAAGTGGGAAGAAAAATTCTTTGTAGGAGAAGAATTTTTTGGTCCTTTCCTGCTGCCATTGTCCTGACAAACTGCAATCCTGACGTGGTAGATGCAGGTATTTTCAAATGTTTGTATTTGCACCACTGCCTTTTACACGTCAATGTTTCTAAATAATGTTGTATGTCACTTGGTTGTATATAAAATATAAAATCATATAGTCAGAGGAGATTTTTGCTGTTTGGAAAAGCCACTCCGCCCTTGATCTTTCTCTAATTTGCTTCAGTTTTAAAAGCTCATTACATAAGACCCTCACTAGTCTGATAGGACTTACTGGAAAGAAATCTACAGTTTCAGCCCCTCTTCATTTTACCTGAAAGTCTTGCAATTTGCTAGTGAACAAACTTGCCCCTCATACTTATGCATATAGAAATGCAAACTCACACAGCCTTAAAGAACATTTCTAAAGTCTGTTCAGAAATGAGCACTGAATTTGTCTTATTTCTGATGCACTTCCATAACTTATTCTAGGTTCTTTTTATGTCACTTGCTAGTTTTAAGTCATTTTACTCCCTACTCTTTCTAATTTTATCTCTATAAATTTGTTCTATTCTTTTGCAAAATTATTATTAGACATGTGCCAGTTTCTAGTATTCCTGCAATACCTTTCTGGTGCAGGAGTCTCTCTCAGTGTTGCTGCCTTTCTCTGATACCAGCTTAGTTTAGTGTTGTGCTTTCAACAGCCTAGTTTAGATATTAATTAATATTAATTATACTGTAATAATTTCTTTAGATTACATTTCCTACCCAAGTTTGCTGAAGTCTGTTTTTTTGAAAGCCTGATTTCCTCACAATGATTGTCTCACACTTTCCTTAGAAGAGTAGTCTCTGATATTTTGTGATTATCACTCAGGCTACCTTCCACACAGAAGTCTCTGTCAGATCTCTCCTATTAGTCAGATTCCAATCTAAAACCAGCTGCTTCACAGGTTTCCCTTCTCTGAAACAAAGTGCTGTCCCCACATAAATTACAGCAACCCTTTCCGCTGCTCCGTAAAGTATTTTGAAAGCATTTGTTACAGTAAAACAGTCAAAACCATTAATCCTATGAAAAGAACATGGCCAGTTCTAAATTCAAAAGCTGTTTTTCTGTAAATTAGAAAGAATAACTGTAGCTCCTCTACTCCCAGATATGACAATCTGCAATATGAATAAATTCAATTTAGAAAAAGTGCATTTCAAAATTTATCACAGCTAACATTCATAATTTTTTTTTCTCGTGGAATATACATACCTATTGCATTCCATATTGTTTTATGAGTGTTAGGTTTGCAAGAAAATGTTTAATGTGGCAGTATAAATAATCTACAGCATGGTGGTGTGTCTTGGATGGTATCATTTGTCTTCATTTATCACTTAATTTTATAATTCCATGATACATTAAAACTGCATGTAAGTTTGAGGGGAGGTATTTCCAGTAAACCTCCCAAGTCTTGTTATTAGGATGTGTATCTTCAGTCTCCTAAAATAAACATAATATGGTGAAAATTTCTGTGAAGTCAAATAAAGAAATAAAACTTGTCAGTAATCAGGCGAACAGTGGAGCTGTCTTGCACATTCCTGGTACAACATAATAGTCAGAGTGAGAAAAGATGATATGTACCTGACATATCACACCTTGAACTAAAAATAATTGTGCTTCTCTGAAAAGTATAATGCATCCTTTATTACTACTGTATTAAATGTCCTGACCTTTTCTTGGGAGTAAAATATTTTTCCTTTTGTTTTATTCCCAAATTTGCTACAGAGCTTGTCTGAACAGCTCATCTAAGTGAGACTGATATTCCCCAAGGACTGCAAATGATGAGAGGATCTTGCCCTTTGCTCTACAGTTATTCCTTCACAGTTATTGAGATACTCATCCTCACTTCTGTGAAAAACAGTTCTATTTTGTTAGATCAAAAACATCTATTTCTCTTATTCAGAACACTGATTTGCCTCAAGCCATGCTGGGGAAAAAATCTGGCTCTTCTACACTAGTGTAATTTGGCTTGGAAAGAATGAAGATGCAAAGCATACTGTAAGTAAACCATTATTTAGACGTAAGAATTTTCTTAACATTAAATTATTGACACAACAAATTAATCAAAGAAGGTACTAAAACACATTTGAAAATTATTCGGAATATGTAGCAATGATTATGCAGCTTTTTACTAAAAAAGTGAAGATGTTCACCACAGAGTTTTAGAGTGTTTATTTCTATTTTATTTTTATGGTTCTATTTTCAACCAGTTACATATTAAAATAAAAACATCAATTGAGGATCACAATTCAAACATATTTTCTTTCTTTCTTTCTTATTTTGTTTAGTGGAAAGAATGCTACAGAAAACACATTTCAGAAACAGTATATTTTAGTTTTCTGGTAGTTTTCTGATAGATTGATTATCTGAAAATATTATGTTCCTCAAAGAATATTTAAAATATTAGTATATATCTTCTGCTGAGAGATCATTGCAGAAGAAAATTTTGAGCTTTCTATTATTATGGTTCATTTATATGTTGTTACATAATTGCACATGGCCTTTCAATTAGTGCTTGCATTATTGTCAGGACTCTGAGTGCTATTACTTGTTTTGAACATCCTAAATTATCTGTGAGAGTAAATTTATAATGATCATTCAGAATTTATTGCAGGCACCGTGGGCCAAGTAATTTCTTTCTTTTGTATAAAGATGGCTCTTTATAAAGAAATTTATACATGAACTATTTTTTTTTTTAGTATTTTTATTTATAGGCTTTAAGAGAAAGTAGTATAGACAAAATCCTAGGATTTCTATTTCTCCCAATTCTCTCTTCAAGATAAAAAAACAATGTTCTCTACTCCTATCCCATCCAAAATAACTGCCTGTTTAAAATCAGTGCCTATGCATATTAAGATACTCAAGTTCTTGATCTTATAGGAAACTGACCCCTTGCAGAAAATCACAAGTATAAGCACAGATGCTGCCATTAATGTCTGTACTCATTAAGTTCAAATTATAGGAATGGGAAACTGGAGAAGAATGAAGCACCTATGAATGTTAGGCAAGTTGCATAATTTTCTCTATTAGGTGCATAATATATGTAAGAGCTAAAGCAGAATCAGTGGGCAGTGTCCTTATATGAAATATATTGCAAATACTGCAATTTGACATAATGCCAAACACTAATATTTATCTTGGAGATAATGCCAATAATGGACTTGCTGTATATATAAATAAAAGTTCTGGGGTTCTTCAGTATGAAAGATTCATCTACTCTCAATTACAAACTCTAGTTTGCATTACATGCTGAACATATGTCTCTTCTCTTGTTTTTCTGCTGGCAGCCTATTCTATTACATTCAAGACATCTGCCTTGCCCTGAAAAGCTGCTCATGGTCTTGTTGAGGATTATTACCATGAGGCCAACAAAATGCAGTAATTTTGGAAAAAAAGCCAAGACCACAGGTAAATGATGGAGTATGGGGAAAAGAGAGGAAGGGAAAAGAGGCAGAACACAGGAAAAGGGCAGAACACAGGCAAAAAAAAAAAAAAAAAGGCAAAAGATAGAAAAGAGATCCTATTTAACAAAAGGGTTCTGCTTCTTACTGCCTTTGTTCTTGCCTAGGCCCTGGACAGTGTAAAGAATTTAGCGATCATGACCTGCGATAGGCACAAAGAATATTCAGTACTTATATGTTTGTCATAGAACCACAGAATTTTCTGAGCTGTAAGGGACCTGTGAGGATCATCGAGTCCAACTCCTGGCTCCACACGGGGCCAGACAAGTCAGAGCATGGGACTGAGCGTATTGTCCAGACACTTCTTGAACTCAGTCAAGCTCAGTGCTGGGACCACTTTCCTGGAAAGGCTGTTCCAGTGCCTGACCACCCTCTTAGTAAAGAATCAGTTCCTAATACCCGGCCTAAATCTCCCCTGTCTCAGCTTCATACTGTTCCCTTGGATTCTACCACTGGCCACCAAAGAAAGGAGATCAGTGCCCGTCCCTTTGCTCCCCCTCGTCAGGAAGCCATAGACTGCAATGAGGTATACAGACCCTTAGTCTCCTCTTGTCCAGGCTGAACAAACCAAGGGACTTCAGCCTCTCCTCGTAAGGTTTCCCCTCCAGACCCTTCACAATCCTTGTTGCCCTCCTCTGGACACTTTCCAGTTTTTTTGTGTCTTTCTTGTACTGTGTCACCCAAAACTGCACCCAGTACTCGAGGTGAGGCCGCACCAGTGCAGTGTAGAGCGGGACAATCTCCTCCCTGGACCAGCTGGCAATGGTGTGCTTGATGCACCTCAGAATAAGGTTGGCGTGTATATATGTACACTCACATTAAGAATGTTTTCCGTTCTGTAGGTTGGCAAACACTGGAAAAGTTGTTCATATCCACCTTGGATAAATTCAAAACTCAACTGAACACTGCCCTAAGCACCTTGCTTTGAACAGGAGGCTGGACCTGGTACATGAATCAATGACTGTACAAGTTTTAAGTTATTAGAAAGAAACATTTCTGGATAAGAATTCATTTACTGAATCTGGCTTCTATGATTTAATTCATTCAAAAGCATTAAGCTTTGGTGGTTTATGGACTGTTTGTATTTTTCCAAATATAGTCTGAAATAAGGGATGGCTTAGCACAGGTACTTCATATCCCACTTTAAATGCCTTCACATTATATATTTGT
The DNA here is from genome assembly GCA_027925045.1 of Hypotaenidia okinawae. Lineage (NCBI taxonomy): Eukaryota > Metazoa > Chordata > Aves > Gruiformes > Rallidae > Hypotaenidia > Hypotaenidia okinawae. Next base: position 128,298,212 of record BSDF01000001.1, read on the forward strand.
AATTTTGGACCTCTGTTGTTTGCAGGCGGTGAGATGCTGGAAGTTAAATCTACTAACAAAATATGTCCCATCTCACCTTGTTCAAATATTCATTTCCACTACATTTAACACTAGTACACTTCTAGTGGTCGGATTTCTGTCTCAAATTGGAATATCCTAATAATTCTCATTAATGTCCATTTCAAATAAAAAATCATGGTCAGGCAGTCCTTGACAACATTACCTTATGGGTTCACCACTATGCCTTTTTAAGGTGGTTTACACAACTATTTGCATTTCTAATTTTGAGCGTAGATAATTAGATTTCACACAGTTTGTAGGTGCTTTGGTATCTCTGTTTGATATCCAGAAAGATACATTCCCTTGATTCAATAATAACTTGAAAGTGATGAGTGGGTCTTTTTCTTCCCATCTGTACAGTACATACACAAGATCAGATTTCTTTCCACCTCCCTTTTTGTATTGATGTCAAGAGTTTTACTTCCTTTTGTTTAAGCAAGCTTTGTTACTTAAGCTTTTCCATAAAACAAAGTTCAAATTAGTGACACATGCTAAGGAGACAAGAATGTTAGCACTCTGATTTATATGATTTTGCAGATTTATTTAATAGCTGAGCATAAAAAAAGACTGTATTAATATCTTGTATTACCAATAGATGGATTAGTGCCACACCAGACTTTTTTTGGTTTGGATTGGGTAGAAAACATAAGAATGGTAAAAGACTTTTTTCCAAGTGTTTTCAAGTTTTGATAGTATGACTCCCTCACTTTTGTTTATTCCTTTAAATACTCAAACATTCATACCTGAACAGAAGAGAACGTGATTTAACTGCCAATTTGGTTGGAAGTACAGACTGTCTGGTCTCCGGCTCTCTGACATAATGCATATTAACAAGTTGATTCAAACCCATAAAAACTTTTCCGAAGCCTGGCTTCAAAAGAGTGTCAATCGGCTCTGACTTATGTGAGACAGAGAGCACTTTCAGAGCAGGCTGATACAAGTGCTGCTGAGTCATTATTGTGGGATTCCTGATAGCACATGCAGGCTGTCATACCCAGGCTCAAATGTGCCTGTAACAGTGTGTGCTGCACACAGTATTTCCCCTGCTTTTCAGGCTCTCAGCCCAAACAGTGGGTACCAAATGCTCACATTCCTGTTCATCAGCCTACAACTGTCAGCTGGCCACATATATTATCCCTGAATTTGTAAGACTGAATCATCATTAAAAGATAGTTTTCAGTGCTGCTTCTGACTATTTGTAGCACTTTTTTTTTAAAGTTATGAATTATGGCTACAGGAAAATCAGTGTGTTGTAAATTCTGCATTTCCTAATCCTAAGCAAGGTGCGAAATAAAAGCACCCATTTTATATCAGATATTTTTTGTCCCAAAGAAGTTATTAGACACACTTGACACTCAGTTCCCTGGTTGATGTGTGGGGTCTTAAGTAAACTAAAAAAAAAGCTAGTGATGAAAAGCTAGAAAATATGTTTTGAGAAAATATGCATTGGTGTAGGCCTTTTTCTTCTTCACAGTTTTCAGGGTTTTTGAAATAAAAGTTACTATTTTCACTGTTTAGAAATAGTAGTGATAGTGGTAGCAGTAGTAGTAGTATTTTTATAATAATATTCCATAAAGAATTCTTTTTAACAAAAAACTGAAAAACAACAAAAATAGCAGAGCACATAGTTGGGAATTTAATTGAATTTCTGCCCTTTCTCATTATAGCTACAAAGTAGAACCTAAAGCAATCTGCCTTTCAAATTCATTGGAACTAGGTAGTTGAAAAAAATAAATCTGCACTTTTGGGTAACACTGAAAATAAGGGATGGTCACAACTCAGCCATGAGAGATGCCTCAATGGAATATTAATTTTTTTTATAAATCTGCTCCTGTGAGCAGAAAAGCACACTGAGAAGTGTTCACCGTGCCTTAGGAATAAAATTTTGTCCTCAGCAGAGGGCAACTAAACCCCACTTGAATTTCAAGAAACTAGAATTTATTTCATAATTTGTTATGAAAGCTCATTTTATTCTATGAAATTGAATAAATTTGAGATGGTTTTATGTCAGGTTTCTGTGGTTTTACTGTTTTTGATCATAAAGTAAAAGTTTTATTTCTACTTTTTTCATACATGAGTTCAAGTCCGTTAACCTTACTCAGTCTACCAGATCTTACTTATTTTAACAGAGTAAAACAAGACACCATTTAATTTTTTCTGGTATCTTTCAGGTATTGTGTAGTATCCTGAAATTTTTATTTAATGTCTAAGTATGGAAACTGATTGTCAAACAGTTTTTTTAATCTTGACAGTTAAGTATTCAAGTATATTTAAGAAACCATTCACATTCAGTTCAACCAGTGTAATGATTGGGAAGCTAATTAACCAGTAGATAAATGTTTTACTTGGTCCCTGTGCTCTCTAGTCCCCTACACTATGACAGCAAAAATACAGTAAGTCCATAATGAAAAATTAACTGTTCTAGTTTATACCCGCTCTGAATGCTACAGTGCACTAATTTCCACAGAATTATGTAATTACCATCTGTTTATCTTTGAAAAGAGAAATACCAATGACTGAAAATATCAATCACATGGGTCTTTGCTGGTAACTGCTTAGCTAGTAACTTCTGGTATGTTAAAAGAAGATTATGAAAAATGGCAGAATGAAAAAAACAGTCCCTTTTGCTATAAAAGGCTTTTCTAGATACACAGGCTAATGAGTTCCCAAAAGAATCAGCTAGGCTAGAGGTCATAAGTTTAGCCAGATCTAAACCTGAATAGTGAAGTGTCATGAGAATTTGGTTCATTGATTAACATAACCATATAAAACTGTACTGCAGGAAAATCAGTATCTAAATAACAGTATAAGATTGCTATTCATAGTTCCTGCTGGGAATCAGTGAGATATTACAAGTCCCACATACTCACTTTCAAAATTTCTAAGACATTAACCAACTGAAATAAAACAAAGATAACTGAGTGAAAAAAACCCTGATATATACTCCCAATTCTGAGTCATCTGAGATAGTTTCCTTTAGTGAAACTATGCTTAGATCACAGAATCACAGAATTATAGGAATTGGAAGGGACCTCAAGAGATTATGGGTTCCAACACCCTGCCAATACAAGTTCCCTAGGACATATCACACAGGTAGGTGTCCAGACGGGTCTTGAATATCTCCAGAGAAGGAGACTCCACAACCCCCTGGGCAGCCTGTGCCAGGGCTCTGTCACCCTCACTGTGAAAAGTTCTTCTGCATGTTGGTGCGGAACTTCCTATGCTCCAACTTGCAGCCATTGCCCCTTGTCCTGTCTCCACAGACCATAGGAAAGAGACTGGCTATTTCCCCTGGTGTCTCACACTTAGGTTATTTATAAACATTAATAAGATCCCCTCTTAGCCTTCTTTTCTTGAGGCTGAACAGCCCCAGTTCACTCAGTCTTTCCTAACAGGGGAGATGTTCCAGTCCTTTAATCATCTTTGTAGCCCTCCACTGGACTCTCTCCAGGACATCCCTGTTTATTTTTTTTTATTCTAGGGAGCCCAGAACTGGACACAATACTCCAGGTGGGGCCTGACCAGGGCAGAGTAGAGGGGGAGGATCACCTCCCTTGACCTGCTGGCCACTCTCCTTTTGATGCACCCCAGGATCCCATTGACTCTCTGGACACACTGCTGGCTCATGGCCAACCTGTCACCCACCAGGACCTCCAGGTCCTTCTCTGCAGAGCTCCTCTCCAACAGGCCATCCCCCAGCCTGTACTGATAGAAGCAGTTATTCCCTCCCAGGTGTAAGACTCTACACTTGCTTTTGTTGAACTTCATTAGGTTTCAGTCATCCACATGTTTTGATGGACTGAAGCTTTTACAAGCTTAACAAAAAAGAATGAATGATTATTTAAAACATTACCCTTGGGTATGTGAGAAATGCAGCTGCATGAAGATCTTTACACAACTAATGACTCTCCTCTCTGACAACTTATCTGTAAAAATATCAGTAATATTTCTCAATTCATTATTAATTTTAAACTAAGATTAAGTATGGAGAATAGAAATTTTAAAATTCATCTTTGAAGGACCTAAAACAAATTTCCTTTAAGCTGGTTCAGCATCAGAACAAAACCAAATAAAAATTAAAAAAAAGCTGAAGAATTTATGTGGAATTGGATATATAATGTGTATGAGTATTGATGATAGTGGAAATATAATGTTATAATGTTCATAGTTTCAGACTAAGAAAAGGGTTTATTTTCCATTCAATCACTGTCTAATGAAAATGCAAAACCACTTGCTGAAGCACAGGAGAAATATCTTCAGCTGCTGAAAACTCTTTCATTCAGTAGCCAGACAGTTGTCACTATACATTAATTACTGTGAAACATTCAGAAGTAGCTTAGTTTCTTTATGCTAAAAGCAACTTTTCAGAAGAATAGAAAACTATTGTTTGAATAACACTGTAGCAGTTGCTAGTCAAATCCCAATCTTTGGCAAGTCTTGTATGCTTTTGTTGAGTAGACTTCGAATATAAAAATCTTTTGTACCTACATAAAATCCTGGAAAGCTTATGGATTGAAAGTTGGTATTGTTGGGATAACATCAACATTTGAACTTTCTTCCTCAGGATTCCAATTAAAATATATAAAACAAAAAAAGCATGTGTCATTAAAAATATTTTAGATATTAAAAATATTCATGCCATCACATTCAAAAGAATTAAAAAAAATGTAAACCCTTTAATTAATCCCTTTCCAAGTTACATAACCATTTTAAGTAAAATGGCATAGCTTCCTCTGACCTGGAGGTGTATTTTCTCTCCAAAGTTGTTCCAGAAAGAATCTAGATGCCTAGGTTAAAATATGCTATAGTTTTTTTCATGGTTAAATTTAGTTTTTATGAAATTCTGTGCTTGTTCTGTGGACCTTTGTTTGAATTTTTTCCCATGAAAGTGCTATGAATTTTGGACTACAGATCTATGCTAAAGAGATAATGTCTGTCTAACCAAAACCTTTGTCTAGTCTAAAATCTCATCACCAATCATGGCTGTTAACAGATCATTAAGAGGGATCCTTCTTCTGCTATACCTTCACAGAATGATGGAACAGTGAGGCCCCTAGAGAGCAGGATCACCTAGAAAATGTTACACAGCATTGCGTCCAGATGGGTTTTAAACATCTCCAGAGAATGAGACTCCACAGCCCCTCTGGGTAACCTGGACCAGTGCTTTGTCACCCTCACAGTGAAGAAATTTATCCTCATATTGAGATGGAACTTGCTGTCTTCCAGTTTATGCCCATTGCCCCTTGTCCTCTTGCTGGGCTTCACTGAAAAGAATCAGGCCCCATCCTCTTGACACTCATCCTTTAGATATCTATAAGCACTGATGGGCTGCCCTCTCAGGCTGCCATCCTCCAAGCTGAATAGACACAGCTTTCTCAGACTTCTTACAAAAAATATGCTCCAGTCCACAGTAGCCCTCCGTTGGACTCTGACCAGTAGTTCCCTGTCTTTCTTGGACTGAGGAGCCCAGAACTGGGCACAGCCCTCCAGATGTGGCCTCACCAGGGCAGAGTAGAGGAGAAGACCTCCACTGACCTGCTGGCCATGCTCTTTTTCATGTACCACAGGACACCATTGGCCTACTTGGCCACGAGGGCACATTGATGACTCATGCTCAACTTGTCCACCAGGCCTCCCAGGTCCTTCTCCATAGTGCTGCTTCCCAGGTGGTCAACCCCTCACCTGTACTGTTGCTTGGGGTTATCCGTCCCTAGGTGCAAGACCCTACAGTTGCCCTTTCAGTATCTCATTTGATGCCTCTTGGCCCAAGTCTCTAGCCTGTCCAGGTCTTACTGAATGGTGGAGTATCCTTCCTACATTCTGACAAGTAACAGATTATGAACTTTCTCTTCTGAAAGCTGTTGCTACACCATCATGGGAGTGCCTATTTATACTCTGACTTTGAGAACAAACATTAAGTATAGTTAGCATAATATAAAAAAAATAGGGGTTTTGTTCTAAAGATGTTGCTCTGTCATTTCATTATGTGTGTTGTGAGAAATTTCTTCCTTTTACCTTTTTTGGCAATTTTTTTTCTTTAGATTGTCTTTTTCATGCTACCTTTCAATTACATCTTTTCTAGGCTGAAAAGTTCTTTTCATGCAAAGATGATTTTGCACACATCTGATCATCCCACTTCCTTAGTCTAAATCTTAAAATACGGTCTTCTGATGGTATATATTCAAAATACAGGAATATAATTTCATAGTGCTGTTCTTTTTTCTTTATTGCTTCCATAATCATTCTCAGAATTCTGTTTTCCATTTTGATCTCTTCTAATCATGGAGACAATATTTTCTGAAAAAATACCTGGAATTGCATGTTCATGTCTTTCCTCAGTACATATAACTTCTTTCCAGTTAATTGTGAAACATTTTTTTGTATTTGTCAACATTGTGAAGTTTCTTCTCAAATAGGTAAGATTTCTATTTTATGCTATTTTAAAAAATAGTTTCTGCTAGTTCTTCCAGCACAAACTTCTAACCTACAAGTTTGTAGTTCCTTGCACCTTTCCTAGATTCCTAAAAAAAAACCCAACAAAACCAACCAAAAAAAAGAAACAAACCCCCTCTGTTACAAGACACTACTTCCCACTGAGTGGGAGATATTAAGAGAGAGGTTATAAACTGTATTTAATAGTTCAGCATATTGCAAAATAAACAATATTTTGCCTTTACTAATTGTAGTAGGTGACTTCTGAAGATATTGTAATGGAGTAAAATTCATTTCAAGCAGAAACTGGCAAACTTTAACCATATGCCTTGGCAGTAGAGACCCATATGTTAGCATGAATGACTGGTGCATAACCTGAGCACATTCCATGATTTCTTATTATTCATCTTATTTTTACCAACTGAAATTTATGATTTTTCCATTTTTCTCATTAGGATAGAAAGAAGGTTTTCTGAAGGATTTCTTGGTTCTAATGACCTGCCCTACTCATGTCAGATTCGTTCTGGAGTTTCTCAGGTCCTTCTTTGGTATGTGGTATGCATTCTTCCAATTATCCAGGACAGCATCTTTATGTAGTCTCCATTGTGCCCACAGAGATTTTACTCTTTTAGCTGTCTTTCCAATTTTAAAAAATTAATAAATAAATAAAGACAACCCACCACCAAAATTCCCATGTAGCTCTCCTTTTTACAGTTCCTGTTCCCTTTTATACCATAAAAGTTTAGTTTCTTTAAGAACCTTCAGAAAAAAAACTATTGAAAGAACTCCGTATCATCTGAATCCACAATATATCATATTTATCTTTATATTTATTAGTTACAGTCTTTATTGTATTTCCTGTCAATTTGTTTGGTACAAAGGTCAAATTTACTTGGCTTCAGTTCTTAATATGATCTTAGAAACTTGATAAAGACCAATTCTGCCCCCTCCAGTACTGCATTTTTATGGATTATTTCTGTTTGAATCAGTATTCATTTTAGCCTTCTAAAGGCAATATATCTAATCTTATCTATTCCTGTTAGCTCATCCTCTAAACTGAACTCTAAATCTCTATTTATCCCGATCATAGAACTTCTTGCTAGTTTCATTCAAAACAGAAGTCCACCCTAGGACTACTCTATGGTCCTTGTTTGCATCAACCCTCAATTAAGCTAGACTGGTGGACCCAAATCAGCCTCAGAATCACTACAGTCCCTTATAAACTCCGTCTTGGACATACACTTAGGCTGTGAGCTCCTAACTCTATCTTTCCTAGATGATCTCTGCAGAATTAAACACTAAACATAATTCATTGGTATCTACTTGTCTGAGCCCAATCACAGACAAAGTTGTCAGCTGCAGAATTAACTCTTGTTATTGGCCTATGCCTGGTGCAGTCTACACTCTCACTTTTAAATTTCTTTTTCATAATGTCTAGTTACTTAAACCTGATAAACCTCTATTGTTGCAGTGAAGAATATGCATGTTATTGTATTTTCATTCTTTTAGTCTGGACTAAAGAGTTTGCATATTTTTTCAGTGTTTTGGAATATCAAACTGGTATGTTTAAACAGCTTTACTAAAATATCACTGCCATTTATAAAGCTAATACTTGTTTCAGCCCAGGAATAATAGATCCCAATATCTAAAGTGGTGTTGATCACCAAAAAGTATGGAGACAGTATTGTACCTAACTACTGGTCTATCTCCTTCCCTGGAGTAACACTTTAATTTCAATCCTGCTGTAAAAAGGAAAAAGAAAAAATGAAAAAGGGAGACTACTGAAACTTTTAAAAGCAGAGAGAAAATTTAGAATCATAGGTCATTCAAACACTGAGGTTTTAAGAGCCCTTAGCATTTCTCTAGTACAATCTCATGCTCAAAACAGAGATGTGTCTGATTTCACAGCAGTATGCTCAGAGATTTGTCTGTTTGGGTCTTGAAAACACATCCTAAACCAAAATTTGTAGCAATACCTATCTATTCTTTAGCAGTTTTATTTCCACTTTTATGTAATAAGAACTTTCTCTGTTTCAATTTACTTTTGCTGTGTCTTATTTTCTTGCTGTGAACCTCAGTACAAATTCTACCCTGGTCTTTTTGATAATTGCCTCGTAGGCACTAGCAGGTGGATGTTAGCTTCCCCCATGACCTGCTGCAAAAAACATCTCTTCTCCAGCCTGTGAAAGTGACACCTACGAAGCTTTTTCTCACAGCGCAAGAGCTCCAATCCCTAACCATCTTGGTGGATTGTTCATCTCCATTGAACTCAAATTCATCAACATTACTCCCAGAGGACCTAAAACTCGTCACTGTATTCCAGGTACAGGAAGCATCAGGTAAAGGGGAACAATCACATCCCTCAATCTACTGGCTGCACTCCTGCAGGTAGAAGCTCAGTATACTGTTTGCCTTCATCACTACAAAATAAGGTGGGTAATGATTGATTCATTCCTGTCCACTAGGACTGTCAAGTACTTTCTGTCAGAGTTGTTGCCTAGTCAGCCAGTCCCCAGTATGTACCATTGCAGGGGGTAGTCTGCTCCAGTGAAGAACTTTGAAGTTTTTATTTCTCTGTTTCATGAAGTTCATGTCACCCTTTCTTCTAGCCTGTTTGGGTCCCTCTGGATGGCAGCCTGCCCTTGACTATAACACATTTTGCCTAATTCCAAAATTCAGAGTAATGTGAACCTCATCATCCATATTGTCAGATTAGATTTTTCTCAAAGTAACTGGAATTCTTTCTGTGGGTGAGAGTTCTTCACAGGGATTCTACCATCTAGGATGGGAGCAGATATTAATACAGATGTTTAATACAATATATTGGTGGCTATTTTAAAAAGGGCTTTGAAAGCTGGTCTTAAGAACAGATATAATTACATCTAAGAATTTTTTTTTATAGTGGACTGACATGTACACTAAATCATATGATAGCTTTATAAATAATGCATTTCTAGAAGTAATTTTACTGATTTATATGTTATGAATATGAATTATAACTATGTTACTGATTTATACATTGCTTGATGGTTTCCATAAATCATGTAGCCCATTTGTGAAAAGTATTGGGTGTGATGAGTAATGGTGCTACATTTATTTCAGACATGATGCAACTGTTGTTTGGTTTATGTAATAGATATTATATGATGATATGTTTTATTATTATTTAATATGTTTACTTTCCCTTAAGTCATTACACTATTCTGCTTTAAATGAGAGGTTTTATGCTGCAAAGTTCTGATTTCTTGCTCCATTTGCTAAGCTAGTTGTTCAAAGAATCATTGAATGGTCTGGGTTGGAAGGGACCCCAAGGATCCTATAGCTCCACACCCCCTGCCAAAAGCAGGGCCACCAACCTCAGGCTGTTCTCACATATCTGATTGGATTTGTGGCCAACACAGTCTTCATACCCCAAGTCCTAGTACTAAGAAGAGAAAAAGAATCACAGTAAGAACTTAGGTAAACATTAATTAAAATTAATTAAGGGATCTTTAAATTTTATTAAACACTTTTTCTGAGATAAGCATCAAGCTGACGTATTGTACCATATCAGCTACTTTGTGTACATATCAGCCTTATGTTGCACATTTTATTTTTCCTTCCTTTAATAGTTTCATTCCTTCTTCTTTCTCTCTCTTCTTTTTTTTCTTTTTGCCTCCATGTATTTTGAAGGTAACCTGACCTTGTTACTTGCCTAGATATCAGTGAATTACTGGCCAATCAGCTGAAGCTGGTCTAGATTCCTTCTTCTGTTTTGCAGCTCATTAAATAGTAGGTCACCGACTCTGTGATCAAACTGTATTAAATACTACACTTTAATAGTTTTAACAGAAAGAAAAGTGTTTAAAGTAATGCATTTCTATTCCCTATCATTATTTCAGTTTAATTTATCCATAGAGTTTTGTGTGTGCATGTAGGTGCATATATGTACTAGAAAATTTGTCTTGTTTATTTTTAAAAGGAAATAGAAAAAAAGTTAAACATTATAAGATTTTTATCAAAACACATAGTCTTTGAACTGTTCACATGCTATGAACACTAAAAATTTTATTAATTTTAGTTGTTTCATGGAGCAAATGAACCTTCAAATACTTAGGTATTTTAATATTCAATATAAGATTTGTAATTTCTTGGAAAAAATGTTTGGACGTTTTAAAAACAAAACTCATGCATTTATGTAGAGCTGGTAATATCTTTGACACTGTTCTTGCTTTTTCTTGAACTCAGTGTCAGTAACTGTGACATCTAGACAAATGTTACAAAGGCAAACATTATTTGTAAGCAAATGAACCTGCCTACACAGAATAGTAGCACTTCTCAAAACCCTATAGGGATCTTTTTTGTTATTTTGAAATGTAAAGGTAACAAGGTATATTTTGTTTAATACTTAATTTCCCAATACTTATACAAGAATTTAAGAGTGTGTAGAGAAACACAAAAATACTTGTATTAATAAAAAGCTAAATTGTTTTTAAAATATCCTTCCTCTGTAAGTCTCCACCAAATATATTCCATGCAAGTATAAAATTTTATGCCAACTATATTGTTCATATTTTCAAAAAGTTTCTGCTTTATATAGAATTATTACCTTTTGTCATCTGTGTAAAGATTTTTCCAGTGATTAAGTCTGTAATAATTATTCTCCAGTTCCTAGGAGTGTAAATATGAATTACCAGGTGATTCTATGTATCACATATGCAGTGATTTAAAATATTAGCTAGCCAAACAATACATATAAAAACCCCTGAAAATTTACATACATAATTGATTCAAATAAAAGTATATTTATTCACAAAAGAAATGTTGATGATACGCATAAATGAGATAGCAACGTTTTCCACCTGTGAGATATTTCTTATTCTGTGGACCACAGAGCTGGACACAGTACTCCAAGTGGGGTCTCACCAGAGCAGAGTGGATGGGGAGAACCACCTCCCTCAACCTGCTGGCCATGCTTCTTTTTAAACACTAGGTCAAGATTTCAGTGGCCTCATTCAACTGACTTTGATGGCAATCACCTCTGTCCAACAACACATCAGTGTGAGGGTATTCCTAAGAAAATTGGAAGAATGTTCCTTTCCTCCATCTGTTTCAGGGCTTGCAGACCCACATTTTCCAACTTCCAAAAGCAAGGTTAATTTCTTTGTGTACTGCTGATTTTTCCAAGCAACTCATCAAAGATAAAAGTTAGTAAATTGCAGTCCAAAGAAAAGGAAAGTCCAAAGTCCAAGGAAAAAGAAAATCAGAATGTTTCCCTTGCCTAGAGCTCATTCAGATGTGAGAGTTGTAATCTTAGTTTTCTGTTTTAGTAAGCATTAACAGACAATGTCTCATTATTTGATCATGTAAAACTTATAAACAGATCAGGTCTTGAGATTTCTAACACAATACTCTCTTTTCTTATTGATGTATGTCACCAGTTTAAAAACTGTCAACTCTCAACCAAGTCTACAAAATTCTAGTTATGACTCTCATTGAATACACTCAAATGTGGGGTTTATTATTTTTTTATTTTATTTTATTTTTTCCAGGGAACATGCATTAGAGTAGATTCCCTAAGACATTTCTCAAAGCAATTTCATTCTATTGATGAATGGCATTCTGCCTAGCAAATTTTAACAAAAATTGGATCAACACATAAGCTACATAGAAGCATAAACATCCTGAATGCCACATTTATTATCTTATCACATGTGAAAATCTTCAAAGCATAAGCATTTTCCTGAGGCTGGTGAGCCTCACTTTTGTGCCTGGGAAGATCATGGAACAGATCCTCCCGGATGACATGTTGGAGCACATGAGGGATGAGCGCCTGATCCAGGACAGCCAGCACAGCTTCACCAAGGGAAGGTAGTGCCTTACCAATCTGGTCACCTTCTATGATGGAGTGACGGGAAGGCGAACAGATGTCATCTACCTGGACTTGTGCAAGGTCTTTGACATGGTCTTCCACCACATCCTTATCTCTAAATTAGAGAGATGTGGATTTGATGGGTGGACCATCCGGTGGATAAGAAACTGGTTGACAGAACGTAGACAAAGGGTGGTGGTCAATGGGTCTGTGTCCAGGTGGAGGCTGGTAATAAGCAGGGTCCCCGAGGGGTCTGTCTTGGGACCGGTTCTCTTTAACATCTTTATCAATGACATCAGTCATTGAATTGAGTGCACCCTCAGCAAGTTTGCAGATGACACCAAGCTGAGTGGTGTGGTTGACACCACAGAAGGAAACGAAGACATCCAGAGTGATCTTGACAGGCTGGAAAGGTGGGCCCCGGGTGAACCTAATGAGGTTGAACACTGCAAAGTGTAAGGTGTTGCACTTGGACCAGAGGAATCCCAGACATATTTACAGAGTGGGAGAAGAGCTCCTTGAGAGTAGCCCTGCTGAGGACTTGGGTGTCATGGTGGATGAGAAATTTAACATGATCCAACAGTGTGCTCTTGCAGCTCAAAAGGCCAGTGGTATCCTGCGCTCCATCAGAAGAGGGGTGTCCAGCAGGGACAGGGAGGTGATTGTCCCTCTCTACTCTGCCCTCCTGAGGCCCCATCTGGAGTACTGTGCCCAGATCTGGGGCCCACAATACAAGAAAGATGTAGAACTGTTGGAGAGGGTTCAGAGTTGGGCCACGAAGATGATTAGAGGGCTGGAGCACCTCCCCTATGAAGAGAGGCTGAGTGAGCTGAACTTGTTCAACATAGAGAAGAGAAGGCTGCAGGGGGACCTCATTGCAGCCTTCCAGTACCTGCAGGGAGCAGACAAACAGGAGGAAAATCAGCTTTTTAAAAGGGTATACAATGGCAGGACAAGGGGGAATGGATTAAAGCTAAAGGAAGGAAGGTTTAGATTAGATATGAGGGGGAAGGTTTTTACAGAGAGAGTGGTGAGGTGCTGTCACAGGCTGCCCAGAGAGGTGGCGGATGCCCCATCCCTGGAGGTGTTCAAGGCCAGGTTGGATGGGGCCTTGGGCAACCTTGTCTAGATCATGCCTGGAGGTTGTTTAGAACTCTGTGATCCTTTGGGTCCCTTCCAACCCAGACCATTCTATGATTCTGTGATTCTATGACTCTGTTTTGAAAATCTGGCACTAACATAGATAACAATAATTCAATCTTATCAGTGATTAAAAGGCACCTTGGTCTTGAATGAAAAGTAGGAACACTGAACATACAATTAAGGAATATCTTATGGCACACAATGTCTCATAAGTTTTCTTCTCTACAGAAAAAAAAGAAGGCAAAGGTCCAATGACCTATATTGCATTGTCAGACCAAAATATTCTCCCCAAAGCAACAGAGGTCAAATAGAAATATTAACTAGATTTATATTATGTATGGGATGGATATGATTGTTTGTAGAAGACTATTACAAACAAAATGTTTCCTTCTCTGGTAATGGACCTGACCTTGCAGTCATAATACTGAGAAAATTTATTGATTAGCTGAACTGTTATTTTCTTTATGTAAGTTCTCCAAAGTAATATACCAGACTTTCATGGAGAAGAAAATTATAGTTACACTCGTAATCGTCTGTTATCTGAAATAGTTTTTTCTTTCCCAGAAATTCGTACTGTTCAAATAATACAATAGCTTGTTTTCTGTTTACCCAAGCTGCCACCATATACACAGTGGTATAATAATCTTAAATAAGTCTAATACCAAGCTTGCAAGCTGATTCTTTAATTTTCCAAACATTCATCTCCCTTCAAATATTTTGGAAAATACCAGGTTAAGTATTACTATCTTCTTCTGAACACCAAAGATAACTGAGAGTTCACTTAAGTAAGGCCATTATGAATCTAGGAATGATTAATTTTAAAAGTGTCTTACAATATAAGCATACAATTCCAAAATTTTTAGACTATAGCCTGAAGACATACCTATAGCACAGTAAGGATGTACATCTGTCCAAACAGGTAGCAACCTGGACTTACTGGTGCTCAAGGACAAGGGCCTTGTCAACAAGCAGTAAAGCTGCATCAGTACAGTGGGGCAAGGTGAAGTATATTTTGCTTCCAGCACTACCTTAAGCCAAATAGGTATTTAGCTGCATCTTGCTCAGCAGAACTGTGACCTGAAATGTCAGTGTAGAATATAATGAGGAATTAAGTTCGTGCTTTTTAAGGGAAAGTTCCATATTATGTATTTTCACTATGTTTTTCCCCTAGTTTTTTTGATTGTTAGAGTTTAGTACTTTTAAGAATTAAAATAGTTTTTTCTATATGTCTCTCTGTACATTACACTATGGCTAGTACTATCCATATGGTTTTATCTAAAGGGGGATATTGGAGACTACTGTTTCCTTCATGTGGTTATTGCCCTGATGACGCCCACCAAGCCTCCTGATTTCCATTTCTAGGACAAATGGGAAACTGGATTACAAAGCAAATTACGAGTGCAACTGACCCACAGCTCTGTACTAGATAGTTGCCAATTGAATTAATATTCCCCTCAAACAGTTGCAAATTCAGAGTCTTCTAAATCCTCACTGTTTAAAAATTATGCTTCTTATACTCTTAATGATTAAAAGACTATCATAAGATTTTGTGACAGAGCACCAAGTCAGACAGGTAAATTGATTTTTTTTTATAAAAGTATACATTCCCTTTGACTAGCTTAACTCTAGCTGTCATTGCATGCAAGACAAATTTGGCATGGTTGGTTCCAGAGCACAACATAGCCTGAAGGCACATCTTTATAGAATCATAAATCATAGAATCAGAGAATGTTTTGGGTGGGTAGGGACCTTTCAAGATAATCTAGTCCAACACCCCCTGCCATGGTTAGGGACATCCATCCAGTGTCTAGCCAATGTAGACACCAAGTGTTTGAATCAAATGGATGCACCATTGTGCTATTATACCCTATGGAGCGTAAAGGTAGATTTGAAGACTGCACAGTAAAACTATAGGTTTTAATTTACCTTTTTAATAATTTAAAAAATAGTTTCTAAAAATATAAAAAAGACTCAAAGATGAATTAATACATGTTAAAGAGTGAAATTCTCAAAAAATACAAAGAACACTCTTAGCATGCTAAATATATTAATTATTCAATATGTTGATCTTATCTATGAAAAACCCAGATTAATTTCATCACACTGTTGTTTAAATAGCTGTCATGGTTTAGCCCAAATCAGCAGCTGAGCCACTCCCTACTCCTCATGCTTAGTAGGATGTGGAGGACAATCAGAAGAAAAAGGCAAAACTTGTGGGTTGGGACAGTTTGCTGGGACAGCAAAGGGAGAAGGAAATAACAATACAGAATATACACAGCAGGTGATTGTGCAGTTTCTCACCCTACAACCAACTGGACACTCAGATGATCCTGGAGCCAGCCCCAGATCCATCCTGACCCTTCCCAACTAGCCCCTTTTTATGCGGAGCATGATGTTATATGGTGTGGAATAACCCTCAGGCTGTTTTGGGTCATCTATCCTTTCTGTGTCCCATCTCATCCTGTGGTGAAAATGAACTCTATTCTAGCCAAAATCAAGACAATGGTATGAAATTAATGACATTTCATAGGCATTACTTTGGCATACACATGTGGTTTTGCAGGTGTTACTGATACCCCTTTTTAACAATGAAAAATCTTCTAAATAGTTTAGAGTTATTATTAGTTAGATAATTACAATTGATATGGCATAAAATAGCTCCTGTTCTAATTAGGACACACCAAGTAGACAGTAGAAAAAATTATCACCACTGAAGTATTTCCTGAACAAAACCACATATATGTAAGGTTTGGAAGTAAGATGACATTCTGCTGGAAAACTGATCTCAGACGGTAACATACATGCATTTGTCTGCAAGGAATATGGTAAAGATACAGTAATGGAAAGGAGAAACTTTTCTATCCCAGATCAGAAAAAAATATGGGTTTTTTGGATCCTGTTTTTTAGACTTTATTTGTTGATTTTTTTAAGGATAAAACCCCCGTTCATTTAAAATCAATGGCTGTATCTGAAATATTTCTGAGTTCTGTAAAATTTGTAAAAAACAATTATTACCTTTATCAATACTATTACTTTCAGCTGATGTGCAAAACAGAATAAAAGTATCCCTTCTCCTGGATTACAGCAAAAGTTCCCATTGTCTTCTTCATAGTGAATACAAATCATTGTGGAATCCAGGATATTAAAAATTTGGAATTCTGTGAGAGGTGGTTTTGGCATCATTTGCAGCTTTTTTATGTACTGCTACAGAAATCTTAACATCACTGGGGTTCACAGAATCACAGAATCACAGAACTTTAGAAGCTGGAAGGGACCTTGAAAGATCATTTAGTCCGACTCCCCTGCCAGAGCAGGATCACCTAAACTAAATCACACAGGAATGCATCCAGGTGGGTTTTGAATGTCTCCAGAGAAGGAGACTCCACAGCCTCTCTGGGAAGTCTGTTCCAGTGCTCCATCACTATCACAGTGAAAAAGTTCCTTCCTATAGTCACATGGAACTTCCTGTGCTCCAGCTTACATCCGTTGCCCTTTATTCTATTGCTGGCCATCACTGAGAAGACACTGGCTCTGTCCTCCTGACTATCGCCCTTTACATATTTATAAACATTAATGAGGTCACCCCTCAGTCTCCTCTTCTCCAAGCTAAACAGGCCCAGCTCCCTCAGTCTTTCCTCATAAGGAAGGTGTTCTGCTGCCTTAGTTATCTTGGTGGCCCTGCGCTGGACTCTTCCAGGGAGTTCTATGTCCTTCTTGAACTGAGGGGCCTACAACTGGACACAATATTCCAGGTGTGGTCTCACCAGGGCAGAGCAGAGAGGAGGTTGTTTATTTGGTTGTTTTTCTAGACATATATATTCTTTGGTAGTCTTGTAAACAACAAAATCATTCAGGTTATAAGAAGACTACAAGTGGAGAAGAGCTTTCAATAGAGAAAAAAATAGACTAATTTGTACCAACCTGAGAAGCAAACCTATGAAAGACAATATGGGACCACCGTACCTAGGCCACCACTGCCTATGACTAAGAACTAAATCACTGTGAAAGCCCCAAGGTGAAGTCAATACTCTGAACTTCTACCCTTATTTTCAGTATGATCAGTTTTGTCAGTCTTTAAGGCAGAATGGAAGTTACCTGGACATGAGTATGTATTCATTTAAGTTCTTCATTAGAATTTCAGATCAGTGGAAATTCATTCTTAAAGGGCAAATATGTGTGTATTACGTGTGTACAAATATGCTTTATTTTTTCACTGAAGTGAATGGCAAAACTCCCACTGACCTCACTTAACCATCGCATTCTTATTTTTAAGTTTGTTAGGAGCAGAACAAGGTCTCCTTCAGCTGTTTCATCTAACAAAACCAACAAAACATAACATAACATAACATTATTACATTTTCATTATTTTTATTGCCTGGATATAACATTTTTAAAAATGCCTCATTTTCAAAGACTCCTTCCTTCAACTTTTAAAACTAAGACACCTCAATAAGGACATGAAGTAATCTGGAACCAAACTACGTGTATTTTCATTGACATGACTGACTCCAAATGTGTTAAGAGACATCAGCCCTGATACTGAAAGCATTTTTGCACATATTTACCTTTGAGCTTGTAGGATATACCAAAGAACTAACTGTATGGCATTGCTCATGTGTATAAAAGTTACTTGTATAATAAGCTTAAACTGAGGAAATGTATCATCAGGAATTTCCTTAAGTAGGAAGTTTAAGTCAACCCAGAAATCTTTGAAATTGAGCCTATCATCTAGAAACTGTGGCATGCAGCTGGCTATATGTTTTCTACAAGCTGGTTGCAAATGAAAACAGAAGGAACCAAAGTAATAAAAAATAGCAGGGAAAATAATCCAGACAGAAGAATATTTAATGAGAATCCAAGCTTTTTAGCAAGGCTAGGATATATGCATGTCTTCATTCTAATGAAAAAAGGGATTAGGAAATTGTCTATGGCATTAAACATAATACAGGAAGTCTGATGAAGCTGAAGAGGTTGACTCCCATCCTGATTCTCCTAAAGAAACACAATTGTCAGGATCACTGGTTGCAAACGAAGTATGACCCTGAAAGCTTGTAGGCGAAGGACAAGGGAGAAGGATCAATCTAATTTTTTCTCTGTTCAATGGATCTTTAAATACTGGATTATATTTCACAACATAGAATTTTTGAAGATTTAACTTTCATTTAGTTAGACATACAAACAAATAGAAATGAATACATAACTATATTTGCCAGGAAATCAAAACATTCCTCTTTAATTGTTACATCTTGGAGACTAATACATCACCAAGATGAACGAGAAAATAACTGTTTTAAATCAATGGCATTGCAGTCATGCTTACTAAAACTATTTTTTTCTTCTCCCAGAACAAATCCTTTGGTTAATGTTTTGTGAAAAGCACAGAATATGTATTCTAGATCAGCTCTCTTTTAAGGTGCAGAACAAGAAGATCTTTTAAAGGATTTATGTTGTCACTACAATAAAATTCGGAAATCACCTTTATTCTCGGAGATGTAGATGAAACCACATTTTTAGTCATGTTGTAAAGAGTGGATAAAATCAATCTAAGCAGAAAAAATAATTAATGTGAAACAAAAGTAAAAATCATAAATTCAGAAGAACAATCTGACAACAACTAGTTCTGAGAAGAGAAGCTCTCAAAACATTTGGCCTTGAAGAGAACTGATGACAAATCACAGGGAGAGATGGGTAAGATTTGTTGATGGAAGCTGCTGATCCAGAGCCACACAAGCTTCTCAAGAATTCATTGACAGTTTGTCTCAGAAAGAAAATAAAATCAAGTTTAAATGATCGATATACTGTTCAGCTCAGATGTTGGTTTTTTTACAAATTTATACACTTTTTAGTAAGATAAAAAATTAATTCTTTTGTACCAAGTTGAGAGGAAAAGGTATCTATCTCCCTGTGATTACTCCTCTGTAGTGGTGACTGGGGTAGACAGCTTCAGGCTCAATCCCTTGCTATTGTTGGACAGCCAAGCTATTGTTAAAGCAAAAACAAGCTTCTGACTGTGACAGATGAACACCATCAAATCTTATTGCAGCAGTTTAAGATGTTATGAACCCTGAGTTTCTGTTCTGCCTTCCTGACAGTGGTCAGTGCCCTTGCAGTGCAGTCAGGGGAAAGGAACATGTGTCGTCTGTTCCCTGTCTCCAGTGTGTAAGATCACATTCACTCTCCATTGGCAGCTGAAGCTAGGAAATCAGGATCTGCACTGCTGGGTCCGTGTTAGTGTTTATTGACTGCTGCAGGGGAAGTGTAACAGGCCAGC
This sequence comes from Hypotaenidia okinawae, assembly GCA_027925045.1. Classification (NCBI taxonomy): domain Eukaryota; kingdom Metazoa; phylum Chordata; class Aves; order Gruiformes; family Rallidae; genus Hypotaenidia; species Hypotaenidia okinawae. The sequence continues at coordinate 128,317,969 of BSDF01000001.1, forward strand.
ACTTGAAATGTTTGTAACAGAAATTGGAGTGGTTTATCTGTGAAAGTCTTCATCATGGAGCAACTAAGAAATGGAACTAAGTTGTCGAATTTCACTGAATTTGAATCTTTGAGAGGTGTTTACCAAGCTTTTGATTCAGGTGGGCACAATATGTTCACCTACATTATGGAGTTATTTCTGAGTTTTCACATAACTGGAAAAGTTTCTCTCTTCCAGAAATGGTTATTTAGCTCCGTGTGTCAGTGTTCTAGTCAGGTTAAAAATCACTGCCTCATCAGTCTACTACTAAGAGTTTCAAAAGCTTCCTATATGTTTTCTTGCAATGTAGATGGATTCCCCTTCTGTTAATTGTAAAATATATCTGCAGAAACTTCCAAGAATATGTATTTACTTTTGTGACAATACAATTATTTTACTTTGAACAATGCAGGGATAAAAATAAAGATTCTCCTAACAAAGTATATATATTCTATGCTTGCAGAGGGATGGATTTCTGGTTGTCTTCACTACTTTTAGTAAATGAAAGCATTTTCTAGTGGGAGTAAACCAATTTAGGTAATTAGCAATGAGAGTGATAAATACAGTAAAAAGGTGCAGAAATAAAAAACCCACAAAACAACACGATGACAAACAGAAAACAGACCAAAAACACCTTCAACTTTAAATCACAGTGAATTAAGTTCAGACTGTATAGTGTTGTCAGCTTGAAAGAGTACTGAACAACAACCTGCATACAACTGAAATTTTTCTAGCAGAAATGAAGTTTTGCAGGAAAACATAGAATTCTGAAGCCCTAGCTATTTTGCTTAATACAAAATATCTCATATTCATCAACTTCTGCTGAGCAGCAGGCAGCAGATGAAGAACTGGAATCCTGGTGGGCTGTCACCTGCCATGGAGTGTCTGGTCAATTGGCAAGGTGGCTCCTGGGGGTCCCTGAAAGCACAGGCTGATCAGTCAGGAATCCCCACCAATGGATGTGCTTGTGCTGTTAAACACACTTGGCCCCACAGATTAGAAAAGAAGGAATAATAGATAGCTTTTAGGCTCCTTTTTATTGTTCTGGTGGAATTAGTTCAGTTCAGTTTCTGGTAAGTACATATGAGGGGAATTTAAAACTCTTCCAGAGTACAGCTGGGAGGTGTTTTGTTGGTTGGTTAGTTGGTTTGGTTTGGTTTTGTTTATGGGTGTGGTTTTGGGTTTTTTTAAATTTGCATCTAGGTGTATGTAGATATTATGTATTTATAAACATTTTCCTAAAATATAGTGAACTTTCTCCTCTCCTCTCCTTGCCTCATCTCTCCTCCTCTCCTCCTCCAGTCCTCTCCTCCTCTCTCCTCTCTCCTCTCCTCTCTCTTTTATAGGGAATTTACATACATACAGTGCATATTAAAATAACTACTTCTCACCAGGAGGGAGAGGAAACACCGTATTGCTTTTCAGCGCAAATACATTTAGTTTAGAATTTCAGTTTTCTGTTTTAAGATGTTCAGATATGGTGTTGCAACTTCAGGGCAGGTATTTTGTTTCAGTCTTTTATTTAGCCCCTTCCAAAGACACAGCCATAAGTCAATTTTCCTTCTGTCTACTTTCATTATATTACCTTTTTTGAAAAAAGCACCAAAAATCACCTAAACATCCTGCTCTCTGTTAGAGAATTAACATTTTTCCTACTTTAATGTGGAACTCAGCCAATTTATTCTATTGCATTGACATCAGCTGTACAAAACTGCTTTGTACTGGCCTCTCCAGCCAAATGTTATCTTGGCATGTTTCACAGAAAAAAAAAAGAGATTGAGGTACAGCTTCAGATTCTGTCCTTAGGTCTGATACCCTAAAACAATTTTTCAGATCATAGTTAATTGGGTTTTGTATGATGTGATCAAAAACATGACAGGAAGAAAACCTTGACCTATATCTTTGATATTTATTACCAGAAGAGCGATTGAAGACAGGGATAGAATCCTAAGGGTTTGACAGACCAATCACTCCTGCCAAAGAGTCTTTATACCACATGGTCTATCCTATGGACAGCCAGGATGCTATGGTATGGAGTAAAGTTCCGCTTCAGAAGCAGGAAGTTTTCTCCATGCATTCCTGAAAACAACCCTATTGCAAGCGGAAGTCAAAATCACATGCAAATGCTGGGGTTTATATAATCCAAGTAATATTTTTAAAAAATATGTGTAATGCTCTAGAACACAGTCACTTACCAATCAGAATATAAATGCTTTTTGTCACAAAGTATTTTGGGTATTTTGTAACTTCTCATATTTGAAGTCAGTTCTGAGCTACAAAATGGAGGCCAACTTATCCCCAGAAAATTGAAGACCTGTGTATACCATTTATCACATTTTCTGTTAAGATCACCCTTCTCCAGAAGCCAATTATGAACTCTTCATGAGCAGAAACACTCCATAGCTTAGTAAGTCTATTAGAAATAATGTAAGAAGAGCTGCATCTCTTTATTAGGAAGTAATTAGAAACAAATGGGTTTGCCTTGGGTGGCAACACTCTCTGTTCCTTTCTCATTTTCTGGCTTACAGAGGAGAAGTCAGTTTTGAATGACTGCGTGTTTCTCACCCAATGGCTAGGGAAGGAGATAAGGCTCCAGGATTTCTCACATATCTTTTTCTCAAAGCATGACTGGAAGGTGCATAGAGCATGGTGTTCTGCTCTCTGATCAGGGACCGTGTTTGTCTGAGCAAATAGTGTAGTCATGAAGGTCCTATTCGGACTCCTGGCATGGCTGTGCAACGTAAGGACAAAGTCCAGCAGTTCATACCCAAATCTATCTCTGATTAGGCAGCTTTACTATATTCACTGGAATTTCTTCACACATATTCTCTACTAATATTTGGCTGCTATTTCAAAAGGAAAAAAAGAAGAGAAAAAGCTATCTTAGCTCTAGGGTGCTTGTTGCTATAAAACAAATAACCTTTCTTCAAAGTCTGTAACAGTTCCCACAATAAACAGTAACTAAAAATTTCACTGTCCTTGAAGTCCTATTGTTCCATTTATAAGAAGCCTTGGGTGTTAACGTTGCTCAAGAAGATATGTAGGAGTTACAGTTTTTGTAACTCCTAGCAATCAAACAAAACAGTATAAGAAATAGAAAATACATTTCAGCCAGTCATTCTCTAATGTACAGTCAGGACTACCAGAACAGTACCTTGCATTTAACCTAGTATTATCCTCGGCATACAATTCAAAGGTTCAAAATTTATACCTAGTCATCAAATAATTAGGAAAACAGTGCCCCAATTAAAATATTTTCTTTACTGTGTAACCTACCCTATTTGTAAACAGAAAGTAGGTGTGTATGGGAGTCTCTTTCCAAACATATAAACCAGTATTTGTAATCAAGTACAAGATTGCTTTCAGAGATGCTTGGTTAAAAACCCTTAAATGTGAACAAGGATGAGCAGACATGCAGAAAGCCATGCTTTTATCTAGCTTGAAATCAGGCAACAGAGATCTGGATGTTAAAGATCAATTATTTATTTTTGTAATTGTAATTAAATATGTACCTCATTTAAACATATATCTGGCCTAAACCAATTGAAATTAATCATGCAAACAAAATTTAGAAAAAAAGTTTTAGAACAGAGTAAGCACAGGCATGGCTCGTATCCTCATCTAGCTATTTTTTCCCCCTATTTAAAGGGGTTTACCATTGATAACTTTCCCCAAATTCTCATACTGCTTTCAGTCACCAAACTGGAGTGTGTTCTGAAAGCAACTGTAAAGACATCTTGTTTCAGCAACTAATTATGCTGTGAATAATTTCCTAGGGGAAGTCTAAGGCTCAATAATAGGAGTAGCTTCTATGAAAACATGCCCAGTGACTTCCCCTGCTGAGACCTACATTGAAAGGCCTTGCCAAGCCGGAAGATAGATTGGATTCCCAGTGCCGTTGCAAAAACAATCAGTTCCTAGGCTTCAATGTACCAGAACAGACAAAATACTAAATAGGTATCTGTAGATCCTAATTAATTAAATCTAATGCTCCTGTCAAATGATAAGATTTTATATAACATGAAGAATTTTTAATAAATAAACAAAAAATGAAAGTTCATGTTGAAAGAGAATACATCACTATGGCATCTTCTGACATTTTCCCTACATTCTGTTTACTGAAGAGTAATTACAATCCATTTGTGAGCATATCTACTGAACAGCGTTTGCTTCCCAGAAATCCTGGAATTATAAAATGACTTATCAGTGTTTTCTGGCAGATATTCAGTTGGCCTCTTTCATCCATATTTTCACTGTCATTTTTTATTACTCCACTTTTTCTATGTGTTCTTTACCTCGAGCTATTTCATCATGCTAACATCCCTACTTTTCAATTATGCATGCAAATCCTTTTGTAATGGATACCTGCCACAAAACCCTTCCATACATCTCTCCTTATTAAACACTTCTGGTCTTCTTTTCATAAATGAATTAAGACCTTACTTGGAATAACCATAACATGAAGCAGATCTGCTGACTCTACATGACTAAAACCAAGGACATGCTATTGCTGGAGCAGCCTGGTCTCCCAGCTGGTGTGAACAGGTCCAGTTCCATTCAACTGAAAGGGTGTAGATTAGCCCAGCTTCATTGATTTTGCTGAAACTATTCCATTTAACATCAGCTGAGACATCAAGCCATATGAGAATATAATATTACTTAGAGTCTTTCTGGTTCTTTCTGATTGAAGCTATTGCTTTTGCCACATTCTTTAAATGCCTCATTTCTGTAAGTTTTATAATATATATTCTTATATTTTATTCATGTTTGGGGCCATTGTTATTTCCAAATCATATATTCAAATATGCTATCACATCTGACAAAATATCTTTACTGAGAACTTTAAAAAAAAAAAAAAAGAAAACTCATTTTTAAGGACAGGGTAAAAAAGAAACCATAGAAGAAAAACAAAGCCCCAAATAGCAATAGGAAAGAAACATACAAGGTAACTAAGTCAAAGTGGAAAATGTCTTTGCAAGGACAACAGGGATGTACAAATTCAAATTATTGGAGTGACCTCTGCTTCAACCCATTTCTGATTCTAATCAGGTCATACATATTATAGACACATACTAGGTATTTTCTAACTCTGACTAAGACAGGTCTATGAAAAGCACGTGAATGAGACACAGATAAACCATGAGGAGATATAACCAGAATTAGGAACTGACTTTTTCTATGAGTAAGGAAAGTGGAATTTGCCCAGGTCCACTGATATCTTAACTACAGCCACAACCTGTCTTGTGCTACAGGGCAAAATGATACACACTGTAACAGAAGAAGATATTATGATAAATTAGGTAATACCTTGTCACTCACTTTTTCACCTCTGAACCTTCTTGTGATGTAATGGTAGGCAGGAATATATGAGAAATTTTTATTATCATGACACCATACAAATTCTTTTGGCCAGTGTAGGGCGTTCAGTTTCCTGATTCATTTCTGATGGTGAAACACAGATAGCCTAAGAAACATGTAACTTTGCAAATTCAGGTTTTTTATTGTAGTGTATTCTTCGATTCGTTTGTTCTTTGCATAACTGACCTGTGTTTCATAAAGCCTTTTGATTTTCCATTTGTATCAACTGTGTTTTTTGTGAAGGACATCATAAATCTTAGAAGAAATGTAGATGAATCCTCAGTTGTGAAAAATTCTAGTAGGATTCTTCAGTTTACAATTATTTTGTACTCTATTTAATTGTCCACTTAAATTTTTTACTATTTGCTATTTGCTGGACCTTCCATCTTACTTACAGAAAACATTTATTACAGGTTAAATAAGAAAAGAATGAAACAAGAAGATATTACAATTGGGGTAAGATGGGATGTGAAGGAAGAATACCCAAGATAGCATCTTTCTATCTCATGTTTGCAAGCTCTGTTCTGTCCATGTTTTACTAAGACTAGAAATAATTTATAAGGATTGAAGTGGATAAAAAAAGGTCAAAAGCAGTCAGGTCTTGTAAAATGCAGCCAAAAAAAAATGATCATGCACTTTGACTGTACTGTGGTTTTAGACTTTCAGTTTGGTTTAACATGAAAAAGCATGAACATACAAAACAGAAAAGAAAACACTTCTCTAATCAGTGCATTGCAGCTCCCCAAGAGAAACATGTATCTTGCTTTAGTAAGCTTCCTGAGTGAGGTTGTTGAGTGAAAAAGTTCCTGTTGCCTAAGATACGGCATAGAGGTAGAAATTAATGAGATCAGTCCCAGAATAGCTAAAGGCTAAAGGTCTGTTACATGAGAAATATATACCTAAAAGGTCAGTGAGGGTAATGAGGTCTATAGGTAAACTTGGGTGAAATTCAGCATGACTGAAAACAGATGCATACCCTTGCCGCATGCTGAGTTTACATCTAAAGAAGACCTTGGCACATAATAGCTACCAGAGGGTAACTCTGTTCTCTCCGCTTCCAGTTTGCATGAAAGGAAACACAGGCTTGTGATGTATTGCAAGCAGAATTAAATAAAAATGTATCCAAGAGACTCAAAGTGAACCTGAACCATAAGAGTAACAGCTAAGGAAAAGATGAAAGATCCCCGCAAATATGCCAGTACGCAACTAATTTACAATACAGCAATACAACACCTATCCTTTGGTAGTGCTGCTCACCAGGTACAACTCAATAGGGAGACATATTTACAATTGGTTCCCTGAATTTGTAGTTTCAATGAACTGAGCCAAGGGTGGCAGTTAGGGAAGATGTGCTATGCTCTTCATACAGCATGCGGCACTAAAGTAAACTGGCTAGCAACATCTGCCTCACCTTCAGGAGGTGGTTTAGAGCTTACAGTCATGTAGGGCTGACAGTTGGACTTGATGATGTTCAAGGTGTTTTCAAACCTTGATGATTCTATGTTTCTGTGAGTCATAATTTTCTTACTTGGAAATTAGGAAATATGCTTCATATGGAGTAAGCATACTTACTTGCACAATACAAGTGCTGAACATCAACACTATGATCTAAAAGAAGCACATGTACAAAGTTTGCTGCTCACAAGGTATAAATGAAATGCAATTCAGTTATGACATACTGTTCACAGATATAAATTTTAAAAGGCTATAAGAGTGATGAGAGTCTACACAAGGAATAAAATTAATCCCTGTACCCTTCCTGCAGGTAACTTTAGGGTGATAGGTAACAAAATCCCTCTTCTCCCTTCTCAGCAATATATGATACATTTGACATCTATGACAGTTGCCTCAAGAGCTTTGAAAGAGGTTGTGCTACTGTCAATATTAACCAGATACTGTGTTGTAAATCTGACAGAGTCTCCAACTGAGTTGCTAACAATATTAAACGCAAGGTAGCATATTGCTCCCTTTCCATAATAGCTAATGCTGATCTCTATTTAAGTATTCCTTTAGGACAAAAAATTAAAAAAAAAAAGTAAATTTCAGCTGCGCCATGCTGTTCTTGTCAAGAATGTATACAAATAAGACTATATGATACAGGAGATTAAGTGAAGCATTGCAGTAATGAGTACATATTTTGTCTGTTAACATATTTATGTTTTCTTCATTTTTATTTATGCTCTTGGTGAAACTGCAGTCAGTTTTTAAAATAAGCAGCTGTCTGTAGTGAAATTTGTGTTTGAACAAATAGCTTATTTTTTTATTTTTCAAAAATAATAAGTAGTTCTGTCTTTGAGCAGATCAAAATTTGCGCTTTCTCTCTGCTCTGATGGGATGCACTTCTTTAGCCCATCCCAGGAAGAGCTGATAGCAATAGGTATCACTGAAACAGGAACAGCAGGTCAACACTTCCTCTTGATCAATGGCTTCTGAGAACACAGATTCCTCTTTCCTTAGCTAATAATTTCTATATGTGTGCTTATTTGTAGTTCCAACTTCTCTTTCTATTCCTAAATGGCACTATCTTCCTACTTGTAATTCATTCTGTGAGGCAAGTGAGAAAATATTGATATGTAGGGTCTTCTATGGACCATGAAAGAGAAGGCATCTTTCTGGGTGTTCTTGGATGTCCTTGAAAATGTGAGTCAGTTCACTCTACATTACATTATTTATTTTCCTTTGACAACAACACAGTATTTCCCTGTCTATAATTCTCAAAGAATACTTAATATGAACTCCAGGGGGAAAGGTGTGAAAGGAAGGCAACAGAGAAGGAAAAAATCACAGCTCCATACTTCAACACAGGTGTGGATTTCTGCAATGTTAGCTTATCAAAATGTAATCTAGAAATATGTATTTTAATAGCATGAAGAAACTGCAACTACAGCAACAGTAATTATTATTCTTTTTGTTCTTCACAATTATGCTTTTGGCATTTGTAATTAAAACAGATGTTATCATGTATAAATAACAAGTACATTTATTGTTCTCTTGATAACAAAAATAGGTCATCCTCTTAATACTTAAAAAACTTCTTTTTATTTTGTTTTATTTCAGAAAAACATCTCAAAATTATCCATCAAAGGCCAAAAAATTGTTAGGCTACTCTTCCATTTTTATTTGAAAGAATGGACACGAGGAAAAAAATCAGTTGTCTTTCTACACTCAGAATTCTTTACAGAGAACTGTGCTTTCACTACAGTCAGCAAGACTCTAAGATTCAAAACACATTTGTCCACCTTTCAAAATGATCTTTCATTCAGAGGATTTTCTGTCAGAGATGAAGGGAAAGAGTTTTGATTAACCTAAGCCAAGATATATTCTTCTTGATTTCTTTTCCATCTTCTCAGAAGCGGTTTCTCTTACGTGCTACATCACAAAACAAAGGACTTTGGCAGAATACTGCCTGCAGAAGAAAGTTTCTCTGAAGATCAATTGGCGCCTGAAGTCTGAGTTTATGCACTTGAGGCGTATGTGTAAAATGAACACTCCAACGTGACTTGCTTGGAATTTGCATCAAAGAAAGACAATGATTCAAAATCCGTGGTTTAACCAAATTCCCCTTTTTAATATATTTATTGGTTTATTTTAATATATTTTGTTCTCTATTAATAAACAAATGCATCCACTGCAAGAATATAGCTGGAAATACAGTGGTAAGAAGTCACTGAAGTACCTATACCAGAGAGAAGTAAATTACAAGGCAATTAAACTGGTTTGTTGAATTAGCATTAAAAAAATATATCACTTGCTATTTCTTCCCTCAAAACCAGAAATTGTTTTAATGATGCAGGGATTACTACATTTGATTTCTATATGAATCTAACTTTCTGAATGGTAATGAGTACATGTCCGATGTTATATGAAATTCTTATTAATAATCATGATTTGCAAAGTTTTTCCGACTAGTTTTATAGTGCAAAGTTTGCCGTCAAGAAAGATACTCTTTGCGATACAGTAATTTTCACTATAGTGTTGTATTTTTTTTTAAATAGGCGGTATTTTTTTGCTTTTAACTATGTTTATGTCCTTCTGTAAATCATCACTTTCTTAAATGTTTTGGAGTTATTAAATTTGGTTTTTTAAGGAAAAATTTACTGTATGTGATCATAGAATTTTTTAAAAGATATGTGATGCTGTAAAGAAAAGTACCAAAACTTTGACTGGACTTCGATGACCTCAGTAAATCATATACAATCTAGATTATGTTGTTTTCCTAGATTTTAATTTGAAAACCACTATTTGGTTTAAGTTGTTGAAGTAGGTGCTTCTTTCATGCCATTTAGCTCAACGCAAAACTGATTTGAATAACCCTACAAAGAGATAAAGTGCTAAGAGAAGAACTGTAGCAAAGTCCTTACTTTAAAGTTCAGACATTATGCTTATAAGTGAAAAAGTTCTTCCTCCACAGAGCAGAATCACTTTGCAAATATTTTGATTTGCTATGGTCTTTGTGTTTTGAAAACATTACCTTCTTAGTTTAGTTTATTTCTGTGGGTGGGTTGTGTTTATTTTTTGGTTTTCAGTTGCATACCCTGATTTCCTATGATGAGCTCTTCACATTCTATTAGAATGGTGAATGAATGAGGATGCTTACAGAGTCATAAGATTGGCTCCAGGTATGCTAATATCCAAAGTCAGTTTTTTGCTTACTTGTTAACAGGAGGTAAAAGCAAGGTTTTACCTTGAATCATTGAATGTTTTTTTCTTTATATGATTTTCCTTCAAATAGGAAAATAATACAGCATATACTAACTTTTGTTTACAGTATTACATGTGTAATACATATAAATAAAAATGTTCCTGTGAGAAACCACTGACTTTTATCAGGAGAACTGTGTAATTATTTGTGTTCAGAAACCAAGTGGCTTGAAAAAAATCTTATGGTTTTACAAATATTTTCTAGGGAAGAGGGGTCAAGGTGTCAAAAGATTCAAAACTGGAATCATTTGTAAACAACAAAACAAGAGTTTTCAACTACACTAAGATAAACAAGAACATAGAAACAAGGAGGAATAAACAAGCAATAAATTTTCTACTTGATACAAGGTTGTTTTATTGTGCACGAGTGATGTATAAGGGTTAGTTTTTTACTTAATTGTGAAGTAGCACAGCTGATTAGTTATTTTAAGAGCAGTGGACTAGCTGAGAAATAATGACTATAATAATAGAACAAAAAAGGGGAAAATTAGATTGTGTGATCTCAGCAAAGCAAGTTCTGGCAGAGTAGTTGACACTGCTTAACAATGAAGACAATGGAGACTAATACATTAAAAAAGGAGCAGCATTCAGATCGCCTGCCTGCCTCCTGAATGTGAGTGTATCAACTGGCAATTAATGCATATGCATCTGAAAGAAAGTGAAAGAGGCTGAAAGAAATTATTGTGAAACGGTAACAAATTAAAGAAATATTCAGAAAACTCAGAGGTCCTTGGTTAAGGGAACAATCATTCTGTGTATTAACTAAAGTTTCTGAGACTGTCTACACTGTCCCAGTCCTGTCCAGAGTATTTGCCTTAAACACCTTTTAAGAGCTGCAGCGCATCTAACAGCCCACTATCCCTCACATGCCCTGTGAGGAAAAGAAAAAGATCCTCCTTTGTTCCTCTGATCTTTCCAAGTCAAGGTACCCAGTGAAGCAGATCTATCCCGTAGTGAAGGTGCAACAACAGTGTTAAAATCAGTTTCTTCCCATTTCCTAGTCCATTTCTGCCTTGAAATGTCTTTCAACAGACTGTTTGTCATCTACCAGTAACATTTGTTCTCTGGTGTGTATGGTCTTGCAGCTCGAGTTTCCCTAGAAGAATTATTGTTCAAATATTTTATATAACATTAATGTTATAAAGGATTACCATGAACCCACTGATGTCATCCATAAATGGACAGTGATACAGTTTGTGTCCTTTCTGACAGGTCCTGGAGTCTGCTCCAGATGGGGAAGAAGTTCAGGCTCTAAACCACTTAAATATCCCAGAGCCAGTCCTCGGTTCCACAAATACAGAAAGTTTCTTCTATAAGTCACCAAGCCTGTATTCCTCATATTTTTGACAGATTCGTCAAACTTTTTATAGGTAGTCCCTGAATGGATAATTTGTCTCTCTCCTTCGTTAAGCAGCAAATATGGGAATGTCTTGGTGTCTCGGACAAAGGGTTGAAAATGTCTCCATTACATTCAGGGTAGTGATGGAAAAGCCTATCAAAACCAGTTTGTTGTAGAAACTAGCTGGGCAGTATTTCCTTCTGAAATACTGTTGGGAAGTAAAAAAGTTATCTATTTCATAGTTCCGAAATTCCACCCACAGTTTTAATAAACTATTTCTTGGATGGCCTCTACTAAGGGCGGCCTCATTCATTTCAGTGGATACAAGCTAAATATTAAGAGTTTGCACCTGTTGTAGATATTTCTAAATTAATAAATTTGTGGTTGTTGGTTTGTTGTGCTTTTTTTTTCCTACAGCAGATCTAAATCATCCTGTTTTCTCTTTTCCTTCTACTTTTTCTTTCCCTAGTTCTCAGAAGTTAACCGTTGCCATGGTTTAACTTCAGACAGCAGCTAAGCTCCAAGTAGCAGTTCACTCAATCCCTCAAGCCTCCAAGGAGGAGGAGAATGGGAAAAAAAAAACCCAACTGAAAAACATGCTTGAAACTGTGTGTGTGTGTGTGTGCATGCACATGTCTGTTTATGTGTGATGTCATTAGAACATTTGGGGATGAATTTGGGATCAGATAAAAGTGTTTATAAAATCATAGGTATTTAACCTCCTGCCTCTCACATTGCAGCTGTTATATTTTATTACTGGTTTTGATCCTGTATACTTCACTGATGGATAACTTCATATTGTTAATATATCAAGAAACTGTTTAAACCCTAATCTCTTTTAAATTATGTAAACTGAGAAGTTTTTTCCTTAGACAAATTCTTATCTGAGATGGAACTGTCATTTGGTAATACTGCAAAGGTCCATCCATTGTTGAGAGAAAATAAAATAGACTATGAACTAAAAAAATATAATCTATATTAAAAATGGTGATGAATTATGAATTGTTTTGCTAAAAATATCAAAAAATATCATGAGAGCAAACAGTTTAAGAAAATAAAGAAGGAAATAATTTTTAAAACTCAGCACAGGTCACTGTACCCTTTCGCATTGTCTGCAGTCTTCCCTGTTGTAGTGAGTGATGAAAACTGTGCATAGACTAAAGTCATGATTCAGCACATTGTTCAAAAATGTTGAGAGTTTCTCTGCATGTTGATAACCCAAAATACCTGTGCCTGTCTCTAGCTCTGTTAGTGATGACTCTAGGGAATCTCATTTATATCAAGGTCTATATTTTCCTCGTATGTATCTAGGGAGAAATTCTTTAATAAACCCCTCAGTATTTTCTAATGAGTTGCTGAAAAGGGAATCTGCATTTTTACTTCACTTTTCAACATATCTTTAGAGCCTACTTGTTCAATTTGCTTTACAGCAGCAAAGGGTACACTCACCAAGTGCTAAAAATCTTTAAAGCTAAGAATAATTGCCAGATGTTCCTGATAGCTCATTATCACCACCTTCAGCATTTCTTTCTTTCCCTCACTTTAATTACACTTGCAATAAATTTCCAGGAGACTTTCACTAAATAGAACCTAGGTTACACTTGAATAAGCCAAGATGACAATATTATTAATCACTTAAGTTGATCATTATAATATATGCTTGTCCTGCAGAATGATCTGCACTTCACCACTTATACTCATTAATATGCCATAAATGTCTCATCTGTCATAGAAAGTTAATGGGCAACCTAGTCTAGTGGACAGTGTCCCTGCCCAAGGCAGGGAGGTTGGAACTAGGTGATCTTTGAGATATCTTCTAATGCAAACCAGTCTGTGATTCTGTGATTATAAGATAGTGTGACAGTATGCTTTCCCCGCTGCCCCCACCTTTGCCTGACTTTATCCCGTAGATCTGGATTAATTGATAACCATAGATGATGATTGTGATATCTGTGTCTGCCTCATGGTGATTTTGGGAAGACAGATAACACAATAGCTAAGAGCTATCTATGCTAATGTTCCCACCTGGACAGAGTGCTAGTCAGTGTCCACTGGCACCTGTGGATGGTATGTAAATATTACTATGAGCCAATCACCTTACTCCATAAATAGTGAGCAGCCAAAATGCCCTTTGAGCTCTTCTGAAACAGTGATCTGTGTGTCAGGGTCTCTCCTTGAAAGGGATGGTACTCTTGAGGTGGAAAGAATCCTTACTACAACAGATCCTGGGTAAATGAATTGGGAGTAAGTGCACTAAACTTTGTCATCTTAGCTAAGAAGTATAAAGGATCGATTGTGCATGTATAGTCCTTTAGACATAAACCGTTGACCAAGTCTGAGACTAAGACTGGATCCAGCTGCACCTAGGCTCCTCTCTGAGAAGGAGTTTTGAAAGCAAGGAAGCAAGGGATTTCTTTCTGAACCTTGTGACTCAATGGGAGGGCCTCTCTGACAGCTTCACCTGACCCTGTTCTCTATGCACTAAATAATCAAATTACTTCACAAATTAACCTTAATCAATGTCACATTTATTATCAGACACTGCTACACTCTTTGTTTTATATCAATAAACATACTGTTGCCTCTCTCTTAAGAGTGAATTGCATCCCTCTAATCTCTCTATCTGTGACAGATAGTCCCAAAACAACAAAAAATTTTGTTAAGATACTATGTTTAACTGAATTTCCTGGGAGACTTTACACTTTTAAGTTATTTGAGCACATGAGGAAGTTTAGCTGTTCAAAGCAGTTTCCTGAACCTTTCTTTGAGATTGCCTAGTGGGGTTTTTTTAGGTACTAGCTACCACAACTAATAGATAATTGCATCTGAATAACAATGTAAAAACACTTGTAGGTATGCAGGGATTGACAGGAAGCCTCAGCTCTGGATGTTGACAAAAGATTGATATTTGTGAGTGAAATGGACATTTAAGATGTCAAAAAGAATGCCCAGTCTTCTTGTCCTTGAACCATTTTTGCCTATATATACAATTGAAAGGACTAATAGGATATATTTACAGTATTAGGTCATGCCTAAGCAGATCCTGAGCCTCCGCCCAGTGCAAAAATACAGCCATTTCATGGCTGAAAACTAAAAAGCTTTTATTAAAGGTAATGTGACATTTAAAATAGCATCACTTTGCTGTTATGGTAACCTTAAAATACAGTCTAAAAATTAATGCCACAACATTCAATGATTTAGTTCTATGGGAGGTTTTGCTTTTCTAACCTGATCCCTGTCTGCTTGGACAGTTTCTCTGTATTCCTTCCCAGGCTACCTGCCTTTCCTTCCTCCCTTGGTAGGTTTTCTGGGCTTTGATTGATTTTGCCCAGGAGCTCCTCATTCATCCATGTAGACCTCTTGGTGTTTTTGTGTAATTTACTCTTTGTTGGGCATCGGTGAAGACCCAGTTCAAAACAAGATGTTCCATCACTTTTTTCAGCTTTTCTGGGTACTCAATGTCTGCACTGTCCTCCAAGAACTCCCACTTTCTCTTTTCAAGCACATTATTTTGTCTTCATACACTGGTTCTGCACACCACCAGTCATTCTCCAAGAACCTCAAAACAGAACTCTTCCCACTCATTTTACTAATTTATCATCCACAGCCAGGAATACTATCTCAGACCAGAGATAAAGCATAACCTCCTGCAAGATTTCTTGATATTCTGATGGGGTTTTGGTGAAGTTTTCAATTGATAGGCCAAAGTGATGAAAGAGATGCTACTCAATGGGCTTTCAAGATATGTATTTATCTAATTTTCGAAGTCGTACCATGAATTTTCAATAATCCAGTCATTGCATAAATATTAATGCTGAAATGGGACATACTGAAAACAACAGGAATGTTAATAATTCACTACCAAATGAGGTATTATACATCAAACACAAGAAAATAACAGATTAAATATTACTAGCATGTAAGTGTTTGTTTCTGTTGAAACAAAGTTAACTGTAATCAGAAATTTAGAATGATTAATCTTTCTCAAAAGATGAGTATAGGATAAAGTAGGGCGTGAACAGTCAGAGGAAAGTTAGAGATGTTCAAGTTGGCAGGATCTGATTAAATTCTCCCTGGAGCACTGCAGGAACAAGCTGATACAGTGTCTGATCTGTTAGCGATTAGCACTGAGACTTCTTGGAACAGGAGGAAGGTCCCAGAGGACTCAAGAAAGGCAAATATAGTGCTTTACATTAAAAGGAACAGAAAATCAGGGTCAGTAGAGTTCTAGACCAATGAGTCTAATTTTATTTCCAGAAATAAATACCTGATTTTATTTCAAGAAAAAAAAAAAAGTTGTATAGAGAATAAAGAATGGTGACAGTAAGGAAAATAGCTCAAATTGGTTATTCAGGCCAAATAGTAGAAAAGCAGTTAATATATTTCTTTTATAGGATAACTATGCTACTGGATAAAGAATAATCAGTAGGGCAATTGTATTAGAACTTCAGAAATGCAGTTGACATTGCACCATATGGCAATGTCTTGAATAAAAGGGGGAAATGGCAGAAATCACCGGAGTATGTATGTAATTTGATGAAAAATCTCACTCAGAGACCATATACAATTATTCTGCAACCAAGAAGAGTAAACTACATTTTGAAAGGTTTATTAAAGAGAGTCTCTACATATTTTTGTTACTGACCAGGTTGGCTGACAAAAAAATACATATATTGCATCTCCTGTTGTTAATGAATTTTAAACCCTCTGGAGGTCATCCAAATCCCAAATCCTCTTAACTAATTGGAGACAATGACCAAAACCAACAATATGCAATTTTGTAAGAACTAATACAAAGAACAAGACTACATAAGGGTATAGATAAAATAACAAATATAAAGTAGAAATTAAGATGTTGGACTTCGAATTGATTGCAAATTGCACACAAGGCAAGAATGTGCAAGACAAGATGATACAAAAAGGCAAATCTTAGTCTGGAATGTAATCAGTAGGTGTGTTGAATGAGAAACATAAAAACGAATGTGGCTTTCCTTTGTTTTGTCCCAAATAAGCCTTCTAGCGACGTACTGCATCTGCTTTAGGTCACAGCATTTTTAGAAACACAAATGATGGAAGTCAAGAGAAGAGGAAAAAAAACAAATAAAAGTTTTCAAAAAATAAGACCTCTTGAAAAGGTTAAAGGAATGTAATGTAGCTTGGAAAATGAAAGAAAAGGGATAGTGGTTGTGATTTTGGTTTTCTACCATGTAAAATGTGTTTAAAAAGGGGATGATGACAAGTTCTTTGACATATCTGTTCCAGGAAAACAATTTCAGAGAATAGGAATTAGATTCAATATGGGGGGCCTGGGGAAAAGGGGGTGGGGGATGGGTGTTCGTGTGTGTATGTGAATTCAACAGATGGTTAAACAATAAATAAGGAAACCGAGAGAATATCTAGGTTTCGAGATTTTTGGTTAGTTCAGCATAATTCTATTACTCATAGACCAAAGGCTACCGAATATTCTGTATTCTGAAAAACAAAGCTCTAAAACATCCTTAGATGTCTTGGTTTTCTTCTCTACATCTGATGCTGTCCTTTTGCTATTGATGTTTTGGAAAATCCGAAGTTGTTCCCAGCAACCTCAAGATTTATTTTGTTTGTTCTTCAAGTCTTTTCTATTTTGGTCATCAAAAGCCTATATGAGATAATAGTGCTTTATATCAGCATCATTGGTAGTACTCCAAATATGTTTTTATCCTCTGGAAAAAAATCTGAGAAAGGCATGAAACTTGAAGTAAGCTTTACTAATAAAATATAGAAAAAAATGTTGATTAAATTATCTTAATAAATTAGCAGTGTCTGATTTATTAGTTTTGTTTGCTGGTCTGCATATTTTATCCATGTGTTCTGCTAGAAAAGAATGATGATAATCACTCTGAATCATTTGTTTACTTGTACAAGCAACGAATTGATTTTTACTTCTAGAAAAATATCTACAAAATCATAATCTCAAATTCTTAAAATAATTTTGAAAGTTCTGCCTCAACCCGTCCCAAAAATTTTCCTGTCTTAGGCCTTCCTGGATTTGACCACAAACAGGAACTAACTTTACTTGTCTATTATATATTTCACAGAAAAAAACAAAACAAAACCAAACACCCAACCTCCTAGGAGGGTACATAGATGTACATAATTTGATTCCAATGAAGGTTGTTCCACTCTTAGTCTATATATGTACATATACACTCATTTGTAGTGATTCAAAGGTGCAGATTCATTAATCAAAACTGATTTGTAAGGCAGTGGAAAATTAATTCTACATGTCAGTGGAAATGCAATTGTATCTCTATCTATGATAATACTTTATGCACTTTTGGTTACCAGTCTGTTAATATTGTAGTTTTTCCATTAAAACATATTTGATAGACTAGGCCACTGAAAGTCAGAAAACTGTAGATTTGACTCTGTGAATATGAAATGGTAAAAAGGCAATTTATCACGAAATACAAATCTGTAAATTCATTAATTCCTGAATCTGTTTCTCAGAGAGTGAAAATTAGGCAGAGCACTGCAGAGTTCACATCCAATTACTTAAGGTACATAGGTTTAGCTAAGTGAACTGATCATATGAAACTGCTGGGCATCAGAGTAAGAAGCTGCTATGGGTCTCACCATGAGAAGCAGCTGGATTTCATAGGTGGTTAACGGGGAGCTAGGTGAAAGACAGCCAAACACCACAGGTAATTGAGACGATTGAAGACTGCTTTGGGAATGAATCCTTCAACACTTTTGTGGTCTTGATAACCACAACCCGCAAGTCTGGCTTGATTGGCTGTTACTGTATCACTAGTTTTGAATGAGGCTGGAATGACCTAGAAGTAGGAATTTTGGGTACAAATGCAGCAGAACTGTGACTATTTAATTAGGGATGGGCATTTTACCTGGGAGTAGGCAAGGATAAAGGGAGGGAAGGATCAGTGTGGATCGAGGAAGAACAAGAATGGGATGTAGAGAGGAAGGAGGTTAAAAGGGGCAAGCCGAACAAGAGCTTAGTGCACAGGCTGTTTTGTTTTCCTATTAAAATCCATTCCCAACATTTTTCTGTGTGAACTGCTGTGACTCCTTCTGTTCTGCATGTTTATTTGCATGCATGCTTGTGTCTTTTTTGCTATCAAATTTCAAAGTGGACTAGCCAGCAAGTCAATGGAGGCACTCAGAAAGACCTCAGGCTTGAGAAAATGGAAGGATAAAAGGATGGAAACCTCCACAAGGATACGAGAAGCCTTGCAGCATGTGGTAATATTCCAGGTACCTGTGAATGGCTATGTCTGAAGCACAGGTCATGCTTAAGCATGTATTCTTCACCAAATGCACCAGAACACTTATCAGCCAAAGAGGAAGAGCAAGTCTGTACTGTCTATGTTGGCCATATTTATTCATGCCAATAAAAGCATTGTTGTCTGCTTATGTTGATAACTTATGTTGATAACTCTTTTATTTGAGATTTTTTTTTCTTAATATCCAATCTAATTGTCCCCTGGCACAACATGAGGTCATTTCCTTTTATCGTATCATTTGTTACTTGGGACACCACCTAGCTACAATCTCCTTTCAGGTAATTGTAGAAAGTGATAAGGTCTCCCCTGAGTCTACTTTTCTCCAGACTAAACACCTGTAGTTCCCTAACCAGTCCTCCTAAGATCTGTACCCTAGAGTCTTCATCCTCTTCATTGTTCTTCAGATGTACTCTCCTCACCACCAAAACTCCCATAATGATATCCTTTAACAATATTCCCAGTATTCTAATATGATAGGCATTGCCCATCTGCTGGGACAAAAGGCCTTCTGTGGAGCTTAAACAGATATTGATAAGTTATACCTGCAAGAATATTTTGCTTGCGATGTTTTTTCAGAACATAATTAATTTTCAGGCTGTGTCCTGCTGTTTTCATGCACTTTGTCATAGGTATGCTTAGCCACACTTTGGTGTAGCTTATATTGACTTTATAGTTCGACAGAATTCTTCTCTTTCAAATGTCAGGTACAGAGATCACAGAATTGAATCATAGAATTGTAGGGGTTGGAAGGGACCTCGAGAGATCATCGGGTCCAACCCCCAATGCTACATGTCAATGCTACAGTGAACATCTGCAGAACAATTGTCAAAACAAAATTATTTGCTTATTCCTGTGGCAATTCTAAATACCTTTTCTAGAGCTATAAATGACTCATGTTAGGGATTAAGGAATTTGTGAGTATTTCCATCAGTTATACAGTGACACATCTTTTGCCAGCTTCCTGGAATAGACTGAAGGATGCAACCGTAAGCAAAAGGCAATCCAATAATTCTCTTCTGGGCTGTTTTGGGTGCTTTGGCAACTGATGCTGATTAAAAAGCATGCATGAATAACTCTGGACATCCGGAGGAACAATTTTGTAGTAGAATTTCAAATAGGTTTAATCAGTTGTATTGCCAAACCTTGATTAGACTATACTTTGGGTAGATAATTAAATACAAGAAAATTTTGCATTCTTTGGTACTGGATGTAGAAGCAACTCTCTCAAATGGAACTGATAGGCATTTAATATATCAAGTATAAATAAATAAGACCTACTCTGTGCAAGACAGTAATAAATGTATGACATGATTTTTGAGGTGCTGAGAATTTTTGTTACATTTACAATTCTCAAAAGCTCATGGGGTAAAACAGTAAAGTCTCAAGAAAGCTATAGCTACATTGGAGAAGATTAAGACTATGCATGCAATGCCCATAAAGGAGTCTGATGATGTTCAGAAGAATATGAGAAAAATGATTTATTTGCAGTGAGGTACTTTTTTTTCTAAATTGGGGACTGAAAAAGCCAGTGATCAAGAACAACAAAGCTACAAATGAAAAGAACAGTGATATTTATTCCTTACAGCAAATTTCCATCAGAAAATACAACTTGAGAAGGGCATATATTTATAGGGTACATAAAATCTAATTATGTCAGAAGTTACATCAATAAAGACAACAATATCAGGATTGAAGTCACTATTTCTGTTCATCCAAAGACCGAGATTTTTTTCTGCTGAGAAATTTGCAATTTTGTACTAACTGTAACATATGGTACTGTATCTATAAAGCTATTTAAATATGCTCACACTGTCAGCTGAAAAAGATTGGCAGCAATTTAATTTAAAGAGCTGCCATCATATTCCAGCAAACTTTAAAAAAAACACTTTCTTGATACAGAAAAAAGCTCTTGAATGTTACTGCATAGATCTACTATAGAGACCATATTATTATTTCTTACTACAGTTTACTAAATTGTTTTATAGAAGTTTGTTTCCCATTTACAAATATGCTCCCTCCTGGTTGATTCATTTAGTGATGTCACAACTCACTGTTTGAAGTATCATAATTGTTTCCACAGAGACGGCCTGTAAAACCACCAGCACAGACATTTAAGGAAAATTACTGAGGAGGAAAATGCCTATGGATCATTGATATATATATATATATATATATATACACACACTTCACAAGAGAGATTAGATCAGAGCTACAGCAGATGCAAATCAAAAATAGTGGGTGCAAAAGTAATCACTTAGTACAGGAAGAATATCACTTATTATATACCTCTGAGTCTGCTGCTGCCAATTTATCCTGATCTCAGCACTGAAGACTTAAGAAACATACCCGAGTCATCATTGTGATAACTTTCTGAAGATCTTTAATCTATTTATGATTTATCAATCCAATGTCACTGAACGTCCTAGTCTAGTAGAAAGGCTGCATAGTATAACCTATGCAGTGCAGAGCTACTGCAAAAACAGTAACAGCTAAAATAAAAGATAGATTCCTAAGTAACTGCAAGGACAGGAGTCTAACGTGTATCTGCATTTGAACAAAGATCAGGATTTTTGGAGGGAGCAGTCATAACCACTGATTTATTTTTTTTTTTTTCAAAGTAAGAGTATTTAAGCCCCATTGGAAATTCAAATTTTAAATTACAGTCTTGTGTCAGAACATTTGCCCTTTTGATCTTGCTTTTGCTAAAAATCAAACTTCATACGCAAGAATAGTAGACGTCCTTATTGTATGCCACAGTTGTAAATCGGTTTTGATGCTGCTTTTATTCCCACAGTGCTTTCTTTAGAATTCCCTGATTTTAATAAATTATTAAATAATAGAAAATAAACTACAAGGTTAGTATTTTTAAACATCTAATAGAAAACTTATATTCATTGCCAGGCAAAAATCTTTCGCATCATCTTCTCTTTACTGAAATGAAGGGGTGGCAGCCATACAATTTTCATATTAAAAAGTTTGAAGTCATAAACAGCCCTAAACATGATAGGCAATTTATCTCCCCATTATGTTCTTATTGTCCTTACCATATCTGTCCTTACCATATCTGACAGATTGTCTTGCTGATGGAGAGGGAATGAAACAGCAGCTTTGTGGGCAGCTGGAAACCAGCCATGATCAACCTGCCACAGGGCTTTCATGTTATCGCAGACCAGTCTCCTCTACAATTGTCCAGAACTATCCAGAATAACCTATCTATCCTTCATTGTCAGTTCTCCTAGTCAAATGATGAAGAATACATTCAGACAAGAAAAATAAAACATTTTTTTTATTTAGAAGAGAAGACTCATGGGATACCTTACTGAGGCCCTTCAATATATAAAGAAGCCTTAAGAGAAAGAAGGAAACTTTAAAAGTGCCTGTAGTAACAGGCAATATTTTTAAGCTGAAAGAGTGTAGTTTTAGATTAGATATAAAGATTTTATTATTTTTAATGATCACGATGGTGAGACACTGGAACAAGCTGTCCAGAGAAGTTGTGGATGACTGGTCACTGTAAGTGTTCAAGGTCAGGTTGGATGGAGCTTTGAGCAACCTGATCTAGTGAAAGACAACCCTGACCTTTGCAGGGGAGTTGGACTAGATAGTATTGAAAGGTGCCCTCCAACTCAAACCATTCTGTGATTCTGTGTATAAGAATCATACCCTGTTCATGAAAAAATACAAACAGAAGAATGTCCAAATTTGATAAATAAGCAAATAAGTAAATGTTAGCACATGTTCAATTGAAGTTTTGTCTGACACGTTTTTTCTTTAAAATTCATTGCACCATACAGAATTTTTTTCCTTAAAAGTAAAGGACAAAACACGTGCATAAAAGGTTTTCTTTAAACAGATGGTAACTTAACTTATATAGCATAAGACTGCTCTTGCATGTTACTAGAAACTACCGACAGTAAACCTCCCCTTGAGTCCAGAGGAACAAAGCATTTGGAATAATGTAAAACAAGGGTGACTTAAATATGTGTCACATTATGTTCTATGGGAAAACTAAATGCAGGAGTCCATCAGGAACAGCACATCAAAATTACAAAATCTTTTTTTAAATAATCAAAGGCTCACATTATAAAATGTAAAGAGCATTTCTAAAATGGTATGATCTTAAAAATCTATAAAGTCAAGTGATTTTTATTGTATTTAATACTTCTCCTTAAAAGCCTTTTAATCTTACAGGAACTCACTATTCCAATTCTGAATGGAGAAAAGTCTCTTCAATGAATGCTTATTAATAAATCAAAGTTAACAGGCTGCTTAATGTTTTGCCTACTCTTATTCTCCTATTATTCAGCAGTCCAGTACTGCATAGCCAGAAAACAACAGATAGTAAATTATATTTTACTACTTTATCTAATAAAATTTTAATAATCCTACAATACCAAAAGTGTGGACAAAAATGTATTGCTCAATAGTTATAAATAAGAGTAAGTTAAATCCTATAGATCCCATGCTGAGAACAGCAAAACACAATGGACATATGTATAAAATCAAAAAGCTGCAGTAGACATGAAAGAATGGTTTTCATTGCAATGATATTTTTATACTGTCAGAAAATAAAAGGACTCAGAATATATTATTAAATTTCTTTTAGTGAAAACTGTGAATCACCTCCAGCCCCTCCACCAAAACGTGAACAATAAGTTCAGGTGTTCATGCTGCTTCTCAGTTTTGGCTCTCAGTGTATGGCTGGGTAAAAACAATTGTCTACTGATAAGTTTCTAAAAATCCAAGAACCCCTGTTGTATGACTGAATATGTATTTTAATGAAACAGCTGTGCAGAAATCACAGACCATGCAGTGCAGCTCAATTTGCTTTTGAACAGAGGCAAAATCTCTGGAGAAGTAAGTTATGTACAATATTTACAGTAGCACGTCATATTCTTTGCTCTCTTCCACTGCACTAACAACCTCAGTGTAGACAAAGAAGAAAGACCAGTAACAATAAGGGCAAGGTAACATTTGGTTAGGACAATTATTCCATAGCAAAACCACTGAAGTGAGGACAGTCCTACACTGCAATAATATGAATTCTCCTTATATTGATACTTCACAGATGTTCCATTCACAGTGACAGGAAATTGTATTTTGATTCTAACCTATGCAATTTACATTACAGTTTTAGAGTTAAATACAATAAAATTTTAAATTTATGTACTTTACAGCATTGCCATTAGACCACACCAACTTTATTTTTTGTTTTTTGCGAATCCTGCGTAAAACCATATACATTTTTACTAAATTGCTACTTCTAACTACTGTGACAAGAGACTAATAATTTTTTTCAGGGAATAGCTTATCATAGATAATTAGACAGAAGTGTAGATTCTTGATGAACTTGTAAAATCAGGGGTTGAATAATAACAGTTCAAAATGTTTTAACAGAAATCAAGCAGTCATAGCACCATGGTATTTATTGTAGTTAAAGCACACTTTCATTTCCAAAACTTTGATCAAAATGGGTTGAGGACTCAAGCTCCACCTTCTGCAAACACATTAAAAAACTTCCTTTATTAATTTTATAAAATTTTTTAAGTCACCAAATGAAACAGACCAAAAAAAAGATTTTATTATCTTTTTTGAAATTAATTTTTATTTTTATAGAATTTATTTTTATTTTATTTTTAATTAAACTTTATTTTTATTAATTTTTAATTTTTATTAATTACAATTAAGTGTATCATTTTTACCAAGTGTACTCCTGTAAATTTTCTATTTTGCAAGCAAAATAAACAAGAAAGTAAAAAATCACTCATTGGATTTTTTTTCAGATTATCCAACAACTTTATTTTTTCTGTACAACAAATAATAAAAAATATCCCCCAAGCAGTCATGATTATGGAGTTTAATCCTGAAGTATACTTCAGTGTGCAGGTAATGATCTAGCACAGCAGCTACAGCTATGCATCGTTATGTCTGCATTGTTGAAAGAAGAAAGGTCAGGGAGCACTTCTGGCCCTGAAGCCAGGTGGCCTCTGCTGACTTACATCTATTTGCTATGCCCTTCTAGAGAATGCTATCTGTCTCCACCTGGTGACCTTTGGCTACCATTGGCCTTTTTGTGTCCCTTATCTTAGGCTCATAAAAGTAGAAGTACTGAAATAATATGCATCAGTACAGTGACAAAATTTTGGTAAACATCTTTCTATGGAATAAAAATAGATTACAGCCCACAAAAGGAGCTAAGGGAATAAACAGAATTCCATTTATAAACTTGAATCAAATATATTGAAATGCTTTATAAAGGAAATATCTATATCCCTGTGGAACAAATGGAGGAACTGCATGCTTAAAGGAAAGCCTGTAGCAGTGGTGTAAATAATGATTCAGCTATGAGGAATACCTGGATACTCATACACCACAGGAGAACTTTACTGTTAGAATAATTTCCTCAAATGAACTTGTTGCAGGCAACATATTAAACTTGTTTCAAGGTGATTTTATATTCATTATAAAAAAGTAAGCAATACTTAATCTACCATTTCAGTTTTCATCCCAGAAGTAATTCCTAAATAATAATAAATTGTAAGTTGCACCAGCATTTATGTAACCTCTGCATATCACACTGGGTCTACACTCCAATGTTATGTTACATATTCTTCTCAGAGATTTTTGCTTCAAAGTGTCATTCCCTGATGTTCAAACCTTTGATGGCTTTGCCCACAAACTGTACAGGTAATGAGGAAAAGTTAAATGAGTAGTTCTGACCTCATAAGCTCCATGTGTACAAAAGAAGAGCTTAGGAGGTCTTGGAGTAGACTAGTCAAGGGAGCCAAGTGTGTTTGGGCCAAGTACTGCTCATTCATATCTATTCAATGACACTGCTTTCTTCTAGGCTATCTTCATTACAGCTTTCCCAATCTACTATAGAGAATGCTGGACCATCTGCCATCACAGCATGAACCTCATTTTACAAAGAAGCTCTTCAAATAAACCAGTGGAGGAGATGTGTAAACTTTCTCTTCTCCAAGATCACTGGTTTTCAGGTGCCATCCATTGAGATTATGTTCTTTCAGAGATTGTTTACATAGTTTACCATTCCTTAGGGACTTCTTTCTCCAAGGTTCAAAAGCAAAACAGCTAAATTTTTTCTACTACTATTTCCAAGCTCAGATGAGTAATAAAATATATTTCCAGCAGAAGAGTTTTATTTTTTGTTTCCTTATAACCTGGCATGGTGCACGTCTGCTAATGTTTTCCTATTATTTTTCTTCTTGAGCTTTTACTCACAAGAGAGGAAAAGTATAGAAGATCGTGTGCCGCCTTCTTGTCTGAAGATTTCATTTCCAAGTAAAATTAGTCTTTATTGAGATGATATATATTAACTAAACAAACCTCATCTCCTTTGAAATTCAATCATGCAACAAAAGCTAGCACTATCAAGGGTATTTTTAAGATGGAAAACAGATAATACATATATTGGAACATATTACTTACTGAACTGAAAGCAAAAGATGTTTCCTGGCAAAAGCAAAAAGCTAAAATTTTACAAAAAATATAGTAATTATTAAGCTGTTACACTGAATTTTCTTTTAAAATATGCATTTAAAAACTTTATTATTTTTATAATAATTACAAAAACATATATCTGGATGATGATGATGATGATGATGATGATGATAAAATACTTTCTGTGCCCTGACTGAAATGTCACTTTTGTTTGCACACTCACTCCTTTAAGGTTTTTTTGAAACAAAACAAAAATTTTACATTTAGAAAACTGAAATGTTGCAGCAACTTATCACAATGACCTTCTATCATTCTTTCAATATGCAGTTTTACTGAACTAGAGTCCTTCAGGAATCATTTAAATATTACACTATTTGGGGAGTATTTACTCTTGACTAAAAAAAAAAAGAAAAAAAAGGGAAAAAAGGGTCAGTTCTAATAAAAACTTAGAAAATACTTTGAAAAGAAAGAGTCTACGAGAGGCATGGGGGTGGAAAAGAAATATGTAGACCAACATAGTCTAATAGAAGGAAAGCAACATAACAAGTGAGTGAAAAAGTTAGATGAGGAGAATTAATCAGATACAATATGAATGAAGAAAAAGGCAAGCAAAAATAGAAAACTTCATATTAAGTCTACAAGTTAGTGGCTATTGCTCATAATCATGGTAAATTTTCATCGAAAACTGGAAGAAAAAAATCTAATTAGTGAAGTACAAAAATCACTAATTAAGCAGAAAAATAGCTTATCTTTATTTTTTAGAATAATAGGAACCCAACACTACATACACATAATATCTGAATACCTGAATTTGTGAGATACAAAAAGAATGACATGGTTAGAAACAGCCCAGATTCTGTATTTTAACTTTTACATTTTGGGAGAATTGATCCTTTCATTTAACAACAAGGTATTCATCCCTAATCACTATAGATGTACCAGAGATTGGGAAGTCCCTATTGTATTCTTTCTTTCTTCTTTTTTTTTCTTTAAATTGCTCATCTGTTTGATTCCTCTCATAGCCAGGTGTGAGGCAATGAAGCATAGAAAGATGCTGCCTTCTTCACCTTCTGGGCCTTCTGTTTTGTGTTTCCAAGGATTTAAAAGGGAATTCTGTTCCTGCTAGTCACATGGGTCATTTCCCAAACCATTTAGTGCATTTAAAAGGAGAATGCATAAATCACCTAAAAGATTTTTGCGGGAAATGCAATTCCATATAAAACGCGCACCAGTGGTGCCAGCTGGCTATCCAGGTCTACTGTTCTGCATACTATTTGCAGGATTTCTGGGCAGCTCGTGTTTGCTGAAGAGCTTATTGGCAGACATTTTCTTCAGCTATATGTTCCTTATCCTCATCATATGAGTTTTAAAAAAATAAAAGTGGGCATTTGGGGGTGAAAATTAGGTTTGAAATAAATGTATGTTAAATCTCAGTTGGATACATAGTGAAAAATATTATCTTGTTTTAACTTACTTTCATGGTCTCATAGTGTAGCAAGAGGAAACACTGTTGCCTGTTGTTCCAGACTTATCCTCTGAGGTTTTTCCCTTATTCTGAATTATGCATTTATTTTTTTCCTCTGACTATCACAGATCCTTGGTTCTGTCTTCAAAAACCTTTTGCATAATGTCCTGGAATGGCACAGGTCTGTGATTCTGTCATATCTCTGCATAATTCATAGTCCTGGCATCCATCTCCTGTACAGTAATGGAAAATGTTCTGAAGATTGGTGGTTATATCTGTTATATTAGAAATTTTCTGATGGTTCCTTGGAATTTACTTAAATACAGATTTTCAAAAATGTTTAGGTGTGAAGGAAACAGGTGGAAGTAAGAAAGAAGCCTTCTTATAAATTGTTCAGTATCTCTGACAGAAACTGTGAAGCTTGCAGGCATAACAAAGTACAGTGCCCCTTATTAAATCTTCCTCCCTGCTTCTGAAACTTTCTCCGGTATTTTAAGAATACAATTGTAAATTATTTGCAATTTTTTTTAAAAAAGGAAATATTACATTGGGAAGCACTCGAGACAGTTACAGGCTTCCACATATCAAAGGCAGACATTAATTGGTCATATGTACTAAGATGTGAACAATTAATTACTTCTTGTGGAGTTCAGCCTTTGTATTTTAAAAATTAAAGACCACATGGATTTTTAACTTTATCGTGAATAAAAGCAAAGATGTGAGAAATGTTCAAATGTTCTATATTTTAACTGAATATATATATGAAGTCAGACTTACCAAAGCATTTTTTTCTGACCTTGAACAGATGTGCCTCAAAGAAGGTTCTCTCAGGTGCTTGAGCATAATCATTGCTTCTTCACAGTATCTCTTCCAGTGAAATAATGGCAAGATGCATGAAAGCCTTCAGTAGGCTTTCATTAGCAAGGCTAGTGAAAAAAAAGCTATGACTTCAGCAAGGCTTTTTGACACTATCTCCCATGGCATCCTCATAGGTAAACTTAGGAAGTGTGGGTTTTATGAGCGGACAGTGAAGGACGTTGAGTTCAGAGGATTGTAATAAGCAGCCCGGTCTAGATGGGGGGCCTGTAGCAAGCGATGTGTCACAGGGGTCAGTCAGGGGTCTGGTTTTATTCAACCAGTCCATCAATGACCTGCTCAAGGGTACAGAGTGTACCCTCAGAAAGTATAAAGGGGGTATTCCATACCATGCTCATCATAAAGGGGGGTTGGTGGTGGGAGGACCACACGGCTCCAGGACATGCAGGCTGGGGACAGTTCCCAGCTGTACAGCCTGGGTTGTACTCAGTTTGGTGATTAACTGTGTTGTGTATTACCAGTTTTATATATTTTGGTATAAAGTCCTGTTGCTGTTATTTCTCCCTCCCTTTGCTGTTCAAGTAAACTGCCTTATCCCAACATATGAGGTTTGCCTTTGTTGTCCCTTCTTTTTTCTTCTGCCCCTTCCTTCCCAGGGTGGCGTTTGGAGGGCGAGCAGGTGGCTGCATGGTCCAGCTGAGGCTTAACCACAACACATTTGCATTTAGCAGAAATTGAATTAACTCATGATCTGCCCTAGTTTATTTTCTCTTGATGGTCTATTTTGTAATATTGCTACTAAAAGCAAAGTTAAAAGCATTACCTCCTGGTAATTATTAGTTGGAAAAAGAAAAAACCCAAACCCTAATATTACTAGAGGATATATTTTTTCCGTAACTAGGAACTTTAATCTCTGGACAAAGGAATCTTTTTTTTTTCCCTAATAGGATCTCAGAGATCTCTATTCACATCAAAATCTTATCTTTAAGAGCTATAGAGGACTCTGAATATTATATTTAAGAGAACATCTTTCTCCTTTGTCTGCAAACCTTTTCTTCTAAATAAATTTCTTTATGTATCCTATCTCTTCTTACTTCTTTGGGATAGGTTATTAATTTATTCTCTGCAGGAGCCTTGCAGAGAAAAGGGATATTTTAAGTAACTTTTTTTCAAATGTCTCTTTCAATACATTAATCTGCTAAAAAGCCTGATAGTTCTATTCAGTAAAAATGCCTTTTGTGTAGGATCACCTCTCCATCTGTTGTGGAACTCAGTTAGTAGTGATAGGGTAAATAATGTAAGATGCACTGATACTCCTAACTCCCTGCAGAAACAGGAAATGCATTACATAGATAAGTTTTGAAACATAAGTGTGCTTTAGCAAATTATAGTTTATTATAATCTTCATATTCTGAATTGTATTCCTTGTCTAAAAAAATAGCTGTTGCTCAATGGAATTATTATCTGCTCAGGTAAATTTATAGTTTTTTTGTGGAAGCACATGGCATTATTTTTGGTTTTTTTTCTTTCTGTAATTCTGGAGTATGAAACAGCAGTTCTGAGGACACAGATCAGCAAGGTTTTACTGAGAGATGAGAGGAGAAAAAAGATACAGAGAAAATGCAAAATATTGGTGACCTAGGGAAACCTAGAAGAGGCTTAGAAAGAAAGGGAAACACCGACTAGAGAGATGCATCTAAGCTACTATATATTTTGCAACAAATTAATGAAATTTGAAAAGTACTTCTTTAAACCATACATGATGAGGTGTAGGGTCCACTCTCAGGTGGCATATGCATAAAAAGACTGTTCATTAAAACTATCTACTAAAGGAAATCAGAATCTGCAGAATAGCATACAATTACAGCATAGCAAATTTCATGGGAAAAGAACCTTTTATTCTGCAGTTAATTAATACCATTTAATGGTCTTTTTTTTTTCCTCAGAACTAAAAATATCTTGTTACTAACATATACTTTTTTTCTGCTGTTTTAAAGCAAACTAAACACCACATGCTAACATAAACATACTTGTTTAAAATGTTTTCATGCATATATCAAAAAAGGTAAAATAAAAAAGGGGGAAAAAAGGTTAATAACTAGAGGCTTCATGCTTTAAAAAGAGTTTTAATGACAGAGGTCTAAGATCTAAATTATATTTTCAGAGCCTCATGTAGCCTCATCTGAATTCTTCTATTCTTTTGTATATATTCTACACTCTGTGGTCGACTGATTGAGACTATATATATAAGACAGATAAAAAGACATGGAATAAAGAGATAAAGAAATCCACATATGTGCTTTAAATTTGGTATTTTTTAGACTTTGACATTACTGTGGTGTATTGAATTTATCCCATCAGGATTCTGAGTAGTAAAACCCCGTGACCTCCAGCTGCAGAACAGTAAATTTACCCACAAATTTAATTTGATATACTGCCATTGAAAATTTTATTTCAGTTCATTTTTATTTTCCCTCAAAGGAACTCAAAACCTGATAAATTAAACATTACTATAATATTTTAATATCCAAATAATACTTGGAATGTAAAGGGACATACATCTATTTATATGTATCTGATATATACATGTGATATTGTACCTTAGATAAGGAAACATTGACTAATTTCTTAGATTTGCTTTACATGGGACAGAATACTTAGGAGTCTCTCTCTGAAAATGCACTTTTTCCTCCCAGATTACTTTATTCTGTCACTGACAGAGCAGAAGGAAAAATGCTGGTAAGCACAATCCATTGGGTAGGTCTCTGTACTTGAAATAATCATCCTAGTGCCCAAGAAGGTGTATGATCTGATTTATGTGACTATTTTCCCTTCTTCCTTTTTTATTTTTTTTTCTGTTTTCTACAGTAACAAGGGTTCCCAGGACACAGTGTGCAGCAGAGGTGTTGGCTTTTTTTCAGAGCTCCACATATTTGTGGCACCAGAGAATGAAAGTCCCCCCAGGCTGATGAGAGACTCCCAGTTCCTTCACCTTCTCTGGTGTCATTGATCAGCCAATGTTGCACTTGGCCCAGGCTCTCCAAAGTTATGTGCCCTGTTCAAGTGCTACAATATAAGGCAGCAATTCTTCAATCACTTAATAAACTTTTTAAAATAAGGTTTTAAATTTTTCATCTAGACATCTTGCCTGAAGCCAGTAATACTGAGATTTTTCTGCTGGCTCACACCATATGCCCTGGGCAAATGCCCCGGTGTGAGAACATGAGTGCAAATAGTGTGTCTCTGTACATCAAATAAATTAAAAATTACTGGGTATTTGCCTCAAACTGATCATGTTTAACATCAACTAGATCAAACAGCCAGGGAATTGTAATAGTACTTTTCAAACAATGGAGTTATTCGGAAAAAAAGAGAAAAAAATTCTTAATAAAAGGGAGAGGCTGATGACTGGGAAAGTGAAGGAATACACACAGAATAAACAAACAATTTAAAAAGACCCACAATTCAGTGGGGAAAAAACTACAAGCAGAGAATCAAAAAAATATATTTCTTTATCTCCAAAATTATTTTCACCCACTTAACAAAATGAAAACTGGATTATTTTGTGAAAGAATTGTATACGTTTTCATCTCAAGAGAATACAGTGCACAAACTTTAAACAAGTGTACAGACTTCATAGGTAGAAGTACAGTGACCAGATCCTTGCTAAAGCAACATTTAACATTTCTTATTTCTTTGCACTTTACTAATTATACATTTTGCTGAGTAGCAGTGTTCCACAGCTTTGCCGTTTCCTCTTGTATACTTGAGACACTTTGGACTGTATTGTAAACCTGTGCAGAAGTTCAGTTTCCACCCAAATGTACACACCATGCACATAGATATTAAACTTTAAATAACCTGAAGTATTCTTTATTTTAATATTTTATTCTATCTTTAGTAATTTTAAGTTATTTTAGGTCTCACTTACTTCAAAATAAACTCCAGATGTAAAATGGATCTGAAAAGTCAATCCATGCTTTGACCAAATATGTCCTTCAAATAAAAACCTGTGATTAAATGCTTGAAAATATTAGTATTGTCTGTATCCATGCATAGACATTGGATAAATATTCCTGATCAAAACATCAATGTAACATCTCATTGTCTTTAACAATTATTCAAAACAAACTCATTGACAGCCTCTTCCGTACAGTATTCTTTCTGAGCATTCTGTTTCTGATGTGTCTCATAAATTGACACTAAGAAGTGATATAAACACTTCCTTCAAAAGGCCAACAGTTGTTCTCCATAGATGTCTTCATGGCCTTTGACATTGCTGAGGGACTCAGATAACTTTTTGTGCAGCTTGATGGTCTTTTTATGCCTAGAAAGATGTCTTAATTGCTCATATACCTGTCAGGTCATATAGAATCATTTAATCCACTTGAGATTTCCCTATGCGCCCTGTAAGTGTTAACCAAAATTAGCAGCCTTCCCAGTTGTACAGAACTGTTCAGGTCAGCAGGTTGCTGCCACTTACTTAGACCTCTGTTTAGTAGAAGACTTTGAAGAACTTTCAATAAGATTATTAAATGTCATTCTACTACTAATAACAATGACAATAACATACTTTTTTGAAATATGAATTACTTAGGAAATTGCCACCGTGGGGTTTTTTGATAGCTAAAAGAACATGGCTATCAATCACCTGTAGATAAGTATTTTCCCCTTGCACCATTCACAATCTCAGCAATCATAAAGGCAGCTGACAGGGTAGTATTCAGTATTTATTTTGGTTTCTAAATTTTTTTAAAAAAGTAAGTTTACCACAGAACTGAATAAATTCTGTAGAAATTAAGTAAGGCTTGAGAAATCTGTGACTTGAAAAGCCTTTGACACTGTTTCTCACAGCATTCTGATTGAGAAACTGGCTGCCACTGGCCTGGATGGGTGGACCCTCAGCTGGGTTAAGAACTGGTTGGATGGCCAGGCCTAAAGTGTGGTGGTAAATGGAACAAAATACAGCTGGAGGCTGGTCATGAGTGGCATCCCCCAAGGCTCAGTCCTGGGTCCAGTTTTGTTCAACATCTCTATCAATGGCCTCAATGAAGGGATTGAATGTTCCCTCAGTAAGTTTGCAGGGGACACTAAACTAGGAGGAAGTGTTGCTCTGCTTGAGGGTAGGGAGGATCTTCAGAGGGATCCGAATAGACTGGACTGACAGGCTGAGACCAATGGGATGAAGTTTAACAAGGCCAAGTGTAGAGTGCTGCACATAAAGAGTGGGGACATAAGGACCCCATGCAGTGCTACAGGGTTGGGGGAGACTGGCTAGAGAGCTGCCAGGCAGAGAAGGACCTGGGTGTGTTGGTTGACTACAGACTGAATATGAGTCAGCAGTGTGCCCAGCAAAGCCAATGGCATCGTGGCTTGTATCAAAAGTAGTGTGTCCAGTAGGTCTAGGGGTGGTGATTGTACCCTTGTACTCGGCATTGGTGAGGCCGCACCTCAAGTACTGTGTCCAGTTCTGGGCTCCTCACCATAAGAAGGACATTGAGGTCCTCAAGTGAGTCCAGAGAAGGACAAACAGGCTGGTGAAGGGGCTGGAGGGCAAATCATATGAGGAGCGGCTGAGGGAGCTGGGGATGTTTAGTCTGGAGAAGAGAAGGATGAGGGAAGGCCTTGTCACTGCCTACAACTACCTGAAGGGAGATAGTAGAGAGGTGGGTGATGGTCTCTTCAGCCAGGTGACAGGTGATAGGACAAGGGGAAATGGCACAAAGCTGTGCCAGGGCAGGGTCAGATTAGATGTTAGGAAAAATTTTTAACAGAAAGGGTTGCTGGGGCCTGGAACAGGCTGCCCAGGGAGGGACTTGAGTCACCTTCCCTTTATGTGTTTAAAAAAAGGGTAGATGAGGTACTTAGGGATATGGTTTAGCATAGGACAGGAATGGTTAGACTCGATGATCTTAAAGGTCTTTTCTAAACTTGTGATTCTGTGGATTTTTTAGTATCAAATATCTTAGCTACAAATATTCCTTAAGGAAGCATAAACTTACAATGGTTTTGTGTTTCCAAGAATGGTAAAGGGAAAGATATGTTCTGCTTTTTCTGAGAAATTTTTGTATGAAAAAGACATTTATCCTACTTGATTGTTGATTGAATAATTACAATCTCTTAGGGACACTGTTGGCTAACAATATAGACTAACAGTTACAAACCAGGAACAGAAGAAAGGCTAGCTTGTATGTGTATAGTAATTTGCTATAGACAAAATTGCAGAGATATTTAAGTTTCATTGGAACAAGAGTTTTCCAAAGGTATATCAGAATCAGTGGGAGAATCAACACCCTAAAAGTAAACCGAAAATTCTGTATAATATACCTCTATTCTATAATAATTATATTAGTGGAATCGATCTATGTCTGATATTAATGATGGCATCTTTAACCTCCCTTGGGGATTAAACCCCTCTGCTTTTCCATTCAAACTTTTCACATTTTCTGTGAATAGTTAAGGCACTATCTGTACATTGCAAAAAAGTTCTAGTTCTTTCCATAAGCACTGAATACTGCTATCATGTTACATAAGCAATAGCAGACTTGAAGCTGAATTCAGTCCAGATTTTTTGATAACAGGAATATTTTAGGAGGAAAAAAAAAAAACCACAAAAAACGAACTCCATAGCAGTGATACGTGCATAAACATTGTATATAGAAACTCAAGAAAACATAGAAGAAAATTGCTGAACTTACCACCTCAGTCACTCAAATAGTCCGTTTCTTAATTATATTGATAAAATTGATTCTTAAAATTACACTGTAAACTTCATGAGTTGCTCATGATGTAAGGGAAACATTTTTGGTTGTGAAAAAGCCACTTTAACTTCCTCCTATGTAAAAAATACTTACACTGGGAGGTCAGTAAGCAGTCTGACTGTTCTTCCAGCAGAGATGATAAAACTAGTCCACTTACAAAGACAAGCTCATATTAGGATTTAATCATTTTTTATCCGTGCACAACATGCAGTCATACATAAGGCTGATTCTCTGAAGAAAGAATGTTTTTTCCAGTGACTCCAGTAGGGCTAGGATCAGATTCCAGAATTCAAACTCATGAACCAGAAAAAACCCAATACTTTTTTATATTCATTCTATTAGGCAACATAGAACAAGAACTACTTTAAATCTTTTAAGGTATAATAACAGCAGAAATTTCTAAATAGAATCCTATCCCCTCTCTATCTCAGTCAATTGGCTTATATTTGCTGTTCTCAACTTTATATTGGAATCGATAAGAACATATTTATTGAATATATAGTGTTAGAGTTCTCACACCTTCAAAGAATGTCATACAAAAGGATTCTCATGTGGTTTAGCATTCAATTTAAACCCCTAAATTTTAAACATTCTGAATATATCTCAAATCCTAGTAAGACCTATTTTAGCTTACCAGCGTTCTCTAGGCTCCCTTTGTCAGCAACAGAGCAAAGCAGGCACTTTAAAAAGGAATTTGTTCCTTTCCATTTATCTCACCTATTGAGGTGTCAAAGACAAATGGAACAAATTACTCTCTGGAGTACTTCTTTCTATCCATTAGATGTAGAAAGAATCTGGACAAATTAGCCTAGGCTACTTTTAGGTGACTAATTTGAGATTTAAATTTATAGCACCCCTATATGCACTTTATTATTCTTTTGCCATTCTCTGCACTCTTGCAGAAATTGTTTTCCATCCTGTTACCTTTTGGTAACACAACTTTTCTTCTTCTATCTCTTCCTACCTACAGCACCCTTTAAGTGAATCTCCACCCAAGAGACTTTCCAATTAATAGTCTCCTGGGGAAAAAAAAGCAAAAAAGCAAAAAACCAAAACAAAACCCCAAACCAACCAACAACAAAAAAAAAACCCACCACTTTTTTCCCTTTTAATTTTTACTGTTTTTTCTAGGTAGAGTGGACTGAGGAGTTGAAAGGTAAGTATGGCAATATGTTTGTATACAATTTTAGCAATCGGTGCCTTTACTCCTGTCCATGCTTGTACTGTGAGAAACTTCTCTAGATAAAAACTTACCTTCTGAAGGTTTAGTATAAAAAAAAATATCCTTTTTATTGATTTAACTATGTTTCATTTTTAATTTTTTAAATAACTGATACTAGTTCTGGAGAGTCAATTGATACCTAATCTAAAGGTTGGTTCAGTAAACAGATTTCAATTACACTTACATATAAGATGAAAAGAATTAATACATACTGATAATAGGAAAACAGAGAACTGTGTTACCATTATTTGGAGTAACATAAAGCTGTAAGGTCTGTGATAATATTACAATGTAAAAATTAATTACACCTGTCATATATCTTTACCTGCTGTCTAGTTATCTGGGCTCAGGAAACTGCATAAGGGCTTTTTCTTCTGTGCTGAGTCAATGAAGTAAAAAATAAAGCTTCGACTCACTTATGACTAATAGTTTCTGTGAAATCTTAATGTTTAACTACTTCTGTTTGCTTTATACAGACAAGAGGTCATAGGAACACTATGTAAAACATGAATAGCTGAATTTCTCTCCTGTAGTTAAAGTTATTTCCTACAGCCTACATTAAATAACATCTATCAATACATCTCCTTCAAATGGTTTGTGTATCATCCTACCACAATGAGGATTTTCATAAAAATGAAAACAGGCTTACAAAGTCTGCTCAGGATAAAAAAAAACGAAAAACCTTTGTCTTAATCCTATGATGATACTGGTAGGAAACATTCAAAGATGCTGTGTTCTGCTGACTCATACCACGCTATTGCAAGTGGATTGTTGGCCAGACTTACAGGAGGCAGGATATGGGAAAGAAAGGAAACTGAGACTGAGATACATAGGATTTAGCTCTCCTTTAGCCCTCTTAGAAATCCATGTCTTGTCTCAGCTAATTTTTATTTTTCCACCTAACCTAAAATGATCAGTAAAGACAGACAAATCCCCCTGTATTTATATTGTTGCTGTCTCTGTTAAAAACTTCTTGTGATGGGCTGCAGTGAAGGTCTTTTTCTATTTACAAGGGAGAACCCAAAAAGGGATATTAATCTCAACATCAGAGGAACGACATGAGTAGATAGTCAAGACATTTATTACTGCTATGGTTTTACTATCTTTAGCAGGTAACTTGTGATTTTTTTCTTTAACCTAAGCAACCATAATGGCTTTTTTGAATATCTGAAAATTGACTTTGGTGGTAATGTTAACCAAGCTCTGAACAGAACTGTAAAATGAATGTATAGTGGAATGAGACATTTTAACTTTTGTTCCCCTGATCAGATATAAAGAGAAATATCTTTGTTTTATAGCCTACTTTCTTCTAAAGCTTTATACTTCATTCCACCAGAATCCATAAACAGAGGATGGCTCTTATGCTTCTGACAATTTTCAAATAACCAGACACTGAAAAAATATCTAATCAAAAGGAAAACTAAGCTATCCAGTTTTAAAGACATTATGGTAGCATAACTTTCAGATGTAATTCATGTCATTTAAAGGAGGTGATTTTTTTGTAGATTATATACTTTTGGAAATGCAAAATTATTAATCATCTGAGCCATAAACAAAATGGTAAGAAGAGACAACTTGAGGGGGAAACAAAGACAAAAAATAATTAAAAAAGAAATACCCGAAGGTTTGAGAGGATACACAAAAGAAGAAAAATAAATCAAAACAATGAAGAAGAGCAACAGATTTTGTTTGGAACCAAGGGATATTGGTTGCCCTGTTTAAATCATTACTCAGTTATCCCAGAACAACCAAGGACAGAGTCAGGAAACACGGCAAGTCAGTTTCTCTTCAATGGTGGTAATAATGTAAAGGGTTCATGGCCAGGCAACTCAGCATCGATTTGAGAAAATTCAGGCTCTATACTCAAAGCAAACTTGTTTCACTCCTGCAAGTAAATGCATGCTGGGAGTGATTATATTTATAGACTGAACAGAATATGGTCTTTAACATGTCACTATATTACAAAAAGCCTAGTTACTGCAAAGACAATACAGAATTTGGGGTATTTTAAGGTACATGTTCTTTTATTTCATTTTCTTCAGATTAGGCAGATAAGATATCTACCTATTAGAAATGGTAAGTTTCTAACCCAACATTGTACACCACTGCTGTGAAGAAACAGAGATGCTGCCAAGAGCTTCAGGCTAAATTATTTTGGATCCTAACTCATCAGCAAGCTTCTGTTCTGAAATGCTCCACAGAGCTGGCAGGACAAATCACACAACCCATACCAATAAATCAATAAACTCTTAAAGCTGGTTTTAAATGAGAAAAATTAACATCTCAGAAAAAAACCCAAACCAAAAAAAAACCAAAACCAAAAAAAAAAGCAACATAGGGATGTGAGGAATTTAAAAATATATAGTGGAAAAAATTAGAGAAACAAAGCAATGTAATAAAAATCCAGAAAGAAAATCAAAACAACTCAGCTTAATTCTGGCAAAACATCAAAATGACAAGAATGAAATTTTAAAAGTCCTGACAACTGTGAAGAATGTGAATGCATAAAATATGAGGAAATATGGGACACTGACAAAGGTTTATTTTAAAAACCATGAATGTTATCAACATTGTATGAGCACATTTTATGAATATTTCTACAAATTCTTATATTTGCTTCATAGATTAAAAGCAAAAATAGAGAAGTTGTCACAGTTACTGCCCCACAGATATAGCATACCAACAACAGGTTTAGTTTTTTCTTTTTTCCTTTTGTCATTACAATGGTTGAGGTATGGGGGAAATACTATTTTTAATATTCTGGTTTCTGTCTGACAATGTGTCTTGGGCTCTTGTTGTCCTAGGAAATGAAAGACAGAGAATTAACATTTTGATCCACCCAGTGCATTCTTGGTGGTCATTCTGAATATGCCTAGAAGGGATAAATATCCTCTTATTCTCCTGATAATAAAAATATTTCTTTTAATATTGTAAGAGTAGTTTCACTATAGCCTTTCCAAGATACACATTTTAAGGATATTCATATTTCTGGAAGTCTGTTACTTGAAGTTTTCTCTTATTCAAAGATAAGGTTGTCTCAGAAAGAATTTTCCAAATTCAGTTCTATTCTGCTATCTGGAAAAGGATGGGGGATTCTTAGGCAACACCTTTTTCTTTGCAATCAAATGAAAGGAATGAATAATGCAAGATGAGAAAGTCCTAACGGGCCATTCTATCATCAAGTAAAGGGAGAATTCTCAACAGGATAAGCACTTAGTGGAATGAAAAAAATATTTTTAATTGAAGAAAAAATTAAATCTTTCCATTCCTGTTTCCCACTTGTTTTCTGGTAATGAAAGTCATTCAGGATTTTAAAACCTACTTTTCAGCTGGACATGGTGCTGAGCCATCATGTTATTTCCATGAAAGGCTGGACCAGATGATCCTTAAAGGTCCTTTCCAATCTGGTATTCTATGATTCTGTTTTTTCTTATAAGACACAGTGGATCCCAGATAAGGAAATATGCAATTCACTTGTTTGGTCTTCTCACATACCACTAGCACAGTTCTAACCTCATAATGCAATTGAGTCTTTGCTTTCTAAACACTGTTTGTCTTAGACTTGTTCTAACGAAATGACCACTATATCAGCTTGCATAGTATCTGTATAAACAGAGAATGAATATGCCAGTACTACACTAGCACTAGCAGTACAAATAATAATTTAAAAATTGCCATAATGAACACATAGAATTTATTGGGTTTCCACATTCTTTTGTGATCATGAAGGTTCAAAAATATATTTTACTGTGCAACAGAAAACCTTCAGTTCACCATGGCTTAAATAGACCAGACACTCACTCTGCTACCCTCTAGAACACAATAGAATTGCTTTTATGTTAGTTGAGTACTTCTTAGGTAGTTATGAGTCTTTAACTTGCACATTTACCAGATTCCTGTTAGACAATTGTTTTAAAATCATGCTTAACATAGGCGAGGATAAAATGCAAGTCTATATTTATAATATCTAGTACAATCAACGCAGGTGCAAATGTTCAAAAAACTCACAGATGAGAAAAATATGCTTAGGTAAACTGTAAACTGAAGTTACATCAGAACTACTTCTTCCACCTCTCTTACTAGTTCCCTTCCTGAGAAGGTGGTAGTCAAGGAGTGATGATTCACAAACTCCTCTGAGAAATCCACTTTGTCTTATGGTCAGTCTTCCCTTCAGCACAGGCTACTCACTCCAGAACCATCTTAAGAGGAACAAGTGTTTAAATTCCATAGCTGTTATTTTTTAATAGTGGGAATTGTCCCTTGTAATTTTTTTTCCTTTTCTCTTTCAGTGAAAAAATTAGCATTATTTAGTGGGGAACACTGAACTTTACCATGCATATTAATTTGTACATTAAAAACATACTTAATATAAAATTGCAGATGTATTAATGATACACAGATTATCAGTAGTACCAGACTTTGTGGCAATCAGCAACTCTGAAGTGATACATCCCCCAGTCAATTACTCTTCACGTATTATGACAGCAAGAAATTGTATTTCTTCAGACAGCAGTGTTTTAATTCAGCTTGCAGACCACTTCCATCAGTCATGGTTTAGCCCCAGACAGCTGCTGAGCACTACATAGCCAGTTACTTACTTCTCTCCCCTGGTGGGATGGGGAGGAGAAAAGGAAGAAAAAGGTAAAAATCATGGGTTGTGATAAGGACAGTTTACTAGGACAGCAAAGGAAGAGGAAAATAACAGCAGTACTGATGATATGCAAAGCGGGTGATACACAATTAACCTCCAAACCAATGCTCAGCTTGTCCTGGAGTAGAGACTTCTCCACCATAGCCAGACCCCCAGTTACATACTGAGCATAACGTCATATGGTACAGAACACCTCTTTGTCTAGTTTGGGTCAGCTGCTCTGCCTGTGTCCCCTGACACCTTCTCATGAAAAGTAACTCTATCCCAGTCAAAACCCAGGACAGCATCAGAGACAGTCTTCACTCTCCCCCTGCTTTAAGCATGCCTGAAAGAAGACCCCAGGAATTAGGTAACAGCCATATTTAAATTAAGCATATTTTTAATAAAACTATAGGAAAAAGATATCTGCCAGAGCCAGTTGGCTGCCGCAACTACAAAAAACTCTGGGTTTTCAGCAGGTATTTTAGGACCCAGAAAATAAGTATTTACAATCTCCCATTAGCAGTCCCATTGACTCATGGTGGAAAACACCACGGTGGCCTGAGTGTGCCAAACTAGGTTATGTGCAGCTTAGATTCATGACGTATTGATTGTGTATCTAACTCAAACTGTTATTTTTAATTAAGGCTTAATTGCCAGAAATCATAAACATTGGAAACAATTCCTTTTACACTATGTAGGTTATTCTTTAGAAGAAATGTCTGAAATTCAGGACTCCTTACTCCATCTTTTCCCTTCCCTACCACCCGTAAATTTGAGTTGAGATATAGAAAATATTTAAGACTAAAGCATAATTTAATTTCACAATGTGAACTATTCTGTTCAAAATTTAAGTGTCAAACTGAATTTCCCTCCAGGCAATTCCAATTACACTGTTTCATTTATTTTTGCATCTAAGGAACACAAAGCAAACAACCAACCCCACAAAAAGCTGGCTTTTTTTATTTTCCATCTCCCAAAACCACAACACAAATATTTTAAGAACCCTCTAGTGTAATAAAAATAATCGGTTATAATTTTACATAGGAAACCATTTGTCTTGTGTTGATCTTGAAATGCTAAATCCTGTATTGCAAATTAAGAAGTCAACTTATATAAGTTCTATTGAAGTCAGTTACTTCTATGAAACAGCACGACTTTCTCTTTTATCATAAAGTTGCAATAATTCCTGCCTGAACCATTTTAGGAATGCAAATCAATTTATTAATCTAGAGTACTCTCTTTCATGTTAAAATAAATTATTATACAGAAGATACCATTCCTTTATGAAGAAAACAGTTTCACTTCAAGAGCCAATAAGGAAAATGACAATAAATGCAATGTCCTTATTCCAAGAAATGGAACATTTAACACAATTAGCAGCTGTAGTCAACATTGTAAGTTGTGACTCGTAAGTGCTGCTGCCTAAAAGACTATAGTAAAAAATAATAGATCTCGTCATTTTCCTCCTTTGAATAAATTTAATATTTTGAAACGTTTTGTGATTATGGAATTAAAAACCAAAAGTAAAATATAAATCTGATGTCAATGTTTTGAGAAATTTTTAAAAATTAAATGTAAGGTAAACATTAAAAGATACTACATGTTGAACAACCTCAATATAATTTTTGCATCCTTCTAAAATTTCACTGGTATTGGGAAAGAATTTTGACTATGCCAAGCTGTCTTTTCAGACAGAAGAAAGAAATCCTACAAATGTGGTGTATGTCAGATACTCTACTTAAAAACTTTTAATGCATTCTTTATTAACAGTCTTATATAGTTTAACAAGGAAAGGCTAAAAATATATCACTCAGTGCTTCTAGCATATCAAACTATTTTTCTTCTTTTCCTAAGCACACTATTTGGGAAATAAACTTCAAACTGATTAGTTGCTACATCATGGAAAGATATGCATTTATTTTTTTTTATTTGACCATATACACTTCAGTGGAGTCCCAGGTCCTCCTTTTATCTAATCCACCTTTACTTTCCTCACCATGACAGCAGATAAATCCTCACCCCTTCCCTGTAGTGCATAGAGAGCGGCATTGCCATGATGGATTCAGTTGAAATGTACTGTCCATGAGTAGGAAATATATGGGGTTCTGGCATGAACAGATTCCTACTTCAGAGGTCTATTAGTAAATACATTTAGGTACTATATGTGAAATGTGTGGGCTTGTAGGGTGGGGTTTTTATTTGAAATTTATCATAAAGCTGTAGTATCAGTGTTCCAAAAGTGTCTGCCTAAAATTAGAAATGTCCTAAAACAGTTGGTAAATATTTTCCTCCAGACCAACACTTTCACTGGTTTTTGAAAGTTTGTGTCTGCAGATTTGAAATCCACAGATGCAGACTTCTGCTCCTCCCCCACCCCCTTTATTTCCTGCAAAATAACAGATCATGCTGTAGTGTCTTTACCTTAGCAATCATTTCTGTGTTTCTTTTTATGTCCTTTTCCCCAGTAAATTTCTAACATATACACATACTAAATTAAATAATGCCTGCCATTTTTTAAGATTGTAAAGCAACATACTTTCAGTAGAGATATATTCTTATGTTGTCTTAATGCAACAATTTAAATTTTAATTCTGCCTTAATGTGATAGTAGTATTTTTTTAAAAACTCTAAGTAACTCTCTGGGTGGCATGTAGTAGTTTAGCACTTATCTTCTTTTTATTTTGTTTGTTTTCTTAATTTCTACATTACTTTTCAAGGGCTGTGTTGTTAGTCTTAGCGCTCATCCTCATTAGACCATGATGAAAAGTTAAAATTCAGATGACAGTTGTTTCTTCCAACTATTTCAGGTAGAAATGGTGATTCATTCCTGGAAAGGGAATATGAAGGTGCTGGTTTTCATTCACTGAGAAGAAGACCTGCAGTGGTTTTAAACTTTGCTGCCCCCGAACTGGCTGCTCTGCCCCTCTGTGCAAAGCCCCACTGCCTCAATCCAAGCTGTCAGGACCAAACACCCACCTGAGCAACAATGCCTACACTTTGCCAACCATGGCTCTCTTGGGAAGTTACCCTCTCAAGTGGCTACAGCAATGGCTGAACTAGGGAAG
This sequence comes from Hypotaenidia okinawae, assembly GCA_027925045.1. Taxonomy (NCBI): domain Eukaryota; kingdom Metazoa; phylum Chordata; class Aves; order Gruiformes; family Rallidae; genus Hypotaenidia; species Hypotaenidia okinawae. Next base: position 128,362,088 of record BSDF01000001.1, read on the forward strand.
CTAAGGATGCAGAGAGCTAGTTTTGTCACATCTTATCCTACTGCAAACAGATTTTCCAGGCCTTTTCTGTTAATGGAGTCTGGTCAGATGTTGGTATTTGAATAGCAGGCATGTTTTCATAGAATCATAGAATCATAGGGGTTGGAAGGGACCTCGAGAGATCATCGGGTCCAACCCCCTGCCAAAGCAGCTCCCTAGCTCATATTGCACAAGTAGACTTCCAGATAGGTTTTGAATATCTCCAGAGAAGGAGAGTCCACACCCCCTGGGCAGCCTGTCCCAGGGCTCTGTCACCCTCACTGTGAAAAAGTTTTTCTGCATGTTGATGCGGAACTTCCTGTGCTCCAACTTACAGCCATTGCCCCTTGTCCTGTCCCCACAGACCACTGAAAGGAGGCTGGCCAACTCCCCCTGCATCCAATTCTTAAGATATTTATAAACATTAATTAGGTCCCCCTTAGTCTTCTTTTCTCAAGACTACTTTTCACAAGATACTAGCCTGAGTCCAAGTATCTAAACAGCAATCTGTGGAGCAAGTGGTCTGAATTTTCTCTCAAATCAAAAGAGCCACTGAATTGAACTCTGTAAATACTCATTTTCATTTCACTCCATTCTGTACAGGAAATGAAGTGATTATTGTATTGTTCCTACTGATGAAACAGGCCTCATAATTTATTCTGAATCAAGATGATAAAACACAGTATGGATGTGCTTATCATGACACTAGAGGAAAAAAGACTGGCAAGTATATTATACTAATAATTAAAAAAAAAAAAAAAAAAGAACCTTGGGTTGTTGTTTGTCCGCAACTAGGTAGACTAGTTTGGCAGAGGTTAAAACCCCCTTGTATTCCAACCGACCTCAGATTGCTCTGGGTGATTGTAGGCACCTGGGCTTAACTCCTGTGTGAGGTTCAATTAGGTGTTTTATCATGACCAGGTCTTGTTTCTCAGGAACAGAATTAAGACTCAAAATGAAGTCAAGTGTCAAGTCACTTTATTTGGCCCACAACAAATGTGCTAGAGGAAGAGGGGGAAGAAAGATGGAACAGAGTGGAAAGGAGAGAAAGAGAAAGAGAGAGAGGTTGCAATAGCTACCACAGCAGACCTGCAGCATCTTGTCAGTCCGATGTCTTCAGGTCCATTGAAAGAATTTTCCTCTCTGTCTTTGTTGGTCTTCTCTTTTTGCAATATTGTCTCATAACATAGTCAGTAAATCCTTGGCGTAGCCACACCTTCCACCTGGTGGTGGAATGCATGCCCCAAAATTTTAAGAGGATATGAGCCCCCTCCAAAGGGTCCTTCTCTTGACCCTAGGCCTAGGAACACACTTGGACTAGATTCTTTGAGATAAACCAGTGGATAGAATTCACTTTGTTGTGTGGTGATGGAGTTTTACGGTGATTGAGAGAGAAGAGAGTGGGGTACAGTTCTGTAGGCAATTGTTAAGGCATATCTCTAGTCCATTACACTGGCTGAATATGGGCTGGCAGTGTACTCAGGTGACCAAGAAGACCAAGAGCATCCTGACTTGTATCAGAAATAGTGTGGTCAGCAGGACTAGCAAAGTGATCATCTCCCTGCACTCAGCACTGGTGAGGTTTGTCCTCAAATACTGGGTTTCAGTTTGGGGCCCCTCATTACAAGAAGGGCACTGAGATTGTGGAGCATGTCCAAAGAAGGGCAAGAAAACTGGTGAAGGGTCTAGAAAGCAAGACTTCTGATGAGACCTGGGAGAACTGGGATTGTTTAGTCTGAAGAAAAGGAGGCTGAAGGAAGACCTGATCGGTCTCTACAGCTACCTGAAAGGATGAGGGTGTTGGTCTATTCTCTCAAGGAACAAGCCACAGGACAAGAGCAAGTGGCTTCAGGTTACACCAGGAGAGCTATAACTTGGATATTAGGTTTAGATATTATAGGTTTAGATTGAATATTAGGAAAAATTTCTTCACCAAAAGGGTTGTCAAACACTGGAACACATTGCTCAGCTAAGTGATTGAGTCACCATCCACTTAAAAAGAAGTGTAGACATGGGGCTTAAGAACATGGTTCAGTGGCATACTTGGTATTGCTAGGTTTATGGTTGTGCTTGATGATCATAAAGGTCTTTTCCAACCAACATGACTCTATTAAAACAATGTAAGTACCCTCATTCTCTTGCTCTCTTGAGCATCCTAATGGGCCTTCCAGCAGCGGAAGAGAGGAGAGTCTGTGCAGGCTGGAAGTGGTACCTGTTTCATTTCACTATCTGCTGTGCTTTATATTTCATTATCTTTGAATGCCTCTATCCAGATAAGCAGTATGGTTTCACGCTACTGGTTTCCAGCACAAGAAAATATACTGATTTTCAGTCTCAACATGTGCTCAGGATTTCATTCCTCTGAGCATTCTGAAGTAGTTTGAGGCTGAAACACCTGCCTCACTTGTAAAGGACACCAGCTATGTACTAGAAGGCTGCAGGAAAACGGAGGATTTCTTCTGTAATAAACTCTGCATCTCCTTAGCATATATAAATTATCTCATTGAAAAGGAGAAGTAGAAACTTTCAGCACGATCAGTATATCTGTGCCAATTTTCAAACTATATGGATCAACTTAAACTGTAAACCTTCCTTAGTATGAATTAACCATAAATATACCTATGTAATTTACTATCACTGCTTTGCTAAACATTCCCAGAAACTCACTGGTTTATATAGTTTAGAAACTCACTGAAGCCGTGAACTGAACAGAAAACCAATTCTTTCTTTGTATCTCATGATTTAGAAGATCTGTTTTAAACGCAGACCTTTCAATTTGATGTACAAATAGTAAATGTACTCTGGGGATAGTTTCCAATGGATTTCTCAAGCTTATGCATCTACTTGGGACATTTAAAGGCAAATCACTTGAGAAATATTTCTTCTCAAATACTACTAAGAAAATATTTTAAAATGTCATTCCATCTTTTTAGTCAAAGAACAAATTGTTAAGCATGCAGTCAATCCTTAAAACAACTACCACACCAGTCCTGAAACTGCTCAGAGAAAAGAACCCAAAATATTTAAAGTTAAATTACAATTTTGGCTTGAAGAGTCAAGGTATCAGGAAATGAGTAACTGTCAGATACCAAGATTTAGTAAATATTCTCTTAAAAAATTCCACTGTTGCTGACCTTCCCTGTTGTACAGTGACAGTCATAATTGCACAAAAAAAATGTTAAGAGGTTGTCAGAAGTCATTTAATGGAAAGCTTTGGCATAAGTAAAGGTGTTAGTAAAAAATAAGACCAAATTCTAATCAATTAAATAAATTAAAAATAAAAATATGTGCACACACACAGAATGCCTCTGTTCCAGATACATTTCATTCTCATTTGGTTACTTAGAATTCAACAAAATAAGACACCTGGAGTATGCTAAAAATTATGTGCTACTTAGAGCTGCTAAACTGTGAAATATATTTTGTACTAACAGGCAAAATTTTACCTTTCACACAAAGAACCCTGAGATGCTGAATGTAGCAAGGAGATGCTGCTTCAGCCATTCTTGTTTATCTACATGTACAATTGAATCTGCAAGAGATATTGTAAAGTATATGCTAACGAAAACGTTTTGTATTTTTGTATGTTCTGAATGATGATGTGAATTTGTATTTGTGCTTAATAAAACATTTTTATGTTCTTTCACAATCAAACATTATGCAGTGTTTAAAGACATAAGGTGAATTTTAGAGAGGTAAGAAAGGCAAATTTTCTTGGAAAATCAATACATAAATTAGAAGATCTGGAGATACCTCTTCTAAGAAGTGACTTGCTTTTTAGCACATCTGAACAAAAAATTCTCACAATATATTAGAAATGTTTCAGAGACCAAATAGTCATGGTAACATAAAGAGCAAGGCAAAGAACTGTTTAAATCTGTGGACACAGAACGTCTTGAAACTGGAAAATTATCGTGTTATGATTCAACAAATATAGTTGCTTAGAGTGCTGCAATGCTCAGCTAGCATTTTGTTAGCTGTGTATGTGTTGTGATTAAAAAAAAAAAGGAAATCTGGAAAACTGGTGGTGTTTCAAGAAAAATTGGATAACAGAAACAATGCTTGACTAGGCTGACTATGGCAGGTGGTTTAAGTCCTCTTTGATTCTGCCAATAATCTTAATGCCAATGAATAATAAAGGATGACATGTAAAGTATGACAGCTAGTCACTTGGGTATTCTGTCAAAGAAACAAGAAAAAAAAGTAGTAGACTATTTAATAGTTACATACGAACTCTGAAACAGAGTGCATCTTTCAAATCAAGATATAAATATCTAGAAAAATATATAAATACTTCAAGTCAATAAAATTTGTAACAAAAAACATTATCATATATACCTCTTTCCTTTCCTCTTTGCTTATGAATTTAAAATTGAATAACTTTTTAAAATTTAGACCAAAACACCTAACTTCATTTATAAATATGATGAAAGTAGGAGTGTTTGGGAAATGAAGAGTTTCCCTCTGGTGGAGGTATGGGAGGTCCAGGAGCGTCTCAAAGGGATTAATGCACACAAATCCATGGGACCGGATGGGATACATCCACTTGTGCTGAGGGAGCTGGTGGAGGTGATTGCTGAGCCGCTCTCTATCATCTTCAACAGGTCTCGGAGGACAGGAGAAGTGCCTGAGGACTGGAGGATAGCCAATGTCACTCCAATCTTTAAAAAGGGCAAGAAGGAGGATCCTAGTAACTATAGGCCAGTCAGCCTCACCTCTGTCCCTGGAAAGGTAATGGAACAGCTTGTTCTGGATGCCATCTCCAAGCAATTGGAAGAGAAGAAGGTCATGAGGAGCAGTCAGCATGGATTCACCAAGGGGAGATCATGCTCCACCAATCTCATAGCCTTCTACAACCTCATCACCGGCTGGGTGGATAGAGGGAGAGCAGTGGATGTCACCTACCTTGACTTCAGCAAGGCTTTTGATACTGTCTCCCATGACATCCTGATAACAAAGCTGAGAGAGCATGGGAGAGGAGTGGACGGTGAGGTGGGTTGAGAATTGGCTGTCGGACCGAGCCCAGAGGGTCGTGATTCGTGGAGTGGAATCTGACTGGAGGCCTGTGACTAGCGGTGTTCCCCAGGGCTCGGTGTTGGGTCCAGTCCTGTTTAATATCTTCATTGACGACCTTGATGAGGGAATAGCATCCACCTTTAGCAAGTGCTGATGATACAAAGCTGGGAGGAGTGGCTGACACGCAGGAACACTGCGCTGCCATCCAGCGAGACCTGGACAGGCTGGAGAGCTGGGCAGGGAGAAACCAGATGAGGTTCAACAAAAGCAAGTGTGAAGTCTTGCACCTGGGAAGGAACAACTGTTTCTATCAGTACAGGCTGGGGGATGCCCTGCTGGAGAAGAGCTCCGTGGAGAAGGACCTGGGGGTCCTGGTGTATGACAGGTTGGCCATGAGCCAGCAGTGTGCCCTGGTGACCAAGAGAGCCAATGGGATCCTGGGGTGCATCAGGAGGAGTGTAGCCAGCAGGTCAAGGGAGGTGATCCTATCCCTCTACTCTGCCCTGGTCAGGCCCCACCTGGAGTACTGTGTCCAGTTCTGGGCTCCCTGTTATAAAAAGGACAGGGATCTCCTGGAGAGAGTCCAGAGAAGGGCTACGAAGATGATTGAGGGCCTGGAGCATCTCCCCTATGAGGAAAGGCTGAGAAAATTGGGACTGTTCAGCCTTGAGAAGACTAAGGGGGGACCTAATTAAAGTCTGTAATTATCTTAAGCAAGGGATGCAGGAGGAATCAGCCAGCCCCTTTTCAGTGGTCTGTGGAGACAGGACAGGACAAGGGGCAATGGCTGCAAGTTGGAGCACAGGAAGTTCCGCACCAACATGCGGAAGAACTTTTTCCCAGTGAGGGTGACAGAGCCCTGGGACAGGCTGCCCAGGGGGTGTGGAGTCTCCTTCTCTGGAGATATTCAAGACCTGTCTGGACACCTATCTGAGTGAAATGTCCTAGGGAGCCTGCTTTGGCAGGGGGGTTGGACCCGATGATCTCTCGAGGTCCCTTCCAACCCCTACAATTCTATGATTCTATGATTCTGTGATTTTCTTAGTTGACTGTAGTAAGGTAAAACTGATCAGGAAGATGTACTGTATAAATATTAATCATATTCAGAGAACACTCCCTGCAAAAGCCACAGATACATAAAAGATATAGTTGTCAACTTATCTGAAAGAAAACATAACCCATGACTTTTGTGAAAACAAAGAAAGAAAGAATGAATTTAATCAAAATATGAAGCTGCAGTGGTTACATTTACAGCCAGACACATAAAGGCTTGATTTACTGTTTTGTTTTTCAGTACAGGATTGTACTAACTAGCGCTAGCAGTTAGGAATGCAAAGTGTCGTTATTAATATTACTATGAAAATGCATGGGCAAAATTGTGTAAAATTATTGTAGATATTATTTCTAAGTCATCAAGATGTTTTCCCTATACAAATTTATTCAGCTGTGTTCTCCTGTTAAGAAAACTGGCATCTTAAATACTATATATCTTTCATATTGCACAGTACATGCTTTCCAGAAAAAGAAAGAATTTCTTTCTCAATGTCAAAAGTGTATATGACTAAAACTTCTTTTGAAGTCATCTCAGTATAATTTTAATTAAGCTAATTCTAGGAACATTACAGTCAGACTTTAAGGTCATTTTAGTCTATAAAGGTAGTCATATATAGGGTTTTCAAAAAAGCTTGAGAAAGTTTGGACCTTAATTTCTACATTTGAGCTTCTGAATGCCTTTGGCAGTGCCAATTTGCTGGAGTGAGTCCAACATGGGTCCCCTAAGATGATCACAAGACTAGAGCACCTCCCATATGAGGAAAAGCTGAGAGACCTGAGACTGCTCCCTATGGAAAAGAAAAGGCTCAGGGGAATCTTAAGGTACATAAATACCTGGAGGATGGGTGCAAGGGAATGGGGCTAGGCTCTTTTCAGCAGTACCCAGTGTCAGGACTAGAGGCAACGGCCAAAAATTGAAACACAGGAGGAAACACTTCTTTACTATGAGGGTGACTAAGCCCTAGCACAGGTTACCCAGAGAAGTGGGGACTCCCTCATTAGAGAAATGAAAAACTCATCTAGACCCTGGTGGGTTGACCCTGACTGTAGACATAGTGCCCAACAAAGCTGCTCTATCACTCCCCCTCCTCAACTGGATAGGGGAGAAAAAATATAATGAAAGGTGTGTGCATCAAGATAAGGAAAGGGAGGCCTCACTCACCAAGTACTATCAAGGACAAAACAGACTCAACACAGAAAAACTAATATATTACCAATCAAATCAGAGTAATGAGAAATAAAAACTAATCTTAAAACACCTTCTCCTGATTTCTCTACCTATTACCTTTTAGGAGGACAAAGAATGGGGGTTGTGATGAGTTCTTCACACATTGTCTCTGCTGCTCCTTCCTCCTCAGGGGAAGGATTCACACACTCTTCCCTTGCTCCAGCGTGAGATTCCTCCCATGAGAGATAGTCTTTTTACAAAGTTCTCTAACATGAGTCCTTCCTACAGGCTACAGTTCTTCGGGAACTGCCCCAACATAAATCCCTTCTATGGGCTTTAGTATTTCAGACTGCTCTAGCATGGGCCCCCGTGGGGGTCACAAGTCCTGCCAGCAAAGTTGATCCAGTGCGGGCTCCGCTCTCCGTGGGGTCACAGGTCCTCCCAGAAGCCTGCTCCAAGGTCACAGACTCCTTTGGGCGCACCCACCTGCTCAAGTGTGGGGTCCTCCATGGACGCAGGTGGATAATTGCTCCACTGTTAACCTCCATAGACTGCAGGGGAGCAACATGTTTCATCGTGGTCTTCTCCATGGGCTGCAGAGGGATCTTGGATCTGTCACCTGAAGCTCCTCCTCGCTTTCTTCACCATCTAAAAAGTGCCTATAAATTTGTACAAAATTGTTGGGTACTACAAAGTTGTTTCATATATTCTCACTTCTCTCCCTGGCTGCAAATGCTGCCCATGATGTTTTTTTTATTTCTTTTTCCCTTCTTAAATATGTTATCATAGAGGCATTACTACTGATGGGCTTGACCTTTATCACTAGCATGTCTGTCTTGGAGCCAGCTGACTGTGGCTCTTTCAGACTGGAGGGAAGTGTCATGATTGTGCGCCAGCTGAGAGACAGGCACCACATAGCCTCTTGCTCTCTTACTTCCTGTAGGCCTCCCCGCTACCAAAACCTGGCCGTGGAAACCAAATACATAGACAGGGTTCAACAACTTTCATAGGTGTCCGTACATGAGCAGAAGTACTGGATCAGATCATAGAATCATAGAAACTTTAAGACTGGAAAAGACCTTTAAGATCAAGTCCAACTGTCAATTCGACACAACCATGTCTACTTAAACCAGGGTCAAGGGTGCTACATTGACACATTTTTTTAAATACCTTTGGAGACAGTGACTCCACCACCTCTCTGAGCAGCCTGTTCCAATGTTTGACAACCCTTTCAGTGAAGAAATTTTTAATATCCAACTTCCCCTGACGCAACTTGAGTTCTTTTGCTTTTGTGCTATCACACGCAACAACACGCACCCAGATACAACCTAGTTGTTGTAGGTAGTTGTAGAAAGTGATAAGCCTCCTCTTCTCCAGACTAAATAATCCCAATATCATCAGCGTCTCATCAGAAGACTTGTGCTTCAGGCTTTTTACCAGCTTCATTACCCTTCTCTGGACATGCTCCAGCACCTCAATGTCCTCCTTCTTGTGAAGGACCCAAAACTGAAACCCAGTATTCAAGGTGCAGCCTCACCAGTGCTGAGTGCAAGGGGACAATCACTTCCCTAGTCCTGCTGGCCACACTATTTCTGATACAAGCCAGGATGCTGTTGGCCTTCTTGGCCACCTCAGCACACTTCTGGCTCATGTTCAGATGGCTGTCAACCTGAACCCCCAAAGGGTGCTCCAGAGGTCCCTTCTAACCTCAACCAGTCTATGATTCTGTTTACACTGTTCAGAAAGGTGAAAAAGAAGCTTAATAAAAAGTATAACAGACGCAGTAAACCTTAGACAAAAACTATTTTTAAGTTTAAAAATACTTTATTACTCATAATACTATGTTGTTATACATTTAAAGGAGAACAAACGTACAAAAATGTAAGTGAGGTATATCTTTCCTTGCCCATGAAGAATATACCATCATTCCCTGAACATAGTAAATATCTAAAAATATATATAAGGAAAAAATTATCAATAAAAGAAAATTAATAGCAAGGTTAAATGTAATAATTTCTAATGTAATTTGAGATTTTACATTATTTTCCAAACACTCAGGAGTAGAATCAGTGACTAAGAAAAGTGTGTACATTAAATCTTTCCTGTGGTTAACAACTGTTTTTTAATCTCTGTGGATCTTGGTGCAGGTGACTGGAATCAAAGCACCAATACAGCGCAAGAAGGGTAGTGTTGTATTCATCTGAAGGCTGTGTAGCTTGCCAATACAACAATCCTTCTAGCACTGCAGCTTTTGTTTGTGGCCAGATATGCTCAGGGCAGAATAAAAGAACTGGGCAAGAATGGAGTGGAACTTCCTAAACATATATACTCTTTGACTCAGGAAAATTGAGGTTCAATAGGGATATTTTTTTTACTATTAACTATTTTGATTAAACTTTAAAAAATATCTTACACAGAATCTTATTTTGCACGTCTATTCTCTCTTTGAAATCATATTAAAAAAATCTGAAGTGTAAAATCCTATGGCAAAATGTTTAACTCTTTAATTATATATTATGTTAAAAAAATACTGGCTTTTTCTATGTTTGCTTTGGGATTTTGTTCTTTTTGTTTGTTGGATCAGGTGAACTACTTCATCAGATACTTAACTTTAAGCACAAACACAATCCTTTCACGACATTTTAAATTAATCTTATGCTTGAGTTCTTCTGTCCAAAACCAAATGCTTAGTTTCAATCAAATGCTTTTGAAGAGAGGGCTGTTTTTCACAGAGTCACTTTTTAACACTTTTTTCCTGAGAACATTGCTAGGGATTAATACTTTTTATTTACAATACTTTGTATTTCAATTTCATAATTTATACTTAAGCAATCAAGTATTCTCATTGGTTATTGAAACAAAACACACAATGCTACTTAGAAAATACCGCAAAATCATAGTTAATACATATAACTTTTTGCTTATGATATTCTGTAAACTTTAATTTTAACCATATAAATATTTTGCACAAGATTTTGCTACTTACTATCAAATTCCCTTGTTGTTATAGTAATGTATTACTAAAGCCATGTATTTCTGAAATTTATTTTTTCTCTTTTGGTAATTCAGTTCTATGAGTAGACTTTTGAGCTTCAGTTAATAGGTAATAATTTTCTTTTTTTTTTTTTTTAACTTGGGGTTTAATCATGTTTCTTATTGGTGTCCTTCTGTATTTTTTTTTAATTATTTTTTCCCTGAAAGAATAAAAGGAGAACAAGAGGACCAAACATGGTGGAGAGCAACAGGGAATTAAATAAGAAGGTGATCAAAACACATTTGTATGAGTAGACACCAGAGACAATTGAGGCTTGTTGCACAGGTATGCATGAATAAAATGGAGCTTGAAAAAGAATCTCAAGGATGAACGTAACAGGATACAGACCACAGAGAAAGAGAAGGATTGGAGAGGAGAGAGAATGGCTAGACTGAGTGGGAAAAGCAGCAGCAGACATGCTAGCAAAAGATACTGTTATCTGACAATGAGAGGAGCACAATGAGAGGGACTAATAAGCCATTGTGGACCCTACAAACTACACTTCAAAGGAACTGTAATCAGGAACATTGGAAACACTTTTTCATCAACTTGATAAATTCAAGGTTGACACTTTTAAAAGTTTTTGAAGAAAAGATGAGGAGGGGGATAAGAATTATGTGTGTTTCTGTTTTTTTTTTTTAATTGAGCCATTCTGAGGTGCTTAACTTCACCATTTATGCACATAGTAACAGGTTTTGGGACCAACTAAAGGCAATGCTCACTGATGCTAGAAAAGCCTACTGTGTGACTCAAGTGGTGGTAATAAAACTATTAGGAAATTAAAATTGGAAGAAGACTATAGTAAATGTATTAAAATCCCATGAATTCACCAAGCCGTAGTTAATCCAAAAAAATCAGTTATTACTGTACACGGGGCTGAGCACAATTTAGTCTCTGTTTCAGTAAATACTTATTTGTGCAACTTCCCTCACTTTATCACACCAGCATTTTCACACTCAGAAAGGAATTAAAAAGACAAAACTGCTGGTTTTCCTCTTCAAATATACTCTAAACTACTATTTATTCTGTTTTCTCTCTTCTGCAGCCCTGTGTTTGACACATGTATGACACTTTCATATCAGAAATCAACAATATACTGACAGATAGAGGTTGAATACACTGGGAAAGGCACAACCAAGAGCAAGATATACTTCTTTTTCTAACTGATGCATTTGTGAACAATAGCATCTCAGGGTTAACTACCAAAGTCCTGGCCTGCACACAGATGTTACTAATACACTATGCAAAGCATGAGCTAGAACACTCATTTAATTGGTCCTCTGCTTTTAAAGAGTGTTTCTATTCAGCATTTCTCAAAGATAAATTTTTCATCATTCTGGCTTTGCACATTGCTTTTTCTTTTCTGATTTAACTCCTTGTAAGGAGTTCGGTTACTACACTAAGAGCTGAGGCATGGAGCATTCACACAGAAGCAGCCATTTGTGGTTCAATTTTTATTTCTCGTGATGAGGCTATGATTGTGCATGTGGGGACCCAGCTTCGTAGGGAGGAAGTGAATATTACAATTGGTTTGAGGGATCTGTGCCAAAGGCAATATTGCTCACTCTTTACTACATTTGTAACCATAAAAGCCCAAATAAGTCTGTTCATATCTCTCCGTTTGTTGTTAAACATTGCAGCAGATCACTTGTTTTTCTTGTCCTGAGGCTCCAACTGCTTTCATGGTTATTTCATTGCCCTGTTTCTACCTTGCTGCATGGTTGCTGCAGATGGGTACTTTTCTTGACTATACTGCCGGTGCATAATAGCCCTTGGCACTCCCACTTTAGTGCCATTATATTTAATGTGAGAATGCTTCAAGCAGCTGCAACTTGGCTACTCTATTTTCTTAGGGCCAAATGGTTTTCTGGTGCAAAAAAAAATCATGATAAAGGAAAAAAAAATCTACTCAGGGTCTGTATAGATTGCCATGTCAAATGAAAGGTGCATATATAGGGATGCAAGAAAAAACATTTCTTTGTCCTGAAAACTGTGTTTACCACCTTTAACCACTGCAAGCATGAATTATCAAGGTGAGTCTACTAGGTTCAGCATTACTTTTAGAGAGATTAATCCCAAATTTAACTTTCTGGTTTGTGCTAGGAGGTGCTGGCCTGCTTTGATCCCTGTAAGAAAGGAGCTCAATCTCTGTAAGGTATATTTTAAAACACAAGTTAACAGAGATAGCAACACAAAGAGAAAATAGTATGAATTGTCTTACATCATTTTAGATGATGGGAACGCCATGTGGTTTTGCATGGACCTCCAATCCACATGCATCATGCTGGGCAGACCCCATCCACAGAAGAGACACCCTCCTCTCTGTCACTTGATATATTACAGGATGCTTTTACAAGAAAAGGCAGTGCAGGGCAGTACAGTGCAAGCACAGCACAGCCTTGGGTGTACTCATAAAAAGTTTCATGTCGATCACCAACTCTTCAGTATACTGCAGTCTCCCAGTCAGGATCAACATGCTCTCTTTCTTACAGATGTACAAATTTATGTTACAATTACAATTGAAGTTGAGCTGCCCTGTGGTAGTTCTAATACATGTTGTCATTTCGGTTACTGAGGTAATTTCTCTACACAAGGAAGAGATTGTTTTCTAGGTGTCAGATGGAGGAGCTAAGTATCAATGTATGATACTAAAAAGTCAACGAAAATACACTATAAGGACTGTGGATTGATACATGCTTTAAGGGCTGAAACCCACATACAGAAAATATCAGTAAGTTTGAAAATGTAACAAAATGTTAATGGTAAACACAAAAATCCACCCATGCTCTCTCAGGAAGCTAGTCTTTCTATACAGTTAGCCACAGTAATGACTCCCCATGACTCCCCCAATCACAAGGGAGAACTGCAGAACTTAAACCTGATCAGACTTTAGGACAAACAGAGCAAACTGTGCTCTTCAGTTCAGGCTGGTAATCATCTACTCTCAGTGTTCACACCAGAATATATGGGGCATGTGGTCACAAATTTTAAGGGATGCATTCAAGCTATGGTAATGAAATCATTGCAGCCATGAGCAGAATGTTTAGTGCATTTTGACAATTCCACTTATTATAAAAAAAAGCTAATAAGATCTGAATACAGTTGCATATTTTCTATGATAGCTAGAAAAACATCTGTAACGATAAAGTTTCCCATAGCTGCCTAATGTAGTGGCCCACAAATAGCTCTTTGGTTTTGGATATTTTAATAAAGTTCAAAGACTCTAATTCTTTGTTTTATAGGAAGACTTTCTCTGGGATATCTAATAATTTGTGGTGGGTTGATCTTGGCTGGCCACTAGATGCCCGCCAAGCTTCTCTACAATTCCTCCTCCATCAATGAGACATGAGGAGAAAATATGATGAAAAGCTCATGGGTCAGGATAAGAACAGGGATATTATCTACTTATTATAGTCACAGGCAAAACAGATTACTTGGATAAAATAATTTAAGTTCTTGCTAATTTACAGCAAAGTAGGATAGTGAGAAATAAGGACCAAAAAAAGCCCAAAACAAAACAAAACCACCTTTCCCTACATTTAATTTCCTCCCAGGCCAACTTCATTTTTAAGCCTCCTAACTCCTCACTCCATCAGGCAGTGTGGGACAGGGAATGAGGGTGCAGTCACTTCATAACATTTCATCTCTACCAGTACTTTCTCCTCACAACCCTGCTCCAGAGGATCCCAAGTCCTCCCAGAAAATCTTCTCCTCTGTGCAGTGTCACAAGTCCTACCAGAAGCCTTCTCCAGACTATGCTTTCCACAGCTTCCAGCTTCCTTCAGGGCATGTCTACCTGTTTCAACATGGGACCCTCCATCAGCTGCAAGTGGATATCTGCTCCACTGTGAACCTCCATGGGCTGTGATCAAAATCTGGATTATCATGGTCTTCATCATGGGCTACAAGAGAATCTCTAGTCCAGTGCCTGAAGCATCTCTTCCCCCTTCTTTTTCAACCTTGGTGTCTACATTGTCATTTCTCTCACATATTCTCATTCCTCTCTCCCAGCTGCTGTTTTTTGTCCTTTCTTAAATATGTTATCACAGAGATGATACCATTGCTGATGGGCTCAGCTTTGGCTACAGGTAGATCCATCTTGGAGGTGGGTGGAACTGGGTCTGTCAGAGATGGAGGAAATTCCTGGTGTCTTCTCACAGAAACTACTGCAGCCACTCCACTACAAAAACCTTTCCACATAAATTCGGTACACAGTTCTTTAAAACATACTTAATAAAAACAGAACTATCTAAGGGACATTCATATCTATCTACCTGTCTATGCTTCCATGTATATATTTATGTTTCTTTACATCTTTTGTAGTTGAATTTGTTAATTTAAATCATGTAGTCCCCTTCCTCTGATAAATAGACTAATAATATATATCTTTTTAACTTAAGCTTAAAGTTTCCACATAAAAAGAACTTAATTAAAATCTCACTGAGAAATAAAATTCAAATATAAAATACAGAAAGAATAGATGTTTGAAGCACAAAGGCAAAGAAAATAAAAAAAATATGGTCTATTTGCATGTTTGAAGACTCAGATCATGATAGCCAAAATTATGTTGAGTTTTCAACTGCCTAGCATGAACTAGGATTGAAAATTAAATTTGGGCCTTTAATCTAGCTTTACCTCATATTCTTTATATTTAGAAACATAGAATCATAGAATAATTTTTTTTGGAAAAGACTGTTAATATAATCAAGTCCAACCATTAAGCTAGAACTGCCAAGTCCACCACTAAACCACCACATCTATACATCTTTTAATTACTTCTGGGGTAGTGACTCAACTACTTCCCTGGGCAGCCTGTTTCAGTGTTTGACAGCCCTTTTTATGAAGAAATTTTTCCTAATATCCAATCTAAACCTCTCCCTGGCATAACCTGAGACCATTTCCTCCAGTCTTTGGCTTGTTACTTAGAAGAAATCATGAACACTCATCTAGCTACAACCTCCTTTCAGGTAGTTGCAGAGAGCAATAAAGTCTCCCTTGAGTCTCATCTTTTCCAGACTAAACAACCCCACTTCCCTCAGCTGCTCCTCAAGGGACATGCTCTCTAGAGCCTTCACCAATTTCATTGCCCTTCTTTGGACATGCTCCAGGACATTGAGGTCCTTCTTGTAATGAGGGGTCCAAAACTGAACGCAGTACTCAAGGTGTGGCCTGACAAGTCTCAGCTACAGAGGGATGATCACTTCCCTAGTCCTTCTGGCCACACTGTTGCTGATGCACTATTTCTGAATTATCCTGGATCCATCTGGAAGAGGGTTTATTTTCTTCCTAGTGTTTTAGATTTAGGATGAGAATAATATTGGTCACATTCTGATGTTTTGTTTGTTGCTAGCCAATGCTTACACCAAATCAAGGACTTTTCATATTCTCTTACTGCCCTAACAAGGCTAGAGGTCCACAAGAAGATGGCAGGGGACACAGCCAGGACAGCTGACCCTAAATGGCGAAAGGGATAAGCCATACTATATGATGTCATGCTCAGAATAAAACTTGGGGTAACCTGGCTGTGGGCTAGGACTGCAGTTTAGCACTAGCTGAGCGTCAGTGGTCTGCAAGTGGTGAGCAATTGTGCTGTGCATCATTTGTATATTCTTTTACAATTATTTTTATTTGTTTTGTGGTTGTTACTGTTGTTATTATTATCTTCCTTTTCTGTCCTATTAAACAGTCTTTATCTCAACCCAATAGTTTTACCTTTTTCTTTTTCCTGATTTTTTTCCCATCCCACTGCAGGGGGCTGTGCAAATAGCTGTGTGGTTATTTTAGCTTCCTGCCAGGTTAAACCCTAATATTATACCGAATTACTACTCTGCGATGATGATGAATTCAGGGCAGGCATTCAGTCTGTCTCTAATTCACATGGACATACATTACTTAAAATAAAAATTAGGAGCTGTTTTACCAAATCTAGAGTATTCTTTCCATGCAAGTGAAGATAAATATATAATAGATCTACAATAAATACTGGCACCGTGAGACAAATCCATATAATGCATGCGCAGAAATCCTGAAAATGGAGGGAGGAAGGGAAATGACAAACCTGGGGAGTTGCTTATTACCTGCATATTCATCACACTTTATTCCTCTTGATACTAAAGAGGAACTCGTACTTTGAAATGGCTTCTGATATGAGTGCTAGATCTCTGCTGATCTTTGCAAAGGGTGGAAGCCTATAGTTTGGGATAAAGCTAAAAAGAGTGAATAACACTGCCCTGTCCTCCTACTGATAGGGCTGTATTTCCATTGCTGTGCATTGCCTTTCTATTATTTTTGCATGAGAAAGAAGGATCTGGAATAACATTATTTGTGTAGCAGAGCATGCAAAGCCAGAATTTTATGAGGATTCTAGGTTGCATGTTTGAAGTTCAGAAATGATAAGTGCATTGATTGTCTTTATTGGGAAGAAAAAAAAAGGGACATCCATCTTCCTGGTGATGCTAAGTAATCTTCTGGTGCATAATTCTGCTCTGGTAGCCCTTGTATGCTAGAGGATATTGGAGGAGTGCCTTTATTGACAACAAAATAAAGCACTGAAATTTTATTGAGGGAAGTTTTTGTACTTGTTGACGAAAAATGGCTGTTTACAGGCCAATTCTATTCTAATAATATTGGAGTGCTTTTTGAGGCTAGTCTAATAGGTCCATTGAACATACACCTATTTTGGATATTACGTCATAAAACTCTGTTCCTGAACACGACTTTCCCTTTTTCCTTTTTCCTTAAATGTACTCACAGAAAAAGAACATTGGTGAATTTATGTGTCTTGCAAAATTATTAGTATAAATTCCTTAATTTAAAATAAAAAATTAGAAGTATATACAATGATTGTGGAATTTTTTTTTCATTCTACTGGAAATTCTTATTACATTTCCAGAAAAGAGAAGATAAATGAGCCATAAAGTCCTCTATAGTTCCTTTCTCTATTGAAAATAGAACTGAGTATTATACAGCAATTTCTTATTGCATACAAGCATTAACCAGTTATTGATTTTGGTGGTAAGGGAAATTTTCTGAAGTCTATTCAGGATACCCAAAAGATTCAAATAAAAGAGATATATTTGTGATTGCCATATTAGACGTCATCTATTTACTCACATTTTCATAAGAAGAAAATAGAGATCATTATACTGTTGCAGAAGTAATCCTGTAGAAGGCTCATTTAAGAACAGGTAGTATTGTTTTCTGAGGCTGTATCATTCTTCATGTAATTTTAGAACTGGTATTTTCAATACACAGATCCATAAAAAGACGCATGTGTCCTTTTACCTTCTCACCCATTAGGCTTATTCATCTGTCACTGCATTCTTCTCACTTAAAAAGTCTTTCTCATTGGCAGAAGTAAAGTGACAGCCAGCAAAGCTGTAAGATACTTGTCTCCACTTTACATCTCCTTGGAGAGATCCCCTAGTGAACTCTCTCTCCCACCGTTGTTTTAGCCCTGTCAACACAGTTTCAAAAGTACAAATAACGTACAATTCTAAACAACGTCTAAATTGGTAGCTATTTTGTTAGTCTTCCTAGATTTTTATTTATCCATGAGCATAACATGATAAGCTATCACAGCAGGTTTTTTAGAAACAGATTATCTGTTATCTTAAGCCAATGTCATTCCATTCATTTAAAAATATTTTCCTCAATTAGATGTTCATTTCTTCTAAGAAATTTTTGCCCAAAGGCATTCCTACAAGTGATTTCCTCACATGTTAACAAAGCTTATATTTGTGTCCTATCCTGGTTCAGCAGTGTATATTATAATAATTCTGAGATAATTAAAATGAGTAAGACAGTAAGTGGAAAGCAAGTTATTTATAATTTTGCTCACATTGTAACTTGTTAACAGAAATAAACTTTATACAATATCTCATATACAAATTGATCAAAACAAGGACTCTTTCTTCCATCTTCTGACTTTCTACATTCCCATGACTATCAGAAAGATAAAATTAGATTAGATTAAATTAGATTAGAAAGCAAAGAGAAGAAGGAAGAAGGAAAAGAGATGGAAAATAATCCCTTTGCCTTTTGCAGAGGCTGAAGTAGTTCTCAGATTAAGTAGTTAACAAGTCAGTATCAAAAATGTCACTGACTTACATATGACCAAATTTTTCAGTCTATGCACACAAATATACACACACTGACAAACATACATAGAACAAAGGCAAAGTGTGGGAAACAAGTATTTCCCTAGCACTCAAATCCTATTTTTTTCAGTCAAAGTTATGGAGATAATACCTCACACTTCTGGATTTTAAATTATATTGTAGTTGTCCATATCTAAAAATTTGCATTGTTGTTTAAGGAAGGTCCTATCATCACGCCAAAGACATTTGGGTAGCACTTAGAAATTATCACAATCTTACTTACAGTTACAGACACAGCTTCATAATGCTCCAGCCTCGTTTTTGGACGCATTCAGCCCCACATGTTTCATTTTCACAAAATCCAAGCTGTTTTTCTGTAAAATCTGACAGACTTCCAAGATCATCCTCTAAAAAAAAAAAACAAAAGAAGAAGAAGAAGAAGAAAAAAAAAGGAAAAGTCAAAAAAGAACTCAAAAAACCTAGCTAGTCTTTCTACCTTCATTTATACTCAATGACAAATAATAAACTCAAGAGTGTGAACCTTAAGGTTCACAGTGTGATTAATCATCTTACAGCAGATATTTAAAATTAGACAGATAGGTAGGAATCTGTATGGTACATTTTGTCTCTCCTCATTGACATTAAAAGGGATGGCATCTGATACTACATATTCTGAATCTGACCTTCTATGTATGTTCATATAAAAAGAATTCATAATCCTCACAATGTCCTCTCAACTGTTTCAAGAAACAAAACCAGCTGCCAGACTAATTTTACATAGATGATTTCTCCTTGCTCCATTTCAAATAGCCATGGTCTATTCACCAAATGCAAAGATGAAGAAAGGGAGGAAACCAAGTTAAAAACACTAGAGAATCTATCTGAAATTGTAATCCTCAAAAAACAGACCCTGCTTTCACAACTGACCTATGTCACAAGTATCAGTCAGACTCTAGAATGAAAAAATCATAACTCCAACATGTTACCAAGAATTTCTCCAATGCATCATACCTATCGGTAACTGTTCAGATACTAAAACTTCTGGTATTTATTAGTTCACAGTTTAGTCTACATTATCTCTCAGATTAAAGAGTGCATTAAAGGACTTGTACTTGTCTGAATCTTGCATGATATATAGATCTTATGCAGTTGGCATAAATACAAGTTTTTGTCTAAGTGCATTGACTCCTCTGTACACACACAGGGACCTAGGCCTGGTCTATCCTTAAAATCAGATTAAACATGTCTTTTAATTATATGTGCTACCCCACTTTTCAGGGGCTAGGCTAGCCTAATTCAATGAGACCCAAGAACCTAGTCTACTGTTAGTAGGTAGCTTGAAAATTGTGCTCTCTAGGTTAGGTTAAGTGTCTCTGAAAATTATTTTGTAGTCAGCCACAGTAATCGGTTCACTATACTGTTGACACAGTTCAGTAAACTGTGCAGTCATTCAGAAGATACTAAAAACAGGTACCTTAAAAAAAGAAATCTTGCTTTTCATCCAGGTCTTAAAAAACATTCCATCTTTTTTTGTTATATGAAATTTGCAAAAGAAATGAAAGCCAGTCCTTACAGACAATAATAATAAAAATATTTACTTGACTTAAACCATTTCTTTTTATCAGAAATAAGCGTTTCCTTGTTTTGTACATTGCCAGAGATATAGAAAATAAAACTATTTCTAAGAAAGAATCAGGGAAAGGTTTACTAAATTGTGGATACTTGAACTACACATTTTACTTTTTGCAATCTGAAAGACTGTGACAACCATGTGTAAATTACTTTTTCCATGTTAACTAAGTGTCCTGTCCTTTATGAGGACTGATAGTTATGCAGGACTTTTAAAATTCACGGTTTACACAGTTCCTAACTCAATTCAGGTTAGTCTTCATATATGTGGCAAGAACTATGGAATTAGTCATATATAAGCATAAAATCCATATCTGTTTGTTGTGGTTTCACAGCAAAAACAAGCTGGGGACCACGTGTTAGGACTCCAGTTAGGCTTACCTCAGCCTCTAGTACAGTCAACTACTGGGATCCCCCTGTGACTCCAGAAATACAGACAGGTTCTGTGCCTTTATAATTTGACGGCATTAGAGTACACTGGGCACCAGTATCCACCAGAGCCTTGTACTCTTGTGGGTCTGATGTGCCAGGCCATCGGATCCACACAGTCCAGTAAACCCGATTATCCCTCTCCTCCACCTGGCTGAAGGCAGGGCTCCTCTATTGCTGTTGATCATACTTGCCGTTCATTGATTGCATGAAGGACTTAGAGGTTCCCTCAAGAGGATCAGACATATCGGGAGTGTAGGTAGGCCTTCTGCTTGGTTGAGGGTTCTGTCCGGTGGAGACTGGTGCAGCATTCTTCCTGGTAAAATCTCGCCGTGCGATTGTTTTACCCTGCAGCTCATTAACTCGTGCTCGAAGGGCCGAAGTGGGCTGCATATCCCACTTCCTCATGTCCTCCCCCTGGTCAACCAGGTAGAACCACAGTTTACCTCGTGGTGAGTACCCTCTATTCCCTCCCTCTTGGGATGACGGACGCCTTCTTCCAAAAGCTGCCACACTGCTCTGTAATGGTCGGGGGCTGAACACATTGTCGTCGAGGCGCTGGACCAGTTTCTCTACCGCTGCGACGACGGAGAGGGAAACATTGCCCTGGTACTGGCGGAGCCTGCAGGACACATCACCAACAGTTGGTCGTCTGTCTTCATCCCAGTCTATTGTCGCCAGTGAATTAGTGTACCCTGATGGTACAATTTGTAGAACCGTACGCCACATAGCTGGGGTGCACAGGACTTCATCAGGATCAGCAGGGAGTTGTGAATTGTCCAAATCATAATTAATTATCTCTCGTATAGCTAATTCCCTCAGGTACTGGACAGCTGCTTCTATACCGTTGCACTTGGGTACATGGCATTTAATGTATTCCTTTATGGGGTACCTTTCCTTCACACTTGACAGTAACCGTTTCCAGAGGCTGAGGATTCCTGGCTTTTTCCCAATGGCTTTATCAATGCCTCCCTCTCTAGCAAGGGATCCCAACTGCTTGGCCTCCCTGTCATCTAATTCCAGACTATTTGCCCCGTAATCCCAGCATCGAAGCAACCAGGTGAGAATGTGCTCACTGTGGTGGCGGCCATAATCCTTTCTAATGTCACGAAGCTCACTCAGGGACAGGGATCGGGTGACAATCTCTGGTTCTGCCTCATCTTGACATTTCCCTGATGGCCCTGGTTGAGCATCATCATTAGTTGCTGTACGAACTGATTTCTGTGTGCATTTCCTCTTTTGTATTGGGGCGACAGACACTGGTGTGGGTTGTTCCTTTTGGTCATCGGTGGTGTCTGCTGTGGGGATTGCAGTAGCTGCAGTGCCAGCTGATCTGTTTTCTTCCCCTTCCCCCTGGACAGTGCTGACAATGTTGACAGCGCTGCCTGCTATCAAACAGTGTTTGAGCCCAAGTGGCCAGAGCCCAGCACAGTGCAGTGCTTTGCACATCCTTGGGAAGCCTACAGCAACTGTTTTTCAGAAATGCGGCCATTTTATTAGGGTTCTGCAGCTGCTCAGGAGTGAAACTCCAAGTCACTGGGGGTGAGAGGGTACGTAGGTACTGGCCCATGTTCTGCCACATGCCCTGCCACTTGTGGTTATCCTGCCTTTGGGGAGACTCTTGAGCAGTATTCATAAACCTGCTCTTAATATACAATGAGAACAGGATCAAGTGCAGTAGAACTTCCAGCAGTGTAGCGGTAGTTTGCATGTCAAGGTAGTGGTGGAGATTTTCAAAAACTTTCATAAGAGCTGTTATGTTTAGCCCAGAAAGGAAAAAACCAGTGTAGTTCTCTCCCTCTGTGCTCTCACCAAAATGGCCACCACCACCATCCCCTCTCTGCCCAGGGAATGGACAGGACAGCAAAACCTCATACACATGCCAGATAAAACTCATGGTCACCGAAATGACTGTATCATAAACCGTTATCATGAAGTACACCAGAACAAAGTGCGGGAACAGGTATGGAAGCTGCAGCCCCGAGATAGTAAACAATCCTGCCAGGATTGTATACAGCCTGCCGTGGCTGTGCTGCCATATCCCAGACCACATCTTTGTAAATAAAAGCCACAGCACCTTGAACAGCATTCTGACAATTTTAACTCTAAATCCAACCGGGTCAGATCTACCGTTATCCCAACCTCTCGTGCCCCACGTTGGGCGCCAAAATACGTTGTGGTTCCACAGCAAAAACAAGCTGGGGACCACGTGTTCAGCCCTCCTCCGGAGAAAAGGAAAAAAACACAGGTTGGGATAAGGGTAATTTACTAAAATATAACAGGGATAACAATAAACACAACCTTTGCCGGGATGAACAGCTCAGATCGCGCGCGCCTCCCGGACCGGACCGCGCGCCGACTCGCAGCCGCTACAAAAGCCCCGCGCCAAGCCGCGTCGAGCCCCGCCGCGAGCGCACAGACCTGAGTCGAGAGGAGCGAGCCCTGCCGCAGCTGTCCGCGTCCCGAACCGCGCGCCAAAATTCAAAACGCCCCCTGCTTTTATACTCAGCATGACGTAACTGGCATGGAATGATCCTATTGGCTAATTTGAGTCACCTGTCCCGAGCCCATCATGTTAACCCGAATAATCCTATTGGCTAATTTGAGTCACCTATCCCGAGCCCATCATGTTAACCCCTTCCTGAAACCAGGACACTGTTCTATAGTTAGAATTGTGGTGTAGGTGGGAATCACAGCAGTCTTGTGCCTCTATGCACACCCAGTGCACTCATTAACCCCCTAGGTAGACCAGGAACTCTCCAACTGTTTCCTACCTATAGTCAATGGGTTGACAAGAGACAATGGACTGACTTTACCCAGGGTGGTTGATTGAGATGTTATCTGCCTCCACAACAAATTATTGGACTAATCCTTACTGGAGCTCTCTAGGTGGGAATTTCAGCCACATTTGGAAATTCCCCAAGCAGCTCCTGCTGGATAAAGTCCCTTTTGTGTTTTTCAATTTGTTGTACCAGGAAGGGATGCTTTCTGTAACAAAGCTGGTGAAACTGTGGGCAGGTAAAATGCAGTGGTCAGTAAAACCATTCCTACAGATGCAGAAATGACCATGCAGGACATTTCTAGCAGGGATTAACAATGTTCAGGATGCTCTAAGGTGGGGAATGAGGCAGGAGCACAGCCTCACTGGCCAAGGTGCAGTCCCTCAGGGCATCAAAAGGTCTGCCAGGAACAGGGGCTGGTAAAAGATTCTGCCAACAGTCCAGACAAGCAGTTATCTGTCAGGTCCAGAGTCCACCCAGGGAGTCCCTTCAGAGGCAGCAGGAGATGGGACCAGAGATGGGGCTAGAAACAAGGTTAAGCATGGGTCCAAGGCCTGTTCAGGAGACAGGGCTGGAGATGAGACAGAGGACAAGCACAGCTTTGGCTTCCTTCAGAAATGGGTTCCCAGAGGCTCTGGGGCAGAAGGTGTAGGTATGGATCTCAGGCAAGACTGGTCAAGGCAAATAAGGCCTGTTGGGTACCCTTGAGGTCCTTTTTTGTGGTTAAGATAATTAAAATATATTTTGTATGCATTTAAGGTAAACAATAACAGTGGATCATGCAAATGATGAGCCCTTACACTGTACCACAGTCCAGTTGGATACAGAAATTCAGTAAAACATCAGTTTCCAATGGAGATTTTTGCCACCTCCTGACAGAGACTGTCATCCTGTGTGAGGAATTTGTTTTCCCATACAAGCATTACCCTTTGCAAAGATGCTAATAAATTATATATAAACAAGTATATATATATATATATAAACATGTAAAAAACCCCATATATATATTTATAAACATGTGTATATATATACATATGGGTTTTTTTAAGGAACATGCTGTCCAGGAATGACTATGCAACACATTTTTTATTGAAAAGTTTATTTTTGACTTTTGCCTTTTATTAATCTCACAGTAGCAATAAACTACCAGTTAAATAGATTTTATTTCAATGAAGTTATTGAAGCACAGTGGCCTATTAAGTAGTAAGCTCTTGCATTACAGATAGCCCTAGTTCTAAAATTTTTCTTCTTGAGATAGTAAACCATAATAATAATAATACATCCTCTTTTTTTTTTTTCTCAATAAGTATATATGTATGTTTATATAATTGTTGGACTACTGTTGGGAAAAAACATGAATCTTAGAATTCAGTTTAGAGGTCTAGATTGTTTTAATTATATAAATTTGAAGTTTGTGTTGGTTTTTTTTTTTTAATTAAATATTTTAAGACTATTTGCTGATTGAAGAATCATAGCTGTTTAAGAACTCTCTTGGTATTACACTTTTTCGGTTTAAATAATGTATTTCTCAAGCTTCTGCTGGTTCATGTGTCAGTTTATTCAAGGAAGAGATGAGTCAATAGATGGTTGCAGTATCCACCTCATCAACACTTTACCTTCGTAAATGTCTTTGAGTTTAAATGTATATAGCCACCAAGGAGAAATATATGGCTATATCAATTCAGAGAATAGCAGTAAAGAGGGATTTGTCTTCTCCACAGTATCTATTCATCAGAGGATACTGCCCAGTAGTTTAATTGACTACCAAGTATTACTACTTAGATGGTATAATCAGGTAGCCATTGATGGGCAGTTGCAGCATATTGTTGGAAGGAGTGAAGAGGTTTATAAACTCCTTCAGATCTCTTCCTTAACTTACTATGTAAGACTTCCTTCAAAATCTCATTCCCATTCTTTTGTTAATCGTTTAACACTGTATTGTATCACATTATCAAAGTATATGGAAAGACTATTTTCCACAGGAAAGTCCAGCTTCATAACCAGCTATTGCTTAATGATCTGTTTTATTCCAACGTTAGAAATGCATGTTGCTTTTGTAACCAGGCATGTTCTGTACTCACTCAAGATTTTATTTTCTCATGTATGCAGTTACATTTATTATTATAGATAGGTTCATTCTCAGTTCAGGCCTAGCACCATTTGCCTAGTAAGCGAATAAATTTGAGTAAAAGTTCTAACAATTTATTTTAAAGCCTTCAGGACAAACAGCGTTTGAGAAATCATCTTTCTTATCATAGCCCTCCATAACAGCTAAGCTCAATTAATTTGTTTCAGCTTCTTACTTCAAGTTAAAAATCTCAAATCTTTTGGAACAGGAAGTCTTCTAAATTCAAATCATGTGGCTGTGAATGTGGGAATAGCCTTTTTGTGTGATACAGGAGGAGACATAACATGATAGGGGAAGGCATTTTTCTCAGGACAAGTTTTATTCTTTGCAAACTGGCTGTGCTGGTGCCTGCAGTTTCCCTTAATACAGGAAGCTGAATTGCATAATTCATGGCAGTTTTTGTAATGCAGACACACAGATTTTGAAATTTATCGAAGTTCCCTGGGCAGCTTCTGGTTTTATTATTGTTTCACAATAACACATTTTAAACTATCTTCTGTATAATACATCACAACATGAAAAGGGAGGTAATGGCAGAAGCAGCTTAAATTCTGTACCTTGTATTTTACCTTCTGTCTTCTAAATTGTACTCTGAGCAGGGCTGTCTTTTTGTTGTTGTTGTTGTTTGATGGGTTTTTTTCTAAACAAGGGGTGAGAATACGTCCCTCCCCCAAAGAAAAGCAAAATAGAGATTTGCACTGAGAGGATGAGACTATAATGGCACTGTCTGCCCATCAGTCCTATTTCCTGGAATGATGCAGAAACCTGCTATTTCCTAACCCAAACAACTATGCTTTGTAAGTTCAAGACTTCTGAGGAAAATAACTATGGGCTTCTGAATGGGAAACTATATTTATAGCATCCAGGAAAAAAAAAAGGCTACATTAGATTTCATAATCAGAGTCTGCTTAGAATCATCAAGTATGTTTTTTTCATATCCTCAAACAAATCACGATTAAAAGCAAAACGCTCCAGGACAGAGATTGTAATTTATTAATTATCAAGCTCCTGTTAATTAAAAACTATATTTATATTGTACCATCAGCAGTATAGAGCTGCTTTTATAATCACTGTCGTAAAAATTAAGATGAAGAGCAAAATATTAATCTGTCATCTGTATGAGGCCATGTCATGGGCATGGCTGTGAGGAACTGGAGACTGGCCTTGTTGCGATGTGGGCAGAAGCTGATGGCACCAGGGGGCATAGAGGGGGTCCTGGGACATAGCTAGGCATGTAGGGAGTCACAGTGAACTGGGTAGGGACAGCCAGGGCTAGTGATGATCCCAGGTCTCTAAGACTTTCCTCTGCTTTAATTTACAGGTGACATTTCATATAGAAATTGAAACCCAGAATAAAAAGAGTAATTCCCAGGTACATGTGCTTGTGGCCAACATTTGCTTTGTTTCCATCCTTGGTTTTTAAAGATGGCATAAATATCTAAGAAAACACAGAAACATTTAAAAGAAAGGAAGAAATAGGACTGAAGACATCAAATATGCTATCACGTCTTCCATCCCTGATTAATAAATCCTCTTTCATTGTGGCTGTTTCATCACCTTGTGTTTGATATTTTTACATGCATGTTTTAGCAATGTATTACTAGACGTGTTTACTAGCGGATCTATTAGAAGACACTTGCTGTGTTCCTGGGAAGGTGGAAAGCTGTGTTGGTGTAAATCCAATTTTTGAATCATTTAAGAAGTGAACAGTTGATCTTGGCAGAAGCCAAGTAACACCATGGCTTGCAAACGAGGGTGCTTACTGTTTATGCAATTCACTGAGAAAGAACTTTGAGAAAAGTAATGTTATTGTGATATTATATTGTGATATATTATGTCTGGATGCTCAAAGACAGGTGTATTTGGTGCATAAACATAATTTTTAGAAAATGCACAACAGTGCTATGTACATCTTAATTCTGATAAACATAATATCTATGTATTCCTGGACTGTGATTTTAAAAGTAGAGTTCAGAAAAAGCCATAGCTTTTAAAAACAATTTTAGTAGGGTTATATGCCTCATATTACAGACTGACGATTTCTAAACCAGGCTTAAAAGATATTAAAGCAAAACAATATTCACCAGTTTGCTACTCATAATACATGAAAGCCTACCATCACAGTCTTTTAACAAGGCACTAAAGACTATGATGTGGTTATATTTTACATCATGTAACACCTTTTTCTGTGTGGCTAGGTTTATAGCCACAGCCTTGACAGAACTGTCAGATCCAGACCTACAGTAGTGAAACCTTCAAACTTAATGAGGGTTTGGAAAACCACGTACAGGCATTGGTTTAAAATTAAACAACTTGCACATCTTCTTCTTTCCGAAAGTGAGAGCACAAAAAGATGTCTTGAAAAAAAGTCAGATTTGGTATGACTCAGTTTATGAAAGAAATTATGAAAACCAGTTTATGAAAGAAATAGTTATGGTATATGGAATCATGAGAAAGAGAAAAGGAGATCAGATACTCATATACCACATAATAAATTACAATCACAAAGCTAGCAAGGGAATATTTTATCCCTGAGATTTTTAGAAAGTCAACCCTGATGAGGATGCTGCTCAAAAAATTCAAGAAAATCACGGTAAAAATAAAGAAGGAAAGCAACATTTGTTGGTGTATTGGTGTTGCTGTACTCCTTTGGCAAATAAAAATTTTCCTTGGCTGTCCCAAGAAGGAATATGATTGTTTTGCCCTGATTTGCCTAGGCACACCAATGCATTCATCCTGTATTGGGGATGCACATTGACCTACACTTCTCAAACAGCAGGGACATGGTAGTCAGGTTTCTTCACATGGTCTATTATCTCTGTTTTGAGTTGCTGCAGTAGAATGAAACTTCATTTTCCTGTTTGCTCTGCTTCCCATGTGCCATGGTTTGTTGAAGAGTTCTGTTATACAGCTTAACATTTTTATATCCTGTTAAGTCTAGTTTTTTGAGACTGTCCCTTATTTCGGCATCCAAACAATGGGAAATATCAGCCCTGTTCTATCTTCACCAGGTAGTGGTGGTACCCTCACCTGTTCCTACTGGTTGGCAGATACCAGGTAAATTCTTTTCATGTACTCTGTCACTACTTAATTGATATGGGAAAGTTCAAAATGTCGAAAGAGGATAATATACCCGCTGGCTTGTTTCCTCAACAGCTTTTTCTTTTTGAAAGACATCCTCTTGCTCTCCAGTTCTTAATGAATTTGTGACAGCTTTTCAGCACATGTATCTGGCAAGACATTAAGAGGATGTTCATTTTCAAGGTATTCAGGGCAAATCAGAAATGTCTTTTATCAGATCATCAAAAACACTTCAAAGCATAGCTTCCTTTACTCTGGAGAGGAAGAGATCAACAGCTTCAGGAGGGACAGGAGCTGTTCAGACATTGGGACATACTCCTGCTCCTGACCTGACAACAGTGCAAGGGTGTCAGATCAACTCATGTATTTATTGCTGAGTGCTGGTTTAATGAGTATGTAAGTGGAAAACTGTTTTTGCAGGAAAAATACTCCTGTTCTTAGCCTAAAAGCCTCCAGTGATAAATGTTTAAATTATCAGACAGGTACCTTCTAAGAAGAACAGTTCTTCCCATGAAAAGTCTATCTGGGAGGAAGGTTTGTAACATCTCTCAGGGATTAGATTTTAAAAAAAAATCAAACCACTATGTATTTTGAGTTGAGAATTATGCTGGAGCTTTTTCTGTCCTGAAAAAAACCCACAATGTTTTGGACTCTAAAAGAATACTAAGATCACAGTGATACATATACCTTGAAAAAGCCTTCTCAGTTTTGTCACTTCACGAGCAGTATTCATTGACTACCATTATGTTTCATTTATTTGGGAAAAATCCCCAACTATTAGGACTTCAGTTAAGTTCCCCAAAAATTTGACAAAAAGACATTTATGGAAAGCTTTCCAATATATTAACCATGAGAAAATATCACACACACAGGTGGAAAAGAAAGGAAACAGTTAGCATTATCATGGGGGCATTTTATAAAATACCTTTCCCCAAAATGGCCAGGCAAGCCTGCAAAAATAGTGGCAAAAGGATAATTCTGGCATGTTTTGGTGGTCAAAAACTGTAGGGGTTGCTGCTAAATTGTTCAGTAGTTACTTATTTCTTATAGACCACAATTTGCATCTTCACAAGAGTTACGGTTTCTGTTGTGCTCCTCTTCTTGTTCCTGACAATGGAGTGCTGCTCTGTCTCCAGCTGCTCTATCATTCTTTTTGAAGGGTGGCACCATATGGATTTACAACAGAGACCAACATGAAGTTCCTCCACACCCCAAAATTTACTTTTCCCTGTTAGATGCATTTAGACTGATACTCTTAAATTTAAGGCAATGGTTCCCCTGACGGTGACTAGCTGTAGGTTTTCCATCCTGACAAAATTAATGCAGCGATGTGTTCATCAAATGGGAACCTACTTGTCAGTTCATCTAAGTAGCCACTAAGCTGACAGGTCACAGTTTCCTGGAGAATTTTTGAATATCACATCATCTGTGTCATGATAAAGGCAATGGTCATGCAACAGGTAGAAGACAGAGGTAACATTGCAGCACTCTAGAGCGACATTTCCTTTGACATGCTTCCACAAGGCTGTGGGCATACGATCATTGACAAGCACACAGTGGGACCTTTCCTTTCCAAAGGAATGCATTGCCACAAAGGGAGGAAAGCTGTGTCTGTTCCCTGTGCTCCTCATGTTCTGGCATTCAGAGCTGTGAAAGCAGAAGGACCCTGAAATAAGAGTATACCCAAAGGTATGTTGTTGTATTACCTTCATTTGGAATGGCACCTCTAATTCTTTCTTCCCAAACAGCAACCTGTTTAGAAAGTCCAGCGATCACACGATGCAGATAAGTCACTCTGATCTTTCTGTTGGAAACTGGGAATGGTATCAGTGTGAAACAATCAAAGTTTGCCTCTTCATGCCCTCTGCTGGCAGAACTTAACTAATTAGAACCAGATGAAGACTGAGGTCTTGTGCTCCACGGAAAAACAAAACAGAAAAATCAATCAAACTAACCTAAACCCTTTTCTACAGAACTTGCAAAGCCATTTGCCTCACTTGTAGCTGGCATAGAAGCTCGTGGTTTGGCTCTGAACATCTTACTTGACACCAAGTGCCAGCACTGGGGAAGGAAGTCTTGAATTCACCTGCATCGGGGCTTCTGTGGCACTCTGGCAGGTTCTGCGGTCTCTGCCTTGCGGTGTTATACCACTAAGCTGCCAGATAGCAGACAAATTATTTCTCTATTTTTCTACTGTCACAACAGGCAAACTATTTTCTTACTTAAACCAGAAGAGCCTGAAGGAAAGTGGTCCTTTAACTACAAATGTTCTCTTGCTGCTTCTATACATTTCTAATCCATAGCTCTTGGGTATCACTGAGCAAAGAAAAGCTGTTGTTCAATATCAAATAATTTCCTTCTTTTCCTTCCTTTAGTGTTAGTCCCTGAAAAATGTTAGAATCATCCCTGGAAGTTGTAGGTAAGCCATCTCACTGAAAGTTAGTTTGATTTTAATGTACTTGCACTTGCACACACATAAATGGATTTGGGATAGTAAAGTAATTCATCCCCTCTGCTGGCTGATCTCTCCTGTTAGAAAATGCTTTTAACCTGGCTTGGTCAACCCTGTTGCAAGAAAGTGTTTTGTTTGTAGGTGGAGTAAACTGATAGACTACCTCCTATTATTCCATTTTTGAAGAAGCATACTCTGAGTTTACTTACCTTTGTGACCATCCTGGGGAAGGTCAGTGAAGGGCTGCTTCACATGAGACAGGAATGGCTATACATTGTACCTTTATCCCATAACTTCTCAGGGATATCTGTAGAAAATTGTTTATACACAAAACAGTGTTATGGAAAAGAACAGATCAGGAATACATTTTGGATATTTTTGTCTGTCTCAAAGCTCTGGCCTTATCTGGGATAGAATTAATTTTCTTCCTAGCAGCTGCTATAGTTCTGTGGTTTGGATTTAGGATGAGAATAATGTTAATAACACACTGATGTTTTGTTTGGTGGTAGGCAATATTGCCATCAATTCAAGGATTTTTCAGTGAGGAAGATGGGGGTGCACAAGAAGTACCCCCAAGAAGAGGACATGTCAAGGACATCTGACCCAAAATGGTCAAAGGGATATTCTAGAGTATATGATGTTATGCTCAGTATATAACTGGGGGAAGCTGGTCAGGGTCTGGGACCATAGCTTGGGAACTAGCTGGGCATTGGTGTGTGGGTCATGAGTAATTCTTCTGTGCTTCACATATTTTGTATACTCTTTATAATTTTTTTGCTAATAACAATAATAACAATGATGATAATAACATTTTTATGTCCTATTAAAATATTTTTCTCAACCTGTGAGTTTTACTTCCTCAACCTGTGAGTTTTTCTCCCATTGTAGGGTTGGGGGGTGGGGAGGGGGAGGGTGAGAGAACGACTGTGTGGTTGTTTTAGCTGCCTGCATGGTTAAACCACAACACTCAGTGAAGAACTCATAGCAACAAAACTTGAAAAAATGCTCTATGTGGCATTTGTCTTCCCAAGAAACCCTTGCCTGTGGTGAGCCTGTGCTTCACAGGGATTGGCTGGGTATCTGGTACCCATGCAATTTTCCAAGAGGAAATACCACGAAAGAGAAAAAGTGCCGATTTGGCACTGGGAGAAATAAGAGAGCCACTTCTGATTAGGTTTTAGGTGGGAAAATAGTTGTCCTCAAGATGTATTTCAAAGGCTTCTTGCCATCTTCCCTTAAGCCTACAGTGGCACAGTTTCAAGCCTAGTGATTCATTTATTCTGATACGAACCAAGAAGTGGTGAATCCCTGCAGGATTCTACACAATTATAAGGATCCATGCCATTGTCATTTCCATATGTGAGTGCATCTTTATTGTGGCTGGCCTATAGAACCTTCACCATGTAGATTATTTTTGGCCAGAACATCACAGGTTTCTGAAATGTTGATTATTTCCTTATTACTCTAGTATTCTAAGGGAACACATTGTTCTCAGTCAATAATGTCAGCAGCAAAAGTATCACTTGAAGAAGCTTGATCAAGTACTAGGCTATAGTAATACTTATCTTATCCAAGGGCTAAATGTTATGATCCGATTCATAGGAATAGAATCACTATGGCCAAATATGATTTTTTGCTTTGCTGTGCATTATTTAAAGTAGAAATTATGTTCCTTCAGAATTTCTACCTGGACTCAGAGGCTGTTATACAGGCTCGAAGATATACAGAATGAGTGGCTTATAATTTATTTCCTAGACCTTGATTCCCTCATTTCTTTCTTTCAATTTCATAGGAGTTAAAGTTGACAAATGTTTTCATTTGTTAATAAAATAGTAAAGAAAAGAAAAAAGCAATAAAAAACCCCAAGGTTTCCACACTTTGGCTGCAACTGGGAAGAAATACTCTCTTACCTAAATACTTTGATCAACTCTTGGCTTTGTCTGACACTAAGTATTTGAAAACAAATGTGCTCAACTCCATAGGTGCCATTCCATGAAAATCAGTGATTCCACTTAAAGTGAAACATTTCTTTAAAGTAACAAATATTTATTAATGTGCAACAATTTAAGTTGAAAGAATCAGAAGGAAATGGTGTTTTTCTGAGGCTATTGCATCTCTATTTGTTTAGAGAACATCTGGATGTGATTCAAGAAAGTACTTCTTTTGATCAAATACAGGCTTCCAACGTGTTTAGAAGAGCTACTGAATAAAACCTTACAATAATTTCTTTCTTATTTTCTTTGTGTAAATCTACTGCAACTTGTACTTTGGACACTGCATGCCAGCTATCTTTCTTTTTCTTTACATACTTATCACTGAGATATGTCATGAAAACAGAGGAGCAAACTGTCAGGGCACCTCCTGGGAGCTGGGACCACTGGGGCTTCCCTTGGAGGAGGGTCTGTCAGCCAAGGCCAATCCCACCCTCCAGCCAGGAGCAGGATAGCTTTGGGGACCAACAGGGATGTCCCACACCAGGCCCTTGGGGTTGAGCTGAGGCTGGGCCTGAGCATGGACCCATGAGTTGGCCTAGCTTTGAGTCCAATGTCAGGGCAGGGCAGGATTGTAGAGAGCTGGAAACCAGCCCTGCTGCAACATTGCTGGGGCAGGGTCTGATGGCCCCAGAAGCTGACATGGGGTCCTGGGCAGTGGGCATTGGGGGAGCCCTGAGGGGCTTAGACAGACAAAAGCAAGGCTGGGGGTGTCCTCAGGGCTCTGCCACAAACCAAGTTTCTGAGAACCCTGATAGTAGCATATGAAGACATATCAAGGCGGCCAGCCAACAGCAGTCAGGCATCAGAAAGGGAATGACAGTTTATCTCAGCCACCAAATAATAAAGCAGAAAAAATATCAGGCAAATAAACAAAACCAACTCTAGCACTCACATCAGATTCAAGACAATTTCCTCATTTTCTTCATTCTTCTGTCATATATCTGAGTCCCTACATGTATAAGAAGCGTTATAATGGTTCTTAAATATTTCGGATTAAATTTACTCTCTCTACACTGTCTTTAAATCCAAAGTAGTGTTGAATTTATAGTGTTATGACTAAGGGAAGAAGTCTGCCTTTGTTGAAAAGCGTTTTGTGCCACAGTGCATGAAGAGTACTATTAAAAATAAATTACATTTTAGCTCTATAGAGCACTTCCTTCTTATGCAAGTGCTCCCATTAAACTAAGTTTTGGGCATTCAGCACTTCTGATAACTACATCTCTGTATGCCAGTTGCTATATTTAGTTTAAAATGCCAAAATATAACTTTTTGTGTTTGAAGATACTGACCCATTTTTAGAGGTGTAGTAGCAACATTGCAATCCTTTATTGACGATCAAGCCCCAGGCTGAAAATACCTGCTGCTGACCTGAAAGATCAAAATGGCTAATGAACTTGTAAAGGATCATGCTCCAATGATTATGACCTCTTAAAAGAGAGATAATCTCCAAAGTTGTCCATTTTTTTTCTTTTATTCTGATATCTAAAAAGCAAAGTTTACAGAACTAGCTAGCTAGACATCTTTTCATTGTGCTCTTTGGTTTAGAAATGGGAGTGTTACCTTTTCAACACAGGTCTGGCTTGAAATCTAAACTTTTATCTCTAAAGATTATGTATTAGAAGAACTAGAATTTGGCAAAGGAAGAAAAATGTTCTTGTTTTACTTTAGCATTCCTATGAATGTATTTGACTTCTGAAAGTGTTGCACACAGTTAGAAAATATCATAGAGTAAAGCTCCAAAACAAGAAATGCTTGCCTTCTGAACAGAGGGGTTTTTATTTGTATCTCAGACCCCAGAATGGAGCTATTTAAGTTGTAAAGGTCACACTTTTACTTCTCTAACTGTGAGAAATTCATTCACTTTTCAAGACAGGAAAACTGTGTTTCTGTAATTATTGCATAGTAATATCTTCCTTTAATAAAGTTCTCTTTTGATCTTCTAAAAGCATGGAATTCTATCTTTGTACTTAATTCTTCCATACCTAAGTAAATCCAGTTGAATTACTTACTGATTATCCTCTTAGGCAAATACCAATTGATTTCAAAATAAAAATAGACTGTGCAAGTTATAGCTATTGATTGTCTTTTCTATTCTGAATCTTCTGCACTGGGAGTTCATGAGTTTAAGAAATGCATAATGCAAGAATGAAAAGACTCCTTAAAACTGTTTAGCAAGACAGATATGCGTTATTTTTCTCTTTTTTTAATTTGTCTTTTAATACTACCAGTAGCGAAAAATAATATGTCATATCTACAGAAAAAAATTTTGTGTTATTACTACAGGAATTATTCTCCTCATTGGAAACACAGAAACTAATGCTACCCAAATAAGTAGTGCAAATAAGACTAATCACAAATATTGCTGAGACTAACATGAGTCAGGGAACAGCCATCTTAGCAGCCTATACACCCCTCTCTTACTTGTCATCAAAACCAAATCCTAATGAAAAACGTTGTTTCTTTCACAACATGCCTTGGAGCCTAAGTTTACAAATCCAAATCTACCATAAATAAAATAAAAATAAAAAATTACAACACAAATTTGTACACATTCCTTGCCTCAAGACAGAAAAGGGTTTTATGTCTATAGTGTTATATAAGGGGTTAGGCTTTTTGCTTTGGTGGTTCTGGAGAATTTCCCCCATTAAAAAATCCCCAAAGAAATGGTAATCACCTGACCAAAATTCAGAATCCCCACTCTACACACTCATAAATTTTAAAGTTTTAAACTGATTCCAAACTTCACATATTCTATGCTTCAAAAAAAAATCACAGAAATCTGTAATTGCACACTGAGGAATGTTAAAGTTTTACTTAGAATATATTATTCCAAGTATAACACTGAAAATGCTGAAAAAATAATTCTTCCATTTTTGAGCTATTTCATGTTGGAAATTACATAGTACAAACTTTTATTGCATTCAAACAAAAAAAAGGCCTAACAAATATTTATTAAAAATATTTCATTCCTGATGAATTGCACAAAAAGTTAATGTCCAGCATAGCATACTGTTTAGAAGTCTTCCACTCTGGAATTACATCCTATGAAATTCAAACTTCAGCCTTCAAGGAATGACATAATCCTAAAATGAAATAATGCATTTAACATTGGAGATGTTCAGAATGGGAGAAAAGAGTAAGGTACAGTGAAAACATCCATCAAGATGGGGGAAACAGCCTCCAGAAGAATTGTTCTAGAAGGCTGGATGTCATCTGCAACAGGGAGAGACCATACAGTAATCCTGAGTGAATAAGTAGCACAGGTTACCCATAGTTGAGCCCTAATCCATCCCTGTGTCCAATCTTGCTATATGTTACCAAGGACATATTTATCTTAATGACCTTATCTTTCCTTGACCTCATGCCAGAATGTCTGGGGAAAATTGATATACACCCAGAAACAGTATCTCACATCTCCTCATTTCTTCTTTGTTACAATGGCCTTTGAAACAGCTAGTAATCCTCTCCAGTTCAATGTGCATCTGCTCTGGAGCAAGAATCAAGCAGATTGTGGGCACTGTGTATACACAGAGAAAATTAATATCCTAAGAACAGTAGATTGAGGGTATCATGGTCAGACTGTCACTTTTGGATTGAGAATATTGGCAGATTTTAATTCTCTGAAGTCATAACAGAGATAACCTATGTTTTCACACAATGAAGAAGAAATCAGAGAGAACACTGTCTTTGCACTACCTCTGCCTCTTCCTCCATCCCTCACCAAGAGTATGCCTAAATGTAGAGGAAACATCCTTTATATATCTGGTAATTAAGTTAGAAACTGCAGATTGATTTTTTTGCTGTGCTTTCCCAACTTGGAGCCATTATTTCCCCTTCCTCTGTCTCCTGAGGTGTCTGAATGTGAATGAGATGTTTAAATGTGAATAGAGGCTTGTTAAGGGTTAAAACAAGAAGCTGGTGCTTAGATCGCTTACTTATAAAGCTTACCTCTGTGTTCCTGCTACATTAGAATTTTTAAAGAAATTGTATAACAAAGCTACATGTTCCACATCACTAAAAGCAACCTCCTGCAGTGTGATTGCACCCAGGGAGTGAAGTAACAGAAAAGATCTCTCTGAAAAATGAATTAAAGAGAAGAGTGGTATAAAGATGACACCTAGCCTCTAAAATTAACTGTAGGTAGAAGCTCTTTCCTCAAAACCCAATACATAATAATAGAATTTTCCATTCCATTTGATGCTCAGACTTTTTGCCTGAACTCACTAAACTTCTGTTCAAGGACTGCTCATAC
Organism: Hypotaenidia okinawae; assembly: GCA_027925045.1. Lineage (NCBI taxonomy): Eukaryota > Metazoa > Chordata > Aves > Gruiformes > Rallidae > Hypotaenidia > Hypotaenidia okinawae. Next base: position 128,399,221 of record BSDF01000001.1, read on the forward strand.
TTAATTATATAGCTCCAAGTCTCTGCTGCTGTACACATCACATGATAGACCTGCTGTGGGTTTTAATGTCAATGGAAAGATTAATTGAATTTATAGACTTCATAAAATAGACAGTTTTATATTTATCAGAAGATGAGCAAAACAAAATTGCCAAAACTTCTTGTTTCCATTTTGCATATGATATATCCTATACTTTCAGACTACTTTGATTAACATATCTTTCTTTCCCTTTCATTGTTATTTTAGCTCACTTTTACTAAACGAGTTTTCATAATAGTGATGAGCTATAAAGGCACTTTTTTGTACAAAGGAGGTTTTTCTTCCAAAACTGGATTTGTATAATGCTTCATTAGATAACTCACTGAAAGTATGGTTTTCAACTACATTTTTAAAAAGAGTATGGAAAATAAAATATTTCCAGTTAAAATGGTACATCCTATCTCCTGTTTCTAAAAAGAAGAAACCACACTTCCTTCTTCATAAATACAGCTCTTCTGTCTTTTTTAAGTTTAATAACATTTCCCAGAGTCTGTGACAGTGAGTACATGCTGAGTAACACTAGGATTTATAGTAATAGAATAAGGATGAAAACTGATTTAACATCTGCATTATTAATTAAATCTAATAATGATCTAATAATGATACAGCTTCTCAGCAACTCTCTTGTGATTGTATATCATGATACCAAAACTGGAAGTTCTGATGCCCTAACTCATTCTTCAATCAGTGATTACAGTTGCTGTAGATTTCAAACCAGTGAAGTTGCACTTTGAATTTCGGCCAGCTGTATCCACTAGAACCAATTTTGATGGGTTAAAGTTAGATATAATACTACAGTGTGAGTGAAAAGTAATACTTTTTGTTAGCCAACTAAGGTTATGTTTTGTCTAGAGAAGCTGAGAAAAAGACTGAATTCTAAAATGTGCACTTTGCCCATGTGTCAACTCTGTAACAGTGAGACCTACAATGTTTCCAAATCCTTCCATAGTGAGGAAGGACTATCTTCTCTTAGGTGGCCTTGCTGAAGTTGTATCATTCTTGAGCAGATATCCATTCTAGAAGACTGGAAAATCAAAGAAAGCCCTGGAGCACAGCCTGTTGTAGTTTATAATATGAAGAAAGACTTATGCACGTAAAGTTTGATTTTTTCCAGTACAGCAATGATTTATTTTTAATAAGAACCCAGATATTGAACATAGCTAAAAGTTTCCTTGGTATTTTGTGTTCTAGAAAATACACATTTAGAAAAGTTAACTATATTTAACTTATGTTTGTTTCATTTTTCAGACCAAACATACTTCTAGATCCATAAGCATCAAATTCAGACTAGATATACAGACACAATTTTTGATCCACAAAAAAATAGTCTATAAAGTATAGAATAAGATATTAATACTTGTTCTAGAATTTTTGAAATAGCTTCTGGATTCATATCTTGTTCAATATAAATTATAGTAGTATTTATCCAAAATATGGAAGAATGGCACAATTTTTGCTTAAAAAATCCCACATATCAATAGTTAATTAAGAAAAAAAAGTCTTTAAGAATAGAATTTATCTTCAGATTCAGACATCTAAATTCTTGTGATAACACAGGTAGCAACATGTAAACTGCTGTCTAAGCTTCTACCATAGTCAATGTAGCCAGTACAGCCAATGGAGCCTAGGGATCTATTTATCTCTTCCTAAAGTAGATTCCTGCTTTGAGAAAGCTGAATAGCTCTCTGTCTCCATTGACTGTATTGATGAGATGGTTATCGCTTGTAGCAGGAGCTTAGATACCTAGCCCACATGTGGTCATTTATGTTGTAGATATCTAAGTTCAGCAGAATAACTCAGTTGCTCAAACATATGTTCCCAAATACGATGACATCCTGCTTCTGGATTAATAGTTGTCAGCCACAGCACACTGGTATAATAGCACCAGAAACTTATGTTCAAGCAGTTTTATGTTTCTCGTTTAGGAGGTAGATCCAAAATCAGAGTGTGTTTTTCTTAGTTGCTAGAATATTTCAAGCATGGACTAGCTGATATGCAGGAAGACACCAGCACCAGGAAATATCCAAAATTCTTATCATGGTGACTGGGTAAGGGCCTCAGTGTTCTATGGGCTTAAAGCAGTGTGGTTACTCATGTAATACATACACAAATGTGGTTTTCTCTGGAGAGTTAGGCTGTGTCCATTCTTCACCAGTGAACCTTAACTCTGATCAGCCTGTGGTGAGGGATCAAGCTGGGTTTTTCTGTAGCATGTACTCAGACTTGCAGATGGCTGGGCCTACAGAAGGTAACTGCAGCAGCTTCATCCATTTGACCAAGGCAGGAGGAAAGAGAATCTCACTGGAGTCAGCTCTGAGAAGGCTGGAAAGTACTCCCCTGGATCTTGAAGGCCAATGAAGTTAGCTGCACCTTTACATTCAGCAGAAACATGAGGAAAATACAAATATTTGAAATTATACCATTAGATGAAACTAAGATGATCTGAATAAAGTAATTATACAAAGTTGCTTTATTTTGAATGTTTTTCAAGTTGTTGATAATTCAAAATGAAAAAAATATGACTACTTATCTGTCAGAATCAAATCACAGTGTAGGGCATGTTGCTTAAAATTCAGTGAAAACATTTAACTGCCACATTTTCTTAACCCTTTGACTTCATATTTGCATTTTTATAACCTGGTTTTACTTTTTAACCCTCATTTTCCATGGTCATACATTTTTTTGCCTTGAGGTACTGTTAGTATCTGTGAACCACTGCCAAATTCAGCAGGCTAAAAATATAGATACCTGTAGTGAAGGCAGTCTGCAGCAATGATAGCATCAGGTTGATGTTACCTCCTTCAGTCATATGACCCAGCAATTTATGTGTAACTATCATGACAACCTGTCATGGTGACAACTCTGCAACATTAACTTTAATTCTGTCATTATTTTTAATTCCCAAATGGTATCCATAAATTACTATTTCCAACCCTTGATCCTATTTTTAAAATTTGACCTTTTTTCCAATGTTCTGTTACTGTTTTTCCTGCCTCTCTCTATTTTCCATATAACTTATTGCAACACTTAGGAGCCATCTGTGTTACAAAAATCACAGTATCAAACATCAACATGCAGGAAGAGAACAGTCTCAGCATGAATAAATGAAAAACGGTTTAGAAGAGGTGCTATTACTTCCCAAGGAATATAATACCGTCAGCAGAATGTGCTTTTTGATATTTAACATAGAACACTAAATGTAAGTAGGTCAGCTTCTGTGCATGCGAATTTTCTGTAATTCCTTTGCATATACTAACAGCTTAAAGTAGTTAGAAAATAAGTGTCTCCTGTGTTTTCACTGTACATTGCTGTGCATTTTGGTGATAAAATCCATGAAGCTTTGCTTCTGCTGAGTTTGGGAAGAAGCAATTGTAAGTTCACTTTCAGCTGTCAAGCTTTTTCGAAGCAGTAGGGAGCTGAATGGTTCAAAGAGTGTCGATACAGCTCCAGATCTAGCTAACAGCACTCACTGCTTCATTAGGTCCCACAGTCTTCACCTTAGATAGTCTTATGAAGAATTTATTAAATTAGCCGTCAACAGTTCCTCTACTAATACAAAAATCTGAAAAAGATATGCTGAGTGATGTTTTTCTCTTTTTGGAATAGCTTTATTTTTTTTTAAATATTGCTACAGTGAAGTTTTTAGACTTATTACCAGGTGTTATAGAAGCAACAAAAAAATACACCCCGCAATGAAACAAAACCACATAAAAAAACAGCCCTAAAGTGCATAATAGCCAGTCTCATCTAGCAAGGAATTACTCAGCTATTCTATTGAATTAGTGCATTTAGCTGAATAAGATAAGCTCTTTATCTCTTTAAAATGTTTAGCTGTCTTTTAAGTGTCACTGCACTTTTGAATTCCTGGGCATGTGATTTCTTATTTTTTGAGATGTATAGAATTAACTGTTTTTCCCAGTCATTCTTTGATGCATATTTAGAACTTCTACATCAGTTTAACCTAGTTTCTTTTATTTAGGAATGCTTTGTGCTAATGAATGCAAGTGTTGCATTCATGTAATTTCAGTGATTTCCATTGGGTTACCTCAGATCTATACTGTGGTACTGCAGATGAGAAAGCAAAAAATAGAGTAGATGAGATTAATGCAGTAAATCCTTAGATTTTGTTTTTCTATTCCAGATACAAAATATTGTCAGATTTATGAGTTACAGATATATATAATACCTGTATCTGAATGTAAGACAGAAAGAGGAAAAAAGCTCTGTCATCATTTTCCATGACTGTCATGTCATATTCTAAGGAATTTGTATGTGTGGAAGCTTAAACCAGAAGATGACATTAAGCAGGAGAGAATATAATGGAACAAAATTGCAACATTCTTTCTAAATTATCCATAATATCAAGTAATTCAGATTTTTTTTCTGTATAAATTGTTAAAATGTATAAAATTTATGAAAACAAATTATTCTAATATGATAGAAATTACTGCTCAAATATCTAATTTATGAATCAAACATTACTTCCCTTATATCACTAGGAAGTAATCTTTTCTCTTGTCCTATTTGATTTTGCCAAAAGAAAAAAAAAAACTTGGACAAGACATCAAACTTAATTCTAAAGCTCCATCAGAGCCAGGGATTCTAAAATTCATATTCTTCTCTGCCTTGTGTTTTGTTCCTTAACATAGTTATAATACATTAGCTCTATTCCCAACATTTTTTCAAGATACTTATCATCAGAATAAATATTATGTTCCTGGGATCATAAAAGCACAATGGACAGATTTGCGCTCATTTGGAATGCTCTTGCCATCTGCTAATCTGATAGAATTTGGATTGATGAGGTGAAATGATTCCAACAGAGTATTTCAGATATTATCCTCTTCCTCCTTCATTAAATGAACTGTTTACTTGGCCCTTTATATCCCTTGATTTATTTAAGCTTAGTAATTTTCATTGGATTGAGAAAATCAAAAGCAAATACACAACCAGAAAGGATCAGAGTAATCCACCTTTCTTATGAGAATGGAGAAGTACTTAGAAGAGTGGAAGGAAAATTCAAAGAAAAAAGAATCCTTACAGAGGGTGTGAAAAGTGTTGGACAGGATGGTTCTTGACACCCAGTCAAAAAAGAAAGGTATTTCCTAAAAGGATGTTTTGAGAGTATCATGTATTTGTTACCAAGCGCTATACTCAAGTAGCAACCTCATCCATTTCTCTGTATGAAAACTTAAACCACAGAGCCATAGGGATGCCTACATGCAAAGGCTGCTTTGGGGAGTGTTCCCACCACTGCTGCTGTTTTACTTAGAAAGCCTCAGTTTCACCTCATTCTTCCATGGACTCTCAGATTTCTTTGTGCTTTGACCCTGCCCCGGACTGAAACCTCTGAAACACAGTCCAAAGACTAAGGTGAAAAGGCTGTTTGTAGGAGACATCACATAACAGCCCTTTGGAAACCTCCCTGGGGTGAGAATCTTGATTTTTCATGTCCCTGAGTATTCTAACAAGACTCAGTCGTCCTGAGTATCTTTATGTGGGTCCTCCACCCAAGAACCCTTCACTCACTGGCCTGGGAGCTGCATTTAAGATCAGGCCTGAGGCTTGCTCCTTGACTAAGCCACATTCTATGTATGTACCTGTTTGCATATCCATTTATTTTTATACATATAACGTATAACAACAAATAAAACCAATCTCCGAATTTCTTGATGCTACCAGACAGAAAGCTACATAAAGATATTTCTAAAGTTATTCTTAGTTTAACTTAATGATAGCACTAAGTCTCAAAGCCTAGAAGAGATTGTCCTGAACCTTTTTAACATTTCAGAGTGACTTATTGAAGCCTTTTTTTTTTTCATTTTAAGTGAAGAGAAAAAAATAGACTGAATAGACTAAGCAAAGGGAGAATGGCTTATATAGCCTTTTAGATTTGCTAATACAAGTAATGTTGCCATGGTAGTCCCTTTTCTTTGTACAGAGACTGCTGTGAAAACTAAAGAGGTAATTGAAGTACAATTTTTGTTCTTTTGACAATTATTATTTTTTATATTTCCATTTTTTTTCTTTGGAAACACAGAAAACTTTGCTTTACTGCATAACTTTACTGCACAAAACCTAATGTTTGTTTTGAGACCACATAGAGTATGTTTCAAGAACTTTTGTGCAGAGATTTAGCTATCCAGGAGGGAAGGTAGCCGGGAAGGTAGCCAGGAAGCCAAGCAATTGGAGAAGTCTGCCAGGTGGAAATCGGGGTAGCAGGACAACCCTCACAACAATGAAGTCCAGTGAGATGAGCAAGCTGCCCATTCACCCACCATGATGCCAATTGGCATGAAAGCTTCTCTGCTTGCCTGTTCTCTATCAAAAATGCAGAGGAATCAGCTTGTTCCCAAGGAAAACATAATTTTTGTGGAAACAAAATCCTCAGATGGGAAGGGAATTTCTCAATCCGGTGTTTTGATAGCCATGAGGGAGCAGCACCAGCAGGGCTGCTGCAAGGGGGAGCATAAGCCAGGAGTCAAGGCTACTCTTTCCACAGGCAGGACAGTGTCCTCAACAACAGAATGCCATTGGTCATGGTTTGATCAGAGCCAGGATGGTGTCAGTGGCAGGATGTTCCCAGACAAATTGAGGCAACCTGTCACTGGGACTCATCCACAGAGTGCAGGCAGGGCCAGAGTCATCATTGAGTTACATATAGAACAGGACCCAGGAAGCAGGTTTAGAGGTCCTTCCAGGAAGATCGGGGAACAGGGCTGGACAGAGGCACATCTACAACCTGGCTCAGGTCAGGACTGGTGGCCCACACAAGGGCTTACATGAAATTCCCAGAAAAAATGGACAGAATACGTGAGTAGGGATCCCAGGTGAGGTTGATAATGGCAGTTAAGGCTGGTTAATGTGCTCATAGTCATAACACTAATAAAGTCAAATAGTCATTTGTGAAGTAACATATGCATTCCATAATGGAGTGGTTTCTTTGCATATGTTTTAATCTGTATTTTTATGCATTAAATATCAAAGTAAACAAGGCAGAGAAAGAATTAGGAAAAACAAAATATAATGTGAAGATTGGTAAACCCAGTAGTAATAGATCTATGGTCTCAAAAGTAACTAAAAATGCAGAATGCAATGTTTTTGTACATCCTGTATTTTCCATCCACAAAACAAATTTACATAATGTAGTACCTTCCAGACTATGACTTGTAAAATCTAATTTTCATATCTATGAAAATGGAGACTGTACTGTCTTTGGAGACAACTGTGTACTACAGCTTATCTTTCTAATCTCTAGGAGAGAGCAGAATACTTAGCCACATGCCTAATACGAAGCCACTGAAGTTGATGAGTGTGCTTAGGGCATTCTGTTGACTTCAGTGATTCTGAAGTTACTCCATTAGGAATACAGGCTACATTTCCAAGTAGTATAAGCTGTCATGTAGAGGTTACAATGATTTACCCAAGGTATTATGTGAGTGCCCAAAAATAACACTTCCAATCCAAAATAACTTCTCACTGAAGTCACCAGAGTTTAAATGGATGCTTACATCGATTTATCTTCATCTCTACCTGTTTTGCTGAACAGGAACTAATATAAGTATATGCTTGAAAAAGAGTATTCCATTGAATCAAAGCCTGGAAAGTTCCCTTGACTTCAGCATGAATAACTGGGATTTTGATTTGTATTGCAATTTGCTTTCCAAAGAGAAACTGAAAACATCTTATTACACAGATGCAGTGGAATCCCTCCCTTCCCTTTGTCTCTTTCTATCCCTCTTTTTTTTTTTTTTTTAAACAAATAAAGGTTCATTTTACTTCTTCAGACCTTTTATCCTGTTCTCATTTAAATCTGCTATCTGACTTGTGGAGGTAAAAATTTGAAAGCTTTACTTACCCAGACTTTACATTCACAGTTAAGACTCAATCTGAATGTACTGAACTTCTTTCAGCTATCTAATATCAATACCAGAGAAACTGGAGTGTGAACACCAAGGTCAGAGAAAAAGAAAGAAGAGGAGGAGAAGGTGCTCCAGGCACTGGAGCTGGCATTCCCCTGCAGCCTGTGGAAAGGACCAGGGTGGAACTGGTAGTTCCCTGCAGCCTGTAAAGGTATTCCATGCTGTAACACCTGGGTGTTTCCTGAAGGAACTGCAGCCTGTGGAGAGCCCATATTGGAAAAAGGGAAAGAGTGAAAGGGAAAGAGTGGCTGAGAGAAAATACTAACTCACTTCTACTTGCATCCCTACCTGTGCTGTTCAGGGGCAGGGTAGAGGAGTCTGCAGAGCACGACTGAAAGTGAGTTTTAAAACATTGTTTTATTGTTTGTCTTGTTTCTCACTATTCAAATCTATTTTAATTGGCAATAAATTAAATTAATGTCTTCCTATTTTGTAGCACTGTTGTTGTCCCAAAAGTGGGATTGTTACCTAGTGTGGAGTACACCAAGAAACATACAGAGCAGAGGTATTTGATTTATTCCACGTCTGCACAGAGATGAGTGCTACATGGCAATTCCACAAAGTTTGGACTCTGGCACACAATATACAACATATTTATGTTGTTACGAGATTAGAAAAACACACCTAAATTTATGCTAATTGGTTAGTAACTACTGTATCATCTACTACTGGTCAAAAATATTTAAAGTAGCACTCATGCTCCTTGAGGGTTTGTGTGGGGATAATTTGCATAGTCCTTTACTTGGGTGGGTGGTCATGAAGTCACCCTGCCACCTTTACCTTTACCATAGTTACTGACATATTTTGTTGACTTTAGGTCTCCCGGGCAATCGCCCTCCTGAGGTAGGATGTTTCCTCTTTACCAGTCTTTTTTCAGCTCTTCCTGAAGAATAATTTTTATGCATAGTGTGCTTTTTATCAGTCCTTCAGTTCTTCCTCAAAGGTAGAGTTGTTAGCAAAGCAAGTTAGTGCATTTAACCCTAAATTAAACAGTGTCTAAGCACTAACCCAAACACATTTCTGTCCCTAAAGTGGAAAATTCTACTTTTTAGATATCACTTTCCCACTGAGGAGTGGGATTGAGTGCGCAGCTGGGTAGGCGTTTGGTCCTTAGCCAGAGGAGCCCACTGAAAACAGGAAAATGTCATTTAGCTAACTTCCTCTCTCTAGAAGGAAAAGACTCCTACAGTGACTTGGTGGCATAATATGGATCCCCTTCATTTTCTAGGCTGTAAATAGTGCCTTTTCAGATTTTAGTGCTGCAAAATTAAATACTTCTTCCTACCATTCAAGAAAGACCCAATCTATGTTGCAGTACATTTCTTATACAGCTATCTACATTTTTTTTAAAAATTGCTTTCCACGAGTTTGATGTAAAGCCCATTAACACTCTTATAAAGCTTTTCATTTATTTTGATTGGGTGCAAATAGAACTCCAAGTGCCAGACTAGTTTTAAGAAAATACAATTTCCAAAGATCACTGCAATAAGTAATACAGAAATTACAGAAAAATAAAGAATGGTGAATAGAATGTAACTTTGTTTAAATAAAAGATATTTCTTATAAGGAAATCAGTTCTTTTTTTCTGTATCTTCAATTTTTTTAAACATAAAGATCTGACTTTCTATCATGGAGAATGTATTAAAAAATGCATTTTGCAAATCATGAACCTCTTCTAGCAGCTAACTAAATCTTTATCATTAGATGGATTCCAAAAACCAAGAAATCACTGTGTTCAGTCAAAAGTCAGTGCAATCCATTCCTTGTTTCATATTTTCCTGACATACTTTATTTTTATGAACAGGGTGGATAACAAAACATGATATAAAAGGTAGAAGTGTTTCTTCCTGTTGTGTACAAAGCTATCACAAAAGAGGAAATGTTTATTTTATCTCCTAGTCTTTACAGTCATATCTGAGACATTGCCTCAGACATTGTTGTTTCAAGACATAGTGAGAAAAAGTAAGAAATTAAACAATCCAAAGAAAAAGAGACATTATTCTATTCCATGTGTAAACTACGACGCATTGTAGAGTGCAATAGAAACTTTCAAAAAATGAATAAATCAAATATAAATCTATTTCATTTGCTATGTCTAAAGGCTAGTCAATCCCTGTCTAAAACAACCTGATTGTATCTTCCCACATACAGAGATGCCATTTCAGTGTAATCACTTTCTTCTTACATTTACAGAGTCTGTATAGGAAGTATTCCAAGAATACATGTAAATACTTTATGATAGAGATGGTTTGTTCTTAATGTCTAGTCCAAGATTACATTAAGAGAAAAATCATAGCTCACTAACCTGGTTATCTTCTCTGTTGAGATTACTAGCTCTGTGAGCAAGGAGAAAGCAGTAGATGTTGTATACCTTAATTACAGCAAGGCATTTGATGTTGTCCCCCATAATAATCTCATAGCTAAACTGGTCAAACTCAGTAAATGGACAACTGAGTGGAAGTGAATGAAAAATTTGCTTTCCAATTAGACTCAAAGGGTAATAATCAGAAGTACAAAATCCACCTGGCAGCTGGTTGCTAGTGATCTCTCTCAGAAACCAAAACTTACATTTTTAATCGGGACAATAAGGACAGCTGGATCTGCAGGGCAGAAGTTGATATGCTGGAGGGTGGGACTGGTGTTCAGAGGGACCTGACAAATGGGACTGCACAAATGAGCTGATAGGAACCTCAAGAAGTTCAAAAAAAGGTAAATACAAAGTCATATGCCTAGAGAGGATTAGTTCCATGCACCAGGACATGCTGCAGTCTGGCTGACAGGAAAGCAGCTTTGTGGAAAAGGACCTGGAGGTCCTGATGGGCACTACGTGCAATAGGAACAAGGTACCCTTGAGTCATAGGGAAAGGTGGAGTCAGAAGGTAAAGGGAGGTGATCATACCCCTCTAAGCACTGGTGAGACCATATCTGGTCCAGATCTGAGCTCCTCACTACAAGAAAGTATTGAGTTCCACAAGCTCTCCCTTGGTGCCATGACTGTGATGACAACAAATGCTTAGGTACTGACCTTTAAAAACATTGGCTTTAAGAAGGGGAAACTCAGCTTGATTCATGGAAAGAAGTGAAAAATGTTTACATGTGTATTAGTAACCACAGCAACCTAAAAGTAGCCTGAAGAAAACAGCAACAGTAAAGGATCAAAATTAATATGCAATTGGCATACATGTACTCCATGCACTGCACTGGAACCTTACAGGAAGAAGCATTGGAGTCATGTTCTTAGCACTGGATCCATGACAAATTAAGCTACATTTGGTACCCAAATATGGAGTGCAATCAGCCCAACTGCTTCCTTACCAGATTTAAACCAACACAACTGCCCTTTCCCAATTGCCTATTGGGGTAGGTGGAGAGAAGCATGACTTCCCAGGTGTAGGCATGGCATGCTCTGTAGACAGGTTGTATCTGTAGCAGATCATGTATGAATGAGATCTGTGTGTTGTAAAAATTATTAGAGGTTACCAAATTCAGTACTCTATGTTTAATGATCAATGAGGCTGAGGACATATTCTTGATGTGAGCGTGTACACATACATACAAACCACACAGAGACAGTTTATGCACTGAGGCAAGCTACCAAGATGGTCAGGGCAGCAGAGCATATGTCACTGAAGAGAGGATTGGGGACCATGGCTTGTACAGCCTTAAGGAAAAAAAGATTAAGGTAGTCTAAATGTTGTCTGTACTCTGTACAGCTGCAGTTTGATGATTGAAAGTGTAGAGCATATTCAAATCATTTTCAGAAGGGTACAGTGAAAAGATGAGAGGGAACAGAAAATATTGAACACGGCATATCCAGAATTTAGAAGTAGGGAGAATGTTTTTAACCATGGGGGTGATCAAATACTGGAATAGATCCCTGGAGAAGTAGTAATATCTCCATTTTTGGAGGAACCCAGAAAATAAAAGGCTTGAGAAACCTTCTCTAATTAGTTATGCTTTGAGCAATGGATTGGATTTTATGACCTCTGAAGGACCCTTCCAACCTCAGTTATTCTGTGATTCAATATTTAGACATTTAGGTGCCCAGTTTGATATTCAGAAGTCTGATCTGTAGTCATAAAATTGTATATGGTATACAAGGTACTTGCAAATTCCTGAATCTATCTTACTAGAGGAGGATAGGTCAAAGGAAGCTAGTTAATTCAGATATACCATACTACACCTGAGAGTCTACATCCAAAGAATTTAGACAGTGTATAAAACAAAACCAAAGTAATCTCTAGCTGTATTCCACATAGCACTTCATCTTCACATTATATAAGGACTGAAAAGCAGTAAAGAATCAGCCTGTGAAGTATACTTATTACTCCTGGTTTCTTTTGGTCAGTAAAGAGGCAAAGGATAAGAAAAAAACAAAAGCCTTTTGGGACTAATCCTATTGAGTCTAAAAAAATATTTATAGTTGCTGAACAATGTAAGTAGATGTCTAAAACAGACATAGAGTAGTAAAGTCTTATTTTTGCAGTGTGATTTGTTTTGTAAGAGGTGATTAGTGTAATTTACATCATTAGACACAGAAGTAAATTTCTGTTTGAGAAATACAAACTTCTGGATTTTAGGTAGTTTGATCTCAAACTCTTCATATAATTGATTCAACAGATCTTGGAACTGAGAATAGCTACATAAGAAGGGGCTTTCAGAACACTTTTAAACTAAAACAGGGTAGATTTAAGTCAGACATAAAAAAGAAATAGGAGGGTGGTGAGGCAGTGGAACAGGTTTCCCAGAGAAGTTGTGGATGCCCCATCACTGGCAGTGATCAAAGCGAGGTTTGGATGAGGCTTTAAGCAACCTGATCTAGTGAAAGATGTCCCTGCCCATGGCAGAAGGCTTAGGCTATACAATCTTTGAAAGTCCTTTTGAACCCAAACCATTCTATGATTCTATGACTTTGGGATAAAAGATATTGTGCCTTCTTCAAAAAATTATTTTCCTAAAATCATGATAAACATGATAGTGAAAATCTGACTTTTAAAATGACCTTTTCTTCTAAAACACTATGGAGACATTTCATTGTCCCAACAGCTCTAATACTGAAATATATGTAATTATATATAAAAAACAAAACAAAACTTTATTATACATATGCTTCATTACTAATAATTATGAACAATAAGTTATCTGAGTTGCATATTAGATAGCAAAGGAAAATGAGCATTATACTGAGTGGAGGAGAAAGGGAAAACCTTACTGTTGTCCTTTAAATCCAAGATTTAAACTATGAGTTCTGATAAACTAATTGTTCTTTGGCGTATTATCTCACTGTTAGTATCTACTATTGCAAAACATTTTTAGAAAAGTGATTCACATTGATTTTTAAGATGATCTAATGAAGCACCTTGATTTTCCTATTGGTTATTGTTACAGCTGGAATTCAGATGAGGTGTAAAAATATCAGAATATTGAAAGAACACAATATGATGGTTTTAGTTGGGGTAGAGTTAATTTTCTTCATATTAGCTGGTACCGGGCTGTATTTTGGATTTGTGCTGAAAACAGCATTGCTAACACAGGGATGTTTTCATTACTGCTGAGCAGTGCTTACACAGAGCCAAGGCCTTTACTCCTTCTCACCCCAATCCAGCAGTGAGGAGGCTGGGTGTGCACAACAAGATGGGAGGGGACACAGCCTGGACAGCTGACCCAAACTGGCCAAAGGGATATACCATACTATATGACACCATGTTTCATAAATAACTGGGTGATAATCAGGGAAGCAAGACAGTTTAGGGTCTCACAGAACATTGACTTCAGGTGATGATAAACTGTTATTCATCACTCGCTCTATATATTATCATTATTGTTATTAATCTTCCTTTTCTGTCCTATTACACTGTCTTTATTGCAACCCATGAATTTTAGTTGGTTTTGTTTCATTTTAGATTTTCCTCCCCATTCCACTGGGAGAGGTGGGTAAGCAAACAGCTGTGGGACTATTACAGTTGCCAGCTAGGTTAAACCACAACAATGGCTTGTATCAGAAGACTCTTCAAAAGCGTTTCTCTTCCAAATCAAGGCTTCTGCCTAGCCCATCTGCTGTAAAAGGGTCAACACTTGATCTCAAAGAAGTCAAAGTCAGCATTTACTTTGAGTTCAGAAAGGCTGAAATTAAACTCAGTTTTATTTTTTACAACACCAAAAACCAACATTGAAAGCACCTATCCTTGGGTTAAAATCACTAAGCATGTTTTCAGAAGTTTCTGTCCTGGTTTCAGCTAAGATAGAGTTAATTTTCTTCTAGCAGTTGGTGGAATGCCATGCTAATAACACATTTTTGGCAAGCAGTCAGGGACTTTTCAGTTGTTCATATTGCCCTGCTAAGGAGAAGGCAGGGAGCACCCAGAGAGCTGGGAGGGGACACAGCCAGGACAGTTGACCCAAACTGGTCAAATAGGGAATTCCATGCCGGTTATGCCATGCTCAGCATAAAGGAGGGCTGGAGGGGAGAGTAGCACAGAGCTCCAGGGCACTCAGTTTTTGAGGACAGTCAGATTTCAGGACAACTCTGAGCTATACAGCCTGAGTTGTGCAGTTCAGTGAGAAACTGCATTTGTGGATCACCAGTTTTGGGTATTTTGCTACAAAGTCCTGATTTGGTTATATCTCTCTTTCTCTGCTGTCCCAGTAAACTGCCTTTATCCCAAACCATGAGGTTTGGCAGGGGTTTTTTGAGTTTCTTTTCCTTCCTTCCCCCTCCCCTCCATTCCCTCCACACACCCTCTTAGAGAGAGAGCTGCATGGTGCTTGGGTCCCGGCTGGAGCAAAACCACAACAGTCCCTTCACACTGAACTTCAGAATAAAATTCTTCAGACTAATGAAAACACTCTGCTATCATAGAGACATACATATTTATTTAAAAAGAAAAATCTGAATTAAAATTTTATTACCAATTTAGGGGTGAAATTGAGTTCTTTTTAGTTGAAAAAATATTTACTACAAAAAGAATATGGGAAAATAGTATTTGAAAATTAATTTACAAATGCTTAGAAGTTGTTTAGTTTGTTGTTGTCGTTCATATATATCAACTAAAAGGCTTTTGCATACTTAGATTTGCAAAATATCCAATGGCACTGCTGGGAGACATTCATCCTGACTGCTAGAGATGACTACAGAACATCTGTGCTAGTAAGTAGGTTTCCTACTGCAGCTGATGAGAAAAATTTCTCATATTGCCAAGAATCAAAATGGGTCATAAATTAATCTCTGTGACTACATACAACTTAGCTTCTGTGCCTTGCCACATCCTAAATATATGGATGTCTGATCAGATGCCTTTGGAAACTGAAATACAGGAGGGTGTTTTTGTGCTGGACGCTCTCTCCTGCACAGTCAAGCCGTGCCCAGTGCTGACTTTCAAAGGAAAGAACTTGGGAGTGCTCCTGGGTCTAACATTTACATACTTGAATTGTAAAATAGCATCACTCCAACAGCTGCATGAATAAAATACCAATTTAATTCTGCATTCACAAAGAGCAATTTCAAAGGGCTTGATAAACCAGTCAAATAAAAAAATCAAACTTTTTAGACATTTGTCACCATTATCATTTTCACAATCAAGTATTTACATGCTGCCTTCTTGTGCCAACACCATTTTAAAAAATACATTGCTGCAGCAGTAAACTTTACTTCATTGTCCCCTGTTGTAAAGTGCTGTTGAAGAAGACTCAGTCCTTGCATTGATTTCGAGGAGTTGTAATGTGCCACTTGTTAGGTAATGACTGGCAATTTCCAAAGTTGCCATAAAATCAGTTTTCATGTAGATCATACTAAGTGTGACTTATGGCTACAAATATTCAGGTATTTGTTTCTTAGAAACAAAAAGAAATTTAGAAAAAATACCTTTTTTTTAATAGTCTCTTGTTGTTAAATAATAAAAGAAAAATGAAATATTGTAAGACCTTGCAGCTTTAGGTCTGCCAGAGCATGTACTTCATCATAATGCTTTCTACTACAACACACTCCCTGTAGTTGTGAAGTATTTGGATACATGTTTCAATAGAAAACAGATGACAAAGAATCTTAACTGTTAATTATCAGCAGAAGAAACTGAATAAGGAAAATCTTGTTGTATAATACAATAAGATGCAGTTTTGGACTGTGATAACTGGTCTGGGGGAAATGCTTGAAGATATAAACAAGATTTTACTGTGTAGAGGCAGGTATGGCTGCAGGATTTAGGACAATCCATCTAATGAATCTTCCTTTACGAGAAAAAAATTGGAGAAGAAAGATAACAGTAGAGCTATGGTCATTTCCAGGCCCCATGATCTAAAAATATTTTTTTTAATGTTTATGACATTCTGGCTTAGATGAGGGATTGTGTGTGACCTCTAAACTGTCAACTGCTAAGCAGCAATAGGATTAACATGTCACAAAAGCAACCAGGATCCTCTAGCTCAATGCAGAAAGATAAAGGTATGGGACTAAGAACACAGACTAGCAGTGTAATGAACCAGTCTGATCATCAATATCACAGCAATAGTAAAGACAAGAACAATGTGGACAGACAAAAATGGCCAGTGTCTTTGCATCAGGTGAGGCTAATATAGCAAAGTTGCTGATACAGGCTACCAGATTTTCACCATCTTCTTTGTTGCTGCCTCCTCTGACCACTGCTCCTGGGGGAGATGCTGGCACGGGCGTACTCCTTCCTTTGGGCTGAGGCATGGCTCAGCTCTTCCTGCTTCCTCCCAGGTGAGGCAGGAGGGAAGGAAGAGCATGATCCACCATGTTTCAGGAAAACCATGAGGGCTGTTGGGAAATCAAGAGGCAGACTGAGAGGCTCCCAGTGAGAGGAAATAACAGTAAGGGTGAAGTGTAGTGACAGAGGGGAAAAAAATGTTTTACCTGGCATTTACCATTTCTACAGGCAGATGAGAAGAAACTACAATCTGCAGATACAGAATTCATTTTGCATTGTTTTTTCACAACAGTTCTGCTATTTCTCCAGCTGCAGTGGTAGTTAGATGCATAGAAATGGAAAACACCTGCTGTTTTTCAGATCAGAGGACTCAGACTAACGCTTTTTTCTCAAAGAGAACAGTTTATGTTTTCATGTGAATCAAATAATCATCTACTCTTGTTGGGCTGTTGTGCTTTTTTCTCCACTTTTGGAAATATTGTCCTCCTTTTACCTCACATGAAGTATTGTGATTCAATTATTTTTCTTCTGGGTGAGAATTATTTTTTCCCTTTACAGCAAGTAGACAACATTATGCGGTGTCTTCTATCACCTCACAAACCCATGGTAGCCGCAGCTCCACACCATCACAAACATTCAGGAAATGCTGCAGTATTTCATATCTTAACATTAAGGTTTTAAAAAAGAAAAACAAAGCAAAAGGAGCAAATGACAACAAAAATATGTCATACAACACCACCCCCTCTCCCCAAATATATCCTGACATACAAATAAAAATCCATTACTTGACAAAAATGATTGATGTTGCAAATACATTCACTGTGGAGAGATATTAGAAACAGGAGTACTAAGAATCCCTGAATTCTGTTCTTGAGCTTAATGATTCTTATGGCTATATAGAATTCCTCCTTTTTAAATTCTCTCCACGAGAATGCATAAAAGCAGGCCCCTACAGCCCACAAATTTATTAAGACAGTTATTTTTTTACAGCTGTTTTTCTCTAGGAAAGCTTTATGATCTGACATTTCTGCATGTACAAAAAGTTAATTTCTATTGTCGATAATATTCCTAGATCCTGCACAGGCTGTAAAGACCCAGTTTAATTAATTTCTGGTTTGTGTTTTAAATCTGCTTGTATTTCAATGTACAAATAGAAAACAAACATGTTATTAAATCGATTTTTTTTCCTCCCAGATCCATAATATCTGTCATTGGAGTTATTTTTGGAGAGTTGTTGATGTTTCAGCCTAAATTCTCTATTAAAATATTCTCTAGATTAGCCTAAATTCTAGAGAATTCTATATTTAATCTATTTCTATTTAAATTAATTCAACTTCTGGGGGTTCCCTCCTTTTTATCCTTAATTTCTTTTCTGCCTGCTATATGCTTTCTAGTTCGGCCTGATACAGAACCCACTGGACAAGAATATTTTTCCCATTTACTTATTTGACTCTGATTCAGGACGACTTTTCCTTCAACCTCTTTACTCTTTCTTGCCTGATATAATTATCCAAAGGTCTCCATATTATTTTTTTCTTTTTTCCCCCTCTCCTTTAGCTGATCAGCTTCCCCTTTTCTAATATCCCTGTGAGTTTAATATTCATTTCCTTCATCTGGTGATTTCATTACCTTCTATCTAATCTTCAAAACATATTTCACCACTGCTGCCTGCTTCAAAGGTAGTTTAAAACCTTTCTCTCCTCTTCTGGGTATGTTCTTCTGCCCCTTTCTTGTCTTTCTTCTTTGATCCACCATTAATCTTCAAATGCATAGGTGTAAAACTCTGCCATTTATATAAATGAAGGAGGCAAGCATTTTTTGTCCAGAGGTTCTCAGTCAGAGGTTTAATTTCAAGACTCATCACAGAGCTGTGTGACACCTTGCAAATCACTTCAGCTCTCTGTGCTTCTGTCCGTTTTCTTCTTCTCACTGCTGGGAATAACAGTTGCTGTCTTTTTCATATGACTTCTGTGGGAATTAACAGATGTAGAATTATAACATAGTCAGACACCATGGTATCGGGGTTATGTAGCATTCTTTGATGAGAAGTTTGAGGCACTGTACACACATTTTGTATGGTGTCAGGACAGGAAAGTGATCCATGTTTGCTATCATCTAGTGTAGTCACAGAGCAAAGGACTTGAAAAGAGCTACTGCTCAGAGAATGCTAACAACGGATGCTCATTCTTCTTCACCTTATCCAGGGTATAAATAATACCAAAGATTTTTTTTTCCAACTTCCAAAGAATCTTAGCGCAATATATCTGTGCATTAGTTTTGGTTTAGTTCACCATTCTCTTCATAAGTGCAGGGAAGGAAAAGTCCTGAAAATTCTGAAATTTGATTCTGGAACTTTATGAAGTTCAAACCGTAAACATGTATGTCTCATTTTGGACAACATATTTCTATAATAAAAAAAATATTTTCAATGTGTTTAAGTCATATTTTCCTCTTCTCCAATGTATTTCTCTGTTCCCTCTCTTATTTAATCGAATATCATTACAGATTCACAGAATCACACAGAATCACAGAACTGTAGGGGTTGGAAGGGACCTCAAGAGATCATCGAGTCCAACCCCCTGCCAAAGTAAGTTTCTTAGGACAGATCACACAGGTAGGCATCCAGACAGGTCTTGAATATCTCCAGAGATGGAGACCTTACAACCACCCTGGGCAGCCTGTCCCAGTGCTCTGTCATCCTCATTGTGAAAAAGTTCTTCACGGCATCACAAGTTGCCAAAAGATGGTGAGGGAAGACAAGTAACAACGAATAAAATTGATAAGCAAGCTTCGTTTTATTGCAGCTACATTCTGGTTTATATAGCCTGTAAGCTTAGCATACGCATTTGTATCATATACATTTGTTTCTTTTTCTATTGGCTGCTAACTAAAGGTTCCATTCAAATGTTTCTTCTACTTGCGCTTACAACTGTAGCAAAGTTCTTCATACTTCTGCTAGAACAGCATGTTTCATATCTTGCTATGTTCCTTGCCATACTACATGTAGCACTTGGCCCGTTAGGCTGCTGAAACACTGAACAATGATTCCATAGACCCGTGTCCTTCTTCTTGTAACCAACCCCCAACAACATGTTTGGAAAGACATTTGAAGATCAAGTCCAACCGTTCCTATCCTATGCTAAACCATATCCCTAAGTACTTCATCTACCCTTTTTTTAAACACATCCAGGGATGGTGACTCAAGCCCCTCCCTGGGCAGCCTGTTCCAGGCCCTACTCTTTCAGTGAAAATTTTTTTCTAATGTCTAAACTAAACCTGCCCTGGCACAGCTTCTTGCCATTTCCCCTTGTCCTATCTCCTGTCACCTGGCTGAAGAGACCATTACCCACCTCTCTACAACCTCCCTTCATGTAGTTGTAGGTGGTGATAAGGTCTCCCCTCAGCCTCCTCTTCTCCAAGCTAAACATCCCCAGTTCCTTCAGCCTCTCCTCATATGATTTGCCCTCCAGCCCCTTCACCAGCCTGGTTGCCCTTCTTTGGCCTTGCTCGAGGACCTCAATGTCCTTCTTACGGTGAGGACCCCAGAACTGGACACAGTACTTGAGGTGCGGCCTCACCAATGCCGAGTACAGGGGCACAATCACCTCCCTAGACCTACTGGCCACGTTATTTTTGATACAAGCCTGGATGCCATTGGCCTTCCTGGCTGCCTGGGCACACTGCTGGCTTATATTCAGTCTGTAGTCAACCAACACCCCCAGGTCCTTCTCTGCCTGACAGCTGTCTAGTCAGTCTCCCCAAGCCTGTACTGTTGCATGGGGTTGTTATGTCCCACATGCACTGATTTAACTTTTGATTTCACAAATATATCTTAATCATTTTAAAAGATGGAGCAGAAGAAGGAGGGAAAAAGCAAGCAGTAATTAAAAAACACTTCATCAATAATTATGATTTTATATATAAATATTCTCGATAGAGGTGGCTGCATTTTTTATTCTGTTTTGCTTTGTTCTAAAAATCTGAACAAACCTTGGAAATTTATCTGGAAACAACTTTCCCTGAGGGAAACCTGTCTTTCTTGCTCTTCATTGATGTTGACACAGCAGGTTTGATGTTTAATGAAGAGGTATTTTTAGCCACCTAGAAGAAAGACAAAAAGATAAGTCATCAAGACATAGTCAATTTGTAGGTTATTAAACCTCGGGGAGGCAGTCAGTGTACCAGACACTACCCATGTATTCCTAGTTGCAGATAGAACTGCATTGCTAGCTGTGTCTGCATACATTCAACAAGTTAGTGAATTAAATTAAAAGGGAAAATTAATACCATAGCACTGATTTCCTGATCACTGATTTATATTTGAAATGTATACGTATTGCAGCTATCTATTTGTTAGGAAAGCAGTTCTGAATAAAAAAAAGCCTTTTTCTGAAACATCAATTTGAATAAATGTGCCTCATAGTCTCCAGTATGCTACTGCTCAAAGAAAAGAAAAAGAAAAAAGATTTTTCTGTAAGAGATCACCACAAGATGATTGTCTGGCTTTCAAGGCACACAGGATAAATCATAAAAATATGCTAACATTTCAAATCAAAGTGAATTCCTTCAGGGAAAAGCTTTTTGTTCTGAACCTAAAGGAAGATTAAACCAAAAAATGAATAATAATTGTGAGATGTAGGTCATAATTCTATTCCACTGGTTTTGGTAGTAAAATGATGTAAGGTATGTTTGCAAATGTATCAGTAGCTATAGCGTAGTGCAGTAAACTGGGTAAGGGTCATAAAGGGACTGCTTTATATAACTCATTTTATAGAGTTTCATTGTTTCAATATAAAGTTTTAATATAGAGTTTGAAAAACACCATAACTAAACTCTGACTTCTTTCTCTTCTTTTCCTGTGTAAAAAAAAAAAAAAAAGTAAGGTCTTCAAAAAGGAATTTTGAGCTTCAGCAGTTTCCTCATAACTTGGACAAAAAGCTCTGGGAAATAATAAAATATCATTATCTCAATATGTTCATAACAGATGATTTTCACAATATGATTCCAATAGTGGATTTTCAATCTGTTCATGGATCCTCCTCTTCCCAATTAGAAGGGTATGACTGCATATCCTTTCTACTCTTCTTGAAGCTAGAAACTGCATTGATTGTATGGCTATGTATATCTAACAGATATATGGATTCATGCATACATAACAAACAGACTATATCCTCTTCTCCAGTAGTGCCACACTCAAGGTGACGTAATCCAAATGACATATTAATGTGGTGTGTTTAAGCCCATTTGGAAGCTGAGAACAAGTCATTAAGGAAAGAATTAGTACAACTGCACAAAATTATCTGATATAGAATCAGGTTTTCCACTGATGCAACCTCCTATCTGCTGAAAGAGGAAAGGAGGTGTGAGAGAAGGTAGCACCATTCTGTGTGAGTGTGGTTCTGTAGGTGTTTCCAAAGGTGAAGGAGGTTCCCCATGGCAGTCTGGGCAGTTCACTGAACTTCATGCTCCTATGGGGAGCTAATCAGATTCACAAAGGGAATGGAACCAATCCTTTGGAAGTGCTTAGCGTGAAAAGATCATTGAAAACTACAGATTGTAAAAATAAGAAAATATTGAAGTGAAAGATTGGAGTGATTCAAAGCTTCCTTGGTTCTGATTTTTTTTTCTAAATACAGAAGGCAACTGGAGGAAAACAGGAAATTCTTTACAGTAGATCTACCAATAATGCACATTATTATGAGGAAACTAATGAGAAGACAGCTCTATGATACTTTGAGGTTCTGTAGCATTATATGTAGGGTTTTTTCCACTTGATGCAGGTAGATAGTGAAACTGTATTTGATAAAATGAATTGTAGTGTGCATTACCTGTTGCTTACATCAAAACTACAGGCCAAATGAAACAGATGATTCTGTTTTGCCTACATAGAAAATTTAGACTCCAGGACTGAGGTGTTTAAAACAATCTGGAAGAAGGGACTTGGTCCTTCATTTTTATTTTACTCAATCTGAGAGTACCTTCTGGAAGATCTTTTCTCTTGCTGAGTGATTGTTATTGGATATGTTTTGCTAGCCATGATATGCTTATTATAATAATTAACATGTAAAAAGGAACTTGGCTTAGTCAGGATGACTTTAAATAGTTGCCAGGGAAATAAAGGTTTTTCTACATAATCCGCTTTCCCAACCCAATGCTTCAGTTGAAAATAAAATACTACAGGTAAATTGCACGGAAGTATATTATTTGGAAATGCAGAATGATTCAGATTAGGTCTACTTATTATTTGTGAACATTTTGTTCAGTAGAAAAAATGAAAAATAAAGGGTCTATAAAGGACTTTTTGTATAACAAAAAACTAATGTCAGACACTGGAGACCTGCAATGCCATTGAAGAGGCAGATAAGACAAAATAATAAGAAAATAATAGGGTTCTGGTGATCACAGGCGCTTCCAAAGATAAAGGTGTATATCTATTATGAGAAAAAATTATATATACATCTGCTTATTATAGGAAGTAGTCTTATAATTATTTCAGATCATTTACCACAGAAAATAGCACACTGCTAGAGGAAAGCAAATCAACTGTAACTGATTCTGTTATTTTTCTTCATACAGGCATAACAAAACAACAGCACTATAACTTGTGGTATAATCAGAGGAAGTGGAGTCATTTTCACACAACAATAATAGAGGCAGTGCTCTAGCAGAGCCTCAAAAGTATTCTAACAATGCTGTGGGAAAATTTAAATAGTGAAGTCACACGCAGTGACTGTAGTTATACATTGCTTCTATGTATTTGAAATTTCATTCTATCTGTGTAGTTTGGAAGAGTACAAAGTATGAAGTGATGTAAGCAACTTAATATAAAAGTACTAATGGTGGACCTGCTGAGCTGATTGAACAGTAACAAATCCATATGTTTATCTCCTTGTAACATTTCTTCTTCTCATATGTTTTTACTTGCTTTTAATTTGGTGGGGTCCAGGTCTATTTGATTCATACTAAAAACTGATGGCAAAAATACCTCCCCATCTTCACCTCAGAAGTAATATATGCTGAGCAAATCAGTGAGTCATTTGGGGACCACGAATATCTAAGCAGTAAATTCTGGTTACTTCATAAAGATGTATTTTAAAAAAAACACCAACAAGTTGCAGAACACAAATCTAATAGCTGATTATTATATCTTCATATAATTTTCTAATAAAGTTGTTAAAAGTGCATATTAAAATGTAAATGAGATGGTAAATTTAAGTTTTCCTACTTCATTTTCATTATCTGTTAAAGGAAAGTCTACCATCCCTATAGAACAATTAGGGAATATATTTTTTCCCACATGTTTTTATTTCCTTTCACTATGTAGGTTAACACTTAACAGCTCCACTAATTGAAGAAAATGTATTCTCAGAGGAACCCCCACATTGCATTTCAGTAGCAATGAGCTGGTTTCCAAAGTAGAAGCTCATCTTAACAACATAGTTTTAGAGACCTGGAGAAGGTGGAGTGCAAAAAAACCTTCAGAGACTGACAGCACAATATTGCAATACACATTTCTTCATTTTTCTTCATGCCATTGTCACTGGGTCCCTCCAGCAATGGGGGGAGCCCAGTGCAGTGTCATTGTTCCCTGCAATGCCTCAATAACAGAAATATGATATGTATTAAAATTGTCACAAAGAGAGCGTAAGAAAGAGATCTAGGTTAATGTGAAGTTAAGGTTTCATAAAGAGCAAGTGAAATTTCAGGCTACAATTCTTTAATCAGATGCACATATGTAGTCACAATTTCAATATCAGGAAACTAAGGTCTCAATCAAAGGAAAAAGTATGTATGTAGGCAGGATAATTAGTGAGATTACTCAGTTTGTAAATTGAAGCATAGAGATAAGACTGTTCTAAAATGTTTTGTTATTGGTATGGCCCTAGCTTAGTTTCTTTCTCTTCCTTTACTCACACACATCTACAGGTGCAAAACACGAAAAAATGATGAACAGCTTTATGCTCTGTTGGGACAACATATACAAAGTTCTAGTGCAATTAAGGCCCAGCCTGTGATCATTATATACACATTTAGCAAGGACTTAACCTTCTTTAGAGACTAAAAGGCCAAATAGCAACTATGAGAAAATATATAGGTTGCCTAAATCTCCTCCTCTCCAATCTTGTCATTGGACATACAGCGCCTTTCATCATTTATTCATACTATGATGAAGATCACGCTTTTGGTATTTTTATGTGCCTGTATGACAGGATACCAACCACAGACAATTCTAGTGAATCTTGCTGCATACAGTTTTGAAGGTCTATCTATTTTTGTACACAAAGATGATAAATAATACAGCCTTAGAGACCTTTCTGAAAGTTTCCTCTAAAATGATCTGTTTTTTAAATTATCTTTTATTTTAAAATTTCCTTTAATTTATCTGCCAAGATATAACCAGTTTGATCTAATAGCAAGCACAGAGCTTACAGCCGTTTAGTTAAATCCCTTTAAAAGTATTATAAAAACAAAAGGTTTGTATGTAGTACTGCATACTTTTTTATCACATTCTTTGCTTGACAAACTTGAGCCATAAATAATATTTTCCCTTTGAGGTAAATTCAGTGCATAAATATCTTCATAATTTATTAGTTAACCACTGTTTAGTAGGGATTCACAGAGATCTGGAATAAAGTCAGGTAGGAGAACTGTTCTTGAATAATATATTTAGATATGTAACAGCAGGCAAGTGAGATGTTGCCAAACTGGAACAGGTAGCCACACGTTATAAATGTCGAAATTCTGGAATGTAAGTTTTTAGGAAAAATGGGGGCACTGGGGAAAGTTCATGAGCTTAAAACTAGAATGATAACTAATGAAATGTTGAAAGAATGAACAAAAAGGAAAAGCCCATTGAGTCATGTGCTATTAACCAATAAGATATATTTAACACAAAAAAGCCCCTTTACCTGAAGTGCTGAAATTTTCAGTCCAACAGCTTTCTCTCTGCACTTACCACCCTGTATGTCTCTTTTATAGTCAGGCATGGGGTCCCAAAGAGCTTTGGTGTCCGATAGTGGTGCTCCTCACTGTTCTTGCTGGAGGCACGCTAGCAGGGAGCTCCTCCACCCACTAAATGGAGGGCTTCCTCCCAGGGCCTTCCAATCTCTGGAACAAAGCTCACATATCAGAAACAAAAGTATGAGAGGTGTGAGAGCCAGCTAAGGCTTCAGCTTGACATGGGGTCTGAATATAATCAGGAAGCCTACCCAGGTAATGAAAACTGGGGTTTTGACTAGATTAAAAATCCCAGAGTACAAGCATAACTAAGGGTTTATTTGGGGTATTACTGTAACCTCCAAAGAGTAGGTCTTGTAGTGAATACCTCTCTTTGTACAGACTAGATACTTTTTTCACCATGAGCACTACACATTTCTCATAGGTCAGACCAGCTCACTTCACCGAACAGAAGCTGTTTAACTTTCAAGAGCAGCTGGGAAACTGCTTTCCGACTAAAAGGGAGATTTAGAGTGTGAGAATTTCCTTTCGGGCTGCTGTAAAATATAACTGATTTAGATTGCCTGCAGCTGGGCTGCTGCCGAATAGTCCGCAGGTACCTTCAGGGGAGGCTTCATGATCTTGATCTGTTTCATCTCTTTCAAACTCACGCTCAATGCAGCTTACCTCTGACCACAATTTTCCTGTTTCCTACAGGAGTTTCTTAACATTCATCAAGTCACTTAAGATTGTCATCTAAAGTGATTCTTGGGCTGGGTTTGGTATGAGCACTTTATGTACATAATGGTGCCAAATTTGTAGAGAGGGGAGAATTGCATTGCAAGTGAGAGAAAGGAAAAAATACAAGCAATCCTTAAATGTCCCTCTTCAGCACTGAAAGGATGTATTGTTTCTATAGGCATGCTACAATTTGAGTGGACCTGTAACTTAAAATAAATCTCAGGTAGGGAAGATATTTCTCTTTGTTTTCATTATAATAGCTTTAGAAGACCTAAAGAGCAGTTGTAAGCATAGTGCTCACTTATTTAAATCTCCATTAAGCAGCAGTAATGTTTCTCTGGGGCCACACCTAGATGCTAATTAAAAAAAAATAGTTTGGTAATTGTAGCCATATTGCAGCATTCTCCATATCACAAGGTAAAATATAGAGATTATTAAATCAGTGTCGCAGTTTGTATAACACAGAAATGGATGCTCTTATAGCCTCATTCAGAGTTACAGTAGTGCTGCAAAAAATGTTGCTGTGCCACTTTAAACAGGCAAAAGCATTATCTTTGTTGATAAGGAATTGAACTAAACCTGTTATTTTCTTTCACATGTTACGTTGGTTTGAACAATAATCTACTGGCCACAAGAATTACATGTCTGGGAGATGACCTTCTTGTTACTGCCATATCTACATCCATGAAATGGCTAGAAATCTGAGAAATAGATCACATAATACATATTCAGCAAATCCTACATATTTCAACACACATCCTATGTCTTTCATTGACAGATAGAACTTTTAAAATAGATAATAACATAGCACCTAATGTGGTCTTGGTTTGAGGGCCATGGGGGTAATTTTAATAGGCAACAATGTATTGGACTTGCTCTTCTTTAATGTATTTTATTATGCTTTTTTTTAAACAAGCTACTTTCCAGGACACATAAATGTATTTCCCTATGCATCCCTCACAGTAAAGAATCACTGCTAGAATTTCAGAAATTTCCTTTCTTTTTTTCCCCACAGTTTATGTTAATCTCTTCCTAAGCCATTCTCTCATTTTAATTAAGAGTCAAATCTGTATTCTATATAAGCCATAATAGGTTAGAAATTCAGCAAGGTTAATTATTAACAGGACTTGGCTAGACAAAATTATTTTTCTGGTTTTATTTGTCATTTGCACAGATTCTTTCTTCTCTTCTGTTAGCTATGTGGCAGGTGGGACAGTAATAATGCATATATTCTATATGCAACTCTTAAAATACAAGGTATTCTTGTTTAAAAATTCAGACATTTAACATTATATGAAACAGAACTGTTTCAAGCTTCAACGCAGCCGACAATTTCCTATCAGGGAATGTATACCCATAGCTTCATCCTTTTCAAACAGTTTTTTTAAAATTCATCTCAGCTTAAAAACTAAAATCAAACCATACCAAATGAAAACAATAAATAACATAACATAACCACCAGCACAAACACATATCTAAAGGAAGAAATTATCTTAGAACTTGTCAGGAAAAAATTACGGAAACAGCCAGTGTGAATTCAGGTAGAGCAGCTCTCCATGGACTCTCACAGAACAGTAAAAGGGCAGCATTGTACATGCCTTCCAATTCTATCTTTCTAACATGAACCACAACCTGCCTTGTGGATACCATTAAAAAGGTGAAAATATGTTTCTTATGACGTTTCAGCCGCTGTCTTCTGCTCTTGCAACAACTCTTGGCCAGGTAGTAGGTTTGGAATTTCAAAATTGCACCAGGTGGTAAAACAAAGCTCTTATCAGAACACGCTAATCAGCTGTACATGACCAAGACATGAGAACACTGAATAGCTTTTACTGTCTGTGCTCGAGAGTCTGATACAAGTCAGTAATTTCAAAAATTATAAACCCATATAATTACAGCTTTCAAATATTATTATTGGGAAAAAATCAGGGAAATAACTTTAGCCAAAGGCAGGAATGCTTTGAAAAAAAGCTGTTAATTTACTTTAAACAAGTTGGTTTAGGATAAATGTAAATCAGTCCAACAATGGCACGTGTTATGATGCAAAATATGTATTGGCAATAAAACCACTTATTGCTGAATAAAATTAGCAGAATCCTAACACCTTATCACGTTCTAGTACTCTTAAAATCCATTATTTCAAAGAGACTGCTGTGCAAACTCAACAAGCCCCTGGCTAATAACAACGCTTCCAATGGATCTGTACCATACTGTGTGATACAAAATCCCCTGCAAAGAATCAGTCAGGAGACAGGGTGGTGCTGCGGCAGTCTGGCTACACACAGTTACAGTTCGGAGAGAAGACAGGCAGCATCGCCAAGGCTCTGTGAACCTTCTAGGAAGCTTGTTTTAGTATCAGTCTTAATAGAGCATGACCTTGAGCGGAGAGGCAGGCAATTTGTGTGAGACTTTCAGTACGAATGCTTGTTCAGCTGTACTTTGGAAAGATCCACCCAAGCAGGTGACGTTACACTTGAAAGCAGCAGAGCAATAAGGTCCCTATATTTCAGCACCAAGGTCGTTATATTTCAACCTGAATAGTTGAAGTACTGTATAGTGTGCTGATATTTTTACCATTTAGGATTTTCAGGTTATTCCTGACTATAAAGCACATTTCAAATCCCACGGTTACCCAGGGGAGAGCTAGTTTTGTGCTCAGATTTTTAATTGTTTCCTGTAATGGATAAACACTGAACTCCCAACAATATGCCTGTTGGTTTTGGGTTAGATTCTAAGATTGTTGCTAAATAGCAGTTGTTCCCTTGTTGGAAAAACTACATGCAATTGACAAAACTACCTAGTGACAAATATCATTGGTGGAATAAAGCTGTGTGTTGAGCGTTACCCAGATACTATACAAGAGGTAACTACTGCTATCCTGGTCATGTGCAATTTAATGACATGGGCTACGGTATTTGTTATGTGAACTACTGCTTAAGTTTAACAGTCATGAAAAATCCATATCTCACATTCTGCTCCACCACCTAGTCCATGTTTAGCCTATCCAAGTACTATTTATGACAGATTATTGTTGAAGCACAAGTTTGCAAGGAAAATACTAAATCCCACTTCTTTACCAGAGTTATACTTCTCCAAGAAAATGAAGTCGTCTGCACAACCCTCAGAGTAAGCTGCAATAGACCTGTGCAACTTGTATTGTATTTGGCTACCAGTAATGGCAGGCTGCCCTTGCCTTCTATGCAAGCTGCCATATGGCACTAACAACAGGTTCTTCACCATTTTGTGTAGTGCCACCTTGGTCCCTCTTTTCTGGTCTGTGAAAGGACTATTGCAAAGCCATTGCAGAAGCAGAAACTATCTGGGTTCAAGATGCAGCCCTTTTGGGTACTATTTCTTAGAAAACAATGAGTGCTGTGAAACTCTGACAGAATTCATGCTCTTTTCTGTTACACTGATGAAAAAGGTGTAAATATACTAATAATGTATATACAAAGTATACATATATGCTAAGTATATATATTAATATTCTCCATATAATTCCCATTTATGTAAGGAACACTTTCTACACTGCTTCACCCTATAAGGTTGCCATGAGAGATCATTATTTTTACTAATGAAGCAGCTTCACATAACTAAAGAACAAATGTTTTAACAGCTCATTCTTGCCTTGGGATGTTAGTACTGTTATTTTTGTTCTCTTTAAATTTAAACCTCCTATACATTCATTAATCCGTAAACCCATTACACTGTTTTAATACAAACATCTGAAAGTGTTTATTCCATGCCCCCATACCAGTATAGTCTCCCACAGAGAAGCATTCTTTCTTTCTGTATGACATCACTTTCTCTTGAAGGTCACAAAGCATGTTTGCACCATCCACATGAAGTTTCTGGGAACAGCAATGAACATTTTACAAACAGATGAAAGTCCCATCAGGAAGATTTGACATTAATATGGGGTGTCATTTCATTGCACTATAAAAGCTTTGTGCATCCATGTCATGAGCTCTGTACACAGTTCTGGTCTAAATGATGAAAAGGATGTAGCAGAAAAATTATGGAGGAGGGTCATGAAGATTGTTAAGGGAGTGAAGAAGCTTTATTACATAAAAATTCCTGGATTATTGGAATTAATATGATTGATATAAAAATCAAGAAAATGGTGATTAAGATGAAAACAGAAAAATACTGCACCAGATTAGAGACAGCAGACACTCAATAAAACCTGTAAGAGTTATTATTAAAGCAGGCAGAAGGGCTTTTTTGCAGATCATGCCATGAACTTGCAGAACTGCTGCAAGCCAGTTGTAGACGTAGACATAGTAGGAGCAGATTGAAAAAGTCAAAATCATACCTCCATAAGTAATAGATTAAAAATAATATGCTGGTATTTACATTCTAGTATCTCTACTACAATAACTGTGGAAGACACATGAACCAAGCAAGCTGTCAAGACCTGAGTGTTTTCCTTAACTGGCATGCCAGTGTTGAGGCGGAACATAAGGCTAAACACATTGCTGATTTCACCATCAGCACGTTTCTTATGTCCTCATCATAGTTTTTCCTGTAATGTATGTAGGCAATTTAGGGCTGCTTTAAATTGACCTAAAGTAGCCCACATTACCTTCATCAAATAATAAATCTGTAAAGAATTCATCATTTCAACTAAACTTGTCCCTTCTCTTGGTCTATTACAGAAGCTTTACAAAGCTTGATTTTTCTTTTCTTTTATTTTTAAATTAAATTTTATAAACACAGCTAAGAGAACAGAACCTAAATTTGTTAATTTAAGAAGGATATCTGTTTTTCCAACAAAGACAACTTTTACAAGCTGTCTACTTCCAACAACTTTGATTTCAAGCCAGGGTTGTTGGGTTCTTTTTGTTGGTAGGGCTTTTTGTTGTTGTTATTGTTGTTGTTGTTGTTGTTGTTGTTTTTTGTGTCTTTTATTTTAATCCTCCATGACTTTAACCAAAGAATTTGGTAAAATCATTGAATACCTCAATAGGATGGATTTCGGTTTGGGTTTTTTTATCCCATTAACCATGTTACTTTTTCTGAAAATGAAAACATGTAGAAGAGTGAAAGGAACTAGAAATTTATAAAGTTGAGAAAGGCATGAGGGGTCCATCTCAGAGTATCTTCCAGGAACCTCTTTTGAATCTAACCAGTCTTAACGAATGCTGAATCTCAGCTTCCTACCAAATTGATTTTAAATTGATTGTGTGCTGTCAGGCTCATGCATAGAAGCATAAATGAGCCCTGGGCTACTCAGGCTCATTGTCTTCCATTCACAGAACGTCAACTGGCCAGGAGAAGAAAAAAAGAAAAAAAAAAGTCACTTTATCATTATAGTGAAAATTTCAGTGGACTGTCTGTCATGCTTTTTCATAGGCTTGAAAAAAACCTTTCTGACCACATCACACCTCATATAAGTAGCTGTTTTACTCCTTGTGTAAATGAAGCCCAGAAATACTTGCAGTCTTGGTGATAAAGTTCACAAAATTTATTTTCTCTGTAAGTCTTAAATAGTAACACTTCCTGGGTCCTATTATTGTCATATTGACTATCAGGCATTGACCCTAATTTTCTGTCTAATTGTGGTACAGAAGCCAGGTCTCTGGCAAGTCATCTGTCACAGAGTTCTATTAGCATATTTCAGCTATTGTCTACTAAAAGAAGCGTTCACATTTCTGAGATTGTTAACAATGTATAGGATAATATACAATAAGTCTAAAATTGCCGTTAATGGAAGACCGATGAGGATAAACCTCATTTCTAACAAAGTTAATGGTTTGAAAACACTTCATTAATAAAAGACAAGCCTGATTCAATTAATAGCTCCTAATAAATGTTTCAAACTTTACTGATGTCAAGAAGTGAAGAAATAACTACTATGAAGTAGCAATGTTGTTTTAGCTGTATGGTTTAAAGATGTAACAGCCTCTTTGTGATCTTAGCTCAATGAACTCTCCTCACTAAATCAACATTGTTCCGGCTCTGGCGGGGTGGAGGGGTTGGACTAGATGATCTTTCAATGTCCCTTCCAGCTGCTAACATTCTGTGATTCTGTGATTTTATAAGGCATATTACCTGATTTCAGAACACAGACAATCAACTGTATGAAGTTCAGGTGTCAGCTTTTTTATGATTACAGATCCACACAGGTCCAAGAAACACAAACACACAATTTCTCTATGTATCAAAAAATTGCATTTGTATATTATGTGTAGATGAACTCTGCCGATAGGTATGGAAATATTAAAGTTATTATTAATATTAAAATATAACAGTTAATATTAAAAAGAGGGTTTTTTAAAAGTTAGTAATTGTTAAAGCTTTGAAAAAATTAATAGTTAATCTTTTCATGCTTTATGTAACTGGGCATTTCTCGAAGTAGATGTTCACTTAATTCACTTGTCTCCCATTATAAATATAAAATTTAAATATCTATGTTTTTTCCAGTACTGTGTGAAACTTATAAACTTAATGTTGAATTTTTCAGTTAAAACTCTTTCTGGGTGTCTCAGGGGACACATGAATAGTAGTCTTACATTTCAAATACAGAGTTCAACAGAATCCAGTAGGAACTACAGAAGGATATGAGGTTTTCAGTTTTCATTTTTTTTTCCATTGAGAACATCCCAGTTACATTTACACAATTCTGCATGATGCCAGAATGGTTCTTTTCTTGTTGCTCATCAAAACATTTATCTTCCTGCAAAAAGGCGCATCTTCAGAATAATTGTAAGAAATGAATAACCGTTACTATTACCATATTACTAATTGCTTTATAGCTTAATTTCTAGCTATTTGAAGGAAGGTTTATGTTAATCAGCTGCTTAAGCGGGAAATATGTAGTCACTAAAGGCAACTGTTTTTCTCAGTCATAAGAAATATTTATTCTATAAGGAGTCTTTAGATAATAAATGCATTAACTCTCCTAATTATAATAATTTGGGAACCTGTTTAAATTTACCACTTGAATAAACTCTTATGGCAAATAAAATGAGAACTTGTTTATTATGTTAAAAGACATAATTCATTCAACTAATTATTAAATAATAATCAGGCAGATCTTTATTGGAGTTGCCTCACTTGCCTCTTTTGTTGACATCTATTTTACTATTCAGTATTTCTTTAGATTGTGCATTGTCTTTGTATTCATCTCGTGAACTTCATGTTTTCAACATCTTAATTTTAGTACAGTAATTAGTAATATTTTGTGCACTTAGAAATAAATTTTTATAGGTATAAGTCAGTTTAGACCCAGTGAAGTGAAGGTACCTGTTATAATGTCACTGTATAGGATTCTGGTTCATAATTCCAGAAGAGTCACAGTCTACTGAAATACGTGGTTACAAAAACAGCAACAAGATCACATATTTTGTTGAACATTTATTTTCTGTATTATAGTCCGTGTTCAACAAACTCCTTTCCCTTTGGCCAGACTAGTCAAGACAGCTCTTGTAAAGGGACCAGATCATAAAAGATATCTTTGTAGAACTGTGTTTGTTATTGAGGCCCAAAAATACATGAAAATATGCCCCAGGAGTGATTAAAATCTACTTTGTTTCTCATTGGTCCAGAGTATGATACCATCAGCCATTTCCTCAGTTTGATTTCTCCATCGCCAGCTGAGGAATATTTTTGAACTATTCTTCTTTCCTCCACTATGTAACACAGCACAGTGTCTATTTGCCTAATGGCTTTCACCAGAGGAAGAAATAAAGTACTTTGAATAGTTATTAATTTTTATCAAATTGTCAGAGAAGCACTGGATTTTTACACTCAAGAGGATTTCAAATTGTGGACTAATCAAGGTCAGTGGTGCTGGCTGCAGCAAAGGGGAGATGCAAGAAAAGAGATGTAATTTCCAGGAGAAGAAAATGTGATTAGAAGTCATCTGTTTCAACTAGATTTGAATAATTCTCTCACAGATATTTGATATTGAACATTTAAGACAAGCCTATTTATTGTATTCTAAAACTAATATTTAGGGGAAAAGAAAAAGAGAAATAGATTAGTGGTGTGGAAAAGGGTGTTTGAGCAAACTGGAAGCAGGTGTATGGATAGAAAGACATGAGACAGCACAAATTTTGATGGGAGTCCTCATTGCTCCGCATGAACACGACAGAATTTATGTTCCAGAGCATGACAAGAGCGAAAGGAATGACGTAACAAGATACAGATGTGTCAGAAAGTGTTAAGACACCTGAGGACAGCAGACTGCTGAATGGACAGAGGAGGCAGGAGACTATAACAATTTGTGACCAGAGTGGATGGAGGCAAAGGGACAGTTCTTACCAGAAATAATCTTTCAAATGAAGTTGAAAGGATCTTCACTCAAAGAGAGGGCAGAAGCTTCCAGTACAAGATGACTTAGAAGGTTTTCATTAGTGTGCTGGTTTTGGCTGGGATAGAGTTAATTTTCTTAATAGTGACACGCATGGTGTTATGTTCTAGATTTGTGCTGAAGACCGTGATGATGGAGTATAGGTGGTTTTGATGTTGGGCAGTGCTTACATGGAATCGCGGACTTTTCTGCTTCTCACGCCACCCCACAAGAAAGGAGGCTGCGGGTGCACAAGAAGCTGTGAGAGAACACAATGACAGTTGACTGCAGATGACCAAAGGGACGTTCCATACTCTATGATGTCATGCTCAGCATACAAACCTGGGTGAAGAAGTAAGGGTAGGATGTTCAGAGTGATGGCATTTGTTCTGCCCTGCTTGCACACACAGATTTTGCTTTACTATTAAACTGTTTTACCTCAACCCAGGAGCTTTCTCATTTCCCTTCCAATTCTCCCCTCCCTGCCCACCCCCTCCCACATCCCACTGGGCATAACCGGGGGAAAGTGGTTTAGCATCTGGCTGGTTCTTGGCTGACAGCAGAGCAAAACCATGACAATTATGCACCTAAACCCTCATCTTTGCACTGACCTAAGTTATGTAAGACAAAATGAGTTACAAGAATTAACTCTGTTTCCACTGTTTATTTGGGTTTTTTTTTTAAGTTGTAACATAACAATTAATTCATGTTCTATTTTTTTTTCTTTATTTTTTCTTTGCCTGTCTATCTTGTAAGCCAGAAAAGCGCAATGAGAAATTTTGTACATTCTGCTACGCCGTGGGAGATCAAAGTTAAGATTTAAATGAGTTTATTAATGGTCTCAATTCAGTATTTTCTTCAAGCAAACATTATAAAATAAGATATTGATGCTGTGACATGAATAATACATTGCAGGAAACAAGTTCATGAACAGTCCTAAATTTTAATTCATTTTTGTATACTCAGTCAGCTGTGAAAGAGATTGTGTCTGTCTTATAAGAAAAACCTACATTTGTTGGACACATCATTAATGAATAATTCAGCAAGTCTTAAAGAAAACTGAATATCACAATTTAATTTTAAGTAGTCTGTGTTCAAGAGAGACAGGTATTTTATTGTGGCATATCTTCTGTTTCAAGAAATACCTTTTCATTTGCAAGCATGCTTGCTACCAGTCCATGTTGAGTAACCAAGAAGAGTGATGGGACTTCAGTATGAATAAACTCTGAAGTCTTTAGTGCAGTTGAGAAAGTCAGGATAGAAGGTCTTGTTGCTGCATACTGTACAGGCACAAAAGACAAAAGTTTTATGGGAATTGGGTAAATAACTCGAAAAGCCTCAGTTGTTTGTTTTTTGTAAGCCCTAAGAGTGATAGATATAAGGCTATCTGAAAATTTCAAAATTTTAAAAGGCATATTTTGAATTAACTATATAAATAAATGTTTGTGGCGGTGTGTGGAATTTATTTCAGTTTTTTTAAATAAAATATATTTCAGTTTCTTGGAGAAGGGCTAGGAAGAGGGAGAGACATCCTACAAGGAAATATGTTATCACCAGGAAATCACTGTAGCCTTGGATGAGAAAGTGCATCACATAGTGAAGACCAAAGCAAGTGTAGAACGCTCTGGTCAGTGAAAGTGCTGCCATGATCTTCAAGGGACAGACTAAAGTGCAGGTCAATTTCAAGCTTTACTATAGATTTCATGAAAGCAGAGGTGTATGCACAGAGAGCTGAACCACACCAAAGCACCTGATCAGTTTCTTGGGGAAAGTTTCTTGGTGAAATTTTCTTGGAGAAAATCAAATTTGTCCACGTCTGCAGTTTCACAGATGCATCTATCAACAAGCAGAGGTGAAAATTATGCCAAGGAGCAGAAGGAGGTGAAGGTAAGAAAGCAGGAGCTAGTAGAAACAGAGGGAACTATATACTGTGTGCTGCCTTCCATGGGAAAAAGGAGCAGGTATCTCTGTCTCAGTAATCCACTTGAATCCATCTCACATGGAGGAATAGCCACAGCATGTGAACAAGCTTGGAAGCAGTAATGCAAGGAGATGAAAGCTCAGAGCTGTTCATTGTTCAGCCTATTGTTGGGATAACAACACAAAAAGCTCATCTGACTAAAATTGATGCTGAGGTGTCAGAAAATGGTTGACTTTAAACACAGAACATTATTGAAATGTAGAATTTAAAAAGTTTTATAATTGTCTTTGGTCTGGTTTGTAGAATCTGTGCCATGTGCTCTGTTTCTGTTAATAAAACCAGAATAGCAGGTTCACTGAGGCACAGCATGGGAAAGAATTGAATCTTATACCACAGACAGAGGATTTTTCATGTGTATGATCTCTTTTATATATGAATCCTCTATTGAGGGGAAGGAGGAGTGGATAAAAAGACAGCACGAAGTCTAGCTTAAGTTCTGTAACTAGCAGTATTCCTCAAGGGTCAATACTGGTTCTAGTCCTGCTCCATGTCTTCATTAATGATCTGGATGATGGGTCAGAGTGTAAGTTAGCTAATGACACAAAACTGGGAGAAGCATCTGATACACCAGTGGGTCATGTCATCCAGGGGGACCTTGACAACTTGCTCATGCAGTTCAACAAGGTGAAGTCCAAAGTCCTGCACCTGCAGAGGAACACCACCATACACCAGTACATTCTGGGAGTAACCCAGCCAGAAAGTAGCTTTACAGAAAAACAGCTAGAGTCCTGGTGGGCACCAAGTTGAACAGGAGCCAGCAATGTGCTCCTGCAGAAAAGAAGGCGGATGATATCTTGGGCTTCATTAGGCAAACTGTTGGCAGCATTTTGAGGCAGATGATTCTTCCCCTCTACTCAGCACTGCTGAGGCCACACCTGCTAGTTCCTCAGGGATCCTCAGGATAAGACATGGACACTCTGTAGAGAGTCTAGGGAATGTCCAACGAGATGATTAATGACTGGCAGGACCAGAGGCAATGGACATGAGCTGAAACATGGGAGGTGCCATCTGAACATCAGCAAACAATTTTACTGATCTGGTGACCAAGCCCTGGCACAGCCTGCCCAGGAAGATTATGGAGTCTCCATCCCTAGGCATATTCAAAAACCAGTTAGACATTCCATAACACATAACATCATGATCATCATATAAAGCTGGGGGAAGAGGAAGGACGAGCAGGATTTTCTGAGTGATGACATCTGTCTTCCCAAATCACCATTACATATGATGGAGCCCTGCTTTTCTGGAGATGGCTGAACACCTGCCCAAGGGAAGTGGTGAATTAATTCTTTGGTTTCCTTTGCTTGCACATGCAGCTTTTGCATTAACTATCAACTGTCTTTATCTTAACCCAGGAGTTTTCTCACTTTTATTCTTCTGATTCTCTACCATGTGCCACCAGGGCAGAGGGGAGTGAGCAGCTGTGTGCTGCTTAGTTGCCAGCTGGGGTTAAACCACAACAGGTGAAAATAAGTCTTGTAATTCAGACAAGTGAGTGCAATGAATGCACTCTGTCCCATACTGCCTGTAAATTGGCACAACTGTTAGTTAGTAGTAAAAACAAATCTACACACATACAGAATTAGCATTAGCAGCATAACAGTAAAGCAGAAAAGGCACAAACTTTGGGAATAAAACAAGAAAATCCATATAATGTTTTTCTCTGTCCTTGGACGCTATTTTTCATCAAGAGGAGCCATTTGTTTAATGCAAGTTTAAGATGGAGCTTTGGCTAGGAAGCAAAAGAACATCTTTCTTCTCCCATCTACTCTATTCTTTATTTCTTTGTCTGCTTTTATTGTCCCTTTCCCAATGGAAGGGATATTGAAATTAAGGAATAATTTCTGTTGCCTTCAATTTTTATTTGCTATTGCTAGAAATAAACTGAGTAGAGCATGCTAATGAAGGGAGCTGTAGGTAAGCAAGATACACTGTCTCATTTAGAATTAAATTCATTTTAGTATAGAAATAAACAAAATTTGTATGTAAGGAAGAAAGATTCTTGGGTCTGCCTGTCATTATACATTTCTTATTTGGGAGGATTCCAGTAGATGAAGTAAGTTTCATCTTAGGAACCTATTCTTTCAGAGTTAGCTTTATGTTTTTAAGGCATACATGAATGCAATGTCCTGTCATCATACCGAAATCAGGAAGGTCAAAGAACGTATATTGAACAAATTATTTGTCTGCAAAAATAGATGGAAATCGTGTTCAAAATTGGAATGAAACTTGCCCCCATGTCATTCTATAGGACTTCATTAAAACAAAACAATACACAACCCTCAGACTTACACGACTTTAGTTCCCACTCATACAGTTTGATGGTTGTTATTCCTTATGTATTTTTGAAAAAGGGCAAAAATCATTTGCTGATATTTTTTTCTGAAGTGCTCTACTTCATAACAGAGCTATTCTGACACCATTCTCTTCTTCCTGTGATGCTATCATCCCTCTTGCCTTTCTAGCGTGCATATCTGAAGAAGAAAAATCTACTTTTCTGGCTTCAGCGCTTAAAATGTTGACGAACTGTGTGTCAGTTAGAACTCTCTGGGGAGGTATATTTGCTACCAATTTTTATGCACTGGGAACAATAATAATTTGACAAATGTAACAAAATTATGTAACAGCAAAATGCTAGGACTTACTGGCAGGTACGTGTTGGTTCTTGGTGGGATTTATCAAGTATCTGAACGAAGTCACTCAAAACATTATGAATACTGTCATGCTTTTAAATCCTGCCAGAAGCAAAATCTAAAATACAAAGACATATCAGAAAAACAGTGAACTGCAACCAAAGAACATTGGGTGGGTTTTAGTTTGTTGGTTTTTTTTAAATGTAGATCTTTGATACAGTTGTCTGCATACCATACAATAAGGAATATTACCTGTGTCAATTCTCAGCATGCAAACAAATCCTTCAGTGTTAACTAAGTGGTGCCAAATTAAAAGGAGATAACACAGCAGTGTCACTAATCTTTGGTATTGCATGATATGTAGCAGAAATCTGACTTGCCCACTTCTACCAAAATACACCTTGAAGTAGGACAAGGTGATATCAGGAAAAATAGAACACCCTAGTATTGGAACTGCACCTCAGAGGTTAAAAGCACAGGTCTCTGTTTATCTCTTATGCAAATATCCTGGATGAAGATCCTAAGAAATAGCCAAAAGACGAGTCTTAGGGCAGCAGGGAGGCCCTGTTTTGGCTAGAGAAAGAGCAATAAACACAGACGGTTTCTACACTGAAACCTTTTGCCTCGTTAACTGCAAAACTAATATTAAAGTTGACACCCCTAAAAATGCTAATAAGCAAAAAGCAGTAAATAGTAAACATGGATGACTACAATACTCAATTCTCCAAAATCACATTAAATGTCACCCTTGGGAGGGAACAGCTAAGATTAGGGTATAAAGAGTATTGAGGAAGCTACCACTGGTGAGGGAGAGATGAAACTAAAGACTCCAAAGAGGCAGTTGACGGTCTGTGCTCCTTCTCCTCTGTCAATTACAGAGACGCCCTTCTTAGTAAGCAACTGTGATTCCACCATTTTGGTGAGAATACCCAGGATAGTATTTTGTTAACATTTCATTATAATCACAGTGTTTTAACTATTATCATAGTCAAATATTAGTGCTACTGCAGTAAATGCATTTATCAATGGCAGTCATGAACTTTTATAACTGCAACTTTATTAAGATTTCTATTATTTTCAACTTTGTAAAACTGTTTCAGTGAAAGTTCTTTGGAGCGTCTAACAGGCTAATGTTGACTCTGATATGGGGTATTATATATAATCTTTTAGATATCAACTGTTGACCAAGACTGGGACTAAGTCTGGACCTAGCTGCACCTAGGCTCCTCTCTAAGGAGTCTAGAAAGCAAGGGGTCCTTTCTGAACCTCATGACTCAACACTTCCACCACACACCAGACTTTTACCTTTTATGTGACACCTAGAAATTAAGTGCAGACTGGCCTTAAGATGCAAGATACATACAAAAGGAAAAGGAGAAAGAAGGTTTTGTGTATAGCTTATGGAAGGGAGGGTGTTTTGTTTGTCTGATTGACCAACTTCTGTTTTCCATCGAGAAATATTTACCAGAAGTGTTATTTCTTGTGTTATGAATGTCACAGAGTTATACCCAGAGAAACCTAGAGTAACTACCATACAAAAACAGCTTTAAAAAAGAGATATTTGACAAAGGATGAAAGTCTAAGATAAAAAGACCTCAAAATTGGTCAAAAAATGGCCATCTTTAAAAAAAAAATGTAAACATTTTCTAGCTAATAAAAATAAAAGTTACTAATTAAGAGAGTTTTATCAGCATTCATGTCAACAATCTACCATCTGGACTACAAGCTAAAGCTTCTTGCAGCCTCAAATTTTTTTGATTGAAAATGTAAAATGTAACACCAGAACTGTACTTTTAAATCTTTTTTATCAAACTAAAAGAAGAAAAATCTTGGCATCCTCCTATGGCATACTCTAAACAATAAAATGTTGAAATTGATGTTGAACAAGACTGTTCACTGACCAGCCATTCTGTCATCTTCCCACATACAGTCTTGCCACTGACTTTCATCAGAAAGCATGAAATTGCTTCTCAAGTCCAGGCATCTTCTGCTCCATGTCCAACTATGCCTCGCAATTCTTAATGGCTATTGAGCAGCTTCATAGCAGCTACTCTATTTTCAAGGAAGAGGCCGTTAAAGTATGTATGCATATAGCTAACCCTGACCTGTGTCTCCACCACCAAGATAACTGCATGAGCCAGGTTGCTACAGGTAATAAAAGGAGGGCAATGTTCTTGTGTATACCCTGACCTGTAGTATCACTAAAAAGATAGCAACATGAAAACAGCAGGACACTGTACACAAAAGAAAGGTGAAGACTGTATAGTAGGACATTAAAGCTGTTGTTGCTCTGACCACCTTTCCCAGGTGAGTAACAGAGTTTCCTGGTCAGGGTTCTTGGGTGCTCTCCCGAAAGCTATGGCTGATATCCTAGCAGAGGAAGTGGCAGCGCCTGGCTTAACTCTTCAGCTGTTCAGGCAGTGAAGACATCTTGAACAGCCAAAATACACCACAACATCGTTTATCTGTGCACAAAATGTCCTAGAGACCTACATGTTTCAAGCAGATATAAAGAGGTCTTATCTGAACCCTAAGGTTAGCAAAAGCAATTTGACTGTGCTACTATGGCACCAACCAGTGTTAAATTTGCTGTGAAGAAACTCAGTGAGTCTACCAAAGACACAACTTGGTCAGTGTAAATTTTACAATGGAGCACCCTGTAGTAGTAATACAGAAATTGGAAAAAGGACAACTCCCTCACAAAATAATGCAGACTTCCTCTATTAGCAGTTTTTCCATTCTTTCACTTTTACTTCTTGTGGCTAAATGCTTCTATTGTTTAAGTCAAAGTGCGTCTGAAAATAAAAGGAGGTGAGGGTTTTTTCCTAAAAGGTCAACAGTTCTTAATTTTTCCAGAACAAGTGTAACCATCTGTCTTCAGATTTACTTTGATGTAATGACGGATAAATTTTCTTAATGAAGCTACATATTCTGCAGTTTTCAGAGCAGTTAAGAAAGATTTAATATAACATATATGCTTCCTTTTGAGCATGAAATGTAAATATGAATCAATTGTAACCATAAAGGGTTTGGCAGACTGAGTTAGAGGGGTTTATAGCAGTATTTCATAATCCAAACTTGCAGAAGTGTTATCCATGGGGTCTATCTCTCCAAGATAAAAATACTGAAGTAAATAGGGACAAATGCATTGATAATGAGTAGCAAGTCTTTTCAAATACTGTGGAAACAATAACAACAAAAACAACCACAGTACTGTTGAAGTCTTTCAATACAGTGCAAGAGTAACCAAAATATCATATATGTAAACAACACTGAGACAGACTTTTTTCTATCCCACAATACTCAGCTGCAGTGCAAATGTGAGTTGGTGGAGGAAAGTTACAAGTTGCTGCTTCTTCACAGCAGCAGACAATTGCTGAAAAAGAAAAGGTGCTTGTAAATAGCAAGAGTGGAAAGTTATTGTGCTGTTATCCTCCCTTTAGTATCTGCCAAAGCAGGCCTCAGTGGCTTCGCTCAACAGCATTTTTTTCCCTCAAGGACTTCCATTATTTGAAAGTGTAAGTGTGCTGTTTGAAGGGTAAATACTAACACCTGTAGTATACTGACTCAGTGCACAGATAGTTTTAAACAAAATATGTACCATTATCTCAGGTTTGATCCCATTGTGGAAAATACCATTTCATTGATATTATTAAAAAAATCTCATTCTTGGTTTGTTTTTATAAACACTACAACATTAAATTTGCTGATATGTCATTTGTTTCATGCTACTCATTGAACTCCTGTTAGAGTTAGCAATGATTCTGTTGATTCGGTAAAATAGAGTGATTCCGGTGACCAAGAAGTAATATATATTCATTGAAGAGAGGTGAAGCAATGCCTAGATGATAGTTTTTCGCAAGATCTCCACTTCTTTTAAAATACTATGTATATACCTGAGTCAGCAAGCCATGTAGAATGAAAAGAATGAATCTACAGAGCAGAAAGGATGCCAAGGATCTGATGTCCACATTTTAGGTATTATTGTTTGTCATTTGTGTCACTTATAGGCTAGTCCTATTAACTAAACATATTTGCG
The DNA here is from genome assembly GCA_027925045.1 of Hypotaenidia okinawae. NCBI lineage: Eukaryota > Metazoa > Chordata > Aves > Gruiformes > Rallidae > Hypotaenidia > Hypotaenidia okinawae. Next base: position 128,442,472 of record BSDF01000001.1, read on the forward strand.
GCTGCAGAATGTCTTGGTGAGTCCATGAAGATTCCATTCCAGATCTTGGCATAAGGACCAGAATCAAACCCTGGATGTCCAGGTTCGTAGAATCACAGAATGGTAGGGCTAGAAGACACCTCTGAAGACTGGTTTCCTCCAGTAGTTGCCCATCTCTCTTGAAACGGGGAGACCAGACCTGGACACAGCACTCCACACATGACCTCATTCACAAGGGCAGAATAGAGGGGGAGGAGAACCTACTAGAACTGATAGCCCTAAACCAGAAGGAGCAGTGGGGAAAGCACAAGGGTATCCCTGACTCACACAGGGAGCTTCACGCCAGGCTGAACCCTATGCTCAGAATTCCTGCCCGCTCCACAGCACCAGCAGCAGCAGCAGCAGCAGCAGCAGCGAGGAGCCTTTGAGGAGAAGATATTTCTCACACTTACATATGTATACATGTAGCACGTCCACTCCCACTTCTGCTACTCCAACCTGTGTTGGATAATTACAGGCCTGCATTACAGCCAGAGAATTTTGACCTCACAGGAAAAGAGAAATCACGAGAATTCTGGAGGCATATCTATCACTCGTCATATTGCTAGCCTCTCCAAGAAGAAGGAAAAGCAAATACAAAGAAAAGACAAAGTAGGTCGCTTCCCCCAGAAAGCAACTTGCCTGAGCCCCATGGTCAGACTCTAGGTCCCAGATCCCATCATAGCTGCAACAGCTGCAGCTGCAGCAGCAGAGAGGACCCTCTGTCAGTGACAGGTCAGAGCAAATTCTGCTCTTGCCTCCCTGAGAAATTTATTCCTTGGGACACCTGCAAGTCACTATTGTGTTCCTGCTCTGTCATATTGATATGCACTGACCCTTAGCCCACCAAAGCCAAGAAAAAACAAACTGGGCAGCCAGAGGAAATTTAGAACCCACTGACTGTCATGAACTTCTGACAACTTTTGTGCCAGGTATTATCATGAAATTGAATATAACAATTAAGAGATTAGCCAAACGCTACATAAGGTATTTGCATGGTAAGGCTTGGTGAGTATGGTCAGTCTTCTTTAAAAATGGTGCTAGTGGAAAGCACAGCCTTTTTGTATTAAAATCCCTCTCAAACATAGGAGAGATGAAATAAGCTCTTGATAGCACCGTGAGCTTTGCTCAAAACTTCCAAAACTCAAAGGTAATTCTAGGACACTCTACTTCAGTCTGTTTTCCAAGAAGGGCAAATGATGGAAATGTGTGGATTTGGGACGATAGTGGAGCAAAGGTATATTTCTGATGTGCATGGTCCAAGCTGCAGAGTTGCAGGTCATCCTTGCCTACTGCCCAGCTGTGGAGTCTGATTAATTCTTTCCCCAGAGTTTCTCTGAATTGGACATTTTGCTCAAAGCTTTCTTCAGCTCTCAAGTCATGTACTAGAATCTAAAGCGTAGCTCTAAGCATCTAGTTGGTTTGTTCTGTTGCCAGCAATGGAACAAACTTTTATTTAAATGCAACCTACCTTGCATTTAGAGCCAGGTCTTTTTCGTTATGCCTTGGGAAAAGCAAGGAATTTCAGTCCTATCAGTGTTTCAGTGTTGATCATAAATCAGTGTTTCCTTATTTTTTCTTAAATGTTTAAAGTCTTAGAATTTAAATGTACAAGAAGTCCATCTAAGAATATACAAGCATGCCTACAAGCCAATGTACTTTTCTGGATTTATGATGCCACTATTAGAATAGCTGTCAGGCAAAATAGAGAGCGTGTATGCTATGTCTTAAGCAGGCAATAGGATACTTCTTTTAAGTCATCTTCATCCTTATATCTGAGGAGAATTGTAAGAATGCCTCAGTAATAAAAATTAATACAGTAAAAAATAAGGTTTAGGTACCTAATATGTGGTATAAGTGTGCATCCAAGAGGTGACAACATCTTCTGAAAAGGGATTTTATGTGTATGAATAAAAGCATCATGCAGTAATTCTCCTTGTGGGGAAAAAAGAAGTATCTTCTAGATTTTCAGCACACCAATGAAGTTCAGAGGTCCTTGGCTACCAGCAGTATGCTCACTCAACAAGGGGAAGATCTTCCTTTCTCTATACTTCCTTTCCTACCTCCAGGGTCTGGACATCCTGAGGGCCAGCCTTAACAGTAAAGACTGAAGCAAAGGCAGCATTCAGTAACTGAACCTGTATCTTCCACCACCAAAGCACACACCTCATTTTGCAGTGGGACCACATTTTCCCTAGTGTTCCTTTTGCTGTCAGTGTATTTGAAAAAGCCTTTCTTGTTGTGCTTGACATCTGTTGCAAGTTTTCATTCCGTGTGGGCATCAGCCTTCCTTGTTGCATCACATTATCTGACTATATCCCTGTATTGCTGCCAGGTGGTCAGTTCCATTTCCCTTTGTCAACAATCTTCCACTATCACCTTGCATATCTATGCAGGTCTCCTTCCTCCTTTGCTTTATTTCCTATTTTTGGGGATGCACCGATCTTATGCTCAGAGGAAGTAATGTTTGAATATCAACCAGCTCTTTTGTTCCCCCTTACCATCTAGAGCCCTAAGCCATGGGATTTTTCCAAGCAGTTCTTTGAAAAGGCCTAAGTTCACTCTCCTGAAATCCAGAGTTGTAATCCCATTTATAGCCCAGCTCCTTCCACATAGAATCCTGAATTCTACCATCTCATGGTCACTGCACCTATGGCTGCCCCCAACCAATTTGCGTCCATAAAAACAAGCAATGTGCCACCTCTCCAGATGTTCTTGGAGGTCCTCCTGGACTCTAGCTGCCATTACGAAATATCCTAGGCCTCCTGTAGCATCTGTGCTTCCTCTGTTAGAACATGAGCTGCTCTTCCACGTCCCCCCAGATGTCTCACAGTGATACTGAACACTTTCATAGGAATAACTAAATAAAGACACGGTTCTCTGTCCTGTGTTTGGCTAGAGTTAATTTTCACCAGAAGTGGGGATGTGACACAGCCAGGACAGGTGACCCAAACTAACCGAAGAGGGTATTCCATAACATAGGATGTCATCCTTAGTATAAAAGGGTATTTCTCTGGGATGGGTAGCGTGGCTCCAGGACACTCAGCTCAGGGATGATCTGACTTCATGATGAGTCTTGAGTATGCAATCTGAGTTGTACATTTCTTTGGTGAGAAACTGCATTGTGTATCACCAGTTTTGTACATTCTGTTCTGAGTCTTGTTGTTGTTGCTGTTTCCATCTCCCTGTGCTGCCTCAGTAAACTGTCCTAGGGTGTGTGTGAGCAGCCACACAGTGCCCAGCTGCCATCTGCGACTGAAAGCTGCAAGTAAAATGGGGAAATAAAGGTGGAGAGTAATTGTGCCTAACTCACTATTTTAAAACCATGATGCTTTCTAATATTCCAGTGTCCTGGCTATGTGGCAAGGCAGTGTTCCTCTAGGGCACTTGTACCACTAATTACAATAATCTGCAAGTTTTTACTAGCTCTTAAGAAAGGACTGCACAGACTCCTGGGAAAATACTACAGATTAATACAGAAAATAGAGATGATTATTGAGAAATTTTAATCAGGTGAAGTCTCCTTATCCTAAGCATGGTTGGTTTTCCTACTTGGGGGCATATATTGGGATATTAATGAAGGTCTGGCACAAGATTCAGCATGTAGTAGAATTGAACGGGACTAAACTGAATAGGAGAAGGGTTCAAAAGTTTTAACAGGCAAAAAGTACATACTTTTTTACAGGGAAAGCTAAGACTAAATGCAAAAGCTGCTCCCACCCCCACAAATAAATTGTACAGATTTAGTACTATGTCCATAATTAATTCAATATTAAACATATTCCAGCTAATATGTATTTAAATTAGTTAAGTTTTTGGTTTATTTATTACCCAAATATGGTTTTCAATTTAATATATTGTTAAATATGACCTACATGTTTAAAAAATTTGAACCTGTTTTTTGCAGTCAAGAACAGAATGTACATTGTATCTCAGAGTCGTGAACCAATTAAACAAAGGGAGAAGAAAACAAATAAGGATTCCATGTTACAAAGGACAGAAAAAATCTCAGTCATGATAAAGTAATGAGCAGAATCATGATTTACCTATACTCATCTCTAACAAGTGAAAGTTGCCTACTGAGAATATAAATAAGGCAAATCAAATACCTCAAGATGTATCTGAAGAAATTTTTGTCTTATCAGATAATGAACTTGGGTTTTGTGATGAGAATGCTAATGAATTCATTTGTAATGCGAATAGCAATAATAAAGATAAAGTGACTCTGCTGGAAAGATGTATTCCATTCTTCGTTAAAGTCTAATCAGAAATTAAAGTGACAGAAAAAAAACATAATGAAAACTCAGATATCTGACTTAATAACAGAAACCCACAACTTTGAAAGCAAACATTGATAATATCAATACTGAGATTCTAAGAGACAAATATAAGGAGTTAACTATTTGAACTCAAACTTATTTTTCCAACTCAAAAATTAATGCATTTAGTACCTGATCCTGCAATGTGTTTTTTTTCAAGAGTAATCTTTTGCACAAGCCTATATTAAACTTTAGGGGTTTTATACAAAACACATTTATATAGCTCCTGTTTCAGTCCAAACTCTCATTGTTTCTCTGAAATCGATCATGGATAACTAGTCATCAGATAAGACTTAGTAAGATTAAAAAGCAGATCTTAATATTCTGTGTTCAAACCCTCTAGTTCCTTCTGTATCACTGTGGACAACATCATCAAATGTAACATCAGAGCCATAAATCTTTCTAACTTATCATCTCCATTCTTTCCCCATTTAATATATCTAAGATAGACCCTTTTTGAACTGTCAATATAAATATAAATTTTACCAACCTCATTTAATTTTACTTTTCACTGTGGCAACATCTTCCATTGTGGTCCAAATAAGCAGTTGTCCTTGTGATAGTCATTCAGAATGCTGTAATAAAATAATATTTCTAGGTCAGAATGACCTTATTTCTTCTCTGGAAGTCTTTCTAATGACTTTTCTCCTCTGTCACATAAACAGCTATGTTGGGTTAATCTTTTCTAAGGTCCAGAAAGCCATCCAGATGCTCTCTCACTCCCACTCCTTAACAGGACAGAGGAAGAAAATGTGATGAGAAATCTTATGGGTAAAGATACAGACATGATGGCTACAGCTAAACAAAAAAGACTCAGAGGATTTATTTATTGTCAATTAAAAAATATTTGGATTATAAGAAACATAGACCTTTCCCCACCCCTCCATTCCTTTACTCCTTCACTCCCCACTCCTTTACCTCAAGCCTCTCCACCACCCATACAACACAAAGGGGATGAGGAATAGGAAGTTTATGGTAGGCCATAAGAGTTCCTCTCCTCACTTGCATCCTGCTTCAGCATGCGTCCTTCCCACGGGCTACAGTCCTTCAGGAAAAACCTGATTCAGCACAGCCTCTCCCATGGGTCTGCAGAGAATCTCTGCTCTAACACCTGGAGCGACTCCTCTTCCTCCTTCTCTCTCTCTTTTTTAATTTTTTAATCACTTTTCCCTCCTCTGCTGTCTGTACAGTGTTTTCTGACATTTCTTAAATATTTTTTCCCAGAGGTGCCACTGAATTGGCTGTTGGGCTCCTCTGTGTCCTTTGGTGGGACACCCCTTCAGCACGCCACTCGGAACACCTTGCCACCTATACCAAAAAATCCTCACAGTCTCCTATCTGCCCACTTAGGCTCTCTCACTCAAGGCTAGAAGGTTAACTCTCACTAGCATTAAGTTCATTCAGTCAGGCTCCGTTCCTAACTGGATAGATTTTACAAGAAATTTTGCCTTTTCCAGGGATGACATTTCTCTATAAATATCACCAAAGGGATAGTGTGATGCTTGTTTATGTGGCACTTAAAACTCTTTTTTACTTTGACACTCTCCAAATAGTTACTCTAGTCAGCTACTGGTATCCTGAAACCAGCATTATCTCCTGGTTTCCATTCCCCCTATCATCCCACCTTTCTTCACCTACTCTGTCTGGCTTAGAAGCCTTCTGCATCTGTATCTTGTGCTGGTACAGCAGCTACCTCACAGATCTCCTTGTCCCCAACCAGGTTCCCCTGAGTATTGGGTTAATGCAACTGTCATGTTAACCTAATTTGTGAGCAATTTTTCAAACTTCTTGCTTAAAATTAATCATACACAAACGTGTTTAAGGAGTAGATTCTGTATATTGTGTGTATCAAATTTCTAAAAATTTTTGTGGTTTTTTCTAAGTAAACAGGGAGTCTGTGATCTAGTTCATAATCCTTTTATTAACATCTTCTGACTAATATGTTATAAAAAGCAGAAAGCCCTATCTTTCCCTTATTTACCATAACACATGATTTGGCTGCCATTGTACAGAAACATCTCGAAATTATTTCTGAAGAATAATCATTTAACAAAGTCTTGTGAGACAGATTTTTCCATATGTTAAGGGGGACCATTAAATTTTGTGCAGCAAAATGGCAGCTGCCTAGCAGCAAGGAGTATATTTCTTTCAGTGTAGAACAGAGGGCAAAAAAGTAATAACAATAGATCAAACTTAGAAGAACAACAACCACAAAATCATTTTTCGAAATTGAATTAGTGCACTGGGATGTAAATAAAATCGTTTTAAAATATTTAATTTAACTTCTATATTGTTCAGTCATATAATGGCTTATATTTATCAATTATATATGTCCTATTAATGTGAATTAATTGTTCAGTCTATGAAAAGAACTAGGAAAATCTAGCAGTGCCAACCCATTTTATATTGACTATATAAAAAAAAAATAATCCATGTTTGATTAAATATTGATAGGTGTCTGAATTATTCTGTTTTGTCACAGCAATGTTGCTTAATAGTATTTGAAGGAGTGTATTTATACATTTCCTTTTATGTATAAATATTTTAGTTTCCTGTATCAACACACAGTCTTTAGAGTCAACTAAGATGAAATGGTCATCTTCAAAAATGCTTATTTAAGCAAGGACAAGGAGTTATTCCTGGACTAGGTCATGAGTGTATTCAGCAAAAAGCAATGTAGCGTTACAAGCCAAGGGAAAGGGAAAGAAGGGAAAGCTCTCCAAGTCACCAGCCAAAAAAAGAACTGGTGAAGATGTTCCCAGCTTATCATCCTCGTCTGTGCATACTCTCCATTGCAGAAGGTGTTCCTCTGAATGATTTTTTACATGGTAACAATATGGTTTCCTCACGACTGTTTCATTACAGCAATAGTGCTTGCAGGAGCATACCTTTATCAGGCACAGATGTTGTACACATTAGCTTTCTGCATGTGCATTATCAGCAAATGCTTATCGGCTTCAAGCCTATATGACTACTATCAACCAGACCTATCTATTAAGATTTATTTGTTCCCTAGCATAAAAATATTAACCAAAAAATAAGACACAAGGGCTAGAAAGGGAAAAATCACATTTCAATGGCATTCAGTTCCTACCAAAAAAAAAAGAAAACCACTTTACAGATGTAATAATGTTTTTTCCTGAATCCTCCAGTGCAAGACTGCAGGGATAACAGCCCTTTGGGATAAAAGGCACTGCCGCAGCAGCCCAGGGTGTTGTACGTGTGGCAGGTTGCATACAAAATTAAAGGCAGGCTGTAGTATTACAAGTGAAAGACTGCAAACTTACAGATACAGGACTGTTCATTTTATGCAGGTCAAAGCACTGTGCAACTCCCACGCTGGTGCGTACTGGACACAAGGTTCTGTCACTGCGCTTCCCCTCAAAGCCTACCGCTCTAGTTCTGCAGATAACAAGACAACAGAGTCCAGCAGCCACCACGTGCACCAGGTCCCACAAAACAGATCTCCTTTCTTATATTTTTCTTTCCCAAGCAAGTGCACCGTTGGGAGAGGTACGGAGTTTTGCAGCGAATGACAGTCGCAGCTTTGACTGGAGTTAAGCCAGTAACTCAAACACGCCCCTTCATTTGCAGCAGAAACAGATAACCCCAAATGGTTCAGGGATTAATTTACAGATACAGAAGACAAAAGGGGTGCATGTTGCTGGCTGTCTAGACAGGAATTAATTTTCTTCCTTATAGTAGTGCTGATGCCTTCCTAGATACACCTCTGAAGGGGGTTCTCAAAGTATGTTATTTTTAGGCTTAAAAACTCATTCAAGTAAGAACTAGTCTGATGTAAATGAGCTCAGAATTAACTCTGAAATGAATGCAAACCTAAATTAACGTAACACTAAAATTATTGCATTGGAAATAGCTCTTATTGTTCCTGAAATTATTTGTTATACAGACAGTGGGAATTTTCTCCACTTATCTTGCAGAATTGAAATACAGCTAAAGATGCTTATTTATGATTATTCCAGAAATCTTTTTTATGTTGCTTCCTGCTTAACGGGCACAGTTGCAAGAATTTGGAACTATTGGTTAGGAAATATTTCTCTCAGCTGAGTTTGATTCCAAGAGCTTTCAGAAACTAAGTGTAAAAGCAGTGGCTAAGTGTAAAGTTCGTTCACATGAAAATATCTAACAAATATGTATGGAGGGATTCTTAAATATTGACAGAGTTTTACTAATTATTTTTCTTGTATTCTTTGAATATTTTAAAAACCATTTTCAATTCACAATTGCATGTTTATTTTTCAATTAGAAATATGAAAAAGATATTGTTCTTTTCCACATGTCCACAAATATTTCTTCAGGCCTTAGAATGTAGTAGCACATACTTTATTTAAAGAGGATGTTGATAGTTATGCACATAATTTGAAGTGTGATCACTCTCACATAAAGAAAAAGGCTACTTTGGAGACAAAGTCTATCACACTCAAAATAGGTCATTATTGTCAAAGTAAAATAAATTCACTATCCATGAGTTACACATCCCCAAATAGCACAGTTTTGTCAGAGTGGCAAAAACATACCCTGATACTTTAAGTGCTGATCTATCCCCATGCTGCACCTGCTTTCGCATTTTAATTTTTTTTAATACATACTTTTACTTTGAATTGTATATACCTGAGTTTCTCTCAAATAATTTCTAACAAATACTTGAAGGTCTGTATTTTGCAGGTACCTAGAGGTACCTGAAGAGTCCTGGAGAGATCAGATGCATTGAAATACACATAGCGAAAAGGTCACATCCGCAGAAGTTTTCAAACACACAATTTCCTATGAAATCGTAAAGGTCCCATGATAAATAGTGGACAGTGAGGCATTAAAACAGGAGATGGAAACCAAAATGTCTTTGTAGACTGTGCTGTTGGAAGCAGATAAATTATATTATTTTCATTCCTTGCCTGACTTCAGTCCAGACCACAAGAAAGATAAGAATTCCTGCATGATGGAACTGAAATGAACTTAAATATCTGAGGTTTACTATGAATTTATTTTAAAATTGAAAGATATTTGTAATACTAGGTAGTTTTCAGATAATAATAATAAAATCTTTAAAATAATAATAATAATAATGTAGCCTTAAAATTTCATAAATAGGTATAAGACAGCTAAATAATAACACAATATAACCTTCAAGATTTCATAAGCATGTGTAAGACTTCCATAAATCTAGGTCTACACACCCTCCAGTATTTTTTTTTAATTGTTTAGAAATGTTCAATAAAAACAAAGAATGAAAATGAAAATAATGAGGTGAATCTGTGCTGTTTGAAAAATGGGAGACCACATGATTTGGGGTAGGATACCTTATCCATTACTTTCAGTGCAATCATAGAAACAGACTGGTTTTGGTTGGAATGGACTTCAAAGATCATCTAGTTCTGTTCACCCTGCCATGGGCAAGAACATCCTACACTCAATCTGGACTTGAACACTGCCAAGAAGGGCGCATCCACAAGTCCTCTAGGCAACCTGTTACAGAGTCTCACAGCTTTAACAGTAAAGAATCTGTTCCTAATATCCACTCTAAATCTACTCTCCTTCAATTTAAAGTCATTACTCATTGTCTTATCACTACACTCCCTAATAAAGAATCCCCCTCCATCCTTCCTGTAGATCCCCTTTAGGTACTTGGAAGGCTGCAATAAGGTCTCCACTGAACCTTCCCTTCTCCAGGATGAACAAGCCTAAATCTCTAATCCTGTCTTCATAGGAGAGGTGCTCCAGCTGTCTGATTATCTTTGTGGCCCTCCTTTGGACTAGTTCAAACATTTCCATGTATTTCTTGTACTGGAGAACCAGAGCTGGATGCAGTATTCCATGTGGGTGATACATCACAGGATAGTATTGGCTTTCTGGGCTGCAAGTGCACATTGCTGGTTCATGTTGCATTTACACACCAACATCCACAAGCCCTTCTCCTCTTGAATGCTCTCAATCCTGTCTCTGCCCAGACTGCAGTCATGCTTGGGATTTCCCCAGCCCATGTGCAGGACCTTGCACTTGTCCTTGTTGAACGTCATGTGGTCCACATGGGCCCACCTCTCAAGCCTGTCCAGGTCCCTCTGCATGGCATCCCCTTCCTCCAGTGGATCAAAAACAACACACAGTTCGGTGTTGTTGGCAAATTTGCTGAGGGTGCATTCAATCCCACTGTCTTTGACAATCATGTTGAGCAGTGCTGGTCCAAAGAGCAGCCCATGATGAACACCACTTATCACTGATCTCCACTTGTACATCAAGCTGTTGACCACAACTCTTTGAGTGCCACTGTCCACCACCAAATGGTACATCCACTGGATCCATGTCTTTCCAATTTAAACATATTATGTGAGCCAGGGTCAAACACTTTGTACAAGTCCAGGTAGAGGGTGTTTGTCACTCTTCTCTCATCCACCAATGGTAAACCCATGATAGAAGGCCATCAAATTTGTCAAGCATGATTTGCCCTTAGTGAAGTCATGTTGGCTGTCACCAAATTACCTCTTTATTTTTCCTATGTCTGAGCATAGTTTAAGCAGGATCTTCTCCATGATCTTGCCAGGCACAGAGTTGAGACTGACAGTCAGAGTCCCCTTCACACATACATGCCTTGTTTTACTACTGTGGGAATTGCAGCTCAGAGGTTAAAAGCACAGGTTTCCACTTATCTGTTACACAAATATTGTGGATGGAGATATGCAGTGTTGGTGTGAGAAGCAGCCAAAGGAAATAGTCTTGGGGCAGCAGGGTGATCCTGTTTGGCTTGAGAATGTGGGATAAACGGAGAGACAATTTCTACACAAAATTTTGAAGGCCACGGTGCCTAGAGTGAAACCTATGATTCTATGATTTTATGATTCTATTTCCTCATTAACTGCAAAATTAATATTAAAGTTGACACCCCTAAATATGCTAATGAGCAAAACACAGTACATGGTAAACATGGATGACTATAGTACTCAACACTCCACCCAGATCACCCCTGGGAGGGAATGGCTAAGATTGGGATATAAAGGGTATTGAGGAAGCTACTCCCAGTGGGGGAGAAATGAAATTAAAGACCCTGAAGAGGCAGTTTATGGTCTATTCTTCTCATTTGTCCAAGACGGTGACAACTTCTTGGTAAGCAGTTGTGATTCCCCCTTTTTGGTGATTATACCAGGGATAGTATTTTGTTAGCATTTGATTATAATCATAGCATTTAAATTATGATCATAGTCATATATTAGTGCTACTGCAGTAAGTGCATTTAAAAATGGCAATCAAGAACTTTTATAACTGTTACATTATTAAACTTTTTTTAGTCTCAACTTTGTAAAACTGTTTCATTGGCAGTCCTTTGGGCTCTCTGACAGGAAAATACTGAGTCTGGTGTGGAGTATTATATATGATCCTTTAGACATAAACTGTTAACCGAGTCCGGGACTAAGACTGGACCTAGCTGCAGGTTTCTCTCTGAGAAGGAGTTCTTTCTGAACCTTGTGACTCAACAGTAGGGCACCCTCAGCCACACACCGGACTCTTACCCCTTACCTGACACCTATCACTGCAATGAAATCTGCTGCTTTTTAAAGATCATCCCTACCTACAGGCAAAATCAAAGCTCCAAAAGAGCTTGATGCAAATACAGGACCTGACTTTATCCATCAGATGCAGGGGCAGCTGGTTTCAGCATATATACAGATTTCCTATGCAGTTTCTCCTCTGAGACCTGAAAAAGTATAATATTATTTGGCTAGAGAAGTGACAGTTTGCAAGGTTGAAATAAACAATTTTAAACATTATTATTATTATCCAAGTCCTGCAAGTGAGCCAGAGAATGTGCTTTGATCAATACAGTAATTGGACTATAGCCCAAATACCGAGGGCTTTTGACAGAAGGCGGCAACAGTTAAGTGCAAGAAGAAAAGGGTCATCTCATATAAGAATGCCACGCTTTACGCATCCGCCCCATCTTTCTTTTCAGTGACATGCTACTGGAACATGTTCCTTTCTGAGCACAGCCTGGCCTATTATCAACAAACAGTGTGTAATATACATGTTCATGAGTTGGTACTGAATGAGGTTAATTAATGGTTCTTCTTACATAGATGTCTGGAATTAAAACAAAAGCCTCAAAACCTACAATTAACAGTGGCAAGTAACCTACAATTTTTTTTTCCAACTCCTCTACTAATTTTGATCATTATCCACTGCACATTTTATTTCTTGCCATTTTCTTTGACCTCTTCACAGCAGAGCTGAAAGCTTCATTATTGAGGTAAGAGAAGCACCATGTGGTTTCTTTACCACCAGGGACATACCACATTAACTTCTCACAGTCAAACAGTTTGTGGGTTACTGCCCCACCAAGACATAGACTATTAAGTATCTTTCTTCACCAATTGCATTGCAGAAAATGCACTTGAATTTAGTTGTTCCGATATTCATAGCTGTCAGATGAACTGATATTAACTGGGAGCGCATGGGTTGGCTTAACACCAGCCTCTGGCTAGCTGTTGCTCCAGAATTATTTAATGAAGAAAATGAACAATGTATTTTAATCACAAAGCTAGGACTGCAGGATTCAGCTTAGAGTTGGTATATATGTTACCTTGCAATTTCTATACAAACCATCCTGATAAAAGTGAGTAACCAGGAAATTATTTGTGTTGCATTTGCCACAGTTATTGTCTCTATGGACATTATCCTGAGGGACAATTCTCATGAGAGCAAACATTGGTACAACTCAGCTGAAATTTTAACTAAAACTGAAATCTGAACTGTGACCAGCTTTGGAGGCATAAGATTTGCTGGTGTGCTGGATTCAGTACCTCATTTTGTCTCCCCTTTGTGATGTTTGAACTCCTGATCCTATTTAAATTGTTTCTTTGAAGCAAAGGACTCATCTGCCGGAGCCCCTTAATATTGCTGTAACTGGGGGATGATAAGGGGAGGAAGCTGAGAGCTGCTGGAGGGAAGAGAAGTGATGTTTCTATAGCTGACACTTTAAATATGACAGTGCTAATGCACAGTGTTTCTTGACAAAAATGTATCACTTCAAGGCATATAAAGAAGGCATTTAATGCACAAATAGGAGGAGTAGTGCTAGAAGGATCAACAGATCTTTGCCAATCACTCTGTACTATTAGGATTTTATGTTGCCCTTTTCCTGGATTAATATGAAAGCAGTGAGGGAAGCTCTTTAAGGGCCCTAGCCATCCCTTGCAGTGCATGTGCCAAGGCAAGTCATGATCTTTCTGTCAATAGTTGGAACCCTCAAAATATTCAAAGGACATCAAGATAATAAAGTTACCTTTAGATAACACAGAAGTAAAAGTGATCAATGGATCCTTTCAAGGTCATGTGGTCAGACAGCAGAGGTCACTTGCACTTTTCAAAATTCATTACACTAATAAAATTGAAGGCTATGCTAGTTCTCATCTCTGTGTCCTGGTTTTGGCTGAGATAGCTGATTTTCTTTCTAGTAGCTGGTATTGTGTTGGTTTTTGGATTTAGAATGAGAATGATGTTGATAACACAACAGTGTTTAGAGTTGTTGCAAGGTAGTTGTAGTGCCTGCACAGTGTCAAGACCTTTTCAGCTCCTCACACCCTGCCAACTGCACAAGAAGCTGGGAGAGCATGTCCAGGACAGCTAGCCGGGGCTGGCCAGAGGGATATTCCCTACCATCATGATCCCTGCATAACTGGAGAGGCTGCTTGGAAACAGACTGGGTATCAGGGTGGTTTTTTTTCCTTCAGCAAGTGGTGAGCAATTGCATTTGTGCGTCACTGGTTTTTTTAATATAATTTAATATGTATTTTTATATATAAAATATATGTATAAATATTATTATTACAATATTATTATTATTACTCTCCTGCTTTTTTATGCTATTAAACTGTCTTTATCTCAGCCCATGAGTTTTAGGGGTTCTTCTTTTCCATTTTCCTCCTAATCCCCTTAGGGGGAAGCGGTGAGACAGCAGCTGCAGGGGGGGCTCAGCTTATGGCTGGGTTTAAACCATGAGACTGTGTAGGGAGATGAAACAGAATATGACATTGACATTTGTCCACTACAGCTCATTCAGGATTTTTCAATCTTTTCAGTAGTGAACAGGGAGGCAGAATTCCTTCCTGTCAACCACAAAATGAAAGGATTGTTATGCTGTACCAGAAAGTGTTCCCAGGAGGTTAACTTTATAGTTCACAGAAAGTGAAGTGCCATCTGAAGACTACATCCTTATATGTTCCGAAATTCTGTCTATGGTCCTAATTTTGCCAGAAACACATACAAACACACATATAAACTGAATTGTACAAGCATAGTTCCTTCTGCCTTAGCTAAAGTATGTAGTCGGCATTGTTGCGTATTGATCCAGGGAATTATCAGGTATATTTCATACATGCAACACAGTGTCTCCCACAGCAAAGATCACCAGACGCTTCTCACAGCAAAAGAGAAATGGCTTAGACCCAATTGCTGCATGCATTCTGAACCCAAAGTAGCTGTGTCGAAGAATGAAACCCATTGCCTGTTGTAGCAGTTCATGGGGTATCTCCCAGGATTCTTTGTGCTTCCTCACATTTCAGTGTGATTCTGAGGCATTCAGCTTGACCTTATGACAAGCTGGATTCCTGAGTCACAATATACCCCCTGTCCTTGATATGAGGGTTAAATTGCATACCAGATGCAGAATCATTGATGGAGCTCTGAAGAGCATACTGTGACATGCTCGCAGATTGTCACAAATGTAGACACCCAAGAGCTAGCAGTTTATTTCAGGCTGCCCATATGTATGAGGGAAGTTATTGACAGTATGTTACTCAGGCATTACTGACAGGGGAACTTCGTCTCCAAATACTGATGAGATATGAGTCATTCTGTTTCAGAAATATGGAATCAGAGTCATTCATTTGTCTATGAAAAATGTCTTAGCATACTCAGGAAAACAGCCATTATAATTAGAACTTAAAGAATTGCAGGTGTAAATTTGGGGTTTTTAAACATGAATGTTTCCATATCCAAATGATTAACTGCCTATCCATGTCCTAAATTAAGAACATAAACACTCTTAGCTTATAAGCCATATGGTACATCTTCACACATAATCCTTCCTAGCTCAAAGACAACCTTGTGTACATTTTTTTGGAAGCCAAATAAGCATTCAGGTTTTTTGCCACTTTATATAGGAAGAAAAACTAAAACTAGAGTGTTTATTTAATCCTTAGTTCATTGATAGTAAATGCATCCCTTATGTTAATTGCAGACAAGTTTGAATCTGCTGACATGACTATCTTTCATAGGAATTCCTGAATAGGATGTGTTCTCCAGCATGCCACATGAACTACTAGAATAATCCTATTGATGTAAATGGAGATGTACTGAAAGATGTATGACCAAATGGATTTGTGATGGCCATTATCCAGGCAGTTATGCCTAAAAGAATATAACTTTGAAAAACAAAGACAAAACATTCATATTCTCATATACAATTTCTACTGCTTTTCAGGTTCTTGATAGTCTTTTTCATGGAAACTAATTGAAATACTTGTACATTTATTGACAATCACCAGCCTTCTGTTGATATTTGCCAATTGCTTTATATTTTGTCTCTTCCCTGTTTTTATGGCTTTACTGTTTTTCTCCACTTCCTAAATTTATGTAATAAACTCACATGAGGTATTGCTATGATTCTGTGAATGTTCAAGTATATTGTATCAATTTCTTTATGACAGTTATCTTTTGACACATATCATTTTAACAGATTTGTCAAGATCTACCCTGGAAAAAATGTACCTTATTGTTTCAAATTACCGATCATCAGTGGAAGTTTTGCAAGTTACAGAAGTTTTGTAGAGTATATATGTCACTCTCAACTGCTCTTCGGGTATATATTTTACAGATTCACAGATTCATAGGATTTGGAAGGGACCTCTGCAGATCATCTAGTCCAACTCCCCTGCTAGAGCAGGATTACCTAGAGCAGGTTGCACAGGATTGCATCCAGACAGGTCTTTTCATTTGCATCATTTTTCACTTCTTTGTTAAAATCATAAGTCCTAAGAATCCTTCCTGTGTTCTGTATGTGAATCCATCTCATTTAAACAGCCATTCAGGACTGGAGTTCAAAGTGCCAATTATAGCAGTACATTTCATCTCATATAAATACCTTTCTCCACATACATACATATGCTGCCAAGCCTGGATAATGCCTAAATCTTTTAATCTATATTTTAGGACACAAAGACAATTTCACTATAAAAGGTAAACATGGTCTACGAAACACAAGACTCTCTTCCCTGCATTGTTACCTTTAGGAATCAGCATTCCTTTTCCCTTCTGATCCAGAAGATATTGAGACTTTCTATGCAAAGTGAAGCAGCTTTAACACAACACTGAAACCTAGTTGCCCTGGTAGGCAGTATGGGCTGGAGCTGGAGGATGTGGGTGGGCTTTAATGCCTCACCATCTTCAGGACATGGATCTGGTGCTGGTGAATCCTCAAATCATTAATGGACTGGTAAGGGTTAGGTTAAATCTAGGCTGAGTTTTGATCAGCCTTTGAGAAAAAAGAACAGGGAGAGTGTAGATCCTGATAGGGTCAGGGCACAGCACCCAGTGTACTCTCAGGTATGAGACAGATGTTTCTTGGGGTCTTTTCAAGCATGAATTTTATTAGAAAATCCAGTGACATACATAAGATTTTTTGTCTTCTGCAGTGTAAGATGGTATCTGAAAAGAGGGGCTTAAACACAGTTTAAAACACAAACTGAAATAGGAGGTAGGTGGGATTTAACTGTTTTTAAAATAGAAAAGCACATCTTGCCTCTAGTCTCTTTTCTTCTGGTACAGAGATCAGCAAAACTTGTGCTTTCATTTTTAGCACACTTAAAGAATTTCTTGGCTACTTAACTTGGCCTAATTTTTTACTTGACATTGTGGAAATGACAATTTTGGACATATTTGTCCTTTAAAGGTTTCTACATTTCTAGAAAAAAATATACACAAAATTATAAATAAAATTATATAAACAGGAGTGTAATATGTACAATCTGAAACACATTTAAAGGCTTTGGAAGCCAGACTAACGTGCCAAAATGTGATACCTTATTGAAATTTTAATAGGCAACATACACACTGTATATACTAATACTGTGCACAGAGGTAATGAACTCTATGAAATGCTGTGAAAAGTATTTGTATGTTCTTGGATAAAACCAGATATTTAGTTATATACCACTAAAACTTTCTAACAAAAGTCTTTGTGATAGTGTGATGGATTTATACAATCTGAGGAGCAAGGAAGAGTTATCATTACAGTAGGCTATAATTTATACATTTTATACAATCATTAAACAAAGCAGAAGATTGATAAAATATAGAAAATAAGCTGCTTGGGGTTTTCTTGATTTCTAACAGTTTATAGATTTCATGATAGCAAACATACACATTGGGAACTTAATAGAGTAACTTCTATTTCATATAGTCCTCAAACACCATCTTGCCATCACTTGCTCTTTCAGAGAAAAGACAGTGAACCAGAGAAAAGTAAAATGTTTTATTCTGTCCTCCTTTCAGACTTTGCCTTGAATCAAAAGTATACACTGAAGAATCTGGCATGCTTTGTCCACAGCATTAGAATTCTACCCCACCACAACATACACACATACACACATACACACTCACAAAAAATCTAGAGGCAATTTACATATGCAGTTCAAAAGTATTAACTGCAAACATGCTAGAGTTTTAAAGTTTGAATAAACTGGGTACACTGGATAACTTACTTTGAATAAATTATCTGTAGGGCTGGTCAGTAGCTGAACACCAGGAAAGGTCCTTAAGACCTGCGTCATAGCCAACACATTCTGCTAGTACATCATACTATTCCTGTAGCTTAATATAGCATTAACTTAAAGAAACTTCCATATGCACCATTATGATAATGATTATTAATGTATTTATTAAATATTAACAAGGCCCTAATTACAAATTCTGCAAAACTAGACATGTGAGAGAGAAAATGATTGTTATTAAGTGACCTTAGAAAAAGGTTTCAGAAACTGCTTTTTTGTCAATACAGTATATCGGGGAAAATGTGTTCTAAATCAAACAAAGAAATGTAGTCTGTCTATTCTACAATAAGAAACAAATAATTAGCTGGACTAGGGCTAGTATTGTAATAGTAGAGTGAAACAACATCTTTAGCCATTCATAGGATACATAATGTGTGAGTAAATAGGACCATATCATCTCCATTTCCAACCCTCCACAAGTGTATTTATTGGCCATAATTAATAAAATATTATATAATAGAAGTTATGCAATAGTGAATAAAGGGCTGGAAAACATTCCACTGCAGGAGTTTGGGTATTTGGTGTTGTGTGTTGTTTTATTTTTTAACTAGACTCTTTAATTTATCAAACATTATTTGATTATGCAGTATTGATGTGGAATCATTAACTTAAATATTAGTTTAACACGTAAGATAAAAATTACATTACTGAGGAACTGGGAGAATAAGCCAGAAAACTTCTGCCAAAATTTATTTCTTCTAGCAAAAATGATAATTTCAGCTCTGAAATTGAAAATTCTTTGGAAAGTTTAAATCAAGATTATTTTTTTCCTCTATAAGATTTCTAATTTTCCCAGGCATTAAGCAGAAAGATAAAATTTTCATGAATATATCAGGTATGAAATCATCTTGAATATGACAGTGATAACTCCTGGACTATCTATAGTTAATGATACAATAATAATTTATGGCAATTTCTTTCAATTTTCTGTCAACATTATTAGCAATATATAGAAGTGAGTTCATCAAAATTCAGTAAATTACAATTGCATAGGCTTTCCAGGCACTCTGAGTTCTTTTTCCAGTTCCTTGCTTATAAAACAAACAATGAATCAAAGTCTTTTCCACTAAACTTTGTGAAAGTATCCATTTTGGTGACCCATAAGATGCACTGTCATACAAATTATGCATGTTTTTTGGGGAGGGTTCTTTATCAAAAAACTTCCTAGCAATAAGATGTACAGTCTTTTTCATTAAGTTTCTTTTCATTGTCACAACATTACTTTCCGAAGTTTTCTCACAAAATAAATATACTTATAAAATGTAGAGAATCATAAAAACTTATTTTCAATGTGTCCAGAGATTTAAACTGTCTCTTATGTTTCAAAGGAACATTCTTCCACCCTATCTCTCTACTACAAACACCAACCCCCCATCTTACAGGGAACTTTACCATGCTTAAGTTGAATATCTCCTAAATTAGGTTGGAAACATGAATGTAAAAACAATCTGCTTAACATGATGATCATAGTAACAAAGTATTGAAATTTTGAATAATATTCTCAATTTTAAATTATCTTACTTCAATTTAATCATAAAAGTGCTTACAAAGTTGTGATGCTTCTAAACTGTTTCCTACAGATGCAGAATCAGTTGTGTTTTTTAAAGCATCTGACTCATATTGTGACTGTCCTTAAAATATCAGAGCTGATTAGGAGAGAAAAATAATTCCTGAGGCTATTTTTGTAAATAAAGTCAAAGTGTCCAGACCTTTGAATAAATCAGAATATTTTTTTCTTATCCTCCTGTCTTAGAGATTGTGAGTAAATTCATATTCCCTTAAAGCAACTTGTGACAAAGCAGCAGTTTGAATGAATTTCTGTTGTAGGAAATAAACCCTGAGTTTGCTTCCCATTTGCACAAAAACATACAGAGATTATTAAAATCTTTATGGGTTTTAATGTAATTCTTGCATCTTTATAGTACGTATCTCAAGAAGTCAAAATCGTCACACTGACCAATGGCCAGTTTTAGAAGTCAATTAATTGAATGGCAGTCTACTTTTCTCTCTGAGAGATCTTCCAACTACATACCTGGTGGCATTTTAGGCTCAGATTCTTAGATTTGCTTGCTGCGGTATGATTTGTCTTGCTTTCCGGTCAAAACAGTCATTTCTTTCATCAGCTTTCAACAAAGTCCTTCTAATATCCCACTAGTTCTAGTGAATCACTGAAACAGGTGGACCAGAGTGGAGGCCCCATCCCTGGAGATATTCAAGGTCAGGCTTGATGGGGCTCTGAGTGACCTGATCCAGTGAAGATGTCCCTGCTTACTGCAGGGGGGTTGGACTAGATGGCCTTTAAAGGTCCTTTCCAACCTTACACATTCTATGATTCTATGATTCTATAATAGCTGAAAATGTTCACAGAAATTTTTACTCACATGAAAGTTAGTACTGAGGTGATAAGAAGCCTGCATATCTACCCCTGCCTAAGTCAATTCTTATCTGCCTTAGCAAATTTGAAATGCTTGATCCAAGAATCACATTGACATGAACATTAAAACTTTTCCCAGTCTTTCTGAGTTCTGCCATGCACATTTCTAAATCAAGGAATGACAAGTTTAAATTACTGTAATACCTTTACATCAAGCAGTTTATCAATCTGCAGGCTCGGTGAGTGCTTGTATTGGTTACACGTCTTAAGAAATATTCAAATTATTGTAAGAATTTTGTGCCCTATTCATGACTGAGGCTCTAGTGGGCCGATTAATGGAATATTCATGATGTTTCATATTTTAGCAATTTATAATTGTATTTGTGTGTCCTAGAAAAATAAACAAACTAGATAGGCACATAAATTCCCTAGAGTTTCATAGTTATATCTACGTTAGCAAACAGCAGTTGCAGATTTATAGGGCAAACAGCTGATAACCTGCTTTCTTCACTGTACAACCTTTTGGACAGTTTTACCTTGTATTAGCTCTTCTCTGATTTGATTGACTGAACTCACTTTAGCTCTTGGACAAATCTTTGGCTTTAGTTTTATCCTAGAAGAATCCAGTTTGTGTGTTCTGATACTGGTCTGTGGTATGAAGAACAATAAAATAAATGGAGGGCATCAAAAGATTACCTTTCATTCCTTTTTCAAACTAGTACATTCACGTGAAACTACCCATAGATGCACACTTATATAAATAGGTACCTTTTCAAGTCTTCACAAACTCAGCAATAAATTTGTTTCCTAAACCATGCAGAAATATGACAAATCTAAATCAAAGCAATGACTTCAGTGTCAGACAGTTAAGAAAAATACTCAACTGCATTTGAAAAATACATATTATAGATGTTTATATTCTCTAGTTTGTTCCCATAAAAACATTTGGAATTTCAAAAGTTTAATTTTGCTTGCACTAGTACAAAATGTGTGTGTGTGTGTGTGTGTATACATATACATACATTTGTAAATGGTGCTGCTAATTTTAGGATGGGTGTCACATTGCTGTGCACCCTTCCTCCATCAGGTGAGCAGAATACCCACTGCATTGATCCTTGCCAGGATTTTTATATCCTTCCTACTCCTCTCCTTCCCCAAAAAGTTTTATTCATGAGCAAGAGACATCTCAGAGCCCAATGTAATTGTTGACATGCAGATAAAAAGAGAAATCACACACTTAAAACAAAGAGCATAAGTGATCCTAAGTGTCTCAGAAGACGTGTGGTATCTGACAAAGTCAGTGTAAAACAATTGCACTGATTGAAAACACGCTGGAGACTGAGGAGCTTTCTGCCTAGTTTAACAGAGATTGTGTATTTGTATGGCAAGAAACTTCTGTGTTTGTTTTATTTAGCCTGCTTGTCACCGTGGTCTTAAATATCATGCAACACACTTTCACTTGATGCACAAATCATACTTGTACATATTTATGGAGTGGAGCTTGATTTAACTTCTCTGTGTTTTCTAGGTTTGAATAATAAAAGGATACTTTTTGTCCAGTAAATATATGAAGGTAGCTTTCATATTAAAGTGAACCATTTGCTCTTTAGATGAAGTGCATGAAGAGCAGTTCCACTGCTTAAGGAAAAACAACATACCCTCAAATGTTACAACAAAAAGTAAAATTTCTGAACAAAACATATTTTCCTATACATGAATGTCAGAGGACTTTTGAATCTTTCTTGAAAAAAAAAGAAACCTACCTGAATGTCTCCTCTGCAGCCTCTCCCCTGAGAGGCTTCTCGCTGTCCTATTATTTTTGTATTCTCCTCAACCTTCTCCACAGGATGTAGACTCACTTCATACTGCCACTTTCACAGTTTGCCCACCTGCACTTGTACTTTGTACCTTCATCATATTTAGGACTCTTTATGTGGTAGAAAAAAGGATTATATTTGTATTTTCTAGAAAAATGCCTTAAAACTCTTCTCCACAGTTCACATAGCAGTGTCACATCTTTTCACACCTGATAATATAACTTTCTATGATTTAGTTCTATGTGTGCTCATCAGAATTTTTATTTGCAAATTCAAGGTAAGATTCATGTCAGAATCTGTTCTGTGTTCACCAATATGCAGTCCACTGTGTCTCTAGTCTCTCTGGTATAACTTACTGCACTTTAATAAACATTTTTGTCTACAGAGACAAAACCAGTTTGTGTTGTCCAAGTTACAGTGGGTATAGTAAAATACATTTACAAGACACATTTGTTATTCAAACTATGTATCTGTGATTCAGTATGTGCATAGATTAAATAATTTCAATAAAGAGGTGATACCTTTGCATGGCACTCTAGAATACAGTTGCACTGAATGTCATGTAATAACATTATGCATGTTATTCTTTTTCCCCTACTGTACAACAAATTTTATTCTTCAGCTCACTGTCATCTTCCTCCAGTCCTTGAAATACTTCTGTATCTTCACTCAAAGGAAAAAAGATGAAGTTGGACACATTTTATATCACTCTGATTTACGGAATTTTTGATTCATAGAATCATAGAATCAGAATCTCCTGAGTTGGAAGAGACCCATAAGGATCATCAAGTCCAACTCCTGGCTCCACACAGGGCCAAACAAGTCAGAGCATGGGACTGAGCACAGCATCCAGATGCTTCTTGAACTCAGTCAAGATCAGTGCTGGGACCACTTCCCTGGGGAGCCTGTTCCAGTGCCTGACCACCCTCTCAGTAAAGAACCTCTTCTGAATATCCAGCCTAAATCTCCCTTGTCATAGTTTCATCCTGTTCCCTCAGGTTCTATCACTGGTCACCAAAGAGAGGAGATCAGTGCCTTCCCCTTCACTTCCCCTTGTCAGGAAGCCACAGACTGCAATGAGGTCTCCCCTCAGCCTCTTCTTTTTCAGGCTGAACAAACCAAGGAACTTCAGCCTCTCCTCACAAGACTTCCCCTCCAGACCCTTCACCATCCTCATTCCCCTAATCAACAATTGATTAATCAATCCAGACTGGATTATCAGGTCATGTTGTTGTTATATTTTAATGGTTTGTGGTGGGTTTTATTCAGAGGAATAACTGTTAAATAAAGAAGCGTTGTTTCCTTGAATGCTACTACCTATCTCCCTTTTCTCCACTAAGCACATTTAAGAAAAGAAGCAGATCAGTGGAATTATCTATGAAGGTCCCTTGATGCACTCACTCAGCAGATCAGTGCAGCAACTTTGAAAGGAATCTTGTCATATAACCTTTGTAGTTACAAGACTTTGTGTGGAGATTATTTTGAAGTTTACAGATCTGAAAAAGAAAATCATATTCATGGTTTCCCCAAAAGTCTTGGTACATTTATGACTCTGTAGTGGATTTGGTAACAGTAAAAATTCTAAGAAATTAACTTTAAACCAACTCATTTGCTATTACCAAATAACACTCAGTATTGTTTCTCCATCCAGGCAAGACCATTTTGGCTTGAGGTCCAGCTTATATAATGTTTATTTCCATTTTTATTAATTTCATAATACTACATGAGAATAGCAATACACTGTTTACACACGCACTTTAAAGAAAAGACATAAAAGACAATAAAAATCTATTTCTTCCCACTGACAACAATGGAAATCCAAACACTGGCTCCAATATAAAATAAATACATTCAGTCAGATTAACATTTCAGCAAATTACTTTAATTCCTAGTGTCACATGGCATGAGTTGTGGGTCAAGATTCTGGGATCCGATCTATCAACTTCTGTGGCCTGAGAAATCCTCTTTGCAAAAGCATAATACCTGGCATGCACTCACCTTATTCAAAGAAAATAAAAGCATATAGCAAATCTATGTGTATATTATTAATCTTTTGCAAGTGCATGATGAATGCTGTTGACGTGTCACAGAAAAAGCAACACATCCAACACCTGCTGCTTTTGGTGCTTCAACTAATTGCTCTGTTAGCAGACTGCTGCTGACTTTAAAGAGTGATGATTATGCAGCTAGTGATGGGGAGGCTCAGCAGAGGGAAGGAGAATAGTGGGGGCATAAGCAATTAGCAAATGTTTTCACAATCACCAAAGAGGGTAAAAGCAGTACCTGAAGATTGTACTGCATTATATTACCTTACATTTATTTTTAAATTATTACTACCAGTGTTGTTCTTACAGTGCTTTTGTGGGTTTGCTTTTGGGTTACTGGAAGGTTTTTTAGCAACTGTAAAATGTTAATTCTCATTACATTTGGCAAAGTCACAGGTAGATGTGTTAAAGCTGCTATTCAGTTCCCTGCTAACATTTGAAAAATAACTGAAAACCCTACTACGTCTTTGATTATTTTTTCTTAAACTGATCACGTTAGGAATTGGCAAACAGTGAAACAGGAAAAAATTCTGGCATATTAAGAAATCCATATGGCCGCAGTTTAGCATGCCTGAAAGCAAATATTATTCAGGAATCATAGAATCCTAGACTGGTCTGGGTTGGAAGGGACGCCATGGATCACAGAGTTCCAACCCCCTGCCACAGGCAGGGACACCAGCCTCCAGATCTGGATCTATACAAGGTTGCACAGGGGCCCATCCAACCTGGCCTTGAACACCTCCAGGGATCTCTCTGGGCACCCTGTTCCAGCACCTCACCACTCTTTCTCTAATAAACCAATAAAAAATTCTGAATACCTAGGAAAGACTTTAGACCTGACAGCTAACATTCGATATTCAATCAAGCATAGATGACTCCTGATCTGAAAGGTTGTTGTGGATTTCAAAATATGAGAAGAAAGTAAGAAAGCTCAGATTTGGGACATTGCCAATCAAATTCTCTTTACACAGACAGGATTTAACCACTAGGCTTTGACCTGGACATCACATCTTGTAAATGTAAAACTATTTGAGACAAGTTCTTCAGATCTTCTCACTTGAGCTTTCCTTGCTTGAAAATCTAGGGAAAGTGTTCATGGTGTTACTCACACTATTCAACTGAAAGCAAATACATAATCAAGTGTCCAATTGTTCTCAAGTCACTGTTTTCTAGAATATTATAAACCCCATACAGTAACCTATTTTCCTGCTATATGATATGTATGTTTTATTCTATACATGTACAAATGGCTTTTGAACATTCCCAAGAATGGAAACCCCTATCAGCCTGTGTCAGGGCTTGGTCACCCTCAAAGTGAGAAAGTGTTTCCTGATATTCAAAGAGAGTGTCTTGTGTTTCAGTTTGTGGTCATTGTATTTGCACCTCTTTTAAATGATTAAACACAATACTCTGGGACAGGATCAAAGGAAGAAAAATCACTGAAACTTACAGTAGCTCACAAACACTGTTTGGAAACAAGTGTAATTATTTATTCTTTATGTATAATATTTCTGCCTTTTTCACCAGCTTTTTAAGTTTTTCAGTTTCAGTTAATCTGCTGAAATGAATTTATGAGCTGTGCCAGGCTGGATAATCTTTACATGAATTTATACTTTAGATTCAGGTGGCATCAAAAAGACATTGAATTCCAAGTGTATTCCAAGCATACTCCAAGCTTATTTCCCTGATGTTTGATTAGACAAATGGGTTTTAGTGTATCCCTAATGCAACTCCAGTGATGTCAATCGAGATACAAAAAGGATCTGTTTAATCCATTTCACAATACTATCTCAACTAAGACAGAAATGAACAAGAAATAAGATTTACAATAGCAACTCAAAAAACTCTACGCAAAATAGACATATAAGAGCAACAATGTCCTTGAAATAAACGCGTATCTGATAAATCTGAACTTTTGCTAAAATCTTTATCTAACATTTGTGTCAAGAGTACTCGAGTATTGGATGAAACAAGCACAAGTGAAAACAGATGCAGACGGCTCTTTCTGGGAGGTGAGATTAATTCTAAATGAAATCTGAAGTGCTCTCTCTAAGATGGCTACTTTCACAGCTATGCTTGGATTTGACCATTAAAACAACATTAAAAATTGTTATTTATGTGAACTCCTTGGGCCCAGCATTTTGAGTGGATGTATTTTGAAAAGAATAGCTCTAAAATAACATTTTATTCTGATGAGTACCTAAGGCAAAAGATGATAAGAAACTCCTGATTAATATATATTTTTTATAATAATATCATGTATCCTTCCAGCTGGCTCCAGAAGTTAAGCAACACTGCTTTCACGGATCATAGATGTCAGTAAAGAAACTTTAACTATCTATTTAAATTTAGGTTTTTCCCTAGAGATTTCAGCAAGAAACAGCAAGCACTCATCCAAGTAAGAGTGGGGAGAAAAAAAGAAATCTGAGAAAAAGTCCAGAAAAAAAGGTCAAATAAGGGCATTTTTAAAATTTATTTATTGTTTTGAATTCTTCATTGAGTAGCACGGTTATTGCAGTGATATCTCATTTGAAAAAGCTTATGCATGCCATGATAAATATAAAAGAAATATCTTTATCCATGTAACAGAAATACATTTTCCAAGTGATACACATACCAGTTGAAATGTATATGTAATTTTACATTTAATACTTTAATGCAATTTTTCTTTATTGGTTTGAAAAACCACAGAATATTCTTGGCTTCTAATGCTGAGAAATCGTGATGGACAAGGACAATAAAATGTCCTCTCCTGGTCTTCCCCTTAAGAATCCATTTCCCAGCTCTCAGCAGCAACCATAAAACAGAGCACAAAGGAAACCGGAAAATATTGCAATTTCAAAATAGTGTGTTCCTTGTGGATTTTACACTGAATTAGAAGCTTTGGTCACTCACTCTCCCTAAAACATTTAGTCTTTATGAGAATTCAGAAACTTTATCATAGATGACGTGAACACCACAGCCAGTCAAAACCCTACTGTCAGATGTAGGAATGCACTTTATCTGGCAGAGGGTGGGACTGGAAGCTGCACTCAGTTCCAGTGCTCCTTGCTATTGCTGCAGTCCTGTGGGTGCCACAAGTGCTGCAACAGGGAAAGGAAAGAAGAGCGTATGTCTTTCAATGATGTTAGAAGCATATGATCTCATTTTAGGTGCCTCAATAAACTTGTTGTGTGTAGATACATATTTAAAACACAGTGGAACTCTTCCAACATTTCTTTTCCCTGAAAAAGCTAAAAAGAAATAAGTATGTATTCTCACCCCTTTTTCTCTCCATTGCTGAATAGGATAAAAATATTAATCTTGTTATGCTTCAAGTAGCATAACTGATCTATCATGAGGCAGAGCACAGGGCTCGCAGCACATCATAGAGGTTAATCAGTGCCAGTCAGGAGCAGAGCTGAGCCTTGCAGCCCCTGCCAAGCTGTGTGTTACCATTCCCTTGATCAGTATACTAGACAGCAGTCACTAGCTGCCTAGACCAAATCATCCTTGCAATCACACATAACATTTTCAACACCTACCCCTTCATCAGAATTGTAAATACCTTCCCTCTCTTTTTATTCTCTCCTGGCATTTGGCACTACCAGAAAACAGCAGCAAGAAAACACTTCTCTTTTTTTTTTTCTAGAAAAGGTAATTTGCTTTTAGCAGAACTGTTTTCAAACTTTCAGAGAAGCAGACTTGTTTCTCATGTGTTATGTATATTACATCCTTCAGTGGGATGAAATAGTATTTACTTTGTTTCTAAACCCTTTTCTTTCTCAATATTTTCCTGTGCTGTTCTTGACTAAGGAAACAGAAAGATTCACAGACACTTTGGATAGAAGTCAAGAGCAAGAGGAAATATTTATAGCTGAAATTCACAAGAAATTCAGCAAATCCCACACAGAGAATGGAAAAAGAGACAGAACTTTCCAAGAAGGTAAATGACACAGTTTTTCCAAATCTAGAAAATGCAATACTATTTTCAGGAGCCATGTGAACAAGTATCCCAAGATGCCTCCAAAAGATCAGCCTGAAAACTTTTGTTATCCTCACCATTCCATTCTTGCGGATGTTCTTGTTTGATGGTGTCAGTGGGAGCACACACCAGAGGGAGCCTCCAGAGCCCTGCAGAGGGACAAAAGGAGAATGAGAGATATATCCCTTACAGTCCCTTTGAAGTACAGTTTAGGTAGGAGAGTCCTTCCTTCAGGAAGGAATAGGAAACATGCCCTTCATAATAACCTGCTCTGCCCCACACTGCAGGATTATACAAACTACTGGAGGAGTGAGGCTGTATGTCAGCAAGAGCAGCAAATTTCTTTGTCATCTGTAAGCATCAGCATTATGGAGTTATGTCCTCCTTCCATCACATATATCTGTTTGCATATCATATATAATTTACCAGTAGTCTGGCATATCTGATATCCTGGTAATTGTGTCTCCACGGTTCTCATGGAGGTAAATAAGTAGGCAGTTCCCAGCCAAAACCCTTCTAAGACCTTGGATTTGGGGTTTGAATATAAAATTCAAGAGTCCAGGTTCAGAAAAATGAGGTGGTTGTTTTTATGCAGGTATAATTTCTCTTGATGAATCTGTATTTCAAGGCCTATAATTGATAATTTCTGGGAAAACTTATGAGAAGGCTCCGCAGAACTTTAACTTATCAAACAAGTAGTCGGACTGACAGAGAAATTGTATCAATTCTTTAAGATTATATGGGAAGCAGCTTTACCTGGCTTTAAGTATAATACAAGTTTTAGGTTCCTCCTTTTTCATAAGAAAGGATTTAATCTGTGCTAAGCAAGTATACTGAAATGGCTTCTTGAGCTGGTGTGTCCCTTGTGTAAGAAACATATGTCATCTCAATTAATAGCTTTGCCTGCTTGATACGCCTGATACATGCACATAAATCTCCTCAGGTTTTCTCTATAGAAAGAATTTTCATTTTATTCTTTTTATTTTATTTTGTTTCATTAAATTTTATTTTATTTCAATCTCCGGTGGATATTGAGCCATTCAGAGGAAGCTGGCTGCAAAAGAGGCTAAGAACTTGGACTGGTCAGGAAATGAAATATCTCCGACTGTGAGAGAAAAAAATATTTCTTTCCTGCAAAATACTTAATACATGTCATACCATATTTTTTCACGTCAATAGCTTATTTTACTGGCTATCCAATCCACATGTTTTAGCCCATTTTAAGTTGATTTTATTTGAAAGCATGTATCTAATTGAAGAGTGTTATAAAGTAATATGCTGTATAAAATCACTGAGCAGCCTTAATAAAAAACAGCTTAGACTGTTTCAAATGGAGAAAGATATTCTTACAGATTTTGCAGGTACTAGAGTGCTCGAAGGAATCAGCGAGGTTCAGGACATCAGGGCATTCCAAAATGAAATGCCTTATGTCAAACAAACAACATGCTGTGATACTGATCCATGTACAGAAGCATCTTTGGTACAGCTTTGTGCAGTCTCCCCAGGCTCTGGATGATCCAAAAAGTAGTTCACTTTGTGCTCACAGACAGGTCGAGAAGTATTGAGTTGAACAAGCCCACAATTAAAATGTAGATGGCATGGCACAGTAGTTTATACACATTACTGATATTGCTGCTCTCATCTTCACAAAAAAGCCCAGGAAAACTACTCTGAGCAAAGCATAGGTTCACAATGTTCCATTTGGGGTTCTAATGATTTTTTAATGATACTTTGAAATTCTGTTGCACAGTCAAAGGAGATACCTACTACCGAAGACAAATGAGGACTCTAGCAATTCTGCTACTGGGGTGCCTGCCTTTAGTGTTGACAAATGATAGAAATGACCTGTGCTGTACTGTCATGACAGGGCACTGCATCATCTCTGAATTATTTTGTTAACTTTGGAGGGGAGTCCGCTGTCTTTCATCCAGAATTGATCTGTGTGATGCTAAAAAATGAGCCTGCTGACAACAGAATGCAATACCTCAAAAAAACATCAGGTAGCTAATGAAGATCCAGATTTCTGCAACACAAAACTGTTTAAAGGTTTGGAAGAGGGACCCTGTAGGACAGGAATGTTTGGTCATTAGAGTGATAGAAAGAGGATGGATTTTGAATGTAGTTACCAAAGATATTTTCTGTGATGCTTTTTTATCTCGATTCTATTCATAAGGTTAAAGGGCTAAATCCCACCCTGTTTCTGTGTAGTTTGAAGAGTGAAAGAAAAAGATAGTCTCCCCGAATTGTAACAAAATGGGCTTTTGAGAAGTCTTAGCAGCCCTGTTCAGTTTTCTGGTGTATTTAGACTTCATGGTAGAGACTCTAAAGACTGTTTCAAATTAAACCTTTTAATTTTTATAAATGGGGAAAACATGCAAAAGTCTTAAGCAAAAAATGTGCTAATTAGGGTATGAAATAGAAACACGATTCAAGACATTTTAAGGAAGAGGGAGAAAATTACTTAAGCTTCCTATCACTGTGTGGTGATTCCCAGATTCTAAGAACAAGCAAGCAGAAAATAAATGTTTTTAAAAGCAAAAAAATTATATTTATTTGGCCTTAAGACAGGAGAAAAGCAGTAGATAGATTTAATGATAGAGGAATGTTGCAGAAAATTTTCCTTTCTTACACATTATATATTAAATTATTTTTCCCTTATATTTTTGAAGTGATAAACCTAACTCTAAATATTTTAACACAGAGCTCTCAAACCACACCTCCGGGCACTGCAAAAACATTTTTCAACAGCAAATTCCTGCAGTGTCTGTCAACCTAAAGGTTGTTGTGCTTCCAAGAATCTATAGAATGATCTACCACTAAATTGCTAAGGCTTCATTGTAAACAGAGTCATAAATTGTGAAGTTATGGAAAGACATATTTCTTGTCAAGGGAGTTGCCAAGTTTCTTTGGCAAGGAGGGAGGTTATATGCAGGAAGTGGCTGAGACTCTGCACTAAAGGTGGATGTCACTCTGAGCTCCGGTAAGATTGAGATAAAGATATTTTTTTTTCACTCTGTCTCTCATTGACACAAAATCAGGACAGTGTAGAAAGAACTTTTCTGCTGCTGCATTTAATCTTTGGAAGGAAGAAAGCAAAATCCACATTTTAACAGTTACAGTGTGGAGTTGACACTCATAAATGTCCTTCTTTTTGCTTTGTTTTTAGTGGTGAGGATCTGTTTCTTTTATTTTATACAAATAAAATCCCAAAAGACAATAAGGAAGTTTGTAAACAAAGAGGAAAGGCCCTGTAAGGAAGACTGAGAAATATGAACGGGTGTGATTCTTTTAAGTACTCACCTGACATATGGGATCTCTCTCTAGACAGAGAGAGATCCAGTCTCTCTCTAGACAGTTGTTAATTATACAAAATGAACCAGCTTTCATGAACAGAACTGTAACACCTCTGAAAAATACCTGATCATCTAACAGGACAGAGTGGTTTATTTTCAAATCAGTAATCTATTTCAGGGAGAATATAAATCACTTGCATTTTAGGAGACAACTGCTTCCATTAGGCTATTTGTTCTTCTGTGCTTTAAATTATGATATGTTATCTCTCATTTTGACCAGGAAATTCTACTATAGAGGTAAAATTCTATTCACCAGAGCTAACATATTCTTTCAAATTTTTAATAGTGGCTAAACCAAGCAACATTTATTATAGTACCCAAAGAATGACTTACTAAAAATGCCTGATTCCTTCCCATTCAGGCTGTTAATCTCCTTTTCTCTCATTGTCTTACCTATTCTTTGGAATCACAGAATCACACATTAGGAGTTGGAAGGGACTTCAAAAGATCATTTAGTCAAACCCCCCTTGCCAGAGCAGGATCACCTAGATTAAATCACACAGGAACACACCCAGACAGGTTTTGAGTGTCTCCAGAGAAGGAGACTTCACCGTCTCTCTGGGCAGTCTGTCCCAGTGCTCCGCCACTCTAACAGTGAAAAAGTTCCTCCTCATATTCACATGGAGCTTCCTGTGCTCCGGCTTGCACCACTTGTCCTTTGTGCTGTCACTGGCCATCACTCAGAAAAGCCTGTCTCCCTCCTCCTGACTCTCACATTTATATGAGAGTTTATATTTTATAACTTTCATATTTATAAAAATTAATAAGGTCACCCTCAGTCTCCTCCAAGCTAAGGAGACCCAGCTCCCTCAGCCTTTCCTCATAGGGAAGGTGTTCTACTCCCTCAATCATCTTGGTGGCCCTGCGCTGGACTCTTCCAAGGAGTTCTATGTCCTTCTTGAACTGAGGGGCCCAGAACTGGACACAATATTCCAGGTGTGGTCTCACCAGGGCAAAGTAGAGGGGGAGAAGGACCTCTCTTGACCTACTAACCACTCCCCTTCTAATACAACCCAGTATGCCATTGACCTTCTTAGTCACGAGGGCATATTGCTGGCTCATGGTCGTCCGGCTGTCAACCAGGACCCTCTCACCTACGCTGCTCTCCAACAGGCCAGTCCCCAAGCTATATTGTTACGGCTTAATTTTTCCCTGACCCAGTTCTCATCAACCAATGCAGACTTACCATTTATCCTGACTTCCTTCAGGGCATCAGCCATGTGGGACTCTTGTAAACAGTCTCCAGCAGTATAGACAGAAGCAAAGAAGGCATTCAGTCACTCTGCCATTCAGTCACCAGAGCTCCCACCTCATTCAACAGAGGACCTACATTGCCTCTAGTGTTAGTTTTGTCTCTAGTGTACTTGAAGAAGCCCTTTCTGTTGTCCTAGACCTCTCTTGCAAGGTTCAATTCCAAAAACACCTTAGCTTTCCTAGTTTCCATGCTACATGCTCTGACAACAGTCTTGTATTACTCAAAAGAGGCCATCTTCTCCTTCCATGACCTGCAGATTCTCTTCTTCCAACTGAGCTTGCCCAGCAGTCCCCTGTTTAGCCATGCAGGTCTTCTGCCTCCCTTTCTTGATTTCTTTTCCATTGGGATGCTCTGATCTTGAGCTTGGAAGAAGTGGTCCTTGAATATGGACCAACTACCTTGGGCCCCTTTTCCTTCCAGTATGTTATCCCATGGGATTTCCCCAAGTAACTGCTTGAAGAGGCCAAAGTTGGCCCTGCTGAAAGCCAGGGTTGCAGTCCTACTTGATATTCTTTCCCTACTACATAAAAACCTGAACTCCACTATCTCATGGTCACTGCAGCCAAGTCTACCCTCAACCTTCACCACTTCAACCAGATCCTCCTTGTTAGTGAGTACCACATCCAGCAGCACTCCCCTCCTATTAGGCTCATCCACAGTTTGCGTTAGGAAGATGCACTGGAGGAACCTCCAGGACTCTGAGCAGCTGGCTATTCAGGTGTTCCAGCAAATATCTGGGTAGTTAAAATCCCCCATAAGAACCAGGGCCTGCAATTGTGAGGCTACTATCAACTGCCTGTAGAGGCCTCATCAACTTCCTCCTCTTGATCAGGCGGCCTGTAATAGACACTCGCAACGGTATCACCCATGGTATCCTGTCCTTTATTTCTCACCCACAAACTCTCAACTCGTTCATCATCCTCCCCTGGACAGAACTCAATACATTCTAGTTGCTCTTTCACATAAAAAGCAACTCCACCTCATTTCCTTGTTGACCTGTCTTTCCTAAAAAGGACATAGACATCCATGGCCACCTTCCAGTCATGTGAGTTGTCCCATCAAGTCTCTGTGACTACAACTAGGTCATAACCACTTAACCACAGGTAGATTTCCAACTCCTATGTATTCCCCATAGTGTGTGCATTGGTGTACAGGCATTTCAGGGAGGAAGCCAAGTTCACCATTTTTGTCTTAGGGGGTTGTGAGGTGTTCTGGTTCTCATTATTATCAGAACAATGCCCCATTTGTGGGAACACAGCAACCACCCTATCCCCCTTTGAATCTAGTTTAAAGCCCTTTGGATGAGGCCAGCTAATTCTGTTCCTAGAACCCTATTCCTCCTGGATGATAAGCCCTTCCCACATACTCCTTTCAGGCCTGTTGTCTTATAAAACCCGACATGACCAAAGAAGCCAAGACATGGCCTGACTTGATCCTTCTATTCCATCTCATGTCACCTCCCGGAACTGGAAGGTGGGAAAAGAAAATAATTTGTGCCCCAGGGTCTTTCACCAATCATCCCAAGGCCTTGAGGTCTCTTTCATTACCTCCAGCCTATGGGACACAGCTTTCTCCCGCCCTGCCTGGAAGGTGAGCAGTGGTTAATAGTTTGATGACTGCACCAGGCTGGGGAGTTTCTCAGTAGTACCTCTGATCTGAGCTCCAGGAAGACTATGGACCTCCTTATGACAAGGGTCAACAGGGCATATTGAGCCCTCTGTTCCCTTTAGAAGCAAGTCTCCAACAACTATAATTCTTCTCTTCTTCCTTTTGGGAGAGGTTGTTATATGGCTGGACGGGCTATCTGCCTGCGGTAAGACCTCAGGAATAGTTTTCCTTTCAGCCACCTCATTACCATGATGGCCACCTTCCAGCAGCACCTCATATCTGTTTCTCAGTGGAACCGGAGAAGGCAAGGCAGGCAAGGAAGGTGCTTGCCTTCTGCCCTTGCCAAAAATCTGCCTCTGTTCACCCCGTTCATTTAGGTTTCTGACTTCCACCTGCCTGAGACAGAATACAGGGAGCCTTGGATGCTGGATACTACTTAATGGGTTCTCCCGTTTCCATGGCACAAAGGGCAGAGCCTGGCTCCACTGATCTATCTCCATTTCAGCCTCCTTAATGCTCCTAAGTCTTTCTATTTCATTATTGAGCTTTCCCCCTTATCTTGCAGCTATGCCACTTGGCTGAGGAGATCACCTATCTGCTCACATCATGTGAAGCCCTGATCATAGCTGCCCCTTATGATAAGGTGATTTTCCTTCCATCAAATCAAGCTGTAGTATGGTTAGTAAAGGAGAAGCAGCCTGGTCCTTCCACTCTCCGTGCCCCATCAAAATGTGTAGACTTATCAAACATGAAAATTTTTCCAGCTTTCTAAGATGATGAAATAAGTCATGAAGTCCGAGGAAAATGTTGTGAGGGAAAGCAACAATGAAAATATTATCCACTCTGAGGACTATAAGTGATCACTCAGGACAACATAACCAGGACTGCTGGTGCCCAGGGAGAAAGAAAACTAACTGCAGCAAAATAGATGGGTGTAGAAAATTGAGATAACTCACAGAACCAGAGAAGAGCAAGGGGCCTGTAAAAGTCATTCGAAGGTGAAAAGTAACCACATCTGAATGAACCAAAGCCTACCTCTCTAGAGGAGTCAGCATTTCTATCACAAAAGGTAATAATGAAAAATGTTAAATAGATCAATACCATACTTCCATGAATCAACTTCCCATCTAACTCCCTTACACCAAACCCACTCATCATCACCACAGTATTTTCTCCCTAGTCATAACCCATTACCTAACAGTCACATAATCATAACATTGCTGTCTCAGCTCATGGACCTGGTAAAGCCTTGCCGAGGACATCTAAATCATGTTACCTTCCACAGACTATGCCTCTACATCTCAAAGTCATTGAATGTGTTATCAAAGAAGCTTGGGCTGCAATTCCTTTCTTTTTTTTTCTTTTTTTTTTCTTTTGTATTGATGGAGTTCCAACCTGGGCTGAATATTTCATTCAGCTAGGTAGCATAGTATTAGAAAATGCAATTTCCTCTTCTTTGTATGCAGGTAAACCACCCAACCCTTCCAAGAAACAAACAAACAGACAAAGACAAACCAGACAGAGATCCCAACAATTTTAGCTGTATTAGGCAGAATCTTATTGATTTCCACAAATACCACAAGAGGGTGTTTAGGTAGTTAAAATCAACAGGATCTTTTTTAGCAGCGTAGATTCATAAGTTTATACTAATTTACCTAAAATGTATGACCACTGAACATAATCTTAGCAGCTGTTTAACATTTGTCTGTTTCTAAAGACTGTATTTCTGACAGTCTTTGTGTTGAGCTTCGTGTTAAACCTCCTTTTCCCTTAATAAACCCAGTGGGTCAGATGGTTAGATTCAGCATCCATATTTTTGTCCTTGGAAAGACCTGCTGTCATGCAGAGAAACAGCACTACCTCCTCCTCTCTCCACAGATCAATAGAAATTGTAAATGAAAAGCAATTACCAAGATTCTTCCATAATGCTTGCTTTTTTATTTGGTTTGAGGGGAAAGAATAGAGAAGATTCATATTTTCTTTATGTGTTAATTGTGTGTTGCTTTGAGTTCACTTCAGCAGACAAATGCAGATCATGCAGCTCTGTCTGTCAAGAAGCCAAGGTCAGTTAAACCCTCTTTCTCAATCTCATTTTTCCAAGGCAGAATTTATTTTTTTTAGCCTTCTAATAACCCAGACAGAACAGCATGAATTTCTGTAAATTAGTAGATTTTTGTGTATGTGTGTTTGGATATATTAATTCTGTTATAAATTGGTTTGGAGTTTCTTATATTTAATTTGTCTTATAAATTGAATTTGATTTTTACTCTGTAGAAAATGGACACTAACTTTCCCCCATCTTTATCTGTTGCAGATAGCCCTCATAACCTTCCTCTTTGAAACAACCTTACAATTTTCTAAAAATAATTTTCCTGCCATTAAAATATTTCACTGAGATTTTCCCTCTCATCTTGAACCATGTACCTTTTAAAATAAAAGAATGCATGATATAAAATTGCAATTTACCTCATTCTTCCTGCATAATATACCACCCAGTATTTTTCCTCTGCATAGAAATAAACCCATAACTGTTAAGTCTGGTTTTCCTCCTAAGGTAAATCAAAATGCTCCAGATTTAGGAGGACTGGAATGATTCTGCTTTTTCCCTATAAGCCATCTCTCCAATTCCCAAATCAATATGACATATGTATTAGGGCTTTACCAGATGCCAAAAGGAAGGAAAAAAGTGCGTCTGTGTGTGTGTTTGTGTGCAGCTGGTGAGTAATGATTAATGATGATCATGATGATTACAGTCCTTGGTATTTTGGGGTTTCTCACCTCCCTCTCAGATCTAGAATAGATAATAAATGCAGTACACAGCTGCACATTGCAATTTAGATGTCTTCTGACTGCAGATCTACAATCTGATTATCAAAGGCAGTTGTCTTTAAGTCCTGCAGTTATCTGTGTGGAATCTAGGTGTTCAGAACTACTTTATTTCAGGTTTCTCTTTCACCTTTTTCCCTCACTGCACATTTACACTATTATATTTGTATAATCTGGAATTTTCCAGATTATCACTTGATTAGATAAATTATATAGGGCAGGGTTGAATAGATCTGTGAATACTATCTACAGTGAGAAACAGTTACAGGCAGGCAAAAGAGCTCTGAGTGCTGTGATGGCTGAAAATGTCAGGTGAAAAAAGTTAGTTCAGACTCCTTCAAGTAAATGAAAGAATGAAACCTACCTCCCATGCTTATCAAAACATCATCCAATAGATATAAAATGGAAAATGGATGCAACTTCCTTTTCTACAAAAATTTTGAGTTATTTCCTAATTAGAAAATTCCACACAACCTCTTTGTTAAGTTCAATTATTTAGCAGGTGTCATATGAAAATAGTTCCAGGATAATGGAAGAAAAACAATGTCAGTTTGGTTGGGGTATTTTGTAGGTTTTATTCCCCCAGAATTTCCTATTACTGAAAACTCATTCAGTAGATCTGAGTTTCAGAGATCTGACAGCTCAGTGTCTGCCATACCTTGTATTAAGCAAAACAATGGTCACCTGAGGACAGGTTGCTCTCCACTGAAATGACTGCTGCAGAAATGGTTTAAGTAAATTATGTATCTATAGTCTCTCTTCTCAAGTATTTCAAAGCATTTTAGTTTTCATCTAAATGAAAATACCATGCACACACATATATAGAACTAAAAAGCAAAGTATAGAGTGTTTTGACACCTTATTTATAAGGAAAATGGCTTTTTCTCTTTCTTCTGATATCTCTTTTCTTTTTGCACCACCAATTAATTTTGGATGTAGCAGGTATAAGGAAATTTGCAAGCTGACTTTCCAACGGATGAGATATGGAGATATGTTATCTGGGCATTTTCTACACAAAACACATTTGATATACACTTGCTTTGGGAACCTGTGTGGTGGTTTGACCTTGGCTGGAGGCCAGATGCCCACCAAAGTCACTCTATCACTGCCCTTTTCAGCTGGACAGGGGAGAAAATATATATTGAGAGGCTTAGGAGTTGAGATAAGGACAGGGAGAGATCACTCCGCAACTAGTGTCACTGGTTTCAGTCAGTCCCTCATCAGTTGTTTTCCTTCTTAGTGGGGAGAGGGCTTTCCTCATACTCTTTCCCTGCTCCAGCATGGGGTCCCACCCACTGGAGACCCCATGAACTCCATGAACTTCTCCAATGTGAGTCCTTTCAACATGAGGCTTCAGCTCCTCACCAACTGCCCCAGTGTGGGTGCTGATCTTCAGGCCCAAACTGCTCCAGCCTGATCCCCCAAGGAGTCACAGGTTCCCCCAGCAAACCTACTCCAGAGTGGGCCAGTCTCTCCATGAGCTGCAGGTCCTTCCAGGAGCTTGCTCCAGCATAGGTTTTCCATGGGGCTTTGGTGTCCTTCAGGTGTCTCCACTGACTCCAGTGTGGGGTCCTTCAAAGGCTGTAGATGGGATTTCTGCTCCCTGTCGTCATCCATGGGCTGCAGGGGGACAACCTGCTCCACCATGGTCTTCTCTACGGACTGCACAGGAATCTTTCTCTCTGGTACCTGGGGCGCCTCCTCCCCCACTTCTTCACTGACCTCATTGCCTGCACAGTTTTTTACATCTTCTCACCCCTTTCTCTGGGGGCAAAATACGTCTGCTTGTGGGCTTTTTCTCCTAAATGTGATTCCCAGAGACACTGTGACCGTTGCTGATGGGCTTGGCATTGGTGGGTCCGGCCTTGCGCCGGCTGGTGTTTACTCTGTCAGACCTCCAGAGAGCTTCTAGCTGCTTCTTGCAGAAGCCACCCCTGCAGCCTCCCCATCTATACCAGAACCCCACCACACAAAACCACAATATTCTGGAACACCACACAGGAAATCCTGCCTTCCAGAAAGGTTCCCCACACTCAGCAGAGCTCAGAAGCACAGGTCTCAGAAGCCACCAGAGCCCAAAGACTGCCACCTACTACTGGTGTGAACAGAGGTCAGACTCTGCTGTCTGCCTTAGCTCCCCCATAATGGCAGAAAGAAAAGCCCCAGTATTTAGAACTTTACTGATTAAAACCTAACAAACAGTGAACCTCCTTACCAGTCTGTAACAGTACCCCCAGAAGATGAGCACCATCATCTTCACTAAGAGCTTGGTCTGGGAATGAAACTCCTCTGGGAAGGTGTTCATTAGCTATCTGCACATCATTCTCATGATTCAGCAAAGTCTGTCACTGCTCACTCCCAAGTACATAGCTTATATTTACAGGCAACCTCAGCATCCCTGTTTTTACAACTGTTAAATCTGCTATTTCACCACAAATATTGATATGATGAATGATAAATCCCTTTGAATACTTTTAAATACTCCATCTTACATTAAAATAAAATTAAATAATGGAAAGACTTTCATATCAAGAGCATTCTTTTTCTTCCTCTATCAGACACATCCCTCTACTTTATTGGGGAAAAAAAGATATAGTTCAGTGTTACACAGTTTTGAAGATATCAAAATTAATGTAAGATATCAAAAAACCTAAAAATGTGGACCCTTAATTCACATTTCTTCAAATTTTCTAAAGGACACTATAGAGCTGTTGTACAGTAAACAAATTTCTGAATTTATGTATGGTTTATGTTAGAAGGGACCTTCCTGCCAGGGGTAGGAACACCCTCCACTAACCCAGACTGCCCAAAGCTCCATCCAACCTGGCCTTGAACACTGCCAGGGACGGGGCAGTCACAGTTTCTTTGAGCTACCTGTGCCAGCGCCTGTCCACTCTCACATGGAAGAATTTATTCTTTATCTAATCTAAATCTACACTCCTTCAGCCTAAAACCATTACCCCTTGTCCTACCTGCCCTTGTAAACAGCCTCTCTCTATCTTTCCTGTGGTCTTCCTTTGGGTACTGGAAGGCTGTTTTAAGACCTCCCTCGAGTCTTCTCCAGACTGAAAAACTGAAGCATTCTCAGCATTCTCTTCACAAGAGACATGCTCCAGCTCTCTGATCTTTTCGGTGGCACTCCAACTTGCTCCAATAGCTCCATGTCCTCCTTATGTTGGGAGTCGCAGAGCTGGACACAGTACTCCAGGTGAGGTCCCACTAGAGGAGAGTAGAGGGGCAGAATCACCTCCCTCAGCCTTCTGGTCACACCATATCTGATGCAGCCCAGGACACAGTTGACTTTCCATCCTGCAAGTGCACGTTGCTGGCTCATACTGAGTTTTTTATCAACCAACACCCCCAAGTCCTTCTCAGGGCTGCTCTCAATCCATTCTACACCCAGCCTGTGGTTGTGCTTGGAATTTCCCAGACCCATGTGCTGGACCTTGCACTTGGCATTGTTGAACTCTATGTGATTTGCCCACCTTTCAAGCCTATCAAGGTCCCTCTGGATGAGACTTTAATGTTTTATTTTATAGGATCCAGTTTATTACAAATTTGCTACAAATTTACAAGCTTGCACAGACCCTTGGATTCAGTACTTAATAGCCCTTTTTTAGGCTCCTGTTGTGGCCACATTTTCTATCTTCAGGCACTGAAAGAAATGTTCTTACTTTGACAACAGATTGAGCTGGCTCAATGAATTAACAGAAATAGAGTATCCTGTAATAGCTAAATGAAATATAATTTGCTCGTTCGTTCATAGAGACAAAAGTTCTAGAGAAAAAAGGACCATTAATTTTTAGAAGATTAAAAATTAATTAAATTGATTATTTTATTGTTATATGTGAACATGTTCTTTGACTAAAATGGAAAATAATGAGAGAACATTTTCAAGACAGAAGTCATAAGAATAAAAGCATCCATTTGTAGCAAGCTGTGTTAAACGAAATGATCCTATGGCTATGGGAACACAGGTGAAAAGGATAGGTAAAATACCTCTACACAGAGAGAAAAAACAAGTTTCAGGTTTCCTTGTACCTATTATTTCACCTTACATAGCAAGAGAAAAGATTCATAAACATTGGAGCTTTCCTTGGAGTGATTATAACTTTTAAATACAATTTGCAGTGTTCCTTCTTTCTTTTATCTGTAAAAGTGGTAATAACCTTAGGAATTTATGTGTGCTTTTAGATATTTATATTATTACAAATCATATCATTTTCTCCTAGCATATCTCATGGGAATGTTGGCTGTTACATCTGTACACTACTGTGAAATAAGATGACACATTTACTCATCTACAGTAGGAAAGTAACTTTACTCTGAACAGATGAAACTTAGAATTGCAGAATATACATCCACAATAAAAAGAAAAAAAGATAACAAGTTATCTGCACATCTGTGGAAAGCAATAAATACTTCAGAGGTGCTCCAGGTATGGTAGGAATTCTAGGGATAATAGTTCCCTTAGAAACAGTACTGGAGAAATGGCAAATGCAACTAACAAAATAGTAAAGGAAAAAAAAATAAAATAAGATAATAGAGATTTAATCTAATATTTACAGAGAAAATCCAACAATGTTAAAGCCAGAAGATCTTATTCTCTCCACAGTGTCTTCAGTGTGATATTTGCTCTGAGTAACAATAAATTATTAAAGTCATAAGCTATGAATAAATTTCCTGTTATGAACATATGGGCCTGACTTATGAGTATATTGTATCATTTTTTCTTTGTTATAATTCCACCCCTTTCAGTGGAGTTACATTGATGTATGAGTGGTATCACAGTAGTATATCACTAAACCTGGCAATTGATCAACTACTTGCATAGATGGGAGGTGGGGGCAGGAGGAATCTGAGCAAGGTGGGTACTGTTATTGTTTTTTATCGCCATCACAGAACAGTTGATGCTAGATGACAGACCTGGAGGTCATCTGGTCCAACTTCCCCTCCTCAAGCAGGTTCACCTAAGGTTTCCCAGGACTATGTCCCGATAGCATTTGAGATCTCAAAATGTCTCTGAGCAGCCTGTTCTAGGTCACAATGAAAGATATTACAAATATCACACTGAAAACATGGCAACCTGTACATTTTTGTATCCCTGATGTTTCTGATTGGGTTTGAGTGCTAGGAAAAAAGCTTGGGGGAAAAAAGCTTGGGGGAAAAAAAGTGACCAGTAAGGAGTTTAATTTACCTACAATTCACCAACTCACTGGGCACAAACTTCTTCAATTTTAATTCCCCAGTGAGAAAGCACAGACAAAACAGATAGATAAAGGTCTTAGTGAATCAGAACCTTCCCATATCTGTTCTATCAAAGTGAGTCAAATCAAGTATTTAAGGAGTTTGTTTTCCCAGACTAAAAGGATTCTGGTAGCAGTCAGAATAGTGCATAAGAACATAATGTTCTTATTTTTCCAATCAACCATTTGCTTTAAAGTTCCAAAAAGACAACAAATCAGGTATCACTGATGTCAAAATAAGGGGATTTCTACCAAAAATTTGAAAATTAATTGTGATTTATGTAAGAATTACGATTCCTCAATATTTCAAAACAGCTTTCATAATTAAAAAAGTAATCAAAAATATATTTTTGCAATTTAATTCCCATTCATCCCTTCTACTCCTTTTCCCTCTTTATTTTTTGCTAATGAAGTGACATATGGACAAAGACAAGGTCCTGAAAATTGTAAACTCTTTTCACTTGTCTTCAGTGGAGAACAACTTTAAAGGTTAAGAAAATGCGATAATTACATAACAATTTTATGTCTTATTTCCCATTTAAAAGATCATCTAATCCCTTCAAAAGGTACCTAGGTAACCCAGAAGGCAAGTCTAATCTAACCATGCTAATTTCACTGGCCAGGGCAATAACTGAAACTGTTATTGCTGTTTTTAAGACCCCAGATTATTTGACTTGTTTTAACTTTGACAAAAATCTGGATCAAGGTTCACACTAACAAGAAGCCGTTGCTGGGGTCCTGAAAAATAACTTCTCCCAGTAACAAATTCAGCTTGTCTATTACATATTAACATAGTAGACACTGAGCAGTTCTGATGTATAATCATTACCTGTAGTAGCCTGTGTTGTTTGGGACAATGACTCCTGGTATTTGGGGTTCTTGAATGTGCAGGAAGGGGCAGGGTACCTTCTCTACTGCACATTGCCTACTAGATATATTTTATAGGACAGTTGTCAGGTTTCAGATTCCCAGACAGCACTGATCCTGGTTATCATGCTGTCTATGGTACATGTATTAAGAATATATTTCTTTAGACCAACACTCACAGCTAGGAAAAGCTTTTAAACATACAATCCCTTCTTTATGTCTATACCAGTATTCCCACTTTCTGGGTACTTGATTTACTGTTATTTTTATGTTCTTATTTCCTGAATAATTGTTATTATAAAGAACAGTAATAAGTATTTTTAGTTCCTGGAATAGTAAAGGACAGACTGGAGACTTCACAGACTTGGAGCTAAAATATTGCTGAATTTAGCAAGAGGTGTGAGACAGCAGCAGATGCCTTTCTACTGAAGAAGGATGTTGTCACCATAGGGAGGGATAGGAGCTCAGCTCACCCTTCCTTCTCACTTCTGAGCTTTATGGAGGCTGAGGAATCCCCCTGTTAATGGGGTGTGGGTGTCACAGTTCTGACACTGTTCAGGGTTTTACCTCCTAGTAGCTTTACAGGGTATCCCTGAGGACAGAACACACAGGTGGCTCAAGCTCTCAATTAGCTTCTGCCTTTCACAAAGGTAAAAACACCCATTTCTTTTCTGTGTGGGAGAGTTATACGGCTCATTCTGGGTTGAAGGGGCACCAGTGAGCCTCCTATGGGAGTGCAGTGGGAGTGAGGTATCCAATGAAGCTGGGGAGGAGAGCTGTGAGGCTATGAGACTGGATGGTGCAAGGATCTCACCGGATGGGCCCTAAGATGACT
The DNA here is from genome assembly GCA_027925045.1 of Hypotaenidia okinawae. Classification (NCBI taxonomy): domain Eukaryota; kingdom Metazoa; phylum Chordata; class Aves; order Gruiformes; family Rallidae; genus Hypotaenidia; species Hypotaenidia okinawae. The sequence continues at coordinate 128,486,834 of BSDF01000001.1, forward strand.
AGAAGAGTGAAACCAGTGCCAAGACACTGTGGTCACCCTGCAAGTCTGTCAAGATGAGGGAGGACCAAGATCAGTCTAAAAAAAGGGAAAGCCAGCAGGTCAGACGAAATGAGGTGTGAAACCAGGGACAGCACACCTGCAACACAGCTCAGACAGGGACCAAGGGAAAGATGAAATTTCACAGTAGCTCCCAAGGGAAGAGAGGAAGCCTCTGCTGAGGGTTCTTCCTCATTTTCCTCAAAGGAGTACAGTGCCAGAACATTGTCCTGCCAGAGGGCTACATTGAGCACAGACATCATTGCCCAGAGGGGAAGGGGAATGTGCTCTGGGACCTGACCTTCTAAGCAGAGATGTTATCAGTGGTATATCTCCAACATTTTTGAGTAGCAGCAGTTTACAGAATCACAGAATCCTTGGGGTTGGAAGGGATCTCAATAGATAATCAGGTCCAACCCCCTGCCAAAGCAGCTCCCTAGCTCATATTGCACAGACAGGTGTCCAGACGGGTCTTGAATATCTCCAGGGAAGGAGACTCCACACCCCCTGGGCAGCCTGTCCCAGGGCTCTGTCACCCTCACTGGGAAAAAGTTCTTCTGCATGTTGGTGCGGAACTTCCTATGCTCCAACTTGCAGCCATTGCCCCTTGTCCTGTCTCCACAGACCACTGAAAAGGGGCTGGCCAATTCCCCCTGTGTCCCACACTTCAGACATTTAAAAACATTAAGAAGATCCCCTCTCAGTCTTCTTTTCTCAAGACTGAACAGTCCCAGCTCACTCACTCTTTCCTCATAGGGGAGATGTTCCAGGCCCTTAATCATCTCCATAGCTCTCTGCTGGACTCTCTCCAGGAGATCCCTGTCTTTTTTATTCCAGGGAGCCCAGAACTGGACACAATACTCCAGGTGGGGCCTGACCAGGGCAGAGTAGAGGGGGAGGATCACCTCCTTTGACCTGCTGGCCACACTCCTCCTGATGCACCCCAGGATCCCATTGGCTCTCTTAGCCACCGAGGCACACTGCTGGCTCATGGCCAACCTGTCATCCACCAGGACCCCCAGGTCCTTCTCCACTGAGCTCTTCTCCAGCAGGTCATCCCCCAGCCTGTACTGATAGAAACGGTTGTTCCTTCCCAGGTGCAAGACTTTACACTTGCTTTTGTTAAACCTCATCTGGTTTCTCCCTGCCCAGCTCTCCAGCCTGCCCAGGTCTCTCTGGATGGCAGCGCAGTGTTCCTGAGTGTCAGCCACTCCTCCCAGCTTTGTATCATCAGCACTTGCTGAGGGTCGATGCTATTCCCTCATCAAGGTCGTCAATGAAGATGTTAAACAGGACTGGATCCAACACCGAGCCCTGGGGAACACCGCTAGTCACAGGCCTCCAGACAGACTCTGTTGAGAAAAAAAAGTACAAGCTTTTTCTTCCTTTTTTATTGAATTCAAATTTTGAAGGTTTTTTTGTTGAAATAAGACTTGAATACAATGAAATTCCGAACACACTTTATTAACAAAATAAACCTCAGAAATCTTCAGATTCCACAGCTTGAGGCTGGGGATGAGGGTAGTTTGTAGAATGGCCCTCTGTATTTTAAGTTTCCTCTCCCAATCCACTTGATTTCTGACCGTATTTTTCTTCAAGTGTATAAATTCATTACTCCCCCCTGGCAGGATTTTTTTTGAAAGAATGGTTGTCCAGTTGTTACTTGACTTCAAAACTATAACTAGATATTTCAATAACTCCAGAAACAATATGTGTCACAGATAAATATAGCAAAGTACACATACTGAAAATTTTCCTCTCTGTTTTTTAGCCATTTAAACATTTGTAACAGTATGGTTAAATAATATAATCTTTTATAAAAATACACAAACACACAGAAACATATTTCCTTTTTATTTTTTTCTTGTTTGTTTAGGGATTATATTTGTTGTCTTGGAAAAATATGAAAAAAAACCAGGAATGTAATCCTCCAAAATAAACAGAACATTAGTTAGCTAATGTTTTAAATTTTCTAGCAGGAAATTATAAAATTAACCTCTGATGCTACATAGAATCTATTTAAGATAATTAGAATGGTTGATAACAGAAAACCTCATAGAAACACCAGGAAACCAGTCATTATAAGACTCAAGCTAAAGAAATATATATATCCCAGATGTACATTCCTAATTAATTAAGAAAAATATTTTTCTCTTTAAAATATTATCACCACCTTCCTTTCTCTAAGTAAACATGTGAAGAACAGCAAGCTCTATGAAGCTGATAAGTACTACCAAAGAATAAATTGCATTCTTCATTCTTTACTAACAGTTTTAGACCACTCTGTGTACTGTGGCCTACATATTCTTTAAACCCATTTAAGAGTAGCTTGCATTTCTGACCACATACCAACCCAGTGGAGTAATATATCCATATATTTATCTCCTATTCACAATGTTCTTTCAGTTACCCAGACCTTGTGCTTCAAGTCTTTATGGCTGCCTCTTTAGAGGTGGCTGTAAATTGTACGTGGGTGAAGCTGCCAAGCTAAGAAAGTTTTGTTTAATTTACTATCACCATGAGCCAAAGTGAAGTAAAGCGTTTGTGCAGGATCCAGATTCTGCAGTCATCTCATACAAGCCTCTCCAGTGTACTCAGCAGAGAGGAAAGTATCTTATTTCAGTGAGATGGACAGACACACAGTGTCTATGCTGCCAGTTCCTTGGCCATGTCTATATTACAAGGGAAAACTGGTTATCATCTAACTCAACTCAGTCAGCCTCAAGGGAGTTTTCAAGAAATTAACCAGAAATCTCACACGTCCGTGCTGAACTTAATCCAAATGCAATGTGTATTCTTTTTTTCTTTTCAGGACTTCAACTAAGTTGAGAAGAACTGAAATGGGGTGAGAAGAGATGTACCATTTGACAGAGATGTCGGAGCCCAACACCCTCTGACCAAGTTTTTCAGATGTTACCCATCCTGGGGGTTAAATATCTAATAACAAATTTACATACATGAAGTTTACAATGTGTGGGATTTAGCAGACTGATACAACAATCACGATACAATTACAACACTTCGGTCACAATACAAGTGCAGCACTTGTAGCACAGCAGTTGCAATATGCAGTTGATACACTTTACAAATGTGATTCTCGTCACTGGCTTTTGTGATATGCTCACTGTCACAACACTGGGCATCCTCAGTAGCCAAGAAAGGATGCATGGATTAAAGTCAGCTCAGGACTGATGCCTAGAGTCCTTCCTGTTTGGGGTTTTGGGGGTTTTATACTCTATCTTGAACTGAGATATGACAAACATTGAAGTGCTGCTCTGGACAACTCAGGAAGATAAATACTTGCTTGGGGTTTTTTTAATTAACTCTGGGATGTGTCAGGTGGTACCCAAAGGCAATGACCTTTGGAACAGCAGATGATGACTCCTCCTACAGTGACCTTAAGGGCCTGGGTTCCTCCCAGCCCAGCCAAGAGCATCAGGTGCTGCAGCAATCCTCTGGTCCTTCCAGTAACGAAGATGTGGTGTGTTCCAGACAGGCAGTTCACATGATGCACAATACATATATACCTTTACATTACTATTGCCCACACACATCAGTGCAAATAGACAGACTCTTCAGCACATACATGAACAAGAACAGCACCCAAGACCTGATCCTGTTTCCCCATTCTGGCTGATTCAGATGAAGTTCTATTAGTGAGAATATATAAAACCAGAAGTACAGCGCAGTTCTTCTGGCAGCTGGGCTCAGACACATGGTCTCTCTGGGAGCTCCCCAGCCTCTCAGCCTTCCCAGTTGCTGATATCTGGCTCATGACCCCCCCACAGTCATCATCCCATTCCAGTGGTTGATGCAGACACCCTTCACACAGATGCACACACATGCAGATCTTGGGACCCTCAGGATCTATGGTGTCCCCAGCAGCTGCCCAGGAGTCCCTCAGTCCCCAACATCTCACTGGCCTTGACGTTAGAGATATACCTGCCTCCCAGGCCAATTCACTGACTTGCTGCTAGTCCAGTTTGATCTAGCGTTCACACACTCACTTGCATAACTGCATTCATAGAATCATCAAATGGTCTGGGTTGGAAGGGACCCCAAGGATCATAGAGTTCCAACCCCCTGCCACCCGCAGGGCTGCCAACCTCCAGGCCTGGATCTACACAAGGTTGCCCAGGGCCCCATCCAACCTGGCCTTGAACACCTCCAGGGATGGGGCATCCATCACCTCTCTGGGCAGCCTATTCCATCACCTCCTTCCTTTAACTGTAGTCCATTTCCCCTTGTCGTGTCATTATCTACCCCTTTAAAAAAGTGTATTCCCCTCCTGTTTATAAGCTCCCTTCTGGTACTGGAAGGCTGCAATGAGGTCCCCCCACAATCTTCTCTTCTCCAGGCTGAACAAGCCCAGCTTTCTCAGACTCTCTTCATAGGGGAGGTGCTCCAGCCCTCTAATCTTCTTCGTGGCCCAACTCTGAACCCTCTCCAACAGTTCTACATCTTTCTTGTATTGCGGCCCCCAGATCTGGACACAGTACTCCAGATGGGGCCTCAAGAGGGCAGAGTAGAGAGGGACAATCACCTCCTTGTCCCTGTTGACCACCCTGATGGCTTCTGTTGGAGCCCAGGACACCATTGATCTTGGAAGCTGCAAGAGCACACTGCTGGCTCATGTTAAGCTTCTCATCCACCAGAACCCCCAAGTCCTTCTCAGCAGGGCTACTCTCAAGGACCTGGGATGCATGTCATCAAGTCCCATAGACTTGTAGACTCACAAGGTGGTCTCAGACTCACTTTGCTCTTTCAGTGGCGGGGGAGGAGGCTTTACTCCCCCGGTTTCCACCTAGAGATTCAGGGGTGCAAGGTTCAGGGACTTGAGAATTATGAGAATCCTGGCTGCCAGAGAAGACCGAGGCAAAGAACTCATTCAGTACCTCAGCCTTCTCCACATCAGTTGCAGCCAATTCTCCTTTCTCATTTACCAAAGGGGGTACACTTTCTTTGGCCTGTGTCTTCTGGCCAATGTACTCTTCTTGTTTTTTTCAACATAGCTCGCCAAGTTTGGTTCCATCTGTGCCTTGGCTTTCCTGACCCCATCTCTTCAAGTCCTGACAGCATCCCTGTATTCTTTCCAGGTGACATGCCCTTGCTTCCACAACTTGCACTTGTTTTTCTTTTCCCTCAGTTTAACCACCAGGTCCTTGCCTAGCCATGCTTGTCTCCTGCCCCTCCTGCCCACCTTCTTATTCAGAGGGATAGAGAGCTCTTGAGTTTTCAGAAAGGCAACCTTAAAGAATAGCCAGCTTTCCTCAACATTTCTCTCTAAGGACCACCTCCCAGGAGATCTTGGCCCACAATTCCTTAAAGAGCCTAAAGTTTGCTCTCCTGAAGTTCAGTGTCCTGATCCCACTCTTTGACATCACAAACTCAACCAGAGCATGGTTGCTGCAGCCAGATTGCCTTCAATCTTAACACTTTTAATGATCTCCCTGACATTGGTGACTATCATTCACTCCAGGTGCTGCACCATGGACACATGTACCTCTGGCACCATGTCTGACTGATGGTTGGCAATTGGTGTCCTTCATTCTGCTCTCTCCAGATGCTGTCACCACAGATACATGGTGTCTCTGACCCATTGTCTGACACCAGTTTCTGGCACTCTGAGCTCCATACACACAAATGCACACAAAATAGAGATCTTCATGCCTAAGAAAAGATTTGGACATAGAGTTTCATAAGAAGACATGACAGACTGGCATGATCAGGTCCAGGCAAGTGTAATGATCTGCCCCTACTTACTGTCCATTTATCCTTCTTATGCACTTTTCCCTCTATTTTCCCATGCGTTCTCCTTCCTAAATCATCTAGATTCCCTTCCCCCTTTCCCTGCCCTCATTTCCACCCTTACACACACCATAAAGAGTCTTGTGAAAATCCAAAATGTTCACTCCCACATCCCTTCATAACGTGTCCATAACCCTGCAGAGCACCCCTCTTCAGTCCAACAGGTGCTCCAGTATGGACTCATGGTGACAGGTTTCTCAGCTGGACACTGGTGCTGAGGCTCTGCTGGAGCAGTACCTTCCTATGCATTCACAATTCAGTTTCGCCTCTGCCAGCCGTTGAGCTCTTACACTCCTCTAGTCTTCTGCAAATGGTCCTTAGATGGACTGATGGCAGTAGCTTGGCAGAATGGTCCTGGCAGTAGCTTGGCAGAGTATTATTTGTGCCCCTCCTTGTAAACTTCCCTGTGTAAGTTTTCAGTTCCTTCACACACACACACACACACACACAAAAAGCCCCTCACTATTAGATTGTTTTAAGTATCAAAGCATCATATTTCTCCTTTAAGTTACTCCTACAAAAGATTGAATGTTTTCTCTGTTACTCTCTATTGTTTTTCCTGCAAAAATAAACAAGAAAGCTAATTAAGTTTTGAAAAGAATAGAAGCAACTGGAAACAATGCAGAGGCAAGCTACTGAAGTAACAAACTGGTTTAAGCCTCCCTTTCTACTACTTTTGGATGTCAACTTTTAAACTATTAAAAAGTCTATGATCTTAAGTAAAAAAATCTCAGATACTGAAATCACACACAGCTGTAAAAATCCACCAATAGATGGAAGACTGCTTATACAATACAATATATCTACATGTTTGCACAGCTGGGTTTTTGTCATTGTATTCATCTGCAGCACTGTACTGCAACTAGCTAGTCCAAATCGAAAAATAAATGAACTGTCGTCTTCCTTAAGCCCACAGATAAGTTGAAAACATAACTTACATTGTTTTAATGTCTCTTGACTTGGTCATCTGATATTTGCTGAGAGCTAATATTTACAAACCAACCTGCTGAAGGAACAAAAGACTAATTTCCATTTTCACTAAGTAGACCATGATGATTTTAAAAGCAGGCTTCTGGTGGAATCATTAATGGTTCACTTGCATTTGAAACATATGTGGAAAGAAATAATTTTATGTCTGTAGTTGAAATGGGAAGACACAGTAAATAAATTTTATTTCCTATAACACTTACAGACTTTTTTAGTCATCTGACTAACACCTATTACTGGAAATCATCATAAATTCAGTTATGAGAGGCAGGTAAGCAAATAGAATTTAGGAGAGGCTCAGAAACAAAATTTATTAAAAGTACAGATTGCTTTCATATATTGCTGTGAATACACATGAATATTGAGTCTTACTACAGTATCTGAAAAATATACTCTACCTGATGCATAAAAACATCAAGTATAGTTTGCTATACACTAATTCATCTAAACTTTCCTATATAATAACTATTTCATTGTCTAGGAAAGAACTGAAGAGACAAGCATGTGAATAGGTATTTAACAAGTATTTAATGAGCAGAAACATCAAATGCCATCCAGAGCATCCGTTATGACGACATTACAAGAGAGGCCAACCTCAGTTCCCTCACTTTTGGACACTTCTTAAGTGTTGGCTGTTGACTGTAAGGTTTATTATCCATGTATATAAAGTTAAACATGTCTTTCCTATAGAAAAGCATGACCAAACATAGTGTCTCCAAGTGCTTATGTCTGGTCTTCTTTATTTGGCAAAGGTGCCAGTATCAAAGAAAAATCTCTGCAGAAAGAATTTCATATTACTTGCTGAAATACTACAGGAAAAGTGAAAAAGCAGAAATGTGAGAAAGATTTGGAGGGGAGGTCATGCACTTAATGGTAACATATGGTAACAAAATTGGGGTCACTGTCAATTATCAATGTAGTGTGCAATTACTGAAACCATGAAATATAAAACTTGCTTTTGGCTTCCCTGCTAATGTTTAGTCACCCACCAAACTGCAGGTAACACTTACATGCTTTGCTTTATATTAATCTACTGAAAATATCAGATTACTAATATCTGATCTGATTTCTGAGAATAAGAGGAATTTTCTCAACACACAAAAGAAGAAAAGAAGTTTTTAGTACTGCATGTCTCACCTGGCTGAGCTCCTCCCATGAAACTATACTACACTAACTCAACCAGTTTACATAAATTGTATTATGTGAAAAACTACGAAATTATGTATGGCTTTCACTAAGAGAAAATTGTGCCTCACAAATCTGATGGCCTTCTGTGATGGAGTAACAGAGATGGTGGACCGAGGAAGGATGATGGGCATCATCTTCCTGGACTTGTGCAAGGCATTTGATACTGTCCAACATGACACACTCACCTCTAAATTGGAGAGACATGGATCACCCAGTGGATAAGGAACTGGATGGATGGTCACACTCAAAGAGTTGTGGTCAGTGACTTAATGTCCAAATGGAGGCCAGTGTTCCTCAGGGGTCAGTACTGGGACTGGCACTGTTCAGCATCTTCGTTGGTGACATGGACAGTGGGATCAAGTACGCCCTCAGCAAGTTTGCTGATGACACCAAGCTGTGTATGCTGACATGCCGTAGGGAAGGGATGCCATCCAGAGGGACCTTGACAGGCTGGAGAGATGAGCCCATGTGAACTGCATGAAGTTCAACAAGGCCAAATGAAAGGTACTGCATGTGGGTCGGTGCATTCCCAAGCCCAATTGCAGGCTGGGCAGAGAGTGGATTGAGATCAGTCCTGAGGAGAAAGACTTGGGGGTCCTGACTGATGAAAAGGTAAACATGAGCCAGCAGTGTATACTAGCAGCTCAGAAGGCCAACCATGTCCCAAGCTGCATCAAGAGCAGTGTGGCCAGCAGGTTGAGAGAGGTGATTCTGCTCCTCTGCTCTGCTCTCATGAGACTACACTGGAGTACTGCATCCACCTCTGGAGTCTCCAGAAAAAAAAAAGACATAGAGCTGTTAGAGCAAGTTCAGAGGATGGCCACAAAGATGATCAGAGGGCTGCAGCACCTCTCCTGTGAAGACAGGCTGCGTGCATTGGGCTTGTTCAGCCTGGAGAAAGAAGGCTCCAGGGACACCTAATTACAATCTACCAATACTTAAGGGGTCCTACAGGAATGTGAGAGAGAGATTGTTCACCAGGGAGTGTAATGATAGGACAAGGGGTAATGAGTTCAAGCTGAAATAGGGCAGGGTTAGGTTACACATTAGGAAGAAATTCTTTACTATGAGGGTGGTGAGGCCCTGGCACAGGCTGCCCAGAGAAGCTGTGGCTGCCCCCTCCCTGGAATTGTTTAAGGTCACGTTCGATGGGGCTTTGAGCAGCCTGATCTAGTGGAGGGTGTCCCTGCCCATGGCAGATGGGTGGCACTAGATGATATTTGAGGTCCCTTCCAACCCAAAGCATTCTATGATTTTATAAATTTGTAAGGCTGGTGCAGCAGAATCATCTCAGTCATCATTTTTAGAAATACCTCATTCTTATGTAGCCTTAATTTGGTCATGAAACACAAGTATTTAAAAAAAAAAAAAAAAAAAGCAATGCCAAAAAAACCTACACAAGCAAACAAAAGTATCAAAGCCCCCAAAACCAAACCACCACTAAAGATATTTAAGCACTGATACAAGGTGCCCAGAGGAGCTGTGCAGTCTCTGTCTTTAATGACCCTACTGGAAACAGCTTTGAGCAATATGATCAGACCTCTCAGCTAACCTCCTTTGAATCAGGAGGTTGGTCTAAAGATCTCCTGAGATCCCTTCCAACCTGAATTACATGGGGACTGTATATGGAAAATTGAAGACTGTACGTGGAATACTTTCAGTGGTTCAAAGAAGGGAAACCTCTCTACTGCTTTGGGGTTTATTTAATAAATATATAATATATATTTGACAGAGAAGAATTCTAAAAAATAATCTGTGAAAGAAAATGTGCTGGAGCATTGTCAGCTATGGCTTGTCTAATTTATTTTTTTATATATTTTCTACTAAACAAGGTTTTGTACTATGCTGGTGTTTTAGAACAAAACAAGAATCTAGACCTGAGCTTCTTACTGGCTGAATATTTTCTGAGACAAGCTCCTTATTTAGCCAGTAGTTTAGCAAATGTTAATATTCTCATGCTTAAATATTCAGACCAAAATATCATCTGGCTTCAGTGATATTTCCCAACCTCAGGAACAAATTAAAAACTAAAGTTAGGAAAGGGGAGGAGAAAAGAAAAAAAAAAACCAGAAAAATTAGTTTGCAGTTTCGAAGTTTAGGAATGAAAGATTTTTTTCTGAACAACTGCAGTTTGTTGCTATTTTAGTCAGGTAAGCGAAGTTCTAAATTTAAATTTTAATGAAAAGAAGCAGTGGAATATTTTATACTTACAGAGTTAGATCAAAAAAGTAAAATGTTAACAGCTAATATACTGAAAAGTCTGAGCAAAATAGCCCTTTCTGAACTAGTAGTAACACACTTGGAATGACTGTAAAAAACAGAGTACACACATGGAATTCAGGAGCATGAACTGTTTATACTTTCTGTTCTGGAGCATTATCTAAGATGATGTTTTTGGAATTAATAAAATTCAGGGTTTGATATCAACAAATTACAGCAGCGACTAATTTTTATTCTGTTCAGGATTCACCTTATATTTGGCCATGAGAATAATGAGATTCGAGCTCCCATAATAACATTCAGAAACAACCTCTTCAAGCTCTTTCAGGCAGCACTAGCAAATAGAATTTGTTCAAGTGTAGCACAAAGCTGAAACCGTACAAGTCTGGCTCTGAGGGTGCTTTCACAAGTTGCTGGGTATGAGCGCAGGATATTCTGAGATGTGATTCAGCTCTAAAAGTAGCTAGAAAACCTCCCCCTCATTTCAGTGAAAGATGACTGCCTTTATAAGATTCCAGTTGTTGCCTCATGTTTCTTGTGCAATTTAAAAAAAAATGCTTAATGTTTTCAGACATCAACAAGATGAATCTTATGTCAGAGCTCCTACAACTGTGTAGATGTATTCTAATAAACCTACCACCAGTTTTTGTGCAGGCAGGAATCGACACGGAGTGTTTCTGTGGAAGTGAATTCCTACTTATTAAATGAAGAATTTTCAACATGTGGGAACAAATGAAGCAGTGTAATAATTCAAGAAAATGATGGCCCAGAGCATGCGAGTGATACATAAAAGATCAGACACTAACTGCTTAATAAAATTCTGTTTATATCAAAAATTAATTACTATAAAAAGATGAGATACTTCTCATCGAATCTGTGTCTGAATGTTAATGATGAAAATATTTAAAACAAAATATAAAAGAAAATAACAATTTAGTCTAGTGAATCATAAATATGGATAGTTCTGCTGCTAGATCTCATTATGTTTCTGGAATTAACTAAGCTCCTAATTGACCCTCCCTATGCACAAAATAAGTTAGGCATGTAATGATTTTAAAGTGTGTCCATAAACCCCATTGACTTCAGTGGTATTTAGAGATATGTGTAATGTTAGAGACACACTGAGCTGCTTTTCCTGTACATGGATGTTTTCTAGTAATGAAGTTTAAGAGGATTTTAATAACTTTGGTTCTGTTGATTTAATGGAAAACAACTATAATTTTATCTGGTTATAAATAGCATCTGAATTAATAGGGCCATAAAAGAAACTATAAATTTAAGACAGCATGAAGATGTACTTAAAGAAACAAAAAAATCCCAAACCACAAGCCCTGTTCAAAACCAACTTGTGCCCAGGGGAATCTTTCTACTCTTTGTAATGAGAAGTGGTTTGTGGTTTATTGCATAATTAAAGTAAAAAGAAATTTTTATACTGCACTCAAACAATAACAGAAGACTTTATTCCATAAGAGGAACTAGGAAATTCTAGGAAAAATTATGAGAAAATGTGCTTTTCAGTGACAACTGTTTCCAAAGATACCCCACTTACCATAAGTGAAAAGAGCATTACAATATGTGTGTGTCTTTACATTGTCTCTTCCCCTATGAATCAATTTTTGGGTGTTCTTATGCTTTTAATAGCAACCTAGTCAGACTCATGCTTGCATTTCCAGACTACACCAAAATTATGTCAGACCAGAGAATTCTGAGAATTTTAGCTTTATGATCACATCCCTCTCTTGTTAATTTTTATGCAGACATTTATGTCATTGGCTATAGATCAAAACAACATGTATTTGAAGAATACTCAATATTCTGTATTTATCTTAGAAATGTCCAACCTTCAATTTAAACCACCTAGATAAGATTTAGAAACCAATTACTTGATTTAGGTGACCTATGCCATTTGCAAAATGAAAAGGTGTCATATGCTCCAAGGGATGAGTAGTGAGAATAGGTCAAGAATGGTTCATTATAGGAAGCAAATTTGTGAAATATTACTAACCAGTTAAAATAATCAATGCATTCATAAAAGCAAATCTTTTTGATGGATGACTTTAATAGAAATAAAATATTTGTAAATTATTTTAAATCAGGATCATTACATTGTTTTGATTTACAAGGTAGCTTACCTCAACCCTTATATCAACAGAGTAGGGTAGGTAATAAAAGATAAAAATGGAATAGGAATTACATGCCAGTGATGATTACTTCTTCAATCAATTTTGTGCTGACAAAAAGATGAATAGCACTGTATCCTGAGGAAATATTCAAACACCAGTTAACTTAAAGCTTGTACTTCTTGAGCTAGCGTATGTTGTATTTCCCATGAACAGTCAAGTACCATAAATTTTTATACAGTGTTTTTTTGGGGGTAGATAGAAGAAAATAGACATGAAATAAAACTTTTCTTTTAACAGTTTAAACTATTTACCAGCATGATATGACCATTAATTTCAATTTTTTATGTGTTCTGCAGTATTGTCAATAGATAAGCCATTAGATACCACTTTACTCGATAACAATATAGTCTCATTTTTAATGACACAAACTTAATACCAGTAAAGTTACATTATATTTTTATATTTTCTTATTTGAAGTAGGAAAACAAATGAACACATCCAGTCTTAATAGGAATGGTCATAAGTTCTAATACGTTAACAATTTTAAGGTATCTTAAGGTATCTTTAAGGTATCTGCATCTTGCTCTGACTGACAGGTTTCTGTTAGTTGTGTTTCCCCCTTGTTGACTACAATTCTAGGTTCCATGAATTATCAAAAACTAAGTTGTGCTTAGTTAATTTGCATTGAAGTGTCAAAGGGACAAGCAAGTAGGGAATCTCTTAATTTTGTTCATTCATGGAGAAGATACTGCTTCACATGTCATTTGACTGTTGGATTTGTCTAGTGTAAGAGTTGTACCTCTTGCTCCACTGGGCATGGTTAAATACATCAAGTTTAGGTTGTTTCACATCTCATTAATTCTGCTTCCTGGCATCTGGCAGACACCGAGCAGAGCACTTGCTGTTTCTCTCAAGGGATTAAAAGCATAAGAGATAATTCAGTCCCAATAATTCTTGGGCTACTTTGCTTAAATCTTCCTCTTTTCTATGGACACACGAAGTGACAGAAGATGCTGTTAGTCTTGGCATCTATATGATGCTTTTGCCTTTACCATGACGCCATCCCTCCTTTAAAAATTACAGGCATTTGGTTAACGTATTATTGTTCTGTGTTAAAATATTAAGCACAGCAGGTCGGGGTTCAGAAAAAATGTCAGTTAGTAGTAATAATTGCTAATGAGGTAAAAAGGGGATTAGTCAAAATACAAGTGCTGTAATCGTATCGTAGATGCGGCAACAGCTGACTTTTTTATTTTTACCTCTGTTAAAGTGTCACAAGGTATGCAGATGCGGAAGCTGTGTTCCAGTTCTTGCCACTTGCACAGGAAAAGACGCAAAATATTTTCATAGACACTAAAATTCCCTAACCTCTGAGACCTGAAGATAGTTACAGGGTTCTTTTCTCCAATTTAGCATGGAGAGTTCATCATGCCACAGTTGCTGCAGGTAGTTTTGAAAAACTAATACACAGACTTGCATCCTGCATGACAGGTGTTGGTGTTTAAGAACCAAATTTCTAAAGCTGAAATTATTCCTGGCTTTTAATAAAATCTGCTGTAAATTGGTTGCAAGAGCCAGACAAGTTTTTTTTTAGTTTGAAGTATCTGTGATGGATTTTTTTCCATCTTCAAATGTAATTGAACGTTCAGAATTACTGAGAGAAGAGAAAGCTTGCAGCATCACATCCATTCTTCTTTTTCTCAGTCTTTGTGTAAACACACAAAGAAAAGTGTGTTTACTATTTAGAGGTTATTGCCCTCTCTTTAATTTCAATGTCATCCATTTCCAGTGCTCCTGAAGTCATTTTTATATGACAAGCATGTCCAAACCAGAGCAACAGTGTATCAGAATGCACAAGTGTATCTGAAAAGTTCACAGCCATTAAAATACTACACTTCTTCCTTTTCAGGACCACACTGAGGTGATGAAATGTATTTAGTTTTAAACTAATCAATGGGAGTGGCAGACCTGTAAGTAAGCCAAACGATGCATGATATATGCAAAAGCCTTGCTAAAAGAATTTCATGTCCATGATGACTTCTGGTTTAGAATCATAGAATCACCTGGGTTAGAAGAGACCCTTAAGATCATTGAGTCCAACCACAGCCTCACCCTGCCTAATCCACCTCTAGATCATGTTTACTCTAGGCAGTACTTCTGTCTGATGCAGAGTTTTCCTTTGAGACCATCCCAACCCATTTTTGATCCAGACTGAAAAGATGTTGAAAGGAAAAATACCTGCTGATTCAACCAGTAATGTCTTAATCAAGTCCTACCTTTAGCTGTACTTTGCAATGGAACCAATCTCAAAGTCCTTATCAGTCTCTTTTACATAGACCTCTCTACACAGAGGTCTGAGCATACAGGAAGCTTCACTAGAAGCAGTGGCACGATTTATTTAAACTTGTGGTCCTTCTAAAAAGATATATATGTCTACACTGAAATATTTTCATTCTGATGTAATGATAAGCAAGAGTTTCAGACAAATCTTTCTCTGATTGTTGATGTGCTATCTGATACCAGAGATGCAGAGCAAAACCAAGCAGAAGATGAGTCCTGTTCCTCAAAGTGAAGTGAAAATACACACTGGACTTCCTGGAAGTGTAAACATGTATCAAGACATGGGTAATCAGAAGCTCCCTTGTTTTTATTCTTCCTGGGCAGCGTTTGATGGAAACTTGAGTAGTTATTTTAATTTCAAATAAGAGATACAGAACAGCTCACATGTTCAGCAGTATGATTTTCCAATGTAAGATTTCTGGTAGACAGGTTCAAAAGGCTAATCACATCCTTTTTAGTAGTTTTAATTTGCATGAAATTTCTACTAATATGCTTCTGGAATTTTTCTTCTGTCATCCTCAAGAACAAGTGGAAGCAGGTAGAAGATTTTACCAGTTACAAAATGTACACCCTGCAGCAGTTGCAAGCCAAAAACAAACAGGTTTATATACATGGATATATCCATAATGTTTTCACCGTTAAACTGCTTTATAAAGGTGGGCATAGTCAGAATGTTTAGTCTATTAAATTGTTATTCAACAGAAAATTACATTTTAAATTGAATGTATGTGCACAGAAAGAATTCTGCAGAAAATATAAACATCAAAACACATATATACAAATATATACAAATGTAGAAAAAGCTGGAAACTTCTCCAGGATGTCATAGTGGTTGGAAATAACTCTATCAAAATGGAGATTCTAGTTGCTGAAATCCTGTTAGCATCCAGAAGAGACTAAGAGTTTTTCAGGTAGGAAAGCTATGTTGAGCTCCTTAAGTAAGCACTTACAGATTCCATGCAAGAAACATCAGTTAGACACTGCAGATCATGGAGTTATTTAAATGTGATAAAAACTTTTTTTTTTTACTTTTTTTTTTTAAAACTATGCAGCCTTCTGATTTCAGCTACAACTGAAAATGTAGAGCTATTGTCACTAAAGTGTTCATAATGGTACAATAGGGTAGCTTGAATTTAACCATATGTGCAATGATGAAAGCAGCAACAGTTTCACTAAAAACTAAAGTCATTAAATTCTGGTTTAGACAAGCTATGTTATTAATTACAAAAGTCATTCTATCTAAAGAGCATTTAAATTCATCAATATGAACAAAACCTGTTTGGTGTTTCTCTCACTTGAAAACATGAAAAGCTGTTACAATTAACATTTCAAACTACTACACTCATTATTTTTGTAAAAAATAAATTCTAACATCCACATTTGGACAACACAGATCTGTTCTATACATGATCAGCAAGTTTCCACAAAGTGATTGGTCTGGGAACTGAACGTACTAGTACAATGAATAAGGTTTTTACAGGTAATAATATATATCTAATTATAATGAAAAATGTCTAAGTGGTTGTCAAAGTTGACCAAAATACCAAAGAGATTTTTCTTAGAGGTTTTTTAATAATGTTGAAATCAGCATTTGTTAAGAGTATTTATTTCTGACTCTATCAGTCATTAAGATCAATTTCAAGATTGCAATTCCCAGCTTAGTTTATATCCACTTCATATCAGGAGCAGTTATCTAATAATTTAACTGCAACATATACCTTAGGATATCATCAGGACCTATGAGATATGAAAGCTATTGATTAACAAGCCCATTGTTACAAAAGGGAAGAAACTAGTTAAGTTGCATTGAAAGTAGGAATGCCTGCCTCACTCGCCGAGAGACAGAACAGTCTTTAAGAAGATGACACAGAATATTGCTAGCAGGAATTAAGACCTTTATATTTTCATTTATACATATGATAAAATTCTTCAGCTCCAATAACACCCCTTTCATAGCAAACATTTCACCACAGATTTTGGAGATGGATGGAGGCAGCTATGAGACAAATTGTTATCCAATACTTAAGCCTATGTTGCAGCTCCTTCGGAGCTTTTTAAGATTCTTGATTCACTAGGTTGTGTTATACATTTCTCTGACTCCTGTTTTTGTGGGGTCAGAGCCTGATAACTAAAGATACACGAGCTCTCTGCTGAGATGATAAGAGATTTCTTTTTTTTTTTTCTTGAGTCCATCAAACTGAAATATTTTTTTACATTTCTAGAGGAACATTCTGGGAATTTCCCATTAGCAGACCATTTCAGGAAATAATATATTGCAGGATTTGAGGTTTTTTTTTCTTAAAGGTTTTCACCCAATAAAAGGCTTTTATAAAATCTTTGTAACAAAAGAGAACTCAGGTTTCTTATCTTGTCCATTTAAACTTAGGGTTCAAAGTTTCACCATGCTCCTGTTCCTCTTAGCCAAAGAGAGAATTCCAAGACCCCTCTCTTTTGTATGTGCACTTTTTTTGAGAGTAGAAATGTCATCTCTACATTTAACCTGAAAATATAGAACCCTTTCACTTGAAGTGTTGCATTTTGTGCACAGAACAGAGAAATTGTTTTGTATGTCAGGAAGAAATTTATCACTGATAAATTTTAAAAATTTGGTTTTTTTCTTCTTGTATCAGCAAGATATAAGGCAGGAGCCTTTTTCTTTGCTGTCTTATTTGTTGTCTATTGGAACAACCAAGAGGCAAAACCCAAGTTTAAAAAACTCTGTCTACACAGCAAATATATTCATGAGCTTTTAAACTTGCATTTAGCAACTCACCTTTTCTTCAGAGGGGTAAAAAGGAACTAGAATAGTACTTCTGATGAGAATAAAGTTTCAGTGCATCAGGTGTGTAGGTAGTTGTTGTGAAACCTTTGTTGAAATTTATGGTGTCAAATAATAGTTCTCCATATGTCTTTTAAGTTGGTGTGCTCAACAGAGCTATAGTTGGTGGTTGCCAGAACAGAAAAAAGCAAATTTGTTTCCACACACTTTAAACTGATGCTCTGAAAAGTTTTACATGGCAGTAAGACAGAGCTCTCCACATTCACACTGCTGCTGTTGTGCAGCAAAGAGCACGTTCTGACAATGATGCATTTTATTAGCTTTATTCTCTTCAATTATCTCTGCATATAGGCAACTATATTTTTAGGTAATCAGAGTCTTTTTTTCATTATTCCCCAGGGGAAAATCACTCTACAATTTTACATTTAGGGAGAAAATAAAAGTATTTAGTAGAAAACCATTCTTATTACTGCAGATTATTAATGTTGAAGTTGTAGGCTTTTTATCTGAAGATCTTTCTGCTATCATCTCCAAATTATAATTAATTTGGGCACAGATAACTCAGCATTAACTTTCTACAGTAATGTTTGCATCCTGGTTTCCTAAAGGGCTGTTCCCCTTTTTATGAGATCAAATGGAATCATCTGCCTACTAGTTCATGGTTTTATCCTTCTCAATATTGAACACTTTCATTGGAGGACCCTGTATAAATACTCTTTATTTTCCTAGCTATGCTCACCAATATTCCACCAACAAGTTCAGTATTGTCATACATAACTGTATCTCCAGATTCACACACATTTCAGTGAGTAATTACTGTAATAATTGAAAAAATAGTATGGTGTTATTTTCTGACACTTTAGTCACAAATACCTATGTAACAGTGAAGTATTTAGGTAAAGCAGTATATAATTAATTACATAAAAAATTTAAAATCACTGTTTTCTTTAAAACAAGAAAGTATGCTTGGTATCTATGGTAGGACGATCAAACACTCTCCCAGACAACCACTTACTCCCTCTTTGCATATTCTTGTATAATAGGTGTGATCAGTGACTGAAAAGAGATTTAGATATCCCTTTCCTACCTGCTACAAAGAGACTTGACTATGATTTCTATTACATATGTTTATTTTTTATTGCTACCTTTAGCAAATTAACAAAAAGTCCTGCAGTTAGTTTGTTGTGGCTATTTTTGCATCAAGGATGAAGGTCCCGCTTTTGAAGTGCCCATATTATTTATTTTGTTACATTAAATATGGGACTATTGTACCATATTTCTACTATCATAAAGGGAAGAGTTTTTATCACCCGTCACAGAATAATCAGAAGTTTCACATCAGCTGTAACAGATAATTTTATATTTTTCCTGACACCTCTGGAAAAAAATATTTGTAAAAGATACACACCTATATTAATTCTGAAAAAGAAGTTACAGTCTTCAAAATAGAAACATACTGAGGTAAAGGGAATGTGTGTCTGAAGTCTTTTTTCCACTTTCCAATTGCACTTGGTCTGGTATCTTAGATAACAACTCTCTTCATAGAAACATTGGGCCATCACAGTAACAATACTGTAACAAAGAGATGTAGTAGGTTCTACCTGTAAGTAAATTATTGTAATTTCTAAGTAACTTTAAGAACAGCTGAAAATATAGTGTAAGCCCTAAGACTTTCTATTCACAGATACACTGTGAAGAAATCCAAAGATTCATATATATTTATTGTTCCTGACGGAGGTACAGATACTAAATTCTGCCATCCTATTCCAAATTCTGACTGCCTCTCATGAACATACTGGCTGAAATTCACTGACTTGGGAACAAAAGACCTTAGGGTCAAAGGTCAGGTCCCTAATTCCCTGCAAGAAAATAGGTTCTTGCTTTCACTTATTTTTTCCCCTTACCCAAGGAAAGCAAGTTCCTCAAAAGGGAATGTACTCTGGAGACCACTGTAATTCCTAAATATAAAACCAAAATAGTCGGGGGACCTTTGTAGTTCTTGTATATAAGACCAAAATAAATGGATGCAAGATTCAAGTGTTGTTTTCAATCTGTCAGGAAAAGAAGTGCTCTGACTTCGGCAGTTAGATGCTTATGCAACAATAACTCAATTTGTAAGCAGTCTCAAGAACATCAGTGCTCTGATCAATGGTTTAAATCTACAAATTTTCGGGAGAAAAAAGAAAAAATGTGAAAAAAGATGTCAATCTCATTCCCATTCAAGTTAATGGGAAGGCCACCATAGGTGACTTTGGACTTAATGTTATGCTTGCATTAAAGAGGGGAGCAAGGAGTGAAATAGACCAGGTGTCCAAGGCACCCCTTTTGATCTTAATTTGACTTTCAGCAAAACATTGATACACTAGTATCATTACCCAAGTAAAGTATCTTTGCTTAGACAAAAGTAGCTATGTCCTATGTACAAATGGCAGTATGAAAAATCTGAGTAGATATAATAATAAATAATTGAATCCCTGGAGCAGTCTGTTCCTTAAGGGACTGAACCTCATGGAAGGGACCCAAACTGGAGCAGCTTGTGAAGAACTTCAGCCCATGGGAGGGACTCGCATTGGAGAATTTTGTGGAGGACTCTATCCCGTGAGAAGGACCCCATGCTGGAGCAGGGGAAGACTGTGAGGAGTCCTCCCCCTGAGGAGGAAGAAGCATCAGACAATGCATGATGAACTGATGGCAACGCCCATTTCCCATCCCCCTGTGCTGCTCAGGGAGAGGAAGTAGAGAAATCATGAATAAAGTTGAGACCAGGAAAAAGGGAGGGATGGGGGAAGGAGTATTAAGATTTGATTTTATTTCTCATTTCTCTGTTTTATTTGGTAATAAATGAGATTTTTTTTTCCTAGGTTGAGTCTGTTTTGCCCATGACAGTAATTGATGAATGACTTCTCCCTGTCCTTATCTCATCCTATGAGACTTCCATTATATTTTCCCTCTCCTGTCCAATTGTGGAGGGTAGTGATAGAATGGCTTTATTGACCATTTGGCATCCAGCCAGGGCCAGAACACCACACACAATTACTAGAAGCTGCCCTTGCAGGGGGGCATCAGGCCAGGGCATAGAGACCAGGGCCCATCCCTACCCCAGTCAGGAGCAGGGCAGCTGGGAGGCATTGGTTCAGCCTCAGCCCCAAGCATCAAGCACCTTCTTGGGAACTAGGATATGAAGCCACTGGAAGGATTCTGAGGTGCTGATACGAGTTCCCATGCTATAGGTGTGGTGGTTTAGCCCTGGCTAAAAGTCAGACACCCACCAAAATCAGTCCATCACTCCCCTTCTTAGTTGGACAGGGGAGAAAAAAATAGGATCAAGAGTCAAAATCGTTAACAATGAGGGCATAACAGATTCAACACAGAGTGCAGAAGAAAAAGTTATCTAATTTATTACACTACGCTTAAAAGAAAACAGTGAGAAACCAGAGTCAGGAATGCCACCAAAAATGTTAAAACAAATGCAACCAGGTAAACACCTTTCCCCCCACCACTCCCTCCTTAGCAGGCTTTAGTAAGAAATTTGCTCCCTTCTTCCCTCCCGTTTGCAGCCCAAGAGGGGCAGGGACTGGGGAAAATGGGGGTCTTGGTAACACCTTCCCCCCACCCCTCCGTTCTAAGCAGACTTCCCTTTCAGCCATGATTTTGCTCCCTTCTTCCCCTCTCCTGCTCGCAGCACAGGACAGGGGGGCAGGGACTAGGAGATGGGGGTGTTAGTCAGTCCCTTGCAAGATGGTTTCCTTCTCGGCCGGGATGGGGGCATTCTTTCCACACACCTTCCCCCTGCTGCACCTTAGGGTCCCACCCACAAGAGCCAGTCCTCCACGAACTCTCTTCAACGTAAATCTTTTCCCACCGGGTTTCATCTCTGCTCTGGCAGGCAGCAACAAATCACAGTGTCTCTCAGTCCCAGTCCTCCATGGGGCTATAGGCCTCCCCCAGCAAGCCTGTTTCCAGCACAAACTCTCTCTCGCTCATCTCTGTAGGTGGCTTGTGCTGGCAGGGGCTCATCCCAATGTAGGTCATGGCGTCTTCTCTGTGTGTCCACCTGCTCCGTCCAGCGTGGAGCCTCTCCACAGGCTGCAGATGGGGTCTCAGCCTTTTCCATGGGTTTCTCCACGGGCTGTAGGGGCATCTTTCTCTCAGGCACCTGGGACACATCCTCCCCCAGCTATGTCTACAGCTGCTTACATTTATATAGTTTGTTGCTGCTTCAACACACCTCATTCAGTATATGCAAATATCTTAAACTGTCCCTCCTAGACCCCTGGCAGTCAGGCAGGTTGAGGCGCCTTCCCTATTGTTCTTTTTATCACCTCCTTCTCAGGGACAAGTTGTTTCTCCAGAGGTATCACAATGCCTTCAATGTGCCAACATTTGCGGTCTTTTTGGCACTCTGTTCTCTGGTGGCAAACTGCAGCTACTTTTTCTCCTATATGTGTTTCTCAGAGGCACTATCAGAATTGCTTGATGTTTATACTTTTCAGGCTGGCAGAGGATTCCAGCAGCCATTTTCTGCAGCCCCTGGTGCCTCTCTCTTTCTCAGCACCCAACTACGCACAACTGCGACTGAGGCTGGGCAGGCACACGCACTGCAGCTGGTGGCCTCAGACATGGTGCAAGGTATTTTCCTCTAGGAAAATAATTCTGAATTATCATAATAAATAGCCATTCATACTTGTGGTTTAGTCCCAGACAGCAGCTAAGAACCATGTGGCTGCTTACTCGCTCCTCTCCCACAGCAGGATGGAGAGAAGAGTCAGAAGAAAAAGGTAAAAGGTGAGTCTGGATACGAACAGTTTGCAAGGACAGCAAAGAAAGAGGAAAGTAACAATACTACTTATAAAAGAATATACAAAGTGGATGATACACAATGCAATTTACTTATCACCCAGCACCCAACGCCCAGCCAGTCCCCAAGCAGTAATTCCTCCTTCCCAGACAGTCCCCCACTGCAACTTTATAATGAACATAATGACTTCATATGGTATTGAATATGCCTTTGGCTACTTTGTGTCACCTGTCCAATCTATACCCCATCCAGCTTCTTGTGAAAGTTAACTCAATCCTAGACAAAAAACAGGACAATAATATAATCTTATTAAATCCATATTTCATCAGTATTTCTTCTTCATTACTATTGAGTATATTTTAAAACTTTCAATCATTCCTTCCATCTTTATTTTATTTTAGTCTTTGGCATGAGATTTTGCTAATCCAGTAAATAATAATGTAAATATTAAATCTTTCTTCTACCTTTCCCTGTTTTGTTTTGCCTTCAATTTCTACACAACTAATTGGAAAATTATTACATTTACATTTAAATAGGCTACCTCTACAATACACCAGAGATCACTTTCAAAAACATACAGAGAAATAATCCTTAGCCTTAGGAAAATTATACACAAACTCCAAAGAATAATCTAGCAATAGAAAGCGCAGGTTTTAATTTGCCTTTCTGAAAGACTATCAGCTCCTGTCCATTCTGTAGATTAAACAACAGGTAAACTGCTACTAAGAGGGGATTTTGTAATGACATTAACCCTCAGAATCCAAGGCAGCTCTTCAGCTTGCTCAGGCTGTTGTATCTGTTGACGATGAGCAGCCAAGTCCTTCATGCAGTTCTAGGGGCTCAAAAGACCTTTAGATTTAAGGAAGCACCACCAAACCGTGCCAGTCTCCTGAGAGAGTTCAGTATTCCTGTTCACAATCAAATTTTCAGTCTCCAACTCCACTCAGGATTAGTAGTAGTATTTACCAAGCCTCCAGCTAGGACCACAGCTGACAGATTACTGTCAGTGCATTGCACCCATTACACAGTAAATTCAATGGGTTTTGACTGCTGCCCTATTTTCTGCTCTTAATTCTGTAGTTTTATTCTGTTTGACCCATCCAAACTCTGCTAGGCTGATCACAAAAGCGCAAAAGCACAAACAGCAGGCAGCCCTCACAAAACTCCTGTTTCCATGTTGCTATAAAGTCTATTCATCTTTGTTTCATAAATTCACAAGATTCAAATGCTATTTTTATGAAAATGAAGTGTCAGCAGCTACAAAGGCTCTCTTCTGGTGAGGCAAAAAATAAACAGTGAATTGTTACCAAAAAAACCCTAACCAAAAAATCCCCAGCATTTTCAAGAGGCTCAAGCATTACTGTGAATGGTAATCTTGCCAAAGCTGCATATTACATGTTCAATTTTAATCTTAATCTAAAATTAAAACAAAGCCATCAGGGAGTCAGTGGTCAGATATTAACATACTAATTGACAATGGTGGTGGTGATCTCAGTGACAAAACTAATACTGCAAGGTAACCCAGGGAACAGATGTGTCTTGTCCAAATATGCCTTCCCACTCAGTTACCCAGAACATGCTGGTGATACCACATTTTCATAGCGGTGCATAATTAAGCCAGGTTTTTAGGGGAAGTTTAACTCTAAGATATGCTTCCTAGATATAAGTTTCTCTCTTAAAATATTACACATTTCCTCATTTTCTCATTACAGTACTGGCTACCCAAATTGGTTACCCTTCCTCATAGAGTTGACATTTATGATGCTATTTTTAGGAATTAAAAAGAAATGAAAGTGAATGTAAAACTTTCAGGAGTCCAGATGATCAGAGTTATACAGATGGATTATTTGCTTTATTCTTCTTGTTTTTCAGAGAGATTTATAATTAGTATATATCAGCTGATAAGAAAGAGCTATTTTTTTCTACTAAATTAATAACTATCAGAACAATTTATTAATTCCATTAAGTCTTCAGTAAATGATCCACACTAAATTTAGAATCATAGAATTATTAAGGTTGGAAAAGACCTCTAATGTCATCTAGTCCAACTGTCCCTCTACCACTCGTATTACTCACTAAACCATGTCCAACCTCTCCTTGAACACCCTGAGGGACGGTGACTCTGTCACCTCTCCAGGCAACCCATTTCAATGCATAACCACTCTGAGAAGAAATTTCTCCTAATTTCTAACCTGAACCTCTCCTGGTGCAACTTGTAACCATTCCTTCTTGCCCTATCACTACTTATCTGCAGGAAGAAGCTGAGCCCCAGCTCACCACAACCTCTTTTCAGGTAGTTGTAAAGACCAGTAAGGTTTCCCCTGAGCCTCCTCTTCTCCAGCATAAACAGTCCCAGCTCCCTGAGCCACTTCTCATAAGATTTGTGTTCCAAACCCTTGACTAGCTTAGTCCTTCTCTGGACACAGTCCAGGGCCTCAATGTCTTTCTTGTAACAAGGAGCCCAAAACTGAACACAGTATTTGAGGTGCAGCCTTGCCAGGGCTGAGCACAAGGGGATGACCACCTCCCTGGTCCTGCTGACTACACTATTACTGATGCAAGCCAGAACGCCATTGGCCTTCTTGGCCACTTGAGCACACTGCTGGCTCATGTTCAGGTGAGTATCAGCCAACACCCCCAGATCTTTTTCCTCTGCACAGCTTTCTAGCCACCCTGACGCTACCTATAGAGTTGCCTGGGTTTGTTATGACTAAAGTGCAGGACCCGGCACTTCACCATGTTGACCTCCATCCCATTGGCCTCTGCCCATCAATCCAATATATCCAGGTCCCTCTGGATGGCCTTCCTACCCTCCAGTAGATCAATACTTCCCCCCAACTTGGTGTCATCTGCAAACTTACTGAAGGTACACTCAATTCCCTCATCCAAATCATCAATAAAGACATTTAAGAGGATGGGCCCAAATACTGACTCCTGGAGAACACCACTTGTGACCAGTTGTCAGTTCAATTTCACTCCATTCACCACTGCTCCCTGGGCCCAGCCATCCAGCCAGCTTTTACTAGTGTCTCTATCTCTTCTGGAACCTATTTGCTTTTTTCTTATCTGGCAGCATCAATCTTGCAGACTATGTTGAAGTAGGGGGCATGTTCATGGTCAGGTATTGCTCCTGCAGTTTGGGAATTAAAGCATTATTGAAGTAGCAAACTGTAATTTTAGATTTGGTCTATAATATTGTGCCGTGGTTGTAATTAGCAAATTACAACAGAGCTCCTATGGGAATTGTATGTTACAGCCATATGATTACTCAATTTGTTCACTCATGATTAATATTATTACACTAAGTATAAAAGGAAATGATTAATGATTTATCTGCAAATTGCTTAATACAGCTAGTAAGGGTGCAGGATAGAAGAAGGTAAGTTCATCTATGTACTTGTAAACTGGTCTACATAGAACAGGGAAACTAAACTACTGGTGATTAATTTTCCACATACATATCACTATTCCACATACATACCCTTAATCTCTGGATTTACAGGCACACACACACATCCATAGATCCTTTCCATATTATCATGGATTCCAAGTCCACCTAGTGTCTTTGCCCAGATCCCAGGGCTCTCACCCAGTTAATGGGTCAGACTTTGATTCTCTCAAGATGTCACCCATTATCTTTTATCTGCCATGTCAGGCAATTTCTTACACCATGTCCAGCAGCTTCTCACAGTGAATTTAGTTAGCTCAACCCCAGACCATGTCCTAACATGTGCCAATGTGCCTCAACGTCTATATTCCGTCCACTCCTGTAAGAGATTCACCTCATATTTACCCACTGAGGTGATTTACAAACGTACTTTTTCCTGCGGGTCGAAATACAGACAGATTGGGTTAGTAATTTTTAGTGCTTCTCAGCATCAGAGACTTTTTCTCAGCCTCAGCCACAAAGCCCACTTGGGCCACATGACTCATAAAAGAGAAAAGCCAGCTTCAGCAGCAGAGCACAAACACCGGGGCACAGAAATAGGGAATAAGCCAGAAGTAAGCTGAACATGCAAGAGAAGGCAAGAAGGAAGATCTGAGTCTTTGATTTACCTCTGCTTCCTAAATATCAAACATGATTGTTAGGTCATAAGAGATGAATTATTAAACGGTACAGCTTCTCAAAATGCTTTAATATTCTCTTTTTTAAAGGATATTTTAATTCAGAAGTTGTATTCAGGATATGAAAGCAATACCGATTGTAGGTAGAAGGAGAAGCGGATCAAAATTTGTGTATGACGAGGAACCTATATTCCCAGAACAGATGGATAGTCTTCCAAATATCAGCATATAAATGGAAATGGAACAATGAAAATGTATTAGATATGCACAGGACAGAATGAAGAAACAATAGCAATAGACTAACTGAATGCCTTACATTTGAAAAGAAGGCATATATCATGCTTATATAACAGCAGTAGAAAGATCCCACTGAGTTTGAAAAGAAAAAAAGCAGTCCTAGATAATTGGAAGTTTATATAATCAGTTCACGTTTTGAGGTCAAGATAAGTTTGGAACCTAATTAAAGAAGATAATTTCTTTTTTTGCTGACAGCATCATCTAGCAAGCATTTTCACTGAAAAGGTATCCATGCCTTGGCTAGCCTCTCTTATCACTAACCTGAAATGCCATCTATGATTTAATTACATGCGTACACAAATTTAACGATATTTATTAAGTAAGACTTTTGGGTTTAGTCTGAGAAAAAACTATGATCTTCATTTCATCTAAATCAGGATATTTTGAAGAAATTTATATTTTTTTCAGTGTTTTCAATCTTTGTTCAAATAATTTGATCAATTGTATCATCCATATTTGAGCTACTACTCTTAAAATAAAAAATCAAAGTTGTTATTGTTGTAGTGCTAAAATGCCCTGGTAATTTAGTCTCACAAATGTACTGATGTGACACTAAGACAAAATCAAAATTATTATGGAGATCACTAGGCCATCATACCAAAAGTTTTCATTGTTAGATGTGCAAATAAAATCAACTAGAGTATGTTTTGCATATGAAAATTTCACCAGTGAAGTCTGCTTAGTCTTACTGATCCTGAAAACACTCTGTGTAAATAGGGGGGAAAATAATCCTTAATTACTCTTGTAATTTCACCCAAGAGCTATATTTTCAGAAAAGGATGTTGGATGAAAAATATTATTTGCCTGGCACTGCTGGACAGACAACAGCATTTATGATAACGCTTTTCAATGCATATCAAATCTCTAGTTGTGTACTTCATTGAACCACATTCTTGTGTGATAACAGGTTCAAAACCAGAATTTATTTTTGCCAAGGTTAACCACAGCACTTGTTAAATGTATAATTATTTATGTAGAAGACGGTGTTATAACTTTCTGCCTAAACCCCCATCAGTAACTCAGAATTAAAGGGAACAAAATATATAGATAGGGGAGGAATTTGTAGGAACAGCTCAGCCCACTCAAGCAGTAGAAAGGGTAAAAAAATAGAACCAAAATTTGGGCGGATGCAACAATGTGTAAGGTTTGGAGAGGTCATTGGCCTGTCCTCCTGCTCTACACTTACTTGGCACATTGCACCACCTGAAGCAGTTTTGGTTAGTGATTGCAGGTATTAGAAACTAGCATCGATACTGTAGAATATTCTGATACCTCCATGTCATACCGAGGCCCCAGCAAACTGGATATTTTTCCCACACCTTGTGTTTAGACATACATTTCTCATTAGTACTACACAGCTTAAAGTTGTAGGCAAGCCCATATGCTGTTATCTCTGGACAGGCCATGTCCAGAGACATGTATAAAAAACAAATCAGACACCCATATTTTTAGAAGTGAATGCTGGGGTGTTTTTATAGTGGTGCTGGAAATTCCTCTTAGTTGCTTAGCAATTTTTTCAGCTCTCTCTGAACTCTGGGCTTGGAGCTGTGATGTTGACCCTGCACCTGTCTATGGAACTGCAGATGGCTGCTGTAACACAGGCTATTGACTTCAAAACAGGGAGGAGGAGGAGAACCAGATTGCTTGCATGAGATGCACACACATTTCCAAAACGCTAATCATTTGTTCCCTAAAATATTATGAAGTCTTCTGCATTTACAACTGGGATTCATCTTCATGCATCATTAAAGTCCTAATGTATACCTTTGGCAAAGGAGGGAAATCTGGTCAGAAATTACACACTTCTGGTTGTACACAAAGTGACTTGCATTGTTATTTAATAGTATATTCAGTCTCTTTTCAGTGAACTGAACAAATCAGATGCAGGACGGAAAATAGCATATAGCGTAATTTAAGTAATGGCTCAAGTATGTATTTCTTTTTTATAGTAATGAAACTGCACCCCAAAGTAAATATATATCAAATATATTCACCATCTTCAGCTTTTAAAAAATACCAAGGAACTTAACAGTAGCTAAACACAATGTCACTGTCCTTATGCAGTCAACAAGAGACATCAGAATATTTAATTAAGAATAGTGGACTATTAAAGGCCTAGAAATAGAACAAAAATTGGTACCTTTCCAAAGGTTTTCTTCCAAAGGTACAAAATGGCAGAGCAATAATAGAACTGGCAAGCAAACTAATTACCATTTTTTGATTCTGAATACAAACACACACACACATACTTATATAAATATATATATATAAACATTTTTAAAACAATCTATTTGAACCTTGTTGCCACTTTGGTTTAATATAGAAAGTACTGTTAGTCCCCTTTACATGAACTATGAGCATCCTATATCCAAGTATATGTACAGAAGAGCTTAAAAATGATGCAGGGTACATCCTGCAGAACTTCACATTTCTAAGTGTAGACTTCAAGGCCAGTTGACATAATATGGGGAATTTGAAATCATCCTGATGAATCTAAAGAACATACTTAATTTTTTTTGTAGATTAAACTCTGTCTTGAAAAGTAGGGCTCATTCATGGAAGCTATGGGTACAGTTTCCTTCACTACCTTGTCAGTAAAATGAAAATGATGGAGAGAGCCTCGGGTCTAGGGGCACCAAAACATTAACTTACATCTTGCTTGAAGTGAAAAATATATTACCTCTTGGTTTTTAAGTGCTTGATCCACTGAGGTATATCCTTGCCAAAGACAATATTTAAATTAGAGGAAATATATGGTTCGGTTACATGCTACGCCTCCCACTGTGATAAGAAAGAAGGCCATTAGTCCCCATTTGAGGAAAGGAAATCCACCTGTGTAAACTGGAAGTGACCTCTAAATGACCTGTTCAACTGCTTAATCAAGAAAATATGGAAACCAAGACATGTTAGGTACTACAAATTGCCTTTAGTCTACGTGCAGTCCATAAAATGGATACTGAAACATAAAATTTGAAACCGGTGCATTTTTTAATGTATTATAACTAATGTCCTAGAATGCAGAACTTCAAAGGCCAGCCTGTAAAACTACTTTCACCAGTAACCAGTTTCAGCTTTCTCCAAGATGGACCCACCACTAGCCAAAGATAAACTTATCAGTGATGCTGGTGGCAACTCTATGATAAAATATCTAAGAAAGGATAAAGCCAGCAGCTATAGGAAAGAAATCAGAAAATGTGAGAGAAACAGCCCTACAGACACCAAGGTCATTGAAGAAGAAGGGGAGGAGGGCCTCCTTGAGTTGGAGCAGAGATTTCCCTGCATCCTCTGCAGAAGTCCATGGTGATACAAATTGCCACATAGATGACAAAATCTTCTCAAGAACACAGGTTTTTGGTCTTGGTACAAAAGTTATGTGAAATCTAATGGCAGGTAATAGACAGATGATCTTTACAAATTATCTTATCTTAAATACTTGGAATACTTGAGTCAATGTTATTAACATCAGTTGCTTGGTAATGTTCTGATAATTCCACCAGGGCACATTCAATGTTATTTGGTTCAAAAACAGTCTACTACTTCTTTCAAATCTGGATGTTAAACAAAATTCAGCTTTATATCTACTGCTTCTCTTTATTTCCACTTCAAATTCCAAGTTCAGTGGTTGGATCACACAGAACACTAATTCTTTAGAGTACATTTTAAAAATAGAAGCATGTCCTACATACATTGTTTGTTGATGTCTTTATATCTCTTCAAACATCAAAGAAATGCAGCAGATATTGAAAATAGCTCTTCACCTTTCTATACACTTGCAGCAGTGCAGTCCATCCCATCGTGTGCAAACCTGCAGTTCATGTGTAATCTCACGTTTTCCATTTGTGGGATAATAGACATGCCATGTGTGTCAGGTGAGAAAAGAGGAAGCAGCAAACATCTCCTGCTAAGGCTAATCAATACTGACCCCCCAGTATGGATGTCAGATTTAATTGCACATCCCAAATTTTCACTCTATCAACGGAGAGTTCAATTTTTGCTGAAATTAGTAAGATAAGAGTCTATGTTATTTGATGCATACAAGGAACCATAGAAGATCGGACAACAATAGTCAGGTTTTTTTGAGACTGCTCATAAGATAAACTATGCATATAATATTTAGATCAACCAAGAAATTATACACGGCATATGGAAATTTGGCTAAATATTGCCATTTGACTTTGGAAAGAGAAATTAAGATAATATAGCACTGAACAAATATTATAAATGAATGGAATTGCCATGTATTTCAGGACGAATTTTGCTTTGGAATAATGTCCAAAGCTGACAATGATTCTCAGTTAAATGAGAATCAGTTGAGTTCAGCTAAGTTTTTGCATAGTAAAGCCACATCTTGTGCTCCCATTCTTCATGTTGAACAGCAACAGAAATCAATTAATTATTTTCTTCTCCGATACACCAAAAATTAACACTGTAGCATTCACCAGGAAAGCCTGCCCTCTTATTGCAATGTACTTTGTCATTATACTCCTTCCTGTTTTGTCAAGAGCCAGCGGGTTTATAGCAGACAGGGACAGAGATAGATCTCTATGTCAGAACAAGTAGAGATGCAGTAGATACTGAGAAATCAGCTCAGTAACAAACCATCTTGTCTCCATATTTGCAAAATTTATTTCATAATAAAAATAATATTCAACTTTGCCAGGGCAGAAATTATATTTACTTAGAAACAAAGAAGTAATAAGTGTTTACCCCAGTTTCATGCAGATGCACATCTGGGTACTCCCTTTCTACCAGACACTGAAGCAATCACTTCTCTTTGATTCAGAATTAGTGGCATTCATAGAAAGAAAAGATGAAATGAAAAGAGAATGAGAAAATTTAGCAAGGGTCTGATGAACCTTGATGTATATTGTAGTGTCATAGAGTCATAGAATCACAGAATGGTTTGGTTTGGACAGCACCTCAAAGATCACCTAGTGCAAAGCCCCTGCCATGGGCAGGGACATCTTTCACTAGACCAGGTCTCACCTGGCCTTGAACAGTGCCAGGGATAGGGCAGCCACAACTTTCTCTGAGAAAGTGGTTCCAGTATCTCACCAACCTTACAGTAAAATATTCCTTCTTCATGTCCAAGTTTAAAACCATGGACCTTTGTCCTATCACTACAGTCCCTGGCAAAAATGTCTTTCACTGTGATCTCTCCCTGTCCTTATTTCGAATCCTAAGCCTCCCAATATATATTTTCTCCCCTTCCCGTCTGCAAAGGGGAGTGATAGAGCAGCTTTGGTGGGCATTTGGCCTCTAGCCAGGGCCAAACCACTTCAGTCAGCATCATATTCCATTAAAATAATATTAAAGACTTATTTTGAGTTGAATGTTTTTTAAATCAGATTTATTAGACTCACCTAGTATAGTAATAAATATTCATAGGTGAATGAAAAAACAGAAAATCTCTCCAGTAGTTTTGAATCCACCAGGAAGATGATACACATGGTAAAGGATAATCCACCTGTTGACCAAGAAAGATTCGTGGACCAGGATGGAATTTTATCCTTTGGTGATATGAAAAATATGAACAGGCAAATAAGGTAATATAAAAAAAAACCAAACCTGATGATTTTTAACAAGTCACTTAATTACTAAATACCATAATAGTTCATCTATCTGGACTTGTGAAAAGCATTTGAAACTGTACAGCATGACATCCTGGTTTCTAAATTGGAGAGACACGGATTTGATGGATGGATGACTCAGTGAGTAATTAATTGGCTGGACAGTTGCACTCAAAGAGTTGTGGTCAATGCCTGAGGGACAAACTGAGAGAGAAGGGCTTCTTCAGGCTTGAGAAGGCTCTGGGGAGACCCTATAGCAGCCTAAAGGTGGACTACAGAAAAGCTGGAGAGGAGCTGTTTACAAGGGCATGTTGTGACAGGACAAGAGGCAATGGCTTTAAACCTAAGAAGGATAGATTTATATTAGACATTAGGAAGAAATTCTTCCCTGTGAGGGAGGTGAGGTCCTGGCACAGGCTGCCCAGAGAACCTGTGGCTGCCCCCTCCCTAGCAGTGTCCAAGGCCAGTTTGGATGTGGCATTGGGCAACCTGCTCTAGTGGAGGGTGTCCCTGCCCATGGCAGGGGTTTGGAACAAGATGATCTTTGAGGTCCCTTCCAACCCAAACCACCCTATGATTCTCTTATAAATTGGCACAACTTTAGGGATCAAAATAAAGCAAGAAAATTTCTGATTCCACTTCTAGTGTTTCCTGCTATACACAGTAACTACTCCCCATTTATATTGTGCAGCTGTCAATGATATAATCTGGTTCAACCTCATTTCATATAATAAAGTCTTACTGACAGGAGTGAATTCAATATTCTCTCTTGTACATAATAAGATTCAAAGACTAGTTACTTTAAGTGGAGACTTGGCTGGAAAACCTCAGCATGCTTTCTTAATACATGGACTTTTCATTTTGCAGAGTGATTAAGAAAGGGAAAGGTAGAGGATTTGAGAAAAGACAAGATTAAAACATCATGAACTGTTAAGAAAACAGGACATTTTGGTGGGGGAGACTCTTCTACTACAACACATAGGCAGAACTAGTCTCAAGATGCAGAAGTTGCACAGCTTTCACGATAGTTTCATATTAGCATTCAAACCACACTTGTAAAAAAGGTGATGCTGTGTTTCTGAAGTGCTAACTTGATAGAATGACAGCATGCTATAATGACATTCCTTTACTTATGCAGAGAATACATTACACTCCATTCTTCCATCACTCTGATAACAGTGCCACTGAAAACATATGGAAAGTAAAAAATCTATCCAACAAGATTCATACAGGCCTGAAAATCCACCTCTGTTGATTAGCATAGTGGGCAAAGACTCGGCATATAAATTTCTGTTGTGGTTAAACCCCGGTAGGTAGCTCTGCCCCACAGAGCAGCTCACTCACTGCAACTCATGCCACTCACCCCAACAGATGGGTTTGAGAAAAGGAGGGTAAAGAGGAAAAACATGTGGGTTGATATAAAATCAGTTCAATAGGTAAAGCAAAAGCCGAATGTTCAAGCAAAGAAAAATAAAGAATTAATTCACTACTTCTGATGAACAGGCAGCAGTTTAGAGCCATCCCTGGGAAAGCAGAGTATATATAACATGTATAACAGTGACTTGGAAAGACAAATGCCGTAACTCCAAACATAACCCTCCTCCTCCTCCCTTTTTATGACATGGAGTACCTCTTTGGTTAGTTCTAGTCCTCTGCCCTGCTGTGTCCCCTCCAAACCTATTGTGCATCCCTCTCTGGTTGGGCAGTTTAAAAAACAGAAAATACCTTCATGTTGCGTAAGCACCATTTGGTCATAGCTAAAATATCCCTATGTTATCAACAGTGTTTTGGTCATAAATCTAAAACACAGCACTATACCAGCTACTATGAAGAAAAGAAATCTATCCAAGCCAAAACTAGTGCAGCCTCTCAGAGGGCAAGTCTATGTTGTCTTCAGCCTCAACATTAACTAAGGCTTTTTGGCACAACCTTATAATTACCAAGTACTCAGTCCATAGCAATGTACTTTGCATCATTGGAAATGATTGTTATTGTTTTTGCACTCAGTGCCCTTCCCTCAATTTAAATGATGTAGGTTTATCTAAGCATATCCTCTAATTCTATTCAAAAAAGAGGAGGAACATCACGTTATATCATGCCTAAGGAGTTAAAAAATACAATGCACGTGTGTAACTGTAGGCATGTTTATATACAGAAGTACATGCACATTTTATTTTATCATTCTTACTGACACCATTCACCCTTCAGTGGATTCACATGGCTTAATATGTGTATATTGTGCTTAAATGTAGCTTTAAAATGTGGTATAAGTGGCAACTTAAATGCACAGTCATAAAGCATCTGTTCCAAACAGAAAGGAAAGCTTAAATGACAGTAATTGTCACCTTATCTTCTAGTCTTAGCAGGAAGAGAAAACAGCAAATGAGTCTGTCTCAGCTGCTCTATCAGCTATGGGTATCTTCCCCTATTAAGGGATAGTAGGTGTGTTTGTCGAATTGGTGTGATACTAACTCTATAGTTGCATGTGCCATAGACTAGAAAACAGGCGTTGCCTTGTCATGTCTGTCAGTTCAATGTTTGTTTAAGGGCAGTATTCACTTCAGAGCCCAAATTTCAGGAGTCTTTTCAACAGTAGTCAGTGGTCTGAAGACGTATTCCTTCATTACTATTGTTAGAGCTAACATTCACATTTGTTTTGATTCTTCAGTGAAAAATCTAGGAGAAATGCTCACAAAGCATATTGTTGCAGTTTTGTATAGTTGGCTACTGAGAGAAGGCCAGGGGCTATGAGAAAATGGCTGCTGGAATCTTCTGCAAGCCTTCTTATAGCACCTCTGAGAATCACATATAGGAGACAAGGACTCCACCAGAACACGGAGTGCCAGGAAGATCGCAATTTTGGCCTGCTAAGGGCATTGGGATGTATATTTGCATATGAATGTAAGCAGTTGACAGACACAAAAGTCTGGGGAGGCTGGGGGAAGGAGGGTGCGCCCAGGTACCCGGGCAAGAGGGAGTTTGCCCCTGCAGCCCGAGCTGAAGCATGTGGAGTAGCTGGAGGAAAGGACCCATGGAGGAGGCAGAAACCCGACCTGCCCGGTGGAGAGGCTCCACACAGGATGGAGCCGGTGGAGACATAGAGAAGATGCCCCTGCCAGCACAAGCGACCTACAGAGATGAGCGAAACAGGTTTGCTGGAGGAGGCACCCCGTGGAGGACTGGGACTGAGAGACACTGTGATTTGTTGCTGCCTGCCATAGCAGAGATGAAGCCCAGCGGGAAGAGATTTGCCTTGGAGAAAGTTCGTGGAGGACTGTCCCTTATGGATGAGATCCTACGGTGCAGCAGGGGGAGGGTGTGTGGAATGAATGATCTCACCCTGGCCGAGAAGGAAACCATCTTGCAAGGGACTGACTAACACCCCCATCTCCTAGTCCCTGCCCCCCTGTCCTGTGCTGCGAGCAGGAGAGGGGAAGAAGGGAGTAAAATCATGGCTGAAAGGGAAGTCTGCTTTAGAATGGAGGGGTGGGGGGAAGGTGTTACCGAGACCCCCATTTCCCCAGTCCCTGCCCCTCCTGGGCTGCGACCGGGAGGGAAGAAGGGAGCAAACTTCTAACCAAAGCCTGCTGAGGAGGGAGTGGTGGGGGAAAAGTGTTTGCCTGGTTTGCATTTGTTTCAAGATTGTTGGTTGCACTCCTGACTCTGGTTCTTTTTCACTGTTTTCTCTTTAGCGTGGTGTAATAAATTAGATAACTTTCTCTTCAGCACTCTGTGTTGAGTCTGTTTTGCCCGCGTCATTACCGAGTTTGCCTCTTGAGCCGCCCAATTATATTATTTCTCCCCTGTCCAACTAAGGAGGGGAGTAATAGACTGATTTTGGTGGGCGTCTGGCCTTTGGCCAGGGCTCAACCACCACACATATCTACCCTGGTTTTCAGACAGATCTAATTAGTATCATCTCACTTAATTTAAAAAAAAAAAACACAACACCAAAAACCCAACAATGCAACATCCTCTTTCAGACAAGGCCCTCAAGTATACCAACTTGAAAACAAAAAATGTGATAAGGGCACTAAATTGAGAGCTTAACTTAGTCTGGCTTCTTATTTAGTATGTTCTGGTTTTACATCGATATATTCTACACTCTGCTGTAAGACATTTCCATTTTAAATATACCTACAATAATTCTAAATATTTTTCTTAAGATTAAATAGAATTGTTATGTTGCCTTCTGGTGACAAGTAAAAATTAAACTCATCTTTGCCATAAAACAAAGGTACAAATAAGCCTTTTAGGAAAATAACTTAATGAACTGAAGCAAGCTACCTTTTAGTCATCCTAGCAGAGGTTGCTGCTATGAAGACCAGCTCTGGACACTCCTTTTGCTGTGAAATCAGAGAAGTGCATTTAGTCCTTGAAGAATCCTGGCCTCAGCACTCTACAAGTCTTTATGCTGCTTGACATAAATACTCACAAGCCAAGGAGAAAAACGATGAGAAGCAAAAGAAATGGAGAAGCGTTACTTGTTAGAACATGACACAAGAGGCAATACTATTGTTCTGGAGTTTTTTCTTCCAATATGGAAAGCACAGGTGCCAATACTTCACGTTCATCATGCAGTCACAGGTCAATAGATTGTGAGTAATCAGAGCTCAGCTTTCCACAGAGCTCATTCTTCAGCCAAAGTAAACCCGTGTTCAGGCCAAACCTCCCCCACAACTTTCTCAGCTGTGATGAAATGTCAGCTGCATTTAGCTGTGTCTCAGGGAACGTCATGTCCTGAAAATCTGCCTGCAGAAAAGCCACCATGAGGAGTTACCACAATAGCTTCTTGTACAACCACAGAACACCTGAGGCTGCAAAGACAAAGGCTGCTTTCTGTCTCTCAGTGGAAAAATTCACATGATAAGCCTTAAGGAAAGTTAAATTAATGGAATTCTGATGGTGAATTTCTGATGAGAGAAAAAGGAGATACAAATGAGGCTACAGAATCTTGCTTTACAAGGAGAAAGCTACTGCAGTTCAGTGGGCTCTATAGACTACTGAGGGTATCTAGCAGGATAAGCATATTAGTAATTATGAGGAGTGTTAATACTACTAGAATAAATGGAAGCATAAAAATACATGAAAGAGTTAGACTTGCTTTCTTCACTTTTGTAACAAATTTTCCTGAAATCCAAATGAGGTTACAAATAAGTGCTGTGATTGAGTTTGATAATTTGCAGTGATAAAAATTTTCACCATCGGCATTTAATGAAGAAGCTAATCTTACCAATTTATATTTTCTTAACCAGGATAATTTCATTTGACCAAATATGTCTTTGCTCGTACCCTTGAAGGAGTAAGAAAATACACACAGCTAAACTGTGAAAATTTGTATGGGGAAGTAAGGTTAGATTTAATAGAAGAAGAGCTCTGAGCATCCTGAAAATTTCTCCTTTTGACCATCCTTGGGAAAAAAAAAAAGAATTCTTGATGGTTTGGAGACATTCTGAAAATAAGACAAATATACAAAATATTCTCATTTATTTAGAGTTCCTCTGGAGTTCCTTAACTTTTTAAGTCACAGTTCTTTTGCAACTGAATATTAAGTATGTTCTGTCCAGTGATTAGGTGTGTACAAAGCCTAAAAATAACATAACCCCCTGAAAACTACTTTTTTTCAGAAAATAATCTTTAAATCCCAGTGTATTAAGTCGCATGCAAATAGCACTGAGAAAGTTCTTTTTCTAACTTGGCCTGAATCTCTAAACATTAGCTTCAATGAGTTTCAAGGTCATCTTTTATTTTTCTCTGGCATTTGCTCAAAAGCTGAAAAAGAAATTAATTTAAATTTATCTCATATGATGAATTAATAGAATGATAAGGTGACACTGGTAAAGAATTATGTGGTGTGATTTGGTGCTTAATCTTCTGTAGCCATATTGCTCAGATGTAAAGCCATGCTAGAACCAGCACAGTGACCTCCTTTCTGTGTCTAATATATTTTCTTCTTGTTCTAGAATTGGTTTTATGTTGATTCTGCACCTGAAGATGATAAATTTGCAGCTTCTTTGAAGAGGTCTTTTAAACAAGAGACGTAAATTGCCAAGTCACAAACAGCAGGGACCTACAGGATACAATCTGACTGAACTTAGTGTTTTAGAAAATGAAAGGGCTTTATTCAAATTCCCAGATTTCTCTGTTAGTCTAATTACAGCAGCTTTATTCCTGTTGGGCTAAAGGATGTTCCTACCACATTCACAGATGATCCCTTTCCGATCTAATACATAGAAGAGGTATGGTTCTTGCAGACTTAAAGGGATTTTTAAAAATAAAGTCACAGTGAAGATACAAATCATTATTTAGGGGAAGAACGTTTATAAATATGGTTTCTTTTTTATCTTAATTTTCAGGTTTTATATGAGCTCAGCACATTGTAAAGAAGACAGAGTGGTCAGAGCCCATCAGGAATTACAAATTGTATCAACCTTGTTAAGGAAAATGGAAGGACAAAACTGCATTGCTGCAAAATTCTAAAGCAATCAGCATAGAGAATTGAGCTGTTGCAGCTGACAACCATAAGTCTACCCAAGCCTGAAGCAGATGGAGCTACCTCATTATTGGGTGCAGCCTACCAGTTAATAAATAAATATATTTAACTTGTATTCACAGATTAGAGGAAATATATATTGTTTTAATTATCTCACAAAGAATTGGCGTAATGATTAATAAGAAAAAAACCAAATATTGTACCTGTAATACAATATGGAGCCTGTAATTTAAATCAAAGGGATACTCTAAAAATGAAAAGGATCTTTAAAGTGATGCTGTTAACATGACAAAAATGCATATCAGTCAGAAAACAATTGGTTGTTTATGGTGTGAACGGATCTAGTTTCATATTAGTTTACTTCTAGTCATGTAAGTGTTCATAGTTCTGTTTTGTTCAAAAAGTTGGCTGTTTTCCAACACTTCAAGAAATGCAATAATCATCACCTCTAAAAACACAACAGGAGATAAAGAGAAAGGAGAAAATCATCCCCACAGAGGAAGAGAAGGATCATGGCATGAAAACCCATGGAAATGTCTGAGTTCATTGTGATTGAGTTTAACAACTTTCTGAATAACAGTAAGTTTAAAAAGTAATATATATATATATTTAATTTTAGTCTCTGATGACTTGTGATCATTTCAGCTGGTATGTAAATTCCCCTAGTGAACTCATGAAGGAAAGAAAATAGCTGTACTTCACTCCAGAGTTCTTACGAGTGACTGGATCCCAAATTAGGAGTGAAACAAAGATTTACTATGGCATCAAGATAAACTCCTAGAAGCAAGCTGCAGTTGTGGTGCCTCACAAGAAATGGTAGATTATTCCATAAATGAGGCTGAGTACTGCACTACAAGAACCAATGCTTGCCGTGTTAAGGAAAGGTGTCAAAATGATCCCAGTTAATCGCATAGCAATAAACATGGCATAAAATTGTTCTTTTCTTTCTCTCTGTGAGTTAATAAGTTGTCTCACCTCAGATATGAGATATTATTATGTTTCTCAGCTTGCATAATTCTCAAAAGCAATTGATGCCCACAAAAGCAATTGGTGCTCACTTAGTCCATTTTAAAATCCACCTGCATTTCTCATTCCTTTAAACTCCTGAGGCAATGAATCACTCAGCTTCACTAGATTGTACCTGAAGTAGTGCTTCTTTCTTCGTTTAATACTTTCCTTTCTAAGGCTCCATTTTAATTCCATTCTAATTCAATTTGTATCATCTTTTCTTTTGTATCACTAATGTGTAAAGTAACATTTTTCTTTGCTCAAAACACAGGGGACCTGTAAGGTGTGGTTCCAAAATACAACTGTGGCAAAGGGCATTTCCATGGCCTGGTGTCCTCCAGTCCCTTCTGAGTTCCCACGCAGCAGTAGCTGTGAGCTCTGCTCACACAGCAAAATCCTGTAAGAAACCAGGCCCCCCTTTGCAATACGTCTTTAAATGGGAGCTGGGAGCCAGAAGCAGCAGCTTCTGTGACAGGACAGTTTAATTAGCTGGAGAGAAGAATCACATCTAGCCAACATCTAGTAAAACATTGGCAAAGGCCTCTGAAAGTGGCCCAGTGTAATTCCTCCCTATCAGAGGTAAAGAATTCTTGTTTCTATTAATCTTTTATTACCAGAAATCTGGGCTGACTTTCTTTCCCTGCTCTTCACATACTGTCCCCAGCTTAGCATGTTCCTATTGAGCAGCTTTATTCTGTGGTATTACAGTCTGATTTCTGAGATTTGGATATAGATTTCAAGGGCTATAAATGGTAAAAGCTTATTGATCTCACATGTATTTGTATTCAAAGCTGTGAACCGCACAATAATCCTGATGGAAGAATTAATTTCAGTGGCTCACAATTTCTTATTTCTTTAAGATAGAAAACTAAGCAGCATGCCTGGAGCGCATTTTAATTTTAGCATTTTTCTCACCTAGATGAAACATGTGCATCTCTCTAGAATAGTGCAAGATTTGGAGGGTAATCAATGTTTCGGGGGGAGGAAGTACTTAATAAACTTAAGATTTCAAAACAATTGTTTTTTAAAAACAGATATGAAATGAATATTTTTTAATGTGATGCAGAAACCGACGAGTAATGGAACGGTGATATTTAAAAAGTATGGGTACTCTTCAGGCTAAAATATGTCTACTCCCAGGAGGACTTCATGTTTCAGATGGTTTTATTCTTCTTAGTGCTACTGCCATTTACAGTGCAATTGCTAAACGGATGAGCACCACCAAGTGATGTTCTGATGGATACAAACATGAAGCAGAAATTACAATATTAGCCTTAACTGATATTCAGAGCTAAAAAAAACCCAAACATATTCATGTCCAATTTTTTTTTCTATTAATTTCACAAGGAAATCTCTGGATTTTTTCCTGATAAGTTTAAAATGTTTTAGGTAGTTCAACACCATCACTATGCAATCAAAACTTGCCATTTTCCATTTCCATTGGTTTAGGGCACCCTTTTTACCTGCTTACTGCTTTTACACTATCAGTTCCAGATTTTTTTGCTAGTAACATTACATATTTTTTTGCTTGGGCTGGGTGAGAGGTGATCTGTTACAAACTCTTCGGATGGAAAACTACTATATTATCACTCCCTTGATGGGATAGCATTCCATACAGTGATATAAAAAAAAAAAAGTGATGAATAAATAGATGCATTCTCAGATGTTTATTGATAAACCTGCGTTGCATCAGGTATGATCAGCTTTGTTGCTCAGTCGCCTCTCTCCCTCTTTCTCTCTGTCTCCCTTTCTCTCTCAGTGATGCCAGACCAGTGCCAGGGAAGAGGTATTACCTTTCATGCAGCCAACATGGAAAATTCACAGAGTCAGTTTGCCAAAAAATTGGAAGCCTTATCCAAAGTTTTGGTTACAGGACAACGTCATAGTTTTACGTGGCTGGGCTCTAGTGGACAAGGGTGGGATGCAGGGATGGCTTCCACAAGAAGCAGCCAGAAGCTCTCTGCAGGCCCCACAGAGCAAACACCAGGTGACTCAAGGCCGGAGTCGTTGCTGACCAAGGCCGAGCCTATCAGTGATGGTCACAGCACCTCTGGGAATCACATTTAGGAGAAAAAAACACAAGCAGCTGCTTTGTGCCCCCAGAGAAGGGAGTGAGAAGATGTAAGAAACTGTGCAGGCACCAAGGTCAATAAAAGAGTGGGGAAAGAGGCACCGCCCCAGGCACCAGAGAGAAAGATGCCCCTGCAGCCCATGGAGAAACCAACCCATGGTCGAGCGGGTGTTCCCTACAGCCCATGGAAAAGGCTGAGACCCGACCTGCAGCCTGTGGAAAGGCCCCACGCTGGAGCAGGTGGAAACATACAGGACATGCTGTGATTCGTGTGGGAGCAAGCCCCTGTCAGCACTTGCAGCCTGCGAAGAGAGACAGAGACACAGAGGTGAGCAAGGGGGAGATCCGCCCTGAAGCAGGTTTTCTGGGAAGAGAGCTTGTGACTCCGTGGTGGACCAGTCTGGAGTAGTCTGCGCTTGATACACTGAGAGACATCCTATGATTTTATGACTGCACTCCACAGAAGTGATCCACACTGGGGCAGCTGGTGAAGAGCTGAAGCCCTGTGGGAAAGGACTCACATTGGAAAAGTTCATGGAGGACTGTCTCCTGTGGGTGGGACCCCACACTGGAGCAGGGGAAGGGTGTGAGGCATGCCCACCTACCCCCTGACCAAGAAGGAAAACAACTTGTGGGGAACTGACCAAAACCCCATTCCCTGTCCCTCCCCATGCCACAATGCAGGGGATGAAGGGAGTGAAATCATGACTAAAGTCTGCTAAGAAGGGAGAGCGGGGGGAGAGAAGTGCTTTAAGACCTGGCCATACTTCTCATTACCCAATCCTGGTGTCACTGGGTGTGCAGGGCACTGTCATAAATTAGACTTTCTTTCCTTTCTTCTGTGCTGACTCTGTTTTGCCCGTGATGCTGATTGCAGAATGTTCTCTCCCTGTCCTTAATTCGACTCCTAAGCCTCTCAAGATATATTTTCTCCCATGTCCAGCTGAAAAGGGGAGTGATAGATTGACTTTGGTGGGCATCTGGCCTCCAGCCAGGCCTAAACCACCACAGACAATCTGAGCAAGATCTAGATAAAATAATTCATGTTATCAATAAGAGGGCTTTGAACAATGTACAGACTTCATGTGCATTTCTATGCAACAGAAATAGAGAAAGAAAACACATCCTCTAGAGAAACATTCCTAGTGTGTGTCCCCCCAGGCAGGTAAGAGAGAGAGCTGAGACCAGCTGGAAATATTTGTCTAGAAACTCTGAACATTGGAAATGCCTGCTGTGCTCAAGGTAACAGAGATCCTGTGATCATGGTTTGTTTGTTCATAAACCTGACATTTTCTTTGAAAAAAGGGTACCTACTCAAAGTCCCTAATATCACATTGTTTAAGCAAGGGAAAATATTAATCTGAATGGCAGTCTTCACATTTATTTCCTCTCTTTGTAAAGACACTCTTAAAATAGCAGGTCCGGATAACCTGAACAAATCCAAGTCATGAAGATTTGGCTGGGGTTCTTTACAGCTTCCTGCTACTTACTTTTAATCAGTAATAGGTTAGAGGTGTCATTTCTGAAGATAAGAAGAAAGTTAATAGTGTGCCAATGGAGACAGCAGGATGAACTAGCTAACATATAGATTGATTAGAATGTTCTCATCTGCCAGTGAAAGAATAGAAAGCTGACATATGATTGAATCAATTCGTAATTAAATTAAAAGGAATATAAGTGCAATCAATGCCATGTTATGGAGGACAGGTCTTATCAAACCAAACTGATTATTTTCTTTAAATGAGATTACAAGTTTGACTGACAAAGGTAACTGCAGATGTAATATACTAAGATGTTACAAAGTCCTGACTTGAAGTTGCATGACTTAAAAAATTAGCACATGATTTTGGCAATCTTGAAAATAGGATTAAGAACTGACTAACTAGAAGAGACTAAAAAGTACAGTTCAATAAGAATCAATAAATTGGATATATCTAAGGAGCTTCATTAAGTCTTAACATTCATTTTCACATTAAGTTCTGAACTATTGATGTAAAAGTAAATAAAAAAAATACTTCAGATCTATTCATAGACAAGGACGCAATACTGATCTGCATTGTGGAATATGGCACAGCAAGAACACAGACCAGTTAAGGATATAAGGTATTCTGAAGTATAAACCGAACTAAAATAAGGAGGGGAAAGTTATTTTGGCTTTTTAAAAAATATTAATGGGACATAAATAGAATAATGAAATCCAGTTATGAGAATTATATTTAGAAAGCAATGGAGAACAGGAAGAAAAGAAGCACATAATAAAGTGCTGTAAAAAATACGTTATTGTAAAGAGATTTTAGAA
This sequence comes from Hypotaenidia okinawae, assembly GCA_027925045.1. Lineage (NCBI taxonomy): Eukaryota > Metazoa > Chordata > Aves > Gruiformes > Rallidae > Hypotaenidia > Hypotaenidia okinawae. Next base: position 128,530,916 of record BSDF01000001.1, read on the forward strand.
GCACTGTTCATTTAGCTCCAAGGCCCTGTAGAGGAGCATACAAAAATATTTGTGATCTAAAAGACTTGATCTAGTTGAAGAAGCATAGCAAAATTAATGAATCAAAGCTATATTCAAATGAGGAAAAAACATTTTGTCTGTGGGTACAATTAGCTATCAGAACAAACTAGCCTGAAAATATAAATTCTCTAGCTGGCAACTCAACTATTTTTCTTGATGGAAGATGAAATTGTAGATCCTTTCTGAGTATGGATATGGATGGCAACTATATAGACCACATGAAAACCACAATTTAGACAGAAATCTTACGTAGAACTCAAAGAAATATATATTTTATATTAATTCCGAACATGTAGGATTGCAGGCTTTGCTCTTAGATGTTGCTGGACTTCATACAAGAATAATATAAAAGTTCTACCATCTGAATAACATATGATAAAAGATTAAAATGATTTGAAGTCTTACCAATCCCTTTGAAATTTAGAAATACAAGGTATTTCACTACTTTTGTTTATGAAACTTTTCTACACTTGTTCTCTCAGGAAAACTTGCTCATCTCAGCCATTATTTAAAGAAATATTCTGTTCTTTTACTGAATTGAGGGAGTCAGTGAATTTCAGTTCTGACATCGGAACCTCACAGAGATTTTACACTTACAGTACACTAAAAAGAAAGGGGCAAAACTGCTGCTGCCACAGAAACTGAACATTCATTCTACTGCACTTGTTATCAGGGAGTGCCCTGTCTTCCCTGGGACAGGCCCGACAGGCAGACGGGATGCATGATACAGAGGAAGAGGATTCCCTGCCCTCTCTGGTTGAACAGAGTGACTTAAGGGACAGAGGACAATGGTGACAAGTTCCTGTCTGTTGCAGCATGCACTTCTCTGCTACTGTCTCACCTTCCCAGGTGCTGTGGTGCAATAGGTATGAGGCTCTGCACGTGGAAACGAGCTTTAACGAGGACAGTGGTTCATCCAACTTGGAAGTATCACCAAGGTTAATATGGCCTATGCCCTGCATCAGAATTGCTTCCATAAAGAAAAAGATGGGATATTTTCCTTTTCTGAAGGAAAAGAAAGCCCAGTAAGCAGAGGGGACCACTTGGGGATCTCTGTGGACTCCCTAGAGCCCAGGTTAAAGACATGAAGAGAAAGCTTTCTACTCCAGTACAGCCTTCAGATTGCCATCCATTATTGATTTTTCAAGTAGAGAGTGATGAAGGTGCAACAAGTAGTCCAAGGACAAGCAAGAGAGAGATCAGATTCACGGAGTGTGTGGAAGACAACTTCCTGACACAGCTGGTGAGCTAAATAAGGAAGGCACCCCACTGGATTTGTTGTTCACAAAAAAGGGCTTGTGGGGGTTGTGATGGTTGGAAGCTGTCTTGGGCATGGCAATCATGAAATTACAGAGTTTTCAATTCTTGGAGAAATAAGGAGCGCTGTCAGCAGAACTGCTACCTTGGATTACCATAGGGTAGATTTGGGCCTGTTTAGGAGTCCCTTGGGAGGCAGTCCTGAGGGGCAGAGAAGTTCAGAAAGGGTGAACATTCTTCAAAAAGGAAATCTTAAAGGTGCAAGAGCAGGCCATCCCCAGGTTCCAGAAGACAAGCCAGCCAGAATGAAGACTGGTGTGGTTGAACAGAAAACTTTGACTAAAACTTGGGGGAAAAAAAGACAGTTTGTGACTTTTGGAAGAAGGAGCAGGAAACTCAGGAGGACTAAAAAGATGTTGTGAGGTAGTATAGGGTGAAAATTAGGAGGGCCAAAGCCCAACTGGAATTTAATCTGGCTAGTGCTGTAAAAGACAATTAAAAATGTTTCTATAGATATGTTAGCAACCAAAGGAGGACTAAGGAGAATCTCCATCCTTTTTTTGGAAGCAGAAGGCTGATGGACCTAATGCTTTCTTTGCCTCAGTAATTAATAGTAAAACCAACTACTCTCTGGGTGTCCAGCACCCTGAAAGGGAAGACAGGGAGCAAAATGAAGCCCCCATAATCCAAAGGGAAATGGTTAGCGACCTGCTACACCACTTATACAGAAAAAAATATTTGGGGCCAGAGGGGATCCACCCAAGTATACAGAGAGAGCTGGAAAAAGTGTTCACCAAACCCTTTCCATCTTTTATCAGCAGTCCTGGCTAACAAGGAAAATCCAGCTGACAGGACATTAGTAAATAAGATGCCCATCTACAAGGCTGGAAGGAGTATCCAGGGAACTTGGAAGGAGTATCCAGGGAACTACAGACCAGTCAGTCTGACCTTGGTGCCAGGAAAAGTTATAGACTAGGTCACCTTGAATGCCATTTATCAACATATTCCAGATAATCAGGTGACGAGGCCTAGTCAACATGGGTTCATGAAAGGCAGGTCTGACTTAAGTTACCTGATTTCCTGCTATGACAAAGTCTCCCACTTAGTGGATGAGCAAAGGGATGTGTCTGTTGTCTACCTGGATGTTAGTAAAGCCTTTGACATCATTTCCCGCAGCATTCCCCTGGAGAAACTGTATGCTCGTGGCTTGGATGGCCATATGGGATACAGGGTAAAAAACTGGCTGGATGGATAGACCCGAAGAGTTGTGGTGAATGGAGTCACATCCATCTGGCAGTTGATCACACATGGCATTCCTAGGACTCAGTGTTGGAGCCAGTTCTCTTTAATAGCTCTACAAGTGATCAGGACAAGGAGATCAAATGGACCTTCAGTCAGTCTGTAGACGACACCAAGTTGTCTGTTCTAGGACTGTTCTACAGAGGGATCTTGACAGACTGTATTGGTAAGCCAAGGCCAACTGTATGAGGGTCAACAAGGCCGAGTACCTGGCCCTTCATTTGGGTCACAACCCCTTGCAATGCTACAGGCTTGGGCAAAAGTGGCTAGAAAGCTGCCCAGTAGAAAAGGACCTATGGGTCAATGGTCAGATGAATACGAGCTGGCAGTGTGCTCAAGTGGCCAAGAAGGCCAACAGCATCCTGGAATGTATCAGGGATAGCTTGGCCAGCAGGATTAGGAAAGTGATCATCCCCCTCTACTCAGCACTGGTGTGGCCACACCTTGAGTACTGTGTTCAGTTTTGGGTTCCTCACAAGAATGATGTAAAGGTGCTGGAGTGTGTCCAAAGAAGGGCAGTGAAATTGGTGAAGCTCCTAGAGCACAAGTCTTATGATGAGCAGCCGAGGGAACTGTGGTTATTTTACTTGGAGAACAGGATGCTGACTGAACACCTTATCAATCCTTTCAACTATGTAAAAGGAAGTTGTAGCCAGGTGGGTGTGGTTCCCTTCTCACAAGTAACAGAACAAGAGGAAATAGGCTTAAATTGTGCCAGGGGAGGTTTAGATTGGATATTATGAAAAAAATCTTCACTGAAATGTTTATTAAGCACTGTAACAGGCTGCCCAGGGAAGTAGTACAGCCACCAGCCCTAGACGTATTTAAAAGACATGTAGTTGTGGCACTCAGGGACATGGTTTAGTGGTGGACATGGCAGTACTATGTTAACAGTTGAACTTAAAGGTCTTTTTAAACCTATACAATTCTATGTTTCTATGAAATTATTCTACTCACCATGGCAATCAGTTAACAGCCTTCATGAGCAAAACATTGTTTAAAGATTACATCTGTGTTAACTGCAGTTCTTTCCTATAAGCATGGATTAGATTATAAAGGCTAAATTCAGTTGCCTAGTATTCCAGTTGCATTTCTTGGACAGTATGTCCATTAGTGTCTGATACATGATCATATTCTAATTAATAATGTTGATAAAGGAGAAAATTAATCTCTTAAAAATGTTATATATCTCAAGAAAATTTCATTGGAATATTAAACATCTTCACTGCAAATTTTATAGAATCATAGAATGTTTAGGGCTGGAAAGGACCTTATGGTTAAATAAGAACAGGCTCACAGCTCTTCCAAGGACCTGACTTTGATATACCTACAGAAAAAACAGAGTGTTGCACAAGGAGAATTACAGAACTCTGTAAAATTGACACTTCTACATGCTGACCCCAGAGACTGTGCCTTTTCTTCATAGGATGCTTATTTCCTGCCTCTGTGTGAGATGAGAAGATCTAACAACCTTTAACCCAAGATCTACAATGCTAGTAAGTGTTATTACTAAATTTTGTATTTTTATTTTATGATCTAATGCCAGAAATTGTTATGAGTGGTTAGTCTTTCTGCATACTTCATTACACATACTTGATTTGGCAGCTGCATGCGTTAATAGTAGCTGAACGTCAGATGCAGCTACACTATCAGGTAAACAGAAGCCTTTGTTAAGTGTAATTTAAGCTGAAGTCTATCTTTTAAAGTGGTGAAGCTTTTATTCACTGTGCCAAGGTTAAGTTAAATTAATTTTTTTTCTATTTCCTATTAGTGTTCATGTAACTTAATCTCTCCTTGCCTACATTCTCAACAACAAAACATAATGGAAATTTGGCCAGGTGATAATAGGTGGAGTGACTTCAATAAGATTTGGTAATGAGGTAGCTGATGAGGTTTCATGCAAGGGATGTTTCATTGAAGCTGCATTAACAGATGATTAGCAAGCTTAAATTAAGAGGCAAAGAGAACAAACAATATGAAGCCAACCAGGTGGTAAAGAGGAAATACTAAGGAAGGAACTAGAAATGTAATAAAGCTTAATGCTGAAATATTTCCTCACTACTTAGAGATGGACAACACAGAGTCTTTTTTAAATAATTCAGGGGAAGCAAACATGAAAACCAATTAGTAACAGAACCATCAACACTTCAGGTGACAAAAGCACTCTAGCTAAAGCATTAAAAACCTTGGGTCATAGATATCCATTGCACAGCAAGGTATATTGAGAGTTAAAATTACATGTTTGTGATAATTTGAATAGTATGATTAAACCATTGTTGACTATATGAAGAAAAAGAGCAAAAGGACTAAAACCATAGGTTCATATAGAACACATTTTCTTCTAAAATCCTTAATGGCTTGCTTTTCTGTCATTATCTCTAAAACTATTGCTTTTACATAAACTTGGATAGGAGAATATCATGATCAACATACAAAATTGCATGTTTTGCTTAACTTTGCATATTGGCTCTGCTTTACTCAAGCTTTATTCTTGCTTCTCAGTTACACAATTAGGTCATCAGACTATGCAGTGTGGCTACAGTAATAAGAATATGCCAGCCCTAAGGCATTGATAGTAAATTATGAATTCTCAGAGAAGACATTACAAGAAGTGCCCAAAGGAACCACAGGCTTAAAAAATTGTTTGCATAAGTGATGACTCATTATTATGAATAATTAAACTCACTACAAAAATCTACTTGTGAATAACATAAAAACTGGAACCTCAGCTTGAGATCAGCTTTTCTAAATGACAATAAAATTAATAATGGCAACGGTTACTTTAAAAACCATGCGAAATTCCCAGTTTGGGGAATCTTGTTATTTCTTTATTATCTTATTTCTAATATTTCACTCATAACAATATTAACCATTATTATTAATTTCTAATTAACATATAGCATTTTTATTTTATTATCATCAATCTTTTTATTTTCTGCTTCATCACTCCCTAGAATTACATGCATACCCTTTATGTGAGTTTTTGAATGATTTAATGGTCCAGTTGTACTTCTCCTTGCATGAGTTATTTTGCAACTTTGCTTATTCTCGATGATCTGAATCTTAATGTGCTGACCTGACTTTCTGTCTTGCCTTCAGTATGTACTTGGTCACCAGCTGCTAGACTCCTGGCTGGGCCTAGATACCATCCCTGGACCTCATTTTGCTCAGGTCCTGCAAGATGGCAGTCTCTGTTGGTGTGCCTGCCTTGCCTGTGCCTGCCCTTCTGTCACCTTCAACTCCTGGCTCTTCTGCCCATGCAAAGCAGCCCTGGGCAGGAAGGCCTTTACAGGTTTTGTCAGTGTTCAGCTGCCTCTAGGATTACATGTCTCTGAAGAGCACACAGATAGCTTTAATGAGCAGTGAAGACCTTATTCGGGGGTTTTTCTTGCTTTTATTGCTTTGTGACTCATAGTTGGTTGTGAACTTTTCACTGCATAGGAAGATCCACAAAATGGTGGAGATGAGAGAAGGCTGCTGGCAGCTTCTAATCTTTTCATATCTTACTGAGACATTTACAACAGCAAGCTTTAAAATGTCCCTTTGGCTGTAGCAAGTCTTGTAAAAGATGTTTTGGAGCTGGTTCCAACCACAGGATTTGGGTTCTAAAAAGCATAAGTTGTCCATTGTAAAGGAATTTAAAATTGTTGTTGGTATGCAACTGTTTGTAAGTAATCTTGTTCCAGGACTTGGTATTTCCAGAGCACACACTCATGCTCCCTTTGCAGGCTTCCTCTTATTGGACAAATTAATCACAGTGACATTGTTTCAGCAAGAGATGTGAAGCCCACCCCACTGTTATGGATGATGGCCAGGGTACACCAGAAAGGGAAGCAGCATGCATTCTCCTAGATGAGTGCTGTCACCACTGTCAGTAGCAGAAAATAACAACTCAATCTTGTGAGATGGCCAGCACTGTTGGTGTTCGGAGAACGTTAAGTGTGTTACATAAATGCTAGATCCTCAGAGGCTTAAGATGAAAACCACTTGAGTTCTGTGCCCTCACTGTAATTTTTAACTGCATTTTTACCTTTGAATAGCCAGTTTAGTTCTAAGTGATGACGTGGTTTCCAAGTCCTTGCTTTGAATATTCTCTCAGGAAAATTCTCCAAACTCTGAGAGCACTGATTTCATACTTCTAGAAATCACTGAGGATTATTGTTGGCAACTGCAGCATTTCTAGCCTATTGTATGTATGCACTGTTTCTCTGCCATCTACAATCCCATTTACCATTCTGTTGCAGCAGTTCTTTTGGGTTCCTCTGTCCTCATATTTTCTTCCCTAAGAATAAAATGTCTGAGGTATGTGGACCAATGGATATATCTGTTTATAAAATCCTGAAAGCTGTTCTTTAGAGCTGACAAATAGCATTTAAGGAAAGCCACACAACTCTTACTCTTTTAACTTTCTACCTTGACAGTATTTAGAAAATATCAATCATTTCAAGAGTCTAATAACATAATCAACATCCAGTCTTTTCAGGAAGGCTTTTCAGAATGAAGGTCATTAAGATTATTGCTCCCTTTTGACCTACGTTATTTAAATCTAGACACTTGCTGTAGAATTATAGTTCAAAACCTCATCATAATAGCATATAATTTGCTTTTTCAAACCCCAATATAATAAAAAGTAAGAAAACAATTAGGCAGTTTGAAGCAGTAGTTTATTGAGTAGAGTCTCTCTATTCATAACAGAAGGCTCGTTGAGTTGACTTCTCACATTGAGTTGAAAGGCAAAAATTCCTAGGGAAAATTTTTAAGTGTGAGAGATCTTTTTGTGTACTTGTAATGGCATGGTAGAAGCAAATAAATAAACTTCAAGATAGACAGGGTTTGATATTGGTAATCTTCAGTGAAGAACACTTGTCTCTCCAACTTTTTCCAACAGACTTGAAATGTCTAACTTCTAGGAAATTCTAAGGAATTAATCTATACAGTATCTCTTCACTAACTGAAGAGTCTGTAAACCTAAGATTGAAAATAGAGTAGTGTGTTTTAATATTAACAAGTCAATAGCAGAGAACAGGCAAGTTAAATATTAATTATTTTGAAAGGTTTTTAAAAATGGATCCGAGATCAAGGAAAATTTTGTCATATACAGATTTTGACACATTGATCAATAGAGTTACTTGAAAATAGGATATACTCTTTGATGTCAATTTTCAGAATAAGTGTTTCTACTTTGGAATTTGAAGTAACTGAAAACTGTTGATCAGAAGGCATGAATTTCAGACACTTCTGAAAAGCCATTCTGGTGCAACACTCCTTCAGCTGCTCACCCAGCACAGCTCTCTAAAGCCTTTGTTGGTATCTGCAGTGCCTAGCTAAAATGTTCTTGCAGCAAAGACTACCTGTATACAAAATGTCAATAATGGAGTTATCCTTGGGGATGAGAGTGCTTCAGTCATGGTCTTTGCATTCCCCTGACGGTGAGTTCTAATCAGTGTAACAAGTGCCTGCTGACTCACCTGAAACTTTGACAGCATAGCAAGAAAAATGTCTTGTGTGATTATCAAAACCAGTGCTTGGAGCAAAGCTACGTGTGTTACACTAATGCATAAAGGACTTCTTCCATCCTCTAGCATTTGTAAAGACTTAAAGACCCTGATTACGATTTTTTGCATAGTTGTTCTGGGCAAATTCTGAGACTGGATTTGATTCCATTAACATTTTTAACTGCATATATATCATAAGAATTCAGATAGCCAGACCCAGAGCATTTTTGCTTTTCAGGTAAAATTTACTGAACAAATAAACCAAAGATATAAATATGTATGTAAACCAGTTCACTAACACAAGGAATTTAATTAAAGACTTTGATGGTCATAATCTCTTGGCCAGAGTCAGCTTCTAATCTGCAAATAACCTTACTTCTGCAAATTAACCTACATTGCTATGTTTTATCATTAAGACAATAATTAAAGTATTAACAGTAGATAATATTTAAATTATCCTTAAGTAGAGTCCTATATCCAATTTCCAAAACATGTGTGCTACACCAGTATACCAGGCCACTATAAGAAATCCAAAAATATTCTGTCTCTCCTGTCAAGACCATAATCCTCTTTCCCTTTTTTTAAAAATAAAGTTTATTAATAATAATGAGATCAAATATTTGACACTTGAAACAATGCTCCCCAAATTAGATAAAGCGGTGAAATATTCGGTAACAGCAACTAGGCAGTTCTATGTAATATTGATAGCATAGCATACATTCCAACATAAAGTATCTTTGCTGTTTCTAACAAGTTTAACTATCTGCAAGTTTGCTTTCACATACAGAAGGACTGGTCTTCTATTTCTTTGATGATGTCATACTTCATTTGTGTGGATGAGGAAGTGAAAAATGAAAACAGAGAGCAGAGCATGTTCAAAAGCTATGATTCAGCAAATTATATGCTGAACATTAAGCATGCTGATGAATTTGACAAAAGAAATGTTGAAGAAATGTTACAAGTTACACTAGAAGGAAATTGTCATACATTATTTAAGATTTTTTTAATTACTGATTGTAATTATTATTAATTATGTAAGCTTACATTTAAGTAATAACTATATATAATTTAAACATGCTGCATTAAAATTCTTTTTTTAGTCAGCTACCATAATAAAAATAGAGAGTATGGTTATTAGTGGAAAGGATAAAGCAGAATGTAGCTAGGTAAAGAAAAATTAGACCAGTTAAAACTTCCAGAATCATTCACTGATCAAACCAAAACAGGAGGCACAACTCAGTAAGCTTGGACTGTGTCAGAACAAATGGAGAGGTAGTTTTAAGAGGTAAACAGTCGCTGTCCCATCTCCAGCTGCAGAAGTTTTTACTTGGAAGATATCTCAAAGAACACTGCGTGCAGCTCTTGCCAGCTGTCCTAATGAGCAAAAGAATTTCTTATATCATCACAAGATTAAAAAAAAAAATCTACTTCTATAAGTTATCACCACACTGATATTTTTTTCTTTAATCTGTAGAGAAATATGAAACTGATATAATGATACAAGATTATAACAACTATGTCATTAAGAAACAAAATATAGGAGATAAAAACTCAGATATTTGTGGGGAAAGGTGTAAAAATATGCCTATGTACAGCAGTAAAACTGAAGAAATCCATATGGTGTTTTGCAAGAAGAACTATGTATTTATATTTGCATGGATGATGCATATTAATTTAACAAGTTACATTCAAGATAAGTTTACAAGGGAGTTAGACTTTCTTTTTTTAATGTCCCTTCTTACTGGGAGAATGAGATTTCTATATGATGAATTGTGTGCTAAAGTGTGGTGGTTGAGCCGTGGCTAAAGGCCAGACACCCACCAAAATCAGTCTGTTACTCCCCTTCTTAGTTGGACAGGGGAGGAAAAACATAATTGGGCGGCTCAAAAGACAAACTCGTTAATGACGCGGGCAAAACAGACTCAACATAGAGAGCAGAAGAGAAAAGTTATTTAATTTATTACACCACGCTAAAGAGAAAAAACAGTGAAAAAAGAACCAGAGTCAGGAGTGCAACCAACAATCTTGAAAACGAATGCAAACCAAGCAAACACTTCCCCCCCCCCAACTCCCTCCTTAGTAGGCTTTAGTTAGAAGCTTGCTCCCTTCTTCCCTCCTGGTCGCAGTCCAGGAGGGGCAGGGACTGGGGAAAATGGGGGTCTCGGTAACACCTTCCCCCCACCCCTCCATTCTAAAGCAGACTTCCCGTTCAGCCATGATTTTGCTCCCTTCTTCCCCTCTCCTGCTCTCAGCACAGGACAGGGGGGCAGGGACTAGGAGATGGGGGCTTTGGTCAGTCCCTTGCAAGATGGTTTCCTTCTCTGCCAGGGTGAGATCATTCATTCCACACAACCTCCCCCTGCTGCACTGTAGGATCTCACCCACGAGAGCCAGTCCTCCACGAACTTTCTCCAAGGCAAATCTCTTCCCACCGGGCTTCATCTCTGCTATGGCAGGCAGCAACAAATCACAGTGTCTCTCAGTCCCAGTCCTCCACAGGGCTACAGGCCTCCCCCAGCAAACCTGTTTGGCTCATCTCTGTAGGTCGCTTGTGCTGGCAGGGGCTCATCCCAGCGTAAGTCATGGCATCTTCTCTATGTCTCCACTGGCTCCATCCAGCGTGGAGCCTCTCCACCGGGCAGGTAGGGTTTCTGCCTCCTCCATGGCTCCTCTCCACTGGCTACTCTCCAAGCTGCAGGGGCATCTCTCTGTCAGACACCTGGGTGTCTCCTCCCTCAGCCTTCCGGGCCTTTTGTGTCTGTCAACTGCTTACATTTATATGCAAATATATATCACAATGCCCTTTATGGGCCAACCTTGTGGTCTTGTTGGCACTCCATTCCCTGGTGGCAAAATGCAGCCACTTCTCTGCTACATGTGATTCTCAGAGGTGCTAACAGCAGGCTTGCAGAAGATTCCAGCAGCCATTTTCTGCAGCCCGTGGTCCTCTCTCTCTCTCAGCACCCAACTATGCACAACTGTGACATAAAGCTTAGCTAATTCATAGTTATTCACAGTTATTCAGAGTGTTTTGACTTACTGTGTGAATTCCAGAGTTTGAAAGTAAAAATAAAATTAAGACATTGCTGATATCTGAAAACAATGATAATCAGGACTAGCTTTGCAACTACCTTGGTCATCTCGCTCAGCACCTGTGGGAACATCCCAAGATGGCAATGGACTTAGGTCTGTCCAGTTTATTTAAATGCTTCCCAAACAGATCCTCCTCTACTGAGGTCTTCAGATTTCTTAACAGCTTCCATCAGCTAGGATTACAGCTGAAGATTATTATAAATCTTACTTACAGACCACAAACAGAGCTAAGCAGAAGGATATATCATGAGAAACCAAATGAAGACAGAAAGAGTAAAATGATTAATTCCTTTAGGTTCCATCAACCACTTTTATTCATTTCTTATCTAATAAAACAGAATGATGGGTTAAATATTTTTTCTTATAGTGTTTCTTTATATAAAACATTCCTCCATAATAATCAGCACTGCTGTAGCAATTGAAGATTTAGAGTACTTTGTAAGAATTGATTTTGAGCCTGAAGGTACTGAATAACACTCTAATATTAAAATGAAGTATATAAACTATGCAATGTTATACATGTGCATATTTTTATATGGATATATGTGAATGCTTATCTATAACTATATCTATACATATATATGTGCCATAATCATGCTTAACACCCATAACCATTCGTATTGCAATCACAACAGTTTAATTTTTCAAGCGTATACAAACACTTACATAGAATTACAACAATGTGCTCTTTAGTGAGTTTTTCCCCTTAGGTCTCCAAATAAAATTAACAAAACAAGTGGAGTCCTGTGAGCACCTGTACAGATGGAAAAGTTGCAGCCTACAGTTGAAATTTTCTATACATCAGGAAATCCACACTACAGTCCATTACAGCCTTCCCTAGTTTCACTGTTAAAAGAATACATTTGCACTGGTAAAGGTATGTCCTTGCCCACATTTCCCCAAACTTCCTACTAATGCTCTGATTTCTACACAGAGTAGAATTGCTAATATACTTTGTCTCTTTCCTTTTGTTTTTATTTTTATTGATTTGGTTTGGGGTTTTTTGTTTGTTTGTTTCTTCTTCCTTTCTTCTATTAACCTTTATTCAACACTGATTTTCATGTAGTTCTTGTTGTCCAGGGATGGACATGTAGTATAGCTCCCCGGATGACAGTACTGCATAGCAGAAGTCTCCTCTACCCTTGGTACCAGGACAATTTCCCACAAGACAGTTAATAACAAATGCATCGTCTTCTGGCACTGGCTGGGAGGCTTCTGGCAGCGCCCTAGCCTGTGGCATGCTGGTTTCTACTGCCTCCTTCAATCAGCTACCTCCACTACCTGTATAAATGTTTTATTAATGTATTTCAGTCTAACAAAGACAGATTACCTTTAGACATTTTAATGAGTACTCTTTGCTAAATTGTCTCCTTTCATCTGAAATAAGGCGTGTTCATATCTCCACTGACAAACCTGAGAGCAAACTTACGTCTTCAGAGGGCACAAATGGAAAGGCAAAATCATAGAATCATAGAATCACAGAATCATAGAATCATGAAATCATGGAATCATGGAATCATAGAATCATAGATTCATAGGAGTTGGAAGGGATCTCAAGAGATCATTGGGGCCAACCCCCTGCCAAAGCAGGCTCCCTAGCTCATATTGCACAGACAGGCGTCCAGACGGGTCTTGAATATCTCCAGAGAAGGAGACTCCACAACCCCCCTGGGCAGCCTGTCCCAGGGCTCTGTCACCCTCACTGGAAAAAAGTTCTTCCACATGTTGGTGCAGAACTTCCTGTGCTCCAACTTGAGGCCATTGCCCCTTGTCCTGTCTCCACAGACCACTGAAAAAAGACTGGCCATTTCCCCCTGTGTCCCACACTTCAGATATTTAAAAACATTAAGAAGATCCCCTCTCAGTCTTCTTTTCTCAAGACTCAACAGTCCCAGCTCACTCAATCTTTCCTTAATCATCTTTGTAGCCCTCTGCTGGACTCTTTCCAGGAGATCCCTGTCTTTTTTATTCCAGGGAGACCAGAACTGGACACAGTACTCCAGGTGGGGCCTGACCAGGGCAGAGTAGAGGGGGAGGATCACCTCCTTTGACCTGCTGGCCACGCTCCCTCCTGATGCACCCCAGGATCCCATTGGCTCTCTTAGCCACTGAGGCACACTGCTGGCTCATGGCCAACCTGTCACCAACCAGGACCCCCAGGTCCTTTTTCACGGAGCTCTTCTCCAGCAGGTCATCCCCCAGCCTGTACTGATACAAGCAGTTACTCCTTCCCAGGTGGAAGACTACACTTGCTTTTGTTGAACTTCATTAGGTTTCTCCCTACCCAGCTCTCCAGCCTGTCCAGGTCTCGCTGGATGGCAGCGCAGTGTTCCTGCGTGTCAGCCACTCCTCCCAGCTTTGTATCATCGGCGTACTTGCTGAGGGTCAATGCTATTCCCTCATCAAGGTCATCAATGAAGATGTTAAACAGGACTGGACCCAACACCGAGCCCTGGGGAACACTGCTAGTCACAGGCCTCCAGTCAGATTCTGCTCCACGAATCACAACCTTCTGAGCTCGGTCCGACAGCCAGTTCTCAACCCACCTCACTGTCCACTCATCTATCCCACGCTCTCTCAGCTTTGCTATCAGGATGTCATGGGAGAGAGTATCAAAAGCCTTGCTAAAGTCAAGGTAGATGGCATCCACTGCTCTCCCTCCATCCACCCAGGCAGTGATGACATCATAGAAGGCTATGAGATTGGTCAAGCATGATTTCCCCTTGGTGAATCCATGCTGACTACTCCTCATGACCTTCTTGTCTTCCAATTGCTTGGAGATGGCATCCAGAACAAGCTGTTTCATCACCTTTCCAGGGACAGAAGTGAGGCTGACTCTGTGTCTGTAACCTTATATTAGAGGAGGGGTAACTCCTCCTCATGCTCCTTCAGTTCTGACACATCTATTGTAGTAATTTCTCCTGGGCTGCCTTTAAGAGTTTTGTTAAGACCTGACTCCCCCTGCTTCCAGACTTACTTCTTTAAATTAGATTCTTTCCATTTTTTTTTCAGTCTGATATTTCTTTCTTCCTGCTAAGTCCCAGTGCCCCTAATCTCTGACTAACTTCCACCTGCTCACAGGTGTCCCATTTATGACTCATCTTGTTACTGTTCTGTTCTGTATCACTAATCATGGTGACACTCAAAGGCTCTGACACTTCCAGCATACCCTACTGTATAAAAAGGCTGTGCTTTTAATGCCAGGTTCTGTTTTCATTGGGTCACAGTATTTTCGGCTAGCAGTAAAATAGTAAGTCATATTGAAACTACACCATCCCTTACAGTAGATTAATTTCTGAGATAGATATTAAAAAGGTAAGATGTGAATTAAACATTTATTTCTAAAGTTCATCTGTGTATGTATGTTTTCCCAGTAAGCTAAGATTAATGTACTTTACTCTTCAGGATAAATTAAATTTACAGATTAGATTAAATTCTTTCAGTCAAATTCAGAAGTGGTCTATCATGTGCTATGAGCTAGAATGCATTAAAGCTAATGTGGATTCCATTAGGTCTGCTTGTGACAATTTAACCCCTATGCAACAAAGCCCCAGGAATTGTAACTTACATGTCAAGAATTTGGAACAAGGCATAATTTCCCCATAGAAATGAGGAAAGAACTATTTTCTGGAATATGCTTTTCACACTGATGCCATGTAAAAAATGGGCATGTAAAACTTTGTGCCTTGATCATCCAAAAGCAAGTCTGGAAAAATGCAATGTAAAAAACAATGTTAATACATCTATAGAATCATAGAATGGTCTGGGTTGGAAGGGACCCCAAGGATCATAGAGTTCCAACCCCTCTGCCACAGGCAGGGCCACTGACCTCCAGTCCTGGATCTACACAAGGTTGCCCAGGGCCCCATCCAACCTGGCCTTGAACACCTCCAGGGTTGGGGTATCCACCACCTCTCTGGGCAGCCTGTTCCAGCACCTCACCACTCACTCTGTAAAGAACTTCCCCCTAATATCTAATCTAAACCTTCCCTCCTTTAGTTTCATTTTTTGTGTGTAAGTGCATATGTATCTGTACAAACACAATGGCTTACATATTCTATACATGTAATATAAAAGCAGCAGTTAAACTTTTTGTATCTCACACTGTAACCTGTTAGCCCTGTTATATGCAAACTTTTATTGACCTGCCTGCAGCTTTGCCTCCTTCTAAGTAGCTATGGCTAAATTGGTTCACATCTGCTTATGGTACCATGGTTTCAGTTGGGTAGTATAAAGCAATAGTTCAGATAAATAAAGGCCAAGTTCAATTGCAGACGCTTAAGAAGTGGAGGCACTGGAAGTGCCATTGAGATGTACAGGTATGGGTTGATAAGAGAAGGGACACATTTTTGGCACTGGCAGCCCCTCAACCATAAGCTCACCAATGGTTTGTTAAAGAAATGCAGACCTCAAACAGGACAAAAGCAATTTTCAGAAAAAACAAGACATAGAAGAGTGTTATCAAACACATAAATATGACCCCATATGGATCTCTAGTGTGAAGATGAAGAAACCATCAAGATGAACATGACATTCTTACTAGCAAAGGACTCCAGGTGCCAACAACTCTGTAACACACTACAACCACCATCAGTATGAAACCACCAAAGTGAGGATCCGCAGGAACAGTGGAAGGGTGATCATTACCCCAGGGAAAGATAGAAACTAAGTGTGTGTATAACAATTTTAGCTATGTTATTGAGCCTTTTTCTATATAGAAGGATTATTACTTTTTCTGTAATAAATAGATCTGCAATATTAATGATTCTTGGCTTAGACTGTTGAGTCATCAAATACATCAATGATAAATTATCAGGTTTACATATAAAGTGCGTTTCCTCTTTACCAAGAAACAAGATCTTGAGCATAACAGAAGAATATATATATATATACACATACATACATTCTATCTTCATACATATGCATGTTCTATATTTTTTCAGCAAATGTTCTAGGCTCTTAATTGCTCTAAGAAATCTCAAAAGTATAATTTGTCAGTCTTCTCTATCTCTTGCTGTATTGTCATTCCAGATACCTTCCCCCCAGCCTCCCCCAATTCTGTAATCTGTCCATAAGAAGAAATGTTTAAATTTTCAATACATGTGCCTTGGAACATGTAAACTATGGACCTGAAGCTGTCACATCTCCCTGCAGTTACATTCATTGGGGTCACAGGTGTCTGCTTTATTGTCAGTAAATACACAAATTAATTATGACAGTAGGTATTCAAATCAGTTTGTGATTTCAATTTGAAATTCCTCCCTGAGGCTGAGCAGTATGAGTGGGTTCTCTGTCCCTGGAGCACGGCCATTTGCAATTTTCACTGTCAGCAGCTTGAACTTACAGTCACAACAATAAAAATTATTGAAATGGTAAAGTATGCAAAGAATATGACTCAGGATGAGGCAAGCAGATGTACACTTTCAAATCTGGCACTGTATCACTATACCTACTCTGATCATTTGTACATGCACTGAGTATAAAAGCGTTTGCACTGAGTCTAAAAATGGCAGGAAATGAGGAATAGTATCAGTAACAGCCTGAGGAGCTTAAGCTGGAACAGGCTATTCTGTCATCTACCATTATCCTTGCTAATTGAGGATTGCTTCTGACATGTATTTTTTTACATTTAGTGTTTTACATTTCCCTTTTAATAGTATTCTCACTGGTTTTCTTCTGTTTGTCAGTAAGTTGCAGGAATCTCTGTTTGGTGGTGATAAGCATGCTTTTGAGAAAGGCTCACCTGTTTTCCTTATTCCTTTATTCCAGGTTTTCAAAAAGCATTATTGTGCTCCTGCATCATGTGCTTCCACATCATCCAGAGTAGCCAAATTACCTTTGCAATTTTTTTTTAATATTTGTTTTTATATACTTTTTTATACTCTGTAGGTCTTACACATGCCTTCTGCATCAAAAAGCCTGTACCAAATACTTGGAACCCCTAGCTGGTGAGAAATGTTCCCATACGATGGTTGGTGATGGTACTTAGAAGGAAATATCATATGAGATCTCTGAAGATTGCAATGTGGTCACTAGTGGCTACCATGAAAACGGCGACCAAATGATAATGCCAGATGGGACATGATTCCTCTGCAACTCATTTACGGTGAATGGCTGCAGTTTTGTGACTCATCAAACTGTACACGACCATTAGGCAGTAGACAGTCAGCTCCATACGTGTAAGGGGAGTTTCAACTCTGGTATGAATAGAAGAGAAAGAACTGTGCGACAGAAACTACAGTACGTGCCTTTGGAGCACTGCTAGTGACAAACACTATCTTAATACTCCAAGAAAATCCACAGCAGGCTTAAAACATTTTTAAATGATTGAGCAGACTTCTGTGCCATGAGCTCCATCCTCCACGTAAGGTGGAAGACACATTTTTCAGTCCATGCCTCTTCAAGGGACTTCTATTGCTCATTCAGGCTGGGTCAGACAAGAGTGTGGGTGTTGCATCTCCACCCTGGGGCTCTTCCTGGGAGACAATCATGCAGGAGGGATTGGGTATTCATCTAGTTTAATATCTTCTAATCCCCCTGAGGGAACAAAGTATAGGAGGAAAGGGATCAGCTAATTATAGTTAATTGTATTAGCTGGGAAAGAGTGATTAACATAATTAAGATAGCCTTGTGACTAGTAGCTGTATGTCAGGAAAGCATTCTTGAATGTAGCAGGTGAAAAACAGAATTAAAAGAAATACGAGCTAGAAGCTAAAGCCCTGAAAGGATTATTTTTTTAGACAAACACGTGACAGAGAAAGTGCAGATGATTGTTGCAAGCATGCAAGGACTGTGAAGCAGGTTTTACAGAAAGAGGGAAGATTGCAGGTTAATGCAATGGAACGTTGGCAGTGTGTGAGTAATGTGAAAGAGGTAAGCATACATGAGTTGCCTGGAAACAGAACCTGTGGGCTTGGAAACAGGTACTGGTGTAGGGTGAATGTAAACATGGTCTTGACAAGTGCTGATTTTGTTTGGTATTGCTCTTGTTAGGAAGTAGATTTTATCCATTTTTCTTTTCTTTTTTTCCCCTTCTTTGTTTTTTCTCCTCCTTTTCCCCCAGGATTGAATGTAAGTGTAAGTTATGAAAGACAAATATGTTTCATGGTATAATTTCTGTCTTTGGGAAGAAGTGAGGTTCCTTGCTCTTCATGCATTTCCTGGGGTCTTTCATGACAGTAATATAATGTAATTTTAAACTTGAGAGGTCTGAAAAAATGCATGCAAAGAAATATAGAGCTATAGGTTTTCAGTACCTTCAGGACAATAATAGGGCAGCAATCCTCAACTCTTGATTTCATGACACCTGAGAACTTAAGATCTATGGCCAAGGAACTTATAAAATTTAATTAATATTTAGTTTTATTCCATTTCTGCATTTTTCTGAAAGCAATGGAGGCCTCCAAAGATGCAAAACTGAGAAAGGCATGCTTCAGCTTCTTCGATAGTTAAGAAGTGTTTCCTAGGTTGAGCTTCCAGTCCTGTCCTTATGTTTTTCTTTTGTATGTGTAATGGTCTGAAATTTTTTTACATTAGCTTTTGTCTTGTCTATATTACAGAGCAATCCAGATTGCTTTTACAGTATCTTTTCTTTTTAAAATGAGGTAGCTCATGTTGGACTAAGAATTCACTGTGATCTTAATTTTTGTTTGATTTCTGTAAATCAGAATCTTTGTCATAGAAAAATTAATCTTACCTCATGTAATTCTTATGTTGTATCTCTGGTTTTCTTCCCTGAAAAAGAATGGCTGAGTATAATTAGGAATCTTTCTACTCCTTTTTGGGTAGCTGCAAGGCAATGCAACAGAGATGTCTATTATACTTCTTTAAAAGAATTTTACTTTCAGTATTGTTAGTGTTCCTCAGTTCCAACAAAACAGTTCAGCCATCACCAGGGCCTTTGCCCCTCTATGGCCCTACAGTACCACAAGAGAAAAGTACATCTTATAAAGATGAAAACATCCTTACTATCACAAAAGAAACTATGCATAGTGGTAGTAGTAAACCTTCAACAAGACGGCTAATCCACAATTGTTTAAGCCTGTTCCTGAACCGTCATGGTATGACTTAAAATTTTCTTTCCAGACAGGAGTATGTTACTTGCCTTCTGTAAAGAGACAGGGATTGGGGCCAAGACATAAATCCTATGTGTAGACTCAAATCTTTGACCTGTTTGGGTTAAGTGTTGACTAAGTTTACAAAAGAATTCAAGTTTGATGAAGCTAAAATGCATATTGCTTTCAATTCACTTTTCATCAAGGTTCTATGAAAAAAAATCCATATATATAAACGTGTATATATATATATTTGAAATTTTGATATTTCAGTAAGCTTTTTACAATTAAAAACTAAAATTGAAGCTTCTGTTAAAATGGGCTATTGTAATGGAATCTTATTTGGGAGAAAGTTTAAAGGGAATGTAAATATTTGAAATAAAGCTGGCAAAGGATATGAAGGATAATAAAAAGGTGGGGTTTAGATATGTGAACAGTAAGAGGAAGACCAGGGATAATGTGGACCCCCTGCTGACCAGGGCGGTTGTCCCGGTAATGGAGGATGCTTAGAAGATGGAGATACTGAATGGCTTCTTTGCTTTGGTCTTCACATCAAAGACCCCTCAGGACCCCCAGACAGAGGAAGGAAGAAAAGAGTCTGGGAAATGGACAGCTTTCCATTTCGTTGAGGTGGGGGTGATCCAGGAGCGTCTCAAAGGGATCAATGCACACAAATCCATGGGCCTGGATGGGATACATCCACGTGTGCTGAGGGAGCTGGTGGAAGTGGTTGCTGAGCCGCTCTCTGTTATCTTTGACAGGTCTTGGAGAGCAGAAGTGCCTGAGGACTGGAGGGTAGCCAGTGTCACTCTGGTCTTTAAAAAGGGCAAGAAGGAGGATCCGAGCAACTATAGGCCAGTCAGCCTCACTTCTGTCCCTGGAAAGGTGATGGAACAGCTTGTCCTGGATGCCATCTCCAAGCAATTGGAAGAGAAGAGGGCCATGAGTACCTGGAGTACTGTGTCAGCATGGATTCACCAAGGGGAGATCATGCTCAACCAGTCTTGTAGCCTTCCATGATGTCATCACCAGCTGGGCAGATGGAGGGAGATCTGTGGATGTCATCTACCTTGACTTTAGCAAGGCTTTTGATACTGTCTCCCACGACATCCTGATAGCAAAGCTGAGAGAGCGTGGGATGGATGAGTGGACAGTGAGGTGGGTTGAGAATTGTCTGTGAGACCGAGCTCAGAGGGTTGTGATCAGTGGAGCAGAATCTGACTGGAGGCCTGTGACTAGTGGTGTTCCCCAGGGCTCGATGTTGGGTCCAGTCCTGTTTAACATCTTCATTGATGACCTTGATGAGGGAATAGCATCGACCCTAAGCAAGTGCTGATGATACAAAGCTAGGAGGAGTGGCTGACACGCAGGAACACTGCGCTGCCATCCAGCGAGACCTGGACAGGCTGGAGAGCTGGGTAGGGAGAAACCTAATGAAGTTCAACAAAAGCAAGTGTAGTCTTCCACCTGGGAAGGAGTAACTGCTTATATCAGTACAGGCTGGGGGATGACCTGCTGGAGAAGAGCTCAGTGGAGAAGGACCTGGGGGTCCTGGTTGGTGACAGGTTGGCCATGAGCCAGCAGTGTGCCTCGGTGGCTAAGAGAGCCAATGGGATCCTGGGGTGCATCAGAGGGAGCGTGGCCAGCAGGTCAAAGGAGGTGATCCTCCCCCTCTACTCTGCCCTGGTCAGGCCCCACCTGGAGTATTGTGTGCAGTTCTGGTCTCCCTGGAATAAAAAAACTGGGATCTCCTGGAAAGAGTCCAGCAGAGGGCTACAAAGATGATTAAGGGCCTGGAGCATCTCCCCTCTGAGGAAAGAGTGAGTGAGCTGGGACTGTTCAGTCTTGAGAAAAGAAGACTGAGAGGGGATCATCTTAATGTTTTTAAATATCTGAAGTGTGGGACACAGAGGGAATCAGCCAGCCCCTTTTCAGTGGTCTGTGGGGACAGGACAAGGGGCAATGGCTGCAAGTTGGAGCATAGGAAGTTCCTCACCAACATAGAATCATAGAATCATAGAATTGTAGGGGTTGGAAGGGACCTTGAGAGATCATCGGGTCCAACCCCCTGCCAAAGCAGCTCCCTAGGACAGGTCACTCAGACAGGCATCCAGACGGGTCTTGAATATCTCCAGAGAAGGAGACTCCACACCCCCTGGGCAGCCTGTGCCAGGGCTCTGTCACACTCACTGTGGAAAAGTTCTTCTGCATGTTGGTGCGGAACTTCCTGTGCTCCAACTTGCAGCCATTGCCCCTTGTCCTGTCTCCACAGACCACTGAAAAGGGGCTGGCTGATTCCCCCTGCATCCCCTGCTTAAGATAATTGTAAACATTAATTAGGTCCCCCCTTAGTCTTCTTTTCTCAAGGCTGAACAGTCCCAATTTTCTCAGCCTTTGCTCATAGGGGAGATGCCCCAGGCCCTTAATCATCTTCGTAGCCCTTCTTTGGACTCTCTCCAGGAGATCCCTGTCCTTTTTATTCCAGGGAGCCCAGAACTGCACACAATACTCCAGGTGGGGCCTGACCAGGGCAGAGTAGAGGGGGAGGATCACCTCCTTTGACCTGCTGGCCACAGTCCTCCTGATGCACCCCAGGATCCCATTGGATCTCTTAAACATGTGGAAGAACTTTTTCCCAGTGAGGGTGACAGAGCCCTGGCACAGGCTGCCCAGGGGGTTGTGGAGTCTCCTTCTCTGGAGATATTCCAGACCCGTCCGGACGCCTGTCTGTGCAATATGAGCTAGGGAGCTGCTTTGGCAGGGGGGTTGGACCCGATGATCTCTTGAGGTCCCTTCCAACGCCTACGATTCTGCAATTCTGTGATATGTTGAAAAACCCAACCAAATAACAACAACAAAAAAAGAACAACAAAAGAAACTTGACATTAATTGTGCTCTCAAAAACTGCCACAAAAATTATAGCTAGAATTCTAACAGGAAATAATTCAGCAGTCAATTGATAATATAATAATATTATTTTAATGTTAACATATTTCTAAAATGTATATTATATTAATGTGTGCATATTATGAATATACAGTTCTTGGTAATTTTTGTGCATTCAGATAAGAAAAATATCCTTTGAAAAAAACTTTGAAACTTTGAAAATATCCTTTGAAACACTCAAAACCTTTAAAAATCTTTGGCTTTTTGGGGTATTTCTGGTTCTTGGAAAAGCCCCTCTACAAGCTCTTTTCAAAGTAAG
The DNA here is from genome assembly GCA_027925045.1 of Hypotaenidia okinawae. Classification (NCBI taxonomy): domain Eukaryota; kingdom Metazoa; phylum Chordata; class Aves; order Gruiformes; family Rallidae; genus Hypotaenidia; species Hypotaenidia okinawae. Next base: position 128,553,379 of record BSDF01000001.1, read on the forward strand.
GCTCAAGAGAATCAGCAAGTTTCAATTTAAGTGTTTTACAGACTTACACTAGGTTGTTCATGCGTCTATATTAAGCATTTTGGATAAGTGCTAAAATGCAAGCATAAGTTAATATTTATGAATATTTTTTTCCAATTACAACTCACTATAATCATTAATATAAAGAGGCACTTGGCAAAGAAAAATTTGAAGTCAAAATACATAACCAGAGATATTTAATGATTTAGCTGTCAATTCAATTTTTTAAACATATTAATAAAAATGCATGTATTCATTGTTCCAGACATATGCACAGTTAATAAAGCAGTAATAATTAGATTTGGCAGTCAACAAGCTGGCTTTTTCTGAAGCCTGAACTCTTCTTGACACAGCTACCAGCTGTACCAAACTTCTCTCAAGAGTTCATCTGTTTTCCCTCAGGAAAAGCCTAGGAGAAGAAACAAACCTAGGAGAGTGACCTAAAGTCAACAGAACTGGTCGTCTGTAATCTGCATAATGCTACAAAATTTTGCTTCCTTTTCTCAGAGTACCTTTCCTCTCACACCATTAGAGATTAAGAGGCTGAGAAAGTAAAAGAGACAGGAGTTATACATTTTTACAGAAGGACTTACACTTCTTCTAAGACAAGTGATTTATCTCTTCAACCAGATATTTTGGATTTTGAATTCAATTTCCCAATCAGTTTGAACTCTATGAATGACTGAGAGGGTGGTTGGGCACTGGAACAGGCTCCCCATGGAAGTGGTCCCAGCACTGAGCTTGACTGAATTCAAGAACTGTCTGGACTCTGTGCTCAGTCCCATGCTCTGGCTTGTCGGGCCCTGTGGGGAGTCGGGAGTTGGACTCGATGATCATTATGGATCCCTTCCAACTCAGGAGATTCTATGAATAATTTCTATGAATTTCTAACACCAAAAATCATTCTATCTTGCAAACTAATGATGACATGGGTTAAGCACATGTCTTAGCAATAAAGTATGCTCTTCTGTTTTTTGGTTGGGATAGTCAATTTTCACTAGAAGCTGGGAAGGCACATAGTCAGGACAGCTGACCCAAACTGGACAAAGGGGTATTCCATGCCATATGATGTCATGCCCAGTATATGAATGGGACTGGCTGGTAAGATCTAAGTATGTCATGTGCAGTATGTGGGACAATGAAGTTCATGGTTTCTTTCTAAGAAATACACTAATAGAAGCAACAAATTTGAGAAATGTAAACTTCTGTTTGCAATCCTTTATAAATACTAGCTTCAACTTCTTTACTTAAATGGATAATATATAGATTTTCAAAAGTGCCTAGTAAATTTATTAATTTTTTTTTAGAATCAGAAAAAATTTCCCTTTGATTTAATAGGAATATTCTAAATTCAATTCTGTAAAGTGAAATGTGAAACGTATTGTCATGTGAGTTCTCCCAAACCACAGATAATGTAGATTGGTACTCTAATGCAGCAGAAGGAAGGAAATTATCAATTGATACTGAATTACTGAATCAGGAAAATATAGGTAAGGAAGAGATCTTTGCCAGATACCACAACAGCAAAGAACAGAGCATAGTTAACAATAGCACTGCTAATGAACCAAAATCCAATATACTTTCAGTAAAAATTTCTGTGTTTATAAAAAAAGAGAGTCTTCAGTTTTTAGCAAAAGGCGCCTTATGGACAGATGGGTTTGAACACAAAAATTAAATGACTGCAGGATTTTTACATTAAAAAACCCATCAGAAGGAGAGAGGAAATACAAGAGTAATTAAAAATAAGAAAAATTTCTCAAGAAGGTTACATTCAAACAGTGGTGATTCATATGAATTGATCTGTTTATAATGAGATATAACTAAAGGTAGGATAGGTTGTGAGGAACATATATATATATATGAAAAGAAGTAGCTGGTGGTTGATGTTATAGAAAATGGTGTAAGGAGAAAGGCCAGACAGTTACAGATTTAGAAAAATGCTAATTGCATTTTGAATTTTGAAGGCTTTGAACACAAGATGACAACTTTTAAGGCTGGAAAGAGAGATGCAGCAATGAGAAATGAGAGCTAGTTACTTCTCTTTCTCCTGAAAATGAAATTAAAACAAACCCAAATCACAAACCACAAAATCTTCTCCCTTCAATGGTGGTTTCAAAGTATCAAAGCTCTTTTAAATTGCAAGCATCAAATTTCTTGAGATATTTTCCTCACCATAAATACATATCTATATTTTAGTAAAAAACTTTCCTCGACCTCACCCCCTGTAATCTTAACTTCAGTTATGAAAACTGCTAGATCCACACTTTGGGGTCTGCCTCTAATGTTAATGAAGTAATTTGGAACTGTTTAGTCCTACCACTCTTTGCATGACTTTTCATTAATCTGACTGTGAAGTGAGACAGCAAATTATATCTCTCTGTTTCTGTTTCATTTGTTGATGCATTCGTTTTCAGATTTTAGGAATAATATAAAAATAATTTATTAATCATGCTGCATTTATTGACCACAAGTCTCTGAAATCTTGAATTTGCTAACTCTGCTTCAATCCATGTCATTGCCTTAATGTATCTTTAAAATCAACTTGGCTCAGGCCAGAGCATTTCTGGAAGGAGAGCATTTCTCCTGTGTGTGTGTGGATATACACTTATGTCCACACAAATTGCTAACAGGACTTTAGAGCAAAAGAATATGAAACTATTGATACACAATGCAGTTTCTCACCGAACCACACGACTCAGGTACCACCCAGAGCTGTCCAGGAACCCGACCGTCCCCCCAAGAAGCACGCGTCCCGAGACCGCCCCTCTTCTTCTTCCCAACAGCCCCCCGTTTTCCTAGGCAGGACGTAATTGGCATGGAATACTCTCTTTGGCCCATCTGGGTCACCTGTCCTGGCTTCGCCCCTCCTTTCTCAAGAATAGAGAAATAGAAGAAGCTAAGAAAGTCCTTGACTGTCTGACTGCAACTAAGAACATCAGGGTGTTATCAGCACTGCTTTCATTTTAACTCCCAAACACAGCATCCCATCAGCTGCTACAAATGAAATTAACTCTATCCTGACTGAAACCAGGACAGTCATTATGCATGGAAAAATCTATGTTTGATGCAGTTACTTTTTAAAGATTTAAATATTTTTTTCCTGCAAATTTAAGAAAACCAAGATTGTTCCCATTTAGAAAATGGTAACTATGAAGAATTGTATTTTCACATTTCTTTTGCTGCCAGACAGAGTTGTTCTGAGGATTTATGTGCTGGTTTGCTCTTTGACACGACCTATCAGTTAGGTTTGTGTAATTGTGCCTGACTGATGTGTGTGGGAGGAGAAGCAGGGATAGCTGGAGAGAGGAAATGAGACAGCATAACTACAGGGAATGAAAATGTCTATCCCCTGCCTTTTAACAAAAACGTGTGTTGGGTTGTTGGAATAGATCTATTTGTGGGACTTTTTTAGCAGCCAGTAAAGATTTTTTTCTATGCTGGTTGCTACTCTATGGTAGTGGGAAATTTAGTTAATTATTTAAGCTGCTTCTCTTTCCAGGTGTCAGGATACTCTTCACCATCCTCTCGCAGGATGCATTCAGTGAGCTCTTCACCAGTGAGCTCTGGATTTCTGCAGAACACTGCTTTTGGGTCAGCTGGGAGGCACAGCACAGCTATGGTCTTTCACAGCAGGCACACAAAACAGCCAAAAGGCTGCACCTTTAGCAGGAGTGAGAATTCATAGAAGACTGGGACTGTTTGCCTCATGGTTACCCAGAAACGTGATTGTCAGGTAGACCAGATAAATGTTTGCTCTGACAAATCAAGAAGTTTCAGTGCAAACAACTTGACCTTAAACTGAGACCTATTCTCATCCAATTTTATAGAGAAAATGTAAAAACACAAAGAATGGTCTCAGTCATTTGACTGAAACTTAATTTTGGTGGAACTTCATTTTCTAATAGAAAGGACAGAGGATGAAAATTTCTTCGCTGCTATGCTCTTATTTTTCTGAACTGCAGATTTAGAGATATCTTTTTTCCTTTTTTTTTTTTTTTTTTTTGTCATGCTGAAGATTGGTACTTAGCCCCATACCCTTTCTGTGACAGCACACCATTCCTTCCCTTTGCCAGAACTGGAATATATACTTTTTCATGGCAGATGGAAGCTGTACAAAGTAAGGTACATTGATAACCAGTGATTAGATGGTAAAATTAGGAGAAACTCCTGTGGGGAAGAGCAGTGATCTCCTGAATGGAGAAGCAGCAGCAGTCTCAGGCAACATATATAGATAGATCTTCTGTAATTACCTATGTCAAGCTACACACTTAAACTGGGTGTAGAACTTGTCTCCCATTTTGTCTTTTTATACTTTTTTTGACACCAATTAGGAAAGCTTTTCTGGTAGGCAAAAGACGGAGAGTTGTTAATCTTTAGACTAACTGCTAAACAGCGTTTACACAGAGTACATCCTGGTCCTCATGCTGGTACAACGCCACGGCAAAACTCTGTTCCAGGATGCTCCCTGCAGCCCCACTTCCTTCACCTCCTCCTGCTGAGAAGTATATTGGGGCTCTGCCATGATGAGGGAGCTTAGGAATGTCAGGAACCAGAGCAGCCCTACATCCTTTTTCAGCTACAGCATCTGCACCCAAGGAGCAGGATGCTTTGTGAGGAAAGCTCTGCCCATAGCATAGGTATAGTGTCTAAACACCATTGGAGCTGATCAGTGAGCTGGCCAAAAGCCTTTGCAAGAAAGCTGTGCAAGAAACAGGGTGTAATTGTTGCTACAGAGACAAGGGAAACTGCAGTCTGGAGATTTAGGGAAGAAAGCAAGCCTTGGATGTGTTGAAAACATTTACCACTGGATATCAACAAACACTAAAATATGGCTGAGGCAAGAGCATGCACTCAAGTCCATATTTTTTTGTATCAGTGTTTCTTGCTTACAACATAAACTCTGTTCTGTCACAAATCCCTACAAAAGTGCCTCAAATGCCACATGTTTCTGGAGATAGGTTTAGCAGTAAAGTGCCTGTAGTCTCGGAACATTGGCAGAGGCCTGACACCACCACTAAATGCTCTTTGACATGTGGGAGGGGGCGAAGGGGCAGGAGAAGAAAAAGTCTGAACTAGAGGAGCACAGAGAAGAAAGTGGAATGCTACTTTACCTTGGGAGATTGTAAGTGTACTGGCCCAGCATGACCACCAGGCCTAACCACAGAGAACGTGTCTACCTCAGTAAACTGGTCATTGCCCATTCGTACTATAAAGGTAAATTTCTTTATGGGCATTATCCAAGAAATGCTAACTTCTCCTGAGCATGTGAAGTCCTTGATGGTGTTTGTTCACAGAGCACTTTTGCATCAGATGTAAAAGCTCTCATACTTCCCCCTGGATTGCATGGACATGTTACAGGCTTACTAGTCCCAAAGTAATTCATCAGCATCACAAAAAATCCTACTGGTACTGCAAATGTATCTAATAATAAAATACCAGTAAAATCTTCCAATTCTCACTGAAGAGCCTGGAGACTGGTCAACCTGCCATAAATCTCCTCTGGCATCCAGGGCTCCAGTGCATTTCAGTTTTTGATTTGAAATTGCAACAATCTCTTTCCAGAAAGTTAAAGCAAAGAGACAGTGGGAGCAAGCTTTGAAATTCCCATATTGACATTGAGAAAGCTCATTATAAAATACAGTTGATAGCTGTAAGCATATACTTTGCTCTGGTACAACATACTCTCTATAGCTATTATTCAATGCAGTAATGATTTAGCTGATGCCGCTATAATTACTGTAACAGATTCTTTACCATACACTTCCTTTAGAATTTTTAGAACTAGATTCCTCAGTCAGTTATTAATAGTCCCAAAAAAGCTTTTACTTTTTGTATTTGATCATGTGAATAAATAGCAGTCCTCCTACTTGAGATGCACTTAACTGTGCATGTGTCCAAATCGGTGTCTTCCTTTACTTCCAATTTAGCATATCTGAACTAATTAAAGTACACCTTATCTAACTACATTACTATATCTGGGAATTAATTTTATAGCATTGGTAAATGAGTTGCCATCCATGCATCTAATTAAAAATTAACTTCAATATGGGAATTAATTTTTAGAATGAAAATAAAAATACTGACAGACTCCAATGCTTCTGAAATATGATATTCCATTACCTATGCTTTAGCCATACATTTTCTCAGAATAAACTCTGATTGTTAGATATAATCTGATAAGAAAAATTTACATTTTGTTGTTTATAAATGCATTCTTCCTTTTCCTAGATCTGCGTATATCTCAATATCTTATTTCACTTTGACACAGTCACACATTTTTTTTTCTTCTAAATAAGGAAAAAGAAACTTTTAGAAAGATAGTGGGGTTTTGTTCTGGATGCATAAAAAGTATACTGTAAAAAAAATCCAACAGGCAAAATTTGTTTAATTAGGTAGTTTACCATTATGTACTAATTCATTTCATGTCAAATTAAATGTCTACAGCAGGGTGAGAATATTTTACCTAAGATTAAATAACCTCTATCAAAAATTAGATGAAAGAAGTTACGGAATATAAACTTTAATATGATGAAAAAATTAATATTATTAACTTTAAATAGTTCAATTTATTTTTAAAGTAATAGGAGTATTTTAAGAGCTAAGGATGGATGACAAAGATAGTTCTCCCTGACCAGGTGTTAAAGGACAAAATTAATCTTTTCTAAAATTATATGCAACCACCAAAAGTTGTTAGACTACCATCCTGTCTCAAAACTATATTAAAGTTTCTGCAACATTATAGCAGAGAAAAGGCAAATGGAAAGAATGAATAGAAGAATTTTTAGGATATTCAAAAACAATTAGATGCTTCAGAGGGCTTCTTAAAATTTAAGGAATGTTACTTGTGATAAGTTTTGTTATTCTGCTGATACAGAGATGATTTTTCTTCCCATGACAGCAACAGCAGCTTTTTGCTGCTGGAGAAAAGAGTGAGAAGATGTGAGAAACTTTGAAGACATTCAGGTCAATGAAGAAGGAAGAGCTCCAGCTACCAGAGCAGAGATTCCCCTTGTGGAGAAGACCATCGTGAAGTAGGTTGGGTTGTCACCCATGGAGGACCTCATAGTGGAGCAGATGGAGACACCTGAAGCAGGCTGTGACCCCATGGGAAACCTGTGCTGGAGCAAGTTCCTGTCAGGACATGGAGCCTGTGGAAAGAGAAGTCCAAGACAGAGCAGGTTTGCTAGCAGGACATGGGACCCCATAGAGGCCCATGCTGGAGTAGTCTCTTCTTCAGGAGTCCTACCCCTGATAAGGAAGAAGCAGCAGAGACATTGATTCATGAACTGACTGCAACCCCCATTTCCCCATCCCTCTGTGCCACTCAGAGAGAGGAGGTAGAGAAATTGGGAAAAAAGTTAAGCCCAGGAAGAAGGGTGGGGAAGGTGTTTAGAGGTTTGGTTTTATTTCTGTGTTTTGATTGGGTAATAAATTTTATTCCTAGTTGAGTCTGTTTTGTCTGTTATTGTAATTTCTGAGTGATCTCTCCCTGTCCTTATCTTGACCCACAAGCCTTTCATTATATCTTCTCTTCCCTTTCCAGATGAGGAAGGGAAGTGATAGAGCAGCTTTGGTGGGCATCTGGCCTCTGGCTAGGGTCAACCCACCACAGTCCTCTAGAGGAGGCCTCACCAGGGTAGAGTAAAGGGTGAGGATAATCTCCCTCAACCTTCTCACCAGACTCTTCTTTATGCACTTCCAGATACCATTGGTCTTCTTGACCAGGAGGGCACATTACTGACCCATGCTCAACTTGTTCACCAGGACTCCCATGTCCTCCACAGCACTGCTTCCCAGAGGGTCAGCCTATCACCTGTACTGGTGCCTGGGGTTACTCCTTCCTAGGTATAGGCCCCGACACTTGGCCTTGCTGACCTTCATTTGGTTTGTCTTTGCCCACCACTCCAGCCTGTTCAGATCTTGCAGAATGGCAGCACAAATTTCCAGGTGTCTTAGCCACTCCTCCTGCTGAGGGTACACTCTGTCCTCTTGTCCTGGTCAATGATGAATATGTTAAATAAGACTGGACCCAGTACTGACCCCTGAAGCACATCACTTGCTACAGGCCTCCAACTAGACTTCACTACTTACCACAACGCTCTGGGCTCTGCCATTCAGCCAGTTCTCAAGGTACCTCACTGTCCACTCATGTAACACACGCTTCCTAAGCTCACCTATTAGGATGTTATGGGAGACAGTGTCAAAGTTCTTTCCCATATAATACAGCTTCACCAAGGCGGAGCCTCAAAACATTCCTTGACATTCACGCCTGCTCACCTCCACAGAAATATTCAGGAAATGACAAAAGCTTTATATGATATGAAGACAAACCAGGGTGGTTTTGAATGCTAAATATTTTTAAATCTTCCTATTTAATGTCACAAAATAGCAGTAACAGTTAACAATAAATCAGTCTGTTGACATTTATTATATCCTGGCTGCTTCAAAAAATAGCAGGCGCGTTTTCTCTCTGCTTTTTCCATGTCTTCTTCCTGGCGGTCCCAATAAGACAGCATTTACACTTCAGCTCTGATCCAACCGATAAGGTGGCAATTAGCTTATCTGAAATTTATGATCATCTCATTCATCTCTCTGTGTCCAAATTATTTTTGTTCCTTTTAATCCAGAAATATAAATTCTTCTGAGAAGCTAAGAATTTTTTCAGCCATGGAGATAATAGGATATTACTACAATTTGTGTTTAAATACTGTTGAAATACTGGAAAAATATTCTAATAGGCATTGAATCGTGAATTGGAAAACAACTTCATCTGTAATATGATACTCTTATTTGTTAAGGGCATTAAATGACAGCCTTGTGAAAACATGATGTTCACATTACGTTAAAAGGAAAAATATAAATTTTAAATAAAAATATTAGCAGAATTAAAATAATTTATCCTCTAGTGGTTGTATATTTATTGAAATCTAAGTATTTTCCATAACACTAACACATCCACACCATCTGCTCCCACATTCATTATTATTTAGTACCATCTCCCCAGTTTGATCCACTTGGAAGCTTTCCAACATTAACTTTCTCCCTTTAGCAAGAGTGGAAAATAATTGCAGCATAACATTTGAAGTAAAGATTAAGGCTTGGGGAAAGAAGCTTGTGATGAGCTACTTGTGCTAAAATGTTTTGAGGAATCACGTGTAAGATGAATGAATGCATGACTCGGAAAGTCAGACCTCAATTTGAAGAATTTGAAATATTTTCTAAGTATTAAGCAAACAGACAGAATTGTGAAGAAATCTAAGAATTTTCAAGATGAACTTCAGGAAACATTTAGGAAGGATGAAAGACTTTGGTTATTGTTTATTGAATGGAAAGTGAACAGTGGAAATACATTGACAAGGGATGGGGCATTGACATGACCCAGAAAGCATTAAATACTGAGAGGAGCTAGGTTAGGTTGATGGAGGACATGGAATTATCAGCAGTAAGCCTTACAGGAATAAAAGTAAAGCGCCTAAAATGGCTATGCTTCGTATTCCCTTTATGAATCACAGACAAAAAGTGTACAGAACCTGACAACTTCATTGGGCTTAATTGTGTGAATGTGAGGTGGCAGACTATGACTTACTTGAGAGAATGGCCTGATAGTCAAGGGAAAAAGACAGAACACTGAAAGGAATGAGAAGAAGAGATGAGATTAAACGTATAGAAAAACATGCAATTGAAATCACTAATGGGAAAAGACAGCTGATGAAGGAATTGTTAAGTGCTAGAAGGTGATGGTTGGAGCAAAGGAAATTAGGACACGATCCTGGAGATGAAAGCAGAGAAAAATGTTTAGGAGGACTGAGATAAGTGAGAGTGAAAGGAAAAGGGTCTTCTTTTTGCTGCTGTTGTACTTTTTCTCTACATCACTTGCCAGATTCAACCTCAAGTGGGCTTTGGCTTCCCTAATGCTATCCCTGCATATTCGGACAGAATCGTTATGCTCCTTTTGGGTCCCCCAATGTTGTTTACAACTGTTGTATGCTCTAGTCAGGAGCTTCTGCTTCATGGAAGGCAGCTGCTGATGCTTGATTTCATTCATGTTGTGATGGACTGCTGGCGGTAACTTTTTTCCCCCAAGGCTATATTACATTGGATTCTTCCAATCAGGCCTCTGAAATGGCTAGTCTGCTCTCATGACAATTTAGGAATGTGGTGCGGCTTTTTACCTTATTCTCTCCTCTGAGGATTCTCAACTCTACCATTTCATGTTTGCTACAGTCAAGGCTGCTGCTGACCTTCACATCCTTCATCAGTTCCTCTTGTTGCAAGAATCACACCTTTCAGAGTGCCCTTTCCTTGTTGGGTCCTTGGACACTTGTGTTAGGAAGCTGTCATAGCTGAACTCCCAAAACCTCCTGTACTGCCTGACCAACAAGGCAGTGTTGTCCCTCCAACAGATATTGGGGTTAAGTTCCCTGTGAGAGTCAGGGCTGGAATATGTGAGGATTATCCCAGGTGCCTGAAGAAAGCCTAAACTGCTACATTCTGATCAGGTGATGTGTAGCAGACAACCCCCACAACATCACCCACTTTGGTTAGTATACTTCTGTTCCAGTTCATGACTGGCTCATTGCCTGTCCCAAGGCAGAGCTTTACACATTCCCGTTACTCACATAAAAGGCAATTCCCTATCCTTTACTTTCCTAGCACATACTTCCTAAAGAGTCTGTATCCATCCATCACAGTACTCCAGCTGTGTGAGTATCTGACCATGTCTCTCTGACCTCAATGAGACAGTAACTCCTATAACTTCTGATTCAGACCTCTGATTAATCCTGTTGTTCCCTAAAGGTGCTTCAGAAAAGTACCCAGTCATGCTAATTTCACAGAAGAGGTATGAGAATTTCCGCCATTATAATGTCCTGTAGGCTACCCTTTTCATGTGCATACACTGGAGGTGAGCCCCTTCAGTCCTTTATTGCTGATCACAAGGAGTCTCTAGTCCATACTGTCTCAAACTTATGTTCCACATCCCAGTCCGGCTTTCCTGCTCTTTACTGACTGGTGGAAGAGCAGCTGGGGGCAATAGTCTGAGTGCCAGAAAAATTTCAGAAGCCTCACCATTCTCAGTTTGCTCTGGCAAGAAGATGAAAGGCAATCAAAGCTGAAAGTTTGGTGAAAAGGAAGGAGGCAACCAAAGCTGAAAGGAGGTGTCCCAGCACTAGCTGTAACAGAAAGGTCATGGAATCAGCCTGTAAGTTGAATTGCTGATAGAATACTGTTTTCCATCTCGGGGATCTTCAGAAATGAGCTACTGGGACAACACTGGGGCTGGAAGCAGCCTGTAGAAACTCCTCCTCATACAGCTGCCTTCCAGTAGCCAGAGGGCCACTGGGGACAGAGTTAAGAGGTGTGATTCATCTTCTCCTTGTAATTGGAGCTGACAGAAGCTACATATTTTTCTGACAGCAGTGTCAGAGTACTTGCTTGCTCTCCACTGAACTCCCTGGGCACCTGCCGGAACCTGAACTGCAGACCCCAGCAGCACCCTGCGCTGGACAGCACCTGTGCCAGAGGCAGGCAAGTGGAGTGCACCAGTGCCTACAGTTGTCCTTTGCAGATGTGTGTAAGCAACCATACCAAGAAAATTTAAATAAGCTGCTTGGGTTGTAGAGCAATGCTGCTATGTAAGTGCTATGAATTCACCCCAGTTTTTGGGGGAGAGTTTGGTACTTCCCTAAGAAAAGAAGAGTGGCAGTTCATTAAATGGCTCCAGAGCTCCTTTAAGAGACATCCTCAGGTAATAATGTATTTTTATCACGTTCATGTTTTTAAAATATAAATAAATTATTTTAAAATAATTTTCTAATATTTTACAGTATTTTTGCCATTGTTTTTGTGCATAAGGTGGGAATGCTGATAAAAAGAAGTCTGTATTTTATTGTTTAAGAAGGAGTTTGAAGTTCATTATCTTGCCCTGCTAGTTAAACTAAATAACAGTGCCATCTGCTGAAAGGTAACAGTGACTTGCAGAAAGTTTACCAGTCATTGTACTTTACTAAATAGAAGTTTAAAGACAAAGATCAAAAAGGGAGGCAGTGATAAGAGGAAAGAGAAAATGAAAGCATCCTGAGGAGACAAAGATGTAGAGGTACAGAGAAGGATCTTCAGTCAAAGGAGGATGAAAACAAAAAATGATACTTGAAAATGAAAAAAAAAAAGTAGGCTGAGGGAGAGCAAGGTCCCTGTTTTTCACGCTATTGATTTGAGGCTTAAAAAAATCTCAATAGTTTATATGCATTGAAGTGTCTTCTCTTGTCAAATTACTATGTAGCTCATCACTGCAGCGGCAGTGGTCTACTTATGTCAATAATATTAAGCGCCAGCTTTGCAAAAAAATTGCATGTTAAAGTCTTTTAATCAAGTCACAATAGTATAAATTAATTTGGATGTAGTTGTGGCCCATATGAAAGAAAAATATTCTACTTGTATATTCCAAACATTGTCTTGGATTCTGACATAAGACTTTATTATTCTGATTATTAGCTTTTGGAACATAGTTAATGAAACAAATATCCAGGAATGGGAGAGAGATAGTATTGTGTGAAAGAAGCAGTAAAAAAGAGTTCATATATCGATAAAACCTCCACCTGATAACTCTAATTTTCTGAAATTTCTATGGGAAACTGATAATTTATACCCTTTCCACTTTTTCAGTGGAAGATGGGTAGGTAAAAGGAACCCTGTCATACATTTCCTCTGCTTTCTATCCTACTATCTGGTGGTGCTTTGTGGGAGGGTCCACAGATTTTCTCCCTGTATGACTGCATTTACTATATGGGCTTCTGAGCATGAAAAGCCCCTTGGTTCTTGTAAGGAATTTATTTACCCTTTTTGAATCCCAAGAAGAGACAAGTTACATTTTCTTTCTTTGAAAGAAACAGAACTTTGATTAAGACATCAAAATGGAAAGTGGTGTGATTTTACCATAAACTATAAACCTTGGTGATAAAATTTCCTGGAGATCTAAAAATATAAGTATTATTTTAGCAAGAGTGCACAAATTTATCATGTAGAAGTTGAAGGGCTTTTTATATTTTCTATTGTGCTTTCAATATACTGTAAACATGCCAACTAACAGATTTTCATTATCTTTAATACTGTCTTGTGTTGGTTTACTTTTTACCCAAGGGAATGACACTCCTTTTTGGTACTATATTTAAAGAAACTGAACATTTGCCATCAAGTCTTACACTAGACAGCGAAACTGTGCTAAAAATAACATGATATGCATCATCATAAAAGTGCAAAATCTTTTTGTTTATCTCAATATTTTAAATATTGGACTTTTTTTCAGCTTCAGCTCTTTGACTTATGATTGTGAAAGTCCTAGTATGTTGTAAATTAATGATTTCTTTCCTTTCTGCCCCCATACTCCCCCAGGTGGCACAGGGGGAGACGGGGAATGGGGGTTTTGGTCAGTTCCTTATGAGTTGTTTTCCTTCTTAGTTGGGGGTGGGCAGCATTCCTCACACACTTCTCCTGCTCCAGCGTGGGGTCCCACCCATGGGAGACTGTCCTCCAAGAGCTTGGAGTCCTTTCCTACAGGGCTTCAGGTCTTCACCACCTGCTCCAGAATGGGTCACTTCTGTGGGGTGCAGACACAAAAGTAGGAAAAAATGATGTTGAGAAAAGAGATGGTAGCGAAGAACCACTGTCTAATATGGTAAGGAACCCTAACACTTCAGAATTTGAATGGAATATATTTTTTTTCCTTTGGTACTGAAATACTTATGGGAATTGTTCGATTTGTTGGCTTTTTTTTTCAAATGTAAGACTTTTCTGTATTTAAGCCTGAAACACACAATTTCATTAAATGCCTGAGATGGATAACTATAAATATGCTGTAAACAAATAGATATTTGATTTGTTGGGTGTTATTTTTTTTATTTCCGTTTTTATATGCTTCCAACAAATCCTGCTTGAAGACTTTTCCCACTTTGTCAGCATTTGAAAGAATTGTCCCCACCATCCTCTTTAAAGAGAGAAATTAACCAGAGAAGAAGAAATAGGATCTATAAATGCTTGCTCAGAATGAGGAGCCAACATTAGTTTTCCTTTCATTTTGTCATCCCTTTTGAAAAGAACTTTGTAAAATGACAGCCTAGGAGTAGTGCTTACGTTACCAATGAATTAAATATTAATTATATGCCAAAATTACTGCAGCACTTCCAGGAGACAATTTTGGGGATCTATTTAGATGGTTGGTTTCAGGTTGGGTTTTTTTTTGGGGGGGGTGTTGTCTACATTTCATGATTAAAATACCACAGTGATTTCAGATGGAAAAGTTATGCAACCTCAAAGACTCTCGGTGGGCTTGGGAATGACTTTCAAATGTTCAGAGTATCTATGAAAGAAAATCCTACAGATTACTCTGGTTCTACATACAGAAAATTAAATTTAAGAATAAAAGGAAGTTTGAATATTGCAGATGATGGAACAGATAATTCCACACATTTTCTGGATCTTTCCAAAGAATTGAGATTCAGGAATCAGGACTTCCTGAGCTGTAAGTGTAATAGTGGTTCAAAGAGTTATCTGTGTCCAAAGCAATGAATTAGAGCTTGTGAGAAACTCCAAAACTGAAAAATAAAATACACCTTCTTGGATATTGTTTTCATAGCAATAATGCTTATAGTATGCACAAAAATCTTGAGAAATGCGAGGCTGTATTTGGTGGGAAGCAACATGATTTTTCTATTTTTATTGTTCTCGTTGTATTAGGTCAACTGGTATGTACTGCAGACTATTCCCAGAAGCTTCTCTGATAAACTGGAGGAAAGTGAATTCTGTTTAATGAAATATATCACCGCTTCCGTATAAACTTGGCCACCTCTGGTTCTGGAAACTTAAGCCAGCATAGGAGCTAGAAAGTCTTTTCAAAATTTGACCCAGGGCTGCTTAAAATGTGAAAACTGACAGAAAAGTTTAGTCTCTCTCCCTTTCTTTTTCCTAATACTCAAAAAAATGTGCTTACCTTATAGTGTGGAGAGTTTGTCCTTGCACATAACTAGTTTAATTTTAGTTACACAGTTAACTGTGAGGATTTGCATGAATCTTCAGCTAGCCATGCACTTCCCTGCCTCCTGCAGTTCAGAAATCCATCTTTTACTATTGAAGCTGACCTGCAGTCTCTGCAGGAAAAATCATATATCTGCACAGAAGGGACAAGCTCTTACACACAAAGGAAAAAACAAAAACAAAACAAACAAACAAAAACCAAAAACAAACTTACAAAATTTTGAGCATCCAGGCATTTTAAGCTTTGTAGCTGCTTCAGTACTTTTGGTCTCAACTGTCTTAAACAAGAGTAGAATTTGTAATTGTGAGAGCTTCAGAAGCAAATATTTCTCCTGGGTTGCATATCAATAGGGAAGGTAACATTTTGTGAGAGCTGGTTCCAAGCTGAATGCAGGGATGTTGTAGAGGTTAATGGCTAATATTAAACTCCTGTTGTTATCAGCAGTTTGACTCCACAGTTCATTACTACTGCCTTAGTCTGTTACTGATGCTTTTCTTCTTGCCTGTGTGTTTACGAGTTACTGAAAGAGCCCTGCAAAGCACTGTAAGGATTTCAAGTACATTGCAGAGAAGGATTTGGACAGTACTACTTGTGAGGAAGTAGATAGAAGCCTCTTTATCCAAACAGAAATTTTTATTGTGTGTTCATTGTCATCCTTGTTCCTGTTCTGAAGAATGAATAAATGGATAAATAAATTAATATTTTGTGGTCCTGCAAGAGAAAAAAAATCCCCTATCAGAGAATTAAATCAATGTTGCCCATCCCCACTTCACTGCCTGATGAACCCCAGTTTAAAACAAAAAATAAATGAACTGCATAAACACTTAAATGTTTTGATTTCATCTTTTCAAAATGAGAACTTGGATGATATTGCTTTTCTCTGAGCCAAAATAAAATATTCCATTTTGGAGTAGACATGAAAAGTGAAGAAAATTAAGGTCTGGCTTCACAAAAGTACTGCAAATGATGGCATTTATGGCTGAGTAACAAAGAGTTTGGGCATCCTACCAGGATAGGAGGAGCACCACTCCATTTTTTAGTCTCCCTGAGGAAATTTGAACCCACCATTTCTTAATTTCTAGGGACTCACCAAATTATAATAACTGGGAAGTTGATTCGGCGTTTTCTCTTGATGCTTTTCCACTTGTTGAAATGAATAAATACATTACAGAACAGATGTTATCATGAGGTTCTGCACTTCCCAAGAAGCCACTATTAACACTTTAACAGTTTTATAGAAAGTAGAACAGCTCTAGGGAGAACACGAACAGATATAAATTCATATTATCCAACAGCTGTTTAAATAATACGCCCCACTTTCCACCCCCAAAAAAAGAACTCGAGCCCACAAAACATAAAAGGCTACCTAATGGTAGGTTACCTAATAGTAGGTTACTAACTCAGTAGACGACAGGGTTTCAGTACCTCTACTAATAATTATTCAGAAGAGAAAATAGCATTAATAGAGACTAAGAGAAGCCCACTGCAGACTACTGTAATTACAGTGGTTAGAGACTTCGAACACAGACTGGAAATCCATCAAGCAGAGAAAGGGGATTGAAATTGCGTCTCCCAAACCCCGTATGTTTTCACTTAGTGAAATAGAGGAATTCCTCTTCCACCTTGCTGTGTGACTTCAGCATCGCAATGTGTACATACTTTTCCAACTTAAACTCTGTGGCCACCTCAGGAAACCTTTCCAGATAGAAAAAAGTTTAGAGATTGCATACTTTTATAAGTAAAATAATTTCCAAATTTTAGGGTGGTATTTTATGGTCAAAATGCTAGGATGTATACTCATGTGTACATACATTGTACACTTATTCACACCAGTTTACGCATTGGGGATTATAATTTCATGCTTTCAGAAGTACTTTGATCTAGAGCTGTCTGGAGGGCTTTTAAAGCAATTCTGTAACTAAGGTTCACGACACGTATGTGAGCTGGGAAGAGCTCGTATCTCAAGGATCTCCAGACTGCCTGCAACAGTTACTGCACAGCAGCTGAGTGTTGCCAAGCAAAAGACCGAAAGCATGCATGGGGAGGCAGAGTTAAATTTAGTACTTTAATAATATAGTGTCTGGAAGGAAAGAGGGGGAATATCTGGGATTAAACCCCTTCTCTCTAAAGATGTATTATGGGGACTTTAACTACATGATAAAAAGCAGCAATCATCCATATAGTATGTGTCATAACCAGCCTTTGTCAATACTTCCTCAGAGCTCATGCTGTGACTTGGGTTCAGCACTGGCTCCAAGGGGAAAGTCTCAGGTACATACTTGCAGCTACATTTCTTCAGAAGCTTGATCCATCCCAGTATTGCTCCGCCAGCATACAAGCCAGGCTTCTCCTCTCTTATTTCTGAGTCATGCCAGCTCTGCTGACCTACGCTTGGGTCACTTCCCTCCCCCTTCATAGGCCAGGAGCAATTCAGCATTTGTCCATCTGGCAATGCACCAAAATATCTGTTCCTGGCTGGCAGACAAGTTGTGCTGGTTCAGCACTTCCGCTAGCTCATTTGGCACTGCTTTTTCATCGAGAGAGCAAGATTGTTCTTCTGCCCTGTCCTGCAAGCCATGACCTCTGTGTGCCTGTTTTTGTCACAGGAGGACACTTCTCCAAAGAACCAGTTTCTGTAGCAATTCCTCTACTACGTGCCAATGAATGAGCAGATTCATCAGTGACACAGAGTAAGTTCCCCTGTCCCTCTACACAATTAAATAAATAATTCACGTCTTAAACCCGCCTCTCATATAACACAGCCCTGATGAATATTGAGCTTAAGCCTATCCAATACAGTGAGGTTCTGGAACAGTACAGAAAAGCTGAGGAACTATTTCCATCCATAAAACAGATGGGCTGAAAGAAATCTGTGACAAATTCCAATTGATTAAATTATTTTCTGTTAATTTTGTTAAAGACTATAAGTATTTTCATTTTGAAAGAATTAACAGTCAGAAAACTGGAACGTATCATCTTCCTCTAAAAATAGAGTGATGCAGGCATATTTGAGGAGATCGAGTTCTATAGCCTTATAGGGCATAACACATCTTTTCCCAGAAGATAAGTTGCCATCATAACTTAATCATTATTAGCCTATATTTAAGTTACATCCAGCACCTGTACAGTCCAGTGTACACTCCTATATACTAGTGTATTTCTTGCACAACTGCTATCATGCACTATGATGTCTGTTTTCTTTGTGAAGGGTATGGTTCTCATCTCTGTGCTTGATTACCTGAAACTGATGAATAGCTGACATGGCAGTCTGCACCTCATGTTTTGTTGTTAGTTTGGCTTTTTCATTCTTTTGCTGGGAGTAGGAGGCTGTTGACTGACATAGCTATTTTGATGGAATGGTTAACAATACACAAGGGAACAGAGTCAAGTTCCATCTGCCGCCTTCTGCAACATGGATTACAATGATTTATTAACATCCACTGCTATTAATTGGTGTATTTAGTCAATTGACCATAGTTGACAGGAGTCGCACACTCATATACATGTACATATATGCACAAACACACCCATACAGATGTGATAACGATTCCATTTCTAAATCATGCTTTAAGTGTAAAGAAGAATGACTGCTACTGGAAAACAAAGATTCTATACAATTTGTTTTATTAATATTTAAATTTTCATGACTTTTCTCTAAAACATTCTGACAAAGGAACCACTCCAAATTATACTTATGTCATGAAAAATATTATGCAATAGAGTAAACACTATGCAGGTTCATTCTGGGAAAAGGAAAAAGAAAAATACTTTCACCGGAAAAAACCACAAATCAAAGAACCTAAAAAATATTTCAAGCTAAGTGCATTTATTTTCTGGTTGTACTGAACAGAAAGGAAGGAAGATGCATAATCAAGGAGAGAAAACTGGGACCGTAACTACATAATTTGAGGGGAAGTACAAATCTCACACATTTGGAAGTCCACCTAAAAAACCCAATAAGCTCTACTGTATTGAATAAAGCAATAAAAGGGTTGATAACTAGAAAATGAGATGTGGATGAGTACATATTGCTACACAATTTTTAAGCATTGACAGTGAAAATTTGCAATCAAGGCTGAAATACACTGCCTACTGACGTGATATTATCTTGGTCACTGAAGTGGTTTGACCCTGGCCAGAGGACAGATGCCCACCGAAGCCACTCTATCACTCCGCTTTTCAGCTCGACAGGGGAGAAAATATATATTGAGAGGCTTAGGAGTCAAGATAAGGACAGGGAGAGATCGTTCCACAGTTAGCATGATGGGCAAAAGAGACGGACTAAAAAGGAAAAAAAAAGCACATCTAATTTATTACACTACACATATACACAGTGAAACCAGAATAAGAGGAAGCAAAACTAGATCTTAAAGCACCTCCCTCAACCCCCTCCCTTCTTCATAGACTGCACTGTATTCATGAATTCTCTCCCTTCTTCCCCCCAGGTGTCACAGGGGCAGATGGAGAATGGGGGTTTCAGTCAGTTCCTCACAAGTTGTTTTCCTTCTTAGCAGGAAGGGGGCATTCCTCACACTTTTCCCCTGCTCCAGCATGGGATCCCACCCACAGGAGACAGTCCTCCATCCTTTCTCATGGGGATCCAGCTCTTCATCAACTGCTCCAACGTTGGTCACTTCTATGGGGTGCAGTGTCTCAGGCCCAGACTGCTCCAGTCTGGTCCTGCATGGAATCACAATTTCCCCCAGCAAACCTGCTCCAGCATGAGGCCTCTCTACAGGCTGCAGGTGGGGTCTCGGCCTTTTCCATGGGCTGCGAGGGGACACCTGCTCCACCATGGGTTTCTCCATGGGCTGCAGGGGCATCTTTCTCTCAGGCACCTGAGGATCCTCCTCCCCCCTTCATTGGCCTTGGTGCCTGCACAGTTTCTTACATCCTCTCACTCTCTTCTCTGGGGGCACAAAGCATCTGCTTGTGGGTTTTTTCTCCTAAATGTGATTCCCAGAGGCGCTGTGACCGTCTCTGATGGGCTCTGCCTTGGTCAGCAACGACTCCGACCTTGAGCTGGCTGGTGTTTGCTCTGTGGGGCCTGCAGAGAGCTTCTGGCTGCTTCTTGCAGCAGCCATCTCTGCAGCCCCCTCTACTCCACCAGAAACCAGACATGCAAAACTACAACAGGCATTCTGGACACTGCCAAATTGGGTGATTGACATCTAAATAGTCTTTCAAGGGATATATTTAAGAAATACTTTCATTTTTTGCATGTTTAGGTAAGATTCATTTTTCCTCATTTTACTTCCTGTATTGACAACTCAAAGGTCAAGAAAAGAAAGAGAAAATAAAAATGAGGTATCACAGATTCATTTGTTTTCCTTGGTAACAATTTCCCTCTTACCTTCACACAAAGAATTGTTAAGATTCTAAATTGCAGATCATAGCTACGTCATAGCCTTGTAGCTGAAACTATGACATTAAAAGCCACTGCTTTTAATTAAAAAACAAAACCCCGATTTAATCCTGCTGTTCAAAACTAAGACTTTTCTATTATCTATTTAGCAAAATATGTATCAAATGGCATAAGAGAGACTCATTATTTAGTATTTGAAGTATACAGGAATCTTCAGTGCTAAAAATCCCAAAGATAAATGTGATTCCTTCCTCCCAGCCTGCAGTATTTTAGATGCCACTGAATTATATCTCTGTAGTAACGGTATGTGCTTTAAGAACTTTCTATTTGAGTAGAGGTCTGATGTCTCCTTCTGTACCCGCAATAGCAGTCCTTGGTAGTTTTATAATTTATTTTTTTCCTATGAGCCAGCAGTGTGCTAGTTCGATCCCAGACCTAAGATAACTAGCCTGAGGAGGAATACTTCAGCACAAGTGCCAGTATCATCTGTTTTTTGAAAGTGCATAGCTGATGTACTTCTCCAACCTGCAAAAGAAAGTACCTCTTGCTTTCTTAGCCTGTTATTAGTTTGATGCATGTATTTTTCCTTACCAATCAGCTCCTCTTTCACTGCTTTCTTCTCTTCCCTTGATTCTCTCACTGTCACATGATTTATCTAGCTTTGCCATTAAAAATGTGGAAATGTGCATGAGGAAATGGGATTGGGACAAAGATTATCCACTTCACAGTCAAGATAAGGTCTTAATCCTCTTACTGTTTAAATTAAATTCACCAAAATATATAACCCCCAATTCTCTCAATGAGAATAGAAGCTGGGTTTTATAAGATGTCAGCCTGGAAGAAAATCTACTAGTGGGCAGTTTGAATCAGTTGAAAAAACCTGCTGCATTGTGAAGTCTGGTGGTGTTTGCCATTGGAATGACAGGTAAAATACACAAGGTAACAAGCAATTGAGATTACACATTCTTTTGTCCCCAAGGAAACCTTTGAATTCTGCTTTCAGATAACAGGCAGTGATTCACACCTACTAGATAGTCTATGAGTCCCCAAGGGTGACAGCTTGTCAGTGATTCCAGAAGTCTTATTCTATTTTATAACAATTGAAGAAAATTACCCTTTCATAATCGTAGCTTCCTTTTTCCTTCCCTTCCCTTCCCTTCCCTTCCCCTTCCTTCTACCTTTTCCCTTACCTCTACCCCTTCTCCTTTCCCTTTCCATTTCTATTTTTTTCCTTCCATATCTCTGTATGGGAAAAGAGTATTTTAAATATACTTAGGAAAAACAAGACACAGATCCTTGGGTCAAAAAATTTTCACGGATTTTTTTTTTCTTTCTGTGAGGAAAGCAGAGATAGATTCAGAGATTTGCAAAGCTGTTGTCAAAAGTATCTCACATAAAAAGAATGGTGCATAAACATCAATTTCAATTATTTTGATTTTGTTTTCCAGACTTGAACACACATTGATCTAGCATGGTTTAGAGAATAACCATTTAGGAGATTTAGCACAGAGGAAGACTCAAAATATTCACAATTACTGCATTCTTCTTAATAAATATCTTTGATTTTATTATGAGAATATAGTACCATTCTTGGACTATTATCATTGCCTCAGTTTTCCTTGCAACTTTTATCAAAGATGGGAAATGAGAAACATTTCAAGGATTTCATTCCACACCTAAAGAAGAATAAAGGGTTGATTTACATCGAGGTACTTCAGAGAAACATCGTATCCATGTGACATCTATGGAACAGGGCAACATTTTGTGAATTAGGCTGATGGTCACACACTGTGTACTATGCCTGGGAAACTTCACATTAGCAGAGGCGCAGTTTGAACCACACAATCCCCACTCAGTTCAGCTGTGGGAAACCTTGTTAGATGAAATTAGAGCATTACTTAGTTCAGGCCTAAGCTTTGGGTCCTCACTAGCCAGGAGTCCATTAAGGATAGGACACATGTAACACGGCAGCACTGTTTCAGCACTGGGGCGCTTCTTCCTTTCTACTCACCCCCTTGTTCACACAGTTTCACAGCCTGCTGCAGTACAAGAGCTTGCTCAGGCTGTCACACCTAACCCATCCTATGCTTGAGCTGGCTCTGAGAACTGGGAGGGAACACGGCAGTGTGCTGGTTTCATCCAAACAGCCTGGGCAAATAAAGAAAAAACTCTGAAATGGGTTTGAGTGAGCATCTGCCAAAAAAAGCAGCCAATTGGCAATCAGAAGTCATGTCTCATCTTCCCCACCTATCTACAGTTCTACAAATATATAGTTAATTGAGGTCAGAAATTTTGGGCATGAGTTGTCTTTTGCCCTGCCCTTTCTTCATGGACAAATTATAGGAATCATCTCTAGACCTTTTGAGACTAGGAAAACCTAAGAGCAAGATCTACCCTGTTTTAAAAACAGTTTCAAATGGGTTGGGTTTTTTCAAAGGGTTGTTTTTTCTTTTTGTTTATTCCATTTGTAATGCTGCAATGGGTCAAGGAGAGAGGAGAGACTGTAAATAAAACCATTGTTACAACATGTTGAAGGGCACTGTCGCATTCTATTATTTTGGACACTTTAGAGAAGGGATTACTATGAATCTACACACAACTATGTGTAAGAATCCTCAAGGAAAATTTCAGGGATAACCTGTAAATATGGAAGTTATTCCAATACACGTCAGTATAGCATATTTCATCAATAATCTATTAAAACATTTCAGACTAGTAGGGGGTTGTATTTGTTAGGTGTTTTGTTTGTTGTTCTGTGGGTTTTTTCTGGAAGCAGGCACTGGTTCAGTATTCTGCTTGATGGACAATAAAAGTTACATATACAGTGGACAGAATATATATATATGTGTGTGTGTGTGTGTGTATGTGTGAGTGCTTGTGTATCTGAAAATGTTTTATTATAATTTTTGCTATTTATGTTAATTCTTTGAACAATTTAATGAGGGAAAAACAACTTGGTTTAGATTGTCCTTAACTTTAATCTAATTGGTCAGAATATGATATCTAGGTTAATTAAATTAAAACACAAATAAAATAAAAAATACAAACCCAAAACAAACCAGCAACTTCAGGGAATGGTTAGGGATTAGCAAGGTGAAAAATTCTTTCTATCTTAATTATTTCAGCTTGGAAAAGAAAACAAAGACACTCATACAGATTCAGTATGGATTTGACATGGGTTTTCTTTGTTCATGAGAGTTAGGATGCAAACTCACATTTGTAAGGACACTACTAGGTACCTAGTTCGTGATGCGTAAAGAGCATCATGCAAGCACCCTCTAATCAGATATGAGCCAACAGACTGCATTTTTTCATAACAGCTCAAATATTGTTTTCACATTTCTTTTACATTCCTTTATGATGAAATAATCGACTTTTTCCTTTTCTGTCAGCTACCTACATGTCCAAAATTATTAATACCTCTGAGGAACTTGCTTTGTCTGTGACATAACAGTAGCAGCTTTACTAAGCTAAGGTGGTTGAGCTGCTCATTCCTTAAACTGCAGTTCTCCCAGTATTATTCTAGGGCTGCTCACCATGTTAGGGAGTGACTCCAGCACTTTGAACAGCAAATGCTGGGTTCTGGGTGAATTCAGAAGTAATTAAAGGTAGGAAAAAAGGAATGCTGTGGCTCATGGCAAAAATTTTGTGGCTCGGATTGTTTAACTGAGTTTCTTTTACAGATAAAAATGTTGATAATACTCCCAAGTCCAGAAGAGCAGTTCCTGTTAAAGGTATAGTTGGAAAAATATTTCATCCTATCATTTTTGTAAGAGTAATGATTCCTTCTTCCCAATGTATATATAATCATTTGTGTTGATTCAAACAAATTTTCATGAGATTTGATTAAAATTTGCCTAAATACAATTAATTTTCCATTTTTAATAACGATGTCATTCCCACTGCAGTAAGGTAACTCACATCAATTAAAATTTCTGTTCAGATTGCATCTGAATTAAACTATCAAGCCGTACTAGAGATTTTAACACAGCTTTCACAGTTCTGGGTGCAGCAGAAGGAAGAAAAAAATCTTTGAGTATTTACAATCAGCCTGCAGGATTTTGGCTTGTTTGTTGGTTTTTTTTTTTAAGTGGAATTTAGAACTAGGCTACAATTAAGTACTTTTCACTGTCTCTTGACACATCACTTGATTACCTAAACTGTATGGAAAACAGTAACATATCTCTTAGACTATGTTGAAAGGACTACATTGCAAATGAAGGTTACTGAAACCATATAGCATCTATAGATTTAAGAGAGCTTCTGTCTAAGCACAGAAGATTTCAGGGCTGCTGGATTTCATTTCAGTGAAGTAGCTTTGCACAGGAAACTGCTCATCAATAGGGTGCCAAAGTAATACTATAATAGCATAAATGAAGAAAAGATGGAAAGAACATTTTTGATTCTTGAATATCGATTTTTTTATTATGAATGTCATATATTTACAGTTAAAAGGATGGCTTAGGCTGCAGAGGTTTACAAGAGGCTTAAAAGTTAACTAATCATTAGTCAGAGTTGAGTTCACATTGATTTCCCCATCTTTGGTGGCAGAAGCTTTCCACTGGAGATGAGAATACACACCAACAGTAAGACAGTGGCAGTTTGGCTGAGGAATTCACAGAAACTAATTTCTATAGACTGAGGTTCTAGTCTGGTTTTGTTCCATTCTGTTCTTATCTATTGATCTATCTATCTATCTGTCTATTGATAAACTTATGATAAATTTAAAGGAATATATTTCTGAACATATATGTTCAGAATACATAAGTGTATTCCAATTTTCTCCAATTTTTATATTATCTTTCCCTTTGATTGTTAATTTTCAAATAAAAGCTCTGTGATATTGAGCAGAAATGATTCTGTTGTTAGTGTAGTAGTACTTACTGGTATTTTCAAAGTAAAGTTTGTTTTTCTTCCTCACAGTTAGATGAGATTTTCTGGTGCTTTTTTCAGCTGCAGAGTATCTTGTCACTGTAGAAGCAAGGGCATAAAATATTGTCTGAATTCCAGTGAAAAAGAAATGGTTTATAATACTATGTGATCAAGAGCATCTACATATGTTTCAAGATAAGATGTGGTGGCATAACTTTGTCCATTTCTCAAAGATTCTCTTTTCTGTCTCTTCTGGGATTTGCTAAATACTTTATTATTATAATTTCTCATGTTTCTCTTGTAGTGCTTCTCCCATTCCACTCTGCTCAGCTGAGTTCCATAGGTTGTCAGTCTACTTAGTAGCATTAGTAGTTGCATTCTAACCTCAGTTTGCTCTGAGAGCACTAATTTTTTTTGCTAGTGAGCTATTTAGCCCTCCCCTGGTCTCCAGGCTTCTTACAGGAAATAATGTCCTATGGCACCCCTCATTTTAAAGCACTTACTCTTTTACAAAAAAGGAGACTTTTTTTATTTGAACTAAATGCTATTTCACATCCAAATTTGGCTATAGCTTTGAGATTACTTCCAAAGAATCCTTAACACAATGGCATTTGGTGCCATATGAAATAGTTATCAAGAAAAAACAGCAAAAGAAAAATAATCTTCAGAATTCTCCGTTATGCCTTTCAACCTTTCAATCTCATTTATTTCAAAACACACATCTAGGATTCAATCTAGCATGGTCATTAAACCAAAGGAATAGTTTTTGTTGTCCTTCAGTTTATAAGGAATCTCTATAATGCCCAATTAACACTTTATGCTTCTGTAAGACTTGACTTCAGCCAACCATACTTAAGCTATTGTCAGAGCGGAATTATCAAGTGATAATTACTTTCTATTTCTTACAAAACCCCCAAACACTGAAACCTCTATTCAGCCTGGCAAAACATGGTGACCAACAGATCTTAAAGGTATCACAGGGAGAATACCTGTAACGCATCATTCATTCCTCAGGTAGGTACCCTGTAATTCAGGCTATTTATTTATTAAATTATGTCTAAAATGTGATCGTTTTGGTCTTTTTTTCTTCTTTCCGTTAGTAAGAAAGAGAATCACTTTCAACTACCAAACCAACATTATTCGTGTAAAAAAATCTCAGCCTCAGAAATCTCTTATCAAAGTATCTTCATTAGTCTCTCAGCATATCTTAATATATCAAATTAACATATCACATACTTTAGTGCTATCTAACAGTTTGAGAAAAAGTACATTCCTTTTCTCTCAAAGGCAAAATTCCAATATCCTATTTAGATCAATGTTTGGCTTTTAATATAAATCCCCTCAAAATATATTCAATATTTGTCCTTTGTTTTCTAACTGATCACCCATACTTAGCTAGTTGAAGCTTCTTCTGTTTTGTTTGGTCTCCCGCCTTTCAGCAAGTGCTTTGAAGTGCCATACAGTAGTTGTAGCAATGTTATTTAGACCAGAGACAACCAGAGAAATCTGCTGCAGAGCAATCTGAACCAGACTCATTGCCTTCAAATACTATGAGGAAATGTTACAGTGTCTTTCACTGGACCATTGATAATACACAATTAGAGCTGAAATCGATTCCTTAGAAGCTGAAAACATGATCAGTCATTTGGAATGGCCTTTATTTGCTTTAATTCACAGTGTTTTGGACATCACTCAGGGCTTAGAAAACATTTTCCACTTACTCTCTTCAAAGAAATTTTTTAATAGTCCATTTACTTTTTTAATGTAACTGTCCCCCCTGCCCCACCCCAAAATGTGCCCTTTTCTCCTCTCCTATTTATTTATTTTAGCCTTAAAACTAGTGACTTGTGCAATTAGGATTAACAATCAAATTAAAAGGTATCCCAGTAGGTGACTTAAGATAAATATTCATAGTGTACCAGTGATGTCTTGTTGTATCTAACAGATCTGGAAAGCACAATTAAAGCTTCCCTTGAAGCAGGCTACTGAAGTTTTCCCCAGTTTCTTTATGAAAATTATTTAAATCAGATAAATTCTACCTTAAGTGACCTCTTTCTCTCCCACAATTCCCAGCTGCCCATGTAAAACTTACTTAGCATCTGGGTATTATTCTTAAATTAATATTTCTCTAACCTTAGTTAAAAATCTAGTATTCCCAAATATGGGAGCAGAAGGGTTGTAACAGTATTGATGAAATATATTTGTTAACTGCTCAGGAACCATACAAAGATGGGAAATACAACGTCAATATTTTATGGATTAGAAAACTGGTTGGTTTGTTTGTTTTTGAAGTAGAGAATACACTTCTGGCTAGTTTTTGATGATCACTCCTTGAAAATCATGATGTAGAACTGCCTGATAGTTCTTAAGATCTGTATGAGTAGAACAGGGCCCTTACCAAAGATGCTGTAGGGCCGAACAGATTACCAGGGCTTCTCTTCAAGACAACA
This sequence comes from Hypotaenidia okinawae, assembly GCA_027925045.1. Classification (NCBI taxonomy): domain Eukaryota; kingdom Metazoa; phylum Chordata; class Aves; order Gruiformes; family Rallidae; genus Hypotaenidia; species Hypotaenidia okinawae. The sequence goes on from BSDF01000001.1 coordinate 128,581,112, forward strand.
CATGTCTGTTTCAGTCTTGGAAGTGGAATCATTATGGCCAAGAGATATCAGTGGTCAGTGGTGTAAGTGGCATGGCTGAGATCAAATATGTAAGAATCTGATGGAACTAGCAGGAGTCCAGGGAAGAAACTTGCTGAGGGTGCACTCAATTCCATCATCGATGTCATTGATAAAGATGTTAAAGAGCACCGGTCCCAAGACAGACCCCTGGGGGGACCCCGCTTGTTACCAGCCTCCACCTGGACATAGACCCATTGACCACCACCCTTTGTCTACGTTCTGTCAACCAGTTTCTTATCCACTGGATCGTCCACCCATCAAATCCACATCTCAAATTTAGAGATAAGGATGTGGTGGGAGACTCTGTCAAAGGCCTTGCACAAGTCCAGGTAAATGACATCAGTTGCCTTCCTTTTATCTACCCATGCTGTCACTCCATCATAGAAGGTCACCAGGTTGGTAAGGCACGACCTTCCCTTGGTGAAGCTGTGCTGGCTGTCCTGGATCAGGCGCTCATCCCTCATGTGCTCCAACATGTCATCTGGAAGGATCTGTTCCATGATCTTCCCAGGCACAGAGGTGAGGCTCACTGGCCTGTAATTCCCTGGGTGAGAGATGTTTTAGATATTACTGAGCAGTGCTCACATAGCATCTGGGCCTTCTCTGTTTCTCACACTGCCCATCCATCAAGGAGGTTGGGGGTTCTCAAGAAGTTGGGAGGGGACACAGCCGGGACACCTGACCCCAACTTACAAAAGGAATGTTCTATACCATATGACATCACACTCAGCAATGAAAGCTGGTGAAGAAGGAAGAAGGGGGAGGTGTTTGGAGTGATGTTTGTTGTTTGTCTTCCCAAGTAACTGTCATACATGATGAAGCCTTGCTTTCCTGGGAATGACTGAAAGGGAGGGGGGAATGAATTCTTTGCTTTGCTTCTATGTGCAGCTTTTGCTTTACGTATTAAACTGCCTTTATCTTAACCCATTTTTACCCTTCTGATTTTCTTCCCCATCCTGCCAGGGGAAAATGAGCGAGCAGCTGGGAAAAGGGCAGGGAGGGGGTAGCTACCTACTGGGCTGAAACCACAGTAAGTTGTAATTTGCTATCATAAACATTGGTGCCACGAGAGTTTTTCTTTTAAAATTTTATTTTATTTTTTCTTGCAATGTGAAATTTTGGAACAGATATTATCAAAATATTTGTGCTTAGACACTATAGGTACCAACATCCACCACACTGACAAAACAGACCAACATAAAAATCAAACACAGAAGCCCAAAGTGTCAGAAAACCATTAAATGGATGCTTCAGCCTTTTCAAGCTGAAGATTTAAATATGGATTTTTGGTGTCCAGTCCAAGGTTTTTCTTTACTTCAGTGTAAGAAACTTCAGTGGCTGAAAATCAGCCTATGCAGAGTCACGTGCAGTGTGTTTCAGTCTGACAAAAGCTAAATCTCTTTAAATCACTTTCCCACTTTTTCAACCAGAGAAGAGACACAAGCTCAAGGGAGATTCTGCTTCCAATGGAGTCTGCCTAGGAGCTGCACCTTGTCGCTCCATCAAGGACCATAGCTCCCATGGTAGAATCCATATATGGATCCACCTGGATACATATAAGTCCATGGGACCCAATGGGATTCATTCCAGGGTATGCAGGGAGCTGGCTGACATCATAGCAAGAACTCTCAATTATTTTTCAATGTTCTTGGCAATCTGGAGAGGTCCCAGCTGACTGGAAGCTAGTGAACATTGTCCCAGTTTTCAAGAACGGTAAGAAAGAAGATCCTGGTAATTATAGGTCTGATAATCTCACCTCAGTGCCTAGTAAAATTATGGAGAAAATCATACTGGGAGTTATTGAAAAAAACACCAAAAGAACAACTCAGTCATTGGTCTCAACTAACACAGGTTCAGAAGAAAATGGTCCTGTCTATCCAATGTGATTTCCTTTTATGACAAGGTCACCCAGCTAGTTGACCCAGGGAAACCAGCTGATGCTATTTTTTGGGATCTCAGCAAATTTTTCAATACTGTGCCTCACAGTGTCTTGCTGGACAAACGTCCAGCATACAACTAGACAAAGCCATAATGTATTGGTGGGCAACTGGCTGAAGTGTCAGGCCCAGAGGGTGATAGTAAATGGGGTTACATCTGGCTGGCAGCCAGTCACTAGTGGGGGTGCCCAGAGCTCCATTTTAGGGCCAGTTCTTTTTAACATTTTCACAAATGACCTGGACTAGGGACTAGAGGGTGTCTTAAGTAAATTTGTAGATGACACCAAATTGGGAGGATCTGTTGACTCCACTGAGGGTGGAGAAGCCTTGCAGGGAGACCTGGACAGATCAGAGAGCTGGGCAGTCACCAACAGCATGAAGTTTAACAAGGGCAAGTGTCAGATCCTGAACCTGGGAAAGGGCAACCCTGGCTACACATACAGACAGGGGGGTCAGACACTGGAGGCCAGCTATGCTGAGAGGGATTTGGGGGTCTTGGTCAACAACAAGTTAAACATGAGCCAGCAGTGTGCCCAGGCAGCCAGGAGGGACAACCATATCCTGGGGTGCATCAAGCACACCATTGCCAGCTGATCCAGGGAGGTGATTGTCCTGCTCTACACTGCCCTGGTGTGGCCTCACCTTGAGTACTGGGTGCAGTTTTGGGTGCAAGAGTACAAGAGGGACACAAAGGTACTAGACAGTGTCCAGAGGAGGGCAACAAGGATGGTGAAGAGTCTGGAGTCAAGTCTTCTGAGGAGAGGCTGAAATCCCTTGGTTTGTTCAGACTGGAGAAAAGGAGACTGAGGGGAGACCTCATCGTAGTCTATGGCTTCACATAACTTACAGAACATTAGGAGTTGGAAGGGACCTCGAAAGATCACCTAGTCCAACCCCCTTGCCAGAGCAGGATGTAAATCACACAGGTACGCTCCCAGGCAGGTTTTGAATGTCTCTAGAGAAGGAGACTCCACAGCCTCTCTGGGCAGTCTGTTCCAGTGCTTCATCACCCTCACAGTGAAAATGTTTCTCCTTACATTCACATGGAGCTTCCTGTGCTCCAGCTTGCACCCATCGCCCCTTCACTGAGAAGAGCCTGGCTCCATCCTCCTGACTCTTGTCCTTTACATATTTATAAACTTTAATAAGATCACCCCTCAGTCTCATCTAAGCTAAAGAGGCCCAGCTCCCTCAGCCTCTCCTCATAAGGAAGGTGTTGCACTCCCTTCCTGACAAGGGGAAGCGAAGGGTCAGGTGCTGATCTCTCTTTGGTGACCAGTAACAGAACCAAAGGGAATGACATGAAGCTGCAACAGCGGAGGCTTAAGATATTAAGAAGAGTTTCTTTACTGAGACTGGTGGTTGGGCACTGGAACAGGTTCCCCAGGGAAGTGGTCCCGGCACCGAGCTTGACTGAGTTCAAGAAGCATCTGGATGCTGTCCCATGCTCTGACTTGTCTGGCCCTGTGTGGAGCAAGGATTTGGACTTGATGATCTTTATGAGTCCCTTCCAACTCAGGATATTCTATGATATGCAAGAGACATATTTGAAAGTCAAGACATAAGTCAATGGGCTAATGACACTATTTTATAAAATTATTTGGTTTTAATTCTGTGTTTGGTTTAATTTTGGTTTGGGGTTTTTTTTTATTTGGGCCATAAGTGTAACATCTGGTTATTTGAAATTAACTTCCACATCTTTTGTGTGAATTACTGAAGAGTCATTCTGGGATCAATCTGTAATTAAAAATGACCTTTAATATGGAACTGAAAAATGTGGAAAATTTACAGTAACAGTGAAAAATAGATTTGGGATTTCCCAAATTCCCACTGTAAGCACTGTTAGACCCAGGTCACCTTGGGTCTAACAGTGCTCACAGTGTATAGAGGAATAGGCATTTGTTTATAATATCAGTGTAATTCACATTTAGCTCATCACTTACTCATCTTAAAAACACTAAGAATTGTAAATCTCTGGCAATAGAACAGAAAATTACCAGTAACCTCCAAGACCGAGTTTTGTGACTCTGAGGAAGATGAGGAAACTCAGATATCTCTGACTGTCCTTCAATAGGGAGATATGTTTTTACAAGTAGAGTAGAATCATAGAATCACAGCATCATAGAATCACAGAATGTGTTAGGCTGGAAGGGACCTTTAGAGGTCAACTAGTCCAACACCCTGCAGTAAGCAGGGACATCGTTACTAGATCAGGTCGCTCAGAGTCCCATCAAGCCTGATCTTGAATGTCTCCACCACCTTTCTAGGCAATCTTTTCCAGTGATCCACCACCCTCATATTGAAGAACTTCTTCCAAATATCCATCCTTTTTCTCCCCTTTTCTAGTTTAAAACCATGACCTCTTGTCCTACTGCTACATGGCCTCATGAGCAGTTCTTCCCCAGCTTTCTTATAGGCACCTTTCAGGTATTAGAAGTCTGCTATAAGGTCCCCCCAGAGCCTTCTCTTCTCCAGGCTGAACAAGCCTGGAGATTATCCCAACCCAGATGCAGTACTCTGCACTTGGCTTTGCTGAATCTCATGAGATTCAGTTGGGCCCACTTCTCCAGCCTCTCCAGGTCCCTCTGGATGGCATCCCATCTCTCTGGCACATTAACCTCACCAATCAGCTTGGTGTCATCAGCAAACTTGCTAAGAGTGCACTCAACCCCACTGTCAATACCATTAATAAAGATATTAAACAGCACTGGTTCCAGTACAGACCCTTGATGAACTCCACTTGTCACCATCTTCCTTCTGGACATTGAGCCATTGACCACCACCCTCTGGATGTGACCATCCAGCCAATTCCTTATCCACTGAAAAACCTACCCATCAAATCCATACTTCTCCGATTTAGAGAGAAGGATGTTGTGGGGGGCTGTGTCAAAGCCCTTGCAGAAATCCAGATAGATGACATCCATAGCTCTTCCCTTGTCCACTGATGCAGTCACTCCATTGTAGAAAGCCACTAGATAGGTCAGGCAGGACTTGTTCCTAGTAAAGCCATGCTGACTGTCTCAAATCACCTCCCTGTCCCCCGTGTGCCTCATCATAGCTTCTAGAAGGATCTGTTCCATGATCTTCCCAGGCACAGAGGTGAGACTGACAGGTCGGTTGTTCCTAGGGTCCTCCTTCCTACCCTTTTTAAAACAGATGTATATTCACCATGATCTGGGTAGGTATCAGTCCTTGACTACTACTCTATGATTGCTCAGCATCATCTACTTTAAGACAAAGATGAGATCAAGATGTCTCTTGATCCTCTTTAGTTACTTCTTTTATGTCCAACATTTTGCAGTTAAACTTGAATTGAAATTCACATTTTGTTGCATCTATTAACACTTGAGCTGGTAAAATAATAATAAAATAAAAAATGGCACCCACTTCCTCAAGTGAATTCCACTGCTATGTATGAAAGCATGAATTTATGCAACTGCCATGAGAGTAAGGTAATTTCTGAGTACAAAAAGTAGGTTAATTAAAATACACTCATTTATGCCTGCATTGCTTTTGTTTCATTCACTGAAAGCTATTCTACCCAACAGATGGGCAAATGGCTGCAGGTCATAAACCTAATGGCATTCCAGTAAAATTCAACATAAGGTTCTTATTTCTTCAAGCATAAAGCAACTCCATGCAAACAAAACTACACAGTAAAAATCCCTTAGTTATTTCACAGCTTCATATTCCGCATCTATAAGTACAATCCAAGACCTGAGGATTTACTTTCTTAGAGGATTTTGTGGAAAATATAGGTCTGAGGTTTTGCCTCCATTTTACCTTTCTTTCAGTTATTTGATTCCTTACAGACTTTAATAAAACTGAAGAAAACACCAGCCAAGTCTGAGGAACAGGCTGTATTTCCAGTTGAAAAATGGATAGATGCATAGCAAATGTAATCTGTATCTATTACAGAGCTAAGAATTTGGTTCTGGGTTTATTTGCTTGGTTTTTTACTTACATATACAATGATGAAAACTTTTTTTTTTTTTTTTAAATTAACTTACTTTCATAGAATTAGAAGCTCTTAGAAATAGGTCTGGGTAAAAACCAAGTGGAGATTATGTTTGGCAGTTTATGCATGTTTCTACATGCTCTGGTTTTGACTAGGATAGAGTTAATTTTCTTTCTAGGAGCCAGTGGAATGCCTTGTTTGGGAGCTAGGATGAGAGCAGTGTTGATAACACCCTGATGCTTTAGTTGTTGCCAAGCAGACAGGGACCTTTTATTGCTTGTATTGCCCTGCTAAAGAGAAAGGGGGACACAGAGAAAGAAGAATCCTTGTCCTTCTCCTGTGGGCAATTATCCTTTCAGAGGACAATCAGTCTGTTTTGCCATGGTAAACCTTCGTATAATCCATTCCTGCCTTTTGTTTTCTGAATAAATAAATTTTAACTGAGAGCCTGGGAAAATGGGGAGACATTTGCATACATAATCCTTTATGCCATTTTTTTTTTCTTATACTTCCTTTAATTTCTTTCCAGTATAGTGGAAGGACATTTTTAGTGTTATTTTTTCTCTGTATGACTTAAAAATGTTACAAAAAAATTATATCTTTGGAAGACTTGATTATACAAAAGAACAGTTTCTGAACATTTTAGGAAGAAGAAATGTTAAAATATTATTTATGGATATAAATGTTGCATTAAAGAAGCTAAAGAAGATATTTATTTTTATTACTTTAACTTCTCTTTTAGAGTGTCTCTGTGTTTCCTCTCTTAGCTTGAATGCTTTCTATTCCCCTTCAGAAACATGTGAATTAGTAAAGTGAAGCTTTCTTGGAGCTGTAGCAAAGATCACAGGATTTGGAAATGAAAGATTCCTTCATCTTCACTTGAAAAACAAATAGTCTCTCAGAGATAGTACCAGGAAACATGGGTAAATTGAAAAAAAAAAAACAAAACCAACAAACCAAGCACGATCCTAAACACGGCTGGAGAACAGAGGAAAAGGGATCTTACTTATGGGAGAAAACTAGCTGAGAGGAGCCAAATTACAGAAGCCAGGAAAATACTTCCAGTGTGACCCAGAGACCTCATTCTGGCGCCTCTCCATATAACAGCTTTCATGAGGTGTTTGCTAGTGTGCAGTCACGTACTGGCAGACCGCGCAGGGCTGTGGATGCTGGATGCTGGCCGGTGTGTTGTAGCTCCATATGTGGATGCTTGAGATCTGCAAGCGTCCCAGTCTACATCTGTAAGGATCACCCAGCTCAGAGCTTGTAAACAGGTTTTGATAATGTCTAGTGCACCAGGCAAATCATGACAGAGGAATTGTGAAAGTTACTCAGCCTTGGATTGCTCTGAGACCGTCTCTCTGCAGAGATGACCCATGAGGAGCTGTGTAGGTAGCTCAAACCTGAGTCATCCCATAAGACTGAGACTAAACAGGGCAGTGTTGCATAATTAAAACAACCAATACTTAAGTTGAGCCTTGCACCCCTTCAGCAATTAACATGCCCTGAATTCCAACTGAACCGCTATTCCGCTGCCTAAAAGTAAGATAAGGGTAAGCTGGAGGGTTTCCGTTTGGTTTCAACGAACCCAGACAGTACAAAGAACTGTAAAAGGTACAGAAGAAAATACCCATCAGAAAATAAAAATAAGGGGGAAAACTGCTAATGAGAAACACCCCAGAGGGTATTATCTACTGAAGCATAGTACTGTCTGCTGTCATAGGTGGAGGAATAAAAACCCTAAGATTTGGGCTGAGATTTGGGAGTCACTTCTCCAACTATGCAGCTGGCAGGTGAGGACAGTCTTCCCCCTTTGCCAGGATGCTGGCTAAGGTACCTTGTTGACAGCACTTACCTGGAAGGGTAACTAAATATTTGATATGCCACAGGTGATTGACTAACACACATGTTGTATATATTGCACTTGTGAGTTGTCATAGTGTGTTCCATGAATCACCTGTGGGTTGTAATAGTGCATTTTGTTGACTTTGTGGTGGCTGTAAGAATGCCGATCTCTTGTGGTTGCAATAGTGCATCTTGTGACTCTTGTGGTTATAGTACTGTAGCCTTGCTTTTGAACTGCAATAGCACACTTCTCCATTGTATCTATAAAACCTGCAATAGTTACGTATCAAATGTGTGTGTGGTGTGCAAATACATTATTTCTTTGAATACTGCAGTCAAGTCTCTTTTTGCCATAACATCTGCATCTGTCTTCTGCATGACAATAAAATCCTTCTTTAAGGAGCACCAGAAGTTATTACACTGGTTAGTGTTGTGTGTTTGTTGAGGTGTTTTCTTTGTTGGGAATGGAGAAATAAATAGGAGTTCATGTATTTCTGACTGATACAGGGATATTCTGCTTCCTGAAACAGGCACAGATAATTTCCAGTGCTGATACTTGTACCAAAGAGTTCAAAAGAAATGCTGACCAGTGATATTATGATCTGCCTAGATGGACTGTGCTGATCAAAAATATGCTTTGAAGTGTAGTGCAGTAAGGATGATTATATCACAGGAATATGAACATCATCAAGAGCAAAATCTGCCTTCAAAACTGTATTTTTTATTCATGAATTACCATGATGTTGCTATAGTGTAACTTCCATAAAAGCTCTAAGTTCATACATGTCAAACTGGTCCTGTAGTCACACAAAGGACAGCACGAACCTCCGTCCACATGACCATCAGACTCTTGAAAATTACCATGGAAAAACTGATCTCCTTAGCAGCTATTAGCCAATATGTGATTGACATACATTTTTTGTTGCATCACCAACTCATTGGGCACTCTTTTGACTCCAGTTACCTGACACCCTTATAGTGATTCTGAAAAGCAGGTCTCTCCCATAAATTCTTCATATCTGCAACAGTCACAGATCCTGGAAACTCTAGAGTTGGCCTGAGGCCTCACACCCACTCTCATGAGGGGCACTGTAAACAAATGCTAGGTGTGAATGCTGTGTTTGTTGGATACTTTAATATATTTCTACTCAGTCAATTACAATAAGCATTTCTGAAAAACGATGAAAAGACATGAATCTTGAATGTTCCTAGTTATTTTTTTCCTTCAAAACAACAGCTGGTTTCAATGCATCAAGTATTTTATTAAAATTAAAATTAGAGGTTAAAATTACACTTTCAGGAAACCTGTTACCCAAGAAAATGGTGCCAGTGTAATAATGAGAATGTAATTACAATTTCATTTATAACAAGTGGTATTCAATTATTCCTTCCATAAAGAAAGAAATATTAACAGCAGTCAGTGCTCAGATTCTGAATGCAGATGATTTTTTCGTTTGTTGAAAAATAAACAAGAGGTGGCATCCACATTAAACAGACTCATCTGATTCAGACAGGAAGATGTATCTTCCAGAGATCCAATTATTTGTTATTTCCTTTCTTTTTTCCCTCCCAGCTGCTGTTATTTAACAGTTGCACTTAATTAATCAAACTTTATTTACTTGACTTGCTCCAGAGTTTCACAAAAACAGTGCCTGTAGGATTGCAGAGAGAGGAATAGAAATTAGTGGAAGAGAAACTGCAAAATAGATCAAGTAACACAGGAAAAAGCATAAAGACTGGTAAATGATGTTGAAAAACACGCTCTGATAATGATGAATGCTGCATCAACCCAAAACTTAAGACATGCCATACAGTCTTTCAGAAAGGAAAGCACAACATAGCAGGGTTAATCAATTAATGTGACATGAGAGAACTGAGGAATATTAGTTATGCATCCCTAAGACCATAGCATTTCCTTGTTCAAACTCCTTTTATTTCTTTTGGGACAGTCCAGCTGGACTCTGATGGCATTTTATTTAAGAAGTCAGAGGCTATTTGTTCATATGTAGGTTGGGTTTTTTTCCCCTCAAGGCCAGCTGGAGAGAGTTAGAGTAGAAAGGCAAGTCAGGAATGAACAGATATAAACAGGTTATGTGGACTTGAGAAAGTGCACTGTTAAATTCTGAGCCTGAAGTATTTTTTTTTTAATTATTTTATTTTTTTCTTTTTTGAGTGAAGCATTTCTGAAGCTGAAAGAACTGAGTCTGCTCAATCCAGAGACAACTAGAAGTCTTGTGAAATATTTAACATAGAAGTAAGACTGACATGTAACTGGAGAATTGAGAATATCATCGAAACTGGCTGCATTAGGATATAATGTTTTTTCCAAGATAGGTGAGAAAGAGGTTATCAAAGACTTCTCTTGTACACATTTGTGTGTCATCAAGGTGTCAGGTGTAAGAAAGAAAGTGTTATCTTGCAGAAAACAAAAAAAAAAAAACCTCACAAACATGTCATTTGTAAAAGTAAATCCAAAAAAAAGCCCAACAGTTAACCAAAAGTACCAGAGAATTGGAAAAGATTCTTGCAGGCAATACAGATTCTCTGTCTAACAACAGGGCACTGAAAGTCGATACGTCTCTCTCAAAAAACTTCATAACATAGATAAACTAAACCAAAGCAAAGGAAGAATGACATTGAATCAAAATTGCTCTCAAACTCTGCAGAGAAAAAATTTATGTGGAGAGGAACATATATGAAAGGCGAGTCCTGTTTGACTAACCTGATCTAATATGTTCAAGGCGACCCTCTTGGTGAATGAGGGAATGGCTGCACATGTTGTTTACCTGGACTTTAATAAAGCCTTTAACACCGTTTCTCACTGCACTTTTCTGGAGAAACTGGCTGCTCGTGGCTTGGACAGGCATATGATTTACAGGGTAAAATACTGGCTGGATGCCCAAGCCAAAAGCATTGTGATAAGTGGAGTTACATCCAGTTGGCAACTGGTCACACGTGGTGTTCCCCAAGGCTCAGTACCGGGGCCAGTTCACTTTAATCTCTCTATCGATGATCTGGATGAGGGGATTGAGTGCACCCTCAGTCAGTTTGCAGATGACACCAAGTTGGGCAGAAGTGTTGATCTGCTTGAGGGTAGGAGTGCTCTACAGAGGGATCTGGACAGACTGAATTGACAGGCTGAGGTCAGCTGTATGAGGATGAAAAAGACCAAGAGCTGGGTCCTTTATTTGGGTCACAACAACCCCATGCGATGCTACAGGCTTGGGAAAGAATAGCTAGAAAGCTGCCCAGTGGAAAAGGACCTGGGGGTCAACAGCAGCTGAATATGAGCCAGCAGTGTGCCCAGGTGTCCAAGAAGGCCAATAGCATCCTGGCCTGTATCACTAATAGCATGGCCAACAGGACTAGGGAAGTGATCATACCCACCTACTCAACACTCGTGAGGACGCACCTTATGTTCAGTTTTGGGCCCCTCACTACAAGAGGATATTGTGGTGCTGGAATCTCTCCAAAGAGCAATGAAGCTGGTGGAGGATCTAGAAAACAAGACTTATGATGAGTGGCTGAGGGAACTAGGAGCTGTTTAAGTCTGAAGAACAATATGCTGGAGGGAGACCTTATCACTCTCTGCAGCTCCCTGAAGAGAGACTGTAGTCAGGTGGACGTTGGGCTCTCTCTCAAGTAACAAGCCATAGTACAAGAGGAAGTGCTCTCAAATCATGTCAGAGGAGGTTTAGATTGGATATTAAGAAAAGCTCTTCACTGAAAATGGTTGTCAGTTGCTGGACTAGGCTGCCCAGTGAAGTGGTTGAGTCACCATCTCTGAAGGTATTTAAAAGATGTGTAGTTGTGGCACTCAGGGACATGGTTTAGTGGTGGACTTGGCAGTGATAGGTTAATGGTTGGACTTAATGATCTTAAAGGTCTTTTCCAATCAGAACAATTCTCTCATTTAATATTACTTCAATGGATTTAAGGTCCAACATGTTATGAATACAAATACACAAGAGTTATTTTTACCTTCAAGTCATTAATGAAATGTAACAAACAACAGAGGGTAGAGAAGTGATTTTAAGTTTCATTATAAATCATGCAATAGAGACTGCTGCTGACTTGATTTTAAGTATTTATAAAAAAAGAACACAACCAAATAACAATAAAACAGCAGATAAACATATTATAATGTAAAAATTGTATAAAATAATTAGTTTCAAACACCTGTATCCGTCACTTTGAGCATGAAGGTGAAGATCAATAGCACAGCCTTTAAGAAAGTAAAAATTTTCATTAGGCTTAGAAGATAAAATGGAAGTTACTAACATCCATGCTTTTATTCATGATTACTGTTCATATTACCAGAAAATGAATTAAAAGAGTAACATCAAACCATCAAATTTTCTACTTTTTTTTCTGTGAGGTCTTTCACAGCAGCCATGAGTAAAGGAGGGTCAGCATTTGTGTCGGTTTAATTTTTTTTAGATTGTTTAAGTAGCTATGAACTACAAGTCTACTTGGATCAGTTAGAGTGATAAATTCCATGCTGTAAATGTAAGGAAAATACTTTCTCCTGTGAGTCCTCTTCCATTGATCATCTGGAAATCTGAAAGTATTTAGGGAGGGTTTGTAGAAGTCATGAGGCTAGAACCCCAACAATAGTTAGGAACTACAGATAAGTTCAAAAGTTGGAATTTTCAATGCATAGGCCTTCAGTGAGTCTTCAGAGCACAAAATGTTTCTTGTTGTGATGAAAAGGTTTATACAGCTAAAATCTGCTGTTTGGCAGTGAGGTACTGCTTTTGCAGGGGTGAGGGACTACAGCAACCTGACTAAAACCATAGGATTTGCTCATTGTGTGTCTACAGAGAGCAAAAAGAGTGGCTACTCTTCCTGAGACACATGTAATGGACTGAAACCCTTTTCAGTGTCTCAGTGTTCAGCTAAAGGAAATCTTTAAAAGCAGAGGTGAGACCGACCTTGCAGGCTCTGCCTGCAAACTTAATTTAGCCTCTAAAAACTGAGGCGAGGAGAGATGAGAGAGTAGTGTGAGAAGGGGCAAGATGAAGAGGCACTGTGTCTACTGGAACAATATTAATCAACAGGAGACTTTATCAGATGAGGAAGACCTCTACGGACACTGGGCTGCCTGTACTGCAAAATAGACCTACAACTTCAGACAGAGCACATTGCTTATTAATAACAATAACACTATGGAGACAACTATGATGATTACAAGCGTGTAGAGCCAGTCATTAAAAGGTAAAATCAAAGACAGTCAAGTAGAGCATCAGTTCTGGATACTATAAATCAGTTTGCAGTACATAAGGTACAAAGTAATGGGTTTGTGAAAGGACAGATAAATAAAAAGATACTGCCAGAGATATTATGGATAATGAGCATCTATCAAATGCCAACCAGAAGAAAGGCACTAGAACTAATAATGTCTTAAGTCAGGCCTTGTACCCCATCTTGAATGCACTAGTCCCTGCTGCAAATATTCAATATTCATCAAGTGAAATCTAAAAAAAAGGTTCCAAGATCATTTCCACATAAGGGAGTTCTTACCATTTTTTTAAAGGTTTACAGTCCAACAAAGAATTTTGCCATGAAGGAACATCAAAGACTTTTTATTCTTCAGAACTGATCCACTACTGAAACAAATAGTAAGGGTGACGTTCTTGTTACTTTGAAGCTGATGGGAGTTTTACAGCTGATTTCAGAGGCCAAATTTTACCGAGGTACTATTTGAGTGAAAGGTGTTTTTACCTTTTAAGTAACTGAAAGCCGGTTAGATAATTGCTAGATACACCACTACCTATTTGGCTAGGGTTTTTAGACAAGTCCAATTAAGGAAAAGCTTATATCTGGGCTTGGGGTGTTTTTATGTTTCTTAAAAGAAAGCATGAGAAATCAGTGCTGAACTATTGTTGATAATTTCAGACAATTTCTACTACTTGGCAATATATTGTCAATACATAGCCCTCCATTATAAAGGCATTCTGCTTTTGAACATATTAGCAGACTTTAATTTCCTTCACCCAAAAAGGGCATAATAAAGCAATGACAGAAAATCAAAGGCATTCCCCCTCCCTCCTATAAATTGGCTGCCCTGAGAGGTTTCAATAAAATAAAACCCATCCATTAACACACTTCATTGATTCTTACTCATTTCTACTTTTAGTTACTTTTAACTTCCCTGTTGAGGATAATGGGACCTGATGGGCACATGTGAGGGGAAATGTCTCACAGCAACTAATCTATACAAGATTAGCCTGGCTTGCTCAGACACTCACCGTAATAACTGGTATTATAAAATGTTCACACTGATGAGGTAAACAAGGTTCAGTCTAACTTCTGAGCAATATTTGATTGTTTTCTTTTAAAAGAGAATAAATCCCCTTCTTCCTGCTAATTTTCCCATCGAGCTCGACTCCTGCTGTCTGTTTAAGGCTGAGTGCATTGACTCCTGGTGAAAAACTGAAGAATAAGGGCTCAAGTTGCTCCTCTGCCTGGCAACCTCTTTGCTTCACCTTGTCTGTCTGATTTCTCCTACCATCACTCCCTAACCTCAGCCAGCATAGAATTACATGTGTCTTTACCTGCAGGTCTTAGCTGTCTTTGGTTGAGAGGGAGTGCCTGTTCATCTGGTCTCAGCAAGTCTCTTTCACTCAAAGCAGAGACCCTACAGGTTTCCCAGAACAGAAGGCGGGATACAGCTGCAGTGACTGACCATCAAAGGCTAGCAGTTTGAGGGACTCGCCAAAATACATGCACAGAAGGATGTGACCTCATCTTTTGCATTGACCACTAGGCAGATCTGGTAATCAGCATCTTTCACTGCTTTCTGAAGACTTAATCTGGAGGAAATGCAGACTTAATTTTTACCCATTTCATAGCTCAAAAAACAGAGGACACCAACCAGCCCTAGGTCCTTATTTCCAGTTTCTGTACATCCACAGATCCTAAGAAATTTCAGAAAAAAATGTTTTTGCACTTTATAGAAAATAAAGTTTTCTGAAGATACTTGAAACAAAGATTAAGGGAAATTAAGCAGAAGAAACAATTGAGAGCAAATTTTCAGGCAAATTGTTGTCATTAAGCAAATCAATCATTGTCACCTCTCTACTGTCTAGTACATCTGTAACAAATAATACTGTTGAAATCTGTTCGCAGCTAATAATTTGAAGTACACTTGGAAACTCCTCAGACAATGTTCAGGAGTAGACAGGTGGAAAAACATGTCAGCGATTTCAAAACAAAGATTTTTAGTCCTATAAACATTGTGTGCACTCCTGACATGCAACTGGTTTGATTTCAAGCCCTGAATCCTCCTTTTCGTTAATTCTCTGCTGTATAAAACATTACTTCAATTTAAAATATTGCTATCATTTGTACATTTGAGTATTTTGTAGGCTTAATTAACTAGATGTTTATATATATATGGATACACATAGTTTATAAATATTTATATTATTAAGGTTTTTACTTATATTGGGCCTCCAAAACAGTAGCTCCAGTAACTGAGTTTTCTGGAGTCACCAAACTAAAATCATACACCAATTTGTTTAAGATGATTTTACTTAATAAAACTGTCAGAAACAAGATGAGAGATCTGTGCCAACACACAGAGTGTGGGTCAAGTTTCTATGAGCTGCTGAGTACCCACTGCCAAAAGCTGCCTGCCCTTGAATTGGAGAAAATCCAGAGTAATTCCATTGATTTAATTGTGTTACTCCAGATTCACAGCAGGGCAGACCTCATGTCTGTGGTCACAGCACAGAAAGGCAACATCAGACGTTCTGGGGTAGAGATCTTTCTGTCTTCTGATACGCTGCCGGTCAGTTTCCTGCACTGTCTTGATCAACGTGCAGGTACTTGCTTTTGCACGTGGAGATCTTCTAATAAAGACAGAGACTGTGGCTAAACGCAGTAGAACATGCATGGCTAAAAAACATTTGGCTATGTGTCCTAAGAGCAATATTTGATTTGTTGGATAGCACTGATATAATGAGCTGATATTATTACCAGTACTTACTGACAACAAGTTTTTTAAGTGTTCCAGGTGAACTCAATGTTACTTGAAACAATATTTTTGTTCTTTTGCCATAATTATTAAGGTGTCATGTTACTAGAGATAATGAGTGTGTTAAGACTGGGAAGAAGTATCTTAAAATGCTGAGAAAATGTGCAGCAAATATGTGTGGTTGCACTGGCATATCTTTAGGATCTATACTTTCTGATTCCAATTCCTCTGCTTCTAGCTAAAAATCTCTTTACAACAGTGGAAGTGATGTAATGGAGGGATCAACCTCCCAAAAGCTGGAGGATCTGTCAAAAAACTTCAGCACAGTACTTTGTCCGTTCTTTATGCCAATAGACTCTTTCACCATCCCGCCTCCCTTCTAATGCCTCCGGACTCTTAAATCTCTCAAAAGAAGTATTATAACCCCACCACCATTCTTATATTCCCTCGATGATTTCTCAGATTTACAGATAAAATCAATGGGCTTTTGGATGACAACATAAAATTATAGTTGAACATGCTTCTAAGTTGTACAAAAAATGCTTCAAAATTGAGGAAGTCATTAGTAAAAGTGAGGCAAACACATCTAGAAACAATTAGCGTGATACTATTTTACATTCGCTTTTCTATCATTTTTACTCAAAACACAGAAGGTGTTTTCCTGATAATCCCATATTAAAAGACTAACTAGCATACTAATGTGCATGTAAATGAGTTACATCATCAAGTCCATCTTACTGTTGTTTCTTCAGCAACACAGATTATTACAAGGATGCCAGGTTTGTCTTCCATATGCTGTTTTTGAACAGATTGTTGAGTTGACCTCAAGATCTAAAAGCCAGGTTTTCAAATTTATTTAGGCACTGAATAGCAAGAACAAGTCCAAAGAAGGATTTTCTCACCAGGGCCAGAGTTGATTCAATTCCTATTTCACACTGATTTCAATGAGTTACAGGTCTAGTCTGCTCAGTGCCCTACAAAATTTCAAAAATACCTATCTGCATCTCTCTCTGCTTATATAACTCAGAGATTTTTTTTTTTGGTGTAATGTTGTTATCTTTACAGTGCTTGGCAAAATACAAAAACTTGCCTAAAGATCTAGGTTTAAGCTCATGACCTGAAGGATAAACTGGTAGGAACAATGAAAGTCTCACAATCAGATAAAAGTTCTCCTTCAAAATAGATGATGAGTTTTCTTAAGTTCCATTGTAAGATTAAATAATGAATTAGCCCAGAAAAAACCCCACATCTTTTTATTTATTTAACTTAACTCTCTTTAAATATATATATTTGTAAAAACAGAAGATAATACACACTAAAAAAATGTGAATCTTATCTCTGAAAAAAGATGATGAAATAATTCTTAGGTAAAAATAAGAAATGTTCTGATACACTAGAAATTACATTATAGGAAAATTATAAGAGAAAAAATTATTTAATAACTCTACCAAAACTTTGTCTTTGTGTTATAAGTACGAATGAAGTTAAATTCTCACCAAGAGGAATAGGAACCTGATCCATGACAACTTAATTTGCAAATTAAATCATTCCAGAATTTACAGAGACAAATGTTTCTAGTGTGAGAAGAACAAAAGGAGAGCTATACTTGATTTTCAGATGCTAGATCAATACACAAGAAGCATTTTAGGTTGTGTGTGCGGTGTCACATGGAGTGAAGTAAATTCTCTGCTGACACAGGAAAAGGTAGAAGTCTCTGGTTCTCCTTTTAGCTGCAATCTGAAGGGTGTCAATACTTAGACACACACATACACACAGTCCCACTGCTAATAGTAATCAGAACTTAACTGAGAATAGTTGGAGTTCAGCATATGGCAGCTGTAGCTACTTCTTACTATTGTTGACTTCTATCTCCTCTCCAATGGTTACACTCATCTAGGGGTCATGTGAATTGCCCCAATACCAGAGAAGTAACAGTTAAAGAAGAGAAAGTGACAGAAGAGGAAGAAGGAACTCATCAAGGAGGAGCAGAAGAGAGCAGCGGGGGGAAAGAAATCTTCTTTTGTTGTACGATGGGTAAGCTCTGCTAAATCCAAAACCTAATTGTCATTTTTAGAGTGAAAGTAAAAGTTGGAAATTTTGGGGTATGTAAAGATCAAGGCATTTCTTCCTCTTTTTAAAAAATGTTTGTCCAAACAACACAAAACCAAACCAATCCAAACCAAGCCAAACAAAACAACAAAACCAAACACAAAAACAGACATGAAAAAAAACCCAATCAAAGCCCCTGAATTATTTTCCTTGGGTTTTTTTCCCCACCAATTTTTTTACAGTTTACTTTTTCATTTGGTCACAGTAAAAATACTTATCACTTTGATTATTTTCGTCTAAGTTTAACTGCACAAATGAAGAAGAAATGTCTTTGGAAGCTCTATTAGGATTAATGACTTCTGCACTTAAGGAATCCTGATAGTTTTTAAGAGTTGTAAGTTAGGCCAGATGAGTCTGCATGCATTTTAGAAGCCTCCTTATATAGGGAAAGTTCAGTACATCAAACCTTGATCTCTTCAGCGTGATTTGTACCATTTTGGTATATACTTTTCTATTTCTGTGTACACCAAAAGAAAACTCATAGTTAACTAACCCAAGAAACGCTAAACTGATTTATTTAAGCACAAAATCAAACCCCTGTCTCACAGGTTGCACAGAAGTATGTGCAGAACTGCTGATCATTCTGTGTGACACATCACTGAACTGGGATAGAACATAACTATGGTTGTTGCCAAGAAGCTTTCTCAGACTTTGCACCACTAACCAGCAGTCAGTCAGCTAAGGCTGTCATGCAGGTGTGGTGACCCTGATTTGAGGTCTCTGATCCGGTAGCTGGACTGCTACCTGCATGTGAGTTAGCTAGTTGACAGCTAGCTTGAGTGCATTTGCGCTGTGCTGCAGTCAGCACCTCCAAATCAATAAGCCCCTTATTCTGCAGCTCTAAGTGTGTCTGATCATTCTGCCACCTTTTCGGGTTTCATCGTGCTTGATGTTACAAGGTTTTGAGTTCACGCGGTTGAAGTTTGTCAGCATTCCCACAGCAAACTACTGAAGAAGAAGTAAATGAGGATTTATTGGAAAAGTGAAAATACTGTTATGAAAAGGGATGAGTTTTTGAACTGGCTGAAAAAAGGTCCATAATTGGTTAAAAGGCATGGTTTCAACCCTTCTCAAAACAAAATAAACCTCCTGCACAAGGTTTCTCCTTGGGAAAAGAAGATCAGGCTAGGGAGGAAAAGGGTAAAACTACACAGAAACGGTCAAATCCCTCTCTACATTAAAGTTCAGCATTGTTTGCAATGGAGCTGAGCCATTCACCTTTAGGAGTGGGGAGGGGAGAAAGTTGGTTCAAAATATTATCCATCTTAACCCCAACCCCACCTCCAACTCCAGGTTCCATCCCTGATAAATCACTGCTCCCCAGATCCAAGTATTTGTGAGCTGTGTGACTTTCTTCTTCAGTAAATGAATGTTGTGGAAACAGGTTTATTAAACATAAAGTTTACTCTTTTCCAATGCACGTTGTTAGTCTTTTCTCAGCTCTCCAGAGGCCAAGCACTTGGCACCAGTCCTGACAACATGATGATGCCAAACTGCGCTTCCTGCTGCTGTACTAGACGGATATCCAGAGGTGGGCTAGCTCCCTGAAAACTGGCTTATGCACTTTTATGCTATGTTGCAGTCACCTCAGATTGGAAATCAGTCACTCAAAGTAGTCAGCTCTCTATCACATTTGTGTTGTGACAGTCCAACTGGCAACCCTCTATCTCCATTTCCTAAAAATCAAGAGCTCAAAATGCAGCCAAGCCTGAACACACAGAACACGTATAAGGCTAAGACTTTTGAAACCACCTTAACCTCAGCCTCCAAAGTACACACATGGACTAACATCACAGAGCTGGCCCCCACGTAGCCCATGCTTATATTAAGGACAGGATTTGCTCAACATAACAAACATTCTGCACAGATAAGGTAACTGTTTTTGAAGATGCCAAGATTTTTCATTCCTTGTAATTCTGAACAAAGAACAGATTTGATAGAATTTTATGAGTAACTGAAATTCAGACATAAAAAAGGAAAATTATAAAGGGGGTGAAGTTGTTCCATTATTGCTCAAAAGATGAATGCCATGCAGAGATACCAGGTCTTAAGGCTCAGAAGAAAAATAAGGAAAAAGTCAATAAAGGGACCAGGAGCAATAGTGTGCTACAAGGTCTCAAAGGCTAGAAACAAAATTTTGTCACTGAACTTGATTCACGCCCTTCCCTTATTAACAAAAAGAGCTGCAAGATAACCTACGAGATTTCTCATTGTATTGCTCAAATGTGGAAACAATTTACAGAAAAAGTACTTCAGGAAGATTCTATGTTTCATGAAAGCTGCCTTGCAAGACACCAATATTAAGAACTTCCAATACTTCAAGTTTGGAGAATGCTCTGATTTTTAAAAATCTCTGTGGAATGCCCAGTATAACATTGCATTTTAGCCGGACTACCTTTAAACCACTAAAGTAATCATGTGTTGAGTATGACATTTAATTCTCAGTGATGCTGATAATGAAATAACAGCATTTCACAGTGGCTTCAAAACTTGGTCTTAAGTCAAAAAGACACAGCACTGTACGTGGTATGTGCAGTGTTACATAGTCTGCATTTTAATGTTAGTTATGGTTCTATTAATAACACTGTCAAGATATTTCTGTTCCAACACTTGGCCAAGAAAGACCAGAGCAGCAATCTAGTTTTAAAGCCATTTCCAGCTGGATCTATAATTGAGACAAGATTACCTTATGGTGGATGTGAGATGATTAAGACTGTAGCATTAATTCAGCACCGGATCTTGTAATTGCTTTCCTTTAAAACACTAAAGGAAATTCATTATTTAGTGAAGCTTCAATATACTCCAATGGTGAAGCCACACTGCAAGTATTTTATAGTTTGTTGCCATGGGATAGGATGCCAATAGAATCTCAGCAAACAAGTCCGTTTTTATTATACACTATTCCTCATGATTAAAAAGCAAAGCTAAAATTCATCTTGGAAGGGAAGTAAAAGAAACAGAGAATAAGGAAAAAGTCCAAAGGGTATATGAAATAATCATTTTATCAGAAGAGAGAGCCATCTCAGAGAAATATGTAGAATGAGGTACATTCACATGAAGTTCACTGTCTATTAAAAATAGTAAAAGCAGCCAATGCCTAACAAGTGGTATTATAAGCTAGCCAATCAATTATAAGTTTAAAATGCAACACATTTTGCAATGTAAGTGAATGATGGGACTAATGTCACCAGCAAATGTATCTTTTCTGTACCAATGTTATTTCCACAATTTACCTGTGTAATAAGATTGCAATAGATTCTTAATTTATTAAAATATTTTTGACCATTAAAACTTTGTAACTTGCCCAAATCACTACAGAGCTCAAAAGACATTAATGTCACTGCTTTTCCTAGGTTTGGTTTGGGTCTAGTGTTTTTTGCCATCATAGCAAAACAACGTGACCAGTAAGAATGAGATATGCAGTCTCTGACACTTGTTACACATAACAGTTGCATAAGTCTTTTGGTGGTTTGTTACTTCAGTACCAAATATAAGGGCAAATGAGGATGATGACAAAACAGACATAGAGAATTGACTGAGTAAGTACAATTGGCCAGACTACATCTAGTAAATTTGGAATTACCAAATCCATTATGCTTTTGTCAGATCATTACACGTGTAATGTACATATACACTGAAGAGAGGAATCAAATAATATTCATAATATATCTTTTGTTTACTTTTTAAACTTTAATAGCTAGAAGACATGATTTACAGGAAAATGCATAAAAGCTTTACTAAATTGCTTTAAAAGATACAGAATATCTCAGTTCTCTGTGGTGTATGAAATTCACCAAATGCACCTGCTTTTTGATGCAATCACATTATTTTCCTTTCTTATTGCTCATTCTTTTGTTTCTCCGTTATAAGAGCAATAAAGGTTTGAGCTATTAGTCCAAATCCAAGGAAAACCTATGTATGGAATATAAAATAAAGAACAGATCTGAACATCTCTTTTATCAAGGCTTCACCTGCATGAAGGTAGGACAATGCTGGCCTTTTTTTTAACCATTTAAACCCAGTAATAAAGCATTATTATGTTTTCCTATATTGCTTCCTTAGAACTGAAGTAATTTAGCCTTGCAGGAAAAATTCCACAAATCCACAGCGAAGTGTTTTGTCATTGGTAATCACTGTAATCCACAGGAAGAATAAGGCACAGATATTGGAGGATAAACTCCACAAAAATTCAGCTTTTCTGCCAAGCTCCTTCTGCCAGAATGCAACTGCCCCACCCCAATGAGTCTTGCAATAGCAAATCCTCATCTGTTTAGCCCTTCTCTACCTCATCACATTCCTGTAAGAACAGAATCGGAGTTCAACTAAGATTATGTTGGTTTAAGACTTGCTGAAGGAAAGTAAAACACTTATAGACCAAGGCCACTGAGAGGAATGTAGCCACAAAGGAGAAATCAGGTAGTTGTGATTCAAGTCAGAAACTCAGCTCTTACTATTCAATGATATAGCAACAATTATTTATAAAGCGGTTTGTGAGATAGTTCCCTGCTGTTAGCTCAAATGCACTGTTGGTGTTCAGTTACACCATTGGTAAAGTGAGATATCCCAAGAATACCTCAAATCCTGTGTATGTCCTGGAAGTTATTTACTTGTGGGAATACAACAACCTAGATCTGCTGGCATTCTGCTCTTCAGAAACTTGCTGCAAATGAAACATGGTTGGGGTTTTGAACAGTTAGCTGAAAGGAAATTAAGGAAATGGCATGGGAAGGTACTTGGGCTCTTCATCTCTCAATTTTGCACTTGGAAATGGATACTTGGTTAGGATGGAGAAAGGAGAAGGAAGGATACATTCCTACCTTACAGAATTTCATATGACTAATTAATAATATTTAATGGAATGATCCATTAGAAAGAGTGATAAAATACATACATAAGTTGCTGCAGGTCATTGCCCTTTGTTTTCCCTCATAACTAGTCCCCAAACATTAATTAGGTAATAGCTGAGGAGGCATTATAGCACAAACATGTAGATGGATCTATTTTTTTACATAAAGTTGTTATGGTAAACAAATAGAAATACTGAGCACCACTGCCCTACACATTGATAATGTAGTAGTCTGTTTAATTTAAGGAGTTCTTATTTTCTAAGATAGGCATGTATCTCCTTAAGATACAGACTGTATATTTAATGAAGTGAACCCATTGTTCCTTTACATGGAAAAAGGGGATAACGAAGTCACCTTGTCTTGAAACTGGCACCATCTCTACGGCAGGATTTCTAAAAATTATGCATTTATCTTCAATCCAGGTAGTAAATATATTTTTAAGGTGTCTGGAGTCTGTGCCTGAAATCTGCTGCACCTCTGGTTGAACACAAAAGGAGGGAGGCAGGATTTTAGAAACAAGTAGTCAATGCTTTAGGTATTTCAAGGAGAAATTATATATTTATATATATTTATAAATAATTGTTGCTATATCATAATTTAATAACAATAACTTTTCAGTATTTCTATTTGTTTACCATAACAACTTTATGTAAAAAAATAGATCCATCTACATGTTTGTGCTATAATGCCTCCTCAGCTATTACCTAATTAATGTTTGGGGACTAGTTATGAGGGAAAAAAAAAGGGCAGTGATCTGCAGCAACTTTCCTTCAGCAAGTCTTAAACCAACATAATCTTAGTTGAACTCCGATTCAGTGAGGGCAAGGCCCCCACTGCTGGGCACATACTGCAATGGTGTCTTATGTCTTCTTTGCCCTTTACCTCTATTGACTTCCTACTTGTCTACCCAGAGCATTACCTGCAGGACCCTCCTACTTCAGCAGTTTAGAGGGCTTGGAAGGGCCATCATCTCTTTTTTCTTTTACCTCATTTCTAAAATGTTCCTCCAGATGATGAGAAAAATATGGAGACTATTTATTCCATGAGGAAGCATAAAAGGAAAAGGCTGTGAAGTAATAGAGGCAACAGTGCTCACATGAAGAAACTTGCATGGGAAAATAATGGAAGATGCCAGTAGCCAGGCCATCACCACCCACATACACCAACTAGTGAGACATTCTGTGCGTAGAACAGCTCCAGTTTCCTTGTCCTCAGCGCACTGAAAAGTGTTCTGTGGCACCTCAGTGCTTCAATCATCTCTGCTATTATTGGTCTTGGAGGGGAAATAAACCCATAACACTTTGGTCAAAGTATTAATTTATTTTAAATAGGTTTACTATTCATTTTTATGTCTGAGAGTAATTTGTCTTATTTTGTCTTTAGAGTATATTTTACAAAAAGATGTTTTCAGGGAAAATATCCTGAAAGGATATATCCTGCAAGGGATATTTGTAGTCTTTTGATACAGCAATAAGTCAGAATGACAGCTTGTGCCAGCCACTGGTACTGAGGAAGCAGTGCTGCTTAGGAAGAAATTCATGCATGACAAGATAGTGCTGCTGGCAAGGGAGTATGAGAAGATATTAGAATTTATTTCTTCATTTTTATTGCCCAGAAAACTTTCCACCATAGCAATAATGTACATTACACAAAAGTGTTACACTGCTGCCCCCACTACCACCCCCATTTCTGAAACCATGTCCTTCGAACATTGGAAGAGCAAGGATCTTGATTAACGGCTGATTTTTGAGAACATTACCACTGCCCTTCACAAATGGTGGGAAAATGAGGAGTCTTTCTAGGGGACCAATGGTATAGTCCAGGATGCTGTAGGATTAACTTTTCTGTAGTTCCCACCATGTTCCCTGAGAGTAGGAATGCTCCATCTCATAGTCTATTCTGTTTCCTTCAGGGATAGCTAACAATAACATCATATTTAAATAAGTGAGAAATGGGGTACCAAGGAAGGACAGGTTTTACAATGCAAAAAGCAGAAAGCAGAGAAACAAGTTTGTTTTGGGAAAACATGAATACACAAGCCAAAAAAAAAAAAAAAAAAGCAAAAAAGAGAGAGACAGGTTTCATTCAGACAAAAGAACCTAAAAGAATCTGTAATTTGTTGCTTTTTCTATAAAAGAGAAACAACTGAAAATCCATTAAAACAAAACTGCAGAGCAGTGATTGCACTGGTTTCTCCCCAGCCTTTTGAAGCTACAGCTCTGTAAATTCTCCAAGGGTAACCTGTGAGCTGCTATCTGATTTACCTAGCTGGTGGGGCTCCAAGGACTCTGCTGTGGAAGGCAACTTCATTACCGACCTTTGCAGTTTGCTTAACTTCCAGC
Source organism: Hypotaenidia okinawae (assembly GCA_027925045.1). NCBI lineage: Eukaryota > Metazoa > Chordata > Aves > Gruiformes > Rallidae > Hypotaenidia > Hypotaenidia okinawae. Next base: position 128,606,191 of record BSDF01000001.1, read on the forward strand.
ATCCCAGAATTTTTTTGCACTTGGAGCTTGTAGGCAAACCAAGCTTATTACAGTTGGTCTTGCAGGTCCCCATCTTTCATCCCACCCTCTGCATGTCAGCCTCATTTCATGCAACAGGACATCCCTGCAAGACATGAGTCAGAAGAAAGGGAAGTTTTCACACCTGGAATGTGGTTATATGTGTGTTTGGTGGTTAGCATTTTTGGTTGTGTTTGTCATGTCCAGTTTGCTGTCTTTTTTTTGTTTGTTTGTTTTTTCTTTAAAGCAAGCATGTGAGGAGTGCATGTTTTTTGTAAGTGGCATTTCAAAGGCCCATCTGCTTCACAAAAAAGGATTCCTTTCCAAGCACAAAGTAGGAGCAGGCATATTGAATGGCACCAAGAGCCATCCCACCTAGTATTCCAAAAGAGGTGAACAGTGGATGCTGAGGAATTTGGTCCATGGATAGCCTTGTCATTGCCTGGAACAAGAGGCTTCTTGTGGGCACTTAATTTAGAGTTGTTTATAAATCAATGAATTCACTTTCTCTGAGAAAACTACTACTACTTTTCCATTAAGATGCTGAATGTGCCTGAGGTTTTATTTTGTTTACACATTGGTGGGTTTTGGTGGGGAGAAAGAATGAAATTATTCCTGCCCACAGCCTGGATCGAGGGAAAAGTACCCAGGCTTTACATGCTACAAGGTTTAGCTTTTACTGAATTGCCAGAATCATTTATAGAGTCTTATGAAGTAAACAGAAATGGGTTGGGAAAGATCACAGAAATAAGCATGCAATCACTTTAGGAAAAATATCTTTAAGTTGCATCTTTATAACCATAGTTCTTAACTCAGCCCTTTAGAGTCATCTTACTTCAGCAGTCTTAAATAACCCTTAAGGTTTAAATGACACCCTTTACTCTTAATGATGTTTTCTTGCCTGCAGGCTATAACCATGAATCCTCCTGTAAGTACATCTCTTCATTAGCAGCAGAATATCTTTGGTTATTCTGCATATACAGTATGGAGCATGATGCAGAATATGGTGCAAAGTTCGCTGAGTGAGACTGGGTATACTCATGCATCCAGTGAGGAGGTGAAGTTGAGTTCCCAAACAAAACATCTGGGCACAGTTAATGTGCCCACGGAGACCAGCACAGTTAATGTGCCCAGAGGTGGTGGAGTCTCCTTCTCTGGAGATATTCAAGACCTGTCTGGATGCCTGTCTGTGCAATATGAGCTAGGGAGCTGCTTTGGCAGGGGGTTGGACCCGATGATCTCTCGAGGTCCCTTCCAACCCCTACAATTCTATGATTCTATGATTCTATGATTAATGCATCTTGCATTATCAGCAAGGCTCTTTATCTTAAGTGTCACATCAGATAAGAGACCTCATTTCTTTGTGTAATGGAGACAATACTAAGTAGCATGTTGATCTTCCATTCTGACCCAGCTTTCATGTTGCATTCCCCAAGTCTTTTCTGAGTTGAAGAAGAGTTATATCAGGAAGATATGCTTATAGGTAGAGACAGGCATTCACAGAAAGGAAAACTGCAGGATGATCCTTCTCTTTGTTTCACGGAGACCAGCTACAGGCAAGGAGGAGGAACCCATTTCCAAACACGCAGAAAACATCAATCGATCTTAAAAAATAAGCGAGGCTGAGAAACCAAGAGCACACTCTCATTTATTTTACACAATACACAACAGTATTTCTGTATTAATCTATGTATATATTGGATGCCATCATTATATCTAGGGGAGAAGAATGAAAGTTCCTATTCTGTAAGAAATCTGGTGCAGGATGCTCAAGTAGACTTTGCAGTAAAATTGGGAGTTGAGATCAAATAATTTTACGGAAGGAAGAAATCAAGAATGAAACAGGAAAGCTACTGTTCTGCCATTCTAACAGGATTTGTCAATAAGATTTCATTCTCAAATATCTATGTTTAAACTTTGAAGCTAAAAGTAAAGTTATCTTGCTTTCTAGATGATACCGTAAGGAGCCTTCCAACTTGATTATCCAATAATTCCATGACGCTCTTAATCTGAGTAACAGAAGATCCTTAAATCTTGTAATTGATGAATAATGACTTTTAAAATGTGCATAGAAGTATATTGTATAATTTTATCCTACCTTGACATTGCTAGTAAAATCTTACCATGTTTTCTCTTCTACTGCACTCCAACCAACATGTTTACAGCAAGTTGCAATTTCAAAAAAAACCCAACAGTATGAAAATATAATCATTATACATGTGAAATATATACAATTACTATTATTGCTTTATACTTGGAATCAGAAGATGAATATATGTACAGTAGATCATGCATTTTAATCTTTGTAGCATCTTCATTAATAGTCACATCATTTTAAGGCATCCACATATTAAAATGTTTCGTAAAAAATGCCAGCTCTATTATTTTCCAACTGAAACATTATTACTATCATTATTTTTAATGTCTCATTGCAGAAATACAAATTAAAGCCAAAGTACAAAAATTTAACGGGAAATGTCTGCTGAATAAAGCTGCAGAGGGAAACTTCTCCAAAATTCTGATGCTCCTTCGAAATTGTGGCACTGAATTTTAAGTTAAAATTAGGGGTGTCATAACAATAATTAACCTACAAGAGTAGGATATCCTAATCCTTGGATCAAAGAGGATCTGCTGCATAGAGTTTATTTTAATCTTTTGAGTGAGCACTTTAATATTTTTCTTTTAAACTTCTATACTTCATGATCATTCTGTTATATTTGTTGGGCAGGTGGAATGTTATATTTAGCCTGTCTAGACATCCTTACAGATGCCAGGTTAAACATTAAAGAATAATGTCTGCATGTCATATCTGGGTAGCTAATCCATTGATGCAGGCAGTTTTCCTGGAACGTCCATACTGGGTGATGTTAATGTTTTTCTAGTGGTAGGGTCGTGATGAGGATTCTTCTCAGAAATAAACATACTTTTGTTTCTGCCTAAGGAGATGGCAACGTTTATGTTTTTGAATGACGTGGTTTTGTGGATGTAGGTTTCTTGGTCTGTATTTGTATGTCTATATATATATTTGCATAGGGTAATTTGTAGGCTAATAGGTAACTGAAATATCCACAGTTTAGCAGACAGGGCCTGTTGATTTTTTGATGAGTAGGAAAAAGATCCAATTTTCATTCCACAGAAAATGGATGGCAAAGTTATAGGTCCAAAAATAGCCTAGGCCTTCTGAGTTAAGAAAGACAATCTTTCTCGCAGTGGTTTTGATCCTTTAAGCTCTTCAGACTTCTTTGCCCATAGAACTGGAGCTATGGCTTTGCACAGCATCAGCCAGTAAGCATCAGAGTTTGTTAATTCTGGACTGAAGACCAAGGGAGATGTTTGAGTTACTCCGCTGAGTGACCAGGATCCAAAAGAACTATCAGCTTCACTGTGTCAAACAGGCAAATAATCATAGAATCATAGAATTGTAGGTGTTGGAAGGGACCTTGAGAGATCATCGGGTCCAACCCCCTGCCAAAGCAGCTCCTTAGGACATTTCACTCAGATAGGCATCCAGACGGGTCTTGAATATCTCCAGAGAAGGAGACTCCACCACCTCCCTGGGCAGCCTGTGCCAGGGCTCTGTCACCCTCACTGGGAAAACATTTTTCCGCATGTTGGTGCGGAACTACCTGTGCTCCAACTTGCAGCCATTGCCCCTTGTCCTGTCTCCACAGACCACTGAAAAGGGGCTGGCCAATTCCCCCTGCATCCCATGTTTAATTATAAACATTAATTAGGTCCCCCCTTAGTCTTCTCTTCTCAAGGCTGAACAGTCCCAATCTTCTCAGCCTTTGCTCATAGGGGAGATGCTCCAGGCCCTTAATCATCTTCGTAGCCCTTCTTTGGACTCTCTCCAGGAGATCCCTGTCCTTTTTATAACAGGGAGCCCAGAACTGGACACAATACTCCAGCTGGGGCCTGACCAGGGCAGAGTAGAGGGGGAGGATCACCTCCTTTGACCTGCTGGCCACACTCCTCCTGATGCACCCCAGGATCCCATTGGCTCTCTTAGCCACCGAGGCACACTGCTGGCTCATGGCCAACCTGTCACCAACCAGGACCCCCAGGTCCTTCTCCACTGAGCTCTTCTCCAGCAGGTCATCCCCCAGCCTGTACTGATAGAAACGGTTGTTCCTTCCCAGGTGCAAGACTTTACACTTGCTTTTGTTGAACCTCATCTGGTTTCTCCCTGCCCAGCTCTCCAGCCTGTCCAGGTCTCTCTGGATGGCAGCGCAGTGTTCCTGCGTGTCAGCCACTCCTCCCAGCTTTGTATCATCAGCACTTGCTTAGGGTCGATGCTATTCCCTCATCAAGGTCGTCAATGAAGATGTTAAACAGGACTGGACCCAACACCGAGCCCTGGGGAACACTGCTAGTCACAGGCCTCCAGTCAGATTCCACTCCACGAATCACGACCCTCTGGGCTCGGTCCAACAGCCAATTCTCAACCCACCTCACTGTCCACTCATCAATCCCATGTTTTCTCAGCTTTACTATCAAGATGTCATGGGAGACAGTATCAAAAGCCTTGCTGAAGTCAAGGTAGATGACATCCACTGCTCTCCCTCCATCTACCCAGCTGGTGATGAGATTGCAGAAGGCTATGAGATTGGTCGAGCATGATTTCCCCTTGGTGAATCCATGCTGACTATTCCTCATGACCTTCTTCTCTTCCAATTGCTTTTAGATGGCATCCAGAACAAGCTGTTCCATTACCTTTCCAGGGACAGAGGTGAGGCTGACTGGCCTATAGTTGCTGGGATCCTCCTTCTTGCCCTTTTTAAAGACTGGAGTGACATTGGCTATCCTCCAGTCCTCAGGCACTTCTCCTGTTCTCCAGGACCTGTTGAAGATGATAGAGAGCGGCTCAGCAATCACCTCCGCCAGCTCCCTCAGCACACGTGGATGTATCCCATCTGGGCCCATGGATTTGTGTGCATTTATCACTTTGAGCCACTCCTGGAACTATGTTCCAGGAACTACATGTTCTTTCAAAAGCAGTGTGTTGAGAAGCATGGTGCAAGGACACGAGTATTGCTCCAGAGGAGTCACCTCATGCTTAGCCAGATTTTTTAGCCTTGTCTCAGCCCTAGCCATGCTGATGTTACATAGGCTCATGAGCACCAATATTTCTTGTAGATATTTCCCCATGACCTTGACTACTTTCATCTAACTCTTCTGGATGACTGCACCTACTAAGATACTTCCTCTCTTCTGTGGAAACAAATTTCATGAGAAATGGAAGATGCCTCCAAAGAGGGGAAACTTATTCTCTACCGCTCAGGAAAGTGTAGCTACAATCTGATGTCAAAGAAGAACATGGCTGCTATATGTTTATATATAGCATTCTTAGTCTAGCAGAAATTATGCAGCCTATTTGATTGGAGTCAACAAATGGTTCCAAGGAACTGGAAATATTGTTGTAGAATACACCACTTGCTAAAATTTATGATAGAAATTGTCTGATTAACAAAGACTTTCATACTATTAATAGAAACAAATATTGAGAGCTTTGGAACAAAACTATTAATGAACAGATTTCACTTATATAATTGTGATCACATTTCCATGTTCAATTGGCTTATAAAATTGAACAAAAAAAAGCATTCATTACCTTTCTCATGAGGTGCTATTAGGATCTACCTATCTTGTGACCTCTTCAGAATGTGATTATGAATATGCAAGATAGCTAATAATGTAAACATTCAACAAGATTATGTAATGTGTCTGAGTAGCAGTATTTTTTTTCTTGTGGTTTGACCCTGGCTAGAGGCCAGACACCCACCGAAGCCACTCTATCACTCCTCTTTTCAGCTGGACGGGGGAGACTTGAGAGGCTTAGGAGTCAAAATAAGGACAGGGAGAGATCATTCTGCAATTGGCATCATGGGCAAAACAGGCTCAAGACAGAAGAATGGAAAGAAAACTCTCTAATTTATGACACTGCCCTGCACACCCAGTGACACCAGAGTCGGGTAATGAGAAGTGCAGCCAGATCTCAAAGCACTTCCCCCCACCCCTCCCTTCTTAGCATACTTCACTTTAATTGTGATTTCACTCCCTTCTTCCCCCCTAATTGTGGCATGGGGAGGGGCAGAGAATGGGGGAATGAAGGTTTCAGTCAGTTCCTCACAAGTTGGTTTCCTTCTCAGTCGAGTCCCACCCTTCCCCTGCTCCAGTGAGGGGTCAATTCCTCACAAGTTGGTTTCCTTCTTAGTGGAGGTGGGTGGGATTTCTCACACCCTTCCCCTGCTCCAGCGTGGGGTCACACCCACAGGAGACAGTCCTTCACGAACTTCCATGTCAGTCCTTTCCAATGGGGCTTCAGCCCTTCAGCAGCTGCCCCAGTGTGGGTCACTGCTATGGGTTGCAGTCATAAATCATAGAATGTCACTCAGTCTCTCTGGCCCAGACTGCTCCAGCCTGGTCCTCCATGTGGTCACAAGCCCCCCACCACCCTCCCCCAGCAAACCTGCTCCAGTGTCTCTGTGTCTCTGTCTCTCTCCACCAGCTGCAAGTGTTGCCACAGGCTTGCTCCGTGGGTCACAGTGTCTTCTGTATGTCTCCACCTGCTCCAGCATGGGGCCTTTCCTCAGGCTGCAGGTGGGGTCTCAGACTTTTCCATGGGCTGTAGGGGGACACCCATTCCACCATGGGTTTCTCCATGGGCTACAGGGAAATGGTTCTGTCTGGCACCTGGGGCACCTCCTCTTTCCCCCTTCTCGGCCTTGGTGCCTGAACAGTTCCTTACATCTTCTCACTCCCTTCTGTGGTGGCAAAAAGTGGCTACTTGCAGTTTTTTTCTCCTAAATCTGATTCCCAGCTGTGACTGTTGCTGATGGACTAGGTCTTGGTCAGAAATTACTGCGGCCTTGAGCCAGCTGGTGTTTGCTCTGTGGGGCCTGCAGAGAGCTTCTGGCTGCTTCTTGCAGAAGCCACCCCTGCAGCCCCCCCATGCAAAACCACAACATTTCTATACTACGTTGTTATGATCTGCTGTTGGTTTACTTAGATAGCGAGGTTCCCTAGCAACACCAGGATTTTATTTCATCTTCTTTGCCTGCCCTCCATTTCTTCTGATAACAGTGACTAAAAAGAAGTATGTTCGTTCTAGAAGCAAGAGAATTGAGTTCTTTGACAATTTTTTTTTTAATATCTGCAGCTACAAAATTGATAGTTGTTGCAGCATGGTGTTCCTGTAAAATGCCTCATTTGTTTGAAGAAATGTACACTTGCAGTAACTATTCGAGGGCAGCTGAATAGCAAACTGGTTCATAAAATATCAAACACTATACTCCATAGTGAGATTCCAGATGAGGCTTGTATCTGCTTCATGAAACAGGTGTTTAGAAACTACTAAAGGGTGGGACGGGGCGGGGAGCATAGGGAGATAAGCTGTATTCCACTCTTCTGTACAATTCTCCACGCAGATTTCTCTCTTTTTCTATGTAAACAAAAGAGTGTCTCTTTCTCACTGAAGTATATTGAAAGACTCGGAACACACAATGGCCATTGGATTCCTGATCCAATGCTGGGGGCAGACAGGTAAACAATAATTATGTAGGTATGAAATATAGAGGAATAGATATTACAGTCAAGCTTTCGGATATTACCTGAGATGGCTGTATCATTTATTTTTCATCACAGCCCATACCCAGAGTCTTGTCCCAGTTTGCAACAGGTATATTTTCTTAGGTTAGAGGTAAAGGTATTCTGTCAGTAACCAGTGATTACGTATAGCCTATATATGAACAAAACATTTTCATCTGGCTCTACAATCCAGACAGACAGACCTAGTAATGATCCAGAATGTGGCCCATTTTACCATCAAAACCAAGAAAATAAACAAGAATATTAGTAGTAAATCAGTTTCCCCTCTAGGTTTATAAGACTTACTTGGCTGTAGTTGAAACTATGAGTAAAATAGATGAACACCAGGAGTTTGAAAACTAAGCTGGTGAGAAATTCATTTCGCAGACAATGTAGTTACGTATTTAAACACAGTGAAAGCCTTTAACCTGTTCCAGCTAGGGAATGGAGTATGGTCATGGTGCCACAGCTATGGAAAACTGCTTCAGGAACCTGGGCAGCAGAAGATAGTGCTGACCAGGAATGTATGTCTATTGAAAGACAGGTCTTTTAAGATAATGGGCAGATAGAGGAGCAACATAGAGAGAGTATGTGTATTCAGAGAGAAAAGAGAAGAGAAGGCGGGAAATCAAGACAAACTTTAAGCACAAAAATAATAATTAATTTTTGAGTTAGTCACTTAGAGAAAACACAGCAATGGAAGACATACTGGACTATACTAGGCTTCCTTATAACCTCTCTCCTATTCCCACATGGAATATGATTAAAATATGATGCTATTTGGAAAAAGAAATATTAATATTTTCTGGATATCACATTAATAACCAAGAGGATTTGCCCATATTAGTTTGAGTTCATTGCATCTTGTAACAAAAAATTAATTCTATTTAATAAGGGTCTTAAAAGTAAAGCCCAAATAATACTCAAACAATGCTCAAAGGTTGGTTAACTGAGAATGTGTGGACTATGTAACTTTGTGTGGACTAGCAGTGTCTAACTGTATAACTGTGTGGACTAACTCTGAACTTATTGATCATAAAATGATTCAGTTTAAATGAAAGACAAAATTAACATGGATTTGAAATTTAACTTTTTGATTTTCAAGGTTGAGGAGTGGAGGGGGAGAAAAAAGGCAAGTCTGTAGAGTGGAACTCAGAGAAGATATTGGATGTTATCCCTTATCCTGAGTACCTTTTCAGAATTATTTAACAGACCCTACCAGCAGTGTGGGAAAAGGCTGTTTGGTAATTTTCTGTGTTTAAGGATCAGGCAAGAAAAGCCATCTTAAGTTAGAAATCAGGAAAGACAGTAAAGCCTAGCCTAAAAGATAAGAAAACAAGAAAAGAATGCTATCAACAGCAAAGGTAGGGTTAAAGTTTAAAGGAGAGCTAGAGGATGACTAAAAATGCAGTAAGAACATGCCTCAGATTCAATAGCTTCTCCATTGTTATTGAAGAAAATCACAGGAAAGAAAAATTATTATTGCGCCTAGGACAAGAGAGGAAGTGTAAGAGTACGGAAACGGAAATTGTCACAAAAGAGGTAGAAAGAACCTCAAAGACTATAATGCTCTTGAGTGAGGGAAGGGACCAGGTAATCTCCATCTCAGAAATCTGAAACAATTGGTGCATGAAATTGCAGACTCAGGAACATCTATACTTTAAAAAGACAGTGAAGTGATCTTGGCTCTTTCAGGATCATTATTCTGACAGTTCTGTGCAGGGGCAAATGTAGCTCTGACCTGAATGAGGGGCTGAGCATCTGTGCAGCCACGATGCATGTGATGTCCGGAAGCATTTTCCACGCCAGCCAGAGTTAATGGCATGAGGGTATGAAAGAAAAAGAATGAAATAGAAAAATATATTAGCAGCCTAGATGTAATATCTTTATTCAGATAACTATTGTTTTTCTTATGAGGAAATGTGGTGAATGTGATTATTTGGACAACAGAAAAACTTTAGAGAATCTCATACTAGGAAATTTGTTAATTAAGATGGAAAAGACGAGAACTACTGAAAGAATTATGACATAGTAAAGGGCCTGACTAAAAGGTCAACACTCAAGAGTAGTAGAAGAAAAAATATTAGGCTGAAATGAAGTTATTAGTAAGGTTTTTCAAGAACTGCTCTTAATTCAGCATATCTTGGTTTATACTTTTATTAATTATCTTGGCACAAGAATCAGGGATGTCCTAGACAAGCCTGATGACACTGTCTGGTGCAGAGCAGACATACATTTGTTAGGCTCATTTAGAGATACCCATGCTTTCACATGCCTGGAAGCAAATACATTAATAGCTGAACTTGACCCACATTATTAGTAGAGAAAACTGCAGTAAACAGTTGCTTGTTCTGTGGCACAAATACATCAGAATGCTGACAAAGATGGTCATGCAGCATTTATCTGAAGAACTTCAGTCTAGAGTTCAGGTTGTGTTTGCACACATTAACACCTCAGATTACCATCTAATATCTCAAAAGAAGATCTTTCTGCACCTGATCAATGTACAGGACTTGAAACTACTAGTCTGTGTCTTTCATATGTTATACTTTTTAAATAGGGGCAGGGAAAGTAGCTCACTTTCTGGATTGTGTCAGTCAGGGTCAATGCTTGAGGAGGATACAATTTTTTAAACTCTGCAGAAAAAAAACAAAACAGGGTTTCCTGTCCTCTGCAATATCTTAGTAACAAAGAGCACAGTTTTTCCGTTTTTATCTTCTATTTTCATATTGGCCTTTGAGAACATTCCTAGTCTATACCACAGGCAGGAATTACAGATTTTCAGTTGATTTCCATGGAAGTCTTACTGCATTGAATGCTTTATCTAAACTGCAGAGAACATTTAGCCCTTGAAGGAAATAAACTTCTTTGTGCTATGTTACTTTAGAAGAGTTTCATCTTTAACTTGCGATTCCAGTGAAATATACCAATTACTAAGATTTCAAGTCCCAAGGTATATTTTAAAAAGTATTTCCTGATACATGGAAACCATATAATTCAGTCCTTACAATGTCTAAAGAAAACTTGGGAAACATGGGTTTTATGTTAACCTTGTACTGAGATATTTGAATCTTGGGTTTCTTCAAAAATTTTGAAAAGAGTTAACACTGCGCAGTTAGTTTTTACAGAGAAACTGATTTTTCTTAATTTCAAAATACAAGTTCAAAGTGCTATTCAAGCAGCTAACAGAGAATGGAAGCCAGAACATCATGGACTCCAAGTTAATGAAGTGAACGGCACAGCTAGTGGGCCACAGTCCCAGATGTGCTGGGGGCCATGTATCAGAGCCCCAGGACATGCATGGCCTTGGGACAGCCAATATAGTCTGATAAAATAAAACAGGTCAAAGCATGTGTTAAGAATTCTGTATCTGATCCAGATCAGTGAGAGCTGCCCACAGGAAACAGTTCCTGCTGGGAACAGGAAGGCAGCAGCAGGTACATGCAATCCTCTGAGACGGGGACTAGCAAGTGTTTCTGTTTCAGAAAATCAGAGGGAAATGGGATCCAGGAGCACCAAGGTCATTGCTGCTGCATCTTGCATCCACAGCAAGACTTGACTCAGTTTTCAGCTCCCATCTAGTTCCGTGACAAGCAGAACTGAAGTGCTGACAAAGAGGATGAGACCATTTAAAATCCTAGTGGCTGCACTTCCTCCTCTCCCAGTTTTCGTCACTTTTCCATACTTAAATTTGTTATTCTTAGCTTTTCTTTCATAAACTACTTATTTACTTATAGTTGTTTCATATGATTCACAAATTTTTAGATATTTATCCTACTGTCACTTAGATGCCAATATCAAATGAACATAATTGGATATATCAGCAAGTATACTGCCTCTCACTACCTACTCTCTCAGTATTTGTCAAAGCTATTCATTATTTTTTACATTAATCTCTCACTCACTCCTCCTCAGCCTTTTATCTTCTTTCTTGTTTTTTTACGTGCCTCGTGTTTTTGTTGGCGATGTTCTGAAACTGAAGACTTCATGCAATATATATGCCATCCAAGACAGATATTTCAAATGTGCCTGGGGAAATAAGACATGTAGTAGTCATGGAATTCCAGGAGCATTTGGATACCGACACCTGTTAACATCCTAATTTAGGGCTTTTGGGGAATGACTCACAATTCCATTGAGATAATCTGTTTGACATATGGATGTCTCAGCGGGTGCAACTCTGATTGATTGCACTGTATTTCTTTTTCTCTAAATGGCACTAAAAACATAATTTCCAATTTGACTGGTTGGTTGGTTGGTTGTTTTGTTTGTTTCCTGACGTTTCCTCCTGAAAGAAAGAGGTCACAGTTATCCAAGTTGAAAATCACTTTATTACTTCTAGCATACATCTTTAACCCTTTGCTTTTCCCATGTATTTTTCACAGTCCAAAACACCTCCTCATCTAATAGCCTCTATGAATCTTTTACTGCAGTATTTAATGCTTTCTCACTATATCTTCCAAAACCAAACACTGGTAAGCCATGTGTTAAGCAAGACCGACATTTGCCTTCATGTTCAGTACAAGATTATTGCCAACAACCGAGATCATGGTAAAGATTCAAACCTACAGCTAGTGGGCACAGTATGTTGGAACTAATCCCATAAGCAGTGTGTAAGCACATAAATTGAAACTGGTTGGATGGCGAGCCAAATCCTGCCATAGTTACTGAACTGCCATTCAGTCTTTCCTCAGGGAAAATTTTACAATCTTTTTTCTTCTTTATGGCCAAAACCAAGACATTGTATAAACAGGAGTTTCATGCTACAGCTGCTCGGTTGTACCTGCGCAAGCCACTCTCAGAAACTCTCATTGTAAAAGTCAGTTGCATCAGCACAGCTTGCAATCTTTCTCAACCAAAATGTGGTGTTCAATGCAAGTATTATGTTATTTTGGAAGTAGTGCTACTTCAAATTGCTGATAATTTATGTTAGACATCTTGGCAACATTTATTCCTTGTTGTAGCTTCACAGAGGGTCTAAAAACGTCTCATAGGGCATTAACACCCCAGGCATGGAGTGCCTTGGCGCTCACGCAGGTCACACCAGCTATGTCTGAAGCTTGCTCTACAAAGGAATTGATTAAGGAAAGTTAGTCTTCTGTGCACAGTGAGCACAAGCACAGACAGTCTATCCAGTCTATTCATAGAATCACAGAATTTTTGTTTTGGAAAGATCATCTAACTGACCCCATGGGCAGGGTCACCCTCCACTAGACCATGTTGCACAAAGCCCCATCCAACCTGCCTTTGAACATTGTCAGGGAGGGGGAAGCCACAGCTTTTCTGAGCAGTCTATGCCAGTGTCCCACCACCCACACCAGGAAGAATTTATGCCTAATATCTAATCCAAATCTACTCTCTCTTAGTTTAAACTCATTACCCCTTCTCATATCACAACACTGCCTGATAAACAGTCCCTCTCCTGTAGGCCCCTTCAGGTACTGGCAGGCTGCTACAGTGTTTCCCCAGAGCCTTCTCTTCTCCAGGATGAACAAGCCCAACTCTCTCAGCCTGTCTTCATTTTCACAGCCCTCCTCTGGACTCACTCCAACAGGTCCAAGACTTTGTTGTACTGGGAATCCCAGAGCTGGATACAGAACTGCAGGTGGGGTCTCACAAGAGAAGAGTAGAGGGAGCAAATCACCTGCCTTGACCTGTTGATCATGCTGGTTTTGATGCAGCCCAGGATACAGTTGGCTTTTTGGGCTGCAAGCGCACATTGCCAGGACATGTTGATCTTTACATTAGTCAGTACTCCTAAATACTTCTCCTCAGGGCTGCTCTTAATCTATTCGCTGACCAGCCAGTAATTGTGCTTGGGATTTCCCTGACCCATGTACAGGACCTTACAGTTGGCCTTGCTGAGTTTCATGCAGTTCACATGGGTGACCCAGCAAGGTGCCTCTGGATGGCATCCCTACCTTCCAGCATGTTGACCACACCACACAGCTCGGTACTATCGGCAAACTTCCTGAGAGTGCACTCAATCCCACTGTCCATGTCTCTAACAAAGATGTTAAACAACACCTGTCCCAATACCAACCCCTGAGGAACACTGCTTACTGCTGGTCTCTGTTGGGTTATTGACCTGCTGATTGCAACTCTTCAAGTGCAACCATCCAGCCAATTCCTCATCCACTGAGTGGTCCACCCATCAAATCCATATCTTTCCAACTTAGAGACAGGGTTGTCCTGTGGGACGGTGTCACATGCTTTGCCTGAGTCCAAGTAGATGATGTCGGTCACTCTTCCGTTATCCACTAACGTTGTAACCCCATCATGGAATGCAACCAGTCAAATCCCTCTGATAAGTAAAGGCACTTTCTCAGCAGCTTAGGTCACAGACAGTGTTTACAATATGATTAGGTGTGTCTAAAGGGTAATAAGCAGGTTTTTTCTTTTTACATGGTACCTAGGAATGCGGCTTGTAAACCAATATTTCCAGATGTTACCTAAAAAAGCCAATTTACAAATCCTTGAAAACTGAGGTTTCTAACACAAATGTGGACAGCTTCTTAACTAGAGCAGAACACCAGTTCATTTGGTGCATATACAGTGTCATTTTCAATACTGCCATGCCATCTGTTCAGTCTGTGAATTGTAAAAGATTTTTCATCTATTGGTTTTAAAATCTGCTAGATAAATTGGGTTGTAAAAGGTGAAGTCATAAATTGACATCACCAGCTCTTTCTCTTCCCCTTAATTACAGTACCTTTCCTGGCAGTGTCCAAATGCTGAGAATGGAGAGATTATTGAAAATTGTCATGTTATCTTGCAATAAATCATTATTATAGCTGTCACTTAGAAGGAAATGCTCTCGTTAGGCTTGTGAAATATATTTAATAATCACACCTTACTTTCTGACAGTGATAACTTCCTGATAGTTTTCCTTCTGGACTGAAAATTTCCATATTGCTTCCTGGCCAAAGTTGATTTCTTCAAAGGAATTTAAATTAAGTGGTTTCAGTAATTGTGGAGTTTTCCAAGTGTGAGGAAAATGCATGTATTCGTGTGTGTGTATATATATATATATAAAGCTATAACTAAAGCAGTAAAAGTAGAGCAACTCAAAAATTGAAGAGCTTTGAATTCTGCTACATGGAATGTAAACATTTCTTCTAGAAATGGTTGTATGTTAACAAAATAAATACTAAATTAAGATATTATATATGTATTGGGAAGTTTGTTAGGACTTAGCACTGAAATGTTACCTTTAAACTGCCTATTTGTGTTGTTTGGATTTAATCAGTTTCATGGTTGTCATTAAGCCAGTATAGTGCTATTTGAAGGATTGTGATGGGAGAGAAGTACAGTCTTGGAAGGCAGCATTATCTTCATCCTTCTTTCACTATTCTGACACACTCTGATGCCTGGGATGTGGCTAGATAAACTGAGTAAACTGGAATTTGAAAAACTAGTATATAAACAAGCATGAGTGTACAAGGCCACTCAGATAGATGAACTTGCGTTTTGGAGAGGGGTGAGGTACGCCTTAGCAAAGGTAGGATACAAAGGTTGCTGAACGTCTGATCTGTAACAGAATGTGTGAAACCCTTATTTTAAAGTTTCTATAGACATAATTTGTAGAGAAACAAAAATACTCTAATACTTTTTGTTACTTAATCTTTTTTGGGGGAGGTTGGGGACGGAGGGGAAGTGCCATAACATGTGGTGCATGAGCTCTTGAATTGTACCCACATTTTTAAGTCACTGAAAAGCTAAACTGTACTGCCTCAGCATTCATGATGACGATGATACGTAGGGCAAGTTCAGCTCATCCCTTACTCTTGTTTATGGCACACATCACTGAACTTCGTCAATGAATTGATACGTCTCCAAACTGCACAGTACTGATTTGCAGGCGTTTTAAGTAGGGAAACTACTTTCATCAATAGCACTAGCTGAGTCTTTGTAATATTACATCATTGTGATTTTCATTTTTTTATTTGTTAGGATAAAAACCACAAACTAGGTGTGACAACCACCAAATTTGTCTTTTCAGCATCCCAAACTCATGAGGCTGAGACAGAACACCAATAAAGAAAGGAATCTGCTGTTCTCTTTGCTAAAGGACTTTTCTGACGTTTTTTTTCCTACTTCATTTTGTTCACGCTCCATGACTGAGATTGTTAAATACCCTGAGGGGAATTCTCTTTGTGCATATCTTATTTCAGCACAAAACCTGTTTTTTAGCAAAATCTGAGTTAGCAAAATGATTATGAACATTGTTGTCCAGGGATTACGAGTTGCATAAAAATTAAATGTACAAAAGAGGACCTCCTGCAGGAATTGTTAGACGATAGCTATATATGAGAGCACATGGTTTGATGTAAACAATTTTGTTGTACCTGTATTTCTTGCTCAGCTGAGACATCAGACAAGACCCTCAGACTTTAAAGATAATCTAAAAATAAACTTCCCAACGCAAAGCTGCTGGGATGTTTATCTCGTTGTTAAAAATCTATTTGTTCATATTACTTCTCAAAACATGTTATGATGAGGTAACTGAGAGTAATGACACTAAATTAGGATCAGGAAAATTTACATTAAATAGCAGACTGATAATCTTTCTGACAGTGAGATCTCTAAAAACACTGAATAGTCTCCCATGGGATCTACACTGTTTGATGCTCTTGCAAAGAGCCAATAGAGCACTAGTTGTGTACCTTAGGGAACAGTCTTTCACTAGCAAGGGATGAATACAGAGGCTGAAGAGCTGTCTCTCTTTTCATCACTCTATAATTTTACCTGTGGTTTTGGTTCTGTTTACAAAGATATGACTGTTTTCAATAACTTTTTTAAAGCATGTTTTAATACCATTTTGTATCCTGTGACATAATTTTTTCACATACTGAAAACAATTTTTATGATAGTGGTATGTTTTTGAGGGGAAAGTGTTATTTACAATCAGGAAATAATATTTTCCTCAAGAAGTTAGCAAACAATATTAGGTTAGTTCTTCAAAGTATCTTACTAATATTTAGCAGGAAATGGACTTTTACACAAGATAGTTCCAAATGTTTACAGTCTAATTTTTCATTTATGGCTTGCACAGAGATTGGAAAATGACAGAAATCTTCTGGGCTGGAAGGATGGTTACAGAAATTTGAGGGTTTTTTTCATAGCATAGACTAGCAGGTTTAACAGATTAGACAACATGGCAATTACTGCAACTGTCCATGTGTTTCCTTTCTTACTGGAAAGTAAAATTCACTTTCCTGAACAGCTTCAATTTAATACATTGGGGGTTTTTTTTCTATTATAAAAGGAAACTAAACTTGGCATAGAGGTGGGTTCTTTTTGGTTGACTGTTTTTTGCTTTATTTTGTCCCACAGAGTTTAAATTCTTCTGTATGGTTTGTTGAAAAAACACCATGTTATTTTTCACTTCCACAATTAAAAGTTCCCAGGAACTCTAGTTTACACTGCCACAAATTGCTCTAAAGTGTGGAAAAAACCCTCCTCTGCTGACTAAGATTAGCATAACTCCTACAGGTGTTCACTGTTTTCTTCTGCTGGATGCTACTCTTCAATAAGTAACAAGGGTTTGATGAGAGTTAGCAGTACGATGACAAGGCCCTTGATGCTACCTCTTCGGAGAGCATGATGAAAACTGTCAAACATACTGATTGTCAGTCTTTGCCCATG
The DNA here is from genome assembly GCA_027925045.1 of Hypotaenidia okinawae. Classification (NCBI taxonomy): domain Eukaryota; kingdom Metazoa; phylum Chordata; class Aves; order Gruiformes; family Rallidae; genus Hypotaenidia; species Hypotaenidia okinawae. Next base: position 128,623,444 of record BSDF01000001.1, read on the forward strand.
TTTTTAAGGTCTTGATTGTATGTCATAATATGGCAGTACAGGAAAGAGACTCAGGACCATTGGAGCATTTGTTTTATAACTGCCACGTGTTTGTGGTCAGATGGAAAGAGAAAACCTAAAATGTTTCTCTCAGGATTGCAGGCTCAGTGGCCTGACATAAAACCAGGTAAGACTCTTTAAAGCCATTACCAAAATTAGCTTGTCTTCATAAAGCATTTCCATCTTGTCAGAGTGGCAAATCCTAACTTCTCCATAAGCATGCTTAGAACTGTACCCAATCCTTCGTCAGAGGAGACTCTTGACATCTTTTAACCAAAGAATAAAGTGCAGGATGAAGAAATCATGGAGGAAAACCCAAATGTAAATATTGGATATTTTCAGCTAGACTTGAAACTCTCAATTTTACCTTTTGCTTATGCCACAGGAAAACCATGTGGGTTTGCTGCCATTAAGAAGCACTGTACTAATTTTTTTAGCAATAGAAATAGGCATGCTGAGTCAGATCAAAGTGCCAACTAGCCCACGATTTGGTCTCTAACAGAGCCCATAAGCATGCACTTAAAAAGAAGGACAGGACAAGATAATTTCCCTGCATGTTCCCAATTTCCAGCTATTTTCCCTTTGGGAACTGAGATAGATGTGTTTTCCAACCCAGTAAATATTACTTTTTCTATTACTAGAAGAAGGTCATAAATGTATTGACCTGATAATGCAGGGTCTCAGCACTGGTCTAGGCTTGCCTACACTGAGCTAATTTTAATTTGTTTCAACAGTGTGTTAGCTTAAGCTCTACAAATACCACATGTAGTATGAGGTCTGAAAACCCTGCCTAGTCACTGCCTAATAAACAATAGCACTTTCTATTAATAAAGACCATAGAAAGCTGATGCACAATTTTCAAGCTTTACCTGGGAACCAGTGTAAAGGGAAGCAGGCTGTGCTACACATAAAAACAGATCTAAGGGTGACTTGCCACCAGCAAGTTTCTTCTTGCAGCGGAAAACTGGGAACGTCACTGATACCCTCCTCACTGTTACTCTGTCTCAGGAAGCCTGTTGCTGTCGGCCTGAGGATCCACAGGATGCTGGAAAGATGATCACAATGCAAAAGGCAATGGGTAAATATCGGCAAGGTTTCTTGCATTTCAGTTTTAGGGGTATTATTAGTAATGCAGCTTTTCTTTATTGATTTGATTTATCAGTATCACCATTAATGTAACTGAACTAATAAATTTTTGTCTCATTTCGATTATATTGTTAAGTTTTAACTAGGCTGTGAGTAAATTCTTGGCTTCACATATATGGCATATTGCCTTTTACCAGAGAAACATGCTCACTGTAAGTTTGTACATTAGGTAACCATCACTGAAGCATTTCAAAGCATTTGCCCAGTTTTCCTTCAAACCTCAAATTTAGCAGTCAAAACACCCTGGGACAAGAAGTGGTGCCACAGATCAGCAAAATCTGATCCTTTGGCTTTGAAATTGGCTTCTACTGGCATCTTCCTGCTCACAACCAATTCTTGTTCTAGAAGAGAAAGTGTAGAATAATTTGCTCACTTACGGTTTTGTAGACCCCATTTAAAGAGTATCTTTTCCATGCTGGCAGTTCCTAGTTCACCTGCTTATTCTCCATGTTCAATGTAAATCATGTATTTGATCAACTTAGGTTCTGAGTCTTTCTGAAATCTAACATCTTCGGACAAAGGGACAAGAACTTTCAAAATGGAATTTAATTATATCATTGTGTGGTGTCACGATAATAAAAGTTCTCCATTTGTTTTTCTATTTCCTACCTATTGCTTTCATGAAACCATCAACCTAATTCTAAGCAGCGGTTGTTTAAATAAAGCATATCTTAAAAATCATCCATCATAAAACCCAAGAAGAATTCATACCTCAGTGATGATATCAGTTGAGTGATTCCCTGAGAGCATTATTTATGTGTGGAAGGAGTTTTGCTTGTCACCTGGCCACCTGCATATGTATTGCTCTATGCTGAATTTATTCAGACATTTAAAATAGCCAAGGAGTGTCATAAGGTCCTTCACCAGTTCTCTAGAATTGCTCTTTTCCTTAAAACAAGAGATTAATGTCATCAGTAAAATGCTTTCATGCTGTTATTTATTCCTTTTCTAAGGTAGTTGATTAATACAGTGTAAACCCCAGCACAAGAGGCATGTAGAGTTCTGGTTTTCCCTACCTTGTGAAAACTCATCATTAACTATCTTAATAATGATCGCTTAATTTCCTTGAAAGCCTTTGGTGTTGCTATGTCAAAAACCTTTCAGGACTTCACGAAGACTGAAGAAACTAAGTTATCCTTTGTTGAACTGCTCAAGACCTATACTTTTCATAAAACCGGACTCCCATTTACAAAAGTCATGTTGAAACTTTCATGCTGTATTTCATATTATATATAAGACAGATTATATTTAAGAGAGTACCTACTAATTCTTTTCTATCCTTAGATTTTCTACTAATTTACACCAAATAACAGTATACAGAGCTGCAGTTCCAGGAGAAATCCAGGAACAGTTCTTTAAACGAGTGGATCATATTTTCAGCATTCAGTCACAAGTGCTGAGGCAGGTAAGAAGAGAGGTTGTATACACCATTATTGTTTCAGCTATCCAGCTCTAAGTTCTTGTAAGCCTCTTGGATCAACACTAGGTGCAGCTATAAATTCATTCAAGCTAAAGAAAACTTTTCATTACTCTTTGCTAATTATAATATTAAAGCAAATTTATGGGGATCACTGCTGTCAACAATCAGATGTAGATACATTTATTAGTGCATTACACTATCTCTTTTGTCAAATGTTCCTTTGCAAGAAGCAGGTAGAAATCTCCCAGTGCTCTTTTTTAACTGATTAAGTCCTGGAGTTACCCTTAAACAAGTCACTATGTGTAGATACAAGACAAAAAAAAATGAAAATAACTTCTCAAAAACAAAAAAAAATCATTTCAATAAAATTTGTTCATTATAAAGAATCCAGCTAGATGTAGTAGCTTAGACTTTGGAAACTGATAAGTGATATGGTCCTTTAAAATTATTCTGGCTTCTCAATTTACAACTAGGACACTTTTTTTTGTTGGTTTTTTGAGTATTTTCAAGCTCCCAAGTAGTTCTTTTGTTCTGCTTAGCAATAAATGTTTCTACCATCCTAAACAGACTAAGTCGGTTTAGGATCAAATGTATCATTAGGTGACCTAAAATAGTTTTATAATAATTTGTTGAGATAACAATAAAATCTCAACATCTTGGATTGCACAGATTAATACTCACAAACCTTCCTTCTGATAACAGGGTTTTTAGTTTATCAGTCCAAAGGCTCTCCTTCCACACTTTTTGTCTTAAAAGATGTTTATCAAAGTTCTGAATAATTGAAAGTGCCTCCCTAGACTGACCTGTAAAATCCAGGTCTGGAAAACAGCCAAGTTAATTCCTGTTTAAAAGCTGTACTGTGTAGGTTTTTTCACTTGAAATGAAATATTTTAACAGTACAAGTACATCCTGGGTTTGGCTGGGATCAAGTTAATTTTCTTTCTAGTAGCTGATACAGTGCTGTGTTTGCGATTTAGGATGAGAACAAAGTTGTAGCCAAGCAGTCAAGGACTTTTCAGCTTCTCATACTGCCCTGCTAACAAGAAGGTAGGCATGTAGTTTAAAAGTACCACATATTAATAATTTACCATAAGTTAATCAAGTATTGAAATAATTGTTTTTCAAAAAAAGCACAACAAAATAAAGAAGTGAACAGAAGCCATGCAATCTGTCACACTGTCAGTTTCTTCAAAAAAGTAGTTTTTGGCTTTACTAAAAATGGACTTTTCCACTTGTATTTTTCAACAAGGTTTGTCACAGCTGGATATATTTTTGCACATTAGGATGTGTGGAAGATGTCTAGTTCTAAATCAACCTGGGAAATCTACTATAACACCAAATGAAAAAACATATGCCTTAATTTTACAGATGAATAGGCTCAATTATTCTGGAAAGTTCTGTAAAAACCCAATGTACAATCCTAAAAGTGTCATTTTGAGATTAAATCTACCTTGGCATCTTATCTCCAGTAATGACCAATATCAAATATTTTCCACAGGAGCACAATATCTAAGAAATCTGACAGTTATCTCAGTCTTTGCATCAGTAGCGTGTTGCTGTAGAATTAAAATGGGCGACTACATACTTTTTGAAATTTTAGTAGAATTTCTCCTGACTTCAGGACCACCAGTATTTTCTGGTATATTCTGTATTACTTCTTTTTCCATTATTGACTGGAAGAAAATAAGGTATGCTTTGGTATTTTCTAATCTGTAACAAATGTAATAATTCTTCCATCAGTCATGACTTCTTCATATAGACTCTTGTTCACACAATGAAGAGTTGGTCAATCAAAAATATCAAGCAGAAATAGTAATAACTGTTAGAAATTGTCACGACAGAGGGAAGACATGCGCACTTGATGCAAGTGATCAGCAAGCTCCTTTATTGAATAGTACAGTCATCTTTTATAATCATTATAATTCATAGAATCATAGAGTCATAGAGTTGTAGGGGTTAGAAGGGACCTCGAGAGATCATCGGGTCCAACCCCCTGCCAAAGCAGCTCCCTAGGACAGGTCACTCAGACAGGCATCCAGACGGGTCTTGAATATCTCCAGAGAAGGAGACTCCACAACCCCCTGGGCAGCCTGTCCCAGGGCTCTGTCACCCTCACTGGGAAAAAGTTCTTCCGCATGTTGGTGCAGAACTTCCTGTGCTCCAACTTGCAGCCATTGCCCCTTGTCCTGTCTCCACAGACCACTGAAAAGGGGCTGGCCAATTCCCTCTGCATCCCCTGCTTAAGATAATTATAAACATTAATTAGGTCCCCCCTTAGTCTTCTCTTCTCAAGGCTGAACAGCCCCAATCTTCTCAACCTTTCCTCATAGGGGAGATGCTCCAGGCCCTTAATCATCTTCGTAGCCCTTCTTTGGACTCTCTCCAGGAGATCCCTGTCCTTTTTATAACAGGGAGCCCAGAACTGGGCACAATACTCCAGGTGGGGCCTGACCAGGGCAGAGTAGAAGGGGAGGATCACCTCCTTTGACCTGCTGGCCACACTCCTCCGGATGCACCCCAGGATCCCATTGGCTCTCTTAGCCACCGAGGCACTGCTGGCTCATGGCCAACCTGTCATCCACCAGGACCCCCAGGTCCTTCTTCACGGAGCTCTTCTCCAACAGGTCATCCCCCAGCCTGTACTGAATAATTAGCCCATTACATATTGCAAAAGCCAAGCTCATTATTGGTTATTGCTTTTAAGGTCGGTCCTGCCCTCAGTTCTTCATCTGTGCTCAGCTACATCCCCCTTTTCTCACGCCTGAACAAAGAGACTCTCATACCTGAACAAAGAGGCATCCTGTTGTTTGCAACTTATGTAGCCAAGGATAGAATGTCCTGGCCATATCAGCACCTAGATTAACTGTGTACGATGCCTCCCAAACTTCAACTCAGCCAGCTGGCCTATGTCTATGTGGCCTTTGTTAGCTAGCCATTCCTCCACAAGAATTACTTCAAGTTATGAAGAAAACCCTGATATGACCATGAAAGCTCTTTGTTATAGTCCCCACTCTCACTCAGCATTAGTTTCTGGAGTGATTCACTCTTGGTCTTCCTGAGGCATGGTGTGTTCATACCAAAGCAGTCTGGGTTTGGCCATAGTCTTAGGGGATATAAAAGGCATGCCTGATGGCTGACACAGTCATTAGGCATGTCGTTAGGATGTAAGGAACAGTTTCTTTCCTCTGACAAACATAAGAATTTTGGGGTTTATGTAGTCCATTGTAGCTGGCTGGGAAAGGAATGATTCCATATAGAATTTGGTTCTCCTAAAGAGCCAATCACTCTTTAGTCCATCATTGCTAGTTACTTCTCTCACTTCAGCTTCTGCTGGTACTTCATTTGTGCTAAGGAAGTACAAAAGGAGAAATGAGAGAAGAAAGTCGTTTTAAAGAACTATCTAAATGTACCTCACTACATATTTTCTTTTGAAGTGGGTCAATTTGTCTCTGACAGGCATTAGCTTTTACAATCAGTAGTCCGGAAGGTTCACTGAAAGCGACTTTCTTGTAGTACCAAGAGCTGCTTCAGTGAGGGAACACCTTAGTTTGACCTTTTGTTTCATGTTATACTTATTTGAAAGTTTGCTCTAATTACAGCATTTTTTCCCTTTCAAATGTGATCTCAGGTAATAGCATGTCTGCAAGTTCTTGGCTCTCTGTCAAGCCATTTGACAGCTAAGTTTCTAATGTATTCAGAATGGAAAATAGGAAATATACTCCGTAGTATTTTTAAGATGAGACTAACATTCTTTAATCAGGTTAGTTCAGCACAAATTAAATTTTAATGCCAAAAAGTTATAATTATACTATCTTAACAGAATATTGAATCTTTACAGTACTCTTCATGCATAATGTGTACACCTCTCAGTTCTTTTAGGCCAGCAGGTAAACTTTGTCTCAGATGTGCCATGCCATTCTTAGAAATCAGGTACTTCTCACTCTCAAAAATATTTGTAAGAAAAAAATGTAAAACATTTGGAATCTCAGTCTTTGAGCATATTCAGAACTTGAGTGGTCACAGCTCTGAGCAATCTGCTCTAGCTGGTCCTGCTCTGAGCAGGGTGTTGGACTGGATAATCTTCAGAGATGCCTTCTCATCTCAGCCATGCACCAGTGAGTCTGCATTATAGGTAAACTCTAAAAAGCTATTAGGTGATCTTTAAGGTATTTTCCAACCCAAACCACTCTATGCTTCTGTTATTGTTAAGTTTAAAGTGACATAATTGTTTGTGGATGGCTCTTTTAACCAATCTTTTAAAAAACTTCTTGAGTATCAAATGATTTCTGAATGCATAGTACCAGTAAGTCGCATGACGAGGGATATGGCGATGGTTCATGCAGTTCATGCATGACATGTTAACATGTCTTCCCCATTCCCAGCTCTCACACTGAAATACAAAAAGGTGTTTTCCAAAATATGAATTTTGAACGGAAATTGATCTCCCAAGTCACAGAGGGCAAAGTCAGGGAGTGGGAGTATGAGGAACTGCCCACTGTAGGAGAAGATCAGGTTCGATCTTCTATGATGGAGTAACGGAGATGGACAAGGGAAGAATGACAAACACCATGTTCCTGGACTTGTGCAAGGCATTCAACACTGTCCAGCATGACACCTTTGTCTCTAAATTGGAGAAACATGGCTTTGACAGATAGACCACTCAGTGGATAAAGAACTGGCACACAAAGAGTTGTGGTCAATGGCTCATTGTCCATGTGGAGGTCTGTGACGAGAGGTGTTCCTCAGGGGTCAGTACTGGGACTGGCACTGTTCAACATCTTTCTCAGTGACATGGACAGTGGGATTGAGTGCGCCCTCAGCAAGTTTGTCAATGACACCGAGCTGTCTAGTGGGGTCAACACATTGGAGGGAAGGGATGCCATCCAGAGGGACCTTGACAGGCTGGAGAGATGGTCCCATTCAAATTACACAAGGTTCAATAAGGCCAAGTGTAAGGTCCTATGTCTGAGTTGGAGCAATCCCAAGAACAACTAAGGAGGTGATTCTGACCAGCTACTCTGCTCTCGTGAGACCCCACCTGGAGTACTGAATCCAGCTCTGGGGTCCCCAGTACAGGAAAGACAAGTTGCTATTGGAGTGAGTCCAGAAGAGTGCCACAAAAATGATCAGATGGCTGGAGCACCTCTGCTATGAAGACAGGCTGAGCAGTTTCTGAGGTCCCAAATGAAACATTGCTGAAGGATGGAGCAAACACAGATTACTGATACTCTTGAGCAAGCTCTAATCTATAGATATCATCTCCCTCCCCAAACTTGTTAACTTTTTTTGTCTAGACTCCTTTCCAGACTTGATAAAGACTGACAGTCCTTAGGAGTGTTCCTTTTCCTTTCAGCTTAGTGAATATACATAATCAACAACATGTCATTCACCACAATTTACAAGGCATCTTTTTCTCTTTTCATTTGAAGTAATTCTGTAGTCCTGCAACTTCTCTCATTTATGAGGTAATGCTACAGTGTTAAAACATATAGATCCACAAGGTATTCTCTCACATGCGGGAAGAGACTGCAAGGGGCTCTGCAGTGCCACAGAGACTATCTGCATCTCAGAGACTGAGGTGTCTGGAGAAACAAAATAAAATAAAATAAACACTTTATTCAGTGATTTACTGAACTCTTAAAGTAGCAGTTCTTTCTTTATACATCACAAAAAATTAACATCTTAGCTATAATACCTTTTTTTTTTCTGAAAAGCACTACAAATAGTATTTTTCATTGTTCCGGGGTTTTATTAATAAATAGAAGGGGATTTTTAGAACAGTTTACCTAGAAGTCAAAGTCTTACATAAATAAATGGGGTGTGTCATTTCAACCTGAAAGAAACAAGATATTATAAGGCTACATTTTTAATGCAACATTCCAATTTGTTCAGCAAATTATAATTTTCAGTCTTTTTAAGGAAAGATACCTTAATTGTCAACTAAGAGCAAACACTGAATCACAGAATCACAAGGTTGGAAAAGACCTTCAAGATCATCAAGTCCAACCATTCTCATCCTCTACTAAACCATATCCCTGAGCACCTCATCTACCTACCTTTTAAATACATCCAGGGTCAGTGAATCAACCATCTCCCTGGGCAGCCTGTTCCAATGCCCAACAACCTGTTCAGTGAAGGATTTTTTCCTAATGTCTAATCTGAACCTGCCCTGGCACAGCTTGAGGCCATTCTCCCTGTCGCTTGGGTAAAGAGACCAACACCCACCTCTCTACAACCTCCTTTCATGTAGTTGTAGGCGGTGATAAGGTCTCCCCTCAGCCTTCTCTTCTCCAGGCTAAACATCCCCAGCTCCCTCAGCTGCTCCTCATAAAGTTTGCTCTCCAGCCCCTTCACCAGCCTGGGGTTGCCCTTCTCTGGACATGCTTCAGTGCATCGACGTCTTTCTTGTAGAGAGGACCTCAAAACTGAACACAGGACTCCAGGTGCGGCCTCACCAATACTGAGTACAGGGGCACAATCACCTCCCTGGACCTGCTGGCCACACTGTTTCTGATACAAGCCAGGATGCCATTGGCCTTCTTGGCCACCTGGGCACACTGCTGGCTCATATTCAGTCTGCAGTCAACCAAGAACCCCAGGTCCTTCTCTGTCAGACAGCTGTCTAGCCACTCTTCTCCAAGTAGATAGCACTGCACAGGGCTGTTATGTCCAAATTGCAGGACTTTGCACTTGGCCTTGTTAAGCCTCATCCCTTTGGCCTCAACCCATCAATCCAGCCTGTACAGATTCTTTTGAAGTGTCTCCCTACTCTCAGGCAGATTAACTCTTCCTTCCAGCTTAGTGTCATCCACAAACTTACAGAGGGAACATTCAGGTCATTGATAAAGATATTGAACCAAACTGGACACAGGACCGAGCCCTGGGGAACACCACTTGTGATGGGTCTCCAGCTGGATTTAGCTCCCGTTACCATAACTCCTTGGGCCCGGCCATCCGGCCAGTTTTTTTACCAAGCAGAGGGTACACCTGCTTAGGCCAGTGGTAGCTAGTTTCTCAAGTAGAATGCTGTGAGAAACGGTGTCAAAGGCTTTGCTGAAGTCCAAGTACATTACACCCATAGCTTTTCCCCTCATCCACTAAATGCTCACCTTGTCATTGAAGGTAATCTGTTTAGTTTGACAGGACCTGCCTCTTGTAAACCCATGTTGACTGGGCCTGACCACCTGGTTGTCATGCATGTGCTATATGATAACACTCAAGATGATCCATTCCATGATCTACCCCAGCACTGAGGTCAGACTGAGAGGCCTGTAGTTTCCTGGATGATGCTGACCAATGCCAAATTTTATTGAAATACATTATTTTAATCAATGATATAACAATTAAATATATAACAATTAAACCCCTTCCATAATCAGTGCCATTAAGTACATAATTTTGTCATGCTTTTGTCAGATTGTGCTTTCAAATATTTAATTAACCATCTGGAGAAAGGATAAAATGTGGAGCTTATTGTGCATTTCATATTAATTCACATTTTGTTAATGACCCATAGCTCACTTATTTATCATGGTAGACCTTGGAGCTTTAGTTATGTGACTGAAAAACTATTGAGAATCATGAGGAGTATTGTAGATAGTTTTTCTTAATAAAAAAGAAAACTAAAAAAAGCCACAGATATCAAGATCTGTAGTGATATTTTATGAAATGGTTGCAAGACTAATAGTTTCTGTGTGTATTAGTAACATTCACTTGCTGAAGGATACTTTATTGAGAGTATAAAGTACTTGAAATAACACATTTATAACAAAATTAAGATATGAAAATAGAAACAATTTGGGAACTAACTGAAATAAAGTGAAAGAAAAATACATAGCCTTGAAACAGGAAACAAAATATCTTGATTTCCATTTGAAATTCAGTATTTTGGAAAACACCTTATCATAATTCAGTGTTAGAGTTGGGAAATGGGAAAATGTGTTTTGTTTCTCATGAATTAAGAATGCAGCTTTACACTGAGCTCTGAAATGGAAAAGATGACAGCTAGCCAAAAATCTATATTTTGAAAATAACATTTCTTATATTTTCTCCTACATTCATCAAAGCATTTAATATTTGCATTTAATTTTGTGCCACTACCTATCCTTGTGTGAAAATTTAGGGATGCTTTGCCTCAGTTAGCATAGTGTGTATTGATCTGTTTCTGCATTGAAAATCATTTACTTCTGACATCCAGAGAACAGGGAAGGACCTATGGATGTTCTTGAGTGGATCATGGCTTACCTTCCACCCCTGTAAAATAAAAGGTTAATACAGCAGAGTCTACCATGCTTACATGTAATTTATGTGTACATTTTATATCTTTAAATGCAAATACATTTTCCTCTCACCACTGTAGCAAGTAATTGGAGCAATAGATAAACTCTTGTAACACTTAAAGCTCTGGTACTTAATTAAACAGATTACTTTGGTTTTTGCATAAGTTCTAGTCAAATAACACAGAGCAAAGCAATTACTGAAAACTGCATGCGATTTATAAGGTGATAAGTGGGGAGATTTAGGAGTGCTCATATCTGGAACAAACTTTCTGTATACTGCAATTGAATTTTTGAAGTTAAACTTTTATTCTTTATGTTTATCAAGCTGTGTGGGTCAATTAATCATTTATTACTCTTCAGGGTTAATTTCTTCTCAGTCACAGTGGAAGTACGAAAAGTCACACACTCACAAGACAAAATATAAAACATAACTTAGTCTTCAATATTGAAATTAAACTGATTGTCTCCCATTGGGACACAAAACCAGAAAAATAAATATTAATTATATTTGAACAGAGCTATAAACTGGAAAATGTGATAAGCAGTAAATATTATTCCTTGGAAAATTCTTTTAAAATTCTATTTGTACTTTTTCTTATTTCCAAGCATTTTCCAAAAACTGCTCAATTATTAATTGAGTCAAGTATCTAATTCTTGATGACTATACAAATCACTCATTTACATTTGCATCAAATATACAAAATAATTGTTGCATATCTTTTTTACACATTCCCATTTCACAGATGCGTTGACCATTGAAGAGTGTCAGCTGCTTGAGTAAAAGAAGGCTACATCATAACTCATCTACTTATACCAAACAAATTTTTTTAATCGGGTGCTCTGTTTTTCTTGCTTCTATTTCTGAAAACTGATGAAAGTTTTCAGTATGCTGTGGAACACTCTGAATTCATAGTAGAATAATTCATTTTATCCAGCAAACAACTCAGTGTAAAACTCATTGTATTCAAGACCTAAGTGATACTATTGACTTTCAATCCCTATTAAATTCAGTTTGTTACAATCCCTCAAGATGGGGCTTCTCCTACTCTCCATCATCTGTTATCACAAATCTGTTTCTTAAAGCTATACCTGGCTTGTACAGTGTGAAACTCACCCACATATGTTTTCCATGGGTATGGAAGCTGCAAAACCAACATTTTACAAGTACACATTCTGTACACATTCATGCCCGGGATACAGAAGTAAAGCTTTCATCTTAAATTATTCTCCAGCTCTAGGTCTCATCATCTGTACATCTCATAGCAGTCTAGTTTTGTCATTGGACTCAATCTTGAAGGTCTCTTCCAACCTGAGTGATTCTGTGATTCTATGTTACTGCACTGGAGCAATTCCAGGGATTCTGCGTCTTTTTACCGGAGTGTCTTGTGACATGTCAACAGTCTCTGATTATGTCACAGGAGTGCAATGTGCTGCAAGTCTAGTCTTTCATTTGGTCTCACACTAGTTGACTAATTGGTGGGAAGACCTGTGTGGGAATTCTGCCCCTGATCAGTTGAGAACAGAAAAAACATTCCCATTGTCACATCTCCATTACCTTATCGGCATTGTCATGCATGAGTCTAAACTAATTTTAATGAGCTCCTTTAAAACGTCAGGTGTTTATTCATGCTTCTGCAGCTTTCATGTCAACCTACTGTTTTGAAGTTACTTCAGATTATTTTAACAAACTCAGGTGAGACTGACGCTTTTTGTGACTTTTAGGAGCAAGTCACCATTGTTCGTGCGTTTGAGATTTATAGTGTAATTAAACTCTGAAAGGATGTCTTTTCCAAATATCTGACCTGAACTCAAACATTTTTATCAGTACAAGCTATAACTGAACACCCTTTCACATACAACTCCCCTGATCTTCCCTTTTCTATAAAATATTTCACTAAATTTTTGTAGTGCTAGTGGTACATTGAAACAGATCTGTCAGCTGTTATTTCAACCACTTATTGCCGTCAACTGGAAAAATTTGCATTGACTTCAAACAAACAAGGCAAATCTCCAAATCTGGAACAAGTTAAACAAAAAGGAATGGGTGTAGTGGGGTTTTTTTGGTTTTAATTTTTAAATTGCCTTGTGTTACCATCAAGTCTTCACACTGATCCTGCCTGCAAAGCTTCTATCTGTTTCTTTTTTTTTTCCTTTTTTTTTTCTTTTTTAATAGGAAAAACAGAGTCCTCAACAATATGTCAGAGCCTGATCCCATGAGATACGAATGAGTTCCCAATTACTAGGTTCCTACAAAACACATATCCAGTAACTTGCCTTTAAAGCTCACTCTTCTGTCTTAATATGTAGATTCTGACAATTCAGTGAGCTGGTTGTGGGCTAAATGTCTTCCTGTAATAAATCCTATGAGTCTCATGTATTTTTACACATTCCTTTGTAGGATTTCCTGATACAAAATTTCCATTAGAGGATAAGCACAAAATGTAAAGAAACGGGTTGATTCAAACCACCAAGGAACACTGCATGAGGCCATTCATGGGTGATCCATTGTCTGATAGGACACTAACAAACTTTGCATCTTCCCTTCCTGGAAAACTGCAGTTGTTCTGGAAATCAGAAATTTGAAGTGGTAAAACCAGAATGGGCTGAAAAAGAGAGAGAAGGAAACAAGAAAATTAATTAATGTAACTGTTCTTTAGTGAGGCAATTCAGAATGTGAAGGGGATGGTTTCCAACAACAGCTGTTTCTTCCATGCTGCCAATCAATGCAAAAATGGGATACAAGCCACAAGGCTGAGAGTTCAAGGCAAATTGCTTTGAATGCTCATTTACTGTCATTTAGTCATTTATTGATAGGAATGATAGAATGGAATTAAAAGGGCCACTGAAATGGAAGATGAAATGCAAATTATGTTCCAGTCAACTGTGGGGTTTGATATCAAGGAGCGATTACACAGTGTATACTTAAGAATCAATAACCTAAACCAATTAAGCCACTATAAACTTGTGCTGCATTATTAGATATAGCAAGTAGATGATAAAATCAACTCCTACACAAGTCAGTCACACAACCTAGATTCAGATTCATTAATTTTCAGGTTTTTGCCTACTGTCTTTATTCGTGCTAGTAAATTAAATATGTCTCTATACATGGTTTACTTCCAGACTATTAAGTGGTTACTGTGAAGTTTTTCATTGCTTATAAGAGCTTTTATTTGTACTAAAAACTAGCTTGTTTGGGCATAACTCCTTCACATTTCCAATAGAAAAAGGAGGTACAAGACATTTATTTTTTTTAAAGCTGGATTTACACTCATCTGAATTACAATGCTAACTCTACCATAATTTATGCTATATGCACATCCTTTTCAGAGTGTTTAGTTGGTTAATAAAGCACTTTTTCCTCATATCCTGGCTTCAGAAATTTTCACATGCTCAATAAAACAGATAAGCACATGACTAGTGCTATGCATATATCTAAATCACCAGGTTTCACAGACTTTAACTAATAATTAATGTTAAGGAATAGGCTAAATTATTTGCTGAATAAAAATAGGTTAAAATATATTTAGATACTTTATTGTATTTCATCATATGTAAGAAAAAATATTGAAATATTTTAACATTTCAACCACACGCTGAATTAATTATTACTTACATGGAAGTTGGATCGAATTACTAAAATCAATAAGCAAAATTGCTATCTGCTATAACTCTCACTGACTTCAATAGAATTAACACAGAGTTCAGTCTTGCATTTTTATCCACATAGGATATTAATAGCAGAGACAAATTATGTCAACAGTAGCTATGCAGGTGGAAATGAGCAAATAAAATCCTAAAGATCTAAGATCCACTTGGTGCCCAGTCAGATTGCTGGGTGAACGGCCAAGCACTTCAGTTTATCAGCAGTGAGTTGAAAATAAATGCACTTACGCCCTGTCTCTCCTCCTAACAAAGTGTAACTCGCTCTTACACATTTCCCCTACAAACACCTATGGAATCATCTTCAGTTTTAGTGCATATGCCACTTCGCAGAACATGTACAGCAGCTAAACAAATGGATGGGCCATGCATTGCTCAAGACTGATCTAGGCTTTCAGAAGCACCATTAGGATCGAATTACATTTCTACAATCCCCTAGAAATGTACATTTAACTTTCCCACCCCTGTGTTTTATGCTTGTCTGTTAACACATTTTGTTAAAGAAACATAAATATAATTTTTTTTTCATAAAAAGTTCTTTTGCCCTTTTAGGTCTTGGGAATCAGGCTATGAGAATGCATTCTGTAAGTACACGTATATGAGTATACACATCTTTCTTTCCTAATACTATTTTAATACCCAGGGCAATGCCAGGCAGACTTGAAAGAGATAAAGGCTAAAAGGATATCAGGCGTTACAAATAGCAAGATAGAAAAGGGAGATGCTATTACTGCCACTCTGCAGGAAAGCCTTCATTGTTAAACTACTTCTCAGTTAGAAATCAGAGATTCTAAATAGCCCTCCAGAACCCAACTCACGGGGCATATTAATTCCATTGTTCACTAGTTATGCGGTCTT
Source organism: Hypotaenidia okinawae (assembly GCA_027925045.1). Classification (NCBI taxonomy): domain Eukaryota; kingdom Metazoa; phylum Chordata; class Aves; order Gruiformes; family Rallidae; genus Hypotaenidia; species Hypotaenidia okinawae. Next base: position 128,638,849 of record BSDF01000001.1, read on the forward strand.
TTTCTCTATGTATCTTGCTGTTCCATTGCTTTTTGATTGCTTTAACATTTTTGGTTTTGAGGCAAATCAAAGAAAGTATAGAAGTTTCCTAAACTCTACTGGTTGCTTTTGCTGGCCTTTGAAGTTCACACATTACCAAGATCAGTAAAGTAAAGCAGGAGTATCCTTGTCTTTCCTGGTATTTTTTTTGGTTTTTTTCTGCAACACTAGGTTAGCAGAAAAGCTACACATCTTATTTTTAGTACTTATAGGCAAGAAATGGGGACAAAGAGAATTGTTCAAATTTGATTCATGGGAATAGTGGGTAGCAAAAAATGGGAAAAGCACTCTTCCTTTTGTTGAATTACACTGTGATTCATTTTTAATAGCTTTTCAACAAGTCTACTACTGCCACAGTAACCCGATTCAAGATTTTTTTAAAAACCTAACAATCTCTACTCTATATAGAAAATCTGTCTGGCTGTCACTTATCAAAATAATTGGGATTAAAAGTCCCAAAACTAACTTGCAGTGAAGGAACCAAGGGTATTTTTCTGCTAAAATATTCAGTTAAAATGGAGAAAAAAAAAATAAAAACATCCCCTTCAGTTCACATCTAATTATTTAATGAATTGTTAGCTCTGGAAATATAGAAGCAACAGTGAAAAAAAAAAGATGAAGGTATTTCAGAGATATACTGATTTGAATTATTTATTTGAATGACTTATTGATTTTAAAGGTCAAAAAAACCCCAGTTGGAAAGTAGGGGGTGTTATATCAATTTGTTTGCTATTTTTGACTCAATGATTTTTTAAAGAGGCTTAAAGAAAATTGTGGTGTGTTGACCTTGGCTAGCCACAAGATGACCACCAAGCCACCCTCTCACTCCCTTTCCTCAGAAGGACATGGTGAGAAAATGACGTGAAAGATGCATGAGTTGAGATAAAGACTTTTTAATGATGAAGGCTACACATGGAAGCAAAGCAAAAATATTTTTTCTCTACTTCCCATCAGCAGGAGATTTCCAGGCACTTTCTGGGAAATAAGGTCCAAGTGCACATAGCAGTTGCTTCTCAAGACAAATACCTTAATAACTAATGCCCCACCTCCTACTCCTCTCTTTTATCTCTTTTATCTTTTATTTTACGTGGTATGAAATATCGCTTTGGTCAGTTGAGATCAGCTGTTCTGGTTGTATTGCCTCCCCACCTCTTGCCCACCCCCAGCCTATTGGCATTTGGGGAAGATTGGAGAGGCAACCCTGATGCTGTGCAAGCACCTGCTCAGCAAAAGCCAAAACCTTGGCGTATTTTATCGACACCACTCTAGCTACAAATACAAAGCACAGCACTGTGTGGCTGCTGCAGCAAAAGTTAACTCCATACCAGCAAGACCCAATACAAAAATTTTATTAGAAACAAACTGAAGTAAATAATTATGAAATGTTTCCATTAACAGTCTATTTCAGGGGAAAAAAATAAGAAAATTAATACTTAAAACTGTAAGTACACATTAGAATGCTTAATTTCAAGCCTTCCTCTAAAACTTACTACCAGCAATAAAAACTGTTAGCTAAAAATATGATGTCTTTAAATCCATCAACTACCACATAGTGTCTGGGTGAGTTTTTTGAGGTCCTCTAAGTAGAAATAGACTTCTTGCTGTTAACTACTGATCTGTATATCATTCAAGCAAGGAAGTATTCACTATGGAGGAGAAACAAATACTTCTTCCAGAAAAACAAGCAGACCATTAAACAATATAGTTTTTGCAATATTAACTACAACACTAATTTTCCATTTCTACCTACTTAAACATGCATAGACAAGCTATTTTTGGACCAACCACCTCATCCGACATTTTCACTAATTACAAGGCTAAATGTAACATAGATGCAGAGTCATGAGATTTACCTCTGATGTCCTTGTCTTGAGGAATGCTGAGTAATATGCTACCAGTACAGTACAGTAATCTCAACTTTAAAAAAAAAAAATTAGAGAAGGAGGTTTAAAAAATTTCATTATTCTGTGATTGTTTCTTTTCCAGTTACAGTCAGCAAATCACAATCACCTTTATGGGATCTCTCATACCCAAGTTTTTTTCAATTTTATGGAATTCTTTCACGTAATGGAAAACAGCAGCATATAGGGGTTTAAATCTGATTTTCTTACTATCAGCAATTTCTGTGTGCCTGAAAAGTTACGACAGTTCTGAGAAGGTGAACAGAAGAATTCTAGGGTGAAGGTTTCTGCAGCTTAAGCACATTTTGGTATTCTATTTCCCACAGATCATTAATATACACAAGAATCCTCCTTTCTCTTCCCAGTCTCAAGCTGACTTACCATTTCACCAAGAGATAAAAGGATACAACTTTTTACCCTGTAAAGCTTCAAGCCATAAAATCATAGAGTGGATTGTTTTAGTTGCTGTACACTGTAACATTCACAGTACAATGTATTGTTTTTGCAATATTAGGTCTGTCATGTATTCTATAAAGAGAGACTGCATTTACTGTATATTCAATACTTTGTGTTAGCTGCAGTAGTTAAATAAACAGCCCAGAGGTTCTTCGTCAGATATTTTACTGAAATTAAACTCACTGAACTGAGAAAAGATTCTGAACCAACCATCTACATTGTTTTCTGACATAAATAAATGGGTACAGATGCAGGAGTGTTTTCATGATCAGAAACTGCATTATCATTGTGCAGAGGACAAGTTGAGTGTCTGAGCCCACATCCTCACCTGTGGACTGAATGTTTTGCGTTCTTTTCCGGTACCATGTCATCAGTAAACCTTTCGGTTCTGTATGCAGAAGGAAAAAACAAACAAACAAAAAAATAACATAGTGCTAACGATTCCCCTACACAACCAGAAATCTTCATCATCCTTGGAGAGCATCCATCCTGCTCTCTTCTAATACCTGTCCACCACAGGCCCAAGCCCTGTGCGTAAGAACCAACTCAACTATGCTGCTGAGAATACACGTGTATACATAATATATAATACAGTAAGTGACACAACTTAGTAATTTTATTCTTCACCATTGGCTCCATCAGACCACCAGGCAGGATGCAGATGCCTGATACAAGTCTGATAATTTCTGGAGTCCCAAAGCAGCATTAGGTAAAATACCAGGATTTTCTAGTGTGGGCAAGGTACATTTGCCTGACTGTTAAGCTGGGTGGAAGTAGTAGGAGGGAATGACTCTATACAACTTAAGTATTAACATAGCAAATCTCCCAGGTGGTGACCCTAGGTGTCTCTGTGAGCAATAGGGAAATAGTCTTTTCAGGTGAACCATTTCAGACTATTTAAGCTTCTGCTCCAAACTGCCTTCTGGTAAAGGTTCTTTCTACAGAGACTGTTCAGCCCAGAGATATCAGATACATAATATTGCTATCACAGGTGCCAAAACAGAGTGGGAAGACAGGTATGACAGAGATAAATGGGACGTCACTGTAAGTCCCACTTCCTTTCACTAACAACAATCCCAGCTCACCTCAGTTCTTTCCAATGAGCAGATAAAGGAACTAAAGCAAAATATATTTTCATCCACTTATTCTTCTCTTGTGTCCCCAGTTCAGTCTCCTTTATCTAAGTAAAAAAAGTCTTTTTGTGCTCACAGAGAGTCAAATTCACAGAGAGTGAAATTAATGCAAACTACATTCATGATCTGGAGTATTCATCTTCTATTGACCTCTATGAATTATGCAGGACTGAAGATGTCTTGTGGACACCTCTAATATGAAGCTGGTGAGAAAATGGATGATTGGAGACCAATGGAAGGTGTTGACAGAGTGCAGCATGTAATGGCAGAGTAAGAACTGAATACTGCAGTCAAGAATCAATGATGTGTAATTGAGAGATGAAAGAAAAACTGCAGAGTTAAAAATCAGCCTACAGTGCTTCAGCCCTTTCTGTGGTTAGGCAATACACCACATATATCTCTGGTCCTATCACAACCCTTGTGTTTCTTTCTAGGAAAAGAAATAAAAATGCCAGTTTTGGTTTTTAGTCTTTTACTTGTGTTCTGGTTTTGGCTAGTATACAGTTAATTTCCACAAGGAGCTGACGGTGGGGGCTTAACCAACTTGGAAAATTACTGTGGATTAAAGGATACATGGATGCATGAACCACAAGGAAACCGTTGTCTGTTTCCAATAGACCTTTCATCCAAAACATCTTTGTAGGATACTCTATCTTCTCCCTGGGAATTCCCTATTCCCTGAAGAGTCATTTAACCTCAGAAAAGCCATGGATCAAAATTTTCTTTTCAAATATATTACCATGGACAGAGACTCCAGGTATCAGTAGGAATTGATGGATGACCAAAGGGCACAATATATTGTACAATTCCTTTAATAGCCATGTCAGTGTTGTAAAACTTTCGCTCTAACAGCTTATGCATTGATGCCTCATCATGTTCATGAAGATAGGATTTGTTGCCATAGCAATATATCAGGTCCCTGATCTAGTTTTTCATTTTCAGTACTGGTTGGGTTGTTTTGTTTTGGGGTTTGGTGGGTTTTTGTTGCAACTATGATCAAAAAACCCAACCCAACCCAACCCAAACAAAAAAGCTACTTTGAAAACAAACAAACAAACAAAACCTTTGAAAAATATTTAATTAACTCTGTAAATTTGGTAAACACTTCTATTTTGCTTTTTCTGAGTCCCTTTACCTCAAAACTATAGGGGATGTTGTAAATTAAAAATAAGATTTCACAGTAAATAGACCTGTGTGAAACAATTAGAGGATTAGTGAAGACAATAGTTTTTCTTCCTCAGATTGTGTGATCATAATTAAATCTTATCTTTTACCTTTTGGACAGAGCTAAAATACCTGAAATGTATTGAGCACCAAATTAAAAGGAGTCATCAATAAAAGTAACAATAAAGGTACCAGAACAATTATTTTTTGACTGATTCCTTAAGACTTTGAAATTACAGCAGTAGTACTCATTTTGTTAAGTGGCCTAATTAATTTTAGTAGGTGAAACTTATCACTCACAGAATCTTTTACTAAAGTATTTCCTACAAAATTGTGTGAGGAAGCTAAAGATTATTCATTTGTAGAAGTGTGAGAGCAATAAACTATTACATCGGAAGTTGCTGACAAGGTCAAAAACGCTCCTCTGTTTTGACATGCAGACATAATGATACTGACCCCAAGTGAGTGAGCCAGGAACAGTCGCACAGTTTGTATCCATCAAAATAATTAATCCCACGCAGCAGATTTCACTGCCGTTTACACTGGGAGTTTAAGGACGGCAGGTTCATAACTCTCTATGCATACCTAAAAGTGGGTACAAGTGCCCACAGCTAAGCTTTCAACCCTGGCCAGAATCATCACGTTCCTCCTCTCCTTTGCAAAAAAGCATCTCCTTTGCCCAAAACCATTCCTCCTCCTCCAAACAGCTCCAGTGTCCTTCACAAGATTCTGGTCAGGCTACAACCAACCCCTTCAAGCAGTTGACATCTGAAAGTCCCAATCCAGGACAAAAATTCTTATGAAGGAGAGTAGCTGTTACACCAACTCCATGTTAATCAGGTGGAGAGGGACAGAGGTGAATGGTGAGATGTGGGGTGGACTGAGCTTACTTCCTGAGGTGGAGCCACCCAGGATGGATTTGGCCTACCTGAACTGCAGCTGAAATGGTGCTTCATGGTTGCAAAGGATGATTCAGTGGGAAATTGAGCATGTGAATGCTGCCTGGAGAGCTAAGCAGCGCGAGGCCGGAGGTTGATGTGAGGTGAGGCTGGGATTAAAGCTGAGGACTGAGGCAGCAGACTGACTGTGAGAAAAGCAAAGAAAGTCTCAGAAAATAGCAGATTCACAATCCGTAACTTCTCCCACTTCAGGTCAAAAAAGCAGGAACAGGTGTAGGGAAAGGTTATGTATGCCCAGGTGTGCAGTGATGCTGACCAGGCTCCCATTTGGATAACCTCTCAGAGAGGATCCTCACTCAAGTATCATTTTTTCTGCCCTCTGGAGAGGTCTGAGCCAAGTCCTCCTGTAACGTCTGGGTGATTTCTGGCTCTTTCATGTGAACAATGTGTGAACTCAGACAAGGATTTGCTATTTCTTCTGTTTTATACACTGTAGAGACAGAGCATAAGGAATACAGTTTGAATATATATTTTTATAGCTTGTGGGGTTTTTTTAATTTGCAGTTTTGATGGTTTTGAGGAACAAGGGTCAACTGGCTTTCCTGGAGGTGGACTTTACTAATTTATTATTACTACCATATGAAATACAAATATTAATAAGAAGTCCAGGCTTCTTTCTAATGGAAACAAGATTCTTAAAAGCATTTTTTTGTCATCCAGATTGTCTTACAAACAGCCCATATTGTGCATTTTTTTAATATTACTAAACTTTATCTCAACATATGCTGAGGCGTAATCCAGCGACACACAGAGAATACATTTCAGGGTCCTGACTGGATAAAGCAATTAGCTTTTTGTAATTGTAAATATTATACTATAACCTATGCTACTCATTCATACCTGGGGAAGAAAGACGCCATTTCAGGGAATAATTAAAAAAGACATGGTTCTTGAAAGGCTTGACAGGCTTGCCATTGCACAGTGGGGTAAAATTTTATTAAATATGACAAAATTTGTAGAAAACCAGATTTCATTACTCTTTTCTACAAATGTGACCTATGACCTAAGTTATTCTGGGCCAGTAAGAACACTAGATCTTAAATCACTGACAAGGGGAAATTTGGCACTGATGCTTCTTCAGGCAGACCCCTTCTTTTCTCTGGTAGAAACAGAATATATCATAGTAGTAGCTCTCCAGTCACTGCAGGTGTAGTCTTTGTTTGGGCAATCCTTTTCTGGACTCAAAAAAATTACCTTCACGAGGGGTCATGTTGGCAGTACAGCAGAAGTAGGCAAGAGAAACCAAGTGTCTAACACGAACATAATTTTAGCTCATGTGTGGAGAAGGAAAGAACATTCTAAATTTAGAAACTATCTGCTATTTATACGATTTCACTTTTTGAAGTGGTGTCTGAGCAGCTGAGACCGTATTATAATTCATTGCTTTCTTCCCTGTCACTGCCTCAGAGCTAAAAGGAAAATGCCTGCTGTTGGTTTCAGAAGCCTTGTCACTACCTACAGCAAAAACAACAGTGCCTCATAGGAGCGTGTTTATTATTACAGGACACATACATCTCAAAAGACAGTATTGGGTTTAAACAACACTTCCAAAGATCAGTAACCAAACCATGTTTCTTAGGGCTCTCTCTTCCCTGCTCAGTTTCCCTTTCTCTAGTCTGCCTACAGATTACCATCCCCTCTTTTCCACTTTCTGGTCTTTTACAGGAACGCTGCTCCTTCCAGACCACAGGCACGCAGAGGGCTACCCATCACATCAAAGCTGCTGTGTCACAAGACTGTTTTAGCACTCACTTTTCTACTCTGTACTTATCCAGCATGTTTTACTTAGCTGTCTTGTGCCTAGAACTAGACACACAGCCCTGCACACATTGTGCTTCTGGAGACATTTTGAATTCAGAACAGAGGACAATAGGTAGTGGTCCATGATGGTGAATACTTCCTTTACAGAAGAGCATCTGTCAGAAGCTGAAGGATGCTTCAGGTTGATTTTTAAGGTGAAATTTAGTTGCACCATTTGGACTTGTTGTTTGCTTAATGTAAATGTATCCATATTGCTGTTAATCTATATATTACTGTCTACTACAACTAGTTCCAGGGAAAATTCTCTCATTTGTCTGTTTCCTCCATGGAGTTTCAGTGTTCTGGTTCAGCACTGGCAGGGAACAGGTCAAGGAGGATACTCATTTCTGTTAAGGACATTTTCGTTAGTACTGAGAAGTATTGAGTGTAAACTGAAAAAAAATCCCAAATACTTTACATAGCAGCAATTATTTTCCAAAGATGACATCTTGCTTATTAAATAAATACCCAAGAGTACTACAACCTTTTGTTTGTGCTTTATTTTAGCAAGAATCTCAGACATGGTCAGCTTTTACTGGTGATTAATGACAAATGAGAGAGACTAAAAGAGGAAGATAGAGCTGAAGAACCCTGATGGAAGTGTTCACTCCAGGTGTTGCTATTGATATACCTGTGGTGGCTTGACCCTGGCTGGAGGCCAGATGCCCACCAAAGCCACTCTATCTCTCCCCTTTGCAGCTGGACAGGGGAGAAAAGTTCCAAGAGGAACTGGGCAGAGGTACAGAGAATATGTGTTTATGTGCACTTCATCTCTCAGCAAAATTATCCAGTTACACGATGAAGGGTTACTAAACACCTTTCAGCTCTCTACATTTTTTCAAATTGTCCTTTGCACACACAGTGATATTTAAAATATGGAACATATATTAGCTGGCTTGACAGTTCCCTCATTATATCTGAGTTTTCCTGATAGCACATACACTCAAATGTCATTACTTTGATTCAACAATATTTGTGTTGTTTTATAGTAAGAAATATGGAGGATCCATGAAAGTCCATTCACATCCACTACAAAATCTCATCCAGGTTTTTAATTCCTTGCATTCACAGAAAGATCTTTAATTTGTGGTAACCATATATTTGTCAAAAAGCCAAGAAGATCTCCTGTACATACACCTAATTCTGGGCAAGTGAAATTAAAAAAATTTTAAAAAGGGATAAATTATAAATCTAAGTGCAATATGAAATCAAACACAGAAGCTTATTTCCTTATACCTTTATAATTAACTCTAGGTTCTGTGACTCTTTTCAATTCAAAAACTTTCAATTTAATGATGCCTCATAATTTACAGCATGTTATACTGTTCATGTTCACTGATTATTTTACTGGAAAAAAGCACATTTTATAAATTAAAGATTTATCACCATCATTTTTTAAAATAAGCATCCACAATTGATCTTTCTTCTGTTTCACATAAAACTATTATGGGATACTAAAACTACTGAACAGTATGGATATTTTTAAACTGTTCCATGTTTATAAAATATCTGTCTTTTTAACTGATTATCAGAAAGTTTTATGTATCATGTCTAAGATGAGTATCTTCAAAGTTTCCATGAATATTTATGGTGAGATTATTTTTTTTGTGTGAGTTATTATAAAAAAGTTCACAAGAAACAATGTGCAACATGGTGAACTTTATCCTGTGTCCTGAACTTTGAAAATGAAAAAGCTTGAAAATTACAGGCCAAAAACTTTTGGCACTCTCCTCACTAAGCTGGATCCAAACCATATTAGACACTGCATTGAACCTCAAATCCTATTGACATCCAGAAAAAGAACTTCATACCAAGCTCATGATATCTTTTTAATCATTCACTTTCTTAGATTCCTTAAGACGTGCTTGAAGTAGATCTATAATGGATTTTTAAGTGTGAGTCTACCATGGTCAAAGTAACAATGAAGCAAGATGGCATCTGCCTCTTTGGGCTGGGCATAGATGCACACCAGTAGAATTGCAATGAGCAGAGCTTGGCCTCCTCAGTGTAAAAAAATCTATGGAGCTACACCAAAAGGCCTGGTTGGGACAGTCTCCCTGGAAAGATCTTCAGTGTCAACCTGCCTGTCCCATACTTATTTAGTTCTTAGGAGTCAGAAACCCCTTCCTCCTCTACTGATTTTAATCTAATCATGGTGTTAAATTCTATACATCCCAGAAAAACCTTCTATCAACATCAAATGCCAAAGCTTCAACCATAAATTCCCATGATTTTCTGGTGATTTAAAGTTTTTCCTGTGACTATGGGCATTACTAATTCACACAGCTTGTCAGAAACTATTCTGTACTCGATGGGAGCTAAGTGTACCACTTTCTGAAGCCTAGGACATGGTGAAAGAAGTTCTTTCCTGTGAGAAAAGCAGCTCATGAACAGAGCAGTTCCTGTGCTCCAGAAGAGGTCCAGAAGGACCACAGGTGAGGAGACTGAATGGACACTGGAGTTCTGGATTGCCAACAGTGGTGCAGAACTGCCCAAGAAGAAGGGCAGCTTTCGAAGCACTGTGCTGAGAACCTGCCATGCAGCTGCAGTGGCAACAGATCAGTTCCCACAAGCCTTTACCCATTAAAATATGGCAAGCACAGTCATCTCTGGAGTTGGATGATGCCTCCTTCATCCAGGACAATAAGAAACCAAACTGATATGGGAAAGACCACAGTGGAGACTATTATGTACTCTCAGTATGCAAGGAAGGGATTGATTGTTCTGGTGTTTTCAAGCAGAAAATACTCAACTAGTTAACTTACACTCATGACAGGACAGGTAAGAGGAGGAGATTGCTATCATTGCCAGAGAAAATGGGAAAGAAAAAGCCACTTGCAAAATCCACTGTATAAACCCACCAGTACCATCTAACCTAAGCTTCATTTTCTATAAGTGGTCCTTAAATTTGGGGCACTCTTCCCTTCAGAATTTGATGATCACTTTTCCTAACCAGGCTTGCAAAACAAGAGAAAGTACAGAGAAGACCTCTCCCAAGTTTGGAGGAAAGAATATCACAAGTACATAGAAAAGCACGGTCTTAGAAACTATGGAAGCATGGTATGAAAGGTCAGAGGTCAGTGTGGCAGCAAAAGGGAGGACTGGGCTTTGAGTTAAACATGGCACAATGGACATTCAGCGGCTAACGTAAGGCAAGAGATGGTCCTGAGAGGGGACTGCATTGCTTCTTGAATGCACACCAGGAAAAAATCAATAGCTGTAGTTCAAAAATGAATTTGTTGAGATAGGAGTGAAAAAGGAGAGGGACAAGCAGAACCACAGAGCAAGAGGATGGCAACAAAGGCATAGCATAAGTAGCCTGTGGAAAAAGATCGTGCGGGTGACACACAGTATTCGGTGTTGTCATCCAGCAGCGAGTGCTGGAGTTAAAAAATATAGGCATGTAAAAACATGGCAAAACCACAGGTGAGGAGATGTTGCTTTGCAACATCCTGGTTTTATAAAGGGTATGAGTATGTGGCCATGTATACAGAAAAGCAGGAAGCGAGAAAAGGCAAATGGGAAGTTAATAACTAGAGAGAATATGTCAGAGGAAGAGGAGACTGTCCTCCTGGTAAAGTGGAAAGCAGTAGCTAGTGGAGGACAGACCTTGGAAAGACTGCTGCAGGAAGGAATAGGGGCAAGGGAACGAAGAGACAAAAAAACCTGCTGCACAAGGGCACCAGCGGCAGCAGCAAAATCCTATTAGAGGAAATAATAGAAACATACCTAACAGGAAAAGGTGATCAAAAACATGAAAAATAAGCTGGTATGTCTAGCAGAAGAAAAGGAATGGAGCTTGTGAGAAGCTCAGCAGTGCCATACTAAAAACTGTGCAAAAGCTCAGAGCAGAAGCATGTCAGGAAAAACAAAGGGAGCCCCATGCCTTCCTTTGTAAAGTGGCAACTGAAAGGCGTATGTTCTTCTGACCCTCTACAGCCTGTGAACCTTGGTCATTGCAATGGGACCGTTGCTGAAAATCTGGCAGTAGAAGACACATGAACAGCTGGGGAGACAGAAGGGAGGGAAAGAAACTGCTGCTGCCACTTTGGAAAAGCAGTAATAATGTCACTTGGAAAATGTGCACTGTCAGTGTTGGGGGTAGAAGGGGAAGAGCAGTAGTTTCTCTTCTGAAAACTAACTGGACTCATGTAATCTGTGACTTTGCCAGTGCTCCACATTTAAGAATTCAGGTGCAGCTGCTGGGGGAGACCATGCTGCTACTGAGATAAAATAGTCTGCACTTGCTGCTGTTCTTTGAAGAACAGAGCTCTGCTGAACAAGAAGGGGTAGTAGTTACTGAGGATTGTCTGTAATAAAAAGATAACTGCCCTTAATCTCCAAAAATGTCAGCATACAAATTTTCTCACGATGCCTTTGTAAAATCAGGGGTGATATTCTCAAGGGCAAACATAGGATGATCCCTTTTATTAGGTCTTTTGTGAGTCTTAGCCCACCCCTCAGCACCCCATACCTCAAGGATGAATTTCATGTACATCTCAAACTCACTGTGTCCTTCCAGAGGCAAACTGTGGAGGACAGGCTATGCTTGAAACAATTGTCTGATCACGTACTGTTCCTCTCCTCTTCCAAAGGGAACTCCAAGAAGGATAAAAAAAATGTAATTTAACATTTAATTATCAGAGAGAGGGCATGATTTAGTGGCCTGAAGTTGGTTGCTGTTCCCCAGACATTTAGAATTATTTCAAGGACAAAGATCTTAATGGGACAGTGGGAATTCTTAGATTGACTTGTTCGGGAAGACATGAGAAATTCATCTCTGAGCAGAGCAAAGCTCCATATCCTAGTAAGAACAACATGGAAAATTGGATATACTGCTCCCAGTAGTGAGCTCCAATATTAACTGCAGAGTAAGTGTGACAGATAGGTCTCTCAAGAGGAGAAACTCCTAAAATGTTTGGTTGAAATTGGTGTAAAGTACCATGCTGAAACAACTCATTGTGCAGCATCATTCTTCTTTCAACTGGGCATATACATATCTTCAAAAAAAATCTATTTTAATAATATAGACTCCCATCAAAATATTATGAAAAGCTTCCTGTACTCAGAACCTGAAGCAAAGCCAGCAACATCTCTAAAGGACACTATCACCAGTACCTGAGTCTCAGCTCAAGAGCCTGGGAACAGTGCTGGAGTACCTGACCTTTTAAACTCTCTTGACATGAGGACAAAACCGTAGACTGTTTTCAGAACTGCATTCATGTACATGTGATTCCTAGAACAGGGCTGGAGTGGTGCTCAGCCAGCTGCAAAACCTTAAGACGTGTCTCTTAAGGCAGAAGTGCTCTACATGGCACTCCCACGAACAAGTTCTCCTTGGCTTCACCAAGAGAGAAGCTGTTTCACACGCGCCAGTGGAGCATGTTAAGGTGCAGGCAAGATTTTATGGAAAAATCACTGATGTTGAGCCATAAAGCAGTAATGTGTTTTCAGTGTGTCTAGACCATAAAGCCAGGGTCAGGTTTTCAAAAAGACTGATCCTATTTAAGTCATAAGAAAAGGTACTTAGAACTGTTCATCACCTGGCATTTCCTTCTGTGGTGCTTAGAGAAGAATTTGGAAAGGCAGCAATATTAAAGCTGACTAAAACTTTATGATTAATGTTTCCCTTCACCTTTCTTCTGGAAGAGTTTTTTCAAGGGCATCTGAAATAACTTCTGAATATTGTTTTCCATCTCTCCTTGCTTTTTGTCCATTTATCAGTTTCTGTTCTTACTGGCTGACTATCATATATACACAGCAAAAGCACAAAGATATCACCTATGGAACTATATTCAATATCAAAGGTTTTTAAAAAATGAACAAATACTATTTCCCAAATACTTCAGGGGTTTGTTATTTAGTTCTTCCTTTTTTTTTTTTCCCTGAATTTGAATTATTGAAAAATTTAATATGAAGTGTTCCAATGCAATTCACACAGTATTTATCTTTACATTCAAAATGGTGGATCTTAAGATGAAGACGACCTTTCTTCTCTTATCCTCAAAATAAATTAATAAGTAAAGCTTGAAATTCCAAACATGAAGATTAAGAATAAATTCTGTAACGTTTTTCATAGCACTGGTTCACCCAAAACATCTATTTACTTTCACTTTAGCAAATACTGCTCATAAAATTTTGTTTATCGTTGTGAAAGCTTCACTCCTTCCTAAGATCTGTCTAGAAGAGGTAGGTATTGGTAATATCTGAAAAAAAGTGAGAGGTTTTTTTAGTCAGCATGTATACAGGGAACAATAAGAGATGAATTAGTATGATGGTACACATGTTTATTCAGTTTTTATCTACAACATTATATACTTTACGGTAAAGAAGTAGATTACAAGCGTGGCCTTTCTAGTCTGTCATCCCCAAGCAGACAATTGTTTCCCATACATCTTTGTGGAAATTAATTGACCTTCATTGCAATTCTATTTAAGGGGTTTTGTTGCTATTTTGTTTTGGTTTTCCTTTTCAAATCTAATATAGACTAACTATATTTAATTTTGAGGGAGAAATTTCAGAAGACTTATGAATGACTCCAGAAGGCTAAGGAGACAATTTTCCTGGAACTCTTATTTCATTCTTCCCATTCAAATTAGATATATAATTTTCCTGGCTCATGGGAATACATAGGGAACCTGCCCCAGAAATTAAAATTAATTACTAATCACAGCAGGGAGCCCTAGAAACAGGAGATACTGGCCTTCTTTCATTACTGTGGTCACAGGATGACTTTTGGCAGAACTTACAAAATTATTTCAGTCACATGATTTGAAAAGTTAAATTTACAAGGAAAATTCTGCATGTGTATTTAGAGTGCTTTGTTCTGGACAGCTGTGTGAATCTGGGGTTTGGAAGAAAGTGACAAGTTTTGAGCTAGAATGATGAAATGTCACACGAACATGTATTTACACTCTTTATTTGCCATACCTATACTACTACTATTATCAGTGGCAGATAAGGAATTTGCCAAGAAAAGTAAATATCCTTCAATTTATTCTTGTGTTAATATTCCTGTGTAATTCAAACACTATTCAAGTTCATGAATAATTAATATCTAATTCCTGGTATATCCTGCAAACAGTTAATTTCCCCCAGTTTATTTAAGAATTCAAAAAGATGCTAAGTAGAAACTGTAGGTTGCTTCAGCTGTATGAGAATTGGGAGTGTAATACCATGAATGTGCCAATGCAAGTTTTGCAGCTCATAATGACTGAAAAGCAAGGCTAAACTAAGGTAAGGATAAAATAAGTCAAAATGGCATATTTCCATTTTAATATTGCCATGGAAGTGATTTCATTTTCAGTATAGTAAAATATATTTATAGTGTAGAAAAATAACATGTATTACATAATAATTGCCAAAAAAAATATTTTTGTTATTTAGTCAGGCTTGGCAAAAGTAAGTATGTCTAATTCTTTGAATATTTTAAGGAGTACAGCTTAAGTTACATGCTTCCATAACTCAAATCAGAAGAGTTTTTGAGTATTTCAGGCATACAATGAAATTATATCTGTTAGGTTTCCAAGCCAGTATCAAAGACCTCACACCAAAACCCCAAACCTGCCATGATATTTTCATAACATAGTTTCAGGTGACTCCTCATCCGGTGCATCCTCCTTTAGGAGCCAAGATAAATTATTCTGCTTTTCCTGAAATCAAGCTGATTCCTAAATATCTTCTGAAAATTTATTTGTTCTAAGATGGGAGTTTGCTGCACTTTGAACTGGACTGATGTTATCTCTAAGTATTCTGTGACTATGTTTTTAGCTCTGGAATTTCAGCATATGCTTTCTTGCCCTCCCAATAACTTGTCTTACCAGAACCAGAGGTGGCTGAAAGATAAATACAGGAAGATAAATAGAGTCTTGTGAAATGGATGGCATATAGAGTAACACAGAATCTCTAGAAATTCCAGGCACTGAGATGAATGCATTTTAATCAATTTTAGAGTGACTTTGTCTTATCAAAATTGAGATCCAAAGGGGAAAATATTTTCCCTATGATTTAGTTCTAAATAGGAAATGTCATAACCTATTTTGTTATTATTGTTACTGTTAGTATGGAAGAAGACTTGCAAGGTCACAATCTGTGCAGCTCTCTGTCAGGCCCCATAAGAACCTGAAAGACAAGTTAATTAAACTTGACTAAAAATAAGTTCTCTTTTATAACTCAGGCATATTTTATTAGTTTTATTCCTTCTGGAACTACTTGTCATCATAAAGAACTAAGCTTCAGAAATTATGTCAATTGAATTATCATCGGTTTAACTTTGCATACCGGTATGTCTCTTTAACAAAATGACTGTCTCTTCCAAAAACAGTCTTGCTTAACTAGCAATTTAATGGTTTTGGTAGACAAACTAGTTTCTGTGACAGAAACTTGTGACTCAGGTGTCACCCTCACAGAACATGTGTCCTCGGAAACTAAGGAAAAAAAAAAAAGACAAAACCCCTTCCTGAAAATTTTATATGTTGAGGTTTTCTGGAGGGGAAGAATTTGAAAGGTATCACATATGACAGTAACATGATAGAAATAGTAGCTCTGCTCATTTGAAAAAACCCATACTTACATTTTCTCTACACCTTGATTAACTCATGGTTTCTTATCATATCCAATTGACATATAATCTGTTTGCTCTGTCTTTCTAAGTATTTTTAAAATCTGTTGGTTTTAATGGATTTGGTCAGTTTCTTGGTCTGGTGCATTATATATGCACCAGCTCTTGGCTCCTCACCACAAGAAGGACATTGAGGTCCTCAAGCAAGTCCAGAGAAAGACAACCAGGCTGGTGAAGGGGCTGGAGGGCAAATCATATGAGGAGCAGCTGAGAGAGCTGGGGATGTTTAGCCTGGAGAAGAGGAGGCTGAGGGGAGACCTTGTCACCACCTACAACTACCTGGAAGGAGGTTGTAGAGAGGAGGGCGATGGTCTCTTCAGCCAGGTGACAGGAGGTAGGACAAGGGGAAATGGCATAAAGCTGTGCCAGGGCAGGGTCAGATTAGATGTTAGGAAAAAATTTTGTTACTGAAAGAGTTGTCAGAGCCTGGAACAGGCTGCCCAGGGAGGGGCTTGAGTCACCTACCCTGGATGTGTTTTAAAAAAGGGTAGATGAGGTACTTAGGGATATGGTTTAGCATAGGATGGGAATGGTTGGACTTGATGATCTTAAAGGTCTTTTTCAACCTTGTAATTCTGTGATTCTGTATATTAGGGTGAATTTTCTTATAAAATAAAATATAAATATTTATCTGATGATTTTGAAAGTAACATTAAATCAACATGTGTGTCTGCATTTTATTTGTTGTTAAATGACCAAGTCTTCTCCAGTTACACAGTTAGAGGGCTAGAGGGCCTAAGTGTTTATGGTTCCTTCCATTTTTGTCCATGACAAACAGAAATGACCAACTGCATTGTAAGTAAAATTGAGATGAAGTGATCAGCATTCTAATGCACAATGCAAAATTATACCGATTAGCTAATATATGTTCTGTAATGGTTAATTCTTGAGTCTACAGAAATAAAGCATTTTATAACAAAGATAGGAGGATTTATCACTTTGTCACTGACTGGAAACATCTAAAGAATTGTGCTGTCTTAAATACCGGTTTGACAAAACATAGTATTCATCTGACATTTATTCTATTACTGTTTCATGGCCATTTCTTTACAGACTGATTTTTAAAATGTGCATTTATAGGATCCTATTTTTCCTTTTTAAAGCAGTCAAGTGTGATAGGAATACTGGACTCCTACACCTCCCAGTATTCTCGCTGATGCTTACCCGATAAAAGAAAACATTGAGTAAATCCTGTCATCTGCCTACATACAATAGAAGTTAAAGGAAAACATTGCTGCATTCTTTAATCTCTGGTTATAGGAAAGTGAAAAATAGGCATAACTGGGCTTAGTCTCGCAAACTATCCCTTATCTAAGGGATCACACTCCTTCCTCTCCATTGCCATGCCACAAAAGAGCATAACAAAAACAATTTTTTTAAAGGTCCATCTTAAGCTTTAGTTTGTAAAGAGATCTAGCTTGTTGCTTGCCTCTATTGTTTGTGTAATTAGAACTAAGAAAATATAAGCCTTAGCCTTGGCTAAATTCTGGTTGCCTTTCAAAATCTTCCATCCCTGCTCATAGCTCAGCTTCAGAAAGAAGCAGATATCTCATCTGACTTATTTGATCTGTCTCTAAGAGCAAATCAATAACTGTCTCCTTTGCAGTTGCTTGTGTTATTGCTGTAAGAGGCAAAGGAAAGATACAGAGAGATACCCAAAGTCCCTTTGGATGTGCTAGCTCCAGCGCTAGACACATGTCTGCATCAGCCTCACCCTGCCATGTGTGTGCAGGCTAATTTGTCTTTGCTGAGAAGTATAGATGGGGCTTTTGGGTCCCAAGCTAGTATTTATTTGACAGTAAGAATTTCTCTACACACATGTAGATGCATTGAACCAGTTATAATTACCTTGCAAATCCCTACTACATCACTATTACTTGGTATCTTATATCATTTTTTGCTTTCATATACTAACAGTGAGTTGTAATGGAAAAAGAAATAGGAAGCTAAAACTCACGTCCTTAAATCTATAAATTCAACAAATAATATTTTAACAGGGAATCTGTTCTTTCAGGACCCTCAGTATTAGTGAGAGAGCACAGACTGCTTTTCACTCCTTTCTTTGCTCATCGCAAAGATTATACAAAGAGTAATCCAGAAACAACATTCAGTAACTGCCAATCAAGTACTTAATGCCAAGCAGGTGTTTGTGGCATGAATGTACAGTTGGACTATTTCTTTTTGAGATTAAATATATATTTTTATGCATTAATATGTAATGGAGATGGTGAATAAAATGAGCACTTTTTTTCTTATTCCTCTAAATAGCTCCAATTCAGTGAGCACTGCAGTGAAGTTCAGTACTTTACCATAGTAACAGTAAATGCTGCTTTTTTGATGCCACCCACTCTATAGCCTCAGAGAAAAATAAAACGGGGAAAAAAGGAGAAGAAAAAAACCTCAAGGCAAACCAACTGAGAAATTTCATACACAAAATGAAAAGTAGATTTCCCCCTCTTGTCTCTGTTGTAAGAACCCGTGCACCAGATGGTTAGGGGCAGAGGGAGAGGTGAGGGGGAGAGAGGAATTACAGTTTTCTGGGTCCTTGCAATGTTACTTAAGAAACAAATGATACCATAGGTTACTGTTGTTGTTTCTTTATGAAAGACCAGGACTTGAAAGACAGGGACCTGACAAGTACCTGATTCACCCAAAGTGGTCTGCCAGAAGCTGAAAGTTCAAGTGGGCTGTAATATGGAATTTCCATTCTATGAGAATTTGAAAATTTTAAAACATTGTATGAACCAGGAAAAAAAATATCCTACAAGGAGAAAGGTTTCTGAAATGTTACCCGTGCTTTACAAGACCAAAGAGCATTTTTGCAAAATTGACTACGTTTTTCCATTTTCCTTCTACCCCACCAGTGGAAACTATGATAAAGCTTAGTAAGACTTTAAAAACCTCACAGCAAAACAACTGCTTCGTAATGGGCATAGTGGACATCTTCTGACATCTTCCTAAGACTTTTCATCAGGTAGTACCAGCCCTCTGTACATATAGAAAAAAAAAGATAATTTGAAGAATCTACAGAAAGATAACAATGGCTTAGCATCATTTGAATTATCATTACTTAAAAGAAAAATGTAATTCAAAATGTAAAAAACACTGGAATATTTTCAGCAAAATAGGGCAGAAGAAGGTTTGATTTTTGACTGCACCTTAGAAAAGATTTTAATAAAAGGAGTCAAAGGTAAGACTGTACAGTGTTGGGGTAACTAGATTTAGAAGTTACAAGAATGAAGTCCCAAATTCTAACAGTGGTACAATCAATGGAAAGTATTTGAGACTGTTCTGTTTCAGGAACCTTAGCTTTTTATATCTTTCAGCATATTTGCATCTTTTGCCTTCCAGGCCTTTCTCTACAGGGTCATTGGGAATAGCATTTTCATTATCTGTAAGTGTTCTATTCATGCATGTTCTGCACTCCCATCCCTCCATGCAGGACACCCCAAAGAGGTGTGACAGGATATTACCTCTAAAATTATTAATCACTGCAAATAATGAAATGAAATGAAATGAAATGAAATGAAATAATGAAATGAAATGAAATGGAGAGAAGAGGAAAGGAGAGGTGAGGAGAGAAGGAATATATAGACACTGTACCATATTGTTGGACTGGAAGGTAAACAAGTATCTCTGAGGAGAAACTGGTTTTGGCAGCTACAAACCAGCTTTTCAGATTAATGTTTGAGAGGTGCATGTACGACGTACAATGAAATTACACAACCTTTCAAATTTTCAGTCCATTTAACAAAGTGCTTCCAGTTTCCATTTTATATCAGTTGAAACAATGAATACAGAACAAAGTGTTAATCTCTATCATGAACTTTATGTTAATATCTGTATTCAAAGAAGTAAGAAGAATGAAAAGCAACGTAGAGCTATCAGATTTTGGCAGTTCTTCTTCATTTAATTATTTTTCCCTTCTGGGTATAGTTCAAGAAGCTGCTGGACATGAAGAAAACAAGTTTTCATCTTTGGCTCCCCAATTTTCTCATTTTACTAGATACTTTACTGAAGTTCCTCTTTTGTAAATGATGTTCTTTTGTTCTGTCCTACAGTATAGCTCTGCAGCTATTTTCATAGAGAGGTCAAGTGGAATAAACCCAAGAAAAATACAGATGGACTGGTGAAAACCAGGGTGGAGGAATCGCTCTGGATATCATTCTGCTGGGAGAGGGGAGGAAAAGTCCTCTATGCCATAACACTTTGCTTTGCTTTTTCAACAGCAGTCTTGGTTTCAGTCTGTGGGCTTTTTGTAGCAGAAAGCATACCTAGTTTCTCAGCAAACCTGGTAGTATCTTGTAGCCAGGATGTGGCCTATAAGCCAACTTGACATGCAGGGCCAAACTACCTGCTGGTGTGAATCATCAATGCTTCAGTGGAGCTGTGCTGTCCCTCCTCTTCTGCATTTTCGTAAATTTTGTCATTAGAGAAATTTGATCTCTGTGCAAAAATTCAACTAGATATAACAATGTTTTTAGTTTTGCAAAAGAATGTGTAAATGTGGAATAGTTCCACTTAACAGTCCCATAAAGATGGCATCCAAATTACTTTATTGTTCCCTACCTCATGAAAGGACAAGCTGAGCACACACTGGCCTTTCCTCTTACCCACAGCCTGATTTCAATGAGATGGAAGTCCAGGCATGGTACATGTGGCATACAGACAAGCCAGCTTCCTAGTCTGGATAACTGGGGGAAATCAGGAAGTTCTTTAGAGAGAATCTTGCCAATGATTTGGCTTATCTTTAGTGAATCTATTACCTCATATTGTTTAAAGAAACATACAGCCTTACTGCAAATTGGGTGCACTAAGCATGCCAAGAGATCATAATGAGAAATTAGTGTACCATCTGCTGAGTTTTGCTCATTATCAAAATCTCAAAGTATTTGTGGGTTTGTTCTTGTTTTCTGTTGACTCGTCAATTAAAGATACAAAAGCAAAGAAATGCTCAGTCAGATCAGGAATCTTCAGCCAATTATTAGCATACCATACAAGCCTGCATAAAGAGAGAAGAAATATGCAAAACCCATAATGGAACAAAGGCACATCTGGAAAACAGAGAATGTATCCAAATGCTAAAATGCAAGACACTGTGCAATAAAGCATACCCACAGAATAAAGCATCAGATTATAGATGCACAGAATTACCTGGGTTGGAAGAGACCCTGAAGATCATCCAGTCCAACCACAGCCTAACCCTGCCTGGTCTACCTCTAGATCATGTTCTCAAGCTCTTCGTCTACACACCTTTTAAACACATCCAGGGATGGTGACTCCACCGCCTCCTGGGGCAGCCTGTTCCAATGCTTGACAACCTTTTCAGTAAAGAAATCCTTCCTGAATTTCAAAGCAAGTAAGTAGGTTTTTATTTTTATTGTTTTTTCTACTGATGAATATCAACCTTACCATAGAGATAAAACTATTTTCTCCAGTTGCTAGTACACATGCACTAGCACAGTGAAACAAGACAGATGACATGCACAAACACCTGAACTAATTAGTTAGCAGAGGAATAGGTGAAGATAGTATGTGTGTCATTTTAGGAGCTCGGTGCCAGTTCAGACTTAACATGCTCACACCTGCACAGATGTGGGTACGCAAACACAGAAAAAAAGAGATGGGATTTCTTATCTGGGAAAATATGCTGCTCGCAGTTGCCTACTAATGGGTTTGATTCAAACAACAGGTTACAGTTCTTTACCCTTCTGCCAGTAGAGTGTTGCTGATTTACGGAGAAGAAATAGGGCAAAAGTGAAACAGCAGAGAACAACTTTCCTATGTAATAACTGGATGTGCCAGAGTATGAAATATTTTCTGCATTTAAAGTACTCTGCATTACAAAATCTACGGCACAGCTCCCAGGAAATGTTTTTTTGCAAATTCCCATTTTCTATTCTTCAGTTTCTGGTTAATATTGCAAAAGAATTTACCTAAAGCTAGCTGTTTCTGCGAGCTTTGTGAAAAGCTCTCCTTTTTGTTCTTTTTGGACTCATTTTACAGCAGTTTCATATGCCAAGCACAACAAGGTCTCATTCTTCATTGTTCTTTGAAGTCACTGTAAATAATAAGAATCATAAATACTATCATATGTGTAACTCAAGTCTGTAAGCACAGTAAC
Source organism: Hypotaenidia okinawae (assembly GCA_027925045.1). Lineage (NCBI taxonomy): Eukaryota > Metazoa > Chordata > Aves > Gruiformes > Rallidae > Hypotaenidia > Hypotaenidia okinawae. The sequence continues at coordinate 128,661,045 of BSDF01000001.1, forward strand.
TGTGGTCCCTTGCTGAAGCATCTGTCAATAAACATATTTCTCAGGTTTAAAGCCTATTCAAAAGGTAAATGCTGAAAAATATCCCATATTTGGCAGTTCAGATAATAATTCAATTTTCTGAATCTCCCTCTGGCACTTGTGGAGTCCATTTTGAGTCTCTCCAGTTAAAGCTTACCCTTTTTTTATATCACCACCCAAATGATCAAAGCTAGAGGAAAAGCTTTTAGTCCTACAGAGGATAAGGAAGATCGTATTTTATCTGACTCTCATGATGAGACTCCATGCTCAAACTGATCTAATTTGCTCGGATATAGCAAGAAGGAAAATACCTCAGAATCAGAGCTAAGAAGCTTCTGACACCACTGGAAAAGAGGAAACTATGGGGGGGGGGGGGAATATGTGTTAGTTTATTTATTTGTTAGTATTGTCTCTGATATTTCATAAGAATATGCTGCTAATGGGAAATATTTAAGCAAATAAAATATTCTCCATTTTCCAAAGGACTGGGGCAAAGTGAAGTGGGTTTTAATAGTGCTTAGCTCTGTGAGTTTCTTTTTTAAACTTTAAACCGTTAAGGGAAATTCTGGAAGTGGAAATAGAGAGTTCAAATGTTGTAAGGGACTACAGAGCCACACCTCCCCTCTCTTTCTTCACTCTCAATATGTCTTAACAATTGCTGACAGAACCGTACCATCCTCTTTTTCCTCTCTCAATCTCTCAATCACAGTAAACAATTGCGGCATCGCCACCCCCACCCAACAGAATGGATATCTCCAAAAATGTAGTCCAAGTCCTCTGCAAATTCATCTCACCACCAGGTGGAAGGTGTGGCTATGCCAAGAACTTATTGACTATGCAATGAGACAACACTGTAAAAAGGCAAGACCAATACAGAGAGGGGGAATGTTCCTTCCACCAGACTGACAGGACACTGCAGATCTGCAGATCTGAGATTGCTAATGCAATCTCTTTCTCCCTCTTCTCCAATATTCTCTTTCTTTCTTCCCCCTTCTCTTGCACACTTTTTGTGGGCCAAATAAAGTGATTTGACACTTGACTTCGTTTTGAGTCTTAATTCTGTTCCCAAGAATTCCAAAGATCTGGCCATGATAGAACACCAAATTGGATCTCACTCAGGGGTTAATCTCAGTGACCCAGAGCAATCTGAGGTTGATTGGAATGCAAGGGGGTTAACCTTGCCAAATTGGTCTATCTGGTTGTGGATGTTGCCCACGTGGTAGATACCCCACCCCTGGAAACATTCAAGGTCAGGTTGGACAGAGTTGTGTGCAACCTGATCTAGTTGAAGACGTCCCTGTTCATTGCAGGGGGATTGGACTACATGACCTTCAAATGTCTTTTCTAACCGTTATGATTCTCAGGTTCAATGGTTTTATGATTCTATATGATTTGTCATTCTCCCTTGTTTGTAAGCACTAGGTAAACAGAGTGTAACTCCCGCTCATTCCCTCTAGCATTTTCATTAGGAAATTATCACCAACACAATTTGGAGAATTCTTGGCTTGCTGCACAAACCCATGCTGCATTGTCAGAAGATGACTGTGTTTGTCATCTCTGAAGATGAAGGCCCATGGTAGGACACTTCCACTAATTCTAGGTGAGAATTCAAACACACTTCAGGCACTTTATAGCATATCCCAATGACAATACGACTAACATTACTTCCCTCTGACCTTGATCAATTCTTTACAGATATTCCCAATTTGGAACTGGAGGTCAAGGCACCCAAGTCACGTCTTTCCATAGAGCACAACTCCCCTTCCACTTTTTATTGCTCATCTGTTTCAAAGAGCCTGTACCCACCAAGAATTGTGTTCCACTTACATGTGCTATGTCCCCATAGGTTCCATCACATCGTAACTCTGAGACTGCACAGCCAGGGGGTTTAGGGTCCTTCTGCCTCAGTAAACCTGGTATAAAGCTCTCCTCTGTAGGCCTGCAAGTCTGTTTACAAAGGTAGTCTTCTTCTATATGCCTTTCTTCATCAAATGGAGCATGGCAATCAGAGGATCTGAAGCTTCACTGTCTATGATGTCAGCTGCCCGTATTCAAAGATTTACTCTTTCCCAGCAGCTTTAGGAAAACACTGCTTGGAATCTTTCTCCTCCTCCGATCACCCCTCCAGAGCTCACCTGACCCATTTGAAGTCCACCACCACCACCTGCCTTTCTATTAGTGCCCATGTGGTTGACTAGCAAGGTGGAACACCTTGATCTATATGAGGCTTACAGTCTCTGCAGCATTACAGAAAAAGATCCCAGGCCAGCAGAGAGTCCTCCTGGACAGCAGGTCTGGCCCATGAACAAAGGCCTCTGTCCCAGAGAGAAGACTCTCATCAGTGACTCTTCTTGGCACTGCTCTGTCTAACAGCTTCTGTGGTCTGCTCTGGAATCTTCTGACAGAATTTATTTCTCCCTCTAATGGCAGAGCCCTGAAGACATTTGCCACAGGAGCAGCTGCAAGTGGGGATGGAGTCATTCCCTCCTCACAGACATCACAAGCTTCCATTTTCCCTCTCTTCTGGAAGCGCGTGTTTCCTTTCTTCTCCTGTGTTGTACCTTTCTTCTTCCCCCTGTGTTGTTTATGATATTCACTAAGCTTCCACTGTACTTCTCTTTAGCCTCCCTGTCCTGGGTTCACCTGGGATAGAATTGATTTTCTTTTCAGCAGGCAGTGTAGTGCTGTGTTTGGGAGTCAGGATGAGAGCAGTGCTTATAATCCACTGATGGTTTAGTTGTTGCCGAGCAGTCAGGGACTTTTCAGTTGTTCATATTGCCCTGCTAATGAGAAGGGGGGTGGGGGCACACAGGGAGCTGGGAGGGGACACAGCCAGGACAGGTGACCTAAACTGGCCAAAGAGGGTATTCCATGCCAGTTACATCATGCTCAGCACAAATGGGGCTGGTGGGGGAGGAACGCATGGTTCCAGGATGTGCAGTTTGGGGACAGTCCAGTTTTGGGATGTCTCTGAGCTGCACAGCCTGAGTTGTGCAGTTCAGTGAGACACTGCGCTGTCTATCATCAATTTCATGTATTTTGCAGCAAAGTCCTGTTACTGTTATTTCTCCCTCCCTGAGCTGTCCCCATAAACTGCCCTTATCCCAACCCATGAAGTTTGCCTTTCCCTTCAAGTTTTTTTTTCTTCCCAACCCTCTTTTTTTTTCCTCCCCACCATGGCCAGGGGAAACAAGGGAGCAGCTGCATGGTGCTCAGCTGCCAGCTGGGGCTAAACCACAACACTCCAAAATGCCACAAACCTGTTGACCTTTTCCTGCAACTCCTGCCTCTTTGGGGGTGGAAGGTGAAGGTGCCACATGAAAAATAAATAGGTAAACATTCATCAGAAAAATGTTGAAGAGGTTAATAGTAACTCCTTTAAAATTATATCACTTACAGTATAACTTTGCATATCAGCCAACAGGAATACTCTTTAAAAATAACAGAGACAAAAGCTAAGCAATATGGATTTTTTTTTTCTTTCTCTGTCTTTTTAATTGTTTGTATTAGCATCTTAAATCCAGGGTAGGTGGAACATTATTAGATATTGAAGAGATTTGGAAAATCAAAATCTAGTTTTGCATGTTCTTATTTCTTTTTAAAATATTTTTCTTAGCTTATAAAGTACATTTTTTCAACCTCACAGTAGGCTCTGGAAAATGCAAGTCATCCAGAGTCATTCACAATACAGGATACCAGAGAAAAAAGGAAAAAAGAAGGAACCCCTCAAGCTTTCAAAATGCAGTGTTGGAAAATGTCATGCCATTACTAAAGGAAAGCTTTTTCAACTGGCAATGTTCCATCAACAAATCACGGAAACCAGTTCCTAAGTACCAGCCCCAGTGCAAGGAAGGAACACCGCCATTAATATCAGTGGGATAATCTTGACTTTTTTTTTTTTTTATATATATATATATATATAAGAGATGAGAAACAAATCTCAAGAGTTCTACAAATAGTGCTCATAAACCAAAGCAAATTTTCATAGATTCTGTTTTCTTTCTTTTATATATTCATCAATAAATGTCTGGGTAAATGTACCTTTATGGGTTATTAAGTAAGAATATTTAGAATGATCATATGTCATGCACCATTATTGGTCTTAGCTGCTGCACCTTGTTTACTTGCTTTCCTTCAGATTCTTGTACTGGATAAAAAGAAAAGGAATTCTAATGAGCTATTCTTAATCCTTTTTTAGTAGCCTGATGCTTGTAAATAAGATAAGTAGTGTTTGCTTTTCATGTGTTTTACAGTGCAAAAAGAATCTATTAATATTTGGAAAATACTGGATTTTGAATTACTGGTTATATCCTGCCCAGACACTATTGACATTAATACTTGACATTACATTTATTTCCATCGTAATCAGATATTAAAGCAATATATGCAAGAAACATAATCCCACTAAAATGGAACTGGCAAAAGCCCAAGGAGGTCCTTCACAGAGTCCAGAAATAAGTTATGAAAAATATGAGTTCAGCTTCTTGACTTCTCAATTATGGAGTGCTGTAGGTCTTAAATTATGTCAAGGGATATTTGAAAAAAATAAAAATCTGTGTACAACCAAAACTACAAGAGGTTTCTACATACAACTGCTCAGTTAACAGGTTTTTTATTATTATTATTTATTTATATTAATAATAATAATAATAGGCTTCACTGGATTTGGCTATGGCACTGACAGAAACAGGACACTAAAATATAAATAAGTTTAAGGGCCTAAGAGAAGTTTCTGTTGCTCTTAGAAAGAAGCTGAATGCAGAGATATTTTTAAAACCCACTATTAATCTGTTTTCAAGTACCCAAATGTAGTAAATAACCAGGGATAAACTGTCACAACTCACTTGCCATGTCATTTTCACCAACTCATCCTCTGTGCTTGATATGTGGGCTTCTGTTGTCAGTGTACTTGCCCATTCAGATAGGCTAGACTACACTTGTACAGTATGTGAAATTATAAACTTTTTTAAATCCCTAGGGAATACAGATTCCTTCAAAAATGTGCATCTAGGAGAAGGATCACCTGCTGTCCTCACAAGATACCTCAAGGTTCTAGCCATCAAACTTGGCTTAGAACTTGAGTGGAAAGGCTGCTTTAGCCTAAGTGTATAAATGCCACTGCTCTGCTCCACTACCAATGGTTCTCTTCTTCATTAACAAAACTTAAAAAAAAAAAAAAAAGCAAATTTCTCAAACCACATTATATCCCATAGTTCTCTACTGCACATATCTCTTTGCAGAGACAGCAAGAACTATGTAAGATGTTGGCAGAAGTGCATGAAAAGTTGCAAGACACACAAAGAATCCAAGTATAAAGACTGGTTTACCGAGAACAGGAGAGGATACCCTCTCCTAAGGTATATCCTACACATCTCTAATATAAAGTTTAAATCAACAGCTGAGTACCACACAGCCTCTCACTTGACCCTCCCCTAGTGGGTTTGGGAGGAGAATGAGATAACAAAGGCAAACCACAAGGTTGGGATAAGGACAGTTTTCTGGGACAGCACAGCAAGAGGGAAACAAAAACAGGCTTCAACCTGTACCATAAAGGTTATAACAGGCTCACAGGTAGACCTTGAAAGAGAAGCCATGCTTCAATTCTGTGTTCAGAACAGGAAGAATAATGACCATTAGTAGCATTTCCACCCTGATCTTTCTGCAGAATCTATATTTCTAGAGAGGAAAAAGTTGTTAACTCTAGTTAGCACTAACTTGTCACTCTTTTTACTTCACCTTGCAAAAATGGTTCTTCTCTATGCTGTCAGACAGAGGGTAAGAGCAGAGGAAAAAAGTACATAAGCTCGTATGGAGTGGGAATGTAGAGTCTCATATGGATTAGAAAGTGCCAGACAGATACTTCCTTAATGGACTGGAAATGGTGTGAAAGGTTTTTTTCACAGCAAGAGACCAAGCCATTTGGAACAGGAACCAAAAGCAAGTTGCCAGCCAGGAGCACAGATCCTCAGAGCCACTGAGTAGTGGCACAGCCCTATGAAGAGTCACCAGACTGTACTGCATCTGAAACTTGGCAAAGGGGTCTATTAATCTCTGCAGTCACAGTGACTAAGGTCTTTTTCAGTTGTGAGAATAGACAGGTTCTTCTCTTGTGTGGGTGATAAGAGACAAGCTTAATTCTGTGCACACCAGGGGAATTTTCTATTAGTCCTAGCCTGAGATCTTGTAAAAGTGACCGTGGGCACCATCTGCTTCACAGGTGGTTTGTTATCCAAATCAGATTACAGCAATGAAGACCACAGAATTGCTGACAACAGAACAGCAGTGAGGGGGGAAAAAATGTTTTGCTAAAGAAAGTGTTATAACTCTTCAAGAATCTTACATTGCTGGTTGGTCAGCAAAATATGAGTCAACATAAGATCAGAAAATTCATAAAGCAGTAACAGATTCTGGTGTCAGATGTACCATCACATCCTTGAAATGGAAGAGACATGTTACTTACATTCCACAAATCTGTTGAGAATGGGTCCTCACATAGCTTTTCTGGTATGTGGGCCCACCTGCACCAGACAGGTTCTCTGACACTCACAAAGAAGGAAAGTGTCATGATTTAGCCCCAGCTGACAGGTGAGCACCAGGCAGCTGCTCACTCAATGCTTTCCTCCCCCGGTGAAATGGGAGGAGAATTGGAAGAAAAAGGTAAAACTTGTGGCTTGGGGTACTTATAAAAGAGCATACATAGTGGGTGATACTGCTCAGTGTGCTCACTGCCCAGAAAATGATGCCCAGCCCAACCCCAAGCAGCAACTCTTCCCTGGCCAGCTCCCAGTTTTATGTATTCAGCATGATGCCATATGATATGGAATATTGCTTTGACTAGGTTGGGTCACCCCTCCTGACTGTGTCTCCTTCCAGCTTCTTGTGAATATTAGTTCTATCCCAGCTGAAACCAGGACACCTCTGCAGAAGCATTTATAATAAACTTACAGTTTTGTGTAAGTCTGAGTAATTCTGAGAGGTTTTTTCCTTCTTTAAGTATATGCCAGGCGAACGCTGACATATAGACAAAAAGAAAAAGAAAACTCTCACATAGCAGCAGAAGAACATAAATATTATCAGGAAAGTACTCCAGGATTAGACTCCCAATGTGGCTGCTGCAACCACATTTAACAGTTCCTGCCTTCTTACCATCCTGTCTTCTGCACCAGGATTCCTGCATTCCCTACTCTCTTCTTACATGGAACCATCCACAAAAGACCACAGATTTCCCTCTCTCCCTTTAAGCACACCTGGCTGCATCTACCACCACCAACAGTGGCTTGAGATCTCTCACTGTGCACACATCATCTCAGTACCTTGCAACATTCATCAGTACCCCAAAGCCAATCCCAGGGAACACCCGTGCTCTTCACTTCTTCCATCTGCACTCATTCATTCTTTATTGCCATGCCCCCCACTTTCTCGCTCAGGCTGGCTCTTCCTTTGTGCATCCAGCACAGTCAATGCACTCTGATTTCTGAACAACTCCTGGCCAGAGAGTCCGTGCTCTGCAAAGAGCCTGGGTTCTTCCCAGGTCAAACTCTTCTCTGGAGCTGAACATTCAGGATTTTCTCAGCAGCTCCCTGCAGATACTACCACCCGGGGTGGGGTGGGGGGCAGGGGGGACGGGACTGCAATGTATTTAATTAAATGTATTACCTGTATTTAAAGTTAGCTTTTAACAGTCCCCATACGAGTCCTTCTGGCCTTTCTTGTGGCCTGTCTAAAGCAGGTACAAAGGAAATGGGAGGGGGGGAGGAGAAAGATTAAGAGGGAAAGACAGAGAGTGCTTTTTTTGGTGAGCTGAGTGGTTATCTGAGGCAAGTTCTGAAACAGAAAAATAGAATCCTTACCCCATTTCAATCTGTCATATTAATAAGCTTTACATTTTCACAAATACCAGCAAAACCTCAAACCTTATAAAGAAAATTGAATTCCATAAACCTGATTTAAACTGGAAAGATGCTTAAACAATTTAACAACATTTGTTTAATTTTCATTCTCTTTCAGAATTGCATTTCTATATGAAGCTGAAGTTTGGTTTCAACCTTCCCTTGTTTAACTTATTTAAAATATGGTGTGTCCCATGGTGATCTTAAAGGAAGGAATGAATAATGAATGGGAATCAGTCTAATGACTGCTAACAATGTCATTGATGGAAGCAGCAAAACATTGTACTTTTGAGAAGCAGTCTTTTAGCTCACTGTTAATTTTTTCATAGACTTTTTTTTTTCTAAAGTGCTCAATTTTTGATGATTTTAAGTTTAACTGCATTCCACACATACAGCGTTTTCAAATGTTCTCCTATCTCTTCCTGGAGGAGAGGGGTGCATATTTTCATGTGGTAAAGTTGAACAGTCTGTTAGCAATGGTAGAGATAATCAGCTGTTTCTCACATAGCCAGCAACATCCACTGAATTTTATTAATACGCCAATGGAAAGGTACCTCACTTTTCTGGGGAAATGAGACCAGTCTGCTGATACGACAAATATCACTCCTGCAGCCTAACCTCTTCCACACAGATGTCAGCACTGTAGCCTAATTTTCTGGTCAAAATACAATCTCCCTTTCATAATGGAAGTTTTTGTTGGATTGTAGAATCATGACATTGCACCCTGGGTTTTACAGCAGCATGCTCAGCATGCCAATGGTCTGTTGGAGGAAAAACAAATAGCCATTGAATTTAATAATCACACCATCTGGAGTTCAGACATTCACTATAAAATTAAATGAAGATATATAGCAAAGAAGAGTGAATGGCATTGAAGACTAAAACAAGAACAGATCTCAATGGGCTAGACACTGATAGAATAAAGTTAATCAAGGCAAAACCTTTCCATCTGAATAGCAAGTTACATCAAATAAAGCATCTATTTCCTTCACGTTAACCTATAATCTCAAAACAACTTTTCCACTTTTTTTTTCACAATCCAAATAATCAATTATTGTCAAGAGACCAGTTTCAGAAACATTTACTTTTCAGTGTTCATTGAGTATCTTTTCACATTCCATTATCAAAATCCTTCCTCCAGCTGTTCTCCTTTCATGTACTCAGAAAAGGATTTTGTTTAAAGCAACAGTTGGGTGCAAACTGTCATAGAAGTCTGGCAGTCTACATATATCTTCCTTACTATTTTTTTTTGAGAGCGATTGACCAAGTTTCTGTCCAATATCAGATTTCCTCATCCTTCTCTAATATCGGAAATCCGCCTTCAATGAGCTAAGTGCTTTTCTAAAAGGAAATGTCTTAACACTTTGTGCTTGTGATTTATAGACCACACACAAAGATCATAGTAGCTCTTATTAAATATTGTTACTTGTAGGGTTGCATAAAGCTGATAGAGTCACCTCATTGGGTTATAGCAAGATTGTATTTAGTTCTGATCCAGACAGGACTGCATCTCCAGAGTTTAACTACACTTCTTGGATTCAGGAGAATGAAAGACCTTATTGATCTGGAAACTTGTGCGTCTTCAGAACCTTCAGTTCTTCTAGGGAGAGCCACAAGCATGTAGAGCTTCAGGAGAAGATCTGATCTAAAAAGGTCATAACATAACCAGAGAAGGAAGACTTACTTTCTGCAAAACCTTTAATCCTGAATTCCTATGTATATAAAGGTTTTAAAATGTCAGACAAATTACTACCATTAAATCCACAGAAATACAGGTATGAAAAACATTTTTTAAAGTGCCAGAAGATAGACCTTTAAGTACTAAAGTTCTTCATTACAGCAGTCCGTATCTGCTGCAGTATGTAATGAAATCTTGTAAATAACAATGGACAAGACAGACAAAACTACCTTAAAGCAAGACAGTGAAGATGCTTAGCTCCTTAGAGAGCATTTGTGGCTCATTTGTCATTTGGATGGACACAAACACAGAAAAAAGTATATGTATTGTGAGAGGACTGTTGCCTTTCTTTTCATTCCTTTTCCTGAACAGAATAGAAATATTTCCTTTTGCATGAGAGCCTTCCAATTATAATATGTGTAATAAGGAGGCAAAGGAATTCTATAGGAAAGTCCAAGTCGGGATGGAACTCAGCAAGGTATGATTATCCTTAAAGTCAAAGGTCTGTTGTAGTTTGAATTAGAGGTGATAACTAAGCACCTTAATCTGAAAAAGTCAATGTGGCTTTCATGTGAGAAAAGACATAATACCATTCTCTGAGGAAGAAGACTCATTTTTCATTAGATACATGGCACAAAATAAGTTAATTTTGTTTGAAACTAGTATCTGTAGACATTTGAACTTAAATAGCTAAACTTAGTCACTGCTTAAATTATTATTTTTTTAAAATTAGATTTACATTCTTCCCAACAGAGAAGTGCAAAGGCTACCAAACTCCTGGGTCCACAATTGTATCCAAAGATAAATCTTTAAATCAGACCATTGTTCTTAAAGTTGACAACAATTCTGTTTATTTTAGTAGGACTCAAATTAGCATCAACAAAAATCAGAAGGAACTTGAGTAAATCTATTATTTCCCTGTTTTCTGAATAAGTTAGCATACAACTTGGCAGCACAAGCAACTCTAGCAGATGTAGATATCTGAGCTAGATTAGTTAGTAAAGACCAAATTAAGTAGTAAAGTGCAGCCCTGCAGAGAAGGACTTAGGGATGCTGGTGGATCCCCTGGGTGCACACCCGCATCCCAGAAAGCCGGCAGTATCCTGAGCAGTATCTAAAAGAGCGTGGCCAGCACATCAAGAGAGGTCATTCTACCCCTCTACTCCATACTCGTGAGACCTCACCTGGAGTACTGTGTCCAGTTCTGGAGTCCCCAACATAAGAAGGACATGGAACTGTTGAAATGGGTCAGGAGGAGAGGGCCTCAAAGATGATCAGGGGCTGGAGCACCTCTTATGAGGATAGGCTGAGAGTTGGAGTTGTTCAACCTGGAGAAGAGAAGGCTCCAGGGAGATCTTATAGTGGCCTTCAGTACCTGAAGGGGCCTACAAGAAAGCTGGGGAGGCACTTTTTAGAAAGGCATGTGGTAGTAAGATGAGAGGGAATGGTTTTAAATTGGAAGGGGGTAGATTTAGATTGGGCATTAGGAAGAAATTCTTCTCTATGAGGGTGGTGAGGCACTGGAACAGGTTGCCCAGGGAAGTGGTGGATGCTCCCTCCCTGGAAGGTTCAAGAGCAAGTTGGATGTGGCCTTGAGCACCCTGGTCTAGTGAGAGGTGTCCCTGCCCATGGCAGGGGGCTGGCACTTGATGATCTTTACAGTCCCTTCCAACCATAATTATTCTATGATTCTTTTATTTTAAATAATCACAATAGTCAACTAACCCTATTGTATTAACAAGCTCCACCACCCGCAGTGGCTCTTCTGTATTCCACAGAGCCTGAAGATTTACCCTCAACTGCATGACTTGAAATCAGAACTAATATTCAGCCAGCTTTGCAGTTTCCCAAGAAGACAATGATAGAAAACTCCCACTGACTCTAGGTGCAGAACAGCCTGTCTGTTCACCTGGTTGGAAAGATCTGATCTCAAATGTCAGTTTTAAGCCTTTATCCCTAAAAAAGTATATTAATTTTATATGTAAAACATGTTATTATACAACTTAACAAAAATATGACCAAATTGAAAACGACCAAAATCCTACAGCAGCCTGAACAAGCAAACAGTAGCAAAAGTATGGTGATGTGTTTCCTTCTCCTCATAGCATAGAGAAAAGATTATCAAAGATCTTTTAAAATATGTTAGGGTTATCTATTTCTCCAAGTTTTCTAGTTATTTTATGCTTTCAGAAATTATTATTTCTTAATGGTGCAGATATACGTGGGTTTTTTTAAGTCAAGGAAGAGAAGCTGAAGCCCTGAGAAGCCTACAAGTTGGCAACCAAACTTAACAGAATTCACAGCACCCTAAAAGTGTCATTTGTGTTATCTGAACAAAAAGGAGATTATGTATATTATGTAGAACTTGTTCAAGATTAACAGATCATCTGTAGTTCATAAACTGCAGCACACGAATATGAATGTTCATGTGTACTTTGGTTTGATTAGCAGTATTAAGATAACAGTGAATTAAAGAGGTATAGGCTGGAAAATGGGTGACAAAATAAAAACTAGATAAAAAGAAATGGAAACAAATTGTATTTTTGAGGGATGACTCTGCAGAACATGAGGGGGAGTGGTTAAATATTTTTAAGTTCCAGTTTAGTGTATTAAAAAGATATATTTTATTATTATTATTATTTTTGGACATAGAACAGTAGGACAAGGGCTTCAGCCTGTTACGTGTAATTTGTACTTTCCTGAAAAACAAAATAATAATTTGCTTTTAATGGCAAGGGAGTATCAGCACCTGCTTCTCAGTTTCTGCTGGAATCAGGCCACAGCCTTCCTGTTACAATTTTAAAGCAATTTAAGGTGGGTGAACCTAGGAAATTAAGAGATGTTAAAACCAGTCTTATCTGACATTCAATGCCATTCTGCTCTTTTCCTCTATCTTTTCAGCAAATAAAGCTTAATGTCACCACTTAGCCCCAAGACAAATCCTAAAACAGAGTATAGTTGTCAGCCCCTAATAGTTTCCAATGTGTCTCAATGTTGATCCTACCAATTTTAATCTGTACTGATGTATGAAAATTAACTAGAATTCCCATGAGGATTTAAAAGTTCAAACACAAATTCTCTGTCAAATTTTAGAACATGTGAAGTGACTGAGAAGAAAACACACTGACATTTATTAATTTTCCAAGACCTAATGAGAAAAAACCAGAGGGAAATAATCAGTTAGTTGTGAGAGGAAGATAACTGAATTGTAGAAAAGGAAATGAAATATATTTAGATGTCAAAAATGTGAAATACTAGAAGCTACATGAAAATTTCTTTTAACTTGTTAACAGCAATAATCTAATCATCAAGGTACAATAGCCTGCTTCATTTAATCTTTTGCTTTGTACAATTGTGAGGAGTAAATTCTCATATCTCTAGATTTGTCAAATAATAGTAATAACACAGAGTTATTATGTGTCTAATGGATTATCTATGACCTTGCAATAAAATGTCTCATAAAGGACTAAAGGCATGGGTTCGTAGGAGGGGTCTTCAAAGTCCACATACAGAATAACATGGACATCCCTGGGCTATAACCAACATACAAGTGAGGGGTCAACTACTGTTTGTCAAAGCCGTGTGGTCTTGAAAACTGTGTAAAAGCAGCAATTGGGTTTACAAAGAGAACAAAGAACAAGTATCCAGTCTACATAAAACACTCCACGTATAGTAACATTGGTTGTAATGTGGACACACAGACAATGAAAAATGTGCCAGTTGCAGTGTGTTCTCAAACACGCTAAAAGGACCCCAAGGAGACTCAAGGCAGTCTGGCAAGAAACCATCAGCATCAGCAGCATACTCCTTGCAGGAAAGGACTAGGGTTGCTGATGACTCATGTAGATTATCTTTCAGAATGAAACCATTGATCTTTCACCACCAGAAGGGTGGTGAAAAAATGAGCATAACACCAGAGAAAGGGGTAGATACTGGAAATTTTGAGAATATATCATTTTAACTGCATATAATTTGAACTGTGTCAGCATCATTGTAACTGGAACAATAATCATTCTTTGATTGGAATATTAAAACTTCATTAGACTAACAGTAAATAATAGTTCATATCATAAGTCATTTAGAGTCATAATATACTTTGTTTGCTAAAAGCAGTTTTCCTAACTGTAGGAGTGTTGATATCGGGCTTCCAAACACAGTTTTGTTAAGCATGAGTTAAAATCTGTTTGGTTTGGGTTTGGTTTGTTGTTAACTATTCAAATACATTTTTTTTTCAGTCTAACTCCAGGCATTTAGAAACACACTTAGACAAATTCTCCTATACTGCAAAACTATTCAGAAAAGAATCCAAAACTTTTTCTTCATTTGCTCATTTGCTTATTTATTTGTTTAATGGAGTGATAAAAGAAGGGTCTTCCTTTTTTATTATCTTTATTTTCAGAACAGTTATACTGATTTATTAATGGGCCTGTTTTCATTTGTAAAATATTAAGTTCATTGATCTGATCACATTTTGGTTTGAGAGAAAACCAAGTTCTAATCAATCATGAGAAAAAAATGTAGACATATGGAATTGTCATGTGAGCAACCATTTTCTAAAAAGCAGCACATGTAATCCAGTAAAAAAGAAGCATAAAGAGGAATGAGAATCTTCTCTTCACCAGTAAAGAGTAATACAAAACAATGTTTCTGGTTCTGACATGGTTGAAGGATGCATGGCCTTACTCAGGGATGTACTTCTGACTCTGGTGACTGGTAGCCTTAGGTTACCTTCACATCTTCTTTGGCATGCTTTGGACACATGCATACCCTTCAAAACTAAATCTTCCCCTATAGTGGCATAATAGCACTTAGTGATACTCGTAGCAAAATACATGTAGGTAAGACTGTCTATCTGTGTCTCATTTTAATTGAGCAGTGTAAGTATGAGTGCATCTGGATGAAGATTCCCATGCTAATAGTTAAGCACATCAGAACCTGATGAAGTCTGTGAGTTCCCAGATTTAAACTGTTTAATCGTGCTCCCCTTAGTCTATTCAGATTAAAACTATTGCCTCATACCCTCCCTTTTTTCCTTTTCCTTGTTCTGCTGTTGCTGACAATATCTGTCAGCCAAGAAAAAGCTAAAAACTATATGCCAGCCTCAAATGAGAGAAGATTTGTGTTCAAACTAGGGGATTGTCTCTGCATCCTGCACCAGAGCACTTGGAAGGTCATATAATTACTAGGACGTTACCAAAAAATTACCATTGTTGCCTGTTAGATGAGTGTGGAAACAGTTACCACCCTGTCACAGGACAGAGGCAATCAGTGACATCCACGTTAATGCAAGTGCACATACATCACAGCTCTGCGTATCAGACTGAAGTGGGAAAGGCAAAGCCAGGCATTATTTCTTCCTTGGAGCCTGGCATGTATAAAACTGATTCTAAATCCAAGACAAAGCTTTTCCAGATACTTCAAAGATGTTTACAATTCATTTCAAATGCCACTTATGGGCATCTGAATTATACATCTAGCATGCATAATTATTACATAGACCGTGCTGTAATTCTATTTATCTTTTATCTGCAATTAATTCTAAATCAGGTCACCTTATTTATGGATTAACCAAAATAATTGTGTCCTGAAAAACACTATTCACTTAAATCATCACCTCAATTTTTTTCTATGCTCACACTCTTGGCCTTTTCTAACCTCATACGAGTCTCTGGTGTATAATTCTCTTTTTCTGAAGGGATGGAGATTGCAGCAATTCTTAGTTTTAGGGGTCTATCAAGGATTTTAAATTAAGAAGTCTCTAAGTAGTGGGGATTTTCTTCTGAAATCTTTGGATTTCTTAATACTTCACACATAGAACTGAATTAATCTTTTAAGTAAATCAAAACTGCAAATGTCCATTAAGACTGTTTTATACTTATCTTTACAAATTTTAATTTATATTTCAGCAGCTAATGAGCATCATGTTAAAATCATGAGAGTAAAATAATTATAAGAAATGTTTGTTCTAAATAAGATAAGTTGGTCAATGACAATACTGAGAATTGCTGAATTGTTGCAGAACAAGCCACTTTTTATGCTATATGGTCTTTGGACTGCTTCAGAGCCTCCCCACCTGTGTAAGGCAAAAACCCTTCTTCCAGGCCTGACAAGTTGTGAAACCACATCACCTAAATCCAGACAGAAGTTGCAGTCCAGTAAACAATATCCTCTCTCCCTCCCTTCCAAACTCTCTCTGAGGTCTGTTTGACAGATGCAGAAGTCAGGACAGTGTCTAAATCTGCTCAGTCTTGATAGCCAAAGTAGATGGTATCTGGCACCTGAAACTTCTCCCTCTGCCCAAGTTCATAGCATGACAAACCTTGTGACTTATGCCAAATCATATGTACCACAACGGGACATCTTACTGAAAGATGAAGTCATTTTGTATACCAAGATAGTAATAACCTTCTTTAAAAACACCATTTCTTTTATAGTCTATGGCTGATAAGATTAGTAATGAATTTATTTGACATGTACAGGGATTGTGTCAGAGCACCGTCCCTGATCACGGAATCACAGAATCACTAGGTTGCAAAAGACCTTTGAGACCATTGAGTCCAACTGTACCTTTCCTCTACTAAACCATATCCCTGAGCACCTCATCTACCCATCTTTTAAATACTTCAGGGTCGGCGACCCAACCACCTCCCTGGGCAGCCTGTTCTAACACCCAACAACCCTGTTGCTGAAGGATTTTTTCCTAATGTCTAATCTGAACCTGCCCTGGCACAGCTTGAGGCCATTCCCCTTTGTGCTATCACTTGTCCCTTGGGTGAAGAGACCAACACCCACCTCTCTGCAACCTCCTTTCAGAGGTAATTGTAGGCAGTGATAAGGTCTCCCCTCAGCCTCCTCTTCTCCAGGCTAATCAACACCAGTTCCCTCAGCCGCTCCTCATAAGGTTTGCTCTCCAGCCCCTTCACCAGCCTGGTTGCCCTTCTCTGGAAACACTCCAGGGCTTCAATGTCTTTCTTATAAGTGAGGGACCCAAAACTGAACACAGGACTCCAGGTGCGGCCTCACCAATGCTGAGTACAAGGGCACAATCACTTCCCTGGAACTGCTGGCCACACTATTTTTGATACAAGCCCGGATGCCATTGGCCTTCTTGGCCACCTGGGCACACTGCTGGCTCATATTCAGTCTGCAGTCAACCAACACCCCCAGGTCCTTCTCTGCCTGGCAGCTTTTGAGCCATTCTTTCCCAAGCCTGTAACACTGCACAGGGCTGTTATGTCCCAAGTGCAGGACTCTGCACTTGGCCTTGTTGAGCCTCATCCAGTTGATCTCAGCCTATCCATACAGCCTGTCCAGATCCTTTTGAAGAACATCCCTACCCTCAGGCAGATCAACATTTCTTCCCAGCTTAGTGTCCTCTCCTGATGACTCAGGAGATCCATTCCTGGCCTATGTCCCTCTCCACTAATTCCACACAGACTATAGCTGACTTGCACAGTAAGGTCAGTACCAAATTATAATTCTGTGGACCTTCTATTTCTTTGATTACATATGTGCTTAAAACATTAGTCCCCTTATCCACAATCTGTCAGCATACAGTTCAAATCTACAATTTAACAGAACTTGAGATTATTTGGTTCCCGGTTTTAGGGTCTGCCCAGAGACTTGTCCTTTCAAAGAACTTTAATTCATTTGTTTTACTATAATCTAAGGATAATTCTCAATTCATGCAAATAGAATTGTAATCTTAACATTCCCAAATATATAAAGTTATTCCTGCTTTTGGAACTGGAGACAGACTGAATGCACACAATCCACAGAAAACAGAAACCTTTCTCTATCCATCCATCACCACCACCACCCCTCCCCAAATTGGGGAAAAAAAGAAAAAAGATTGTTTATAGCTCTTAAAGAAGTTATCTATAAAAACCCCAGCTCTAGCAGCATATTAGCAACATCTGGTTGTAGCAGTAGGGTCCCTGACATGATCAGACTGGGACACTGACAAATTTACAGACCTGTTCATGTTTATTCTTCGAAATACACAGCTCATAGAAGTAAGCCATGGTGGCTGTAATGACAGCTACAAACCTCAAAAACCTTTAAGTGAAGGACCCTTGAGCAAAACGGTAGTAAAAAAAAACATCTAAATACTTAACACCATAAAACTGAAATAACAATAATAACAGTAATAATAGCAGGTTTATAGGATGCTTCTAAGGCTCCTAAACCACTCTTGTGTCAGGAGTGACTATGGGGTGATTTTTTTATATAGGCAACTTCTTTTGGCAATCAAGTCCAGCAATGCTTAGAAGGAGGTCTTATTTTCCAGCCTTTAGGTAGATCAATTGCTGTTAGAAAGCTCTTTGGGAAGTATGAACACAGGGCCAAGAAATCTTTTTTCCCTTAAATCCAGGACACACATTTCTGATTTTTTCCACTTTGTACACAGCAGCATAGCTCCTGATCTTATTTCTTCTAAGACCTAAAGTCATTCCAGATTCTTTAATGCGGATACTTCATATTGAAATGCTGGGAGTAAGACTGAGAGGAAACTGTGTTATCCATATACCTCCCTTCATACTGAGAAAGTAAAATATGAAACTCTACTAACACCAAAGTTTGCTGGTTCTGCTACAGACCTTGAAGACAAGATTGTGTGTCTATTATTCCAGTTAAGGTGCTATCCCTTTTATTGTTGGGGGGTTTCAGTTCAGAAGGAAGCTAGCCATTCTTGGTTGTGTGATCTGAAAACGTATGCCTTCCTAATTTTCTTCTATTATATGCAAAAGTGTAAAAGGTTTAACCTTATCACGGTACACTGCTATACAGGAAATGAAGATCTTTTCTCTCCAGATTCCATCTGAACATCTTCATTAGAGCGTTGTTCTGAGAACTCAGCAGGCTGTGTGTTTTAATAAGACAGGGACTAAAATAATGTTAACAGAATTTAGTATAGCTGCAAGACAAGTTATTAAAGTGCCTAGAACATAGTAGATATATGCAAATGTTTAAAAGCATTTCAAGTATAAGACTATTAAAATATGTTTTTAAAGGGAAAAAAAGAATTTTTTTTTCCTCTCTGTAGACAGTTGTGTTGAAGTCTTCTATCAAAAAATTGCTACTCCAAGTCTTCGGAAATAGAGTCAGTAGCAACTTTTCAAGGAAAAGGGAAGGTAAGCGTGTGATACACAGGATTAATAGCAATAAACTATTTTAAGACCATTTTACCATATGCCTGTGAGTCTGATTAATTCTTTTGCAGTAACAGCCAAGGTTCCCCTATGCCACTTTTTGAGGCAGTGTCCACACTTCACGCTCAGATCTTGTGACTTTATTCATAGAATCACAGAATGTTAGAGGTTGGAAGGGACCTTGAAAGAACATCTAGTTGAACCCCACACCCACCAGAGTAGGATCACCTAGATTAGGTCACACAAGAACATGTCCAGGAAGCCATTCATTGCGGCATGAAGTCCTAAAAAGCACGTGAATTAGTTAGGTTGGCCAGGGACTTGCTGCCATGCATGCCCAGGATGTTTATCCAACTGGTCTGGCTGAGAGGGGCACCTGTCATTCTTCCCATCAGATGGGTCAATCTCACACCTCTATCATATAGTGAAGCCTCAAAAGCTGGAATCAAGAGTCACTAGCCTTGGTGATTATGAAGTATGTATTCTTTATTCAGCGCTGGGAACACAGGTGATCGTTCCTCCTAATGTCAGTGACATTTAAAGCAAAATTTCTCATATTTATACAGATTAATTATACATAGTCATTATAATTTCTAAGAGAAGGAAGGGTTATGCAAATTATTTCGAAGTCATTTACATTAACTCCTACCAGACAGAGCATGCTCAGTGACACTCAGGGGGTCTTCTGGTGGTCTTCAGGGATGAAGGCTGGACGTCTTCCTCTTGATGAACTTTTTACCATTTTCTTCTGCTCATGCTTCGTACGGTTTTCTCCATAGTCTCAAAAACATATTCCTGCACAAACTAGTCAGGAACACCTTTTAGCTGAAAACAATTTATACTCTGTGTCTTAATTGTTTGTTAGTCTCATTATTTATTACTTACCTATTTTCACTTCCTTTATCTTCAAGGCTGTTCCATTGTTACAGTTAAATTTTGTAGCTGCTCTCATGAAACAGCTCAAACGGCTATAGCCATACTCCACTAAAATCCAAAACACACAAATACTTTCTACTCTCCTTATCACAAAATCACAGAATCACTAGGTTGCAAAAGACCTTTGAGATCATTGAGTCCAACTGTACCTGTCCTCTACTAAACCATATCCCTGAGAACATCATCTACCTGTCTTTTAAATACATACAAGGTCGGTGTCTCAACCATCTTCCCAGGCAGCCTGTTCCAATGCCCAAAAATTTTAAAGATCAATCTAACCAGTATTATTATTTATCATTGAAACAATAACCACAATATTTGGATAAAGCCTATTTTTGGTTATATTCAGCCTTAGCTCAAACAGCAAATTACCAGCTGTAGGACCTCGCTTTGGGAGTTCTTAGCCTTTTCTGCCAAACCATGAAGAGTTTTAACTATCCACTTCTCACTGTAATGCAACTTGACAAGTAGCTATGTCCTGTGTAGCAAACATTCAATTTGCAGCACACGGACCACAGTCCAGAGACCCAGAACACTGAGCACAAAAGGCATAAAACAAATGCAGATTTTGTTCCTGCCTTTTTTTGGAGATTTACCTCAGATAGATGAAGAAGAATTCTTGGACCACTGCACAGATCCTTATGGCTGGGTATTCATGTGTCGTGTCAGCTCTCTTCCTGCAGAATAACTAATCTCCAGTAATTCTTAATGCATGGAAAGAAGAAAATCCACAGGTTAACTTGGAAGAGGACTTTTTAAGGGATTGAGAAGAACTACACACCAATAAAATTCATGTCTGAGAGCCCCAAACTGTTTTCTATCAAGAATAGCATTTGCATTAATGAGATATTTTACCATCAGCATGAAAGTATCAGCTGCTGCCACAGCAGCCTGCTTCTACTCCCTCCAAGGGCAGGCCAGATATTCCTGTGACACCCCTGCACCACTCCTCATTGCTTAGCTCCCAGCAAGCACGGAAAGGAATGCAGCAATTTCTCACTGTGCCAGCAGCCTCTCCACTTGCCCCTTAATGTTAGGGTAAAATGAACCATGATTACCATATGGGAATCCTTTGGCTTGTGGATTCAGATAATACTTAACAGAAAATAAAAATAAATAGCATTAGGTGCAGCACAAGGGAAAGAACAGAAGGCTGCGTGATATGTAAAGACATTTTTCTTTCTTTAGAAAATCACTGCATGACACGAATAGAAAAAACAGTGGGATCCACAAAACCCATTTCTTGTTTCAAAGTAAGAACCAGTTACTGTGGTTTATTATAGCACAGCAAACATCAACTAGCTCAAAAATTGAGCTATCACGCAAAGAAGTTAAATGTATAATAAATGTATAATAAGCTGTACATCATGGACATAAATTTAACAGCATGTCCTCCATCCTTCCTTCCCCCCACCCCAAAAAAGTGAGCTTTATGACATGGCCCTGCAAAAAGAGACAATGCCGTCTCATATACATATGCAAATATCAGTGTACAACGTGTGGATTTAGAAATTCTAATTTACACAAGAACAGTGTAATGCCTTAGGTATTAAGGAATCACAACATGTCATGCTAATTGTTGCAAAATGTGGTATCATATATCTGGAAAAGCTCTTCCGCAGCTCTGAGTGAAAACCTATTTTCTAGAAAAATCTGAAACCAATTTGCAACTTTGAAACAATTTCTCTCCTCTTCCCCATCTTTCCCTTACAAATAAGATGTTGGAAGAACTATTTAAATTCTTAGCAACCAAGTAGGAATTACAGTTCCTTCATAGTACCTCTGTAGTAGTATGCAGCAGTTTTTCAGATGAGTTCTAACTGGGAGAATCAGTATAGACGTAACACCCAAATTAATTTTACTAATTTAGAAGTTCATAATTAGTATGTCAAATTTGATTATGGTACCGTATCATCAAGATAAAATAAACAGATATGTAAATCTACATTCACATATCACTAGACTCAATTTTAATATATTTATATTTTTAGATTTTGCTCACTGTAAATCAGTGGGATACTGAAGAAATGTTTTTGATCTGATGCCCAGTATTAAATTAGATTGAATACTCACTATCTAAATTTATTGCAGCAGATGACATCGTCAGCTATCCAATTATTTTAGTACTATTTGGCACAACCTAATTTAAAAAGACCTTGCATGCAGGCAAAGCACTTAATAATTCCCCTGCAAATTAATCCCTTTGGTGCAATACTCAAAGGCATGAGGGAAAAAAAGAGGGGAAAAAAAAAACCCAGCCTCTTTCAGGTCAGCATGATGCTGCAGCAAGTACCAAGTACTTCTTGCCCTGTAAAGGCAGGTGACTTGTTTTAACTTCGCATCTACCTTATCGCATAGGAAATGGATTACATTCCTTCTGCGTGATGCTGTTTGACAATACTTAGCATCAGTTGTTTGGATAACCACGCTCCACTTGTCTATTAAAAAGTATATGGGTAAGCTACACAGCTGCCTGCACAGCAAGAATGAAATCCAGGAGACACTCAAAAAGCTTGTATTGATATGGTCAAAAAAACTGTACAATTTCCCATGCTCCTTGTGTCGCAGGAAGTGAGGTGGCTGAGGCAGCATTTGTGTGATAAATCTTAAAAGCTGTGCAGCTTAAATAAGAGGCTTTATGAAACAGAGCATCTGAGAGGAAAAACCAAGAAGATACCAGCCCCCACAGAAGAATACTTGTTTGAATAAGGTTGAGTCAGAGCTGACAAAGCCTTCTTAAGCTACCATATAAGTAATCAAATGCCTAGCATGGAAAATAAATGGAAGAAGAGCTGAATGTCCTGGGATTTCTATTAAAACAGATCAATATAGGATTATGGACATAAAATAAGCCTTTGCCATTTCAGCATGACAGCAGAGATTTCTCAGATGCCTACTGAATAAAAATGCAAGCCTGTTCTGCACCAGAAATAATTCTGCTTGAAGTCTGTATCTTAGAATCATAGAATCATAGAATGCTTTGGGTTGGATGGGGCCTCAAAGATCATCTAGTTCCATCACCCTCCGCTAGACCAGGCTGCCCAAAGCCTCATCCAACCTGGCCTTGAACACTGCCAGGGATGGGGCTTCCACAGCCTCTTCGAGCAATCTGTTCCATTGCCTTACCACCAGCATAGTAAATAATTTCTTCCTAACATCTAACCTAACCCTTCCCTCTTTCAGCTTGAAGCCATTGCCCCTTGTCCTATCACTACATTACCTGGTGAACAGTCCCTCTCCCATTTTCCTGTAGGATCCCTTTTAGTATTTGTAGGTTGTAATTAGGTGTCCCTGGAGCCTTTAAAGACATGAACCAAAAATAATTGGCAAATTATCTTTGCAAATGACCAAATTTCCACATCTGAAAAGCAAAGTCAGTAATATCTAGATAACCTGCAGTTGTCACCTCTGTACACATGACAGGGTGGATAAAGGGTGTGATTCTCCTACAGTGTGTCCAAAATGACATGTTTCAGCTGAAAGAAACCATGAAGATGGTATAGAAATGCAAGTTGGAAGATCTGGTACAGTGGTGTCTTCAAAATGTATCTCTGAAAATTGTGATTATTTCTTTCAGTCTACAAGAGTTCCACCAGAAATTTGGTGGAAGGGAATATAACTTTATCAGTCCTTTTGTATAGTTGAGTGATATATGCTATACCAACTTTAAGTGGGAACTACAGATGAAGCTAAAAGCTTGTGACACAAATGAATATCTGTTGATAAGTATCACAGGCTTTTCCTCCTGGGTGATGACCCAATTAGTTTCTTAATCACTTCCTGAAAGTACATTCTTAATTTGCTGGGTGATGTGAATATGCATGCATGATTACAGATAGCCACTGTATTATGTGACTGATACCAGACAGGTTCTAGCCAGCATGACAAAAAAACTACAGTTAGAAATAGGCTGAAAATTAGTGTATTTTGTACTGTCCAAGTAGGGATATTTTGTATTAATGTCCTGCTATTCAGTGCATTCTTCAGAAAGTTAGGACTTCATCTTTGGTTCCTGCAATTAGTACAGATGGCCAGTCACATCATCAATTTTGTTGCATGCCACACTGGTTAGAACATTTAGAAGGATCATGAAAAATGTGAGTATGGTCCAGTTATTTCCATGATCTTTTGTCTCATTTTCTTTCCACCACCCCTGTTACAGAAGGCTGTGAGGACCATGTTTGCCATGTCCAGAATGAATAGTGATTTCTTTCCCAGAAACACACACAAAGTTGTGTTGCATGTCTCTACACAACAGCTGCGTTAGACACCCAGGCCTTTTCCATGAGACTCAGCTCACATTCTCAAACATCACCATGCCGTGCCATCCGAGTGGCACAGGTTTGTACCAGCTCCCTGTCATTTCCTTCTTTCAACCCAACGCCACTGTACACCGCAGATACTAATTCTGAGGAATCAATTTTCCTCTTAGCATAACAATCTTTGGTGCCTTTCTTTCCTGAAAATATCTTTCAACTGCAACTGATTACAAGGGGTAAATCCAATAACATTTGACTAGTCTTTTTTCTTTAGTCAAAGGACAAAACTCCTCAGAAAAATCTTAGTTGAAATGTTTAGTTTAAAACCTGTTATGTTTTACAGTCTTTTCATTCTCCCAGGGGAGAACTGGAGAGCAAAAGTAAAACACTAGAAAGATGTACTTTCTAATTAGTGAAATTACAAATGGCACTAAATTAGCAGAAGTTGCAAAAGAAAGTTAAAACTGGCAGAGAAATAAATACCACTGTGTGCTGGTTTTGGTGGGATGGAGTTAATTTTCTTCACAGTAGCTGCTATGGGGCTGTTTTGGCTTGGTGCTGACCACACTGTTACAAACACAAGGATGTTTTCATCACTGCTGAGAAGCACTTACACAGAGCCAAGGCCTTTGCTGCTTCTTACACCACTCCACCAGAAAGTAGGCTGGGGGTGCATAATGCATTGGGAGGGGACACAGCCAGAACTGCTGAACCCAACTGACCAAAGGGACATCCCATACCATATGATGTCATGCTCAGCATATAACCTGAGGGAAGAAGAAAGAAGAGGGGGGCATTTGACGTACGGAAATCGACTCTATAACTCGAAAGTTATAAAGTAGGTATGTTTATTGCGCGCAGATGCACGGGGGATCCTTCCTCCACAAGCGTGCATACCGAAGCAGCAGACCGACCCCACATTTATACAATAAAACAATGAATATTCAATCAACGCCTATACATATTAAGTACCTGAACCCGCCTACTCTCGCTTCTCATGCTAATTAGCTTATCAGTTCTTGGCGCTTGCGCAGATCCTTGTGAGGGTCGCAGACAGGGGTCTCTGGGAGGAAGGCTGTATGTCTTCCTCATGATGTATTTTCACCTCTTGCCTGGAATGCGAGGATCTTGCAAGCTTGCAGTGCCTCTATCAATCTGTGCTAATTGATGTCCTTGTGAGGGGCCCATGGACGTATTTCAGCCCTCTGTTTTTCTTTGTTGAAGAGATAGTGACGCGCCTCGGCTCTGTGGGCAGCCGTGGGTTGATACCACTCTGTCCTCGAATTCTTGCCTTTCACTTTTTTCGAGTTAGCATGAAATTATCACAGGCCCTCTGCTAGGAGAGAAAAACAGACTTGTCTGGCTTTCCCCCCTCTTTTCACCCCGAGACCATTCTACATGATTATCTAACTAAATTTCAAGCTCTATGCTATACCTGCTCCTATACCTGTACATCACATTCAATGTTATTGTGTTTGTTTTGCCGTTAACCAGTATGCGTGATAGAGCCCTGCTATCCTGGGAATGGCTGAACACCTTACTGCCCATGTCTGGTGGTTTAGGCCTGCCTGGAGGCCGGACGCCCACCAAAGCCTCTCTATCGCTGCCCTTTTCACCTGGACTGGGGAGATAATATATATTGAGAGGCTTAGGAGTTGAGATAAAGGGAGAGATCATCCCATAATCAACGTCATGGGCAAAACAGACTCAATACAGAGTAAAGGAAAGAAAACTCTCTAATTTATTATACTACACAGAACACACAGTGAAACCAGAGTCAGACAATGAGAAGTGCAACCAGATCTTCAAGCACCTTCCTCCCATCCCTCCTTTCTTAGCAGACTTCACTTTAGTCATGACTTCTCTCCCTTCTTCCCCCCGTTATGGTACAGGGAGGGGCAGGGAATGGGGGTTTTGGTCAGTTCCTCACAAGTTGTTTTCCTTCTTAGCCAGGGGGAAATACCTCACACTCTTCCCATGCTCCAACATTGGGTCCCACCCACAGGAGACAGTCCTCCATGATCTTCTCCAGTGTGAGTCCTTTCCCATGGGGCTTCAGCTCTTCAGCAGCTGCCCCAGTGTGGGTCACTGCTATGGGGTGCAGTCATAAATCATAGAATGTCAATCAGCCTCTCAGGCCCAGACTGCTCCAGCTGGGTCCCCCATGGAGTCACAGGTAGCCCCCACAAACCTGCTCCATCATGGGTCTCTTGCTCATCTCTGTGTCTCTGTCTCTCTCCACAGACAGAAAGTGCTGGCAGAGGCTTGCTCCAACACTGGTCACAGCATCTTCTGTATTTCTCCCCCTGCTCCAGCGTGGGGCCTCTCCACAGGGTGCAGGTGGGGTCTCGGCATTTTCCATGGGCTGTGGGGGGACACCTGCTCCACCATGGATTTCTCCATGGGCTGCAAGGGCATCTGTCTCTCCAGCACCTGGGACGCCTCCTGCCCACCTTCCCTGGCCTTGGTGTCTGCACAGTTTCTTACATCTTCTCAATCCCTTCACGGGAGGTAAAAAGCAGCTGCTTGGGTTTTTTTTTCTCCTAAAAGTGCTTTCCTGAGGTGCTGATGGGCTTGGCCTTGGTCAGCAACGACCCTGGCCTTGAGCCATCTGGTGTTTTCTCTGTGGGGCCTGCAGAGAGCTTCTGGCTGCTACTTGCAGAAGCTGCCCCTGCAGGCTCCCTCCTTCACCAGAACCCAGCCATGCAAAACTGCAATAGTATTGAACTGTCTTTATCCCAGTCCACAAGTTTTCTCGCTTTCACTTTTTCTATCATCTGTCCCATCCTGCCAAGGGGAAGTGAGCAAGAAGCTGTGTGGGACTTAGTTGCAAGCCAGGGTTTAAGTCTGGCATACTGAAAATAAGTACATTGTTCTGTTCTGAATTATACTCTCTTTGGCTAAATGTGAGCTACCTCAATGTGATGTGATTATTTTCCATTTGTGTTACTCTATTGTATCTTATCGCAGATACGAAGGGAACAGCGATATATTGTACCACGGTACAGAAACTGCTGATCCATGAATACTAAATAAAATAAACTTAAATACTTCGGGCTTAGAAATTTTGAAAGCTGCTGGATTCAAGGGGACCTAGGAATGACATTGGACCAAAACTTAGGCATTAGTTTGCAATGCACTGTGGCTGCCAGGGAAGCAACTTTGGGGCCATGGAGGTAATGTTCTTTTTCTAAATGACTTTGTAATATGGCTTTCTCAGCCTGATGGTTATGAACAGGCATGAGAGTCACAGCCACTTTGACCTTCCCTTTACTATAAATAGGAGGCTGATAGCAGCTAGGTTTACATATATGTGATGGAGATTCAGTATAGAAAGAGCAGCAGTGATAGAGAAAAAAATTAACATTGTTTCTCAGAAAAGTTTTTATGGAATATTAGCAAGATAATATTCCCAAACCAGGAAATAATGTGCAAACAGCAAAAATAACTGCAGCTACTATAAAATTTAGTATGTTATGGCATAGTAATTCAATTAAAAGTTAAAACTAAACTGATCTAATGAGGGGACCAAGATTTATTTTAGGATTTCTGTAGAGAAGCCCAAGTTCAAAGCCTTTTTCACAGAAAAGAGTATTCCTGGACTGAGGATGCTTGTCGAAGTGAAAGTGAATTGTCACATTCTTGATCTTGTCCTGCTTTACCCTTGTGAGTAGCTGTTTAATTTGATAGTGTTTGCAATATGCCTTTAGAACTATTTGAAACGGCAAAATTTTTTTAAAAATTTAAAACAAAAATTATTTTTTAAAAAAGTAATTATTGGGAATGATCAAGAGTCTCTCCACTCATGCTCGGATTTCCACACAGGTAAGCCAAGAACTTCCCTGTCTACAGGACAGTTATCATTCTTGCATAAAAGAAATTATGATGTAACCATTCTATAGAGCATAGGCAAGAAAACCATTAAAGAGCTGATTTTTCCTCAGGAAAAAAATAGTTTTATATAAGGCAGCAAAAGTAGTATCCTTACTCAGTGCAGTACTTCTGTTGAGTGCGAAAAGAATGAGGCAGCCCTAACAACTTTGGGGCTGCAGACAGGTCACTGGACCATTCTCACTGCCCCAACTCCTCCCGTAGCCATTCTCTGGGCAGCAGCATCCCCCAGTCTGGCTGCTGCCCCATAGGAGCTGCTATCCCCAGCATCAGCCACAGCCTCCTGGATCCTTCTCAAGAAGCCAATGGTGGTCTGAAGGAGAGCATCCCCTGAACTTGGGCAAGGCTGTGAGCATCCTACCGAACCAGGCTGGTTTTTATTTAACACAAAGTTCAATAAAAAAGGTAAGTTAAAACACCTTTAAATATTGTGACCTGTTTGTAGAAACTCTCCAAACCACAGAAGACAACAAAAATGCTTGACAGGTGGTACAGGAACTCATAGTAAATGTACAGCATTTTCTGTGTGTAGGGAGCTTTTAACTACAAAAAACGTCTATTAGGGGAAGTGGCCTTTGCCTGCCTGAAGTCAGTCTGAATCAGGTTTGGGGACCCATCTAGTCAAACATTATTTTTCTGCCTAGTTTAAGTAGGCAAGGATGATTACAATTCTGCTGTTATTTACTCAACTTTTATTAAGGTTATACATCTATGACAAAGGTTATCTCAACTTATTTCTTCTGTTGACTGCTTTTATTGAGGACTGTGTCTCATGACATTCAGTGAGAAGCCATGAAGTAGAAGGAACGTAAGCAATTGCACAGAGTATTAACTTCTAATACGGTATAAAGCAGCTTTGATGAAATATGGGCAGTTGAGTCCAGAGTGCTAATTATTCTTGTTTCAGATAAAATTAAAACTATGTCAAGTAACTTTGTGGTTTTGTAGCTGCAACAAGCAGCATGAAAAGATCATTCTTTCATAAAAGATAACAAATAAAGTGAACATCAGCTTAGTGCAGCAGGCAAACAACACTGTCAAAGGAAACCCATTTAATCAATTTTCTTTAAAAGCCACCTTTCATCTACTCCTACTTTACAGTGTTTAGATTTTTTTTTTAGTCTGGCATGTATGTGCTCTTTTGATTTTCTGTGCATTCTCCATTCCTATTGCCTCAAATTCATTGTTAGTAAAGTAGCCTGTATTTAGAAATTTGTCTTTTGTAAATGCACAGGGTTATTACATAAATCCTGTCCTATTCATGCATAAAATAACCTTGCATCTTAGCTGGATCAAGGCTTGTCTCTGAGAGGCTGTAGAGCACTCAGGTACATCTGTGACTGTCAACATTTTAATTACAGTTCCTATTTTTTGCAGTTCCTGAAGTAATGTTTGTTGGGGGACTTCACATACTTCACAGGAAATGCCCTGTACAAATGGAAAAGTAACATATCAGCAGAATTTTTTTCTTTCTTTTACTTATTTTAACTTTTTCCCAGTTTTGCCTGGGGTAAAACGGGTCAACACAGTTGTGTAGGTTCTTAAAATATGCCAGCATTGAGCTTCAGTCACAGGAGATGAAACAGTTCTCTTGGCTCTATGTCCTTACAGGAATCACTGAAATGTTCTGTGAATGTGGAAGATCCCTGAATAATCATGCTATGCAGAGCACGGGGAGAGGGAGAAGAAAGAAATAAAACATGTCTGCTAAATTTTACATAAAAATATTTTTTCAAATGTCCCAAGTCTGGAAAGTATAAATGTGAATTACATTTTGGGGAGGGAGGGGGAAGAACACTCTACTTTGAATGTCTAATATTTATTAATTATTTTGATTTTCATTATATGGTACTAATTTAATTGGAAATTAATATGAACATAGCACACATCACACAATTTAAAATATTCTGCTATAAGTCAATATTTGCTGAATATATCTTCTTGGATGCTAATTTTCAGAAACTATCAATATGTGATTCCTATTAAAAGATACTGCATCCTGAATGTATTCTTACCATGAAATATTTTGTTGAGTATTTTACCTTGTTGGAAGCCTTCAGCATTCAAACTAAAAGCAAATATTGTGTCCAACTGATTTTTTATATAATTGGAATATAGTTCCTTGTTCTAAGAAACCATAGACTATAAAAGTATCCTTTGCAGCTGCAATGACAAAGCTGCACATCATGACAATGTATAAACACAGGGAATCAATTGTAAAGCCACTGTTTAATTTTCAAAAAATAGCACTGCAGAAACCATAGTGTACTGCATTAACTGTAATATATGACTTCTTCTTCCAGTTTTAACACACTGTCACAAAAACCACTATTCACATTAAGGTACCACCAGTATTTCAGGGGCTTCCTGAACTAAGTGGTCATGGTTTACTGACTGCCATTTAATAGGTGTTTTGAAAAATTGGGTCTGCATCTTTAAAATCCTTAGGCATGGGCAGAGAAAAAAACCTTTTTCATTTGATTCAGTGAATTTGGGTCGTATCCATAATGATAATATATCATACACAAACTAAAAAAATCATTAGCTGATGGGAAGCATTCAATAGCCTTCAAGAACTAACTATGCAATTGTCAGAGGAATAACAAATCTAACTGTAAATGACAAAATCTGGTACCACACAATAAAATCCTTGTGGGGAGGGGAAAAAAATGGAAAGAAAATACCAGCTTTAGTAGACCTTTTATTGTACGTGGTATTCCATAGTGAGTATGCCTTAGCATTACTGCTATGGATTAATATTTTTAGTGAATTTTAAAATGCTGCATGAAGATTTAAATAGTCAATAAGGGATAAAATGGTTTCTGGAGGACATTTCTTTCTCATTTTAAGATCCAATCCAAATAAATATTTTCAATAATATTTTTTTTCCTGGAGCAAGGGTTCCAGTCTCTTGCTATTAATTTTTATCCTTACCTTCTTTATTGAACAGCTTCGTTTGACAATCCAGGCTTATAATATTTTATTTATGAACAACCATAACATGGAACACATAAAAATTTGATGCAATAGTTTCATTTTAAAATATTGTGATTATGTATTAGCTAACTACACTATATCTTTGGGACTTGTATTTGCTTTTCTAATATGAAGCAGGATCTGCATTAAAACAGGGCACAGGAACCAGCATTCACAATAATTTGAAGCTTTATTTCACCTTTTAGGATCTGGTGAGCAGATTTTAAGAGTCTGCCTGATCTCAATGGAGGTATCATAGAATGGAAGTCAAGCATACAGCTAGGTTTTCTTCATCATGAATCATGAATATATTAGAAATGCATAGGAAGTGCCTAACAAAGGGAAAGTCCAAAAGGATCATAAGTGTGGGAAAGATGTGATCAGTTTCTTTGATATATTAGTCCAACAAAGTTTTGGAAGAGAAAGGTAGGAAGACAATTCAGCTATTGGAAGTTATGGGAAATTATTTCATGTAAGTTCACAGAACAGTAAGGGCAAATCTCACCATATTTTTTGGCTTTGTTTTTATTCAGTACCAGTTTCTAAAAGCCACAAGATGGTAAGCTATACTAGAAGGCTCAGGGAGTATTTCTATACGCCACACATAGTTCTCTTAATTTCTTTTTCTTTGTTTTGTGCATGTTTTAAAATAGCAGTGGTGATAGTAATAACTTATTTATAATAGTAATAAATATATTTAAAAGTAGAAAGAAAGTATTATTAAAGAATCCTTTTTGGTGCTTTAAAAGTTTAAGGTGTACTGTTTTGGTCTGAATACAGTTTATCTCTTTAAAGAATTTTGCTTTGCTTTGCTTTGCTTTTTTACATAGTAATTAATTCTCAATTAAACCTTTCTTGCCCTACATGTGTCCTCAAAAATGAACATAACCTTTCCTTTTTATGTTGCTGTCAATAATTATATAGTACAATTAGATGAAATAATTACATATTCCTATCAAAATTACACATTGTTTCTACATGGTTTTAGAGTATCTTAGGATGCTCATTATGTATCCTTCCATGTTTCAAAGAAAATGCAGTAAGTCCTTTATATGTCTCCAAGAGTAAGAGCAAGAGTACAACCACTCTGTTGATCAAGCAAAATGCTCGGTGTGGTCCCAGGGGTATATTTGCCTCACAAGCTTAGCCCCAGGTGGCTGTTGGAGGCAGTAAGCTTCCCACACAGAAACCTTGGGGCTTTGGGACTAGAATTGCTGAGTATAAATTGTAGGACATAAGTCGGCAAACCAGACAGCCCAATCGTACAAGTATATCCAAGAAGTTAAAATGTCAAAGGTATCACAGAGTATTCAGGTGCAGAATAATACAGCACAAATGCACAGCTAGGTTAGTTCAAATCTGGCTTGCGTGGATGAACTGGATCTGTATGTAAGGCCACATACAGATTTCCCTCTTCCTCTCTTCAGGAAACAGCAAGTTGGTTTTAGCCTCAGGCTTCCCTCCAAGACTGCAATGCTCCTGGGCTGGGAGAAATGCATTCTTCATACACCACTTACCTTCTACATAAACCACACACATGCTTTATGGCCTGGATATTTAATCTTGACAAGATGTAGGTACAAGCAATTTAAAAGGACACATTTCTAGGCACGTGTAGCAAAGACCCAAATGAAGAGGGAAAGATCCCCTACGCAAAAGGAACCATCCCAAGAGGAATGTGCTAGAAGTGCCTGGTTTTCCAAGCACTCCAACAGAGACTTTCAGTAAGTCCTTACCAGAGAATCAAACTTTTGTTTTTTCCTTCAAAAACTCATAGCCTAGGAATGAGACATTTTATCTCAGAGGGTTATAAGCACAGATAATGTATTTAGAAGTTATTTTACTGTGTAGAATTCTCTAGAAAACTCCACCCCATTCCATTTCATTTGGATATGCTGAACTGCAAACAAATCTTCAATTATTTGAGAAATGACACTATTGAACACTATTAGTGGATGAAACCACATTTTCAAATTATGCAAGTGAAGGTCTTGATGTCAGGAGAGCTTTGTTAAGATCATGTGCCCACCACTCTTTTAAACCCAAAGAAACCTGGAATATTGTCCCACCAAGGGAAGAGGAGTTACACTACCAAATCTGATAGCTCATTGGCAAGTGCCATGTCACTCCATAGCCCGACATGCACCTAATAAAAGATTCAGCAGTACAAAAGCCTCTGTGAGGGCAATCAGGCTGTTAGGGAGACAGAAGAGAGCAGGAAGACCAGCAGGAACAGCTACCAGAGACTCTGCTGCAAGAGGCTGAACATCATGTTAGAGAGGAACCAGGCTGGACAGAAGTAGACAGTTGCTGTTAGCTGCTGAGAATCCATATTACCTTTTTAGCAATGGGCCTGAGCTTCCTTTGATATGGATCATGACTTTTAATTTGATTTGGTTGTTCTAATCAGAATATTTTTACATTGTTGCTCAATGTTCCCGCAGACCAAAGGTTAAAAAAAAAATTAAAATTCATCAAGTAACATACCACTGGGCAGTCCAGTTAATCTTAATCACTTCTGTTCCCAGGATAGCCACTGTGAGCTGTTTTATTCTCCAAAACAGGCTTTGGGACAGGTCAGCCTTCACTTCTGTCATTTTCCTACCTCAGTTAAGCAGCTTAAGCAAAAAAATATGTCATTGCTATTAATTTTGGACAACAGTACTGTCATCTTTCTGTCTCATGGCAGCATGCAGTTTAGAATAACTCTTTGCCCTAAAGGGGAGTGTCACTGATGTTACAAATCTGCCATGAATCACAGCAGCATTATACTTCATTCTACAGACCTGAAAACCAAGCTGTAAATTTTGCTGCCAGGAATCAGTGGGATATGCAGTGTCACGAGTTCATACCTAACGAGCTCCCTGAAAACAATTTCCCTTGCTTTTTTCTAGTGCATGCACTGGGGAATCATTATGCATCCCAAAAGCCTGGCTCAGAATAGCGTGTGGAGAAAGTCTCCCAATCTCTCTAGATGAGCATGTTAAGACCAGCATGCCATAGAGATCGGTCTGGGTCAGTCTATGTGGACTGTATGACAAAATTATGACTGCCACCAAGCCTGTACACAAGCTGTGCACTGCCTGGGTTCTGTTGTTTTCAGGCTAGTTAATGTGGCTATTTTTCACATTGTCCTTGCTGCCTAGTTATTCAAAGTTCCACTCCTAAAACTGACATGCCTTCTTTCATGATACAGTCAGTTGCTAACTGGAGGAAAAGGTGTCATGGTTTTTCTATGCAACTAATTAGAATTTTTTGAATAATTAAAATTTTAATTAGAGACAGTCTCAAGTGCTGCAATATCTTTGCCTCCTCAGTTGGGGAGGGATGGACCAGAACCAACAAAAAACAAAAAAAAACCAACCCACACCAAAAACCAGAGAGACTTGTTTTTAGAAAGGTGGGTTTAGAGAAAAGACACTTCAAAGTGTGCAGTCTAGCAAGAGACACAGTTTTGATTTGTCAAATAAATTTAGCAGTGAGTATGTTACATTTACCTGTAATTCTTTTCAAGGGCAATATTTCTAAATTTGACTCTGCAATGAGCAAGCACTGGTAGATTTCCTATCAGGAATGAACACTCTGCTCTCTATCCATCCATCTTTCTATAAATGTTTTCACATGAAAGAAAGCTTTAAAATATATTTGCACTAATACAACCTATGCATGATTTTTATGTCTGCAGTTGCCTCTTTTATAGATTACCAGTTCTCCAGGGTAATCTTTCTACATGATATTGCAGTCAAATCCAATGTTGTATCTCTAATATCACTGCCTCTTTCACAGCTATTCTAGTTTCTCCCATGCCCCTTGCATTACTGCTCAGCCTTAAAGCTGCTTCAGCACCAGAATGAATTTATTATTGAATTACTAGACAAAACTGCTGCTATTCTTCCCATTATTTGAACAGCTATTGAGCTGCACAAATGTCATCGACTATGGCTCATCCAATAAATCATGAACTTGAAAATATTAGGCACTGCTAAATATACTCCAGTACCGTTTCAGTACTGTTCAGTAGTTCTGCCTTAGTAAGCCAGCTAGCACCTTTTCATCGCTGTCTTACCTCTCCTAACGAGACCCGGCTTGCCTTAAGTTTCTAGCAAATGAGTAATCTCCTCAGTCCATCCAAGACTCTTCATTTTGGATTTATCTCTAGAAAAGCTTCAGAGCTGAGTTCTCATAAATGAGAATCAGTGCTTATTTAATTCTGTCATCCATTGACTGTTCTAAAACCTGCGCTTTGCAATTTCATAAGCATCTATAATAGTACAAAAATAGTTGTTTAGAAAGATAAATCCATCCACAGGTGAACTTTTTGACATCAATCCAAATTTTCCACTCTACTCCACCAGATCCCTGCCCCAGATGACTAAAAAGTTTAAGAAAGGCATCAGAATAGGACACCTATCCTTGAAAGGATTATTCCTGACCTCAACCTAAATCTGAGAATCTCTGTTTATTTTTAGTGTTACTCTTCATACTTTGTTACCTTCCCTGTATTTTTCACTCAGTATATTCAGTATCTTTAGGAGGAATAGAAGTTGTTTAGTTTGTTTAGTGTAGCTGTTCCAGAAGCATCAGTGAACATGACACACAAGACCAAATTTAAATCTCTCTAAGGAAAATTCTTACTAAAGTTTACATGAGTAGGAGGGTTAATAGAAAAACAGGTGTCCTTTTTTACACTTCAGATAAAGAAAGACACAAATAAATAAATAACACAGAAACCCAACTAAACAATCAAAAAACATTAAAAGCAACTTATATAGCTGTTAGTTCTTACTTTAGTCTTCTGAGTTGGCACACACTGTAGACATAGATAATCCTACCCACACAGATCTGTATTTACACAGGCCTGTGGACATGCGGGTAGAAGCACTGGGCATGGACAACACAGGCAGCAGGGGCAGCTAAGGCAGCCAGCATCCTGGGGCTGTCATAGCTGCTGCTGCTGCAATGTAAACACCCAGATTTACTCCACCTTCCTTACATCTCTCTTTCCTGCTGGCAGTAAGTCCATCACCCACCTGGGGATTGGGGGAAACAAGCCCAGTTCTCCTGGGCAATGCTTCAGGAAAGCATTGTCTGTGAACTTCAGAGAACAGAAAAAAAGGAGTGTTTTGAATGGGAAGTTTACAGAATTTAGACAGAGGTCTTTGGACAGTCACTCTGGTCTCCTCAGCACTTTGCCAGAGATCCACTCTCCAACACCACAGCAAAAGTGAACTTTGCTCTTGCCAGTCAACAAAAAAGCATTTTCTTCCTCCTACTTAGTTTCTTGAACAGCAAAATATGGAATGGGTCATTTCAGTTTCATCCCGCCGTTTAAGAAGCTCTATGTACCTCATGTTCTTTACATTGTCTTCCTCCATAGAATACTTTAATATAAACGCTCAGCAGTAACATTATCAATCAAGTTTAGTTCATGTGATCTCTGTTTGAAATTGCAAACCCTTGAACAAATTCTGTGTGCTCCTGCAGTGATGGCTGACTTAAAGACCCTGCTGATAACTACTTCTTTAAGTATAATCTTATTTAAAAGCCCAAATGTTCATTCTTATTCCAAAGCTAAATTTTTATATCCAGTTTATAAAAGGTTTCTGTGTATTGTTAGATCAAGCTTCACGGTAAAGAATTTGTTCCCAAGCAAAATAACCGTGAAACAAAAAGACTGTAATTTTTCATACTAATATTTAAGTGTAAATTGACATTTAAGTACTCTCAGTTTATGCTGCTGAACAGGCAAGGACAAAATTGTATTCAACATCAAATATAAGTTTTGAACTGCCAGACACCATAAATAATATCTGCTATGAACAGTTCATTTGTCTTTAACAACTGATCATATCAAAATACCTATTTCCTTTGTATAAAGCATTTTAAAAGGACTGCACTGAGCGATCAATGTATTTATTATTAAAAATTAAATTTGCTGTCCACAGAGACCCATACCCAATGACCTCGCCCAGCCTCCTTCAGGTCATGTCCTGTAGGTCTGGATCTCATAATAATGTAGCACTATAAGAACTGCAGTATAGTAATACTTTACTGTTCTGTTCCTTATTCAAAGGAATTTTATCTCTCCCTCCCATGAGTAATCTGATCTAAGCTATATGGCATTTCTTCTCCCAGTCATAAGGATAAGCTGAGAATGCTGAACTGTCAGTAAATCTTTGATGTAAATCAATGGTCACAAGAGATTTAACTGGGAGGTAGAGAAAGAATATAAGAAGAGAGCAATCAGCTTATCATAAAAAGAACACTTCCTTTTCAAAAACCCTAACTTTTAGCAAAGCACCTTCTAATTCAACTATATTGTGAGTTAGCACTTATCAAAGGATACAGAAGAAACATTTAAATTGCCATGTGTGGTAATTAATACATATCTGAGATGTAGAGGTATAATTATCAGATAACTATTATTTCAACATCATTAAAATTCATTTAAGAAGGAAAGTTGTACAGTACATTGCCAAATGAACTTAATAACTTTAAAAGAACAATATGTCTTTCTTTCATTTTGGGTTGTACCAAGAAAATAAGAGAATCCAGGTTTTCTGATCTTAATGTTAGATGATTTTACAGGGACCACAGTCAAATCCTGAGGTTTACCTGAGGGAGAGGAAATGAGGGAAAAGTTTTGATAATTTTATCAATTTTTGAGTAATCCTTTTCTTAGCTTATATGGCCTCAGATACTTTGGATGAAAAGTAATATAAAATTACTACAAGTTCAGAGTTATAAATGTTCTATTATAACACTTTATAAAACTAAATTTTATAAAATATTGGAATTGATAATGATTGGCAAACAGATACTTCTGGTAAACCCAAAATCAGCTTTAAGGATCTCAGAACTTTATGAATACCTCAGCTACCTGGAGTTTTCATTATGAGCAGAAAATGAAAAAAAATTTTTTTTTAATCAATATTCCAAATTATTTCATATTTATATATGTGAATATACAGAAGATTAAGTACTTTTCCTGGATTGTAAATTTTCCATAGATTACATATCTGACATTTCAACATTATAGAACTAGAGGTCAATAAAGTATTTAATTAAAAGGGCAATCTATTTCTTTCTATATTGATTAGAAGCAACTATTAATTACAAATTAAGCCTCATTTATGCATCTTTCAAATATCATGATCTGACATGCTAATCCACATTTTCAGAAGAGTTCTCTGACACATTTGTATAGTCAATCAGTAGTTGCAGAATCTCATTAGTTACAGACATAAATGTCCAATCCAAGTGAAAGATGTCCCTGCCCATGGCAGGGCGGTTGGACTAGGTGACCTTTAAAGGGTCCCTTCCATTCTATAGGGTCTATGATTCTATAGGGTCTTTGATACATGCCCTGTCCACCCTCTTCCCCTGAACCACACACATTTTTTCCTTTAAATTGGAGAGATATGGAATTGATGGATAGACTATTATTATGGAAATTGGCTGAATGGCCATTTCTAAGGAGTTAGTCAACAGCTCAATATCCAAAAGGAAACCAGTAATGAGTGGTGTACTTCAAGGATTTGCACTGCGACCAGTACTTTTTACTATCTTTATTAATGGAGAAGATAGGAGGATTGAGTGCACCTTCAGCAGTTTCTGGATGACACCAAGTTGAACAGTGCGGCTGATATGCTTGAGGGAAAGAATATCATTCAGAGGGACCTTGAAAGGCTTAAAGAGTGGGCCCATGTAAATTTCATGAATAAGGCTAAGTGCATGGTCCTGCACCTAGGTTGCAACAATCCCTGATACTAATACTTATGAGGGGGTGAATCAATTGAGAATAGCCCTGCAGAGAAGCACTTTAGGATACTGGTGGATGAAAAAATAAATATTCACCCAAATTGTATACTTTCAGACCAGAAAGTAAACCGTTCCCTGAACTGCATAAAAAGAAGTGTGGCCAGCAGGCTAGTGGTGGTGGTGGTGATGATACCCCCTCTAATCTGCTCTTATAGGACTTCATCTGTAGTACACTATATACAGTACACAAAAGACATTGGCCTGTTAGCGTAGGGCCAGAGGAGGGCAATGAAGGTGATCAGAGAGCTGGAGCATCTGTGCTATGAAGACAGGTGGAGAGAGTTGGGCTTGTTCTGCCTGGAGAAGAGAAGGCTCTGGGAAGACCATTTTTTGCAGCCTTTCAATATATAAGGGGGGTTATTACAAAGATGAAGAAAGACTTTTTACTGTAGTGACAGGAAAAGGGTCAGTGGCTTTAAACTGAAAAAGGGTAGATTTAGACTGGATATAAGGAAGGAACTTTTTACAATGAGGAACAGGTTTCCCAGAAAAGTTGTGGATGCCCTGTTATTGGAAGTGCTCAAGGTCAGGTTGGATAGGGCTTAGAGCAACGGGGTCTACTGAAAGATGTCCCTGCCCATTCATGAACTAGATCATCTCTGAAGACCTCTTCCAACACAAATCTTTATATGATTCTCCGATCTCCATGTCCCGTTTCTTCTTACTCTTGTTAAATATGCCCTAGATAGTACAAATGCTGCAACCAAGTTTTTAACCTTGGACTCATCTTTGGCAAGCATGCACCTTTGCTTTCTGAATATCTGCCTTTGTACTCAAGAATGCATATACTCACTTGAACATTACAATCAGTAGCACCTATTTCTGGTTTAGCCCAACCAGCTGCTCTCTCACTTCTCCCCCACATTTGCATGAGGAGGGCAATCAGAAGAAAAAGGTAAAACACGTGGCAAAGCAGTTTACTAGGACAAAAAGGAAGAGGAAAGTAACAGCAGCAATACATAGAATATATAAAGCAGGAGATACACAGTGCAATTTTCTCACCCAGTCAGACACCCAGCTGCTCCTTCTCCCCAAACACCCCACTTTAGATGCTGAGCATAATGTTGTATGGTATGGAATACCCCTTTGACTAGTTTGAGTCACCTGTCCTGGCTGTGTGCCCTCACAGCTTTTTGAGAAAATTAATTCTATCCTAGCTGAAAAACAGAGCACATCTACAGAAATATTTGTAATAAACTTATTGATCTGTGGAAGTCTGAGTAACATTTAGAGGATTTTTCCTTCTTTTGTTCAGATTCCTCTTTCTGAAAGCAAAAAGAAATTGAAAATGTTTCTCTGGTGTGTGCTATCATCATTCATATTTAATGGATATACTTAACTCAAAACTACACCTAACCAAGGGATTTCATGAATTGACTAATGCCATGGAGCTCTGACTTCCCTGTTATGAAGTCTCTACCATGATTTC
Source organism: Hypotaenidia okinawae (assembly GCA_027925045.1). Lineage (NCBI taxonomy): Eukaryota > Metazoa > Chordata > Aves > Gruiformes > Rallidae > Hypotaenidia > Hypotaenidia okinawae. The sequence continues at coordinate 128,701,094 of BSDF01000001.1, forward strand.
AAATACCACTTCTGGCCTGTCAGCAATAATTTTGTATTTATTATGGGCATTTGTGCCAAAGGTTTGGGGACTCCCATATGTGTTTCAGCATAGTTCAAGAAAAAGATGTTATTCTTGTGCAGATTTGTAGGCCTGTATAGTACAGTCTCAGCCCATAGCATCAAACTAAAAAGTTCATCTACAGCTTCAAAGCATTTTCTTTTACTTTTTACAAAAAAGCTTTGGATGCATAACAGAAAACTCTTTAAAAAATCACTATTACTTTCCACTCAGCCCACACCCCTGCACTCCACCCAAAAAATGTAATCAATATCTCTACCTATCTAAATACTTAAGGAAAGAGATTATCTAATAAAATTGGGAAGATTTTATGTGAGCTGTGCCAGTTTCCCATCTAAAGCCAAGCTGGAATCCAACTTGATTAGTCCCCATGAGAGTCTATTATATACAAAAAGAGATTCCTCGAGGACAGGGAATTAGACAGCAACCTCTTAAACTGATTGATGTTGTATTTAAAACTTAAATTTCTAATAGTGCCTTCTGTTGTGAATCTTTGTCTCCTTCAAATCAAGAGAACAGACCAGGAAAAAACAGGAGGAAAAAAAACTTCCTTTTTTTCTATGTAGGTATTTTTTACTGATTCACTCAAGTATTACACATTTATTGAACCTTGATATATGATCTAAACCTCACAAATAAAACAGAATAACTTTATTTCACAATTGTGATACTTTCTTGACAAGATGAGACAATCAAAATTGACTAAGTTTCAGAACTAATACCAATCCCATCCCTAGCTGTCACATTCACACTGACTCTAAGAAACCACATTCTGCAGTAGACTAGAAATATGAATACAGAAATACAGAATATTTTGCTTTTCTTATGTATTTTTCTTCTTTCATTTTAGAAAGTTCAACGAAACTTGCCAAATACTCTGTGAAACAAGCAGCTCTCACTTTTTGAAACTTACTTCCTTTATATTTTATGCCTGCTCCATGTGTAATCTTGCTGGAACAAGTTTTGAAAACAAATCTGATTTGGTAGGAAGTAGATGACTCATAATTTGCAGAGTATGTTTTAATGAACTATAAAAGACTGTATTATCGTATGACATAATGGATACATATCAACCCACACTGCCAGCTACCCTAAGTATTCAAATATGTGTATTAAAATAAAACTTCTATATAACATCATCAGCAAATATTAAATGACATGCAGATGTACAATAGGCCCGTTATGTTGGGTTATAAAAACATCATATATCCTACAGTGCTACAAAGCAGGCTTCATCACACCAGCTTATTTTTAATATGGATCAATGGCATAATTGAATTTAGAGAAAAAAATAGACTATGTAATATTAGATTAAAAATATATGGAATGGTCACAATGTAGGAAGCCTTTGAAGACAGCTAAACAGTTTAAAGCATTTTTCTCACAGTTTGCAATAGCAGCACTTAGGGTCATCTCTTGAGATGGCAACCTCCTCCTCCTCACATGAGAGTACCATTACCTCCTTCCTTCCATCAGAATTTTAAAGTAGAAAAGAGCACAATGCTTCACCAATTTAGGTACTACACGTCAGATGTGACATCACACTAACTCCTTCTCTTCCTTCCTGAGTCACGTCTGAAAAAAGGTCCTCACCAAACTTGTCCACTGCCATCCACTGAGGTCTCAGGGTCACATACCCATCCATATGATTCCAGTAAAGCACATCGGGAGTGGCAGTTGTGAAAGAATAAGTTGAACAAGTGTTACACCTTGAAATAAGAGCTTTCTTCACTTTAGCGTAACAAAAACTAAAATTCAGTTCTTCTGCTATAATGAATCAACTACTCGAGAGCATTTTTTTATTTTCTTTTTTTTTCCACATTGTATCCACTAACCTGTCCATGAAGCTGTTTATCCCACAGTATTTCCACTGGGAGACATTTCCTTTCACCCTCCATTCACATCAAAAAATGATAGATGAACACAACAGCTCTTTGCTGGGAAATTGAGGGAAAACTCCATTTTCTGTAAAGAAATTTTTTTTAAATCTGATAAGAAGATGAAATGTATAATTGTGCTATAACATCTATTTTAATATTAAGGTTTTTGAAGAGCCTCTAAAACTTGTATAAATCATAGTCTAGAGACAATCTTACACACCAATCACATGATCTAAAAGATTTTACCTTTTTGCTGCCTCTATGAGAAATACAGATAATTCTTCCACTCTATCAAAATGTGCTGCTACTATTTTGGTGATAAACAACCCTGAGCTAAAGAGTAGCCAGATGTATTTTTCCTGAAGACTTACTCACTTATTCTCTGTATATTGCTAAAGACAAATTGCTTGAGAGATCCCTCAAGTGCCAATTTCAGAAGGCTAATCATGAACTACACAGTAGTATAAATATCAAGAACACAAATTTATAGCTGCAGCAATATGTCTGAAGTGCTCCATCTCTTTCTACTTTCATTTCCCACAGTGTTTTCCATTTCCTAGAGGGATTTTAGCTTTTTTTAAAATCTGCCTGAGTTGAAAAAAAGCAGCGTCTCTGATAAAGGAATGTGCTATCGGGAGCTACTCAACAAGCAAAGCCTGAGAAAGAGCGCCGGTCTTAACTCTGCATTGTGATGCCTGCAAGCAATACCACTCCTGATCCCCACCTCCCAAACCCTTTTGAATTCCTCGTTTTTTACTTCAATAGCAGAATCTGTATGTTCCTCACAATGTTATTCTTCCATAAACAAGCTCATAAAAAAAAAATTTTGTTCTTTCAATTTTTTAAGCTTTCTGTAACCAGCCATGTCTTTACAAACAGCTTCCTCCAACCTTTCCTTCTACTTCAGTTTTTAAATTAATTTCAGCGACCACACCCATTTTAATCACTGGTGTTTGGAGGATATATTTCTATCTGAAAGTGAGGAAAAGCTTATTATATAAAGGGGTTGTGGTAGCTAAGACATGTGTTTTGTAGAGATTTTATTTTTTCCTGTTAAAAATTCATTGTGTTAGCAATTTTTCTGTTACTTACCATTCTATTTTTTCTGATGCCTTGTTAGTCCCTACCAGCTTTTCCCTGCAATTGTCTTGTATAGTCTAAGTTACGGGAAAATGCTTTGAATTAGAGCTTTACAGACATCATAAATTACACTAGTTGTATACAGTTTCATTACACTAATATGTTTTTTCCTTCAACTTCATAGCAGGCTCTTTTTAATCTTTGTTCTGATTTTTTCTAATTTTTTTTTTTTAAATAGTCAAAGATGAGACCACCTGGAGACTGTCTGCCATTTACTGTATGCAGAGTGAAAACAGTAGCCAAGCTTCTTGCTTTATAAGGTGGGAAAAGAGATTCTGGAATTCTGCTCTCTCCTGGCTCCTACTTTTGGCCTCTGGCAGCCTGGATTACACCTCCTCCTTCCCTGCCTCCCCCATGGAGCCTGAATCACTTTCCTATTCCAAGAATTTTCCTCCCTCTTTTCCCACCAGACCTTCTCGTGCAGTAGTTTTGAGTAAAAGCTCACAGAGGAAAGTCCAGGCTTCTATGGAGATGTTTAAAGGTGTTTATTCAGGCTGCAAAAGGCCAAGTGTTAAATGCTTTAGAAGGTCTGGAGTTAGAAGATCTAGAGGTATGTCAAGCTTACTTTTGAGAGCAAAGCTCCTTTTCTGTGTGTGAGAGAGAGAGTGTGAATCACAAAGCCAGACAGAGCATAGAGCCACATGAAACACAATTTTTAATGGGTACTTTTATTTTTAATGTCTATGACAACTGTGAGCTATAGGACAGGGAAATTAAGGCTGTTTCATAGAAGTTGAGTATGTGAGCTTTGCTGAGAAATGGAGAGGGGCTTTGGCTGGGGAATTTGCTCCTTCAAAATGTGCGTTTCAGAACCCAGTGAAAATGAAAAGGTCATGCCCTGGGGATGGATCCATCTCCTACCATTTATCACAGTGATTCCTGGTGGAAAGAAAATGAGCAATTAGGTCAGGGACAGGAGTGCCAGGAAGCTAGTCAGCCATGTCATGTGTTTTGTGATAACACATGTAAGATAACTAGCTTCAAATTTAGAAATACAAGGTAATCAAACAAAAATTGTATTACCTAAGCTGCTTTACGTCAGAAACTTCTTTCTGGTGAATAGCATATGAGACAGGGGCTTGCTCGATTCATGTCATTTGGCCTACTACACCGGTTGAAGCTATTTCCTAGAAGTGTATTTAAAAAACAAACAACAAAAAAAAGATGGCTGAAATGCACTGTTTTCTAAAAGAAACTAGGGTTCTGAGCTTGCTTTTTTCCCAAACCATGGAACCTACAATGTAAAAAGCAAAAAGATAGGAAATGCCTCTGTCTTAGAAACTTAAAAGTAATTAAAAAGTATAAGTTTCATTATTCATTTTCAGGCCCAGCCATACTGATTGTTTGCATCAAAGCCAGTCCTCCAAACTCAGTTGCATGTCACCACAGTGGAGCTACTTTCTCCTTGGCTCTTAGGATAATTCATTCAAAATAAAGAGCTTTCAGTTGTCTTTAAAGTGTATGTGTGTGTGTGTGTGTGTATGTGCACATGAAGTTTTCTGGCCACACACAATTAAGCCTGGACAAAGCATTGTACTCACACCTGCAAATACCTATCTGCTGCTTCAGAAGCTGTCAGAAATAGCTATCTGTAGAGTGCTGGAAAGCAACTCAAAATTAGCACCTATAAGAATATCTGTGATTTTGCTAGAGCCAGCAAGAATTATCACTGCCAGTAAATATGACTAAATAATTCCTAACTTTGTTACCTATCCTCTGCTACCTCCATCACTTCTATCACTACCTGGAAATGTCTTTCAGTAGTCCTAAGTCTTCTGCATGTGTGTGTGCGAGTGTGTAGAGGTGGTACCTGATTGTTTATATAAAGAATAACTCTGTATCTTAAACTTTTCCAGGAATTTCACAGTAATATGTTTTAAAATTTTAGTTGTGTTTGGCAGAAACAGTGTGGTAATGGATAGAGTGCAGTGTGTTCAGTAATAATTTGTAGGGTGTAGTAAATTGTTGTCGGTCCTCTTCTACCTGAGATAGAGGTAAATGTAGATTTTACTCTCACCCTATCCACACTGGACAAAATTAGAGCTGTTTCACTGATGTTGCCTCCAACGCAAACAAGCCACAGCCCACAATTACAGCAAACTGGGGTCAACAATTGTTGGCTTTTTGTTTTGGGGTTCAAGGGTGTGAACACTGCAGTCTCAGTGCTTTCAAAGACTAAAGGTAAACAAACTTTGTGGCTACTCTGCAGAATGGAAAGAGCAATCTAGTTATGATGGCACAAGGACCTGCCCATGAGGTGTAGAAAGTAAAAGTGCAACCCTGTTTTACTAGTAATAGCCAAAAAAAAAAGAAAATTCTGGAGGACTTACATTGATTCCTCTGTCCCTTGTCTGTTTTTTAAAGGCTTATTCCAATGGAGTTAGGGTGAGTGCCTCATCCCACCACTGTAGATTTTTTTTAAAGTTTATTCTGAAAACTAAGTATTATGATGCATGCCATGAGGATTTAATTATATATTTCTCATTACTTTGAGGCTTTGTGACAGAAGAATACATTTTATGAAATATTTCAATTGGTTTTAAAACTGTATCAAGTATGTAATTGTTGAATACAGTGTAGAAGGAGGGAGCTAGTTATGTCTGCAAAGTGAGGTGTGAACACATGTAGTTACAGTTTTGAAAAAGATACAGGAGGAATTGAAGTACTGGGTGTATCTTATTGTCTCATGAGAATTAATTTGCAAAAGAAATCTGTAAGTATATTTTAATTGTGTGTCTGAATAATTTCCTATAAAATATATATATGGCCCAGATGATGCAATATACCATTAAGCTGTAATATTTTATATGGCAATGATATTTTCACAAGAACCTGTCTGAAACTTAAACATAACTAGAGTCTCTCATTCTGAGTGTATAAATATATTCTTTATGAAACCTGAAATCCTGATGTAGAATTTACAAGAACTGATTAAGTCCCCACTGAAGTCAACAGATAAAATTCATTGGCTGCAAGCCCTAGGCTTGGCTACCAGTTGGGGCCAAAGTGTGTAAATCAGATAACATAATTTTATGTTACTTTATTTAAGACCACTCCATATCTTTTGAAACAATGCCATGGAAAAGATCGAACATTTTTTTGAAAGAGTGAGTATGCTTCTGGGAGGGTCTCTTATGACACATCTTCAGATGAATTGTTAGGAAAATAAACTGACAATCCATAAATAGGAGCTCGTGTGCTACAACAGAATAATGATTCTTCCTTTTGGTATTCTGGACAAAGACAAAGCCTATTCAATCTGCAGTGCACTGTGTTATGCCATATTACATCTATTATTTCAAACAAGGTGGATTAGAATGTAATTAATGTGATGTCATCTTGCTATTAATGTCTCATGAATAATGTTTTATTTTGTTTACTGGTTTATTGTTATCTGTAGTCTGTATCACAAATGCATTTGATGAGTCTTGTTGTATTTATTTAAATTTGTTTTATTTCCTGCTTTTAGCAGTAAATATATTTTATGTACTAATCTACATTATTTGATATCTGTCCTCCCTGACCAGGCTCAGGGAAAAGATGAGGTTTCCTTAGCAACACATGGTATCGAGAAATTTGAAAACACCATACTGAAATACTCAGGTCTTCCTTCAATTTATTATGTTTGTTCATACCACATTGTATGAAGTATTGCTGTGAGGGAGGCACATATGAACCTTAGGCACTACTGAAGATTTACTCAAATTAAGCCACAGTGGCAATTCCCTAGTATAAATGTGTTTGTACAAGTGTTACACAGTAAATTCAATAGTCAGGAGGGGGTTTTGAGAACTTTTTAGAATGTGATTTTTCTGTTCAGCTGAATAAGAAACAAGGGTGTGTAGCAATGAGAGACCACAGGTTTTTTTCCCAGCAATATTAGCTCACAATGTTGGGTGAAGCTGCCTGCTCAGCAGAGAACTGATTTTCTTTTTATCCTCACTTGAGACAAGGCATCTGTTTCACCCTTTAAAAATCCAAACAATTAAAGATTTTACACAACACCCAAAATTCGGAGGGTAGTTAACATAGAAATATTAAACTTAATACAAAAGTGTCTACTATTAATATTTTCATTATTTACAGTCAGTATGGCTTCCTGAAGGTGCTTTGGAAAAGAAAGGTTGTCACCTTAGCTAGCTATTAAGCACCAATGAAAAGTAGTCTAAATGGTGTCTGGAGACTTCCATCTAAATCACAGATCCTGGGGAATGTTCTGTCCTGAAAGAAAGTTAGGTGAGGTGCTGGGTGTTGAGCTGTAAAAGCTCTTTCCATTGTATCCACGGTCATCTCAGGACACAGTCATAGCTGCCATTTTCAAAAGTTTTTAATGCTACAACCTGGAAAAAGGTCATTTCGACCACTTTTGTCTGCTTTGCTTTGTTTGCACAATAGTTAATTTCACCATCTTAATAATGTGCAACACTAGCAGTTTCAGCATCGTGTCTCTTCCTCTTAGTTTTATACCGAAATAAGCAGTCAGGTAGACATAATTTCTCTGAGTTTTCAATAATTCTCTTGATAGAATCAAATAATCGAAAAATGCATCACTTTCTGTATAATATTTTATGTGATTAATCAATATGATTTTTACAGTGTTTTCATTGATTTATGCTAGAATGACTCATTACATTATGAATACACAAAATATGGTTCCTCCTAATTCACCAAAAGATAAATTTACTAAAGTGATCTTACATAACTTCCCCAGTGTACGGGATAGGAAACTGTTAGCATTAAGTAGAACATCTTCTGGAAAATACTGATTTTTAATGGAAGGTCTTAATTTTGCTGTTCTGAAGACTTAGTTTTTCATTTCAATGGAGACTTCATTTTTTGTTATGTCCTTGCTAGCCCTACTTCCTGCATATATTTCACTAGATATATGGGTCCTTTGCTATTTTCTTTTTGTTTTCTTTCTTTTTTTTTCCCCAGGATTAGCTGAATCCTTGTATGATTACACTTGACTGGTGTTAACATATGGCTGATAAGCTTAAGTACAGTTGGTATATAAATATTAATAAAGCTATGAAACAAACACCAAGCCATTACAAATATTTGGCATCAATACCTTAGTAATTTGATAAGTGTTATTCCAGCTGCCATCAGTGGGAAATGGAACTGAACAATTCAACAAGGAGATTTCAAACAATAGCTATAAATCCTTCTGTAATCTGTTCCCACTTGTGAATCAAAAGTATTGCTACCAATATTATCTGTGTGGATTTTACTCCTAATAGACTAAATTCTAGGAGGGACCCCTTTGCTGTCTGTAGTAATTTCATTATTTTGATGTTTACTCATAAACTTGTTTCTGCAGCACTGAGCTCACTGCAGATCTGTCTCATTGAAATAAAAGCAGTGAAAGTCATCTGCACTGAATGTTTGTCCTCATTAAATTTAGACTAAATGCAAGGTCAAATATACATTGCCAGACAAGTTGGAATATACTGGTTTTCCCTTCCACATTCTGCTTCCTTTGAGTATCTTAGAAAAATGATATTTTACCACTGTCAAGTGGAATATGTGGAAGAACTTTTTCACAGTGAGGGTGACAGAGCCCTGGCACAGACTGCCCAGGGGGTGGTGGAGTCTCCTTCTCTGGAGATATTCAAGACCCGTCTGGATGCCTATCTGAGTGAAATGTCCTAGGGAGCTGCTTTGGCAGGGGGTTGGACCCGATGATCTCTGGAGGTCCCTTCCAACCCCTAAAATTCTGTGAATCTGTGAATCTGTGGATTAAGTGTGGGAAGGGTTAAATTATTTTGTTAGTCCCATATCACCACCTGTTCTCATTTTATGCGCATGAACTGTAGGTTTCTATGGGAGGGAAAAGGTATAGACCCTAGTACAGGGCAGGAAGACCAGTCTTCCCCTGCAGCATCCATTTTCAAAGCTACATAATAGACTACCAGTCCATGAGACCAAGCATGACCCAGGAACATTCATCATGCACATGATATATGGTGTTGATGCACAGCATAGATTTGTTAGCTCCCACCACAATACAATGATGTACTGCCTGTGTGCCATTACAATGCCAATGAGTACTAAGAATAGCACACACTCTGTGCTGCCGGGCACCTCTGATCATACACTGAAGTCTGTTGAAATAAAGGGTTTTTGTCAGATCAGTTTCATAATGGAAAATAGACATAATTTAAATGTTATAAATGGTAAAATTTAACCCTTTGGAAATGCATGGGGTGAAGAAAAGGAAGTGGCAGAAGGGAGAGCTAAAGTTAAATGCTAGTCACTAGACCAAATTCATAGACTGGATATGCTAACCAATATTTAGTCTTCTGTAGACCTATTCTGCCAAGTCTAAATGAAGAATTTACATATGTAACGATGCACTAGACAGAAGTAGGTAAGAATTGCCTCTGATCGTTCCTTCCAAATATGTATATATCAGGTCTACTATTTAAAAATTATTCAATGTCTCTATGTCATGACTGTGAAAACATCCAATAGATCACGTGTTATTGTGGATGCTTTGCCCCAGGAAGGCACAACATTACATTGCTTTACCTTGCTGTCTGCATTGTGTGCCTTCATAGTATTAACAGTATAATTTTGCCTAATATAACTACCTCATGCTGTGAGGAGTTATGAAAAAATGCAACTTTTATTCTAAATGTTATTTTAACAGAAGACCCATAAGTGTTTGAGAACCTATAAAGAGGTTCTTCATGTTCCCTAACTTAATGTTCAAGAAAATTCCTGAATACATGGACACCAATTGATAGAGGCAAGAAGAAAGAAAATACGTTATGCGGTCATGCTATGTTCATCAGATGCAATGAACAGGTACAACATAGTAACAGTATTAATACATCTCTGCTGCTGCATAAAACTGTTGAATGAGGCTAAAAATGCTGAAATTGCGGGGAATTCTCTTTACATAATCCTACGGTCATTTTTATTGGGAAAAAACTACTAAAATATTTGAAGTGACAAAGGAAACAAGGAAAAGAGAACTGCTGTAAAGCAGTTTATGGTAGCCAACCTTTTTAGAAAGCATTAAAGACAGTGCTACGCTTCCCCTTTTGACATAACACAGGGTGGATTTAAGATCCTGATTTAGGGTATAATCACTGAATATGAAATAAGTCAAAACCATCTAGAAGTAGAAATAGGAAAGCAGAGATTAAAAATTAATTTTCTACTACTCTACAAGCAGACTCTCCCAGTTCAGTACAGCTGTTGGTGAGAGCGCAGACAGAAGCAGCTTAAGTACCTCCCTCTAGATCTAAGCACATAAGCCTGGACCTGCCTCCCACCTCAGTGGAAAGGCCCAGGTGCAAAGTAAACATCTGGTCAAGGAAGCTAAGAATCACTAAGTAGGACGTGATCCTCCCTAATACTCTCTTATGTAATTTCTGAAACACATGCCTTTACAGAGCCAGTACAATGGGCTACTTGAGGCTCCAAATGGTACCTTCATATTCTGGATCAGTGTCAGAATGATTGATTTAATTGGGTTTTATGTTATTTTTATTTTTGAAATTATATGCAACATGCAATACACATACTAAAGATTTATACAAATGTCCTCAGAAAGAAAGATAATCTTACAGGACTTTTGTAATCAATTCTGACTTTTCCAGTACTCCACCTCTTTAGTGTTACCTTCATTCAAAAACCACTCCCTAAAGTTTACAATAAGACATGCAGAAGATATTTATTTCCTGTCCAGTTCAGGAATACTATTAGTATCTTGCATAGAAGTCCAGCAGTGCCAGGAATTTTGCTCTTAACTTTGAGTCATGGGATGGTAGTTACTTATTTTTGCTTCAGGTACAAGTTGAGATTTCTGCTTCTGGCAGGAAGTTCTCTTTACTGTTCTTTTTGCCGAGCCCAGGTTTTTGCCTTAACTCATCAGTTCTACACTGATGGGAACTGTGGTAATTCTCCCTTTTCCTGTCCCTAGCTGCACAGGTGGAATAGCAGGAAGAACATAAATGGAGGAACAAGTCTCCCTTCTAAACTGAGCTGCACCGGGGATTGTGAGTTAAAGGAGAAAGTGTGTGTGTGTTTGGAGCAGGGGAGGGGTGATCACCAATATTTTTTCTGTTTAAGCATCATTTGGAGAGACGGACAGGGTGACTGCTCTTATCTTTCTGGGTTTTGTGCTTCATCTGACAGTTATGGTCTCTTTAACCATGTCTGCAAGCAAAACACATCACTTTACATTTCCAGAGGGCCTCATGTCACTGTAATGATGCATGGCATCCTGTTAAGTCCTTCACATTAAATACATAACTGAAGGCAATCTCAGTTGTATTCCTGGGGTGACTACAAAGATTGAAATACTGAAGTTTACTGAAAGCAATGAATCAAAATGACTACAAGCTGGCTGAGCAGAAGAGGAGACATATGAATAAAAGCAATGCACCAGATCTTCTACTTTGTATGCTCTATAGCCTTTTATACTATTTCAAAATGGGGCAAGGTTATTTTTATTCAGATATAACAACATTTAGACAATCTGGCCTACTGAACTCAGTCTGTTCAAAATCAGATACTAAAAATTCCTAAATTACCACTTGCTCAATTAGAGACGTTATTATCCAGTTGCATACCAGCAACATCAACTGTGTAGATGTCTTAGAGCTCCTGCAGAATGAAGAAAACAGAATCTTTTACAGAATAACCCATTTGATCACATTTAATTCCTAATATGCCTGCCTTAGGATGAAATTAATTGGGGTTTATATAGACTTATTTTGGTCCTCTGATCTTTGAGAGATTTAAGAGTTTCTTGAACCATCAAAATCCTCAATAATTGACCAGATACACTGTTACATTGGCAGAATTAGCCAATATTCTTGTTAAAAAACAGCAGTTAATCAAATGTCAGCACTAAGTTTAACAGTCTTCATAGACAGCTCGTGTAAATTAGTCATTGAGTGTTTTCAAAGAAAACACACTTTTACATAAGTTGGTTCTAGTCACATTTTAAAGGAGAAATGTGGGAGAATCCTAACATTTATGAGAAAAAAAAAGTATGGTAATTCATCTATAACTAAAAATAAGGAAGTTCTGAGGAAAAAAATTTCCATTCTTGAAGAAAATAGAACTCATTGTCTTTTTATATTTGACTCTTTGACTAATAAGAAGTGCTATAGACCATAAATGAGCCTCAGACATCAAGCATTTAGCAACCTGGAGAACTATGCATGGTTTAGCATGATTCTTGGTTTTCTTTGAGAAAGTAAAACCTTTGGCTCTGCACATATTTATATTTATAGGAGTTTGCTTCATGTTTCTTAGGAGCATTAGATCTGAAAAAGGTGGGGAAAATTCCTTTCCTTGTTTGGTTGTTCATTTGAAAATGGAAAGAGCAAAGCCAGCTTCTTTATGCTGGTTTGCACCTGAATCATAGAGTCACAGAATCATATAGGTTGGAAAAGACCCTTCAGATCATTAAGTACAACCATAAACCTAATGCTGCCAAGTCCAACCACTAAACCATGTCCCTAAGTCCCCCGTCTACATGTAGCGTATCCAGTAGCATTTTGTTAGTCTAGGGAGGTGCAGTTTTGCAGGTCCTTTGATGAATACCTTTTAGGACCTAAACCTTGAAACTTTGTAGGAGATTTAAAAAAATTCATGACATGCCCCTTTTCCTAGAGCACAGTCATCTTGGACAGTGCCTGTTGGTGTGTAAAGCAGTAAACACCACTTACAAAGGCAAAATTAAGTGCACTACCTGTTGTATTATCTTCCCAGCAGCAGTGTCTCAGTAGCAAGTCATCAGCTTACTGTTTCCTCCTCATCCATGAGCAGCAAAGAGGAAAATTTTTCTACTGCCTGCATTTCAAACTCAGTCAGTTACAGCAGCTTAACAAGTCAGTACTTCTCTGGCAGCTGTCTTTTCAGCTTCAACATTTAGATTCTGAATAAAGATTCAGACTAGTTCTTCCTTTTCAAAACTGCTCAAAAGCCATATTATCTAGGTCCAAGATAATATTTTGTTATAGTAGGTACTGGATCAGCAACAGAAAAGCTTCTCCTATGTCATGAAACCTTAGTGAAACCAGCATGAAGGGTATACTTAGGAATACTCTGACCTCCTGTGATCCCTAGCGAAAAAGGAACAGGAAATAGCTTGTAGCAGTCTTTACCTTGTAACACAGAGTTGTGCTTGGGGACATTGGTCTTAGGTTGACAGAAGGCAGATTTGTCTTGAAGCCACTCTGATGCCCCCCATGTGTCCACTCCTGCAATGAGTGCTGTCTTCCTCTCCCCATCTCTCTTCTCAGGTGGCCATCACCGTTCCTGAAGATCATCTTTAATACAAGAAACACATGAAAGCTAGTGTCTGATTGTGTAGGCAGCTTGACATATGTGGGTTAAAAAATATTGTTCTTTACTTCAGGAATTACAAGCTCTTAAGTCTAGCCAAGAAAGTGTAAACATAAGTATGTGAGTGGTTGCGCAGGTATTCATAGCATCGATGGAAGATGTAACAATCAATCAGGAATGTTTCTGTTTCTCACTTTTATTATCAAATATGGTAAGAGTTTGTGATTTCCTCTACTTCTACTGCTGCTGTTATCCCATGATAAAAGGCAAAAAAAAAAAAAAAGTTAATAAGTCACAAATGAGGTTTCTCTTTTTCTTTTTTTCCTTCCATTGCATTTCACCCTTTCAGACATACCCTGGTTACATTTTACTCCTAAAAAATAAGTGGTTTTTACCACCATATTTCTGTAGTCTTAATCATTCTATACATGTGAGAAAAGGAAATTATAGGGAATTGAGTCATTTTGTTAATCAAAATGTGTCTGACTAAGCCACACACGAAAGACAAATCCATACCAGTGTTTCTCCAGATATAGAGTTTCCCAGGGAAGGTGTTGCAGGTAAGAAATAAATTTTCCTTCCTAATCTTCATTTATTCTGGGAGGTAGCACTTAGATGATGTCATGTAACTACTGGGAAGTTATCAGTTACCCTGCCTCCACCTATTTCTGGTCTACATACCCATGCCCACCCAGGTAGATCTTTATATCCTTATATGAGTAAGCTCTCAGAGATAAGTAATTGCACAATGATTGTATGTGCACAGAATACAAATGCAGCCTCAATGAATAGAGCACATTGACTGTTGTGCTCCTGAAACACAGGGCATGCATTATACTGCTTCAGAGTAAAATGAAATACAATTTGATTTTCAAAGAGAGATGAAGTGAACATCAGAGCAAGTTAAACAGTACACGCTGTGAGTCTCTACAGAGGAAAAATAGTGTCAAAAACCTTAGCCAGAGGTTAATTGATAATCGGTTGAATTATTCATTTGTTATTAATGATTACTAATGAGAAACATTAGAATAATCAATGTTCCAGCCCAGTGCTTTGCCAGATGTCATGTTAATTGCAACTGAAGATATCAGAAGCTTAGCAAAATACAGAAACAATTAGCATGATTGACTTAAAGCCACCTCACGTCTCTCTGGAGCATTGTTCTAGCAGTACTGCAGAATGGTATAAAATTCTCTGGGTTTGCAAAGTGAGAAAAGAGAATTCTTAATAGCCTTTGATATAACCATTTTTTTTTCTCATAAGAGGTAAGAATTACAGTAAATCTGACACAGGCAAGTGTATTTGCTTGGAGAGATTACAATCACGGGCTAATAAGCAAAGAACTACAAAATAACCTACAGTTAATAAAATGCTAACACCAGCAGCTTTAATGGATAATTGAAATTAAAATCTACTCTTTCCCCAGTGTAAAATTTCTTGAGTTGTAATATTCCCAATAAAATTTCACTTTTAAATTATATTTTATGACCTGAAACAACAATAAACAACTAAACTGCCATGTCATTATTCAAAGTATGCAAAGTAGGTTCTTAAACTACAGGTATTGTAAAATGCAGAGGAGCTAAATTTTATTCTATACAGAGATGAGATTTGATTCCATGGTTGGAACAACTGCTTTCATCTACCTCAGACTGATGAAGCTGCAGGACTAGATGCCATCCTTGTTTAGGCAGGGATAGAGTTAATTTTTTTTCTAGCAGCCTGTGGAATGCCGTGTTTGGGAGTTAGGTTGAGAGCAGTGTTGATAACTCACTGATGTTTTAGTTGTTGTCAAGCAGTCAGGGATTTTTCATATTGCCCTGCATGGGGTGGGGGGTGAGGGGGAGGTGTGGGGGGATGACAACCAGGACAGGTAACCAAACTGGCCACAAAGGGTATTCCGTGCCAATTACATCATGCTCAGCATAAAAGGGGGCTGGTAGGAAAGGAGCAGGCAGCTCCAAGATGCGTGGGTTTTGGGCACAGTCCAGCTTTGGGGACAGACAGCTGTACAGCCTGAGGTGTGAGTTCGGTGAGACACTGTGTTGTGTATCACCAGTTTTGTGTATTTTGCTATAAAGTCCTGTTATTATTATTATTACAGCTATCTCTCTGCTCTTACAGTAAACTATCCTTATCCCAACCCACAAGGTTTTGGTTTATCCGTTTTTCTTTTCCTTTCCTGTCCCCCTCCTCCAATGGAACACACACCCCCGGCGCCCCCTGCTCCCTCTTAGAGAGTGAGGGGCTCCATGGTGCCTGACTCTCAGCTGGGGCAAAACTACAACGCATACAAACTGGTGCAATGAGACTATAATCTTGGGTGACTGGTATGATTATAATACAAAACTATTCTTTAATTTACTTCGATACTAAACTTAGGATACATTTTATAACTGTCATTGGAAAAGTAGTTCATAAGCACACCCACCTTGATAATCAGTGTGTTCAGTCCTGTGTGTGAACAAAAGTTCTTAAATGTGGAATCCTGTTGGACAATTAAAATCATCAGTGATCCTCTACTTTATTTGATTTGCACATGGTGGAGATTATAAGAAGTCTCCTAGCTGAAGTTTGGCTTGTGCTTGAGGTGTCTAGGCTAGCCCGCTGGCATTTTCTCAGAGGAGTGAGGTCTTCTATAACATAGAATCATAGAATCTTAGAATGTATTGTAAGGGACTTTTAGAGGTCATCTAGTCCAACCCCCTGCAGTAAGCAGGGACGTCTTCACTAGATCAGGTCGCTCAGAGCCCCATCCAGCCTGACCCTGAATGTCTTCAGGGATGGGGCCTCCACTACCTCTCTGGGACACCTGTGCCAGTGATCTACCACCCTCATATTTAAGATTTTTTTTCCTTATATCCAACCTAAATCTCCCTTTTCGAGTTTAAAACCATTACCCTTGTCCTAGTCCCTCATGAGCAGTTCTTCCGCAGCTTTCTTATAGGCACCATTCAGCTATTGGAAGGCCATTGTAAGGTTCTCCCCAAGCCTCCTCTTCTCCAGGCTGAACAAGACCAACTCTCTCACCTTTTCTTCCTAGGAGAGGTGTTCCAGCCCTTTAATAATTTTTGTGTCCCTCTTCTGGATGCACTCCAACAGGTCCATGTGCTTTTTGGGTCGAGGGCTCCAGACCTGGATGAAGTATTCCAGGAGAGGTCTCACCAGAGCAGAGTAGAGGGGCAGAATGACTTCTCTCTATCTGTTGGACACACTTCAAGAGCTGCATTGAAGCTGGAAAGAATGAAGGACATCCATGAAAGGGAGCATTTTCTGCTACAAATACATATTTCCATGATGTCCTGGTTACCTCCTTATCTCAAATGAGGTTTAGATCATAATATTTAAGTTAAAATACTTTATTTAGCTAAGCACATTTAAGGTTTCTTTGTGCTTTATCAATATATCAAATACTGCTCTGTTGCTTTCAGAAGGCAAACACAGAAAATGCTATGGTGATCTAGAACTTGAGATTCTGACAGGTCTTTCTCCATAATGTTTCTGAGTTTTGGAACTGTGACATGTAGCGAAAAGCCCTGGGCTTTAGTGAAAAGTGCCCTTTCATGTGTCTGAGCTGGTACAGACAGCAGAGGCACAGGAGTTTGCAAGAGTTTCATTTTAAGTTTTGTGGTTGTTTCTTTTTCTTATACATATGCAGTTTGTTGTGTTGGATGGTTTTTCTGCAATAACTAAGGATTGCTTTTTAGAATCAGTCAGGATATCTGTAGTGTGGAATAGACACATTCTGCGATTTTAAAATAACAAAATGAAATCGGTGAGTGGAGTCTTGAAATAATGGAGAAGCGGTTCGTCAAGCACTAACAGAGATCCCTTCAGGCATTTCATTCTACCCCAGAGAGCAAAGAAGCACTCAGTCTAAGAAATAAAATAAAGCAGGTTTACTTTTTGACTCTTACTTTGGCTTTTCTTCAATGACACGTCTTCTTCTGGAATCTTTGGTACTAGTTCACATTATGTGAAGAGTTGATCTTTTTTCCCCCAAGGACGTTAGGGTCACGTATTTCTTCTTGGTTTTGTTTGGGTTTAAATCCTGGCAAGTTGGTAGTACAAGTTTGTTCATATCCCTCCTTTGCAACAGACAGGCGTTTACCTGAGAACCAGTACATCCTGCAAGAACTATCACTTTGACATATTTGGTTTTGTCACATAATTATAAAAGTTTCACTTGTTTATGGAAACAATTTTAAATAATTTAACAGTGCTCCAATTATTGCATGTAGATTACAGCATTAAAAATTTACCAAAGAAACTTAGCTCGTGTCTACGTGTGCTGAAGTGAGAACACTGAAGTCCCTGTACACTTGCTGCTTGACCATATGCAGCTATTTCCAAACTCATAAGTGACCTGAAAGCCTGCAGAATCAATGGTGTGTACAGAGAGACGTTTGAGCTCTGCATGTGTAGTTGGATGTGTAGCACAGATCTGAGGAATATTTGGAAATTATCACAGTTTTTTGGTTCACTGAATGACATTACGTGGTGTGCATGAATTGCAAAGCAATAAACACACCTCTTTTTTTGATCTTTCTTGAAAAAGTACCTTGCAGTTTACCCAAATTATTTTATTAGAGGTATCCAGTTCTTCCCCTTCCCCCACCTTTACATTTGAGGGAAGTAAAAGAATCAGCTATTATTTAGTTACCTTAAAATCACAGAATCACTAGGTTGGAAAAGACCTTTGAGATTATCTAGTCTAACTGTACCTGTCTTCTATTAAACCATACCCCCGAGCACCTCAACTACCTGCCTTTTAAATACAACCAGAGTCGGTGACTCAACTGCCTCCCTGGGCAGCCTGTTCCAGTGCCCAACTATCCTTTCAGTGAAGAACTTTTTCCTAATGTCTAATCTGAACTGGCCCTGGTGCAGCTTGAGGCAAAATCATCTTATCCCTGTTAAAAAAAAAAAAAACATGTCTCCAAAGACTAATAAACACATCTTCCAGCAAGACAAAAGAGATTTATTACATCTGTTTGTATGTAGAAGACTGAGATGTCTTTGGACAGACTTCTAGTTCAGCTCTTGCATTTGGACAGCATTTCACTGCCAGTTGATAAGCAGCAGTAAAAATCCCAGAAATAGATAGTAGCAGCTATTAGTTCAAAACGGAGAAGTGAATAAAGAAACTTACTTGTAAACATGGCTTTGCAAATCAGAGCTCAACCATATTGCTAAGCATATTTTCTAAAGCCTAAAAGAGGCCTTGAAAGACTGATTATTCTGTAGTGGATATAGGTCTATATGTTTGTCTAATCTATTCTTAAAAGATCTCCAAAAGGCGGCAATTGACAATGTCACCTTTTCACTTCCAGTGCCTTTCTTCTCTAAGAATTAGGCGCTTTTTTTCCCAATTAACTGGTTCAAGTTTCATTTGATACTCTATGAGCAGATTTTTATCATCCATTTTTATTGTACATGGAGAAAAATTAATAATGGCTCTCTTCAGAAAAAAAAATAATAGTAAAGAACTTCAAACTCCCGATTGATGAAGACCTCATGTGTCCAGAATCCAGTCATCTTTTCCAGCACTTGGTTTAGCAGAAGACATTTTTGATTTCCTAAAAATCTGGAGTTTGTTCCACACCTAGGCAGTTATGCTGCCAGGTTTTCACTCTTTTACACAAAATCATATTTTTTCTTCAAAACATCCTAATGTATTGTCCTGGTTTCATCTGAGAGAGTTTATTCAGAGTAGCTAGTATAGGGCTACAGTGTAGATTGGTGCTGAAACAGTGTTGACAATACAGAGATGGTTTTTGTTGTATAGAGGTGTTTTTGTTGTTGCTGAGCAGTGCTTGCACACTCACACAGAGCCAAGGTCTACACCACCCTGCCAGCAGGATGGCTGGGGGTGCACAAGATGTTGGGAGGGGACACAGTCAAGACAGCTGACCCCAAGTGACCAATGGGATATTCCATACCATATGACACCATGCTCAGCACAAAAGGGGCTTGGGGAAGAGGAAGTGTTGGGGAGGGGGAAGAGGGGCCATTCAGACTGATGGTATTTGTCTTCCCAGGTAACCATTAGGCATGCTGGAGCCCTGCTTTCCTGGGGATGGATGAACCCCTGCCTGACCATGGGAAGTAGGGAACAAATTCTCTGTCTTGCTTTCTTGCATGCACAGCTTTTGCTTTATTTATTAAACTGTCTTTATTTCAGCCCATGTGTTTTCTCACTTTTACTCTTCCGATTCTCTCCCCCATCCTGACAGGTGAAAAGTGAGGAAGGGGCTGCATGTTGCTTAGCTACCATCTGGGGTAAAACCACACCATGAATTCACTAAACTTTTCAGCATTTTTGGTTCACTTTTATCAATAGCAAGTTCCTCCTGCGTTTTCATTTGTATCAGTCATGTCTTCCCTTTCCTATCCATGGGATCCCTTTTCTCTTACACAGCATTCAAAGTCCCACTTCTTTACTGCATGTTGTCATCACACACACACACACACACACACACACAGAGTTCTGTAAAGGTTATGTAAATGTTTACAACTGGACTCAAAGATCATAAAGGTCTCCTCAACATAAATGACTCTACAGTTCGATCCCATCACTGGGAACAGAAGGCCTGAAACTTAGCACTGTATGGCTGAACTACTGTAAATGTAGTCTGAGCTCGGGATGCTTACAGACCTGCTTCTCTGTCTGGCACCCTGTGTCAGGGCCCGTCAACAAAACTTGCCTGTCAGCCTGTGCTTACACATGTGTATTATTTTAAATGCATCAAGAAGAACTTGTTGAACTTGGTTCTCTGCTGTCTTCTATGTCAGAGAACATTTGGCATTGCTTCCATATTTAATACCTTTCTTTCCAAGTGGATTTTTCACCAGCACAAAACAGTGCATGAGTTGCATGGTTGGGAGACTCACGCAGAATCCAACTGCCTTTGTCACTGATTTTAGTGACACATCTGTGTGCTCTGCATTTTTGAGGCCTACACCTCAATGGATATTCGTATGTTAACAGTTACCTTGCAAACACTAACAATCACCATAAGAAAATTAGTTCAAGGAAAATAAGTACAAAAAAAATTGCCATCTTTACAAAAAGAAGCATAGAAATAGTATTTATTACACTTCTGGGCCATCTGGAAGCATTACTATTAACTTTTTGGCCCTTTGGTATGTACTGAGAGTGTAAAAACACAGTAAGATGACTAAAAGCAGTGTTTTATTAATTTTAAGAGCATTTTTACTGCCAGGATAGTGTAAAAAGATGTTATAGTAAATTATTGCGGTTTTAAAGTTTCCATCCTACACCTTTTCAAACATATAGATGACAGTAATTTATCATAGTTTTTTATTACTTCAGCATTTTGAGGGATTGTACGACTTCAGGGCATAAATCCAAAATTACAGTTATTCATATGCCGATTTGGGAAGTCACCAAGACCTCTCAAATGTAGATTTGTCAAATCTTTTTAACGTAGGAGTACCTATTTTAAACAACAATTAATATAGTCCCAGAAATAGCATGGTTTAGAGAGGAATTTTGACAACTTTATGCATTATGAACAAGTTGGATTTCACCATCAGTGCATATCTCAGTCTGTTAATGAGTCATTACGTTTTTAGCAGAAAATATAGGCAATACTGTACCAAACTCTTGCCCATGATGTCACTTGTTCCATTTAATTTGATAGGCATTTATATTACAGCAGATCTTGGAGAAATCAGTGCAGCTGTAACTTCCTTTGCATAGGCACAGTACATACAGATGAGTAGCACAGTATGCTCATGTAGAGCAACACTTCATGTGCTGAAATGTCAAGGCACAGCAGGGAAGAGGGTCAGTCTGTGCAGAACCTTATTGACTCTGCCAGCTTCTGCTACAAGCGATACTCCACAGCTGTAAGACTCTTTCCAGTTTTTAATTCAAATAAGATGACACAATGATAGAGAAGGAAAACAGCTGTCTGTCTTTTCTCCTGGGCCTAATTATAACAGCAGGTGAGAAAATATTAGAGGCTCCTCTCTAATTGTGTAAGTGAAAACTACCTACCTACACAGCTGCTTTATTTATGAGGGGTGGCAGTGTTGGAAAGAAATCCTGATATGAAAAATAGCAAGGAAATTCGTGAGCAACAAGAGAAAAAGTAATTGTGTATGTGGTGTTTCATTATGCATGAGTAGGAAACTGATAGTTGGTTTGATATTGATTTTTCTCTACGCAGCGTGCTGTTATTTACAATAGTGGATGTATTTCTCCAAGAGATTCAGTGCTGCATGATTTATGTTGTGTCTCAATCACAGCGTTATTTATGTTATGTAAGGCACCAGCTGAGTCCTGAGACTAGTCAGCTGCCAAATACCGTATTAAAAGCTATTGTCTCATAATGAATCAACAGGCTTTGAAGTAATTAAGTCCCTCATTGTTTAGTTTAATACAAGCTATTTCAGAATGCAATAAAACATATTTTGGAAGTGAAGACTTATCAAGATCCATTATAACTGCTTTAGCTTCTTTCAGTCACCAGTAAGGCATGACTGTCAGTGTAATGAGATTTACAACAATGCATGCTTGGTTTATTTAGCGAGTGGGAGCTAGCAAGGCCTATTCTGCATGCCAGTCACTTGTAATTGTAACCTAAAACTCAAATTTTCTTTTGTTTGACAGAGTAGATGCTTCTTATCATCATTCACTGCTTGCCTGTGCTGGTCCCATGCTGCCACAACTCTACAGGCTCTCAGATAGGAATGTCTCAGGACTGGGGCCATGCTGTGAACTGGTACAGAAGAAAAGCCTGTCCCCAAAAGAGCTCTTGCTCTATATATAGACATTTATAAGCACTCTCTTTATGAGTGAAATAACACTTCAGTGTCGAATGATAACACAGGCGACGCCTGGCCGGCAGACACACTAGGGAATGAGAGTGACTGTGCATCTTCTCCTTCTGGTGGAGATGCTTACACCAGACCGCATAACATAGGACACTTGTTTATTCTCTTGGGACAGCAGCTTGTACAGAATGACAACTTGGATGGTTAAGATGTTTAGTGCTGGGGAAAAGTACTATTAATTTTTAATCTACAGTTTGCAATGTATTTACAGTAGGGAAGACAAGGTCAGAGAGTAGTACCTTACTCTGGGACCAGAGAGTGACAGATTTTGTGATAATCCTTAGCTATAAGAAAAAAATAATTCTACAGTCTTGCACCAAGGTTTCTTAAGGTTTAAAACTCTTAGCCGGAGTGTTTGTACTGGAGTTTCAAGGACTCTTTTAAGTATCTTCAGATTTGTCCATGAGTGCTACAGAAGCACAGGTAGACTTTGATCTGAATTCAATATTCTCTGTGCATCCAGCTTTCATGTGTTCTTGGCCACCTCCACTGAGAAGATCCACTGTCACAGACTGTAATTGCTAGACTCTCCTACACGTCTAAGCACTCATGCGTTAGTAGGACACATCATTGCAGTCTGTTAAATGATTCACCAACCAGTTAGAACAAGTACATATATATGCTGTCTGCATGCTTATCAGCTCTCAAACCCAGACCAACTGACCAGCTTGCCTATACCCACCAAATATGACAGACAAGATGAAAGTGCGAATGGGTATTTGCGGGCCTGGAGGTAGCATTAGCCATTGCTTCTCCTTCTCCAGCAAAATTACATGGATATTACATGGTTGAGACTGATAAATCCAGTCCAGTATTTTGGGTGTTCTGAACTCATATACAAAAAAATACACCAGCCTCTGGGAGCACTGGGGTGCTACAAATTGATAGGGGTTTACAAAACAGATCCATATGTTGGGTCTGATATTTTGTAATCTCTTAATGTGAATATATGGGACCTGTTAGTAAGTCTGAAGACAGTGAGCCACAAGGCTGTGGCCCTCCTTATACATACACTGGAACAAGGAGAAAGAACTCCATTAGCTCCAATTTCCACTGCTCTGTGAAAAACATGCTGTATCCCCAGCCAGGCTTGCTGTTTGCTGATAGATGAAAGAAGCACTGTCTGCCGTCTGTCACGAGTCCGAAGTCTACAATACGCCGTGCAGGCCTGAAGGGATGAATCAAACCAGCCCACTGATACATCCAGGTCTTGACATTACAAGCTAGAGAGCAATTTAACCAAATGGTGTCATACAATGCCTAATGATAAGTCTTACACCGATAGCGTGACAGATTTTATACTGATCATTGTCAGCTCTACTGCAAGTCACTTTGCAACCCATAACTGGGTAGCTGGTGCCATATGCAATCTGATAGCAAGTCTCTTGCTTCTGCCTACTTGTTTCCTTAAACAAATCACCTTGTCCAAACTGTCAGCTCTACTGCAAGTCACTTTGCAACCCATAACTGGGTAGCTGGTGCCATATGCAATCTGATAGTAAGTCTCTTGCTTCTCCCTACTTGTTTCCTTAAACAAATCACCTTGTCCAAACTGTGATGGATTAAATATTGGGTTGTATCACAGGGTACAGTGAGCAACAGAAAAGTTGTGTGCAGTACACAGGAAAGGCAGATCAAATATATCATCTGTCATAAATTTTTGACTCAGGAATCAGAGACTATGAGACTATTTACCTACTTAATGTTCATTTTATTATACAAGGTAAATAATAACTTACAGAATGTCATTTTGCCTTAATGGGCCAAAATTGCAGTCTTCTTGGCACTCCGTGTTCTGGTGGAGTCTTTGTCTCCTATATGTGATTCTCAGAGGAGCTATAAGCAGGCCTGCAGAAGACTCTAGCAGCCATTTTCTGCAGCCCCCTGGCCCTCTCTCTCTCTCAGTACCCAACCATGCAAAAACCGCAACAGTAATCAAGGATATTTGGTGTATTATTTCTTTGTATATAAATAATTTATTTTTCTAATATTGCATTTTTTTAACTTTTTAGGCAGTTTTGCATATACAGTTCCTAGACGTTTATAATGACTGTGACTATTTTTTATCAAAACCAAACAAGAATTTGAAGAATCAAACACTATGTTAAATACCTAACAAGTACCATTACATTTTTAATAAGAAATGTCATAACAATGCAAAAACAATAATTAAGCTATTCTGTCTTGATTAGATTTCAAAAGAATTAGGCATCTATATGTGAGAAAAATAGAAAAACTTATTGTCCAAGCAACTAATCACTAAAAGCCAAAAATTGAAAACCACTTCATGAATGACACCATTTTCAGTAGAAGATATAATCTGTGATTTTTAAAGCTTTTAAACTTTTTTAGTACTATCCACTTAATGGCATCAATGATAGATTTTAAGTTAATTCCTTGCCATAAAAAATATGAAGAATCGACTCTACAAGAACAGTTGCTCATTAATTGAAATATAGGTATCTCTATTTATTTGATATTGTAATTTTTAAAATGCCAACAGAGCTACATTGTATAGTGTACAGCATGAGCTGCTTTAATCAGGCAAGTCCACGCAATCATTGGAATTATAGGTATATATCAATTAAAATTTGGCTATTACAGCTATAGTTTAGAACCATCCTCAATAATCTGGTGCAATTTCATTTTTATTTGTTTGTTTCTGTTATTAAGACAGTAAGTTATTAATCAATTTGCCTTCTAGAGCATAGCATACAGAATACAACATCTTTGGTTTACAACTTACAATTCTCTATACTCTGTGGAGCATTAAGTGAAATTATATAGTTCTAATAAAAAGAATGATTAGTTATTTTACTTATGTCCTGGAAGTGAACCACCTGTCATTCTGCCCCTCCAAGACTAAATTCACTAAGGTATTAAAAACCCAGCCAATCAAATAGACAAAACACTCAAAAAAAACCCCCACAACCGTTTTTGTGACTGAGCATTCTGACCACAGGTGAAACTTCTTGTGAAAGAGGAAACTATGGGAAGTCTGTAGCATATGTAAGCAACTTTGAAAAGTTGGTGTCAGGATAAACAAAACTTGACCCAAAATTTCTGCAACCTTGCAAAGCCTTTTTCTGTCTCCAAAACAATCTATTTCACAGACATTAGAAATGTGTTCTTTTTCCGAAGCTGATTTGATCTGAACACCTGACTTTCCGTTATTCTGTTATTCCTTTTTATATATGCCCCTCTCTGTCTCTATGCTGTCCTTGATTCTTCTCAGAATGTTTACATCACTGGAGCTGAGGTCATTCTTGTTCCACAGAATACTAACCCTTCAGGGATTGTCAGTCATTCCTTTCTGCATTTCTTGCTAACCTTCTCCACCAAAGACCACATGTATCAATACAAGACAAAATTACTGTTATTTAGAATCATTGTTTGTTTCTAGTGTCATGAGCAATATACTATTTCTGCCTCCTGACACAGAGCAGTACAATTTTAAACACTTGAAAATTAATCCAGCTCTAATAATCAAATTGTGCTTAAACACTTGTCTAAATGTACAGTATGTTCTTGAACGCATAATTCAATAAAAGCATCAAAGCATAGTAATGATTCAGGTCAAAACAGATTCAGTCATTTGTTGATTTTGATTATATCATGGTAAATTCAGTGATACAAAATCTGAAGAGTGATATTGTCACTGACATTCTCATTTCGTGATTTTTTCTACAAATGCCTCACTACATATTCACATATACGAATTCACATAGACTGACATAATCAACATGAGAGCTGCCCGCTATAAGGTACATTCCTAGTCCATAAGCACTTCTCCTGCCTTTAGTTTACTCTGCACTTCCCAAATCTGGGCCAACTTTCCATTGTTAAATTAGCCACCGGTATTGCTAGGAAAAGTTTCATTCAGAGATAGAGAGACACACATCAAAAACAACAACAACAACAACAAACCCAAAAGTCTTTTCTGTTAAACCTATTGCTGTAGAATACAAACAAGTCCTTTTTTTATCTTTATTACCATGTAAGCAAAACTGTTACTGGTTTTTCCAATTTGCATATCATTCCCATTCTACTTTATGCTTTCATTTTGGAATGAAGTACTTCAGGCAAATAGTACAGTCTGCAGCTCTCAAGTTTCTGTGATGCCAAAGACGCATTTCAGAGTTGTTCTTGTTATTGTCTTCATTTGACCCTGCATTGATCAGAAAAGTAAAGGATTTTGTGGAATGAAGGAGAAACTGGAAACCAGAATGAAAGCACTTTTAAAATATAGGATTTTCTTTCTATTGTCCTATTTAATTGCATTTCCACGGATAGAGAAGGAAAAATCCATTTTCAGCAGACTTAATTTTGGCATCTGCATCTTCCTAGTCCTTTAGAAAGCTCTGTGAAGACTGAAGAAGTAACAACAAAGCTGATAAAATCCATATGCTCATCCTCTAGCACAGAGCATTTTGATCCTAAACATACTCTTTCCCTGTCAGCATTTCCAAACTCTTGTTGATGAAAACCTCATAAGAAACACAATTCAGAAGCTACAGGGGAAAAAAAAATGTTTATAGTAAAGCTTAGGTTTAAGCTTATGGTATGATTATCTTTTAGATGTGCTTTTTCCTCTGACTTTTATCACGCCAGACTATCTATATATTCAGGTTTTGACAGGTGGAAGGATGTATATGTCAAATAAACAAACAAAAAATAGACTTGGAATATTCAGAAGGAACAGTAAAGAAGAAAAATAACAAGTCAAGATGCCAAGTGCTATGAACTCACAAAAACTGACAGGGACCAGAGATCAAAATTCCAAAATTCTGCCATAATTTCTTTAACAAGTGCTGCAAGTGCTGAGCAGTTTGTTGCATGGGAATTGTTTGGGGGGTTGGTTCATTACTTGTTGGGGTTTTTTTGTTGTTGTTGTTGTTGGGTTTTTTTAAGGGAGATAGATTTCCTGGTGTCCTGGTTTCAGTCAGGATAGAGTTAATTTCATTTGTAGCAGCTGATGGAATACTGTGTTTGGGAGTTAAAATGAAAACAGTGCTGATAACACCCTGATGTTCTTAGTTGCAGTCAGACAGTCAAGGACTTTCTTAGCTTCTTCTATTTCTCTATTCTTGGGAAAGGAGGGGCGAAGCCAGGACAGGTGACCCAGATGGGCCAAAGAGAGTATTCCATGCCAATTACGTCCTGCCTAGGAAAACGGGGGGCTGTTGGGAAGAAGAAGAGGGGCGGTCTCGGGACGCGTGCTTCTTGGGGAGGACGGTCGGGTTCCGGGACAGCTCTGGGTGGTACAGCCTGAGTTGTGTGGTTCGGTGAGAAACTGCATTGTGTATCAATAGTTTCATATTCTTTTGCTCTAAAGTCCTGTTAGCATTGTTATATTTTATCTTTCTGTTCTCTTAGTAAACTCTCCTTATCCCAACCCACGGGCCTCTTAGTTTCTTGGTTTTGGAGTTATTTGCCCCTTCCTTTTCCCTTCCCTTGTTTCCCCCCTTTTTCCCTCTTCCCCTGCTCTTTTACTTTAAGAAGCAGGCAGCTGCGTGGATCTCAGCCCACAGCCGGGGTCAAACCACGACAGTCTTTTTGGTGCCCAACGTGGGGCCCGAAAGGTTGGGATAACGGTAGATCTGACCTTGACCCGATAGTAATTAAGACAAAGTTGTGATAAGTACTGTCGTTTAAGCAGTCTCCGATCACGATGCTGTGGTATTTATTCACATGGCTGTGGTCACAGCTGTGGCCGCGAAAGTACCGTACGCTGTATGCAATCCTGGCAGGATTTTTTACCATATCGAGGCTGCGTTTCCTCGTCCTGTTCTTGTCTTTTATGATAACAGTCGATGATACAATAATATCGAGGATCGTGAACTTGTGCTGGTACTGGTATGAGAGCTTGCTGCCCTGTCCATTCCTTGGACAGGGAGAGTTTAATAACAGCAGCTGGTATGGTGGGAGTTCTGCTTTCTTTTCCTTTGGGCTAAATACAACAGCTCTGCTAGCAGTCTTTAAAAACTTTCAGTATCCCTGGGATATTCCAACTAGCATCTTGCTGTTTGTAGGTTTGGTGCAGATGGTTCAGTTGTTGTCAAATATTAAGCAGAGGTTTATGAATACCACTCCAGAGTTTTCTGCGAGGCCAGATAATCATGAGTGGCAGGGCAAGTGGCAGAGCATGGGCAAATACCTAGGCACTTTCTTAACTCCGGTGGTTTGGAGTTTCACTCCTGAGCAGTTACAAGACCCTGAAAAAGTGACTGCATATCTGAAAAGAAATTGCTCTAAGTTTGCCAGAGATACACACCTTACTGCACTGTGCTGGGCCCTGGCCACTATTTACAAAACATTGCTTGATAACAGGCAGCACTGTTAGTACTGTCTGCACTGTCAGAAGGAAAAGAATGAAAACAGACCAGCAAAGACTGCAGCTGCTGCAACCCCAATGACTGGCACTGCAGCTACTGTAACCACTGTGACTAGCACTAAGGCCACTATGACTAGCACTGTGGCTACTGCAACTTGTCCAACCAATGCTGCAGCTACTGCAACCCCTACAGCAGATACTGCTGATAAAACAAAAAACCAACCCCCGCCAGTGTCTGTTGCTCCTGTACAAAAGAGGAAACAAACAAGGAAATCAGTTCGTGTAGTGAAGGATGAGGATGAATCAGGGCCATCTGGAGCATGTCAGGATGAATCGGGGTCATCTCAAGCATCTCAGGATGGAGCAGGGCCATCTCAAGCACCTCAGGATAAAGCAGGGCCATCTCAAGCCCCTCAGGATAGAGCAAGGCCATCTCAGGCATTTCAGGATGAGGCAGAATCAGAGGTTGTCACACGATCCCTGACCCTGAGTGAGCTGCGTGAGGTTCGAAACGATTTCAGCCGCCGCCCAGGTGAGCACATCATCACTTGGTTGCTCCGATGCTGGGATCAAGGGGCCGATAGTCTGGAATTAGATGGCAGGGAGGCCAAGCAGTTGGGATCCCTAGCTAGAGAAGGAGGCATTGACAAGGAAATTGGGAAAAAGCCAGAAACCCTCAGCCTCTGGAGGCGACTACTGTCAAGTGTGGAGGAAAGGTATCCCATAAAGGAATATATTACATGTCAGTCACCCAAGTGTAACAACATAGAGGCAGTTATCCAGTACCTGAGAGAATTAGCTGTACGGGAGATCATTTATTATGATCTGGGCAAATGGCACTCTGACCCTGATGAAGTTGTATGCACCGCAGATATGTGGCGTAAGGTTGTACGAAGTGCACCAGCGGGGCACACCCATTCATTAGCATCAATAGACTGGGATAATATGTATCCACCAACTGTAAGTGAAGTGTCCTGCCGACTCCGGAAATATCAGGACAATGTTTCCCAATCTGTGATCGCAGCGGTAGAGAAACTGGTCGAACGACTTGACAAAAATTTGTGCAACTCCCAACCCGTATGGGGCAATGTTGCAGCTACTGGGAGAAAGCGTCCATCATCCCAGAAGGGAGGATGCAGAAGGTACACACCACGAGACACGCTGCGACAGCAGCTGTGGTTTGAACTGTGTGATCATGGTGAGGACATGAGGAAGTGGCATAGGCAGCCCACCTCAGCCCTCCAGGCACGAGTAAATGAGCTGCGAGGTAAAAGACAACGCGATTTTGCCAGGAAGAAGGCTGCACCAGTGAGCAGCCAATATGATCAGCAACAATAGAGGAGCCCTGCCTCCAGCCAGGTGGAGGAGAGGGATAACCGTGCTTATTGGACTGTGTGGATCCGATGGCCTGGTACGTCAGACCCACAGGAGTACAATGCTCTGGTGGATACTGGTGCCCAGTGTACTCTAATGCCATCGAATCATGTAGGGACAGAACCTGTCAGCATTTCTGGAGTGACAGGGGGGTCACAACAATTGACTGTGTTAGAGGCTGAAGTGAGCTTAACTGGGAAGGACTGGGAGAAACACCCAATTGTGACTGGCCCAGAAGCTCCATGCATTCTAGGTATAGATTACCTCCGTAGAGGTTATTTTAAAGACCCGAAAGGGTACCGGTGGGCTTTTGGAATAGCTGCTTTGGAGACAGAAGGCATTGAGCAATTGCGTGCCTTGCCTGGACTCTCAGATGATCCTTCTGTTGTGGGGTTGTTGAAGGTTGAGGAGCAGCAAGTGCCAATTGCTACAACGACAGTGCACAGGAAACAATACCGCACTAACCGGGATTCCCTGATCCCCATCCATAAGCTGATTCGTCAATTGGAGAGTCAAGGGGTGATCAGCCGAACCCGCTCACCCTTTAACAGTCCCATATGGCCAGTGCGGAAGTCCGATGGAGAGTGGAGGCTGACAGTGGATTATCGTGGCCTAAACGAAGTCACTCCAGGTATGAGTGCTGCTGTACCAGACATGTTGGAACTCCAATATGAATTGGAGTCAAAGGCAGCCAGGTGGTATGCCACAATTGACATTGCAAATGCTTTCTTCTCAATACCACTGGCGCCAGAGTGCAGGCCACAGTTTGCTTTCACTTGGAGGGGCATCCAATACACGTGGAATCGTTTGCCCCAGGGGTGGAAACACAGCCCCACTATTTGCCATGGACTAATCCAGACCACACTGGAAAAGGGTGGAGCCCCAGAGCACCTGCAGTACATTGATGACATCATTGTATGGGGCAATACAGCAGAGGAAGTATTTGAGAAAGGAAAAAGGATAATTCAAATCCTTTTGGAAGCTAGTTTTGCTATAAAGCAAAGTAAAGTCAAGGGGCCTACACGAGAAATCCAGTTTTTAGGAATAAAACGGCAGGATGGGCGTCGTCAGATCCCAATGGACATTATCAATAAAACAGCAGCTATGTCTCCACCAAGCAACAAAAAGGAAACACAAGCTTTCTTAGGTGTTATAGGTTTTTGGCGAATGCATGTCCCAAACTACAGTCTCATTGTGAGCCCACTCTACCACGTAACTCAGAAGAAGAATGATTTCCAATGGGGCCCTGAGCAGCAGCAAGCCTTTGAGCAGATCAAACGCGAGATAGTCCATGCAGTGGCCCTTGGGCCTGTCCGGACAGGGACAGATGTCAAAAATGTGCTTTACACTGCAGCCGGGGAGAATGGACCTACCTGGAGTCTCTGGCAGAAAGCACAAGGGGAGACTAGAGGTCAACCGCTGGGGTTTTGGAGTCGGGCCTACAAAGGATCTGAGGCCAATTATACTCCAACAGAAAAGGAAATAGTGGCCGCCTATGAAGGGGTTCGAGCCGCTTCAGAAGTGATTGGAACTGAAGCCCAGCTCCTCCTGGCACCCCGACTGCCGGTGCTGGGCTGGATGTTCAAAGGGAAGGTCCCTTCTACACATCATGCCACTGATGCTACGTGGAGCAAGTGGGTTGCACTAATTACTCAGCGGGCTCGAATAGGAAACTCTAATCACCCAGGAATTGTGGAAGTGATCACAGACTGGCCAGAAGGCAAAGATTTTGGGATGTCACCAGAGGATGAGGAGGTGACACGCGCTGAAGAAGCCCCACCTTACAACAAACTGCCAGAGAATGAGAAGCAATATGCTCTGTTCACCGATGGCTCCTGTCGCATTGTGGGAAAGCACCGAAGATGGAAAGCTGCTGTATGGAGTCCTACAAGACAAGTAGCAGAAGCCACTGAAGGAAAAGGTGAATCAAGCCAATTTGCTGAGGTGAAGGCCATCCAGTTAGCTTTGGACATTGCTGAGAGAGAAAAGTGGCCAATGCTCTACCTTTATACTGATTCATGGATGGTAGCTAATGCCCTGTGGGGTTGGTTGCAACAGTGGAAAAAGAACTGGCAGCGTAGAGGCAAACCCATATGGGCTGCTGACTTGTGGCAAGACATTGCTGCCCGATTAGAGAAGCTTGTTGTAAAGGTACGTCATGTTGATGCCCATGTACCCAAGAGTCGAGCCATGGAGGAACATCAAAACAACCATCAGGTAGATAAGGCTGCTAGGATTGAAGTGGCTCAGGTAGATCTAGACTGGCAACATAAAGGTGAATTATTCCTAGCTCGATGGGCTCATGACTCCTCAGGTCATCAAGGGAGAGATGCAACATATAGATGGGCTCGAGATTGAGGGGTGGACTTAACCATGGATGCTATTGCACAAGTTATCCATGAATGTGAGACGTGTGCCGCAATTAAGCAAGAGAAGCGGCTGAAGCCGCTTTGGTATGGAGGACGGTGGATGAAATATAAATATGGGGAGGCCTGGCAGATCGATTACATCACACTCCCACAAACCCGCCATGGCAAACGCTACGTGCTTACCATGGTGGAGGCAACCACCGGCTGGCTAGAAACATATCCTGTATCCCATGCTACTGCCCGGAATACAATCCTGGGCCTTGAAACGCAAGTCCTATGGCGACATGGTACCCCAGAAAGAATCGAGTCAGACAACGGGACTCATTTCCGAAATGCTCTCATAGACACTTGGGCCAAAGAGCATGGCATTGAATGGGTGTACCACATTCCTTATCATGCACCAGCCTCTGGGAAAATTGAACGATATAATGGACTCTTAAAGACTACCCTAAAAGCGATGGGTGGTGGAACATTCAAACACTGGGATACACATTTGGCCAAAGCCACGTGGTTAGTTAACTCTAGGGGTTCTACCAATCGGGCTGGCCCTGCCCAGTCAAAATTTCCACGTACTGTAGAAGGAGACAGAGTCCCAGTGGTGCATATGAAGAGTATATTAGGGAAGACGGTTTGGGTCATCCCTGCTTCAGGTAAAGGTAAACCTATGTCGGGAATTGTTTTTGCTCAAGGACCTGGTTGTACTTGGTGGGTAATGCAGAAGGATGGAGAAGTTCGATGTGTACCTCAAAGGGATTTGATTTTAGGTGAGAATAGCCAATGTAATTAGTAAGGTAGAAATTGTATTATAATAAGTGCTAAATAACCCATTACTGTATATTCATTATTACTATAATTGCTGTATGTTGTTGTTTGTTGTACCAATGGAGTTACAGCTGGAATCATACACAACAATGAAGGAAGACTGCCACGATGATGGGACCAAGACCTGCCATCATAAGAACTTTTTCCTCTTCCCCTTTGAAAATGAACACTTTTGATTCACAGACTATGACCATGGACCATGTCAGATGCATCGGTCGAGAGTCCGAGATACAGCATGCAACGATCCAATGGCGAGACCATGAGAGACTGTTACAATGAATGAAGCCTGAAAATCATGGACTAAATCATTTACTCAACAAAACTCAGATGAATGGTCCATAGACTAAGGGAATAATACATATATGTGTGTCTGAAACATCGGTTGTACCCAAAAGAAATGGTTGGACCTGGTCATGACGTAAATGGTATGGAATAAGGGGTGGAATGTCCTGGTTTCAGTCAGGATAGAGTTAATTTCATTTGTAGCAGCTGATGGAATACTGTGTTTGGGAGTTAAAATGAAAACAGTGCTGATAACACCCTGATGTTCTTAGTTGCAGTCAGACAGTCAAGGACTTTCTTAGCTTCTTCTATTTCTCTATTCTTGGGAAAGGAGGGGCGAAGCCAGGACAGGTGACCCAGATGGGCCAAAGAGAGTATTCCATGCCAATTACGTCCTGCCTAGGAAAACGGGGGACTGTTGGGAAGAAGAAGAGGGGCGGTCTCGGGACGCGTGCTTCTTGGGGGGGACGGTCGGGTTCCGGGACAGCTCTGGGTGGTACAGCCTGAGTTGCGTGGTTCGGTGAGAAACTGCATTGTGTATCAATAGTTTCATATTCTTTTGCTCTAAAGTCCTGTTAGCATTGTTATATTTTATCTTTCTGTTCTCTTAGTAAACTCTCCTTATCCCAACCCACGGGCCTCTTAGTTTCTTGGTTTTGGAGTTATTTGCCCCTTCCTTTTCCCTTCCCTTGTTTCCCCCCTTTTTCCCTCTTCCCCTGCTCTTTTACTTTAAGGAGCAGGCAGCTGCGTGGATCTCAGCCCACAGCCGGGGTGAAACCACGACACCTGGTTTGGAAAGGGACTTCATTCTCTTTTCAATGTGCTGCATTTTTTACAAACACTGTTTGCTTTTTAGAGATATTTTCAAGTGCTTCTCTGTAAGATGAACACATCTAAGACATAAGAGTTTTCACTGACAGAAGCAAGGGAAGAAAAATACAACATACCATGGAAGAAAATCTGAAAAGCTTTAGAGTCTCTGAGTGTTCGCACTCCTTTTTTCTTTGCTGTGCAGAACTAATTGAACAGATTCAAAATGTAATGGAGACTTTTGCTTTACCAAGTATCTGCTAGGCAGGTGGACCAACGGAACTCCCACACTGTCCTTCAGAACTGAGAAACTTAAGAACTGGAAAGGAATGTAATAGCCAAAGGGAATTCAGATGTGAAAGCCATACCTTTGTTGCCTCTCTCATTCCATCATTATTCTTCTTTTACATTCCTTTCCTTTTCCCTGATCATTGAAACTTTGTCGTCATCCTTCCTCTTGTTTATATCAAGTTTTTATTTTGGCTTTCTGAAAAAAACACAAATGAGAAGGCCTCCCCAAAATTAGGTTCATACCTCCTCTACCCCAACATATCCACTGCCCAGAAATATAGTTAGAAATTAGTCTTAATTTCTTTAATTCTTCATGATGGCACTGTGTGTTTTAACTTGTCATGAAACTAAATTCTTTTTTTCCCAAATATAAGTTATATGGTGTACTAAAGCTTTAAGGGTGCAATGTAGTCTTCTCATCAACCAGATGAGGTATTATGGAAGCTATATGAGTGCACCTATAACTCAGAAAATACCTTCCACAAACACATTACTGAAGCAGACTTCCCATGTAGCATCATTGCACTGCCAGCATAAACAGATTTAGAACAAGAAAAAATGAAAAGCTTGGAGAAAATAATGCATTTCATTTAAGGTTTGTCAAATACCAGTGTTATCTGTACTCAAGTTTACAAACAAATGTGCACAATTTCATGAAGGACAAGTTTATACTCCTTCCTCTAAATTCCAGTGGTGAAAGATAATTCATACCCTTTCAGGTCTGCAAAAGAATCTATCTCATAAGTCATGAATATGATAAGAGTGACAGCTCAGCCTTAGCCCTCTCCTGGCTTTGACAGTTTGCTATCTCAGCTGGATTCATGGTATTTGTGCTCTTCATGCCAGACTATATGCAGCATGTCATCAAAACAGTACATAAAACACGTGAAGACAGTACTTTACGCAATCCACAGTGTGCCCTTTTCCCCTCAAGATAACAACTGAAAATATTGTAAACGAAAAGTTGCCTAAAAGCTGGCTTTTGTACAACGGGAATGTTTTAGAGGGGAAAGAGTTATGATAGAAAGTTACAGTTGCAGCCTGCAGCAAATATTGCTAATTTTTACAGGTTGGGGCTTTATTTTCTGTATTTCAGAAGACATAGAGTGGAGGTTATAGGAAATCAATAGTTCTCTTGAGAATCAGGATTTATGAGGATTTCTGTAGAGCTATTTTGTTCATTACTTTTATTCTTTGTAGACCAAAAGCAATGTGCATTGATACGTTCAGTGTAGTTCATATCAGACTCCTGTTACAGCAGAGCACAGCCACTTTCTAGATACGACACACCTTTAAAAAAAAAAGTCTCACTTGTGATCAGCAACAAGAAATTTCAGAAGACATATGTTCTCTAAAACCACTCTAAAACAATTGTTTAAGGATATTTTCACTGTTGTGATTGCAAAGTATGCCAAAAGCTGTCTGTTTCATACTTACTGTCCATATGTTTAGGGTCACTAGAGGCTGAGCCAAAACTTAAAGAAATCTCTGTCGCAAGAAACTTCTGTAGTCCTGCTTAGTCTGAGTACCCACCTGCAAGCCATTCACCAATAAACCTCCAGGAGAGTTGACTGGGAAAAAAACCCAAACAACAGGAAATGATTCATCAGAACAAAATATAAAAAAAACCCCAAGAATATTTGACAGTTGCAGCTTGTGCTGATGTTTCTCTGCATTCCCCTCCTTGAGTTACCGACCTGTTAGTCTCCCTGGTTTGACATAACAAAAATGCCGTACCACCTTGCTGCCAGAGTGCGCCCACCTGAACAAAGGAAACAAGATCTCCCTGACCTACTGACCAGCCGCCACCATTAACGCAATGACATTCTCAGAAAAACATGAACAAATGTGTTGGTCATGGGAAGACGGTGCCTTTCTTTCTTTCATGAAGATTTCTCTAGGTAAACAACATTTTCACTGTCAAGCAATTTCAGCTTTGCGGTCCACAGATGCATTAAATCTGCAATTCACTTGGTAAACTACAACTTCTGCTAAACCTCGTGATTTATTAATTCACACCCATTATTAAAAACTTAATAATTATTAAGCTTTAGTCACCGAATATCTACTTTCTAATTTCCATCAATTTACAATTATCGTATGTTTTAGTTGTTTTGTACCCCACTGAGCAAAACACAGAAATTGCAAAAATACCTCAACTCTACCTACCCATTCCTTGCTGCCAGTGGAACAGGGGAAGAAAAGAGGGATTTTGCAATAATAAATGCTTATAAATCAGTGGCCTGGACAACTAAAGGAGGCCCTAGAATCTGGGAGACCTGACTTTGTTGGCACTTCCCTCTCTAGCAAGAAACCTCTAGTTTGCCAATGCCTGCTGGTTGTTGTTGCAGTATTTTACAAGCAAGGGGATGAACTCTGAAGAAAAGGATTATGTTTTTAAAAGCTGAATAACATTTAAATAAGTTCTTCTCTTCAAAACTGCAAATTGTGTGATATCATTTATCTTCCTTCAAGTAAATGGTTCATGATACAACGTCTTTAGGGATTACTAGGAAGTGGCATGCAAGACCAGACCCATTAAAGGATTTACTTACTCAGCACTGGCAACTGAACATGATTCATCATATTTGTGAAAGTTCTGCCTATGCTTCAAGCCAGCTTTGATCCACAGCTCTCTGGGAGGTTATAACATTCCATGGTACCCACAGTATTAGACTCTGCCTCTCCTTTAGTGATATTAGCACGGGCATAAGTCTATATCATCACACAACCTTGCAGCTCCTAGACACAGAATCGTAGAATCGACAACACTGGAAAAGACCTTCAAGATCTTTCCATTTAAAGGCAGCCCTACACCACTGTAACCACTAAACCATCTCTCAAAATGCCTCATCTACTTGGTTTTTTGAACACCTGCAGGGATGGTGACTCCATCACCTCCCTGGGCAGCCTGTTCCAATGCTTCACCATTCTTTTGGTGAAGAAAATTTTCCTAATAACCAACCTGGATCTCTCCTGGTGCAGTATGAACCCATTTCCTCTTGTCCTATTGCTAGTGACTAGAGAGAAGACGCCAGCACCCACCTCACTACAACCTCCTTTCAGATAGCTGTAGGGAACGATAAGGTCTCCCCTCATAAAGTCTCCCCTCAGCCTTGTCTTCTCCAGGCTGAACAGCCCCAGCTCCCTCGGCCTCTCCTCATAGACCTGTTCTCCATGTCCTGGCTTATGCAACTGTTATTCAGAATATATAAGCTAAGTGAAGGCTCTCAGCAGCTGCCTTTCTGCCTAAAACCTTTTGCAGATTTCTCTAAAGCTGGCCCTCACATTATCAAAGACTGCACAATTAACCAGTGGCTTAGTTTGCATTTGAACAGAAGAATTTTCGTGTTCTTTCCCATTATCGCCATTAGATGCCTTTCCTGAAGTTTCTGATTTAGCAAAAGGTAAATTTGAACATACAAAATACCATCATCAAGCAGACCATGGGACTTGTCCATTTGACCAGCAACTTTCTAATTGTTTCATGATTACCTGCTTGTCATGTCATTCTCTGGAATTGCTATGAATTGAAATAAAGTATACAACAGTTATTAAAATATGATTCTTAATTGCTTTGGATTTTCCTCTAAAAGCATCACGAAGTGGGAATGCAGGATTATGACCTCAGTGATGCAGAACTCTTCTGTTTTAAATATTTTTTTCACAGGTGTTTAATAACATTAAGCTTCTTATCAACTTCCCATTAGTGCCTCTTCAGCAGTTAAAGCAGTGAGATTAACTATCCTTCCCCAGCAGTTGCTACCGAGAGAGAGGTACATGGTTTGAGCTCAGCAGAGCCATATGCTGGTAGGTCTGGATAGAGCTCTAGGCCTTCATGTGGTCACTGAAAGCTCAGCAGGCAAAAGACCATTTCCTGGACTTCACCTTTTGAAATTCTCTTTCTTTTTCAAAATTAACTGTCTAAGCAACCTCTGTCTTCAGGAATTTCTCTGTCCTTTTTCCGTAAATCACAATTGATTTAGTTCTTCTCTCATCATCATCTCCCCTAATCCAAAACCACTCCAGATAAGATGAGCACTACAAGGGAAGTGGATCACAGGTGACATAATATGGACACTAATCTAGCCAAAAATGGCAGAGCATAGAAAAATATCTTTAAGGGTTCCTTGGGGTGTTCTGTGTCTGTTTCTCATTTCCCTAATCTATTTCTAAAATATGGGACT
Organism: Hypotaenidia okinawae; assembly: GCA_027925045.1. Taxonomy (NCBI): domain Eukaryota; kingdom Metazoa; phylum Chordata; class Aves; order Gruiformes; family Rallidae; genus Hypotaenidia; species Hypotaenidia okinawae. Next base: position 128,739,819 of record BSDF01000001.1, read on the forward strand.
TTTAATTTCTCTGCTGCTTGCTTACCTCTGAAATTTCTATTTCCAACAGTAGAAGACCAAGGTGTGCTGCTGAGAAAGCTAAGGTTCATCTAGCTACTCAGTCTCAACAAGACCAGGATCCCTGAGCACACCACAGAGACCGTCTTCCACATTTTCATTAAAATCCTAAAGAATACACTGGTGGATGTGTGACAGAGAAATGCATACATCAGGTGTATCAAACTTACAGCATCTGCATGAAATTTTCAATCATAAATTATTGCAGCTGTAAAAATGGAATTACTAAGAAAATAACTTCAATGTGGTTCTCATAAATAAGGAAACAACAACAAAAGTGTTGCTGTTGGCAGCCAGTTTGTCAGTCATTAGTGTCTTGGAGGAAGAATTTACCATCTATCGAGTGAACCCTAACTCCCCAATGATTACTGGACAAAACCATCATTATTTACTAAGAATTAAGGTATCTGTCTCCAAAACAAGGTGACAAACCAGACAAGAAATCGTCCTCCAATCTGAAACAAGGTAGACTTCATCTAGAGATAGGTATTCAGTTTTAGACACTGAGTTTTAAAAAGAGGGGGAAAGTAAAAGTGCGTGTTGTCTCAGTGGGCCATTAAATTTTAAAAAAGGTCTAAACTGAGGAAATCTGCATGTAGCATATAGCTGTTATATAGAGCATTTATTGAGCTGTTTTTCTGATTTTGAAAACAACCACCTGACCAATAAAAAAGATTGGGTTAAATATATGCACTAAACTTGCTCATGCCTAATAACAACAGTGTTATTACTAAATATTACAGGTATTGGTGTTTTAAAAGATGGAGAGCAATGGAAGGAGACTAAGAAAATTCTGAAAGAAAAAATTCACAAGTAGGACAGTGAACAGAAATGAAAGCATACTTCAAAGACCATCTCTTAGAATGCATTTTTTCTTTCATCCTTAAAAATAACAGAGAATGAAAATCAGATACCAGGTGGATTTGGGACCCATTTTTACTTACGAATCCATATGTATTATAGCATGATGCATTGATGAAAAACAAATTAATTCTTTTGCAACTGGATGGCAACTAGTAGGATGATCTCTTAGATAATTTAAACTACATATCCATAGGGTATGGAATGTTTTAAGGCCCAGGGGCGGGGGTGGGGGAAAAGGGGAAAAAAAAAAAAACAACCCTGAAACAGTACCAAAGGCAAGTGAAAAAGCAAAAGGCTAATGAAGGGGAAGATACTGGCAAGTGCAATGTAAGAAAAGAGAGAAGAATCAAAGGATCAGAGAAAGGACTTTCACACTAAATGGGGAACTGTTGATAAAGCCTAAAAGAAGGTGAGAGAAAGTGTGAACTCTGTGGAGAGCAGTTAACACAGTTGACCTGCTGAACAGCATGTGACCAGAAGCAATATTTCAGTTGCTATGTTAATCCTGTCATACATCAAACAGCACAGCAGATAAAACCTCTTTATTTCCATTTGTTTTCCTAAAGGAATTTAGATTTTATTTTTTTTTCCAGAAGACTGTTAATCCCAAGTCTACATATGTAGCAAGAGCATAAACTTGAGGCAGGAATGAACCCCACATTTTTAAGAAATGTCCTTTATAGAAAAGAAGTATGTCAGCATTTGTATGCATAACACATCAAGTATCTTCTTTTGGCATTAATTTAGAAACACCAACTACATTATAGATTTCAATAAGCAGAATATGTGGGGTGAAAATATGATTTAAAGTCCTCTCAGACTAATTCTAGTGCCACATTTGAGTCTGAACTGAGACACTGATGAGTGCCCAAGGGACAGGAAAATTTTTTGCACATGGGCAAAGATTAAGAACAGAGGGGTAAGAGAGAGTGGTCTATTGAGGCGGTTTTAGGTTGAATATATTATGGGTTTATGTCAGGATTGATGTCATCCCTTCAGTTCTGAAGTTAATTACATGGCACTAATGAAGTTTAATAGGATGATTTGGAGGAAATATCATGTTTGTGAAGCTTACACAGACAAGTGATACCAAAGCTGGACATAAACAGTACTATCAGCAGCTGTGTTCTCCTCTCCTCTGTGTTGCCATGTACATGCCAGTCTCCCACTGCTATCAGTGGCACAAAGAGCAGCCAGCTCTCCAGCATTTGGCAGTGCTACTTGGCAGAACTTCCTATCAGGAATGTGGAAGGGATGAAAACAGGGAATGCTCTTTTTCCTCTTCCCTCCTTACAAGCAGGAGCACTCCATATTAAGCAAAATCCCACGTGAGACTGAGATAACATTTATATGTGGTCAGCAGGTACCTGTGAATCTCATGACGAGTGGCTGCGTCTAAGGTTTGTTCTGTGTGCCCAATACACATGAAGCAAAAGCCGTGCTGATGTGAAATTAAGAAAGTTTCACACAAACCACAGATGTAACTTTTACCCACACTGTTTAGCAGAGACAAAAATGGACCTGACCTCAGCCATCTTAGCTGTATCTGCCTGACCCATAATCACATCCACTGCTTGAAGACTCTTTGATTTATTTTTCCTTGACCACAGCCCCAACCCTGCCAAGCAGGACTCCTTCCTCAGCTCTGTGAAGGTGAGGATGGGGAGGGTTAGAGTTAAGGTTAGGGTCAGGGTTAGATCTGAAAGTTTCCTTCTTAGGCAGTTTTCCCAGTTACAAGCATTCATCCTAGTGTCTCCCACATCAAGGCCACCTCAGTTAGCTGACTGACCGTCTAGTGCTTGGAGAGGATCTAAAGAGATGCATTTCCCCTTAAAAAGCAACTTTGGGATAAGAGCCTTTGCAAACACTCTAAGACATACTACTCATTTGTTTGCTGTTCTTGGACTTAGAGTTCATCCTATATCTATCTCCCATGTTGAGAAGCTTCTGCTGGTGTAATGGGAAAGAGACACAATGTGAGATCTGCATGAGTGTCTAACAGCATTATTAGAGAAACAGTCTCATAAAAACTGTCATCTTCCTTTACCCATTGGGAGTGTGTGAAAGCAGTCCTCATTAAATTCTGAAATAGCTCTGGAGATTCAAAATTACCTATTTGTCTTTTTTAAAAAAGGTCATTCTATCTCATTTCTTCTAGTACTCATTAATTGAGATGTGAATACTCTGTCTGGGCTGAACCCACCATGATTATTTCAAGAGGGGTGCTAAACAGGCATCACCTTATAACGACACTTGGTCATCCTTGCTGTCAGCCTATAGACAGGATGTCAAATCATTATATTTGAGAGGAGAGGCATTGCATGCCATTATCATTTCCCCAAATGCTGAAATTCTGCACTGCTAATGATTATCAATGCTACTTTTATATATAAATTCATGGTGTTTTGACCCTGGATGGAGGCCAGATGCCCACAAAAGCCACTCTATCACTCCCCTTTTCAGCTGGACAGGAGAGAAAATATATATTGAGAGGCTTAGGAGTCAAGATAAGGACAGGGAGAGATCATTCTGCAATCAGCATCACGGGCAAAACACTCAACATGGACTAAAAAGGAAAAAAAAAGCACATCTAATTTATTACACTACACACACACAGAGTGAAACCAGAGTAGGATAATGAGGAGTGAAACCAGAGTAGGATAATGAGAAGTAAAACCGGATCTTAAAACACCTTCCCCCACCCCTCCCTTCTTCACAGACTCAAATTTACTCATGATTTCTCTCTCTTCCCCGCACAGGTGTCACAGGGGCAGATGGGTAACAAGGGTTTCAGTCAGTTCCTCATGAGTTGTTTTCCTTCTTGGGCACGGGGGGAAATTTCTCATACTTTTTCCCTGCTCCAGCATAGGGTCCCGCACACAGCAGACAGTCCTCCATGACCTTCTCCAACATAAGCCCTTTCCCACGGGGCTTCAGCTCTTCACCAGCTGCCCCAGCATGGGTCACTGCTGTGGGGTGCAGTCATAAATCATAGAATGTCTCTCAGTCTCTCAGGACCAGACTGCTCCAGACTGGTCCCCCACAGTCAGACGTCTCCCAGCAAACCTGCTCTGGTGTGGTCCTTTCTTTCCATGGGCTGCAGGTCCTGCCGTGGGCTTGCTCCATCATGGGTCACAGCATCTTCTCTATGTCTTCACCTGCTCCAGCATGGGGCTTCTTCACAGGCTGCAGGTGGGATCTCTGCTCCCCATCATCTTCCATGGGCTGCAGGAGGACAACCTGTTCCACCATGGGTTTCTCCATGGGCTGCAGGGGCATCATTCTCCCTGGCACCTGGAACACCTCCTCCACCTGTCCTTCTTCACTGGTCTCAGTGTCTGCACAGTTTCTTACATCTTCTCACTCACTTCTCTGGTGGCAAAAAGCAGCTACTTGTGGCGGTTTTTTTCTCCTAAATGTGATTCCCAGATGCGCTGTGACTGTCGCTGATGGGCTCGGCCTTGGTCAGCAACGACTCTGGCCTTGAGCCAGCTGGTGTTTGCTCTGTGGGGCCTGCAGAGAGCTTCTGGCTGTTTCTTGCCAAAGCCACCCCTGCAGCGTCCACCCTCCTCCAGCAGAACCTGGCCAAGCAAAACCACAACAATATTAAAACCAGAGATTTACTGGTGATGTCCTAGAAAACATACAACCAATGATAAAACTATGATACTATTATGTATGTCCATAATAATGATAATATGCTTGGCCAGAGAACACATATTAAATTTCAAAATATTTTTCCATCCTGAAATGAGATTGACATTTTTACAGTACTTCCAGTGTAAATCATGCTTATGTTTAGATGCTGCTCAAGTGGCAGAACCCCAGCGGAAACAAAGTATCATTTCAGCGTCTCGAAATTCAGTCCCTACTAATAACTGTGTTGAGATAAAACTGCTGTTGCTCCTTGAAACCCTGTACCAGTACACCAACCATAATACTGTGTTTAGCAGCCCCCACAGATCACAGAATTAGCATAAAGTGGAAAAGGGACAGGTAGCTAGAAAGGCGCTGAAGCAAACACCAATTCATAGCAACTAGCAGCAGTGACAAGGCTTGGTAGTATCAGGCTTCCTGGAGCCAGCTGCGCTAGCTTGATCACAAAGTGATCTTATTATTATTAAACCACTATTTAGTAACACTGTCATGAAACACATCAAATACAGCACCGTATTAAAAACAAATGTGTCATTCAAATTGATTGTAAAAGGGAACAGGATAGTTTTCTGCTATGTCAAATGATAATTTGTCAATCTGACACTTAAAGCAGAAAATATTTAATCATTTAGTCGTTATTATGATTGTTGCCATTATTTCCACCTGTTAAGGAATAATATTTTGTCCTGAGTTAGTAGGCAATAATGTTGATATTAAAGTTTTGCAAAGCATTGTTAGTCACTCGAGGTATATGCTTTTTCAGGAAAATGCTTTCAACTGTCTTGATGATAAATCATATCTAAGTCATTTCCTGTAACAAAAGTGAAGTACAATTTAAAGTAAAATAACTAGGCAGCGGTTTGAGAGGCTATGAATCAAAGATAGAACAGTTTAGAAGCATAAGAGTTATTCTGTATATTTTGTATTTCTCGGTATACCTCCCTTTGGAGTATTGGAACTTAATGTTTCAAGTAGTATAGGACAAAATCAGGCTTTTTCTACCCCCTTGTGATTGTTCAAGGATAAAGGAAGGGGATGGACAAGGATAGTTCTTCCCACCTTACAGATTGTGAGTCCATCAGGCTTTTGATCATGTACCATCTTGTAATGCAAATCAGTTACTGTCTCTCCTGTAACTGGCTGCTGTAGGGTTAACAGCATTTTGTAACAATTTTTTAAAGCTTAAAGCTCATTTTAACAGTTCTTTTCTGAGAGTAGAAAAAAAATAATTATGACTTCATGGCAAGGCTGTAAATCACCCACATTTAATGATTCATTAGAGAAGGACTGACTCTGAATACTGAGAAAGAAAATATTTTCTCTGGTTATAATGTATAAATATGTTTTCTTTTAGAACATGGGATAGCTTTACCCTTAATTCTGGAAATCACTATCTTCAGCAGTATAAAAAGTAATCAATTCTTGTTTATTTCCACCAAAATATGTCACAAAAACAGCACTGTATATGGTTGCATTTCTTTTCCTATATGCTTTGTTATTCACTTTGCTAGTATATTTATCTTCAGTTTTGTAAATTTGCTTTTGAAATCTGTTCACTTATGCTGTTGCATTAGAAGCAGGGCATCATTATCTATTGCCTATAAGAAGATGCTATTTATCTCTGTCTTGTTTAAATGGATTATATTGTGTTAACAGCTGACAGGGTTCAAAAGGAAGAAACCTTAACTGTATCCCTTTGTTATTGCATTAATATGCTAGACTGCTATTTATTTTCTTCCCACTAAATACTTGTCTAGTTCATTTTCAGATTAATTGTTTTTGCTCATCCTACAAGTGCTCAGGCTCTACTGAATTCAAGTGTGACATATGACTTCAATGATTTTAATTTTCAGCTTATATTTAAAATTAAGCCAATACTTGAGAATCAAAAGTAGATGGAAGTCAGGTACTCACACACATAACTGCAGTTCTAAGACTACCCTACAGGTGCTGTCCATCTCTGGAGATCCCAAAAATCAATAAGCAGGACACTATTGTTCAGGGTTTTTTCCTGTAAATTTCTCTGCTCTGCAACAGTTCTGCTTCTGGGTTTCTTCTTGAGCATCTCAGCTGAGATCTTTGCTGAGCAGCTCAATGCCTACTTGAAAGTAAATGCCTTTCCACCCAAGTTTCTCAGTGGAAAGACGTTTGTCATGCCACAGTTTGATAGGTATTCTATAACACACTGCCTGGGCACAATGTCAGGATTTTTTTATAAAAGCTAGGGCTGCTCCTGGATTTCTTTTAAGGTTGAGAGGAAGTAGTGGTGATTTTTTCACTAAACTGCTTATTCATGGTGTGGGGATACAGGCTGCAGAGACAAATTCAGGTTTCATTGGGCTAAAAGAAAGGAAAGAAACATATCTTTGTGTCCAGCCTTTGCTCCTTGGACTGTTTATATATAGTTTACTGTAACTTTTTTGTGAATGTGTATAATGTATAGCAGTTTCAGAACAGAGATGTCAAATCAGGTCTATCGCTTCCCAAAAAAAATGTGGTCTATTAAATGCAGTGAAATAGTTTCTACAGGATATAAAAGACATTATTTCTTCAGGATAAGCCTTTTCTCTCACAAGAATTTCATGCCTTTGCCCTCAAAGGAGGAGACTCCTTCATCCAGCTCTGAAGAAGGAATTTAAACCTTAGAGAAGCAAGTCTGAAAAACACTCTCTGGTCTTCATTGTTTCCTTTAGGTCAGTTGCTGAGCACCTCTGTTCTGGAAAAATATCTAGTTTAACTCTCTGCTCAAAATTTATTCTGTATCCTACTTTACATACAACCTGCCACGGGGCCTAGGAGCAGAATTCAGATTACTCATTGCCTTTGTAGATTAATCCCTACAGCTGGTGGGCATGTTGAGCTGGGTGCATTGCAGATGCCAGGGCAAGCGACAGAGTTGGTGTACACCAAGACAGAAAGCTCAGCTCTCTGCCAAAGAGTGGGTACCACTCCTGCCCCAAAATATAGGGTGTGCTGCTCTCAGTTGCTCCTTTCTTGCAGGAAACAGGCAAGTTTGTCCTTTATTGCTTAGATATGGGCTGAGCTGTTCATGCCTATCCAGTGACTACAGGGACTTCCTAAATGATTATCTTAGATAAGGTATCTAGGATTTAGATAGGTTAAATGAGGTGATGAGAGTCCTGCTCTTTCTTTCTCAGAGAGCAGCTGCCAATTAATGAGCTCCCTTCTCCTTAAGCCCCACTCTATCTCCGGAACAATGAGAGGAGGAGTAGGGTCATCTACCCCTGAACCCTCATCTGTCTCTTCTTACACTTAGGCGCACAGTGTTTCCAGTTTCCTTTTCCACCACAAATTTAGTGCCTCAAGCCCCCTCACTCCCCACCTCCTCTTGCAGAGATAGGCAGGGTTCCCAGCCCAAGGTGCAAGAGACAGGGCAGCCAGGAGACCCTTGCCCTGCAGCCTCCCAGCAGGCAGGTGACAGCTTTTCAGGCATTCCCAGGATGATTTCCTAGGAATCTGAGAGGGAACAGCTGCAAGGGCTGATTGCCCCTGGTCTCCCTGCTCTACACTGTGCTGTGCCAAAGCTGTGTGGCAAAGCAGCCTCTCACTTCTGCTGTGATGTGAGCCAAAAGCATCCATACTTGGATTGCACCCAGCCTGTAAATGACCCTTAATTTTACAGACCTAGTCAAAGAATGGTAAACGACCTTGGGAAGGGACTATACTCCACAATGCAGGAAGTTATTTTTCCTCTGCAAAATGTGCTGAAACTGGGTGCTGATAGTTAATCCTGTTCCTACTGCATCTAACAGGAAAAAGGTCCAAAAAGTGAACTCTCTAATTTTAATTTTTACCTTACATGTCCACCTTTAACTGAATCTGCCCCTGAGTGGGCATAAAAATGAAGGAAAAAAATAACTTAATGCTATTCCAGATAAAGCAAAACCACAATAATATTAAGAATGATATCCTGATGTGAAAAACAAGGGGAAACACATATTGTTGATTTTGTGCCTGAACACTGTAAATAGATGAGAATCATCATATTCAGAGCTAGTTAACACTGAACTTTTAGAAGCATGCTACTATTGCTTTATGAAATGTAACTGACACTTTTTTATATATATATATATATATATGAATGGAAAATAAAATGGGTCTTTACTATCCAGGTGGGTTTGGTAAGGTTTTGGGGGGGTTTTGTGGGTTGGTTTTGGTTTGTTGGTTTGTTTGGGTTGGTTTGTTTTTTTTTTTGGGGGGGGGGGTGTTGAAAGAGGTGAAATAATAACAATTTTCTTTCTGTACGGTTAATTAAGTTTGGACATTCTACTTTGAAGATACTAGGAAAAATATTTTTAACTTTACCCAAAGCTTTCTGAAGTTGACAGAAAGTCTCCCACTGAGTTCAATGGGCTTTGGATCAAGTGCTTAGTATCCTTAGAAATTATTTAGCGTCTGGTCTACTCTGGACTATTCAGGACTCGAGGGAGAAGTGTCCCTCATTTTGCTTGAGACTATTTTAATTAACTAGCAAAAATAGCAAAAATGTATTTTTTTGCATCTGGAAAATAAAAATAGAGATCTATTTGTTAAAAATCTTGAGATCCACTCTGTGCTGTTATAAATACATGTTTCAGCACTATTCCACCATGTCACTCTAGCTTCGTATCTATCAATCAGCAAAGATAAAGTTTACATAGTGCAACTCATCCGTCAACTTGCACCACAGAAAACCACAATTATGCATGTGCTTATAGCCCATGTCTGAGCATTACTGAATTAAAAATTAGAAAAGTAGAAAAGAAATTGTCTGTAAGTTTGGAAATTCATAGAAGGCAACAAGGTTTTATCCTTCCAGAATAAGGTTCCCCCAGTATTTCCTGCTTTGCTTTGATTTTTTTTTCATTAAAAAACAAGAATCAAGTGTCTGTCAAATGCCTACATACAGATCAGCCTCTTCAATAGTTAGACCATCAGGCTGGATGACTTTGTAAACAGCTCACATCACCACTCAATCATTACTTAAACTGAGTAATTAAACTGAATAATTAATATTCATTACATTATTCACCAAGGTACTTACCAGTATCCTAACAGCATTTTAAAGGATTTTATTTCCATCTCTGTAAAGAAGACAACTGCTGACAACTTTATTAGTAAATTTTCTAACATGCGTTTTGGTCCACACTGTAAAAAACAAATTCATTAACTGAACATCTTTTAAAAGGATTATCTTGCTTTTCTGTGATAAAAATTCATACCATAGAGAGAAGAATCCTTAATATTCTTCTTTTACAGTAGCATTACTTTGTGTGTATATATTTATATTTGTGTGTATGTGTAACTATAAATGTGCAAAACCGTATTTTATACCCACAGGCACATCATGGCTCCTTCACATTTTTTGCTCTACTTCTTCAAAGCATTTTACCTCACTGATTTTCAATGAATCTAAAAATACTTTTGTGTAATGACTACTCAGGATTATACCTAAATGGCTAGGGATTTAGATTCAGAATTCACTGTATTTGCTTAAAGACTATACACAATATATGCAGTCCCTTGAAACAATGGTCTGTAATAAAGCATAACATTGAACAAATCAGATATAAAAAGCAATACTGAACACACTTGGTGAAATCATCACATCTATCAAACAGCCACTTTGCTACATCAGTTCATGTCACACTGCTCCTTCTGAATTTCAGCAGTTTTCCTGTTCCAAGGTTTTATGTACTATGTTGCAGTCATGAACAGTACAAAAAAATCACATATGCAACATCATATTTATGAAGCTCCTAGTTAGAACATGTAGTTTTGACTGCAGTCTATTTTTATTATTTTATTAATTTTTTTTAGATAAGGTGGAGACATTAGGTTGTAGAAACCAAGTACTTCAGAGTTCTTTTTCAGACTCTTCCTGTCCATCCTTAACTATGGTCATTTAGAAAGAAGCTCACGTTGGCCAGTACTGTGAAACTGTCATGGTCTGTGCTTGTCTCCAAATCAAATTTATTATAAACACAACTAACAATGATGTGACTGAAACCACCACAGTCTCTTCAACCTAGATCCTCAACAAACCACTCTACCCTTCTGAAAAACTGTAATGTGAAAGTAATAAAGCATCAGTACTTCTTTATATCTCTTATAAAACTGCACAGAGAGATGTTCAGTGGTGCATACACCCAGATTTTATTCTGGTAATCAGTATTGACTTTATGTTACAAAGAAAGAGAGTGAGGAAAAATAGAAAAATAGAAAAGTTGTTAGAAAGATATTTTCCTAAGACCAATGTCAGGAAATGCTTTTAGCAAGCAACAGTTTCCACTCTCCTCCTGACACTGCAAAGATCACATATCTGTCTCAGTGCGTGGTAGGAACATATATTGGGATATTTAAAAGTTCCCAGTCAGGTTATTCTTACTAAAGGGCATTAAGCATCTAACTCTCTAAGGTTCTCTCTCAAAATCCTTTAGTTAACCTCCAAGATCTTATTATTCAATATGAGAAATTGAGGTAATGTACTTCACCTACATTTTAGCTCTAAAAGTCAACAGCCAACACGGGACCAATGTTGGCTTCTTAATATTTACTGAATTAACAAATTATTATGATTTAGGGAAATACTCTGGGATTGCATCATAAAACCATACAGTTAAGGAAGACTCAACAGTGCCCCCTGTGCTGTTGAGATCACAGTTTTAAGATGTACTTTCTAATTGAGAAAGCCTACCACAAAATATATGTGTCTGTAACAATGATTTTAATCTGTGGAGCTGCCTTCACCATGTTTTCTTGGACTTATATTTGGCAAATCACCCTCACAGAGTGATCTGAGCAGCCATAAAGCTGGTTAGAGAGGAAAAATTACTGAACAGAAGTAAATGACGTCTGAAAAATACTGACAGAAAAACTACCTGAGCGTTTTCTCCCCTGTGCAGCTGAAAAGGGGAGTGATAGAGTGAGTTTGGTGGGCATCTGGCCTCCAGCCAGGGTCAAACCACCACAACAGGCTGAACTTTCCACATGAATTTTCTGTGAGATCCTGGACCCCCACCAGGGTCACCTAGTTGACTCCAGACCCTGTGACATGGATCATCTCTGAAGTGAGACTGTACCTTCTCTATTCCTGGCCCCTTTTTGAGCCCACTTGCTAGTGGTCACTTTACGGTATTCTACTTGCTAGTGGTAATTAATGTGGTATTTGTGGTAATCTGTAATAAAGTAGAGAAATTTAAAGGATAAATGCCTTCATGCCCTTGTGCATTACAGAATCTTACAAACCTCCAGTCATGATCTCTGCACACCCACGGGCAGACTAATCCGTTAGGTCATGACAGAGAGCTGGTTGCTTTGTGCCATGTAGTGAGTTTATTCTCATTCAGAAATCAATTTACTTACATTTTGCACATGTCCAGGCTTACTTGTGAAGCAGGCAGAAACAGACAAAGCAGTTGCAAGGTTTTATAATTTGAGTAATTTTTATTGAAAGTTTATTGCTGTTGAGACAAAATGATAAGAGTTCTGCTGTTATTCTTTTCGTTTATATAATTTCTTCAGGAAGATTTATGGTTGCACCCCAGAAATTCTGGAGACACAGTAAACTGCCATATTTTTATAGCTGTAAGCACAGGATTAGTTACTTGCACAAAAATTAATAGTTGAGATGTTTGATTTAGCCTACAGATCCTCTGAGTGACCATCGTTTTGCAGTTTTCATCCAAGTACCTTAATATTTAATCCCATCATCCTAATTTTACAGATTAAGTCTGAGTGTTGGAAATTTAGCTCATAAATCCATATCAAAAGGCTCCAGGAACAATGACCTGAATACTTATATTCTTACTTTCTGGGTGTAACGTCTTAGTCCACAAGATAGTTACATTTCCACTTGTCTTTGTGTGGAATTGAAATATTAGCAATCTTGTTTAAAGGTCCCAGAAACACTTCATCTGGTAGCAATAACACATTAATATTTTTATTATTTTTGTTAAGACAATGTTTTACTTTTTACCATTTTAATTTTTTTTCTTTTCTAGAGATGTAACAATCATGAGCAACAGAGCATGTCTGGAAATAACACCTTTTGGCTTTTCACAATCTATTTCTATCAAGCTGCAGAGCACAGTTGAAATTACCTTGACATCAGTGGGAGATCATCTTGCTAACCTCAGAGGACTTTCCATATCACTGCATTTCAAACCAAATCATGCTGTGGTATTACCCTAAAGTGAACAAAGATGGTCCTGTTCCTAATACACCAACAACTTCCAGATATTCTTTTTTTTTTTTTTCCAGGGACAGCAGAGGCATTAATCTGGGCTGAGCACTGTGTGCTCTCCACTGCGTTCCTGGTGTGCCCTGCAGAACTTTTATCCCCAGTCCTGTTTTAACAATCAGTGAAGCAATCCTGCTCCAGGTGGTGGAGTCATGTAAATATAAAAACTGTGTGCTTTACATCAGCTGAGAATAATGCCTGTGCACAAAGTCCCACGAGTGTCTACAATAAGGCAGAAGATCCTTCCTGCTGTTCCCAGGCGGAGGTTTGTGCTGTCAAATCTCAGTACTCGGTGTTTTCCAGATATCAACATGAGAAACTCCTGTTAACACTATGAAAATGTCAAAGACACAAAAAAAAATGTTGATAAGCCTCATTAATTTCAAAGGGCTAAAACTAAGGATGACACTTCATTACAAGGTGTAATCTCATTGTTTCAGAAAGGATTACTTTTTCTTTTTGTTCTTGAACAAGTTTTATTTTTAGTATTGTAAAGGCAAAATCTAGGTTCCCTTTAAAAATTCTGTCTGTGAGGCAATCTTAATGCAATGTTTGCTGACACAGTTGAAAGTTAGGATGGAAACAAATCTCAGGCTGGGAAGACCGTCTCTGACCCATGTCCTGAATGTGCATCTCTTCCATTAGATCCAGGTTTCTTTATGCACTTTCAAAGAAAACCTGGTGTGGGTTGCATTGCTTGTAGATTGATAGGTGGCAATGAGATGAGTCAAGCCAAATTTTTCCTGTATCTGCTGTTTAGCTTTCGTGCCAATGTCTATGCCTATCTGCTCAGCCAAGTGTCACTGGCAGTCAGGAACCAAATGCATTAATAATTATAAAATTCCTGTATTTCATAAGAAAAACAGACACAAGTCTCTCTGCCTGTTCTGTTCTTCACCCTAAAAAGACTGAATCTGACAATAAGTACTTGTGCAGAAAATAGTCAGTATCACAGCAAATCACTTTATATATTCTCTGACAACTTTGTCATTACAATGCATTCAATTTAATGCAATATAAGAATAGCATTGAAAGGACATTAAATGGAAACACATATAGAACTTGTATTGCTTTAGTTGGACATAACTGTGAAAGAAGGTTACAGCAGGTAAGAAATGCTATAAATACATAAGTAAATCCTGTGGACCAGGATCTTTACACTTAAACAGCATTATTCTTTCACTATAAACGGGCAAGGTGAGGGCATGTTATAAATTAGAGCTGATTCTTTCCAAAACATAAATCTACTTAAAATCATATAGTCACAAGGTCACAGGGCAGCTGGTTGTAAGGCCTCTCTGGAGGCCACCCAGACCAACCTCCTGCTCAAAGCAGGAGTGCTGCCAGCACCACATCAGCTCTGCTGTGGCTTTGCGTAGCTCAGTCTTGAGCATGTCAAAGGGCAGAGAGCACAGCACCATTCTGAGAAATCTGCCTCAGTGCCACACCACCCTGCCAGTGACACAGCTTTTCATAACCTAGCTAGAAACTGGACAAGTTTGTGGCTGTTACTTGTTTTATCACCTATCATCATTGGCTCCATCTCCTTTGAATAGATGTATCAAGGTCTTAAACTGTCCCCTTAGCCTCTGTTACCAGACTGAGGAAGCCCAGCTCCCTCAGCCGCACACGGGCCATGTGCTCAAGGCTCCAGCCCACCCCCACCTCCAGCCCTTCTGGAATCCGGTGCCTAAAACAGGGTGCAGTAAATGAGGTATAGCTTCACTAGTACTGAAAATGAGGAGATAATTTCTTTTAGATCTACAGGCAGTGATTCCTGTAAGGTCCATCAGTATGCAGCTTTTATTCCCTATTCATTTGGCTCATGTGACCAAATGAATAGGGAGACCTGCGTGGATGAACACGGAGCTGATGAGTAAACTCAAAGAGAAGAGGAAGATCTATGAATTGTGGAAGAAGGGTCTGAGCACATGGGGAGAATACAGGAATGTAGTCAGGGCCTGTAGGGTCGCAACTAGGAAGGCTAAAGCCCTCTTGGAAACGAAGCTGGCAAGGGACATAAAGGACAATAAAAAGGGTTTTTTTTAGATACGTGAATAGCAAAAGGATGACCAGGGATAATGTAGGTCCCTTGCTGAAAGAGGAGGGTGTCCTGGTAACGGGGGATACTGACAAGGTGGAGATACTGAATGCCTTCTTTGCTTCGGTCTTCACCTCAAAGGCCCCCGGGTCCCACAGGCACTGGATGAAAGTAGGAGTGTTTGGGATATGAAGAATTTCCATCTGGTTGAGGTAGGGGAGGTCCAGGAGCGGCTCAAAGGGACAAATGCACACAAATCCATGGGCCCAGATGGGATACATCCACGTGTGCTGAGGGAGCTGGCGGAGGTGATTGCTGAGCTGCTCTCTATCATCTTCAACAGGTCCTGAAGAAGAGGAGTAGTGCCTGAGGACTGGAGGATAGCCAATGTCACTCCAGTCTTTAAAAAGGGCAAGAAGGAGGATCCCAGCAACTATAGGCCAGTCAGCCTCACCTCTGTCCCTGGAAAGGTAATGGAACAGCTTGTTCTGGATGCCATCTAAAAGCAATTGGAAGAGAAGAAGGTCATGAGTAGTCAGCATGGATTCACCAAGGGGAAATCGTGCTCGACCAATCTCATAGCCTTCTACAATCTCATCACCGGCTGGGTAGATGGAGGGAGAACAGTGGATGTCATCTACCTTGACTTCAGCAAGGCTTTTGATACTGTCTCCCACGACATCCTGATAGCAAAGCTGAGAGAGTATGGGATAGATGAGTGGACAGTGAGGTGGGTTGAGAATTGGCTGTCGGACCGAGCCCAGAGGGTCGTGATTCGTGGAGTGGAATCTGACTGGAGGCCTGTGACTAGCGGTGTTCCCCAGGGCTCGGTGTTGGGTCCAGTCCTGTTTAACATCTTCATTGACGACCTTGATGAGGGAATAGCATTCACCCTCAGCAAGTACGCCGATGACACAAAGCTGGGAGGAGTGGCTGACACGCAGGAACACTGCGCTGCCATCCAGCGAGACCTGGGCAGGCTGGAGAGCTGGGCAGGGAGAAACCAGATGAGGTTCAACAAAAGCAAGTGTAAAGTCTTGCACCTGGGAAGGAACAACCGTTTCTATCAGTACAGGCTGGGGGATAACCTGCTGGAGAAGAGCTCAGTGGAGAAGGACCTGGGGGTCCTGGTGGATGACAGGTTGGTCATGAGCCAGCAGTGTGCCTCGGTGGCTAAGAGAGCCAATGGGATCCTGGGGTGCATCAGGAGGAGTGTGGCCAGCAGGTCAAGGGAGGTGATCCTCCCCCTCTACTCTGCCCTGGTCAGGCCCCACCTGGAGTATTGTGTCCAGTTCTGGGCTCCCGGGTATAAAAAAGACAGGGATCTCCTGGAGAGAGTCCAAAGAAGGGCTACGAAGATGATTAAGGGCCTGGAGCATCTCCCCTATGAGCAAAGGCTGAGAAGATTGGGACTGTTCAGCCTTGAGAAGAGAAGACTAAGTGGGGACCTAATTAATGTTTACAATTATCTTAAGCAGGGGATGCAGGGGGAATCAGCCAGCCCCTTTTCAGTGGTCTGTGGAGACAGGACAAGGGGCAATGGCTGCAAGTTGGAGCACAGGAAGTTCCGCACCAACATGCAGAGAAACTTTTTCACAGTGAGGGTGACAGAGCCCTGGAATAGGCTGCCCAGGGAGGTGGTGGATTCTCCTTCTCTGGAGATATTCAGGACCCATCTGGATGCCTATCTGAGTGAAATGTCCTAGGGAGCCTGCTTTGGCAGGGGGGTTGGACCCGATGATCTCTCGAGGTCCCTTCCAACCCCTACAATTCTATGATTCTATGATTCTATGATATTCCACCTACTCCAAGTTTCCTGGTATTACAATGGTGAGACTGAGCAAGTCTGAGCCAGTGGCTTAGGCAGGGGCTACAGTAACTGCTCCTGAAAATGTTTGTCAGATGTTCTTGGTCTAGATGATCCTTACAGGTCTCTTCCAACTTGACTTGTTCTATGATCCTACAAACCTATGATTCTGTGATTCTATGATTTTATGACTCTATAAAATGAATCAACAGCCTCTGCCTAAATCCCAGTGAAGGTATTGCCATATTTATTGCAAGTAAAATTATTGTAGAAAGTTTCTCTGGGGAGGTTAAAAGCTGCCAAACATATTTTATATTTCAATTTAATTTAATGAAAACTGATATTCATAGATCTAAAGAACATACAATACTTGTTAGACTGTCATATGTACTGAAACTCTATAAGGAACTTCTAACAATCAAGGGGACTCCCATAAGGGTAGCAAAAGAAATTAGCTTAAAGATCTAATCTACCTTATAAGATAGTATAAGACTTTGTTACAAGAATGAAAAAAAAAATTAAAAAAAAAAAGAAAGTTTGAAAGCCAGGGAGAATCCAAATCAATAAGGAAAAGAAATTCCTAAGCATAGTTAGAACTGTAAAGCTGAAGCTCACTTTTATGTTTTATTAAACATATTCTGGTTTGTGCTAAAGTCAGTCACTTGTAAAATGTGTGAACTACACATCGAATTTGAAATAACAGACCCATTAATCATAGATTAAAAGTTAGCGACAGATTTAAAATACCTACCAGATGTGATGATGAACTCAGGATTTCCCATAACAAGCTTATACTGCCCTAAGACGCTTCTCAAACGTCATGACTACCAAACATAACAGACTCAGGATGGGTTCATCATAGAAAACAATATTTAAAACCTTGTTTTTTCTTCTTATGGTGTATAACCTGTTCTTTTTTAAACCTTGATCTTTAATAGATGTTTCGAGTTTCAGAGTTGTGCCTACCTCTTGCTAAGTAATTTGTCCAAATAAGACATGGTGTCTAAAACTAGAAACAAAAAGAAAATGTTTTTCGGTGTAGTGATGAACTGCTAGGACAAGCTACATGGTGGATTTTCTTTTAACTTCAATCAAACTGTCTTCAATTTCTACTTCAACCAATAGGCATGTATTCAGAATTAGAAAATACTTCATAAAATGTAATCAAAGTTATACAAAAAGTCTGAAAGTCATAGTAATCATTCCCAGGCTTGTGTTTTGTGAATGTCTAAATCTGGAGCAATGATGTGCATTCTTTTAACCTTATAGAGGTATTAATTCAATACCTAGCTCTTCTGCACTGACAAGGATTAAGAAGAGCTCTATATACTTAGAATTAGACTTGTAGGTATATATACATGTGGAGCATTTGAGATGTCAGCAGATCTCAGTCTATCTCTACTGGCAGTTGGCTATTAAATAGGATTTTGAGGACTCAGTGGTTAAAAATAATTATGCATCTCAGTCTTCTGAGCAGCTAGCTGAAAGGAAATTAAGTAACAGAGAATAAAAGCAAATGTCATGAAAATGTGATGGTATACATTAACAAAACATGGATCAGTGTTTATTTTTCCTCATTTTTTCCAGCCAATTCAATGATTTTGCAGTTTCTGTCTCCCAAACTCATCCCTCCTATGTCACCATTATCAGACTGTTATCCTGCCTCCGTACTTATGTCCACGTGAAGATCTGGAAATTAACATTTCTTTCTCATAAATATCCACCAGTATTTCAGTAATGATATCAGAAGGCAGATGAGGAAAAGGTGAGGGAATATCACCTTCATGTACAAATCAAACCTTTTAAGAGGCACAATATTTGAAGGGACCTTCTTCATGCTGCTTGCCATGGGGACAAGCATGTTTCTGCGTTAGTCATGATGAAAAAATTCCTCCCAAGTCCCTGTCTTGCTAAAAGCTAGCAGTCTAATATGCAAGTGGTCCCTGTGGTGTACTTTATTTTTCAAGAGTTGTGACAAGTCTCACCTTTAGAAGACATCTTTCCCTAACTATTCTATACACAAATAAGTGCAGAGGTTGTCAGTGCTCAGTGCAGGAGATTGGAGGAGGAGACATACATTATACAAAGGAATTCCTTGTGGACACTCATTTTAAACATATTCGTAATACTTCTCCACCTACTCCTATTTTACTTCCTGGAACAGTCAGCTGAGCATAACTCAAATCTTCAGAAGTCTCTGCAGAAAAATTTACTACAAATAACCAAGGCCAACATAAAAGAGAAAAAAAAAATCTCCCAGAGACTTAGGTCTGCAAACGTAAACATTGCTGTCCTGGAGCAGATCAAAGAGTATATTGCAGCTCTGTATCACAGAATCACAGCATCACAGAATTGTAGGGGTTGGAAGGGACATCAAGAGATCATCAAGTCCAAGCCCCTGCCCAAGCAGGTTCCCTAGGACAGGTCACACAGGTAGGTGTCCAGGTGGGTCTTGAATATCTCCAGAGAAGGAGACTCCACAACCCCCTGGGCAGCCTGTGCCAGGGCTCTGTCACCCTCACTGGGAAAAAGTTCTTCCCCATGTTGGTGCGGAACTTCCTGTGCTCCAACTTGAGGCCACTGACCCTTGTCCTGTCCCCACAGACCATTGAAAAGAGGCTGGTCAATTCCCCCTGCATCCCATTCTTAAGATATTTATAAACATTAATTAGGTCTCCCCTTAGTCTTCTTTTCTCAAGGCTGAACGTCCCCAGTTCTTTCAGCCTTTCCTCGTAGGGGAGATGCTCCAGGCCCTTAATCATCTTCATAGCCCTTCACTGGACTCTCTCCAGGAGATCCCTGTCTTTTTTATACCCGGGAGCCCAGAACTGGACACAATACTCCAGGTGGGGCCTGACCAGGGCAGAGTGGAGGAGGAGGATCACCTTTTTGACCTGCTGACCATGCTGCTTTTAATGCACCCCAGGATCCCATTGGCCCCCAGTATAAAAATGTTACAAATAGGATGAAGAAGAGAAACACTGCACCCTATGAAATAGTTTTAAAATCAACATAACTATTCTTTAATCCGTTCTTCACACTTTTTCGATGTTGTTAGCAGAACAGCTACAGATCAGTAACACATGCATTCTTTTCCAGGAGCATAGCACGTGACTGCACCACACTGAGAAGTAGTACAGATGAAAAAATAGAAAGCCTGAATCTCCATAACAAACAAAAAACTTCCAATTTTGCTCAGATAAAACTTCTCTACTGGTTTGGATTAAGTGAAATGTAAATTATCTGCACAGACTCACATCAGCTCTTTTGTTCTGAAGGGAAACTTACTTTAGATTATACTTCGATTTCATTTTCTTTCATTCCACTGCAACTTCTCCATACTTGCTTCAGTCTAGTTTAATCTTTCTTCCTATTTCAAACCTGCTTCAACTTCTTTGTTATTCTTTTTTTCCCCCCGTGTCTCTGTTGCTCCTAGAGATGAATTAGTACAAGATATTTCTGACTTGACTTTATACTCAGTTATGCCTACTTTTCCCTTTGAAACATGGTTAAGTCTTGATCTGAATTCTCAGTTTCTCTTTGCATCAACAAGTTAACTTGTGCTGATGTTTTAGTTCTCTATTTTCTCCTTTGAGTGTCATACTTACAATGAAGTGTTTGGCTTGCTGCACTTTTTCAAAAATTGCTGTCTGTTTCAAATAGGTATTATAGCAATAGTAGAAGAACAGTGATGCACATAGTACACATTGCTTTTTCATTGATGTTTGTATTTTATGAGAAAATGATTAGGATCGTTATTGTTTAACCCTTGCTGGTAGCTAAACACCATGCAGGCACTCACTCAGTGCATCAGGATGGGGGAGAATCAGAAGTGTAGAAGTGAGAAAACACAGGTTGGGAAAAAGACAGCTTAGCAGGTAAAGCCAAATCTCTGCACACAAGGAAAGCACAACAAGGAATTAATTCCCCACTTCCCATGGGCAGGCAGGTTCCCCACTTCCCAAGAAAACAGGGATCCATCACGCCTAATGGTTACCTGGGAAGACACAGACCATCACTCCAAACATCCCCCCTTTCCTCCTTTTTCCCTCAGCTTTCTGTACTGAGCATGACATCATATGGTATGACACTTGGGGTCAGCTGTCCCAGCTGTGTCCCCTCACAACTCCTTGTGTACCTCCAGGATGCTCACCGGTGGAGTGGAGTGAGAAGCAGCAAAGGCTTTGGCTCTGTGTGAGCACTGCTCAGCAATGACAAAAACTTGGTGTTTCTAGTACCAATTCAAAACACAGCCCCATAGCAGCTGCAATGGAGAAAATTAACTCTATCTCAGTCAAAACCAGCACAGGGATATTGATCGCAAAAATAATAACCATAAGCCTAAAGAAAACAGGCAATACAAAAAACATCAGAAATGCTTTAGAGAAAAAATAGATTTATTTAACTCACTGGACTTTGAATAACAGAGAAAATGTCCACTTACACAGCATATGGGTGGAATCTGCTTGTTTATCCCACTGGATATTCAAATAATACTTCATTATTGGAAGTTCCTTCCATCAAAGTGATGAAAGCTAAACACATCTCAGCAAACTCAATACTGTATCAGTAAAAACAGACATACCTGCATCACTGTGGTAGTTGGAGGGAAAACTGGTGAAACTTCCTTACCTACTTCAAATTATGAAAAATCTTTCTTGCTGATTGTTTCTATCTATATAATTAAAGCATACAAATATCCAACGGGAACAACCAGTTGACAAACATTCCACTTTACTCAGTGCCAATTAATTTCCTTCTTATTTTCTATAAACGTAGTTGGATTTTGCATCTGACCTCTACTGTCCTGTTTAGTGTGATCTGCTGTCAGCAAAGATGGCTATTTACTTCCAAATGCTAAAATTTGGGGATGTTATTTCCAGTGTAATGAGGACAATATTGAGGAAGAAGCAACATGTTGAACTGTAGACACCAACACAAAAAAATGACCTCATGCTGTAACAGCTCCATAGACCAGCTGCTAGAAGAATTAATATTCTGGGTTTATATGTTAGAAAACTAGTTAGCCCTGCATCACCTTTGCTAGCCCCCACACTAGTGGATGTCCTAATAACATACACAGCAATCCAGCCCACTGAGGGTCTCCGCCTGCAGCCCCAATGGAAGCAGCGTAGATACTCAGAACAGATTCAATTGTTATCTTCAGCCCAAGAGGAAGGAGTAGCTCTGAACAGGAGTGAAAATTTTCCTTGCCACTCTGACTGACTGGTAAATAAAAGAACTAAAGCTGGTGAGTGCTTTTTGCCTGAATAGTAGAGTTATTTGTAACTGGTATTTTCTTCTTGAGCCTGATATAAGTCCATGGGCTAAATTCAAAAATCAACAGAGTGTACACTTCTGAGAATGAAAGAATAACCCCATTATGAAATTCCCTTTCTTTCATGTCAATTATTGGTCACGCCATCAACTTTATATATTTTCAACAGATGTGGAGAAGAACAATCCCAGGCACCAGTGTGGCTGGGGACCACTTGGCTGCAAAACAGGTTGGCAGGAAAGAACCAGGGCGTCTTGGTGGATACAAAGTTGAACATGAGCCAGCAATGCGTCCCTCCACAATAGAAGGCTAATGGTATCCTGGGCTGCATTAGGCAAAGAATTGCCAGCAAGTCAAGGGGGAGATTCTTGTCCTCAGCAAGACTGGGATCTCTGGTACATGAGACATGGGCATACTGGAGGGACTCCAGTGAAGGGCCACTAAGGCAATTAAGAGATCGGATCATTTCTCCTATGAGAACAGGCTGAGAGACTGGGGACTGTTTAGTCTGAAGAAGAGAAGGCTCCAGTGGATCTTCTTCACACATACAAGTACTAAAAGGGAGGGTACAAAGAGTGGAGCCAGGCCCTTTTCAGTGCTGCCTGGGGACAGGACCAGAGGCAATGGGCACAAAATGAAACACAGGAGGTTCTCTCTGAACATCAGGAAACACTTTTTTACTGTGAAGGTGACTGAGCCCAGGTTTCCCAGGGAAGTTTCATCCTTGGAAATATTAAAAAAGCATCTAGACACGGTCCTGGGCAAGTGGATCTAGGTGTTCCTACTCAAGGAGAGGGTGGGACCAGATGATTTCCAAACCATGTTGTGGTTCTGAGTTTTAGTGATTCTATGAAAGCCATTTTAACCTTACTCAGCTCCTCCCATGACATGAAAAATGACACTGTCCTCTAGCTTTTCAAGGCATGTGCCATGAACTATAGGTCTGTCTGTTCATAGATCTGGTGAGCAGAAAATCACACCCCAGTGCCTGGATGTCTGTCATGCACCAGGCTGAAGTTCTGGACAGTAAACAATTCACTAGGTGCACTGAAACAGTGTATCATCCCTTTATCATCACATGTAATCTGAATGCAGTTTTCATAGTAATTTAATTTTTTCTGTAGACCTGAACAGAAAACTGTTTTTCCATCTTGTTATAATTTTCAAGATTTCAGGGTTTTTGTCCATCCCTGGTTTTGTGCTTCCCACACCTTTAGCACAGATTAAAAAAAAAAACACCTCATTTTCATGAAGTGAGAGTATGTAAAGGGAGCCATTCAAAGCATCTTGTTTCAATCACTGAGTGTTCCACTTCGTGGATTTTTAAAGACTTTCATGTATTAAAAGTCCTTCTACAGTAGAACTGGAGATAGTTCATTTTTTTAATTGTCAAAACAGAATGTTTACATATTTTGCAACAGCTGTTTGTTGGGTTCTTTTTTTCCAAGATAGGAAGTCTGGCACAACAGACAGAGTCTTCCTGAGAGAAATGTATTCCAACCAAAATGGAAAAAACAATGTAATTCACATTGTGGAATTCAATAGTTCCAGCTCTGAGCTTAAGAGGTGAGTACTTCTGCCTAGTAATCCTCTAAATTGAGACAATTTGAAAAACAACGGTGATCTTAGGAATGTGCTTACACTCTCCATTCTTAAATGAACAAATAAGTCTGCTTGATCTAATGCTCATTCTGGCTCAACCAAAATGCAAAGTTTACCAAAAGATAAAGCAGCTAAGTGACTTTTCAGCTGACATCAGGGGGAGCACTTTATCTTGTGACATCTCCCTGAAAGGAAGGTGGAGAACATTTCTAGTTTTTATTTATAACTCTGTGGGGGTTTTGTTGCTGTTGCTCTCAGGAACTATACTTTGCAGCTCTCACTTGTTTAAAAAACAGCATTTCAGCTGTACCTCTCCTTCCTTGTCATTCAGTCTTTCACTACAGAGTCTTGTAGATGTCATAAGCACTTCTGAAACTCAGGTAGCAGGGTTCAGTTCAAAGGAGGATCTTCGTGTTTTGATGCCTGTTTGAATCTTATCTGAGCTATCCAGGTTTCTCAGCTCTCAAATTTGCTATGGAGAGCTCAGAAAAATGCTCTTTTCTTCTCTGTGTCAAACTGCTCTTTCTCATTTGACGACATTCATAGTTATGTCAGTAAGTTTCCAGTATTTTGAAAGTCATTAAATTCAAAAAGGAAAGAATTTTTTTTCTGGTATTTTTCAATTACAGAAGCTGGGCCAAAAAGTGCATACATGTACAACTTCAATAAAAATTGTCATGTGCTGCTTTCTTTTTCTCCATAGTCATGTAAATTAATACTTCTTTTTTTTTTGTTTTGGACCTGTTTTGCCATATCCTTGTCTTCACACAGCACCACTAAAGGAACCTCCTCTGCACACGTGGCCATTGCCTTTTTGTCTGAACTCAACATAGTGATTTACATTCTAGAACTACATACCCTTGTCCCAAAGGCATAAGCACATAACTCCCACAGCACTGCCATGACTTGGCAGTTCTTACAAAAAAGGCAGGTACTGGGAGCTATTCTAAAAAACAAGTTTAATTCTACCTTTGTTTCAGAAACTCATACACTCCGGCAAAGAATTATGAACTGCACTCTTAAAACAGTTTATAGATGGCCTGTGTAATCTAGGATGTGCTGGCTCTCAACCTTTTCTTCATGTAATCCTGTATTTAAGTATTTCCCTGCTTTTGTGTACAGCGTGTGCATCACAGGTGATACAGAACTGGATTAACAAGAGCCAGTTATGAGGGCAGGGGTGTCAGTCAAGCAAAGGAAAAAAGAGGTATCACATGTCAGTATGCCAAACCTGATTATCAGTGTAAAGCACTTAATGCCTGTGGAAGCTCAAGAATTATGCTGAATTAAGGGTAAGGTCATCCAACTCAGACTACTTTTTTTAAAAATCCTGTGTGTTTATTTGCCTTTCAGGTGCAAATAGCAAGCTGCAAAAGCTAAACTTTACCCGGGACATTTCCTTGTCTTCTCTGCAGGTACTGTTGGCAATGAGATGTGCTGTGAGTGAGGATGCTTTACTGCACGCTGCCAAAAACTTGGGGCCCAGTTCAGCAGCATGGCCGGACATACTCATGAAACAAGCATTAAATAAAACCAAGCCCATAAAACAGGTGCAATCCTATATACAAAGGAGATATCAAAGGTAATACACCTCATCTGTAAACTCATTGAAGCTTGAATAGGTGTGTAAATATGTCTTCTTTGAATAGTGAAACTATATTTTTTCCACTTCCGTAATTTCTGTAAAAGCACTGCTATGGTTCTAGTCTTGTATTGTGTTTCAATATTATAAAGTAAAAAACACCTGAAAATGGCACTGAATTTTTCCCAACATATTTCTTTATAGAAAAGTTTTCTCCAGGTCCAACAGAGCCAATACCAGACAGCTCCAAGACAGACCCACTGGTGACCAAGGCCAAACCAATCAGTGACAGTCACAGAGCCTCTGTGATAACTTCTTTAAGAAGGAAAAAACCCACATAAGTAACATCTTTTTGCTGCCAGAGAAACTGTGTAGACACCAAGATCAGTGAAGAAGGGGGAAGGTGCTCCAAGTGCTGGAGAGAGAGTTTCCCCTGCAGCTTGTGGAGAAGACCATGGTGAAACAGGTCTTCTCCCTGCAGCCCATGGAAGATGATGGGAAGCAGAGATCCTACTTGCAGCCTGTGGAGGACCCCACGCCAGAGCAGGTGGAAACACCTTAAAGGAGACAGTGACCCAGTGGGAATCCCATGCTGGAGCAAGCTCCTGGCACGGTCTGCAGCCTGTGGAGAAAGGAGACCATGCTGGAGCAGGTTTGCTAGCAGGACTTCTGACCCTGTGGAAGAACCAGGTTGGAGCAGTCTGTTCCTGAAGGAATAGTCTGGAAGCCACACTGGGGCAGTTCATGAAGAATTGAAGACCCCATGGGAAGGACTCACATCAAAGAAGCTGGTAGTTGGTGGAGGACTGCCTCCTGTGGGAGAGACCCCATGTTAGAGCAGGGAAAGAGTGTGAGGCATCCTCCCTCTGAGAAGGAAGGAGCAGCAGAGAAAACACGTGGTGAACTGACCACAACCCCTGTTCCCCACCTGCTTGTGCTGTTCATGGGGAGGAGGGAGAGAAATGGGGAATAAAGTTGAGCCTAGGAAGAAGGGAGGGGTGGGGAAAGGTGTTTTAAGATCTGGTTTTATTTCTCATTATACTTCTCTGTTTTGATTGGGTAATAAATTAGATTGTTCTGCATTGAGTCTGTTTTGCCTGTGATGCTAATTGCAGAATGATCTCTCCCTGTCCTTTTCTCAACCTTTCATTATATATCCTCTCCCCTGTCCAGCTGAGGAGGTGACTGATACAGCGGCTTTGGTGGGTATCTGGCCTCCAGACAGGGTCAGCCCACCACAGTGACATTATGCTGCAATTTTAAAATTTTAAATTTTCATTTAAGTTTTTATTTAGAAATTTACCCATGAAAAGGGGAGAAAACCCTGTTACCCAGAGTCTGTCTTTTTTTCCTTTTTTTGTCTTTTTTTCCTTTTAACTAAAAGTATCATAGCTATATATATTGTGGCTGACACGCAGGAACACTGCGCTGCCATCCAGCGAGACCTGGACAGGCTGGAGAGCTGGGCAGTAAGAAACCAGATGAGGTTCAACAAAAGCAAGTGTAAAGTCTTGCACCTGGGAAGGAACAACCGTTTCTATCAGTACAGGCTGGGGGATGACCTGCTGGAGAAGAGCTCAGTGGAGAAGGACCTGGGGGTCCTGGTGGATGACAGGTTGGCCATGAGCCAGCAGTGTGCCTCGGTGGCTAAGAGAGCCAATGGGATCCTGGGGTGCATCCGGAGGAGTGTAGCCAGCAGGTCAAGGGAGGTGATCCTCCCGCTCTACTCTGCCCTGGTCAGGCCCCACCTGGAGTATTGTGTCCAGTTCTGGGCTCCCTGCTATAAAAAGGACAGGGATCTCCTGGAGAGAGTCCAGAGAAGGGCTACGAAGATGATAAAGGGCCTGGAGCATCTCCCCTATGAGGAAAGGCTGAGAAGATTGGGACTGTTCAGCCTTGAGAAGAGAAGACTAAGTGGGGACCTAATTAATGTTTACAATTATCTTAAGCAAGGGATGCAGGGGGAATCAGCCAGCCCCTTTTCAGTGGTCTGTGGAGACAGGACAAGGGGCAATGGCTGCAAGTTGGAGCATAGGAAGTTCCGCACCAACATGCAGAGAAACTTTTTCACAGTGAGGGTGACAGAGCCCTGGAATAGGCTGCCCAGGGAGGTGGTGGAGTCTCCTTCTCTGGAGATATTCAAGACCCGTCTGGATGCCTATCTCAGTGAAATGTCCTAGGGAGCCTGCTTCGGCAGGGGGTTGGACACGATGATCTCTCGAGGTCCCTTCCAACCCCTACAATTCTATGATTCTATGATTCTATGATTCTATATCACCAGTTTCAGCAATGCAATTATTTTCCCCAAATTTTCAACACAAAGCACCACAGACAAAAAAGTAGCTACCTTTCATATACTGTACTAGTATCTCCTGCAGAGGATCATTAATGTGACTATCTTCAAGTGCATAGAGCAATACTAAAAAATGCTTTCAACACAGTTATAGAGCAAGGTTTGGCAGTGATATATACAGTAGGAAATTCTCCATGAGCTGAAGTTAAGAGCTGAAAGTAGGTTTACAACATATGCCTTGTTGACCCATCTGAAGGATTTTTCTGAAATGTTTATCACTCTATGCTGATTTTACAGTTTCAACTCCTCATCTACCCAAATTGAGTATGGCTATATACCACACACCTTCCTTTGGTAGTATTTTGAACTGAGGGTTGCTATTGCCTTATACACTGTCAAATTTAGGGAGAAACACCACTGTACCCAGGGCCTGAATAGGCTTTACTGAGATTCATATATTATTACCATCTTCATATAATATGCATTACAGTCAAGTACAATAGGTACATGGTGTTATTATTATTTTTTGTCCCAACAAATTAACTTTTGCTGTCTTTTCTTGTTTGCCCCAATGCTTTGCAAGTATTATATGTACAATTCATTAAGGGGTTAATCTGTTCATCACCAAAAAGGATCTCTGCCATGAGGGGGGTTTTATGTCAGGTTGTTTTTCCAGATCCTGATTTAGCAAAATATTATCAGTCTTAAATAAACCAGGTGAATTATCACAAGTTCCTTCAAGGGAAGGCTGCAAACAGAGGGTCAAAATCCCCTGAGTAAAAGGAGAAGCAGCAACAACAAGGGAGAAGGAGGCTGTCAGAGATGTAGGCTGCTTCCTCCATCCCCTGATGTCCATTTTGTTTTCTCCTCTCATGAACACTCTTAGGATACTCTTAAATCTCAGTCTCCAAATACAGAAGGTAGCATCTTCAGAGCAATGAGCTTTGGATTCAAAGATGGGGGAAGAGTAGGGATTTCTCTGGGATAAAAATAAAGAGGCAGGACTACTGGCAATTGCCTAGTAAAGGAAGAAAGAAGGCAGCATACATGGTGAAAATTAAATAGAGAAGTACATTTCCTAAAAGGAAGATGATCTCCCACCCTGCTACCAAATAAGTGCATGGTGTGCTAGTACTGACAAGGTTTTTTAAAAAACCCAGACAGTGCTTGTGGCAATCACTGTGAAAAGAGGGCTGGACTGGCAGAGAACTTGTCCAGCCTACACTGTGTAGAGGCGACTGTGCTTATCCATGTTTCTAAATGCTGCTAATTACAAACCAGAGAGGTTAGAGATGAGTCATTACACTCTTCACCCACACTCACCTTTCCTGTTTCAGTGCTGTTAGGAGCTTAGCAACAAAAGACAAACTTCAGCCTAGGCAGACTTCTGCTCAGGGGAGAAAGCCCTCTCCATCCCTCAGCTGTGATGAATGTCCCTAATTCAACCTTGAGCTTACTGTGAAATCAATTAGAATCATCTACCACTTTAAGTCAGCTGAAATGTCTTACTGCTGGACTCTGACACTGGTAGCAGGACAAACCTGGAGGGAAGATAAAGGTCCTTGTTCCCGACATGGCAGCCACTTCATGGAAACATGGAATGGGCTTGTTTGATTGGATTTTAAATTAAATTGCTCTTTAATGTATGCTGATTAAAACCAGGTTTTGTTCCACAGTCATCCCCTTTGCAGACTGTAGCTTTTTATTTATCTAAATATTCTACTAGTTTTTGCAAATATGTTGTGTGAACAGATTCAAAAAATTATATCCCAGAAAGGAGGAAGCGGGAGGAGGGGGGAAGACTTCCCAGATCTGTTTATTCAGAAAAAAATAAACATATTTTTGGATTTTTTTTTTAAAATCTGCTTAAGGGGAAGAGAAGGGTGAAATCAGTTTTTCTATCACCCAGAGATAACTCACTCATGTAAGGAATTCATGTTAATGTTTCTCCTTTCTGGTGAAGCTAGCCTGATTTCCGCCAGTTGGAAACCAATCCCACAGTTTCTTTGTTTGTCTGTTTATTCGTTTGTGTGGTTTTTTTATTTACATTTCAAGATAAATATTTCCCGAAACATCTAAGAGACTATACAAAGAAACAAACCTCCACAAAGGAAATGAAAACAAGAAATGCAGAGGAAGAATAGTAAATGTTCCTTAAATCTTTATTTTCATTCTGAGCAGGCTTGAAGCAGATTAGTGTGTAGTGGGGTATGTAAATTGAATAGCCATCCATTTGGAACAGCCTAAATTCAGCTAGTTTAATGTAACAGGTATGTGTACTGATTATTTTTTTTTTCTTGAATACACATATTTTATTTCTAAAAAGTTAATGCAATACCATAAAAAAAAATATCTAAAATGTAGTACTTATAAAGGGAGGTAACACTAAGGAGTTACATAGGGTCCAGCCATGCTTACAGAAGAGGTCACAGCCACCAGCCCACCAACCAGTGCATAGAATCTAGATTTGATATGCTGCAGGGGCTCTTTCTGTGGATCCTGCTTTGTTCGCTTCCAGCAAAATCCAGCAGCTTAATCTAAATGTTTGAACTAGTTAATCTACCCCAAACTGACAGTGTATTTCTCATTACCCTATTCTGATTTCCTTGGTAATAAATTGGATTATTTTTTCTAAAATGACTCTGTTTTGTCCATAACAGTGTTTAGTGAGTGATCTCTCCCTGTTCTTATCTCAACACATGAGCCTCTACAGGCAAGCCACTTTTCCCATGTTGAAAAAAGCACACCCACATAACTGACACCAAAGCCAAAGTCTGCAGTTAGTGAGAAGCAGCACAGACATTGTTGTCAAATGCAATGGACCCTCAGATTTTCTTAATTAATGCCTGATTTCCCCCCAAGGATTTCCTCTTCCTTTAACACTCAAGTTTTAAATTAAATATTTGCAAGAAATTCAGAGAGTGATGTGCTCGCTGTCTATAATGTTGAATATGAACTTTTAGACTTCTGCAGTAATAAGAAGAGATTTGTGAAGGAGTACATCATTCTCACCTCAGTTCACAGTGTTCTTCATTACAAGGTACACACATTGAAATTTATTTTTCTACCCCTGCAGTGTGATCACTAACAAGGATATTGATCCTTCCATTGGTAAATTTGAGCAAAATAAAAAATATATTAAATATTCCTCACTTACTTGGTGCTTGGATTCTTCAATGTTGTTTCTAATGCACCTGAAATCCTACAGAAGTTTTCTAGTATTACTATAACCTCAGATATGAAATTGTGATGTGAACAGTATGACTTTAATCACCTCTGTAGCTCACTGCACTGTTACTCCAGCTACCTTTACTCTCCTCATTCATGCAATGCATCTTCATATCTTCCTAAATTCCTTCACAGGGGGTGCTTCAGCTGTTTCTGAAGTGATTGGCCAACAATTGCCCTGTGCTCAAAAGCCCAATTGGAGGACCATCAGCAAGATATACCAAACTCATGCAGCAGTATTTTTTCCCCATAAGATATTATTCTTCATTATTTCCCCTTTCCAGTCATGGTCTGTCCCCACTCTACATTCTAATACAAATTCTCTTCTGTTTGTTTGTTTCCAGAACAATGTTCATTTGCATTAATTCTTGGCTTACAAAGTATAGGATGCATTTGAAAGCCTGATTTCAATAAAAGTGATAGTAAGGTTAAGTTTCACTCAATAGAGCTAGAAAAGAAAGGAAGAGGACAAAGGGGTAGCAAATCGAACACTTAAAAACATCTGAAAATGTTCCTGGAAGCACATAAGACAAACACATGCTAATAAAA
The DNA here is from genome assembly GCA_027925045.1 of Hypotaenidia okinawae. Lineage (NCBI taxonomy): Eukaryota > Metazoa > Chordata > Aves > Gruiformes > Rallidae > Hypotaenidia > Hypotaenidia okinawae. Next base: position 128,771,019 of record BSDF01000001.1, read on the forward strand.
AGGAACATAAGAAAACAAAATTGTAATAGAAAATACATACATTTTATTTATATATTCTGAATTTGCAAGAAGCCACAAGTGAGAGGTTGTCAGTGAAGATGTCAAAAATATATATATTTCTATAAACACTAGCACTCTAGGGACTGGTAGTGCAGCTGCAATGGAAGCTGGAAGAATCATAGAATGGCCTCGGTTGGAAGCAACCTTTAAAGATCATCGAGTCTAACTCACCCACTAGACCATGCTGCCCAAAGACCCATCAAACCTGGCCTAGAACACTTGGAGGGATGGGGCAACCACAACCTCTCCAGGCAACTAGACAGTAACAGTCCTGTTGAGGTCAGTTACTTGTGTCACTGATATTTCCCTGAAGAGGTGAATGTTGAAAACTGAGGTGGAGGAAATCAATAAAAGTTTAGCTGATTAACTAATTAACCTGTCAGTATGGAGCCAAGTGGTTGTCTGACAAAATTTAGAACATTGAAAAGTAAGGTCTCAACACATTCTAAAAGTTTTCAATGTTTTACAAATATTTTCAAATTCTCTGAGAAGATTCATAAACCCAAATTATTCTTTCCCTGAAAATATTTATATTTGTCTGGGAGACTCTCGTTAGTTATATTCTTCCCTTTTTTTAACTCCTTCCATTCTTATTTTCAACTTCCTTCAGGAAAATAAAATGAAAGAAAGCTAATACATTCTTGGAATATGTTTCTCGAATATTTTGCAAAAATAATATTTGGTTTTCTAACATCTTTCCAACTTGAAACAGAACATGAAAATAAAATATATTTTTCCTGGGGTTTTTTGGGTTTTTTTTGACAGAATGATCATTTGTCCTCCCATGGCTGGGTTTTTGAGATGAAATATGTCCTGCTCATCTTTTTCTCACAGCAGGCAGCTTCTATGATTGTTTTGTCCAGCAGATGGGTTTATGCAAATGATGTATCACAGAACAATTTTGCAGGAGAAGAGGGCAACATTGGGAGAAGAGGGACTGTGGGAGAGAAAAGTAGATGGTGGAGAAAAGAGGGATTGGGACTTTGCATCCCTCCCCATGCACACACACACAAATTTTGGGTGAGAATTTGTTATACACCATTGGAATTTTTAAAGTAAATATTTATTAATCAGCTATAAAATTGATCAAAAACTAGGATGGAAATCTCCCAATAATTACGCATTAAATGGATTTTCAAACTTGCTTTTTTCAGTTCCTCTAAAAATTAACATGAAAGGGTGTAATGAAACGGTTATAATAAAAATGTTCAACTGGAAAAGGGAAAGGAAGGTTGTCTGTGATGCAAAATATCCTGAAGTGCACATATATTCTACCTCATCAGGGATTACCATGAAGGAGTGAACTTGTTTTGGAGGTTTTTCCTCCAAAAAAAACAAGCTCAACACACAGCTTTCATGATTTGTTGGGATAGGAGAGATCTCTGAACTGTGACGTATATTCTTCTTGTAATCCATGACTGCTCTAAAAAGAGAAAAAAGGAAGAATCTGAACAAGAAGAAACTGAAAGTAAGGGACTTTCTGTATAAAATTTAATATAAACAAAAATCCATCTGCATGACAAGTCTTTCACATCCTTCCTTGTACTGTATTCAGTGAGGGGAGATAAAAAGTAACTAAAAGTAGGAGGAGCTATTTATGCTTTCTCTGGTGGGTAGAATTTCCTTTTTATTTTTTAATTATTATTGTTATTTCCATAGCAGACATATTCTACAAATCCTGCCTCTTAATATTTACATTAGCAATGTTTAAAATCCACCAATATAAGAAACATCTGAGCTTTCCTTAGTCTGATAAGTCTGTGGCAGGGGGTTGGAACTAGGTAATCTTGAAGTCCATTCCAACCCAAATCCGTCTGTGATTCTATGATAGCTCTTTGCCCAATAAAATTTTGGAAAATCCAAAATGAAGACCAAAGCAATTCAGGCAAGTAAAAATGAATCTTATCAAATATTGTACTTACAAGCATCTAATCAATGGTATGCAGAAATACTTGCAGTGGAGGATACTTTCTTCTTTTTCTTTTTATAACAGTTATAAGGGCTCAGCTCTGCCAGAGTTAAAATAATTGAAAGCAAGCGATTTTTGCACTTTCTCTATTCTGTTTAGAGACTGTTGAGGGTTACAGTAATCTTCAGCATAAGAGCAGCTCTCCCTCAGGAGCTTCTCTAATTTGCAGTCTGTCACAGTGACCCCAGGGATTTCACAGTCCTCAAGAGTTGCTGGAGCACTGCATGGACCACTCATGGGTCAGGCTGTAGTCAAAGTCTCTAAAGAACACCAAAAGGACTTATGAAAAAAGCTTCTACAGAGATGAATGCCCTTTTTCATGCTGGGGGGCTTCATTGTACATATGAGAGAAAGGAAAGCTTAACTACTATTCCATTGCAGTAAGCTCTAAGATGTCTGTTACAATTTGTAATGAGAATCTAGAAACTCATTGTCAAGATCCTCCTGAAAATGCCAAGCTTAAGGCTCCACAGCAATCAAGATAGCAAACCAAAACACCATGAAGACTCTTTTGTACTACTAAATAAATCTACAATATTTTTTAAATTGTAGGTGATTCTTCTTGTCTCTCCCAAAATAATATAATACAAGATGCAAGAGAGAATAAAATGGTCAATCAGAGGAACTAAATATCTTCTGCTTGAGGAGAGGCTATATAGGCTCAAATTTTCCAGCTGGGAAACAGGGGAAAAGAGTGTGTGAAAGATCTATAAAATCATAAAAATATGCAGATGGCAAAGAAAGAAGTTCTCACTGCTCTTCCTAAAAAAACAGAAAGTTTACCTAATACAATTAAAAGTAATCAAATTTGAACCTAACAAATCAAGCAGGTGTTACTCAACATAGAAGAGTAGAATTCAGGAAAGGTAAAATATACATATTCTCAATTATGATGATTCTTATTAAACGTGGTTGCTTAAATACACCTTTTGATTCACAAGATTTTTATACTGATGACTGTGTATTTAGGAGAATACTGAAGGCATATCTCTGTATACTTCTTTGGGTTTCATAATCTTCATTGGGCATCTGTTATTAGCAGGTGGATACTGGAATAGACAGACAGCACTGGAAGAGTCTTTTTACTGCATTTGCTGTTTGCTCTTGATATTTTTGGTCTGCTGCATGTTTTAAAGAAAAACATGCTGTTCAGACCTACCTTTCTTCTTTGCATGATTCTCATGAATTTTTATTAGTTTTAGAGAAAACATGAAGACATTTTTAAGAAATTCGCAAGCACCAACACCCATAACAAGATCTGTTCTAGCAAATTCTCCTAAATCCACTCTGGCTTCTTTATAAAGCAAATGCAAAGATCTTTCCAAAGAATAATCACCTACATTTGGTGACAAAAAGCATGTTGAGCCTATCATCATACTGGTAGTACAGAAACAAAATCCTCACTACATTATCATTTTCCTTCTTAGGATTCATTACCTTCTTGATGTTCACACAGTCTACCAAGGTGATGTTTGCATTTGTGTCTAATATACTATCTGAGATCTACTGCAGGATGAATGTGCACATTTAAACAAGTCAAGACCAACATGAGGATATACCTTAGTGGGTTTGCACTTGGCAAACGTATTATGTGCCAGAGTATGCTGATCTGATACTTATTATACTTTTGGTGTATTTGAGTCCCCATTTTTTCTGAACCACCAAGGGGATAGCTCCTCAGCCCAGAGAAGGACAATATCCAGGTACTACAGAGGTCCTGGAACAGGCTGCTTTATTGAAGTGCTACTCCAAGGCTACTTAGCCCTTCATCTCAGCGTGGCTTATGATGTGAGGACACCACCATGCTGACCCAGGCATATTGATGCTACCAGCAGTTCCTTCAGCACCCACTTGGGATCTCTGAATAATTCTGTGTTGAGACTCCAATGCATATGGGACTGAAAACAAAAAGGTGTTCTGTCTGGCTGAGAATATATCAAATATTAAACCATCTTACGTATAGGATGGAAGAGGGCTAGGAAGGGCAAACAAGTGAGTTTCAAGTGAGTGGCAGCTTGGAAGCAGTTACCAGAGCTTAAAAGTACCTGCTTAAAGCTTTTGGGGAAATAAGCAAGTATAAAATTCCTGGGCACAGAACAAACTGGAGATGTAATGACAGGGTGGCCATGCAAAAAGTCAATGTGTTCTTAGCATCTGCCAATCACCACAGCAAATTGTTAAGACTCACTTATGGGTATGGCTGTTCTTTAGAATTCCACTTTTGAAATTGTATTTCAGCAACTGCTTGTCAAAGAGGAAGATTTGTCTATTTTACAGGGCTTTAATTAAATTGTGGATATTTCTGGTCCAACATAGAACTTCCACATATAAATCAACAGGCTGAAGAACAGGGAGTGTTACCACAGTTTCTCAACCAGCCTTAAAAGCATAATAAAATACTTTGATGCCTGGGGTACAATCTCTCTCTTCCAACTCTGCAGCTGTTTTTATTTTGACAGGCATTTTTCTACTACTTATAAGTAAAAATATGTATGTGAGCAAAGTTCAATACTCACTGTTATATTTAAAATGTTTCCTTGAACGCTGTCATAAGATTAAATCTCTAGATGACAAGCCAACCTCTAATCAATAGAGAAAACACTTCACCAATGAGATAGTCATTCCAGAATTGTATGCATTTTAATATTTTCCTCTATTCTCTGAAGCACCGATAGCTGCTCCCTGTCAGAGACAGGATAACAGAACAAATGAGTTACTGATTTAATTTGCTATGGCAGCTCCTATGTTCTAACCCAGCTTGCACCGCTTTTTCTCATCAGAGGAGACTTCTAATGTCAGTACCATTGTGTTTTCTCTGGTGATTTCTTCATACCAACATGCTGGTAAATTGTAGACTTTGCAAACTGTCTGGTTTTGTCTGGGATACATTAACGTTAAAGGTCTGGGATACATTCCCGTCCCTTTGTATATTATTTTATAATTGACACAACTCTGTTCCTGGTTCCACCATTTCTCTGTTCCTTCACTTTCACTTATGCAGGGTTTTATATATGATAATTGCAGGGCTGTATTATTCCTTTTTTCTGTAGTTGTGCTACGTTATGAAATCTAAATGATTATATAAGGATTCTGATACATTGATAATATGTAGAATCACAGAATGTTAGGAGTTGGAAAGGACCTCGAAAGATCATCTAGTCCAACTCCCCTGCCAGAGGGGGATTAGGTCACACAGGAATGCATCTAGGTGGATTTTGGATGTCTGCAGAGAAGGAGACTCCACAGCATTTCTGGGCAGTCTGTTCCAGTGCCCTGTCACCCTCACAGTGAAAAAGTTCCTCCTTGTGTTCACATGGAACCTCCTATGCTCCAGCTTGCACCCGTTGCCCCTTGTCCTTTTACTGGCCATCACTGGCTCCATCCTCCTGATATTCACCCTTTACATATTTATAGACATTAATGATATCACCCCTCAATCTCCTCTTCTCCAAGCTAAAGAGACCCAGCTCCCTCAGTCTTTTCTCATAAGGAAGGTGTTCCACTCCCTTAATCAACTGGACATAATATTCCAAGTGCAGTCTCATCAGGGCAGAGAAGTGGGGGAGAAAGACCTCTCTTGACCACACCCCTTCTAATACACCCGAAGATGCCATTGGCCTTCTTGCTCAAGAGGGCACATTGCTGGTTCATGGTCATCCTGCTGTCCACCAAGACCCCCAGGTACATTTCCCCTATGCTGCTCTCCTACAGGCCCATCCTCAGCCTATATTGGTACATGGGGTTGTGGAACAAGTAATTACTTTCCTACATTCTTTATTTGCAATCCATATTTTGTATGCTCTGAAACATGCGATAGAGATTCAGATGACTGATCAATCTTTTATATTTATTTGCACATAACTGTCCTTTTTATACATTATTCTTGCATATTTTTTTTTGCCTTTATATATATATATATATTCTCTTACCTTACTATTTACTATTACCCTTTTATCTCAACTTTCAGTCCTTTTTTGATTTGTCCTGGCATTTTAGGACCAACCATCAATTATTACATGTCTGAGTTTTTGAAAATGCTTTCCTGGAAGGTTTCCTGGCAGTACCAGTGCAAGTATTTCAGAGTATACTATATACTATTGGGTTTGACATATCTTATCCTCTTCTCCCATAATTCATTTAGAATACAACATGCTGTTGTTGTACCCTGTTCTGTTCTGTTCTATTTAATTCTTTACACTGAAAAAGGAGAAGTAGTGGAGGACTTTTCTTTCTGAGATCCTTTTCTATGTGATTGCTTTACTTTCAAAACACTAATATGCCAAATTGTGTGGCCTTATCCTTGCGAATATTTTACAACAGAAACTTTTGTAGTGGTTTTCTTTAGACCTCAGACTTTTTCATCATACATTTAAGATGTAATCTTTCCACAGCATCTTTGGTCTTTAATGAATATTAAGCAAAACTATATTAGACCACATCAGTCCCACGCTCTGACTCGGCTGGCCTGGTGTGGAGCCAGGAGTTGGACTTGATGATCCTTATGGGTCCCTTCCAACTCAGGAGATTCTGTGATTCTATGAGTCATTAAAATGTCATAACTTCTAAATGCTAGAAAAAAACTTAGACACCTCATCTCAGAGTTTTCTGTGGGTTTCAGACAGCCAAAAGAGTCACTTGGGTCTACCATAAAAAAATCTTTCTGCACTGTCAGTGATACTCTCATGACACAAACTTGTCACACAGAAAAAAGTAAACTATGTTTTATGTCTTTGATTGCAATACTAGAAAATCCATGCCAAAAATTGGAAACATATAGATAAAGAAAAAAAAAAACAAAGTTAATGAAATTAAAATGGAATATTTTTTCAGGACAGACACAATTTTTTTTGGACTTCCTACATTCAATTTGAGTCTCTTACTTTGTCAAGAGCTTGCTTCATTATAAAGAAGGTTAGACCTAATGAAATTTGAAGTGATCTGTAAGAAAGTGGCAGGGATGTTCCAGAATTTGACACAAATTTTTAGATATCAGAAAACAGAAGTTGGAAAAATTGCAGCCCTTTCTGACAGTTCTCGGGTGGAAGACGGGAAAACATTTAGTCAAAAAGATACCTGTGCTGGCAAGTCAGTAGCAAGAGCTTTTGCTAAGCTTCCTGTCCTCCTAAGGCTGAAAAGTGCATGTCACTGGGTGGTCAGAGCCCCTCCTTTCAATTACAACAAGAACTTTTGTTTTAAGGAGTCAAGGTGACCACAGAAGACAAACACAAGGACATCAGAAGTCTTTGATAGTGGGCACACCTTGCGCAAAACATAACAAGCTGTAAGTATTTTCATACCTCACATCAAGAATTGCAGCAGTCACTCCTTGACTTCCTCAAACAAGTCATAAGCCAGGCATACTGCACTTTAATATGAGAGATAAGATCGTGGTAGTTTTTGTTTTTCTTTCTATCTTCTTAAGGGAACTACCATCTTTCCAGCATTGGCACCATCCCACCTACACTTTCACCCTCCTTATCTTCTTCATCCATGTGGTCACCACACAAGCAACCAGATCAGAATGTGCATATTTGACAAGACACTAAAGTCCTTCTACTTTCAGATCCTGGTTTCATACCAAAGCTGTTCATATCAACTATGGTTTCATTTCAGCAGGCTAATGAAATCCACTAAAATCCTATATATGAGAAAGAAAAAAATACCACACAGCTGCAGCTATCAGCAAAACAAGCCATTTAAGAGTTTATGGGGCACACAGGTGAGTGATGAGAAAGACTGTGCACCAGTTTATGCTAATGCATAGGCCCATGTTAGTCTAAGTAAGCTTCTGGCAAGGATTCGGCATTTTTATAGCTCTTTCTGTCAGTGCTTATAGCTGAGGTATAATTTCAGTCTTGACAGAGCTGGATGGACAATTTCATCTCCTCTCATTGATGTACAGAACTATTGCTCTCACTATCAGTCGAAAAGCTTACGGAGATCAAGAATGGAGATAGAAAAGCAGAAAGAATCACATTTCAAATGAAACATAATCCTTTTCCACATTACTCCTGATCTCCCTTTTTCAAAAAAGAAAAGGGAGAAAGGAACTAATAATCGTCACATTATTTCATTCAAGAATTAAGCCTAATTTATAGTATATAAGCTGTGGCCCACTCATTTCAAATTTTACCGATAGGCTTTTTTAACCATTTTCCATTCTGCTATAGTTCTTAGATGATATCAATAGCCTGAAGTACTGCCATTGTCCCTGTCTCTTTTTGGAACTTCTTGCCAACATTCTCTGTTTCAACTATTGTTTATATCCTTTCAGTGTTTTCCTCAGTTCATCTCACAGTTCAGAAAACCTGTAGGCACTATTATTACTGTGTCGACATCTCAGAAACCTAAGAAAGTGCTGATGGAGTGCACTAATTGCTAGAAGGGCAGACTATATCATGTTCCTGTGACTGCAGCTCTGTATCTAATGTGTAAATGGCCTAGAAAAAAAATAAAAATAAAAGAGTGCATGTTCCTCAAGAGTAAATTCAATTTTCATGTCACTGAGAAAAAGCACTACCTGCATCACCACCTGATGATTTTAACCACAACACAGTGATTGTGAAGTATATGTAAGCTGTGATTGAGTTTCTACTCTCTGATTCTGCCCAGGCCTTCAGTTCTTCTGAAATTATACCCCCATTTTAAATAGAAATGTTTGGATGTACTTCTACAGTATGTATCCATTCAAGTGAAACAGAGGATTCTTATCTAGACCACTTCATGTATTTGCAAGTTCAGAAAATACGTATCTACAAAGACAAAAATCTCAAAAAATTACAGTGTGCAGTCCAAAATAAGGTAGAACCTTGTTCCCCTTTTCTCGGGACACTGTGCCTATCTGAGAGAGGCTTCCTTTTCATTGCAGATAATATATCCATTAATATATATTATTTAGTAGTTTGATAGATCTGCTTTTCAAGTCCAACATAAAAAGTTGAAGCAGATGAATGTTAAAAGAGATTTAAGCTTTACAATGGATAAAAAGCAATCAGATATAGGCCAGAATAAAACCATCCTAAATTACTAACTGTAGCAATTCATACATTCGATTCAGCCTGCTAAAGGTAAGTAGGTAGGCAACGTCCCAAAAGGGGTGGGTGTTAAAGTGATGGCAGAGTGACTGCTTCCTCTAAGAAAAACCAGTTTGAAACCAGTACTCTAGGCTGCAGAATAATGTAAAATGAATAAACTATATGATCTCTTTTCTACCTTCCACACCTTGGACAAATATCCATCTGTAGAGTTGTATTGATTCTGGAGTAAAAAGTACATTACCACAATGGCAAATGTGGGTTCTTTTACCCATGCAAAATTACATTCCTTGAGTAATAAATAATCCAAGACTGAGTCCAGGTTCACAAACCAGATCTTTTCAGTGATTCTATGCTCCCATTTGTAGAGGCACCACCCAAAAAGGAATGGAGACGGTTGGCTAACAAGCTTCAGCATTTCCAATCAATTTATCAACATGATAGACTTAACAGTCACCCTGTGGATTACTGTAGGGAGATAGTAAACAGAAAATATTCACCAAGAAGTAATAAAATGCAAAGGAAGCCATCCTTTTCCAGAATCCTTCTGCAGCTTTCTAAAAGTTACTTTCATGTTGTTTTATGGGCAATAAAATCTTTAACACTCCATTCTTTCACAGATTGCTCTTTAGGTTTAAGTATGAGCTCATAACAATGAAATATTTAGGAACAAACTGTTTGTTAATGGACCAGCTCTGTGGTAGGCCTGAAGCTTGGAGCATATCTAATGAGGGAACCCACTTGTGTGAAACTGTAAGACTGCTAAAGAGAAAGAAGGGTCTTCTGAGGGTTTTATACTGACCTGCACAAGGACGTCGTATATATGCAAAAGCATTTCTTGATGTGAATTCTAATTCTTTGCATAGTGGGGTTCTTTTAATTGAGAAATTAATTGTCTGCCTTCCTTTAAATTTTTTAAGTTATGGGGTTTTGTATGATAGTAGAAACCAAGAAAAGTCTACAGTATATTGGTATCTTATTCTCTCAGTTGTTCTAGTGGGGGATGCATAATGTCGGTACTTTTCTGGATAATATTATATTGCAAAAAATTCTATTATATCATGCTAGTATCTACACAAGTCTTGTTTTAGGAATCCTCTGTTCTATCAAAGATTGAAATTTATCTCTTCTAGGATCTTTCAGGGAAAAACAAATGCTTTCAACCTACTTTCTTGAATTTTGTCCTTACACATTTTTAATCTCCATGTTTGTAAAGAAATAACTCTCAAATTCATAACTTCTTTGGGAAAAAAACAATACTAAATTCTTTTGTAAAGCTTATGACATGGATTGAAAATGAAGAGTAGAAAAATATATGCAAAAACTCTTAAATTGGGTACTTTAAGAATTTCAACTGCTAGCTTAAAATACAGGTAAGCATTTTAGATTTCGTTACAGAAAAGATGTTTCATGTGTTCGTGCATGTAACAACCCTACAACATTTGTTTCCTCTAATATAGAGTTTTTCATTTACATGATTCAACTTTAGGTGTACCCTAATTTTAGTAGCTCACTTTGCACAGAACATTTTAAAGTACCTTGAAGAAAAAAAAATAGGACTTTTCACTTTATATTTGTTTAGTAAAAAGCTAGTGTTCCTGTTCACACAGACATGGCAGACATCTAAGCTACAATACTAAATACATGCTGTATGCATGAATACATACTGTATGTATAAATACATACTGTGCTACAACCCCATGCAGCCCTACAGGTTTGGGGGAGACTGGCTGGAGAACTGTCAGGCAGAGAAGGACCTGGGGGTGTTGATTGACTGCAGACTTAATATGAGTCAGCAGTGTGCCCAGGTGACCAGGAAAGCCAGTGGCATCCTGGCTTGTATCAAAAATAGTGTGGCCAGTAGGTCCAGGAAGGTGATTGTGCCCCTGTACTCGGCATTGGTGAGGCCACACCTCAAGTCCTGTGTCCAGTTCTGGGCTCCTCACCATAAGAAGGACATCGAGGTCCTCAAGTGAGTCCAGAGAAGGGCAACCAGGCTGGGGAAGGGGCTGGTGGGCAGATCATATGAAGAGCAGCTGAAGGAACTGGGAATGTTTAGCTTGGAGAAGAGGAGGCTTAGGGAAGACCTTATTACTGCCTACAACTACCTGACAGGAGGTTGGAAAGAGGTGGGCGATGGTCTCTTCAGCCAGGTGACAGGAGATAGGACAAGGGGAAATGGCACAAAGCTGTGCCAGGGCAGGGTCAGATCAGATGCTAGGAAAAAAATTTTACTGCAAGAGTTGTTGGGGCCTGGAACAGGCTGCCCAGGGACGGGGCTGAGTCACCTTCCCTGGATGTGTTTGAAAAAAAGGTAGATGAGGTACTTAGGGATATGGTTTAGCATAGACCTGGAACGGTTGGACTCCATGATCTTAAAGGTCTTTTCCAACCTTGTGATTCTGTGATTCTGTAAAATATGTTGTAGGAAATGCTCCTACTGCTTACACTATCACCATGAACCTAACAGCAGTAAAGGTCAAATGCTGAAGCACAGTTAGAATTCAAAAGGTGTTTTCTCACTGTTTGAACAGTGGACAGCGTGGTAGATCCCCTGCAAGTCATGGCTGTCCCTAGATGGACGTTGCCTCATCTTGCTACATTCGTTTTAACTTTCCTGTATAAGCCTGGTCCTTGGACTACACTGTTTATAGGTAATGATAACAGATAATGGACTGCTGTACTGTTGGTAGGCATTCAGAAAAGCAGAACTATTAAATGACATTCCGTGCACGGTGTGAAGCAATATCATTGTGAAAGAAATGTGCTAAAGAAATTTCTTCATGCCCATTATTTGTTCTCTCCAGGACTCAGATAATGAAGTATAAAATAGCTAAAATAATTTCCTCTGTCTGTTAGAAATGTAAGAAATACTTTTCTACAGTCTGAAACACAAAGTTTTCTAGAAGTGTATAATGTTACCACAGACAGAAATTATCCAAAGTTAACCCTATTATTGTACATATACTTAAATGAGAGTAAAATACATTCCTTCTCGGCTTTTGTGCATCTAGAGATGGAGTGATCCAAGTTTTACACTGATGCCTAATATCAAATTCATTCTATATTTTAATTATATTTACCTGTTACTGAAAATATGAGAAACTTGCATACACATTATCTTATGGTTTGGATCATTTCAACAGTGTTTATGTGTTTATTTATAACATTGTTTATTTCAACAGTGTAATTTTTTTAAAAATTAAGAGACCTGAATTCTTCATGGAGATTCTTTCTTTGACCCATAAAATAAGTGGACACATATAAAATAAGAAGTGTACAGTTATATAAAACTTGAGAATTTTAAAATGTTGTGCCTTTTCAGCCATCCTTGCTTTTCTCTTAACCATCTTTTCTGCTTTTTAAACCTGCATTATAAAGGTTTGTTTCTCCAGGGTATAAATAAGTAAGCTGTTAAGTGAAAACCATATTGTATATTGATAAATGCTGCAAAGTTCTGTATCAACAGGAGTCCTGCTATGGTGGGTGATTGCTGGCTGCTAGCAAAACGAGCAAGATCTCAGTGCAAACTAATTTTTGCCATTTCTCAGAGGAGATATGTGTGTATTTGGTGCATCTGCACTAGTATTTTAGTTCAGTTCTGACACAGCTTTTGAAGCAAAACTTCTGATTAGCCCTCTAAATGTACTCTGATTCATATTGCAGAGCAAACTGAGGTCTTTTGGATGAATACAAAATGGAAGATACACTCCAGGGGTACCTCTAATGCTCTCTAACCACTCCCAGGCATTGAATCACAGTATCAGTCTACAGACCACCTGAAGCAATAATCCTTCTAAATGCTTGTGGTGTGAATGTCGGCCCCTTAGTGCCATCTGTTTCTCTGCAGATACAGACCTGTTGATCTGCACTACTCACTAATGTAGACATCATTATACTTCCATCCTGCCTCAGTTCATTTGCCACCATGGCCTGAGCAGCTTATATTAAACTTGTACCAAGTGTATATTTTCTGTGGTGCTTTAGAACTCTTACTTGACAGAAACCACACAAAAAAACCCCACAGGAACTCCTTTCTTGGTCACTTTGATCCTTTAGGCAGTAATAAACAATAATCGTATGGCAAATCAGGAGATTTCCTTGCTAACTTGCATGAATATAAATATTCTGGATAATAAAAATATGGGTACAACTCCATTTCTTCATCTGTAGTTTTATTCTTATCCCAGTTATATATAGTTGTCGCCTAAGCCACTTCCACAATCTTCCTTCTCCTAGTTCTTGTATGTGTCACACTAGCCTTAGCCATTCCAGCTCATATATGCAATTCATGCCCTTACTTGTTTATGACCTTCATCTTGGGGTTCTTCTTCAAATTTTGGGCAGTTCAGAGCTTCCATACACACTTTCATGTGAGCTGCAGTCTTCTCAGGTTTCTTTGGGTTTTTTGACCCAACATCCTTTTCTACTAATCTACTAGTCGTGATGTGTTGTATTCAAAATAATTGTACAAAACCAAATAATATTCTCTCCGATAATGGGGAACATGCAATGCAGCATCATCTTTCTGTTCATAATTGTGGGGGGCGGAGGTAAGGGGGAAAGTGTTTGCTTGTTTGGGGTTTCTTTTGTTTGTTTCAGGTTGGGTTTAAATAGGTCATACCAATGCTGATGTCACATGAAAGAAAGCACTTCAAACAAACATACATTTCAGGTTCACCTTCATTATTATGTACCACTTCCAAAAACTTGACTAAGGATTGCATCATTCTGTTTGGTCACCATATTTAACATAAATCAAAGTATGCAATTGACTGTTCCATAAATAAAAGTAAACTCTAATTCTTTTCCCAAGATCACAAGTGGGATAGTATAACTATGAAGTGATATTTTAACTTTTTTTAATAATGGATGAGCAATACCTTATAAATTGAAGGCACACTTTGATCAGAGGTAATTGCAGCTCTGATCTGAAGTTAAAATACAGGGGACTTTGCATAAATTATCAGAAAAAAAAAAGGAAATCTAGTCTGACTTGATCCAAGCTCCCTCCACTTCCTCTCAGGAGAATTTAAAGGAGATATTGTTTGTTATGCCACTGGAAAACACAATTCAATCCTCATGTCTAAGCAAAGTTCTTATGAATAGTTCACTTTCTATAAGATTTGCACACATCTTTCATATAGACAGCAGGACAAAGTCCTCTCCAGGGCTATGCAGACAACAAACTTGGATGAGCAAGTTGCAAATTCTCATAAAAAGTTCAGATGACAGCTATTCAAATATCCTGAGACTGTCTGAAATTAATTTCTGTGCTTTTCACTCATTCATGCACATTTTCAGAATTATCTAGTTTAGCTCTTCACAGGCTGTGAACAAGGGCTGATGGAATCAGTGCATTCATCTCTTGGTAGTTAGCAGTGGAGTATGAATATCTACTGAAGATCAGGAAGCCCAAGCAGATTTTTCTGTGTTATATCCCTAAACAGTGGGAAGAAGGGAAGTCCATTATACTAGCATATATTCTAGCAGATATATCCTGCTGTATTCTAGCAGGTTATACTTACCAGGTATATCTGGAGAAAACAAGGAGCGTTAAGCCACAAACCAAAAAACTCTGACATGAAACTAGAATTGAAATTCAGCTGTGATTAACTACAGAGAAGAAATCACAATACCCATGTAAAAACTCATTAAATAAGGTTTCATTGTGTGCTGATGTGAAAAAAATTGCCACCAATGGTGAAGGCATAATTGTGTGTACACCCTCAAACAGGTTCCTCTCAGTGGAGGAGATGTAGTGTGGAAGCTAACCAGAAAAGCTGGTTTTCCTTTGGAGTAACTATTTCAGCTTGGGCTGTGAACTGTAATAGCTCAGTCTGGACTCATACATTCTGCACAAACAAGATGAGTGCTGCAAAGATTTCCAAAGTTCACCATAGAAACAGATCAAATTAGCTGTCTCTGTTCCTTTTTCCCCTTCAGGGACTCCATCAGTCTCTGTATATCAGAAAATGAAAACCTGTGAAACTACTGACAGAGCACTAGAAGAATTCCTGAGACAGTGCAGAAAAAATGAAGTTTCAACCCAGAATGGGAATAATTTTTCACCCCTTTTCTTACCCATACACTCACAGTGTAAAATATTCTTTCACTAAGAACACGTTAAATGTAAATAAATAAATAAATGTGTGTTTCTGGACCTTCCCAGCTTGTACCATGATGACAAGTATGGGCTGGCTTTCTTTGTTCAGTTCCTGCGAATCTTTTTCTGCTGCTCTTGGTTTTATCCATTTACATAAGCAGGTCAGAAAAGTAGGAAAGCCTTTCTATCGAAACCTTCAGATTTTGTGTATCCCCTGAGGATTGTTTTGGAGAAAACCACAGCTTTTTAACTGAACTTTGTTTCTTTCCTAAGCAAATGATGGCCCCAATTCTATAAATTCCATATGCATGATTTCCTTGTTAGTTTGCGGCAATAGACCCTTTAGACAATTGCAAGATAAAGCTTTTTCTATTTAATTAGGAAGCAACAAAAACATGAGGCAGTCCTCCAGGAAAAACTAATTGTACAAGTCAAGGGAACTGTTTAAATGAAATGATTATAGGTCTGCTGAATAGGAGGAAAGTCAAAAATTCAGTGTCGTAGATATTCCTTTGGTGCCACAAATACATTTTTTAAAATGTTTACCCTGTAGCAATGCCATTTGTTATCTCCTTTAAAAAAAAAAAAGCGCTTCTGTTTCTCTGTGGAAAACTTTGAAAAGCTTTGTATTTCAAAGCAGTTCTGCTTTCACATCATCTTTGATGCAAAACTATTTTAATAGGGCATTGTATGTAGACATATGTATAGCAGATGCACAAGTATTTTATTTATCTAATTCTATTCTATTTATCTAACATATAGGCATATCTATCTTAATAGTATTTTGCTTTGAACTTCCAGGATATGCCCCTTTAGGATTCAGCGTATAGGTTTCAGACTCTTGAAAATAGTACGTGGTATTGCAGGGAAAAAAGCTCATTATGATTTCATTACATTATCTTCATATCAAATTATTCTGTTTCTAAAATGATACAAGATATATACCTTAACTCTCCAATCAACCATAATGACTAACATGTCTTCTGTGAACTCTGTGTAGGGTGCATCTGGGAAATTCTGATGAGGTTGCACCAAGATCTCAGGGTGAAATGTATTATGCATTGAGGCAAAGTTCTCCTCACCTTCCTTCATCCCTTTAGTTGGAATAGTAGAAAGGGAATTAAGTGAAACTCCTTTTTACTTCAAGAGTGGTGTCCTCCTCCTTACTCCCATGATCCTCCTGCCTCATTCCATGTTGTGACGGGCTCTGATGGAAGGAGTGGCACCCACTCTTAAGCACCCCACTGCTGGGTACACTCAGAGCAGATGTCCCTCCGAGGGTCTCAGCTGATGCAGGCAGAAGGTGCCCTCACCCTCACACAAGCTGTGGCATCAGAGGGTTAACTGGGGAGGGTGACTAGCAGAAATGTATAGCTTAAAAATGAAACCAGATATTCCAGCTGAAGAGTAGCATGACCACAGGAACTGAACCAAATGTCCAGCTTGGGCCTGTTGGATCCATGCCTGAAACCAGCTTCCACTCTGGGATCTGATCAGCTTACTGCAAAAGTAAACTATTAGGTCCATATGTGCAATCAGTCATCTGTAGGTACATAGTCCACAGCTTTGCAAAGAATTTTTGCCTTGAAAGATGATTTTTCAAACACTTAACACAGTCAAATCAAAGGTAATTTCCATTATGATTAGGCCATCCACTCACCCCTCAGTGAGGTCCACAGTATTTTCATGTTAAATTTCACATTTCAAAC
This sequence comes from Hypotaenidia okinawae, assembly GCA_027925045.1. NCBI lineage: Eukaryota > Metazoa > Chordata > Aves > Gruiformes > Rallidae > Hypotaenidia > Hypotaenidia okinawae. Next base: position 128,787,897 of record BSDF01000001.1, read on the forward strand.
TAAATCTTCTGCAGATCGAGGGCTGGTCAGGGAAAGGTCAGTCACAGCAGTTCCGTTCTACAAGGGGAAAAGCACTCTTAATGGCTTTGTGTTCCAGCGTCTCTGACCAGCAGAGACTCTGCAACTTGCCAGCAAACTCACCAGAGTACCAGTGTAGGAGTGGAAGGTTTTATGAATATTTCTTTCTTAGGGGTGTGACAATCTGAGAAACATAGTATTATAAAAAAATATCTAGTCACAGAGGCAGCTGGCAACCCTCCTAAATTTTTCACATCTTATTGCATGCACATTATTCTGGATATGTCCATAAAAACATTTTATCTGCCCTAGTTAGTGCCCAGCAGTACTCACCTATTTCAAATTTATTAGAAGTGCTTATCATACATGTGTTGTTCTAATATTACCACAGAAATAAACCAGAACATCATAAAATAAAGTCAGCTGTTAAAATGAACGTACAGGTGGAACACATTTTGATTCTTTAGTAGTATCTAGTAATATGTGGAGGAGAAGGGAGATAAATTCAATATTAAAAATAAGAGGGAAAAGGAAAATGTACTAGGTGAGGAAGGCAACCACAAACCCTGTTATTTTCTCAGGAACAGAAAAACTTGCTATAATATTTTTGCCCTATCAGAAACGCATGTATATGTAAGATAGGAAATTTTATCTGCATTGGGAACATCACTGTTACCATGAAGAATTTTAATTAGCAGAGCTGATAAGTATGTATTTATGTTAGTGTGATAGTGTCTTTCAGATCCATGAGGCTATCTGTTTTTAACTAATTCTCATTCATTAGGAGACAGAAGACAGTCTCTTCTTCCCTCTAAGACACAAGCTAGACTCACCATCATATGTAAGTAAGGTGTATAGTGGGAAGAAAAATATATATAAAGTATCCTGGATATGTATAAACCAGAAGATTTCACACTGATGGGACACAAACTTTATTTCTGCCCCCTCTTTTACAGCACATATTACCATGGGTTCTCCACCTGTACTGTCCTATCCTAGCTTCTATTGCTGTCTGAGCAAGTAGCAACAGCAGCCAAAGTGGTTTACAACCACCCTGTACCTTTTTAATGACAGAGGTTATAGAGTAATTTGTAGAGCATGAAGTGGTATCAGGCAGGGCTTAGAATTATTTTGAGCATCTGAATGTTTGACCTGCAAACTAGGAAACACCATGCTAGAATTCAGCTTTAGAAATTCCAGTCAACACTTATTATCTGGTGTCAGTAATTCTATAACATTCATATATATGTGTGTGTCTGTGTCTGTATCTTTGTGCTCGTGTGTGTGTGTGTGTACATACATTGGTGTATGTATATATGTGTACATATGTGTACATATGTATGTATGTGCACATATATACATACATTGCTGTATGTATGTATATATGTGCACATACATACATATATTTCTGTATGTGCACATGCATATATGTCTCCTTTAGAGACATACTTGGGAACAGCTGATAAGTAAGGACAGTAAGCTCAGCAGGAGAGGAATGTGTGCTCATCCTACTTCTGTCAAAATAATGTACCTTCCACTACCACCTTCTTCTAAAGTATTTTACAAAGCCATTATTTCAGACATTGAAGCATCTGCCAAAGCCCTGTTGACATTTTGATTTCTATGTCACTGACCTCACCCTAGGCTGGGGATAAACCATAATATAATTTCTTACATTAGGCTGACATCTGGCGCTCCATTGCTTCTGATTACTACTGCCACAAAAAGACATCAACTGCTTTGCGGTTTTAAGACACAGATTTCAAAACTGAAGGCATTACTGACTGGCGTATACTATGCACAGGGTTTGTGGTCTCATCTGATCCTAAAGCCTGCAAAACCCAGAGACTCTGAAGGGCACATCTACCTGTCCTGTGCCAGCCTTTTTCACCACACCTCGGTGAGGAGCACTGGCCCAAAGAACAAATTCATGCTTGCCTTTATAGTGTGTTTGCTCTGTACACAGGAAAGCTGAGCAGGGCAGTCTACCTGTTCGATTTTCCAATAAAGTCTTGGGTTTTGGAGAGCACATCTTGAGCCATAAATGCATTCAGAGAAGGAGTAATAATGATACATCAGCAAATAGCCTAGTTAATAAACCAGAGATTAGCAAGAGAACATGCTCTGCATTTAGATGAATTTTCACTGTTCTGGATCTCCGTTTTTTCTAGAGTTTGGACAAACGGTTCTGAGAGAACCAAAATAAATTTTCATGTCTTACAGCTGCCTCGCTTTTTGTTGCATTTGATGTATAAGTCATCTGTTCCTGGAGTTTTTCTCAAGCATTCATCATATAGCAGCTTCTTATGCTAATTCTCTGTGTCTAATAAGATTAGCTTTCCCTTCATTCAGGACAGGTATGTACTGAATTTCTGTTTCATCAAGTATTTTCATGAAAATAGTAGTCTTTTAATGTCTTTTGAAACCTCTTATCTTCTGATTAATTTTATTGAAATCGTCAATTAAGCTTCAGACTTGTTGAGGGGGGTAAAAAGAGACACAGACATGATCATATAGGAATCATATACAAAACTGAGCTAAAAAATTAATAGAAAAATGTGTGTATGTGCCATGGCATAGTTATAAATTATCTTGACCACAGGTTCTAACTGGAACTAATACCAGTGAATATCAGATAGGAGGCATGTACATAGGCAGGAGTAGGCAATAATAATGAGGCCATTAAAAAGTCAGACATGTGTCTCTGTTATTAACGATCAACAAAACAAGAGTCCTGCTCCCCTCCCACAGTGTTACCATTGACGTCTGCTGCTCAGCAGCTTAGCATATTAAAGTCTGAGTGCCATTTTGGGAGGAACTGATTTCCAGAAGGAGGGGTGAACCTTGGGTGAAAACAAAGCAAAATGTTTTCCACTGCCAAACCCCAGAATAGAATTTAATGTAATTAACAAGCAATATAATCTGGTGTGTACAACTCAGGAGGAGTTCTTCCTCCTACTCATTGGCTGGACTGTCTATCTGTACTACAAGGTCTTCAGGAGGGGACTATATTTCTGCATGTGTTGGTAAGGAGCAAATCACCGAGTCCCCTGATTTTAGCTGAGGCTTAATAAAGTCAAAAGAAAAATATGTTCTTTTCTGTAATATTAAAGTTCTATTTTTCCAGCATCTCTTTGACCCATGGAGAGCTGTGGGTCAGAGTACAGCTGTATCAGAGTACCAAGAGAATTGTGCCCTCCCTGGACAGCAGCACTGACTCCAGCACTACTGAACCTTCTCATCTCCCCCTGTGTCCCTTCCTGACATTTCATAAAACATTGCTTTGCCATAAACAGCTATTGAAAAGTACTCATGGTCATCATATTTACCCACACTTGGCACACACCCCAGACTGGTATTTAGGATACCTGTGCCTCCTTCGCATCCCTACTATGGCCATCAGTGGTGTGCTTAGGGGAGCTGCAAAGGCTCCCAGAAAGGAAAGGTACAGCCTGCTGCTGTTCTTAGGGCCAGTACTTGGCACCATAAGTCCTCAAGACTTTCACATTCTTCTAAAAAATCAGAGTCTTCTGATTAGAAGTCACTGGGAAAAGTGTCTGTGTCATCAACCTTATAGACACATGGAGAGGACAATTTGAAATGTGATTCTTCATTAGTAGTTCAGTAGCAGGTGCTACTTTCATAGTTGACATCCTCATTGATGATGTGCAAACAGAGAAGTAAATTAACTAGTATATTAGCAAGTACAAGGAAGTAAATATTAACTACTATAAATTTCAATTGCTATAACAAAGTAAAAGGAAGAAACTCAAAGACACATATGAGAAAAAGACAAAAATCTGATACAGACCCCATGGGTTTTGGTTGGGTTTGTTTTATTTTTTTCCATAGCATTGATTTTCTGTTTATAAGCCAAAAAGGGAAAAGAGAAGATTAGGTATCGGTAATCATGTGGCCTTTCAAATGAAATATGCATTTATTTGCTATTTTCATTTCTTGTCTCTGTTTCTTGAATTTGATTTCTGTGACATGAAAGCATAGAGATCTAAATAAGAAATACTGAATTTATTCTGATAAGTCACCTCTGGAGCTTACTAAAACCATAATAAGTGTTTCTTTCTAGATTTACAGGGCTCTTCTTTTGGGGTTTGCTTAGTATTAGGTTTTATTTTATTTTTACTCTAGTTCATAGACATAAAACTTTCACAGAACAGGGTCAGCAGCTCTGTGTGAAACGTGGGCTCAGCAACAGCCTCTTGTTCCTCAGTCCATGGTAGGTAGCATATGAATAAGCTACAAGGAGAGAATGTTCAGACCTTGAAAATGATACAAGTAGCTTGACAATGCAAATGTTAGCAGAAAAGAAGAAAACTCGGTTGTAAAGATGAGTTAAAACACAAAAGGCTCAATAAAATGATTTACTATCTATAATTTTAACCCTCATCCCTAAACTGAGAGAAAAATAAGGGGAAGAAACCCAAAGAAAAATTCCATATGCTATGCCTACTCCTTTTTCTCTTGACTTCCACTACTTAGTCATCACATATATCATAGAATGTCTGTAAAGATTTGGAGAGCACAGCAATCACACTATGCAAGAGACCTGGCATATATAAATGATGCATTTGCCACTAGGGCTACAGCTCATCTCCATAATCCTCATAAATTTGGGGAAAAAAAGAGCAAGAGAGGCTCCTATTTGATGTAAATTGGTAAAGATCTATTAACGTCTGTGGTGCTGGGCTGATTTACACCACCTGAAGAAGCAGCCTTGCTTAGCCATTGACTAAACACAGCCACTAGTGAACAGAATGAGCCAGATAAACTGCAGTTAGGACGCACCACAATTCATTGGATTCCTTAAGAAGCTGTGATTCGAGGTGCATAGTCCCATTAAAGATTGATTTAGAGATAGATTTTTCTAGGAAATGTCAGCAAGCTTCAGATATATAGGTATAGATACAGGCAAAATTTCTTAATACTAGTCTTAGTTACAGTGCTGGAAATCCAGCTGGATTCTGCTGACATTTACAGAGTTGGTTTCAGCCACGGTACCCGAAGCTGGAGAAAAACTTTAGAAATAGCTAGTGAAGACAAAGGGTTCTCCTCTTTTGTTCTGGGAAGGCTTGTTTCCTCAACATGTTTTGCATGCTCAAGCTTTAACCACTGCATATATATCCACACTGCTGAGGCAGCACCACCATCCTGCCTGCTTTTCCTGCAAGAATAATGTGTCACAGTGACATGCCAGATTTTCAGCACAGGGAAGAATCTGCCATGATGTTCTCTCAATGTGCAGGGGAGCTCATAGTACAATCTGTTTCCTTCAACTCACTTCTTCAGGTATGTAGCCCACAGCTTTCAAAAGAACTTCCTGGCTCAGTTCTACAAGCATCTCCAAGTACTCACGGGTATCTCATACATTTCCTCCCTAATCTCTCTGCAGGCAGTAATCGTTGCCTAAAATACAAGAAATTTCACAGAGGATTCCTCACAACAGTGACTGTTACCAATGCAGATTTAGGGCCACACCAAATTTCTCCATTTCTTACACTATTTCAGCAAATTAGCTTCACATACTTATGCAATCACAATAATCTCACTTAAAGATTTCAGGGAATTTATCTGTTCCTTCTTTCTGGGTAACCTGGTTTGGGGTTTTTTTCTGTCTAACTACTGATCCTTTCAAGGTGTTCAGCCAGCTTCTGCTTACACATAATGTTTAATTTCTAAGTTGTGATATACCATTAAATCCTCAACACTGACCTCTTTCAAAGTCTTGATTTTATCAGCCATATTTGCTTGATCATAACTGTTTATAGGTTATATGTCTGAGTTCAGAGAAATACTACACCTAAGACACAGCCCGGGCAAAGTTCTCACCTAGTTACCTGCCTGAACTAGTATATTATGTCTGAGATATAAGTTACTCACATTTCCTGTCCAGCTGTGTCATTTCTGCTTGTTTAAGCAAAGTTTTGAGCATGTAGTGAAGTGTGATGAAGTGTCAGTAGTATTGAGGGTTATGCAGACAAATCACACTGGCTGAGGCAGCCCTATCCTCCTGCAAGGAAATACTTTATTGCAGTCTATATAGAGACTTAGTTTTCCTGCATGACCCCAATTCTGGTTGCCTTGTCTAGATCTGAAGTCTCATACTTTGAGAGACAGCAGACCCAATGGACCAGCAGACACTCCTCTCTCAAACTTACTGAACTTTTCTGTTTGTGTTCCATAAAACCTGCTTTCCACGGGAACCTGCCCACCACAAATCCCCTTCTGATAGTCTTCGCACCTTGTGTGACACCAACAGCCCACTGGGACTTGAAAACTAATAGTTACGTGGGAAAGGTGAAGGACCGATTGGCTTTCCAATAGCCAAGCAAGAGTTTATTATTTTTCACAATTTCCATCCTTCTGCTGTCAGCTTCAGAGTTTGAAGCTCAAATGAACATTTTTTTATTTGATGTCTGTCATCATCACCATGAAGACTTTCCCTATTGTCCCACAAACGTGCAGTGCTTTTAGGATTTGCAGCCAAACATTTAGCCTTCTCTCTAATATCTTCAACCAGGAATTTGTCTCAGGTTTCAAGAATACTGGAGACAGACGTGAGGAAGAGCTATGCTGTCTGTCAGGGATTTATCTACAAATTGAGCTAAGGAGAGACCTTCCATCAGGAATATACACACAATGCACTACACAAAACTATATCTATATAACTTTACATTACATATAAACATGTAAGGGTGTGACTCAAAATATACACACAATTGCAAAATGCCACAAAACAACACCTGAATCCCTTTAATAATTCCTTTTAACTGTTTAAATAGCTGAATGTGCTATGATCTGTTAGGAAACTTCTGACATATACAGATATCATTACATTCCTCTTAATAAATCTCAGATCAAATTCAGATGGGTGTGGTAAGAAATAAATGTCAATTACCACAGTTGAGCAAAATAAGAGTAATAATAAAAAAGGATAAAAAACAATGACCTGATACGATTTCATTTATTTAGGCAAATTATCATGCTAAGAATAGTTCTGAAGCATTTAATTAGTGAGGTACATAAAAGATGTCCAAAGAAATTTGTTCTACTCAATTTTTTACACGCCTAGTTTATCAAGAACAATCTAATGGAATGTTTTTGCTAAATTAATAATATTTCAGGTTGCAAAGCAAATTTGGTTAGCTGATTGGATATTTTATGCATTCTATAAAGGAAAACAATTTCCACTTTTAGGAGGAAAATAGTTCCAGCATTCACCAGTTTATTCAGTGCCAGCAAGGTTTAAAGATATTCAACCATGTACATCTAATAAATTAAAGTCATAAGAGAAATTTGGAGAGCTTACAAAGAAACATCTCTTGTCTGCAAACACAAGCTTTAAAGGGAAAATTAGGTCTATACTTTGTATGTCAAGTAAATGGCATGGAGACAGAATGCAATATAGTAGAAAATGTATTGTTATCTGAGGCTGCAAAAATCTATCCTGCGCAGTCAGTCATTAAACAGAGATTCTGTATGTATAAACTCCGCATTCTTGCCAGCAGATCAAAGGCAACTTGGTGAACGCAGAATTGCCTACCTACTTTATCTTCATACAAATGAGCTGAAGTGCCCTTGGCAAAGAATGCAAAGTCATGCCAACAGAATACAGATTTAATACTGCTGTAGCCAGGTATTTTATTAAAGCTGTAGTGAAGTGTCTGCATGGACAGAAAATTCTGACGTGCAACATTTCAAACAGCAAGTAAGACCTATTGTTTATCCAGTAAATGACTTTGTCATTGGGATGAGGAAAGACTCAGCAGACCACTAAGAAAAATAATTTATTTTAAGAAAGCCACTGAAAACCTCTATGTGTGAGGAGCTAGGGGAGACATCATTCATTAAAATTTTGTTTCTGGGAAATTTTTAGTTGGAAGAAATACAAAGCCTCATTCTCATGGTAAAAAGTGGTAAAACCTAAAGTGCTGCCAGACCAAAAAAAAAGTGTATACAGCTCTTTGTCTCTGATTCAGACAAACCTCATTCCTATTTTCAGTCCTCTCTAGTCAAGAAATGTAAGGAGTTACGAGGGTGTACCATTTTTTTTGTTTGTTTGTTTGGGGTTTTTTTTGTTATTTCTTCATATTACATGCAGGTGATCACTTTTGCTACTATTAGACACACAGACAGGTAAAGGTTCTTAAAATGTTAAAGCTAGAAATTATATGAATGATGGATTGTACAAAATGCATTGAGCAAGAACAGCCACCATAACATTTCCCTTGATGGAGTTTTGTTTGATTTGGATTTAATTTGTCCAGAAACAGAACATTTAATTTGAGCTTTCCAATGATAATTTCCAACAACCTTTAGAAAAGTAGGTATTTAACATTTTTCTTTAAGAAAACAAAATCAGAATTTATCTCTATAGAAGTAATACTGATGGAAAAATTCTATACAGCTCTATTAATAAGTAATGTATTCCAAAGTCGCAGTGCAAATTCTGATAAATTTAGGGAAAACAAAACAGCAACTAAAATGCCTAATTTCTTAGTGTGCTCTTTACAGTTTCTTTCAGAAGCTATGAGGATTTTGCTCACTTGATCAGGTTGGACAACCTTAACCAATGGTTTCAAAAAGTATTTCATAATACAAGTCTTCCACCATACTACTTGGAATGACTTGTGAGGGTTATTTTTCCATATTTTACCAGGAATTCTTGTGCATAACTTTTGGGTTATCTAGCATAACAAAACAACGTGAACAAACAAAACAAAGGAAAAAATGGTATGAAATCAAGAAAACATAACCTGTGACTCAATAGCAGCAGTTACACATGTACATATTCCAAAAAGGACAATTAGCTTAGAGCTTTCTTGCTTCCAATAGCTTCTCTGCCCCTCACAGCCTACTTGTTCTCCTTCAAATCCCTCATTCTTCAGTGCTGAAATGACCTCAGGTCTTCAGAGTTTTCTGAGAACCTATCATGGGGACAAGACTTTTACAGGGATTAAAGTTATCTGAGGAGCAAGCTGTACATGTGAAAATATGGCAATTTAAATAAGATTAAAATATTAATCCCTGCGGGTATTCAAAACTGCCTGTCATGTGATTGTTGGTCTTCCCATTCTCAGATGAACTCTTTAATACACAGTAAGTGCTTACTGTGCTACTGTGTAAATAACCCTAGACAGATAGTTTAAGACAAATACCTCTCCTTTTCTTTGGTGACAACTATACAAATCATTAACAGTGCCTAGAATACTCTATTGCTGTGAAGCATTTGAACAAGAAAAATAATGGCACGGGATAAAAATAGTCTTTAATTATCTCTAAAATGAATTTGCTGCCCCATAAACCGTGATGGTCTTTTACACTGATCAATTACCCCGGAGTAATACTGTGAGTGCCTGTACATATTTTCCAAAGTCAGGGTACTAAAGCTATTATAGGAAGATGGAAGGAGCAGGTACAAGGTAACCTTGTGGTAATTTGAGTAGAAATGGGTGGAAAATGGGGGGAAAAGAAACTGACAATACCCTTGGCTGATTTATTTTATCAGTATTTGTGACTATCTCCAGCCATAAGAAAAACTGGACTGTCACTGCTCTCTATTCACATGTGGGAAGCTCACTCAAGTTTCTGCACAACCATTGCACACATTTTCTCCCTGCTTTTTTCAGAAAGGTCAGAAAACAAGAGAAAGAGTTTGAAATATTAAGTTTCATTTAAACATATCTCAAACTTTTGAAATAAGATTGTAAGATTTTTTTCCAAAGTTTTCATTTATTAGATGTGACTTCATATGTGGTATATGTACATAGCACATACTTATAAGTAGCAAGTATGCATACTGTGCAGACAGTGCATTTAGTGGGAGAAACCCACAGAAATTTAAAAAGCTAATTAAAAAAAACCAATAACCCTTTGTCACTAGCCAGAGTAAAAAGCTCCCAAGTAACGATGGAATTTCATTGGGGTTTGTAGCTAAAATGCAAAATTATAAGAGCAGTTTGGGCTTGTTTGAATTCTGAGTGCCAAGCCAATTGCAGTACAATGATTATGCCAACTTCTCAGAACTTAAGTCTGAGTCTCAACTAAATTCTACTTCTTTTTCTTTTTTTCTTTTTTTTTAACAATTGCACTTTCTTAAGAGATAATTACTTGCAAATTATACTGACAGTCTAGCATGTTGCTCCAAGTTTATCTCAATATACTTGGCAGCATAAGCAATCCTGGAAAACAAATCTTCTTGAACTGCAAGATGTTTTGTATGCATCCAATATATTCCACAGTGCTGCGTAGCTCACACTACTCATGCAAAAAGGACTCATTTCACAAAGTTCCCCAGACCAGTGGGTAAGCCCATTACAGTAGTCATATTAGAGGTGAAAATTAATTTATTTCCATAAGCTTAACTAGGATGACAGAGACGTTAATAAGTGAACACCAGGAAAATTTGGAGGTTTGTACAGCGAGATTGGCATCTTGCATAACAAAACCAAGTTATTTAATTGAACAACATTTTTAAACATAACTGTAGTTCTGGTGGAGAAGGGTGGCTGCAGGAGCAGCTTCTGCAAGAAGCAGCCAGAAGCTCTCTGCAGGCCCCACAGAGCAAACACCAGCCGGCTCAAGGCCAGAGTCGTTGCTGACCAAGGCCGAGCCCATCAGTGATGGTCACAGTGCCTCTGGGAACCACATTTAGGAGAAAAAAAACATAAGTAGCTGCTTTTTGCCCCCAGAGAAGGGAGTGAGAAGACGTAAGGAAACTGTGCAGTCACCAAGGCCAAGGGAGCAGGGGAGGAGGCACTCCAGATGAAGGAGAGAAAGATGCCCCTGCAGCCCATGGAGAGGCCCCACACTGGAAGAGGCAGACACATGCAGGAGATGCTGTGACCCACATTGGAGCAAGCCCCAGCCAGCACTTGCAGCCCATGGAGAGAGAGAGAGATGCAGAGATGAGTGAGAGAGAGAGAGAGAGAGAGAGAGGCCCAAGCTGGAGCAGGTTTGCTGGGGAGGGCTTCTGACTCCATTGTGGAACAGGTTAGAGCAGTCTGGGCCTCAGAGACTAAGACACATTCTATGATTTATGACTGCACCCCATAACAGTGACCCATGTTGGGGCAACTGGGGAAGAGCTGAAGCCCAGTGGGAAAGGACTGAAGTTGGAAAAGTTTGTGAAGGACTGTTTCACATGGGTGGGACCCTGTGCTGGAGCAGGTGAAAGGTGTGAGGGATGTCCCCCAGCTAAGAAGGAAAACAATTTGTGAGGAACTGACTGAAATCCCGTTCCCCCATTCCTTTCCCCTCTCTGTCCACAATGAGTGGAAGAAAGGAGTGAAATCATGACTAAAGTGAAGTCTGCTAAGAAGGGAGGAGTGGGGGAGATGCTTTAAGATCTGGTCGTACTTCTCATTACCCAACTCTGGTGTCACTGGGTGTGCAGGGCAGTGTCATAAACTAGAGAGTTTCTTTCCTTTATTCTGTGGTGATTCTGTTTTGCCCCTGACGCTGATTGCAGAATCATCTCTCCCTGTCCTTATCTCAATTCCTAAGCCTCTCAGTATATATTTTCTCCCCTGTCCAGCTGAAAAGGGGAGTGATAGAGTGGCTTTGGTGGGTGCCTGGCCTCCAGCCAGGGTCAATCCACCACAAACACTTATATTAACATTTCTGCAATGTGTTTCTTCCCCCTTTCGCTATATTAAACAGCTTTTTACAATAAAGGTTTTCCTGTGAAATCCTGCAGGAACAGGCTGACAACATCCTATGCAAATACAGAGTAGAGACCTATGTCTGAGAAGAAGGGCATCAGCATTTTTTTCTTGAGTGGTTTACCTTTTTGCAAGTCTATCGTCTGTTCCTATTTGAATTGCAGCTCTTGTGGGAGAATACATCTGAAGAGGCTGTGGATACCGTAATGCCTACATTAGAGACCCAATGTCTTTGCAAATACTCTCTACCTCATGTTTCGCAGCTAAGGATTCAGTGCCAGAAATACGCTTCACAGTTATACTATTAATTTATTTCCCAAATTTAACGTTTTTGTTTTTCTTCACCTGCCTTTTCTCCATCACTCGTCTTTATATCCCATTAAAAAAGAAACATTTTCCTATCTGCCTGCTAGACTTCAAGCAAAATTTTGGTGATCAAAAAACCCTGTGTAAACCTTTTTTCTGCTTGTGCTTCTTGTAAGACATCTAATATAATTTCTGTAAGCTTGAGCAATGTTGTAATTCAAGATTTGCCAGCTGTATTAACTCATAATTGCAGTCCAACAGTGCCATCCTCTGCTTCTTCCAAATAACATTTCCCTGTAACTCCAAAAATAATCTTATGGAATTCTTGTAGACAGTAAGCTGTAGCTTCACACTGTAAACTTACTGATAGTAAAAAATATCAAAACTTTTAGGTGTAAGTTCTAGGTGTTATTTTTGTGGTTACAAAATATACTGATTAAAATGTCACGGATTAGATTTATCAAATTTCTCATTTGGGTTTAAAACATTCATTTGTGCACTAATATATTAATTTAGCTCTCCAGAATGTTTCTGTACTATTTACTTGACCTTTAAAGAACCCAGTTTTCCATTCTACCTAGACATAGAAAGAGAAGATCCCTAACACCCCGAGAAGTTTCCAATTCAAAATTAAGGCCAAAGAGAACAGATGGACAAAAAGATAAGTAGAATAATACCCAGAAAGAGTTTTGTGTGATAATCAGAAATCATGGCACAAAGTCTAATTAACCCAGTATTTCTCTTCAGTGGTCTGAAAATATACCGGCACAGGTAGATTTTATGGACCAATACAAAACTGGATTTTTATAAATTCCTGTTTTAAATGTGAGTGGGAAGAAAACTTGAGTGCACTTGCAATAAAATATAAAGAATAAATAAAAACTTTGCTGCTAAAAACACAGCATATGAAAATTAACATTAGGAGAGGAATAAAGTACGAAGGTTCCAGATGTGCTAGAAAATAGGAGATCAGTGCAGGCAGTCACAGGCACACAAAGTTATGGTTGTATTCTTTTTTCTTTTTTAATTCAGCCTACGTAAGTTCTTTTCCTACTATTGTAAATATTTGTGGGACAGACACCTCATATCTGAATTGCATTCATTTTAACATCTTATTCGTACAACATCTTTCTTTTCGTACAAAGGGCTAAGTGACAGATATATAAGGAAGGGACACAAAGGGAAAACTTTTCCTAGTAATTAAGCAGTATAAATTTGTATAAACCACAAATGTAGTGGGATCTCTGTCCTTGGAGGTTTCTAAGACTTTCTAGAAACTCCTGAGCTGACTTTAGCTTTGAGCAGGTAGCTGCATTAGGGACCTCCTGAGATCCCTTTCCAATCCAACATTTCTGTGGTTCAAGGGTTCTAAAGTATTAAATCATTCTTCTAAAAGTCACGTTATCTGAAATTAGAAATTTATAGGCCACTTTGTTAAGTTATTGCAATCACCTTGTGTGAAAAAAGAAACATTAAAATGTGAGCATTTATGTGAAAAGAATGCAAGAGAAAATTAGCGGTGCTAAAATGTCAACTACAGAGTTAAAAGCAAGTCATATTAGAAAGTCTTGTTTTTAAATGAGTAAGATTAAAGTTTCTAAAGCCAAAGTGCAATTGAAATCAAGGGAAGAAAAGGAAGCCTTAAGAACTGTGTGAAACCTTCTAAAGCACCCCCAGGTCTTTGGTAGAAATAAGTGGGACTCAAGCACTCCTATAGGCACTACCCTTACCCCAGGAACCCTGAAATTATTGACTGACATCCCATTGATTTCAATGGGCTTTGAATACATACACACAGTTACAGGCTGTTTCATGCTAACTGCTTAATCTTCATTGTACTTACAACAGTGTAGAAAGGTATTGTCCAGGAATACCTCTGCCTGCCTTCTTCCATCATACTGCTGCTATCAGGCTGGCAAATACAGTAACAGTTTAAATGATACTGACAGAATGTTGCTGCATTTGGCTCATATGTCAGAAAAGCCATACAAATTGCAGACAAACATTCCCATTTGTGTTTCACCTGTCAGGGAGTATTTTGTCATTACCTAGGAATTTTGCTGTTGACATTAAGTATCAGTAAATGCCTCATTATGCCTCTCACTTGGATAAATGATTCTTAGGGGTACAGTTGAGGAGTCTTCTTTTAAATACAACTTATGTTTCTATGCTCTCACACATAATGCATTTAACAGCTCTGAATACATCGTGTATTTATTCCATGCTGGCAGCATAAAAGCACTCCATGGTGAAAGAATTCTGCACAAAAACTAGGAGGTCACACACAGGATCTCAGTTCTCAAAGGCAAGCATCTCAAGGACTCTGAACTCAAGGGAAAGGCAACCATGAATCAGAGGGGGCAAACCAGAATCTTAAGGCTGCCTGTTTCCAGGACATAGTAAAGCTCACCCTGCACAAAAATATTACAGGTTCCTGTAATAGGAATTTCAAAAGGAAATAGAGGTAAATAGGTGTACATGAAAACTACTTGACCTTCCTGCTATTCATACCAGTTGGCACCACTGCTACAATGATGCAGTATCTCTTCTCTGCTCCTTGAATAACCTACTTGCTTTCTCAGCACGCATATCCAGCCCAAGTGGTGAAGGGCAAGTCACTGTGCAAGGGCTTTCCCAAGGTGGAGTTCCCTTATATCTAGACCAGATCCTCCCTGTTCCACCTGTCAAAGGCATTATTGCATGACAGGACTACAGACAGGTGTTCATTTCTGGACTCAATAGTAATAGAAAAGAAAAATTCTCCTCAGGAACTCCCTGGGTTACTCCTCCTCTTTGGAACCATGCATCTGACACTACCCTTGTCCTCTTCAGCGTGAGCTAGGTAGCAAAGGTCTGCTGTTTAAACTGGTTTTAGTTAATCCATTGCTTTTTGACTGACGAAGATGAAGAAGCCATTGTCAAAATTCCTAAGCTGACAGGATATCAAGGCAAAGGGTCCCATAGCACTACCTGCACCTCTTCCACTGTCACTATCACATGCAAAAGACAGCATCTGTCCAAAACGTTATTTAATACAAATTTAGATCACAGTGCAGAGGTACTCGGGAATATTTCCTCTAGTGATATGAAACCTTTACAATGCTTTGGGGGAGAAAAATATTTTTAAAATCTTACTTATCTTAAGTCTTTATCTCAATAAAAATTACTCCACACACATGATGAATAATCATATGTATTGGCTTTTGGTTCATTCTTATTCACTGAGCACTTTCACAGGTTGAAGGGGTTTTCAGCAAAATAACTGATTATATAAATCCTTTTCCTTTGACATTCCTCTCAGAAAATTCAGGCATTATATGATTAGCTTTAAAATTAAGCATTCTAACAATTTTTTTTAAATCCTTGCTGAAAGCTACCAAGTTACTAAGCTGAACACCAACACCCAAATCATCTATATACAAAAAATATCTCCATCACACAGTAACTTCACATTAATACAGATTTTTATTATAAAAGTGTTTTATGTGTGTCTCGTGTCATCATGGACAATTTCAAATATGAATTGATAGCACAGTAGTGATTACAGTTGGTAACATTATTTAGAGATATAATTTCAGGGATGAAGCAGTGAAACACCATTAAATAGTAGCATCATTAAATGTGAACATGTGATTATTAACTGCTTTTAAGTGTGTCTATATTAAATATCACTAGAATGGCTTGTTAATATATTCATAAGGCATTATTTATTCTCTTTATTAGCAATTATATTTCAAAAGGACTTTACCTTTTATATTACCCACTATGTAAACTAAATGTCACCCATCAATTCCGTTTCAGAAAATGGCTCTCGCAGCCATTAAATGCAGCTGCTCAAAAGGGCTTGTTGTAGCTCATTTATGATTAAAATGTTCAGTGTTTTTCACTGAAATTGTGTTTCTGTATTCAACAACCAAGGCTGTATTTATTAAAATTGTGCACAATTAAATCTGCAGTAAGCTATGTAGAGAAATGTCAGGGTCCAGAGCCTGGGCTTTATGCCAGATCAAAGTCCTAAGCTGAGTTGAGGTACTATAGGTATTTTACTACTTCATGAAAGGATTAGTGGGATGCTGGTGAACGAAGGTGATTTGTTACCTTTGTCTCCATTTATCTGCTCCCAGAACATATTCTGAGCATTTATGATTTGAACAAACCAGGACTGAGATATGTGTCTGGTTATTTTCTGACATCTTAACAAAAAATGTAGATAACACATCTTGATCAGCTGCACCATAGCATGTAACTAAGGATTTCCAAAGTATTGTATGGTGATATAGTTTCAAGTTTGTCCATTGCTTATGATAGTGCATGTGTTTTGGGATTTCTAAATCCTTTTGAAAATTCCACTGGCAATGCTTTGTGAACAGCTGCCACTGTGACAGGCTTTCCAGTGCACATAACACAAGCCTTGGTATGTAGTGGACTATGTGACAGCCAAGAGTTCTTCATTACACTTCCTGATCTCAGTTTCTAAAGAATTAGTTTATTGCTGTATAATACACTAGAAGATTAAAAAAACATATTTCAGAGGAAGAGTCCCTGTCAAGCTTAGTCTGACCAGTGCAAATGGGCGCATTCCATAGTTTTCTCACCCATACTTTCCAAAGCCCTGATGGGTAGCGAAGAAGGATGGTTTACAACCACAGTGATCTTCCAGCAAGTCCCAGAAGTGACTGCAATCCCCATTGCCATACAGAAGCAAAGGTGATTCTGACTAAAGTACAGAAAAAATAGAGAGCAAGGTGCTCTGCCACCTTATAGATCACCTTCATTACAGCTCCGTGGCAGCTTTTGGCCTGAGTAATTATTGCTGCACGTCAGTGAAATCGAGGGAGATCTCCTTAAATCACATAGCCTGGTCTAAGAGTAATAGCTGAAGAAGCTTTAAATAGTGGTTTGGAAAATGATCTGAGTGGTTTAGAAATTACATCTCTGAAGCTACCCATGCCCTCATGAGTTCATGAACCATACTGTAATTTGTTAGAGCAACCCAAATCTGCATACCCTTTATTGATTTGATTAAAATAGATGAGGGAGCCAATATTCATTTAAGAAGACTAGTCACCAAGTATTACAATTTTATTTAGATAATTAGGGATGGAACAATGCACTAGTAAAATTAAGGTCACAATTAAAGTAGGCTCAATAAGTCCAATGTTTGAGCCACCAAAGTAGAGCAGAGTGTAGATAGGCTGAATTGTGAAATTGGCACTGAAATGTGTTGCTTTCCAACAAAAGTCCATCCCAGTGCACAATCAACTCCCAGCAAAACTCAAAAGTAAAGGGAAAGTGTATAAGGAGGCAAAAACTGGGACAGATAACGCAGAAGGAGCATAGAAGCCCTGCCTGAGGGTTCAAGAACACAGTTACGAAGGCCAGGGCTATGTGGAGTTGAATCTGGTGGAGGGTTAGGAAGAGCAACAAGAAGGACATCAGCAGATACATTGGCAGCAAAAGGTACACCAGCAAAAATGTGGGCCTGCTGCTGAATGAATCGGGAGATCTTGTAACAAAATATACATAAAGGACAAATGTACTTAATATCTTCTTTGCATTTGGCTTTCAGTAGTCCCAAACCCCTGAGACCAAAGGCAAAGTTTTGCCCTCAGTAGAGCAGGATCAGGTTAGAGAGCAGTTAAATTGAATAGACACAAGTGCGTGGGACTTGATGGGATGTTTCCATAAGTGCAGAGGGAGCTGGCTGATGTCACTACAACGTTATTCTCCATTTTCTTTGAAAAGTCATGGTGATTGAGGGAGGTTTGTAAGGACTGAAAGAAAGCAAATGATGCTCCTGTTTTCTAGAATACAGAAGAAATACCTGGGGGCTAAAAGTTGGTCAACCACACCCCAGTCCCTTAGAAGGTGATGCAGAAAATCCTCCTGTAAAGCCTTTCCAAATATATGAAGGGCAATAAAGTGATTTGAAGGAGACAGCGTAGATTTATGAAGGGGAAATCATGCTTGACCAACTTGATAACCTTCTACAACTAGATGACTGGGATATGAAGAGAGTGCAGTGAATGCTGTTAATCTTTACTTCGTTAATGCTTTTGGCACTGTCTCCCATATCATCTCTGCCTACAAACTAATGAAATACAGTCTACAAAATTGGAAAGTGAGGTGGATTAACAATACAAAACAGGGAGGAGTGGCTGATACACCAGATGGATGCACAGCCAATTAGAGGGACCTCAGCAGACTGGAGAAATGGGATGACAGGAACATTATAAAGTTCAGCAAAGGGAAATATTAAATCCTGCCCCAGGAATAAATAAACCCAGGAATCAGTGTTGCCCAGGGGACAACCAGCTGAAAACAAGTGCCACAGAAAAGGACTCAGAGATCCTGGTGAAGACAAAGTTTGACAAATGCCACCAACATGCCCTTGTGTCAAAGGCAGCAAATGATACTCTGGACTGCATTAAGCAAAGTGTTGCCATGAGGTGAAGGCAGAAGGTCCTTTCCCTCTGCTCACACTGATGACTCACATCTGGATTCCTGAGTATGAAAGAGACATGGATATTCTAGAGGACATCCAATGCAAGGCCATGAAAATTATTATTATGGACCATTTTATAAGGAGAGGCTGAGAAAGCTGGGATTGCTCAGCCTGGAGAAGAGAAGGCTCACAGGAATCTTATCCATGTGTATAAAACCCTGCTGGGGGAAGTAAAGAGGCAGAGCCAGATAGTTCTCAGTGGTGCCCAGTGCCAGGACAACAGGCTGAAGGCACAAACTGAAACACAGGAAATTCCATGTAAACGTAAGAAAGAACTTTCTTAGTGTGAGGATGATCAAACAATAGAACAAGTTGCCCAGGGAGGCTGTAGAGTTTTCATCCTTGGAAATATTCAAAATCCAACTGGAGAAGAACCTAGGCAATGTCATTAAATCTGTTGAACTAGGTGTTTTCCAGAGGTGTCTTTCAAGCCATTCTGGGAATCTATGATTCTGGAAATCAATTTCTATTTTTGAGCCATATCTGGCAAAACCTTCAGAAAGGCTGCTTCATTTCACTCTAAAACCCCAAGTAAGGTTCTAGCTAATAAATTTCACTAACTTCCATGGATGTAGAAGATAGCAATGTAAGAAGACAACTTTGGATGTCTGGCAGAAAAAAAAAGTCATTTAGCAAATTAAGAAATACATATTTATAGATTAGGATCCATCTGACCTTTTCTTGGTGTCTACATCAACTCAGCATGAATCATATCCTAGAATGCCTGATACTCTCCTACTGGCTATACAGCTCAAGTTGTTGTTTTTTATTTGATCAGAATAAATGAAAAGTAGTTTTCACAATGATATATTTGCAATTGTTCCATTCTTATCAGTTTTGTATTTACAGTTCATATATGGCATTTCCTCTGCCCTTGGCCCTAAAAGAACTCCTAAGAGCAATTATTTTCTTACTGGTCTGTCCTAGTCCACTAGGAAATGACATCTATTATTTTCTTTTCCTCACTCTGTCACTCATCCACAATCCCCACTTGACTATAGAGCTTTATTTTATTTCTTCCATCTGGTGTCATGATGTTATTAAGGTTTTAGGCATAGCAACTACTAGTAATTGCCCCAGAGCAAATAGAAGTACTGAATCTGGTGCATGTTAGGCTGTGAGCTCATCTATGAAACCTGAAACGCAATGAGCTGTCAGACTTATTTGTCTGGTTCTTGTGCAGTCCTTAGAGTATATCATAGAGCTCCCAAAAAAGTGTTCAGAAACCAGGTAGCTGTCTGTAGTAATTCAAGACTTTAAATATTCCATAAAAAATATTTTGCCAATTTTGATGGATGTTAGCATTAAAATGTGTTGTCTATTTTGATTCTTCTTTTATTTTATCCAGAAACACAGACATGTTCCTGACTGCCAGTTTAAAACATTTACTTTCATTGGGCTGTCAAAGACAATTATGAATTATGCGCTGGTGCACTGCTAACATATAATCTACCTCCACTGGGATGAATTTTTATGCACTGAATTATTATTTTAAAAAATAATTTTGTGTATTATTAGTTAACCTTATATTCCTACCTGGAAGGGAAGAGATGACATGTTGACATAACAGGAGACATAGATGGTAAATTAAAGAGATGCTAAAAGCATTGACAGCTATGCAAGTTCATAGGTACATTTGAATTTGATAGCCATCCTTTTCAAAAATCCTACTCAAATTCACATCAAACTGATCAAGAATATGAAGCAAAACCACTTCAGTTTCCTTGTATCAGACAGACTGTAAACTGATTATGAGAGTAAAATTGCTTGTGTTAATCTTCCAATCTTTAGACCCTCAAACCCTGTTCCATCAAGTAATCATCAACTCAGAAACATTTTTTCTCTTGCTAATCTCCAGCCAGAGAAGCCAATAAAACCGGAATAATTAACCATAAATCATTTTATTTGGCTGATTATGTTTACTTCAGATGGACTGTTTTAAATGGCTAGCAATACATCGATTAATTTTACTTTTGAACCCAACCCTGAAGGGCAGAACTGGCTCAGTGTATTGACTCTAGCAGACCCAGTGATTCTCTCTTTTTCTAATTCTTTTTCTAATATTTCTTTTTTTCTTGTTAATTTCAATTATTATATTGTTCCTCTAACAGTAAGAGTAAAGAAACAAGGTCAGTTTTAACACCACACTATTTTGGGATTCTCTAGGAGAGAAACACAGGGTTATTCCCTTCTGAAAGGGTTTAGACTTTCTAAGGAGATTCTTAAAAAACAAACAGGCTGACAATGACAAAATGGACAAGATAGAAAAAAAAAACCAGATATATTCATTATGTGTTCAATTGCAGGTCCTCATTGTGTTTTAAAGTAAACTATCTAAAACAATCTAAAAGAGATTGAATTAATGATTACTTTATCACTTTAAATTATCGGTTTTGTCATAAATGCTGAATTAGAGTTTGTTTTCTGGCCCCAGTGAAGTATGCTTAGGTATGAAATGAGTTTCACACAGTTGAAAGAGTAGAGATAAAAGAATCAATGCTACCAGAGTATGTATTTCTGTATCAGTGTTACCTTTCTTCTGTTCATTATCCAGTTTACTCTGATTCTGTTTGCTTTCCTTACGCATATTCTTTCACGTTTTTCTTCTCTTTTTTTACACCTTTTATATTGTGCATCTCCCACGCCACCAATAGACATATAAAGGTGCCAAACATCATATTAGATAAAATGTATTTTGCTGGTAGTTTTCAAAAAGAAAAGGATGAGGTACATAACTGATTTTAAGCTCAACTTTGCACCCCGACTCCCAAATAAAAAACTTTAGAAACTGGCAAGTTAGACTTTAAATATGGTACATAACTTCAGCTATCACTTTTTATCACTATAATGACCACAAGATGGGTCAGAACATGCCTAGACTGATCCCTTTATACCTTTAACTGGGCCTGTAAAGGAGTTTTATCAGCTTCCTTGTCTAGTTTTCCCTTAAAAACAGTTGCTCCAGCCAAGTTTTGCTTTTAATTTTCCCATCAATTTAATCAAGTGAGACAGAGTGAAACTCAAAAAGCTGGAACCAAAGTTAAAAATAATCTATCATAATTCCACTGTTCTAGTCAAAATTACCACATAGCCCCCACTGGAGTATGAGCTTGGATTGTTATGACAAGAGGAGGTGGTATTAAGTGTCATTTAAAGTTATGGGAGACACATTTTTAAGTTTTGAAGTATTATTTCATACTTTCAGGAAGGGAGGGCAGGGAAAAATGCAAATCACTGTGATTCAGCTCAGGAGCCAAAGGTAAAATGCAGATTTTATTCAAGCTTAGCTCTAGGATATTAATTGTTCCACTTTCTCTTTTTTTTTTTCTCCAAAGTCTAGGTAGTTTTAGATATTTTTTAAAAAGAAACACACTGTGGATCATCCATAAAAGGGACTTGTTTTCTGTAAGCACTGTTATTACTCATGCCCAAGTATTTGCTGTCCTATGTAACTCCTGACAATTCAGCAAGAATCAGAAGAAAGAAGCATTCAAACACATGTTTAGGAGAAGATTTGGTGTTTGATTTTGTCTGGCTTCTCTGTTTGTTTTCTTCCTCCCCATCTTCATGCACTGAACTTGCTGGCACTGCATGTAAATCAAAGAATAAGTCCCATTTCCAACCTTGTTGCCAGGAAGAAGTTAACATTGCTGTTGGTCTCCTCATTTTTATTACCTTCACCAAGTGAGGAAGGTGAAAAGTACAATAATTGGGATTTATGTTTGCTTTTAAAATGAGTGAAAAATAATTTTTTTTTTTTTTTACAGTAATGATGAGAGAGACCTGTCAGATTCAACAGGAATAGCCGCGAGCTGTCAATTTAAACAAAGCATCCCTTTTGCTGCCCCATTCACTTGTCCTCTGAGATCCACACAGACTTCACTGGAAAGGGTTGCCTTCATCTATCTGTGAAGGGGAAGGGAATATTCTGGCATGCTGGAAAGAAAGTAACTCTTTAAGATATGTATTATCTTAACCAAGGATATGTATTTCTCCCACTCCCTTGAAAAATGAAAAGCACACTGAAGATTGTGAAGCAAATCCATCAATAATTTTAGCAATCTGTCTCTACCAACAGGACAGGCAGATTTTCCTACCTCTTGGTGAGTTTTACAAATGTAAAAAGAATGCTCTGGACCATTCATAATCCCATAAAGCAGAGCAAATAATTCCCATTAATTTATCAATATACACCATAAAGTATCCCATACAGAACATCATGAAGTATTCTGGCTGAGGTGACACCAGCTAAGAATGTGACCTCTTATTTTTGCAGACTGTTTCATATCAAATTCTCTTTATATTTTTAATTTAAATTTACTTTCAAAATATATGCACCAGTAAGACCTTGCTTCTGTGAATGAGCATGTATCTCTGCCTAAGGCTGGGCATCTTCAACTTCCTCCAGCATCAGGAAAAATGTATGGCAAACCCAGGAAGAGGACTAGGATTTTTACAGGCAAAGTAACTGTAGCACTTTCCCAACACCTGAAAAACCTTCTATTCAATATTCACAGCCACGCATGGCCTTCCTTAACCAAGTATCTGGATGAGAGAAGAAAAGCTTATGTTTAAATTAAGGTCACTGTCTGGCCCAACCAGCTTCCCTTGTGTAAGTGTAATCTTCAAAAGAATGCTGGTGTATTTATTGCCTAATCTAAGTAGTCCGTTTGAGAGTTTAGAGTAGTTTATTGAAATGGAAAAAAGCTTAAGTTTTGTTCCCTCTGCATATCTGTTGTGTAATGACCATTCCTACATTTCCAAGTCGACCTCATGAACGGAATAAATAATACTTCATGTTCCCATTTTTCTCTCCCTCTTACTGACGATTTGGTCAATTAACACTTCCAAGTATTACATCTCTTAGAGAGTTAGGAAAGTGTGAAATTGCCTTATAGTAGTGACAAGGATGAAGAAATCTTCCAGAGTCATTACTACAGCTCTAAATCTGGAATAAAAATTAAATACATCATATACTATGAGCTAAAAGCCAAAGGAATGAGAAAATATTTGAGTTATTTGCTCCAAATTATTCAATAGCTACTGATACAAAAAAATGTAGGTCATAATCATGATCTGAAATTTGAGTTCTACTTCACCTCATCGCAGAGTTCTAACAGACAGTTAATTAAATTGAATTTTTCCCACTAGGTTTTTATTCAGTCCTTCTTTTTCTGCATCAGTGTGGTTGAGAAGACATGAGAGTGAAGGCAGGTATGCAGACCTGAAATAATTGGAATAATCTGAGTACTGCTTATGCCCTCCTTGTTAAAACTGTTGCTGCATAGCAAGACTGGATAATTAAAATGCCTACTATAGGTATATGTTGATGTCTTCCAATAGCAAAGCTGCTTCAGGACATAGCAGAAAGGCAACACACTGTCTTTTGATAAATAACTTTCCAACAGAGATAAAAATAATGTTGCTATTTAGCTGCAAATCAGGTATTTCCAAGCCACTTGCCTGTTTTTTCCATTCTGGAAAATGAACATAGGAAAATAACCTTTTTTTAAAGTGAGTTTATAGAATCATAGAATCAATCATAGAAGCACACAATGTTTTGAGTTGGAAGGACCCTTTAGAGGTCATCTTGTCCACCCTAACTGCAATGAACAGGGATGTCTTCAACTCGATCAGGCTACTCAGAGTCCCATCCAACCCAACATGCAAAGTTTCCAGGGAGGGTGCATCTACCAACTCTCCAAGCAGCCTTTTCCAGTGTTTCACTGCCCTCATCTCAGAAAAAATTTCTTCTTTAGTTATTCCTAAAAGAAAGCAAGTTCTTACTAAAAGGAAGAACTAAGCTAAAAAGTTTTTAGTTTAAGACCATTACCCATTGTCCTATCACTGCAGGCCTGCTGAAAAGTCTGTCGGCATCTTTTGCAGAAGTCCCCTTTAGTTAATGATATGCCACAGTAAGTTCTCTCCTGTGTCTTTTCTCCTCCAGGCTGAACAACCCCAACTCTCTCAGTCTTTCTTCATAGGAAAGATGCTTCAGCCCCCTGAGCATCTTTGTGGCCTCCTTTGGACTGGCTCCAATAGGTCCCTATCTTTCTTGTTCTGGGGACTCCAGAGCTGGACAAAGTACTCCAGATGGGGTCTCACCAGAGCAGAGTAGAGGGGAGAATGTCACAGTTTTGCATAGTTGGCTACTGAGAGAGGGCCAGGTGCTACAGAAAATGGCTGCTAGAGTCTTCTGCAGGCCTGCTTATAGCGCCTCTGAGAATCACATATAGGAGACAAAGACTCCACCAGAACTTGGAGTGCCAGGAAAGACCGCAAAGTTTGGCCCATTAAGGGCATTGTGATGTCTATTTGCTTGTGAATGTAAGCAGTTGACAGACACAAAAAGCCAGTAAGGCTGGGGGAGGAGTAGGCGCCCAGGTACCCAGGCGAGTTTGCCCCTGCAGCCCTAGCTGAAGTACGTGGAGTAGCTGGAGGAAAGGACCCATGGAGGAGGCAGAGACCCGACCTGCCCGGTGGAGAGGCTCCACGCGGGATGGAGCCGGTGGAGACATAGAGAAGATGCCGTGACTTACGGTGGGATGAGCCCCTGCCAGCACAAGCGACCTACAGAGATGAATGAAACAGGTTTGCTGGAGGAGGCATCATAGCCCCGTGGAGGACTGGGACTGAGAGACACTGTGATTTGTTGCTGCCTGCCAGAGCAGAGATGAAGCCCGGTGGGAAGAGATTTGCCTTGGTGAAAGTTAGTGGAGAACTGGCTCTTATGGGTGAGATCCTATGGTTTAGCAGGGGGAGGGTGTGTGGAATGGATGCCCCCATCCCGGCCGAGAAGGGAACCATCTTGCAAGGGACTGACCAAAGCCCCCATCTCCTAGTCCCTGCCCCCTGTCCTGTGCTGCAAGCAGGAGAGGGAAAGAAGGGAGCAAAATCATGGCTGAAAGGGAAGTCTGCTTTAGAATGGAGGGGTGGGGGGAAGGTGTTACCGAGACCCCCATTTCCCCAGTCCCTGCCCCTCCTGGGCTGCGACCGGGAGGGAGGAAGGGAGCAAACTTCTAACTAAAGCCTGCTAAGGAGGGAGTGGTGGGGGGAAAGGTGTTTGCCTGGTTTGCATTTGTTTCAAGATTGTTGGTTGCACTCCTGACTCTGGTTCTTTTTCACAGTTTTCTCTTTAGTGTAGTGTAATAAATTAGAGAACTTTCTCTTCAGCACTCTGTGTTGAGTCTGTTTTGCCCACATCATTACCGAGTTCGTCTCTTGAGCCGCCCAATTATGTTATTTCTCCCCTGTCCAACTAAGAAGGGGAGTAATAGACTGATTTTGGTGGGCGTCTGACCTTTTGCCAGGGCGCAATGACCACAGAGAATCACCTCTCTCATCCTGCTGGACACTCGTCTTTTGTTGGAGCCCAGGATAGAGTTGGCTTTCTGGACTGTGAGCATACACTGATGGCTCAGCTACAGCTTTTCATCCACCAGTAACCCTCGGTTCTTCTCTGCAGGGCTGTTCTCAATCCATTTGTATCCCAGACTGCATTGGTACTGGGAGTTGACCTGACCCATGTGCAGGACCTTGTTGAATCTTATAATGCTCAGATAGGCCCAATTCTTACCTTGTCCAGTTCCTTCTGGATGACCTCCTGTCCCTCAGGTGTGTCAGCTGCACTACTTTGCTTAATGTCATCTGCACATTCAGTTACACTCTCTATGTCATTAATGAAGATGTTAAACCATACAGACCCCTGAGGGACACCACCTCAATCTCCATCTGGACATTTAACCATTGACCACTATTCTCTGATGAAACCATCTAGTCAATTCCTTAGCCACCAAATAATCCATGCAACAC
The DNA here is from genome assembly GCA_027925045.1 of Hypotaenidia okinawae. Classification (NCBI taxonomy): domain Eukaryota; kingdom Metazoa; phylum Chordata; class Aves; order Gruiformes; family Rallidae; genus Hypotaenidia; species Hypotaenidia okinawae. The sequence continues at coordinate 128,814,216 of BSDF01000001.1, forward strand.
ATATCTCCCTAGTTCAGAGAGAAGAATGCTGTGGACAACCATGTTAAAGCCATACAAAAGTCCAGACAGATAATATCAGTAGCTCAATTGTCAACAAGAAGACCAAGGATCTGTCAAGGAAGATTCTTTAAAACACAGACCTCAAGAAATTATCTGAAACCTTAAAAACGTCCTAAGCAGTTTGATTATTGTGGATTAATGCAACAAAATAAATTCCATGCTTTCGTGTACTTTCCTTTAATAATTTACTGAACATGTTTATTAGAAGGAATACTCATAGAATTTGTGAGCTTAAAATTGGGATGTGTGTGGATTCCTAATTTGTAAAAATGTGAGTGTGCTTTGCAGAACTATGATTGAAATGTCATCTGACCAAGAGAGATCATAATTGTGGTATATGCCAACACTAGTCAATTTGGTACAAAATGATCATACAGAGAAATGGGAAAACACCCATTTGTAAGCATAGTTTATTTTTCTGCACAGCAAAAAAACCCAAAACACACTGAGAAGATCTCAATATATTTATTTATTTTTCTACTGCTGTAAACACAGGGGAAGCTGAAGGTGTATGTAAATCAGGATGGGAGTAGGTTCATGTGTACCACTGTACTGGGCCATCATTCCCAGGCAGGGTACATCAGGAGTGACCATCCTTGCCATAGCATACCCCAGCACATCCCCTCCTGTCTGGAGATGAACAGTGCTGAAACAGCTACTTCTGCCCCACAGCACATAACCTCCCTAGTTTGTGTCCCTTGAAAACACCTTCTCATCCTTTTTCTACATCCCTCAGTGACTAGCAGGAAGAGTGATCAGAATATCTTTAGCTGCATCTGTGCTGGTAACCCAAATGAGGCCAGGGCAGAAGCAGGCCCAAGCGTTGGCATGTGATCATCCATGTAGATCTGCAGAGTGATCCTTTGCACTTTTTTTCAGCTGGGCCACCTACTGGTCCCCAAACCCACACCCAGATGCTGTTGGAGTGCTAATATAGATCAAGGACCATTCCCTGCTGGCAGCTGTATGCAGTCCCCTGTTCAAGGGGTAGGGGAGGAGTGGGATGCATACAACCTGTGACATGCTACTTATGTCTTATCTCCTATCATATTTATTTAGTGGAATTAATGCATCATTTTTTCATCAAGCATCAAGTCCAGCTTTGCTCAGTATGTCATACATAACTTTTATGTAGTAAGATCAGAGAGACCTCAAGGTCTGTAACTTAGGGAGGCCAGAGGATTCAAAATACCCTCTCCTGGTCATTGTGCCTTTAAAGAATCACTCCCTAAAAAAAAAATAAATAAAAATAGAGGTCTTTTTTACCGGTCTTTCAGAAAACACATGTGTGAACCAGGCCTCGGGATTTAATTTCAGCTTTGGGGAAGTATATAAAAATATATTCTTATTCACTAACATTTATAGAGTGAGTCAATTGTACTATGTCTACAGAGGTTTTTTTATTGTGCACCTTTGAGACTAACCTTATAAGAACCTACCCATGGTCAAACAGAAGTACAAACAGGGAATCGATTTCCCCAAGGTAATAATAGAATATGGTACATCTGTAACCAATTAACACTCACCTTCTAGGTTCTTGGTTTAAGAGACAACGTGCTTGATGTAAAGTGACCTATGCTTGTCACCATACAACTTAAAAAAATATCAAAACATAGTTATAGCAGCAGCTTGTGAAATCTATGGGTCTGTAAGAATAGCATATGTCTCAAGGGAATTCCTGTATTTTACAAAGACCCTCTTAATTCACCTGTTCAGATAATAAAGCCCTACAGAGTATACAGAACATTGTTTATATATGTCACCCCTCTACAACACATGCCTTTTAAGTGAGTTATTCTAACTGTAATTACCTATTTCCTGGTGAATTTATGAACAGCTAAGCAGACTGATACTTGCTCAGTGAAACAGCTTTGCATTTATGAAATGTGAGATATCATCATAAAAGACCTATTTAAATACAGTAAAACACCTATTTGAAACACCTCTATTTTTTAAGACCTTGGGCATATGTTCAATTGAGTGTTGTGCATTTGCATAGCAGATATTAAACATGGGACTTAACTCCCCTGGTTTGAGATAGCTAAAGTAAGGAAGACCACATCAGTAACAGTCGTCCTTGGTTTTTTGAAGGGAGCATTAAGCATAGTTTTTACAGATCAGTTTGTGGGATCTTTGCTGAAGGTCTTTATTGCTTGCATGAACCCCACCAGAAAAGACAGAGTATGTTTTCAGCAACCTTTCTGACCTGTTTCCAGCCTTTGCAATATTAATTGAAACCAAAGCAAATCCCCATTAACCTTTTGTTCTACGTGGTACTTTTCTGTAGAAGCCCTGAAGTTTTGCCTGTTTACTTCATTTCTGGTGTGATTTATTTTATTGTGAATATTGGCCAATTTAGAGTAAATAGTCTAGCTAAAATAATCAGGGGGGCAAATGGATGCCAGAGATCAACCCATCCAATCATATTAAACAGGAGACAAGATTTTCTTTACTCATTTAATTAAACCAAATAGCACCTGCAAGACATACCTACCCTTCAAAATGAAGTGACATGTATGCCGTGCTGGGGTTCATTCCAAGACTAGCATCAAACCTTAAGAATTTTCAATCAAAATGAGAAAAGTTACAGTGCTGCTTTGAAACAGGGCTGTGTGCAAATCTGTGATTTCTGCCCTTGTTGATATGGAAAGAGCCCTTTTCCTTTCAAAACGGATTTTTATAGCTGAAACAAACAAAATTTTTTAAAAAAAAAGAAAACACACAGTCAGCTGTCTACTGAAACTGTTCTGTCTTCAGGAAAAAAGATTAAGACCAACTGTATAAAAGGAAAGCTTCTTCAAATTCAGAAAGATCCATTTCCTTTTCCCTCTCTCAAGCTCTCTGCAAGGTGAGGGGACCTCATTTTCGTACTCTGTATGTACTACATTTACAGTATGCAAAAAAAAAAAACCCAACAAATGTTCAAACATATATCCTGCAAAGAGATTTGGTATTCAAAAGTCCTGCTTCCAGTATTAAGCAGTTTCCCTAAACATACTTCCCTGGAGTCAAAAATATGTGTTTAATGGCAATTTTATGATGTTATTGGCGCGGGCATAGTGAAATAAGAAAACTAACTTCTTAGCTAGAGTTTGGGGAGGAATTTTATGGTCACTTTGTATTACCATTCTGAATTCTGAGTAGCTGCTAGAAGCATGTTTTAAACATTAGCAGTATCTGATACACTCATATAAACACACCAGAAAAGAACATTCTATTTCTTTACAAACTATGATAATAAGCAACTTTTTTCACCCTTGCTCCCTATAGCAGCTGATTTTCACCAATCACTTCAATATATAGATACACATATCCTAGTGTATACTATGTACTCACTATTTCTTTACTCATTTCAAAGTATTAGCATTCCAGGTAGTACCTAGCAGCCTCTAGGTATATCACGCAGCCACTCTGCCTGGTATACATTATTCTTAATGTGAAGTAAATTTATTGTTTGATTTACTGGCTGGGTAACTTTTCTTTGCATAAGTTCATTCGAAGCAACTTCCTAGATCTTGCAAAGCAACAGAAATGTGAAAGGACTATAGAGTATAGATAAATACTGGTGTGAGTTATGGTAAAGAAATGTAAGTTTTAGAAAAGGAAAAAAAAAACCCCCAAAATCTCAACTTACAATACTTTTTAAATGTTTGACAAGATGCCAAAAATGTACCATAGTGTGTCCAATTAAGGGGACTTTTCTTCATGTTCCTGTGAGAACACGTGCCTATTCAATAAATGACCTTTCATTTTAGAAGGAAAGGCACTGTGCTAAGCTCAGTTTTTTGCCTTTTCCTAAAATGCTGAGTCCATCAATGACCCACGCTTGCTTTTTAAAGAGTGACAATGGATATCAAACTTCTCCCTTCTGTAAAATCAAAACCACAATTTCCACCCGCTAATGTCAGTGACCTTTCCCCTACACTGTATACAGTTGGAGATGCAGACTCAAAGATAATTTGAAATGTGTAGCAAATGAACGGAGGGAGAAAGGTAGTATCAAGCTAAAAGTGGCAGCAGAAGCCATTTAAACTATCTCAGTAAGAGAATTAGTAATTAGTTGGAAACATTCTAACTTTCATTGTGAGCTGAATCGTGAAAGGGAAAGTCTGTGAAATCCAGGTACTTGCAAAGTAAATTACCTAAAATGGGCAGTCATACAATTCCAATATTATACTGGAGGGGTCTTTGCAAGACCTTGAAAAGCCACTTGTGTTAATTCACTTTGGTAGTAGGAACCAATATTCCTGCAAATCAATCTTACAGTCTTAAATGTAAAGATCTGTGAAATGGCTTGCCAGATACTTTGAAATTGTCGGAAAAACACAGTATGACTTTTAAGAAGCCTTTGTCAGGGATTATTTTTAAAACTTTATTTATAACTCATCTTCTTGCCTAAGTAAAATAAGGCAATGCCTGTAGAACAGCCATGTTATAGGTGGAGAGTCACACTGCTCAGAGAATTTTGATATATTTTCATATTTTATATAACATATAATATGTAACACACAGAAATCACATCGGTGATATATCTTTATTCACCTGCGATAATGGCAACTGCTTCATTACTCGGGAGTGGTTTAAAGTAAAATAGGTGAGATATTTCAATTTCAATTTTAAATTCAGCTGAAGTTGATAGTTTACAAAAGGCGAATTCTCCCAAAGTGCTGACAAGAATTTATAACAAGAGTTTTGTGACCAGCCAAGGCTGACTGTGTAAAATCTATCGTAACGTTTTTGGACCTGTAAAACATTACCGATATAGAAGCCATTTTACTACTTAAAGCCTAAGGAAATCTGGTGTGAGTTCATATTCCATGCCTTTTCTCTGGGGAGGTGCGAACATACTTTCACATTAGTGTGCTTCTAAAGTTAAAAAATTGATGGAGGTATCCTGAGTAACACAACCATCGTTTAGAGGCTCTGCGTCCCAGAAGCCTGACGTTCCTTCAAACTGGTGAGAGTCCCACCAATATGACTGAAGATTTTCCTTAACTGATTAAAAGACTAAAAGAAATTACCATGGAAGACAAAAAAAATTTAAGTCCCCTAAAAGAAGCAGCACCCTCAGTCTAACAGAAGGGAAAAGAACTGAAAAGAAAAGTGACAAAGGGTTTCTTGTGTGACAGTTGTATTTCTAACTACTATCCTTATTGTAAGAAGATTCTGCAAGCACCCTTTGTGATGGAAGGTTTTACTTTCTCTAGCAGTACTGCAGCAGAACATCCTGCATGCAACATTTTGTGATATGCTAGATTTCACTAATGTGAAATTTGTATGAAATACTCAAAACATTTAGGCATTTTATGCAACGACTGAGTGGAGCAGTCCAATAGGGTAACAAAGTGCCTTTTATTCCAGTCATTTCACTAAACGCCTACAAAATCGAGTCATTCCGCAAAGTGACTGTCTGAAAAAGTCACTTTGCAGTGACAGAAAATTTTAATCATTTAGTGAAGTGACTGGTTTCACAATGTAACTGCAACATAAACTACAGGTGACACCACGACCACATTTAAGTATAGTAGTAGTAGTAACAACTTCACATAGGTAAGAATATCACCCCTGTGTGGATATTTATTTGCCTTTATGCATACAGACTTAGGTGTATACACAGATAAAAGCCACCCTGAAGTTGTAAAAAAACTGAAGGAGGCAGATACACAAAACATGTTGATATCATAGAATGGGACAGACTTCTGGATATATACAATTCTTTACCCGTAGTGGAATAGTTGTCCTTGAGGGGAAGTAAGGTGATTATTGTTTTTGTCACATCCATCCTATATTTAAATGTTTGTTATATATATGTCTGGAACAAGATGGGGACATCTTGCACAATGGTATAGCACCCTCACTTGTTTTATTGCACTGTTTGTGTTCTACCATTCTGAATGCCAAACTATAAGGATAAAAATTCTAGGTAACTCCATAAAATAACTCTTAGATACTATTCTTATATATATTTTTGCTGCTCTTTTTTAAAATAACCATAGGAAACTACAAACACAGCCACCAACGAAACAAGCCTTAACATAAAACAAAACATCCACAAGGTTCAAATCACACATCAAATATTAGTCTTTCCAACTTGGGAGAAAGGGAGGATATGCATTATAAGATGGTTTTAACTATCTGAACAAGTGCTATTAATTCTTCTGGAACTATGACACATTAAGATCCCATGCCAGCAGAGCACTTAGGTATGGTGCTTTCTTTAAGCTCTAAAGTAGATCACTGAACTATATATCTGCTCACCTATAAATGTTTAAATTAAAAGAATGGTCTCAGTGCAAATTTGTAAATGTTTAGTTTGATTCTGCCCATGTAATAATGAACTAGATCATTTCAGCACATAAACATAAAAAAGTGCAATATATAATAGCACATGACAACCATAGCAGTACTACCACAGAGTCAATGACTTGAATGAAAAAGCTCTTACAGTCAAAATTAAATGCATTTTCAAGCTGTTTTATGAACCCATTTCCTCACTGTGCTGTCTGAAGAACATGCAGTGAAAATAAGACAATAGCCCTCAAGTCCCTGATTCAGCCTTGATCAAATGATATAAGCAGTACTACCAGGGCTATTGTAGAAGCAGTTAGCAGTCCATATTTGGATGTATACTCTGAATTGAATTTTATCCCTATATGTAGCAAGCAGTGTGCCCCAGGGGTCATACTGGGTCCAGTCTTGTTCAATACATTCGTCAATGACCTGGACAAAGGGACAGAGTGTACCCTCAGCAAGTTTGATGATGATGCAAAACTGGGAGGAGTGGCCGAGACACCAGAAGGCTGCACTGCTGTTCAGTGAGATCTGAACAGGCTGGAGTGGTGGCCTGAGAGGCACCAAATGAAATTCAAGAAGGCCAAGTGTAGGGTCCTGCACCTAGGGAGGAATAACCCCAGGTATCGGTATGGGTGAGGTGTTGACCTGCTGGGAAGCAGTGCTGAGGAGAAGGACCTGGGAGTCCTGATAGACAACAAGCTCTCCATGGGCCACCAATGTGCCTTCATGGGCAAGAAGGCCAATAGCATCCTGGGTGGATGAAGAAGAACGTGGCCAGCAGGTCGAGGGAGGTTCTCCTCCCCCTCTAGTCTGCCCTGGTGACACCACATCTGGAGGACTGTGTCCAGGTCTGGGCTCCCCAGTTCAAGAAAGACAGGGGGATACTGGAGAGAATTTAGTGGAAGGACTACATGGATGATCAGGGAACTGGAGCATCTCTTGTATGAGGAGCTGGGTCTGTTAATCCTGGACAAGAGCAGACTAAGACAGGATGTGATAAAAACTTATAAATATCTAAAGGGTGGGTGTCAAGAGGACAGACGTATTTCAGCTGTGACCAGCAACAGGACAAGGGACAACAGGCACAGAACTCAGTATGATAACTTTGTATGAGCAAAACCTGAGGAAGCAGTAAATCTAAACAGTTTTAAGTCCAAGTTTGATTAGTTTCTGGAAACGACTATATGGTAAGGTACCTTTAATGAATGTAATTGAGGTTTGTAACTTAGAAGATCAAATTAAACATTTCAGGTTTTAATTGCACTTCCATACAAGTTTGATATCTTTTCAGATCACCAATTCAGTGTTCTTATGATTTATTTTCATACATATATCATAGAATTATAAAATGGTTTGGGTTGGAAGGAACCTTAAATATCATCTAGTTTCAACTCTCTTTCCATGGGCAGTGACACCTTTCACTATATTCCAAAACATACATACATACATATACATTTAGAAAGTATAATATACTTAGGTATATTTACATTGTTATCCAGGTTTGCACTAATACAGATATTTTATTTTCATGACTGCACCACCAGGTAAGATTAGATAAAACTTTTTCTTCTTTTCCAACTTAGGAGAGTGGATTATAGGATCAAATATAATTAAATCAGAGACAGAAAGGATTCATTAATAGTTCTGGTTGGGTCTATTTCACAAAGCTGAGTTTATTTTGTTTACTGCTGAATAGGTTTAATCAGTACACTGAAACTAATAAGAAATTAATTGAATTTTTAAGTCCTGTAAGCAGTCCAGATCTCATGCATTAATATTATTCTGAATTACAAAAGGTTAAAGTTGAATTATTTTAGTAGATGTGACTATAACATAGAGTAGGCTTAAAAAGTAGGTCAACTTTTCATCACGAGTACAAAACAGTGTTGTTCATCTTTCAGTACAGTGTGAAAAACAGAATAATTTGTGATGTAAAAAATTCTGCAATCAGACCCCTGACAACTGAGTGAAACTCTGCATCTTATTACTGCGAACCATCTTAGGATTGTAAATATGTTCATGTTAACACAGCTTTTTTCACCCGTGTGTTATTACCTTATCTCCAAACTGAATGTTTTCCACACACCCATAATATGCATTCTTAATAGTTATATTTGCATAAGACAGCTCTTTTATCCAAAACTGTTTCATCAGCAAATAAAGGAAAAGTACCTACGCCTGTACTTTTTTCCTCATAGATTTCCTCATAGATTCATTTTGAAGAAACTGTATTTTAAAAACTCTAAATGATTAGATATGTTCTTACATAAGACCTGGTTTGCATTTAGTTGAGCTGATTTTCTCAAAACCCTTACAGAGATAATTACTCAGTACCTTATAAACTGAGCAAGTGGTTTGATAGCTTTTATTGCTAATTGTTTTTTCACCACTGTGTGGTTGACCTTGGTGGCCAACCAAGAACATTAATTTAAATTTGTGTTTAAAAGATTAGTTTCTAAGGAGATGTCTTAAAAGTATAAATTAAATTACATGAATGGCTTAAGATTGTTTAAGATTTCCTAAAAAAAATCATTTAATCTTTTTCTATATCTTAAAACTACTTCTTCGCAGTGAGTTTAGAAACACCTTCTAGAAAACCCACATCCACTGAATTTCTCATTTTATCAGCTGGGATCTCATTCTTTCTGCAGGAAATGGAGCTCAGAGTTGATGGTGCTTTTAGAGTCTTTATCCACAGTTACATAGACATTTTTCAACTCTAAATGAGTTAAAATCTCTACTCCATTCTCTAGGCGGTTATAAGATTTAACATATTTTCAAATAGGGTTTGTTTGGCTGGGTTTTTTTTAAATCCATTCCTTTTGTACTGCAGTGTAAATCCTGGCTCTCTTAGAGTCATTAAGTAAAATTTAGCTAAGTGTTGGTCTAAGAATAATGTGTGACTATAGAAAGAAGCGTTGTTGGGCCTGATAATGCATCCTATTAGAGTGAGCTTAGGATGATGAAACTTCAGCAAATTCATTTAGACTATAAATAAAGTCTAAGAATTTTTAATAAATCCAAAGCCGGAGCAGGGGAGGAGGGAAGCAGGTCTGCATTATGCAGAACTCTCTGCTATTTATTTTGTGGCATCCTTGGAAGAAAAGATGACACCTATCAGTCATCCCAAACCTGTATTTACCTGAAAATATTTGATAACCTCATGTCCAGCATCAAGAAGCTGTCAGGCTGTCAGTCTTTTTAACTGTTTGCATCAGTTATGCAGGTAATGTGCAATGACAAAGAATGCACAGTTCAGTGGATCATGTGCAGTTCACACAGAAAGGTTCATACTGAGCCTTCAAAAGTGGTTAAGGAAGGTGGGGATTGGGACATGGGGAGTCAGTGCCTTCCAGTACCTGAAGGGGCCTACAAGAAAGCTGGGCAGGCAGGCAGGCAGGCAGGCAGGCAGGCAGGAAGGAAGGAAGGAAGGAAGGAAGGAAGGAAGGAAGGAAGGAAGGAAGGAAGGAAGGAACTTGTGACCCTGTGGAGGACCATGCTGGAGCAGTATGTTCCTGAAGGTCTGCACCCCATGAAATAGACCCACGCTGGAGCAGTTAGAGGAGAACTGAATCCCCCACAGGAGGGACTCACTTTGCAGAAGTTGGTGAAGGACTGTCTCCCATGGGATGGACCCCACCCTGGATCAAGGGAAGAGTGTGAGGAGTCCTCCCTCTGAGAATGAAGGAGTGGCAGGAGACATCCCCAACCCCCATTCTCTACCCCACTGTGCTGCTCATGGGGAGGAGGGAGAGAAATTGGGAATAAAGTTGAGCCTGGCAAGAAGGGAGGGGGTGGGGGAGGTGTTTTAAGATCTGGTTTTACTTCTCATTATCCTGCTCTGTTTTGATTGGGTGATAAATTAGATGCTTTTTATTCCATGTTGAGTCTGTTTTGCCCGTGACATTAATCCCTGAATGATCTCTCACAGTCCTTATCTGGACCTTATCATTATATTTTCTCTTCCCTGTCAAGCTGAGAAGGGGGAGTGATAGAGCAGCTTTTGTGGGCATCTGGCCTCCCACCAGGGTCAGCTCACCACATGCTGTATGTAATGCAGTTTCTGAATTTAAGCTGTTCAGGAAGTAGCAGAAGGGCTGAAAAAATGGACAATCTGAAGAAGCAGAATGAGATAATAATCACAGCCTATAAAGTTGAGGACATTTGTGGTGTGTGATGTGGTCAACTTACCAACACCAGCTTCAGCGTCACTAATGCAAATTAGTACAGCTAGTTACACAAGCTATAAAGGCTGAAACCAGGCACACTAAGGATGCAGGTAAGTTTTTTATTGTGAACTGAAGCCTCTGTTGATGAGCCACTATGAACCAGGAGGAGGATTATACCAGTTTCTGGGCCTCATGGAGCTTATCCACTATGGCTTTGACCTATCAGTGACCGGAGCAGGTGGGGAAAATGGGCTGAAGTCAGAGAAGAAAGATACCTGAGATGCGCTTAGTATTTGCCTGTATCCAGCTTGTAAGAAGCCTATGAGAAGTTTCTACCTTTCACTTCAACCAGATGTTCTTATTTTTCATCTTTAAACAATGCCCTACCCTTTTTTCAGATCTTCCTAGAAGAACATTCTGTTTTGTCATCTCTGATGACTAATTCATGTTGATGAGTAATAATTTCAGGAAAGAGTCACATAGGTTACAAAGGTTTTCGGTATTGCCTGTGTGAATATCATAAATGTGTAAGTCATTTCCCAACACACAGAATCTGAAACTGGGAAATCAATAATTCAAAGAGGAAAAAAGCTGAAGTGCATGGGGAAAAAAAAAAAAAAGAAAACAAAAAAACCACAAGCTTTATTTAGATGCTGTTTTCCCACATTTATTAACCTTGATTGTAATGAACAAGAGAAACTAGGTCTGCTCTCCCAAATGCTCAACAAAGAATCTTATTAAAACAGAGCCGTAGGAAGTATTCACAGGGCAGAGTGAGGCAGGAGGAGATCTGAACCGATCAGAATCACTGCTTTCCCGCCTGCTTCGGTGCATCGCAGGGCTGCTCAGAGAAATAAAAAAAAATATTTTTTAAGCCAAGTAATACAAATACTGCTGAAACGTGGCTTTTTCTTCCCTTCGCTGCAAATCTTTTCTGTGCTTTTTTCACTAATGAGAAACACATAAGGCACATATAAGCTCAACAGACAAATGAAGCTTGAATTGCAGAAAAAAAACAGATTTTAGAATTTTAATGCATCTTTTTTTTTCACTTTTTTTTTCCACTTTTTCTTTTTCCTCAAGACCTGTAAATCAGAGGATTGTCATCCCAGCAGTCTCTATAGATACCTAGAGTCTCATTTTTTCACCAGAGAAGAAAATGTTAAAGGCAATAAAAGAAAAGCTTATTTTAGGGGTATTGTTTGGGGTTTTTTCCTCATCTCCTTGGAAATAAAACAAAACAAAACTGTCAGCCTTAGGGAAAATAACAACCTTATAAGAAGACATATTGTATTAGGGACGCAGAAATTTTATCCACTTTCCAAAACTGGACTAATATAAACTGCAGAATTACATATAGCTGGTTCACAGGTCATCAGACCACTAAATTTAGATATTCGTGCAATGGCATCGAGCTCTTCATTTTTCTGAAGACCTACCTGTGGGTCAGAAGCACTCAACTCTTCTAAGGAAAAACTGAGCTAACTTCTGCCAAAAAGATACTCATTATGTTACTTATCAGTGTGGTGAGTTTCTCAAAGGAGAGGAGTCTTAAATTCATTAAAACATTACCAGATGTGATGTGCAGATGTATTTTGTTTTATGTGAAAGAAGAACTTGGGCAGCATTTAACCTCCAAACAGCCTCCTCAGTCCATGGGTGACTGTCTTCTAACAAACCTGTGAGTCCTTTCTAGTACATTATGCACTTTACATCAGCGGCAGTGGCAACACATTAGTTCTGTCTGTGATCTGCTGAGTAAAAAGTTGGGTTTTTTAACTGTCTCAGTAAGAAAAATCCTGTCATTCGTTGCCATTGTATAGGTAGAGCAACTTTTCCCTCCTCTGCCCAGTGTCTGCAGCTCTAAGAAAGCCCAAGGAACAGAGGCACGGGATCTCGGTACACACAGAGAACAATTGGACAATGTCTGTGAGATGCTCATTCTACATTTTGTCTCCTTGATTCCCTTTTATAATTATAGGATTAACCTTGGGGAGCTGTTACAGAAAGGAGTACACAAAATCTGAATGGCAACAGAAAAAAGAAAGGAAAAGCAATTGTGTGGTTCTTCTCATTTAAAATAAGGTTGCATAAAACAGACAGAGACAAAGAGAGATGCTGTCATTTTTGTGCGCCTTGCAACCCCTATAAGCACTCCCTCCTCTGTGAAAAATGTGCATCCTCTCAGGTTATTTGCTGTCACGCTACAGACACAGAGCAAGTAGACACTGGAGCTAGCACAAAACTGCCCCACTCAGTTCTCATCTCCGCTGCAGGGGCTGAGTCTCGGTGCTGAGAGGCCCAGCAGCCTTGGTGGGCTGCAGAGCCTGGGGTTCCTCTTCTGGCTGTGGGATAAAGCTGTGTCTTCTGCTCACTGCTTATAGCAGGGCACATTCATCAAGGTGAGAATGAAATGCATAATAACGGAGGTGAAAGACGTAGTAAATGTTTTAAGCATTCACTTACTTTGTAAATGTAGGTCTTTTGGCATTCAACTTTTGGGAGCCTACAGTGGGCTTTCATGTTGGAGAGGTAAGATTTTATGGTATTCTCTGCAAGATAATGACCTGAGCTTCCAGGCACTTTTAAAATCCATTTTCTACACACCTGTGTGTATACCATGCTATAATGTCAGTGGAGGTAATTATTTTCGCTCTTCAAAGTCAACATAATGACAACATGTGATTTGTTATCCATTACCGTGCTTTCTATATAATTCATTGCAGAATTTAACAATATATTTACCCATCTGACTAAATTAATTGCGATTCATTAGCAAAATATATAAACAAATTAAATCAGGCACAAAAATCACACCTATCTCACTAACGACTCTCATTTTAATGCTGTGTTCCGCTTGCTGTGATTATCATTTGATGGTTTGGGAATTAACCAGTACTAAACTATTTGTATAAGTTAGAATAATACCTTCCCCCACTATCTTGACATACATCTTGCTTAGCTTCTTCTAGATGCAAAAATTATTTTGAACAATTCCAAAGAAGATCTTAAAATTCCCTAGAAAATTTCCATAGTCTTCTGAGGACCCTTCTGACTGACTTGTTTTTCAAACACATAGATTTTAAGGACACCTATTAATAGAGTGAAAAGATTCTTATATATATAAGTACTTCAGACTATATTATGTAATGTTAATTTATGTCATCCAGTATATCATTCCAGGCTTCTTCTGAATTAATAAATTAAAATATTTTAGATAATATTCCTAAAGTAACATTTTTCTGCCACAAAGATCACTCTAAAGCTGCATTAGATATACAGATCTTAGATATAAACCTGCATATTAGATATTGAATTAAAGTGAGATATTATATATATCATAAGTACCTTTTGCAACAGCAGAGATCTGAAGGGCACATACAAAGCCATCAATTCAGAAAGAATTGTAGATTAAAAATACATAGTAAAATTAGATAATAAAAGATGAAGTGTCTCTACTGCCTTCTCAGTAGGTGTTGAAAGCTGACCAAAAAAGCTCATACAAACTCATTTTGCACTCTTAATAATGACTCAGAAGAAATTTGGACTTAAACTTTATACTCCTACTCTGAGCAAGTAATATATTATGCCATTCAATGAAGAATACATCAAAGTGCACAGAACAAAGCTCATGGGGAATTGTAAAGTTAGTGTGACTGAGATAACAAAAGGTAAATACATTTCCCTAGTGATAATTCAAAGTCCCTGATAAGAGAAGAAATTAAAGTTATGATTATCTACACAGAAAGATTACAAAAGATCAAGGAAAAAGGCATGAGAGATCTGGGCTGAAGTAGGTGTCAGTACTGAGTTACATGAATGACAGGACTTCACTTGATAACATTTTTCATCTCAGCTGCTCATCACAACTGTTGAGGACATTTCATTTACTGAACACACTTTTTCCCCCTAATCCATGCAAATTAAACTATAAATAATAGTAAAGACATAGTAAATCTCAAATTTTTCACACAGTAAACATGAATTTGATCTCCATCTCTCCTCATTGTCTTCAAAGACCTCTCTTGGCTTCCAAACCGGAAATGCTAGAATTCCTTCAGCTGGCAAGACAGACAGACAAGTAATTCGTAAATAACTTGTTGACCTTCTTATGCAGACCAATGCACTTCACTGACACAGCACAAGCAAAGCTGTCACCCACCTTGCTGGAGAACAATGACACAAAGGTTACTTGAATCTTCCTGCCTGGAAGTGTTCAGTGATTTTGGACTAAGAATATAAAAAGTAAATATGTCTGTTACATATATTTATTTGTGTCCACTGAAAGTTAAATTTGGGAAGAGGAATAAAATCCATGTTAACATTTTTCATCTAGATCTTCAAAGTTGTGTAGTCATCCAAATGTACCGATGATCTAAACTAAACTGTTTAGCTTTCCATTAATATCTATCAGGAATGACTTTGTCATTCTGACGGGCAATTTGACCTGTTCTTGTCATCATCTCATAGATACCACTTGCCAACTGTAAGTGGAGACAGATTTTGTCAGTATTTCCTGTCTCCACTTTTCCAGACTGGATATGGATTAGCTTATTCCTTCCTACCTGTACATCATGATTGTGTGTGTTCACTCTCAGGTCTGTGGATTTTGTTCATTTCCCTAGATGTGTGGCTTTGCTGACGTTCAGCTTTGAGCCAAGTATACATTAGCATAATACACTGTCTAAATTCAAGGCATTTTAGGACTGTATCCAGCTGTCAGTGCAAAAATGTCCTAACTTTCATTGAAATCAATGTAAATAATATCTTCAAGGCCAGAGATTTCAGTGTTTCAAGGTCATTAAATCTTCTGTTAGATAGGATAACCCATCTTTGGCTCAGACCACTGGGGTGAGGACAAGTACAATTGGGCTGGGTCAAAACCCTAAAAATACACCCTTAGAGCAAACTAAATTTCTCTTTAAAAGCTCTGATGATCATCACTGAACCACAATCCTGGCTTCAGGACAGTGTGTGTTAGCCTTAGGAACCAGGCTGACAGGATCCCATGTGAGGCATCTCTGAGGGGCAAGGTGGAGCAGAACAGCTGATGATCAAGAGTACACTCCTCAAAGCAGAAAAATAATCCATTACAATGTGCAGAAGGTTAAGGAAGAGTGGCCAAAGGTCAGCATGGGTAAACAAGGGACTCATGACTGAGCTCAGATGCAAAAAAGAAGTATTCAGGAGCAGGGAGCAAGGACAGGATTGTTAGCAGGAATATATAGAGGTTGCTGTAGTTTACAGGGGGTGATTTAGTAAAGTCGTAGCTCAGCTGGAGCTGAAACTAGCAAGGGATGTGAAGGGCAACAACACAGGCTTCTACATGTAAGTCACCAACAGAATTAAGACTACAGAAAAGCATGGGGCCAGAGACCAAATGACAAAAGACACAAGTGTGGCTGAAAAGAGCTAGCATGGATGCATGATGTTGCTGGTTTCTACAAAGAAAAACTCTCTTTGTGAACAAGATGACCACCACAGCGATAATTTACCTTAAATTTAGCAATGCTTTCAGTACAGATTTCCATAGAGTCCTATTGCCAAATTGGCAAAATACAGCCAAGCAGTACAGGCTGTAAAAAAGTTGTCCAGTGGCCAAGCAGTGGCCAACTTCCAGTAATATTTGGGAGGGGGAACCATATTGAGCCCAACACAGGTTTGGTTTTTTTATTAATGACCTGAGTGATGAGATGCAATGTGTCCTGAGAAAGTTTATGGATGATACCAAACTGTGTGAGTATGTGTGATACCAAACACAGCACAGCAGGGTTGCTGTTCAGAAGGACCTTGGCAATCTGGAGAAGTGTGTTGACCAAATACTTAACAAGCTCAACCATGGAAAAAGCCAAATCCTGTGCCTTGGAGGACTAAGCCAAGAAATGGTATAGTGGTTGACTGGATGGAGATTAATTATTCAGTAAAAGACTTGAGTGTTCTAGTAGATATCAAGATGAATGTGAGTCAGCAGCGTAGCAAAGAAAGAAATCACATCACTCTGGTTTAATCCAATAGCTAAAACCACCACACAGCCATTTGCCTACTCACCCACAACTTCAGTGGGGTGGGGGAGGGAAACAAAAAGAAAAAAATAAAGTAGAACTCTGAGTTGAGATAAACAGTTTGATAGGACAGAAGAGGAAGAGCGTCATAATAATAATGATAATGGAATATACAAGTGATGCACCGCACGATTGCTCACTCAAAGCCAATGCTCAGCTGGTTCCTGAGCCACATTGCCTCTAGGCCAACCCCCTATTTATATACTGACCATGACATCATAAGGTATGGGATAACCCATTGGCCAGTTTTGGCCAGCTGTCCTGGCTGTGTCTCCTTCCAGCTTCTTGTGCACCCTTCAGCCTTCTCATCAGCAGAGCACTGTCAGAGGCTGAAAATTCCTTGACTGCTTGGCAACAACTAAAGCATTAGTGAGTTATCAACATGATTCTCATCCTAAATTCAAAAGAAAACACAGCACTATACCAGCTGCTAGGAAGCAAACTAACTCTGTTCCTGCCAAAACCTGGACAAGAGGCAATAGACACAAAATTGCAACAAGCAGAAATTTAATAAGAGAAAAAAAGGAAAAGGTCTTCATACTAAACGTGGTAGAACACTGGAACAGGTACCCAAAGAGGTGATGTCAATTCCGTCATTGGACATACTCAAAATCCAGGCCCTGTTTTGAGTGGAGAGTTGGATTAGTCTCCCCTCTCAACCTAAATTGTTTATGACTTTAACAGCTATTTTATGTTATCATTGCACTGAAAACATATTATTCTTTAAAATTTTCAATAAATAATAAATATTATTATATGAGGCAAAATATATTCTGACATAGCATATGATGGAAAAAAAATAGACTGAATTATTTGTAGCTACAGTTTGACAGAGAAAAACAAGGATTAACTCCTTGGGATTTAATACCAAGACTGGAGGCAAAAATTATTTTTATTTATTTTTGAAGGATAACTATACACTTCATGTTCTAATTCCTAAAAGTTGAAAATTAACATTAAGTCATTTTTCATAAAGCAGATAGTGGGATGATCAGTCCATGAGAATTTTATCTTTCTATTTTAACAGAAAACATTCTGGATCTCTTCTTACAGTCATAAAAACCCAGAGAAAAGTTCCCAGTGTAGCACATCTACACTTCCTCCTTCCTCAACAACAACAACTTGACACTTAAAATATCATCACATGCAACTGAAACTGTCAAACTATTCCTGCTTCTCTTGCTATTTATGAGTGATTTTGGAGTGTTTGCTGCAAAATTTCTCCATAAAATTGCTTTCAAAATTTTAAGCAAACTCTCCATGACTATGCTATGACACACAAGATTTCTTTAAAGGACATTTTAGCAAATAGGCAGGCTAATAATAATAAAATTCAAAAATATATTGCAGGTTAATTCTGTGAATTACTTCATGGTTCTTTACTGAAGTCTCCATAGAGATCCTGAGCACTAAGAGTTTAAGGAACAGTCAGACAATGTGCTTTTTATGATGAAGCAGAACACCTTATTTCAGAAATGGTAATAAATTCGTATAAGAAGTTAATCACAAAAAAGCAGCAAACCCTGTCAAGTTAACAGCAGATTTCAACAAATAAATCTGAATAATGAAAACATATATGCTGAGATTGTGCTCCATTCATACACAGTTCATTAACAAACAAATTACATAGAGTAAACAAATTAAGTTTTGCTGACA
Organism: Hypotaenidia okinawae; assembly: GCA_027925045.1. Taxonomy (NCBI): domain Eukaryota; kingdom Metazoa; phylum Chordata; class Aves; order Gruiformes; family Rallidae; genus Hypotaenidia; species Hypotaenidia okinawae. The sequence continues at coordinate 128,832,457 of BSDF01000001.1, forward strand.
TATTTCCCAGGCATCAATTATGATTGTGAGAACATTTACATTAGCAAATAGATTTCTTTAAGAAATATCAGGAATACTGTTAGGTACCAAAGCACACTTTGCATATGATTTTTAACAAAGTCTGTCTTGGCAGCCATTGAGGAACCTATAGCTTTGAAGACAAATTTGTCTTTGTCCTTAAAACAGAATTGCATCTTAGCCCATTGGAAAAATCTCATACTCTGTGCTTAAGGACTCTCACATGTAAAATGAAAAGATTTCTTAAGCATATCTAAAAACCACCTAAATATTTAGTCCCTAGCTTGTTGCCAGCAAATGATAAAAAAATAATGAGAAAAGAAGCTGGATAATTTTGCAAACAGAAATAGAGATCGAAGAATTTCTGCTTTCATTACCATAATTAAGGATGAACATTGAAAACTGATTAGTGTAGAAGTACATCACCAGCTGTATCATTAGGATACCTGATAAAATATTACACATCATGAATTTTAGGACAAATGTGTACTGAAATTAGGTGAGACAACACTATGCTGACCTTTCAAGAGCAGTCAGTCTCATAAACTGACTTTCCCCAAAGCTAATATTCTTTGGTCTCTTCCAGAAGCCCCAGTGTCAATTTCCCACCAGTTCTGAGTCTGCAGTAAAGATTAGTAAAGATAGTGATGTTCACCCCATGGAAACACACTTTCCACTTTATCTATCACCTCCCTACAAATTTGGACTAGGCATTTTGTCTCCTTCAAGAAGAGATGCTCCATAGAATCACTTCTTAAAGGCCACCAAGCTTCTCCAGTCTTTGCAGGGCTACAACTTTGTCTCCTCTTATCCAATGCTGGCCCCACAATCTCAACACTATTTTACTCTAAAGTTTCTGGAGAGAGAAAAGAAGTACTGCCTTAGCTATCATAGAATCATTTAGGTCAGAAAAGATCTCCAAGATCATCTAGACCAACCATCCCCCTACCACCTATATTACTTACTAGCTATGAAACTCCTGTGGCATTCTATCCCTCTGAGACAGAAACAGACATATAACATCCTTGGTATGGGTTTAAAGTGTAAGTGCTGCTCTCTTTCCTGAGAAATGATGGATTTTCAGATTTTTTTTTCACACAACATTGGAACATTAGCAGGGTATATATACTAGACTTTCATTTATAACTGACGGACTCTTCAATATAGAGAGTTAAAATTACTCCAGAACTATTGAGATGCTTTTTTACTAGTATTCTAAGTGAAAGGGATGGATATCCATCTTCATCCTATTCCGGGTATAGGCATTATGATGTGTTCCCCAGCAGAAAAAACATGAAATTTTATCATGTTTCTATACAGCCACAGAAGTATATAAAAAGTGTTGCAAAACAAAGTGCTTCCGTACTCAGACTAATATAAATTGTCATTTGGATATGACAACAACTAACTCTAATGCTCCTGTTTCTCATGTACACATCTCTACAGGCATGGTAGATCTTGTTTTTAAATATTTGCCCTCTTCCATTAACAAAGTTCACCTGCACCTCTTTTCTTCTGAGGCAGAGAAAGCATTCAATTGGCATGTATTTGTGAGCTTAATCACAGTCCTTGTTAAATCCTCTATACAGAAAGTCAACAGACTGTGTTAATTGGACCAAACCTTTGTACCACATTCATCTCTCTGAACTGATTAGCTGTGAACAAAGTATATTTATAGTTCCCACTTGTGGTGTACATAACCACTCACCCAAGATCAGATCTCTCCTCTGTGGGCTAAAGGACTCCACAATGAACTACTATGGTCTCCAAAAACTAATACAAAGTCTAATACAACTAATAAAAAGTGTTGCCAGCCATTTCCATATTATTCAGGTTCTCACCACCATTGATCTTTTTTCCAAAGATAACCCTTAGGAAATCACATCACAGGTGCAACAAATATTCACAGATAATTTCTTAACCATGGGGTTTTTTTTAAATATTACAGAGCTACAAAATAATTACATTCTAGTAATACCCCCTAAGAGTTTTCAAGTCTCTGAAAGGTTCCTGCATATGTACCAAGGTCTCAGTGGAAATTGCCTGCTGTACCTGGTTCTTCAGGTGTTACTCCTGGCTCCTTGGCTGATTCTCTTGCTGTGAAAATGCACTATCTTTGAAAGCAGCCTCCAATATCTGCGCCTGAGGTACTCACCTGAGGTTTCAGTTACTTTCAATGGATAGGAACAAGACTTACAAGGTACTGTTTTCCTTATCCTAAACATAAAATTCTAAAATACTAGCTCGGTGGATTGTGCCATGGAAATGTGTGTTTTCTTCACTACTTGCAAAGGCACCTGGGGGTGACTGACTCAGATGCCTATATTGCACGCATGGTATAAAATCCAGAGCCAGTAGCAGCCCCGTTCTTTACAACCCCTCACCGTTCCATCTGCAAAGCAGACATTGTGTTTTCCCAGTGAAAGTTAAAACTGTCGCAAGCATGAGAAGAATCTATAAGGTGACACTGCACAGTTCTTAAAATAGCATGTGCTGTGAGTTAGTGGTAGGGATTTACATGGGAAAAAGCTACAGTCTGTTAGAGAAGGATACACACTGTGAAGGTAGAAACGGAGTTAGAAAGATTAGGGTGTCAGAGGAAGAAATGGAAAGAAACACTACAGCCAGCAGTTGGCTTTTCAAAGGGAAGACAGATCAGAATCAGATTTCCTATAAATATTTGAAGTCGAGATTAAAGAAAGAAAAAAAATTAATGCTTTCTTATGCAACACTTGGGAGATAGATACAAATAGCTTTATGACAGACAGAAATGTCAGCCTTTGGAGAACACTGATGTGAGCAGTTAGGAGTAGAGCAATGCTGGTGGCAGTAAAACCAAATGCAGGAAGCTGGACTATGTGAGGTAGAAGACCAGAGGAGGAGTTTGTACATTGCTTTTCAGGACTGCAACAAGAGGTCAGCCTGTTGTAGAGTTGTAATTGAGAATGCAGAGTTACTCGACAGCTCCAATTCTCTGCACTCGCTCCAGAACGAGGGTCACATTCAGCAGGTGATCTGGGTTATAGAACTCCACAGGCAGAGACAGTAGGTCATATTTTGGTAGTGCTAAAACCTATAGATATTACAAAAGTTTTCAGGACACAGGATACTGCAGCTTGTATCTCTAAGAGCTCTCAAAATGTGTTCAAAGTTGGGTCTCCCACAAAGCTTGGTACCAGCTCAACCAGGCCATAGTCTCTCCTGATTCTTCTAGTTGTTTAGCAACTGGAACTCACAAGAACACCAATTACATTCACCCAGTGACACTCCTCTAGGCATCTTGAATTTTCAGCAATGCGGTGCAATTAATTGTGAGGACAAACAATACCATAAAGACTGCTGACCTAGGAGAGATAAATGAAAGGCAGGAGTGTTGAGGAGGTATTTGTTGATGCCTTAGCTAAAACCAGATAGAAGTCAGAGGAATTGATTGACTAGACATAGTTCAATAATAAAATGCCTCACTCCTTGTACAATATCCTATTAAGGCCTCTTATTATTCTGAGACAACTTTGAAAGTCTTAGTTAAGAAGTGAGATTTGATGTCAATAAAAGAAGAGGAAAAAATAACCAGTATGTGTGTACAGAATAGTTTGATGACACCAACAGCTCAGGCAAGGAGAACCCTGAGTGAGGTGGGAGTATGAAAGTATTGCTAATCTGGTTTCAATATTTACACACAGGCATTGAACAGAAAAAGCTATCTACACAGTAGATACAGAAATATGTTCTCTAAACAGTTGTTCTGACTGAAAGAAGAATGTCCTCTACCACAGCCCATATGCATAATGTTGCATATGCTTTGGCAGGGGGGTTGGACCCGATGATCTCTCAAGGTCCCTTCCAACCCCTACGATTCTGTGATTCTGTGATTCTATGATTCTCTAACAAAGATTACTGCTGTCCTCATGTCTGACAGCATGGGTATGTAAACGACCACAGGCAAAAGGCAGACTGTACCAGAATCTTGGAAATCCTGGATTTTTAATGCTGCTGTTGGAGGCAGACATGATAGCATGTGGGGCAGCTACAGCAGAGGCAGAAATACGATCTATCCAAGACTCTCTTCCCTGCAATTCCCAACTGGTATTTTATCTCTCTATAAAGTATCTTATTTCTAATAAACAAGTTTAACCTAGTCCAATTCATTTTGACTTGGAGGCCCAGCTGAATGCACCATAGATGTGTTCCTGACTTTGTCAGAGTCAGGAACACAAACTAGACCTAAGACAACATGTCTGTCCATAGTCTAAGTGTCAGAATGTCATGGTCAGTAGCAGAGCTAGTGAATTCCTAATTCATGCCTAAGCATGTACTAGACCTACACGGGCTTTTATTCTTCCCTATGTTGTTCTTCTGACTTTTCAGGAAAGCTTATTTTCTATCACACGTGTATGTTTTGGACAGTCCTGAGAGAATTTATCGCAATGCATTTTGGAAAATAAAGAAGGGCAGGGAGGGGATATCTGTTTTCTGTAGAACAAAAGCAGAATATAATCAATGGTGATCTGAAGTCCTCAGTGTAAAGCATAAAACTATCTACTACCTAAGGAGCATCTCTGGGATGATGCTGATTAACCACCAGTGTATGTTGATGAAGTAGGGTACTTGTAATCCCAGTACCTGTTCTCACTGGCTACCAGAGATGAGAGCAAGGCAGAAGCACAGCCTTGCCATGGGACTCCTAAATGCATACAGCATATCTATAATATGCTTAGCCCTCAACCCTTACAAAATAGAAGACCTCAAGAAGCCTTGCCCATAGTTACTAGCGAGATTCAGAAACACATGAAACCATCAATGGAGATGATATTCAGATTACATTTTCAGTACACTGGAAAAATACTTTGGAACAGGTAACTAAGACATAGTTACATAGGATGTTTATAGAATTGTCCTGATTAGTTAGGAAGAGCAACCATCACAGTGACAGGCCTAAAGAAAACTCATCAGCTGCATGAGGCTGTTATACTAGTGGGTATATTCATGTTTTTTAAATTCTGATCAGAACTACTGGAGACAACATCACAGAAAAATTTATTTGTGCCAAACTATTTGTATAGGTGTATCCTCATCACTGTGGAAGTGATGTTGAGCAATGTTCTGTTGCAGAAACCAGAAAGCATCAAGCAAGGGTAGTTAAGTAAAGGAATGACAAGCCTGGCTGGTATAATTTGCTCCTTGCCTCTATGAGACAAGGAGCAAAATGGCTGCACTGGAAAAGCACATAAGGATCAAAGAGATTGTAGTCCTATTTTCTGAACAAGTTCCCTCTTTTTTGAAGGAAAAAAAAGGAAAAACTATTAACAGCTGTTATTTAATAGAACAGTCTATGCTGTTGTCTTCTTCAGAGTCATGATGGGCCAGATCCCAGGAAAATAATTGTAGAATCACAGAATCAGAATCAAAGAATCCCAGACTGGTTTGGCTTGGAGGGGACTTTACAGACTATCTAATTCCAACCTCAGTTCTGCCTCACTTTGCTCTTGCTGAGAAGTATTTGAATCACCATGGTAGTCCCGCTATAATCTACTGCAGAAGCAAATTTTCTTTGCTGTTAACTGTTTTCAAGGAAAGCTTTCTCAAGTCATAGTAACTCACTTGTTGATATTTACCCCTCACTGTAGATAATGCAGTCTGTAGTTGCTATTTTCTGAGAGAATACTGCTGTCCTGTGAAGGGGGCACCTGTGCACCAACTATCTTCTCTCCAACTCCATTTCCAGCTTCTATGGTCCTTCTTCTAGCTCTCTTTTCGTTTACAAGCATTCTCAAAACTATCAGTGACACTTTCCTGTGTACACAGGTCACACATGTACTTTTGCTTCAAGCAGACAGGTTTTAACTAACAATTACACTAGGATGTTTTGTGCCCCTCCAAAAAAAATGGTGTAGAATATGTTTGATACACCCAGCTTGATGAGTTCCAGTCAATTTAAATTTTTCAGATTATAGTTATTTATTGCTTATTTATTCCAAGGGGGTTTTTTTTCCAGTTCACTGAAACTATTATTTGAAATTTATAATTTTTTTCTCCACTGCAATGCCATTCTTCATTTTTAATTCTTTTTCTCTGATACCAGTTGATGAGACCAAGACTTTCCAAATGCTTGGCTTCGATTACTTATTTGTAGAGAAGAGGTAAGAGCATTCTCCAGACTCATAGTTGCGTATTATAAATTAGAAACTGCAGGATGCTTGAGAATGATGAGCGAGTTAAGTGCTTCTGATAAAATTCCATTTTAAATTGCCATTGACGTTTATCTCTCCTAAACACCTACAGTCTGAAAAAAGTCTCATTCTGTCTAGGGACAGCTTTAGAATGAACCAACATATACTAACGTTATATTATTATTACTGATTTTTTCCTGATAAATGCTTCTGAAATGTTTTATTTCATAATGGATATGTCATTTTCATTGTCTTCATCTAACCTTACTTATATACACAGCCTCTTTCACATCATTGACATGGATTTCATATGCAAGTAATTCTTGATTCCAACATAAAACTATAAACATGTGGGGGGGAAGAGGGGGCTTCATACAAAGCTTACTCTTCTTCTATCTATTTTTCCCACCTAAATAAAAGAAAAATAAATGTTTGATAATGAATCATTTGATTCATTTAATAGAGGATGTTTATGAGAAATTCTTGCGTGAGAAGAAAATCAAAGAAGAAAAAAAATGTTTCCATAAAAGCCTCTTCACCATCATCAAAGTAACCCAATTTTTATGTAACTTCATCCCACCTCAGTTACCATTACTTTTTATTTCTCAGTAGGTTTTTTAATAAATTAAAAAATAGTCCAAGAGCTCTCACAGCCGAGACTTATCTTGCAGAAGCTTGTTCAACTTCTCGCATGTGGGACATGGTACAGAACACCTAATTGAAGTGCTGACATGGGTTATATGCCTATGATTAGAATTCTGCTGCCATCAAGAGCATTTTTCTTTTATAGCAGATCACAGACATCAGTAATTGGATTATTGTCATGGTAAATTTTCACTGAAGAAATAACTTCAGCTCCTTCTATATGTTTTACAGGAGTCTCTAAGTAACAAATTACTCTTTGTTATAAATTAAATCAATGTATTTATTTGACTCTAATGCTGATGTGGTTGGCCACTTCTCACAGGAAAAGTTCAATGAGTTTACTGCAGAGACCCTCATTGTTCTAACGAGAGGTGAAACTTCTTGGGCTCTTTCCTTTTTAAAGCCATAATTTTTACAGAATTATTTTTATTTTTCTAAAATATATTTCACATCTAAGGGCACTACTACTGGAGAAATAACCAAAATCAAATCAGAACAATTAGTTTTCTTCTGTCCTGAATGTTTGTGACTCAAGGGAATGAATTCCAGATTTAATATACTTTGTTGTAGACAAAACTGACTGGATGCAGAACAGTCTATTTCAAACCATCAAAACAAGCACCAGCACTTGAGGGAAAAGGCAGCTTACCCCTCCAGCATAAACTTCGTTCGGGATCACTTCTTGCAGTACTTTTTGTAGACTGCAAAGTCAGTTAATTACTTTAAACACATGTGACATGTCTATCACTCTCTGTTATTAGCAATCTAAAATCAGAGCAACTCCTTTGAGAACTTTCTTAAGAAATGCTATGGATGTCCTCCCTTAGGTAGGACAAAATCCTGGCAACTCTTAAAAAGTGCCTTCAGATAGGACACTACTCCTAGGGTAGTCACCTATCAGGTAGAAAAAAAAAGACAAGACAGCAGCAACAGAAAAGATGGTACATGTTTTCTTGCCACAGATTGAAAACTGAGTCATAGAGGATGAAACAGATTCACTGAATCACTCAGTTGCTGGTGGAGCCTGTTATTCTGGTTCTCCACATAATGTCTTACCTGCCAAGATAGTCAGAATTTCATCCATCCCCAAATGAATTCCTTATTCTCCAAAACTTTAGTAAACATATAAGAGAAATCTACTCATTTAAAACTCAATTCAGGTGAATTTGAGATATTGCTGATGCTAGCTAGCTAGCTAACTTCTGCCCCTTACTCATGTCTTGGCTGTATGTGTGTGTACAGGCATCATCAAAGTCTTTTGCTTACCATCAGCAAAAGATTCCCAGTGCACTTCAGAAGTTAATCACATCTAACCTGAATTATACTTGCTTTTCTTGTGGCGACAAACCTTCCAGCCCAATCAACAGAATGACACCACTGCCACTCCTGCTACCTGACTTCTCCACCAAAGCCTGATCTTTATGTAACCTTTTAAGATGAGGACCCGCAAAGAAGGGGTAAAAGCAAAACATTACCACAGGCAGACCCTCACCCCAAAAACTCAGCCCACTGAGACTTGTTATACACAGCACCTGAACCCCATGCTGTCAACATTAATTTCAACAGATGTGAGTCATCCATCAAGGTTCCAATAGCATTCAGCTGTTTGCAGTCTGATTGCCTTCAAGGATGTCTTCATGGAATCTGGCTGCTTCAGAAATTCAGAAGTTCAGAAGTTCACACATTTCTATCACAATCCCAGAGCCAAGCTTGTATCTGGAGCTTCTGAAATAATGGATTTTGTGTCACATTAATGAGAGGAATGAGAGTGGTGTGCAGACCACATAGTTGTAAACACATTGTTATCTAGTAATTTTGAGATATCCATTGTTCCGTTTCAACAGGGGTCTTTCTGAATATAGGTCACGGTAGTGACTCTATAAATATAATAACAGCCACATGGAATAAAAAGAATATAACCAAATAAAATTTCCTATTCCAACAAAGGCCTTTGAGTTACAGCTACAGAAAATAGATCAGGTTGAAAGATCATGTCACAGAAGCTTGCAAAACTTAGGGCAGGTGGAGTAATAATGTGTTTTAAGGCAGTTTGCACCAGTAATATGCCGAAAGCTTTGCAGAATGTTAACTAGAAAGTATGAACAAAAGTAAAACACAGGTAGAACACAGCAGAGGAAAATGTGGCACTGAGATTGCATGTACCATTTAAAAATCAGCTAGGAAAATCATGAAAGCAAATGGTTGTGCAGTCGGTGAAAAATATCCAATGGTATCTGTGGAAGGAAAGGAAAATAAGGAGTTTGCAGAATAAACTAAGAGCTGGGATTCAGAACAGCAGACAAATTGGACCAGATGGCCCTTTTCTCTTTTTGTCATAACTTATGTTCTTGGAACCTGCAGAGACTAAAACTGATTTGGGAGACAAAAATTCTCCCTGTCTCAATTGACAGTCATTGTTGCTTCTGGCTTTGTTTGCTCCATTTCCTATCCTCAGTAATTACAGACCATAAAGACACATCTCACCTTATGCCCTGTGTGGGAGGAATCAACCTACAGAGATAATCATTTCAAATGTGAGATGACAGTAAAGAAAGGACAGAAAGGACTACCTTGGATCTTTAGGCTCAGGCCAGAACAAGGAGTCTTGCATAAATAAACCGACAGCAGCACTACCTCTGGAGGGCCTGTTTCTCCCTGACTTGGATGGCATTTTCCTGCTGGTCACAGTAACCACCACTGTAATTATTGTTTATGATGGGGAGCATCAACAACCAGTGATCACACTGAGTAAGCTTTCATGGCTGGCTGAACAGGTCTGAAATACGTTTGAGTCAGTGACCTGAAACATTCCGCATCTCCTCACCTGGAGAGAAGCTGTGGCTATGTCTGTATCATGGGGTAGATACACCCAGGATGACATGCACACACAGCTAAAATTTTTCCCATTCCAGTCCAGCAAAACAGCATGGGTCATTGCAAAAGCTCTGAGATTCCCTCCTACAGGTGAAGTCCCCTCTTAGACATACACTTGTTGAAATGTCTCTGAACTTCCCTCACTGTAGGAAACATTTTATGTGATTTCCAATTACAAGATTATTATAGACGTTAGCAAAATTCTTTGGAAATATAGGGCAAGCATAGAGCTATTAAAAAAACTATCTATTAACTGCCACTTTCTAAGGAAAAAAACCAGCAAGCGATTTGGTGACACTTTTGCCCAGATGCTAAATATTAAGTTCAGCAGAGAAAGCATTTCCCCTGTGAGAAAACCAGGAATGATAATTATGTGTGCTCCCCTGTGCTCACATGAGCTCCTTCAGCTGTTTCCTCTGTTACCAGGGGCAGAAAGGCGTGCAGGAAGGAGTTCTCCTATGCAATATCATGTTCTTTTTGCACTGAGGAAAAAATGCCACAAAACTAAAGTATCCACCTGTGTATAATCCAAACTTGTCAAGCTTGACTCCCAAATACAGAGCCAACTGGCTCCTGTGCTTGCTGAGAGCATCATGCCAGAACCCAGGGCATTTGGCATCTAGATGTTGTAATGACATCTCTGTGGATATAGGTTACTGGCATGTTTAACAGTGTACTACCATTTAGGACGGTTCTTTGTCTCCTCGTTGTTACGCTGAGCTACCTAATAGTGGATTACAGCATGTGATAAACAAATCCTATTGTAGTTCAGACTTCCATGCAGGATCTGTTAAATGAAAAAGTAGCTGAGTTTATCCTCTGTTAAGCAGGTGCACTTATAATTCTGTCTAAAGAAGCTCACAAACAGCAATTAGAAGAAGAAAAATGAGAAAGAGGGAAAGATGTTGTAATACATTCTCCTACATTAAATGAATGCATTCCTGGTAATGCCTGTTTCGACTTTAACCATTTCCATGAGTGCAGAATTTGGTGAACAGGTTGAAAGCACATGCAGTCTGCAGACTTTTAATCATGAACAAGGTCAAGTTGCTTAAGATTATCTAAAACTAGAATTTGCATAATGAAATCACAGGGGCCAGGAAAAGATAAATTAATCAAGTGTGTATATAAATGTGTGTGTGTGCGTGCACATGCTTAATGGCCTGTATTACTATATTAAAATGCAACTTAAAAATTACTCCTGTATTCATATACATCTTTGAAAACTGAAATTATAAAGTATCATTAATTCATCCATTAAATCAATGAAAATAGATGAGCATGTTGCAAATTTCCTCTGATGCAAACTTTGCCTTTCATGTCTGTAAATGATATTTACTAGTATCATTGTGCTTACAAGGGCTGAAGAACATGGTCTTCATTTTATCTTTATTTTCCACTAGGACATTCTCCTTGTAAAGGAAAATGACACTTTTCACATTCTACATTCTAGTTGCAAAGCAATCTTTAATTGGCACTTATACCCTATTGAAACTGAGATGACACCTTATGAGCAGGCATCATGCCATCTAGGCAGATGGGTATGAGTATAGGTGCAAGGCATGCCAGAGAACAGTGTATGCATCATGGTTGTGCAGAAGAGCCAGGCTCCTCCCCAGAGATTCTGAAAGGGCAGCCTGTGCAGATCATCAGCACTTTTATGAGATTGGAGTATGCCATCACCATTCCAGTTTGGCCCTGCGTTAACAATGAAAATGCAAATATATATTTCAAAGCCATTTTCAATGAGTTTTTGGCTTTCTGAACTCATAATGGGGGGAGAAAATAGATACTTTCCCCTTTTGGCACTTGGCTGGAACCTCTCAATTAGTTTTATCCAAAATGTTTCAGTAGTGCTGTGGAGTTTCCTGCCAAAAGCCGATGTGTGACCTTCTATTAGCTCATATACACTGAAAGGCCTTTTGCCATTGTGGGTCTTATTTACATTTTACACAATGGTAGACTCAATGAAATCTGTTACTCAAAGTAAATGGGGATGAAAAAATACCTTCTTTGTTTACCACTAAATAGTTCACAATTAACACTGAACTGCAAATGAGGAAATAATGTGTCTCTTTGAGGAAACCATATGCTTTGTGTTTTAAAGTACTTGTGGTAATATTTGTGGAACAGTTCATGTACAATGAATGCCATCTGCTGACTAACGCAGAGTATTTACAAGGGCAAATAGTGCAGATTACTGTGCTTCTTAAGTGAATGTGCAATCTAAATTATACTATTGGACAATTATCTGACTCTAGTCAAACTTTTTTCTTTCTTTGTCCTCTCCTGTGGCTGTAGTTAGGTGGAGAACTTGAGCAAAACCCTGCTGTAGAGTGCAGATCCAACAGGTGCCATTCATTCAGAATTGTTGTGAGAAACCATCCAGTTCCTCTGTGGAACAGCAAGATGAAATAGTTTAAAACATCACCCAGAAATGCTGGCACGTGCAAAATGGGCCTGACGTCTTGAATGTGGTGGGCAGAAAGGCAGGATTGGGAAACGGGTAAAAAAGGAGTTACTGAGCTCTGCTTACACGCTGCGGTGTGCACGGAAAGCAGGCACCAGCAGCACAGCAAGGACATACAGACAAGTCAGCAATGTTGGAGCGGGGTATGCTCCCTGAAAAAAATAAACAGGAGTTGTTGGCTCACACACTGCCTGGAATTTCACTGAGAAAAGATAATGCTGCCTGGTGTTTGCTTTCTACTTTATTCAGAGGAGCAGGACCTTTTGTACAGTCAGAACTGCATAAAAATGCTGGAATCCATCACTACTTTCTCGCTCTGGCAGCCACAATTTACTTTGCTTTGATATTTGACCTAATCAGAAGAAAACAGACTAATGCCTGTTTGATTATAAATAATCTTAAATTATTTCTCCTGATGGGCAAAAGTGTTGCAACAAATATATGAAAAATAGTTGAAGGGGAACCAGACCTGCTTATTAGCTGCTTTGCTATGGCATGTAAAGCATTTGGTTGAAAGGCACATAGCACCCTGGGGTCCGTGAAGCAAGACACCTTTCTGCCAATTCATCTTTCTCCAAATCACACTGAACTCAGTTATCTTCTATTATGTCAGCAATAAAGGAATGGCAGGCAAATGCAAGCACTTTGGGTAGATGGCTTGTGCTATCAATCCCTCAGTATGTGTTTTGCCTGCAGACAAGCCAGACTCCCAAAGACATTTACAGACACAATATTTCTACACAGGGAAGGTTCACATTTTTGCAGCTGCAGGAAGATCTCTAAGATCCCTTGTAGGTTGAAGCTCTCTGTTAAAAATCTTGAGTTGTCACCCTAGACACAGGCTCCTGGTACAAAGCCACAGCATGCTCTCCAGTAACTTTTCCTCAAAATCAAGAGTTCAGAGCTTGTTTATCTATTCCAAAGACTTCTGTTCCACTCGGATCAGCAGATTTTAAGAAATTTCAAGCTGGGGACTTTCCAAAAAAAGCACCTTTCAGTGAAATCTTTGAAAAGGTATCAAATCCTAGCACATGAAATTAAACTGCATGCTCCCAGAGAGGTACACCATCTATTCCTGTCATTAATTTCTCCTATGATTGTATAAACAATATAATAACAATAATAAAAACTGACATATGAGACATTAATTCATAAGGATTTATAGATATATTCCAAGTTCTTCATAGTAGTCATTTGTCTGACTGCTGATCACAGGGGAATTCAGGGGTGACATAGCTGTAGACACAATCATTTCACTCAGTGACACAAGACTCACATTTTACATTAAGTGGGGCGGATAGAATATGGATAGGAATTCCCCTTCCAAAGTCTCTGCTTTACAGCACATTCCTGAAGAAGAGACCTTCACACCAACTTTACCTCCATCCCTCCTCTTCAGATCAGTGTGGTGGTTTAATCCCAGCCAGCAGCTAAACACTCAGCAACCACTCACTCTCTTCACCTCCTCTATAGGGCATGGAGGACCAGGAACAAATGAGTGAGCTGGCTTTTGATGTTAGAAGTAAAACAATTTGTACTTTGAAATCAAAATCATTTTCTGTCTCAAATTCATTTGTGCTTAGGTTGCTAATTTGCAACAAAAGCACCAAAATAAATAATTTTTCAGCTTCAGCCCTACAGGTATGAAGTAGAAATTAGTAGGAATTGTGAAAGGATCTAAACAAACAATATGTCTTATATTCCTCAGGCAATAGCCCCTACTCCCCAAAGTTATATCTATGGAGAGAAAAAGACCTCTCCAGAGAGTGTCTAGGTGGTAAGACCTATCTACTGCTACACAAGAGTCCTGAGTCATCCCATGGGCCCCATTTTTCACTCTGATAACCACAGCTCAAGGCTAGGTAGCTAAGTATACACCCAAATGAAAGCTATGTGGATACTCCCCTTTCACTCCCTTTTATTTTAACCTGATCAAACCCCTTGGCAACTCTGTATTCCCATCTGTGATATTTTAAGTCAGAACTCATTTGAAAAGCTATCCCTAGAGCACAAGAAAGGTCATCAGTCTCTGTATGAAATTGATTAGCCAAAGCTAAAAGAAATCCGTACAAGCACACTGTGATATTGCTCAGTATCTGTTAGACAAACAAGTTTACATTGACACTGAAGATTTTGACAATTCTGTCTTAGCCCAACAGGTTTACAGACTTGAATCACTCAGCAACATCCAGTTTCAGGAAAGAAATTAACACTAACAAACAAACTGATATTTTCAAGTGTATTAATGTTTTTAATCGAGCTTAATTAGCTTAAAATGAACAGCATGCATTTCAGAGCTTTAAGGTACCAATAACCCTGATCGTTCGGTGTGCACTGACATTGTCATCTCTCCTATGAAGACAGGCTGAGAGAGTTGGGGTTGTTCAGCCAGGAGAAGAAGAGGCTCCAGGGAGATCTTATAGTGGCCTTCCAGTACCTGAAGGGGCCTACAGAAAAGCTGGGGAGGGACATTTTAGAGGGGCATGTAGTGATAGGATGAGGAGGAGTGGTTTTAAATTGGAAGGGAGTAGATTTTATAGGCTATTAGGAAGAAAATCTTTGCTATGAGGGTGGTGAGGCAATGGAACAGGTTGCCCAGGGAAGTGGTGGAGGCCCCCACCCTGGCAGTGTTCAAGGCCAGGTTGGATGTGGCCTTGAGGAACCTGGTCTGGTGAGAGGTATCTCTGCCCATGGCAGGGGATTGGAACTCAATGATCTTTAAGGTCCCTTCCAGCCCTGACCATTCTATGATTCTTTGATTCTATGGAAATTTTACTCCAGCCATAAGATCTGCTTTGATGACTGGAAGGAGAGGTAGTCTCAGCAGAGAAAAACTGGCTGTTTTTTAAATTGACTTTGAAGTTACCCATAGCCTGCATGAAAGTTAAACAATCTGATCATAGTTACAGTGGAGTAACTGTAGAGGTGGTCTATTGTCTCTACCTACCTAAACACACTAATAAAACTAAGATCAGAATCAAGCCCCTAAAACCTATTTTTGTGACATCAGATTTCTCTCTTTTAAAAACAGTTCTCAGTCCTTCAACAACTTCAGAGGGAGGAGACTCTATAGGCCTCTCCCCTGTGTCTCTTTGAAGTGTTATAGCTGTGATGCTGTTTCTAGGAAAGAGTTTGAACACTATGAAAGACACACAACATACAAGAATATTTCTATTCATCCTTTCAGGATCCTCTGCTATGTCTTGCATAAATATTTTTTTTTGCATAACAAAATCTTGGACTTTGCTTGTATCTGTTGGTTATCAAAACTTAGTCACATTTATCTTAAAAACAAACTTCAACCTCTGGGACTGCAGCTCTCCACCTAGGTCTTACACAAGTACATCCCTGGAGGATGTGTAACAGTGAGGGGTTAGGAAGGAAAGTATATGGAATATTCAAAGAAAACAGAGAGAGATAAGTACCTGAATTATACCAGCACTAATATGAGTCACTTGTGCTTGCAGGTTCCATTGAAGATCCTAGCAGACACCCACTGGAACTCCAGATCCTTTTACATAATTATAATCTCTTGGAAACCCCTGAAACAAGGTGTGCATTAGGTGGAGACCAGGTAAATGGGAAAAAAAAAATATCATTTTCAGTTTTCAGTGGTAATGTAGTTTGGCTTTGAATTCTACCTAAAAATTTCAATAATAGTACTTTAATCCAAAGTTAATTTTTCATCAACATATCTTTTACAGAATTATCCATATGTATATACATACATAGATGAGCACATATTTATATAAACAGACATAAATGTAGCCCGTAGGACCGTGCTTATTATGAAGTCATTTGAGCCTCCTTTAAAATTGAATGCATTTTCAGTGAATATTTTTCAGGTATTACCTTTTTTTTTTTTTTTTTTTTTTTTGCGAATATATAAACACTTTTTGAGCTCACACGAAAATAGTGATACAACTTTTGAAACAGTTTCTTAAAAATAGCTCCCAAAAAAGACTAGTTACCATTGCCTAAGCCTCGTAAGGCTTTCTGCATGTCTCGGGCTACAGTTATCCTACCACTGTAGTCCCGAAATGAATAAAATCATAGGTGATGAGATTCTCTCATCTACGCTGGACATGTGCAGTATAGACTTCTATACAGGTGGTTACATTACGGCAGAATGAATTTCATCCCAGGTTTACATGTTATACATCAAATCTGGGCATTCACAACACCAGAGTAGTCGCGTAGTAGCACAGGTCGTAACAAACAACTCTGGTCAGGAGTTCTGTTTCTTCCTTTGGCAGATGTTTCCGTGTTCCTCTTGATAACAGGAGCCCAACAGGGTTACCATTTAGACGTCTGGCCCAGAGAACAGAATTTTTGAAGACAAAATAATACACAACCTGCAAAGTTGTCCATTGCTGTTGTTATTCAAAAGTGGTATGATTTGTTTATGCCCAGGGCAAATGAATGGCTGTCTCCAAATGATGCCAGCATGCCAGCTCATAAGTTTAATGTTTAGACTCTTCAAAAATACACATGAATATAGAATCTGAAAACTTATTTGTCACAACAAATGACAATGTTCACCTTCCAGATCAAATCTGAGACCTTTTGGACAAAGAAATTCCAAATACATTAATTAAACTTTTTAAGGTTTTTGTCAGAATTTGGGGCAGAAAAACATCTAATGGTATACCTACGTTTGTCAGGCCCTGAAAACTTCACCAAATGCATATTAATAAACTGTTCCTGAGACTGGCTATTCACCATTATTAAGGACTACTTTGGGAACACTGAAAAGCTATGACATTATAAAAGTTTTGAAATTCTACATGCAGAAGACTCACCCTGCTGTAAGATTGTTCTTCCTCAATGTTCTTTGTGTGTGACACATAATAATTAATGCAGCAATCTGTAGTGGGCCTAAGAGCAAGAACAGATGCACAAGACAATGCACACCACAGAGGAATATCTTCTACCGAGACTCAATGACAGTTTGTCAACATGGCAGCCTGCCAATAAGGCATCTGTTGCTTGGCTTGCAGAGACATGCTTTTGTGAGGCTTCTATAAAAGGAAACACTTGCAAGTTCCTTTTTCTTCTTCAGAATATCTTTATGCTACATTTGTTGTTGACATCTGGGGCTATAATGGGAGATCATAGACACATTGTCATGTTGAAGGAGTTTAGTTCCCTGTGGCATCTATCTATCTGCTCTCATTGTATAGGCAGACAGCTTGATGACTCTGAAGCACCATGAGGTAATGACAAAGAGTCTAAGACAAAGAAACTACTGACATTATGGCAAGAACACCAGAGGTCAATAGCAAGTGGTAGAAGGGTGAGTCTAGGGTATTTTTAAGGAGAGTTTCCCTGAACTACCACCATAACCACAGAGATGCAGAGGGACAGGGGCTGTAATCAGTTCATAATACTTTGTCTCTACCACTCCTTCCCCCTCATGTTCTTCCCCTGCTCCAGCTTGGGGTCCCACTTACAGGAAGCAGTCCTTCGTTATCTTCTTCCCATGGGCTTCAGTTCTTCACAAACTGCTTCAGCATGGGTCCTTTCCACAAGTTTCAGTCCTTCAGGAACAGACTGTTCCATCACAATTCTCCCACAGGGCCACAGGTCCTTCCAGCAATAATGCTCCAGTGTAGGCACCTGTGTAGACACAGGTTCTACCAGGAGCCTGCTCCAGCACAGGCTCTCCATGGTGGACAGAGCACGTGCGCTCTCTCTCTCCATCTTGTCTATGCAGTTCAAGTTTTTCTGCCTTTTCCAGTACTGTTCTGCTTGATAGTGACTCCAAATGTCCCACAATCATTTGCTGTTCAAAACAGTGTAGTTACACAGGGAGAGCTACATTTACATGGTTCTGAATTAAGAGGGGTAAGGGGAAGAAGTTTAAGTGATGGTTGGCCAGTATACTCCAGTTGGGCAGAGTTTCTCCTGCCTTCCTTCCCACAAAACGTGGACTCTATTTGCACAACATTCAGTGAGGACCCAAAAACGGATTGTTTAGGTGTTTTATTGTTGTTTTAAAGAGAATTTAATGAAGAAAATATCAGTTCAGGGACAGTCAAACCAGTATTGTGGTTTTAACATCAAAATTCAGTCAACTTAATTCTCTATGTGCCCTACATTGGATTTGTTCATTCACACTTTCTTTCTCTTCTTTGGGGAACACTGACTGCTTTCTTGCCTGCTCTCCATTGGGAACAGGAAAAATAAATTCATAGAACCATAGCACAGTTTGGGTTGGAAGGGACCTCAAGGCCCATCTAGTTCAACCCTCTGCCATGGGCAGGGACACCCTCCACTAGCCCAAGTTGCCCAAAGCCCCATCCAACCTGGCCTTGGACACTGCCAGGGAGGGGGCAGCCACAGTTTCTCTGGACAGCCTGTGCCAGGGCCTCACCGCCCTCACAGGGAAGAATTTCTTCCTTATATTTAATCCAAATTTACCCTCTTTTAGTTTAAACTCATTGCCCTATCAGTACAATCCCTGAAAAACAGTCCCTCTCCATCTTTCCTGTAGGCCCCCATTATGTATGAGTGGTCTGCTAAAGGTCCCACCAGAGCTTTGTCTTCTCCAGGCTGAACAAGCCCAAGTCTCTCAGCCTGTCTTCATAGGAGAAGAGCTCCAGTCCCCTGATCATCTTCTGGCCCTCCTCTGGACTAGCTCAAACAGCTCCAAGTCCTTCTTACTTTGGGAGCCCCAGAGCTAGACGCAGTACTACAGGTGGGATCTCACCAGAGCACAGTAGAGGGGCAGATTCACCTCCCTTGACCATCTGGTCACACTGGCTCAGAATTATTTCTTCCTTGCTCTATTTTTCCTGATACGTCCCTCTATTGATCACTGAGGAATTTTAAGCCATTGAATTTCTGTATGCCCAGGTGCACCATGAAAATGGTGTGCCTTCCAACTGTGTTTCATCCATCTACGTTTCTCTCATTAAACCTCATGCTTCTGATTAGCTAGATTCATTAACTTTGGCTTTCACCCATGAGGAAGTCTGTCATCTGTGTTCTGTATATTATAAAGGCTAGTAACACTTTCCCAAAGTATATTCCTGGACTCTCTTGCCCTTGTTTTCCTTTGTACTCTACGAAATTAATTTCATTTTATCAGCAGTTCTTCTTCTACCTATTTAACACATCCCAACCCATCCCAGGCATGTGACTGTCTTAGCAGCATAAGTTCACATAAGTTTGCTTTACATTGCACTTCAGTATTTTGAGAGGGAGGGCCTTGAGGTCCCTTCCAACCCAAAAGGGATTGCATGCTGTTCTGTCATGAGAGATGCAATTCCTCTCAGGCTAGCACGGCACACTACATTGAAAAGTGTATTCTGTTGCAAAGCTGCATCAGAAGCCCTGCCAAAAATTTGTTGGAACAGAAAAATGGACAGCCCTAAATATACAGTTTTTGTTGAAGGACAACATCTGTGTTAGACAAGTAGTATTTTGATTTGTAATCATTAGTATTTTTAAGCAGTTCTTTCTACGAAATCTTTAGAATATTTTAGTGATATATTCATGTGCTATATTTTCATATCTTTCCCCTATATTAGATTAACTCAGTTTTCTTTCCATCCCCTCTCTATATGCACCAATATAGTGTATTGCTTCTGAAAATTTAGTATTTATAGTGCTATGTTTTAAACTTGTTTTAAACTTGTTTTAAACTATTACAAATTGTGGCTATTCACAAATTTCCCTCAGTTAACATCCTGGATAATTTCAACAACAGACAAGATCTTAAAAAGGAAACATTCTAGTTGTGTTCTTCAAAGAAAATAAATGAGAACAGCAGGAAGGCAAGAAAAATTTTGGTGATCTTTGTGCATTGGTCAAAGACTACCAAAAGTGTTTTGCAACACAATGTTGAAAGAAAGACCCTGAGGTATAACTCTGGAAAAAAGATTAATGACTCGATGCCATGCACATATCTGAAATGCAATCTGAAATGCATGTGGTTATGGGGATTTTTTCCAGAGCAATTGCTTTAAGCATGTTAAATGAACAGAATTTGAGTTAAACTCTCCTCAGCTGGAGATAAACTCCAAGCATGCCTCTTCCCATTCTAAAGAAAGATGGGCTACAAGCTCGCATCTAATCTCACAAGGTGTTTAATTAACATTGCTGATGAAAACATGAAACTGATTAACAACTTTGTGTTCAAAACACACCACTAAACATAGTCCTATAAGAGCTTTCAGTATGAAAGCTTTGAACTCAGAGTAAACAAGGCAAAGTCTATCACAGTGAAGGGACTCTGCCTTCATTAATCATACTGTCCGATACCTGCTTTTCAGTTGCAACATCTGTGTATCAGCCAACGCAGGATCTAGCTGTCTCTTTGTCCTGGTTTCAGCTGAGATAGAGTTAATTTTCCTTTTAGTGGCCAGTAAAGTGCTGTGTTTTGGATTTCAGATGAGAATAATGTTCATAACATGACGTTTATAGTTGCTGCTGTGTAGTCTCAGTGCCTATGCTAAACCAAGAACTTTTTGGCTTCTCATGCCCTGATGTGTGCAGAAGAAGCTGGGACAGCACAACCACAACAGCTGGTCAAAGGGATACTCCCTAACATAGAGCATCATGCTAGTGACATAAGTGGGAACAATACCTGGGACGCAAAATTGCTGCTTGGAAACAGACCAGGCATCTGGTTGGGTTTTTATTTCTTCTTCATGTGGTGAGCAATTGCTGTTATGCATCATTATTATTATTGTTGTTGTTGTTGTTATTATTATTATTTTCCTTTGTTATCCTATTAAATTGCCTTTATCTCAACCCATGAGGGTTTTTTTTTTAATTCTCCTTCCCATACCCTTGGAGAGGAGGGGTGAGCAAGTGGCTGCTGGTGCTTTGTTACTGGCTGGGTTTAAACCATAACCACCGTATTAATTAGAACTACTAAAACAGGCAGTAGTAGTTGGTCAGTGTACACATGGACACGGAACAAATTTCGCTACTGTTGAAACATGCATTGCTGTATAAAAACCCCTGAAGATACAGGCTTCAGCTACAGCTTTTCCTGCTAAAGAATGTCTCCAATCTTCAACTGTATGATAGGAATTCCTTTTTCATAGAATCATAGGATGGTGAAGGCTGGAAAGGACCTTAAAGATCATTGAGTTCTAGCCCCCCTGCCATGGGCAGGGACACCTCTCACTAGATCAGGCTGCTCAAGGCCACATCCAACCTGGTCGTGAACCTTCCAGGGAGGGAGCATCCACCACTTCCACAGGCAACTTGCTCCATTGCCTCACCACCCTCATAGTGAAGATTTTCTTCCTAATATCCTATCAAAATCTACCCCTTCCAATTTAAAACCACTCCCCCTCATCCTATCACTACATGACCTTCTAAAAAGTCCCTCCCCAGCTTTTCTGTAGGCCCCTTCAGGTACTGGCAGGCTGCTATAAGATCTCCCTGGAGCCTCCTCTTCTCCTGGCTGAACAACCTCAACTCCCTCAGCCTGTTTTCATAGGAGAGATGTTCCAGCTCTCTAATCATTTTCATGGCACTCTCCTCTGGACCCATTCCAATAGTTCCATGCCCTCCTTATGTTGGGGGCTCCAGAACTGGACACAGTACTCCAGATGAGATCTCACAAAAGTGGAGTAGGAGAGAATCAACTCCCTTGCCCTGCTGGCCACAGTCCTTTTGATGCAGCCCAGGATACATATGTCCTTCTGGGATGCAAGCACCCATTTTTGACTCATGCCAAGCTTCTCATCCACCAGCACCCCCAAGCCCTTCTATGTCGGGCTTCTCTCTATCACATCATCTCCCAGCCTATATTGATGACAAGGATTGCACCAACCCAGGTGCAGGATCTTGCACTTGGCCTTGTTGAAACTTATGAGGTTCACATGGGCTCACTTCTCCATTTTCTCTAGGTCCCTCTGGATGACATCCCATCCTTCTGACATGTCAACTGCACCACTCAGCTTGGTATCATCTGAAAACTTCCTGAGGGTGCCACTTAACTTTACCACCGTGACTATTTTCTGGATGCAACCATCCAACCAATTCCTTATCTACCAAACAGTCCACTCATCAAATCTATATCTCTCCAATTTAGAGAAAAGGATGTTAATGTGTTAAAGGCTTTACAGAAGTCCAGATAGATGACGTCCATTACTTTTCCTGTGTCCACTGACATGGTCACCCCATCAAAGAAAGCTCCTAGGCAGGATTTGCCCTTGATGAAGACGTGCTGACTGTCCCGAATCCCGTCCCTGTCTTCCATGTGCCTTAGTATAGCTTCCAGAAGGATCTGTTTTTCTCACATGACATAATACCTCAACAATACTGGCAATAGAAACTAGACAATGGTGTCTCCGAAATGTTCTATGACGCTGTCTCTTTCAAAAATATCACTCATTTCTATGCATAGATACACAGAAATCCCTGAGACCAACATTTATCTATGTTTGCTAATTCCTAGATTCAACTACCAACTGGACACATATGGTCTATATATGTAAATCTAGATGCACACATGTGCACTGACTAGGTTAGCTGCTTTAATGGCCAAGAGATCCAGGACTGGAGTCAATTGCCTGTATAGAAGCACCTAGTGCTACTGAGCCACCCTGTTCCCTCAGCACAACCACCTCAAGAGGTCCTGTGTGTGATAAGGATGTTTTTGGTACCCTTGATGTCACCAGTTACTGAAATGTGGGAAATTAAATCCCTGTTCAGTACAGGCAAAGAACTTGGAAAAGCTTTCCAGCTTAGTAGATAATAGCTGTTAACTGCACAGTTCTCCATACTCCATGTCCCACACAGACTAACGGGTTAACATGGGGGTTTAGTTGCCCAAGCACTTGTTCCTAGTCATTTCAGGAGTTGGGGTATCTGACACATCTGCATGAGACCAATGGATAGGACGGAAGACCTGCAGAAAATCTTTGCTTTCTGGACCACTAGCTAGAATCCAGGCTAGACATGTCTGGGAAAATTATACGTGGAACTAAAAGGAGTCCACTGCTGACTTTGCTGATGCAAATTCTCATAGCATGCAAAGCATGAGATGTTGAAAGAAAATGATGAACTGACTGGATTAATCAAACACCAAGACCCACTTCATGACCATATGATCTCATTCCCATTTAAATCAATGTTTCCCTTGACCAGTGGGGTACTGCTATAATCCAACTTTTAATGGGTTCTTATTCTGTGATAAAACTGATACCAGTGAAGAATATCAGGCTCACGGTGTTGTAAGCAAGAGAAAAATCAGCAGCCCTTGTAACATCCATAATGATAGAAACCCAGTTAAATGATTTTGATAACTCAAGCAAGAACATTGGTTCTACCAAAATGAATTTAATCCAGTGTTTACCTGCATGAGTTGAGAAGTTACGAATCACTGCGTTGGCAACCATCCCAGATAGCATTAGGATATGAGTATTAAAAAAGGATTAGATTATAAACTTTTTTTAATAAATATTTTCCTTATATCTAGAAAACTCCATTTAGCACAGTCCAAAATATTTTGAATTTCATATGATTTAACCAACATTACAGTAAGTTAACCATCATACATAGCCTTCCTTAAAACTGACCAATTCTGTAGGCATTTATCCAAGTGGATATTCATCCTGGAGTATAAATTGAAACAGATGTCAGCAAACAAATAATTTTCTAGCAGGTTCACAGCAGCAAGCTTGAGAAAAGGCAACAATGCCAAGACAGAAGAGTGGTGTTTGCTGGTACATTCAGGTGTTCAGAAAGTCTATTCATACTGTCCTGACTGAGTTGAAATCATTTAATCTTCCACTAGCAGACACAAATATGAGTAATGCCTCTGAGACTGACAAGGGGAAGAGTTAATATAAAGGTCATATAACAAAGAGCAAGACCCCACCTTGAATACAGAGTAAAAATCAAGTTGCATCTTTCTTGACTTCAAAATGAATCCATCAAGGAAAATAATGATATAGCTCCCAAGAGCAACATGCAAATCAGGGAATTAATCTCTAGCAAAATGTTTTATGTTATGGAAACCCCCAAATAGATTTGATTCAGTGACAGTAAATCAAACATGGTGGGTAGTTCTGCTTGACTGATGAGTATACATGCCACTGGCAGCAGGGCAGTGACATATACAGGATAGCAATAAATACTTTCACCGGCAGTTCAGCAGCCATTCCTCAGTGACACCAAATGAATGTAGAAAGCTTCAGGCAAAAATGCAATGCAGCTAACAAAAAGATATTTCTGCTCTTCTGCAGCTTTTTCCATGCTACTCTCTCCTGTTAATCAGGAAATGAGCAGCTCATAAAAATGCATTATGAAAAAAATAATAAAATCTGTGTACAAGATTTTGTTGCCGTGTGTTATTAGTGACTTGCTGCAGCTAATGCACACCTCCATAGTAACACTGGCATGCTGTCTGCAGCCCTTCTCACCCTTAGTCTGCTCTCCAGCTCTACTGTATTGCCACCCGACTGCCACCTTCCCACTCCCTATTAAAACAGTGGTTAAGTTAGAATGGGGCTGCCACTAGTGATATTTATCGTCAATGGAGAAGGAGAGGCAATTGCCAGGGACATTGAGCAGAAGATGAGGTTGCTCTGCATCAGCCTCTGGTGTAGTGCATGTCTCTCCGTGTGGGGATCCTTGGGGGACTGAGGCCAGGTTATTCCATGCTACATCACACTGACGGTTTGGCTCAGCGGCACTGACCTCATCCAACTACCCAACTCCCTTAGCCCTTGCCAGAGTTCACAGCTAATCTAGATACATCTGTGTCCCTGAAGCCACAACAACAACTACAGCAGTATCTGCATGGGTTGAGGAGTGCCTTGGGTATAGTCAGGAAAGAACTTTAGACTTCACAGCTGAACTGTGCACAAGCTTGCCAGTGACTATGAGAGACAAATAGAGGGGGTTATTACCAGGACAGAGGAGCAAGGAGACAGAGGAGACAAAGAGGAACACCTGGACTGTAGAGCAGAAGTTGCCAACAGAGCTTTTAACAGAAGGAGAAAGAAATCCGTGGAAAAACTGGCAAAATGGGACACAATGGCTGAATATATATTTTTATTGCTCCATTTGAAAAAAAAGAGAAAACAGAAAATGAGACAATAACCAGCCTGAGGTTTTAATGAGGGTGAGAGGACTGGGGCTGGAGAAGAAGGCAGACAAGTCCAAACTCCACCACTGTCTGTGTAAACACAGAGTCCAGAGCAGTGAAAAAAACAGCACCAGACATGGTCATCTGTTCATAAACCATAAGTCATAGTCAGTCTGCACTGGCTCACACTCAGCCTTCTGAGCATCAGTATTATGAGTACAGGTGAAAGCCTGAGCTTCCAGAGACACAGTAGGGGCTTTTTCCTGTGGCCAAGCCCACTTGGCTTCCCAATACGCTAACGTGTCTCTCCACAGTTGATAATGCTACCAGGAGTCCAGCAAAACTTCCACTGTGGCAAGCAAATAGGATGCTTATTCGCTGCTGTTTCAAAGGTCCTTTTCTTCACCTCCAGAATAGATTTGATGTTTATGGGCAGATTAACCAATGTTCCTAGGGATCCTGTTCCTTCTTACTGTCATGGCTACTGACCCGCTCAGGGATTCCAGACAGAGATGTATTAGGATTACCCAGCAAGATTTTGACAGCAGAGAGAGCTTCTAGGATTGCCTCTGTGAGAAGAAACCAAGGACTGCCGTGTACTGGACACAGATGTTTATATGGACCCACCACAGGACATGGATGAACCCATCAGCAGCACTGATGATGCCTCTGTGATAGAATATTTAAGAAACCACCAAAAACTGCTACATGGCAGCTACAGGAGGAGTGAGAGTAATGTTAGAAAAACAGACCTGCAGCCACCAAGGTCAATGAAGAAGGAGGAGGGGGAGGAGGAGAAGGAGGAGGAGGTGCTTCAGGCACCAGAGCAGGGATTCCCCTGCAACCCATAGAGGACCCCATGGTATGTAGCCTGTGGACAGGAGCCCATACAGGAGTAGGATTGCTGGTAGGATCTGTGGCCTGTGAAGGAAATATCAGTCCTGTTCAATATATTTATCAATGATCTGGATGAAGGGATTGAATGTTCCCTCAGTAAGCTTGTGGATGACATTAACCTCGGAGTAAGTGACGATCTGCATGAGGGTAGGGAGGCTCTTCAGAGGGTTCTGTACAGGCTGGATTGATGAACTTAAGCCAACGGGATGAGGTTCAACAAGGCATAACAGCCTTGTACAGCACTACAGGCTTGGGGAAGAGTGGCTAGAAAGTTGTCTGGCAGAGAAGGACCTGGGGGTGTTGGTTGACTGCAGACTGAATATGAGCCAGCAGTGTGCCCAGGTGGCCAAGAAGGCCAATGGCATCCTGGCTTGTATCAAAAATAGTGTGGCCAGCAGGTCCAGGGAACTGATTGTGCCCTTGTACTCAGCATTGGTGAGGCCACACCTGGAGTCCTGTGTTCAGTTTTGCGCCCCTCACTGTAAGAAAGACATTGAAGCCCTGGAGTGTTTCCAGAGAAGGGCAACCAGGCTGATGGAGGGGCTGGAGAGCAATCTTACAAGGAGTGGCTGAGAGTCTGGGGTTGTTTAGCCTGGAGAAGGGGGAAAACTTATTACTGCCTACAATTACCTAAAAGGACTTTGTAGAGAGGTGGGTGTTGGTCTCTTCACCCAAGAAACAGGCAATAGGACCAGGGGGAATGGCCTCAAGCTGTGCCAGGGCAGGTTCAGATTAGACACTAGGAAAAAATTCTTCACAAAAAGGGTTGTTGGACATTGGAACAGGCTGCCCAGGGAGGGGGTTGAGTCACCAACCCTGGATGTGTTTAAAAGGCAGGTAGATGAGGTGCTTGGGAAAATGGTTTAGTAGAGGATGGGTATGGTTGGACTCAATGATCTCAAAGGTCTTTTCCAACCTAGTGATTCTGTGATTCTGTGATATGGGGGCAATCCATTCTGGAAGGTGCAATTCTTCAAATTGCACCACATGGGATAGACCCATGTTGAAGCAGTTAATGAAGGAGTGTGTCCCGTGGGAAGGACCCTATGCTGGGACAGAGGAAAAGTGTGAGGAGAAAGGAACGATAGACAAGATGTACAGACTGATTGCAACCCCCATTCCCTATCCCACCTGCTGTGCTCATGAGGGGAGAAGGTAGAAGAGTCCGGAATGAAGGAGTAAAGGTGGCCTTAAGAAGACTGGGATTCGTGGAGGGAAGATTTAAGTTTTTGTCTTTGTTTCTCACCACCTTACTGTCCTTTTAATTGGCAATACATTAAATTAACCTTCTCCAGTTCGAGTCTGGTTTGTCCATGTCAGCAATTGGTAAGTAATCTCTCCATGAGCTTTTTCACCTTATTTTCTCCCCTGTCCTGCTGCAGAAGGGATGAGAGAGCATTGGTGGGCATTTGGTAGCCAGCCAAGAGTATGCTGAGATATATAAGCATATGCATGCTTACAGCATATGAGAAAGCCAATCAAACCATTTAGCAAGGTCTGCAAGCCTCCTAGAGAGGCCTTTTCTAGCAGAGGATGGAGAAACCATATGATGGCTCCTTAACCCAAGTCACCTTCCAGCTCAGACCAACTGATCTAAGAACTCATTTTTAAGTGGATAATTATGTTTGGTTAAGTGACCAACATATCCCTCCAAAGATTCACTTGTTATTTTTAACATCTCTCAAGTTTACCCCACCTGTGATTTTAGTGCCTCTGCCAGGGATCTCAGATACACAAGTGTTTGCTGGTAAAAGTTGTAAGAACTTGCTGGCCATAATTTTATTTGAGAGCCTTTTTTATTTTTGAGCTTTTGAGTGTGTCAGCACTGCTGTAAAGGGCCAGAGACCCTGCCGCAGGCAATCCTCCCTTCATTTGGGCAGCAGCAGTGGGTCCTGATGTGAGCTGGAGGTAAGCAGGACAAATGCCTCCCTGCTGCACTTGTTTAAAGACCAGCTCAGCGACCAAGCACTTGAACTGCAGCTGTGGTGTGAGCCAACTGAAGATGAGTGTCCTCTCCCCTCCACGCTGCTGGAGCATAGGAGAAAGAGGAGGGGTACTCTGCATGTTGGGTGAGGGCTGGTTAGAGCCATGTGTTAGAGCCTGGCTGCCTTGTCCATTGTAGGACAGCAGTTTTTTGGGACACAGATTCAGACTGAGGAAAAAAATTAAAACCTTCTCTTTATTTTTCCAACCACTACTTAGCAAAGCTTCTTCTTTTGTAGAATTGTCAGAGCAAGATTTTATTGTTGGGTGAGCCATGTATGTTTTCTAGCTGTGTACAACTACGTGTAGCCTGTTCTCCACACCAGCTACTCAGGAGGCTGTTCTTACAGTCATGCAGCTGCCATAATTGTGAGCCTTTATCTTTCCTCCCTAATAAAGGCAGTCCCAGGAGCAGCTAGCAGTACTGCTTGCTCCACCTCCCATCTGCCTCTACCCACACAAGAACTTCAGCGCCCGGGGTAGCTGGTGAACAGCCTTATGCATCTGTCCCTGGCAGCTTGCTAACCTAACAGGCAACTGCAGGAACGTGCTCCCTGGGGTACATTTCAGCCTGCACCCTTGCCCACAGTCGTAATAGAGCATGCACGGTAGCTGAGCTTGGTCTTGAGGGTGACTTTACAAACAACCACAACAGAATCTACGGATGGAGCAAATGAGTCTTGTAGTTGTGGATGTCTTTTGCTTGTGGGGATAAACATGTGATGTTATTATAGCTACTGTTCTCTGTCCTGCTGTGTTTTTATGGGAACATAAGGACAGTTGCACTCGGCCCAGCTAGCTCTGTAAACCAAATAGTTTGTGTCTGACAGTGACCAGTCACACCATTTTTTCATATATCTGCTCTCCTAGCATTTCTTCCTTTGTTACATTTTTATATATTTCCCCCCCCTTCTGCTCCCTCTCTCAGATACCTTTGACTACTCGTCGGTTTTAAAGTTGAATTTTAATATGGTGAAGGAACAGCAGAAAATCCCCCAAAGTGATGCTTTTCACAAAATCTGGCAAAGCCAGTGAAAAATGGTATGGAAATGTCAGTAGTTATTGTCACAAAGTGTCCCTCTGTTGCTAGATAATTGTATTTCATGCCAGCTTAAAGGCTGATATTATATCACTTTCTGCTGGTTCTCTCTGTGTGGAGACTAATGGATCTTATGGATCATTGTAAAAGTCCAACAGGCAACTTATAAAAGTTCTGTATGATGTTTAGTGAGTAACCAGGGGTCAGATTTAACGTCTGAGAAAGTATTTTGACACTTTTTATTAAACAAATGCAAGAAGATTCCCTTCATTTTGAGTCTGCTGAGGCTTCTGGAAAGATTTAATTCACATTTGACCTGTTCAAATGGTTACCAAAGGATTTTCCTGCCTTAATCTTATTTGAGAAGTAATGCTAACACTATTTCTTTGAACTGTCTCATTGTGTAAAGACTGAAATAACATGAAATGTAAAGGGTCAGTAGATCTTGCAACATTTTTTAAAGTTATATTCAATGGTAATGATAGTTTATTTCTATATGCATGTATTTTGCTGCATTTTTTGGGGTGTTTGTTAGCACGATTCATTGCCAGGCATCCACTGTCTTGTAGGAAAAATCTTCAGGCTAGAAGATTTTGACATTTGTAATATTTCTCCTCCTGGTACCTAATAGTCTTGACAATTGTTAGTCATGCTGCTGCTTCTCAGAATTTCTCTCTCATCATGATTCTGTTTGTTTTCTCTCTAAAGGCAAGTTTTTATCTTTTTTCTCTTGGAACATTTGAGAATTTTCTACTATATTCATTTCCAAAAGAATACATATTTTCCACAAAATAGAAATTGTAACAGGTTCGGTGAACTTGCTAACTCATCAGTCTAGACAGTGGGTTTCTTCAGCTGCAGAAAAAGTATTTTTACATGCATATTTTTCAGATTTTTCTCAAATGTGCACATTTCTTACCTATACATAGCTGAAGAATACAAGAAAGTAAATACTTGAGGCTACTTTGGCAAACAGATAAAATTTTTCTGCGAAGACACAGTCAATGAGGCAATGAATTTAACCACAAGAGACAGGCACTTCTTACTTGCCTTTTTCCAGGATCCATAGTAACAATCTATAGATCTCAGGTTGAAAATCACTGATTTAGCTCCATAGAACAGTTGGTGTTCAGGCTTGAGGCCTTTAAAAAGGGATCCACAGAAGTTGAATGGATGAAACCCTGCAGTTCTTAGACACTTAAGTTATAATTTGCAGGCTGCTGGAAGATCCGTCTTCTGTCTTTCTCTGAATAAATATTATTAACTCATACAAAACAAAGCACTCTTTTATATACTTTCTGGAGCAGAGAGAGTGAAAACCTCTAAGTAAATAGAAGGGATATCGATTGTTTACAGTCAGAAACGCAATTAACACTATGTGTGTGTGAGTGTGTGTGTGTGTGTGTGTGTGTGTGTGTGTGTATCTATAACCATTCAAAAACCATGGTAATTTCTCCCTCCCTCTTAGGAAGCTTTTTAAACTGAAAGAAAATACCCACAATGCTTAGAGGAACACTGATGGGTAGAAGCACCCAATCTGAAAACACAGAATTGCTAAGATCATCATCAAAGGACAGTCAAGCATTTTTCCCTTGTGCAAAACATGCAAACTGGGGGGTTACTGCTTACCAGGTTATATAACCCATTATGTGGCTCAAGGGTGAAAGAGAATTTTGGGATGGTACAGGAAGACGTCTGGAATTGTATAAAGCTTCCTTTGGGATATTCAGGGGAAGGGGCAAAGGCAAGGAAAGAGAAGGATTAGTGAGGAACATACGTGGAAAAATAGAAGGAAAAGAGAGAGTAAAGGAGGCAGATAACATTTAAATAGGTGATTAGGCAGTATGTTTGTCACACCTAGCCCTGCTCTTGATTGTTGCAGTCCATCCTATATTAAAACTCATTTTTAACTATCTCTGTGGGAGTTCATGCCCTATTCTAAGCTTACACGTGTGATCTTCCAGCAAACTTCAAGTCAGCCTCACCAAAGATTAGGGCAACAGGTCTGGGGTCCAGAGAGCCTGAATGTCCAAAGCTAGCTACTGGTGGAAACAAAATGAGGTGGGGAGATCAACTAACAAACATGAAGATGAGCTAACAGTGGACATCAGAACTTTGAAAGGTACAAGGTCAGAGCCAGCAACTGAGTGAGAGGTCTGAGATCTAGGCAGGGAAATTAGATGGACTTAAAACCCATTCCAATATTTGGGAGACCCATGAACATAGGAGGGGCTGAAAATCAAGAGTCAGCATGCGTGTATGTGCACGTGTATATGTGGTGTGTGCACAGATGTACCAGGAACACATGCTCAGGCACAGGAATCTACTGCGTCCACAGGGCTGGGACAGGTCTGAGAGGAATGAGAGTTTGCTCTACAGGGCTGGGAAGGAGAACTCAACTTGTTCCTGAAGTCCACCAGACCTGGTTTCCTCCAACAAGAACAGAGTTCTTTTTTGGTTTTTTGTTTTCCTGCTTTTTACCCACTGACACTTCCATGATATGAAAGGCAGGAAATTTCAGTCCTGGGTCAGCATCATATTTCTCTGACAATATAGCCCTTGGGTGACTTGGAATGAGCTCAAAAATATCTGTGAAATGGCATGTAATCAATCCCCAACAAAATGAATTCAAAGCAATATTGAAGTAACATCTGAATTCCACATTCATCAGTGACACTTAATTGAATCTCCTTTGTTTATTGCTTTAATATTATCTAAGCAGTTACTTGGCTTTGAAGCCACCTGAAGAGCACTTTTTGAGTGTTTGAAGGAAGATGCATATTTCCCTTAATTATAAACTACATAAATGTATCACTCCTAATGGTATGTGACAGACTGACTTCCTAAATAACTATTTATTCTGAATACGCTGAGATCAGGAAAGACATAAACACTTCAGGAAAAAGGAGAGGGAAGAGATAAAGTGATTATGGGAGTGGAAAGGCAAAGCCTCAGTTCGCAGTGAGTTCCCACTGAGATTTAGAACAATAGAATAATTTTGGCAGGAAAGGACCTCTGACAGTCATCACATCTAATCTCTTGTTCACAAAAGGACCAACTCAGAGCAGGTTACCCAGGCACTGTCCAATCAAGTTCTGCATATCTCTAAAGATGGAGATCCTGTAAACTCTCTCAGCTGTCCCATGCTTGATCACCCTCTCTGTGGATGAGGGAGACTTTTTTTTTTCCTTTTATCTAATCAGAATTTCTAATGCTGCAAGTTGTGATTGCTGCTTCATGTCCTTTTCTTATGCATCTCTGAGAAGACTCAGGCTCCATACCCACCGTAACCATCATGGTCAATTCACTATGCACACCACGATCTCACATGTGTTCAGTTGCTTTAAGTGATCCATGACTCAGTTTTGCTCTACCATAGGTAATACTTTGCTTTCCCAGACTCAGACACTAGGCACAAGGACCTGAGAGGCCAGAGAGCAAACTGTGTCAGAGGAGAAAATGCCACAAGTAACAACCTTTGCTGTCATTGTGATCACAGGGTCTACAGCCCTGCTGAGTGTTGGAGTCATAGTAGCCCATACTTACTGCTGATGTACTTAGAGAAATTATTCTTGTTGCCTTTCATTGCTATTTTAAATGAAAGTGGAGCTTTAACTCTCCTAAATCCACCTATGCACATCTGGTCAATGTCACTATATGCCTATCAGGTAGACTGTACCCCTTCCACTTTCTGAACACTTTTGAGTTCACACACTAACCTTCTCACCCAGATCTTTGATATCCTGCACATTAGAGTGAAGCACTCCTGTGCTCTGAGGAGGCAGGCCTTGATCAGCCAGCTACCTTTGACCTGCTTGATCTCAGGGAAGCCTCCTATGTGATCCCACCTACCAGTTTCCAGCTTGATTGTGCATGGACATGTAATGCTTCCTGCTTGTTCCCTAAGATGCATGTGTAGAAGTCCATCATGTGGGCTCTCTGTTGTGCTGCCTTCGTGTGAAGTGTTCTTTCAGTACTCCTTTCCAGGTTTTGGGCACCATCCCTGAACAACCTAGCTTAAAGTCTTACTAATTAGGTTAGCAAGCCTAGTAGAAAGGGTACTTAATACATCCACTTTGGCAGATGGGGCCCTGTCCGTTTTAGGCAAAAAGAAAGAAGAGGGGCCAGCAAAGGGAGAGAGATTGATTTAGAAGGCAGAATGTGTGAAGGAAAATGGATACTTTTAGCTAATTCAGTAGAGAATGATAAAGCCTGACATTTTTTCCCTCTGACTCAGGCTGTAGTTTGAATCAGCGTTCTTAAAGTCAGACATTGGTGGAAGGCAGGCATCAATTAGAAAGTGAAAGACAAAGACAAAACAAACACAATACCTTTTTTTTTTCTTCTATATGGGATTAGTTCTTGTCAAGCCAAAGTAAAGTCTGAGGTTCGTGTTTGTCTTATTGTGTTCCCTGGAACAGTTCAGCAGAAGTCAGTAAGGTAGAAGGTGAAAAAAAGCTTTGATTTCTACTCTTGACTTCAAATCGTTGCCTGGGATCACTTGGGAGGAGCTTGAGGCCAAATTTCAGTAGGGAAAAGTCTATAGAGAAGAACCTAAAGTGGTTCCAGAGAAACACACCTACCACTGAGAAGAGAAAACATCACTAGTATGTCTGTTAGCAAGAATAAGAAAGAAGTTTAGCAAATTTTAGAGCTTTAAAGCTTAGAACAACACACTGGTATATCTGTCTATCCCCCAGTTTTCCTCACAGATATGTAACTGGGCAAAAGGTGCTGCAAGGCCTTGCCTAGTTAATGGTTACTGAAGTGTTCTTGCTTCTCTGATTCTCTTTGTTTCTATAAAAATGTTCTGTGTCCAGAGCAGAATCAGCCAAGTGGGTTAAGGAAAAGGCAGACGTCCTCAGGCTCAACAGCAAATGTTGATCAGTGGTCCATTCTTCTTCCTTCTGGCTTTTAGCAAGCCTGTAACCCTGTCTTGAAATACATCTCAGATTTGGGAAGGAATATAGCCAGGTCAGAGAGATGCTTAGAGGCCATCTGAGTTAGACCCTTGCAGGCAAGAGAAGAAGTGTGAATCGTAACGTGCAGTGCAGAAGGCACAAAGATGTGACTCAGAATGGTTGACAGCATTATTACAATGACACCAGAATGGGACAATTTGGGGTTTAAAATCTATTACTTCTAAAGAAGGAAACTTTCTTTAAAAATAGCAATTCAAGACAATCCTCTTAAACTAGGAGGCAGCTACTGATTGTTCAGCAAGGGATAAAATATAGAGAGAGGGGAGAGGTTCCAGAACTACATGTTGTGCTAATGAGGAGAATTTGTGCTGTTAAGAAGATTACCTAGATTCTGTATAGAAGCTAAAAACTGAATTATTATAAACAGAGACTGTTCATTTTGTCATAAAGCAAATATAGCTGAGGCAATTTCTTTTTCTATTATTGAAACCATTACTTAAGAGTTGTAAATGGTGCATGTCTTATGTTGCTTGTGTATATTGACATTCATATCACTGTAGTAGCACAGCCATAGTAACATATTATCAATCTGACTTCAATAGAAGCACCGTGAGTATTGTAGATGGTAGCACCTGTACAGTCATGAAGGCAGCATGAAGAATAAAGATTTCCAGGAGATACCTGGCTGTCAGGAAGTGTCGGGTTTTTGCCATTGTAATTGCAAACACACATCAAAAGAGGAAAATTACATTTTAGGGAACAAGAAAATGAAAATGTATTTAACATCTTTGAGTTCTTATCTATGTGGTAAAATTCACAAAACAGTATATGGAACATGAATATTCTCCCTACTAGACTGAACCTGGATTAGATTGGAATTGAAATTACAATGTAAATGATACTTTCCCAGTGCTAGCATGCTGTTCAGCTATGGTAAAGCAACCTTCCTTTGACTGCCACGGCAGTTGAACCAAACACTCCTTGTCTTTCAGATGGATGTTCTTTAATATGTCTTGAAACTTACATTGAAATAGGTGCTTAAATGGAAATTATGTGGTAATTGGGTTGCAGTGTCACAGGCAGCTTCTGATGCCTTTGAGATCATTGCAATGCTTTCATTCTTCCTCAGGAAAAAGGAAGAATTCACAGCTGGAGGGTGGCAGTGACACTCAGTACTGTTTAGGGCACTGTGCCTGCTGGGATTCATTACCAACAGTCAGCTTAGTGTTGTGTCACTGATGTCTCCTGAGCAGCTGGGTGATTTTTGGGGGGTTTTTTTTGTCACATCAGTTGCAAAGAGGAAAAGAACCAAGACTGTTCCTGCAAAATTCCATTTGACTATCAGGAAGAGGTTAGTTCCTTCTACAGTCCTGTGTCCTTGCTGAAGTTATGTACACCTCAGTATCAGAACTGGATTAGCAATCAACCTCTCTCTTCTCCCCATGGAACATGAAGTGCATTGCTTCATGACACCATTTATTTTCTGTTTCCTTTTGAGACTGTGAGTCTGTGACTCATATGTCATTGTGTTGGTCCAAAGCAGTAATGTCATGGTGAAGGATCTCCCTGAGTTGTCACCACTGTCCGAGGTTCAGCTGGGATGGAGTTCATTTTCTTCCTAGTAGGTGGTATAATGCTGTGGTTTGGGTTTAGGATGAGAATAATGGTGATATCACACGGATGTTTTTGTTATCATTAAGTAGTGTATATAGTAAGTCAGTAGTTTTTCAGTTTCTCATACTGCCCCACTAGCAAAGATTCTGGGAGTGCACAAGAAGCTGGAAGGGGCTACAGACAGGACAGCTGACCCAAACTGGCCAAAGCTGTATGCCATACCATATGACATCATGGTCAGTATATAAACTTGGGGCAAGCTGGCTGAGGAGGCACCACATCACAAGAAGTAGCTGAGGATTGTTCAGCCTGTGGAGAGCAATTGCATTGAGCGACACTTGTTTTATACATTCATTTATTATTATTACTGCTGTTATTATTATTGTTGATATTATTATTATTTTCCCTTCTTTTTCTGTCCTATTAAACTGCCTTTATCTCAGCCCATAAAGTTTTTTTCTAATTCTCTCCTACATCCCACTGGGATGGGGTGAGCAAATGGGTGTGTGGTGCTTAGCTGCCTGCCAGGTTAAACCACAACACCTACTGAGCAGTGATTTGGCTGACAGAACAGCTCTGGTGCATGTTTCATTTTGGAAGAAATTAAACAGGGTGATCTGTTTCAAGGGGACACCAAGTCTAATCAGAATCACAAAAGGGCACACAAGCAGCTTATCCAATGTGTGTGCATGGTAGGGCAGTTTGGATCAAGAAATCAATATCTCGTTCAAAGTAGATTAAATCTAGTTTGAAATAAAACACCTGAGCCTCAAATAGTGGAAACATAGGGGCCTCAGTAACATTTGTTTGTATTTATTGACATGGTTTTTTCTGCACCAAATACTGTTAGGGTAGACAAGCTTCCTTTTTTTAATAGAACAGCTCCAGCTATCTCAGTCTTTCCTCACATGTCAGATAAATGCTCCAGTCCCTTAATCACCCTCATGGTCCTTCACTGGACTTGCTCACAACAGGAAACCCAGCACTAGACCCAGCACTCTAGGTGTGTCACACCAGAACCGAGCAGAGAGGAAGACATAATTCCTTCAACCGCTGGCAATTCTCTGCCTAATGCACTTCAAGGTGTTGATGGCCATCATTGTGGGCTCATGTTCAACCTGGTGTCTACCTATACCTCCAATTTTTTTACTCCAAGGCTACTTTCCGGTGGGACAGACCCCAGGCTGTACTGATGCCCAGGGTTATTCCTCCCCAGTGGAAGAACTTGCCATTTCCCATTTTTGAACTTCATGACATTTCTGTTGTCCCATTTCTTCAGAAAAGCCCCTTTGAAGGCCTCATCTACCATTCCATCCTTTCAGAGTTGGGTCTTCTATAAAAAGATACCTCATAATCCATTTTTTTATAAGTATCTCTCTCTTGCCTGAGTCCACATTTCCCTTTTCTCTAAATTTTCCATTCCTTATTAAAGACTTGGTAGCATATTTTATTTTCATATTAGGGCACCCAATACACCTATGGCATTTTATGCTATGTTTGTATTTAATTTTATTTAGACATAGTTCTACACAAATAATATCAGTTTGACCCGGTGGGTTTGTCTCTGAGTATAGATTAGTCAAAAGAATAAATAAGATTGACAGAAAAATAAAATCAACTCTAGAAGAATTTCGTAACCTTGTCTCCAAAGGAACTATTTAAAAACACAAACCCAGAGACTGCTTTCATATATCTCTTGCTCGAACCAGTAGTTACATGACATTAACTGTACCTGACCAGAGCTAAATATCTTCAGCTTGGAGAAGAGAGGTCTCCAGGGAGACATTACAGCAGCCTTCCAGCCTTGCAGATTTAGATTAGATATCTGGAAAAAAATTTCTTCCGTGAGGCACAGGTTGCCCAGAGAAGCTGTGGCTGCCCCCTTCCTGGCAGTGTTCAAGGCCAAGTTGGATGGGGCTTTGGACAGCCTATTCTGGGAGAAGTTGTTCCCTGACCAAAGGGGTATTCCATGCTGTACAATGTCATGTTCCATTTATAACTGGGGGTGGGCTGAGAGGCTGAGTGACAGCTGGGGGGCTGGTACAGCAGCTGAGGGCCTGGTCTAGCTGCTGGGCTTCTTCCACAGCATCAACTTGAGGGTGATGGCTGAACACCTGCCTGCTGATGGGAAGTGGTGGTATTGCTTTGTTTGTGCATGTGGGCTGAGATCTTGAGCAATTTGGAGGTTCTTGCATGGTACCTGGGGCTTGTCTCACATAGCATCGATCTCAGGTGAAGACAAATTGTGCTGTTCATCACTTGTTTTGTGTGTATGTTATAAATACATTTTCTTTCCTTGTTCTGTGTGTGCATCCTATTAAACTGTTTTATCTCAACCCATGAGTTCCATCACTTTCATTCTTCCAATTCTCTCCTCCATCCCACTGCAGGAGGGGAGTGAACATCTGCATGGTGGTTAATTGTTGGCCAGGGCTAAATCATGACATCCCCTCAGACATCCTGAGCCATGCCACCTCCCAGCCAAACCCCTCATTTATATACTGAGCATGATGTCATAAGGTATGGAATATCTCACTGGCCTGCTTCACTGTCCTGCCTGTGTCTCCTTCCAGCTTCTTGGGTGTCTTCCAACTTCACACTGGCAGGCCAGTATAAGAAGCTGGAAAGTCCTTGACTGCTTGGCAACAACTAAAACATCAGTGTGCTATCAATGTGATTCTAATCCTAAATCAAAAACTCAGTACTACATCCAGTGCTAGGAAGAAGACTATCCCAGTCAAAACTCAGGACAATATAAAGCAATTCTAATGCCAGGTTTCACTTTTGTAGCACTGTTGTCCTACTTTTTTTTAAAACTAGAGTCAAAAACCCCACAGCAGGCATAAAATGGCTTAGATTATTCAAGACAAGCTGATGGGAAGAAGTAAAGACTGAACAAAGTAGCTGAACATCATTACAGCAGATTAAATTCAGCATAGATAACAGAGACTAATGCAGACATATAGAAGTAACTGGTACACTCAGCATGAAGATCTAAATATCACAGTGGCCAGTTCAGAGCTAGTCAGAAAAGCAAGTTAATGTGGTAGGCACAAGTTAATGTGCAAGTTAATGTGCCATGTTCTTGCCCTAAGAAAGGAGCAGAAAAGGATGACCTTGTTTTTTTAATGCCATTTTTATAGCTGAACAACAATTTGTATATGCTTATTACCAGCTCTAAATTACATCTAAGCAGTATTTGTGTGTACATGTTCTTTTAAAAAGTTTTTCAAGCTTAACTGCAAATTCATGTTAACTTAGGTATGTCTGCATTGGACTGACACAAAAACATACTTTATGCTAGCAACACCATAGCAGGATTTCCATGTTGTGCAAAAAAAATCCACCATAGCTCCTTTTGGACTCTCTTGCTCGGTCTTTACCTGGTTTGGTGGACAGAGTCTGGCATTTTGCCAATTGGGACTGCTTAGTTACGCACCTCAAAATTCTTCATTACAGTTGGTGTTGCTCTTGGCAAGATTAAAACATAGTAAGACCATTAAAAGGGAAATAAATGAATGGCCATTTTCTTCGTAATATAAAGAGTGTGGGAAAGTAATAATATTGTAAAGTATACTCATTTCATCTCTCCCCTCACGTTGTTTAGTTTCTGTATCTCTTGATATAGTAGATCTGGTTTAGACAGTATTCATTCTGAAAAATCAACCAGGGTTATCCAGCCACTCTAGAACTTCTCTTCTCCAGAAACTGCCTGCTTGCCATTAGCTGTCTCACTACCACTGCTTGGTGAAGGCAATAAGAATAGTTAAGATTACAATTCCTAAAAATGCCAGGGATTAAGGATGTGAATAAATTATACAAGACAGAAATACTGAAATCTTCAGTCAGGTGGCACATTTCTTAGATTAGCAGGACTCTGTACAGGGAGCCACAGAATTCATGCTCCATCAGTACATCTTGCTGACAGATGCTTATGTCTGCATTTAATACACACCTTTAAAACACAAATAATTATTTTAAAATTTTATGATTACGATACTTGCTTCTGTTTAAAGCAAGTTAGCTTTTACTACTCAGAGTAATGCTGGCTAAAATATTTTACTGGAACTTATTTCGTTCTCCTTTGCCTTCAGCAAGAGGAAATGTTATAGACTTTGTGTTATTCAGTAGTTTTACAATCACATTTAATTTTAACTTTGAATGAATAATAGCACGTTATAAATTTTTTTAAATTTTTATTTTATATTTCTTTTCATTTAATTTCATGGGGTTTGATACACAGATTGGATTTCTGTATTTCTTAGTTAACTGTCCCTTGGTGGAAATTATTTGGCCCTCATTCTTAGGATTTAGTTAACTGAAGTGGAAGTGAAAATACACTGTTCTAGCCCAGTGAGACAGCTGGGATCCCATCAATATTTTCTGTGCTAAATGATTTTCAGAGCTGATACAGTTCTCCTTCGCATGGGTGTAGATCAAGAGCAGCTGCACTGATATGAATAGCTTCATATACCAGAAAGTAGATGTGGATCATGTGGCATTTTGCAGTTACCTTTTTTCTCCCGATGGCTGTTAAGGCAAGAATGAAATAGCCCAACATGCACAGAATCCAATACTGTTTCATATGGCAACTCTTGATCTGTCCAGGTGCCTGACAAGCCTGATTCCATCACAAAGGTGCCCAGGGGTTCAAATTTTGCCTCTAGTCTCATGGCACATGTTTACAGCTCAGATCCTTCTTCTATTGCAGTATGAAGGGGCAAACTCCTACTGACTTCAAAGGAAGCATGACTAGGTCTTAGGGTGAAGCCAAAATTAACAATCAGTATATATTCTTGAGAGTGCCTCAAGTTGGTATGTCTCACTGGAGGTTTTTCAATCCTAAACTTTTCAAAATCAGACTGAAGTTGTATTTTTAAGAGAATCTGAATCCCATGTTCTCTATAATGCTCAGGAGTCCACATCTCACAGACAGTGTAACTGTCTACACAAAAACAGAAGTAGGCTGAAATTCACTTCAGGAATAATGAAAATAATATCTGCTCTAAGCACAAAACTCAGAAGTTGGAAATTATAATGGAGAAGAAATAACTGCATATCCAATTTCTATCACTGAGGGTGAATCGATGAATGAATGATCACTAATCAGTGAATGAATCCTAATTGGAACAAATGTATGAAGAAAGGTGCGTGTTCTCCTGACTATGACAATCTTTATCACATGAAAAAATGTCATAGTTTTGCCCCAGCTGGCAGCTAAGCCCCAGAGAGCTGCTTGCTCACTCCTCCTCTCAGGGGGAGAGGGTTTAGATAAAGATATCTTAATAGCTAAAGCTAAAGCCATGCGTGCAAGCAAAGCAAAACAAGGAATTCATACGTCACTTCCCACGGGCAGGCAGGTGTTCACCCATCTCAAGGAAAGCAGGAATCCATCACAGATAATGGTTACCTGGGAAGACAAGCGCCATTACCCTAAACGTCTGCCCCCTTCCTTCCTTTTCCCTCAGCCCCTTATACGCTGAGCATGTCACCATGTGGTATGGAATGTCCCGTCAGTCAGTTGGGACCAGGTGTCCCAGCTGTGTCCCCTACTAGCCTCTTCTGCACCCCCAGCCTGCTTGCTGGTGGGTGGGGGTGAGAAGCAGAAATTTGTTCTGTGTTAGCACTGCTCAATGATAACAAAAACATCTCTATACTATTGACACTGTTTTCCACATAAATCCAAAGGATATCCATGTACTAGCTACCATGAACATCAACACTATCTAAGACCAGCACAAAGAAGCATAAACTAGACCAAACTTCTCACAAAATGGAGAGGATTTAACTGCTGTCTATGAACATCTAGATAGTAGGGTGCCTACCTGGAAAAACACAGTTCTGAATGATTGTGAAATGTCTTTGAGAAACTAAATCCTTAACTGGATCTTAAACACCTCCTGCTTTCTGTATTCAGTTGCTTTTTTTGCATAGAAGATGTCTGGCTTTAAATTCACAAACCTTAGTATCTCCCAAACAGAGCAGACTAATAGACCAGAAGGAGAGCTGCGCATAGTTAATACTATGAGTCCCACAGTAGTGTGAACTTAGGTACATCCCTGTCCAACAAATTACAGCACCTGAACATTTCCATCTTTATCTTGGCCTTTCATCAGGCTAAGAAATCTGCCTAAGCTAATGCTAATCTCTCAGTTTACTATATATCAGATAGACTCCATCTGCTCCTTTGCAGGTTGTGACTTGTAGTTATCCTGTGAGACAGACATTCTGCTCCTACAGTGGTGCTTTTAGCACCTGCCCAATACACCTGCCAAACTATGTTTTGAACAAAAAAATGTCTGGTCAAAAATTAAGGTGCATTGCTGTCTGACTCCCAGCTGTAACAAGTGTTCCCTGCAGTAAGATGCAGAGTCCAAAAAAGGCACAATGCTTTTAAGGACTATTACGTTACAAAGTGTAGACACAGTACTGGGCGGGGCGGGGGGGAAGTAGGAACTAAAATCATTCCACAGCTGAATAGCACTGGACAACACTGTTTTAGGGGTGTTGTGTATATTTCTCTCATTTTGGTCAGGATTACAAGCATAAAGAACCAATATGCAAGAGGAAGAAGCCTCATTTTCTCTACCCAGATATCAAATCCTGCTATTTCTTAATTTCCAGATTTGCCCTTATGTAAAAAGTCTGATTTGGACCAAGAAAACTTCAGTGCATAAAGAGTAACAGGGGTAAATATCAAACTGATGTTGAGGAGCTCTTTTTAAAATATTTCATATATTGAACTGTTAGTGATATGGATTCAAATTTCTTAGCAAAAAGTCCCTTCTTTGCCTCCTTGAATTTAAATAGCCAAATGTAATCTCTTTTTCTCTGTCATTTTTCATTAGTTTACTGTCCAGCTACACATTACCCATTGTTTTTAATTCACTAGATTAACTTGAAACTGCTGATGCCTAAGGATTTAATTTTTTTAATTTTTGTAATTTGCTTGAGAAAATACACTGCCTCAGGATTCTTCAGTTTACTTGCAGTTTCCTTATTCAAGTGTACATTTTATTGATGTTCATGCATGTGTATCACATGGCATATGAACAGGTCATTCACCCAAAAAATGTATATAAAACTAAATATTCATTTAAGTATATTCTTCTAAAACACAAGTCTTTGAAAGCGTTAAACCTTTCATTATGCCCTTCAATAAATTCCTGGTTCTGTCAAATGTTTGTATAAAGGTTGAATTGAGCACAGTCAAGGGCTTTACAATTACAAAAATCTGCAGCAACCACCTGGTGTTGAAATTGGGAACATTATTTCCATTCTATTATAATTTCATCAGTGACAGTCTTTTAGGTATTTAACACCAATACAGCTTTTCACAAGCTGAAGTGAACACCTTGAATTTTTTCCAGAAAACAATATGAAGCTCATTCGTCTGGGAAAGAACTGATATAATATTTTATATCTAATACGATTAAATAAATAAGCAGCTGTGATTTCTATGAGTTGTAACATCTTCTTGGGCTTCAGGGTTAGCCCAGTGTAGAGCAGATGGCTGTACTCTGATCTGCTAAGGAGGCTTAGATAATTGCAATGGTAAAATAATTTTTGAGGGGGTTCTTAATAAATAACTAGCCTGACACAAATGTAAGATGGCATTCTTGGATGATGATGCCATCAGAGATCCTAAGTCATTAAAGGACTGAAGAACAATTCAAACTGCAGGGCTTTGGAGTGAAAAATTAAAAAAATGTCTTGCTACTGGGCAGAAAAATCATCTTGCCAGAACCTTAGTCTCTTTCCTTCACCTCACAGCTGAAGATTTACTTTGTATTCCAGCTCTCTTATACCCATTCACATCCTAGTATCTAAGGAACAGTGTGATAAAGAACATAGAATGGTAGACTTGGTTTTGTTGGAAAAGACCTTTGAGATCATGAAATCCAACCATTAACCTACCACTGACAAGTCCCACTAAATCATGTCCCCTTACACCATATCTACATTTCTTTAAAATACCTGCAGGGATGGTGACTCCACCATTTCCCTGGGCAGCCCATTCCAGCACTTGATAACCCTTTCAGTAAAGGAATTTTTCCTAATATCCAGCCTTCCCTGGCACAGCTTGAGGTTATTTCGTCTTGTTCTATCAGTTGTTACTTGGGAGAAGAGACTGAAACCCACCTGCCTACAACCTCTTTTCAGGGAGTTGTAGAGAGTGATAAGGATTCCCCTCCGCCTCTTTGTCTAGTTCCCTCATAAGACTTGTTTTCTAGATCCTACACCAGTTTCATTGCTCTTCTTTGGATAAACTCCAACACCTCAATGTCCTTCTTGTAATGGGGAACCCAAAAACTGAACACAGGACTCACAGAGTGCAGCCTCAGCAATACTGAGTGCAGGGGGTTGATCACTTCCCTAGTCCTGCTGGCTACACTGTTTCTCATTCAAGCCAGGAAGCTGTTGGCCTTCTTGACCACCTGAGCACACTGCAGCTCAGTCTGCAGTCAACCAACACCCCCAGGTCCTTTCCCAACAGGCACCTTTCCCCTCACTCTTCCCCAAGCCTGTAGCATTGCACAGGGTTGTGTCCCACGTACAGTACCCAGCACTTGGCCTTGTACGTCATACAGCTGGCCTCAGCCTGTTGATCCAGCCTGTCCAGATCCCTCTGTAGAGCCTTTCTACTCTCTAAGCAGATCAACACTCACATATAACTTGGTGTCATCTGCACACTAACTGAGCATGCGTTTGATCCACTCATCCAAATCATCGGTAATGATATTCAAGTGAACTGACCCCAGTACTGAGACATGGGGAACACCACTTGTGACCAGATGCCAACTGAATTTAGCTCCAGTCACCACAAAAATTTGGGCCTGGCCATCCAGACAGGTTTTTTTACCCAGTGAAGAGAGACGTTCTATTTCATTCTCATAAAGGTAGGGCAAAGAGCTTTATGTCATCCCTCCACTGCTCTCTCGAAGTCATACCCTCTTCTAGCAATTTCAGGGGAAAAAATGTACTTCCTTGTAAAGAGCCAAACATCCACCTCAATAAAAAAAATAACATCAAGCTGTCCACAAAATGGCCAAAGTTAATCAAGTTGA
This sequence comes from Hypotaenidia okinawae, assembly GCA_027925045.1. NCBI lineage: Eukaryota > Metazoa > Chordata > Aves > Gruiformes > Rallidae > Hypotaenidia > Hypotaenidia okinawae. The sequence continues at coordinate 128,877,217 of BSDF01000001.1, forward strand.
AATTTCTTCAGTAGACACTGAAAAGAGCAACATGATCCAAATGTTGTTTCTTTCAATGAAAACTTTAATGAAAATTTTTAAATAAGAGTTCAAAGAGGGGTGTCTCACTCCAGGTCAGGGAGGGATGCTGGCTTTGGGGGTAGGGTTTTTTATAGCTTTTCCATTTCTGACAGGTGTGAAAGTATGGGAGTGCTGTACACAAGGAATGGAATCCCTCTGGAGGGTCTATATGTTAACATAAAGAGTATCTTAGACTACCAGGATCAAGGACACTCCTAATACCACCTTCTTCACTTCTAAGCTTCTTCACTTCAATCTTGTAACTGAAGAGCAGTAGAAGCAAGTTACTAGCGTGGAGGGATGGTTCCTCAAAACAACTTCAAGCTTCTTGGCACCTGACAGAGTATCTCTTTAGTTTTAAAAAATTTCAGTAATAGAAGAAATGTACATACAGTGTGGTAAATAGGACCTAGTTTTGCTTAGTGGCAGTACAAAGACATTTGTTTTGGGGTATCTTGTAGCTATTGATAATAAAATGATACCTCGGGTAGCATTGCATGCCACTCTATTGTACTTTGCATGGGTATGGGCAACTGAAACAGCTATTAAACCTTACAGTAGGGGTTCCCTCTCCAATCTGTTCTGAAAATGAAGTGGTGAAGGGACCTATTAGGGTTATTTCCCTATTTGACAGGACTAACTGGTGAATCACAGTGGCCTTCAGCTAGTGTGCAATAACGTCGTCAAAAAAAAAAAGGCAACTATTCCCCTTTTTGTCTATAACTAATGCCTCTCAGCTACATCCTCAGACTACAGTGGTCAGAAACATTTAAGCATGAAGTCTTCAGCACTCTGGCAATGCCAATCAGCAGAAAATCCAGCAGCACGTTTATGGGTTCAGAGATTTAACACAATGCTCTCTAGAAAGTATATGACAACTTTGAAAAAGCATATAAATCATAACAGAACGAAATATGAACCAGGGTGAGCTACTGGGGGTAGTTTGTGGCTTGAGCCATATCAAAAGCGTTGTTGTGTCAGACTTCAACTATTGCACATAAAATGCTACCACTAACTGAAATTCTCCTTTTAACTTCACACTTCATGTAGCTCAAAATTCCTGCACAATTCTGCTGCATGCCCCAACTGATGCACACTTTGTCTCTTTCATATGCATGCCACTATCTAAAAGATACTTACTTTTTAAATCTAAGTGAGAATGTGACCTTTTCTTGATTATTCCTGGTGACATGTTTTGATTTCTCTTGTCTTTCTGCCTTACTCTTCGTAACGCTTCTTTTAATTATGTGTATGCATCACACACAACCTAGAAACTTTCCTGGTTATTCTGTGCAGATATTTCTTCCTGAGATATCCCCACTGCCTTTTCCATTTTCACCCTTTTAATTCTACTGAATCTCCTCTCTGCTACCTTTCACGTTTTGCCTTTACCATTTCTATTTATAAAGCTAATAAAATACCAAGGAATCATTCTGACCTTTCCAGGTAATCAATATTAAGGATAGTCGGCTATCAGCAAATATTGTTTCAGACAATAATTATATAGAAGAGTGGCAGTTTCTCATTCATCACCTTAAGCAGATGTCTAGGAGAGGAAATAGGAATATCTTAAGTACCTGAGATTTTGCTTCAGAAACATCATTTTTGACACATACCCATTAGCTGGGCTTGGTTGTGCATAGTGTCTGCTTTAAAGCAGAGTGTTGGCACTATTAGCAGAAAGTGGTCCTTTCTGTCAACTCTTTCTCAGCATAATTGCTCCATGGATGACAAATGACTGTTCAAACTACCAGCACAATGGTTTATTGTCTTTGTGCAATGGAGCCACTTTACCAGAATTAAAAGTGAAATAATGCTATTGGATTTCCAGCTTATTAGAAAAAGAGCAAGGAGAATTTGGAGTGAGAGGAAATGCCTGCTGTTTGCTCTGGAGACTTAAGTATTTGGGGAGAAAACTGGTGTAGAGGGAATTATACAGAAGTGAAGAAAATGTCAGAGCAGGAAGCATGGGATTTAAGCCAGAAGGGTCATGCTATCCCTAGGGGCACTTTTTAAGGTTAAAAGAAACCATTGGTTCTTCCTATAGGCTTCTTTTGTTTGCCTATAAATAAAGATGATGAAGGGAGAATAATATTCAGCCAGCTGGTGTCCTCAGATGCTCCCTAGAGTGGAAGGGAAAGATAAGCAATTACTGGCAAATAAGTGGCAAACTACAATTACTACTCAGAGAATGTAATTTGTCTCCACAAATATAAGTGCTCCATACTTGGCAGGTTTGGGAGTGGGGTGGGATGGGAAGGACTTTAAAAAGTGTGAAGTGAAAAAAATAGAAGGCCATTAAGAACAATTGTCTTATCAGATTTCAAAACAGCCTGGTCCCTTTGGATCCTAATTTATTTCAACAGGCCTGTTTTTCTACTTCTCTTTACCTTTTTATAATGTCTCTTTCATTTTTACTAGGTTTTCCTGACTCCAAAACCAATTCTTCATAGATGGCTATATTTTCCAGCTTAACATTTCTACACTTTAATTGAAAATTAGCCTTCTCTTTTTTCCCCCTTAAGTAAAGAGAGGAAACCTTGGACTCAGTTACTTCAGAAATCCCAGTCTCTGACCATAATAAATGATAATGGCAGAAACTTTTGTGTTGCAAATGCAATTTGTATCTGTAAGCCACCTCTGATACACAGAGTTCCTTTGCCAGGGGTGTGAATCCCTCTGCTAACACAGAAGATACTGCAGGAACCAGGCCTTAATTCCTGTTTGTTGAAACCTTTAAAAAAACATATGAGACACATGAGAAAGCCAGTGAACCTTCTCCACTTTCAGCCATTGAGAGCAGAACTGTGAAATTATTATTTTTAATACTTGGTATCTGAAACCCTCAACTTCGTTAAGCTGCATTGTAAGGTAAGTTTGATAACTAAACCAAGGTAACCAGGTAAATAGATTCTTCTGCACAAAACAAACAACAATTGGTTGTGGACCAGTGTCATTTCATTAAACATGAAATATTTTCAAAGAATGCCTGTACATCAGAGCTTATCACGCAGCAGAGCTCCCCTTATAGTTAGAGCAGAGAAATAGGTACTTGTAGGCATGAGTAATCTGATCTAGTTTAGAACTCCAGGTTGTTAACTGGAGCCTGGTGCAGCAAGTTTACATACAGAAGACTACTCCACCTACATCTAGAATTAGTCTAAATAAACTTAGCAGGAAATACCAATAAAAAGAAATGTAATGTCATCCAATGTCTTCTAACATTTATACAGAATTTAAATCAAATTATAGATGAGAATTGGGTAAACATCCTCATCCTTTCTAATGAGACACATTGACCATTAAACAGAGCGAATCATAAAGATGTGCTTCCCTTAACACATGTGAATATGATTGTAAAACAAAGAGGGTTGCCTTTTGTTAGACACTTGCAATAAATAGATGCCAAAATACACACAGAGATGAATGGAAGAATCATATCTCTGTGTCAGAACCCAAACTATAAACTGTAAATTACACCTCGGATTTGCACAATTCACCTCAATGGATAAAGTAAACCTGACTTGTTCTGAATCCAGGGTGTTTAACACATACACAAAGAACATCTTTTCAGAATACATGCAGTAAATCCAACATATCTGTCATTTATCATCTCTCACACATTTGCTGTGCAGATATTCACTAGTGCAACACTAGTGGGACCTTTCCTGCACATGCAGGTCATGGGCATCACATGCATGCATTTGATTGACTTGTTAGACTATCTACATCTAAATTCATGTCATATGACCACAGACTGGTCAGAGCTGATTCAAAAATCCAAATAAACTGTCAAGATCATGCCTTTCCATCCAGGTTGTACATAGTAACTATAAATAAATTAATCCAAGCAAGTTCTTTAAAAAGTACTAAAAATGAGGTAATGAGGTAATTCACATACACATATAAATATACACATACTTGCATTAATAAAAAACACAACAAAGCCTACTCTTTCTTGAAAGTGATGCTCACTGTTGCAGCACAATAGTGCTGTTTGTACAGCACTATTACTTCTGAGACAGGCAGGTCTTTTTCCCCACTCCAAAAATTCAACAGAATTTGCCATCAGCTAAAAAGACAAAATGCAAGTATACATTAATGTGAAAGCACCATGAGTGGAGCAAGAGTTTTTCTCTTAGGTATTTTTCCATTCCATTTTTTGTTGATGCCAACATTAAATTGTTTTGTTCAGAGACTATTTTTGTTCCATAACTGCACTCAGAGGCACATCTGAACCACAGACTGAGGGATAATTGTAATTGAAAGAATTTTGGCTTTTGAAAAAAGCAGAAAACATGTGCCTTTTCTTTTTTTTACTAAATCTAGGAGACATCTCACTGTAAAGTCAAGATAATCATCTACAATCATTGTTATCTTACATTGCTGTCCATAGTCTGAACTTTCAGTTCCAAACAGAGAAATTCTCTCACTGAAGAGAAGATTATTGCAGTAGCTTTTGGTTTCATATTATGGAAATATTATTTCAATATTGAAAGATTGAAATATTAATCTGTGTATCTTAATTTTTTTCCCTTTGTCCATCCAACTGATATGAGTACTGTTCATACGAAATCAGTAGTATGAGCAAAGTCCAGCACTACTTTCATGGAGATAGAATTTCACTTGAGAATTATTTCTTACAGCTTCACAATCTGGTCTCCAGTTTCACCTGGTTAGTACTCTCTGCTAGCCTTTCAGCAGAGCAAGCAAATTTTCATCTACCTGTGCTGGACACTCCCCCTATTCTTTGTGAGAACCTGCTTAGGAATCAGAAGCCTTACGTTGCTTTCTCTCTGCAACATGAACTTCCTGTGGTAAGGATAGAAGATGTTGCAGCATTGTGTGTTCATGGTGGGCTTGGTTTGTCTAATGTCACACTTTGATCCAAAAACACATTCCTGCCGCAACATCCAGGTTCCAGAGGCACCTGGACAGGCTGGAGAAGTGGGCCCAGGTGAACCTCATGAGGTTCAACAAAGCCAAGTACAGGGTCCTGCACCTGGATTGGAACAATCCCCATTATCCATACAGGTTAGATGATGCTGTGCTTGAAAGTAGCCCCGAGGAAAAGGACTTGGGAGTACTTATGTATGAGAAGCTGGACATGAGACACCAATGCACATCTGCAGCCCAGAAGGCCAACCACATCCTGGGCTGCATCAAAAGAAGTGTGGCCAGCAGATTCAGGGAGGTGATTCTGCCCCTCTACTCCACTCTGGTGAGACGTCATGTGGAGTACTGTGTCCAGCTTTGGAGCCCTCAACACAAGAGGGACATGGACCTGTTGGAGCACATTCAAAGGAGGCCAAAACAATGATCAAAGGGCTGGAGCACCTCTCCTGTGAAGATAGGCTGAGAGAGTTGGGCCTGTTCGGTTTGGGTAAGAGAAGGCTCCGGGGAGACCTTATAGCGGCCTGCCAGTACCTGAACAATGCCTATAAGAAAGCTGGGGAAGAACTGTTCACAAGGGCATGTAGCAGTAGAACAAGGGGTAACAGTTTTAAACTAGAAAAGGGGAGATTTAGGTTGGGTATTAGGAATATGTTCTTCAGTGTGAGGGTGGTGGATCACTGGAAGAGATTTCCCAGAGAGGTGGTGGAGGCCTCATCCCTGGAGATATTCAAAGTCAGACTTAATGGGGCTCTGAGCGACCTGATCTAGTGAAGATGTCCCTGCTTACTGCAGAGGGATTGGACTAGATTACCTCTAAAGGTCCCTTCCAACCTTACACATTCTATGATTCTATGATTCTAATATTTGTATTTTATGTATTAGCTACATCACAGGTTTCCCTCACAGGGACACATTTTTGGACATGAGAAGATACCACCCCATTCCAACCTCAAGCTGGTTTTAGAGCCAAAGCATCACAGTAGACTGCTGAAATGCCCCAACCTGAGCTCCTGTTCAGTGGTGTAACCATCCTCCCAGCCACATGACTCAGAATATGTTGTCTCCTGTAAGACTTGAGCAAGAGATATCCTCTCTGAGAGCCAGACTCCCAGGCCATCAAGCCAAAAGCAATCCTGTTCCTGGATAAGCACAGGTTTTCCACAGTGTTTGCCACAATGCACAGAAATACCTACATTTGCTCTCAAACCAGAGGCTGTATAAAGGTCTCCGTGGTGAGGTAAAACCTCTGCTTCCCAGCAAGGTAGAAAACTGCACTGATCTGGTAATGCAGATGATGGGACCCAAGGCAGCATCTCTGCACTGTGCTGAGTGCACCTACCATTTTCTCAGAGCCAGCTTGGGCATCTTTAACCCAGCACTGCAATATAACATTTGAATGATAGAGTCTATCTGCACTCAACAGAGATCACTCTTCTGCTGCTCTGCCATATCATTTGCTGCAAAACTGCCATAAACACTCTCATTCCCCTGCACAGCCCCATCCAGCAGATGACAAGATAATTTTTATTTTGTTTCATCTTTCAAACTCTTGAGGAGTATTTACTTTTGTTTCAAAATTTAGGACTAAATTTTCAGGTGTCTTCTAGTATTTGTTCTGACTTAAGTTACTTTTTTAAGTTTACATATTTTTTATTTCTTTTTCAACATGGTACACTCCAATGAATTAAATTAATGCAGTTGTCATAGAGTGCTATGGATGCTTAACTCTTGCTAAAGATATTTTATTTCTTCCTGTACTTTTAACTAAAAAACCTGCTATCCAAAGTTTCATTGTATCAAATTTAAACTTTAGTACAATATTTAATTGAGAAGTAAAGATAGAAACAACACTTCAAAATAATTAGGATACAGGGACTGAGATAGAGTACTGTTGGGTTTTGTTTATAAGGTGTTTGTAAGACTAAATCAGTCTCAGCCTGCCTCCAGCCTCTGCTATGGCTTGTAGCAGAATCAGAAAACCTACAAAATCAGGTCTATGTTTATTGGGTCACTTGGTTGATGGGTCATCCTGGAGGACAGCCTGACTGGCTCCGAACAAGAGATATTCAAAACTGTAAGACTCCAACAGACAATTTCTGCAGTAGAAGAAAATTCACTGAGAGCCTTTACACATAGGCTCAAGATAACTGCATAAAATATATATAACACATATAGAGGTATATACAGATACCTAGAGTAGACAATTATCTAATCACACACTAGATGGTGAGAAATTAAAGTTGAATATATTTCAGAGTTAGAAAAAAGCATACTAGCAGCATAAAGATACGGCTAGCAGAGTGACTTCTATGCAGTGTGTTTTGCAATGGTATTTCAATTATCCAGTGCTTCACAAAAAGAGTTTGGTAAAGTCTTTCTTCCTTTATTTTTATACAGCCTAAAATAAACAGTGAACTGGGTGGCAATTTCTTATCTGAGGGAGAGAGGCTTGTATGGAGAAAACAGTGCAGAAAACTCCAACAAACAACTTAACTCTCCTGCATAATAGGAAAATTGATATGTTGAAATCTCATATACCAGAGATAAACAGAGCATCAAGGGGAGGACAGCTGCTAAAATGGGCTGGAAATATCTATACATCAAATGAAATGCACTGGTTGTGAGGCATGGGAAGTAATATTCCACTGGTCTTGTGAGATGTCTTGTTATTTACATTTTTTTCAGGCAGACATGGCCTCTTCCAGACTTCTAATTTATGCCACTGGCAGTCTCCCTTGCTAGTCAGTGTCAAAAGGAAAGCTCTGTTTATATATCCACTTTGGAAAAGTATAGTATAAAACAGACAACTACTCTAGATAGCTTAAGTGCATGCTGTAAATAGCAACTGTGGGCTACTGAGTGAAAGGACAAAGGACTGTTCCCATCATTGTAGTTTTCTGTGGCTGGGTTCTGGTGGAGAAGGGGGCTGCAGGGGCGGCTTCTGCAAGAAGCAGCCAGAAGCTCTCTGCAGGCCCCACAGAGCAAACACCAGCCGGCTCAAGGCCACAGTCACTGCTGACCAGGGCCGAGCCCATCAGTGATGGTCACAGCACCTCTGGGAATCATATTTAGAAGAAAAAAACATAAGCAGCCGCTTTTTGCCTGCCGAGAAGGGAGTGAGAAATGTAAGGAACTGTGCAGGTACCAAGGCCAGGGAAGGGGAGGTGGGGAGGTGCCCCAGGTGCCCCAGAGACATATGCCCTTGCAGCCCATAGAGAAACTCATGGTGGAGCAGGTGTCCCCCCACAGCCCATGGAAAAGGCCGAGACCCCACCTGCAGCCCATGGAGAGTCCCCACACTGGAGCAGGGGGAGACATACGGAAGACACTGTGACCCATGCTGGAACAAGCCTCAGACAGCTTTTGCAGCCCATGGAGAGAGACAGAGACACAGAGATGAATGAAAGAGACCTATGCTGGAGCAGGTTTGCTGCAGGGAGGCTTGTGACCCTGTGGGGGACCAGTCTGGAGCAGTCTGGGCCTGAGAAACTGAGAGACATTCTACAATTTATGACTGCACCCCATAGCAGTGGCCCATGCTGGGGCAGCTGGTGAAGAGCTGAAGCTCAGTAAGAAAAGACTCATGTTGGAGATTTCATCGAGGACTGTCTCCTGTGGGTGGGACCCCACAGTGCAGCAGGAGAAGGGTGTGAGGAATGCACACACACACACACCCCAGCTAAGAAGGAAAACAGCTCAGGAGGAACTGGCCAAAACCACCATTCCCTGCCCCTCCCTGTGCCACAGTGGGAGAAGGGGAGGGGAGTGGTCGTGTTAGAAAAATGGAGAAATAAAGGAAAAAGTCTGCTAAGAAGGGAGGGGTGGGGGGAGATGCTTTAAGACCTGATCGCATGTCTCATTACCTGACTCTGGTGTCACTGGGTGTGCAGGGCAGTGTAATAAATTAGAGAATTTCTTTCCTTTTTTCTGTGTTGAGTCTTTTGCCCGTGACACTGATTGTGGAATGATCTCTCCCTGTCCTTATCTCGACTCCTAAGCCTCTCAACAGATATTTTTTCCCTGTCCAACAGAAAAGGAGAGTGATAGAGTGGCTTTGGTGGACATCTGGCCTCCAGCCACGCACAAAATCACTCACATGCATGGCCATGGAGCACATACAGAGCAAAGGTGAGATCTTAGAAAGAAACACCAGCCTCTGCACTGTTCAGACACACAGTAGACATGACCAGTCTTCAAAAGTGAGCCTGCATGATTCTCCAAATGCACCTGCAAGAGTGCACCAGCTTGGATTAAATCGGAGTTGTGAACCTGAACCTTGCATGCAGCTCAAGAGCAGCAAGGAAGCGTCACAAAGCAGTATTTTTCAAGTGCAGATAAAAGGTTACAATTTGGTGCAGTAGAGGAAGCTATCAAGGCCTTCAAACTTCATCCCGGGAGAGCCTGATACTCGTATCTGGGAAGACTTACACTGCATACTGGAGCTGCAGTGTTTGGAACTGTCAGTACTCACACACATAAACACCCAAAACCACACAAAACTTTTCACTTAAAGTGAGAAACTACTCCACCCTGCGGTAAGTGCAGTTATGCTACCGGAATTGCTAGCTGGCATCCTACATTTTGTTACCCGTTTGTCCAGGGTCATGATGTTTCTCCAGGATGGGAGAGCTCACTGCATGAATAGCCAATGAACACTACATGCTCCAGTCTGTTTGGAGAAAATGAAAAATGAGAATAACGAAGATTGCATGAAGTACCACACAAGTTTAGGTCAGTCTTGGTGGCATTCCTCCCTTAGACAGCAATGGGTTGGCAGGAAGCTAGCAAAGGGTGTGGTGGATTTGAGCCAAATTTCCCTTGCCATGTGGTGGAGCCTCTATGGAATTGAAAGTAACAGGAAAATGGGGGGAAAGGTATGGAAGAGATTGTAAGCATGCCAAAACTGCTGCACTGTACTTTGTGGTTTATTAGAAAATTATTTGATAAGCCGAGAGCGTTACCATATATTACTCCAAGCTGTATTTTGCTCTGCATAAATGCTTCCTCCTCTCCCTCCCTTCCCTTTCTGCAGCATCTTCAGCCAGACTGAGGGTGTAGCACAGCTCCCATGTAGCATATCACAGCTATGATTTGCCTACTCAAGGGGACTTTACCCTGGTGCGCAGGCTTTTGCCTGCTCAGCTGGGGACATGCACTCTAAACCTTCATTTCTACTGGCACAGATGGGAAAAGGAAAATCCTATTTCTAGCTATGTTTCCTGAACACTCAATGCTTTGCAATGTTGCCACCCTCAAGACATGAAAAATCAGTCAGTCATATGCTGAATATTGAGTTTTCTTTAAAACAGTTTCACGCTTTTAGCAAAGCTTCTCAAGGAAGTGAAAATAGCATCTGCCTGCCCTTTTCTCTGTAAGCCTCTTCATATCCTTCCCATAGCTGCTGCAGTCGTTAGCCAATTTCAACAAAACCTGCCAGAAGGGTACAGGATTGAAGGAAATACCATTGTGAGCATAGGCAGTTGAATAGGGGAGAGAAGCACAATCAGTGCCTCACCTAACATAAAGTTTGCCAACCAAATTTAATAGTTACCTGTTTTCTTTGACCTGGCAAACTCAGCATACACACACTGACCAGCTGAGCAGCACAAGTACAGCCTGGAAGCCCCCACGTTCTGGGGGTCTTCTTGCTCACCTCGTGACTAGAGAACAGATGATGCTGCAAGGACGGAAAGGACAGGTGGGGGACCTGGGTCAATTACAAGAAGGTACAGTCATTCCCATTCAAGGGCAGGGAAGCAGAGACAAAGGGACAGCAGCATGTAAAGAGAGGATGAAGGACATGCATCCACAGGAACTGTCTTAATGCCATTGTTCACAACAAAACAATGGCTTGCAGTGGCTCCATATAGTCTGTCTTCTGATAATTTTAAAGCAGCCTTTGCACTTTGATGGACCCTTTGCATTAATTGCTACCTCCAGGCCTGTGTAACCTCTCTCCAGCTTTTATTTCAACCTCTCCGGCACAATGTTCACATTAACTTTTTTTATCCAACATTTATCTCACTCCAATTTTATTTCCTTGCATACCAGTCCTTGCTCTCTGTCTGGAAATCAGAATATGCAAGTGGTAGAAACAATTTTTATTTAAACCTCAGGTACTTTTTTCATTATTTAAATTAATTTTAAGCTCATGACACTTTTTATCCTCTCTAAATGAGGATGGAAAATAGGATTGTCTAGGGAATACCCTAATAATAAACTTTTATTTCTTATTGTGGTTTTGGCTGAGATAGAGTTAATTTTCTTTCAGTCAGTACAGTTCCTGTAGTTTGGATTTAAGATGAGCATGATAATGTTGATAACACAGTGATGTTTTTAGTTGTTGCTAGGTAGTTGTAGTGCCTACACAGTGTCAAGGCCTTTTCAGCTCCTCTAGACCTGCCAGGTGCATGAGAAGCTGTGAGAGCATGGCCAGGACAGCTGTCCCAGGCTGGCCAGAGGGATGTTCCTTAACATAGAGCATCATGCTCCAGTTATAACTGGGAAAGCAAGCTGGGAGGCAAATTTGCTGCTCAGTTGCTCAGAAACAGACTGGGCATCAGGTTTGGGGGTTTTCTGCATGAGGTGAGCAATTGCATATGTGCATCACTTATGGGGTTGTTATTATTACTACTATTGTTGTTGTTACAATTATTATTATCCTTTGTTAATCTATTAAACTGCTTTTATCTCAACCCACATGTTTTATTTTCTTTCTCCTTCCCATCCCCCGGAGGGGGGTGGAAGGGGTGAGTGAACGGTTTCTGGTGCATAGTTACAGGCTGGGATTAAAATATGGAATTACTTTTTTCTTTTGCTGTTGAGGAAAAAAAGCCCTTAATGCTTTCAGTTCCACTTTAGCAATGTGGAAAAACTTGGGAAATGCTGTAATTAAGAGCATGCAGATTCTTCCTTTACTCTTACGCAGAGATTTTCTAGTAGGGGCCGTGTTTCTGAGGGTGGCCTACTGCAATTGAGACTGTAGTCTAAATAAACTAGGAAGAGAAATTAACTTCATCCCATCCAGCTCTGTTCCACTCCATCATATATTACTAACACCTTCTATACAAGGACAAGAGATATTGGTGAATCCCATCTGGCAAGTAGAAATAATCGTAACTAAGCTTTATTAAATGAAGACAGTTTTACACCTCATGTACAGGTAAATCATATAAAGAGCACTCCTGAAACTGTCACTGAGATATTAACAACTTTTAATTCACATTAGATTTCTTTCTGCTGGTGAAGGTTAGATTTTGTCTCCTTTCTAGGAATTCACTGTCAAAACAGTTTGGCATAGAAGAGAATGAGCTCTTACTTGCTTGGATTACAGCAGAATTTCAATATCTCATTAAATGCATTAAGGGGCAGGGTGGAAGATTACTTTGGCAGCACTTTTGGAAACTCCATCTCATCAGCGATACTGAAGTCCCGGCTTTCTCTGCCACATTATAGAAGTAACAGGGGTCAAGTGCTTGCTTCATGTTGCAGCTCTGTGGGCACTTGCAAGGAGATGTGGAATATAGGGCTATCTGCTTCGTAAAGATCTCTCTGTGTTGAATAGCTGTTCTATATAAGGGGCAAAGACAGAAAATGGGAAACTTTACCATGCAGACATGAAACTGCAATGGTCAGTAGACAGGAGAGAGAGTCTCAAGGATGACTGACACCTCTCAAATCAACAGCTGATGGCCCTGGGAAGCATCACCAAGGGCAGCTGTGGGAACATTCAATACAAATTTGTAGCTGACAAGGAGGGGGAAGCAAGAATACCATGAAAGCAAGCACATGGGGTACTTGGGACAGTGTAAATTTTCATATGAGATGTTTTAAGGGGATATAGGAATCTGTGAAACTTATTATAGGATGTTTATGGGAAGGGACAAAGGCAGGAAAACATAAGGACCAACGTATTTCAAGGAAGAATATGTGTGGAAGGAAGAACTGAAGCGAGAGCAAAAATGGCCAGTCATACATAAGCAAGATGCTGACCAGCATTCAACTGGCCAAGGCCTGCACTTGATCACTGCCAGCACCTGATCACTGCCAGCACCTGATCACTGCCATCTGTACTATCTTCCTATTAAATACTCTTCTTATTTTCTGTGTCACTGTGTACTTTGCTCTCCACATATGTGTGCATTTGTGTGCATGTTTTCTAGCAAACTTTCAAGTTGGGTAAGACACAGCAGGAGGAAACCAACCCCCATAAAGACCCAAGGTCTGAGCTGATGAGTGGGTAAGAGGCCTGGGATCTGGTCAGGGATATCAGATGGACTTGAGTCCATGATTGTGCATATGTGCCTGTAAATCGGAGGGGGCGGGAGGGTGGGAGTGGTGTGCATAACACTAAGCAAGCTTCAATTGCAATCAGGTGGGAGGAAGAGCACGTGGCTGTCCATGTTAGTCATGTCCATGCAGGTCTGACAAAGGCAATGTGCTGTCTCTGGTGGTCCATGAAGTCCTGTGTGTGTGTGTGTGTGTGTGTGTGTGTGCGTCTGTGCGTCTGTGCGTGCACACTGGGAACACGCATTCGGCCTTGCTGCTGGCTGGCCCTAGGCACAAGGAACTAATGCATCCATGGGACTGAGACAGGAGAAAAGCCCAGGTCTGAGAGGACACCAGAGACAACCACCTTTGAAGTAAGACATCCTTTCTCTCTTAATATTGCTTTCAAGTCATCAATGTTCTCATTAGCATTTGAAAAAATTCAATATTAGAAGCCGAAGGGTAGCCATACAGCAAGTAATTTGTTTTCATATTACTATTAGCAAGAAATTTAGGAAGGAAAGATAGAAAACCTACTTTTATGAGAGAGTTTAAAGGTCTGACAGCATAACCTTCAAATCCACACTATTCTCTTTGGTATACTTCATTTAAAAGGCATTTGTGTTATAGAAAATTCTACTCAATCACAAAAGTTTCTTACAGAGATGTTTCCTTCTGAAGTTTACATCTCTGACAAGCTGCTATCTGATGTTTTACTTAGGAGAAATGTATCCTGTTCTTTGTAAAACACCTCTGGATTTTTTTCTTTTGGCCATACACTTAGGAGTTACAGCCTTGTCTCTGGGTGTATTTATAATTTTCTATTAAAAATATCACATTTCAATGAAAAGAACAAATTGATCTAGCATTTATTTATAACTTCAAAAATGTCGTGATACAGAATATAGTCTAAAACTTAAATGTTTAAAGTTTCTGCTTTACTTTTCAGTCATGCTCGGGAGTAATAAATTCAGCTTACAGTTTCAGGAGGTGTTATTTTCCTTGACATTTGAGAACTGTCCATATTTGACAGAAATCAAATAGTATAAGTTTGAACATTTCACCTAAGTAAGCAATTAAAATAAATAAGATATCATCTTCTGTAACTATTATATTAAAAATTTATGCAGTTCTTAAAATTCAGCAGGGGCAAAGCAATCATATAGTAAAATTAGAGCCTTACAGAATATAATTCCATGATTCTTTTTTTGTTTCTGATGTGCTGGCATTTGCCTCTCCCTTTTTCCAACAGTAAATATTATTTTGCTAATAAATTGACAAGGATTCTTCATTTATTAACTGAAAACTCATAACACAGACATCTTCTCTCGGTATTAGCTGGAACTAAATTAGCACAATTGAAAGGGCAAATGTGTTTCTTAATTGGAAGGTTGTTTGCCTAATTTGCACCATTTTCCTCAGAAAAAATATGCTAATTACATCTTACCTTGATTCTCGAAGTTGAGCTTTATTCATTTTTCCCTCATTCTGCTTCATACTTTTTAGTGGTATTTTGACAACCTGAGAATAGCACTGGCGTTTGAGATGAGTAGGTTCAGAAGTAACTGCGATGAATACTGACTACCATTTGTCAAAAACTCTATGACCAACTCTGTGGTATTGGAGAATGAGTGAGATGGACCATAGTATGACTTGCATAAGAGCTCAAAGTCAGGTAATGGCACACCTGGAAATAGAACTCAGTAGCACCATCACAGATGTTCTGCTTGTCCTTTAAAATTTACCAGCCCTAAGGAGGTAAATACTTTAACAGAGGATGGAAATGCTGCAATATGACACTTTCAGAAGTAGAGGATTCCCATGTGTATATTAAGTCCCTGAAATACAGTGGAGATCATCTCTGGGGTTAGTTTTTTAGAAATATCAGCAAGCTATTGAAAAACACAGAACTAGACCTGGATTCTGAATCTCTTTGAAATTTCGGTATATTCATATCACACAGGCAAGTTGAATTATTCTGTGCAAAATAATTATGCCTACTTTATGATTCATTGGTTGCACTCTGGCGCCATCCATTTTTGCTTTTTCAGGAGAAAGGAACATAACTATTCCCGGAATATGTTATAACTAGACATAAGTAAATCAACACTTCAGAAACACTATTAGCGATAATTCTTCTCTTAAGCAGAAATCTTCCTCTTGTAATTTAATGCTGCCCACATCTTCACCCTTTCCCACTCACCAAACCAATTAACTTGACTGCAACATCGCTCCTGCGAGTATTGTCTCTCGCCTGTCATTATTCCCTTCTGCAAGGTTGATCACTTGAGATAAAGTGGTGGTTCTTTGCTGAACAAACGAACAGAATCTTCAACACAAACACAGAGAGGGTTTTTTCTGAGAGGTAAGGGTCCAGAGGGCTGGGGGGACATCTCGTGGTTATATTCACTGCAATTCCCGCTTATCAGAGAATCAGAGCCCATAAAGAAGCAGCTGCTGAATGCTGCCTGTCAAACTGTGACTTCTCCTACCTACACAGCAGCAGAAAGTGCTGCAGAGAAGACATAAAACCAACCACATCCCGAACAATCTACCATGGACAGAAGAGCTCTGACTCACGTTACAAGATGGATGCTTTGACATTTAAATGCACAAGAGCAATGATATTCCACTGTATCGACTCACACAAACTGCTGCAGTGGTAGTAGATGTGTAGTCTACTACTACAGTAGTTCCGTTGAGATATCCCAACTTTAGATGACACACCAATGTCATGCAAATGCCATATAGAGAATTGTGAGTGATTTTGTGAGTGTTGTTAGAAAAGTATACATAGAAACCTAGTGTTTTGTAACTCAACAGATCTTCACCCTACACACCAAGAATCTATTCTGCTCATTACGTAGTTAAAGCCAAACAAAACGAAAAACCCACAAAGAAAACGACCCACCCCTCACTAGTGCTTTTGATGCTGCATTGCCAGTGTCATCACAGACTGACCTGGATTCTTCTCTTTTCTGTCCACATTGAAGGAAAGAGTTGTTTTCTGGGCTTCAACTGCACAACATTTATTCTTGTTGATCATTAAGTTGATGGTGGTAAGTCTAGAAATTATGTCACTGGCTTTAAAACTTCTGGCTCAATATTCATTCTGCACTGCTGGCTACCAAACGGCAGTTTGTAAATTCCTGAGTGAATAAATATTGAGGTAACTGAGGAGAAGAATTTATACCATAGCTCCAGCTGTCTAAATCGTGTCTTTTCCAAGTCACAGCAGGTTCAACATTACCACACCTTTCATAGGCAAACTGTGGGGTTTTTTAGGCTTGTACCCTGCTTCGCACTAAGGAAAGCTATTTGGATACCCACACTCATATATAGATAGTAGCCGTCTGAAGAATTAGAAGTATAGTAGTCTTCAAACAAGTGGATTTTTGTCCCTGCTGGTGAAGCTGCATCGTCTTCACAGATATTCCAGGCTACAGGACACGACCAGCAAAAACTAGACCAAAGCATGGGAAATCTGCCAGCCACAGAAGCCCTTTGTCCTCCACAGGAACCTCTGACTATATTCGACTGCTTAAACTATTATGCTTGTGGAGGTAAACTGACTTAGAGCTCAGCCAATTTAGCACTTCAGCACTTCAAATTTTATATGCATAAAAATGCTTAAAGGCTGTAGGAGAGCTGTAAGTCACTTTGCCTCTACAACCATGAAATCTTAAGGAGCTCAGGAGGGCAAAGCACTATCACTCTTTGCTAGTTTAAGCCTCCTAGCACAGAGGACCTAGGAAACAGCTTCAATGGGCTTGAGGCGGCCAGGATGTCCCTGATGTCACTGAATTCTGCAAATACAGACGCACAGCTGGTTGAGAAAATCACGCCATTAAATGCTTGTCTGCCCTTAACCACTTCATCGCTAATGTGAGTTCCGAGTGCTGTGCTCTAAGCTCCTTGAAAATGCCTCCCTGCCGCACATTTCGTAAAGGGCAACAAAATCCAAAGCCTCTGGAAGCTGGCTGGTAATTGCAGCTTTCTATTTCCATCTCATCATGTTTTCTATGAAAATTAATGCAAAATTCACTGCAAACACACTTTTTCTGTGGCTGTCGCACCGGAGGTTCCTAAACCTTCTTCTCAGACATTGTTAGTCATAGAAATGATTTTTTTATGCATTTCAAATGCATTCTATGCATAAAATCTTGGGTTTATGGCCAGAATTATGTCTACTATCTTTTCGAATTACATTCCACCAGAAGTGTTTGATGTCGTCATGGCCTAATGTGCTTATACAGCAGTATAAAGGGAAGAAGATTACAAGCCAGCCACCACACAACACATCCACCCTTCTGCCCAGATGACAAGATAAAGCTGTTATCCAAAAGGTGCAGACGTTTACCAGGCACAAACAGGAAGTGGTCTAAGAGCGCCCAAGACAGCTAGTCTAAGCATCTCCTGGTACCAATCCTGGCTTCAGCCCTGTCTAGAAACTTTTCCTGGAGAGAGAAGACAATTGTCTGCTGTAAATTATCTTAGCCATGCATATACGCACTTTTGAAGTCTGAGGCCACTTCACTGCATCATTTCTCTGGTGTGTTTTGACTCATAAGCAATGTTACAGCCTTAACTATAAGGCCTTATTCTGGGAAAGACTATTTGAGCTGATTAACACTGGTTTAAGCATGGATTTTATATGAAAATGCTTGTGTTTATTCAGTGCCTAGCGTAGTATATGCAATTTCTTTGGCTCTCAAGGCCTTTGACAACATAAAGGGTAACTATTAACTAGTTACACTACGGGCGAGGACTCTTTTGTCTGCTGATGTTTGAACGGATCTTTCAAGCTCATCTGTCAAATTAATGCATAACCGACAAGTTATCCAATAAAACTGCAGAAGAACTGTGGGTTGATATGGACTATGTGAAGGAACACTGTGGGCTGCAGGTGCCTCACAGGTTGACAGTTCCCCATTCCCTGAACCACAAACAAGTCAGAGAGAGTGAATAGAGACAGGGCCACAAAAATAGCCGCTTCTTTCTACACAAAGTGGTAACATTTCACAATTGTATTTAAAATGTCATCAATGTATTTGCAAACATCCAGCATTCCCACTGCTAGGTAAATTTCTCTGAACTTTACTCGGCTTTACTGTTTAACTTGGATACTAACACTATCTTTTTAACCATTCTAATGTATGCAACTGGTCTTTGTCAGCAAGGGCAACTTCTTCTCAAGTATCTCATCTTCTGTTTCATTATCAAGTTGAAATATATCTCTGTGGAATCCTAAGATTCATCATGAAGTTTTACAGAAGTTATGCAGGCAGGCGAGCACACACACTCTTAAGTTGGAAATTTACTTCTGTCAGGTGTCAGTTGCTTGTGGTAGATCTTGAACTGTACCAATTTGGTCACGTCGAAGTGAGCAATACCTAGGATCCATCCTGACTGCTTTATATACTCATAGCTTTTAACATCAGGGAGGACAAATATATAGTGAATAACAGTCTGTATTTTAGGATAGTTATTTCCATATGAATCTCTATTCTAAATCCATATTAAATGCTATAAAACACAGACAGGTAAAAAAACCTTCTCTTTCTTCTTTTAAATCACGCCAACACAATATAGCATTCCTATCTTGAACAATGAAAAGTCAGTAAAAAAGGTGCTACTTGCATTCTATCAATATTTAAGAACCATCTTCAAGAATAAATTCCCCACTGTGCACTGTGTTTTACAAAAAACACAAAAAATCCCCTCTAGACAGTCTGTAATCTCTGGCATAAAAAAAAAAAACAAAAACAAAAACAAATCACCCGAACAAACCTATTACAGACAATCAAGCTGGTAAGCAATAGATCAGAGCATAAGGCACCAGGTATTTATTCCGGTCTTATCAACAGAGCATGGTGGCAGTTCCAGCCAGCTGTAAGTGATGCAGCTATAGCACCTCAATGGCAAGTGAACCCTTGTACTAGCAGTGTTTATATAGGCCCCTCTTCCCCGCCCCCAACACCATTTAAAACTTTTAATAATTATTATAGTAGGTTATTTGCTATTAAACAGCTGTGTACTAGTAAATTACACTATTTAGGAATCACATGAATAGCATGAGAAAGAGATGACCTCAGGAGGAAGCACAGGCAGAGTGGATGAAGCAGCAGTGTCACCTCTTGGACTGAGCACCTGGACAGCCAGGGAGTTCAAAGCCCATGAAGACACCAGCACAGGCATATCAGGCTGAGGATAAGAAATATATTCATCCCTCTTCTAGTTATACTGTGCACAGTGCCTGGAAGGCACTCATCTCAAACACACTGTAAGGGAAGAGGAAAAATACAGTGCTGCAGCCTGTCTTGAAGATTTATTCACAGCTCTGTACGTGCAGTCATGCACATCTGGCACACTGCGCATGGGCTTTACCTCCTGGCATCCTGTGGTAGGAGACACGCTGCTGGATAAATGTAAGTATTACCTTTATTAGCCTTTGTTCCCTGAGCAAACTGAAATCATTACAGGGCTAGAACACATTCATTGTCTCAAAAATTCTGTTTCTGTGGTATTCTAAAGGTGTTTATTTTTAATAAAGTGCACATACCACCCAAAGCCTGAACTTTTGTTGTGGGCTGACCCTGGCTGGAGACCAGGTGCCCACCAAAGCCACTCTGTCACTCCCCTCCTAAACTGGACTGGGGAGAGAAAATATAAGAAAAGGTACATGGGTCAATATAAGGTCAGGGAGAGATAGTTCACAAATTACTGTCATGGACAAAACAAACTCAACTTGGAAAAAAATTGATCTAATTTATTACCAAAGAAAACAGAGTAAGATAAGGAGAAATAGAATCAAATCTTAAAACACCTCTCTCCACCCCTCCCTTCTTCCCGGGCTCAATTTTATTCCAAATTTCTGTCACTCCTCCCTACCAGCAGCACAGAGGAATGGGGAGTGGGGGTTGTGGTCACTTCATCACACGTTGTCTCTGCTGCTCCATCTCCTCATGCTCTTCCTCTGCTTCAGTGTGGGGTTCCATGGGTCCATAGGTCCTGCCAGGAGCTTGCTCCAGCACAGGCTTCTCACCGCTTCACAGCCTACCTCAGGTGTCTCCACCTGCTGCAGCCCTCCATGGGCTGCAAGTGGAATCTCTACTCCCCATCTTCCATGGACTGCAGAGGGACAGCCTGTTTCACCATGGTCATTTCCATTGACTGCAGGGAAATCTCTTCTCCAATGCCTGGATCACCTCCTCCTCCTCCTTCACTGACATGGGTGTCCACACAGTTTTTTCTCACATCTTCTCACTCCTCTTTGGCTACAAAAGTTACTGCTCTTTTTTTTTTTTCCCTTCTTAAATATGCTATCCCAGATGTGCAACCACCATTGTTGATTGACTTGACCTTGGCCAATGATGGGTCTATCTTGGAACTAGCCAGTATTGACTCTGTGAGACCTAGGGGAAGCTTGTAGCACCTTCTTGCAGAAGCCACCCCTGTAGCCCTCCCACTACAAACCCAAAAGACTGTGTCGTAGTTTTGCATTGCTGGGTTCTGGTGGAGTAGGGGGCTGCAGGAGTGGCTTCTGCAAGAAGCAGCCAGAAGCTCTCTGTAGGCCCCACACAGCAAACACCAGCTGGCTCAAGGCCAGAGTCGTTGTTGACCAAGGCCGAGCCCATCAGCAACGGTCACAGTGCCTCTGGGAATCACATTTAGGAGAAAAAAACTACAAGCAGCTGCTTTTTGCCACCAGTGAAGGGATTGAGAAGATGTAAGAAACTGTGCAGATACCAAGGCCAGTGAAGGTGGAAGGAGGAGGCACCCCAGGTGCTGGAGAGAAAGATTCCCCTGCAGCCCATGGAGTAACCCATGGTGGAGTGGGTGTCCCCCGACAGCTCATAGAAAAGGCCTAGACCCCACCTGCAGCCTGTGGAGAGGCCCCACGCTGGAGCAGAGGGAGACATATGGGAGATGCTGTGACCCATGTTGGAGCAAGCCCCTGCCAGCAATTGCAACCCATGGAGAGAGAAAAAGACACACTGTGGGAAAGACACATGTTGGAGAAGTTCATGAAGGACTGTCTCCTGTGGGTAGGACCCCACAGTGCAGCAGGAGAAGGGTGTGAGGAATGCCCACCTCCACACCCCTGACTAAGAAGGAAAAAAACTTGTGAGGAAATGGTCAAAACCCCCATTCCCCCATTCCCTGCCCCTCCCTGTGCCACAATGCGAGGGAAGAAGGGAGCAAAATCATGACTAAAGTGAAGTCTGATAAGAAGGGAGGAGTGGGGGGAGGTGCTTTAAGACCTGATCGCATGTCTCATTACCTGACTCTGGTGTCACTGGGTGTGCAGGGCAGTGTAATAAATTAGAGAATTTCTTTCCTTTTTTCTGTGTTGAGTCTTTTGCCCGTGACACTGATTGTGGAATGATCTCTCCCTGTCCTTATCTCGACTCCTAAGCCTCTCAACAGATATTTTTTCCCTGTCCAACAGAAAAGGAGAGTGATAGAGTGGCTTTGGTGGACATCTGGCCTCCAGCCACGCACAAAATCACTCACATGCATGGCCATGGAGCACATACAGAGCAAAGGTGAGATCTTAGAAAGAAACACCAGCCTCTGCACTGTTCAGACACACAGTAGACATGACCAGTCTTCAAAAGTGAGCCTGCATGATTCTCCAAATGCACCTGCAAGAGTGCACCAGCTTGGATTAAATCGGAGTTGTGAACCTGAACCTTGCATGCAGCTCAAGAGCAGCAAGGAAGCGTCACAAAGCAGTATTTTTCAAGTGCAGATAAAAGGTTACAATTTGGTGCAGTAGAGGAAGCTATCAAGGCCTTCAAACTTCATCCCGGGAGAGCCTGATACTCGTATCTGGGAAGACTTACACTGCATACTGGAGCTGCAGTGTTTGGAACTGTCAGTACTCACACACATAAACACCCAAAACCACACAAAACTTTTCACTTAAAGTGAGAAACTACTCCACCCTGCGGTAAGTGCAGTTATGCTACCGGAATTGCTAGCTGGCATCCTACATTTCGTTACCCGTTTGTCCAGGGTCATGATGTTGTTTCTCCAGGATGGGAGAGCTCACTGCATGAATAGCCAATGAACACTACATGCTCCAGTCTGTTTGGAGAAAATGAATGATAGAGCGGCTTTGGTGGGTGTCTGGCCTCCAGCCAGGGTCAGGCCACCACAACTGTTAAGAATAGCGTGTCTCTAAATATCTTCTTAACACAGTAAAACACGATTCTGGTATTTATCAACATTACCAGCTCAAAACTGATCAACCTTCTGTTTTTCTGTACTGGAGCAAATTGCGTACAATTACTGTTAAAGGTCTGGCAAAGAACTGTATTTTAGAGCAAAACCCCACTGTCTAAACTGCCATAGAGGCAAATTGTACTGAGTATTACCCACACCCATAAAGAAGTCCACAGTGGAAGGAAAGCAAGGGAATGTCCTTCAGATATTGCATAGAGAAGACATGTCAGGTGTCTAGTACCTGCTTGAAGCCTCCAGAGAAATTTTGCATATAATCTTGTGATACTAGCACATGCTACTGCGGTGTCAAGTCCTTAGTCTGCAAAAAGCTGCTACCTCAGAGCAGATCGTCAGTTCCAATGATCATCTTTGCTTATTTTAGTAGAGAAACTGTAATTACCAGCGTCAGTGGCCATCAGACCGTAACCAGTAAAGGTGTTTGGCTTCAGCGGGCTAATTTAGTTCATGTCGCTGTCTGGTGTGCGTCACAGTCTTGCTTCAGCCAGGTACTTCAGGGATTCTTGGAACTCTGTAGAGCTGCACATTTAGCCTACCCTCCTGCCATGACTTTGTGAATGATTTGTCCAAACATTAAAAAGAGGATTATAGCTTATTGAATTAGAAGAGGACACTCAACAAAAGAAACTGGTCAGATACTTGCAGCTACTGAAATGTTCCAAGCAGCAGTACTGTCCAAGTGCCATCTGGTTTAGGGTTTTGGATGAAACACTGATTTTCAACTGGATTTCCAAACATCAGATGTTTGAGAGTTAGTTTATAAACCACAAGTGATCAAGCTGTCAGTAGACAATGTGCTGTCTTAGGTGAGTGTGTGCAGTGGCAGACTTCCACTGACACCACAGTCTGCTCCCTCTTCTAGGACAACTGATTTCAGTGTTGACACAGAGACATCTCAAGATCACCCAGGCTGGAAAGGGTGTACTGCTTAGCCACATCTTATTTTAGCCAACCTGTTATGGATGCCCTTTTATTACTGCCTACTACTCCTTCTCTTTACCCTAGTTACTCCTTCGCTCTTTTATTATTGTTATTTATTATTATTATTATTATCTTGTCATGTTTACAAGCAATGTTCTTCATGGGAAAGTACGGCAAGAAGGAACCTCCTGCTCACTTGAGGAGGCTCCAATCTTTACCATTCAGAGGGTCAAGAGCCAAAATATGAATAGAAAATCCCCCCAAATGCCCAGAGACAGCACAGTCAAGAGATCTTTGCTTCCACCTGAATGAACATGTGGTAGTCTAAACAAGTGGCCTCAGACATGCAACATCCTGCATATGTTTAACTTGATGAACTTCGAGTAATTCCATTGTAGTGCAGAGCATTAAGTATTTATTTAACATTTTTCTGATCACTTACACATATAAATAAATTATTACAGGCTGCATTAATTATCTCTGCTGAGGATTCTAATCCAGGAAATACTGCAAACACTAGAAGCAAAGAAGCAAGGATTGTGATGCTGCCAAGCATATTTTCAGGGTGATATAGATAGAGATTCACCATGGGAAATGTGTCAAATCTCAGTCCATAAGGAGCATAAATGGTGGAGCAAATGCATGCAGGAACTAGAAAAAGGAGATGAGGACAGGAGGTCACAGATATGGAATATTATGTATGGGGTGCTAAGATCAAGTACCACATGCATGGAGTCAATGTAATAAAAACTTTTAAGTGCATGTGTCTGTGTGTCTATATGTATATATATGTATAATTCTTCCTCAGTTCATATTGGAGTCTTTTGATTTTAAAAATAAAGCCAACAACTATCAATTTTTTCTGTGTTTTACAGATAAGAAAACACAGATAAGAGTGCTCAGGAACATTTGAAGTGGCAGCCATGGAAAGTGCACAACCCCTATACGGCATGTCTGAAATCAGGCTGCTCATGTTTAGATTCAAGTTGTGAAGACTTTTGAGGTAACAAACTAAAGAAAAGGTCTAGGAACCTATGCATGAGCATTGTCCAGTAGGAGAAAATCATGGGGAGGGAAAAGAAACATCCTCAGGGTTGTATAACAGAAATTCAATAGACTGCAACAAAGGAAAAAGTAGCTCAACAAACCTCTCTGACACTTTCCATTAAAAGAGATAATAAACAAGATATAACAGTTTCTGTGAGGAATGGCAGTTGTGGCAAAGCAGTGCATAATGTGGACACATTATGCAATAGCTATTTTGTATGTTTAATGACCATGTGTCTGTCATTTCTAAGAAGGTCTCCAGCTTCAATTCATGAGTAACCCGGAGAAAATTTTCAATCTGTTTTCTTCCTTCTGTGCTTGCATTTACTTTCCATGACTTATGGAGCCTTCTAAAAAGCATTTTATGAAAATGACACAAATAGTTATTTAACATTTAAGACCTGATGCTCAAGAATGGGCTTTATGATTACATTTGTATAACACCGCAGCCTCCGTAGGGATGACAGTATGACTCTTTCACACCTAGTCTATCACACACTGCAGTTTCTGTCATGGGACTTGGGATCAAAGAACATCTAAAGATGATCATTACAGTCATCTAGGGATAGAAAGACAGAAGTCATATTGTTTAAATAATCTTATAGAACACAAAATGCTGTAAAAGGTATTTTTTCTGCTAAGAAGCAGAATAAAGATAACAAAGAAGCAGAAGCTAGTATAATGTCCTTTGAGAGAGTCAATACTTCTTCCATAGTCAGATACTCAGACACTGTGTGATAGACTTTATCTGGGACTCACTTGCTCAGTGTTGGAATTCAGCTCTGGTCCAGCCTTTGTTTTAACCTTCTCATATGCTGCAAGTTGTGCACAATAAGCTACCTATACTTAAGGGAGCCTTATTTTTTCTGTTATTTCCTCTTATATCTTCTCTGGTCCTCAGATGCCAATTGCTGTACTATACCCCATCCTAAAAAGTTCCACTAATACTTTTTTGTGTTTAAAAAAATAGCGTGATGTATATTCAGACAAAGCCTATAGTGTTTAAACAAAATGTATATATAACTTTAGTGGGGGCTTATGTTCATGTGCTTGCAGTAGGAATAAAGGACTGATTATATTTTTGCCACACATAGAGAAATATTAGACACCCTTTAACTGGAAAATACGAGCTGATGCCTAGAGGTTGCACACTATGGAAACCATGGGGCGTGTGCAGTACAGCCTTGGTTGCGCATTTGGCCCCACTGCAGGAACACCTTTTATGCTAATTAACATTCAGCACTCCAAGGCAAAAAACAGACATCATTTTAAAATGAGCATATAAATTCTCCACTAAAGCTCATTTATAATTAGTATATAACAGGAGCAATTTTTTTTCTGCTACATTCTCTCTGATTTGCATTATGAAAGGAAGCATTTTTCCATGTAAATTTACTTAACCTTCCCAGAAACACCCTCCCATTGACACTGTGCCATAGACTTTCCTTCTCAAATTAAGTTTGGGAAATTGTATATCAAAAATGTTTAAACAGATCTAGAAAAAATCAACAGAGAAATAAGCAAGTAAAGTGCAGCTAAAATATGGAACCAACTCCCCAGCCACCTTCCTTGCTCACACTTTCTTGCCTCATCTTCTGGTTTTCCTCCTTTGTAGATGACCCATTCTTGAAACCTAACTAATAGTTAAGATCTTATTAATCCTAAAAGAGGAGAAGAGGAATAAGTGGCCTGAGAAAGGACACCGCATCACTTAACACAGGTCAAACTGTTCCTTCCTAATAATGAAAATATGGGTCAGCATCAAACTATTCTGACTCAGGTACCACAACATTTACTGACTAAATATGCCTGAATTATTTCTTGAAGCAATTGAAACTTTCTCAAAAGAGCAGAGACTCCAAGAAGACTTCCTTCTGAAGTCTGTTCATTGTCATATAAATTCCTCTCACAGCTTGAGAGACAATCTAATGTCTGTTTTGCTCTCCTCTCATAGCCTAACTACTGTAATAACCCTTTCAAATAATCATACACTTCAAGTACTCATACACCCCAGCTCTTGAAGGACAGTGAATCTGTGCAACGCAGTGCAGAATTCTTAGTAGGCCTAGACTTGTGCATTTCTAACCTCTTCCATAAGTGAAAAATTTCATAATCCTGGTATTAGCAATACAGTAAAACCTAAGACTATGTTTCTGTGCAGCTCCATCTACATGCAACAGCCTGGCAAACTACAGTAAGGACCATGAAATGGAAACACCAGAATCAGTATCCTCATCAATAACAATTTTCTTGTTTCATAGTAATTTAATAAACACAAGGTATGTGCATGGTGTTCAGTTTACAAGTAATAAAATGAAAAATGGTGGTTTCTACCAAAATTACCGCCCTTCAGGGACTTACAGTTTTGGTCACTGTATCTGGAAATGGCCTCTGAGAAAGTCAGATTATGCCTTCTTTGTAGTATAAAACTGCTATTTGTTTAAAAAAATCAGTAGACATTTAATATTCTTATTGTATACATAGGGTGGAGCTTTTACTGTGCTCTTGGAGGGCTAATAAAAATCCCTTAATATGAGACTCATGTATGATTAATTAGCCTCTCCACCATAGTCTTTGTTGCTTGGTTTCCAAAGCACAGCATTTGGTAGGGAACAGATGACTGGCTGCAAGTATTGTAAATGTGTGCTCGGGGAATATTTGAACATTTGTTCAAATTTATCTTAAGATTCTATGCTGCTACCCATCTCCATACTGCCTGAGCATAAAGTTCTCAAAAGAGAACTTTCATTTGACTGTGAATTCTTCCCAAGTTCATTTCCCATAAAGATGAGGAGCTCTGATTTCATTAATGCAAAAATTTGCAAAAAGGCAGTATTTAGCTTAAGCTAACCAAAAAAAGAGATGTTGACTGTCACCTTTTGTTTTTATACTAGTTATGAATTTTGCCATCAGCACAGTGCTGGGTATTTGTATGATTCATGCTGTGGTGTCATGTTTCCCAAACAACCAACACAGTGGAAGCTGATTATTAGTTCAATTCATATCTATTGTCTGTGCCCTTTAACAATGATAGTTTTGTAAGTTAGTTTATTAGGCACTAATCAACAGAGCCATTTACATGGCTGTCAAACCAGGGATTGTATAACTATCCTCCTGTGACACTACATGTCGTTTTTGTGTCTTGGATGGATAATTCTTACCGTAACAAACACACCCCAAAACTGCACGTCATTTCTGGTTTGCAGTAATGTTTATTCTCAAGTTATTAAGCAGAGAAAAAAACCCGATATGACTTAAGAGATCAGTTGCAAGGCACAAGCAACAGTTTCTAGATATGAAGCCACAAAATGAATGCTCATATTGAAGCATACAGGAAAAACCAATAGCTTTTGTAATTGCACAAAAGTAATTTCAAATTAGAATTTTGAAAGCAGCTAAAACGGGTTTCAGTTTCCTCAGCAGAGAAACCAAAGTCATTCTGGATTCACTCCATCTGGAGGGGCTGTTTTCTCTGCTGTCCTTACCTCTGATAACTGTTCATGTGTCTTTTATCATTACTTGAAATAGCATCATTTCTGAACTACTTAGACTGCAAGTTGAGAGGATATAATGTGTTGAGTAGTCACATTTTTAGAAGCCAGTCTTTTAAATTTGTATGCACATTAAATGACTGAAGTACATTTTTCTTAACGCTTCAATGTATGCAGACATCTGAAATTATTCTTCACAAGATCCTTTCAGGTTGTTACATTAGATCATGTCTTTTCTTTATGCAAAATTAGTCATTACATCTGAAGTGCACTTCCCAATAGTTTGAAAGTTGATGGAGTATTATACTGTACCAGGAGCAGAGGTCTGACTGCAGGACATGTGAGCCAAAGGAAACCACTGACCTAGGCAATACACTGCACCATGCAAAGATACAGGCAGTAAATATGTCTTTCCACAGGTGTGCAGTGAAAGCAAGAGGAAAGAGAGATGTGTTCTTGAGGATCTTTTGGAAACCTGGAAACTGTTTAAATCATTAAACAACAGAGCCCAGGAGGGGAATTACTACAGGAAGCCACTGTCTACAAAATGTATTCATAAGCAAGATGCTAGAGACTGAGGCCCCAGTGCCTATGTGATTAAATGTGATTGAGCATTGTATAATGTGAACAATTAATAGATGGGTTATGGGGAATCTTTTCCAAATTTCATATTACAACCAATCCAAAAAACAAATTAATTAGTAATTTGCTCAAACTCATTGTTTTAGTATGTCCAAGGCAGAGCTTAGACCTCCATCAGAACTCACCTCCCCAAAATCTCAGCACATGTAGAGCTTAAGGTTGCTCAAGTTCATTCACCCCTAACTGAAGAAAAATACTGCAGTGCTGATTTATTAGGGAAAAAGTGCTGCTGCTCATTTACACAGAGTTACCACCGGTAAAGAGCGTTACTGCATTGACTAACTGTCATGGTAATGAACGGGCTACAGTACATAAAAATGGCCTCCCTGAAGATGATGACTTATATTCTGACTCCCTGGATCTTTCTCAGTAGGAAGGACCTTGCCAGTTTCCCGCTGCCCCAGAGTGAGTCCCATATAACTGCAGAAGCCATCTCGTAAGAAGAGGGGTGGAGGAGAAGTGAGTCTGACAGACTCCCAAAGAATGGGTGCCCTGAGGAAGAGACGGACCAGCTGATATTACTCCATTTTGCATCCCATGCTGCCCTGGATGGTAGAGGACTACAAGTGAGCAGCTGGTCAGCTGCCACAGATTTTGACCGTTGGTCATGGGGGGATTTCCTGCCTCTGAAGTAGAGCACAGCACATCCTTTTCTGAAGCTTCCCTTAGACTTACCCTCCTGTCAAATTATACATCTTTTTGTTAAGTCAGCTCATGCTATTGGCCTCTATACCATCCTGTGGAAAATGGTGAAGCATTTTAACAAACTTGCACAGCAGCTAGAAAAGACAGTCAGGAAACAGAAAACTATAATTTGTTCTTGGAAGGATTTGGAAGCACTTTTGTGATCTTGCTGCCCTGATTTAAACTCATTGCTACAAAGCCAGGATCCTGCCAGCTATAAAGGGCTTTGATTGTATTTTTTCATGCACTAATCATGACCTCGTTTTGCAAAGTGCCAAGTGGATTTGTTCATTCATAACCCATCTTGATGCAGTGGATGGCAGCAAGGGGTGGTTTTGGGGTGGAAGGGTTAGTTTTAGTACATTTGATTAGTTTAATGGGACATAATGTTCCTTTCTATCTTTTCCTACTTTAAATATTTTAATTCATTCTATAAAAAAAAATCAATGGCAATCTGTCAAGGGCTGCAATTATGTTTTAAATTGGGATGAAAAAGTATGTGTGTGTGTGTGTGTTTGTGAGCAAGGGGAATCATTTACATAATAACTGATGGTAATAATAACTCTCAGATACAGTCTTTATACCCCATACTCTATCCCTTAGTTGTAATTTTTAGAGGACTGCTGCTTTCTTTGCAGTACTACTAAGAACGCAGAAATTTTAATTCTGAGGGTTTTAGTCAACTATCAGACAGGAAAGGCTGATACCACTTTGTCCTTAAAGTTTTACACTGCTAGCATCAGCTGTGATATGGCAAGGTCTTCCAAAATGAGAGTGATTGAAAGCCTCCAGAGCAAACCCATGAATAGGCTGGTGGTGGTTTTTTAGGCTTATGGTTTTCTTCTGCTACTAGAACTAGTCTGCTGTAGATTCTGCTAACAGACATACAAATTGGAAAGTACTTTTTTTTTTTCCTAATTATTAATCAACTCATTCCAATATTAAACTTTTAGAGAGGTATAAATAAAAACCCTATTTTCTAATATTAAAAAGCTAAATGTTTTGAAATCAGATGTTTTCTTTCAGTAAGACCAAGAATTTCATATTTGAAAACAGAAATAGGTTTAAACCAGAATTCTTCTTTTCAAATATGACATCTTTATAATGAAAAGACAAAATAAAAAAATTGAGTGTCTCAAAATCTACAAGTTTTAGAAGTGACTAAAAATGAAAGTTTTTTATTTTTCCCATTTTGCCAAAAGATCCTCTATAAAAATCCTTTTTGGATCTGCCTTAAACACTATTTATCCCACAATGTTGAAAAGGCATTTCCCCTCCTTTTCAGTGCATAATATCTAGTTTGACTGATGACAAGTAAGAAAATAGATGTCTTTCATTCCCTTTATGTTTCTAAATGCTGAAGACAGGATGTTCCTTGGTAGGTCTTTCAACACCAGGAAAGCATCCACTCAGGAAAGAACAGAAGTATGAAGTTAATGACTTATGCAAATGCTTTCCTTAATATGCAGGTGGCTTATATCTTATAAGAACCACTATTACGTTTTTTTCCCCTGCCTCAAACTTTCATCCAATTTCCAAAGATCCTATTCAGAGTCCACCATACCACTCGGCCTTCATGTCCAACGGACAGCATCTGGCCCACTCTAAGCATGAGTGAAGTGAAAGTCTTCCCCAGTGCAATGTCTTGATCTCAGAGGAGGTCAAATATACAGCTTATAGAGCCCTTTTGACCTGGAATGATTTTTGTCTTTAAGAAATACACAACTAAATGTATGATGTTAATGACATGGTACAAGAGGGTTTTTCTTTCAGCTAGGTAGACAATTTACCACTGTAAGAATAATTGGGCCCTAGGCTTTTGCCTAGCATTTTGACAGGTAGTGTGTTTTTATGGGGCTTACCATAGCTCTGCTGAAAAGGCTGCTCAATATTCTGAGTGGCCAACTTTGCCTTATTTCAGCTCAAAAATTCACCACTTCAGTTTATATTAAAATAATTTTTGCAATAGTAATCAGCAGCCACTGCATAAAATGAGTTTTATCATTAAATAATCACACCCTTGAGAGGCTGTGGGCACACAGCTGGCTCTCAGCTGGTTTCAAACAGCTGAAATGAGACTATTGCAGAGAAACAGTAACTGCTGTCTTCCAGCATAAATTAAAACTAAAATAGAAACAATATTTTTTTGCATTATTTCATAACATTTCATGTATGTGCAAAGCTGCATACCTATGCTCACTAACCATGGAGGGTAGTACCACACCACTGTATAAATATACCAGACCAATACATAGAGCAGATTACCCTGTATCATTAAAATATTTTGGTGTCAGGGTTTCTCTGTTCAGTGAGAAGAGAGAAATATCAACGCCAACAATATTCTTACAAGCACAGTCAAACAAACCATCTACTGTTTCTATCAGGACAAAATACCCTATGGAGCAAATTATATCCCACCCTGAGTTTTGCCCAGAAATGAGAGGTGCACCTACCAGCATTTGTACCTGACATAACTAGGTATCCCTGGTGCCTGGTCAGAAAGGGGGCTTCCTGGTGCAGCTCCCTGAGGCCAGGATGGGGACAGAGCTACTTGGGTGCGATAGAAGCTTCTCTGCTTCTGTCCAACTACATGATATCTCTGGGAGAAACAGGTACCTCTCTCTAAACCCTCCTCTGCAATAGTTCTTCATTTATTGGGGTCTCCCCAGCAGCATGGAGAGAAGACAAGTTCAGACACCCAAAGCCCAGAGTGGAGGGCTCAGGTGGCGTGATGTTTGCTGCGCTAGAAAAGCTTGCCCCACTGCCTTCTCAGCTGTAGGCCCAGTGGGCAGTTTCTTTGCCCTGGCAGTCTGCACCCTGCACAGTGGCTTGCCTTGCTTTATGGGCCTCCTGGCTGTCCTAAGGAGCCCGATTTATCACTGCATTAGAACGGAGCCCAGAGAGGTGTGGGTGAGGGTGAGGACACGGTGACTATCATTAGCTCCCTAGCCATTCTCATTTCCTAGCCTTAACTAAAGTTTCAGGAAGATTTACCCACCAGAACATGCCCTAACAGTGGACCTCAGAAATTCATATTCCAGAGGTGAAGAGGCAAAGGGAAAGTCCTGGTTAATACTCTGAGTGGTAACACTGATCCGCAGGATTTATGCAGCTCTGCTGTAGGTTCCGTTCAGCCTGCTGAACTCTATCTTTTCCAATATAGAACTACACAGTGTTGTTAATAATATGCCTGTTCTGAAATTGCAGTAGGACCACTGAAGAGAATTTGATTTATCAAGAGATAATAATCTCCTGGAGGGGAATAAAGCACCTGGCTGCCTTCTGCAGTCAAAATTTAATATTAGCATTAATAACAACCCGCTCACCCCACCTTACATAATGCTTACTTAATAATTTAATTATCCAGATAATCTTCACACACAGTTTATGTTTTTACCTCTAACTGGATGCCTAATAGAGCTCGCATTACTGTTTATCATAAACACCCAGAAGCAGTGCTCACTTCACGCTGCAAAATTCCCACAGAGGCACGATGCCGTGCCGTGGAATTTGCTTAACCATGGAAATATCTATCTCACACCAAAATGGCTTTGATAAAGAAGCACTGTCTTGCCTCCCATTAAGGCTGCATTCAGCAAGATATTTGGACTCATGCCCAATGTTTAAGTCCCACAGAAGCTTCCCTAACTGGTTAATGAGGATTAATCCTGTGCTTCCAAGTTGTTCTCGGAGCTCTTCACTGCTGAATCACGACTTTGTTGTCTTAAGGTTCTGCATTTTACAGGAGTAACAGGTCATGTAGGTGTTGGGTGGGGCTGCCGCTCTGGCTGCACGTGGGTGACGTAGGACCTACCGGGGTTCGTTATGGTGTGGATATCGATGGTGATGTTTTGCCGTTTGTCCGGTTTCAGCAGGGGCAGAGTTCATTTTCTTTCTAGCAGCTGGTGTAATGCCGTGTTTGGGATTTATGTTGAGAACACTGCTGATAACACACTGATGCTTTTAGCTGTTGCTAGTCAAGGACTTTTGAGCTTTTCATACTGGCCTACTAACGAGAAGGCACCCAAGAATCTGGGAGGGGATACAGCCAGGGCAGCTGACCCTAACTGATCAAAGGGATATTCCATATGTCATGTTCCGTTTATAACTGGGGCTGGGCTCCAGGGCTGAGCAGCAGCTGGGGACCTGGTCCAGCAGTTGGGGATCTTGCACAGCATCAACTTTGGGGTGATGGCTGAACATTTGCCAGCCGATGGGAGGTGGTGAATTAATTTGTTTGCTTTGCTTGCCCATGTGGGCTGAGGCTGGGCCATTTGGGGGTCCTGCATGACATCTACTTCAAATGGAGACAAACTGTTCTGTTCATCACTTGTTTTGTGTATATAGTATTAATATTTATTATTATTATTTTCCTTTTTTAGTGTGTCCTATTAAACTCCTCGATTCTCTCCCCCATCCCACTGAGGTGGAGTGAGTACATGACTGCATGGTGCTGCATCAGTGGCCAGGACTAAACCATGATGCCATTAAAAATCAAAAATATCCCAATGACAGCATTTAGATCCTAATCCACCTCTCTGATGCTCACCTCTGACAGTGTGCCAAAATCTAACCCTTCAAGAGAAAGGAGTGCCTGAACTGAAAACAATGCAGGACTGACAAACAAAGCAGTGTTATTCCAATGTTTCCCAAATCAACATAAAGATTACTTACAAGTTGATCATTTTGCCACAATTTTGCCAGCCACATTACTGCAACAGCATGTTTTTTATGGTGTAAATTGCTTATTTCCTTCCTCTCTTGTGCTAGGACATAACTTCTTTTGCAAAAAGTCCTGGCCATTATCTTCAACCAAAGGAATGCATTTGAATGTCAATTTGTATGCTAATAGTATTGCCTTCAACTGCACCTACGCTAGCACATGAGACCAGGTTATAGCCAATTCCAATTTCTTCTCTTTTAAGACACTTGAAGAGTGATAGTTCTAAAGATTATGGAATCTCTTCTCATTTCCTCATCTCAATGTTGCCAAAGTCTTTATTACCTAACCAACCGCTTCAGCTCATATTAAAATCTATTCCAAAAACTCACAGATTCTTTGCACACATTCATGAAAGTTGTATCCAGCAGATACTGTGTTTGCTTTAGGCATAACATATGCTTCCTGCTTATTAGTGCAAGCTTTTAACACTTTTGCATTGTATTGAATGATGCTGACATGTTAAGAATAAAATTTCCGGGTTTTTTAACCAGCCCAAGCCACAATCCACCCCAATGGTGGGGTTTCTTGCTTTGGTTGTGCCATGCATACATAGCCCAAAGAATACCTTGGATACTTTAAGTGATAAGCCTTGGGAAGCTGTCCAAACTTTACCCTGGACAGAAGTATCGCAGCACTGTCGCAGGAATGTAGGACACTGCTCTATCTGCTCTCCTATGGCAAAATAATCCATTTCAGAACATGAAGCGCCACTGAAAAGATTTGTTTAAAGAGGTGCTTGAATCATAATTCTCTGTGAATGTGAGATTCACAGAATTGTAGGGGTTGAAAGGGACCTCCAGAGGGCATCAAGTCCAACCCCCTGCCCAAGCAGGTTCCTTAGGACAGGTCGCACAGGTAAAGCCAGAAACTGTTGTGCAGCTAGAATCACCTTTGGTAGCAATGCTTCTGCCAGTGTAATAATAGAGGTCCAGCTGCTAGAAAATTCACCTGTAGAAAGTTTGAAAAGATCCATATAGAATAATTTTTTCCCAGGAAGGCCGAGGCTGCTTTTGTACAATGTGTTGACTTTGTACAACCATTGCACAGCTTTCACAATCACAGCTTGTAAATGAATCTAATAAAAACTTAAATTATTCTTTTTCAAGATAAGATTCCTCAGTTGCTACGGCACCAGACTTCCAAGTAGAACTCCTTTGACTCCCTCTCACCCTTCTGGCTCCACTCCTGAGGCAAAATCATGCCCATTAGATATATGACAGATTTAAAATATATGTCTAATTTAATTATAAAAAGGATAGGAGGTTGGGGGTTTTTTTATATCATTGAGGATTTTCCTTTTTTGATTTTCACCAAGTTGCTGAACACAAACTGCATACCAGCTCACCAACTGCTCTGCTTATATCATTTATCTGCCTTCCACACAGCACACTGAAACTAGTGAAAAGCTTATTTAATTGCTAAAGGACTTCAACATTCAACTCAGGGACAAAAGCATATTGCCACCAATCTAGTACTTTATCAGAAGTGATGTGATGCATAGAAACTAGTAATGGAAAGCACAAAGTTAGGAACATGCAGAGAAAATGAAAATGTATAACATTTACATAGACAGATTCCCTTGCTGAAAGGGAAATCATAAACTTCTCACCTGCTCTTGATAAAACCGACTAAAAATTGAGAAGTCATTTCTTTCAAGCAAAAAATTCTTACTGAAAATACTTTTCAGCAGGAAGCTTTGTATTTTTATTCAGAACAGTCCTGAAAAGCAACAAAATAAAAAATTTTAAGCCAAGCACAAAATTTTGAATTTAAAACTCCCCCAAATTCTATCTGTAGCTAGATGAAAAATAATAATTAAAAAATTAATGCAAAATAAAAAACCCCGAGTTTCTGTCACTTTGCAGCTATAAACACATAAAAATGTGATTAAGAAATTACATGTTATAGGCTGAAAAGGCAAATGATTCATATTTGTCTAAGAGCAACTTCAAATGACATTGCAGTCTTCTTGCTATTTTACACAGTACTTGTGTTATTGAGTCTGTTTTTCCCATCTCTTTTCTTTCTCTTTTTTTTAACAGCCTTTTATTTCCCGTTCTTGTCTTGTAAGGTAATATTTTCATTGCTTTCCTCTGAAAGGAGACTGCAAGATGTTCACAGTAATCAAGTGCAATGGGGCATGTTCTTTGAACATTTAAAGAAGGAGCTAGCACAAAAGAAAACAGAAAACAATGACAGAAAAGGCTGATCAGCTTAAACCAAACGGAGGATGAATCATCTGGGGCCTGTGAAACACTCTCCAGCACCATGATCAGAGATATCTAAATCAGCATGTAGGAAGGACCAAAGTAAGAGAAATGCTTACTTCCTCTGGTGGCCAAATATATTCGGGTGCCTCTTTTCATTCCATGGCAATGTGAAGTAAAAAGCAGCACAAATCAACACAATCAGCATTCTAATCCTTTTTGTCTCGTTTCCACCAAACCAGCATGAGTATGTTCCTCAAATTGGGCAGCCACCATGCTCAAAATCTGGCTTGCCAAGGATCTTTTAAAACAAAATTAAAAGCTGAGTACATTTTTAAAGTTATTGGTACTTGGCTCAGTAGCCCACAAGTTTATCATCATCTGCGCCCTTTGGGAAAACCAATGCCTGGTCCCAAAAGTGAAAGTTTGTTTAGGAAACCTGATGTGCAAACATCTGGCAGAGTGGAACAAGCAACTGTGGCAACTGCTATAAGCAGTCCTGGTCTCCACTTAATGATGGAGCTCTTCCCCAGGTCTTCCTGTGCTTTCCATTCCTTCCACGTGCCCTCCAGGTCAAAGCAATGGAGATGAGGTCCTTGGGATGGCTAACAGTTTTGTTGGTCTCTTGTTTCTGCCCTTCAGGGACAGAAACACACCCCCACCCCTATACACACTGTAAGTTTTGGATACAAACACAAGTGTCCCGGAGGAGTCTCTTTGGTATAAGGTATCTTTTAGGCTCTGAAAATATTGCTGTCAACTCTTATACCAAGTATCAGTCATACTTAATTTAGCTAAACACAAGGTCTCTAGTGCTTTGTCAACTGCACACAGCACAAAACATATCCAGTAAAATATTGCCTTACCCAGACAGGTTAGAAAATCCTGTCCCTCCCCTATTCCATTGACTGTCACAGGCATCACATAAAGGAGCAGTTAAAAGATGATCCTGACCAAGACCATCTTGCAACTTCAGGTATCATGAACGTAACTCAGATTTCTTTAAGCATAGCCTTTTTGCTTTAATATTTTTTTTCAATTCATAGATATCTACCGAGTATTAACAAACCCTAAATAATGCTGATATTAATTTTTATGGTAATATGTATCTATTTTTACATGTGCTCAGTACTCTGCAAGCATAGGCAAGTGTACTTACCATTAAATCAATGGGGCCAAGTTTGCCTTCCAGATCTGCTCTGACTGGTGTGAGGGAAGTTTTGTATATATAAGCACAATGACAGACAAAAGGGGTTTGGGTTATTTTTTAACTTTTACCCACTTACAGCCTTGACATTTTTGTTTTATTACTCAGAAACAGAACTAGAAATTAAGCCATCCTTCCTTGCTGTCATGTCAGGTATGAAAACATACTGATTTCAGCGCCATGGATTATGTTTAAAATTGCTTATTGTAAATGTGTGACCTTTGTGAAAGCTGAGTCATTAGAATATAGTTAATAGCTAGGTTAGTGTGAGCAGCTGGAGGCTCCTTTCACTCTCTCCCTCTCAAGTTCTCTCTTCTTGTCTTAAGCTCCTTGTCGTAATGCTGAAGGCTCATGATTACAGGCTCTGACACAGCCTTCACCTCTAATCACCACCTAAAATGCTACATGGTTCAAGAGGTGCAGGGTCAGTAGGCATGGTCCTTGCTGAAAGGACAAGATGATATGGAACAGATTGCTTTTATTATACCTTTTATTAACTTGACTCAACCACCTCCAGCTACTTTTCGAAGACAAAATGTCCTATAGTTACAGGTTTCTCAAATAATGTCAAGCTTATGGGAGAGTGTAAATACATGCTGGTGATTGAATCCTGTGAAAATTGGTCCTTAATATAAAGATTTTACGTTGTAGGAAATGAGAGAAAAACACAGTCAAAGAATCCATATAATCAGACTCTAATTGTTTCCTTGACCAAGTTTGTAGCTGATGAAGTGAATATCATGCATACACTGGGTCTTTGGTGTGAGTGATAGAGAAACATGCAATATGGGATTTCTCTCTGTTCCATAGTTTTTATCATTTCAGTATTTAACACTGTATTTTTGAGGGCCATGTGTGCTATGTAGTCAGCCTCAATGGTATGGAAGGAAGGTGAAGAAAGTAACTTCCTTGCTAAACATCCAAAAGAACTATACTAAGAAAGGGGGAATGAAAGGACCTCGTAACTCTGAACAGAGGAGGAATGGACAAGGCTAAAGAGTAACAGACTTTTCCTTTTTCTTAGCGTGTGTGTGTGTGTGTGTGTGTGTGCATTTGTGTGTGTGTGCATACCTACCAAGAGACCTCTGAAGGAAGCACTGCTACTTTTGAGACCATGGGATGAGTTCAGTAACAAGGGATATAGAAAGATAGGAGCTGTGAAAAAAAATTACATTAAAACTCTGATACTCTGCCTACCCAAGAGGACCGGGAGAGATGCCAGAAACAGACATAAACGACCTGTGGATGGATGGATAAATATCGAAGAAAAATAGGATAATGTCAAAAAAGGTTAGCATCAAATTAATTAGACAAAGTTTCAGTAGCAGGAGGGAGTTATTCCAGGTTTCTCAAGTCAGTAGAAGAGTGATGGAGGAGCAGAGGGAGGAGAGAAGAGGATTTAGGAATCATTCAATCTGACAAGATTTTCTCAGGTGACTCTTCTCACTGGTTTTTTTATTGGTCTTGTGGGTTGAGGTTTTTTTTTTCCAGAAAGGCTTTGAACTCTTTTTGTTCCAAGCTCAGGAAAAGTTGTTGGAGAGCAAGCTGAAGCAGTGGACAACACCTATGAGGACTGTGTCTATGTGAGGATGTAAGTCTTGTACAGGACCACATTGTACACAGCCCTTCCATTGAGGAATACCTTTTGCACACAGATATGCAGGACACACCACCGTGTTGCACATGGTGGACACACCTTCCCAGGGGCTTCATGGCCAGTAAGCAGGTATGGAGGCAACTCAGCACCCAAAGAATAAACAAGTCAAGCTAAGAAGGAGAAAGGGCAAATTCTAACCTTCCTTTCAGAAGCCCTGGATGTTTATTGTCACCTACAGTTTTATTAATGAGCGTAAGTAGCTGTATTCAAACACAATAATGTAAAATTTAATTGGGTAAATGTAGTGAGCATTAGCTGGAGCTGTTTCCAGTCATGTATAATTACATGAAGCTCATACTTCAATAATTTGCAAGGCAAAATGAAATCATTGTACAATTAGAGTAGCTCTCATTTCACCTTTCCTGTCATAGATCCTCATTTAATTTGGACTGGTTTTTACTGACAGTCCCACTCCATTAGATATAGAAGACACTCCCTCTCCCATGAGGATACTTTAAAATGAAGCAATATATCCAAGAAGACTTAAGAAAGTGAATACATTCCAAAATGTGTCTGGTTGTCCTGGGAATTTTGACTCCAATTTTTCTAATCAATAGAAGACTTAAGTGGTAGATGCAGCTGCCACTGGTGGAAAGCAAAATCCTTCTTAGGGCATCCAAGGACCCCCAGTACTCCCTAACATTCACCAAGCTCCCATCAGAGCCTCTTGACTATTGTCACAGGACAGCCAGGAGCTCCTTCCTCTTTTTTCCATAGCCTGCTCTATGGATGAAGACATAAGGTAGTAATTAACACCTCCTCAGACAGCAGGAACAGGTACTTGTCATTCCATATTAAAAGGACTGGAAAATTTGTTCTTCTCTGCAGCTACACAAAGATTCACCCATACATTGGTCATTGGTTCCTGGCTGAGCAGGAAGGCATGCTGACTGATAGACAGGTTCACAGAATCATACAGTCAGAATGTTTTAGGTTGGAAGGGACTTCAAAGACCATCTAGTTCAACCCACCTGCCAGGGGCAGGGACACCCTCCATCAGGCCAGGTTGCCCAAAGCCCCATCCAGCCTGGCCTTGGACACTGCCAGGGAGGGGGCAGCCACAGCTGCTCTGGGTAGTCTGTGCCAGGGTCTCACTGCCCTCACAAGGAATAATGTCTTCCTTGTATTTAATCCATGTCTGCCCTCTTTTAGTTTAAACACATAAGCCCTTATCCTATCACTCCATGCCCTTGTAATCAGTCCCCTTCCAGCTTTTCTACAGGCCCTCTGCCGATACTGGCAGGCTGCAGTAATGTCTCCCCAAAGCTTTGTCTTCTCTAGGCTAAACAAGCCCACCTCTCTCAGTCTGTCATCATAGGAGAGATGCTTCAACCCTCTGATCATCTTCATGGCCCTCCTGTGGACTCATTCCAACAGCTCAGTGCCTGTCTTGTACTGGGAACCCCAGAGCTGGATGCAGTACTCCAGGTGAGGTCTCACCAGAGGGAGAGAATCACCTCCCAGGACCCACTGGTCATGCAGGTTTTGATGCAGCCCAGAACATAGTTGACTTTCTGGGCTAGAAGAGCACATTTCCAGCTTGTGTTGAGCTTTTCATCATTCATAACTCCCAAGTCCCTCTCCACAGGGCAGCTCTCGATCTATTCTCCACCCAGCCTGTAGTTGCACTTGGGATTGTTCCAACTCATATACAGGCCCTTGCACTTTAGCCTTGTTGAACTTCATGCGTTTCACATGGGCCCACCTCTCCAGTCTGTCAAGGTCTCTCTGGATGGCATCCCTTCCCTCTAGCATGTCGACCTCACCACACAGCTTGGTGTCATCAGCAAACTTGCTGAGGGTGCCCTCAATCCCACTGTCTATCCTTGACAAAACTGTTAAACAGTGCCAGTCCCAATACTGACTCCTGAAGAATGTGACTTGTCACTGATCTCCATTTGGACATTGAGCCATTGACAGCAACAATCGGAGTGTGACCATTCAGCCAATTCCTTATCCACTGAGTGGTCCATCCATCAAATCCATTTCTCTCCAATTCAGCAACAAGGATGTCAAGTGGGATAGGGTCACATGCTTTGCACAAGTCCAGGTAGATGACATCTGTCATTCTTCCCTTATTCAACAATGCTGTAACCCCATCATAGGGTGCCACAAAATTTGTTAGGCATGATTTGCCCTTAGTGAAGGTGTGTTGTCTGTCACCAATCACCTCCTTATTTTTCATGTGCCTGAACATGATCTCCAGGAAGATCTGCTCCATGATCTTGCCAAGCACAAAGGATATTTCATGAATAATGATTGCACGTTAGTGGATGCACATAAACCATGATTATAGACAATCCACCAACCCAGTAGGCACTAGAAACTGATAAACCACTAATTGAAAGGTCTATTTATTATTCATTTGTACAGCACATAAAAATCAAACTTCAAAATAAAGTGTGACTATCTTCTGTCACAGGATGTTAATCACCATCAGAGTTAAGATCCAACAGACATCTTCATGGCTGATGGTGCTTTGGTATTTGTATCTGCAGAAAGTCCTGTCATAGAAAAAAACCTGCCAAGCCCTATTGCATGTTCATGATGAATAAATTATACTTTAGCTGACAGAAATTTTGTAATTTCTTTGTCATGGAATTTAATACTGAATATAAAACATAGTTGTGTTGAGTTATCAAGAATGACTTAATAGAACATTACTGCCTTTCTTGAAAATTATTTCTTCAGCTAATTGCTTTTCATTAGATTTTTTTATTGGTAAGGGTACATTACACCTTTCTAATAAAGTACAAGAAATCATATTTTCCTGACTTGCTTTCTACTACCATTTGGACCAATTCAGGGAAGTCCAATTTTCCTTTGAAAAAGATGAAGTTGTATCTCAAAAATGAGTTGTGTAATGAACCAATGATTAAACTGACACAAGTCATGAGCAGATCAATGTGATTCTGATTCACAATAAATGCTGAAGTAAAACCAGGAAGATGCATGAGTTCACTGCAGCACTCCTGAAGCCAGCAAGCAATTGGCTGTCAGCTGGCCAAGAATAAAAATTGCCAAGCTCCTGAAGCAGTACTTCATTTACTCTCCTATTGGTCAGGTCTGTGTTGCTGATATTACAGGATAGATTTTTTTTTTTATTTCAATGTTTCATGCAACAAGGCATTTGGCTATACCAAAGGGTTGTGATTAAATAACCATGGTATCATTGGTGAGTAGGACTAGCAAGAAGACTTCAATTACATTTCTGACATGTCAAGTGCCCCCTTGAATCTTCAGAGCTGCATACATTGTGAGAAAGTGAGACACTACTGAAACTAACATCCAAAGAGCAAGCTTTAAGACATTTGTCACTACTAACCAAAGCAACTTAGCAAAAGGAAGTAGAAAAATAGGGCAACTCAGAGCAGCAATCTTACTTAGGTGATCCACATCACCATCAGTAAGACTCTGTCCTTTCCCACTATCTCTTTTTTTTTTCCTTGGGCTCCACATTACCTAACTAGGTACACAAGTCAAATGTCTAAAATTATCAGTCAGTATCTCCACCATCCTTTCAACATTTAGTGGAGAGCAGACACCAGATCAGTGAGCATCACTGAAGCTTGAAGCATTTCAGACACCTTGCCCCCTAAAGGGAACACCTACATTCTCTACAAAGTCAGTGGTGGGAACAGACCCCTCTGAAGACCTCTGGAGAGAGATCAGGAAGCAAGTTCACCAAGAGATTCCCCAGGCAGCAATTCCTCCTTTATGATTTTGAGGGGAACCAACAGACATCAATGGGCACCAGCCTCAGCCTTTCATAATCCAACTGCTTCATCGTCTTCTGAGAACAGACACCCAGAGGAACAGAGCTTGATGGTTTTTGTTGAGATTTGGGGGTTTGTTGCTTTTTGCCTTTTTTTTTTTTAAAGGCAACAGAGGTAGCAATATCCTGCATTTGTTTCATTGTCTGGTGATAAGAATATTTACATGACAAGGAAGGGTTGTGGGTTTTAGTCTTCCTCAGCCGCAGAGGTAGGAGAAGAGGTAACACTCTAATACCTCTACAGAAGACATGCCATTACCAAGGAGGTAAGTTGTGGCTGGAGGTAAGTCCCAGCAAGAGGTAAGCAAGAGTGATTCTCAATTTTATCAAGAAGTGAGCAGAACTGGGATTTTCAGTCTTACCACATCGAGTCTGTAGGCTTTTTACGTAACACCAGGCATGGAAAATACACAGGAACAGTCTGTTCTGTGGGACCAGGCCAGGTATTCTCCCATCCTGAGTCAATAGTCAATCCTGTTTTAATTTTTTTCTTCTCTAATTTTCAGCTTATGTAAAGAAATCCCATTGCCAGCTGTTAGATATGGAGACTACTTTTACTCTGAGTACTCCTCAGACGGGCCTTTGGGGTATTTGTTTGTATTTTATCAGCCCTGTATTCCAGTTCACTTGTCCACAGAAGGCAGAAATGTTCACTGACAACATTTCTGCCTGCCAAGCTTCACTTGCAAAAGATGTCCTTACACCAGGTGCACGGTCCAACCCAGTATGGGCATTTCTGTGCATACACAGGCAATCCACCACCCCCAACCACACAGGTTTCAAGAAAAGAAGCTTTCTGTGACTGTGCACAAGTCAGGTTTCTCTGGGAACTCCTGTGTGTTTTAGACATGTACATCCCAATCTAGCAGGCTGCAATC
This sequence comes from Hypotaenidia okinawae, assembly GCA_027925045.1. Classification (NCBI taxonomy): domain Eukaryota; kingdom Metazoa; phylum Chordata; class Aves; order Gruiformes; family Rallidae; genus Hypotaenidia; species Hypotaenidia okinawae. Next base: position 128,920,922 of record BSDF01000001.1, read on the forward strand.
TTTCAGCAGGTGTGAGAATGGCCATGCTGCTGCCCGTGCACATAAGCGTGCAGTTTGTGACTTGCACCAGAGAAAAAGTCTTTGAATTCCTTGGAATCAGCTCCAAGCCAGCCTTCATTAATTAGGCAGCTGATGTGGCCACGCTGCACACCAACATAGACAAGTGTATTGTAATAATTACACTTGTCCGTTCCTCAAACAGAATTATCTCTGAAGGGGATTTACCACCGAATTTGATTGCTTTCCATGTAAAATCAATAACCACAGCCTACTCCCTAATAGGCTTTCTGAAGTCTCTATTTCTCCCCTTTTTGAGGGCACAAGCATGTTATTTTTTCCCTTATAATTGTATTTCATTAGCCTGTTAGCTTTCTAATCCTGTTATTTTTTGTAATTTCTAATTCATTTGACTCAAGTTGGAGAAAGCGCTGAATATGAAGATGCCATTAAGGTTGAGTGAAGGTTTCTTAAGAATTAGGCAAGCAATTGCAGTCTGCAGAATAATTTCTGAGAAAAGAAAAGAAATTGACTTCTGAGAAAGGGACTGTTTATTTAATTTCTATTCACATTAACAATTCAGAGTTTGTGAGTGATTAATGTTCCAGGAGACCAGTCAAAGCTCAGCAGTGTTCAGCAGCCTGTGGGTAAGTGCATTTTGATTTCTTCCTATGGTGGAAAATGTATATGTGAGAACATTAAGCAGTTCCTCGTCCATTTATACACTTACTACAATTCTCCCCAATTGTGCTCATAACTCTTGTTCTCTTTGTTATTTGGATTTATGGTTCCCTTTTTTAATTTTTCCTCTTATGATCTTTTAGCTTTGGTTGCTCAGGTGCAAAGTAAACAGTTAAAGTATGCCCTAATATGTAGTATGTAACAATTGCATTGAACCGTCACTGCAATTACATCTTAATGTGCTTTGCACCTGTGGCTTTTTAACAACAAACTTAGTTGAATACATTATCAATGAAAAGTCTGCTAGCATGTTTTACACTGTTCACTTTTATGATTTCTATTATAGCTCAGGGTACTTTAACTAGTCTCACCATTCAGGTGGATTTTGCGAGTCTGAACGTGAATTTTCCTAATATATCATAATTATAGAAGCACCAAGCAATGTTTTGATCGCCCACAGTGATAGTAATATAGAGTATTCATGATTTCTTGTTTCTTACACATTAGGTCACAATATATAATTAGTTTGAACAAAATAGAGGTACATCCATTTTTGTTTATTATACGTTAACTGAAAACTTCTGAGAGGACTATGTTTGAACACTGCATGCAATGGCATATTTGCAGTAGGGTAACCTTTTGTAATGGCAGTGGTAGTACGATAGTATTAAGCCACAAGCAGTCTTAAGAGCTGGGGAAAGACAGCTGGAACAAGCGTTCTTGAGGATTTTTTTCAATATTTTAGCAGTATCTCAATTTCCAGGATTTTCACTTGCTTGATACCCTGCTTCAGAACCTTTATCTTCAATGGAGCGTCCCCTCAACAAAGCAGGTTATTTGTTAAAACCACTTTTCCCAATAATATGTCCCACGAGGGTAATATTGCTAACAGGTAGTAATTCTAGCTAAGTTTCCTACAATTTCCTCCATTTCAAAAAACCATTTAAGCATATGATTAATTTTAATCAAAATGTGCCTTATTGAGGCCTCTTTCCTAAGGTTTGAATTGTTTTCCAAAGTGAAGGAGTCTAATATCCTTTATCCCAAAAGGCCTGATGCAATCCCCTTTGTAACTTCTGAAACTTCTCTATACCAGGTTTGAATTGCTCTTTCTTTTTAAACACCACAACTCCAGGCCTCTTGAATGTCACACACAGCTGCCTCAAATCGATTCATTTATCTGATTGGTTCTGTCTCTTTTCCTACACACACATGACAGACCATACATGGATATAAACCAGTGTCTTTTTAGAAGTAAATGACAGTGTTTACTTGTGTTGATGTCACTTTCATCAACATATCCTTCCTTATCCTTTACTTGACAATATTAAGAAAGTGTTTCCATTCAAGTTTTAACTATCCTAAGTTTGAATATAACAAATTACCCTTTATCAAAACTTTTTAAATGGAGGAAACAATCTTGTTTGATCACTGACTCATTTTCTCTGTCCTTCACACAGGCTTTGTTTGTTACAAAGAATTTTGAAGTCCTGTGCTGCACAAGACAGTGGCTTTTTTTAATGGGGGTTATTTTCTTTACATTTTAAACATTTGCCTTCTTATCTAACCAGCCCTTACTTCTCATGGAAAATGTCCTTGTTGAAAAAAGGTCCACTAAGAAGCTTGCAGTTTCTGGAATTCTTCTTTTTGTGGAGATGTATGAGTATATGTAAATACATATATACACACACACACACACACATATATATATGTACATATATACATATTTATTATGTGTGTGTACACTTAAATTACTTCCATCCATTTTCTAAGTTTTTCCTGCTGTAACATACTTTGTTCCAGGGCTCTTCAGACAAATGATAATGCATATTTTTGGGATAGAAAGCTTAGTTTTTAAAATTAAATCCCATCACAGTGTTGACACCACACAAGGGAATCTGGAGAAGCCTATGACTGAAGAGAAAAGCAGACTGTCTGCACATATGGTGAATGGTAATGCTGTGTGATGAATTTGCATATTATCCCATTTAGTTGAAATCCTGTTGGGCTGAGGAACTAGCATCCTTTTGGCATGGGCACAGGCTCTCTGAATAGAGCATGAATCCTCAAGTTCTTCAATCTTTACAATCATGTAAAGGTGCTTCAACTGAACTATATGGAGTCAAGTTTCAAAGGCAGCTGAGCAGCCAGAGATACAAGTCAGCAGTTTAAAACTCTTTTTTGCAGATCCTGAATATATGCTATTAAAAGTATATATACCTTTATCTATAAATAGGTGTATGTCTCTTTACTGACAAATACCATTTCTGAAGTCAAAATGTTCTCTTGGAAGTTTAGTTCATGAAGACACAAACATTTTAAAAAACGGAGTTTGCTTCACTTAGACTTGTCATAGGAGAGATTTGACTATCAGACTGTAAAACATAAAAACAGGCAGAGACCCATTCAGAGCTGATTTAAAATGCATACAATGAAATGGAAATCAAGTAGTCTTAAAGAGTCATAGAGGTGGGTAGAATCTGACCCTGAGAATTGGGCAAAAGTATTGAATAAGACAGCACTTGTGCTTAAAAGAAGCAAAGTCAGCAGATAAAATATGTGGAATTAAACTTTTGATATAACTTTTTTGAAGTAGTGAGTGCTAAAAAAAAAAATCCCTTTTTTTGTGCACAAAAATAACTGTCCTCTTTGCTTCCCTTTAGCTGACTTTCTCAGACTTGGATCTGCAAGTATTCAAACTGAATCAAAGAAAAATATGCATATGGATACAGGTATATATGATTATATACATACAGATGATGATATAGATTATGATACAGAGATAGAGATGAGAGAGAAAGACAGAGGGACAGAGAGAGAGATGATTTAGGCATAGGTATAGGTAAAACCCTAGTTAAAAATCCAGTGAAGGATCGTTGAGGGGGAAGGATATGACTATTCTGCATGGTTGGCTTTTTTAAGTGAAACCAAACCAATGGACAGTTCTTGATTTACAGAGACAAATTAAACCATATATATCCTTGAAGTGAAGGACAGAAATAAGTAGCAAGGTCTCAATTCAAGTAGCTGAGTCACTTCCACACTGTTAGATGGCAGGAACTCAGGTTTCTAAGTGGGATAACACCTCTCTGATAGATCCTGCTTTAATTTAATTCAGGTTCTGAAAATAAAGCAAATGGAGCTTCTTACCTCCTATATGGGCTTTACAGTCACTGAATTACTTTCTCCCTAAACTATGTAGTATAGCAGAGTCCAGGATATGACAGAATTTAACACCCAGCTGTAATCACAGGTAAAGTATTTTATTTTCAGTGATTAATGTTCACCTATCATTAGATAAGGTAAATTTCAGCACGGAATTTAGAACACCTAATTTTTAAAAGTCATCCTTAAAATCATCCTAAGACATAGATTCACAAGCATTACCTGAATTCCTGTGCCAAACATTCCTATTAGCTGGGCTGTCAAGAGGCAGGCAATAAGAAAGCTGAATTAATTTTAGGCTCATGCTGATTTCATAGGGTATTGCAGAGGGGTACACACTTACAGTTCATGCTCAAGATGGTGGGCAGAGGCAGGTGACTGATTTCTGTTGTGGGGTAATTATTTCTCCTCTGGCCTTTCAGTGCTCCCTGAAACTGATCTCTCCATCCATTCACTTTTCCATTTCTAAGCACTGCCTTTTAGCTCTCAAGTCCATCATTTCTGACCCCCTATTATTTCATAAAAACGTTCTGGTCATAAATCCCCAGAGGTTCAGAAACTTTATGGTGGGACAGAAATTTCTAATTCCATTTGAGAGAATTGGGAAGGAAGAAACAAACATCTGAAAGCAGCAGCAGTCTGTGGCCTCATCCAAGGCCCACTGTGAGTCAGCAGCAGATGCATCGAGTGGGGCAAGTCCAAAAGGTAAAACAAGAAGATTTGAGGGTGAGATAATTTAAAATGAGAGAGACTTTGGCACAGATATTTTATGGACTATGAAAATAGTAAGCTGATTATATAAGTGTACACACACTTTTCATCTCTTCTGCTCACTCAAAACTCCAAACTTAGTACACAGCCATAAAGACTCCTAAGCATGTAATGGTAGAAGAAATGTTCTTTAAAGTAGACACTGTATTGGACAACTTCCTGTTGTGTGATTGATTTGGTTGGCTTAATTTACTCTGTGTTAGTGAATAGCTATATTAATCAATGAGAGAGAACAGGGTTTGGTTTTTAATATTAATCAATACGGCTTTTATTAATACATTAGGTGACTGTTAGGCACTTTTACATATATCTAAGTCACCACAGCACCTCACTAAGAGTTGTTTTATGGGATACACACATATGCATAATGTTTTATATATGCATATATATGCATGTATATGTAAGTCTGTGTATAGAAAGTAGATGATACTGTGATGTATAACAGTTGTGTTGGTGTGAGAGAGTTTATTGACAGATTGTCAACTATATAGACCATCCCAAGTGAGTCTCCACAAACCCTTTCACACATTTCTTCAGTTACTTCAGTCCACATTCAGAAAAAGGGGACTACACTAACAGCCGATATTAACAAAAAATAAAATCCACAAACAGACCACTGTATTTTAAATAGTCACTGATGACTGAATAGAAGCTTTCTCATCTTCCTGCACTGGCTGCTGGGCACAACTCCACTTTCATGTACTGTTTCTCTGTAAAAGGTAGAACAGACTTGGTTCACCCTGCGCTACTGCAGACCAAAGACAAACCGAAGTACTGAAATGAGGGCCCTGGGATGGAGGGTGCCTCGTACATAACAGCATTCTTCCTTTCCATAGACAAGTATTTGGACAACAAGTGCATGGACCACAATAATAAAGAAGACAGAAGGATGAAATGCAGTGTTAAGTAACAGTTGTTTTCCACAGTATGTTGCATTGGTGAACTCTGAGCTATTCAGACAGATGTGTCCCAACATGCCGATGCTATTACATAGTCACAAGACCTGCCCTTTATTTCCCATAACCCTGCTCCAGTGACAACCACCAGTGGCAATGGCAAAGGATGTGTCTGGTCGTGATGGCCGCATCCTGCTCAAAGTGGATTCACAAACAGATGATGGCACAATAGCCAAAGGGGAATTTGAGCAATGCACCCACCTAACCACAGTGCTGGGCAATGTCCAACTCAGGCCAGGTTTGGGAGGAGCCAACACTTGCAGGCAGCAGGCAAACGTGACTGTGATTCACCTCCACAAACAGTGAGCAGCCCAAGAGCCCTTTGAGCTCTCCTGCACAGCAGCCGGCTGCACGCCAGGATCTCTCCTTGAGTAGGGACACCTGCCCCTCAAGGTTACTCCTCCAGGCTGAGAGATTCCTTGCTGCAACAGATTCTCAGTAAGTGTCCAATAGCGTGCTGAACTTTGGAGTCTTAGCTAAGTGATAGAAAGGATTGGGGGCACATGTAAAATCCTTTATCCATAAACCACTGGTCAAGTCAGGAACTAGGATTGTATCCAGCCACTCATAGACTCCTCACTGAGAAGGAGTTTAGAAAGCAGGGGGTCCTTTCTGAACCTCATGACTCAAGAGGACGACAGAGGGTCTCTCTGACAGTTTTGTCTGAGACTGTCCTCTCTACAGTAAATAACCAAGTGTACCTTGCCAATAAATCTTGTTAATACACTGTCACATTTACCTCTAAACTTTGTTAATTCACTGCTGTATATGAATAATGTATATTGTTCCTTCTCTCTTATGAGTGCATCATATGACTCCATCCACGGCATAAGAAGTGGACCAAAGAGAATCTCCTTCCTTTACTGGATCCAGTGGGGAACATGACTAGTGAGGATAAGAAAAAGGCTGAGATTCTCAATGCCTTCATCACATCTGCCTTCAATAGTCAGACCAGTTACTCTTGGGGTATTCAACCGCCTGACCTGGAAGACTGGGACAAGGAGCAGAATAAACCTCCCATGACCGAGGTCAAAACATTTAGAGACCTATTATTTCACCTGGACTGTTGCAAGTCCATGGGGCCAGATGGGATCCACCCGAGGGTGCTGAGGGAGCTGGTGGATGTGATTGCCGAGCCGCTCTCCATCATCTATCAGTGGAGAGGTACCAGATGACTGGAGACTTGTTAAAGTGACACCCATCTATAAGAAAGGTCATAAGGAAGATCTGGGGACCTACAGGCCTGTTAGCCTGACCTTGGTGCCAGGGAAGATTATGGAGCAAGTCATCCTGCAGGCACTCACAGGCACTCACAAATACGTGACAACCAGGGTATCGGGCCCATCCAGCATGGGTTCATGAAGGGCAGGTCCTGCCTGACCAACCTCTCCTCCTTCTATGACCAGGTGATCCACCTGGTGGATGAGAGAAAGGCTGTTGACATAGTCTACCTCAACTTCAGCAAAGCCTTTGACAGAGTTTCCCACAGTATTCTTCCGGAGAAGCTGGCAATTCATGGCTTAGACAGGTACACACTTCACTGGGCTAAAAACTGGCTGGATGGCCCAGAGAGTGGTGGTGAATGGAGTTAAATCCAACTGGCGACTGGTCACAAGTGGTGTTCCTCAGTACTGGGGCCCATCCTCTTTAATACCTTTATTGATAATTTGGATGAGGGAATTGAGTGCACCCTCAGTAAGTTTGCAGATGACACCAAGTTGGGGGGAAGTGTCAATCTGCTAAAGGGTAGGAAGGCCATCCATAGAGACCTGGACAGGTTCACTTGATGGGCAGAGTCCAATGGAATGAAGTTCAACATGGCAAATTGTCGGGTCTTGCGCTTTGGTTATAACAACCGAAGGCAATGCTATAGGCTAGGGGCAGGTTGGCTGGAAAGCTGTACAGAGGAAAAGGATCTGGGGGTGTTGGTTGACACTCGCCTGAACATGAGCCAGCAGCGTGCCCAGGTGAGCAAGAAGGCCAAGCATCCTGGCTTGCATCAGGAATAGCACAGTCAGCAGGACCAGGGATGATATCATCCCCCTGTACTCAGCACTGGTGAGGCCGCACCTCGAGTCCTGTGTTCAGGTTTGGGCCCTGCACTACAAGAAAGACATCGAGGCCCTGGAGCGTGTCCAGAGAAGGGCAACAAAGCTGGTGAAGGGTCTGGAACACAAGTGTTATGAGGAGTGGCTGAGAGAACTGGGACTGTTTAGCCTGGAGAAGAGGAGGCTCAGGGGAGACCTTACTGCTCTCTACAACTACCTGAAAGGAGGTTGTGGTCAGCTGGGGCTCAGCCTCTTCTCGCAGATAAGTAGCGATAGGACAAGAGGGAATCGCTGCAAGTTGCACCAGGGGAGGTTCAGGTTAGAAATTAGGAGACATTTCTTCTCAGAAAGAGTGGTCAGGCATTGGAATGGGTTGCCCAGGGAGGTGGTGGTGTCACTGTCCCTCAGGGTGAGGTACTTACTGACATGGTTTAGTTAGTAACATAAGTAGTAGGTGGACAGTTGGACTAGATGATCTTAGAGGTCTTTTCCAACCTTAATGATTCTGTGATTCTGTGAAGTTACCTAATGACTACATTTGTCCCAAGGAGCATTACAATCAAGAGAAAGAAGCCAAATATGTTGCCACACAAAAGCGTAAGGCTGGATGATTTTTCTCTCCACCGTGGGAAAGACTAAATGCTACTTCCCCAATGAAACTGCTCACAGGTTAACACTGCAGGTCAAACTATGGGCTTTCTGCTGTGTTTTACTTGCAGGGAAAAGTTGAAAAGTGTTTCATTTTTTACTGAATTGCAGTGTATTATTTTCTTCTTCCGTACTTTGTGAATGATTCTCATTAGAGATGAGCAAGGTGGCACCATCTTTTGTGCAATTAATGATTGAATGTAGCCAAAAGGAAAAAGAGGTGGGGGGAGGAAAGAGCAAAAAGAATTGGAGTAAAGTCAGGTACAGGCTGCCCTCTTTTGGACAAAAGAAGGAAGGATGTGAAGCCAAAGACATGGATTTTAAATATTACAGTCACAGTTTCACAGAACCTTGAAGGCAAATTCATGCATTATTCATATAAAAGCTAAAACGTTGAGTAGAACTCTCCAGTTAGTTAGAGATCAGCCACTCACCAAGTATTGTCTTGTAAGTCCAAACACAATCATACTGTAGTACAGGAGGGGAATCATAAATCCAAAGACCGGAGTAAGGGCTGCAAAAATGAGACAAAAAAAGGCCGGCAAAGGCAGCAATAAAGCAACTACCCTCAGCAGAGGTCAGAGTAGCAGTTACACTGTCCAAGAGGTGTTAAAGTATTTTGTAATTAAACATAAGCCATTACACCATGTAAACACTTTTCCAAAGGTTTTAGATTTCAAGATTACCAATTAACTTGAGTTTTCCAAGATCTTGTCAAGCCTGAAGATAGGAGACATATTTCATTGGTTGTGAAGACCGCCAAAGAAAGATTAAGCACTATGATCAAGATATTTGTCAAGGCAGCTGTCACATGTCCAATCTTTCTGCTGTCAGGATTAATTGAAAAAAGGCAGTTGTTCATCCCCATGGAGAGCTGAGCATGAGTTGTGGAGACTAACAGCTGTCACAAGCCTATTTCCATGCTCTCTGTTCCTGGTCAGCAGTTAGTGAGGTAAGAAAAAGTTTAATTTTCTTGGTACCTGCATGGGTCTGTCCCAGCATCCATGTGCTCCAGCAGATCCCTTCAGCACACTGCAAGGCTGGGCTTTAAATGGCTGCTCCTAATGGCATGAGTTGAGAAAGGTCTATATGTTCCTGAAATACAGGTCTAGCCCTCCCAAAATGCGCAGTCATCAGACACTTGCTGCACTTGAAAGCTGTTCTTGGCATTGGGCTCTTCATGTGAATTGTGTATGAAGAAAGAAAACAGAAGGTTAAATAAACATAATACATAATTAATAGAATCATAGAAAGCATTATGTTGAAAGGGACCTTTAAAGGTCATCTAGTCCAACCCCCCGCAGTAAGCAGGGACATCTTCACTAGATCAGAAAATATGTCAGAGTTTAATATTTCATATCAGATCCAGCACTCTGACAGGTGAGCCTGCTGCCATGCCACATCTCTCAGTCCAATTGGTAGTGAGGCTGAAGATGCATTCCCAACTGGGACACATACAGAGAGCACACACATACACCACACACATACATACATAGATACACCAGTATATACATATTTGTATATATAAACATGGATTACATGCAGACACTCAAAGCACCTGTATGAACATAGACAACACCAAAGACCTCATCATGCTCCCCTGCCTGGTTAAGCATGATAGAAACCCACCAGCTTCTGTGTGTGCAATGCGGATCCCTCCTGTAGCTGGTCCTAGACAGCCTGCCCAGTAACTTACCCCTGATCCCCAGCTGATGGCACCTGGACGTACAAAACCTGGAGATGTAACCCCACTTGAGCTGTTGGTAGAGAACATCTTGCATACACACACACACACACTTGCACGTGCACGCAGACACACAGATGGCTGGCACTTCCCAGGTCCCAACAACCAGTGTCCTGTGCCCTAAGCCCCAGCCCTTGGGGATACACAGGCACTTTCACACCCAGAGCTGGCCCTTGAGACCCACACTCACCCTCTTGCTCCCCAGCCACTCCACCTGCTTGCCAGCTTGGACTTTGCTAAAAATCATACACACCCAGATTTGCTGTAGTCACTGGTACCATGGGCAGACAGGCGCTCACACCTCCATGCACATATGTACACACAGAATAAAGAGCCACTGACCCAGGAAAGAATTAGAAAGGACTTTAATAAGAAGACAGGACACACTGTGTTGATCAGGCACAGGGCATGGCCAGACGTGCACACTGACCAACCCACTATTTACACAAAGTCAGCCCTTTTGACCTAGTTACCCTTTTAGTTTCCCATTCTTGTTCCTCCTGGAATCACCTGAACATCTCCCTTTTCCTGTGAGATGCCAAACTGTATCCCATGATGTGTCCCACCCCTAGGCGGCAGCCTTCTTAGTTCAAAAGGTGGTACAGAACGTTGCTCATGGTGACTCAAGGTGACACGTTTCACAGTTGAGCACTGGGTCTGAGTTTTGCTGGGACAGCCATGGGAGAAGCCCAGGAAGCGTGGTGGTTCCTCAGGAGTCATCCATTGAGACTTCACCCCTACCTGCCATTGTGCTCCTCTGGGCTTGCACAGATGGACCTTGGGCTGATGACTCCTTGGCTGGGCCTGGCAGTAGCTGGGCAGGATATTATTTGGGATTGTCCCTTTATTGTCTTACTAAGCTTTCATCACATCCCTAAAAGCATACAAATATGCTACTTTTCAGGAACTGCAGCTGCTGATTTGTACAGCACTGAAGTTAGTGATGTCTAAGTATTTGAGCATGGCCAGTTCCTCACCTGAGGCATGGTAGGGACCCAAAATACCCTCTTTCTGCTCCCCAGCTCAGCATGGGTCTAGTCACAGTAAAAGGCAGTGTGCTAAGGAGAAGGCAGAGAGACCTAGGTCCTTACAATATCCTTAAACATCTCTATGACTCTATGCCCTTCCCCCACCTCTCCAAAAAGCTGTTACCCAGTATTGACAGTCTGCAATGTCACCATATTGCCAGGAGGTTGGAGAATATGGGTTTGCCAGCACCCAGTACCGAGCACCAGCACCTCCCCATGAGGGTCAGAGCACCACGCTGAAACAAAAGCAGTTTTGCCCCAGTGCAACAGGGGAATGTGACTGGCTGTGTAACCCGACTTCACTTTCACTTAGCAAGATTTGTGTGTTGATTTACACACGGAAGATGACACAGGATTGAATGAGAAAATGTACCAGGTAAAAAAGGGGCTGTTTCTCTTGCGCTTCTCTGATTGACAGCCCGAGCACTCCTCATTCAAAAAGGTGGAATTGAAGCATTAAAATGCCACCTGCAGCATATCAACTGTATTTATGTGATCTCCTCAGACAAGCAGTCTTGAGCAGACGTTCATGCACACCTAGCCAGCTCTTTCAGCTACTAAAATTATTAGGAGTTGCTTGGCCTTAAAAGCTCATTTGCAGTATTGGTTGTTCTGCATACTAATCTACAGGAGGAAAAAAATAACTTAAGGGGCTGTTTGTATCTTTCTGATGTTATTTACTAACAAAACAGTCATATTTTCTATAACAACTGCCACTTCATTGGGTGCATATGTTCTTGACTCAAAACTACGAAGTAGATTTAACTCAACACCATATGGTGCAATGTGAACTTATGTGCTTTTTTACTGTTTTAAAACAGAAATTATATTGCAGCAAGTGGGTTTTATTCTCTGTCATATGTTAGGTTTAGAGCGTATTTCACCCAACACTTCTGAACCTCCTTCCTTCTCTTACATTTATTTCTGAATATCAACTTACTCCTTTGCTCTGTGAGGCAAACCCTGTGAGAGGAACACTGTTTGGAGGAGGAAATAAGGGCATGGTTACCAAAACAGCTGGTATGTATAGAACTATAGCAGTGGGGTTTGCAGCCATTCCTTTTCCTGGTTTGTGCCCACAGCAAAATGACAGCTGTACAAATGTACTACGTGGTCCCTATTTTCAGGATGTGCTGAACTCATAATTCAATCCTAATGAATGTGTCATTGGAACATAGCAGTCTGTTTAGATTACTGCTTCCGCTATTACGGAGGGATTGAATGCAGAAATGATAATGGTTTAATTTGCAATGAATAAATATCATGTTAAGGGCATGGAAATGGCAGTGGGTTGGGGGCCATGGAGCAAATGTATGGATTTCCAGTACTGTCTAGGAGCTCTGAAAACACTAATATAAAACCCTCTTCTTAATTTGTTGTAGGGTTTATACTTAGTGCTGGCAAAAACATTAATAAATATTTTTAACATTTGCAGTTAATGCTCTGCTAGATTAGTCTTGAGTATTGTGCAGTATGACTATAAAACTACTGCTCTTGAAAGGATGAGGATTAAGACAAGAAAACTGGAATGTACAGAATGAAGTTTAGTTGGGAGTGGGAATCAGTACCTGCTGTCTTCATCCACACTGTCTGCACTAGGCTGAACACATTGTTCTCCAGTCTCGGAATGAGGAGTGGAGCATTGTTTCCTCTCTTCAATTTTTGAGGACAGTCCTGCACTCATTTTTGCTTCAAATTCTAAATAACCCAGGAAACAATTTCTATAGCTCCGTAGTCCACTAGTCATCCTCAGATTACAGTCTGGACAAACCTTATTTAAACCAGTTAGGATTAGCTAAGTAGTCAAGTGAGGAATTAGACAGATCTCCGGAGCTCTGTGAGTTAAGCACAGGACTGCAGCTCCCTAGTGTCAATTTAAATACATGTAAATATGGGGCAAAACTACTTCTAAAAAGGTTTCTCTTTGACCAGTGTAAGGATTTAGACTACCCTAGGACCCCTAGAAGAACTGATAGCGAGTCAGGAATATTTATCCCATGGACACATTTTCTTGGTCACTTTTCTGTTATGCCAGTCCAAATGCATGTTGGTCGTAATTAAAATGTTAGAATATTGTTTATGTTACGCTTAAGATGAGCTTGAAAGGCCAAGGTATAAAGCAAGGTTTAATGGCAATAAAGAAATTAACTTCTCAAGTCTATATGGGATTAAATTACATGCTGAAATGTCCAAAAATTATAGCACTGAAATCACTCATAAATGGAACACGAAGGTGTCATCCATCAGCACAACTGCATGAGGCATTTAAGGTGCTTTATTTTTACTCCACTGCCCAAGCATCAAATCCAGGATTTGTTCTATCGTTTCCAATAGTAATTTAAACAAGCTTTAAACAAGCGTTGCCAATAAACAGATTTTTTTTTAATGCAAAATTCATTCTGTCACTGCTTTTAATTTTGAAAAGGTCTCCTAACAAATTTTGTTCTAACCTAAATTTCTGTAAAGTCATATATGAAAAATTATTTTCATGGGCATTTGTGCTGCAGAAGCATAATATAAGTGCAACACACAGGCATCTGTCATTCAGACAGGGGTTACTTTCAGCTTGCCTCTAATCTAACCTCACATTGTTTTTAATGTTCAACTGCCACATCATAAAGGACTTGTATATAAGAGAGGGATTAGACAGAAAGGGCAAGTAGGACACAGGTAATTGACCAGATGTGAGAAGATTGTCTACTGAATTTAAAGAACTGAGAACAAACCACCACCACTCTTCAGTGGAAATCTGAAAGGGGAGAGCAACAGACAGCGGGCTGAACAAAAACATCAGCTTTCTGCTGAAAGGCACAAGGCTACGTTTTACTGCTAGTCATTAGGGGGAAATTTCTAAGATAATAGGCTGCAACACTCTGTCCTTCTGTGTTTAAGAAGCAAGAAATGCATGTGCTCAAAATCCAGTCAGTTAAACCAGGCATTTATCTAGTTAGGCATTGTCAGTACTATTAGTAGTAGTAGTGATAGTAATAGTAGTCATATGATAAAAACTGGCTGAAATTAAAGCATAATTTGGCCCATCAGAGAGCAAATAAATAGCTTTCACGGGTATTCTGAATTCATTTGAAACAATTAGTTACCTGACATTTTTCTCTTTACTTTGAGGTTTTTTACTGGCTGGTTATCTTTCAGGTTTGGCTGGACCAACTCCTGTTCAATACTTTCCTCCCACATACGGCTCCAGGTGAATTTGTTGGAAGCTCTGTATGCAGAACATTGGTATAAGCAATCGTGAAAACTTCCCTTCAGGGCTAATATTCCTTATTGCCTGCTGGTTCTAGCTCCATCATGTCTCACACTGATTCCTAACTCAGGCAGAAAATGGGTCTTGAAATCACTGACTGAATTTTACCTCCTTTTTGCAGGTTCCAAAGTCTTTCAGATTTTGAGACAAGGTCCTACTTGACATATAGGACTGTGGCTCACAGGTAAGGGTTTAATTATCTTGGGGGCAGAGAGATGCTTCAGTAACAAGGGACAGATCTGCAGAGATCCTATACTTTTACTCCTGAAATGTCGTTCTGTGGGTGGTTGAGTGAGTAGGGAGGCCTTGATTTAGATGCAAATTTTAAAATGTTAGTCAAATAAGCACTGGGTCTTTATGAAATGCCATGCCCCAGCTACTGCGACCAAGATCAAGTTCTATTTGCCACGCTGTGTGAGTAGAAAAGGAATAAACAAGCAGTAGGGGGGTCTCCACTTCCAGAGACAAATGCACTTGGAGTCCTGAACAGTTGAGCTTGTTCTGGCGTGGCAAGGTCTGCAGTGTTGCCAAGACCTACACCAACAGTCTATCTATAAAAGCAGGTCCCTGCATACAGAGATCTTTAAAGCTACATGTAAACACAAGACAAGACATTACCAAGTCAAGCAGGAAATTGCAACTGCTGTGGCAAGAAATGGAAAGTGTCCTGTCTCCAGTAAAACTCTGTTACAGCAAGAGTAATTAGAGAGGCTGATTCCAATTTGTTGGGGTTTTTTTGCCCCGTACCAGACCTGGACAGAGAAAGAAGACTACAGAAGGAAATCAGGGCATCATTCACATCATCTTCCTTGTCTGTCCTATTAAACTGACTTTATCTCAAACCTTTTTGAGATACCATTTTTAACTTTTTTTTTTTTTCCTTTTTGATTCTCTCCATCATCCCACTGTGTGGGAGAGTGAGTGAACAGCTTTGTGGCTGTTCTAGTTGCTGTTCAGCTTAAGCCACGACGTCACATTATTTATTCAAAAGCCCATCACAAGAAGCTAAAAGGCCATACCAACCCCAAATAAGTGTTATCCAATCAGCCCTGGACAGAAATCATGTAATCATGCCACCTTTTCACTGTAAAAGTTCCAGTGCTGCTCAGAGCAGCAGATATCTGTATTCAGACATCAGAGTCAGATTAATTTCAATGTCCAGCAATGCCTACTTTTCACCACAGGCTGTAAAGGGATTCAAGGTGATTATCTCAGTTCCACGCATGTAGGTGCATAAAGCTAGTGAAACGAACGCAGCATTTGATGTGGAGGTTACACCACTGCCAAACCAACCATGAGGTTTCACATTGCAACAGCAGCTACGGAAATGACTACAGTCTGGCATCACTATTTTCTGGAGTACCTTAACTTTGAGATAGATACTTCTGTGCACAGTCACATCTCTGTAACAAACTTTAAAAGAGCCATGCAAGGTGATGGCAGCACAGCCACTGACAACTGCCGTGGATCCAGACAATATCTACTTTCTTAGGCTTTCAGGTTCTAAATTCACACATGTAAGCATTCCAGATCCTGAATTTAAACAGAAAGACTGAGATACAGTGACAGAATTTCCATTTTCAGCTGCTTTCAGACACGTATGTTTGAATGCAAACCTTAAAGATGGAGAAGTTCCAAACTATGCCTTTAGCAGAGGACTTAATTACAACATTTAGCCACTACTGTCATCCAAGGAATAAATACATTTAAGGTAAAGAACCTGGGGAAGAAAGGTCTTCCTCAGCCAGTTTTGACTAGCAGTCTCTGGACTCGTTCCATCCTTCGAACTAACCTGATTCTAAGCCTGGAATTTATGGAAAGAAGTCCAAATAACTTAAGACTAATGTGACAATGAATGCAGTTGCCGCCTTCTTGTTAAGTTGGAAAATGAATGCCAAATTGCAGTTCACTCCTACAGAGCTGCAATTATGTGTTGTTTCTAAGATCAGGCAGGTCAAACTGTTATAACACCCTGTCTTCGATGTTTCAATATCTAGAAAATAGAGGTGGTTCTATCACAGTTAAATTAAAACTCACAATCAGTGAGTTTTAACATTGGTCACTACTAACAGTTTGGCTTTATCCATCCATTGATGGATGTCATAACTTACAAATACTGGTAGAGGGAAGCATAGTTGGACCCTGATCTACAGAATGTGCTTTGCACATATGGACCAATGATCTCGAGCTTTATTTGAAGAAATAAAATGCCTGCTCCTTTGCTAAGAATATTCAAGTTAGTTTCTTCAGTACAATCTTATCTGAAATCACTCAAAAACGGAAATCCAAAGAAAAATATCATTAGCTGAGTTAAAGCTGTGCTGTATTTAATAATAATTTTAAGAGATGGGTTGTAATGGCAATAAAAATGGAAACAAGGGCTTGATACCATAAAACCTGTCAAGTAAACGTTAAAAGGACATAAACCCCCCAAAATAGCTTCCACATAAAACCTCACCACAAGATAAAATACAGCTTTGGGGCAAAAAGGGAGTCATATCTGCAGCAACTTCCATAAATAATTCACCGCTAGCTTGTAAACAATAGAGAAGCACAGTATGAATGCCAAAGAGGGTCTTTATATGTCATAAAGCCACTCAAAAGTGCACTTGCTGCAGCAAGTCTGACTGTGAGCTTTGATGTGCTGGAAAAGAAACTGCTATGCTGAGGTCATCAGTTAGTAGAAAACAATTTCCCTCATACAGAGAAGCAGGCTTACTGCTGGGTTTCTGACACAGACAGATTGGATTTAGAAAAACATGACTGCATAATGTGGGCTTGCAGGGGGAAAGAAATCTTCTACACACCTTCTAAATGACCAAAGCTGAAAGAAAATATATCATCTTCCTTTAATGCCTACCAAAAGTTGACATGATAATGTGGCAGGGTTCACATGCTGGCACAGTCACACTTTAAATATGCAACTGGCCTGATTTGCATCCGCTTTCTTAACTAAACAGCTTCAGTGCAGAACTGAAGCTGCTCTATCTGTTAGGTGTCAGGCTAAATAATTCAAGTGACACAGATCTGGAGTTCATTTCTTATCATGGGTATATTTTAAAAGGTAACTCCATCTGTCATTTGAAAAATCTCAGCACAAGAGGAAAGCCAAGGCTGTTGCAATAACGTCCCTTTCATTTCTGAACCATAACAGCAAGTGAATGAAAAAAGCCAATAACTGGATAAAAGCCATATAAATACTGAATTTGTGTACCAACACTTGTCAGCCCTCAGATCTCTGAAGCGATCAGCACTGATGACACCACAACAGTTACAGTAGAAATAACAGGAGAGAGGAGGGGCGTGTGGTGGAGGCAGCGACCTGAGCTTTGACATTCCAGTGAAGAAGGCAACAACGTGAGGATAGATAGCACTGGGCATGAGATTCAAGGAGTGCAATCAACATGACAGGAAAGAAATCGGTGGAAGATTATTTCTGTGTTACAACTCCTGACTTCTTTCAGAGGTCCTCTACAACGCTGTGAATTTCATCTGTAATTGCTCTGATCTACTCCACCTCTCAAAGACTTGTGATTTGTACTTTCTTTCTACCCAAAGCCTTTCCAAAGTGGGGTGGGTTGATTTTTTATTTTTTTTATGTGCAACTTTTAAACGTAATCAGAGGACCAGTTCAGATTGTCATTTGCCCACAGCTGAGAAACACATCCTTTGGCAGAGGAATTGCCTTTTCAAAGGGAAGGAAGAAAGAAATCCTCATTTAAAGCAAAAGGCAAAAGCCTGGGCATCACAGGAAGAGACACAGAAGCAATCATTTGCACAGTGCCATTTGGATTAATCACCTGCTTGATGATTTAAAAGGATGTGTTACATTAGTGTAGATTAATAATGAGCATCGTTCTGATGGGCCTCTAGAGCTTGTTTAAGTCATATACTGTAACCCAGGAAAAATATGAAAGTTGATGATGTTGTCATAGAACTGACCGTGATTAAGGTGTCAGTACAGGACAGCACCGATTTCTCAGAGAATTATCATTTTGAACTCAAATAAAACTACACCTGAATCCTTATAGTACTCCAGAAAATACCATAGCATCTTAGAATCATTTTGGTCAGAAAAGACTTTTAAGATCTTCCAGTCCAACCATAAACCTAGCACTGCCAAGGCCACCACTAAACCATGTCCCTAATCATCGCAGCTACGCGATGGGGACTCCACCACTTCCCTGGGCAGCCTGGTCCAGGATTTGACAACTGTTTCATTGGAGAAATTTTTCCTAATATCCAATCTAAATCTGCCCTGGAGTAACTTGAAGCTATTTCCTCTTGTCATATGGTTTGTTGCTTGGGAGAAGAGACCAACCCCCACCTGGCTACAGTGTCCTTTCAGGGAGCTGTAGAGAGTGATAACATCTGCCCTCAGACTCCTTTTCTCCAGGCTGAAGAGCCCCAAGTTTCCTCAGCTGCTCCTCATAAGATGCTTCCAGCTTTTCTATTGTCAGCTTGCATATCTTATTTCTATTTCATAATCAAGACAGAAATAAAATGCAGAAAGAGCAACACAAGACAAAGTTTTGCAATAATGTGAGCCAAGCAAAATGTGAATTTTCACTGTCAAAACATATAGCAAGTAGTAATCTGCTCACAGGTAATCACCCCACCTTCTGTTTACAGCTCGTTGTTCCCTCACTAAGTTGAACACATACCCTCGACCACATCCATCCTCCCAAACTATACCTTCTCTCATAAAATTTCTCTTCATGTCCATTTGCAATTGAAAGATTCTTTGTTGCAGCCAAGAAATACACAGAGCAGCTCAGCAAGTTGACTGCCTGCTGTCCTAGTTGCCCTCAGGTCCATGAGCTAGATGGATCGTCTCCTCCCATCTCATAATTAGCTGCCTACCAACAGGGCAGCACTTGCTCAGCAGGAGCTCAGATCACAAAAAAAAAAAACCAAAAAAACACAACAACAAACCAACCCCCACACCCCAAAAAAAATACAAACAAGCCGAAAAACCCCAAGCAAAAATATAAACTTTGAAAGGTTAAGAGGAGCCACTTTCAGCCAGCTTTTGGGAAGTCTTATCCCCTCTGCATCCTCCTGTGGTCGTACGCCTGAGATCAAGCAGTGATGCTGGTTGTGAACTGAGGACTGTAAAGGAGCCTGTTTGCTTTCCTCCTGGATTCTGGCACTCATCAGTAGGTATATGTTCAGTCCCACTTTTGCCCTTCCCTAATGTGAATAAGCAAGCAGAAAAGGTCAGGATTTTCACGGACACAAGGAAGAGCCTAATGTCTTTTGTTCTGGAGACTGCTCCAGGATGTGATATGTCACCTACAAACCACAGGTGGTTTTCATAACACCTCAAAACTGCTGCCTCTCAGAAGCCCCCTCCAACAGCCACATGCCTAAAAGGTGGTAAATGTCTTTTAAAAAGCACTCTTCATTATGTTCACTGCTTGCTGCCTCTGGAGCTGTCTGTGCTAGGGCACATCTGATAGCAAGAAATCCATACAGAGTGTGTTCAAATGTGAAAGGTATGCTTTAGCAACCCTTGCCAATGGGACATCCATGCTCTACCTCTCCTTTACAGATACTCTATATGCTATCTGCACCTACAGATACCGAGTCCTCTCTATAGGGCAGACCCCAAACCCATCCCTGTGAGATTAATGCCTTTCAGGTACTCCAGCCTTCTCAGGGATAAAATGAAGTCACTTGGACTTCTCTGTGCCAGGGTGAAAAAAACTTTCATCCCAATAGATCTTTAAGATCAATCCTGCTAGAAAAAATTTATCATTCACATAGTCTAGTTAAACTTGGCTCCTGACATTTATTCTCTGAGATGCTTCCTTCCTCTGAGTTTGACTAGGAGAAGGTAGGGGCTCATTAAAGCATGAAGATGACTCCTAGACTATCCCTTCGCCTGGTGAAATGCAAGAGAAAAGTAGGCCACAAGCCCAAATTTTAACAGCATTTCCTCTAATTTATTCAATTCAGTCCCAATTTAAAGGGAGTTCTGTCTCACTGCATTACCTACTCATACCTACCATGTTTCATTGCCACATTCCCATGGGCAGAGCCCCAAACCAGTTAATTCAGCAAAAGCTGAAAGCATTCAGGACCAGACCTAGCTCCACCCCTCAGTGCAAAACAAAACTAGTAGCAAACTGGAAAATAAACTATTTCAAGTATGAAGAGTCAATTAAGGAAAGTGATTGAGTTTGCATTCCTCAGAGAAAGTGTCTCCTCTTGAGCAAGCAGTGCACACAAAACCACGAACAAACTCTCTCTCTCTCACACCTTCTCTGCCTACCCTCCACTCATTATTTTCTCTGTGCCTTAGACCAAGGCATTATTCAGTCAGCCCAAAGGGCAAAGTTCCAAATTTTGGACTTCCTCACAGACATCAATCAGTCAGTTGCTTTGCTACCAAGCACTGACTGCACCTAACACCATCTGTACCCAGCAACAAAAAGAGAAACTATCAGAAGAGCCAAATTAACCCTTTATTAACACTGGCAACTTAAAAATGTGTGACTTCCTCAATGACATTATTTTAATAGTATTTGCATGTGCTGATTTAATCAGTCATAAAGTGACTGCTTCTGTCAAAGACCCAAGAAAAAAGACAAATGTGATCCTCTGATGAAGTTTGGGTGAAATATTTCAGTAACAGAGAAGCATTAGGGCTCTGCACAAGGCACTGCCTTGGATTCATTTGTAGTGCTTTGAACATCAGTGTTCAAAGAAGATGAATCTAGGCTACAAGGGACTAATGTAAGGGCTGCAAAGTTATGTGGGGGAATCAAAAGCCTATTTTATAAGATGAGAATTAAAAAGTAATATGGGGTTTAGGCAAGTTTATAAAGTTTGGCAGTAGATTCGGTTTGTGCTTTCTAAGTACAATATAATTTGTGATAAACTACGGGAAGAATTGGAGGTCTTTAATTTAAAGGTCTCTCTATGTGCATGAATTAATGAGTATAAACTGAGCATTAACATTTATCTGACAGCTCCACGAAGAGAAAAAGGCTCTATTCTTCAACGAAGTGAGACTGTGGGATACTTTCTTGAAGAATAATGCATTCCAGCAAAACTAGAGAGTTTTAACATAGGGAATGGTGAGATGAAAAGATGTTAGCATGGCTATCTGCTATCTACAGTGGCAGTCCTTAACTCTGTGACATAGGATGCCATTTCTCACCATAACTTTCTTTTTCTCAGGATGATCAACCACCACCAAGATGGGAATAGACACTGGGGGTAAACTTACAGGGATGCCTACAGGGTGAGGAACAACAGCAGAGAAGCTGTGTATTACTGATGGCTTCATATAAACTATGAGTAATTATTACCTTTAGCTCAGAGAAAAAAAATATGCCATTGTTTTATTTGACAAATATCTTCTTAACAGAGCTATATATTCTCATTCAGAGCCAAAGATGTCAGTATAAGCGGGCACATACATACCCTCACCTTAAAATGCATGCTTTATGTGACCTAGTTCTAGGAAATATAAATCAAAGGCTTTTACTGATCTATGTTGAACACTGTATGCCTTACTTTATATAAATTCAAATGTGTAGCATGAAATGCCACCTTGTGAAAATTTTTGTTTCCATTGGGGAATAATATAGTTTAGAGGCAAGATATAATAGTTTAATATCTGAAACAGACCTATATAAGCAATCTTCATAATAAGGATTTATTTTTGAATTTATTCATCAGACAGATAATAAGTGCATCCTTTTTTTCCTGTGTCAAGTGTACTCAGCGCAGAAAAGGACAAGACATTATAGTAGATTACTTTACATTCATTTTAATAATGTAGCTTAAATAAAGATGTAAAACTCTTTATACAACACTGGCAGCGTGCAGCCATCCTCGAAGATTACCCTATGTACTATAATAGTTCCAAGGACATGGTCCTCCAACACCTTGAGAATCTCCAACATATCATTTCTGAAGAAGTTTCTCCTTGTTGCATATCTGCTCTGTGCCCTGTCACCAAAGTTGTTTCCTTATGGGGGGATGCTACCTTCCCTATCAGTGAAGAAAAGGGCACAAGGAACAGGGAGGACGAAGGGCAGAAGTAAGTGGGAAGGAGAAGGAGGAACAGTCAGAGGCATCCTGAGGACAGCGAGACTGTCATCCAAGAAGGCTTTATCGTTTCATGGTCATTTCTAACCCTGCTTCCTTCATCACTGAAACCCCTCCTCAGTAACACCATCTGAAGCAAACGTTTCAGGACAAGGACCTGTCACGGGCAAAACAGTTTCAGCTTGGAGAATTGCACTTAATGTAATTTATTGCCAATTAACATCATTTTTTAATTACTGATTCAAGTATTAAGAAAAACAGGAAGACAAACAATTAAACAAACACTGAGGGAAGCACCTCTCCTCTCCTTTCCCCATGCTAGATTTCAGCCCAAGGCTTCTCCTCCCACCTTCCGCTGCTCTCAGCACATCATACCTGACTCCCACCTGCCTCTGGAGGGCTGGCAGGCTGCACAGGAGGGTGCTGTCCTTGAGCATCGGTTTTCTGCTGCTTCCTTTCTCTCCTCTTCTGTCCTGGATTCTTACTTCTCTTCTGCTCCAGCACAGGGTGTCCAATGGGGTGTTCCTGCCCTGGTGTGGACCACTCACAGCCTGAGTCCCAATGTGGGTCCCTCAGGGAAGCCTCCCCCTTCCAGTGGTGTGTTTCCATTTGTGTGCCAAACATCACCCCCTCCAACCATCTATCCCATTTCTCTTCCCCCCACAGCTGCCACTCACCCCCAGTGGCTCCTGCCCAGCTTTCTATGCATCAGCCCGACTCCCAGGGCTCAGAGCCAGCCAAAACTGGCAGCTCACAGCCTTCTCCAGCCTAGGAGCACCACAGCTCCTTGGCCACTCCCTCTGCCACAGGTGAGACCTCAGAAAAGGCAATGAAGAAAGAAGAACATCAGCAATTTCCAGAATTAGATGAAAAGATTAAGCATCCTGATCACCATTTCAGGAAAAGGAAGGCTGTGGGATGGACCTCTGAGAGGCACTGCTCTTTCCCAGTGCCCAACAACAGGATGATGCCTTTATTATGTCCAACATTTGTCTTCATAGGCCATGAAATAGAACAGGTGAAGTGTCTTACCTGCCACATTTTCTGGGATTTGCCTTTTCACCTAAAAAATAATGAGCTGTCGAAGTCTTCCAGCTATAAAAAATTAAGCTGCTTCAATTTTATTGAAGAGTGGTAACATGAGAACCAAAAACTCAGGGGGTTTCACAGTCCAGATTGATTAATGGATTTGCTTAGTTTTCAAACTCTGTTTCTAAAATTAGTTTACTGTTCTTGATAAATATCTGGTTTGAGCCTGAACAGCAGAACTTTTGAGTTAGTAAATGCAAAAATATAATTTAAAAAAATATTAAAAACATCTAAAAGAATGACACATCGAAAACATGTCGGATCCCCATCAGCAGTGCCAAGTTTTGGTACCCACCGTCAATATCAGGTTCTGGCAAACACTGTCTTGTCTAAAAGTTTCTGCACTCTCCATTATTTTTTGAGTTAGTGCAGCTTTCTATCAGGCACTGAACCTGCTGATCAAAAGAACACCTCAGCAATTCCTACGAGGTACTTCAAGGTATTTGCCATGTGCTCCTGAGCACCAATACTGGTCTCAGTGTCAAGGCTTGTTCAGGTGGTTGTTTCCAAGAATGAAGTTCCAGTAGTGCTTTGGTCAAATTTTCAGTTTCACTCAAGCCCAGACTGATCCACCCTGGTCCTCCACAGAGTCATAAGTCCCCTCAGCAAACCTGCTCCAATGTGGGTCTCTCTCTCACTCCTCTCTGTGTCTCTGTCTCTCTCCATGGGCTGCAAGTACTGGCAGAGGCTTGCTCCAACATGGGTCTCAGCATCTTCTCTATGTCTCCATCCACTCCAGCATGGGGCTCTCCACCGGCTGCAGAGGGGGTCTCAGCCTTTTCCATGGGCTGTGGGGGAACACCCGCTCCACCGTGGGTTTCTCCATGGGCTGCAGGGGCATCTTTCTCTCCGGCACCTGGGGCACCTCCTCCCCACCCCTTCACTGACCTTGGTGCCTGCACAGTTCCTTACATCTTCTCACTCCCTTCTCTGGTGGCAAAAAGCAGTTGCTTGCAGGTTGTTTCTCCTAAATGTGATTCCCAGAGGCGCTGTGACCGTCGCTGATGGGCTTGGCCTTGGTCAGCAACGACTCCCGCCTTGAGCCATCTGGTGTTTGCTCTGTGGGGCCTGCAGAGAGCTTCTGGCTGCTTCTTGCAGAAGCCACCCCTGCAGCCCCCTCCTCAACCAGAACTGCAACCTCATACATTTGAAATTGTTTTGCACAGCCCAGGATAAGCAGGCAAAAAAATGTCATGTTTTGAAAACCCTGCTTTTCTTTTCACCACTCCCTTTGCTATTTTTACACCTGGCCTTGAGCAAAGTATAATACCTTTCCTAGCTATTCCTCAGGACTGTCTTTTTGTATTTCAGTTCATAAAATTTGGTGGGTTGGGATCATCTTGGATTGTTTTGCGTTTAGTATAGTTAGTCTAGATAAAATTTGCAGTGACATTGTAAACTCTCCACAAAAGAACCAACAATTCAATTTAAAAAATTGCAACCCCGTTGCATTGCATCATGCTACCACAGGTTGTATATCATCACTGCAGTTTTGACTGTCTTTCAAATGATGAGATCTTAGTTCAGTCGTGTGTATACATATTGTTTATTCCCAGGTATTTTTTATTTAATTTATCTAGTGTTAAACCGTATATTGGCATATATATGAAAATAGGGTGTTTGTGTGTGCTTTGAGGAATAGAGGGGTTGTGTCATCACCTGTTATTTCTTCCTACATCAAGCAAGAAAACCAGCATAATCAGATTCAGAATCAGTGGAGTGTCTGCAAACAACTTGCAGCATGAAAGGTATTTCTGTGAATGCTAGCAAATATATAACTTACAGAAAAAAAGATAAATTCACTAACATTTTCAACTCAAATGTTAAATATTTATCTACTGGAATTAAGTAACTTATACTGAATGTGATTTTCAGAAATGTTTAATAAATTTTACCTTTTTAGAACAACCTGAAGAAGAGCTGCTAACACAGTGTGCCCTTAGTAGGCTTGCAGACAACACTAAGCTGGGTGTAGGTATAGACCTGCTTGAGGGTAGGGAGGCTCTGCAGAGGGACCTAGACAAGCTTGACCAATAAGCCAAAGCCAATTGCACGAGTTTCAACAAGGCCTGCACTTCAGCCACAACAACCCCCAGCAGTGCTACAGGCTTGGGGAAGAGTGGCTGAAGAGCTGCCCAGCAGAGAGGGACCTGAGGGTGTTAATTGACACCGGCTGAACATGAGCTGGCAATGTGCCCAGGTGGCCAAGAAGGCCAAAGGCATCCTGGCCTATATCAGGAACACTGTGACCAGTGGGGCCAGGGAGATGATCCTACCCCTCTACTCAGCCCTGGTGAGGCCATGGCAGTTTTGGGTGACACAGTGTAGGAAGGACATTGAGGTGCTGGAGAGGGTGCAGAGACAGCCAACTGGGTTAATTAGGGATCTGGATAACAGGTCTTCTGAGGAGAGACTGAGGGAGCTGTGGCTTTTCAGGCTGGGGAAGAGTAGGTTGAGGGGAGACTTTATTTCTCTCTACAGCTACCTGAAAGGAGGTTGTAGTGAGCCAGATGTTGGCCTCTTCTCCTTAATAACTAGTGACAGGACAAGAGGGAATAGGTTCAAGTTGCACATGGGGAGGTTCAGAGTAGATATTAGGAAAAATTTCTACACTGAAAGAGTGGTGAAGCATTAGAACAGGCTGCCCAGGGAGGGGGTGGAATCACCATCCCTGGAGCCATTCCAAAAACAAGTAGATGTGGTGGTTTGGGAGATGGTTTAGACATTACAGTGGTATAGCGCTGATGGTTGGACTTGATGATCTTAAAGGTCTTTTCCAACTATTATGATTCTATGATTTTAAAATCTAGATCTCACTCATAGAGGCTATCTTGAAGGACGACACACTTTTCCTCCACAGTCACCAACCACTAAATGCCAGTAATTGTTTTATTTGATATGGCACAACGAGATCGCGTCAGAAAATGTTTACATTTTATCTTCTCACAGCCTAAATTTTTCACTTTGGGAGGTAATTGGACTTTTCTGGATAGCTCTTCATTGTCCTTTAATTTCTCCTCTGACTAAATGACTGAGAACTGTGCATATATGGTTTTAGCGAAACACAGCTCCACCAGTGCTATCACTACATCATCTCTAGCAGTCATAAAGACAAAATAATTTACCACAAGATAATTGAAATCAACCAAAGAAAAAATGTGCATACTATTTGTGTCTCAATTGCTTTTCCACAGAGGCCTTCAAAGGTTTATCATTTCACTCACTTCTCCACAGAACAGAAAGTTCAGTTCTGCATTGAACATCAGTTCTGTTTGCACAAAGTTGCACAAAGGTAAGGAGGGTGTCTCCTTTTTCTTAATAGCTACTTATGTTTTCTTACAGTGATAAATAAGTTCCATACTGCCACTACAATATAGCAGGAGGTGGTGAGAAGGACAGGCAGTGGAGGGTTTAATCTATTTCTAATTCCGTTCAGTGTGTAGCTATAGTAGCTGGTCCCTTTAGACTTGAGAAGTGTTTGGATCAAAATTTCAAGAATCCATACAAATAAGAGAAAAGAATGGAATAAATTGCATGCAAAAGTATGATTTATGCCAGGAAAATAACATCATGTTTATATGTAAGTATATTAAAAATAACTTTTTAAAACCATAGCAGTTTAATAACATATTTCATAATATAACATTAAAGCAATCAAGAAAATATTTCATTTAAATGCATATTTCCAATTTATGTAGTTCAGAACTGTTTCAAATGTTGATTTCACATTGTTTTAATTGTTATTAACAATGATTCCAAGGGAAAAGATGTTTACGTGTTTAAAGTTTAATGCTTAAAATAAATCCTGTCTGCACCAAAGCAATAGAAAAGCTCTCATTACCTGTAAGCTGAGCAGCACTTCACCCACCATTTCCATTCAGTGTCATAAGTCTGAACCACTATTTAGCTGCACAAGGCACTGACTGAGCAAGGCTGTGGTATGGGAGTATCCCCATTTCGGGTGCACTTGTGCCCCTCAGTGAATTCATTCTTAAACAAGGAAAGGGTTGTTTTGGAGAAAAATAGAGTGCCCCTCATTGCAGTTTGATTGACTTGCAGTGAAGAGAATCTCCAACTCCCTTCTGCAATTTCGTTTTATTAAAAGACAAAAGTCTGATCACCTAAAACATCAGTAGATGTGCTTAGAGTCATGAAAATTAACTCTCACTGGGCAGTTTGCAGGCATCAGTCTAAGAACCAGATCTGGTACTAATTACAGAACAGTTCCCTTCTTTGTCTTACCTCCTTCAAACCTGCCACCTTGTCAACCAAGCCTGAGCCAGGAGGTTGTACTGGGATCTCAACAAAACCCTCTGATTTTGCTAGAGGGCTGCCAGCAGAGCTGCTCCAAATCATGTCAGAGCCCTTAAGAAACAATGTGGGGTAGGAGAGATCCACAGGACACAAGGCAAAGCTCAAAAGTGACATTAGCAAAAATATGTGGAATGACAAAGGATGTGAGACAACTGTTTCAAAGAACACCAGTCATCTCTGGAGCCTGGGAATTGTAGAAACCTTTTCTTGTCCATTGACTGAATATGGGTTGGACTACAACCAGTATTCTCACTCTTTTTTCATCACTTCTGAGTCAGTCTTTGGCTGCTGTCCTATACACCTTAGCCCATTCTGACACACACTATCCTCAGTTTTCCATGACCAGTCACAGGTGGGTAGAATGCCCTCCTCCAACTACTCTCCAAACACCTGTGTCATCATATTAGTAGCTGGCTACTGAATGTTAGACCTGATTGCTGTAACACATCACAGGTACAAATCAAAACTCGATGCAAGGTTACAGCTTATACAAAACATAAGCAGAGATGAGCTTGGTATTTCTGTTGAATCCTGAACCAGGAACCAAGGCTTGAGTCCATATTTCAAGAGGGTTAGTCAGTGCAACAAATCTCACATATCTTACAACATGAATGTGCCACAGGGACAGAAGAGTCATCTCCTGAGATCCAAACCTGGTGTACAGCCCACAGTCGTGAAATTTTTCCTCAATGAGGCCAGAATGATCCTGCATCTGGTTAGCTTCACAGAAAACGTTATAACATTACAGCCTCAAAGAGCTTTCTAAAGACGTTAGACCTTCATGCACACCTCAACCTCACCAAAGGGTTGTGGAAAGATAAAGAACCTCAGATGTTTGCTTTGAGAAAAACACATGCATGGTGATCAAGTACTGATAGCACAGAAAAGCCCTTTTCTTACCTATTCTCACAGGCATTGATCCAAGATCTATCTCCTGTTTCCAGCAGTGGTTTAGGTTCACTGCAAAATTTAGGGAGTTAGTCACTTTTCTCATTCTTCTTAGTTATTCTGACCCAGAAGATGGGTGCAATAATGCATATCTGAAAGAGTTTTGTTAACAACAGCATCAAAGGGCTAGACGACCTCAAGACAGAAAAGCAATCAGAAGCAACCACACTCAGACAAGACATTGTGAATTTTTTTTCCCTTCAAGCTTATTCAATTGGCTTTATTGTTCTGCTTCCTTCCATTAGAGTAGCAGATGAGCCTTCTATTGAGGATGGATCAATGACAATGTGAACACTACTGTGTCTCATAAAATCACTGGCTCTTTTCCCCTCTACTCCTTGGAAGCCCTATTTGCATGCAGCGTTATGGTTTTCTTTCTTCAGATGATAATTTTCAGATGAAAGATTTGGTCAGGGTTTCACATCCAGAGAGAGGCGGATTTGGAGTGTCGGTCTTGTTACAATAAAATAGCTTTATAAAGAGGAAAGATTCACAGGCTTTTCTAACAGTGGTTCCAACTGAAATTCCCTAGGTCTCAGAAAGTTTGTAGAAGTTAGTATGATTCAGTACCAAATTTCAGTACTCCTTCACTTTTTTTTAAGACTGCGTTCATCTTCCTTTACTTGATTTACTATATGTCCTGCATGCAGCATCATGCAAGTCTATTGACTGCATGCAAAATAATGTATCATCTCACACATACTCATATTACCTTTGATTTTCTATCATAATCATACAAATCAGGAGGTATCAGTGAGCATTTTCATAACATATATTCTGTATTTTTGCCACCGGCTGTGGCTTAGATCAAAGAGATGTATTTCAGTATCCAAAGGAAGGAAAATAGGATTTGGGATTGGAATTGTTACAACTGTGTTTACCATGAAGTTTTTTGTTTTTTTTTTTTTAAGGGAAGGGAACTATTTTACTTCAATACCTGCCTTACAAGTTTTTCAACACACTGCTGAACTGCAACATTAATTGCACTGAAACAGTATGTGTGGTCATATCATAGACATTGATCAATGAAACAGTATTTATGGCTATCTGCTCCTTTCAGCTAAGTTCTCCTGACCTGTTTTGGGTCCCTAAGCTTCATGGAGTAAAGGCACTGTGTAGCAGTTCCTGCATCCTTCAAAGGCAATAAAGATGAGAGAAGAGAAAAAAGACACTGGCAGCATGGTGGGCCTGAACACTCTGCTCCCATAGCACCAGGACAAAGGTAAAAATGATAGGAGAAACTGGGATGAGAAAGAACTTCACAGTAGGTGTGCTACAGAAAAAGGAAAAGGGCAGTAAAGAAAGGAAAGGAAAAAAAAGTAAGACTGGTTGTGACAATGGCATGTTCAAGGAAAGGGGCTAGAAAGGAGAAAAAGGAAGGGAAAAAGTTTTATGTTGTTCCTATTAAATGAAATACCTTCAGGAAATTTCAAGAATATATCACTATCCCAGAAAAACCGTAGGAGCCATAGAGAACAAAAGAAAATGTGAAAATTCAAACTATTTGTTTGTTTGTTTATTTAGGAAATTGTGGGATACTAGAGGATCCCAACCATACTGTGCTATCTTGAGTAGGGAAAAATAAAAGAGGAACATAAAAGATACTGAAGATCCATTTTTAAAAGCACGACCTGCCTACTGAATGATTTAAAATACTGATATTCATGAAATCATTTCTCTAAGAGTTGAAGTGCCATCAAACTCATTACACAGATGAAACACCTGGGAAACAACTAATCCTGCTTTTCAGTTTGTGACTAGATTGTGCAGAGCAGAAGCTGGAAGGAGTTGCCATGCCTGTCCAAGTCCATGTCCATTTTGGCCACTTACGTGTGCCTGTCCCAACAGCTTCAGGACTCTATTCCCACTACTGGACACCTCTGAGTTTTCCACTACTGCCCCCACACACACCCCTCACCCACCTCAGACAGCTTACAAAAAGCCTTAGCTCATTCCACTCTGCTTTTTTATCTCTTAAGGTGACAGTGCTTTCCATTTCACTTAATTAATAATCAGTGATTAATTTGATTAAAAGCTGAAGGATTCAATTATGTGTATTAAATAATCCTTTATTTTGATCGGTTTTGTTGTCCTTAATGAGGTAATATTCTATAATTAAATCAATGGATACAGAAAGTTGGTGTATAATTAATAAGACTGTGGTCCTAAATGACTTAGAATAATGAACCCAAGCAAGGCCCAGATAATTAAAAATGCTCATGACTAAGATCTGTGACATATTTCCTGAGCACATTTGGAGTGCAAGGGTGATCTTACTAACAACACATTACAACATGCTCTCTGTGCGACCTTGGACAAGGTATATAATCTTGCTGAGGCCAACATTCTTAAATTTTAAAACAGTAAAACTTTGTTTTCAAGGTCTTCAAGTTAGCACTTCATAGCAAGGAGAGGGACTCGCCCTATGCATGCATAGTGCCTAGTAAGAAGGAGTCTTCTTGATCTTAGCAGAACACAAATAGTAAGAGTTAGGAAACAAAACATGCCTGTACCATGTAAGAAGGAGGGTACACCTTCCTCAAGATCCCCTCAAAGACAGATGAAACTGGTAGATGGTTAAGGAAATATTTGAAGGCCAGGCAAGGACTGTGTGGTATCTCCACCTCTGTCTCTCTCAACTCCAATGTGATGGAATTCATGAGATGCATCGTGGCATTTAATAGCTCGTGCTCTGAGTGCGTTTTGAACCCACCTTCATCTGACCACCACAACATGCCCCATAAGGAGGGTTGCAATTCAATGACACATGGTATAGAAACATACTTCCTTTTGCTTATTTTTCTGTCTCTAGCTGCTATATTTACTTCATGTCCTCTGCATAATACACTTTGAAGACAAAGGCGTAAACTTGCTCCATACAACTTCTCCATGACATTTATTATTTTAGATTTTTTATATATATATATATATAAAAATAAATAAAAATCATCCTGAGTCATCTCTCTTTTAACCATTTTTTCCTGAAAAGAAGCTTTTCGATCTCTGTGATTACATTCCCTTGACCTTTTTAGTTTCACTTTCCTCCTTCAAGAAACATGAACAAGTACAATATATACTGTTCGAGATGCGGTACACCACATGTTTATGAAGTAGCATAATGGTAGTTTATATTTTGCTGTCATCTCATTTCCTAATCATTCTTCTCATACTTTTTGCTCCTCTAACCATTGCTGAGCATTTAACTGATGTTTTAATAGTACCAACTACAATAATTTCAAGATCTCTCTCCTGAGAGGCAATAGCTAATTTAGGACCCATCATTCTGCATGTACAATTAAGGATGTGTTTCTTCATGTGCATCTCTCTGCATATATTGACCTTGAATTTCATCTGCCATTTTACTGTCCAGTCATTCAGTATCATGAATTCCTCCTGTAACTCTTTGAAGTCAATTTGCAAGTTGAGTACCTTGAATAATATCTCATCAGCTGCAAAATTTGTTACCCTGTTTCTACTTTCTTTTCTAGGTCATTTATGAATATATTGAATAGCTAGACTTCCTGAACGGCAGCATCCATTGTAATGCCTCTCCTTATCTGTACCTTTTGTTTCCTTTCACGTAATCACATAATCACATTTTCCCATCTTTGCATTTCCTATCATATTTGCTTTTATTAAACCACAAGAGGAATTTATCTTTTATCTCAAGACAGCTTACTTTTCCTAAACCTTTTTGATGAGGGATCATGTCAAAAGCTGTTTGGAAATCCAAGTAGATCAACTCAGTAATTATATTCATCTATTGCCGACTCTTTCAAAGAGCGCTAGGTTATTTGTGAGGCGTGACTTCCCTATATGAAAGCCCTGCTAATTCTTTGCCATGTGTCATATTCTTGTATCTATACAAGAAAAACTGAGCTCTTGAATTGCTTGTTTAATTCTGTTGTTTATTATGTTTTTATATACTTAGTAGGAAAATCAAAGTCTAGTCTGGAGTCCTCCACACCTCCTTTGTCACCTGCTGCTTTATAGTCCCCCTTTATGTTGGGAATGATTTAGGCAACTACACTACCATTGTCTACTATTGCAATTGATTCACAGTTTCATTTTAAAGCTCTGTTCAAACGCTTGAAACTATATCACCTGCTTCTTTCATGTATTACTGTTCATTTTATCTATTCTTCTAAAACCATTTCAGCTTGAGAAATATAACTTGACACTTCATCTTAAAAAGTCCTCATGCTCTTTCTTTATAAAGATTCCCCCACATCCTCTTCAAGAAAACAAGGAGGCAAATAACTCATTTGGTTTTTCTCCTAAAGACTCCCCACCTCTGATCATTCCATTTATGTCCTGAGAACCTGTCTGTCCAAGAAGCTCTCTGGTAAGCTGCTTTTTTTGATCAGTTTTGAGGGGAAAAAGAAAACAAAACCCACCAAAAAACCACAACTACTTGCCGCTTTTTCCCCCTTGGCATACTATTCAAAATCTTCATCCTTATTCCACTTTTGCTTGTAATTTGGCCCAGTTCATGCTCTTTTCTAGCCAACATTATTCTGCAGTTCAACCATGTTTGCCTTTGGTATTTTCAAAGCCTTTTTGATAGACAGAATACAGTTGGTATCTCTGACAGTGTCTTTTACCAGTCACCATACCAACTGCAAGCATTTTATCCTTTTCACCGTGGCTTTTAATCTCCTCTTAACAGGCTTCTTCCATTGTCAGTAACCATCATTATTATATACATTTTAATTCCTCTCAGTCCTCAGCTGGTGTTTAAAATTGAGAAATTATTGTGAGCACCTTATTTTGACTTGCTGAATCTGAAAGAGGCCTGACTGACCCAGAGGGGATGGGGAGGAGTATCCCAGTCACATAGTTAGGTCTGTTCTAAAAACAATTTACTGGTTGGGTTATAATGTGAGACAACTTGGAGGCAATGGCAGGTATGACCTGGTACTTATGGGAGACTTACAGGAGCAGCTGGAGGCCAGGCAAGATATATCAGACTATCTAAAATGGTACCTCTGTTTAAGAAGCTACACCACGCAACCTGGAATTCACCTCTTTAGCCTAACAAAATGGAAATTACTTGGCAATATGAAAGACATAATGCCTAAGAGAAATTTCACAATAGTTGATTCTTTTGTATACACAGCAATGATACAAGAAGATGGAGCAGAATCATGGAATCAGAGAATCATAGAATACCCTGAGTTGGAAGGGACCCATGAGGATCATTGAGTCCAACGCTTGGCTCCCCACAGGGCCAGACAAGTCAGAGCATGGGACTGAGGACATCATTCAGATGCTACATGAACTCAGCCAAGCTCAGTGCTGGGACCACTTCCCTGGGGAGCCTGTTCCAGTCCCCAAACACCCTAATATCCAGCCTAAACCTCCCCTGTTGCAGTTTCATGCCGTTCCCTCGGGTTCTATCACTGGCCACCAAAAAGACAAGATTGGTGCCTGCCCCTTCACTCCCCCTCGTCAGGAAGCCATAGATCTCAATGAGGATTCCCCTCAACCTCCTTTTCTCCAGGCTGAACAAACCAAGGGACTTCAGCCTTTCCTTGTGAGACCCTTCACCATCCTCATTGCCCTCCTCTAGACACTCTCCAATATTTTTTGTCCCTCTTGTACTGTTGCACCCAAAATTGCACCCAGTTCTCAAGGTGAGGCCGCACCAACACAGTGTAGAGCAGGGCAATCCCCTCCCTGGACTAACTGGTCATGCCATACTTGATGCACCCCAGGATACGGTTGGTGCTCCTGGCTGCCTGGACACACTGCTGGCTCGTGGTTAACTTGCTGTTGACCAAGACCCCCAAATCCCTCTCAGCATGGCTGGCCTCCAGTGTCTGACCCCCCAGTGTCTATGTGCAGTCAAGGTTGCCCCTTCCCAGGTGCAGGATGCAGCACTTGCGTTTGTTAAACTGAAAACTATCAGTATATTATGACACAATTTCTGACCTGTACTTAGAAATATATTGGTAACCAGTCAGTATTTTCAGTCTCCTTGTTGCTGTTAGCATGTTGACATTGGACAATTTTAAATCTCTATATTCTTATATGATACTGTCTTTGGGTTTGCAGCCCTGTTTTTGTCCCTATTTCAAACAGGATCCTGCCACAAGTCTGCACTGCCTGCCTGAGGGGCACGAGTGCTCCAACCATCCTGGACTTCCAGTGAGCTGCCTCATACCCCCACAAAGCCTCTCCCTGAGCACTGGAGCAAGTCACTAAAGTACCTAGCATTCTGGAACAGTCCATGCATCTTACAACCCATCCCAAATGGCCCATAAATGAGGGCAATGAGCTGGGGATGTCACCAGACTGAGCACACTCACAATGGATGCAAGGGAGATTCCTTCATTTGGAGAAGTCCTGGGGCAGTGCGATGTACTGCAGACGATCACAGATCATCTCTTAAGTCCTGATAGTTGCTGAGTCTATGAATATTATATATCATAGCAATTACAGTGGACAATTATTTTAAAATTATCTCTTTAATAGTCTGCAAAACCATCTTCCTAATATTTTTTGCATAGGTCACTAAGGAAATAACTACTATCACGTTGATTACAATTAAAGCAATAAAATTACTGATGGGACAAAGAAACGGTGGTAGTTATTTTTATATAGTATATAAAAATATCAGCTGCTACAGAATTTTCTGCAGTGTTGGCAGACTGATTCTTACCTTCTGCGGTCTGTGTGCATCAGCACATTTTATTTCTATTCTTGAGGTCATTCTTCCTTCCAAAGGAGCTACTATTTATTGGCAGCAGTTATTCACAACCTTTTTCTCACTCCATTAATGTTGAAGTTTTATTTTTGTGTGGCTTTTTAGGTGCCCAGGATCTGTTATATAATGCCCATGGAGTGCTATATTCTGGCTAGTCAGAGGCCACAAGCTTCTTTAAAATTTTCTCATGACTCTAGTTGAATGAGTGGTTTGTGTTCTAAAATTATTTCTGATGCTTGAACAGAACTCACTGAAACTCCTTTGCTCATCCCAATAGATGCAATCTGAGATAAGGACTTTTTGAGAAAAAAGAAAATCAAGGTGAGGAGGGGTGGAGAGTTTTTGGAAAATGAGACTTCCAGTGACTGATAGAAAAAAAAATTGATCTGCAAATACTGTGTGGAAGTCAAAAATACTTTCTTTGAGACTTAGAAGGTAGAATTTCAGATTATGAAAATCCATTTCTATAGACTCTCAGCTATGTTCTGAGAGTTTACTGTTTATGTCATGCTAGATTTGAACATTTTAAATGGAGAATATATGGAATTGAATTTGCAATTATTCTGTCACTGCAGCCTAAGGGAACCACCATGCTTCTGGGAAAAAATGCAGTCAAGCCAATGACTTATCTGGTGAAGCAATGAGATGTCCACTAAAAGATTTTCAACCCCTTTATCCACAGAGTTGGAAACACTTCTTTTGTCATTCATTAGCAGGAACACCGTTGGTTGGGCGAGTGATTTTCATGTGCACATGGTGCATCCGGAACATATTCCCTCTTTATCTTTTTGCAAAGGAATACTGTGATTTGAGAAACCCCAGATCAAGCCACTTTTTATTCTTCGACTTTTGATCAACAATGTCCTGGGTTTTGACAGTACAGGTATTTGGTTATTTTCACATTTTGACAGGATTCTTAGAAGCAGTGCAGGTTGAAGCCCACACACACAGTGTTTCCTGTGGTGTAATTTCTTTGCTTGAACACTCCAACCTCTTTCCTGGACTACAACTGCAAACTGTGACATGGCATGAGTCTTCTTGGGATGTATGAGCATTCCAATTTCACCCCCATCAGGTGGATCTGCAAGAATAAATATAGAGATAAAAGACAAAAGAACAAACTCCTGCATGAGCCTTCTATTTCAGACAGCACTTTGGAGCTCAGTTGTACAGTAGGATTGAGGGCATGACAGGCACTGGGTTTGTTCCGTGTATTGCAGAGACTCTTAGTACTTTGAGGAGGGGGAGATTATTTTGTCTCTTAACAAACACAAAATTAAAACTCATCTCTGAAGACTGTTGCCCTTATAGAGGAGGTATGTGCTTTGAAGTGTCATACTTTTGCATAGTCTTGATAATCAGTAATGAAGAGAGAGTGCAGAAGATTACAAAACAACATAATCAAGTGATAATAATGAATATTTCAACAGGCAGACATTTCAAAGTTTTAATTAAAATTAGTAGTGCTATTGATATTGTAATGTCTTCGGGTAACATACAGGCAAGTAATCACAGACCTCCCAAATGGACTGCATTACACATGCAATTAATTATGGAAGATGTTGCTGCTCAAACCACCCTGGGATCTCTGAGATTTAAAGAAAGTGCTCAAGTGCTTCACTGCAGAAGGCAGCTCCACTAACACAGCCAGCAAATTAACTATTATACTTAACCCAGATGCTGCATTGCTGTGATGCGGCTCAAATCTGTTCTGCTAGCAAGATTCTTTACTCATCTTCTTTAGTAACACAAATGCTTCTCCTTTTGCCTAAAGTAAAAGCTAATCTTTTTAAACACAGACTGTTAGAGCTTGGGGGACAAAAAAAATCCCACCTACGGAGATGTTCTTTTCACAAGATGCCCTCCGCACTGCAGGGGAAGAAAAGTTTAATCAAAGTACAATGCTCGTTCTTGCTTTTCTTTCTCTGCCTCCACCCAGTGCTCCCACTCTGATGTTCTTTCAGGATTCTCGGGGTTTTCTGAAGTTAATTTTGTCACTAGGGAGCAGGTCTGAAGGCTCCTTGCCTTCAGGAAAACGAGGGATTGTAATAGTACCTCCAATTCATAACATAATGGCTTCATTTAGACCATGGAGGGGTTGTTTAGAAACTGCCCTGGGTGTACTTTGACCTATTGCTACCTGTGGGCCTGAACACATATTTTAAAAGATCTTCCATGCCCCTCGGTGAAATCTAATCATTACTTTGAGAACTGAATCTCATACTGAGCTATTCTAAATAAACCTCTTTGTCAGTTCAATCCACCTAAGTCCCAAAGATTACTGTCACGAAAAGAGTCTAAGAGCATTCTTGTTTATGGATTTGAGGCCTCGTGCACAGCAGGATCAAATGTATTTAAAATAAATGTGGGGTGGGGAAGAGATTGTAGCTTTTATGTGACCTTTCCATACCCTTTGCAAACCCTTTCCCAGGGAGCCAAATGCTCCACTCTTTGCTTGACAGGTGCCTTTTCTCTAAAAGGGTCCCCAAGAACTTTCTAGATTGCCTGCTGGAGCAAAGTCAACTAGGCAATTCCTGAGCCCATTGCTATGGATAGGAGTTCTGCTGAAGAACGGAAGGCAAGGATTAGACCTAAGGCCTTTCCCCTTCCTCCAGACTCAAAATGTTGCTACTGATTTAGGCTGCTTAACAGACCTGATACCTCTGAAAGGTTTTGCTCAGCACCATAAGGAAGAGAATGGATGCAGGTGTCACTTTGCAAAATAGAGCAATATCCTATAAGCCTGTGCAGGGTGATTTTCTGACACAGGAGTCTTCACGGCCACCACTGGCCTCAGCACCTGTAATGCAGAACAAAACAACTTGGCTAGGAGCTTCATGAAGGACAAGTAACTAACTAGTGGTTTGGAACATTTGTCAATAAACCTTATTTATTTATTTATTTATTTATTTATTTAATACCATTATTCAACATGGACTGGAAATTTTTTTAAGCCTTTTGCATAGTTTAATTCACAGGATGTTGCATACTGTATCCCAATCTCCAAGGCTTTTGAGGGAACTCAGAAGTTCCCTCCATCCCTTTTGAGGGAACTCAGAAGCCTACCCTGGTTCACATGAGGCCTTTGAAATGATAGTGTGAGGGCCTATGTAGAATGACTGCTCAAAAAAAGGAGAAAAATACTTGGTTGCAGCTGCCTTCTTTCCAAAGACTGAGGAAAAGTCTGCTCACATTCTGTCCCACTACAGTAACATGGAGGTTTCATCCACACCAACCATCTTTATCCCTTGGGAAGGTGTTAAAGGCCCATATGGTGTGGGAGAGGTATCTTCTACAGGTAGCAGGATTCGTTTCTCATTAACAAGTCCTTTAGGCAGACCATAACACTCAAGAGCAGGCCTGAGCTTTAGCATAAAGTGAGAAAACCAGCCATATTTTCTGAGGAGAGAAACCACAGGTAGATAGACCTGCTTTGAAAGAAGATAATAGTGATTTTATATCTTTTACCAGTCTGTAAGTGCATTAGTTGCTATTGGTACCCTTACGAAAATTAAATGCTTAAGTTATTGCCAGGAAAACGCATAGACTATCCTTGCCATTTTAATATTAAGCAAGAATTAAGGGCAGCAGTCAAACATTGCATTAATCTGCATAAGATGCTGAAAACTACTTTTCATTCTGCTTTGTATTCTTTTTTTTTTTTAAGCATGACTTCCCTCTTGTGGAGCCCTTTAAAATTATTATTGGAACAAAATCCACTGATTTCAGCAGAGCCATTAGTTCTTTTATCATCAGTTCTCTCCACTGAAGCATGTTAACACATGCAGATGTGTCAGTGATCTCCAGGTTTGTTAAGCCAATCTGCACCCTGACAGGGCACCTCTGAGCAGTTCCAAAGGCACCATGAAAGAGGTTTTGTGAATGACTTCCAGGATACCCTCAGTACTCCAATTCTATCAACACTGTATTTTCATTCTCAGAGCTCTTCCTACATGAATCTGTTTCATACATCAGATTTTATCATGCATTTTTCATGCAGTTAAAAATCTAGGGTACTGAAATTGCCTCTGCAATAAGTATTGAAGCAGAACTGCAAGACAGTTTAGTTTGTTTGTTTGAATGAAGAACCTGAGCTCCTAGTTGTTGCCAGCAATGAGAAAGAAATCCAGAGAGACAATAAAGGAAATATGGCTCACCAAAAAATATTGTTCCACCTCTTTGCCAGCTTGGAAGATACACAGATCTTGAAGAGTTGGACTAGAAGGTCTTTCGAGGCCCCTTCCAACCCCCAACATTCCTGGATTCTGTGGAACAGTACAAAACATACAGCATGTCAGCACTGTTTAATCTCTGCCGTCATGTGGGGTAAGATGCTGCAGTTGTCCTTGGTGGCAAATCTGGGTGTTCAGCTCATGTCAGGCACCACTGCCATTCAAAAATGCAAGGTACCTCTGAGCAACACTGAGAGGCAAATTCTCCAGGGTGTTGAACCCTGAATCATATGCTTTTCCCCTCTAAACCTCGGGAATACATGAGTCAGCATTATCAATAAGAACACACATCTAACTCGTGCTCTTAAGACTCAGAGTGCTTGTGAATTATGGGTTGCTTAAGGGAACATCACGGAGGAAAAAACAGCAGAGCATTACTGCAACTGAACTGTCTGTGGCAGAGAAGAGAAACTGTCCACTCTTCTAACTGCACGCTGAAGGTCATAGCTGCTCAGACAGAGCTGCATGGACCATGGAACACACTTTTCAAAACTAGATGCCTAAACTTCAACTCCTAAGTGCACATTTATTTTCCTAAATAAGCAAATTTATTTTTTCAGGCAGGCTTTTTGTTTTTCAGGAGCTGCTACTGTTGTTGGTGACTTCGCTTGTGAAAATCAGGTGTTTTGTTTTGGTTTGCATTTCTATCTCCATTTTTACTTTCAGACTTTCATCCTACAATTGACTTAAAGTGAGTACAGAACCATCAGTATTAGCAGCTATTTGCAGTTTCAAAGCCTACAGTTCTTGTGCATGCTGATACTCAATCTTTTGCAGCTCACTGAACCATCTCTTTACTATCCCAGTTTTGAAAGACAAAGATATCATTCCCCCTACAAGGTTATGAAGACCATATAGGAAAATGGAATTTCAGAATATTGGTCAAAATCCGAACTGTAATACTGCTTATATGTATTTCTGTAATTTATACTGCTACACCCTGTATTAATGAAAGTATTAGTGAAAGTATATGGTGCACAATTGCCCTTCATCTCACTGAAAAACTTGAAATTAAAATGCAAAATAGGTTGTCTGTGAACATCAAAGGCACCCAGGCAATATCTGGCTTATTCGCTCCATCTTACACACATCAGACTGGCAGTTCCCCTGAAGGCAGAGCTGATACTAATGTAAAGACCACATTCCCTGCAGGAACTTGTTACTGAACACATTTGGAGATAACTAAGTACAAAGACAAGATAACTGCCAGGGACAATAAGAAGTTTAAACAGACAAACTATATAAATTCATTTTTATGTGAGCTCAGTTATGCAATAAGGACAAAGACTTTTACAGGTTTCAGGGTGAAGGAAACACCTCTGGAGTATTTATGGGGAATAACTCAGAAGGAACGCTGTTAACATCTCCTTTACATTGTCTTCCTTAAAGGGCAATGCGGAAGTAGCAATGTTCCTTCAATCATATTAACTTCTACAGCTCCTGGGAGCCATTTTAGTGGATATTTGAGATGGACTAGGCTGAGATAGTTTAGTTATGAGGCATAATTCAGGTCTCACTGCCTGTGCTGTACAGGTGTTTCAGCTTCAGCCAGAGACCTCAATGGAAAGAATTTAGGAGAAAGCAGGAGAAAGTAAAGGGGGAAAAAAGCTGAGCTGCTACAAAGTGCTCACCCTGAGCACTTTTCCATACCCAATGGTCCTTAATGATATTTGCTTTAGAATATTTATGCTCAAATGAGAGTCTGTTGTATTCATCTAACAGTGGATATATCAATGCTGAATGCACTATTACTAGAATGAGCGCAAGACAAGCTGGGGGATTCACTTAAAGATGTCATTCTTAAAAGTCAAGCTTTCCAATTTTGAATACCTGAAAAACTGCACTCCCAGAAGATGCAAATGGGAAATTCACTGAAACAGGAAATTACCATTTTTCCCAAAGTTTTCTTAGAAGGACAGATACTTATTATTAAAAATGAACTAAGTAGCATTGCATCAAGGAATAAGCATGACCTGTGTCATTCTACATCTTCTCTTCTTCTCATCTCCTGATGCTACAAGAAAGGTCTATTGGGGGTAGAACACCGAAGAATGTTTCACACTGAAAACAACAAATTAGCCAGAACTTAAACCAAAACCCAAAACAAAACAAAACAGACCTCAAAGCTCAGGATTAGTTTTGCAACATATAGGTCATCAAAATCTCAAGACATGTGATTCAATGCTGATATACATGCACACAAAACACATGATGCCTTGTATGCATATATATCAGCTGGGAACCCGTATCAGTGAAACCAACAGCAGAGTGGAAGAAATCCGTGCAGACGTCCCTGTAAGGAGGTGCAGGTATACCCTTGCAATGCCTCAGGGTAGAGAAGGGGACTGTGAGCATCTCCTGCTCTGCCTGAGCATCCGAGCATTGCGTAGAAGGAAATGTCACCACTGTTTCTGCAATGGCGCTTAAGTTATGATGCTCCAAATAGGATTGAAGCCCTTTGCTTTTCTAAGATAAGAGAAAGTCTGCTAGCCAAGATTCCACAGCCAGAGACTGACAGTTCAAATGACAGTTCATAGCAACATCGCATTCAGTAATGACACTCTAAAAACAGCCTTGGAAATGAGCTGCGGTTTTTAGGGGCAGGCATAGCATGCAATGCCACTGAAATGTCTTTTTTTCCACTGCTACCGGGTAGTTCAAGTGTCAGAAATG
Source organism: Hypotaenidia okinawae (assembly GCA_027925045.1). Taxonomy (NCBI): domain Eukaryota; kingdom Metazoa; phylum Chordata; class Aves; order Gruiformes; family Rallidae; genus Hypotaenidia; species Hypotaenidia okinawae. Next base: position 128,963,251 of record BSDF01000001.1, read on the forward strand.
TTGAATGTCCCTCATATTTATGGTGACATAACCCTCACAAAGTATCAAAGTTTGTATGAACATCTTGTCCAAATCTCATGGCTATCATTACCCAAAAAACCCTCCTATTAGAAAAACAAGCAGAAATAATCCTTGCACATCATCAGCATTGGTGCCATAGAGCTCATAAGGGGGTTCAGGAAAAGTGGCTGGTAGAATAAGGAAAAAAGTTGTTATATATCAGCTATTTCCATATTTTAAAAGTCCACATGCAACCTTAACATATGGAGTTTTGGACTGGTTTGAATACCTAATTTTACAGCTCCATTTCACTCTCTGTTAGTGAATTCTGGTAACATTTCTTGTTCAATGCTGGAAGAAAGCAATTCCCTCCACCTCTCTTTGTCCTTGTCCTATGGCACTCATTACTAATGATGTGTCTGTAGGTCAAGACATATCAGAAATTGGGCTCAGTAACTTTCTGGAACAGGCTCAGAAAGCAAAAGGGGGAAAAAACCAAAGTATTATGAATAAATGGCATGGCTCTGAAGTCTTCTGTGAATGACAGAGAGAATGAAGTGTTTGACAGGACCCAGCATGAGAATCCACTACAGCCCTGGATTCTCAGTTTAAGCGGAAAATACGGGGATATTAACGCCAGGGAACTTTTCCACTGAACAGAAGGGATTTGCCAATCTCTTTTCAGAAGAAGAAAAATCCTCACATACTCACTTAATTATGTGTCTAAAAGCTTAGGTTGGGCCAGATTGTAGAAGTTAAGCTAAATAAAGTTAGTTTCGAGTTACAGGAGGTACACATGTTAAGCTGCTTCAGCACTTCCTCATAGCACATACTATGAGCACATACTATGAGGGCCCTTTCTGTTAGTATAATATGTGCACGAAACTGTTTTGCGTGCATTTGGTTGCTAATCCTTTGCAGTCCTTATTGCATGTAATATCTGTAATGTGGAAGACATGCTAACATCCTTATGAGGCCAGACTTGGCATTTTTTGTTCTGCAAAATATTTACTTGCTTTCCGCCTCCATTTATCACTTAATGATGGACAATGGCAAAAGCACACACCCTAGGGTCATGTTTTTAAAACCATCCAATGTTTACAAGTGCCTCATGTCAAGATCACTGCTTCAAAGCTTAGCTGAAACTGCTAGGAGAGCACTCTGAGGTCATTCATCCTGGAGCAAGTATTTCACTGTTAACTACACCTTCTTTATCCAGGTAGGGCATCTTTTTTCTTTTCCTGCAAACAAACTACAATGCCAAACGGTTCTCCATGTCCAGCTGCTTTGGCTCTAAATTGCTCTCACAAACATCGCAGAGCATTTCAGAAAGATTAATTTCCTGAAGAGAAAAGCTACAGATACAAGGCACCAGCACAACCCATTAAAGCACAGACCAGCTAACACTCTAATTCCTTTACTTTGAAGAGAGCTGGATTTGTGAAAGCTACTCAATAACAAAAATAGAAACAACAAAAACAAGAAAGCCCAGAAACAAGAGGGCACCTTTCTTTTTCTGTTCTAGTAGAGACAATTCTAAATGCCAGTAAAGCTGGTCTATCATGTTCACAAGCTTGGGACATTGTCAGACTCAAGCAATGAAAGGTCTGGTAATGGTAACATGAATGCGCAGCAGAAATGGGACATATGGAGCCTGACTGTCTTCATGCTCCACCAGTTCAGATCCAGTGTGACTGGTCCTGCTAACATGCATCGATTTACTCCTGATTTATGGCAGAGTAAATGGAAGCTGATTCAACCTTAAATGGGGGCTCACCACAGAAAAAGAATGTTACTAATCTTGAATTCTGCACCTTTCAAAGCAACAAAAGTTGAAATCCTTTGCGCTGAAGGAAGATGTTGACAGGTGAAAAATATGAGGGGACTGCTGGAGTGGGAAGAGACAGAAATTACTCTTAGTTTAATCAGTATTGCATTAATGTCCAGATGTCCCAAATTAATTCTTAAGGCATCTGTAATTTCTGCTTTATGAGAGCTAGCGCTTTTGGAATGGAGAGAGAAAGAACAACAAGCTTTTTGGGGAATGCTGAACCTTCCAACTCTAAATTTGGAGACACCTGGCAGGCTTCTGAATCAGCTCACTTTCATGATGTCTCAATTTAATGCCTCGTATAATGTTTATGTACTGTAATCAAGCAGCAAACTGACTAAGAACTAAATCTGTCATAGTCAAAGACATACAGACCTTCTCTTTGCCTGCAACTTTTTAGGCCATTTTCCCTACCTTCTGTGACCAAGGTTTTACAAGCCAAGTCTTTCTGGAGGCAAACACCAATTGTACCTCAGAGTCTGTAATTCTGCCAGAGTTGACAACAGCTGGATTTGCTAGCAGGAACACCAATGTCTTTAAGGTCCACCTACTGTTGTCCTATTTCCAGGGCATTCAATAGCAGCTTGTTACCTTATGTCCCCTGCTGTTTCCACCATCTCAGAGGGAATGGTTTGACCTTGATGAATGTATCCGTCAGGGATGGATCTCTCCAAAAAAGTGATGCGATCTAAAGGAAATATGCCTCTGCAGTGATGCTGATGCATATGCTGATCGCCTGTACCGCTGGTACTGACAAATCCGATTCCAAAAATGAATACTTCATAGCATGAAATAAACCCAGGGACATTTTTAAATCTCAGGCTTCTTTACAGCTATTATATGGCTTGACTCACTCCCACTAAGCACACACAGAGAATGGCAATGTGACTACTGCGCTAGAAGCAAGGCTAACAGTATCCATGGGGATTTTTTAACAGCTGCATTCAAGGGAATAGTGTATGAATTCATGACTGAGATTATCCCTGTTTTTTACGTAACTCCTACCAAGTCAAACTTGAACAGAAAATAACATGACAAACCTAATCAGTGCAAATCTGTCCCCGCTGAAGAGACCTTTTTTCCTTCAGCAGATCAGAAGATATCAGGGAGGTTTAAAAGTTTTTCCTGTAAAATAAATCCAACCCATGACTTAGTTTGTTTCTTTGAAAACCTGCAGAAGTGTTATTTAGCAGAAATACTCTCCTAACAAGAAGATCTTATTATTGCATAGGTGATCGATCTGAAGTTAATATGAATTGGTAGCAATGCAAGAGTGTTGACAACCGGGCTGTAGGAGAGAAGCTGTGGTTAATGACTGGAAGAAGCATTTACAACTCACTGCAGAACATGAATATTTTCCATATTTTAATATGTTTTTTTGTAAAAGCAAGCCTGGTTAAATAAATAAACAAATAAACAAAAAGCAAAACAAACCTAGTGAAAAAATATCGAGGGAGGGAGAAAACCTTAAGGAATTACCTGTATCTACAGTGGCATCTCACATTTTATTAGGAGTATTTCAGTCCTGTCCAACTCTGAGTTGGGTGCTTCATTGTATTCATCATCTTGTATGATAAAATCAGTCTACAGCTACCTAAGAATTTACCATCCGGATGTCTCATCTACCTTCAAGAGTAGTGCATGAATTTTGGACTACAAGAGGGGAGATTTAGACTAAATATAAGGAAGATTTTTTTTTTATTATGAGAGCAGTGAAACACTGGGGGTGTTAGGGGGACAACTAGATGACCTTCAGAGGTCCTTTCCAACCCTAGCTTTGCTAAGAGTCTCTGATTATATGAATTTCACTCATGACCAATGACAGTGTCTCCAAAAACCGAAGAGCTGAAACACAAGGAGACGTACAAAACCCAGTTCTCTTGATCCATGTCTAGTGCTCTATACATTAGACCAACCAACCTCTCATATCATGAAAAAATACATATTTGGGTTGGAAAGGACTTTAAATACCACTTAGTTCCAACCCCCATGCCATGTTGCCCCTTGCCACCATACACTAGACCAGGTTGCCCAAAGCCTCATCCAACCTGGCCTTGAACAGCTTCTCTGGACAACCTGTGCCATTGCCTCACCACCTTCACAGTGAACAGTTTCTTCCTAATGCCTAATCTAAATCTACCCTCCTTCAGCCTAAAGCCATCTTCCCTTGTCCTATCATTCCATGACCTTGTAACCAGTCCCTCTCCATCTTTCCTATAGGCCCCCTTTATGTACTGGAAGGCTGCTGTAAGGTCTCCCTGGAGCCTTCTCTTTTCCAGGTTGAACAAGCTCAACTCTCTCAGCCTGTTTTCATAAGACAGGTGCTCCAGCCCTCTGGTGATCTTTGTGGCCCTCCTTTGGACTCACTCTAACATTTCAACATCCTTCTTATGTTGGGGGCCCTAGAGCTGGATGCAGCACTCCAGGTGGAGTCTCACCAGAGTGGAGGAGAAGAATCACTTCCCTCGACCCGCTGGTCATGCTGCTTTTGATGCAGCCCAGGATATGGTTGGCTTTATGGGCTGCAAGTGCACACGGCGGGCTCATGTCCAGCTTTTAATCAATCAACATTCCCAAGTCCTCTCTTCAGGTCTGCTTCCATCCCATTCTCCACCCAGCCTCTAGGTGTGCTTGGGACTGTGCCAACCCATGTGCAGGACCTTTCACTTGGCCTTGTTAAACTTCCTGTGGTTTGCACAGGCCCACCTTTCAATTATTTATTATTTATTATTATGTCATAATAAATGATAGATTGAAAAAATAAAGATTTGCATTTAAATGTTTTAAATTTACATGCTTTCTAATGATTTGTCAATCTAAGCGTTTTTTGGCATGGACAGTTCAGACACCCAAGTGACATAAGGTCAGGAATTTTCTCTGCATCCTCTTAAGTTTGTTATTTGATAGCTGAACACCTAAATATACAGTATCTACACAACTTTCTGGGAACTTCAGCATGACAAAGAAATGCCAAAAATAGCTCATAAAACATGATTAGAGGTGGAAATTAAAATTTTTTAAAGAGTGGAAGAGTGAAAGAGAAAAAAGTGGGCAGTAATAGCAGACAATATTTTTTAAATAATTTTAGTAACTAAGACATCAAAATACAATTATGCTGACTAAAATAAATTTAAAATAGTTTAGCCTGGTGACTAAATAAATTCTGCAGAATAAATACCTAATCAACTTAGGAGCCTGCAACTAAATGTGGGAGCCATTTAGGCATTTTGACTTTTGCATCTACAAATATTCAATTAAGTCAAAGGTGTAAGTAGTCCTCAACAGATCCAACTGCAAGGAGAGTGAAATCAGTGGATAAAAGCAAACATTAGCTCTGATAGCCCAGATCCTTTGTGTCCATGAGCAGACAACTCCTCACTGCAGAATTCCCAGTAAGTTAGCTGGGGATACCCATGTAAATAATGGTCAACATGCAGGACTACTTAGGTCAGGCCAGTTCAGTTGCAGTATGTGATTATGCTTTTATTTATAGGTGCCTCTGAACAGTTTATTCAACATTTTACAAGAGGTATTGTGCAAAGAGGGATTCTGTTGTCATCTCGAGCAACTGGCAGTATAAATCAATGGATTTTACACAACATTGATGGAGTTTCAGAAGCAACTTCACTCTTACTCAGTTATCTGCTCTGCCTGTTTGATTCCAACCTCCACCTGTAGCTCTGTGATAGGTAATTGCTGAAGGCAAGGAATGGAACCAAATATTTTAAGAAAAGGAATTCAGACCTGCTCTCTATGTGACTGATGCTTTCAAGATTTTGTCTCTTAATAAAAAATACAGCTTTATTTAGGTAGTTCCTTACATATGATATATAGTGAGACAGTTTTTCTGAGTAGAAAACTTATGTTTTGTGGAAGATTACTAAATTATAAAGGAAAGTTGGATTATCATCTCCATCCCATTTCTAAAGGAAAAACTGCACCTCAGTTCTCTTACATACCTATAAGAAACCCTTTTTTGTGTGTGTTCTTGGCCAGAAAATTTGCCTAGATTCTTCCAAGGACTAAAACATATAAGCCCAGAGGGCTTTGCTCTTTATGCACACAAACAAAAGAATCTATCACATCTTTAAACAAAGTACAGCTTCAAAAATTGCTTCTGTCACCTCTGAAAAACCGTGATGGGCGCTGTGCACTGTAAACTACAGCTGCAGAAAGACACCAGCAGGACCTGCATTCAGGGTACTCAGCAAGGTGTGCAAGTCCTGGGTTCTTGCTCCTAGTCAAAGCTTTCTCACTAGACAGTCACAGAGTTAGAAAATTGGAAGAATGTCTTGAGCAGGCTGGTTGCCAGCATCCTACCCTCTCTGTGATTTAGACCTCATTTGGCCTGGCTGGATGACGCACTGATGCCACGTCTGGACCGTACACTGAAAAATTAAAGAAGAATTCATTGGTGTCGGTAGTCTTACCTAACGTTGAATAATATCTTTATTAAGGTTTAATATATTGGAAAATCGAGGGGAAATATGGCATGCAGTGCTCCCGTGTATTGAGATATGAAACATAACCAGGGCATTGTTGTGCTCATTTCAGTGTAATTGCTGAAGAATTGTCCCATTAGTCTCCAGCAATTTGTGAACAGCGAAAAAGAGCCATATGAAGTGAACTGAAAATAACATCATCAAATAACCTGCAAAGGGAAATAGAAGAAGAAAAATGGTGTGAATACAAGGTCAGCACTGGACAATAAGCATCTAATGTGTGTGGCTGCAATACAATTGCTCACATTTAAATATTTATTCATTTTAGGGATAATTCTGTCCAATAGAATTATAACTCTTTTGCAGTCATTCTTATTTGAGCCATCCTTTATTCCTGTGTCTATGTAAATCCGAGAGGATGAATAAAGTTGATAAAGAGTTGCCAATTCACCGTGGATGCAGACTTTCCTTGGGGATTCATGGATTTCATGGATCATAAAGCTGAGTCCTATAAGCACTTTGGGAGGAACTGCTCATGCTGGTGTATGACTACTCCCCTGTACTCCACCTTTACACAGGGCAGTATAAGGAGGCAGTGAAAAACATCGTAAAGCTTTTAAAAAATATGAACTTGAACAGCTCTTTGGATGCTAGTTCCTGGTCTACACTTTTGCTGAAACCTCTGATGGTCCTAAGAGGACATCATACATTGGGTTGCATTTTACCACCCTTTTAGGGCACTTTATAAAGCGTCATACCCCTTGCAGTTCCCATTCAAGTACTCACCTCAGGGTAGTGTGTTCCTTCAGTAACTGCAATGCCTGTATCGGGTCTGTAAGATGAGAGAAGGGCAAGAGAAATGATGGGGAGGATTTGGGACAGGGAGTGTTCCGTACTCCTGCGGGCTTGAGACCATTTAAATTGTTCACTGGGGCCTGAAACAGCAGAATGATATTCATGGCTATTGCATTTCTAGTAATTACTTCCAGGCTGAAAGATCTCACTGTTCCTAAAATGCCATCCTTGATCAACTGCAGATTTCAGGCCTGTTTTTCAAGGGTCACGGTAATATTCATCAGCACTTTAAATCCAGTGACTTTCTGGAAGTCCCACACAGTGCTGCTCACAATGATACAGTCAGGCACTGCTTGTCACCACTCCAGTGCAGAACTTCCCTGGCTCTTTTTGTCTCAATGGGCACATCATAGCTGAGCAGTGCAACAGCCTCAAGCTTCTGGGAGAAAAATGCACTTTTTTTTTTTTAATATTTTGTTGTGAACCTTCAACATTTTGGCAGCAGAAAGACGCTGGTGCTGACAGGAATTATGTGTCTCCGAAGAGCACTTGGTCCAAGTGCTGTAGTTCTGACAGGGCTGGATTAAGGAACACCAGCTCTTGGTGCCACATGACATCCTAGCTGCTTTTGTTCCCCCCATGCACTCAGTGCATATCTGCATCTGTTACAGAGTGTTTCTTTCTCGCTCTTGTACTGGGGAGAGGTCATGGTTAACTCTCAGTGAAGAGCATTAATCATTTCTGCTGATTGTATCTATTAGTTGCCTTTTTTCATCTTGTGGATGTGGAATACTTTGCTGTGCTTGTCAATTGAAAACATAAACATTGAAAATATCTGGGCCCTTTCTTTCACCCCAGTGTGACATTAGTTATCTAAACAATGACAACAGCAACATATCCCATTAAAAAGTCATCATATTCTTGCTGCAAGCACTACATTTAAAGAGAAAAGGGAAAACTAGGTCTCCTCTTGCATTCAACGGAACCACATTTCCAATCAAAGAAATGCAGTGGCCTAAAGCAGCAACGTAAGCAGATCACTTAACTAATCCTTCTGGGTGAGCAACGTTAAATGCACTTCCCTGGTAATTCAAGCCTTTAAGGAAGGATGCTCCAGTATCTCTCATCTGTGGAAAAGGGTCAGTGCTACAAACACTGCTCTCAGCATGGCGGGACATCAGCTACGGAAGGAAGACTCTGTATAATTGGTAAAATAATGAAGAAAACAGCAACCGAACTAAGGAGAATTAAACAAAAAAAACCAAACAAAAATCAAATTTTCTATGTGAACAAGCTAAAATAAATTAAAATCACACAGGGAAAAAAATGGAACTGGGAAGAGACCACAATCTGCTTTAGGGAAATAGTTAAAGGCAGTAATGGGTAGCTAATAAGGACAGCCATGCAGCACTGGGGTATTACCTCAGTGTTTTGCATCCAAAGCTTCTGGATTCTGCAAAGCATTTGGAATTTGGACAATGTCTTAGAACCCTAGAAGAAGGGGGAAATTGCATTTTCCTAAGCATTTGTAACCTAAGCCCCTAAGATCAGTCGTGCTGAATTCAGCAGGAGCGGCAGGTGCCCTGAAGCCGGCGGCTCAGGCTGAAGTGCCTGCGTACATGTTCAGTTACTGTTCTGCTGGCACTCTGGCTTGCTTCTTTTTTTAAAAGCTCTTAGATCTCAGTGTCCCTTGAGCTGATGCCAAAGCGTGGATAAATGACAGCAAAGTTAATGAGGTGATTGTCAGTGACATGTGGACACCAATGTGTAGCGGGATGGAAGATGCAGCACCTCTTAAATAAGGGAGTAGTGCCCAGGAATAGAGTCTCACACAGTTTATCCTGCACATATGAGATGTCAGAGCTCCAGAATACACTTGAGTATCAACAGTTAGGAATCACAGATGCACTTCCCCTTGCCCAATATACTAGTTATAGGAATCCAGGCATTCAGAATCTCTTTACCGTGATCCAAGCAGCTTGCAAGAAATAAGGAGCTGAACTTAATTCTTTCAAAAAGTTAATTAATTTATCCCATTTTTAAACCACTCAAGTCATCAAGATTATGCCAAGTTTTTACATGCTCTCTGTTCCAGTGCCCACTGATTTTGATATATATATTAAGCTGTGTGAAGTAGCATGTAGAACCAGCCATGTGCATGTTAGACTTCACTATAAACGAACCTTCACCAAGTAAGTACATGAAGATGCACTTGATGCATCATCCAGATGTGCTGTTGTGAGTCACAATTCAATGGCAGTTTCAAAACTGCCTTTATTCCTCTTGCCCAGTGTTAAGATATTCCACAGATACCTCTACAAAGCAATGGATCGAGGATCCAGCTTTCTTTTACTTAGTTGTCTGAACCTGCATATTGCCTTTAAAATGCACCATCAGCTTTTAGAAGTGATAATCAGCTAAACTTTCCAGGAAGTCAGTATGTAATTTTGGACCTCTGGAACATTCAAAAAGCATGTATCAAGACCAAAAATAGATAAAATATAAATATTATTTTTGCTTGGAATTATGCAGATGGAAAAACAATGGAAGGATTTTTGAAATTTTTTCCCCCTTCATTCTTCTTGTTCATTTAATGTCTGAGGTTTGGTGCTTCTTTTTCTTTTAATTTATTGTTACTATTGCTGTTGATCTTGGTTTAGTAAAAGCTAGGCTTCTCTCAAAATCATATTAATCCTCTGACTGGAACTTCACAAAGCCTCCAGGGTAATGAGGTCTGTTGGGGGAGCTGTCAACAATAGGAAGCTAATACAGAGAGGTGAAAATAAGATTAAAACAATTTCTTTTGAAAGTTTTAATTAATGCATGACAGGGAGATCTCTCATTTTCTTCCTTTCTTTTTAAGACTCAGAGATAGAAGGAATACAGACACTGTGGTAAAAATATTTAGAGGCACAGAGGCACCTGAAGTGATATTCATCTGAATAACTGGTTTGTAGAGAGATGGCTGTACTAGAAAGAAAATTCATTGCTTCTATTTATCATAGAATCGCAGAATCTTCTGAGTTGGAAGGGACCCATAAGGATCATCAAGTCCAACTCCTGGCTCCACATGGGGCCAGTGAAGTCAGAGCATGGGAGTGAGTGCATCATCCAGACAATTCTTGAACTCAGTGAAGCTCAGTGCTGGGACCCCTTCCCTGGGGAGCCTGTTCCAGTGCCCGACGACCCTCTCAGTACAGAACCTCTTCCTAATATGTAGCCTAAGCCTCACCTGTCGCAGTTTCATGCCATTCCTTTGGGTTGCATCACTGGTTGCCAAAGAGAGGAGATCAGTGCCTGCCCCTTCACTCCCCCTTGTCAAGAAGCCGCAGATTACAATGAGGTCTCTCCTCACGCTCCTTTTCTCCAGGATGAACAAAACAAGTGACTTCAGCCTCTCTTCATAAGACTTCCCTTTCAGACCCTTCACCATCCTTGTTGCCATCCTTTGGACTCTCTCCAATATTTTTGTGTCCTTCTTGTACTGTGGCCCAAAACTGCACCCAGTACTCAAGGTGAGGCCGCACCAGCGCAGAGTAGAGCAGGACAATCACCTCCCTGGATCAGCTGGCAATGGTGTGCTTGATGCACCATAGGGTACGCTTGGCCCTCCTGGCTGCCTGGGCATACTGCTGGCTAATGTGGTAGAGGGCACAGCGCTTCCTGTGGTAGAAAAACAAAAAGGAATGAATTGAAAATGTACAAACAGATCCATTTCTTTTTTTATATAACCTTTTTATATATTTATATAAGATTATATATATGACACTGTTGCTCTACAGATGACAAGACCTACGAAGGATTCCTATGGAATACAGGCATATGTATATTGGTAATACAGATTTGTATTTCTTCTTACTGGTAAAAGCATATCACCATTGGACAGTTCAACAGGGTTAAAGAGGGGAAGATGACAGAAAAAGACCAAATGACACAGAGCATCATGTCAGGATAATAATTCAGAAGTATTCCTGTTACTCAGAATAAACAATTCCTGGAATAAGAAATATTATTTACTACAGACGTATTGCCCTTTAGACTCCAAGTGTCTCCTGAACTGAGATCACTACATAAGGAGATTGATCACGGTTCCGAGTAAGTACAAAATAACAGTGAGTGACCTGTATTTACAAAATGTGCTGGGATAATCTAATGTGCAGAGAAAAGTAGCTTAACATCTTGCCCAAATTTCTGTCCTGTGAGAAGAGGCATTCATGCCAGCCTGTCAGAGATAGTCACTGTTTGTTCAAACATGTTGTCTCCTCCTTTCTGCTTGTATTTATTAACCCCTTAGCCCATTAGCGGCATAATATATAGGAGACAGGGAAGCTGCTCAGGTGAACAAGAAGCGGTTTTCCAGCCGTCAGTTAATATCCATCCTATGCACAGCGGCAAATCAGCATCGGTAGGAGCAAGCAAAGCCACTGGCTGCTAAACCCGAGCTGAATGCGAGAGGCTGAAGGGCACGACTGCATACTGATGGCCTCCAGGAGGACCCGGCAAATATTTGTGATGTCACGCCAGTATGAAACACTGTTTTCTTTATTGGACAGACAAGAGGATTTATGGAGCCCTTTATCCACCACAGGTGCAGCCGACCCACAAAACACAAATATTTATCTTTCTACCTACACAACGCCTCTGTGGCACCAGGGGGAAAAAGCTGCTCGGAAGGCATTAATCCTCTCTCTTTTTTCCCATCCCTCCCTTCCCTCCCTTCGCCTCCCCACCCCCTCCCCGGCTCCGGGGAGAGGCTGAGGCCGGGCTGAGCTCCGGAGCGGCGCTGCTGACACCCGGCGGCGGCGGGAGGAACGGAGCCTGCGATGGCTCCGGCGGGGACGGCCCGCCTTGCTCGCCAGCCGCCCGTGCTATGCCTCGGCAGACACCTCCCTCCGGCGTGCCCCAAGCCCCCGATCGTGTTCCGTTCGCCGAAACCCACGGAATTTCGCCGGTATTTTTTTGTTTTTCCCTCGTTGCTGCCTTGCGGTTACATCGCAGGGCGCAGGGAAGGGCCCGTTGGTTTGATGTCGGCGAACGGGGTTTGTTCCCGCTGTCCCGACGGGGGAGAGCGCGGGCAGGCTTGCTCCGGTGCTGCTCGGCCTCCCCCGCCAGACTGCTCACTTTCCCAGGCGAACGGCAGCGTTGCACGGGGGCTGCTGCCCGGATTAACCCCGCTGGGTCGGGCTTGGGGCTTGGGGTGGGGAGAGCACTCTGGCTCTCACAGAAAACAGGACCCCTCGTTACACGGGACTAAAGCAAAAATGAGTGCAAGTCCGTTTTCTCATGTGCAGGTAGGGAAATAGGTAGGTGACATTGTAGTACCATGTGCAGTGCTTGTGTCACAGTCTTTAACAAACCTTTTTATTAAAAGCTGCACTTAAACAGGAGCCTAACACAACTTGAATCTCTTTTTTCACCCCTGGCACCCAAGGCACACATTTGTAAAGGTACATGTGCCTTCAGAGAACCATAGAATGCTTGGAGTTGGAAGGGACCTCAAGACCATCTAGTTCCACCTTCCTGCCATGGGCCAAGAACACCCTCCGCCAGACCAGGCTGCCCAAAGCCCCACCCAACCTGGCCTTAAACACCTCCAGGGATGGGGCTTCCACAACCTCTCTGGGCAGCCTCTGCCAGGGCCCTCTGCCAGGGCCTCACCCCCCTCATAGTAAAGAATTTCTTCCTAACATCTAACCTAACCCTGCCCTTTTTCAGCTTGAAGCCATTGCCCCTTGTCCTGTCACTACACTTCCTGGTGAACAGTCCCTCTCACACTTTCCTGTAGGACCCCCTTAAGCACTGGTAGGCCACAATGCCCTCTGAATCCCACCCACTAATCCTGGAGTTGATGGGACCTTATCTCTGAGAGGGCAGGCTGAGCACAGCTGTGCCTGCACACACATTGATAAAACACTTCAGAAAGACGGGGTTTGCACGAGACACAATTGTGGCCCAGACCATGGTTTGTCATTACTGTGTAAATTAAGCCCATGCATTAAAAAAATGTTTGTTATATGCCTGTTGCATGTAGGAAGCCATCCCTTGTACCCAAGAGCCTGCTATACCTTGCAATAAGAATATTTTTTCATCATTTAAAATCCCTGCTCAACCAATATTCTTGCATGGGACTCACTCTCTAAATGCAATGTTTATAGAGCAGGGGCCAGCAGATGCTGAATGTGAAGAAAATAAACAAAAAATACAAAAAATTTGTGTGTATATATATATTTAAGAATTAATTAATCTATGATGTATTTAAGATATATGCTTGCAAATTGACAGAGCTGATAATGGTAAACAGTTTTATAACACGTATTTATAATTTATCATGCAAACGGGATCGTGGAACCACATAAATAATAAATGCATTTCTTGCCTCCTACATAAACAGATACTGTAATTTTACAACCGTCATGTACTACCTAGAATAATAATTTACAGTCAGAGTACTCAGCTCTATAGAGTTTTCTGTTTTGGTATTCTGAATGCTGCCTCGATAGTAAATATTTAATTATTTAAGGTAAGGCAATCAAGAAACTATTTCCTTAAGCGGTTGGGCGGGGATCCAGTCCACCTGAGGCAGAAGCATCTGTCTGGTGGACAGGATCACTCTTTGGAGTCCCCACACCTCCCCTCGGCCTCGGCCTCAGACCCAGCCCTAGCTGGACAAGGAGGGTCCTGCTGTGAAGGAATGGGCGGTGTTGAGTCTGGATCCCCACCCCACCCCCTCGCTTGCTGGCTATTTAGGTCACCTGCGTGTGTATGTGATGCTTTAACCCAAAACACACCTCAGAAGGAAACATAATGCAGAGGCAGAACATAAAGAATTATGATCTTTGATGGTATTCACATATAATGCAGAACTTCATGATTTCAGTGTGTGGTTTCTTTAAGGTGATGTGTGATTAGATAAATATCAATTTAATATAAAAGTTTCTCCTTCCACAGAGATTTTGCAGTGTATTCTATTTTAATCTTGCCAGTGCACAGCATGTAAGTGCCATTATATTGAGACGATGCTGCTTTAGTTATCAAGGACTATTTCCACATGCAGATATGCTGAGTATTTGTGTGACTTTTTAAATATTTCTTTCAAAGAGCTGAAATGTGGGGAACATTTTTCAAAGCCTACACACTGCAAAAGGGAGACCATGAAGAAGTAAAACAAAAATTGGCTATAATATTTAATTAATACTAAAAAAATTCATCTTTGTTCTAGAAAAAAAATGCATACTGGTTTGTTTTGGACAAAGGTCATCAATAACTAGAAATGTGACGGTCTGAAACTGGCAAAAACTGTTCTCTAAAGCATAGATGTGTTCCAGTTGCGTTAGATTCTCTCCAAAGGGTCAGAGTGAGCCCAGAGAGATGTAAATCTATACATGCAATGTAGCCTTCTTATATGTCTTCTGCTCATTTCCTACATTTTGAATAAAACTATTCTAGATTTAGATAAGGATATTTAAAAACTTTTCAAAGAGACTGCATAAGAGAGTTCTGTAATTTCTTTGCTCATGAAAGGAGAAACAATCTGGGTTTTGTTCTTTATCAATGACATCAATGATGGAATTGAGTGCATCCTCAGCAAGTTTGCAGGTGACACCAAGCTGAGTGGTGTGGTTGACACCACAGAGGAAAGGGAAGCCATCCAGAGGGATCTTGACAGGCTGGAAAGGTGGGCCTGGGTGAACCTAATGAGGTTCAACACTGCCAAGTGTCAGGTGTTGCACTTGGGCCGGAGAAATCCCAGACATACATACAGGCTGGGAGATGAGCTCCTTGAGAGTAGCCCTGCTGAGAAGGGCTTGGGGATTCTGGCAGATGAGAAACTTAACAGGAGCCAGGAGCTTGCTCTTACAGCTCAGAAGGCCAATGGTATCCTGGGCTCCATCAGAACTGGGGTGTCCAGCAGGGACAGGGAGGGGATTGTCCTTCTCTACTCTGCCGTCTTGAGGCCCCATCTGGAGTACTGTGTCCAGATCTGGGGCCCCAATACAAGAAAGATGTAGAACTGTTGGAGAGGGTTCAGAGGAGGGCCACAAAGATGACTAGAGGGCTGGAGCATCTACCCTACAAGGAGAGGCTGGGGGAGCTGGACTTGTTCAGCCTGGAGAAGAGAAGGCTGCAAGGGGACCTCATTGCAGCCTTCCAGTACCTGAAGGGAGAATACAAACAGGAGGGGAATCAACTTTTTAAAAGGGTAGATAATGGCAGGAGAAGGGGGATGGATTAAAGCTAAAGGAGGGAAGGTTTAGATTAGGTATTAGGGGGAAGGTTTTTACAGAGAGAGTAATGAGGTGCTGGAACAGGCTGTCCAGAGAGGTGATGGATACCCCATCCCTGGAGGTGTTCAAAGCCAGGTTGGATGGGGCCCTGGGCAACCTTGTGTAGATCTAGGCCTGAGGTTGGTGACCCTGCCTGTGGCAGAGGGGTTGGAGGTCTATAATGCTTGCGGTCCCTTCCAACCCAGACCATTCTATGATTCTATGGTCTCCTTTGCAGTAAACTAGATACCACAGACTATTTACACTGTCAGAGACTCCCTGACATTGTATTTGTTTGATTCTTCCTCACTCAGACTCACGTTACCTTCTAACTCTGCATACACATATGTACACACATGTATATATGGATTTATTTTATCTTATACTTATCAGATGCCTTTTAGTTCTCATGAAAAAATGTTCCACTAACTACAAATAAATGTGAAAGACAGATTTGGAATGCATGATATATTTTACAATCAAAGCTGAATTTTTTACCTGTGATCGTAAGAGCCGTAAGAAACCAAGTAGATGAAACCTGTAAAAGAGATTAACCTTGCACTTGGGCACCTATTTCTTTTGTTTATTACACAACATAATTGAGTAACGTGCAGTGAGTTCTCTGCCTATTACATTAGCTGTGACAGTTAATGCTTTCTCTAGAAGTATGAACAGAGCTAACAGAGGTGATTTTTTTTTCCCACTTTTTGTCAAAAAATACCAGTTTGTTGATGTCCAAGTACTGCAAATTTCAAGCATCCTGGGTTCAATTGCCCTACAGTAAAGGTGTCAGTTCAACAAGCTTCAACAGGATAGACTGACTTACCACCCCACCACCAGGAAGAGCCATCACATTGCTACAAGATTTATGCCTGAGATATGGGAAATGCAACCACAGACACTGAGAGAGGAGAAGCCATAATCCCCTCCATGGCCACTGCATGGCCTCGGCTTCCACATGATAGAATCACAGAATCTCAGACTGGTTTGGGTTGGAAGGGACCTCAAAGCCCAACTAGTTCCACCCCCTGCCATGGGCAGGGACACCCTCCACCAGACCAGGTTGCCCAGAGCCACATCCAACCTGGCCTTGGACACTGCCAGGGAGGGGGCAGCCACAGTTTCTCTGGGCAGCTTGTGCCAGGGCCCCACCACCCTCACAGGGAAGAATTTCCTCCTAATGTCTAATCTAAATCTGCCCTCAGGTAGCTTGATGCCTTCAGAAAGGCAGGAACATGGAGCAGAACAGAAAAAACTCTGACCTTCCCTGTGTTTCATGGATAACTGAGGAGGCATGTGCTGCAAACACGGCAGGCCAACAGGCAAGATGGGTGGAATAATATCTACACCCTCCTCCCCAAGAGAAAAAAAGACAGCTGATGGAAGCTGTGGGCACAACTAGGAGTAAGAAAGCTTAAATGTAAGAAAAGTAAATGCTTTCAGATTGTGGCAGCAATGGAGCATCTTCAGTGTTCTGTTCTGGTTACAGACAAAATGGCAGCTGAGCTCCCTTTGTATGTCTAGCTATAAAGCACAGTGTAACATCATAAAAAAAAAGAGGACAAAAGTCATTGGTTTAAAAAGCAATATTGTTTTTAAAGAATCAGTTTTGAGTATAATTTGGTTTTGTATACAAATAAAAATATGTTTTTAACACATTTCTTGTCATATGTTTGTTTGTATGGCATCAAAGGGAGCGGAAGATTAAGTGGAAATTAAGTTCTCCCATAAATATAGCTTGTCAGAAGATAGACTAATATAGAATTAGTTTTTGATGAAAGGATGCGTAGGGTTAATTTACCATGCAAGAGTCGTGCTTCCTTGAATTAAACAATAAAATCCTACTCAGACATTTAACTAAGATACCCTCTGGCCTTATGAAAAGGCTCTGAAAGTTTCTCTATAAACATGTTGTTGGAGGAAAACATTGGAGATCCAGTTTTCATAACTGCCTGCTAAACTGACCATATAATAAACAGGGAATGTTTGCTTCTAAAAGGTGAGTAGGCATGGACATTTGTAAAATCACATGCTACTGACAGAACCTCCTATTGTCCCTTTCATACAGTGCAAACGTGCATCGGAGGAGTCTCGGTATTAAAGGCATTAGAAAGATATCCCTTTGTCATTTTTTCAAATGGAAAATTATTCTACCTTTTACTGAGTAATGGTTTTTTATTGGGAAAAAAATTAAATATCCAAAATAAACTCACTGATTCAGAAACAAAACAACTTATCAAAAACTTTTCAAAATTTCTCTGGTAACAGTGAAATGGCCAATGAAAAAAAAAATTCAAATAACCCCTCATATTATTTCCCTATAGCATCACCCTTTCTCCACAGCCTCCCAATGCTAGTCATGAACCTTAATTAATTTTAATTACTGACACTTTGAAGGATAGTTTAACACTCTGCATCCCCTGTTTCCTCATCATGTTATTATTTCTTCCAATCATCCTTTAATTTACAGGTGCCCTCAGGACTACTTAATAATTAAGAAGATTTAACAGATACAAACATTAGGTGCTCTTTTACAACCAGACAAAACTAATTTAAAACTTTGAAACTTCCTCTTTTATGTAACTTTCCCTCTTCTTCACAACACCTTGGATGGAATATTGTGAGGGAGAAGTCTGCCACTGCTGTCTGGAAACCAAATGGTCAAGAAACCTGAATTGCTAAAATGGAAACCATTTCAGTCAACTGTTGGAAATGCCGAGAGACAGGGGAAGAAATTATTTTCTCCTACCTGATGGTCACATATTCATGCTGTTCCTCAGAATAACAAGATGAAAAAAGAATGCCAGGGATGCAAGGACAGGCGAGTCAGGTGAGCATGACGGCTGAACTGGGGGTCTTAACTCTCCAGAAGATATATCTGCTGTCTTAGCTAGAGGTCTTTAGAAGCTTTTTTTTTTCCTGTCCTTCTCACCCTCCAAAACAATTAGAGGAAGTGATTTTTCATTACCATCTGTCTATAGTCTTTCTTACCTCACAAAACTGATGTCTGCGAATGTGTAGGTTTTCTATCCTAGAAGAAAAAAAAATGTGGTCAAAGCTATATTTCAAATAATACAATTTGAAATGCAGCTGCAATGCCTCACTTCAACTTTGATTCTAACTTCCCCAGTTTCCATTTTCCCCAGAAGCCTGTGTTTCCAGCCAGCCTGCATCTTCTGCAATGTACAGTGTCTCCCAGGAGAGCTCCTGGTCTACAAGAGAGATGTAGTTTAACAGAGAGTGTAAATGCATAGGGGAAAAAAGGGTACACAATGGAGCAAAATTAAATCCCGCAAGATCCCAGGGAAATGCATCCAACAGAAATACTTCCTCTTTTCATCTAAAATATTTCTGCTTTGGGACAATAACAAATTTCTAAACTATGCAGATGTTTTTCATTACACTTATCCTTTCATTTGATATTCGTTTTCCTTTACCAAAAAGCTCTTTAATGGAAAATGTTCCAGCACCCTTAGCTTGCGCCTCCATGGGCAAGCCAAAGCCATCTTTGTGTGACTGAATGCTGTTTGGGTGTAATGTGGAAATCAGAACCTAAAAGGAATTTAATTATTTCCTTTTGCTCCGAAAGCGTCTGTGAAAACTATATGCCTTATTATAGCCATCTGCTCCTTGCGTGTATTCAGCAGTAGTATCTGTTTACAGGCTGAAATATACTTTTACTACCTTCACTACTTCTTGTTAGCACGGCAGAGTCCATTACGTTACAGAGGAGCGATAGGGTTGTTAATCCATCTCGCACACCGCAAACAGAATTGCTGAGGCCCAGATAAGTGCACTACTGTTAGTAAGCTGGGAATATGAAAGGAGGTGGCTTGACTTTCATCTCCTCAACCTGTGTGTGTAAGGCTGGCTGACAGAAGAAAAGAAAAAAAATGTTTTATTTAGGAATGGAGCAGATGAAGGGTCTCATTAAGGAAAATTATCACGAAATCTCTGTGACACCATTTTTGCAGGGTCGTTTTTTTAGAGTTGAACTTTAAAAGGTAAATGGCCCATGGGGAGTGAGCAGGATTGTTACTGATGGAAGATCTTTCCAATTTGAAACTGAGACACGAGCACTCAGGTGTTGAGATGTTTGTGGGAGGTTCTTGCACATGTGAGGTCTGTTCAGTACATAAGTCTCCATTATTTTCTCAACCCATAAATGCTCTGGTTTTCCATCAAAAACTATTTTTTTTTCTATTGAAAAACTACCAGAAGTTTTTATGTATCCTTTTCTGAAGTTCTGTAACAGAAAGAAGTGTATGTGGTGACTGTAGTGTTGACCACCAGCTTGGCCAGATCTAAAGGGATACATGTTACTTTCACCAATGTGTATGGGAACATTTGTATCAAAGTTAACGCAGAAAATTGCGTGCTTACTTGGGCAGGAGTAAAATGGCAAAAGTACCATTCTTCGTTACAGCATTTTAACCAAACATCAGCTTATAATGTGTCAGCACATTTGTACTTCCATCTTCCATCTGGCAGAGCAAATTGATCAACAGGCAATAAAGGTGTCATCGCCAAAAAAAATCTAAAGAATAATTCTTCAAACAAGCCCCTTCATCATTCTTACAGTCAAATTCGCCTATCCATGTGAAAATTCACCTATCCATGTGAAGATTATGTCCTGTAAGACATACAGCCTTGCTGCTGCTGGTGAGTTTTGCTTTGAATAGTTTGCCTTGCCCCAATTTACATTCACATTATTTGCACATTAAAAATATCACTTGGATCACAGCGACTTTACAAATACCTCACCAAAATTATTTTGGTCAGAGCAGCCCAGCCTCTCAAGCATCTATCAGGTCTCCTTTGTCATCTGAGTACATTTCAGTCCAAATGATTTTGGCCGTGTTAGGCAATTAAAATCCAACTGCTTTCCTGTATCAAAGATAAATCATTTCTATTCACATTTCTTTTATTTCTTCTAATGAACTTGTCACTCAGCTAGGCTGTTCAGGAGACCATAGTCTTTCTAGGTGCACCCTTCCAATTACAAAAGCTTTGGTATTGTCAAAGGCCTAGGATAGGATCCAAATTTGATTGCCATATGGAAGATCAATCAGGTAAACTCTAAAGACATGTTTTCTTTCCCTTTTTTTCCTTCCAAAAGAAATATTTTAAAGCCCTTGTTGTAGCCCTTTACCTGCATATAGAACTGCTGCTAATGAAGATGGTAACTCCATATGCAGACCCAGGCTGGAGGTGTGTTTGAAAAAACAGTGCTTTTCAGCTCCCTGCCACCTGCTATGGTCCTGAGGGAGGAAACATGGATGTTTTGAGGGAGCTATCAACTGTGACCGCACAGCATGTCCTGACATTGTAAGTAAAAGGCACGGAGAGGCTGCAAGCCTAACATACCTGTTCCAGCAACACCCACGCCACAACAATTTTGATGTGCACAGGTAGTAAAGAACCTTGCCACTTTAACTGGTTTTTAATAGTGTTTGTGTTTTACACTAAAGTCAAGGAGACATTTTATTTCTCAAAGAGAACTAGGATACAGATGGTTCCAGTCCCAGAGGCCTGGGGTTTAGCACAGGGTATTCTGCTGCCGTTCTTCTATTCCACTTATGAATTCCCCAAGCCTGTAGCACAAGGACTTAGAGCACAAATTCTGTTGTTTTGAGGCAGAATCACATTGGCATGGATAAAGGCAGCTAAGAAACCTCAGAGTTTTGTTAGACACATAGTAACACCCTCAAGGATTGCAAATTAATTCAGGCTTTGTCTATAACAGAGCAGATAAAACAACAGTAAGGTTTAAGTTTGACATAATAGTGGCAGAAGACTAACCATGGAATAATAGCTGTGAACTAGCATATATTGTTGCACAGTAATTCTGGTAACTATATAGCAACTCTGTGAGAAACAATAGTATTAACATGATAATCTACATTAGTGCTATCCACGTTTTTCTTTAATAAGCACACAATTAAGTCCTGGCATTACGGTGATGACATTTCACCATAAAATCAATAACACATTCTGTTTCATTGGAAGACAACTTTAAAAAAATAGACTGAAAATTATAGCACCCTCATTTCCTTTAAGCATGTTTTCTGTTCTTGGATCAATGACTCAGCAAGGGTATAACAGGAAAATGGGGCTGTTAATGACAACATTGGTTTTGCTAGTATAGACATCTCCAAGGTCTTCCAACCAAATTTACAAAGAAAATCTATTTCTTCTTGAAGCCTATTCACTAGAGTCATCACCTGCAGCCCCAGGCCAAGCCATAGGTTTCTCCTCCCACCCAAGCAGACTGAGTGTTGTTGCCATCTGGTCACAGTCCTGAACATGTCTTTAGCCCACACTAACTTCTCATACTTTAAGAGATCTCCAACACTGTATTTTCTTTTCTCACCTACATTAATCATTGGTGGGAAGATAAGGTGAGCAATGGGAAGAGATTATAACTAAAACAATTCAATCCTTCTTCTGACTGCTGATAATAAATCTGAACATTTAATGACCCATTTCTTGGGGTCTCTGTCTTAAGAAACCAGTAAGCCTCCTGCATTCCGGATAACAGGGAATAAATGAATTGCACAAGGGTCTCATTTAACATGCACAATTCAACTGTGGTACAACCTAGAAGTAATCATATCAATAACATTAGTCGTTAAAATATGCAAGTTACTATCAGTGAATTTTTCTTTGGGATGCCAGCTCTAGATTCCACTCCCGCTTCACAAACCATAATTTCTGGTCTAAACCAGATAGATGGCCAAACCCCAAATTACAGAGCTGCTCTGCAGGTACAGAAGTGACAGATGGGAGGATGCAGAAACAATATAAAAGTTATAACTTTGATGTTGTAAGTTCTTCAATATTTGTGTGGTGGATCACTGGAACAGGTTGCCCAGAGAGGTGGTGGAGGTCCCATCCCTGGAGATATTCAATGTCAGGCTGGATGGGGCACTGAGCAACCTGATCTAGTGAAGATGCTTACTGCAGGGGGCTTGAACCAGATGACCTTTAAAGGTCACTTCCAACCTAATGCTTTCTATGATTCTATACTAACCATCAATTTTCAGTAAAAAGACATGTTGAATCCTACCTACCCTAATTATAATGCAAAATGTTTTTCACTATTAATGCTTAGTAGTTTGTAGTTTAAGAATAGAGTTCAGGGTCTTGAAGGAATTGGTGTGAATCTCATTTTCTTCACTGAAATTATGGCCAAGCAGTTTACGTCAGGAGAGCTGGTGCTCTTGGACAAAGCCTTACCAAAGAATATAATGCTACTTCTTATGCAGTTCCTACATTTTATGCCAGTATAATTCCCCTGGTCTCAATGCAATAAAAAAGGCTCTCTCTTCAAAAAACTAAATTAACTTTTCCATTTGTAAATGTAATGATCTTCATATTTTGCATAATTTTCATTAAAACATAGCTGTAAAACAATGCTGACCATGCGTTATGGGGCGTTCTTCAATATAGATATTTCAAACCTCCAACTTTTCTGTACTGTATGTGTTCAGGGATTTGTTTTGTTTTGTTTTGTTTAATGGCTGAATTACTCATATGAAGCCAGGTGCTTACTTGAAACCCAAACTCGAAAAGCATTTTCAATCAAAAGAAAAAAATTTGAAAAACTGTTTTTCATCACCATTTCTGATTAGCTTGAAATCTCTGCCAAGAAATAATTTCTCCTTTCTAGCTATCAGGAATCAGCCATGAAAGTCCAAACACTTAAATCTGCAGAGCACATTTCCCCTTAAATCTGCCAGTGAGGTTCAAGAATGCAGGACAATAAAACCCAAATGTTTTGTGGGTACTACCTGTCAGGGAGTCACACGCACAATGGTAACACTGAAGGTTTATTTCACATGAGTAAGCAGCAAGTGTTAAAATTTCCCCCTCCCCTCAATGTGATCATCCTCTCCCTGGTCCTCTGCTGCCATGCGGGCTGTGCTCGGGGAGATGCACTGGCTCTATGTACACACAATGATAGGTTTAAAATGGATGAGATTTTCAGGAACATAAAGTTCTTGGAAAAATAGGCCATGATCTTTGCAGTCACGGGAAGCATAGGCAGAACCTTGTAATAGCTTGCTAATTGCCCTGAGTAAAGTAATTTGTTTTATCTGTCTGCCACTTGGTTTCCTGCAAAGTGCAAAAAACTATTATGGGATTTTACTGAAACTAATTACTACTATTTTATCACGAAGGCTGCTGAAGCATAATCCTCTCCCTTTCTTTCTGCATTTCTCTCACGCACTGTGCCTCCCCCTCCTTCGTTCTGAATTTAAAATCTTGTGGAAAGTCAAGAAGTACTTTAATCATCCAGTATTGTAATAGATCCTGCTGATATTCAGCCTCCCACTATAATAATATGGAGCAATAGCACAGTACAGCAATGTAAACTCTAGTAAGCTGCCCTCACCACTGCTTATTTGTTTGTAGGGGACCTGCACTCCACATAGTACAGGATGTGCTCTAAGGGTATCTCCTGCCTCCTCACAGCAACTGAGTGGTACAAGCTCCTGAATGGCAAGCTGAGTGGTGGATAAACTCGTTTCCTTCTTTTTGGAGCTCATAAGAATTTGTGTTAAACACTGATGGCTTGGTGAATAAATAGTGACAGTGCACCCTGGTATTAACGCAATATCTCGTTTATAATCATAATTTGTTAGAAACCCTGAAATATCTCATTTTGATCATTAGCATGAAATCCTGCTAATGTTGAGATACCTCATTAGAGTGGTTGGCAACTTCTCTTTGATTGAAATTACTATTCTTTTGAAATGAATGACACTTCCTGAATGTGTTCTGTCAAATCTTGATAGTTAATTAAATTGATTTTATCAGAATAGTCAACCACACATAACGCAACCCATTAAAGAACATATTTGACAAGAAAATAAATTGATCATCAGACTCTCATTGATATGAAGATGAAGTACAGATGCTACCAGCACTTCTCACCCAATATAACCAGTGATGGTTCAACAAGCGTTGATAGTACTAACGAATTATTCTGCACTTTAAAAAAGTGCCCTCCTAGAAGGTTAATTTTTCTTTACAGCAAAGTAAATGAAGATTGATAGTTACAAGGCATAGTTGCAAGATGATCTTGAAGAAGGAGATGAGGTGAAGTTTTTCTTTTTCCCAAAAAAGAATTAGGGTGAAATAATAATTTTTGCCATTGAATCACTAAAAATGTAAGGTCAGAGCTGTTCCTAAAGGAAAGACTCACTCATAAAAATGCCTTATTTACACAAATGCATGTGCCTTCAGATATCCCATGAAAATGACACAAAACAAACTATAATTGCTTTTTAAATCATAGATGTGCTATGTATTACCTCCCAATTTCTTGTGGCATTCATACCCAGCATGTTGGGGGTTTTCAGTTCTTGTGTTCCACATTGGCATCACCCTGTGGTGTTCTTACTGGCTGACTTTGAAGGCTCTGTTATTAAAGATCGTCTGAATCAAGCTTTCAGTGTGTTAAGTATTCAAGACCTTATTTTTGTGACATTTCTAAGTCTGCTTATTGTAGGTGGGTGGATATTTGACAGAGCTGGCCAATGAAGCAAAAACATTCTATGAATAATCATTCGCACGTATGAACAAATGCTTTTTCATTGTGTTACCAGTTACCCATTTTCCTCCCCAACAGCAGGCACACTCTCGGAAGACAAAAGCAGACAAACTGAATCAGATCCCTGATGCATCTGTGACAACAGCAGAACCCGACATCTTCACAGAAGGACCCTAAAGTCCATCCTGTATTTAAGCTTCAAGCTACAACCCATTGGTATTCACTTAGGGGAACATTTTCCAAATGGCCTCAAAGCTGATTTTTTAAAGTAAATTTTCAGATGCACTTATCAAGGAGAATTAGGTTTTGCAGAAGAATTTTTCTCAGCCCTTGTTGCAAAAGGCACAGGAAACAATCTACATATTTAGGCATCTAAGTGACTTGTTAAAAGCTGCCTCAAGTAGCTCAACTGCAGCTCCTCCCATCCAAGTCACTGGCTTTCAAAGCCTAAGTACCTCTAAGTGTCCTGACCCCATATCCAATAAGTTTAATGAGAAAGAAGTTTCTAAATTAAGTACTTTTGAGGGTTTTTTTTCTAAATTATTTTAAGGTGGTCTGTAAAACTAGGTGAACCAAAGCACATTATGACTTTCCTTAAGCTACAGGATAAAAAAAGTTACCATAAAAATGAAGAAACCTTGTGCTGTGTTCCCAAATTGCCATTACTGCTGTGATCCCTTTACCTAAGTATTGACTGCTGCTTGTTCTCCTTCTGGACCTGAATATGCAATGACAGACCAGAGCCAGCTTCCTGTCAGGTGGTACCCAGAGATAATGCAGCACTCCATTGCCACCCCCACATGTCCCAGAAGAGGGGTACTACAGTGACTGTGCAGACACAGATTGCCCTGGACCAAGGCACTCAGGCAATGAGTTAGAAAGTTGTGGAGATGATGAGTGGATGTCAGACACTTAGTTCATTAAGTGAGCAGAGCCCTTCCCAATCCTGCAGAGCCTCTGGCCTTGGCTAAGCAATTACGAGATCTGCCTGGGTAGGAGTGACTCCAAAAACATGTTTCTGCAAAACATCTTAATTTTTCAAAAATGCTCCAGCATGTGTTCAACCCCCATCTGTGTCCCATACTGGGCATGGAAAGGAGCAGCAAAAGAACCTCCCACCATAAAAAAAAAGACAGAACTATACATGGGAGAGCAGGCCGCATTCACACCAGAAGCAAAGAGTGATTAGATAAAATGACTAAAGAAAGGACAACAGCCTCTTCCCTTTCATAGGAAAAGGAAGGCCTTTTCAGTCAGCACTGATAATGAAGAGAGAGGAGTGAGCCTAAATAACTGAATGACCATCAAGCAGGGCAAAGCTTTTAACAGCACCGAAGCCATGAAGCATTTCATAAAGTACAGTACATAGTACAGATCAATTACATGGTGTTTGAATGAATAAGACAGTCATTCAGTTGAAAAAGCCTTCTTCATTCCCATGGCTTATGAAGAGCAGCAGAGCCCTGAAACTGAATTATAACTTCAGTGTTCACTTTGGGACCATAGCCTGATGCCATTAATGTGGATTAAATTATTCCTGCAGGTTTTTAAACAAGTAAGAAATAGATGCCTGCATCACACAGGACTCAGCAAGCAGGGCATCAGATTCATGAACCAGCGAGGGAACCATATTTCAAGCAATTGGAGATTGTGTCAGACAGCTACATCTATCACTATGGTTCCTAAGTACAAGGTAGGCACCTAAACAGCAGGGGGACCCTTGAGACAGAAACACGGGTTTGATCATTAATCTTATCATTCTTACGGTATAGATTGAATGCAGATAATCATAGGTTTTAATTTTCCCTTGAAACAGAATTATAAGGAAACATCTGGTGTTGACAGATACGCTACCTACTGCTCTGCTAGGATTTCTCTCTTAAGATTTGTAAAGTCTCTGACTGCTATAGAATATTTCATGATTCTTTCCTGATCACATTTTACGCTCTAAATGAGGATCTCTTGCACAGAGCATGTATACCTACCAATGTGTATGTGCAGAAGGGGCACTGTCCTGAACGTCTCTAAAGAAACTCCTGTCTCATACCAAGATGGTGGTGTGGAGATTCAGAGTCTTTACTGAAGTGAGATCTATAAAATTTTCATGCTTCTGATTGTGGTGGTTTGACCCTGGCCGGAGACCAGATGCCCACCAAAGCCACTCTATCACTCCCCTTTTCAGCTGGACAAGGAAGAAATTATATACTGAGAGGCTTAGGAGTTGAGATAAGGACAGGGAGAGATCATTCTGCAATTGGCATCATGGGCAAAACAGACTCAACACAGAATAAAGGAAAGAAACTCTCTAATTTATGATGCTGCACTGCACACCCAGTGACACCAGAGTTGGATAACGAACAGTACAACTCTCAAGCAAGTTGGACTCGCTCCAACATGGGTCACAGCATCTCCTGTATGTCTCCCTCTGCTCCAGCGTGGGGCCTCTTCACTGGCTGCAGGTGGGGTCTCGGCCTTTTCCATGGGCTGTGGGGGTACACCTGCTCCACCATAGGTTTTTCCATGGGCTGCAAGGGCATCTTTCTCTCCGGCACCTGGGGCATGTCCTCCCCTCCTTCACTGGCCTTGATACCTGCACAGCTCCTTACATCTCACTCCCTTCTCTGGGGGCACAAAGCTTGCATTTTTTTTCTCCTAAATGTGATTCCCAGAGGCGCTGTGACTGTCACTGATGGGCTCGGCCTTGGTCAGCAACGACTCTGGCCTTGAGCCGGCTGGTGTTTGCTCTGTGGGGCCTGCAGAGACCTTCTGGCTGCTTCTTGCAGAAGCCACCCCTGCAGCCCCCTTCTCCACCAGAACCCAGCAATACAAAACTACAATACTGATGTAGAAAGAAAAGGATTATTCTTTGGTGATGTTAACTAAGAATTACAACTGACACAAAGCAGAAAACCTATTAAGTTGCTGATGAAGGGAGATTTTATTCTATTAGTAATGTACCGTGAGTCAGGAAAATTCATTACTTTAGTGATGTACTAGGGCAAATTCACTCTGCAGGTGCATATTATAGCGGCCGGTAAACTGGATCCTATGGCTATAAATTGAATGTCACCTTAATTAACAATACATAGTCTGTATAGAATTAGAGCCAAAAGGGAGAAAGGTCTATTTCTTCAGCTTGAAGGAACGTCATCACTAAAGAGTCAGTCGTCTTTTTCAGCTCCTCTACTAAACCTCCGCAGGGTACTGCTCAAATGAGTGGCAAGGTAGGGAGCACTGGTGGGTTGGTCATAAGAGCAAAGGGAGAGCAACTTCTGCACTGTGCCTGAAATACTTGTCTTCAGGTTCTTCAGCTGCTCTGTTATTCCTGAGCTTTAACATGCCATCTGATATGTCAACAACTATTGGAAGCAAAGAAACGTCCACTCTTGTCTGGAATTAGCAAAAAAGTTGTCACAGCTTGACCAGACTTGGATCTGATTTGCTGCAATTCACTGTGCCTACCGTGGAGGTCCTACAGACCTGCTCCTTTTGGTGTAAAATGCAGTAGTCTGCTTAAAAAGGTTACAGACAGGCTCAGCCACACTCTCATTGCCCTATCTAAGCACTGCCATACCTGATACTGTAAAACAGCAACTGATATCGCTGCTGGATGACTTAATTGATTCATCACTTTTTGAGAAAAATCCGGGAGGGGAAGGGAGATCAGAGCTGAAACCATGTTGAAATCATTTGAAGGTTGAAGTCACTCTTCAAAAGAAAAATGAGTATTTCCTTCCTCCTTTGTCAGACGTGCGTGGTGCATAGCTATTGCTGAAAAACTGTTGGTTTTAAATTAGAACCGTGCTCGTTTGTGTTCATGCGTCTCTGCCACTATACACACACATCACAGCGAGCGCAAAATGACTTGTAGCAAGATACTCTGGGAATTGACAGAAATAAAAGTTTCCCATAATTTCACTGCAGCTCTCCCAGTTACTCCTAGATTCAAAATCATGCTTTAAAGGTGGGGGGAGGGGAAACCCTGTGTGTTGTAAGATGAGGTTGCCAAGTATCAGTGTGCAGGCAAGTGGAATGAGAAGACTTACAGACAGCTGTGAGCAATATGCATTTTTCTCACTGAAGAATTATTGCTGAAGCATAGTGAGGGCAACTTATGCATAAGAAATTCAAAGCACTGGTGACTACAGCATGTGCTCCAGGTGTATGATGTTATGCATTGCTAGTGGGCACAAAAAGTATTGCTGGAAAATAAGTTACAAAAGATAGAGGTAAAGGCTTCTGAGCTGTGGCTAGATGTTTTCTCCTATCCTCCTCCTGCCGACCTTCCCATCTGTAGCTCGTAATCGTCACAAAATAACTGCAAGAGCTCAAAAGCGATGCTCAAATTGTACCAAGGGAGAACGGGAATACAGCCATATTGATACTATAACGTCACATGTGCACTGGAAAGCGCCAGTCTAGGGACAAAAGCATTGGTTCCTGTCACTGAAGAAGCCTACCCAATGCATGGCCAACATACATCATAACCACCCCATTTCTCAGCGCAGCCCCACATGAGCAACATGCATGAAGGTAAAGGGGACAGACTTATTTGTCTAAATTATTGTCATATCCTCTATTCAGGTGGACAAGTACAGTCCTGTGTTCATTGGTAGTGTGGATGTACCAACACATGAAATCATCATCATTTTTTAAGGTACTTTTGTTAGGAAAATTCTCATTACTTTACCTGGAAACAAAAGCTTTGTATTACCATTGTTTCCAGCTGTCTTTAATATGTCTCAGCAAGCTCCTGATGAGCCATGAAATATTATCAGAAGATGGAAATTGTATTAATGGAACTGCTTAGGTTTGCGGTGAAAAATTAGATAACCTAATTTGTACTTCAATTTCCAAGACACCTATTTGTTAGCTAAGTAATTTACCACCATCTTTCATCATTTAAGTCCTTTTCCTCTCTGAAGATTTAATTAGTTTCCCTCTCTGTCTCACAAGCGATTTTCTTGAACCATTTCAGGCAGTCCCAACAACCCCCCAACAAATGTTCCTGTGAGCACAGAGGAGAAATCAATAACTTCCATGTCTGTTCAGTAAAAGAACGCAGCTTTTTCTGATAGCTGCAGACAAGATGGGATTTAAGCCACAAATGTTTCCCAGTCAGGCATGAAAACAGCACTGGTACCCTGCTGGTAAGCAGCCCTGCAGCCCAAGATTGACCGGTGGCAGGACACATCCAGGTTCAGGCCTTTTGAAAATTATTTGCCCTGAAGAAAAGTCCATAAATAATCTAATGTGGAACAAAACCATGCATTTCACCTCTCATAATAAACACACAGCATGATGTGAGAGAATAGCTCATATCAAACCGCCTCCAAGATGAGCTCAGTTCAGTAAGTTCCCATTTATTTATTTTCTGAGGTTTCTTTTTCTATTATACCTTATCAGGTTTCACTAAACTGCCTTATGAATATGTCTCTAAATTAACCTCAAGTCTACTCCAACTCACTTTCACAGAGGTCAGGGTAAACCTGTCATTAATTTCAGTAGAGAGAGTTTTGGGTCCAGAATGAGTAACCTTTCCTTACTTTCGTTGTTTGCTATCTTTATTTCACCTTGGTCTAACCTTAATTACACAGTAACTTAATATTATCCTTCCTATTCACACAACCAAGTAATTGCCCTCTTTCTGTCATCTCTGCTATTTTTAACACACCCTTTGTTGTTTTTTGAATGCTAATACAAACATTGATACCAATCACAGAGTATGCAAACAGGCTACTGGGCTTGCACTTACTAGCTACTAGAGGAGGACAATAACTGGGGACTTAGGGGACAAAGTGCCGTTTCCCACATCCTTTCATGGTACCCAGCACATCCAGCCCCCAGTGCAATGAATAACCTGGTCTCCACAGAAGGGTGGGTTGTTTTTTTTCCAAGATTCCCATTATTTTAGTGAGTGAATGCACCTCTGTACCCCCAGTTATGGGGTAGATTTGAGTCTGGTCCCTTCCACTGGGATCATTTTGGATTTATCCATTTCGCCCATCAAACATAACAACAGTTGTGTGTGTTGCCTCTTTTGGATCTCATCCTCAGGTGCTTAACTCTCCTTTGGCAAATACAGAAAGCTTAGGCACATGTATTAGTTGCATATACTACAGACAAGGTCTGTTCAATGATCCCTCAAGACTGTTGCGTAAGGTTTGCCAGAGTCTCATGCTTGATGAGAGCAAGGCATGCATGGAGTGTTACTTCCATCATGCTCTTACTCAGCATTCAGGGGATTTTCGACTGTTTCCCAGAACCAGGAATGTTAAAGACAAGGTTTAGCCATAGAGTACTACTGTGTTTAACCCTTTTGTCTTGGGCAGTCTTGGTTCAGCTGGTAGGAAAACTTAGAGAAGGATGAAACCAGTACTCAGGGCAGCTTGCAGCCAGTACACCTGAGCTGCAGGTGCAGCCTGCAAGTGCTTGCCCAGACTCCACAAGAAGTTGGTGAGTGTTGGTCTGCTGCGATTCACACTGTCCTCCTCACTGTTAGCCTCTGAGCCCTGCTACAAATTAAATATAAGTGAATGACAGCTAACAATAAATCGCAACTTGGAATCAGGCTGTGGTCATTATGGCAGGTATCATTCCTGAGGCAGAGCAAAGGATTTTGGTAGGGGTTGTAAAACCTTCTCCCCCAGGCATGCTCAGGCACGGTACTGCCATCAGCACGATTTATGGGGTATATTAGCACTCTGCTCATGAGCTTCACGCTCCCCAGAAACTTTTGGAATTGGGAGGGTGGAGGGGAAGGCAAGATGCTCATAAAATAACAATATATTTGACATGCTGTTCACTAGGATCAGAAAGCAATCTGCAGAGGTCTGACTGCTGACAAGGAATGCTGTTTAAAAAATCACAGTAACTGTCAAACTTATTCCTTCTACCAGCCAGGATACAAGGCCAATTTACAAAAAGACCTTGAACAGTCATCAATCACCCAACACATCTGATGGTCACATTGACTGTGTAGCCTGGGCAAGTATTTCATGTCCTTGGAGGCAGCTTGATGGTTCAAGCTTCAGTAACACAGGGGTAGGTAGAAAGGCTACCAGTCTGTGCAAGACTGGTAGAGGTTTCCCTGCATGTCAGGTGACATCTCTGCCTCCTGATTTTTCCTCTTTGCTCCCTTCAAGTCTTCTAATGCATCAGTACTCAGCAGCAGCTTTGCCACAAGTCCCAGGGAAGGTATTTGTCATGTCTACATGTAAAAGACAATGTCTCTAGAAAGGCTGTTCTCCCCAGTGTAATGCATGTGGTATTAGAAAGTCCATGGGGAGTTTTCAGCCACTTCTGTTGCTCCCTGCAGGGATATGCCACAAACATCATATTTTTCCCTTGGTCAGCACAGAGGCTGGGGTGCCTTTTAGCTAGTCAAAAATAAAATGCTTCTAAGGCATTTACCTCAAGTTGGAGATCCCGTCACACCCCACATTAATTAACCTTAACAATGGCTTTCTGCTTTTCATTTTCTTTTCCAGTTAGAAATATCCTTTTCCTTTCAAATTCTAAACCTGAATTTTGCCTAAGAAAATGCACTTTGATTAAATATGGCATTATACGCGAAAGGGGTATGTCCAGGGAAGAAAGGCTTTCCTGCATCTGGCATCATTTCACTAAAGCTTAGGAAGTGTGGGTTAGATGACTGGGCAGTGGGGGTATGTTGAGAACTGGCCAAATGGCAGAGCTTAGAGGGTTGTGATAAGCAGCACAGAGTCTAGTTAGGGGCCTGTAGCAAGCGGTGTGCCCCAGGGGTCATACTGGGTCTGGTCTTGTTCAACATATTTGTCAGTGACCTGGACAAAGGGACAGAGTGTACCCTCAGCAAGTTTACTGGTGATACAAAAACTGGGAGGAGTGTCCGAGACACCAGAAGGCTGCACTGCTGTTCAGTGAGATCTGGACAGGATGGAGTGGTGGGCTGAGAGGCACCAAATGAAATTCAAGAAGGCCAAGTGTAGGGTCCTGCACCTAGGGGGGAATAACCCCAGGTACCGGTATGGGTGAGGTGTTGACCTGCTGGGAAGCAGTGCTGAGGAGAAGGACCTGGGAGTCCTGATTGACAACAAGCTCTCCATGGGCCACCAATGTGCCTTCAAGGGCAAGAAGGCCAGTGGTATCCTGGGGTGCATGAGGAAGAGAGTGGCCAGCAGGTCGAGGGAGGTTCTCCTCCCCCTCTACTTTGCCCTGGTGATGTCACATCTGGAGGACTGTGTCCAGGTCTGGGCTCCCCAGTTCAAGAAAGACAGGGGGATACTGGAGAAAGTCCAGTGTAGAACTATGAAGACGATAAGAGGACTGGAGCATCTCTCATACGAGGAAAGGCTGAGAGAGCTGGGTCTGGTTAGCATGGAAGAGACTAAGAAGGGATCTCATCTACACTTATAAATATATAAAGAGCAGATGTGAAGAGGCTGGAACTAGATTCTTTTCAGTGGTGCCCAGCGACAGGACAAGGGTCAACAGGCACAAACTGGAACACAAGAAGTTCCATCTGTACATGAGGAAAATCTTCTTTACTGTGAGGGTGACCAAGCACTGGCACAGGCTGCCCTGAAAGGCTTGGGACCTCCTTCTCTGGAGACACTCAAAACCCGCCTGGATGCATTCCTGTGCCACCTGCTCTAGGGCATCCTGCAGTAGCAGCAGGGGTTGGACTAAATAATCTCCAGAGGTCCCTTCCAACCCCTACCCTTGTGTGATTTTGTGTTTTGGTGAACTCATGTGAACCCCTCTTGAATATTTTTTTTTTTTAGCTTCACAATACTTTCTTTGGTACATCTGCTCTTAATCCCTTTTCCTCTTCCTGGGACTCCTTCTCCCATATATCCATCACTGAATAAAAGATCCCTGTAATGCACAAACAGGGAATGCTGGAGATCTCCTATCGTATTCCTGAATGCAGATTGCAAATTCATGTGTATAAAGCCTCTCAGTAAATTACCTTTAAACATCTTTTGAAAATGTCCTTACACTCAGGATAGAAGCAAATGTATCAGCATACACTGGGCCCAGAAAAATTGATGCTTCTGACTTGCAGATTTTGGAAAAAGTCCATTTCTCCTTCCCTTTTCTTTATTATGTTCCCTCTGAGACACCTGTATAAATATCACTCTCTTTAACTGTCTCCTTGCAGTCTTGGAAACGCTTTTTCTCAGTCCTTTCACAGTTCCTGATGTATGAGCTTCTGACAGGGTTCTCAACACACCTGCTCCAGCAAAGAAAAATTATTTCTTCACAGGGGGAGATTTGTTCTTACCTATTTCAGGTTACAGCTCAGCTAAGCTCTGTATAACACTTGGAAATAAAACAATTTTTTAAAAGGTGGGGTAAAAAAAGAAAGCTGTACCTCCATCCTTTGGGATATACCTACATTTAATTCTAGGTCAGTATTCTGACCTGGGCATACCTCACCACCTTTCATTTCTCCTTGCCTCAGCAATGCAGACAATATACTACACCCTTATTTTCAATCCTTCCTTTGGTTACAAAAGGTTGTCTTTTCTCTCAAAGGTCACCAGCATTTCCCAGCTGTTATCTCGGAACGATAGCAAAGCCAGTGTGGTATTTTTCTTATACCAATGGTGCAAAATTCTGATTCTAAGATGAAATGCCTAAAACCCACATGACATCCATATACTGTGCCCTCAGAATATTTTCTGATGGTACCTGTGTGGCAGGAAAGTCTGTCCTTCCCTGTAAAGAGAGAGATACGCCCACAGACATGCATACTTACACTTAATTTTAAATAAATTCATTGCATTTTACTTTCCTTCTAAAGTACAAGAGTCTTCATGCCCATCTGCTCTTCCTGGGCTATCACACATTGCCTGAAAATGGAAGTAAGCATGATTCAATCCGCTTTTCACCAACAGAAAGGGTCGAGACCTGTTTCCTGGCACACAGGTGCCACTGCAGCGACCACACGCATTGCTGCTGAAACGGGGCAGGGCTTTGCCTGCGGCAATGGCTATTGGAAAAGGCAAGAAGGGCAGCAGCCTTCCAACCACACATCATTCCCCCACAGCTGCAAGGCCAGCTGTGCTTATCAAGACAACTAAATCTCCCAAGGAAAGGGGAGTGAAAAAGTGTATACCTGCCTGGTTTCTGAGGAGACTGGACAGTTTTATTCCAGTGTACCAATTTTAATCCAGTACCAGTCAGTGTCTTATTCTTGCGTACATATGCAATATGGATGTATTTGAAGGATGTGGAAGCAGGTATCAATCTCATGTAGAGATGCTTAGCCACAATTTGATTGTGTCTCATATATATTATCAGGTGAGATCTCACTGTATTCATGGAAAACAATTCAAAAATTGACATTTCATCAGCTCATTTGACAGCAACAGAGACAGGAAATGAAACGGGTGTGTCACTGAGTTGTGACTTCTACAGTCCCATGCACAGTGTGCTTAGTTCAGAGGGGTCTGGCCTGGATTGCCTATAGAGCCTTGTTCATACTTTTCCTATAGCTCTTCCAATTTGCAGAAATTGTTCCCAGGGTGGTATAAACTTTATTCAGAAAATATTACTTGTACCAGCCACAGATACTTAGACGTTGAGCAAAATAGAACCATTGTTTTGGTTCTCATCCCACAGAGCTCCATCAGGAAAGAAAGAGATAAGAGATATGGACATTGTTACCATTTCTCGAGAAATATCATAAACCCAGTGGTAATGTTTACGTGTGTAAGGTCATGCACTCTAAAAACACAGCACTTATCAAACACTGAAAGCCACCAGCCTCTATTTTACTGGGATGGTACACATGTTTAGAAGACTACAGGACTTTCAAGGTAGCTTTACAGGTTAATATTTTGCAAACTTAACTTCTAAAGCTTCATCACAATTCTGTGGTTTATGAACAGTTCAGGAATTTAGAAGCCAAAAGAAAATTATATTTGAACAAGAATTTCCAGGTGTAAAGACTATCAGAAAGAATGAATTACATGGTACCTTCAGAAATCAGAATTAAATTCCTATTCCTTATCTGGGTACCAGCTCAATTTCTACAGCTGCATGGTAGCAACTACTAAGACTCATCTCAGGCAGCTTAGCAGTGAATTTCCAGCTTCCCTTAAGTTCAAAGAGATAATTATTCATAACATTAGAGTTGCTTTTTGAAAGCCTCTCTCTTCAATCTTCATGAATTATGCCTAAGAATATTAACAGGTTTGATTTTCACGACAGGGTTTTTTTTTCCCAACCTCTGCATTTCAGAAGACAATTTTCTATGAGGTAAGGTCAAATTCCTCAGCCTACACATGAAAGTTTCCAATAAGATAGCTCTACAGCAGCGTTAGTGGAAACACATAAAGCTACACGGCCCTTTAGAAAAGAAATAGCTTTCTGGGATCAATGCAAATGTAAAGGTCTGAAGAACTGGTGCAATTTGTAAATGCAAATCAGGTTAGCAACAGAGATGACAACATTTTCTGTAGATATATTCTTCTCCTTTACGAATAAACATCTCTCATTGTACTACTTCGTATTCAAAAGGCCAAAGCATCTTTAAGGTAATGTGGGTTCTATGATTTTTCATTAAAAATATCCAAAGTTTAGAAATAAAATTACAAATAAATAATAAAATGTCTTTTTTTTTTTTTTCCCCCATGATGGAAAACCTGTCCTCTGTCTACCATAAAATATATCAAATGTCTTTCATGGAAAACAGGTTTCCTTGGAAGAAAGATCTGCCTTGCCCCTACTTTTTTTCTTTTCCCATTACTTTGCAGGGGGATGATAAATTTTTATCACATTCCTAAGTAAGTAGGTGCTTGCCCAGGTGGTGGGCAAGAATTAATGGTGCTGTGGAACCACCTGTAAAATCTTAAAAGCTTACACAATTTCTTCCTCATTTAAGTTGATTAGAAATAGCAATAACTGATACTAGTGACGTGTTTTCAGAAGAACATGCCACAATTCCTCCTCTGTGGTTTTGACTGCAGCACTGCAAGCAGCGTTATACTGGCTCCAGTCCATCTCATTTTATCTTGGCTGCAAATGCACAAAAATGTAACTACCTCGTCTGAGAAAAAAGGAGGAGAAGATAATTCAGCCTTCCTGAAATAAGCAGCTAATTTTCTTATTCCATGGAGTGACTTCCAACAAGACCTCCCGAGGCAAGTCTGCCAGATACCAATGTCAAATGTCTGCCTCGCTCCTTCTCCAAAGGGAACCAGGGAGAAGTACTGGATATCTGCTTGGAATCCAGCCCTCCTCTGAGGAGAGGCAACACGTGGGCCAACACTTCAGGGCACAAGCAGATGTCTCCACTACATCTACTCAACACACTTTTGCACAACTCAGGCAAGAATGCTGCCTGTTTCTTAGGCCCTTCCTCAGATTGCAAAGGTTTGATGCTGTATCTACCCTCTTAGAAAGGTATCCAAACTAGTTGTCTACATCCAGCCTCTATGAGAGCTGAACCCAGGAATGCAAGAGCTATGGATTAGAAGGTAAGCAGATCAGACTTTGACTCTCACCTGTGATGGGCAGCGGGGGATACAGAACCCATTCCCTGAAATGTGGAGGCATTTCATAGTAAAGCAGCATCTGTTTGTTTGGTTTTTTAATTAATTGAAGGAGTTTTAGGTGCGAGCAGAAGCAAAACATTTTCTTCTGCTCAGCTGAGTGTCCAAACTCCCAAATTAAAGACAAGCTGGCAGCTATTCTCCTTCAGGTGATGTTTGCACCACAGCACAACATTAACAGAAGGCACAAGGAATGCTCTTCGCAGGTAGTGAGGAGCTCCCTGGCTAGGGTATCTTCCTTAAACATGTGCTAAGACACTAGTCAGCTCCCAAGAGAGCTCTTTCCAGGTGTTATTATACAAAAAAGTGGCCACCCTTATTAATAGTAGTAGTCATAGCTATAATTAACTTTTCCGAAGGACTATTTACCCATAGCTGTCTGAGAAGGGACCTTGCAGTCCGTACCCAGGCACTTCATAGCATGCATAGCTACCTCACCAGGAACATCTAGGAAGTTTTCAGAACAAGAGGGGAATTATCTTGTGAATTTAGGAGTTTTTCTCAAGACATCCAGAAGGAAGTGTCTCTGCCTCTGCCCACGTAGGAATAGCTGAGAAATACTAGATACCTGCACCAAAAGCACTGCAGAACTGTTGATCAACTTTACTGCTGTCAGAGCTTTAGAAAGCCTTTTTTTGTGTCTCAGTCACAATTCAGCACAATACATGTGGACTGCCTCCTACTACAGAGTTCTGGGACCTCTGATGAGGTTCAACAGGATTGTTAGCTGAATTCTGTTGCAATTCTGTTGTCTCAGCTGCTCCATCACATTCTGGAATGATGCGGTCATGGTTGTAAAACTCAGACTGAGGAAAACAGTTTAAGAATAGAATTCAAATATATAAAACCCCATATACCTACATGCATACATGTTTACACGCCTCTGCACTCAGAGCACTGGCATTTCAAATGGCAGAATAAGCTCAGCCTGTCTCTAGATTGACATCTCATAAAGGAATTACTCCTCTTCTGGGGCGTTCAGGAAAATAGGCTAACAAAATAGGTGCTAGTGGATTAAATAACATCAAATTCCTACACTGTCTTTGAGCACAGATGTTACTGACTTCTTGTCTACTTCTGCTTTTTCTAGAGCTCGATCCTACATTCAGTGCCATCTGGCAAACTCAAGCTGTTCATGCCAAGCAAGCGACCACCTATAGAAGCCAGAAAAAGGGTAGAACTTCTCACCTTAAGGAGGAGCAGGCACAGACATTTTGAAGCACAAAAGATCAGCCATTGCTCCCAACATGATGCAGTGGGTGCACTGGTGCATTCATGCCTTGCTGGCATTGAGTCTGGTGGCATTGATGTCTTGGGTTTGGGCACTCTGTCCATGGGACTACAGCTAATTCAGAGATCAGGAATCTTTCCCCTGGCATGTTGAGAGTGCTGGAAGATTTCTGCCCTGATCTGCAAGGTTGGGAAACTCTACTTAACAGGATCATCTAATATCAAGGCAGTTCCTGTCTTTTCAAGAACCTGGGTCTTCACCCTTGATCTTCTCCTGAAGCACAGCTTAGTTATTTGTATTGGGTCTTTTTGTATTTTAGTCCAGGTCATAAGTTTGTAAAGAATTTGGGGAAATGTTCTGTGGCCTGTTGTGGGCTAAATTAGGTGTTTCTTGATTAGATATTTGTGATTATCTACAATCTCTTGGGAATTTGATTCAAGAATTAGAAAGTCCCTCAAGCTTTGTTTGTGCTTTCTACTCCTCGGTGCACAATTGGTATATCCCTCATAGAGCAATCCCACAGTCTGCAGAGCAAGTATTACACTATACTCAGGCTTACAGCAACCCCTTAAAGATATTTTCCAGGAGGAAAATGGCTGCAGGCTGCATCTGATCTCACCTCCCCCAAAAAATCATTGTGCAGACCATGGAGCACTGAGACCTTGGATAACATGCTTTCTGAAATAACTCTCTATTTCCTGTCCTTCTCCATCCTGGTGTCCACAGCCGGCGAGTGATGCCGCAGACCATTTTCTCATTACTGGCTGAAAGAACAGATCGTTCCTCTGTCATTCAGACCCCTGAAAGAGTCGCACCCTTCGAGGTCTTTGAGTGATGAAAATGATAGTTTGAAGGCTTCTGAGTAGGAGGACAAAAGAATATTTCAGCCACAAGTGTATAGTATTCAGCAAATAACAGGTTTCAATCCTGGACCATCTAAGGAAAAAAAAAAAAAGTAAGCAACAGATGTAGTATTGGATAATAATGATTCAGAATTATTTAATGCATTGTTTTGACAGACTTCACATGATAAAAGTAAAAGCAGACCTTCTTAATAATAAAATATAGATAGAGACAGAAACACAGCAGAGCAACAAAGAACATAATGGAAGATATTTGAAGCTATTTTGACATTTTTTTCTCTTTAAACAATAGAATATACGTAAATTTGTAAACTAGTCTGAATATATTCATGAGATGTGGGAAAACAACGTGTAATACTGTTAAGCTGAAGGCTAAACTAACTCTACCAACAACTTAACACCAACACTAATGGAAAAAGCATGTGAAAATTGCTGTACAGCCAATACCAACTAATGGCTATCATGAAATCATTGATATCAGTGGATTGCATACCTTTGAATTCTGTAGGATGAAGACATATGTGACTAGCTGTGGGATGCTGGTGAACTGCTTTTGCTTGAAAATAAATTTATTTATATTTGAAGATGATTGCTGTGGAACTTGAAATACAACTTTCTGAGCAAAAAACTTTGGTCTTGGTAAAAATACATACAGATTCAAGGTGACTTTAGTCAGCTAAAATGTACATCTCAACCTTTGAGGCATCATAGATATCTCCCATTTAACATCCAAATTCAGAAGACATCCCAACACATGCATCTGAAAATCTACAACTGCCTAAACTGCCCATATTGCAGATCTGCAGAACTTACCTTGTTTTCCACCGAATCCTCCACTTCTGCCAGCCAGGCAGTAGCTGCTCCACCACATAAGGAACACTTAATGCCACCCATCTCATGTTGATTATCCCTTTATCTCCATGGCTGGAGAATCTACACTGCTGGGAAACATGGAGCAACCAGGATCTCCTACCAATACAAAAGCACATATTTATCCTACCCCTGAGCTTATCCAAGCATTGGAAAGGACAGACAGGAGTTACAGTCTGTTTACCAGGAGCCAGTAACATTAAGGTAGGAGTTAGTAAAGCTAGAATCACAGAATATCCTGAGTTGGATATTCTATGATTACATCTGGACCCCTAAGGAACATCAAGTCCAACTCCAGGCTCCACATGGGGCCAGACAAGCCAGAGCATGGGACTGAGCGCATCGTCCAGACCCTTCTTGAACTCAGTCAAGCTCAGTGCTGTAACTGCTTCCCTGGGGAGCCTGTTCCAGTGCCCAACCACCCTCTCAGTAAAAAACCTCTTCCTAATATCCAGCCTAAACCTCCCCTGTCACAGGCTCATACTGTTCCCTCGGGTTCTGTCACTGGTCACCAAAGAGAGGAGATTGGTGCCTGCCCCTTCGCTCCCCCTCATCAGGAAGTCATAGGCTGCAATGAGGTCTCCCTGCAGCTTCCTTTTCTCCAGGGTGAACAGACATTGCCTCATTTCTTATAGCAATGAGAAAAAATAGTATGGTTAATAGGGATATTTGTGGAAAAAAATAGGAATTTGGCCAAGGAAAAGTCAGGCAGATATGAAAGAGGAAGGCTTAGTAAGCTGAGATACAGAACCAGGAGGGACAACATACAGACCAGGCAGTCAGAAATGTGTATGGGTGAGGGCAAAGGCAGAGCTGGTTAGGAAGCTACTATATTCTCATCAAATTCGTATGAGAGCATGTGTGGATTCAGAGGAGCTGTGGGTGCATATCTGAGAAGACAGTAAAAGGTGCAACATCCCTATGTCTGTGCTCCAGCTTCCACTGTTTTTTATACATGGCCTACATCAAGCAGCTTTGCCTCAAACTGAACCCACGCATTTTTTATTTTGGAGAGAGGCTGAATGCCAGCCAGAAAGGGCACTGATATTAACACTATGGTTGTAGTTTGCATGAACATCACATTTAGCACATCAACAGCTGTTTTCCCCAGTAGGCCTGCCTTCTAATTTAAGCCCTTTTACTGCTTCTAGGATCAAGATACAGGTGTGGATGGGTTTTGGACAGCATATGAAACAATTTAGCAAGTTCTCAACCAGTTCACAGATCCAAAGCGACCGCAGTGGATGTGCTACATGGCTTGAAGAGATGAAGCTGGAGATCAGTAAGGGACAGTGAAAGCAAACTCTTTATACCAATAGAGGTGTCTCACCTAGCAGTAAAGGGAAAAGTGAGCAGGAAATTAAGCCAATCTGAGTTAAAAATGCAAAGTACAGTTGTTTCTGATAAGAAATAAAGGACAGAAAAGGAGATGCAAGGGATGCAAAATATAGGTTCCGTAGGGATGTCTTTTAAAACAGTTTCTGAGGCTGCGCTTCTGGATTTAAAGGAGCCCACCCTAAGCAGCAAGGTGGAACGACCCAGAAGTCCCGGACTGGAAAGGCTTTGAGAGCTTGCTTCTCTTCCCATCATTTTCAGACTTTCCTATATCTCAGAAGAGGGCACTGTGGGATGGGGAGCTACTAAGCGTGAGAAAATTCAGCCGAATTCTCAACAGGAATTGCTATCACCATGTAATTCACAATTAATTACTTCTTTTGTTTTTATCCGGAGAACCGTGTGTGATCTGTTTGCTCAAATGCATGAGCATTCAAATGGAGAGCTTGCTCATTCTCTGATGTTAGAGGAAATTCTCTCCCCTTTTTGACACATCACCATCCCCAACCACCGAGAGGTTTACAATTGCAGAGGGGGTTTATTCCCAAGGGGAACACCTTTTCAGTTTTATTTCTTTTGCGCATTATTTCTTATTAACAACACACAAAGAAAGTGGTCTTTATCCTTGCTGGGATATAATGTCTCTTTAGCAATTAAGGTGAAAGTAGGTGAACGCTCAAAACAGCCGAATACCGGATAGAGTGCATGGACAATTAAACCCAAATTGCATGAATTCTACATTTCCATGGATAATGCAAATATTGTACTGGCTTCCCTATTGCCTCGCTCTTCACGTCGCTATTTACACCTGTACTGCACGGATCTAAACCGCAGTCCTTCTGAATTGCCCATGCCTGGTTTTGTCTATGGATGTGCGTTTTGTACTTGCTGTCCATAAATGTCAGTGAATGCACACCAGCAAAAAAGCAGTAGTAGATCGGTCACTGGGTTTTTCCTCTGCGCTCTAATGTCTGTTACTGATTCGGCAAAGCTGGTCAGTTCCTCATGAAACAAATCTCCACTGCTGATAAGATGAAACTAAATATTTGGTGGAAACACAGCAGTTTCTGTGAGCATTTGTTCATGTAGGGCATTTTCAAACAACAGGTTTTTTATATTTGCTTTAAAATAGGTCTTTTCATTTCATTTTATTTGTAGTGTTGTAAAGAGTGTATTCCGTTCTACCATCCTTTGGGGCCGTAAAGATTAATAATGTAAACATTCATCTGAAGCATATCAATCAAAAGAAAACAATTGCTGAAGGCTGCAGTGTTCCACATAAATTTAAAATTTGGGATGTTTATTCCATTTCAGAATGAAGACGAATATCAATAACAAAATTGGGAGGGAGGCATGCTGATTCAGAACTAGTCAGGTCTAATTACTAATACACCAGAAACTTCTAGGACCCCTCCAAAAGAGGAATTATTTCGTCCCTGTGATATTTTGGGGTCTTCAGCAGGTTTTCCACTATTCTCATTCTGTTTCTAAAACCTTAAATTTCTTTTGAGTTTCTTATGTCTGGAATTCATATTCTACTCCATTTCTGGCTTCCCAGCATATTCTTTCTTTTGTTCTTTCTGCCTCCCTTCTAATTTTTAGTTCCTGACAAATCCAGCTTGGCTTCCTTTCATTTATTTTCTATCCATTTTGACCTACCTATCATCTTGCTTCCATCTTAGCCCACAAAAATTACTTTGTTTCTTTGAACACTTAAGCTGCTGTTATATCCTGCCTATTTATCCTGCAGCTGTAGAGTCATGTAGAAGCAAATGGTTATAGCAGTGCTGTGGGACCACTGTGCTCCCCAGACTCCTACTCCTTACTCCACCCTTGTGCCTCCATCCTCTGGCTTTACCCAGATTTGCTTCCCAGTAAACAGTGAAGGTGCAGGGGAGGTACTGTTCCCCTCAGTCCATCCCCAGTGCTTAACCAGGAAGACTGCAAAGATTTATAAGTGCTTGTTGCATCCAGGCAGTTAGAGAAAGCCACAAAGACAATTCTTCACATTTCCATTCTTGGATCAGAGACCTGGGTGATGAGTATGTATGGCAGATAGGAGATTTAGACACCATAAAAAAGTGTCCACCAACCCCAGAGAGGTGAGGTTTTTGATGGTGCACTCATACTCCTTTCTTCTTCCTCTCCCTCAGGTTGTGAAGAATCAGTACCAGTGGCTGATCCATGGGGCATGATGCCAGATCCAGCCTTGTGGAGCTGACAGACAAAGGATCACCCAGTTTCTGGATCCCAGTGAAGGACTTGTCCATCTGTTTGGCAACGGCCCCAGGGGCGTCTGCAGAGCTTGACGGGCAACGGTGTCTGTGAGGTGGCTTCTTGGACCAAGCATGTCGGTACTCCAGGGTGAGGGCAGTAGGTAAGCAAGGAATAACCTGGGAGGGCTCAGGCTCAGTTAGCTGTTTTTTAATGCACAGCAGTATCCGTAGCTCTTTTCAAAGCCTGCTGCCTCTCCACAGAAGTTTCCCTGAGGATGCATATTAAAATTGCCCAAAAGAAAAAAAAATCTTGAAATTTACTAAAACTGGGTAGCTTGTATGATAGCATAAGTATGTAATGAATGCTGTAATTAAGGCTGAGGACTGCTTCTGCTTTGGATAATTTATGGGAATTTCTTGCATGGAGCTGTTCTTTGGAGCACAATGGACAAAGCTTAATCAAACTTCATATCAGGGTCTCATTTATAAATGGTTAAGAAAGAATTAATAAATACTTAAGAGATGTTTTAGTGAATGGTCAAATAATGTTTAAACCAGCAGGTCAATAGGGGTTAGATTTACATGATATATAAGTCCAAAACCTCAGGCTAGCTTCTATCTAAATTAGCCTGTATTTAAATTTCTCCAGATGCTTCCATTCCCACCCATAAAATTCCCCTGGTAGGTGATTTCTGCCAGGAGGTATGCCAACTGTCATGTATGCCTTGACAGAGCTGATCATCTCAGCACAGCTCAGGTCTGCACACAAACAAGAGTGACAGTCTGCCAGATTTCAGCTGCTGCAGCAGCTCACCTGGAAAACATCCCCCAGCTCCTTCTAAGCCTCTATC
This sequence comes from Hypotaenidia okinawae, assembly GCA_027925045.1. Taxonomy (NCBI): domain Eukaryota; kingdom Metazoa; phylum Chordata; class Aves; order Gruiformes; family Rallidae; genus Hypotaenidia; species Hypotaenidia okinawae. Next base: position 129,008,053 of record BSDF01000001.1, read on the forward strand.
AATGCACAGAGCCTGCTCCTACCTCATAACCCAGTCGGCAGAGTACTTGCTTGGGAGGCAAACAGACAGGTTGACCTCCTACCAATGTGGGAAGCAAAACTAAACTGCAAACCTACCCCCAAGGGACACTGGTTGAGGAAGAACCACCCTCTGCCTCAGGAGGAGAGGCCTGAGAGTTGCAAAGCCAACTGGCCCTCTCCCGAGGCCTGGGGTGCCTGGGAAAGGGGGTTCAGCTCTGAGGCTCAGGTGAAGACATGGCAGTACAAAAGGAAAAGAGAAATGCACAAAAGGAAAAGCAAGCTCAGGAGTTTGATAAGAAGGTAGCAGCCAGAGAAGACAGTGACAAGATCGCAGCCACAGCTATTGGTGCTGATTTGGTTTCAGATAAATCCCAAGTCAACTGCCCAAGTCATCGCACTTAGCTCTAGCCACGCAAACCGAGGCACCTCGTTCTTCAGTGGAGAGCACTGGTCATCCCTGAAGGGACATCTGCCCCTTCTTATCCTTCATCTTTACTGTTCTCCAGATCAAACAGTCTTTATTTACTGTGAAGTAGAATACAAAGGTTTGTTCCTGACCTGATCTATACTTGGTATTTAATCATTAGGCTGTTACATCAAGGAACATGAAGAACAGGTTTTGCAGGCAGTGTTACTTTTTAGACAGCGATGCTAGGTTATACTTTGCAGAAGTAAATCATTAATAGCCTTCATCTAATTATCTGCATCTCGCTAAGCAATCTCCACATTAAATGCCTTTGATCAGATCTTCAGATGTTTTAATTAACAGACTTCAGGAGCCTATGTCAGTTGTAAGATCTAAAATTCTGCCCTTTACTAATCATTAATACGTACATCTTTCTGCCTTCCTCCACCACACCAGCGATACCCTTCACAGCACGGAAGGAAATGCAGCTGAGCCATTCTAACCTTCAAGCATTTATCGACCAGCATCTTTTCTGTTGCATGGGTTCTGCCTGTGTTAGCTGGCTTTAAGCATAAATACTTAACCTATGTCAGGAAAGGCACCGGCTCCGTCATAAATATGGTCTTCGACAATCAAAAATCTGCACTCACCTGCCATCTCTCTGCTCTCACATAGTGTGTTTTATCAGCTGGAAATGTGCCAGCCTGCTATTTTGTATCTTGTTCCCTGGAAGCTCTGGGTGACACCAAACAGAATGGCGCCATGTCAGATGCTAACGTTTCAACTCAGAGATGCCCAGAAGTGGGATTTGGAGGAAGATCGATCTGTTATACTGCTGTGGAAATGATCGCGCCGTCTGACACAGGTATCTAATCACTGTTTGAGAGTTAAACCCACAGAGGTTTAGTCTCTCTCTTTCCATTGGCTACTGAGAGAATTTAATCCGCTGAACTTGATCCCTTCAGTCCACATCCAAAAGTGTGGGACCTGGGAGCACCTGCCAGGGTGTGCTCACAACCAAGGTGAGCTCTACTGTGGCCACGCGGCGATGCAGGAGACCCCAGAGCAAATCAATCCCCTCATCATCATCCTTCCCCTGGTTTTGTGGTAAGACAGCTCAAGCAGGCAGCAGGGCTGCTGCCGTCCTCTCCTGCAGATCCCAGGACCTTGACAACAGGACATTGGACCTCTAGAGAAAGCCTGCCCCACAGGTTAAGCTGAGTCGCCCCTAAATTAAATCCCTGGCATTGTGCAACGCAGGTGTTTGAGAACCCCGTCCCGCTCCCTGCCTGTAGTTTCTTTTTAGCCTAGTGTTTCCACTGAAATTGCACACTGTCACCAATATTTTTTTGTTTTGTTAAATAAGATTTAAATCAATAGGCCTATTATTCCCTTTGTGCCTGTTCATTAGACAGTGTGGGAAGTTACGGCACACTAGTGAAATCACAGTCAGAAGCAGATTTGTGTCTGCAGGTTTTATCAACATACATAAAACTGACATTCAAAAGTGTGTCTAACTCGGCTATTACAAAAAATTTACTTATCTTCTCCCTTCCTCCTACATCCAACAACAACAGGGAAGAAGTTTTCCTAGTCAAGCCACATTTGACACTCCGAAGTACAAAATGAGCTCGTGAATGATACTAATTTACCCAACAATCACTGCTCAAGCAGTTTTACTTGCCAAGGAAGTGTGACAAAGAAAACTGCAATAGTACAGGGAATTGTGCAAGCAATAAAATATTATTTTGCTGTACTTAAAGAAAATTAACAAGAGCAGGCATAGAACAGTTACACCAGTGTTTTTGAAATTACCTAAGTGCAATAAGTGAAGAAGGATTGAGGTCGAGAAAAGAAGGACTCTTTAAAGTTGATTACTCTTGACAGGCAATTTTGTTCTTCATCCCATTTGTTTTGGGTAAAATGTCTGTATCTGCATCTCTCTGTGTTTTGCTTTCCTTTATTACAGAGGTAGCTAGCAATTCTCTAGACTTACTTGCAAAGGTGATATGTTGTGGTAGATGGAAGACATAATAGGGTCCTGCTTTTATAAATGCATTGCTCAGCTCAACGGTGTGGAGCCCAGTTCTTCAAATGCCTGTGGCCTACCACCCCACCAGTTGTCAGCTGCAAGACAGGCTTTTTGTTTCCCAATGAGGTGCATGGAAGGAAAGGAAAATCCAGATGCTTAAGCAGAGCCAGAGTGCACCAAGCATGCATAAGGGGCTGAACTCATGCCTGCTCTTGTTTAGTTCAACCAGCAAAGCCTTCAGCACCACCTGGGCTTAGAGCTGAGCAACCTTCTGCACTTCCACACTGCCTATTTTTCATCCACCTCTACTTATATCAGCTAACCATTAAATGTCCCAGATGTCCACGTGCTGGCACATGATTCCTGTGATCTACAGGACCAGCAGCTGGAATGAATTCATACAAGGGCTTAGATTGGAAGAAATTGATCTTTAATTCAAGTGAAGGAAATTAAGTCTGCACCAGGACTTGCTTTTAATGTGTAGCTTTAATGTATTTTTTCCCTTACCTCCCCCTCTCCCCCCAATAATATTATAAAAAACAAATATCCTCAAAAGTTGGACTGGTCAAAGGATAAGATTTACAAGATAAATCTACTTGCTGACCTTGTCTTCTTTTCCTTCGCTGGGCATATCCTTCAATGACCTCTGGTGGTCCACATGAGTGGGTTTATGCTAAGTATTACTGAATTTTGTATTTGCAAAGCCAAAGCAATTCCTCAGTGTCTAATAGTCAGACTTTTGTGCAGAAAACAGCCTGGAGCCGTTTTGGTAGGTGAAAGAAAGGAAGTGTGTTGGCAGATGGAGTCGTGTACTTCACTTATAAGACCTCTTTGCTCTCTAAACTTTTCCTCAGTGAGGAGTCTACGTATGGTAAATGTGACAGTGTATTAACAAGATTTGTTGGCAAGGTACACTCGGTTATTTACTGTAGAGAGGACAGTCTCAGACAAAACTGTCAGAGAGACCCTCCTCTTGAGTCATGAGGTTCAGAAAGGACCCCCTGCTTTCTAAACTCCTTCTCAGTGAGGAGTCTATGAGTGGCTGGATCCAATCCTAGTCCCTGACTTGACCAGTGGTTTATGGATAAAGGATTTTACATGTGCCCCCAATCCTTTCTATCACTTAGCTAAGACTCCAAAGTTCAGCACGCTATTGGATACTTACTGAGAATCTGTTGCAGCAAGGAATCTCTCAGCCTGGAGGAGTAACCTTGAGGGGCAGGTGTCCCTACTCAAGGAGAGATCCTGGCGTGCAGCCGGCTGCTGTGCGGGAGAGCTCAAAGTGCTCTGGGGCTGCTCACTGTTTGTGGAGGTGAATCACAGTCACGTTTGCCTGCTGCCTGCAAGTGTTGGCTCTTTCCAAACCTGGCCTGAGTTGGACATTGCCCAGCACTGTGGTTAGGTGGGTGCATTGCTCAAATTCCCCTTTGGCTATTGTGCCATCATCTGTTTGTGAATCCACTTTGAGCAGGATGCGGCCATCACGACCAGACACATCCTTTGCCATTGCCACTGGTGGTTGTCACTGGAGCAGGGTTATGGGAAATAAAGGGCAGGGCAGGGCAGGGCAGGGAGGAGGGAAGCACGCCATCACAAGCGCTTTTGTAACTAAAAAGGACACGCAAAAAAAAAAAAGAAAAAAAAAAGACATGACCTCTACATTCTGATTTTTCCTAAACCTGAAAAGCTGCCTGCTGATTCCAGGTAGCAGCCAGTTCTCAGAGCCCAGACAAATATATTCTCTTTTAAGTGGTTGTCTCTGAGAAAGGGCAAAAAGTTCCAAACCTTTTACAGCATGCTTTTATACATATATATTTAAAACATATATATGTAAAAATACATATATAACATATATATAGATAATATATGTAATTAACTACCTGATAGAGGAGAACTAACAGATAATAATTTCCAAGTACCAGCACTATATATATGGAGAATGCCGAGCACCTCCTCTCTTTCAGACAAGAGAGAGCAGTTATCCTAGTATTTGCAGAAGTGCCTTTACCTTTGCACTCTATTTGCAGGCCCTCTGATATTGCAGATCTTGGTATAGTCACCTAAAACACACAGCTGCAACCACACACTATATCCCTGCCACGTTCCTGGCTGCTGAATTCTGTTCTGCTTGATGAACTGCAGTCAGCATTCAAGGATTTGCTACTGACAATACGGAGTTCTTGGGCTTTGTATTGATAGTACAAGCGCTTCTCTTTCTCAGGGACTTGCCGATCGTTCAAAGTCTCCAATTTCTCCCCAGGAAAGAGATGCACATAAAGGTACAATTCAGTTCCTCAGTTCCATTCCTATTACAGTTCATATTGGGATCTTTTCCTTACGTGGAGCCACACTGGAAAATGTAGTTCTGCTACTACCAGAAACCAATTAATGCACCTTTTCTTCTTAACCCACCAGCCCCAGTAGCAGCTCAGATTCTTTAGAGATGCATCAGAATAGATCCTTTCCTCCTCATTTTAGTGTCTCTTCTCTACCTTCCCTTTGGGAGCTCTGTCAAGTCTGGCCATGGTGGCATTCACAACAGCTTATATGGTGATGTGCTCCACAGCCACAGCTCAAGGCACTGCATTGAGGTGGCAGTCTCACCAGGAGGTATGGGTTTACATCCCACTCCTGAAAGCCATATTTCTTGACCCCTTTTCCCACAGATCTGGGGTGCCAGGCTTCCAGATCCATACAGTACTAGGTAACATTGGGCACCAGTGACAAGGCAGCCTAGTGCCATGTGGGTATGGGGTAGAGAGCTGTAATGGACATGCTAGGACTCCAGTACAAACTGGGGTCAGACACAGCCAAGCAGTACACCACAACTGACACTTCCAATGTGATCTTCTCAATCCTTTTGTCAGCAGAGTGCAGGCCACAGTCTCTTATACGGAGGGGTGTCCAACTTGCCTGGGGTAGAAGCACAGCCCTTCCATTTGTCATGGACTGATACAGACTGCGCTGGAACAGGGTGATGCCCCTGAACATCTGCAATGCATCAATGACATCACTGTGTGGGGCAACACAGCATCTAAGAAAGCAAAAAGAATAATCCGGATCTTTCCGAAAGCTGGTTTTGCCATAAGATAAAGCAAAGACAAATGACCTGCATTAGGGATCTCATTGTTGTACATAAAATAGCAAAGTGGACATTGCCACACCCCTATGGATATGAACATTAAGATATCAATTAAGTTCCCACCTGCTTACACCAAAGACATACAACCTACTCTAGGCATTGTAGGTTTCTGGAGAATGCACCTTCTCGGTTACAGTCAGATTGTGAGCCTCCTCTGCCAAACAACCCCAAAGAGGAACTGTTTTGAGCAGCATAGAACCTTGGAACACATCAAACAGGAGGCAGCTCATGCAGAAGTTCTTAGGCCTGGACCAGCTTTGAGGCAAGTGCTCTACACTGCAACCACGGATCATAGTCTCACCTGGAGCATCTGACAGAGAACACAAGAAAAATAAAGCCAACGTCTAGAGCTTTGGAGCAGGGGTATTCAGGAGCAGAGGCCTACTACAACTCAAATGAAAAAAAAAAAGTGAATCTAGCAGGGGCTTCAAGCTACTTCAGAAGTTGTTGAAGCACAGCTCTTCTGGGCATCTTGACTGCTATGCTGCACTGGATGTTCAAAATGAGGATTCTTTCTACACATCATGTGACCAATGCTATGTGGAATACATGGGCAGCGCTGAAAACACAAGGAGCTCAAATAGGGAATCCCAAAGACCCAGGAATTCTGAAAGAGATCATGAACTGGATAGAAGGCAGAGATTTCGGAGTGTTGCTGAAGAAGATGATTCATGCCAAAGAGGTACCACCACACAACGAGTTATCTGAAAGCCAACCATACCCTAGGCTGCATCAAAAGCAGTGTGACCAGCAGGTTGAGGGAGGTGATTCTCTTCCCTGTATTTTGCTCTTATTAGACCCTTCCTAGAGTACTGCATCCAGTTCTGGGGGTCCCCAGTATAAATGAAGCCCCTACATACTGTGGGAGGAGATAAGGTACTCATAGTGAACATAGGGAAATGGCTGGGAAGGGTAGCGTGGGTTGCTCACTCTGTGGGAAAAGCAAACCCACTCATTCACAGGACCTGGGTGCACCTGTTGGGTAATGAGGAAGGGGGGAAAATCCAGTGTGTAGCTGGACATTTAACTAAGAGGGGAAAAAAATATGGCATGATTTGACCTCTACAGGAAACAGTACAGCAGGAACCACCTGAACCGACAGAATGAACCTCACAAGGAACCAGAAGAGTACAGTGGGGACCCAACTCAAGCTGGTCTTAGCACCCCATAACCTGACACAGTTTCTCCTGTCCTGAGTGACCACCTCGACAGATGGGTCCCAAGCCATCAACTGTTCTTATCATCATTTGAGGGGGCGGGGACATGGTTTAGGGGAATAATAGTCTGTGTGAATGTCAAGAGTCAGGTGACAGTGGTTCATGTGGAAGTATAAGACAGACTGTTGGATGTAAAAATGGTTTAACTATATGGTACAGGCTGTTAGGGCTGTTGGTAAGAAGGAATTTTGGGAATGAGAAAGATATAGAATGGAAAGGAAAAAGAAAGGTATAGAAGGATGAACTGTTATAATGGGGTAGGTGGAAAGATTTGAGCATGGTACAGAAATGAAGCAATGCAGGAATGGGATAGTCAGAGGATACTTGAACATATCCAATAAAGTGGAACCTAAGTATGATCCTAAAGTTATGGAATAAGGGGTGGAGGCTGTACTGTGGGATGGACTTCACAGCAAACAGTATAGTGCTCTGCTTTGGATATGTGATTAAAACAGCACTGATACGCATCAATGTTCTGGCTTTTCCTGAACCAGTGCTCACAAAGTGTCAGGGCTTTCTCTCTTCTCCCCCTCTGGGCCCCCCAGTTCAAGAAGGACACAGAACTCCCTGAAAGAGTCCAGTGCAGGGCCACCAAGATGATTAAGGGAGTGCAACACCTTCCTTATGAGGAAAGGCTGAGAGAGCCGGGCCACTTTAGCTTGGAGGAGATGAGACAGAGGGGTGACCTCCTTAATGTTCATAAATATGTAGAGGGCAAGAGTCAGGAGGATGGAGCCAAGCTCTTCTCAGTGATGGCCAGCGGTAGGACAAGGGGCAACGGGTGCAAGCTGGAGCACAGGAAGGTCTATGTGAATGTAAGGAGGAACTTTTTCACTGTTAGAGTGGCGGAGCACTGGAACAGACTGCCCAGAGAGGCTGTGGAGTCTTCTTCTCTAAAGACATTCAAAACCTGCCTGGGAGCGTACCTGTGTGATTTAATCTAGGTGATCCTGCTCTGGCAAGGGGGTTGGACTAGGTGATCTTTCGAGGTCCCTTCCAACTCCTAATGCCCTGTGATTCTGTGATAAGCCAGTTCTCTCCTGACAAGATTTTAACCCAAGCAAGGCATAGTAGCTGTCCCATATCAATATCAAACAGCCAACCCAAGTTAGTAACCTGAAAGTCCATAAAAGATACTCAAAATACAGAAACCTCATGGGAGTATTTAATTTCAAAGAGAGGAGAATGAAAAGAGTACACAGAAGGGAGTTCAATGGACTGGCAGAGGCACAAAATGTGCATAGGAGGCCAAATTTATGGAATTCTTTACAGATTGCACATTAAAGGCTTGGAATGTATTGCCCATGAGAAAAGTTTAACATCTGACCACAGTAAAAGCCAACAGTGTTAAACAGCAGAGTAAATGCTGCCATTAGTGATAAAAAGATTTTTTAAATAAAAAGTCCACATGAAAAAAATAAAAAATACCTTAGAATTTAAGAAGTTGCCTGTAAAAATGTATCAGATTGGTCAAAATTTCTTGTTAAAGAGCTAAAAAAAAAATACAAAATACTAACTTTTCCAAACAAGGATATACTGAAGTGTCCCAGAGAACAAGTCAGACTTATACCTAAAAGGGGCACTCAAAGAAGATGAATCTCAAGGAGAAAAGCTATATTAACTCTTCCCTATGGTGTCCCTCCTGTAGAAGCCATGGGACTCGCTGACAGCAGAGCCCTTCTTCATGGGGATGAGCATAGATATATAGATGTACTGGAGAAAATTAGAGTCCAACATGTTTTTTAAAGGGAAAGAGATGCTATTGATGTTCTGTTAAGATATCAGTGAGTGTGTGGAGAAGAGTGCCATGGTTATATTGTGTACCTCAATTTCCCAAAAGCTTTTGAAAAGCTTGGGCACTAAAAGCTCTTAGAGATATTGTCACAGAAGAGAAGGAGCTCACTAATTAGTAATTGTAACTGTAAAAGCTGAGCAGTCAAAAATTGTGGCTGGTCAGTTTTTACGGTGGAAGGAGGTTATCCCACAGGAAGTAAGTTTCAGGGCTTGAGCCAGATCACCATATATCCATAAATGAACTGTAAAAGTCTGTTCATTACTATTAATGTAATGAATCTCAGTGAGGTGGCAAATTTTCAGCTGGTAGGAAAGCGCTCGGGAAAATCAAACACAAAACTGACCTCCAAGACTTGCAGAAAGCTCTCATGATACTGAGTGATGGGGTAATAAATGGCAGAAGAGATTCAATGTCAATAAATGCAAAGTAATGCACATGGCAAAATAACAATCCTAACTATACATATGCAATGATGGGCTCTACATTAACAATTCATGAAAGAGGTCTCAGAATAACTCTGGATAATTTCCTGAAATGTCAGCTCAATGTTCAATAGTCAGAAAAGCAAAAAGATGGTTAGGAATAGGAGGAAGAGAATGTAAACAAGCACAAAACACCACTACAGAGTACGCAGGGCAAAACCACCATTCTCCCACAGCTTCCCCAACCGCTCTGTACCAAAATGAATGGAGCAGACCCAGGAGAGCTACTGGGTTATTTGGAGGCACAGACACTGGAGACGATCAGCCACGTTTTGAAGCACAGATCTTCATGCCTGGGCCATCCCAGCTGAGCTTCTCCTTTCTGCTTCTCGTGACAAACAAACTCATCTGCAATGTTCAAAGCAAGGGCAAAATAGTTAAAACATTAAACTGCAAAGCCATTGCTCACGTTTTTAGTGCCCTCAGGAGCTGCACTGTAAAAGATAAATCATCCACCAGAAATTTAAGTAATCAAGAGTCACTTTCACTTGGTGAACTTGCTATTCTTGTTTTGTCCTTCATAATCTTTCATGTTGAGATGGAAGGAAAAAAAGAGACAAAGATAAGAGAAGTCCTAATACAAATTGCAAGTTAATGGGAGAGAGGGGCCAGACAGGAATAACATTTGTATGCTGTAGATAGATAGATATATAAGTGTAAAGCCTTTTCTAGTTTTAACATAGTTAATGTTTAAATTGTATCCTGTCATCCTTGAAGCAGTTCTGAAGTTACCTGCAAGGAATATGCTAATCTTTTATCTTTGTTCTAATCTTCTTCCATTGCAGATAATTACAGAATATTAGTGATTGAGTGACCGAAAAGAATTATAACAACACAATTGTCATCTGAAGTTGTTTTTTACTTAATAAACATGACAGCAGAAAGCAAAACAGAAAGTTCATCTTGAAAAAGATCTTGGCCAAGGAATAAGTCTGGACAGTCCATAAAAACTACAAAACTTACAACTACATGAGATAGACCAACAAGGAAAATACGTGTTGCTGAGCTCTGTAAGTCCTGGTACTGGAGATACCAGCACTGCTGGTAGGAATGGACAATGGGCGTATAGAGGAAGATCATGGAACTGCCTCCATCAGTGTTTCAGGAAAGCAGAGACAGAGACAGAGAGGAAAAGGACTAATATTGTCTCTTCATTAAATGTCAACAATTTATCTTTCCTGTTCACAAATGTATTTCTTTTCTATTTCCTGTCTCCCTTCTGGACACAGCTGAAATACTGGCTATTCTGATACTGAAAATAAGAGGACTGAAAATCTACAATTTCTGCATAACTGTCAGCTTCCTTTCTACAAATTAATCTTTGTGCATCCAAGCAGCCTTTGTGTGCTTACACTTCAGGTAACCCAGTACTGCTGCACAATTTCTGTGTTTATCTAGTCCACAGGTTTGCCTAACTCTTCAAGAAAAAAAATAAAATCCATCTTCTGGAGAGTGAGCAAATAACCTACCCTTAAATACAAGAACATTAGCACTGTGTTCATTTCCACATGACATTTAAAGCTGTAATCCATGCTGTGTGGTGTCTGTGGCATCCTCCTTTCCCAGTGACTCATTTTACTTCCTGCTTGGCCTCCAAATCTAATTGACTCTTCTAGGTAATTTCATTTGGATTGTCATTATGATTATGACATTTAACAAGATTCCTTTTATGTTTAATACATTTAAATAGTAAATTAAAATAATCCACTACTGACATTTGCAGAATGTAGACATATGCAGTTACATTTTCCATGCAGTATGAATTCAGATGGTTGGAGAAGAGCTTTTCTCAGGGGAAAGTAGGGGAGGTTTTTTTCTTTTGGATCGTTTCTTATTTACTCCCTCTCCATAAAGAACTTACAGGCGGGGCATGAGTCAAAAGCTGAGATGACCCACATACAATTTGTTGATCTCATTAATCACTGAATTAAGTGATTGAATCTATTTGATTGCAATTACAGGCTCTCCCTCTCTCTCATTAATCATGGCAATAAGACCCTGATTTTCAAAGGTATTTGGGTGACTAACTTTTTCTGAAATCAGCGGCAGGACTCTTCTCCCATGTAATTTATTTCAACAACTTTAAGTCATCGTTGTTTTCACACAATTCACAAATAACCCAACAGACGCAGGGTTTTAGCTACGGCTTACCAGCTCTGCACAGTTAAAGAAATCCTGGGATTTATGTGTGTATATAGATGAAAGGCTGAAACAGAGAGAGAGAGAATAACTATACAAAACAGCTCCTAAAATTGCTTCCTCTCAGGAATAACATTTTGACTGCTAGATAAATTACACTGTGTTTGCACTTTTGTGGAGCAATCATGACATCCAGTGGGCATCCCCCTTACTGCAAGGCACTGCTACCTTGTCTTCATGACAGCAGGAGAGGTGTTGGGGTCATGAGTGGAAAATACCAAGAAAATCTCCAGAGAAAGATCATTTTCACTTCTTTTTTTTTCTTTTTTTTTTTTTAACACTTTCCAATTATTCCTTAGATACATTTCTAATTATTAATCTTGCTGATTGTATTAATTGTTAAACACTGTTTCAAGACCCTAGGATTTCAACACAGAAAGCAGCCTGGCACACTGAGCCCTACAAACAAGTAATTCTGCCACAAGCTCTGAGTAAAGGGCAGTCTGTGCTTCCTGGAAGCAAACCACAGGTCTGTCCACAAGTGGTCTGTGATATTAAGTGAGCTGTGAGTTGGCCGGAATAGCTGCTGACTTTGTACTGTGTGTTTCTCATCTTTTGCTAAACTGCTTCAGTAAATTCACTGGCATTGGTGCAGGGGCAAGAAAAAGAAGAGAATTTTTCCTCCTGGTTGGAACAGAGGGCAACCATCTCTATGGGAGCAGAGATTTGGAGCATCATGCATCATAATGAGGAATCCATCATATCTCATGGCTGGCATTGCTATAGCAGAGGGATATATTATGCTGGATGCAAGTGAGCTGATGAATTTAAAGGCCTTTGAACTTTTCTTCTTCTGCAATTTGCAGCACAATCTAGCATGTGAACGCATTTGCCCATCTGTAGCTGCTGCTCCATCCATCACTTCCTATACTTTTCCTGTCCAAAAGTTCACATTTGTTATGCTTGTGTTGTTGCTACCTATTCAGCAGCACTCAGGTGCCTGCAGTGTGCTGGCCGTTCTGTGATGGATTCTTACTCGGAGAGGAAGGCAGCCATCTCACTTCTCAGTTTTTGCATTATTATTCTGGTCGGGATGTGGTCCTGAGCAAAGCACCAGACTCAGCTTGAGCCTGCCACCCTTCCAGACTGACTGGGTCCCTTTAAAGTGACTAGGGCTGTGCTGGGTGAAGTTATCACTTAGATAGTCATTATCTGCTTCCAGCTTTAATGCTGAAAGCAAAGGGACTAGGCATACCTCTCGGATATAGGTCAAAAGAAATTCCCAAGCTCAATCCAGCTGTCTACTCAGGGGTGGATTTGACTCATTTTTCTGCCACCTGGAAGACGTCCAAATTGACTGCACTATACTGGTTCCCATTCTAAAGGTTACCCTCCCAGTCATTAAAAATATTGCACCTGAAATCCTGAAGAAACTGCTGGGCCCAGCTAGGAGATGCAGGTAGGAATCACTGAGCATTGGCCCCAGCTAATCCCTGTGGACAAGCCTGCCTACAGGGCAGAGCTTAGCTGGGAGGGCAGGCGAGTTGTGAAGGGCAGAGGAACGATGACTTAGCAGATACAGAATGCCCGAAGCCCATTTCTTTCTCCTGACCTGCTCGACTTCACCATTTCACATGTCCAGCAGCAGAAGGCCGCAGGCCAAGCCAGCAGCCACCAACACACTGCACCCACCCGTACGCCGCCTCCGCACCGCAGCCCAGCATCGCACGCAAGGAGAGGGACAGTGCTGACCACAACATAAACTCGGGGTTGCCGTTTTGTGAGAAACTCAGCAGCAATGGCAAGAGGCACCGTGTCTGTTCATACAGAATTAAACGGCTGCACACCTTCCCAGTGCGCAGTGCTGCTCTGGAGCCCTTAGAAGAAAACGAGGATAACCTTTTCTTCAGCCTGCCAAGGGACTATGTAACCTTGTAATTATCCGGCTTGAGATAGAGGAGATACATTGTAATTGTGTACAAAAGAGGTCACAGGTTTATGCATCCTCTGACAGACTGCAGGAAGAGAACTATGGCAAAACCTCCCCGGCAGACCTTTTTAATTTATTTTCCCCAAGTGCATTAAATTTTAATGTCATCTTTCTGACCTGTATGTTAGAATATTTATGAACATGTGATTAACTGGTAACACACCAGAAAGCCCAAAGTGTCAAAAAAATTGTTTGGTTTTAATTGATTTTGGCTCTCTTTTCTAAAAAAAAAATCAATATTGCACAAAGAAAAGGAAAAAAAACCCCAACCAACCCAGATTACAGAGTTTAGAAGGAAGTCAAACTTAGATGAACTCAAATCAGTGACTGACATTCAATAAAACCAGAGGGTAGTTAAAAACCCATCGGCTGCCCTGTCAATAAGGCAATGTTCTATTTTTGTTTTAAAGACCCATCTACAAGCAAGGTGTACCACATGAATATGAAGTAAAAAAGGTGTCCTCCCCACCCCTCAAAGCAGACACCAGAACAACACAACAAATAGACTGCACTTGTCATCTGGTGAGTGGGATCATCATGGGCAAGATATCCTCTATGTTATCCCCCACCAAATTTTAATAGGTACCCAGCACATGGGAGTGTTGGAGGAGAGCTGGAGGCACATACTGTGGTGGCCTGAGATGACTCATGAGAAGTCCATGTTTCTCCCAGGCTCACCACATTCGGAGTGAGCTTCCATTGGGGTAGCAAGGTGCAATGCACTATAAACTCAGTTTAACATCTAGCTGCACCACAGGTGAAACAGACTGGCAACTCCCTTCTAGGCCACAGGGAAGACTTGTCTTACCTGTTAAGATAAGGTACTTCTTATTCCCCAGGGAGAAAAAAAAAAAAAAGGCAAGCCTTTCATTTGCCAAGTGTGCCATTTGTAACTGCAATGTGAAAACACTTTTTCAGGATACCTGCTGAAAAGGCCCTCCCTGAGACTACATCCCAAGAGCATCCCTGTCTCAGCCTATAGGGGACTTGGGGAGCAGAAAGAAGACTCTCAGTCTTCCTACCAAAGGAGTTTGGGCAGTCATAATTACAGACAAATTCACAGGGCCACACAAAAGGAAAAAGGGAAACCCATTAGGTAAAGCGTTTATTAATTGTTTGTATGAAGCAGCCACTGCTTAATATTCCCAGCCAAGAACCAGGACGCCAAGTTTTAAGGAGGTATCTAGTTGAGAATCAGAGACACCCTTAAGTCTAAATTCTTCTCCCACACAAGAAGGTGCATCAGAGGTCCAGTGCTACCTATGAGACCAACAAATGCTTTCAAGCTAAGGACCAACTCCATACCATTTGAAGGATAGAGTAGACCACTCATCCACTCTTGAGCATGCTAGGTATGCCACCTCTGTGCTCATGTAAGGTTGTCTAACCATTATTCTTGGTGAACACTGACAGCAAGGAAGAAATAGTTGAACACTTAGAAGGGTGTTAAAAGTGTGACTGGAGCATCAGGCATACTCAGCCAGAAAAGACATGCTCCAGACAGGCACAGAGACGAACCCAAACCATGAAGGCTTGTGTAGGGACAGAGATGCCGCACAAATGCCTCCTTGATCTCAGTGTGAGTCCCATGCGTTAGCTAAGATCCTGTTACCCCTCTTCAGACCTAACTTAGACACCCTCATACCAGCTATGAAGTCTGCCCTGGAAAGAGGTTCTAGAAAGGACTTTTTTCAGTCATTTCTACTACCTAAGGCCTAAGTAGATATTTTATTTAACAGTCCACTAGTAAGAGCTACCAAAAAAAGCCTTTTAAATGCCAATTCTTTTGCTTTCTCTAGTACTCAGGGACTAAGATGCAGACATTTCAGTATTTGTCAATGTCTTAAATTAGGACAAAAATCTGGAGTTATAATTTTGCCTCTAACAGAAATGTATCCCCCATTGTTAACTGTGGGGGAACATCCATCCCCATCTTCCCCCTTCTTCCATCTTCCTCATCCCTAGCCATGCCCCAATTCATCTGTTCTCAGACAGGAAACACTAAGTGTCATGCTCTGCCCACTGTTCTCCATTTGCTGCCCTGCAACTCCGTGAGCACACAAGTAACACATTTTTAGAATATCCCCTTTTAACTTACATTTGTAGGTATGTTTAAGTCAACTTTAAACACACCAAAGTGGCCACAGAGCTTAGTAAATATGTTAGAAGTCAAAGTCTTCGTAAGCAGCTGCTGAACTCTCACAGTAATAGACTGTTTCAGCCTCTCGCACTTCCAAATCTGGAGCAGCATCAGCTCCTGGGGGGAACTGGACAAGTTAGGTGAGATGATAAAATCTGTGGGCCATGGCAAGTAAGGGAGGGCTGGACTAAAAGAAACATGAGGCAAGGGCACAAGAATCCCCTGTAGAGAAAAAAATTCTCATTGCATGACATGATATCAGCATTGCCAGGTTTCTCTCTTTCTTCTCCCCACACCACAATTTCTCTAAGAGCTGGGTTTTCAAACACCTTTTTTTATGTTTTTATGGCAACATTTTCCTATTGGGAAAGATGTGAGAGTAAGATGCACTAAGAAGCAGATACATGTCTGCCTCTCGGGCAAATGCCACCTATAGTAGCAAAGCAGTAACTGCTTTCCCCTTAATTTTTATTCTTAAAAGAAAACCCAAAAAAAAAAAATCCCCAACATTAATTTCAGTGGTGTACTTCCTCCTTCTCATAAAGACCTTTTTGCCATGTTTGCTTTATGTGTGGTGGGGTGGCTGAACAGCTACAAGGAGGTGAACTTGTCCTGCCATTTGCTTCCTGGGAGAAGAGTCTGGGGGAGGTTTAAACAATATGTAAAAAGCATCTTCACTTGCTTTTAAAACCTCCTGTAAAACCTCCTACTTTTGGCTGCCCAACTGCTTCTCCTGAGCTCCAGAGGTCAATTAGCATTTAAATACACTTGAAAAAGACAGTCTGGTAGACCCATGTCCTCTGACTCTCATGTTCTGACTCTGCGTGCAGAAGTGCCTTGCTCCTTCGCAAGGTCTGAGCAGCAGGCACTAGCGGATGTTCAGCCGGCATCAGCCATGTCCCACAGCGATCCCAGAGATTTGGAAAAGCAAACAGATCTCACATTTCCACCTCCAACGCACCCTTGGTCAAGGGGCCAACATCTGATCTCCGTGTTGTTTGGGGAATGTGAATGCAGCACGCAGGAGTAAGCCTTCTCAGGAAAGCCTGGTGAGACAGCCTAAGTGCCGGCATGAGCCTAGCACAAAGGAAAAAAGAATGAGTGTGGAAGAGGGTCCAAATTTCCCTTTGTGCCCAGTCACTAATGAAAAGGAAATTTCTCCAGCACGATTTTCTCAGTGGTTATAATAAACAGGACAGAGCAGGGCAAGTGATCACGATAGAGACAGACACAAAATGTATTACAGCTCATATTGGTCTGGTTTTCAGCAAGGGAATTGGCCTCCTCCCTTTACTGCTGCCCCAAAACAATTTGGTCGTTTCAGGGGAGACAATTTTGCATTCCATTATCCTCCTGAGCCGGGGGGAAAAAGTGTAAAATTAATGCCTGAAAACGGAAGGTCTCACACAGGGCATTTGAGGGAGTGGGAAGATGAAGGGCAGGAGAAACAGGGCAACATTGTACTGTAGCTGGGTCTCAGCCAGACTTCACTGCTTGTAACTTTTTTCGGAGCCTCAGGGAGTTTGCTTTTCTGGCTTTATTGTCTAAATTGAATTGCAAAAAACAGAGTCTTTAGAGTTTTATCTCCTCCTCTAATACCATTCACTCTGAAGTCTCTTTTCCCACATATAAATTCTTAATTTTTTTTCCTTGAGATCCTCTATTTAAAAATAAACAAACTGTATGCGAAATATGGCTTTGCTTTTGACTTTAAGCATTTAAAATGCAAACCAAGTCTGCTAAGGTCTTCTCTGTTAAAATATGGAAAGGGTTTCTACTTTTTTTCCAACAATTTAATAAAAGTTCCTCTACCCTGCTGGGTGCATTTGGAAGTAAAAAGAAATTATATAGAATATATTATTGATCATTCCTGGTGGAACACCACCAATGATAAATCATATGGAACTGCACAGTTCATTAGACATTGACAGGGTGAGGTACTGCCCTTCTGGAGCATGTGTTGCAGACAGCAAGCAGATGCATTATAAAATACCCTCCTTTTTATTTAACTCTTCAGAGGCCCCTAAAGCTCAAAAGAATTGCTTTCAGAAAAGTTTCGCTTTCTTTTCATTTGATCAGGCGCTTGCAGTACATAAACTGAAGACCCGGGGAAGCTTTTCTGGAAAGGGAAATCAACTAGAAAGCAAAAAGCTCACTTTTCTGGAAAAAAAAACCCAAACCCCACACACAAAAAAAAACCCCACACCTGATTGCCCTCTATCTGCCAGGATCATTCCTTTCCCATTTAGGGCCCATCTATACTGAAGCATTCAAGAAACAACAGTGCTGTTTAGAAATTCGGAATCCTGATGCTAGCCTTGAAACCAGAAAGTCACTGTTAGTTGTGATTATTTATATATCTAATGATGCTGTTGTCAGCATTACTGATGTCATTCACCAGTAATTGTTACTTGCTTTTCCTGCCACTACACAAATAGTAGAAGCAGGCACAGGCTCACATACATCACTACAGCGTGTGACGCCTACAAACAGATTAATCAGCTCTCATTAGTTGCTAGGCAACAGTGCCTTGACCTTAGTGTCTGTATAGCCAAGGAGGGACAAGGATGTGGGGATGCTTCACGTGTGTGCTGCATGTCCAGATGCACATTGTCACCACATCTGCCACTGGGCAAGCGGCACATCTCGTCCCCCTATGGGTCGCGCTCCACCACTAAATAAATCAGAAAATGGGATGACTGTTCACATCATGCCATTTCTTGCCATTTCTTTCAACACATCTTGCCCTCTTCTCTGGCAGAAATGATGTGACACAGGCATGATCTGGTAGGGCCATTGCAAGGCTCTGGGAGCAGTAAGGTCACTCTTTCTTGGAGTCCAGTTTATGAGCTATTCTGATTCCACCATCTCTAATATTACCTGGTTTTAATTACACAGTTGTTGTTACTGATTTGTGTGACATAGTCCTTCATGATCCCAACCAGCATTATAGAGATCAGAAATGTAGGTGAGAAATGGTCTTTGCTCTGACAAATATACATACAAACAGACAAAAAAGATATAAAAGGTGAAAGAAATTCAATTATAATGCCATTTTACTTGGGTCAAGAGCAGGCAGTGAGGCACAAGGAAATTAGATTTCTGTGGAGCCTTATGTTGAGCTGTAGCAAAGCCAGGAACTGGGTTTCTGCTCAATTACATTATTGCAGTCCAAGAGGAACATTCATAGTCACCATCTCCTGACTCAGAAGCTGGTTCTTAACAAAGAGGCCTTTCCTTACATGTAGTCTTTGTAGCAGGAATTCCAGATGAAATAATGAGCTAGGAACAACGTAATGGACTCTGGTTTATTTTAGTTTACAAACACACAAAAATTCTTGGGTAAATCAGTTGTTTGACTCAGTCCAATCTTCTGTGTTAAAAAGATGCAGTTCTCTGTACTTCTACAAGTTTTATTACAATGAATAAGGAAATTCAAATTCAGCAAATAGATAACCGCAGTGAAAGCTACTGCTCTCTTTTTAAACTAAAGAGACTTTAATTCAATAGTGACATCAAGATGTCATTAAAATTGCCATCAGGAAATTAATGGAGGAACATTAATAATAGGTTAAACCACCAATTAGTCAAATCACCAAATTAATGCAGCAGGAGATTGAATCATGAGATTAAAGTAACAAAGAATCTTTACTTACCGATTCTTCAGACAGAAGGGAAGTTACATGTTTGCTTTAGCATAAACCCACAGCTAAAAGATTTTGTCCAATGCAATAAAAGTAATTAATTTGGTCTTAAGGAGTTACAGAAATCAAACTGTGGTTTATTTTGAGTGACAACTTAGTGCTAATCCAAGAGTTTTCATAAAAGCTCACCACCATCACGACAACAAATACTTCTTTTCCCTACCCACAGTCCCAAGACATAGATTTATCAGCTTATTTAAAAGGATAAAGGTTAATGAAAGTAAATAAATTGTTTAAATCTTGTGTTCCTTTTGCTAACCCAGCAAAATACCTCAGTGAAGTATACCATGCTATATACAAGATTTGATTTTGAACAAGTTCCTTACATGCACTTCACAGAGAGGTACACAGTCAACCCATTCCTTACCGTGCAAAAGATGTATTTCTTTTGAAAAGCAGAAAGAAGAGAAGAAAAGGAAGAGAAAAAAAAAAGATAAAACATGCTGTTTTGAAACTATCCCATTTTCTGATAGGCACCAAGGGGAAACAGAGGTCAGAGAGGGGATTTGCAGTTAGAAGAAACTAAAGAAGAAACATTTCGGCCTGATGCACTTTGTCGGAGAGGATCGTTTCTGACAGCAGGACTCCATTCAAACTGCTGGCTGCTTGAAGTCTTCACTGGCTCCTTCCTGCTCTACCTCCACAAGTGCCACGGATGCCCCTGCACATGCCTCTGCCAGCCCCAAATGACTTTGCAGGCCTCGTACTTGGTAACCCTCTTTCTCAGTGTACTGCCCTCTGCGCTCAGCTGGCTGAAAACAGCCTGGCAGAAGATGAACAGGCTTCTGTCCGTGGTCCACCACAAAATGTCTGCCCAAGGTCCCTGCTGTCTGGAAATATCTGCCCTGGCAGTTCCACAAGATAAATCAGTTTCCCAGGCCACAAATTCAGAAGGACTGTCCCCTGACCCTTCTCTCAGGTAATGAACTGCAAGGTGATGCCATATGGCACCGGCATCTGACGACCAGCCTGCGTGGTGTGGCACAACTGGCTGGGACCTCGACGGCATTCGTGAAATGGCACCATTTGTCTGAGAGCATTCATCACAGTGTTCCTCAGCCCACAGAATAAGAGAGCTGGGAAGCGTGACCATATCTGTACTGATGGTTACATCTGGCTCCTAGTGACTTCAACGAAAAAACGAAGAACGTCTTTGATGCAAATACCAGCTGAAAGTTTCTGAAGAGCAAGTTTGACCAAACCACACAGGGAGACCATGAGGCAAACTGAAGTTTCATTGAACTGTTTTCACAGAACAGCCATTCCTGCAGTGTGCCCACCATCTGTAGCGGTCATACTGAGTTTCAACAGGTATTGCAAAGATAAATTCTGATTCACCATTTTCACATAACCCATTTTGATTTTCCTTTTTTTTTCTGCAGCCAGAATCACTTGATGGGTCTTTCTGTGGCTATTTTGCAACCTGACAGCAATTTTTAATCACCATCAGTACAAACGACAGGGAGCACAATTGCTGTAGAAAGAATGAAACTTTCAGGGTGGGTTTGTTTGTTTTCTTTCTATAAGTCAGATATACCTTTGATCTTGGTAATACCTAAGCAAGTGATCAAATGAATAAATAGAGAACAAATACTCCATTGCTGCACAGAACTATTTACTAATGGGATTTTTAAGATACTGGAAGACTCTACCTCAAAGGACAAAGACAAGACTAAACAGATTTGATTTACGGAAAAACAGGAGAAGGGTGTAAAAAATTTTGGTGTGCTTAAAAATAAGTATAAAAGCCTAGTTCATTATCTCCTTAATATAAAAGTCTGGGAAAACAAAAAGCTAGATTGGGGAAACCAAATCCAGCTAGCTCTTTTTTGTTTTTTAAGATGCCCTAACAATAATGCAGCAGGGTGAAAAGATCAGGACCACTTTGTACACATTGTGCTAATTACTGCAAGTACTTAAAGTTGTAATTAGCTTATTATACTGCAGAGAACCTAACATGGCATGTCTTTCAAAAAAAATTTCTCTCCAGATCATTAGTGGGAAAGCTAACAACATCTGCTTCAAATAAAATCAACCAATTAGCGCAGGCAACTTCGCATAGTTTGCAATCAGAGAATTATATTGTGCCAAGTGCTAATTTCAATGTGAATTCTATCTCCTCCTTATATCCCACGCTTATCTGCCAGCACAGCTGGTGTTTAACACCACTGACTTCAGTGAAGTCTCCAAAAACTTATGTTAATTTAAAGTAACCTAATCAGAAGTGTGCAATACAGACTGGGCTTGATCTCAGCTTAATTAAAACTGACCTTGTCATTTCACTGCATATAAAGCACCAGTATCTTACCATTTATCACTCAGCTATGATAGATTTGCAGCGTATGTGAGAATCAAGGAAGACAAGCTCTGTACCAAAGGAGCTATTTTCAGATATCAAAGCTTGATTTTAGCATACTGTAAAATGCCACTCGCTTGTGGCTGCCAGAAAATAATTCAAATAGTTCAGAAAACCCAAAATAATGTCCAAAACTGCCTTCCAAAATTCCCAAACAGGGAACCACTGCCAGGTTTTCTCTTTTGGTTAAGTATCAGACTCACACATCAAAAGCTGGCTATTGTCACTGACAGTAGATGCGAAAGACAGCTTGCTTTTTAAAATGAAGTTTGTCCTTGTTCAGTTTCAGTGTTACAGTTTCCCAACCAGATGAGATGAAAAAGATGAACCTGAAAAAGAAAGCAAAGGTTTTCACAGGGAACTAAGCATAGCAAAGCATAATAATCAGAAACAAACTTGTGAAGTAATTAATTTCTTTATTGCATTTTATGCTTTTAATCAGATAAAGATGGTTAAATGTACCTGAGTGTTTATCAGTTACACTTGCTGTCTGATGGAGGTGGTTGCCAGAGTCAGGCTTTAGACATCCAGTGTTATGATTCCTATGGAATGAACACTGTAAAGTAAGTTTGCAATACATGTTTTGATTTGCTCTCTGAAACATTTCCTCCTCACCCATCGGATGCCTGATGTTACTTTACTCCTCCTGGGATCCCCTGAGAGATGCCTCCATGGGCCCTCCTACATCACAGCCTGTACATGAGCATAAGGACAGGGGCAACTCCTAGCATAGACTTAGCTTATACCAGCAAAAAAGCTAAACCACTCTGCCACTTCGGGTGATATTGATTCACATAGCAGAAAAAGTACTAATGGAAGCACTTTTCCTGTCAGGGTAGCTGCCTCAACTGCTGGGGAGACACATGACAGCTTGTCCCAGTGGAACAGCAGTGGCCAGCCATGCGTGCAGGCCTGGCCTACTGCAAACGCAACATAAATTACACAAATTCAAATCTTTCACCCAGACTGCAGGCAGTATAGCTGACCTCACGCTTACTGAAGGCAAAAGCAAGCACAGGCAACTCCCAAAACTCAGCTGAGAGTCATTTGATCCGGTGTAGATGTCCTCAGCATGTGCTGAAGACATCTGCTGGAACAAGGTGCTCACTGCAGAGAGTGAGTGGAGAGGAAGGGGCACAATCAGAGCACCACTCGTCTTAAAGGAAAGACCAAACATGAGCAGATTAACTGGACTCCAAAATTGCCTTCAGTATGTAGGTGGAGTTCATCATGACTGATTCAGATATGTCCATCCATGCCACAGATGGCAAGGTGAGATGCACCCAGGCCTCACGCTTAAGCAAATTGTCCTGTCTGCCCCCAGCAACATACGGTAGTTGACAGAAACAGATGGACAAACAAACCAACCCTGCCCTTACCCCTAACTTCTGTGGCTCTAGCATGAAGGTTTCCAGTTAGATCTGGTCTAGTTTTCTAATTACTGTGGTTCAGTCTCACTGGTTTATGAACTGACATGATCTTGTAGTTGGGCTATTTTCTGCCTAGCAGTTAATGTATTTGCAGGAGGTTAAAGATAAATCTCTTCTGGCAGTAATATTCAGCTTCTCAGTTCAAGTGGGCTTTTTTTTTTGACTATTCAGCAAGTCCAGTGGCTAGGCAAGAAGCATAGGGACTGTATGAACAACTTTGTCATGTGCAGCAACAGGAGTAAATAATTAATAATCATGTGATGCTTCTTGGTAGCATCACAGTTCCTTCTCAACCTTCTGTCTCCAAGACCCTGTGAGTATGTTTGCATACCAATGCAAATGTATATTTGTGTGTGAATATATGCACACATAGGAAACAGGTATAATTTTATTACAGCATGTATCTGTTCTTATACATGTAAATTTATCATCTCAGGTATTCAATCTATAATAAAAGCTCCCTCTAGAACAATGACTCACACAAAGCAATTGAAAACATATCCAACAGCTCTTTTGAGTGAGGCTGCATGTTACACAGACAAGTCAAATAGGTAACAGTTTATGACAAAACATAAATTAAATTGATCATCATGGACTCATTGTTAGGACTGTATCACTTAGAGAATAAAGCCAAGAACAATTCCTTCCCAAGTTAGACTTCACTGAATACTGTAGGTGGCAAGATAAAAGCAGAGAAACCTGGAAACCTACTTCTAATAAAGACTCTGCAAACACTCTTACAAGTTAAAGAAGCTCCAAAAGTTACTTAAATATGGCATACTGCAACATCAAAGCTACATCCCAGTGAAACATTTTTATGAGGTTGCCTTGTACAAGTGCTGTATGAAACAGCTTTGAAGCCAAATGCTCCCAGGTTTAGCCATTTTTTAAGAAAAATAAATTGATTAGAAAAAGTTCTAAAGGGTTGGGGTTTTTTTTTGTCTTAATTATGATTTAGTAGATGCCTTCTTCTTCTTGTACACTACAAAGTAATAAGTTTGAGTTAGAGAAGCATGTGTTTGCTATCACCTACCTCCGTGGCTGGGACCATACAAAAATGCTTCTACTCCTAGTAGAGAGGCAGTTGTTAAAAACTGAATTAAAATGTCTGTGATTGGGTAAGACAATAGTTTTAGGGTTAAATAAAATATATTTTGTCTCAAACCAACACCTCAACCCATAATCAGGGGACAGAACATGTTTCAAAAAATTTTTATTGACTATTATTAATATTTCATTGCTTCTACAGTGATGGTTACATAGTCTGTTTGCAGGAAGAGTGCACATCTAGGAGAGGTTATACTGTAGGCTAGGTAATCACATTAACGGTGAAGGGCTTAAGAAGTAGCATGGAGAGATGAAAAGAAGAAAGAAAAAAAAATGCTTATGAAGGAAGTTAGTTAGAGTAGGGCAATGAGGGAAAGAGAAGCAGAAAGGGAGTGGCAGGAAATAGAAGGGGAGATGGAAAAAAAGTAATGGGGTAGAAGGTGAGTGGGACAATACTACTCAGGAAAAAAAAAAAGGCAATTCTCATGGTTTGAAGAGCAGAGAATTAGCAAAATCAACAGTTTTAAAACAACATTACAAAACACCTACAGCTGTATCATTAAATTACCCACTTCATCCACAATTATGACCTGTACCTTGTCAAGACTCTTTATCAAGCAGAAAATCTGTTGACAGAAATTCAAATAATTTTTGCTTATTTCTTTTCAAATGTAATTGCTTCACACAAAGACTCAGCCATCATCCAGTTGCTGGAGCAAATCTGGACATTTAACCATAAAAGTGGAAAATAACTTAAGGTTGATATGAGAACCAACCCTAGGAGATAAAAGTCATGGCCACAGTGGTCTTCTGCTGACAAGAATAGGAAGAGATACATGACTGAGGGAGTAAAATGCAAACCAACCCTCCAAAACTGACACCGCCATACTCATATACCCCATACATGCTCTATTCTTCCTCTCCCCATATTTGCAAAGTTCAGAAAGCCAAGAGATTTTTTTGGACTCTGATAAAAGGAAAAATAAGCAGACTGTTGGCACTGGTAGAGCTGCTTCACCTCATGCCTCCTTGGTTTCTTCCTTCATATGGTGGACTTCAGAAGAGAGAAAAGACTTGCTAAATGCATGGTTTCTGCTGTTTTGAATGTGTAATGGAAGACAGAAATTACTGTGAATCATCTCTGTAATGATTATAGACATATTAGTCCACATATTTTAAATAATTAAACAGCATATATTCTGTTTCCAAAGGAAAAAAATGCATCCCAGATCAAAATTAATCTATAGTTACATTTTTATCTAAATGTATGTGGAGATAAAACATATTATCCTCTTTAAATATTTCCAGCAGGCATTGAAATCCTCTTCTTGCCTTTTAAGCAAGTAATAAACCCACTGTATCGTTTGCCCTGCTTCTCTCTTCCTCTTCACTTCCCCTCCATATCATCTATCTACCGGGGAAAGAAATGGCATCGCCCTCCCACTGAGTTTTTTGGGAAGCCTGGTCCTAGGTGATGTACTCAGAGAATACCTACCAGTCTGAGGCCACATAGATGATAAGGGTCAAGGGCCCTTTTTTGTAGATTGCATCAAAGCCCACCATTGCACTAAGTAATACTACAGTATTTGGCAATTCTACCACTACTTCTAAACAGGTAAGCAACATTTCGCTTTCTCTTTTGAACATGAGACCTTCAAGTCTGTACAGCTGTTACTTTAGCCCAGAAAAAGAAAAATCTTGGGTTTTCATTTGAATATCTGCAACAGTGACTCAACGCACGGTGCCTTTATGAAAGAATGGTTTTAATTTCTCAGAAAGTGGTATCGTAGTCAACTGCGTCACATAACAGAGCATTACCAAAATGCTTCATTCTAAACTCAAGTGCTATATTTGCTTGAACTATCTACCCAGAAAATTAAGCCTATTACGCAATTTTCAGAACAATAAAATTAAGCTCTCTGTGAAATGTATACTGGCAAAACTGGCTACTTGCCAGTTAACTCCAGGCAATTAATTGGAAAGTAATATTGTTGTAGGGTATTAGCAAGTTTGGGCAGGAAACTGTGAAGTTAGTCACAGAGATAGCTGTTACTCATACATCAAGGGACTGCATTAGGTCCACTGTCCCACCATGGGGTTAACCCCAAAGTGGGACAGATACTACAGAAGAGCACTACTCTCATGAATGTGTCCCACTGGTAGGGGCCAAAAATAGGTTTAGAAATTAAGAACTTCACAGACTCATAAAATAGCAGGTTGGAATGGAGCTCAAGAATCACCTGGCCCAAACTTTCTTGGCAAAATCTACATCTAGACAAGATGGGGAGATCATTCCAAAGGCTAATTGCTCTCATTGTGACATTTTCCTGTGGAATCCAATCAGGATCTCCCCAGGAGTAACTTTCCATGTGAACTTGGGTCCTTCTGTAACAGCCACTGAAGTGGAATAGGGACAACGACATTGAACGTGGCCCATGTACTGAGTTTAGGCATGAATTCTTCCTCCTGCCATCATGGAGTTTGTCTAGGTGAATACTTTTATCCTTAGGACTGGTGCAATTGGAACACCAGCCAGCTTGGTCATCTGAGATAACTGCCACATCTCTAAGATGCACACTTTTAAAGGAAAGGACCCCATCACGAGTTTTGAAAAGCACTGCTTTAGGATAGATGCCATCCTGAGAAACCAGACTCCTCTGCCAGCTGCAGGACTTTCTGTAGGCTCTTTGTGAGACCTTAAACCTTAAAGGTGGTCTAGGTACCCCTGGATCCCACTGAGGACAGGGAAAACTGAGGGTGCACAGTGATATGCACCGAGCATCGAGCAAACTAGCAGAAGTATTTTTATTGCTGTTTTGATTGATTTCTTAGTTAATTAACCACAGCCATAAATAATGTGTTTTAACACCAACCATCAAGAGAAATTAAATGAACCATGCCTTGACAGGACTAAAACTGCATGGGGGCACATTTTAATTACTCGAGCTTTTAAATATATATTCTTACTAGAGGGGAGTGAAATCATCAAAATCCTAGGTCCAGTTCTTTCCACCCCTTTTTCTCCTGCAGTTGCCAGTGGAAACCATTCATGTGAAAGCCAGAGGACAACAGAGCAGTCCTAATCTTTAGGTAATCAGTTCATCCAGTGTGCTCAAACATCAGGTCTTTGAGAGACATCACAGTCATTCCCCAGAAATGCATTTTCTTGATGAAACTTCTTTCAATAGCTCTTCTCATCCTGATGAAAATACATTTGGCTTCCCTTTCTAGAGGTAGATTACAAATTTTTAAATCATTTTAAAACTACAAAAGGAAAAAATCTTAAGTAATAAATGTTAGGGGGAGGCAGGGGACAGAGTGGGGGAGGAGAGTGTATAACACCTCCATATCTTTTCCTCTGATTTCACATCCTAAATGTTTTAATGAAAAAAATCAAGATCATTTGTTGGACTTGGCAAGGACTGAAGCATTCTTCATTCTGTTACAAAAGTGCAAAAGTGTCATAGGAAAAAATTAGCTTTCATTGTGAGCACTAACAGGAGTCAGATATTTGGTGTATGTGTGTATGTATGCGTGGGTCACTGCTGTGGGGTGCAGTCATAAATCATAGAATGTCTCTCAGTCTCTCAGACCCAGACTGCTCCAGACTGGTCCTCCATGGGGTCACAAGTGTTTCTGCAGCAAACCGACTCCAGCATGGGCCTCTCTTGCTCTCTCTCTATATCTCTCCATGGGCTACAGTTGCTGGCAGGGGCTTGCTCCAACGTGGGTCACAGCATCTCCTGTATGTCTCCCTCTGCTCCAGCGTGGGACCTCTCCACTGGCTGCAGGTGGGGTCTTGGCCTTTTCCATGGGCTGCAGGGGGACACCTGCTCCACCATGGTCTTCACTGGCTACAGGGGAATTTTTCTTTCTGGCACCTGGGGCGCCTCCTCTCCCCCTTCACCAGCCTTGGTGCCTGCACAGGTTCTTACATCTTCTCACTCCCTTCTCTGGTGGCAAAAAGCAGCTGCTTGCATTTTTTCCTCCTAAATGTGATTCCCAGAGGCACTGTGACCGTTGCTGATGGGCTCGGCCTTGGTCAGCAACGACTCCGGCCTTGAGCCATCTGGTGTTTGCTCTGTGGGGCCTGCAGAGAGCTTCTGGCTGCTTCTTGCAGAAGCCACCCCTGCAGCCCCAATCCTCTACCAGAACCCAGCCACGCAAAACTACCACAAAGACAAATAAGGCCGACCCACCAGTTAAAAGGATGATCCCACACTGTGCTTCTGCTCATAGACTTCAGAATTGGGGAAAAGAGGGCCTTGGTTTTCCAGGAAAAAATTACCAAAAAAACCCAAAAACTAGGGTTCATGAAAAGATGAAAAGAAAGAAGAAGATGAAGATCTAGGTGAGGAAAAACTTGGAGAGTGATCTTGGAGATCAGAGAGGTGCAGGAAAATGAATGCCAGAGATACCCAGGAACCTTTGGCAGAGACACCTGAGACCAGTACCTGTGAGCAGCATTCTAATACGAATCAGCATGAATTTCTGCCCAACCTTCTTGGACCAGCAGCAACCCCCCTGCCAGAGAACAAAGTGCTGTGGGAAGAAGCAAGTGAGTGAGTGTGCATGTGTGTGTGTGAAAATCAGGTGAGGTAAAATTTCTGATCTCGTTTTTTCTTAAGTAAACCCCGGGATCCCCATCTCACATGTGGCAAAATCTTATCCAAAACTCATAGCAATGAATTTTGCACGTGACCCCATGCAAATATAATGATGCTGGCTTTGCAGGTCTCCATGTGACATCCTTGCAGAGTGCCAAGACAGAAAGGGTTTCATTCCTGAGCAGCACTGTCGTACTATAAAAAAGCAAATGCACCACCATGTCTCCTCAGTACCAAGGAGACCATAAAGCTTAGTGTTGTTCAGGAGGTACATAGTGTGCTGAATGCCTTCCCTTCATCATACCTAGTTTATATGAACTAGTTTTGTATGCATTAGGCTTCAGCTTAATCTTGTAATGTGCCTATGAGCTATATGTTTTTATTTATACAGATTTGCTGATACATAATAGTTGATATTTTGTTTATATTCTTTTAGTTTCTATGTCCAAACTTCATTTTTCAGCTATATACAATCTAGGAGGTCTTGGTTCTCTAACAGCTTTTCACTCTCTCCCTCTTTTAGAAAGTTTCTTACTCGTCTTTTCCATGACGGTATTCAAGTGGCTCTATGTCTTGTGATAGCATGAAATTCGACTGGCAGTGCTTACAGCTTTAGAGAAACGCATCATTAACATTCAAGTATCATGACATACTGAAAAGCTTGATGGAAATTATCAGACCTATCAACTTTCAGTTCAATAACGCAACGTGAAACTGCTCTCCAATGCGATATTGGAGTCTATGTACAAAACTGATGGGAGAAGTCTAAACGCGTAGAGTCTATTCATGTAAATACAACTCAGTACAAGTCGAGCTCTGGAACATAACTGTTAAAATTGAGCTTCAGTCAGTTGCTGGCACATGCTCCGGGATTTTAAAAAGTACAAAGGCAATTCTCCAAATTATATACCTACTGACAGCTGACTTTCTTGAATTATTCACAAGCAAAAGCTTTGGGGAATTAATGCATCATGCTGAACAGAGTTTAGACGTAGAGTGCTGAAATTGTGAGATTTAAAATGTATGTAACTTTAAAGCATATTGCCCTGTGCCATAGCATCAATTCTTGACACAAAAATGTGTAAAAAACTTGCGGGGATCTGGGTAAATTCCAGTGTAGGAAGTACTAGTCTGAAGGTGAGCAAGGTGGTGAGGGGGAGGTGTACCCAGTTCTACCTCAACTTCAGCCTGACTTTTCTGCTGGCTATCTTTATTTTTGTTTTTAAGAAATTTTTTTCAATACCATTAAGTCTCCTCCTCCATTCACAGATGTGCGTTTTTTTCCTTGAAGTTTTGGCACAGGAGTTCATAGCCTCCTAGGACAAAAAATGTGTGTCCGGTTAAGAGACATTCATACAGCTGAGCCCCCTGAGGAGGAATGTAGCATCTTGGCTTCCAGTCATACTGTGTGAGGGAGGAGAGCAACAAGAAATACTGTGCTTTAGCAGCACAGAATGTTTATTGTTACAATTTTGTATCAAGCAACTAATTATTATTGCACCATAAATATATTTACAGTTCTGAGTATGAAGATTTTGGAGGAGCGTTTTACCCCCAGGGTCAAAGCTTCTCCAGTGTTTCACATGAAATTAATTCATGACTTTTTAAACAGAGTCTGTGCTGTTACTAAGACATTATTTCATTCACAGCATAAGTTTACAAATGACGTGAGAAGTGTGAACCTGCAGCTATTCAATACGAAGTATTACCCCTCTGGGGTGGAAAACAATATGCAAAGGAGCAGCAGTGGCAACAACATACTAACACCATGCACCAGAGATTTACTTGAAGATTTCTTGTTTTTTCTTTAAATATCATTACAGCATAGTCATCAGGTAAATACAGTCATATTGTATATTGTCATTGATCCTAAAATATATGACATAAATTAATATAAATAAAGGCAAAGTATTATTTTCTTAGGTTTGAAAATCATTCACCCTAACCCTTTACTTTTTATCACAGAAATGAAATTTGAAGATCCATAAACCTATGTCTCCATTTTTTGTGGTTTTACAGTTCTATAAATCACCTGCTGCCTGTAACTGCAACAGGTAAAAGGAGATCTGTACTCGGAGGATGAGGGAGTGCTCTAAGAGTCAAGCCTCTCAGGTTGGCCAAGCCTTTTACAAGCAGGCAGCAGCCCTTTAAACACCAGCTCTCTCTTAGGTGATATCCTGTCTGGAGTGACAACTACTGCTGCAATTCCAATTCAGCAGCAGCTGTGAAGCTGCCAAAAGGTGTCCTGAGCCAAGGTTTCCTTGCATCTATTGTTGCTTAATGGGAACAGAAATGATTACAAAGGATCTGTCAACATGATAAAATGCTACAATTATCCTAACAGAGTAATACCTATACACACTTTAGCAAGGGAAGCAAGGTAGTCATTCTCCAGAAAAGCTAACCTCAGTACATCACTTCTATAATTCTTTTCTGTGGTTGTTTCACTTGTTAAAGAAAAATATAAATATAAAAATACTCAATTTCTCTGGAAACCAAGAAGATATGTACCATAGTGAAGACCAGACCAAATACAGTGTTTACTATTTCTCTTTCCTTCCTTTGTTTTAGGATCTTTACCTCCCACAGGTTATTTATCTCTTTCTCGAGAGACAAGATCATGTTTGGGAAAGTGTCCAAAGTCTCACAAAGTCTAGGAATACCCAAATACAGACTTTTCCAGGATTCTCTCTGCATTTCTGATAATTTTATTTACTACGTATTACTTAAAACACACTAGGGACTACCAAACACAGTAACACCCAGTAGCCCAGTAGAGGTAATGCTACTCCATGCTACCAGATACAGCCAGGTAGTAGCACAGCCATGTGTTCCCAGTACATACATGCACACACATCTGTGTAGAGCACATATGCATGTATACACCCTGCAAGCCACATAGAACAATCTAGACAGAAATACTCAACACTCACGCAAACTGAAATGGCATCAATGTCCTCTCTGGCTGATCAGGATGAAGGTCCATTAATGGGTATATCCATAGGTATACAATATGGATCCCTCCAACAGCTGATCTTACATAGTCTACCCCATACCTGGATGTTGGATCACAGGTCTCTCCAACTGTCAACATGTGGTATGCAAGCCCCACTTGGCTGCTAGTATAGGATTCTCAATTCACAGACAGATACATACACACATTCACATGCAGACAAAGCATCAGTCCCACAGTAACTGGCCAAACACAACCAAGCACATTTCTCAGACCACGTGGTGTCCCTAGTATTTGGCTGGAATCCTCTGGTCCCTCTAGTATTCAACTCTTGGTCCCTCTGGTCTCCCTAATATCTGTCCCAGACTTACCTTGCTCCCAAGGAACTTTCCCATCTCACCAGCTACATTGGCTTGATAGTCTCTGGCATCTTGTGGTCCTCCTTCAGTTGCTGCAGCAGACTTACACACACACACACACACACACACACACGTACACAGAATAAAAAGTCCCTCATCCAGGAAAACAGTTAGAAATGGAGTTTGGTGAGAAGACAAGACTGACTACCCTAACCAGAAGTCAGGCATGGCCAGATAGTATACTGGTCTGCAACCTTTTTACATGGAAAGATTCCCTTGTGCTTTTATTGTCCAAAATTTTTCCACCCCAAATCACCTGTATCCATCCCTTTCCTCACCTTTGGTTCCTATCTGAAACATCCCATAATCATTTTGTGCGGTCCCAAAATACTCTTCCTGACTTCCCATACTAAGTTTCTTATACGTACAGGCTATCCCTGCTGTCCAAAAGGTGTTGCAGAGACCAATTCCACTGAGTCATTATGATGGGGCATCACACTCAGACCACGGGGCTGGTCACCCACCTGTAACAGCCTGGGGAAGGGTTAGAGAAAAGTATTATTTAGGTTCCCCATTGCCATTGTTCCTTTGCACTCCTATGTGCGTGTGGAGACAAGCCTTTTTAACATTACCCAACAAAACCTCTTAATGCCATGTCATCAGAACACATAAGGTGGGATAAGCAACAAGAGAGAGAATAAGTGCTGTTGGCTGAGACAGAAAAAATGTCCAATACTGCCAGCTGTGTGATGAGTCTGTATCGATCCTACAGAAAGTACATCCATTATACAAGATGCAGTTGACTCCATGCTGATAAGTTATTGAGAACGCAATGATATACAAGAATCAATGACTGCCCCCTCTCTTTTTCCTACATGGTAGCACAACAGTATCATACCCTCCCACACCTACTCAGCTCTCCTTTAGCCACTCACCTTCACTTCCCAGGAATGATCTTCTATTTTTACACACACACAAACCTCATATATTTCTTTTTACTTTTCCCATGTCCTTCTAAGACACGTGCTTCACTTTGTCCTGCTCTGAGACCTAAGAAGTATATATTACTGCACATTCCCTCAGTGCCAGATTACCCTGTCTGATCACTAATACGCCTTGCCTTGCCTTTCCTTTCCTTTCCTTTCCTTTCCTTTCCTTTCCTTTCCTTTCCTTTCCTTTCCTTTCCTTTCCTTTCCTTTCCTTTCCTTTCCTTTCCTTTCCTTTCCTTTCCTTTCCTTTCCTTTCCTTTCCTTTCCTTTCCTTTCCTTTCCTTTCCTCTACATCTGGTCTTCCCCAATCATGTTTTAGGTGTCTGCGTGTTCACCTGAAAGGCATTAAGCAAACTCTGGTTTTATACCTATGAACAGTTCTGTGTAATACAAAAAGATAAGTAGATATAAAGTCACATCCAGTCAGTGGACACAGAGGTGTTTTGGTTGAGATGGATACACACACTTGATCATGTCATGAAGACTTTATATATATATATATATATCCTAACTAGGTGGTGTTCTTCTGTGAAAAGGGATCCCTCAGTTCTCCTTGGGATGCTGTATTTTTTTAAGATCTTTCTCTGCATTTGCCCCATTCTGAAATCAAAACTTACTTTCTAACTAAGTTTAAATCAAACAAACATTCATCAAGGCACAAGTTTAAAATTTAGTAATCCAGGTCTTTCTTCCATGTCAGCCTCAATTCCATTTTAAATTAGTCAGAGTTTCTTTCTCTTAAAAGAACTTGACTTCTCATCAACAATTTGTTTGGAGGTGCACAGAGCTGACATTCTGTTCCCAGAACGGGCAAGCACATAGACAAGCATATTGCTTTGGGGACTGAGAAAATCACTCCCCCTCCATTCTCATTCTTTCATTAGTTTTCCTTCTGTGGCTGCCAACAACATTGCCAATTAGTGCTAATCATGACATGGACACCTGTCCACAAGAAAGAAGGCTGAGAACAATTACAATCATTTTACTACACTCATGAAGCAGCTGTCAAATGATAATGACTTTCAGTCACTGCCGGCTTTGAATGTACTGCAACAGGTAGCCAAAAGGTGAAATACCATTTATGCTATTATCTCTTTTCATAGTTATTCTAGCCTGGGTTTTCATTCTTGCCTCTACATCCCATGACACTTAAGCCTGCAATGAGGATTGGCTGCTATGATGTCTACAAATGAATATTGTGTGCTCTTCCACTGAGTGTAAGAACTTCCCAAATATGAAGAATTTTACATTTGCCAAGACTTCAAGAAGATGAGAAGGTAGAGATTTAAGCACAGAGAGTTTTAAAATGGCAGGAAGTTGTAAATTGGAAGTCTACTTGAGTTTCATGGAAACAGATTTTTCATAATCCTTACAGTTCTGTAGCACCTGACATGTCCTAGAATCCTCTTTTAAAGGATGTATTCCAGTCAGCTCACTTAGTGTTTCTTGTGTCAAAACCTCTGGAAATCAGGAATCATAACAACTTCAAATGTAGAAAATGCAGGCTGTCCAAGAAGTGGCCAAATGTGAAAATCCTGGTTTACCCAATTTTCCCATCACTGTAAAGGAATTCAGATACTGAAAATGCAGTTCTCCTTGACAGTAAAGCACCA
The DNA here is from genome assembly GCA_027925045.1 of Hypotaenidia okinawae. Taxonomy (NCBI): domain Eukaryota; kingdom Metazoa; phylum Chordata; class Aves; order Gruiformes; family Rallidae; genus Hypotaenidia; species Hypotaenidia okinawae. The sequence continues at coordinate 129,042,474 of BSDF01000001.1, forward strand.
GAGTCACATCAGAATTGCACCATCTCTTCTTGCAGTCCCTTGCTCAGTTATTTTACTTTTTTTTAATTTTTTTTACTTTGACAGGTCCTACAGACAACCACATCTTTAACATACCCGAGTCATTTCCAGGAGACCTCCATGTATAGTGTATGAGCAGAGATCCTGAGGAAAGATGCAGAAACAGTGGAAGAGATTAAACTTATGTGACCTATGGTAACTACTCACTATTGGTCTTTGCTTTGTTAATGTTCTTTCCACAGAGACTTTGTGGGTGATTTTCCCATACTTTTTTTTTAAAAAAAAAAAACCTGTCTGCAGAAATCTGCTGGCAGCCACACAATGATCATCAGCAGGGTCAAAGCTATTAGCTGCACTGCAAAGTTCTCTGGAAACCTGGGTAATGGGGTACTTACACTATGAATTATCCTCACAGAGTGGGATTTGCACAAGAGAGGGGTGGAGGTGCTGTGTTGGGTAGTACTCGTTTCATCCCAAATTCTGAGGAGAGATAGCCCGAGCCTTGCTGCTGTACTCTCCCAGGCTGGAGTCCTTTCGAATCCATCTCCCCCAGTCTGGCCATACCGCAGGTCTGTTTCTCTCCCACAGCACAGGCTCCATCAGATGATGCCGGCTCCCCACAGCGCTCCGCCAGTTCTGCGCTTCCTCCAAGGCGCATCCCAGTCACCGCCTCCCAGGCACACAAAGACTCTTCCTCACAGTCAGGTCAGCAGTTTGCCATTTCGAGCTGTCACCTTTCCAGCGGGCAGACGACAAACACTTTGTCGTCCCGCCGTGCCCGGTCACGTCGCGTCGCGCCGGCAGTGCGGTGCGCAGCGCGGTGGCCCCGGGCGCCCGGCGGCGCTGGCCCTGCCCGTGGTGCTGAAAGACGCTCCCCCGGCCGAGATGCTGACCGTGGTGCTGAAACGGATCGTCTCTGCCGGAGGGTGATGACCACGGTGCTGAAGTCACATCTTGGGGCAGGCACCCTCTGGCCTGAAAGTTGCAGCTGAGACAGCATGAGGCCATACCCGTCCAGGAAAACCCTTTCTGAACCAGTTTCCTGCCCATATCTCTTTCCAAACCTATCAGTCAGGAAGCTGCATGACACCTTTTTTGCTCCAGCGTGAGAACGAGAACCTTTAAGATAAAATTTACTTCAGAAATCCCTCACCCATGTCCCTTCTCTCTAAGACTTGAGGGACTTCCAAAAGCCTCATTAAGTTGTCACTTCATAATCTTCAATCTGTCAGTCCGATCTGACTTGGGTTTTCAGCCACCTTTATCCCAGTGAGTCTGGTGATTTCAGCTCTATTTGTTAGAGCTGGGCTGTTTGACTTCTTGTCAAGAGGAGTCAAACTGCATTACAGCACTTTACTCAGGGGCAGGATGATAACCTGTATAAAATCATTTCGTGGGCTCAAAGTATGTGGAAGAGGTGGCAGGAGAAATGACTAAACGTTTTGTGAGGAAGACCTGATGTCTAACTAATCTACAGTTAGCTCAGAGTTTATGAATCACTAGTAAGTCTATTCAAAACAAACATGGTGAAAACATAGATATTTAAACATCAGCATCAATGTTTCCACAAGTACAGGACAAAGTATTCCAACCAATATTATTTACTTGGTGCAGACTTTGGTAACTGAGTATCACAGCCTGATGGTTATTAAGAAAACGCTGGCACTATCAGTACTTCAAAATGATTCTAAGAAATTTTAATTCACTTCACCTTAGATGGATGTCCTGGGTGATTATTTCAAAAACCACAGTTGGAGTTAGGATCATTATCGCCTCTGGAAAAAAATAGCAGAGAAACTGACTGACTCTGAGAAAAATAGGAAACAAATACTCCCACCTCTGATTTCTCATTAGATTGCTGACCTTCAAAAAACCACTGGACAAATGCCCATTATCAGAAAGATATTTATATAGAATACTATAAAAATTAATTGATGCACTTAGACTACACCTCAGCCAAAGTACACAGGCATTTGAACATGCTTGTTAAACTCAGCAACACTGCCCAGATACTGTATACCACACCCAGGCTCAAGTATTTTACTCAGTCAGGATCTTAGACAAGTCTGACAGCAACATAAATTCCATGCCCCTTTTGTACTTTCAACAAAGAGACTTTAAAATCCACATTATCCAAACTATCCTAGATGTAGTTACGCAGGCACTGTTAAGATAGAAAAGTTGATCTTCCTCTACCATCCTAGTAAAAAAATGGAGGATTTCAATTTTCAAGGCTTCTAGTCTCTGTAATAAAACCCTGACTTCAGTTCCCTTTCAAAAGTCTGTTGGAAACAAAAGTTAATTTTACAATATGAAATATTTCCATGTGCAAACATGATTTTAAGGGAGTATATGCCAATTTGACAAAACAATTCTGACTGTATTCATTTAAAATTCAACGAATTCAACAAAATTATCCAATGAATTAGGTAAAAAAATGAAAAACTCATGACAGTTGAGATGATGTAAATTCTAAAGCCTTCAAATTGTGTCTCTTGGCTCAAGACCAAAGGAAAAAGTTCTGACAAGAAGTCTGATTTGTTTTAAAAGTTGTATTAGTACCTTTTCTCTAAATACTGCTTTGAAACAAAACATTATCAAGCAGAAATAGTAATTTCACAGTTGGCAAGACTTGGCATTCAGCACCAGTTCTTATAGCACCTCAGCAGTACAGAATCTGACTCATCACATGTCCTTAGGCAGCACAGGCTCATACTCTTACATCCAGCAGCTTCTCCTTTCTCTTAGTTGGGTAGGAACATTGAGGATCTCAATTTTCTGATGTACTCTAGAGTGGCTTATCAGTAGCCTGAATTTAGCTGAAGTTTTGGCACCGAGACTGAATTAATTCAATCATTCAACAATGAGTGGAAAACTCAGAGACAAAAGACACTGATTCTTATAGTTGGTTGCTCAAACACTTCACACCTTTTTCATAAAGTGATGTTTAGGAAGCAGGCCACGTGTTTGTAGGATAAAAAAAAAGGTAACTAGCATCTGTTCAAGTGACAGATTTATTTCAAGTGCACAGTTAAACTCCAGAATGTATCAGCTAGGGAGTCAGACAACAGAGCTTTGAACCACAGACATGCATTAAAAATAAAATAAAATAAAATAAAAAGAAGGGTTTCTGAGATCTTTTGTCATCATTATTTTATTCATCTGTTTGAGAGACATTTTCTCAGATAGTGGCTACCTCTGGAATTGCAATGAAGATATCCCTCTTTTGGGAATGAGTAGTTAATTTGATCTTTTAGGTCAGCTTTTAGAACTCGGGCATCAAAGCATTAATTTCTCATAAATGACAATTAAAGGTAGTTGAAGGAAACCCAGATGAAGACCTCAGTGTTACAAGATGAGGTAAAATCAGAAAGACAGGCTCCATTCTGGGATCCTCTAGACTGGAGACACATGGGTTCCAAACAGGTCTAGACCTGCAAAATGTAAAACACACTACCAAAAAAAAAAATTTAGATGACAGGGACACTATTGAAACCTCATTTGTTAGTAGCTACTCTACTCTCCATACAAGCATAGCACAAATATGACTGTGCAAGGAAAGACCGAAGCAACAGGACAGCTTCTGTGCTGCTTTCCTACACAGCATTGAGTGCTTGGCACAAACCAGCTCCTCCAAGTTGAAGCTGTTCAACAAGGCCCATCATTCACATTAATTTAGGGGCAAAATTCCCCTTGTCAATAAAGATCACAAAATGTAATCACTCTGAATTTGCACAGGTGTGAGAAAAAAATTAGCTTCCTCAGTGCATAACTAAGGAATTTTTGAACCATTAGCAACATTATTCTGGTAATAGAAATGTGATTCTTCCCTTTCATGGCTTCCAATACCGAGGCAGCTTTTTCCCCCAACAGAGAAATTCTTTCTAGTTTCTCCCGGTGATGTGCTAAGTTCTTCAGTGTTAAAAAACTATGAACCTAAAATTGATGATATGAGCTAGGAGGACTGCTGTGAGCTTCCAGTTCGTACTAAAACTCAGCAGCTGAGCAGAGATCATTGGAACTATCAGCATGGCTTTAACAAAGTAAAACAGACCAAAATGGAGGGGTAGAAACTATCCGGATCTGCAAGTTTGCCTGCAGAGAGCCCTGAAATGATAGCACACTGAAGCAAAGGATGCCTTTCTTCTTGAAATTACTGCAAGCTGGCCTTATTCAGAATATGAGAAACACTACAGAAAAAATAAATAGATGCCACTCCACAAAATAATAACACACGGTACAGAAAATTAGGGGGAGAAAGGGGGGAAGAAAAAAAAACAACCTAGTTGCAATCACATTGTAACCACATTTTCCTTTTTGATACAACAAATAACTTCCATTTTCAACAATGGGAGTTACATACAACAAATGGAAAATAGGCCCCAGTCTGCTCAGAAATTGGTGTGAATGGAAAACACAGATTACAGGCAACAGTAAAATATATTTCTACTGATAGCTCACTTTTCTTCTGCTCTTCTGGTTCAGAGTCTGGTACATGTCTCTGCCTCTCTTCCTCTTCCCTCTTTCTTTTGAGGAAAAGCATATTTTCCAAGTTTTCTATATTGAAATTCAAATTCAAAAGACACGTATTTGGCACCTTGCAAATTCTGACCTTTCAAGGTTTTTGGACACAAAAGTGGAAAATCTCAGCTTTCTCACAATGGAGCACTAAAAACCCATATAGGAAATAATGGAAGTTATTATCAGAATACTTCAGCTTACTGTTTATGCTTCCAGAATGTAAACATATAAAATGAAAGAAAGGAAGGTATGCCTTGATAGTATTTAGCACCTGATTCAACAAAACCTATAGCTTCTATCAATTTGTTTAATTCCATTTTAAAATTGTAGCTGTCAAGTCACAGTGTTACCATGCATGCAGTTTACAATTAGTATTGTCATTTAAAGGAGCACAACTGAATTAAAAATCCTAGGATAAAAAAATGAACAGATTATCCTTGGGTCTCCCCTGTCCTATAGAGAACCCTGCAGTCAGAAACATGTTAGCTTTCTCCCTAGGGAGACAGAGATATTCAGGAACAAATGAAGCCCTTTATGGAAAACAAGTGTGTAAGCCAAGCTCTCCCTTGTGTGTGCCCAAGCTCTTCATTGTGTTTTTTCAGCCCTGAGCATGGCTACCCACAGAAGTTCCTTCACAGTATAGCCAAGGAGATATCTTCTCCTAATCTTACAAATGCTCAGTTCATCTGCTCTGATGAGGATGCAACTTCATCACTGCAGAGTAAATATCAGGTTGAGAGCAGCCCATGAGATGCGCCACAGCCTGGATACCAGAGCTCAGACTTCTTGCTGACCTAAAAGGACATCATTTTTCCAACGTCACAACACTTTTCTTATTTTTAACTTTTTCCTTATTCTTACAAGTTTCCTCTTTGCATATAGCCAGTAAATACCTTTGAAAATATTCCAGTTAGCTTTAGTCTTTAGAAATTTTCTCAAAGACAACCTGAAATGTTTAATATTGCAGTGCCTTTGAGTGTGTCGTTTGTAATGATTTATAATTTAAAGGTCCCCATAATCTCATAAGATTTAACCTTATTTTGCCTCTCATTAAGTCATTTAGGCATTTCCTGCCTTGCATGGTGTTAAACAAGACTGAATTGTCAAATCTTTTCTGGTTACCTTTCCCATTCTGCTTTATTCCAAGAAATGCTTAATCATGTTATGACATGCTATGGCCACTAATGTGATGAGAAAAAAGGAGAACGGATTCATCTGACAACAAGAGACACTACCATAGAAGAATAATTGAAAACTAAGTCTAAAAAAATCTCTAACAGAACAAATATAATTTAAGATAAAGTTTTTGGAAACTTAGACATGATGAACAATTCCTTATTCTGATATTTTTCCTGTTTCAACATCTCATTATTAGTCTTTTGTGGCTGGCCATACAATTGCTTAGAGACCGTACTTTGTTACAGATGATTTCGCTCTTGGTTCAATGAATCATCATAATTTGATTCCAGTCATTCCATTTAATACAACAGACTAAGCTATTCCAAAAGCATATTGATACAAAGAAAATTATTTGTCATTTACACTTTTGCCATCAAAATAGCTACAAGGGTTTTGTAAAAGTTTTATGGCTGTTTTCAAAAAGATGCCATTAGTGGGCCCATGAATCATACATTAATTGTGAACCCTTTTTAGTCTTCTGAGGGGAAGTTTTATATGTGGGTCCATACCAAGATTTACAGTTGTTGCCAACAAAGTCTGGAGATTACTAAGACTGGTGGGGTAGCAAATAACGAATAAGATGTCCTTACACAAGGATTTCAATTGCATGGCAAAGCAGCTTCAATGTGTTGAAAAAAATATCTTGAAACATGGCAAAGTGTGGGATGTCCCATCTACTGGATAGGACACAAAATCCAGGGATGGAACATGGCAGCTGTCAGATGGAGCAGTGTGAAGGCTTCCTTCAGTCCTTGACAATGAAAAAAGGAGGGGTTATCAAACAGTAAAGAAGGGATTTTGATGCTTTACAGGGAGCTGTCCAGTTGGGAATACTAGGCCTGGTTCAGTTGTCCACAGTGACGTGGTCTGAGTTGCACTTGGTGATGTGAAGTATGTTCATAGGAATACAGAAAAAAGAACCAAGGGCAAAGTTTGTCTTAAAAGCACTATGGGCCTGAAACATACCTTATGAAAGACAAAAGAGAGACATTATAGACCTGAAGGAGCAAGCAACCATTTGGCCTTGCAAACAAAGAAACTTGACTAGAGGCAAGGTCAGACAAATTTCACTCTGAAGATCTGACCTGCAGGTACAAAGAAGCAATTAACTATCAGAACAGTTTAAAATATGATGTGCTGTTTTTCTATATTGCATGTTGAAATAAGGTGTCCTGGTTTTCAGCTAGGATAGAGTTAACTTTCACAAGAAACCAAGAGGAGACACAGCCAGGACAGGTGACCCAAATTAGCCAAAGGGGTGTTCCACACCATCTGACATTGAACTCAGCATATAAAAGGGACTGGAAAAGGAGGAGAGACCTCTCCCTGAGAATAGGCTGGGCATTGGATTGAGTAAGCAAATGGCTTTGTTTTGTATATTCTGTTATAAATGTTGTTGTTATTTTTTTCTTCCTTTGCTGTCCTAGCAAACTGTCCTTACCCCAACCCGCAAGTTTTACCTTTCTCTTCCAATTCTAGGTTAATATGGCAGCCTTCTTCTCTGCCCAACTTTCCATCCTGTCCTGGTCTCACTGAACAGCAGCACAGATTTCTGATGTCTCGGACACTCTTTTCAGTTTTGTATCATCACCAAACTTGCTGAGGGTACATTCTGTCCCTTCATCCAGGTCATTAATATATTGAAGGAGACTGAATTGAGTACCAGCGCCTGGAGCACACCACTGGCTATAGGCCCCCAACTAGACTCCACGTCACAGAATCACAGAATCTCTACATTGGAAAAGACATTTGAGATCATTGAGTCCAACCATACCTGTCCTCTACTAAACCATATCCCTGACCACTTCATCTATCCATGTTTTAAATACATCCAAGGATGGTGACGCAATCAGTCAACCTGTTCCAATGCCCAATAACCCTTTTTGGTGAAGAACTTTTTCCAAATGTCTAATCTGAACCTGTCCTGGTGCAGCTTGAGTCCATTCCCCCTTGTCCTATTACCTGTCACTTGGGCAAAGAGACCAACATCCACCTCTCTGCAAACTCCTGTCAGGTAGTTGTAGGCAGTGATAAAGTTTCCCCTCACCCTCCTCTTCTCCAGACTAAACAACCCCAGTTACATCAGCCGCTCCCCATAAGGTTTGCTCTCCAGCCCCTTCACCAGCCTGGTTGCCCTTCTCTGGACATGCTGTAGGACCTCGATGTCCTTCTTGTAGTGAGGGGCCCAAAACTGAACACAGTACTCGAGGTACACCAATGTCAAGTACAATCACTTATCATAATCCTCTGTGCCCTGCCGTTCAGCCAGTTCTCAATCCACCTCGCTGTCCATTCATCCAGCCCACATTTCCTAAGCTTGACTATGAGGATGTGTCGCAGTTTTGCATAGTTGGCTACTGAGAGAGGGCCAGGTACTACAGAAAATGGCTGTCAGAGTCTTCTGCAGGCCTGCTTATAGTGCCTCTGAGAATCACATATAGGAGATAAAGACTCCACCAGAACACCAGAGTGCCAGGAAGGTTGCAAAGTTTGGCCCATTAAGGGCATTGAGATATTTATTTGCATATAAATGTAAGCAGTTGACAGACACAAAAGGCCGGGAAGGCTGGGGGAGTAGGCACCCAGGTACCCAGGCAGTGATTGCCCCTGCAGCCCGAGCTGAAGCACGTGGAGTAGCTGGAGGAAAGGACCCATGGAGGAGGCAGAGACCCGACCTGCCCGGTGGAGAGGCTCCACGCTGGATGGAGCCGGTGGAGACATAGAGAAGATGCCATGACTTACGTTGGGATGAGCCCCTGCCAGCACAAGCGACCTACAGAGATGAGCCAAACAGGTTTGCTGGAGGAGGCATCATAGCCCCGTGGAGGACTGGGACTGAGAGACACTGTGATTTGTTGCTGCCTGCCATAGCAGAGATGAAGCCCAGTGGGAAGAGATTTGCCTTGGTGAAAGTCCCTGGAGGACTGGTTCTTATGGGTGAGATCCTACCGTGCAGCAGGGGGAGGGTGTGTGGAACGGATGCCCCCATCCCGGCCGAGAAGGAAACCATCTTGCAAGGGACTGACTAAAGCCCCCATCTCCTAGTCCCTGCCCCCCTGTCCTGTGCTGCGAGCAGGAGAGGGGAAGAAGGGAGCAAAATCATGGCTGAACGGGAAGTCTGCTTTAGAATGGAGGGGTGGGGGGAAGGTGTTACCGAGACCCCCATTTTCCCCAGTCCCTGCTCCTCCTGGACTGCGACCGGGAGGGAAGAAGGGAGCAAACTTCTAACTAAAGCCTGCTGAGGAGGGAGTGGTGGGAGGAAAGGTGTTTGCCTGGTTTGCATTTGTTTCAAGATTGTTGGTTGCACTCCTGACTCTGGTTCTTTTTCACTGTTTTCTCTTTAGCGTGGTGTAATAAATTAGATAACTTTCTCTTCAGCACTCCGTGTTGAGCCTGTTTTGCCCGCGTCATTACCGAGTTTGCCTCTTGAGCCGCCCAATTATGTTATTTCTCCCCTGTCCAACTAAGGAGGGGAGTAATAGACTGATTTTGGTGGGCGTCTGGCCTTTAGCCAGGGCTCAACCACCACAGGATGCTATGAGAGACAGTGTCAAAAACCTTGCTGAAATCAAGGTAGAAGACATCCACTGCTCTCCTCTCATCTTCTCAGCCAGTCATGCTATCAGAGAAGGTGACCAGATTGGCCAGGCATGATTTCACCTTGGGGAGTCCATGCTGACCACTCCTGATAACCTTCTCTTCCTCTACATGCTTGGAGCTGTCCCCCGGAATAAGTTGTTCCATCACCTTTCCAGGGATGGAGGTATGGCTGACTGGTCTATAGTTTCCTCAGTGGAGATATCCATCTCTGACCCAGTTGCCCTTTCTCTGCAGTCCTTCCAGGACAAGATTCCTCTGGCACATGAAATAGCTGCTTGACTCAAACCACAGATGTGCTTACTTTTCATTTCTGCCTGCAAAGAGAGCTGATGGTGATGGGTAAACACTACATATGTATAGTGTAAATACTTGTATTTGACTAGATGAATCCCACACCTTCTGACTTTTAGGTTTATTCTTTTAAATTTCTCTTCAAACACAGTCCCGGGGCCAGGAGAGTGCAAATGTTGTCAATCCAAAAGAACACAGGGAAGGCAGAGTAATTCTGAAACAGCCCTGTAATAAATAATTACCCCAGCCATACCTGCTTCTTTTTAGCAGTAGGATTTCCTGCTGACTCTTCCCAAAAGCAAATGTGACAAATTCCACCCTGGCTCCTCTATGCTGGCAGATTTGGCTTGCTCTTCAGTATCTCTGTTTTTACATCATGGAATAATAATGGAATGTGTGTGTGTGTGTGTATTTATTTTTTTAACCAGGACTATGGAAACAAATGTTCACAGTCATACATAGCATGGGCCCTAGAAGCCAAGTATTTAGCACCCTCATCCTGTAACCTTCAGTGAAAAGGAAAATGCTCACCACCTTGCACCAGATGCCAACCGGCTCAGCAATACCCATACTGTTTTCATTGCATTATTACATTAAACCCAGAGTAGGGTTTAGTCAAAAGTGAAAATTTATTAAGGGGTATCTAAGCTGCAAGTGGGGTTTTATTATTAAAACAATTAAAATTATCAATGATCCAAGGATACAAAGGTATAAGGCACAAAGCCCACATCTTAGCGAAGGAAATAGGAACAGATGACACTAAATATGCTATAGGTTGTTAGTTAGAGGAGAGTGCCAGCAGCACAATGTGTTACTACACAGGAAGCCTGAGTTCAGAAGCGATAACAGCTTGTTGAAACTGTTCAGCTGAAATGATGTTCCACAGAAAATAGCTTTTTGACAAAACAGACCTTTTGGAGAAAAAAATACAAAAGCAACAACAACCCCTTTCGTTTTAAATTTAAAATAAATCAGGAGCAAAAAAACTCTTCTCTAAGCAGAAAAGAAACAGATTTTGGTGGACTGCCAAAAATCAAACGGATGGGGGTGTGTTGCATTTATTTGTTTCCTGACTCAAAGGTTTTTCTTGTCAATGATGCCACAGAAATCCAAAATGTTACCATGTTTCAGCTTCTTGTTCTTGGCAAGTTTCTGCCCTGGCAATTTGTTTTCATCAGAACATTTCAACAGGAAGAGGTTAATTTTCAAATAGCGCCAGCGACATTCACATGGCTTCCTCCTTTCTCTTGTTACTGGGTATTACAGCAGTACATAACACTTAAACCAGTAACAGCACCAAAGGAAAAACGCTGTGCATTGTTTTCCTTCGAACTACTTGCAATCATGAACAATTCCACATGAAATTACAAACAAAGCAGTCTTTAATTAACTGCATCTGAAATATACCTTGCTCTCAGGAACTCTGCTCAGCACAAAAAGACAAAAAAGCCCAAAACCAGCAGCTTCATCCTACCTTGTGAGCTTGCCTAAAGGAATAGTGCACCTCCTGCCTCTGTGTATGTATCGTATTTTCAAGTTCTTATACCCCATTCTACTCTTCCCAATTCCTCCAGAAGAGCAATAGCTTGTAGAGACTTTATAAAGGCTCATAAGGATAAATTTAGCTCCCCAAACCCGCTTCCTGAGCTGGCTGGACCCAAGCCACCTCTGAATGAGGTAGCATAGGCAAAGCGCTCAAGCCAGACTTGGGAGCTCAGCCACAGCATTGCTCCCAAGTGGATTTTGCGTGGAGGCTGGCAAGACCATAGACCTCTCAGTCACAGTCTGTGAAGAAATCCCCAAAATCAAGGGGTATGGAACTCTGAACATAGCCCTACCCCATCACCATCCCATCCATGGGTCTCAAGCTCCTGGGGCGGCCTTGTAGGGGGGAGTCTGCTGTTTACTGCCCATTTCTCTACTTGTGGTGCTTAGCCCGCTCCCCTTTGTGTCAGAGAAAACCTACCGTTTAGGTACAGATATTAATTGAGCATCATATGTACAAATATGGGAAATGTGTTTGCTAACTATAGGTAACTAGTTATAAAGATGGAGACCACGCCTGTGCATCATTGGAATATATAGTATGCTCAGTTGTAATGTCTGTAATCTAAGGTATTGGGCTGTACATGCATGTGGGTGCGTGGTTTTTCTTGGTTTTTTAATTTGAAAACCATTGTCTGAGAGTAGCAATTATTATGCCTGGTGTGGAAGTGACAAAGATACATTCAGATGGAGAGGTGGTATTTCCTTAAAACAAATGCATAAAAAGACCCAATCCTAACTTCATAATGCTTACAACACCAAAAAAATAGTAAGCACTTAATGGTCTGAGTGCAGGTGACATATACATAAAATATATACAAAACAAGGGTGGCACAACTAAAGACAGTGTGTCCGGTTAATAGTCAAAATGAATCAGCAGAAACAAGATACAAGAAAAGTATTCTGACCTTCTACATTCCAAATATTGTCCCACTAAGCCTCTGAGAAGATACTGCATTGGCTTTTTTTTTCCCCAGTGAATACCAGTGTCCATTGTTTCAGGAATAAGAAAATTCAGAGTCAATAAGAAACTCACTTTTTTTGCATTTTCATTTTCATAGATTAATCCTTTTTTTTTTTTTGCAAAAACAAGAAAAAGAATCTTTCCTTTTGAAGAAGTTGTAAAATTATTTTCTTAAAGACAACTTAGGGTAAAAATTTGGAATCAGTCTGTTTGCAGGCTCTGATTAAGTTGCTGTTTCCAGGGGCAGCACTTTCAAGACTAAAATGAAAAAGGCCATTTGGAGCCCCAGACATGACAGAGATATGATCCCATTATTGTAGCTTGCCTGCCCCACTCAGGGCTCTAAATCACCAGCGTGGGGATTTCCTGCAGAATGCTAAATGATAAGGAGCATTAAGGAAAGATGTTGCCAGTTTGAAGCAAGTTGCCTGCTGTTCCAGGATCAGTTGCTTGAACCTCTGAAGTATCCTTTTAACTGGCCCTAGGGCTTCCTTGCAGTCCTTCCACCGAGGATCTATCTTCTCTTTGATGTGTTAAAAATTGCCCCCATGCTTCGGATACCTCCTCTGCGGCTGGGGGATGCTGGGCAGCCGCAGCTCATCTGCTGCTCCTGAGACAAGTGGCAAGAACCTTCCATGGAAGGATTCAAATAATGGATTTTTCCATTGTAATAGTATTATGGGATTTTTATTTCTTTTTTTTTTTTTTACTGTCCTTCTGTGATTCTATCTGGCATTAGGAGGAGATACAGCTTAAAACTGGCTGAGTTTTTAAGCTGGAACTGTAGAGCTCACAAAAATAGTTACTGCATATTTATAAGATGGCTTTAAAGAAGTGAGTCAACAAAATCTATCCCTGGTGTGCTTATTATGATGGGCTGAATTTAAAAAAATGGGCTGAGAGACAACCTGAGGGCTGGAAAGCATATTGTACAGAAATGAATAGGTCTGTTTAGACAAGTAGGTATAAGGTGCATTTGTGGTGATTTCCTTCTATTTGGGCCTAGGCCGGTTTTCTTTCCACAAAGAGGCATATATTCTTTTATTCTCTGATTCATTCAAGTAGTTGTGAACCCAACTTGTCCTTGGTATTGTGTGACAGCCTGCTGAGGAAATGGCCCCAAAATAATGAGGGATGGGATTCAGGGAAATATTGTTCATATTTATACTGCCATACAGATCTACACAAAGGCTCTGCAATAGCAGCAGCATTCTGCTGATCTACTGATTTTCCTCTATGTAGACCCCGCAGAGGCACAATAACAAGCGGAAAATAATAAAGAAGCCATTTAAAGATTTGCAACCATGCTTGGTATGAATGTTCCTTTAAATGAGGCAGACCATGAGAACATAATGTGTCCATACGGTGCTGCACTTCATCCGCTCAGAGAAAAATAATTCATGAAGAGAATATTTCACATCTATTAGAATATTCCCACTTCCTCTTCCACCAGCTTCAGTTAAGAATAGCAAAAAAAGGTTAAAGATTTAATGGATGTCGAGATCGAACTTGCTGTCCTTTTCAGGCCCTCCTGAAGAGTCAAAGGCCACCGCTCGTGCTGTGCATTACCACTGGCTAAATAAGCTTCCTATGTTTTGCCTGACTTTTGGATAAAAAAAGGCTTTCAGTCCCTAAGGCTCTGTAACCCAAAACATGGAAACATGGTGTTATTTTCTTGCTTTCAATAGCAAAATGTATCTTGATTTATTCTCTTCTTCAACCTGATGAATTCAATTATTAAAAGCTGGGAAAATCTCTCAAGAATACCCCTGGTCTGAACATAGAAGTTCTTCCATCTCCCACCAAAGGCATGAGATTCAATTGGAATGTTAAATTTTCAAATTTTGGTGGGTGGAAAAAATGCCAGTATATTCAGGACTCTGAAACATTCTGCTCTGAAATTTAAATCCCTCTAGTGAGTTCTGGCTCCACAGGATTCAACAGGCTGCTGTCACAATATCTGAGCCAGTGAGGGAGGCCGCTTCCTCAGAGAAAGGAGTATAGCTCTCTCCTGAGCCCCTCTCCCAAGGCAGGCCTTGCTGGACTTTCAAACTCATGGCAATTTGATCTGGAGTGAATCCCAAAAGCAGAAACCTTCCTGTAATTCACTGAAAATTCATCAGAGAAGAGATGCATCTGTAAACCATTTAGATTTTACAGATTGGCATTTTTCAACAAAGGCAGACGTGCTTTGTCAGGAAATTCCTGGCCAGCTCCAATCAGGAATGCATCTGGGAACGAAACACGTTGTCAGATCTGCAGGCAAGATGGGTTTGGCCAAGGAAGGGAAGGGATGCGACACACTGATCAGCAATCCAGATCAAAGGACATAGCAAATCAGAGGATGGAATTAACAAGCAAAATTCTTTACTTGCAGTTAAACTAATTTAACATCATGTATGACGAGTCTTTCTACAAAGCACAGTGTTTACCAGTGGTGAATAGAGTTGTGGATGAAAGGGAGCAGAGAAGACCTGTGCAACAGTAATCACAACTTGTACTCCGAGTACACCCTACGTGTACTCCTAATGGGGAGAAAGTAGGGATTGTAATTCCTCCTTTTCCACTACGGATTCAGTACTTGATTAACAACATGTGAGAATATTCATCCTCAGTAAATTTAAGTTTGTTTGCAGAGACGGTTTCAAAATCAAACCAACCAAGCTACGGGTCCTGGGGAGCAGCCAGTAAATTTATTTTTTCAAAAGTAATGTTGTTTACATTAACTCTCCACATTGGCCTCTAGAAAAAAAATAGACAACTGAAAACGGAGGTGCCCAGGGCATTGCTTACAGGAAAGCACAGTGGCAACAGGCAGTAGTTCAATTCCTCCTCTGAGCAAGAGGATTTGAGCTACATTTCCTATTTTTCCAGCCTCTAAACAACTGACGCTTCTGGCATAAAACTTGAGACATGGATTCAAATCCCTGCAAGCAGAGAAGGAACTGAACTTGGCTAGGTGACTACCTGGCTAAGTGACAGCCTGGCTAGATGACTGACTGGGTGACTGCCCCAAAAGCCAAGTTAATATACAACAGAGACAATTTTGGCCCTTATTACTCCAATGGTACCTCAGCCTTGAGACTACAGCCACCTCCTCAATAAACAAGGCTCCAAACCAACCTTATTCCCCAGCACAAGCCCCTGCCTGCCCCACAGCACCAGCTCTACTGTCCCTGTTTTCACCCAGCACCACCTGGCTCCCTCTGCCTGCACCCAAACCACCACCCAGCCTCTGGTTACCAGTTTCCTTATCTGGTGATAAATCCTTCTGTGGAGGTACTTACCTGAGCTACAGGATAAGCATTTCCAACCAGATTGGTTTTCAGTTGGCAGAAACTATTGGCCTCGAATCAGTGACCCTGACATAAATTCACAGGCTAGACAATACCGGTCTGAAATTCTTCCCATCCTACCAGCGGTGCGAGACTTGGATTGCACCAGCCAAACACCAGACCTACCATCTTGGCAGGCAGGAGAGGAAAAAAACCTTAATTTCAAGAGAAAATATTCCTCACTTAAAACACCCCCTTAAATGTTTTCCCACAGAGAACATCTGAGGCACCAGCACTGCTAACAGATCTGCAAATTTTTTAATTTGGTTTCTTACAACAACAACAACAACAACAACAACAAAAAGAATTATGTAAACATGGCACTTTCTATTTAAATTGAGCATTCAGTCACTTATCAACTGCTACAAAGATGTGGGGGAGCATACAGAGACATGGAGGTAGAGTGTGTTTTTCTTGAGGTTTTTCCCATCCTTCAGAATGACACCATGTCCTTCACTACATGCTCCATAGCTGGGGACTTCAGTATCGAAAGTGCAAGTAATTTACTTTTCAGCCAGCTGTTTAGCAATTCTGGCACTCTGGGATCTTTGGGATCCCAGCATTCACAGGTACCAAGTCTTTGGTTTGTCACCTCTGGAACCAAAGGAGCTTAGTACAGAACTGGATATGAATGTTTGCAGTATGTGATGCGTAGCAAGCAGTAGCTGCAGAGACCATGCCATCTGGAGAGGCAGGGATGTACACAAGCTTTTTGTGGAAGCAGAATGAAGGGAAAAATTCACTGTAGGAATCAATCTGAATCTGCACAGGCATGCAGGACTCAGATGAGCCTTGCAAGACAAATGCCTCATACGAATGTTTGTAATTAAGAGACTTAGTGCAGTACAAGCCCTCATACTGCTGTCATGTACTCTGAGCTGGACCCAGTTTGAAGCACCAAGTACATACTGACCTAAAGGCTGATGGAAATGATGGACTCTGGGGGACAGACAGTAAAATCAATTATTCACATCTCCTGTGTTGCAGCTACCCACACAGCTATCATCAGACTTGGAAAGCCAAGAAGGTTTTGGACTTGATTTTAACATACTTGTATGGACTACCTCTATTTGTATGGACTACCTCTATCTGTCACAGAGGTTTTAAAAAATTCACTGCTCTGTTTTCAAAAAACAGATGCACAAGTAACATTGAAGTCCTATCAACCTTGTCCTGATGTCTTGCTTCCATTTACTGCACCTTCTTTTACCAGCATTTTACCTCCTTTAACCCATACAAATGTCACTCAGGCCAACAACAGTCTGGGGAATCAATATTTTAAGAGTTTGCTAATTCTGGTTGGTTCCTTATATGCATTTAATATTAAACCATTCCTTATATGTATATAATATCAAGCTACAGACTTTTTTGACTAGAAGGGTGTTGGTTACTCTCCTGTTTATTTTACCTCTACCTTGGCCATACACCAGGCATTAACAGTGAGCTGAAAGTGAGGCTGATGGAGACTCACCTCTCCTGTTAGCTATGCATCTATTCCCATTATTCCTATTCTTATGACACCTGACACCCAGCCACCTTCTAGAGGAATGCAGTTCTCCAGGGGGCTGACAAAAGCAAGGGCAATTATGAAAGAGATAAGACTTCTGAAGTTGATCTCTAACAGGAAGTACTGGCTAAGAACAAGTGTCATGAAGACACCAAAGGCAAACCAACTAAACTTAATGTTCCCCAGCAGAAAGGAAATGAGAATAAGGAAAGGGACAAGAGAGTGTGGGGACACAGGACAGCTGCCTGCTCTCACCACAGCCTTCCTTGACTCTGAGAGAGAGTGGGAGAAGCCACAAGACCTGAACGTGCACATCACCAGTGCTGTGGTGGGAAGGAGAACTATGTAGGACAGAGTCAAGCAGAGGTGCTATTCCTCCCTGGAAAGTCTGTGCCTGAAAAATAGCATGTGGATGTTTCTCAGGTCGGCGCAGAACTGGGAGGCATTCTCAGGTTGTCTGCAAAGGGTCGCTGCATTGAGAAACAGCTGAGAGAAGTGGTGGCTGCTCACTTCATCCCTCACGGGTCACTGAAGGGAGCCAAGCTGCGAACAAGCCAGCATGGGGTCTGAGCAGAGCCGTGCTTCAACTACCAGCATGCCGTGGGGAGCCACGTCACCCACGGAGGGACTGAGGTGCCACGCACCCGGTGCTGCCAAGCTGGGGGAGCCCTGCCTGCAGTCACACCTCTGACAGTGGCCACACCAGCCAGTGCTGTGCCCGGGGACATGCCAGTGAGGACCAAGTGAGAGCAGGTGGTGCGAGCCCAGGGGCTGTGGGGAGCCCAGGCGTAGGCAGCTTTGGGTAGGGGTGTTCCCCTCGCCCCCAGTCAGGGCTGCCCAGCAGGAGAGGCTCAGGCAGGACTGCAACCAGTGCTTGCAAACAAGCCTGTTGCCTCTCAGACACACGGAAAGGGAAGCTGGTGATGATGACATTTGCTTATTCACAGCTGGGGGAGCTTAATCAAAAGACAACAAGAAATGCTGTTCAGTTTAGCTTTTTATTCCCTTCAGTGCCATACTACTTACTTTAAAAATAGATGTCATAGCAAAGATTTATATTTAATGCTTTGCTTGTCACAGAGGGAAGGAGAAGTGAGCTGCTGAGAAGTAAGAAACACTGGGAGTGGGGAGGAGGGTTTATCCAGGGATGAAGACTTCTGGGACTAGATTCATCTTGAACTAATTTAACTAGAAATGAAGGTGTTACTCTGAACTTGCTCAGTGCATGGATCATTCCATGAGCCAGGTATCTTCCTGCAAGACTGTGGGGAAGAGTGAAATGGGTCTCTGAAGGAAACTGGGTGAAGGGGAAGGAGGGAAGAGTGTCCAGTTAAATCTGTCTTCAAGCAATTTTCCCAGCGGAACTGTTTCAGGGGAAGGACATTATGTATTTCTCCTGCATAATAACAGAGTCATTACTTACCGGTGGCTTGCCACTAAGGAAATACGTGTAGCAGTGTTATTAAAGTAACGGTGATGTTAAGTAATCTGCTTATAAATGCAAATACGTTTAATTTCTGTTATGTACCTGAAGACCCACTTCAGACAGTTCTTTTGTTTTCTCTTGAGACTGGTGATGCCAGTGCCTGTAGTATGTAGTGCAGTGTGTCCCACCCAGGAAAAGGGCTCAGGCACCCTGATTTATGTAGGGGAAGACCACTGAGGATGTGCTATTGCTCACTTCCCTGTATTTATATCTTTCTATTTCTTTCCTCCTGCACGCATTTTGGCAAACTTTTCCCTGCTTTGGATTTAATCTCAGCTTCACGCTGACGAGACAATATTTCAGTCCCCCTCTGCTCATTTTGGAGGCAATTTCCTTGCATTACACTGCCAGTTTCATCCACCTTTTCTGAGAACACGGTGTGGAGCAGATTACCCAGAAATCTCTGGCTCTCACCTTGGGCAAGGCTGGTCCTGTTTGTCACAGAGTACCTGCGAAGTCCAGATAAGCCTCTCCTCGCTGTTCAGAACAGCGCATTTCCTCAGGTACATTAATGCCTGATGACAGTTCACCTGTGGTCTATTTCAGACAATTTTGCCCTAAAATATATCTCCCACTGGCCTTGTTTTGACTCATAAGGGCAGGTCGCTACTGAGCCAATACTCTCTGCCAGTGTAATACTCCGAAACAGATACTGCAAGCAATAAAGGAGTTATGGAAGGCTTCAAAATAGAAGCTTTGGGAAAACAATCTGTGGATAATGCAGGCTTTATAGAACCCATGAACAATGTGGTTTTTAATGAGATACCCTAAACCTGAGATGGGAAGCCTGTGAGCACCCTGGTCTGTCTTCCATACATATCACAAACATAGTACCTGCCAAGCAGGTTGTTCCACACGTTATTCTCTTACTCTGTCTGCAAGTTTAATAGACAACTTGCCCAATAAAATTATATATGAAAGAGCTCAAAGTGGCTAGTGCACATGAAGGATCTGTGATTCTGTGAAAAGAAAAAAGCTAGTGTCATGGTTTCCTCCTGCTCCTCAGGAGCGGCACTGAGTGTGACAACACAAGCAATTTAATTGTTCAATTGACTACTACCTCTATTTAAAAAAAACAAAAAAAAGTCAGTCACATTTTTGGGGATATTGCTTTTCCTTATGCACTATTGTAACCAGATTGCTCATTGATTCTTTCCACCTGCTTGTCTAAAAAGAAAGTTGCAATGTTGTATTAAAAACTATCACAAACTGGGTCACTGGCTGAACAGCAAGGGAAAAAATGCACCTTGTTCCCTAAGGGTACCATGTAGCTATGTGACCTGCTTTGCTCGGAGAACTTTCACAAACCACCAAGTGACACCCTTCTCTGTGCCATCCAGAAGACTTTTATCTCCGTACATCTCTCCTGCTGCAGTGGGAACAAAAGCAACTCCGTGGTACAAATTCAGAATCTAAAGTTGAGACAGGCAAAGCACAGCCTGAAGCAACTTCACCTCTCTTTCCCTTATGACTCTGCGAAGCGCAGTCATCAAAGCAGCACTAACATGACCACCCAACCCAAGGCATACGGCACGCAGTGCCGCTCATGTGAACGCTCTGTGCTCTGAGACCGCACAAGGACATGTCATCCGAGGACCTGAGTGAAATGAAAATGGAGAAGACACCCCAGCTACCTCTGCTCCTATTTCTGCAGACTTGCACACCCACTCCCCCTGTCCATGAACATGCAGTGCCCTGCCTCTGGGCTCTCCAGGAGAGACTTTCCGCTCTGGGGATTTTTCCTGTGGAAAGGCAGCTCTAAACTAAAGCACCCATACTGTGGGACAGGATTGCTGCTGCTGAATCAGCCCTGGCCTCCTCCTTTCTCTAGTCTCTCTTGCTAGGTTCTTAGTCTCTCCTGGCCACATCCAGCACCCTCAGAGGGAGAAGGGCTCTCCGCCATCTCCCAGGGTGAGGCTTACCCACGGGAGAGAAAAGCTGAGGAAGCTGAACCCCAAACGGCCAGAGGAAAAGATCTGCTGTGGGCACCTCACAGGGATGCGGGGGCAGTGGAAACACTCCCTTTGCACCCAGCAGCTGTGGCTCCCTACCACCAGTCACCCACATCACTGGTAGGCTCCTCGCACTCCCCGCCCACTTTGTATCTCCTAAGTATTCTTTTCTGACCTAGCAGACTGTCCTTACACCAACCCACAAGTTTTACATTCTTCTTCTGTTTCTTCTTCCCATCCCACTGGACGGAAAGTGAGTGAGCAGGTACATGGTGCTCAGCTGCCAGCTGGGACTAAACCACGACAGGCAGATGAATCAAAACAACAAAAAATTGGGGAATTTCCCTGTTCTCAAGGAAAATTCAGGCTCTTTCTGGAGAATTAAGGCCAAGACTAAGACTAGGGCTGGGAGTAAGGAGAGGAGATTTGGACATGGCCACGGAGCCATAACGAAGCAAGGAAAACCACACCACTACTAGATCTTCCTTCAGCTAAATTTTTTTCCTGCCTGGCAAATGTCCTGAAGTGCCAGGGAACAGATGTAAGTGAGTGGATCCTGGCCACTATCTTGCAGAGAGGAGGGAGATCCTGATAATTACGTGTTTCTTGCTAGAGCAACAATGTCCCATGGTGGTAGGACAGTGCTGCTACTTCTAATGGCCATCCACTTTGAACCGTGCCTGCGCTCCGCTTCTGGTGGGATTTAAAGCAGCTGTGGTTGCTGTAACCATGTGGGCATCATCAGAGCACAGCTCACAAAACTCCTTACATGGTGGCTTGCTGCACTGGCAAATTCTCATTGCTTTTCAAGATTAAACTCTGAGTTTCACCGTGGTCTGTCCTTGGGGATATGGCTCGGCTCCTAGTCAGATTCTGATCTTTTATCAGCACCTCAGCTTCTCAGAATTGCAAGGCTGTGACTAGTCTGAGGTTGCAGATTTGAATTCTCCGTTTCCACAATTTTTTCTCTTTTCTAATTTTTCTGTTTATTTTTCATGCAAATAAATGATTCTTCACATTTCCATAGTGCAGTTTCATATGTAGACTCTTCTCCATCAGTTAGCTGGTCTGTATTAAATGTCCCATGCTTAGTGGCAACCATAAATGAAACTACCACAAGCTACCATGTGGCTTGTGTTAAGACTTATACACAGAAAACACCAGTGGTTGAACCTTCCCCAGTTTTAAACGTCCCCCCTATATTTCCAGGAACCTTTAACTGCCACTTCTTCATTATTTCTTTCCTCTTCATGTTTTCTCTGTTTTCTCTCTTTTTTTTTCCCTCAACAATTCGAGGAATTCAGCAGCTTCCTAAATCTAATTAGAAAGCTCTATCAGTGGGTCTCAGGACCTTGTATAATGGGAAGAGCAGCCACAGCTGGTGCCACATGCCACTGTACCTTAATAGTAAGTCCCTTAGAGCCTGCAAGCCCTTGGGCACCTGGGCTCTGGAGACAAAGCACTTGAGACATGAATTACTCAGGATCCTTGCCAACCCATCTGGGACTTAAACACACGCATGCGCGCACACACACATATCCTCTTGAAACCAGCATTTCAGATCTTAGAAACAATGCATCTTCAGGCTCCCAAAAGCCTCCTCAGTGAGGCACAAAAGACCAGAGAAACTCCAGGGCACATTACAGTTCCCAGCTCTCAGCTCCCACTAGGGCCCTAAGTGCCTGTGGCCTAGGGACTCAGGCATTTCAAAGTACCACTTGCCAAAATCCAATGGGTTCCTGCCCAGATTACATGAAATTTTACTTCTAACTGAATAACCATCTCCCAGAGAAGTGCTAGCTTTGATCTGTTGGGAAAATGCCACACTGGAGAATTTGTTACTAGACCTACTTATGAGCAGTAACTCTTCCCTTTGTACTCTGTTCTCACATCTCTCTCCTCTGACTCTGTCACATATGTTTGCCTTTAGCATACAAGATCCTTTCTAGCCGTAAAGTAGGCTGTCAATGGCCTAGCAGATTACTGGACATCACATTGGGCATGGCCCAAAAGGCCAACTTCTGCTTTGTATTTGTCCTGCATCTATTGCCTTCCTGCTTCAGAGTCCATGGTTTTGCAAGAGTGTGAGCTAGCACAGGGACTTCTCAGACCTACAGCCTCTTCAGACACAGATGATTTTTCCAGAACTCCTGAAACCTGTTGTGATATTTCCAGCTTCTCTTACCACTGAACTGAAATACCCACTGATGTTTAAAGCCCATTACACTGTCTTCAAATCCTCAGTGATTTTGCTATATAAAATCTCACATCTAAGTATGGTTTTGCCTGTACTTCATTCAACCAATGTAAGTTGTTCCTTTCAAATATAAGTGGCACAGCAACCACGAGGATGTGTGATAGTGGATGGAGAATCTCTATGTCCATCGTAAACTTTCATATAATAGAGGATGGGTGAAGAATGGATTGACAGCAGCTCTGAGGAGAAGGTCTTGAGGGTGTTCATGGAATAGAAGCTCAACACGAGCCAGCAATATACACTTGCAGCCCAAAAAGCCAGCTGTGTCCTGGGTTGTATCAAAAAAAGCTTGACAGCAGGTTGAGGGAGATGCTTTTCCCCTCTACACTGCTCTGGTGAGATCTTACCTGTAGTATAGCGTCCAGCTCTGGGGTTCCCAGTACAAGAAAGACACTGAGTTGTTGGAACAAGCCCAGAGGAGAGCCATGAAGATCGCCAGAGGGGTGGAGCATCTCTCCTAGATAGACAGGTTGAAAAAGTTTGGCTTGTTCAGCCTGGAGAAGAGAAGGGTTTGGGGACACCTTACAGCAGCCTTCTGGTACCTGAAGGGGCCTACAGGAAAGATGCAGAGGAACTGGTTACAAAGACATGGAGTGGCAGAACAAGGGATAATGGCTTTAAGCTGAAGGAGGGTAGATTTAGATTAGATATTAAGAAGAAATTGTTCACTGAGAGAGTTGTGAGAACCTGGCACTGGTTGCCCTGAGAAGCTGTGGATAACCCCTCCCAAGGGGAAGTCAGGTTGGATGGGGCTTTGGGCAACCTGGTCTCATGGACCCCTGACAGAGGGATTAAAACTGTATGATCTTTGAGGTCCCTTGCAACCCAAACCAGTCTGTGATTCTAGAATATAAAACTCCAGATATCCTCCCACAAAACATGAGGGCAGGATGGTCTCCAGGGCAATCTCCCAGGTGCCGTACTGATATTAGGTCTTTTTCGTTTTTTTTTTTCAGACGCAGCTGTGAGCTGGGAGCTGAAATATAACAAAGATCATTTCAATGTCACTGAAAGAGACAAATCCTGTGCATACCTGCACAGTTCTGCCTGAACATGCTGCAGGGCAGAGCCCACACTCAGAGAATCTTGCAAGTGGGTACACACCAGGTTAGATCTGCGGTTCCCACACAAATGTCAATGTGCCTGGTCTCAGACATAGTGGTCTCAGGATCGGGAGCTCATAGTCTGACCCCTTCAAGCCTGTACATGTACATACTGCTAAGTATAAAACAATATTGAAGAATTAAACTTTCACACTATGTGAAACCAAACAGCTCATAAAGGTGCTGAGCACCCTGAAGTCAGTGACCTTCTCTCAGTTTGAGAAATGCACTTCCTTACCTTCATGAGTCTCTTTTATTATTTTTAACTTAGAACTACAATAATTACTAACTAGAAATCCTATGGGATGTGCTGGGATGAAAACTCACCTGGGTTTTTTTGTGCTTCTTGTGCCACCCACTGGAACAGGATGAAAACCCAAGTGAAAAAAAAACCACCCAAACATTCAGGAGATTTCATATCTAGTGTATTTTAATATGTTTCATGAATTACTATAACAAAAGTTTATAATATATTCCAAAAGTTGTCATTAATTCAACATGTCTGAGCAGAAGAACCCCAGTTTGCTAATCTCCTGATCAAAAGTCTCCCAGCCACTGAAAGGGTTTCTCTTTCAGAAGAAAGGCAAACGCCTCCCAATGATATATTTATATTGATGAATTCACCAGACACTAATGGCATTGTAGAGGGCACAGAGAATACATCATCTACCACGAGCCATCCATCTCCAGTCAGTGATGGGTGAGAAAGCTAAACTGAAATGGGTGTAGAGAAGCTGTTCATCTTACGTGAAGGAAGAAGAGCTTACTAGGCTAAGAAACTACAGGAACCTGTCTTGTTCATTCAGGCAAAATGAAGGCTGAGTGAGAATATTTCTCTTCAAATACCTCATGAGTGTATATTCCAAGGGACTACAGCCTCTAGGACAGTGTTCACAGTGATTAATAAGTGATTGTAAAGTTAACCAGGAATTAATTTAAGCTGAATGCCCAGGAAAGTTTAATAGCATTGAAGTAGTGAGCAAAGCCCTCCAGTACGATAGATAACAGCAGACAACTTTGCTTTTTTCCTAAAAAAAGAGCTTGAACCATTTCTGAAAGCCATTGTGTGATGGGATTGTTTGCAATAGCAAGGCATCGCACGTAGGGACACAGCCTCACATTTCTGTATTTTTACTGAGGAGGCGTATCCATCTTCTAGAAAGAGTGCAAACAACAGGAAGAGCTCAGTGTGATAGCATCATTAAGAAAACAGCATTTGGGTTTTGGTTATTTTTTTTTTTGCCCTAAAAATGAATATGGGACAAAATACAACAAAACCTGCATTTGAAACTCTCTTTAGTGCCACCTCCAAAAGGCCATTTTGAGTAACTAGCCATTTAAAGTACCCACTAGGTTTCCAGAACAATTTTATTTGACCTTTTAATGAAAGAATAACATGTATAAGGCAAATGATTTCAGCTGATCACCTGGGTGACTGCTTAAAGCAGTCCTCCATATAATCTAAGCAGGCCATTGTCTGAAGTGTAATGATAAGCTTTGTCTTCCATAAATGTATGCCTCAAGTGCATTTTGTGGTTTTGAAGTTTGTCTTTTTGCCCGGTGTGACTGCATACATTTTTCAGTGACCACGCAAGGTAAGATGTTTCGAATACCTAATAACGAAACAAGGTATACACAGAGATTTAGGGGGGAAAGTTTACTGATGGCTGAAAATATATATTCTTTCTTCTATCTATATAAAATATAAGTATCTGCATAAGGTTCATTATTTTCCAGAGACACTGCATCAGATATTGCTGGAAACAACCATACCTGTGCCCTTCCTGTTATGCAAAACCATTAGGACTTCAATAAATCTTTCTCCAGTTCTTAGTGTAATGCAGTCAAGGAGGGGTGTATATGTGTGCATGTGTTTATTTATGACACATGAACACAATAGGGCTTCAGAAATAAAAAATACAGCCAAAGAAGCCACAATTTCCCCTGTGCCAGAAAAAGTGCCACTCATTTTGGCCAGCCAGGTAGCAGGAAGACACCACGCAAAGTGCATAAGATTCCCAAAGAAGTCATGCCTGATGGCATGACGGGCTGGGTGGATGTGGGGAGAGCAGTGGGTGTTGTCTACCTTGATTTCAGCAAGGCTTTTGATGGTGTCTCTCATAACATCCACATAGGCAAGCTTAGGAAGTGTTGGTTAGATGAGAGGACAGTGAGGTGGGTTGAGAACTGGCTGAACACCAGAGCTCAGAGGGTCGTGATCAGTGGTGCAGAGTCTAGTTTGGGTCCTGTAGCAAGCGGTGTGCCCCAGGGGTCAGTACTGGGTCCAGACTTATTCAACATGTCCATCAATGGCCTGGATGAAGGGACAGAGTGTACCCTCAGCAAGTTTGGTGATGATGCAAAACTGGGAGGAGTGGCCAAGACATCAGAAGGCTGCACTGCTGTTCAGTGAGATCTGGACTGGATGGAGTGGTGGGCTGAGAAGAACTGAATGAAAGGGAAGTGTAAGGTCCTGCACCTAGGGAGGAATAATCTCAGGCATGAGTACAGGTGAGGGGTTGACCTGCTGGGAAGCAGAGCTGTAGGGAAGGACCTAGGAGTCCTGGTAGACAACAATCTCTCCATGAGCCAGCAATGTGCCCTCATGGCGAAGAAGCCAAATGATATCCTGGGGTGCATGAAGAAAAGTCTGGCCAGCAGGTCAAGTGAAGTTCACCTCCCCTTCTACTCTGCCCTGATGAGGCCACATCTGAAGGACTGTGCCCAGGTCTGGGCTCCCGGTTTAAGAAAGCATTGGAACAAGCTGCTCAGGCAGGTGGTGGAATCACCGTCCCTGGAGCTGTTCAAAAACAGGTAGATGTGGCACTTTGGGAGATGGTTTAGAGGTTATGGTGGTATAAGGATGATGGTTGGACTTGATGATCTTGAAAGTCTTTTCCAACCATGATGATTCTATGAAAGACAGGTAACTACTGGAGAAAATCGAGCAAAGGGTTGTAAAGGCGATGAGGGAACTGGTGCATCTCTCGTATGAGGAAAGACTGAGAGATCTGGGTCTGTTTAGCCTGGATTAAAACAGGCTGTGAGGGGATCTGATGAATGCTTACAAATATCCAAAGGGTGAGTGTCAAGAGGATGGGGCCAGACTCTTTTCAGTGGCATCCAGTGACAGGACAATGGGCAAAGGACATGAACAGAAACATGAGTAAATACTTCTGCACTGAAAGGTGACTGAGCACTGGCACAGGCTGCCCAGGGGGGCATATCTCTTCTCTGGAGATATTCAAAACCCATCTGGATGCCTACCTGTGCATCCTGCTCTAGGTGAACCTGCTTTAGCAGGAAGGTTGGACTAGATGATCTCCAGAGGTCCCTTCCAAACCCTACCCTTCTGTGATTCTGTGAAATGCTTGGTCTCCAGTGCCATCCCAGACACAGCTACCCACACTTCAGCACAGGGGCCATGATCCAAAGGCCACTGACATCCATCAAAGCCTTTCTATTCATTTCTGACCAGCCAAAGAGGTGTCTGCTACAGAAATGTTTGAGTTGCAGTGGGACGCACGTAAACACAGAAGGCAAAACTGCCACAGGAGCTAAACCTACCTTTGAAATAACTACTTTCCACTCATCATGTTCTAAATTAAAAATAAGATTTTTTTTTACCCACATTTTCCCTGGGAGTTCTTTGATTGTATTTGCCTATCCACCATCACCCAAAGACAGAAGACAGAGACAATCTCTCTGCCAGTAGGTATCTGCACTTAGTAAATGTTTGACAACAACCATAAACTTTAGCAACAGAGATCACTGAGATTTACTGACTGTAATTAAGCTTCAGGGCAATTGGTCCAGCACATTTATCATGATACTCCATCATGCAAACAAAGGGTCATATCAGTTGAACAGCACTGAAGCTCTGCCTGCCTTAGCCTGCAGTGTGCCACAAAGATCTGAGGACCAAACATGATGTACTGAGGACCAGATATCCACACAGCATGTGTTTATGGGAGGAGCTATTTGGACAAACATCTGCATGTTCATGTGGACTGAGCCCCTCTGAACAGGCAGAGATCATCTCTGAGCCAGTGGAAACCAGGAATCTCTATCCTGGAACTGCTCCCAGGGGCAAACTACAGCACAGCAAGGCAGAAATTTGGGAGATTTGATTCAGAAATGCTCTGCTGATCCAAAATTAAATGTTAACTTAATCCCACTATGAGGCTCTTTTCTTTCCCTCCTCCCCCCATCTTGTGCTCACCCCAAAAGAAACAGCACTGATCTTGTTGTATAAATTTATTCATTAGCAGCAGTAAATTTCACAGGCTAAATGGAAAACCTGATTGCATTCACACCAATCCACCTCCACACACGTTTGTCTTCTGATGCTTGAGTTGTTTAAAGTAATGATCCCTACAATGGAAAAATAGGGAAAACCTAGAAGGACCAGAATCTTAAAGTCCTTGTTGCACTGTAGGTCTGTCTCTGAGAGTTAAGCTTAGCAGGATTAATTTCATTTAACACCTAGCCATGCCACTGCTGCCAAATTAGGTAAGTATGTATATGAATTCAACTGAAGAAAATGTGGGAGCACACTCTACATGTGACTCACCCATCATGCATAATTAGAGGTATTAGACTAATAAATGTTATTTTGAAATACGTAAAATAACTGTAAAAACATTTTAAAATCCTTCAGTTGGGAATGGTTATAAAAAAAAAAATGAAGAAATAGGAGGAGGGGAAAAGAATCTATTGTTCATTTCAAGCTCCCAGGAAAAGAGAAAAATCAATTCATTCATCACAGTCTGTTTTCAGCCTGTTTGTTTCAGCACTTCAGGTCAGCAACCTCTGCCCCTTGGCAGTGAGCCCACAGGATTCCTCAAGAGCTCTTCCAATAAAAGGCTGTCCTGCACGAGGGAGGATCTCTGCCAGCTCCCACACGCCACGCTGCAATCACTCAGCATCCTCTGTTCTCTTCGTACGCACAAGATCTTGCACTGCTGAGGCCAGGCACAGGTGCCAGCACCTCAAGAAGAACAAAAAGCATGTAACATTTTGCCTCAAGTGGCCTAGAACATGGTTTATTGTTGTTCTTGGTTTTTATTATTGCTATTATTAAAGAATTCAACCCTGCCAATTAAAAGGAATTGCAGAAGCAATTTAGTAATAATTTAAGGAATACAATTACATTGCTGACTCTGATGCTTACGCCGTCTTTAAGAGGATCCAACAGGAGCTCGGAAAGTGCTTTAGGGACCATCAAGAGCATTATATCTAAAATTAATTTCAGCAGAGCTCAGGGCTGGGAAGCTGCAGGTTTATGTTGAGCGAACCTGAAAAGATAGAGAACCTTGCCAGGAGGGAGACCCTGAGTTCACCTACCAACACACGCACCTGCCAAGAATAATAGAAATAATAATAAAAATAAAAATGCAAAAAACATGAAAGTTAGCGCTGTGTTGACAGGGCTTCAGTAAAATTTCAAACAGAGGGGCTCTATCACTAAGTCTTCCCACTGAGCAACATTTATAGTTATTACATTCTTGCTGCTGGCAACGCGCCTTTATAGACGTTTTGATAATACATCCAATATAGGAAGTAGCCTGTTGTTTTTTCTTTCTTCCAGCTACATTATTGATATTTCAGGAGAGTAATTGAACTTCTCAGCACCAACTTGTTTTCTCCATGAACTACTATCCCCTGTAGATACGCATGTTTTCAGGGCATGTGCTAAAGTAACTGTAAATCCTACGCCTAAATGGCACTTGTATTTTATCAGCCTTTGTAGGAGAAAAAACGGCATGCTAGCTGTAAAACATCTGACAGCATTTAAACTGTACTATGTTTCATCTCTTTCTCTCTCACACACACACTCACACACATTTTCATTAGAGTCTTTCCTTAAAAGGCCATCCAAAAAACACATTATTGTCACAAAATCCTTGTTCCACCCCACCCAGGCCAGCTGTTTTCCTCATTTTGCTATGAACATGTCGTACCACAAGCCACGTTAATACTCAAGCATCTATTCATAATAAAGAAACTGAACCAAATAATGAAAACAAATATATCATTGGTGGAAAGCAGAGTCTGGAGGATCATAGAGAGATGTGGGTCCTCACTCAGCTCACCGTGCCTGGCAAGTCTCTGCTGCTGTTTCAGACCCCAGCGGGTGCAGGACAGGGTCAGCGGGCTCTTTGCTAGGTCAGGGTCAGTAGGTAATACCAGCTCCATGTCCTGGTTTCTGCGGGGACTCAGGCTGGCACCACAGCAACTTTGAGCATTAAGCCAGACTGAACAAGTGAGGGACAGGGTTCCCATCAAGTAAATACTGATATATTCACAGCCCACTTTTGGTCCCAGCCACTACATAAATTGGAAAAGTCAAAGGAGTAATTTCCCTACGAACAGTTAGGGAAGGGGAACCCTACCCTGGGAAGCTTGCATGGAAAATCAAGAAGGGGGTTTCTGCTGGAAAGAAAACGTTTTAAACTTTCCAGTTAGGGAAAACTCTTACATGCCGTGGCTGAGGTATAGCAGGGTGTGCTATCACCTCATGGCACCTTGATTTTGATCCTCTCTGTGGACCCAGAGGACCCGACCACAGGCATGGTGACAGGAAACCCTACCTTGCAGCAAATTAGTAGACTACAGGTGTCAGAGAAGTGAGACACCACAGCAGGGATGCATGCCTTGACTGGATTACTGCCACAAGGCACATTATAGGATGCCTGCACACACTGAGTCTTCATCCTCCATCTCTCCAGAGCCCTGAACGCAGAAACCAGAGAGAAGAGTCCTTGACATCTGCCAGGGTATGGCAGACTCCATAACCTCATATTTATACCCTCTATGCTATCTGGGGTCCTGGTTCTATATAGCTTTCAGCAAAAGACAAGTGATGCTAATGAAGGCTTAAGATTGCTGTCTGACAGTTGCACTTTTTGCTCAGATCATTCTATTTAAGCTGTTATGAAGGTGTTATGGTTCCTGAACCCAGTGACAACGGGGAAGAGGGAAGAGGATAATTTTTCAGAGCTTGTGGTTGTTTTCTAGAGATTAAAAGCTAGAAACTACAGTGGGACAGTGTGTGTTTCCACATGTGCTGTGCACACGCAGAATAAGAAAAGCCTGATACTATCAAACAGGAGTAACTCCACACGATGGGATGAAATCACAGCCCCAGCTGGGGGCTCCATGGTCAGGATGCTTCTGAGTAGTAAGTGTTTGAGCTAGCCTGAGCTAAAAAGAGCCTGAGTGGCTTGTGATCTAGACAGGGACTGATTCAGTGAGCAGACTGTAGTGCTGAAAAATGGAGGTAGCTGCTGAATTAGACTTGCTGCTGTCTTAGGAAGTGAAAATATGGTGCTTGTGCAGTAAGGGAGACAGAAGATCTTGGAGCTGAGTGGAGAAGACGACACTTTGGGAGAAAGGGTGCAAGAAAAATGAGATGGTGATTCTATGATGGGGAAGATCTAATAGACAGACAAAGGATGCAACAAAGAAAAAAAATGCTTCATTCCATTATTAAAGGGTTCTGATTTCTCCAGCTACATGAGGGATACATGAAAATTGATTAAAATTGCATTTATTTTTCAACACCTCACTAGAACTTCCTTCCTCCTCCCCAATAACACATCTTTCTACGAATCACAGGGCTGTGCTCCTTCTAGTTAAAAATACAAAGGATTTTCAGTGAGAAAAATACAGAAGAGGTCCTCATACAGTCCAACCAGATACTGTAGGTCTGGCCAGTGCCAAAGGAAAATTGTAGTAATGACTCATCTTCTCTAGCATGATCATTCTGAGGACTGGATAAGTAATATTTTCATCTTAGCTTGAAAACAGGAATCTGCTCTGAAGTTGCTATGTCCAAGTCTATGCATTTAAATAAATGTAATGATGTTTACAAATCAGAAAACTTGACAGTTTACAGTGGATACTGCTACACCAATTTTTAGATGTCTAATAAAAAAAAAACCCCACAAAATACAATATTGGCTATAAAGAATAACACACACACGGTCTGTTTATTATTTAATTTTGTGCTTGCTTTTCATTAAATTTTCATGGACTGATGCTAAGCACTTATGGAAAACAAATATTCAAAATTAAATGTACCAAAACCCTTTCTAAATCTTATTTTCAATCTACATATGCGAAGGAAGAGTTTGCACACCTGTCCATTCCTGGAGAGCAAGATATATCAGAAACGTTTTAACAACAAACATCCTGAACTACTCCTGGTCTTAATGCGAGCAGATAATGAGGCTAAATACTTTCAATAAATAATTCATTCTGAACTGCACATTCATCTGCTGTAGAAATCTACTGTGATCAGTAATGTCTTTTCTTGAAGTAAATTAGCACCTTGCTAAGTGAGTTTCCTCTGCAGTGAAGACCTGACCTTACACATACATGCTGAGGATTGTGGCAGTCAGAGAAAAGCTCAGTTAAGTGTTGTAATTTACTCAACCAGTCTCTTAAGCACCTGCCAGGAAGCATTAATACAGAAAACACAAGCAGATTTTCTTGAGGAGGGAAAAATAAACAAATAAACAGATAGTTGTTCGAAGAGAAAATACAAATACAAGAAGTTGGGAGTATGAAGTCCCATTTCCATTCTAGAAAAAGAGAACAGACATGAAGCCTGCCTAAATCCCCCTAAATTTTGAGGTTTGCAATCACACAGTTCTGAAGGCTCAGCACAGAGCGTGCCCAGAGCACCAGCAGAGCCCTTGCATACTGCATCCCTTTCTCGCACACCCTTCCCATCTTTGGGAGATCCTAGCCCCGTGGTTGAAATACTGGAAACATGCCAGGAATAAGGTGGTACACACGGGTTGGGGAGCAGGTCTCACCAAGGGGTTATCACTGTCTCTGTTCAATGGAAGCAGTGAGAAAACCTGAGACAAGATTTTTTGTTCGTTTGCTCTAGCCAAACATCACCCAAACCCAGGATGGCCCCTGCTCCTCCTTCACATGAGCCTGGTGTCTGAGCTGCACTTGGATTATTAATTCTTCTGGCTAAAACAGGCTCAGTCCAGCACATCCCAGAGACCAGATCAGCAGACAGGAATACATGATCAGATGAGAAAAATACACCAGCCAAAACCTCTGCTGCTGCAGAGTACCACAGTGCAGTGGTACCACAGTACCTCGTACCCAGGTACCTCGCTGCTTTTGCAGGCTGCAACAGCTGCCAGCACCAGAATTTAACCCTGGACACTGGGTAGGACCTCAGAAATCATCAAATGTGAGCAAAACTCAAAAATACAAAGTAAAAATTCTTGGTCAAGACTAACTGCAGACTTCCATAACATAATTCATAACATTGTTCTGAGTCACAGCTTTTATAGTCCAAAACAAGAAGGTTGCTTGTAACATGATTGTGGCAGCCAAGAGTCATCTTTCCTTTGGCTAGAGAATGAACACTGTACTTGTTAAGGAAATGAGGACTTAAATCACATCATGATGACAGTCTAGGGTGTTGCCTTCTGAAGGCGTGGCGGCCTTTCTCAGGAACGGCACAGCAGCCACCCCGGGCTGCCGGGCCAATCACTCACAGACACCAATTTGGTGGACGGCGAAATGGCGTTTATTGCGTCGTGTAGCAGCATTATATAGTCTAAGTCTACAACGTCACTTCCGTCCGCTTACGTCCTAACGTCCTAGACCAAATGCTATCGGCTATTCGGAGAGGGGCCCTAGCTTTCCATACAACCCGACATCTTCCGACCGCCAGGCCCTAGCTACCGACATTTCCCCCTCCCTATGCCTAACTAAGTACCAACAATAAATTTAAAAATGCTCAGTAGTATTTATGGTTAAACTAACACGTTAAGGTTAGTAAATCGGCAAATGTTGCAATTTGTTGTAAATAGAAATGTAATCTGACTACGATGTTTTTGTTATTTTTTGCATGGATACATCTTGTTACGGACACCTTGTGAAATCATCTTTTTTAATTTTCTTTTTGTATTTGTGTTACGAATGTGCCAACATCCTTTGTTGCAGGCGCCTTGCAGCAAAGAGATGAGACATGGCAATATAAGCAACACAACTACAACCAATCAAAATGAGCAGATCTGTTCTAATCAACTCGCTAAAAATTCTCTATGCATGACAAAGTGTATCCAGCTCAACTGTTCTCTTTCTTTTCAGCACTCAGCTTGATCAATTTTGGCTTCAGCCATGTCTCTTTCTATGGTTTTGTTAGTGTTTCTGAAAACAATCCTGGTTAGTTCTACGTTATCAAACCGTGGGTTAGTGGACAACCAAAGTTAGTGTTATTGTTAACTGTTAGAAACTTTTAACACATCTTACTTAAAGCAACTGTTTGCGCTCAAACAACATGATGTTGACTGAGCTCAACCGATTTCTAACAAATGAAACTACTTTGTTTAGAATGCAGGGCCCGAACATCACTGTTAAAAGCAACATGACGCAAGGGCCTATAAGAGTGGAAATGAGGGTGGTGAGCCACGGAGATTTGTTGAACCATGACTCGAACCATCCCTGTTGACTCTCCCTTTCTCTTTTTCTTACGGCTAATCTTTCCCTCAGTTCTGCCATGGAGTCACGCACGACTCCTGTGTGGTCTGCGCAGAAGCAGCATTCTTCTTTTAAAGCAACACACAGGCCTCTCTGCTGCATGAACAGGAGGTTTAGCCCTCGCCCATTCTGCAGGGCGACTTCCGAAAGGGAGGAGAGAGACTTTTCTAAAAGGGAGATAGATTTTTTTATTCTTAGTAAATCTTCATCGATGGTCGCTTGCAGCTGGGAGAGTTCTCGGCGCTGGGTCACAAGGGCCGAAACACCTGTGCCCGTGCCAAGGGCTCTCAACCTAAGGAGCATGGCAAAGGTGACACTAGTAACTATTTTTCTTTTACGAAGATGGCGAGATTTGTCAGGGAAGAGATGTATTTTTTCTTCCCGGTGATATAAAATTTTGGGAACAATAAGAACTTGGACACAAAAATCAAGAGAGAGATTGAAATCATCAAGATGTATGCAAGGGCTAACTTCGAATTGCTGGCACACCCACATTCCTGGCTCGGCTCAGATCGCCCATTTGTTCGGGCTCTGGGGCTGTGTGACTTTATCACAAAAGATGTTTTCTTGTCTGGCAACGTCTACACTGGGGAGGGTTTAGTTGTGTTGAATACTTGAAGGGGATATTTAGAGCAACACTTTCGTAAAAAGGTGGTTGATGATTATAACAAAGCCAGCAAGATTCGGTGAGATCTGGATTCGACTGGTTTAGGGACAAAAAGGCAACATTGAGCATGTCAAAGAATGGGTCATAAGAGGTTGACTTGAGCACTTTAGGGACACGTGGTATAGGGGTGAGGTTAAATGCATGCGATCTGTGAGTGGGCTTGGCGGTTGTTATAGCTCTCTGTTTGGTTCTATTTCCTGCAAGGATGGGGTTGGGTCCAAGGGAGATGGGTGTTGCCTGTGGGAGTCTAATAATTTGGATGTTCACTCAGTGGTTGCGAGAGGCGCGAACAAACACTGACTAAACTTTACTGGTAGCCCAACTTTTATGTGTTGGCTGTTAATAATTTGTTGTTAGCTTCTTTCTAATGGTAGTATATTTTATTTTTTTTCTGAATGGTATAGGACTTTGGGAATAATTAAAATTTGTACACAGAAGTTAGTAGAATTATAATTAACAAGAACTTGTAAGATTTGGATTTGACTGATTCAGCAACTCGAAAGCACTATTTGACACATTGAAAACAAAATGGCTTGTAGCTTCATTCTGGATCTCTGATGTCTAGAAGTTATCTGCACACCTGCTGTGTTTTTGACTCTTTTATTATGAATAGTACATGATTTGTTCACTTACTTCCAAATAGTTTTTTGCAATTCTTTGCTCTAAGGCAGTCTGACCACCTGCCTTCAAGGCCACTGTGTTTTGAAAATGTGATTACCAAATACCGCTCAGGATGAGTAATTTTTTCGTTGCATGGGAATTCAGGGATACTGTCAGGGCCTATGTCTCTGTGAGGAGAGCCAGACTGCTAGCAAGCCTGCTGTCCTTCCAGACAATTTTTCCTTTTTAGTATCTGCTTGTTAGAGGTCTCTGCAAGGGCCCTTTGCAGAAAGCTCAGCAAGCATGGCAGTAAATGTAAGACAAGTGCCATAATTACCATATTTAGTAATCCAAATTCAATAATCCAGATTTGACCATTGACAACATCCATCCTGAAAGTCCCACTCATGAAACCAATTGTCCAATCCAGAGAATTAAATTTTCATGTCATATGTTTTGAGTTTGATCTATATATTTTTGAATGCTGAATGGTCAGACAGATTCCTGCAGCACCTGTCATGAGACAGCAACAAAATTCAAGTGCTGCACAATTTTGTAGCTAAGTACTTTAATACCTTTGTGATTGTATTTGCTTGCTTCGCCAATCAGGAGTGTCAGGAGTGCAGGTAACATCAGCCTCACATTTATGTGCAGGCATCTCTTGTAGTCTGTGATCTTGGGCTGTGCAGAAATCATTATTTCCTTAATTTTTCATTTACCACAAACACACATGCATATTTCAAAAACTGTTAGATGATTCAAAACGTCCCACAGCAAACCTGATAGTCCACCGTGGCTGCAGCTGCAAAACTAGACTTCAGTTACTGTGATCAGAGTCCCATACTGGTTCATGCAGGCTTGATTTCTTCTGGATCCACTGCTTTATCCACTTGGTTCCCTTATCTGTAATGACACAGGCAGATCTCCTTTCCCTAGTTAGTACATACCGAAAAATCCCAGTCTTTCAAGAATTTGGCATGTTCTACAGACTTGTGGAAGGCTTAATATGACCCTTAGTTAGTTAGTTGCTCTTGTGTTAAATTCTGTACACTGATCAACCCAAATGGACATGTCTGTTTTGCAGGTTAAATTTTTAAGTAAGCTGCTCACTTTAAATGGTCGCTAACAAAATCTTTTTCTTTAGTAACTAAACTTGCTCTCAGTTGGAGAAACACATCTCTGAATCTATAGCATATACAAAGAAATACTGGAAACCAATTTATCAGACAAATTACATTGCAAGACGCGAAACCATTCTGTTTGGGGGGGGGCAGGAGGGGTTGGGGTGGGAAAGGGGGGCTACCCACTGCGCGGCCACCATGCTTCCTTCACCTCCCCTTTTCTCCACCACCCGCTCATCCCCACATAAATTCTCCCTGGTATTTACCACGAATGTGTAGGAATAGGAATCGAAATACCGTGATTTCACTGTGGTTTTTTTCGTATTGACACCACCTTACTTGTCCAGTGTCCGACAAGCCGTCTCTGTGTCCCTGAGCCGATGGTTGGTGAAGCCGATACTTGTCCTTCTCCGTAGGATTGTTGTTCCTGTCCTGAGGTTTCTTGTCTGGTGGTTTAGTCGATGATTCTTTGTATCCATATTTTTCATCTCCATAGTTTTAGGGTGCATGGGTGGGCAATTCTGCGAACTTTTTAACAGCGGGCTATGCTGTTGCCCGCTCTGTGTCCATGTTTACTAGCTTTTCAAGGACAAGACGAAGCTGCTCATGGCGGTTAACATTTTCAACTGCGTCACAGAGTGTTTCAGGCTCAGTAAAAGTTAGAGGTGAACAGATATTAAAGGCAGTCAGTTGTACGTTTGTTTCCACATTTTTTCCTTCCAAATGTATAATAGTGGAGGGGCTTCGCATACCTTGATGGCAGATTTATGCGTACTAATTCTTTCTTTTTAATTTCGACAGATTTACTACTTTGCTCTGATAACACGGCATTATTGCTTAGCAAAGTAATTGGGGTGGGTGAAAGGGCACTCAGAAACAACAACATATTCCCCATAGTAGATTTTTCTCTTTTTGAGTCTGTTCTGTAGAACCCGGAATTGGCATTAAGTCTGCAAGGGTTAAAGCGTCAGCAACTCAATTTACTTCTATTTTGGTTAGAGTCCTTTTACTTAATTTTT
Source organism: Hypotaenidia okinawae (assembly GCA_027925045.1). Lineage (NCBI taxonomy): Eukaryota > Metazoa > Chordata > Aves > Gruiformes > Rallidae > Hypotaenidia > Hypotaenidia okinawae. The sequence continues at coordinate 129,080,157 of BSDF01000001.1, forward strand.
AGAGAGTTATTAACTTAGTTTCTTTCACTCTAACTGAGGGTTTGTCAAGGATTTGAGCTGCGATGGCTTCCCAAGTAGGTAAATCAAATGCCCTGTTGACGCTTGTTATCAGTCTTTTTTCTTGGCTCCACAAAAGGAGCTGTCTTAGAAACTTTTCATCATTTGTAATTCCTCTCTTAGAGAGCATATTGTGGAGGAGTTTCACTACCGTCTGTTTTTTATCGAGCGTACTCCCTATTCTTCTTGCTTACTTTTTAAACTTTTGGAGACGCTTAGTAAATTCCTATATTTCTTTCTATGGGGAGGTACCTGGTACTTCACTGTGACACTCTGCATGTTCAAAAACTGTATCTGGATTTGTGAAAAAACCCCTTACTACTCCATACGCTAATAGCCCGGGTAACTTCTTTTTACAGTCTATCCCCTGAATGCTCCGTTTTTCTAAAAAGCATTTGAGCAAATCATATGTCGCTTGTCTGTCCATACCTTACGGGATCCTCTATAGGTGCTCCCAGACAAGGGATCTTCCTTTTAGTCTGGCTCTGGCTCTGCCCGCCTCCCTTGCAGGCGGGCCGTTCCCCCCTATAAGGGCGTGCTTTCCGAAGGACGGCTCTCCGCCCCTGCTCTTTTGTGTGATAGGTGGGTCGATCCTTCCCCTTCCTCCGCCTACAGTCACTCCCCCTACGGCCACTTTGCCTAACCATATTCGCAATCTCCGCCTTTCCACCACCACTAAAACTACTCCCCTTACTCCTCCTCTCTCGAGCTACCTCTTGCTTCCGCTCGTCTACGCCCACTACACTTAACAGTTCCTTTTTTTGTCTTCTCGCACTGTCTGTGCTCCGCCCCTCAGCCTGTTGCTCAGCGCCATTTTTAGGGGCATACGGCGGGAGTCTGTCCCTGACTTCTCTCATTTCTACTTCCGCAGCAACATTCTTGACTTCATTCAGTAAATCATCCCATAAAGATTTCTGCTGTCTTGCTAATGGTGACTTGGGAGTAGGGTTAGACAGGCAAGGCGACAAAGCGTGACCGTCTCGCTCTAGTGAGACGCCGGACTCGGTCAAGAGGTCGCCTTCCGAGGTCTGCGTTGTTGCGCCAGCCCCGAGTTTGGGAGTGACAGGTAAGCAGTCTTGAGCAGCCTTCCAAGTTTTTTGCTCTTGTAGAGCAGTTCGCAGAGCCTGCACAACTTTACCCCAAGATTTGAGAGATTTCCCACTACCAGAGGACATAGTATCCTCAGCTAAAGCTTTAGTGCACTTTTTTCATATGTCCGAGTGAAGTATATCTACCGAGCAATCTATAACACCTAGTTACAAAAGCCTAGTAATAGCAACAATACAATTAATGCCCCATTGCTTACGCAATTATAATACGACCTTCGCGAGAACTTCCATCCTTCTCGCTCCTTATCAGGCTGATTCTTGAAACACGGGAGCATCCTCCCCGCCGGGCTGGTCCCGCCGCTCCGGCCGCCGTTCACCCGTCCAGGCAAATCCCGTCCCCCGTTTTCTGTTTCCCGGGTTTCAGCACCACTTGTTGCCTTCTGAAGGCGTGGCCGCCTTTCTCAGGAACGGCACAGCAGCCACCCCGGGCTGCCGGGCCAATCACTCACAGACACCAATTTGGTGGACGGCGAAATGGCGTTTATTGCGTCGTGTAGCAGCATTATATAGTCTAAGTCTACAACGTCACTTCCGTCCGCTTACGTCCTAACGTCCTAGACCAAATGCTATCGGCTATTCGGAGAGGGGCCCTAGCTTTCCATACAACCCGACATCTTCCGACCGCCAGGCCCTAGCTACCGACACTAGGGGATCAACACACCTCAGGATCTGAAGTAGAACCCACAAGCTTCCTTGTTTCTCTATAATGTCTTCCGATTAAATCTTAGAGGAAAGTCACTTCTCCTTTAAGGTGATCTGAATGTTATTAAGGGCCATTCCAAGCTCTCTTCTATATTAAAAGAAAAAAAAAAAAAAAAGCTTTGCTGTTTCATTAGGTTAAACAAGGTGTAAAGGACAGCAGAGTCAACTCCTTGGCTTTGTGAGTGTCAGACAACTTCACGCTTGAGAGGCATGAAATTAATGACTAATTAGTTCACTCACTCATTCCTTACACAGGAAAGCAGGTACCTATGTCCCTGTAGTGCACAGTGTAATGAAACATCTCCTGCTCTAACTCAGAATACAGTCCCAAGGACCACCCAAGGACCCGTCGCCTCCATGCCTCTCAAAGGACTCTTAAAGTAAGCTGCCACGTCAGTACGTATGAGAGCTGCCAATACATACGCCACCAAAACACACAAGAGCTGTTACTCTATGCTGGCATCAGCTGAGACTGGCAGAAGAGAAAAAGCTGAAGAAAAATTCTTGCCTCCAAAAAGATGGTTGCATCTGTGCTGCACCTACCATATACGCAAAGAAAATGCTGTCATTTGGCTGTTGCTATAAATCTGCCAAGGTTTCTAGGGAATGCCATTGCCTATTTTCACACCCAGGCTTATTGGGAGAGCTGAGAAGTATAATGCTTTTTTGGCAGATAATTACAACTGCCTCCAAACAGGGTATTTTAGAGGCTGAGAAGTGTCAGCTTGCAAGTTTTCAGGTACTGATTTGGGAGGTAGAATCTTCTGGTTTTATTCTTCTCCACAAAAAAAGGAAATGCTGTGCTGGGGTAATGGTACTAGGTACTTTTCTAAAATCTTCTCGTTCATTCCCACCCAGCCTTTCTTCTTTTGAATCTTTCCAGAAGTATATAGCATTCAATCTGAAAAACCTCTGCATTTGAAACTGGACCTTTCAGGTATGGCACAACTTGGCTACGTTCAACTGCTGGTACTTGGATTTATTTTTTTTTCTTAAATTTCATGTCCAAGAAAACAGGGGCATGTTAGCCAGTTTTTCCTTTGCGTGCTGTGTGTAGGCACTGACTTCAACTAAAGTTTTCACACAATGCTTTAAGTTGGTGACTAAAAAGTTGTTTAGAACAAGCCTTCTAATGAGTTTTTAGAAAAGAATTCCCACTGTGTACCAATGTCAGTGCTAGAACTCTGCTCCCCAGCAGCCTCCATAAAGTCACCAGTTGCATGTCCTGGATATAAACTATTGTTTATTTTTCCTGATAGCTCCTGTGAGCCCCTAAGACACTAAGATAATACTGACTCCTGACACTGTGTTTTATCCTGGGCTCAGCATAAGTAGCAGGATTTAAATTTCTGACTATTTAGGAGAAGCTTGACTAGAATAAGGTGGATTCTACAAGATGTCCTTATTTTCACAATTGCATATTCAGTCATGCACATTACTTCATAAATGAGCAAAATAGAGGAAGTAACATCATAGAGAATTTGTCATTTTGAAGAAAGCATTTCCTCTTCATAGTATTACTGGTCAGAAGATTTCTGACACTTAGGTTTGACACTGAAAATTACCTTTCTTGTCAAGAAAGTGATTTGACTGCATATTCAACATCTGGAGAAACAAAGCAGGGGTACCTTTTCTAAGTATTTTTTGTTGAGCTGACAGCCCCTTAAAAGTTGATCAAAACACAGAAAATTAGAACTAAGATCAGAGAAGATGTGTTTCAGAGCCAAATACAGGTGACAGAAAAGTAGTGCCTATAGCAAATTTACTACTTCCACATAGTAGTTGTGTCCCATGAAAGAGAATGTACTCATTTCTACTTTTCTACAAGCAAACTCACCATAATGAGTCTCCTCATTATTTTTATGAGGGAAGTCCTCTACAATTTTCAAAGTATAAAAAGATCAAACCACAGTATCATTTGGTTGCATGTTTTAACAGCACTGACATGTAATAGAACATTTTCTCAAACAGTTTCTGTCCAATGTCCCTGTTGATTTTTGTTCAACTGTTGCCTGTTCCTCTATTTGAATAAAATGCCCCAAGACTTCTGGATCTTCCAATAATCCCCTTCATTCACATGAAACATTTTTTTTCTGCCTTTTCAAGCACCTCTCCAACCACATCTCCAAGCACTCTCTTTCCCTCAACCCAAAGACAAACCCAAACCCTACTTTCTGCCTCAGGCTTGGACTAAGACCTCTGCTCTGACCCACACCACAAACGTCCTCTGAGCACAAATCTTTTGGATTCCTTAACTTTCCTGGCTTGCTTGCTTGCTTTTCATGCCCATTTCCAACTATACTCTAGGCTCTTTCTCTGAACGCTAACCTTAACCCAAAACCCAATTTGAATTGACATTCAACAATTTACCCATTTGGTATTGAATTTACATCTAGTAATTTGGCAATAAATATTCATCATCTCTCAGTTTTGGCTTCCTTTCTAGGGGGTCATGTTTATTCAACTTCTGAGCTGAGAAAAATGTTTACTACCATATCATTAATTATGAACAAAGCTCTGGTTTAACTTGAGCAATAAATAAAACTCAGACTTGACCATCTGTGAAATTCTGTTAATGGGCATCATGTCAAGCAAGGATCCTTTAGACTAGCTATTTCCAAAGACTCCTGTTGTGGCTGCAAATCTTAAAATATTTTAAAATACATAGCAACATAGGAACCACAGGCCAGAACCTCTCCTGGAGGTGCATCAATTTATACTTGCATAAATTGCTCTAATTTTTCAAGAAGTTACAGAAAAACTTCAGAAACTGCCCTAAAACACTTAAGACATGACAATATTCTCAGGATCTCTGAAGGGGAATAAGAAATAATTAAGTGAGACTACAAAAGGCATTATTTAGCCTTGAAAAGCTGTTATTGTTTCTAAGGTTAGAAAGTGACTTCCAATACCTACATTGCCTAGAAGAATCAAGGGAGAAACAAACTATACATTAGCCAACTTAATGTAGGTAAAAATCAGCTTCACTGAAAAGACATAGCCTTCCATTTTGGTGGGGGAAAGGTTGTGGCTTGGTCATTGTAAACTTCAAAAGCATGTTAGGAAAACTGCTGAAACTAGTATCATTTGCCCCTGTAATCTTGGGCCTTTACTTTTTACTAGTTTTCACAGCAAAATCACCGCAATTTGATAGGCTGGCATTTTTGCATTAATTGCATATCACGCTGCACAAATCTTCAAGGAGACAGTGTTTGCTAGAATTAAAACATATATATATATTAATTTACTCGTACCTTGGCTAGAGTAATGCTTGCATAGGGAATGAAATCTCCAGACAGGACACTCGGCCACGGCTAAGTGGTGACAGAAGCCTCCATTGCAAAGGTCTGAGCGGCAGCATCTAAAGATGGATAAGGGAATCCCCAAACCACTTCATTCCCACTGATATATTCTAACTACACATAGAACACCTCTGAAATGTTTTAACTGTGTACAAATGCTGTCCTGCATGACCATTTTTACAGAAACCATTTCCATTGACTGTCTACAAATATCTTTTCTGTGCAGGATTTATCACTTCTGCAGTGAGAACCACTTAGATGAATCTCGGGACACTTCACACGGGATGTTAATCAACAGATTTAAGCGCAAAAATTGTACTACACACAACATTCCTCAGGGAATTTCGAGAACTGTCTACAGTTTCACCTGGTCAGGCCCACATAACAGTCAAATACTCAGTTGTGAAGGTTTGATGGTTTCAAGCCAGCCTGGTGCCTTGAGTTGGTCTGTATCTCATCTATGCTAAGTCAACTGGGATGTTCCTGGACCATGAGAGAAATTAATGAACAAAGTGCACTGGGCATGCACGCAAGCACAGCCCTAACACCCAGCTGCACCACAGTTGTAACTGAAGAGCAAACTTGATTCTCATATTCATGATTCACCCATAATTTAAGTCCCACAGGTCTTGCCACAATAAGTGCTCTGTTATTATCAGCAGCCTTTTCCACAACTGTCCAAGTGAGGTTTCCTTTCAGTAGCCTAAAGGTGAAAGAATCCTCTCAAATTCAAGTGATCTGCTGAATCTCACGTCTTCCTTTGATAGCTTTCCATTTTCTGGTATTGGCTAAATAGTCCAGTGTCCCAGATTGTTCTTTTCCTTATTTAGTAGAATTCACTTTTTAAATTAATAGTATTATTATATAATTCAGCTATTTTTGTCTCTTCATAGGCTATTTTTTGTGGCATTACTTGTGCTTGCAATTCTTGGTTTACTTTCTTCACAACTCTGCAAAGGGAAAGACCAAGGATAGAAAGAGTTTGTAAATAATGACCAGAAAGTTACCGTTAAAAGTTATGTTTCTTTCCTGAATGATGCTATGAAATGGCTGCAGCTGTTCAGAGCAAATTAAATTAGCATTGATATTATCTGGTTCCAGCTCTAAGGTGGTGTAGATTAACTGAGCTCTTGAAATATACTTCAGTCCTGTTTTGGTTATTTTTTGAACAATCTAATTTAATTTATCATCAAAATCTTCACTGTAGCAATGACAGAAAAGACTGTAACCACAACCCCTTTTGGGAATCCCCTTTGTGAGAGACATACATGACTTTTTAGTATGACACTAATTGGTAGACTTTTTAGATAGAGTGCCTAACTCCAAAAAATTAAAGCTCACTGTATGCTGGTGGGATGTTTGCTCCCAGTTCACTTCAGGGAAATTCCCAAAAGCCACAACAGGATAGCATTCAACTCGAAATGATGGTCATAAGAACTCGTGTTCTTACATCCTTTGGATGCTTTTGAAAATCCTTGCCTTCATTTTCATTCCTGCAGTGTCGCAGTGACATCCAGTGGTCAGTAAGATTACTCTTAAATTGGGCTCCGACCCTACCAAAATTCAAGGGCACACACTACAAGCCGATGCATGCGCTTCGTGTCCGTTAGTTTTCTCAGAGCTGGTGCTTGATTAAGCACTGGCTCGGCACTTGAAAAAGTGGCAATGACCATCAGAGGCAAAAGGAAGGTTCCCCATAATTCACTGCTATAGATCACCCTCCTTCCCTATCTCCATGATTCCTGATCAGGCTGCAAACTATTTGAGACTGCTCCCAAATTCCCACGCTTTCTAAACACTAATTAGAAGAACAAGTAATCTATTGTTTGTACTTCAGTAGCAGCCCGTAGGTCCACCTAAGTAGATATAGACCAAGATAAGGACTCAAGCCTTTAGGTTCCGTGCCTAATATGCTTAACAAAAGCACGTAAACCAAGTGAGTAATGTCGGGTCAACTACAAGACTACTCAGCCTAGGCATCATCATAATAGTCACACAAACAGTTTCTTCATCATCAGCAGAATGCTGTGAGGCTAAGGGCAGAAACTGGTAAAGTAACTCTGTCTGGAAAGAGAGGAACCAAACCTCTAAGTAGAGGCTACGGTGCAGTGACCAGGTGACTGGAAGAACTGGTAGACACCAGGCCAAAAATCTCTGGCACTGGTAGCCAAGATATCTTTAAAGTGCCAGGGGGTCAGTCTGATTGGCAAGACGGAAAGATGAGGAGCTGATGGTCAGAGATATGGTCCCCAGAATCTGGGGAGATGGTAAGAAGAGGCAGATGGAAACTCAAGAGCACCAAGCCAAGGAAAAAGCTGAAGGAGAGGCTTTGAGTAAGGAATATCTGACTGCACCACAGAGGGGAAAAGAGCAGGGCTGGGGCAGCGCTGCTAGGGAGAAGAAAGAAGGATAAGTAGGAGGGAGTAGGAGGGAGAGACAAGAATAACAAAAAGCCCAAACCCACACTGGGCAGAATCCCCCAGAGACATTCTCTTAAACATGCATGCATAGGGGTGGACAAGACCTCAGTTTACACCCCTCTGAGACTTTAGCAGCCTGGATTCAGAACAGGTAAAATAGAGAAAAGTAACCTGTAGGTGGGATGGGACTCCAAATGTCAACGATGTAATAGAATAGATAAATCCCCACAGTGGCCTGTCAGTAGACACAACAAAGAAGATGTCCTAAGGGATGAGTGATAGAAGCATTTGAACTCCAGCTGGCAAAGTCATACTGCTCATGTTAAATCCTCCTCCTTCTCCCAGGCTGACAGCAGAAGCCAGAGGCACTCCGTAGCACACAAAAAGAGGAAGCTGCCAGGATGGTGAGAGAGAGATTGAAGCTACCAGACATGCTGACACCACCAGAGACAAGCTTTATTTTTCAGTATAATCATAATAGCACAACCTTTCCTACTCTCCATGCCTATGTTAATGTGGAAATATAGGTCTTAATTTTTTAAAGTGGAGTGGGAAAGAGTGAGGGATGGATTGGAGATCGCATCTCTGCTGTTGAAGAAAGAAAAGGAAGAACACAATAGTGATGCTAGGTGTGGGATTTGGACTTGCATTGAGGAGGAGAGTGAAAGGCAGAATGGGCACCTTCAACAGCCTAAAAGTATCAAGTAAGGGAAAAAGGATCCATCCCAATGGAGAGAAAAGGGTGGGAAGAAGGAAAACCAATGTGGAAGCAGGAAGTGCAAAGAAGAAACAGTATAAAACTGAGAGTTAAGAAAAAAACCCTTACTCTAATAGATAAAAATTGTTTGAAACAGGATATTAGAAATTGGGAGATTCAGTAAATATGACTGGTTAAAATCACAGAATAATTGAGGTTATGACAGACCTCTGGAGGTCATCTGATGGAACCCCCTGCTCAAGCAGGTCTACCTAGAGCCACATGTCCAGGACCATGGCCAGACAGCTTTTAAATATCTCCAAAGACGGAAACTCCACAACCTCCTTGGGAAACCAGTGGCAGGGCTCAGTCACCCTCTCAGTAAATAAAGGTGTTTCCTGATGTTCAGAAGGAATCTCCTGTGTTTCCGTTTGTGCCCATTGCTTCTGGTCCTGCCATTGGGCACCACTGAGAAGAGTCTAGCTCCATTATACTTGCACCCTTCCTTCAGGTACTATATACACTGATGAGATCTCCCTGAGACTTCTCTATGCTGAACAGCCCTAGCTCTCTCAACCTTTAATCACAGGACAGATTCTCCAGCTCCTTAATCATCTTTAATGGCACTTCATTAGACTCCCTCCAGCATGTCCACATCTCTCTTGTACTGAGGAGACCAGAACTGGACACAGTACTCCAGGAGTGACCTCACCAGTACTCCAGGAGTGACCTCACCAGTGTTGTCAGAGGGGAAGTATCACCCCCTCAACCTGTTGGAAATACTTTGCCTAATGCAGCCAAGGGTGACATTCACCTTCTTTGCAGCAAGGACACATTAGTGGGTTACATTCAACTTTTTGTCCACCAGGATCCGCAGGCTCTTTTCTGTCAAGCTGCTTTCCAACTGAGAAGCCCCCAGCAGACACTAATGCCTTGGGTTGTTCTTCCCCAAGTATGGAACACTGCATTTCCCCATGTTGAATGGCATGAGGTTCCTGTCAGCCCATTCCTCCAACCTGTCAAGGTCCCTCTGGATGACAGCATCTATCACCCACTCCCCCCAATTTTGTGTCATCTTCAAACATATTGAGGACACATTCTTCCCCATCATCCAGATCATTAACAAAGATGTAAAAACAGGACTAGACCCAGTATCAATCCCTGAGGTACACTGATCGTTCCTGGCCTCCAACTTCATGCCACTGATCTTCACCCTCTGGGTCCATCCATTCAGCCAGCTTATAATCCACCTCACTGTCTGCTCAACCAGCTCATACTTCATCCATTTGTCTATGAGGACCTCCTGGAAGACAGTGATGAAAACTTTCCTGAAGTCAAGGTAGATGATATCCACTGCTTTCCCTTCATCTACTAAAGCAGACATTTCATCATAGAAGCTTACCAAGCTCATCAAGAATGAGTTATTACTGTATTCCCGTAACAGTTATGTACATGCTTTGTGCCTAGTTTACTCACCAATTAATAATTCTTCTCCTCACAAGGGTCCTATATTAATTAACATTTGAAGATACGCCTTGAAACCTTCAGAGTAAACACTGCTATTCTAGGGATGTAAGATAAATTTATTCTGATTTGATTGTTCTTTATATCACTTGGCTTTATAAATCTTTTAATTATTGGATCCCTAGAATAGCTACAAAGTAAGTTGCATATGGATAATAAAATCTGGGCGTAAAATATACTTCTTAGACTTCTCTTAAATTCACTTTTACTAAATAAACTGTGTAACTCAAGGTTTTATCATCACATCTTTCATTTTAGAATGCGATAGTACTATCTACCCTTTCTCAAATTAGTCTTAACTTGTTATAAGAACATTCAAAGATATCAATACTGCCAGTGTAATTATCAAACAAGTATCAACTCAAAGCAGAACACCACTAATCACTCAGCAAAGAAGGTAGTCCTAGCACATTTCAAGGTTTGGCAGTGATTCCCAAGTCACTCGATGTTGCAACATCACTTACGAGACAATTATTTTCCACTGTAATCACAATTAGCTTTGTAAGAGATTAATAATAAAATCAACATGCCTTTCCTTCCTCTTCCTTCACAGTAATTTCTTGCTCAAAGATGGTCACATCGGAATATCAAGGAGAAGTAAAGATTACAGAGGAGAAAGACTCGGTACTGGGTCATGTACTGGTTTGCTTTATAGATTCCTATGGATTTTCTTAAGAGATCTCCTCATCCATTTTCAAGGCTTCACAAGAGATTAGTGTCAGAGCCAGGACTAAGACCACAGGAAGCCCCTGTGGTGAAGCTCCAACACTGAACTAACAGATGAAAACTCCTTCTGGGAAGTGTGGTCAGTTTGGGTAACCGAAAGAGTTTGCACAGTTCCTGGGAGGAATATTTCTGAGTAACTTTATTGTCAGCTCTTGTACTTCAAAGAACCATTGCTCTTCTCTTCATTAATGTTACAACTTTCTCCTCCTGCCAGTTTCACTCCCTGACATGAAGAGACATAAAGTCATTATGTGAGGAACTGTGTACGCTACAGGAGTCTCCCTCTGGTACCAGCTCCTTCATTGTGCCTTGATAAAGCATTTGCTTGGGACATCACTAATTCGAATCACTCTGGATCACAGTGAAAGGGGTTTGGATCTGTTGGGCTGAGGAAACGTGGAGGTTAAATGATAATGTTGTTTAAAAAAAAAAAATCAACCACACTGGATATTTGCAACAGCACATTTGATGAAGCACATGGGTAATTGTCATTGGTTTATACAACTCATGGTAGCCTTTAAAGTTGCAAAGAAGGTGGAGGTATTTTCTTAAAAGGGGAAGGAGAGTGTTGAGTGTGTTCAGAGCATTGCCCAAAAGAGGCAATAGTCAGGCTAAATGACTTGCTGCCATCTATTGACCATGTGCCTTACAGTGTCCAAGATTTAATAGATGATGATGAAAAAGCAATAAAATCTTGTAGCACATCAATAATAGGAAAACCTACCCTTGTGTAACTAAGTCAAAATAATTTATATATGCTCCCTTCCTGTCTTAGCACATTCCTGAATTTTCACTAAAAGCTGGTGCCAGCTGTTTGCACACTGCCTTTCTCAATGTTTTAGATTTAAACAAGCAGCCTCTCCCTCCATATCAGAGTATGTAAGCGGTGAAGCAGTCTACTTTCAAGGACATCAGACTAATGCTAGCTGAGCTTGAGAAATGTCTTTGTATAGATTTGTTGCTCGTGCCAAATTCTGCCCCCTTCTCAAAAACAAACTGAAGCAAACTAGCATCATAGTTTCCTACTCAGAATTATCGCCATGTCTCCAAATAAGCCCCTTTTTTTATGTGTCTGCTTGCCAAGGCTTTAAAATAACAAATCACTTCTTTATAACAAAATTGTCTCCTTGGAATAATAGGCTTAGACATGATTTCTGATAGAGCAATAGCTCCTCTACATGATAGCAACAACTTGCAGCAAGAACCAGAAGCCCATTCGTTTTGAAGGCTTCCATTAGACAGACAGGCACTGCCATAAGAAATTAATTCATTTTTTGCACCGTTGAGGTGCTGCATTTAAACAATGTTTTGTTGCCTTTAGACAGTAACTATCCTAAGTAACAAATTAAACTATAACTATTTCCTTTAAAATTTGAGCAAACCGAATTCTCAGCATACAATTATGCGCCAGTGTCCTGGTTTCAGGAAGGGGTTAACATGATGGGCTCGGGATAGGTGACTCAAATTAGCCAATAGGATCATTCGGGTTAACATGATGGGCTCGGGATAGGTGAACTCAAATTAGCCAATAGGATCATTCCATGCCAGTTACGTCATACTGAGTATAAAAGCAGGGGGCGTTTTGAGTTTTGGCGCGCGGTTCGGGACGCGGGCAGCTGCGGCAGGGCTCGCTCCTCTCGACTCAGGTCTGTGCGCTCGCGACGGGGCTCGACGCGGCTTGGCGCGGGGCTTTTGTAACGGCTGCGAGTCGGCGCGCGGTCCGGTCCGGGAGGCGCGCGCGATCTGAGCTGTTCATCCCGGCAAAGGTTGTGTTGTTTATTGTTATCCCTGTTATATTTTAGTAAATTACCCTTATCCCAACCTGTGTTTTTTTCCTTTTCTCCGGAGGAGGGCTGAACACGTGGTCCCCAGTTTTTCTTTTGCTGTGGAACCACAACATATTTTGGCGCCCAACGTGGGGCAAGAGGTTGGGATAACGGTAGATCTGACCCGGTTGCATTTAGAGTTAAAGTTGTCAGAATGCTGTTCAAGGTGCTGTGGCTTTTATTTGCAAAGATGTGGTCTGGGATATGGCAGCACAGCCATGGCAGGCTGTATGCAATCCTGGCAGGATTGTTTACGGTCTCGGGGCTGCAGCTTCCATACCTGTTCCCGCACTTTGTTCTGGTGTACTTCATGATAACGGTTTATGATACAGTCATTTCGATGACCATGAGTTTTATCTGGCATGTGTATGAGGTTTTGCTGTCCTGTCCATTCCCTGGGCAGAGAGGGGCTGGTGGTGGTGGCCATTTTGGTGAGAGCACAGAGGGAGAGAACTACACTGGTTTTTTCCTTTCTGGGCTAAACATAACAGCTCTTATGAAAGTTTTTGAAAATCTTCACCACTATCTTGACATGCAAACTACCGCTACACTGCTGGAAGTTCTACTGCACTTGATCCTGTTCTCATTGTATATTAAGAGCAGGTTTATGAATACTGCTCAAGAGTCTCCCCAAAGGCAGGATAACCACAAGTGGCAGGGCATGTGGCAGAACATGGGCCAGTACCTACGTACCCTCTCACCCCCAGTGACTTGGAGTTTCACTCCTGAGCAGCTGCAGAACCCTAATAAAATGGCCGCATTTCTGAAAAACAGTTGCTGTAGATTTCCCAAGGATGTGCAAAGCACTGCACTGTGCTGGGCTCTGGCCACTTGGGCTCAAACACTGTTTGATAGCAGGCAGCGCTGTCAACATTGTCAGCACTGTCAGGGGGAAGGGGAAGAAAACAGATCAGCTGGCACTGCAGCTACTGCAATCCCCACAGCAGACACCACCGATGACCAAAAGGAACAACCCACACCAGTGTCTGTCGCCCCAATACAAAAGAGGAAATGCACACAGAAATCAGTTCGTACAGCAACTAATGATGATGCTCAACCAGGGCCATCAGGGAAATGTCAAGATGAGGCAGAACCAGAGATTGTCACCCGATCCCTGTCCCTGAGTGAGCTTCGTGACATTAGAAAGGACTATGGCCGCCACCACAGTGAGCACATTCTCACCTGGTTGCTTCGATGCTGGGATTACGGGGCAAATAGTCTGGAATTAGATGACAGGGAGGCCAAGCAGTTGGGATCCCTTGCTAGAGAGGGAGGCATTGATAAAGCCATTGGGAAAAAGCCGGGAATCCTCAGCCTCTGGAAACGGTTACTGTCAAGTGTGAAGGAAAGGTACCCCGTAAAGGAATACATTAAATGCCATGTACCCAAGTGCAACGGTGTAGAAGCAGCTGTCCAGTACCTGAGGGAATTAGCTATACGGGAGATAATTAATTATGATTTGGACAATTCACAACTCCCTGCCGATCCTGATGAAGTCCTGTGCACCCCAGCTATGTGGCGTACGGTTCTACAAATTGTACCATCAGGGTACACTAATTCACTGGCGACAATAGACTGGGATGAAGACAGGCGACCAACTGTTGGTGATGTGTCCTGCAGGCTCCGCCAGTACCAGGACAATGTTTCCCTCTCCGTCGTCGCAGCGGTAGAGAAACTGGTCCAGCGCCTCGACGACAATGTGTTCAGCCCCCGACCATTACAGAGCAGTGTGGCAGCTTTTGGAAGAAGGCGTCCGTCATCCCAAGAGGGAGGAAATAGAGGGTACTCACCACGAGGTAAACTGTGGTTCTACCTGGTTGACCAGGGGGAGGACATGAGGAAGTGGGATATGCAGCCCACTTCGGCCCTTCGAGCACGAGTTAATGAGCTGCAGGGTAAAACAATCTCACGGCGAGATTTTACCAAGAAGAATGCTGCACCAGTCTCCACCAGACAGAACCCTCAGCCAAGCAGAAGGCCTACCTACACTCCCGATATGTCTGATCCTCTTGAGGGAACCTCTAAGTCCTTCATGCAATCAATGAACGGCAAGTATGATCAGGAGCAATAGAGGAGCCCTGCCTTCAGCCAGGTGGAGGAGAGGGATAATCGGGTTTACTGGACTGTGTGGATCCGATGGCCTGGCACGTCAGACCCACAAGAGTACAAGGCTCTGGTGGATACTGGTGCCCAGTGTACTCTAATGCCGTCAAATTATAAAGGCACCGAACATATCTGTATTTCCGGAGTCACAGGGGGATCCCAACAGTTGACTGTACTAGAGGCTGAGGTAAGCCTAACTGGAAAGGACTGGGAGAAACACCCCATTGTGACTGGCCCAGAAGCTCCATGTATTCTAGGTATAGACTACCTCCAAAGAGGGTATTTCAAAGACCCAAAAGGGTACCGGTGGGCTTTTGGAATAGCCGCTGTGGAGACAGAGGAAATCGACCAATTGTGTAACTTGCCTGGACTCTCAGAGGATCCTTCTGTTGTGGGGTTGCTGAAAGTCGAAGAACAGCAAGTGCCAATTGCTACAACAACCGTACATAGACGACAGTACCGAACCAACAGAGATTCTCTGATCCCTATACACAACCTGATTCGTCAACTGGAGAGCCAAGGAGTGATCAGCCGGACTCGCTCACCCTTTAACAGCCCCATATGGCCAGTGCGAAAGTCCAGTGGAGAGTGGAGGCTGACAGTGGATTACCGTGGCCTAAATGAAGTTACTCCAGGTATGAGTGCTGCTGTGCCGGACATGCTGGAACTCCAATATGAACTGGAATCGAAAGCAGCCAAGTGGTATGCCACGATTGACATTGCCAATGCCTTTTTCTCAATCCCACTGGCGCCAGAGTGCAGGCCACAGTTCGCCTTCACTTGGAGAGGTACCCAGTATACGTGGAATCGTCTGCCCCAGGGGTGGAAACACAGCCCCACCATCTGCCATGGACTAGTCCAGACCACTTTGGAAAAGGGTGAAGCCCCAGAGCACTTGCAGTATATCGACGACATCATTGTATGGGGCAACACAGCAGAAGAAGTGTTCGGGAAAGGAGAAAAGATAATTCAAATCCTCTTAAAGGCTGGCTTTGCCATAAAACAAAGTAAAGTCAAGGGTCCTGCACAAGAGATCCAATTTTTAGGAATAAAATGGCAGGATGGACGTCGTCAGATCCCCATGGACATCATTAATAAAATAACAGCGATGTCTCCACCAAGCAATAAAAAGGAAACACAGGCTTTCTTAGGAGTTATTGGGTTTTGGCGAATGCATGTGCCAAATTACAGCTTTATTGTGAGCCCACTCTACCATGTAACTCGAAAGAAGAATGACTTCCAATGGGGCCCTGAGCAGCAGCAAGCCTTTGAGCAGATCAAGCGTGAGATAGTCCATGCAGTAGCCCTTGGACCTGTCCGGACAGGAACAGATATTAAAAATGTACTCTACACTGCAGCCGGGGAGAATGGCCCTACTTGGAGTCTCTGGCAGAAAGCACAAGGGGAGACTCGGGGTCGACCGCTGGGGTTTTGGAGTCGGGGCTACAAAGGATCTGAGGCCAATTACACTCCAACAGAAAAAGAAATATTGGCCGCCTATGAAGGAGTTCGAGCTGCTTCAGAGGTGATCGGAACTGAAGCCCAGCTCCTCCTGGCACCCCGACTGCCAGTGCTGGGCTGGATGTTCAAAGGGAAGGTCCCTTCTACGCATCACGCCACTGATGCTACATGGAGCAAGTGGGTTGCATTAATTACACAGCGGGCTCGAATAGGAAATCCCAATCGCCCCGGAATCGTGGAAGTAATCACGGATTGGCCAGAAGGCAAAGATTTTGGAATGTCACCAGAGGACGAGGAGGTAGCACGTGCTGAAGAAGCCCCACCTTACAATACACTGCCGGAAAATGAGAAGCAATATGCTCTCTTCACCGATGGTTCCTGTCGCCTTGTGGGAAAGCATCGCATGTGGAAAGCTGCTGTATGGAGTCCCACAAGACGAGTAGCAGAAGCTACTGAGGGAAAAGGCGAATCAAGCCAGTTCGCTGAGGTTAAGGCTATTCAGCTAGCCCTGGACATTGCTGAAAGAGAAAAGTGGCCAATGCTCTACCTCTACACCGATTCATGGATGGTAGCTAATGCCCTGTGGGGGTGGTTGCAGCAATGGAAAAAGAACAACTGGCAACGGAGAGGCAAACCCATATGGGCTGCTGACTTATGGCAAGACATTGCTGCTCGGGTAGAGAAGATTGCTGTGAAGGTACGTCATGTTGATGCCCATGTACCTAAGAGTCGGGCCACGGAGGAACATCAAAACAACCATCAGGTGGACAAGGCTGCGAGGATTGGAGCGGCTCAGGTGGATCTGGACTGGCAACGTAAGGGTGAGCTATTCATAGCTCGATGGGCTCATGATACTTCAGGTCATCAGGGGAGAGATGCGACATATAGATGGGCTCGTGATCGAGGGGTGGATTTGACCATGGATGCTATTGCACAAGTCATCCATGAATGTGAGACATGTGCTGTAATTAAACAAGCCAAGCGGTTAAAGCCCCTTTGGTATGGAGGACGGTGGATGAAATATAAATATGGGGAGGCCTGGCAGATTGACTACATCACTCTCCCACAAACCCGCCAGGGTAAACGTTATGTACTCACAATGGTGGAGGCAACAACCGGCTGGCTAGAGACATACCCTGTGCCCCATGCTACTGCCCGGAATACAATCCTGGGCCTTGAAAGGCAAATCCTGTGGCGACATGGTACTCCAGAGAGAATTGAATCTGACAACGGGACTCATTTCCGAAACGCCCTAATAGACACTTGGGCCAAAGAGCATGGTATTGAGTGGGTGTACCACATTCCGTACCATGCACCAGCCTCTGGGAAAGTTGAGCGATATAATGGACTTTTAAAAGCCACACTGAAAGCAATGGGTGGTGGAACATTTAAGCATTGGGACACTAACTTAGCCAAAGCCACATGGCTAGTGAACTCTAGAGGATCCACCAATCGGGATGGCCCTGTCCAAACAAAATTTCCACATACTGTAGATGGAAATAGAGTCCCAGTAGTGCATATGAAGAGCATATTGGGAAAGACAGTCTGGGTCATCCCTGTTTCAGGCAAAGACAAACCCATATCTGGAGTTGTTTTTGCACAAGGACCTGGTTGTACCTGGTGGGTAATGCAGACAGATGGAGAAGTTCGCTGTGTGCCTCAACGGGATTTGATTTTGGGGGAGAATAATCAATATAATTAATAAGTAGAAATTGTATTATAATGACTGTTAAATAACTTGTTGTTGTGTATTCATTATTACCATAGTTATAATCGTTATATGTTGTATAAAAGATTTTGCTGGTTTTGGTCATGATGTAAATGGCATGGAATGAGGGGTGGATGATGTCCTGGTTTCAGGAAGGGGTTAACATGATGGGCTCGGGATAGGTGACTCAAATTAGCCAATAGGATCATTCGGGTTAACATGATGGGCTCGGGATAGGTGAACTCAAATTAGCCAATAGGATCATTCCATGCCAGTTACGTCATGCTGAGTATAAAAGCAGGGGGCGTTTTGAATTTTGGCGCGCGGTTCGGGACGCGGACAGCTGCGGCAGGGCTCGCTCCTCTCGACTCAGGTCTGTGCGCTCGCGACGGGGCTCGACGCGGCTTGGCGCGGGGCTTTTGTAACGGCTGCGAGTCGGCGCGCGGTCCGGTCCGGGAGGCGCGCGCGATCTGAGCTGTTCATCCCGGCAAAGGTTGTGTTGTTTATTGTTATCCCTGTTATATTTTAGTAAATTACCCTTATCCCAACCTGTGTTTTTTTCCTTTTCTCCGGAGGAGGGCTGAACACGTGGTCCCCAGTTTTTCTTTTGCTGTGGAACCACAACAGCCAGCCAAGCTGTTTTATAAACAGCGAGGTAAGGCCACCACTGAGTTAAAACCACCAACAAGTTAATGCACTCATTTGTTTCCTATAAAAATTCCTTCAGACAACTGTCAGCTCCAGCAAGGGTGCTCACCAGCCCTCCTGATTCATCTCACCTCAGGCCTGCATCTAGAGATGAACAGCGGTGCAATGGAGCAAGCAGCACTGAGTTGATAGCAACAGCCAAAAAACTAAGTGTTTATAACTGCTTTCTTCATGCTGTTATGACAGAGAGACAGCTTCCCCGACTGTCTTGTTCTCACTAACACTCATCTTCATCCAAAGTAAAACCAAGGCCTTTATCAAAAGACAAATGTGTTCAAAAGCAGAATTTTTTCCACTTAAGTAAAGCCCCTGAATCCGTGCACTACTGAAGTCAGCAGAGGCGACAGGCATGAAAAGCAGTATAACAGAGCAGAAAATCAGGCTCAGAGCTGACCAATCCAGGCATATATTTCACCAGCAGTAGTGATACAAAGAGGAAAATACACTGAATTTTTTGCACCAGTGGAAAATAATAGTGTTGCATAGTATAACAGATAATTCAACCTCTGAAAACCAAGTATTTCCATTGACCAGGATAGATGCACAAGGCTGGATCAATGGTTTTGGAAACAAGGAAAATTGAGGCTTTGTTACCACATTTCTCTTAAGCTTAGCAAGCAATGGCATCCTTTCCCCTTCATGTATGAACACTTACATGAAGCATATATGAAGCAGTATGAATGCTTGAAACAGGTGTGACTTCAATATTTGGCACTAGGTGTTACAGAGCCAAAGCAGCAAGTCCATAAATGACTCTCTCTGATGCAGTTAAGAAAGCAGAAGCCCTCTCTCCCCCTCTCATCTTTAAGCTTAAGCATAGCACCCTAGGACAAATGGAGCAATCAAAACCATTCCTGTTGGCACAACTGTCTTGTTTTCCATTCTTCATCCTGTTCTATAATCTACCTCTTTGGAGATGGAAAATAAAGTCCAAATTTCCAATTTTGTAGCACTCTCCTAATTCCCCTGATTTTAGCAGAGTGAAATAAGGAACTGAGAGGAGTGTTCATCTACCAAAACCAGACAGTCAAAGATGAGCCTTGAGAGACAGAGAGATGCTGTGGTAGCTACATATGAGTCTGTTTAAAAGCTTCCAAGGGTTTCAGCAAGCAGCAACTTTAAAAAATAAAAAATAAAAACAACATATGCCACTAAACCAAACCTGGCAGCATACATTTACTGCTTCCTAAAGCCAAGATTATCAGTCACTTCTTAGGATGCACCCCTGGAAAAGAAAAAACCTTTCTCAGCTGCCTGGCAGTCCTAGAGGGCACATATATTTTTCTCTCAGCCACCTGAATAGCCTCAGAGGAGCAAACTGGGCAGAGAAATCTCTCAAAGTATTGGCTTTGATCCTGTAAATTTCTTTAGAGATGAAACAATTCCTAACCATAAGCCAGACTAGATTGGATCATCCCATATTTATGAAGCAGCTGTCAAACATAACAGCACAGTTAATAAAATTACTTGCTTTGTATATCAGCAGTTTCACATAGACAGTCAGAAATCTCTCAGTGTTTATGCTACACACTTTTGAGGTGAGTTAGTTGTTGTGTTTTTGTAACCAGGAAGAGGCAATGCGCCCTAGTGTATTCAGATGCATCATCACACTGGTCTCAGCTAGCACAATAACACAATCATTGTATGACTCATGAAAAGTGCTATTTCCTTTATTTTGCTCTCTTCAGAAGTCATAGGCACTACAGAGATTTCACTGCCATAACACAAAGTCAATCCTGAATTGCCATAGTGCCTGAGAGCAGAAGGAAGGACCTTTTTATATGGTACTTTGATGGGAAACCAGCCTGTGCTATGTAACTGAGCAAAGGAATAGAGTACAGAACATACAGCAAACCAGTTCAGTTCATGCTTGAGAAAAAGCTCAGTTTCTAAGTGACTGGGCTGAAAAAGATCAATACTCACACTTGAATACCCTATACGTCTGCTTTCCTCAGATAATGCTAAGCAGCACAGCTGTCAAAATGGTTATAATTTAAAGTGAGCATTCAGAATGTTCTATATTGGTACCGCTGCTGAGGCTAAACTTTAGGTGATAATTATAATGTTGATCATCTGAGATGAAACTGTATCACAAAAAGTACTCGAAAAAACAAACAATTAATGTGTAAAAACAAAATCCTTTATAAAACTGTCATAAAGAAAACACGGATATAAACATGAGTTCTTTACTTAGAACCAAGAAATTTAGCTTCTAAAATCTTGCAAAAAAAAAAAACAAACACAGAAATTAATTGCTATTTAGGATAATATCATTAAATCATAATGGAATTAATGTAATGAAATTCTGCATAACAGAAAAAAAGAGGATGAACTTTTTTTTTTTTTAATGAGGTGAAAATTTTATTTATACTGTTCAATATTTGGCAGTTTTTCACCTCCAAAATGTAAAGTACTGTCTGTGTCAGAAAGTTGTTCTGGAAACATTAGTCCCTATGGCTTATACACTGTTAAATTTCTCTTATCTTGAACAATCAGGGGATGGAAGAGCCCATCCCTCATTTTCAAACGTAGTCAAGACACACCCAGCAAACACACCCAGACATAGTAAGTGAGCACTTGGAAAGTTCATGGGCCCAAGACTAGATGCCACTAGACTGCATGAGACTCCAACACACTGGAGAATTCCCCAGACTGGGGGATTTGGCAACTGACATAGTGAAGGTCCTACTTGATATGAACACTGGCCCAAAAAATCTGACGCTTTATAAATATTGTTATCATCCACCAGTTAATTTATCCATTAAACTTCATTTTACCAGCCAAAGAGCTGGCTGAAAACTGCAAAATGAAAATTGCTTAATAAATTAAATGATTCACAGCATTATTCACTCGGTAATATATTTAAAGAATGATATTTATCCAGGTGCAACAGACACCCACAAGTTAGTACCAAAGAGTAATGTTTTCAAAAGTATCTAAGCAAATTAAAATCATTCACTTCTGGAAATTTTGAAAATGCTTAAAGAAATCAAGACACAGCTTCAGTATCCATGTGTTCTGTTGACCACAGTGGTATGGATTATCAGCCTACCCAGTGATAAGAAGAAGGATTACTGAACCTCACTGGATTTGCACTTAAAGGTTAGAAGGGGCTAAATGTTGCCTCTTGAACAAAATGGGCTTCATGAGCAGCTCCAGTGCAGTGCCCATGCAAGGGTCCTGCCACAAGGTTGTGTTGGTGCCAAGGCTCCAGGCAGTCCCAAGCCAACCCACCATGTGGGGGAAGCAGGGCAGCAAAGAGTGACTGCATCCACATCTTCCATCTCTTAGCCACTCCTGGAGGCCTTTCAACAGAAAATATGCCTGGTGGGTCTTGTGAATCCTGTGGGCAAAGGACAATTTTGGTAGGAATTTCACAGACACGAGGGGTACAGCCATGTCTTGAGTGAGTGGCTACAAATCCCCTGTATAAAAAATACCATAACATTAACAGTAAAACTTGAATCATAGAATCATAGAATGTATTGGGTTGGAAGGGACCTTTAAAGGTCATCTAGTCCAACCCCCTGCTGTAAGCAGGGACAAATACAAGTGGTGAGAGCCAATGTCTGTCCATATGAAATCCAAACCTAGGTATGTCATAGATGTAACTGTCAAGGAAGTGAACTGGCCTTTATGGGAGCTGGCCTGCATGACTCTTGTCCCCTGAACCACCAGGCATGCTTCCTCAAAGTACACTTTGTCTTGTCAGTCATCACTGGCATTAACGTACAATAAATCTCCCCCTGGTTCAGGGGAACTGAAGACCTGAAATTCTAATCTGAGGCTAAATTGTCTTCACTATCAACGAAGATGAAGGAGGGACTGGCAGATATGGCTGACTCCAGCCCAGCTTTGCAAGGCTTTTACATGCGAGACTTACTTTACCAATACTGTTGGAAAGACCTCTGGCTCCAGAAAGCCGCATCTACTTAGGGGGTCCATTGTACCAAGCCAAGCTTGTGCTCCAGTTCTTGCCAAGAGGTCAAATGTGCTGCCAGCCCGGCAACAGGCAAAAGGGACATAGTCCAGGCGGGAGGAGTTATTTTCTGTTGGAGCCCCCTGCTTACCTCCTACTTGGTAAACAGCACAAATAGACTTTTATTGGGCAACAAACGGTGACTTCTTACAGTGGACCCTCAAGGTGTTTATAATTTTTCTCCAGTATATAGTACTTCTTTGGATTTGTCTCTTTCATAAATTCTTAATGTAAAGAAGATGAAATGTAGAAGTCCTCTTCTCATCTTGGCCAGCAGGTGATTCTTACTAAAGAAACAGCTCACCCTGCTGGTTAATCACTTTGAAAGCTTTCAAGTGATTTAATATGGCATTGAGTTTGACTCACTTTATTATTTCTGATGGAAGACCTTATTTATTTCAGAGCTAATGGGTGAGAGTTAACTCACATTTCTCCATCTCCAGTGACAAGAAAATAACTTACAATTGGTTTATTTAAGAAATACATTGAAAACAAAAAAATGGAACGAAGCACCAAAGTATAAATCACGAACAGGATTTATGGCACAGAAAAGTGATGTTCTTGCAAAAGAAAAAGAAAAAAGAAACCACTTGTCTCCAGTAGCTAATATAGTGTAAGTGCTATTCAGAGAGCAGTTACTGCCTTTCTACCAGTACTAGAGCACCTCCATGCACAGTCTGAACCTATATTCTACTGTAAGTGCCTCAGTGATTAAAACCCCATTGTCCACAGAGTTGAACAGCAGGAGATGCTGGTTCCGAACAATGGAGACAGGTTATCTGTTTGACAACAGCTTACAGTGTGTAGCAGACACAAATTATTACTCCTTTGGTACTTACTGTCATAAGAGTTACTGCAAGGGCAAATTATTTGGTAACCCTGCACATATGATTATAGCATCACGTTAGAAGCACTCTCATTACAAAAGAAGTGCTTTCTTGATCATAATCCCTTATTTGCAGATACTCATGACACTTTCTTGGGAGGGGTGAACCACTCAATGGATTGAAAGTTACCATTCATCACAGATTGATGGCAAATACTTTTTTACAGGTGATAGAGTGATTCTTGAGATACATGAACATATGAAAATATCTTTTTTTCCAGTAGTTTAGAGATACCATGTGTTGTTATCTTGGCACTTGAGTAGACAAAAACAGGTTTAAAAGTTCCAAGTCTGGTTCTTGGATCAGCCACAACATGATTTTAACTCTCTTCCAAAGTGGTAATTGAGGTCTGCTTTAGCTTACAGGGAGCATCAGAGGAAAAAAAAAAAAACCCAAACAGGTTGCTCTAGTTTACACCTCTGACAACCTCCAGGCAGTGCTAGATTAGGGGCAAGACTAAGAGGAAAACAAGTGACATCTGCATCCAGTGTGTCAGGAAAGTCAGCTCTGCCACACCTGAAAAAGGAACTCTCAGAATTGGCCAGAAATTCAATACAATCTAAGACTGGTTTCTCGATTACGTGCCAGGCACTGGTTTCACCTGTAATGGCATCATTTAGCTTTGAAATACTGTGTACTTTTAAATAGATATACACAAACAATACACATACCTAAGTCCCATTAATCTTCGCAGTATCCCTTTCATCAGGGGCATAAAATGGAGCAGATACATGGGACAGTAGCAAAGATGGGACTCAGCTTATTGCCTTCCCTTAAGAGACTGCTGGGTTTGACAGCAGGGGACCAGACGAAAGTTAGCACAAGGCCATTAGATTAGGATGCTGCTGAAAATTACTTTTAGGTAATTAGGATCATAGTTAAAAGAAGCTTGAAAAGCATCCACAGCTTTGACCACAAGGATGGATTTATTTACCCTTACAGACAAGGGACTAGACACAGCATCTCCATGAACAGAGCATGCTCTTACAAGCAATCTGAGGCATAATGCTCAAAAAGTGTAGATAAAAAGCATTCTTTGTAGTCCCAGAAAAGGTGCTTGTAAACGTGTGTGGGAGTGCACATGTGCGTAGATATATCAGAGTAGGGAGAAATATATTCTTTAATTTATGTTTCCAAGCTAATTCACTCCTAGTTTTTGGGCACTACTTTCTCCTAACTGTAACCTTGCCAAAGGACATCAATCTCTCCCAGGAGGCTTTTCACCCTAGAAACCACATGTGTTAGTATTCATGTCATATCATTTTCCAACAAAATCCCAGAAATTCTAATTCTTCTTTCTTTTTTCCTTAATTCTAATGAAACGATAGAAACCTTTCTTATGCAAAATGTCACACGTGTAACATTCAGCTCAGAAAACTAAGAGAGGTAAGAAATTATACTTCAAATATTCTTTAGCAATATAATTAATAATATCTTTCTGCTACATCAGTGTGAGTTCTCCTGGTTACTAGCAGAGAAAGCTGGAGGACCCTCAGATTTAGGCTGGGTGCAGAAAGAGCAAGAACAGCCTTTGCAATCAAAGGGAGCCACCACACGTTAACACCTCAGATGGTTGTCCACAACACAGCCACTCTGACCCTTTCTCTGTCAATGGCAGAACTTCACTAGCACGGTGGTCCTCTGATTTGGATGCTGATGTAAATCCCAGTGGACTAAAGTGAGGGGGTTTTATTGCCACCAGTCAGTAATAAAACCTAGAGAAATGACAAAGAGCAGAGTCTAGTTTCTGATTTTGACTAAGCCCTGAAATTAATGTCCTTTTTTTATTTGTAATACAATTTCTGTGCTTGATTTAGAAGCACAAAAGGAAAATAGGTCTTGTTTGTAAAGATATCAGGGTATTTTACAAATTATATATTCACATCTCCAGTTGGCCAGTGGGGAAGCTGAGGCATAACCAGGTGACATGGTTCACCCAAGATCCCCAAACACCTGGCAGTACCAAGACAAATCCTATCACAGCAACTGGGGTCATAACAAGAGTGTGACCATCATGGCAGGAACACAACCTGTATCTGTCACCGGTCTGGACACACTTGCTAGACTGTGTTCCAACATTCAGCTTGCTAAACCCGAACACAGACAGGAGGGAGAGGTGTTCATATTCCCCTAAAGAGTGCCAAATAGTCCCTATCTGCAACAGGTTTCCAGACCAAATTTGTCCTCATCGTGCAGATAGGAGTGACTGCAGTCTATTCATCTACCTGTCAAGAACATCAAGACTTTCAAGTCATGCAGATCACGCGTAGTATGTTTTTTTAAAAGCACACGGTTTACTCTTAGAAAAGGTTTCTTAAAAATAATTAAAATATTGTTGTATTATTGAAATGTCACCAGACGACAACAGCATGCATTTACCCTTCCTTTTTAATCAGCTTTTCCAGCAGACAGGTGCCATAAAGCACTCCAGGATGCAATGCTTGTTGCAGAGTTGAACGCCAAAAGCTGAAACAGCATCTCACTCTCTCCCTCTTGTTTGTGGAACGGATTTGCTTGTTTTCTCAGCCATTTTTTTGAAGGGCTGCTTGTTCTCCCACTTTAATAAGACACGCTGCATGAACCAAAGCTGAAAAGTGCGCAAGCTACTGAGCTTTGCTCTGTGTTTGGGATGGGGAAAACGGACAGATGGCTGGGCAGACAGGCAGGTTTTGTAGAAGCTTTCCTGTCTAACAGCCATTTTATGAAAGGAGAGTGATAATAAATGATGCAGCATGTGGGACAGCCAGCAGAAACTCTGGTTATATTTCATGTCATGTTCAAAATGCATCTTCATTTCTGAAATGCTTGAGCTATACAGACTTTATGGGAGATGATGACTACAGCAAGAAATGAATTGCAGCTTGGCATGCTGTGGAGAATAAATATCCTGAAAAAAGAAATACATGAAAATGTTTCAAGCAGCAGATTAACTAAATGTTCCAGCTTCTTACTTCTAGGACAAATATTTTGCCCTGAAATAACCAGAGGTACAGCTACCACATCGTTTTTTACAGGTTTACTACAACAATTAATGCCTGAGACACAGTATGAGTTTGCTCCTCAATGGACCCTTGACAGATTTTCTGTTCCCTAACACCAAATCATCGAAGAAGACACCAGGTCATGAAAACTTAACAGGAAGGGGTTACCTGGAAGAGATACTGAAATGCCAATAATCAAGATGTCTGGATTGAAATGTAGAGTCATTGAGACCCCCACTTTGGAAGCAGCTTCATCATAGACGTAAGAGAGCAACCTGCAAACCCTGAGCAGTTTTACAGTGTATTTGACGAGTTACTGGATGTTTGTCTCAATGAAGACCATTCCCAACTGAAGCCCCCACGGTCAGTGGCTTTCCCACTGTCAAAAATGTCTAATCAGACCAGCATACAGTGCAATCTCCAAACCCCTTACTTTTCACAAGAAGATCTGGCAAAGAATGGGAGATAAACAAGACAAAAGCACAGATCAAACCTACGCATCACAGGTACCATCAGCAGCAGCCAAAATTTTTATTCTTGTAGTTCTGTGTAAAAGCAGAGACTATGTTTTTAATCACACATTTGGGTTCCTGGTCCTAGGCTGGTTTTGAATTCAACAAGTGCCGTCAATTACAAGAGATATCATGACATGAAGTTTTAGGTTGGTTGCACAAAACAAACAAAAGCCAGGAGTCTGGGACTGGAGGAGTGTGATCTTTCAAGGCTTTTGAGAAAAAAAAAATGTTGCTATAATTTTGACAACATAATTTAGAGGCTTTTATATAGAGCAATCTACACCTCCGCCCCTCTCCACCTCGCCTCCCCCTCTGGTATTGTCTTGCCTGTCAATTATTGGAAGAAGAGCCTGTTCTTTAAAAGGCTTTTAAATTATTAGAAATTATTTGGAATATCATCTAAAAGCTCTTGAAAGAAAGAACGCTACCCCCACACATACACACAGCAGAAAGTATTTATTTGTATTGTTAAGTTAAATGTGCAGGAGTAATGCGAGAGTTTATCTGGCTAACGACGTCGAGGATCATTAGCTGTGCTAACCTCTAGTTTAAGCTGGGGGGATCATATGAGCTAAACCCGACATGTGACATGGTGATGTCCTTTTCCTTTGGTACCTATACCAAAGAGCTGTGAGAGCTTTGTAAGAAAGACTGAGGGACAGTGGGGCCATGACAATACAGAAAACCATGTTGCTGCTAATATATGCATGCCAGCAAGCAAAGCAAGGCAGCTGCACCATTTTGCCAAGTAAGCAACTTTGTTGTTAATGTAGGGTTTGTTTGCTCTGATACATAACAGAGACATTTGAGTTCCTTCAAACCATCACTCTGACTGGCATTGAAAGATATTGTATTATAAATTTTACATTATAATAGTGTTTACTGGCGGAATAAATTGCATACCTGTATTGAAGTGATGGAAAAAAGACATCACTCATTATCACATTCAGCAGCGTGCTGAATACAGCAGTGAACAGTGATAATCATGCCAGCTAAAGCGATTTTACCTATGAAAAGTTGTTCAGACGTAAGAGTGAGAGCCTGCTAATGTCTTACGCGAATAACAGCTATTTCCTATTTGTTTCTGAGAAGAACCTTACAATCCATTGATAACTCACAGATTTCCTAAGTGCAATGTATGTTAAAGGTATAAAAATTATTTCTCAGTTTCCTTCACAGCCCTCCTTATCTCCATAATATCTATCTTTCAGGTTGCCAAGTGCTGTTATTCCACCTTTTAAGTGGCCTCACACATATCAGAAACAAGCCTTTGGTTCAAATGTTGCTGTACCGTTCACTCCCAGTCCTTCTGCTCTCTCCTGAAATGGTTTCTGAGACACTGCTCTTCTCCAGACAGATCCACGTAGAGAATTTTCATCTCTGAATATAGCTTTCAGTAGAGCCAGGAGAGAAGAGCCGATTCACTTGTCTTCATTTTGTTTTCTTATTATTGGTGTTCCTAAATGAGTTTCAGCTTGCTACCTCTGCTTATCAATATATATTTAGGGTGGGCTTCCTCACCAGCAAGGAAATCTTATTTTAGGCAGCAACATATAGGACTTTATAGGTGGGTGAGATTGGATGAGGTGTCTGAGCTGATGGTACAGCCCATGCAGATCTAGTCAGTGGAGCTGGGATGCCAGTAACATCCAGAGCCGGTAACAGGGGTCTCTTAGCATATGCTGCTTGGCCTTCATCTGCTGAAGGAAATGTGTCTCTCTAGGGCCTCTGTCATACATGTCAGCCTCATGTAGAGGTCTTCAATAACCTAGAGAGCTTTGAACAGTTCTCAGGGCATATGCTTAAGCAACAGAATTAGACTGAATTAGAGATCTTAGACCTCCAGTATCCATTGTGGAAGTCAAGGCACCTCACTTGTGGACACCCATGTGCATGCGTTTGAGACTCTCTCAGGAGCTGGATGAGATGAATCCCATTCACAGGCCTAGCTACATCTTTGGAATGAAGTATAATTACACAGCACGCCTTCTCCAAAGCTTTTAGGACCCAGTTCCCATTGGTTTTCGTTGGACTTCGTGCCTTTGACATTCTGGTTCCTAAAAGCCCTGCTATGCTAGATTTAGTTACCAAAGAGTAGGAGAGGAAACAGAGCTGATCAAGTTATATCTGTTTAACGAGTGCTGAGCACCTGTGGACCCACAGAACACATATTCACCTTGCCATTAACCCAGGTGAAGTGGGTGCTCAGCTCAGAAAGGAAGCTCTGGGTACCAAACATAGGTGCATTATTTCTGAGGTAGCACTGCTGCTGCAGGGAGAAGAAAGACAGAGGAATGCAGTGGGAGGACATTGTATTTCAGGCTCCACCATGCTGCTGGCCTAGTGGAGTGGTTCCTGGGACTGGCAGTCTTCATTGCCAAGGAAGGGATTTTTGGGTACAAATTAGGTGATATCAGAAAGGGAATGAAAGGGGCTATCAGGGGTCACATTCTACAACTGACTGTGTAACTGTAAGTGCCAGCATCCTGGTTGAAGGGGGTTGTAATTAACTAGATGGAAACATAGAATGTGTGAGGTAGAAGTGTAATAAGGGGGTACTAAACTCCACTACGTTGCAGTTGTTGTAAATAATAGAGAGGAAATATTCAACATCTTTCAGATTCTCTCCATTCCAGCAGAAGACCTCACTATGTACTGGCCAATGTAGCAATCTGCTGCATCTAAAGAAACATAAATCTTTTTCACATGTCAATTTGTCCTGTTTCCTCCAAAAGATTAACAAAATGGAAAACAGCAGCACTGGTCTGTGTAATTCCTTTTACTTGGCAATGTTGGAGGAAGGCAGGGCAGTGTTTTTAAAAGATTGATGACCGTCTTCTTCCCCCTTGTTCAAAGGACACAATCTTCACTAAAAAGAGTTTGACTTGTCTGCCACAGGACGTAACATTTCTCAACTCAAATACTGTAGTTCAAGCCAGTTGCTGGCCATAATCTCAAGTTTCTGTTGACAAACAACACAAGGCATGGCATTTCTGTGTGACTGAGTTGATGTTCAACACGGAAACACTCCTCCACGGAATCACAAGACAGACTTGAAATTAAAATAATTTTCAAAGGAAATTGTAGGTGAAAAACAAAAGGAGATAGATTGAAAATTGGAAGTAATGGGAAAATAAAGACGAGTTGTTAGTGCTACCTAATTGTTTTCCCTTTTTTTCATAATAAAAATGATTATCTCTCTAAATGTATGTCACCCATGCATTTATCTACATTTCTGTTTGTCTATCATTTACCTGTCTTCCACCTGCCTGAAAGTAACTACCTATTTGGAAAAGCAAGTTAAATTGTCTTCCTCGGTGAAGGGAGGGAGAGAGATAAAAAGGAGAGAGAAAAATGATGAAAAATCTTGGTGTAATCTGAATAGCAATGAAGCAAAAGCTACTCCTTGATGTGCCTATGAATCCTGTAAATGAAGTGGCCCTTGAATTAAATTAATTTAAAATCTGGCAAATATTACTCGGCATGTTTGTCAATGTGCTGTATAATTATTAATTTGTTCATTGAGGCAACTATATAAATAAATAGAAAGCAGAATGCCATGATTAAACTAACACTAGAAATCCAGGGTCAAGGAGCCCTGTTATACAGGGATCTAAATAGCTTTCCCAGGTCCTATTTTTACATCTCCATACAGATCTGCAGGTCTGTAACTGCGAATTAATTGGCACACATTTAGATGCCAACAGAGCTTTTGTATTCTCAGTGCACATTTTGTCTTCTCAGAGTGAGATGTTAGTAATGGAGGTTTTAATATTACCCCTAGGGGAGCACCAGAAAATCTTAACAATTTCCTTCACTAGAGTATTTTCATTAGAGCTAAATGCTGTGCAATTTACATTTGAAATCAGGTGTAGGGTAAGTATAATGTGACAAGACATGTTGCAACGTTAGGGTTTTTTTGTTCAAATGTTCCTTATTTACTGCAATATACCCTCAAAAGATAAGCATGCAATTAAAATAAATATCTTGATTTTTAACCACTCCTAATTGAACTGTTATTGGGATAATAGGCGCACAAAATAGAATCAGGTTTAAAAGGACCCAAAGCACAAGATTAAAATATTACTCTATTTAAGCTAAAACGTTTCAGGCAAAATAGGTTCTGTGCAGCAGAAATGAGTTCATCATAAGTAAATCAGTCACAAAACCCTTCCTTTGTAGTACTAATTCAACCTTGTGGTGCTTAAAATGCCAAGACCTCTGCATGACTCTCAGAAAAAAAAAACCATAAATCCTACATTTTCCAAGGGGTAAAGGAAAAAAAAAGGTCTTTAAAAAAAAAACCATATTAATAAGAGCCTGAGAGAGTAAAGAGCTGGAGGACTAGAGCCGAAGCAGGACTGACACATAGCTTGTTTGAATATGAAATTCTACTCCGTTACTGCCCATACCTGAAGGCACCCATATCCCATCAATTAATTCCT
This sequence comes from Hypotaenidia okinawae, assembly GCA_027925045.1. NCBI lineage: Eukaryota > Metazoa > Chordata > Aves > Gruiformes > Rallidae > Hypotaenidia > Hypotaenidia okinawae. Next base: position 129,111,307 of record BSDF01000001.1, read on the forward strand.
TTTTCATAGCAACAAGAGAAGAACACCTACAAGAGCTTCAATCATATCAGGGCCTCCTTCATGCCTAAACCAAATCATAGGACCCACTGTTTAAACATTTCTCCACCAAAACCCCTTAAAAGGCTCAGTCAGATCAGTTTTATTATTGAAGACAGGAGGGAGAAGATTTCAGCACCTGCTTCTTAGCCAGCCTGGAGCTTCCTAAAACTGAGGAAACCAAACCACTGCAGAAGAGACCTGCCAGCAGCAGGCAGAGAGGAGGAAGCAACAGTCCTAGCAATCTGTCTTTCTGTAAAATTACAGCCAGCCTTAAGTGCAGCAGCAAGAAACATTATGACAAAGGAGGTCTAAAGGACAAGGAGGGTCAGATCCAGAGGGCTGGTATGGTTATAGGAGTGTCCAGATATGTCCTGCATGCCAGACAGCCCCCTCTGTCTGAGTAAAGCAAGGGAGTGTGATAACCCTCTCATGGCCTTCTTCCTTACATAGCCAGCCACAGAACTATCAAATTATTTTGGAGGTCCAAAATTCATCTCACTTTACTGAGCTGTCGAGGTTAGGCAAATAAACACTATTGTCTCCACACCATCAATGAAGAAAGGAAGGTGCTTTGGATGATAGTGGGGTTTGCCACCCTTCATGTTCCCTCCCTCTTGTCACTGGATACACAGGCAGTCTAAAGCAAACTGCCGCCTAACTGAGGGGAGGGGACACAAGCAGAGAAGTTCACACGTAGGCCGGATGGCACCAGGCTTTCAAAGCTTAGCCAGCAGTCATTAAAAAAAAAGGCTAGGAGCCACCGTAGTCTATCATATGCTCACACTGGCACTCATGAAAACACAGTTTCTAGATTTTTTGGCATTACTGTAAATTGCAGCCTTCTGCTATTAAGGGCTCCTTGAAAAGCTCTGCATAAATTTTCATTAGAAAACTTAGTGAATACAAGACAGACTGAAATCATATAAATGTTGAAGGCATTTCTTCCAACATTCCAAAAAAGGGTGATTACAAAAGTTCAAGTTACCTCTGAAGCTTGAAAAAAAGGTAGAATTTAATTCATGGGTCTTTTAAAAATACTTGCCAAATATCATTATTTCTGATAGGAGCAACGCACGGTTATGAAGCCTTCCTAACTTAATAGATTTTTATGAAGTTTCCATTGCTGTCTAAAAGGCCATGAAATCTATGCAGAGCAAGAAGTGGGAAAGCTTTGCACAGCAAAAGGGTGAGTAAATCCAAAGAGCCTGGTGAGGTTCCAAGTTAGCAATTGTCACCATGCAATGGTAAGCAGGACAGGGTGAGCAGCATGAGCAGTGAGAAGAAAAGCAGACCTTGAAAAGCTTGCAAATATTAAACAGCAGGGAGAAGAGAGAGGAAAAAGAGGGGACTAAGAACAAAAATGTTCCCACTTCAGAGAGAGGAGATGAGGACATGAGGATTCAAGAGGTCCTGTGCTCTGTAAAGGCCTCCAGCTGTTAGGCATCTTGCCACAGTAATATGTAAACAAAAAACAAAACAAAATTAAATCAAAACAAAGCAAAATTCCAAAGAAATTAACAGAAGCTTTTTGGATAGGGAACACAATGAAATTGTATTAAAAAATAATTAAGCAAACAGTGAAGTCGAGACATTAAAATAATTAGTATAATCCAAATTCTGAGATTTGTTATATAAGTGGTTTCATGTGAAATTGCACATGTGTATTGGAGAAATAGTTGTAATTCTGCTTTCCACATAGCTCTGCCCACACTTTAGCCACATGTCCATCACAATCCCACCTGTTTTTACGAAGGTTGTTGCAAATATTGACTATGTTGAAATGCAAGAAGACTGTTTTTTTAAGCCACTTGGAAGAATAGAAAGCATAGAAAGAGAGTCCTTCCTCTGGGAAGGGAAAATAAAGTAGGAGGGAAATTACTTCAACGGATTTTAAAAGTGTACAATGTAAATTTCCATTCTTACCTATTTTACGGTCAAAGGAAAAAATGTTCATTGCTTGGACAAAACTATGCTGAATTATTCTAGACTTTGTATGTAGGGTGTGTGTGTAGAAAACCATGTGCTGGGTCAGAGTGGGAATGAAGGAATAGGATGTTTCTAAAGAACAAGAATATGAATCTCTCACATCATGGATTTCTTGGGTGGGTCATTGGCTGTGTTTTAAAACACTTGTAGTGAAAAAGAAAACTGCATTTGTGACTTTAAATGACAACTTCATCCAGGTTTTGATCTTAGATAATGATACAAGAAAGTATCTGAGATTAATTCTTCTGCTGTTTAACATTAAAATTCTTCAATACTTAATGATTGCCAATAGCATACAAAAGACAGAAATGCATGTTCAAGTGAAATATCTACCATGAATGACCTCATTTGAAAGTACTGCGAAGACAGATGTGATCACAAAGCATATATGGGACAAGAAGGTTCTCTGAACTGAGGACTTCTAAGGAGCACTGTACCTCCAAAGTACCCAACAACACACACTTCTTATCGAGATATCCTCAGCTTACCACTACCTTGAGCGTCATGTAAGGGAGCTTCTATCCCTGTGAATGCTCTTCCAGACACCTCATGACTTTTCCACCCAACAGAAGCCGTGGCTTAAAGACACAAGCTGTCTCTGCATGACTATGTGTTGTGGTTCCACAGCAAAAGAAAAACTGGGGACCACGTGTTCAGCCCTCCTCCGGAGAAAAGGAAAAAAACACAGGTTGGGATAAGGGTAATTTACTAAAACATAACAGGGATAACAACAAACAACACAACCTTTGCCGGGATGAACAGCTCAGATCGCGCGCGCCTCCCGGACCGGACCGCGCGCCGACTCGCAGCCGTTACAAAAGCCCAGCGCAAAGCCGCGTCGAGCCCCGTCGCGAGCGCACAGACCTGAGTCGAGAGGAGCGAGCCCTGCCCCAGCTGCCCGCGTCCCGAACCGCGCGCCAAAACTCAAAACGCCCCCTGCTTTTATACTCAGTATGACGTAACTGTCATGGAATGATCCTATTGGCTAATTTGAGTTCACCTATCCCGAGCCCATCATGTTAACTCGAATGATCCTATTGGCTAATTTGAGTCACCTATCCCGAGCCCATCATGTTAACCCCTTCCTGAAACCAGGACACTATGAATCAGGAAGGAGAATTGGTCTATCCCACTGTCTACTTATCTAGTCCATACTTCACCTATTTGAAAGCAATGCTAAAAGATGAACAACATCCACTACTAGTCTTCTCCCAGTCATTTCATCACACAAGTCTATTAGGTTGGTTAAAGCACCACTTCCTCTTCACAAATGCATGTTGACGACTTCTAATCACCTTCTCATCCCTTATATATTTCAAAATGGTTTCCAGCATTATTTGCTCAATGAACTCCCCAGTGGCCAAGATCAGTCTGACCAGCCTGTAGTTCCTTGGATCCTCCTTTTTCTTGAAGATGAGAGTGACATCTGCTTCTATCCATATACAGGACATGAATACAGCAATGAAGAAATCTGACCCATCTCATCACCTTCAGCACACTAATGGTAGCGTATCAAACTGGGATGTGCAAATTAATGTCATAAATATCAATTCAAGCAAAGAAGGATGTATAGGGTTGTGTTTCAAATTTCATGCGTATTGTGTGGTTTGTTGTTATTTTCTACAGTTTCAGCTGATATTTAATTGTTCATTAGAACAATCACCAATATATATCTCTTGACCCTGAAATGTATTGCAGAGGTTTCACTGCCATAGGCTAGTGATAGTTAAAAATGTTATCAAACTTCCCTTCAATTTAGCTCTAGGAATTGTCATGTAAAAGTGTTCTGAATTTAAAAACAGTGTTATTAAAATTCAAGCCAAGCTTAGCGATAGCTAAGCCAAGAGGCATATTTTCTTTAAAAGGTTGTATTAAATCAACAAGATCCAATCAGAATTTATATTAGACCATCCGATGGATACGGCATCAATAACCTAACAACCTTTTGCTGTCAGATCAATGCTAAAGCAAAGGTTCAGAACAACTGCTTAACAACAGGAAAGTGTTAGCACGCATTCTTCACATGATAATCTCAAAGTAATTACAAGGAACACTAGAATAAAGTGGCACGGTGATTCCCATGAATCAATTAAGGAAAAAAGTGTGCTGAAGCCTTAAAAGTTGCCATGGTCAATCTTGATCAAAATGATGACTAGATGTTACAAGCAAGGAAACCACATCACCTGGCTGAGTTTCTAGAAAAGATGTATATCTCTTTGCAGACAGGGATCTCAATCAAGCTCAACAGAAGCCATTGGGAAAAGTCTTCAAATTTATATCCAGTTAACTTGTGTGGAAACCAGCTAACATTCATTCATTGTTTGTTACTGTATTTTTACTACGGTAAATGAGAGGGGGCATAAAGAACAATTTCAAGCTTTGTGATACAGAACAGGTGACTTCTGGATGCTGGTCTGCACAACAAAGTTGAGAAGACCTCCAAACAAGTTGGACTGCAGCCCCTGAGAGGGATCTGATAAGAACCATCATAAAAAAAAAAAAAAATATACAATACCAGGTTGGAAGGGACCTCAAGGATCATCTGGTCCAAACTTTCTCAGCAAAGCTCTGTCTAGACAAAAGCAACATCTAGACCAGATGACTCAGCATCCTGTCCAGCCAAATCTCTAGAGTGTCCAATGTTGAGGAATTTTTCTTCCTTTCTGTTAACTCATTTGATTTAATTTAATAAATCTGTCACTTTTGTACAAAGTTTGGTACTGCTCACTTTAAAATTACTTGGAGCTTTCTCATTGCCTTCAGTTAGAAGATAGGATCATGTATGTCTATACAAAAAGGCTTTCTGATTTGGAGTTGATTAAATATTTAAGCAAATTTAGTTAGAATGGATATTTTCAGGGACTTAATATGGTCCATCTAATTAAAGGTAAGTGATTCCTCCATGCATAACTCCTGTTATGTGAGTAACAAGGAGCATATCATTGAGGATAAATAATTCTTCAAGGTTATCTGAAATGTGGACCCATTAGCAAATAGCATGGTACTTAGTGAAGTGAGAAATACTCCCAAGGATAAAATCTCCCTTATGGAAAGGAATGCCTCGTACTACAGGCAGGCTTGATGAGATTTGAAGTTTACAGATTTGGCAATATCTAACCAGTCTCAGGCTCATAAAATGACCAAAATCCATTAGTTAAGATTGAGAATGCTGACTGACAGAGCAAAGGAAGCAGACAAGGTGGGACTGGAGCAGACACAGGGCTGAAATGCACCAGAAATTAAAACAGAGTTTGGGATGACAAGAGGAAAAAGCTGGCTGAAATTTCCCAGACATCATTATACATTTAACAGCTCTCCTTTTCTCTTCGAGTGCTCACAGTCTATAGAAGAGCAGCATTACAGGTCCAGAATATTTTGAAACGTATGCATGTTTATGGATTAAGATAGAACCTTACCACCATGTATAATTCTAGAATATATTTTAAGTATTTATATATTGCTATTTATTATCTTTTGTTTTCTTTTTCAATCTAAGTGTAATAAGAAAGTTTAAGGATAAGAAACATAACAAATATTTTCCAATATTGAATATTTCATTAATTTTTAATACTATAGATCTTTGGTGTTCAGAAAAAATTTTTCTTTTCATTTCAGAAGAAATATCAGAAAAGCATGAAAATTTCTCTTCATACATTTAAGAGGAAGTACATTTTTTTGAATTGGCAATGAAAACTTTGCTTCAGTCAATGCAGAAAATCTAGGAAATAAAGTTCCAGTTCAAATATTGTTGTTCCTGTCAAAAACAATCATCTCTCACTCCAACTTTTCCACCAGCACTGTCAAACAACATGACCTCAGCTTTGCAATCTGCTGAATCATCATTCTAGAAAGACTTTTAATCCATAACAAGAAGGAATGATAAATTCTTGTTCAAAGTATTTTTTAATAACATTAGGCTGAATTTACTAGAATGTTGGATCACGGGCATCAATAAGGTCTATGAGACCTTTTTCCTGTAGATAAATGGAATAAATATTTCAATGTCACAAAGGAAACCATGTCAAGTCTTGTTTTTTAAAGATAGAAACATGCAAATGATAAACACTGGTTATCATGGAAGCACGCAGTGCTCTTCTCTCCCAGTAGAGTCCTCAGATATTATGGTGCTGTTCCACGTCTTCCTGGCTGATTATTCTATTCATTATTACACTTGTGATATAGCTCTGTATAGGAAGAGTTTAAACAGATTTCTTTCTCTTTTTTTCTGTGATGGTACCTTGTTCAAATGGAAGGGGCCCTTGTCTCTTTAAAAGGGAGTGATGGGGGCATTTTGCTTGTGATTAAGGCTCTGATCTTTACTCTAGCTTTAACCATTTCTCATGGGCACAAAACTTGCAGGCACATTTTGCAACGTAATTATTTGTGTCTGCAATCTAGTTACTAAGATGTCTGAGTCCCTGATTGCATCCGTAAGCCAGGGACTTGGACATCTAAGTGATCTAAATTGCACCTGCAACAATTTGCACCTAAAATGTCAAAAAAAGGATATAGCAGATAGAAAAAGAGGAGTTCAGGGATGGGTGATGAGAATAATTAGGGACATGGAAAACCTCAGAAATGAAACAAAATGGAACAGAATTGGACTGTTTACCTATGAGATGAGATGCAATGAATAAAAGAGAAAATGATCAAAGTAGAGGAAATAAGGAGCAGGATAAAAAAGATATTACACACACACACACACACACTTTTATCATAATTCAAGAACAAAGAGACATTTCACAAAATTTAAGTATGGAAGATTCAAAATGTATACAAAAGGAGACTTTTATACAATTAACATGTGAAAAACCCAACCACATGGTATAATGAATCCAGCAAGACTCAGCAGAGGATTAGGCACCTCTTTGAATTTAGAAATGCCCAAAAAATATTTAAAAGGCAGCAATTTCAGGGAAAAACTAACTGCCATCCTGCTTCAAGACTGCAATTTTTTTTTCCAAATTTTTTTTTTTTATTGGGGTGAGGGGAAGTCTTTCCTCAGGAGCAGATTCATTTAGACATGCCTGACATGGGTTTCCTTGTACCTTACCCCTCAGGCATTTAGGGCTGCCACTGGTTTGTGACACACAGATCCAGAAGCCCTCTCAGAAATTGTCACAGTAGGACTCAAGAGGGTTATAGATTGGAACCTTACATCTTTGCTGCCTGGGTGGTAGACAATGTGACTGAGAAGTTCATGGATTTCATAACAGACTAGGGAGTGTCATCATACTCTTTAGAGAACTAGAATATGAACTCATGCAGGGACATATTTTTACAAAAAAATCTGCACATGAGACAAATTATTGAAACAGCCATCAAATAAGGTTGGCTAAAAACAGGCGCTGTATTCCACACCAAAGAGGCGAGACCTGCTAAACTGGTGAGACCTCACCTGGAGTACTGCATCCAGCTCTGGGGTCCCCAGTACAGGAAAGACAGGGAGCTAAGACATGGAGCTGTTGGAGCAACTCCAGAGGGCTATGAAGATCATGAGAGGGCTGGAGCACCTCTTCCAGGAAGACAGGCTGAGAGACTTGGGCTTGTTCAGCCTGGAGAAGAGAAAGCTCCAAGGACACCTTATTGCAGCATTCCAGTACTTAAAGGGAGCCTACAGGAAAGATGGAGAGGGACTGTAGTGATAGGACAAGGGGTAATGGCTTTACGAAGGGCAGATTTAGATTAGGTATGAGGAAGAAATTCTTCCCTGTCAGGGCAGTGAGGCCCTGGCACAGGCTGCCCAGAGAAGCTGTGGCTGCCCCCTCCCTGGTAGTGTTCAAGACCAGGTTGGATGGGGCTTTGGGCAACCTGGTCTGGTGGAGGGTGTCCCTGCCTATGGCAGGGGGCTGGGCCTTTGAGGTCCCTTCCAACCCAAACCAGTCTGGGATTCTAGGGTTCTATGCTTTTATTCTCACATTGGTTTGGTTCTTTATCTTTTTTCAAAAAAAGAAAAATGTGAGAAGTACATCCCCTCACAGGATTGGGTAATATCTTATAGGCCAAAGAAGAATGTAAGGAAGTATTCAAGAAAACTTGGAGAGAGAGGAAGCTAGGATATTCAGAGGTACACAAAAGAATATGTTGGATAATCCCCTAGTGCAGGTCACCAGTGTCTGAACAACTAATCACACTCATGTAGATCCTACTTTTCCAAGATAAAACGTTAACAAACCATTGCATTTCTATGCCAAAACCTGTCTTGTTAAAAAAATCACTGGTCTGTTCTATGAGTTTTCATGCTTCCAAGAATAAGCTTACCTAGGCTGCAGTGTCCTTCCATAGTTTGATTAGATGGTACAGCTGTGTTAGGTCTTCAGCAGGATAAATAGGGAGTCAGGCACTAAAAACCAGATATAACTTGGGAGTTAGGACTTTTTCTGAGCTGCAGGATATATGAGTTGAAGCCTCAGCTGGAAAACAGGCAGGGTGTAGATACAGATTTAGAAAATGGTGTTTCACTGTCTCAGAGAAACTCCCCAGAGAGCCACATGACAAATTACTTATTGCCTATCTTTTCAGTTACCATCCCCAGAGATATTTAAAAGATGTGTAGATGTAGTGCTTAGGGACATGGTTTGGTGGGACTTAGCCTTCAATGATCTTGAAGGTCTTTTCCAACCTGAATGACTCACTCTACAATTTTATGACATGGTTCCAGGCTTGACCATAGGACCTAAAGCCACTACCTAAAGCCAGGATATTTCATGCCCACCCCGACCCTACCTGGTTTCCCAGTTAGCCTGGCAGTTTTCAGCAATGCTTCTTGTGCATACCTTGTTTTCCCCATGTATCACAAGCAGGTTCTGGAGATTTGAATCAGGTCTATAAAATCCAGGGAGCCCAAATGTGCTAAAAATGTCTTGACCCTGTGTAGAAATACTATTTCAGGTGCTGTTGCAAATACAGAAAAAGCCACAAGATGGACATTTAGGAAATATACAGATGGGTAGAAGGATAACTCCAGTTCCCAGCTAAATACAGCCAGAATCCTTTTATGTCCATCTGTGACCCTGGAACAGGATCCAACAGAGCAAAAAGAGGTTTAAGAGAGCTACGATAAGAGAAGACAAAGATGTCCATTTGGCTAAAGATGTGAGGGAAAAATAATTACAGAATAGGAAATAAATAAAGCAATAATCAGAGGAGAGATTCAAAGACCTGAACTATACAATCAGAGCAGCAGATAAAGACAGGTCCAGGGTCAAGGAACAAGAGAGGGAAGAAAGAGAGCAGATTAAAAGTCATTGCAGTGTTCAACTGCAGCTGAGACAATGGTGGCATGAATACACACTTTAGCTTCTGGAATTAAGAGTTTAGACAGTATCTGAGATGTGGAGACAACCAGCAGGTTTTGGCAACTGTTTGGATTTCATAGACAAGGAGATTTAATATGCAATATTTACTTCTTCTGATTTCTTTCCCTTTGAGTGAGTGAATAGGTGCCAGATTGTTTGGTCAGCTTAAACCTCTTTGAAACTGAAGGGCCTAATTGACAACTTTCATTTAAAGGCAAGTGTAAGAACCCAGGATGGTCCTTTTGTCCGCTGAGATGTTGAATCAATAGCGACGCGCTGACAATATGTGCAACAGTGCAAACAAAGAGGTGCTTCCAAGGCTGAGGAATTTGTTCTGATTCTGGGGATGTTTGAAAGTCTGTGAAACAAAAAAAAGAAAGCACAGTTGTTACAGCAACCTGCAAGGATACACTAGACACAACCGAGATATGCGGATCTCAGAAAAATTGGGAGAGAAAATATTCTCAGCTGATTGATGGTTAAAGGGCACTTGGACCTGAAAGCAAGGAAAGTGTCTAAAAATTGTTTGAGAGAATGTTAGTCATCCCAGGTCAAAACTGCGCCAGGGACCACTTTCTAAACCTAACAGCACAATCAATCTCCAGTGTCAGGAATGCTCTTGGCACTATCCCAAATCACTGGAGCAGACGTACCCACTCTGACCCTGAGTCTGGGGCTGCCGTGTATAGCTAGGCAAGGCTGCAGCTTCAGGCTGAATTTGGGGGAGGGTGGGAGAGAGGTAGTTTCCCTCCTGGTATTTCACCGTGTTGGAATGCAAGTGTCCAGGCAGCCACCTCTTCTCATGCTCTACAGAGACGTAGGCTATTTCCCTGAGAAATGCAAGGCAAAGTGAAGAGGAATGTAACACGCTGGATGCTATGATGCAAGTGCTTGTTACATTAGAGTACGCTTGGGCAGTATCAAAGAAGGCACTCAGCTGAGCAAAAATGATGCCTTAAGACGATTTCAACATTCACCAGCTTTCCAAGCCCTACCACTGGGTTATATTCTTGTGAAAACAAGCGGTGCCTTTCCTTTTTTGGCCAGACTTCAACTAGCGCAGTTACAAGAAAACACATAATCACCTTTGTTTTCTCCACCCTGGCCCCAGCAAAGGAAAAGAGCTAAACCCTTTCTTTTTGCCCTCTGTACATTCCCTCTTCCTCCCCTTTCCCGTTTCTCCTTTTCTACCAATTCCCATACCGCTTTTGCCTTGTAAGCATTTGTCCTTTCCTTTTAATTATTTCTGGAGAATGTTACCTCCTGTTCTCTCCTCCTCTATTATTCCACATTTGTTCTGAGTTAATGTTCAGTGGCCAGCACCAGGTAAATACAATGCAGACATCTACAGCTGAGATAGTGGTCTACAGTCCCCTGTAGAGAAAGTTCTCAAAGTTACACTTTACCTCAGCCTAATGTAGCAGCTGAAAACATCCCAGATGATCACACCCAAGATGTGTCTGGTTCTTTCCATGTCTCTCACTGTAGATGGAAATTGGCCTTTTCTTTCCTAGTTAAGGAGTAAGTGAGCAGCGCCAATAGTTTCTCACTGAAAATGCCTCAGAGAGGAACCTACCTTGGGCCAGATCTCTGTTAGGCTAGGGAAGGAAAACCTTGAAAATGTCACTCGGAAGAAATGTGGCAAATTTCCAGAATTTATTGCTCCATCTCATCCAAACAGCTCAAAAACTTCCACCTTTCAAAATAAGCAAACCCATAAGACATGATTCAGCTCCAGGCAGATCAAGTCCTTCTTCGGGAATTATGTTTGAGAGAGGGCAAGAAAAAGTTTAGGAATATGGTGGTTTTGCACCCTCTATTTAAAAAACAAAACAAAACAAAACAAAACTTTTCCAACTGCTATGAAATCAGCTTTCATTCCCATTCTTTTCTTTGGCAACTCTCAGAAATAAATAGTAAGCCAAGATGGTTTATTATATGTTCCGTTTTTGCTCACTTCCATGTACACACGTTGCTTCAGTGGACTTACACTACAGGGACTTGGGTGTTTAGGTAGTCACACAGAAATGATATTTGCCCTGGCCTCCACCTCCCATTCACTTACAGGGATTTTTGAACACGTCAAAGAAATGCAAGGTCACAGGAGTTAACTGTGCTTCCTCCAAAGTCAGGGGTTTGTTCCCAAGACTGTTGGGCAGACAGGGAGACATTGAAAACCTGCTTTGAGTTCTGTGACACGGTTGTCTGAGAGGGTTAAATACAAAGACCATCATCTATCAAGAAAGGCACAGTCACTTACCTATTCCATCCCAGCATGTCTAAAATGGTGAATTTATAAATATCGAATGAGTCAAGTACAAGCGATGACTGCAAGAAGTTGTTGCTCCAAGGAAAAACAGAGCAGCAAACCAACAGGCACAGACAGACCTTTTGCTGGGAGTCAGTTCCCCCACTTTTGACCTACATGAATTTTTCTGTGTTTAAGTTTCTCAGCCGTTGTTTTTAATGTGAAAATACAATGACAAATCTGTGTTGCTTTCACTGAGAATGTGAAATAATGCAAAAGAAGTTAAAGAGGAGTTTATGTTGCAAAAATATTTCTGTTATGGAGTTAATTTCATATCATTTTATTCTTCTCAAACTTATAATTTTCTACTGCTCATACATTTTTATAGCCAAAAGTGATTGTTAGCATCATCTAGTCTGACATGCAGCATAGCAAGGGCCAGAGAAGTTCATCCAGTAATTCTTGCACTGATCCCAACAATTTACATTTGGATTAGAGTGTATCTTCTACAAAGACATCCAGTCTTCATTTAAAAACTTAAAAGCAATGAAAAAAACCAAGCTACACCTCCTGGCAGTCTGTCAGAACAGTTAATTAAATGTTAAAAATCCACAACTTATTTACAACATGAATTTTGTTTTGCCTTAACCTTAGCCATTGGGTATCTTCATCACATTCAGGAAGCCTCCAGTAGTCCTCGTATTTCCCACCACCAAGGTGCCATTGGGGAAATTTCCATTAAATATTCTTTCACTCAAAGGTGTTGATCCATTAAAGAATAACACATGACTCACGGCCAATCCCCATCCCTCCAGCACCCCAAAATGACAGTTGACCCCTGCTGCCCTCTGTAATGTAGAGTCTAAATCCATGGGAGCATTCAGCAGAGTACACCAGTCCTGTTGCATAAACTGGGCTCACCCTTTGCACGGTAATTGCACCTCCAAGCTGAGCTGAGGCCCCATCACACTGAAAAAACTACCCCAACCACCATCGCCCCCGCCCCAGAGCAAGAGTAGAGGCAGCTTACAGTTATTAGCTCCTGACAACATAGTTGCCTCCACAACATGATGGATGCTAACCCCAAGAATAAACCCTGAGGGGGACAGAAAAGGTGAGCAGAGCAATTGTGTACCCAAATAACCGATCTGTGGATTAGAATGCCGTGGCACAGACCCAAATGGTCTTCCTGAAAAGGAAAAAAAAAAAAAAGGCTTGGGGGTAAGCAGGAACTTGAAGCCACGTTTGCTATTTACAGCTGAAAAATAATTGGGTACTTGCAAGCTGTCCACTTAGAAAACCAACGTTCACCCATTCCATCTTCACATGCTTGCTTAATATATGGGTATTTCATCTGTAAAATTATTTTAGACACTCGCAAAGTGGCCCTAATGTAACCGTCATTGCTCATCCTCCCTCCCTGCCGCTCTTCCGCGAAGCCTGCTGTGCTACTGTCATGCTATTAACATTCCTCCCAAGTCACGGAAATGCTAGGATGTACCTGATGCATTCAGAAACCCAGCAGGTGCCTTCTGCAGGTACCGCGCGTCCAAGCAATGCCAAGAAGCAGTCATAAAGTTAACACAGTAGTAAGCTATGTAATTTTTAGATAACAGCTACTTACCTAAGTACAGAAATTGCTACATTTTATATGTACAGATTGCTCACATTCCAATTATGGACCAAGACCCAGTGCATGCAAATAATTAGTATTTAGGAGCAATACATTATTTTTTCCCCCCGCAAGCTACTCCGTGATCTGAAAATGCTGGTCGACTCCCAAGTTACTTTGCATGTGTCAGTGCAATTTTCCCTCAGTCCCAGAAGCTTCTGGAGCACATAAGTAATGTTATAATGTTACAAGGGCCTAATAATTGTGTCCGGGAAGCTTCCCATACAATTTTCATCTTTTATTATATGGTTAGCTTATTTATACATCAGTATCATTTGGCAAATTGCATCTAGAATACATGGGGAGGCTGAAGCTTAAAAATACACTCTCGTTCCTCATGGCAGCCCCAGGTGCAAGATATTATCCTTTAATGCCATGGAAAGTCTCCAGCTACCCGACATGAGGACGGGGTACGGCGACGCTGATTGAGGAATTTCACTCTTACCGCTTTTCCGCACCGCCGATGCGTTTGCATTCAAACGGTGACATTTTTAACACTCAACGTGGGTATCGGTCGCCGGCCACGGAGAGGGCAAGGCCCCTGCCCGTGCCGCTTGCCCCAGCCGGCTCCCCGGTGGGTGGGTTGTGAACCTCCCAAGTTCGCAGCTCCCGCAGGGGCAGAACCGGCTCCCAGCACCGCTGCCCACGGCCGGGCCACGCGTGCTGCCGGCCGCCCCTCAAGGCACCGCCATCCCCTGCCCCAAGGGGACAGCACGGAGCCGCTGTCCCGCCGGCAGCGCCGACCCGACCTGGGGGACGCACCTCGCCGCCGCCGCCGGGGCCCGGGGGGCAATGGCGGGGCCGCCCCGCGGCCGGCTGCGAGCCGGGGCGGCGAGACTGCTCCGGGCCCCGGCGGGGCAGGGGTTCCAGCCCTACCCTTGTCAATTTGCCGAGGAGCTGGGGCAGTGCCGGGGTGATGGGACCGGGTCGTGCCGGCGGCTTCGTCTCGGCGGGCCAGAGACGGCCCCGGCGCGGAGCGGCGGGGCAGCGGGAGGCAGCACGGCCGTTAACGGCCGCCGGGGGGCAGCGTGAGATCGCCCAACCGCCGCCGCCATCCCACCGCTGCCGCCGCCTCGGTTGACACCGTACCGCGCGGCGCATCCCGGCCCAGCCCGGCCCGGCCCGGCTCGCAGGCGGCCGGCTCCTTCCCGCGCCCGTCCCCGTGGGTAAGCGCGGGTTTGCGTGGGTGCCCGGCCCAGGCCGGCGGCTGCTCCCGCGGGGGGAGGCCCGGCGAAAAGCCGGCCCGGCGCCGTCTCCCTCGGCCGCCCGGTGTGAAGCCCATGTGTCATCCCCACCCCGGCGCGGGAGGCCGCGCGGTTTATTTACGTGCGGAGATTTCACCTAGGAGCCACTGATCAAAGCCGATACAAAAATAAATGTCTCCCTTTAATAGACTGATCCTTCTAAGCCCTTGACACTGGGAATTGGGATTTCCCAATGCTATTAGCACTTAGCAGTAGGCGCTCCAGACCAGCCAAGAGCAAGGGATTAAGAGGTATTTGTCTAAACTAATTTCTCTCTCTATACCCGGTCTATAGAGACTGGTGTTACTCTGCTGGAATTGTGCAACACGGCTAATTGGCTACAAATTTAACAGTGGCAGGGCTCCCACCGGAGGCTGCCATGTATTCATTGCCCCTGTTCTCGCCTCAAACGCGGCGCCGGCCTTGGGCGCCCTGGCCAGGCAGATCCCCAGGGAAACGGCCTGCTTTTCGTGGGCTGCTCGGGTCAGGATCCCGGGGCTGGGGAAGATGAGAGTCCCGTGGTGCCTGCCTGGGGAGCCCGCAGGGCCTGGGTGCCTTGTGGGAAAGAGAGTCAGTGAGGTAAAATCGTCATGACCATAGAAATGGGATGCCCTTTTATGTGTGTAAATGACTGTCCGGGATGGATGTTGAGTGTTTCAGACGGGTACTGTATGAAATCCAGGGTACTAGGAAATATAAAAAAAAAGAGAAGAGTAAACCTGAAGTTGCCCCAACACTTCAGATTGCAGGACCACAGCACTGTTGTTAACAGTAGATTCACAAACTGGGTTTTTAGTCTGGGCTATTTTAGTCTTCCAAACCCAAGGACAAAACTCATGGTCTGTGATTTTTCCGTTGAGTTCAGCATCTTATAATGCCTCACACGTAATACATACCTGTGAAACTCAAGTAGCATCTGACATAGGCAGGGCAAAATACCCAGACACTATCGCAAAAGCAGCTGTTTAAAAAGCTTTGCAGGGCTGTGTGTTGCATCCCAGCATGTGCTGCTGGGCACACGTATCCTCCTGTGCCGAGTAAAGCCCATGAAAATTCACAGAATGAAAGTCTGGCTTTAGTGTGGTGGACACGAAATCCATCCACAGGTGGATTTCAGCAGGGACAGAGTTTTACTGAAGGAGGACATAGAGCTTCAGCTGCTCAACAGAGTGGTATATCCTAAACAGCCACCAGAATCAAAGCCAAGTTGTCAATGCTTGCCTCTCCCTCACAGTTACATACACACAACATCACAGAATGATAGGGACTGGAAAGGACCTCTGGAGATCATCTAGTCCAACTCCCCTGCCAGTGCAGGATCACCTAGAAACAGGTTGCACAGGACAGTGTCCAGATGATTCTTCAATATCTACAGAGAAGGAGACTCCACAGCCCCTCTGGGCAGACTGTGCCAGTGCTCTGCCACCCTCAGAGTGAAGATATCTTTTCATATTTTGAGGTGGAACTTGCTGTGATCCAGTTTGTGCCCACTGCCCCTTGTCCTCTTGCTGGGCACCACTGAGAAGGGTCTAGCCCCATCCTCTTGACACCTGCTTTTTAGATATTTATGAGCACTGATACACGATGATGGAAAGTTGACAAATGGTATCTATTGATGTGGAATCAACACTGTTGTCCTGCAACAACCCAAAGACAGTTTTAATCTCAGTCTACAAGATAACAGTAAGAAACTGGCCGAGAATCAAATGAACAATACAAATCCATGGATCGATTTTTTCCTCTTAAAAATCTAATATCGAGGCTGTTGTTGATCAGACTTTTCATGCTAAGATTACATGGCCTTACCCCGAGCACTTCTTGAGATGCACATAGAGCATACAGCAAATTCAGTGGGAACATCTTCAACATGGAGTAACAGAGACATACAGAAGAAGGAGGCAGAAAACTAGGTGAAGATTATTCGGGATGTTCCTCTTCTGTACAAGATACAACTACAGTATTGCCAGGGCTTACCGGGAGCCAAGGCAGTTAGTACCCCTGCTAACTTCATGCAGCAGCCCGAGGCCAAGCGGCCCAGCCCCTCTCATTAAAGGAGAAATGTCCCATTCAGTGAGGCACTTCAACAGTTTTCTACCTTTGAACGTGCAAATACCCCCATTAAATCTGGTGGATCAGGGCCAAAACTAATTAATTTAGTGATGCTTTGCATCAAAATCTCACTTGTAATACATAGCACTCACAATCAGAAAGACAGAAGATTAATTAAACGAACTATTTAGAAAGCTGAGCAGGTTAGGACTGGGTGAGGACTAAAGAGTGTAATGATATCCTTAGTGGAAGCCACTGAAACAAATGATCTCTGTGAAACTGATAGGAATTTGCTGAGGATTTTTTGGGGGGATTTTGTGTGTGTATGTGTACATGACACATGACTTGGGACTGGCAAGCCAGCCAATTTTGCATCCACAAGGCCATGCAATTTTATTTAGATTACCTCTTTCAACCTGTCCCTACCAACCCAGGCTCAAGCCAAACTGTATCATGACCAGCAGCTTCATAGTACTTCCAGCTATCAAAACAGGACATAAAAAGCTTGTATGGCTTGTGATCAGACAAAAAAAAAAAGCAGAAGAGGAAGGGAGTTGGGAGAAAGGATAGGAGAAAGCAAGAAAACCACTGTAGAATTTCGGACATGATTTAAATGTCAACCTAGATGCATTTAGAGTATGTCTTTCCTGTGCCCTGCTTAGCAAGTAAGCTGGGCAGAAAGATATGGTCTGGATAATCTCCTGTACCGCAGTGGACAAAATTCTGATGGGTTATACCTACAAACAGAAGAAGAAAAAAAAATAATAATCATGTCATAGAATCCCAGACTGGTTTGGTTTGGTTTGGAAGAGACCTCAAAGACCATCTAGTTCCAACCCATGGCAGGGACACCCTCCACTAGCCCAGGTTGCCCAGAGCCCCATCCAACCTGGCCTTGAACACTGCCAGGGAGGGGGCAGCCACAGCTTCTCTGGGCAGCCTGTGCCAGGGCCTCACCAGCCTCACAGGGAAGAATTTCTTCCTTATATCTAATCTAAATCTGTCTTTCTTCTGCTTAAGGCCATTCCCCCACCTTGTCCTGTCACCACCCGCCCTTATTACCAGCCCCTCTCCAGCTTTCCTTCCAGGTACTAGAAGGCTGCAATAATGTCTCCCTGGAGCCTTCTCTTCTCCAGGCTGAACAAGGAAAACTTTCTCAGCCTGTCCTCATAGGAGAGGTGCTCCAGCTCTCTCTCATGATCTTCATGGCCCTCCTCTGGACTCAGTCCAACACACCCATGTACTGGGGACCCCAGAGCTGGACACAGGACTCCAGGTGGGGTGTCACCAGAGCAGAGAGGGGGAGAATCACCTCCTCGATATTTGAGAAAGTAAAACAGCAATTGCAGCACTGCAGGCTCTCTGGTTGAGCCTAATTCTCTAAGGCTCCTTGGGATGTATTGGCAGCTCCATCGCTCAGATGATGTCAACTGAAGGGTGCTGGTTTGCACCCACTGAGGATCTGGCCTTTCAACTCACCCAGCTTGTGTCAGCAACGGAGTGGCTTCTTACAACCTTTCTGCAACACTGCAAAATCTTTAATGGCTTGGCACTGTTCAGAATCATTCTGCTTTGTAAGAGGAAAGTAAGTGGTATTTCACCTGCCTGGGAGGACCCTTCTCTTCCAGCTGATTAAGGAGGAAACACTGTCGTAACCTCAGTTCTTCTAATATGACAGGTGGTAATGAATGGCTGAGATGACGGTGATCTTTGCATCCTATGGCCAGTCTATTTCCTATAGATGTTTCCTGTGGCTGTAGGAAATTATGGGCAAGGCAATGAAAGAAGCATGCCGGACAGTGCTAAACACTCTAGGTGCAGAGCAGTGTGAAAAAAGCAGGCCCGTATTTGCTGTTTATTAGCACGTATGTGTTTTCATAAGGTTCTGTCCTGTAACAAGTGGCAGTGAGGAGCTGCACAACTAGAGAAGGCTTGGGTTATGTTTTCCCATCTGGAAACATATCTTGCATGTGTGTGAAGCATATTGTATGTAAATATGTTGTGTGGATCCGTTTGCGAACCAGAGACTTATGGGCATCCTTGCATAAAAAAGTCCGATTCACTTCTTTAAAGCATAATAAACGTTTATTTGTTGAAAGAGGTGAGTCTCTCTGAGAAACAATTATACATAATCCAATTTAGGAAGCTATACAGTTTGATCAACTGCAGAAAACAATCTGGGCTGAGCACAGTCTTTTGACATCACACGTGGGAAATTACTACCTTTGTAAGCAAGAACGACTCCGTGCCTAGGCCCTGGGTTCCAAGAGCCATGTCCGTTCATGCATGGAGGAACCTGTAAGAGCACTGACGTGCCAGAATGTTTCACTACCTGTGAAAGGCTGTTTGCAGGCACCTTCTTAGGCAAAATCCCACCCTCAGGGGTATTACAGCTCTGCCAAAGTCATGGAAAGCCAACGGTTTTCTACCATCTGAGGAACAATAGAGATATCCTGGACAGGTTTTATTCTGAAAAGTAGAGGTTGAGGATAGTTATAATTTTCTTTTCAGAGCACTGAAAGTTGCTGTGCCTGACCATGAAGGTTGCCACAGGACAAACCCTGTGCACCAGAAAAGCTAAAAGGGGCTGATGGGGAAAGTACAAGCTTTTCCTTCTGCATTCCCCATTCCACAAGTCCACTCCCAGCCTGGTGCCCAGTTCAAGGAGCAAGACTTCAGAATTAAAATTACAAGGTCACCTTGGACCTATATTAAAAATGCCTCTCTCTCACACAAGGTGCTGGTCAGGAGTTACCCATCAGTGCTGGTAACAGCAGCGCTGCACACAGTGTCACACTGGGAGCACACATGGGTACACAGAGTAAGAAGTTGTCCTTGAAGAGGTGTCAAGACATTGGAAAAATGAAGCCATCTGGATCAGTTACTGGTAAGTAAATCAGTGCTGCTTCAAGCTTTGTGTGTTATCTAACCAAGATACCTACCTCATTTCCACTGAGATATCCTGGGATTTACACCTCAAAAAATTTGGCTAGACATACTAGAATAAGAGAGGTAGGAAGCAGGTTGCAGAAGAGGCACTCAGAGCTCTAAAGCAGCTGGACAGAGGTCCAAAGCCTCCTCTTAAACATGGTGGAAGAGAAGACAACAGTGAGGGAAACCTCAGGCTAGATGCTTGTGATATAAAAAAATCCCACCCATCTCATCAGCCAGAGCTGTCGCAGCACTGAATGTTGGATTGGGAAGTTCCCTGTCTAAGTGGTGGAGACCAATTGCAATGAGATTTTCCCTGAGATCTAATGTTTTTACTTTTTAGGGTTTCTCATGTTTTGGGTGAAATCCCAAACACTGATGACACAAGTCATTTCAAGCACCTACCCCACAAGGTATCTTTGCCTGACCCAAATATGTGTTGAGTCCTGTGAGGGGAACTGTATCCATTCCATGTGCTAACATAATGAGGGACATCCAACATGATTCAAGATGGTTTACACTGTCAGTAATAACCCTGGAAGAAAGAGGTTTCGAGCCGCTTTTATTGACACTCGCCTCACTCCAGAGCTCAGCAAAAATGCACATAGTTGATACAGCCAGCCACAGAGATTTTTGTTTTCTCTAAATAAGACTGAATAAACAATAAAAGGTTAAGTGCTCTTTTTTTTTTTTCCAAAGCCTGAAACACAGGCAAACAAATTGAGGGTAGGGAACTCAATTATATGAAGCAGAAGCTACTGGCAGTTACACTCAGCAGAGCTGAATAATTTTCAATTACTGTGGGAGAAGAGGTCAACAAAATATGTTCCCCAACCTGTACATTCTTAAACCCAGACCTCCTAACATTACAAGTGTCCTTTGTCAGCGTAATTCAGTGGTGGTTTTTTTTCCCAGCACCCTTTTCCCTACTTTGTTCTATCAAGTCACGTTCTTTCCTTAGGGCACCTGCATTAAACTAATCCTAAATATGTGACTGCAACAGAGAACACATTTGAAGCCTCACTTTCTGATAGCCAAACTTCACCACCATCTCAGCTCTGCCAGAGAGTTGCTACAACACGACGGGGGCTGCTCTAAGTACCTCTCTGTAAGGGTGTTAACCCATCAAAACAAGGAGATTGACCTGTGCCAGCATCTGAGCTTCCCAGATGAGCATGCACATCCCAGCTATGTTTCTCCAGCAAGCACTTCAGAGGCTCAGCAGGGCTGGCCAAGTGTTTCACTGCAGAAGAAAAATCTCTGGACCACAGCATGACTATGCCTCCTACCAGACAACTTCAAAGAGTTCTGAGTACTGTGTGCCATATTTGTCATATCTTCCTGGATTTGAGATTTCATCTCTACAACCATCATTTGCTAGGCTTCTGGTTGATGTTCTTCCTTGGCTTTTCTCTCCATGGGTTTTTGAGTTTCTTGGTGGGAGCTTGTTCATCCACGAGGCAACAGGGATAGAGTTACATTTTATGTCACAAAACACCTCCATCACCACATAAAGGGAAAGGAAACATCTGCTTTGGTGTGTATCCAACACACTTGTGTATAACAAACAGCATATGCAGGCAGGATGGTAACATTCCAAGCATATGGAATGAACAAGGAAATTTTTGACCTACTTTTGTTTTCACACATAGCAGCACCTAAATGTGGCAATTGCAGTCTCAGGAAAGATGCTCAAATGTTCATTTCTCCATTAGGACTTTCCACTGTTAGTTGGTCTAAATGGTGTCGTGAATCCCAGCAGAAGGACCATTTCTGGTGATAGTGTCCTTTTTACAGCCAATATAAGCTGATGATTCTCAGTGGGAGGAGAAAGCCACTAAAAATTGTCTAACCTGCTTTCTAGTCAGACATTTTATTTAAAACCTTTGTATGAGAGAGACAATCCATTTATTCTCAAATACCTACCTATCCGCCCATGAAGTTGCTAGTGTATGTGGATAGAAGGTAAAAGAAGAAAAACAAACCTATTTCTTTATTTCCCACTCCACATGCAAAAACTGCCCACTGGATAGAAAAAAAGATTTTGAGCTGACTAGGAAAGAAAGAGATTCTGGACAGAAAAGCTCCCTCGTGCTTAGATTCAGTCCTTCTTTGGAGTTCTGAAGTCATCGTTAACTTTCTGGTGGGGGATTTTTTCTAAACCTGGCTTATATTTCATAGAAACGTAGAACAGCCCCAGCTAGAAGGGACCTTGAAAGATCATCTACTCCAACCTTTCATGGGAAAGGAACCTAGATGAGATTATCTAGCGCCCTGTTCAAACGCTTCCTGAAAACCTTCAGCAATGGGGACTTTACCACATCCCTGGGGAGGTTGTTCCAGTCATTGGTTGTTCTTAGGGGAAAAAAAAATTGGTGGGGTCAGATGAGGTTTTGGGCAACATGATCTAGTGGAGGGTGTCCCTGCTTATGACAATGGGGATGTGACTAGAGGATCTTTAAGGTCCCTTCCAACCCAAACCAGTCTGGGATATAAGATTGCTTCATGCTGCAAGGCACTGCTTGCTGCTTTATAAAGTGGGTATAAATCACACCACCTGAGAAGGAAAGTTTAATAAATTAATACTAACAACTCTGCTACTGTCAGATTTGAGATACCTTTCCTGGAAATCTTCCTGTGAGGGATGCAACCATACTTTTGCTTTATTGGTCAGGAACCCTTGGGTGTTTTTGATTTTCTCCTTGACGAATGCAAACCTTATTCTGCCATCTCTCCGCTCTGTTAAAATAGAAATAAATCTATATATCAATTATAAGAATCAGTAGGAGTGTCATGCTGCAGGATGGTGGACTCCACTGAGAAGCCTTGACTGTGTAAGAAAAGGGAAAAACAAACAAACTGAATGTATAGGCTTAAAAAGGCTGGAGAGCTTTGTAGACATCATGTGTACCACAGCAGCAACTCAGTACACCTCTGTATTTCAAGGAAACTTAAATTTCAAATACGCTCAGTTGTTCCCATTGCCTCATTTTTATAATGTGGAAGAAAAGTCAGAGACATAAGAAAAAGCAGTGATAAAAAAAAATGGCTATTATCTCACTCCCATCACTCAGCTGATTCCTAGTTCCAATTCAGAATTCCCCTCCACTGCTCGCCTTCCCAACGCACTCTGCTGAAAGGTTTTCTTGATGTTGCTTTCTCTGCTCTCTGGAAAAACAATTATGGATTTAAGGTGGGAGGCCTATAGGTGTTGTAAAGAGAGTCTTGGATACCTAATACTTGTTGGGTATTCTTCAGGGCCAGCGTATCACACAGGTACTGCATGGCTGCAACACTCAGGAACTAAAAGCAAGCAAAGACCTCAATAACCTGTTCTTAAAAAGTCTCTAGTCACTCTTGCCTCTGCTTCAGCCCTGCTCTCAGCATCTCTCTGCAGCAGAGGAAGCCCCTGGGTGAGCCTTAGACCCCTTCCACTTCAAGGAAAAGAGAAACCAAAGATACAGCAACTAAACTGTCCTTTGGCTCAGATTTCTGCTGTAGGTATCTGTGTTTCAGCATCCTCAGGAGCACGCTCAGAGCCTGATTTGGAAGGTATATCCTCAGTACTGCTTCTGAAAGAGAGGGGAAAAGAGCAGGGGCAGTTGTGGCATTTGGTTTCGAAGCCCTCCTCTAAGCATTGAGAAGTGACCAACAACTTCACAGGTGACTTTAAACATGTGGGTACCTCACCTGTCAAATCTCTTCTGGCCATCTGCTGTGACTGCATCCTATGCATGATCACTTGAGGGGAATTTTATCTTTTTTTACTCCTTGTTCCTCGCCCGAGTGTTTAAGTTCTTTTTCTGGCATGCCCAATGAACGGATATTTTATCACATCAATAAAGACTGCTAGACTCCAGACTCCATGCCCCCACATAGCTGACTGACACATTGGCTCCACCTTTTACTAAGACCCAAGAGGTCACCTCCTGCTTTTATTGGCCAGCAGCTCCAACCCCTGTCATCTACCTGATGGCATTTTGTTATTTTCAATTCAGTCCTTCACACATCAAAGGGCCCCTGATAATCACCCGCAAAGCCATCTCACCAGTCTCCTTCAGATCCCTTCATCCCACTCCCCTGCAGAACACTGCCAAATTTGGGGTGGCTATTGTGCTACAACCTCCCTCACTGGCCAGCATCACTAGAGCACTACAGGTGTTCCCTGCTCTGGCTGCTGTCTTGCAAGGACATTATAAGCATTTTGGCGTAGGAGAGCCCTTTGTTTCTCTGTGCATTCTGCACTACAGTATCCAGCTCCATGGTGAGGCTCCGAGTGCCGTGCTAATAAAAAGCAGAAGATGATTTCCCCAGCTCTGTATGTATCACTCAACAACAAAAAATTCAGGTCAAATTTAAGCAATAAACGTCAGGTCAAATTTAAGCAATTTCCTTTTATTTACTGCCATTTTATTGACAGCGAACAACTTGTAGCAGGCAAACCTCAAAATATACCTCCGGTAACAATTGTTTTGCCTCAGGTATTTATGCAGCATTCTAACTACAGCATCTATATAGCGTTTCTTTTCCCCCACGCATACAAATACACACTCATACTTAATACATTAACATTTCTACTATACGTTTTTACAGTGTATCCAGTTAAGCAAATTGCTCAATTAGCTGAATAGGGTTTTTTTTTCTTTTCATTGTGAAAAGACAGAGTCTTGCAGAATGGAACGGCATTCTCAGTAAGAGGTCAGTTGGGTGTGATTTTTGGAATAAAGGAGAGGGGATGAGTGGGTTGTAAAAGATTTTTTTTTTTAATTATTCACATTTTATTGCCTTAAAAAGTCAAACAGAGAGGGCAAACCAACACATGTACTGGATCATGCTGGCATGTAGCAGTAGCGTGTTGCAGAAAAAGCCCACCATACTTACTGGAATTTTCCCAGTGTAGCATATACCTCATGGACATAGAAAAGATAGCAAGACTGTCAAATACTGAGTGTCAGGGAATGGTATATCCACTCGTTGGTAAAATAAGTCAGTTAATTTGGCAGGTAAGTATTAAGTAATCATATTGTCAGAACAAGGCAAGTGGCTAAGAAAGGAAGACAAAGAAGAAAAGAAAAAATGTAAAGACGAGGAAATAGGAAGGAGCCAAACAGGAGAGAGGGAAGGGAGAGAACATGGGAGTTTGATGGCCAAGCAGAGAGAGAGTGAAAGATGATAATCCGTCTGTTCCAATGGTACCAGGTCGCCTTGTCCTGACGGCTCACGTTGGGCTCTATCTCTAACTTTCCACTGCCTGGGGTAATCTGAGCATCATCCTACCTGGGTTCTGCTACAAACAAAATTGAATGGGTGAGAAAAACTTAGACAGGGTATATATTTTCTCACCCATGTTTTTTCAAGATTTTTTTATTTACTCTTTTCATGCTCTCTTTTTTTTTTGCCTACTCAAATCTTAGCAAGTGTTAGTTTTGGGGTTTTTTTTAATAAATATTGTTTCATCTTGATATACATTTTCCCTTGTTTGGTTTCAAGAGAGCAAAATTTCAAACGAGCTGAACAAGTTGTGGTGTGGGTTTTTTTAATTTCATTACATTTTCCTGGGGTAAAAATGTCTATGATATTTGCCTAGGCAAAGTGTTACATCACGTACTCTATTTATGTTTCAGCATTGCAGTGACTTTTAAAAGCTCACAGCAGGAAATGAAGAAAAGCCTGAACTCATAATTATTAAATAATAATAAAAAAAATGTACTCTGCTAAGGTTGCATTTATTCAAAATGGTACAATTAATATAACCCCATGTTTCCATTAATATACGTTCCGGTGGAGAAATTGATAGGAAATGTGGTCATGGTATGAACTTTGCAGCAGATTTGTATAGACTCTGCTGAGCAGAGTTTAATTGAGCAAAGCAGCTTGGATAAGGAGAACTGTACAGGAATGAGATTATCCGTCACACACCACCTAAATGATCAATATCTAAGTTCTCCCTGTATCGACAGAGCTGGCAGGGTGCTACTTAGCATGATCAGGCATCACAGACAATAGGGTATTTAAATGTTCCCCTTTCCCATGGGGGCAAACCATCCCTCCTTCTAAGCTTCCTTCAGCCTTTGTCCTTAGTTCTGCTCCTTGCTGCTGCAATAAAGGTGCCTGCAGCTCCTAAAGCCAGCCCAGGGGAAGGCCACATAGGACCTTTTCCCCACCTGATTTGCCTCCAGCTCCTCCCTGCAGCTCCTGACACTGACTGGTTCTGCCTCAAGGGCATCTCTGCTGTGCCCTGTACCTGAGGCTTTGCACCCTTCCCAGCTGCTCACCCTGCTGACTCCTGAACCAGCTCCTGTTCTCTCTCCAGACCCAGCAGTCACACCACAGCCCAGATTTCACCTGTTGCCCTGACCTGCACGGGTGTTAAGCCATTACTCCACCAAAACCTTCACTCAGTGCAGAGCCCCCATCCCATTCAAGGTATCTGGGGCAACACGACCTTCCTTGGGTTCTCATTACATCTGTGAGTTTGAAACCCCTCTCACCATCTGTCTTCACTCATTGACCACAAGTTTTTATAAAGTCTTTGCCTTTATGGTTCTTCAGCATATAGGTCACCCCTCTGTGGAGCACCCGGTCTCCTACATCTCCTACCTCACAATTAATTCTTGCCTTCAGTCTGCCAGCAATGCCACTCAGCCATCCCCTCGTCTCTGAAGCAAGTCCAAGTTTTGCTCCCTGCACATGAAGAGCTTTTTCATCAACTTCTGCAAAGGGACTGCTTCGTTTCTGTCTGCGCTCCCTACAGAAGCTACCTTTGCCGAAGCACAGCCCTTGGACAAGGGCTCGGCACACTGCATGCCGATTGTCACACAACTTCTTCTGCAATCACATATCTCTTCCAGATAATCCCATTCCGATACTTTGACAAATTCCTAGACAGTCAGTTGTCATGCTCTGAAGTCTTAATCCTTGGTGGACTCCTGGAGATACTGCTGTAAAAGAGATGGCAAACATCTAGGAAACAGCTCAGTCATCTGACCTGTTCTCCATCCTTTGTCTTTCTCCACTGAAGACCATGGTGTGGGGAATGTCCCTAGATGAGCTGATGCATGGGCCTTAGAAACCACCAGACCTGAATGAGTGAGTGCTCAGACACTCACATAACCATAGGAAGCTTTAATATACATCGTTTTTTTCTAATTTAAAGAGGATACCAAACACTGAATAACTGGCAAGAAACACGAGTTAAAAGGAGAAAAAAGGTTCTTTTAAGCTTTTAACTTCAAATTGTGTTTACACATGGAGACCAAATCCAAACGGTGTTTATTTCTTGAAAGCACAGAGGAAAAAAATGTGTGTCTGCTGTTACAGACAAAGGATGAGATGTGCAGAGCTTCCTCAGCACCTGGAAAAAAAGGTCCCACCGTGATTCTTTCCATGCTAACACAGCAAATCCAGTGGCTCTTCTGCCCCTCAAGCAGGAGGCACAGCACAAAATGCCCCAATCCCCCTCCCAGAGCTAAGAGCCTGCCACTAAATCTTGGTCAAAGTCATGCCCAAAGACCAAACATTCAGGAGATAATGAGCATGGGCCTGCTGCTGAAGGAAAACACCCATCCTGGCTATTCAAGTATCGCGTCGAAGTGCAGGAGGGAAAGCAATTCCCATCCTAATTTTATACCTGTTATCATGAATATAACCAAAGGTTTCTTTTTTAAAGTTACAAAAACCCACCAGCAGTATTTTTGTTTTGCAGGGCTTCATTGACAGACTCCCTTGTCTGCAGCAATTCAGAACTCTGGCTACTGAAGCTCATCGCTTTTTTATTTGCCTCCTTCAGTGCCGGGGAGATATTTATAACTGTTGCAGTCAGTCTTGAAATAAGTATACAGCACAAGGGTGCTGCATGTTACCAGTCAAGCAGAAGAAGACAAAGACAACTAAAAAGCAATGAAAAGACATGATATAGGTATAGGGAAGATTGTGACTACCAAAGAGCTAATGGTTTTGTGATGGTAAGAACTGAGCTTAGAAGAATACCAGGTATTAGCAGTGGTTTCACTGAAAAATGTCTTCATGCCATTAAAGTATTAAGCTGCTCTTTATTGCACTTTCCCTACCTCTTCGGTTCTTTGCAAGTTGTTTGGGTTTTTTTTTTTTATATTCTTTCTTTATATCTCTCCTACTGGATTGAATAGCATCGAGCTGCCTTTACTGCACAAAATCACAGATCACTAGATTTTCATTTCTTTCCAGACATAATTTGAGACAATCGGATTTGAATAGCAATTTTGTCTTCACATCTTTTATTTATTAAGGGTCTTCGAAATACAGGGAAAAAGGGAAAATACAAAACCTGGCATATACAGGAAATGTCAAAGTGGAGGAAAAGCAGGCACAGGGGAAAAAAAATATTTTTCTCTTTGTTTTTTTCTTCTAAAAGACAAAAAGCTAGTGAGCCAGATCCCCCCCACACACACACCCTTCCTTGCAGGGATATGCTCAGTGCAAGAGGCTGAAAGGATTACAGCAGGACACCACTCACATAGCTCTCACCGCCTGTCCTAAGCAGCTCTGGTTTAAATTGCGGCTACTTCAGGGTCCCTGGACCCCTAACTAGCGTGCAGGGTGCCCAGATGAGAGGTGCTGGAGGATGCTGGTGTCTCCCACATGGCTTGTATCCCGAGAAAGGGATGCTGGTACAGACCAGCCACCTCAGCCAAGTGCCCACAGCCCCTTCTCCCTCACTCTACGTCCTCACAGGAAAAAGCTCAGGTGCTGGGGTATAGGTACAGATAACAATACGACATCTTTGCTAGCTCAGAAGCACAGAGGGAGAAGAGTATGGGGTGGGACTGGAGCTGCTCTGGAGCCACCTTGCTGGGCTAGGTGAGCATTTTCCTCAGGTGATAAAATATATTCTGTAGGCTCCAGGAAAGGAAACACACACCTACATTTCTTCTGACTTTGCCCAAAGTTTTTATTTCATTGTTTCAAGATGTTTAAAAGGTGACTGTGCTGGATAAGTAACCATGGCCTGGAAATCAGTGAGAACGGCAGAGACTTTCTCTGAAGTTAGACTACGCTGTGCAACCAGAATCTGCTGGGAAAGGTAGTGCATTTTGTAACTGCTTTCTATTATTAGCCCTTCACTATAGTCCTGGATTTTAAAAAAACACTTCAGATAAAGGAAAGGGAAAATGTATTCTTCTTTCTCTACGGCTGGATTCTCCTCCTTGCTTCCCTTTGCCAAAAATATTTGTAAGTTTAAACGTGAAAACAAGCAATGGGTTAGAACCCCTGCATTAGAAGAATAGAAGGCAGATTTGCTTCAGGTTTTAGGGTGATTCTCACTCTGAAAATAAAATTCAGTAGCGTTAGGTTATATAATGACAGCTGTGTGTCCTGCATGCATGACTTGCCTGACTTGCTTCCCTCATCTTCTTGGTAGCTGGGATCGAGGGCTGAAGAAGAGATTCCTAAATTACATTTCCCTTTCCCATATTTCAATATACAAGTAAATGCCCAATTTCTACAAATTCTGAGCAATTTTTAGAGTTGCAGCCCCCGGGGCTGCGCCCTCCTTCAATTTGAAAATCAAGATCTAGGACTCAAAAAGAAGGCAGGCACCGAGGGTTTCTTCGGTGAGGGGATTTATGCCTGAATCACTAACCTGCTCAGTAGGCTTGCCAGCTTTCCCCAGTAATAATGCTTCACATTAGTTATTTGAGCTCGAATGCAGCATTTGCAGAAGAAAAACATTCTGCACTTTACCATTCTGGAAAGAGCTGGTTGTTGTGTTGTCAATAAAGAGAAGGATTACAGAGTAGGCGAATTTGTTACATGCATGCATGGCCCATGAAATGCATCCCTCTATGAATCTTTAAATATTATCAGCCTACAGTAATTGTTACTTACACTCCACCCACTTCATCTTCCTTTCCTTCCTTTCCTCTGAAGAATAATTTGACAGTTGTTGTCTTTGAAAAATTTGAACTACAAAATGATTTCTACATCTAACCGGGCCACAAATATGCTACTGTAATTGCAGTTTAAAAAAAAAAAAAAAAAAAGTGACGAAATTTAAAATCATCTGTATGAAAGCAAAAATCAGAGTGTTTTCCAGAACAGGAATGGTCTGGAGAGATCTGAATCTGTGGTGGGAGAAAGACAGTGAGAATTAACCTTCACTCCCCATCACAGACCCAGGACTATCCCCCTAACATTGTAAAATGGCATTTATAGCTAAAATCAGGAAAATAGACCCAGGCATTAAGATCACAGGTGCTACTTCACTGACAGCCTATTATAAAGCTCCAACTGTGTCCAAAGTTATAAAGCAATTTCATAGTTATATTTATCAGGATGAATAATGTGCAAATCCACTTCTCTGTTTGCCTTTTTTTTTTTTTTTTTAATACATATGTCACTATTAAGAGATTCCTACTGCACCTAGCACAGCTTCCCCAGATGTTCATCCAGGGCAGCAGCAGCGAATGGCGGACCTAGGTCCAAGACACAGGGAAGAATCGCTCGTGCAGCGATGGGTAGGAGGCTCCTGGAAGGAAACAAGGCAGAGCACTTAGGCGCTGGCCTTACCTGCGCGACTCCCAAAGGTCAGCAGAGACCACAGAGATCCCAGCAAGCAGAGGTGGTTATTAAAAAAAAAAAACCCTGCACAGAAGAAGTTACAGAGGCCGAGTTAAAAAAGCCATTTTCAACAGATGTATTCTGCAAAGATGGGGTAGGAAGGAGGATTGTTGGACAGGGTGAGAAACCAGCCACACCAAGGCTCCAGCCAGTGTGGGATGCAATCCTTAACGAAAAGTGAGAAACTGGAGATGTCACGGTCTCAGTCTAACGGTATCAATGTCTTAAGAGCAAATTAGGCTGTTCCTGCATACCTTCAAGGAAATTAGTCCAGGGCTATTAAAGTGGTGTAATCAAAATCAGGGACCATATCATTCACTGTGGGCAAGAAAGATGTGCCTATGTACATCCAAACAGATGGGAGTGTTTCACCTGCAGCTCGCAGTGCGGGAAGAAATAAAAGACTTTTTATTTGTTTATGGAAAGCAGTCTTTGCTGAAAACAACGAAGAGCTCCTTTCTTGTGACAAAACAGGCCTGGCTTACTCAGACCCCATCCTAAGAATCCAAACACAATTTTCTCCTAAATCAGCAGTGAATCATTTTCAAATGAAACACCAATTTAAAGAGCTGAAGACATAAAGGAACCTGCTTAAGAGCATCTGGCCAAAGCACAGTGGAGCAAATTCCAGAGAGAGGGACAGGAGTGTCCAAAAGGAGAGGGTCATCATGTCTCTCAAACCTAAAAAAAGCCTCCCAAAAACCAAAAAACAAAAAATCAACAAAACAAACAAAATAAACCCTCAGAGAAACTGCATGGTACATGAACAGGATAAACAACTACTGAGGATGCAACTTGGAACTGTGAAGGCAAGGCATTAGCAGGGCATAACCAGGACAAGACATTCCCCAGCCTCTTTCATCAGTTCCCCTGGAGGGTGATGGAGGTCTGTTTAAAGGCACTATAATGATGCTTTAAAAGATCTTACAAAATATATATGTGTAGCAGCCCAGACCCAGCAGGGGAGAGAAAACTCATGGGAATCAGAGCTTTCAGAGGGCTCTGAAAAGGTTGCTGCAACCCACGAAGCCACTGAAGTGGCTGAAACTAGGCCTGAAAGCAGGGTGTCACCTGTGAAGACATTGTGGACAATGGGAGATTGATTTACAAAACTCTTATTTCTACTCTGTCTTTCCCTTTCATTCAATGTTTCTCTGTTTCTTTAAGTTACTTACTATGCTTGAGTATTGTATTAGAATTTGGACTTTTAAGTTATTTTGTTCTCCTTTGGAGAATTCACCATAAGGTGGAGGTACAGCCAGATCTACCTCAACGCCCCTGGCCACTCATGGTCCCACCACAAGGCCATACTGCAAACAGGCAGCAGTACCAAGCCCTGATACATACTTAGTGCTATTAGATTATGACACCAAAGAAACACATGTAGTGACTAGCTGACAATGTATTAAACAAAAAAAGGCTGAAAACAGGAATGCCTCTTGTGTTAGGGCCAGATGTCAGAAGAGCAAGGGATGATTTGTGAAGACAGAACTAAAATGAATCAGGCAAAGTCAATGTGATTCCACAAAGCTCAGTAGTTCAGGATAGGTAGCCTGGGCACATCTATGGTTGGTGACAGCCTCTGCGAGGTTGTGGTGACCGAAGAGACCCTTGTCCTGAAGTTGTTACCACCTGAGGATGCCTGCTGAGGAAGAGTAAGCATTTAAGCCTGGCTCAGATCAAAAGATGAGCAGCTCAATGACTCTTCGCTCATGTAATCAAGATGTCCATGCTACCTAACTCAGAAGCATGCAGAGCAGAGAGTCTCTACCATCACCTTTTTTCAGAAGACAGAATTCATCTCACCAAACAATAAACACTTAAAAGCCAGATGTTGCCTCAGCTCCTTCAGTAACTGGTAGCACAGACAACAGCTTTGAGAGGTCACGCATCCCATCCCCCTCAGGTAGCAACCTGGTCTGAGGTGCTTCACCCCAGAGAGCCTCTCATGAACTTCATCAGCAAAGAGGCCCATGTGACTCACCTGGCCTCCACACTGATGTCCTGGGAGGCTAAACTGAAGAGAGAGATAAATCCACCTGCAGAAGCTCCCCACAACCTGCCAGCTCAAAGTACATCAGCCCTTGCCCCAGTCTGTTTTGCAGTAGTGGGCAGCGGCAGGTCTTGCCCCAGCTCTGCCCTCTGACTGAGGGCTTTGGCTGGAGGAAAGTGAAATACAGGTTTGTCCTGGTCCCTCCTATGGGATGAAGAACAAAGAGCTCTAAAGGTCGACGTAAAAAGAGAAAAGTCAGAAGGCAGCAGACAGGTGTCAGGTGGGGAAGCTCAGAAGCTGGAGGGGCATAATGGTGAATGGGAATAAAAGACGGGGCAGCAGAACGGGTTTGGAGGTGCTGGAGTGAGGGAAATGGATTGCTCACCAAGGGCGAGGGTACAGGCTCTGCCTTGCAAAGAGGTGCTCAAAGCACTCTCTGTGGAGGAAAAGGCATACCCAGCCACAACTGCTCCACTTTGAGCACTAAGGCATGAATACATTTGGGCCCAGATCCTTCCCTGAGCTAACTCTGCAGAGATACCAGAAATTATGCAAGTTAAGATGCATGTCTCTTATGAAAATGATGCAATAATCAGTGTCTACAGTTCGATTATGAGATAATTAATTTTAATTGCATATTACATTCTCATTGAATTAAAAGATTTGAAGAGTTTGACTATTTTTATATTCCCCTTGCAATACATTTTGTAGTCTGTGCTATTTAGAGACAGAAAATTGCAACTATTTTAAAAACACGACAATGACTTTCACTTCCCTGAGGGAAATCCAGAATTATTACCTTTGATGGCATCAGGGTTTCATCCTTATTCTGTTAGAGAAAATTATTCAAGACCCCTTCTTAGCTTCACTTTCCACCTTTTGAGTGCCTTGAGTTCCCAACACTGAGGTAGAAAATGCTCGGTTTATTAGCTGAAATAGAGGAAATTGTGGGGTTTGTAGATCATTTTTCTTTCTTCAGCAGAAAGATTTTGAAACAAAGACTTTGTGTTGTCACATCTTCTTGGTGCCACCCATTCAGCAAGAGCGTTGACTCCAGCCTTGGTCACGTCCCTCCTGGGTGAACAAGCTGCCACCCTGCCCAGCTCTGCGAGGGGCAGCCCATCTGCTCGTCCCCAAAATGAGCCCCCACCCAGGTTTGGCACCTCGCTGTGGCAGAGACTGCTCCATTCCTGCACCCAGCATCACTTTGCCAGCTGCAAGGGAGGGTGACCAAGGTTGGACATTGCTCCATGCAGCAGAGACATGTTTTGACCATTCTGATTCCCACCAGCAGCAAAGCATTGAGGGAAAGGTCCCTGCTCTAGCCCTCGACAACTCATCGTAGTAAGTCGCCAGCTGAATTTCACCCTGTGGTCCCACTGTGAGGGAACAAAGCACCAGCTTCTCCAGTTGTTCCAATATCGTCTTAAAGAGCTGCTGAACAAGCTGTGACAGTAATCAGCAGTTGTAACATCCCATCCAGCAGTTTGCAGCAGACACTCAGACGCAGCCTCTGAACCTGGCGGGGTTTTGGCCATCTGCAGAGGCTCCCAGTAAGTTCCTTGGGATTTGGATAGCTGGGCAGGAGCCTCTGCTTTTGCAAGGGACAAAGAAAGAGTTTCCTGAAGTGGCCTTCAGCAGTGAGAAGCTGGCAGTTTCTGTGCCCTGAGCAGCTCCAAAGAAAAACGGACAGCAGAGACAACTACAATAGACCCTCACCATCCCTTTTCAGGATGCACCATCCTGGTCTGACTCCACGTGCCTGCCTTTTCCAGTCCTGTACGAACACCCATGCTCCCACACAACCCACCCCCAAGCATTAAGGAGGCCAGACCTCCCCTAGCCAGGCACCAGCACTGCCTGCAAGGGTACAGTGGTGGGACACCTTTCTATAGGCAAGAAGGGAGACAAATGTCCAGTCAAGGTGGGTCTGTGATTACCTGACATGAACTGCAAGGTAACTAGGGATGTAGAAAGGCAAGAGCACTAACTGGGTTTGCAAGCACACCCCCAGTTTCATGCTTAAATACCTAATACCTTGCCCATGAGGAAGCTTTTTTCTGGTGTTAATGTCGCCCTGTGCACACCCTTTTGCACCAAAGAGGTGAGCAAAGCTGCAGAAATCTCCCCAAATGCCAAGATTTATCCTTTACCTTTCCGCAGGTCCCAATGTTTTAGACTCAAAGAATGTGTGATGACAAGTTTCATACGTATTTCTAATGCATTCCTACCCTGTACACCTCGTGTCTCAGCCTTTTCTTTTCCAGTCTTCCTTGCTCTTGCATGTTTTGTTCTGACTGGAAGCCTGGAAGTGCAAAGGTATTGATTACACATCTTTTTCTGACACACCACGAAATAAAAGCCATCTCCCATCTCCACATTGGTGACTGGCTTATGTGGCAGGTTTTTTCTCCATGTATGAAACACATCAAAATTGTATCATTGCACGCTGCTGTTGTTTTTAATAGAAATATTATTCGATTCACACAAGTTTTTTTCAGATTTTTAGGGGGGTGTTTTTCCATCTCACTTAATGCCTAACCCTCTCTGGGTTTGACAGGCACACAAATCTTCCCTGAGCCTGCTGCCCCTCAGTTCACTTGTGTCCTCTGTGAGCTAGAAGTCTTTTATCCTGAGATGAGTGGTCCCAGGGATGAGGGCGAGCGATTAAGTTCTGCGACACTCCCTTACAAGTAGGGGCCGATCGCTTATGACTTGTCTGTGTCTGCAGCCTCCAAACTAAGGCTTAGCCAGCTCGGAAAGTAGCGGAACAAAGGCCACCCTGGTGTGAAGGCTGTTTATAGTTCACAGGGAGGGTCAGTGTGCTTTGGGGTGGATCGTTTGGTTTTTTTGGATCGTTTCTCCTTTAACCATTGGAGGGCCTTGGAAGGGTGTTACCGGCTGTTCCGCTGCTGGTCCATCCCGCAGAGGCGTCCCAAAGGCGCGAGGCACGCGTTGTCTGAGCATCGTCATTCGGAAGAGCCCGGCGTGAAACCAGGCTCTTAAACAATAGCAAGGGGCTTTTTATGCAACACAAAAATATATTAAAAATACATAATATAACTTGTCTTAATATACTTTTCTGAGTCTAAAAATATGCCAGACCAAAAGAAACATATTTACATAAAAAGCAGACAAGGTCAAATAACAAAGAAAGCCCTTAATTAGTTGTAATCAACTTTAATTTGCATACCGTATATAATTCCTAAATGATTGTTAATAATAACTTTATATAATGGACTTCCAATTTTCATGAAAATGGC
Organism: Hypotaenidia okinawae; assembly: GCA_027925045.1. Classification (NCBI taxonomy): domain Eukaryota; kingdom Metazoa; phylum Chordata; class Aves; order Gruiformes; family Rallidae; genus Hypotaenidia; species Hypotaenidia okinawae. The sequence continues at coordinate 129,146,629 of BSDF01000001.1, forward strand.
ACATTTTGATAAGCAGACACAAAACCCTAGTACTAATAAGGTTTAATTTGCATACATTAGACTGATTATCCAAACAAAAGGATTACAGTATTACTTCTCCATACCTTTATGTCCTTATTATGCACATTTATTAACTTCACAAAAGCTAGCTGTTAGTGACAAACAATAGCCGTGGCTGGAAGAGAAATCTACAGTGTGAATAAAGTGCATTTTAATGCTAAGGAGCAAAGTTTATACTGCATAAATGTTTTGTTTAACTCTTTCTTTTGTGAAAGGCGTTATGCTCCGCGAGGCAGGCGCTATTAGATGGATAAATCACTTCTTTGCTAGGTGATCTTTGGTTTTTTTTATTTTTAAGAGGCATATTTTCCACAGAAACTGTGACCTGCCTTAGCTCCCAGTTTCCCAGTGCGAAGTAAAAAAATAAAACCACACGGATGGTGCTTGAACATGTCAGGAAAAGTGTTTACAATCACAAGAGTAAGCTGTTAACTTGCGTGATTCCAGGGCACGGCATTAATAAATCTATTGCCACAAGCTTCATTTTCACAGCATAAATAATAATACAGGTGGCAATAGCTGTTCCTAAGGGTATTACATACACCCCGCAATTAAAGTGTGAGCAAGGGGGGTGGGGGGCGAAGAATCATTAGTAGATCTGGTATCTGAAGCAAATGATGCTCACAAGGGGCTGAGAAGAAAGCCAATAGATGTGAAGCTTAAATTGAATGCCACCCTGGAGCTCCCTCCGTGCCGTGACACGGGGCTGTGCTGATGTGCAGCAGTGACAGTGATGTGAGAAGAGGATGCTGTCTCTGCTGCGTTTTGCACCCTTCTGCTGCGCCGTGCCGCCTTCGGACTGCAGCGCTGCTTCTGGAGATAAGCACACGTGTTCCGGTACTCCACGGACCCGCCGGCTCTTCCAGGAGGTTCACTCTTCGTGAACCGTGAGTGGCTTCTCAGGGGTAAATTGTTTCTGGCACCATTTTTGACTGAGGTCTCCATGTCTACGTGCAACCAGATTGCTTGACACACCAGAGCAAAAGAGATCAGTTTTTAATATTAGATGCCTAGATGATCTCTTGAATATACAGAGAACATCTGGCAAGGTTACCAAGTACTAACGTGAGACTATTTTTTTCCATCATCCTTTCCATCCAACCATTTTGCAGAGGACTGTAGGAGCCGCTGTGATTTTTTTCTCACCTGTGCAGCTCAAGGTCACTGATTTTTGGCTCAGTCCTGGTCAGTGGCACAGGGCAAAGCCCAGGGTCCTTCCCCCATCAGGAACCCAAGTACTGTTGGGATGTTGTGGAAGAATAAAGGCCTCATGGTGTGGCCAAGGGTCTTCAATTGTGAAACTGCTGCTGTGGGAGCGTTGCACAAAAACTGTGTGCACCTGTTGGTCTGGAACAGCAGGGAGGGGAAATACATTTCAGAGGATGTGATATACATAAGAACCTTTAAATCCACACAGAAACTTAAAGAGATCAGTCTTTTGTCCTAAATATCAGTGCTATTTACTGTGGTATTTGCTGTATCTGAGCTCTACTATAAAGATATTGGGATTTCAAAAGGTGCCCAATATGGTTTTCTTCCAAGGAGACCCCAGAGAGAATGGACAGCCAAGAAGAAGTCTCAAGAGCCATGTTCCCGGACCATCAGTTTCTGAATCCTCCCCAGTTTATTCTAAAATACTTTCAAAATAAACACACGCAGAAGATATAGCCATGTGTTCAACCCATGACACAGCCACCAAACCCTGTTGACATCCAGACGGACTTGGACTTCCAGTAACACTGTAGAAAGCAAGACTTGGTAGCCTGCATCATTTAGACCTCCTTAACGGTATCAGAGATCACAAAGCATGCTGAGTTGTGCATAGCTTTTCGGTTAGTCACAAAGCTTACACTGACTGAGCACAGGTTATTTAATTTTTTTAATGAGCATGCAAATACAAACTGGACTTGCTTTTTCCTACCAAATTATAACCCTGTTTCCATTGAATCCTGGTGGGCTTGATCTAGCCTCATTTCCCTGACAGATAATCCTTACATGTGACTCCATAAGGTTACCTTTGGATTCAGACTGCCACTGTCAGTCTGTACATAAGAACATTTTCTTAAGTTCCTACCACACTATCCGTATCCTTCTCCTTTGTGGCGCTTGGTGGTGATTCAGTGAAGCGCACCTGATTCTCGCTGGATACTCATTCCTTCTTTTCCTTTGCACAGCCTGCCAAATGCCTTCTGCCTGGCCAAGCTGCCTGCTCCTCAGCCCATCCTCCTGCTACATTCTGCAGAAAGGAGGAAAAAAAGAACAACTACATTTCATATTACAGCCTTTTGGGTTCCTGACTGCCACACCACAGGTTAGAATCCACCTCCGGTGTTGAAAATCCCTTTGCCCATTGAATTTGTACAGCCTTGTTCCCAGTAAGAGACTCTGATTTGGGCCCCTTTCAGAGGATGAGGAATTAGGATCGGTGTCAGTAAGCGATGGCCTGGTTATTCTCACCTCTACAATAGCATTCAGTGAAGGAGGACATGCACTACCATTCCAAGTGATGGATCCATGGAAGAGCCTTTAACATGCAGCAAATTTTAAAAAATCAGAAGCCAGGTTGAATTTAGAAATCCCAAAGACTTTCAGAATCCTCCAGGCATTTTGATAATATTAGAACAAAACCCAAAACAACCACTGAATCCAGAATAAAGCCAAACCATCCCTTCTAGCTCTTGCTGAAAGGGAAGAAAAAAAGACGTTTTTCCTCACCATCTCAAGACCAAATGCTGAAGGCAGTAAACGGGCTTCTCAAGTATCCCCTGGCTCACCAGAAAGTCCAGCCACAGCCTTTACCTATTGTGCTGTGATTGCCTGGGTTGCAACACAAAAACCACCATACCAATGTGCTTCCGCTCACGAGAAAAACCCCGCTGCCGGGAGGAATGGAAGGTTATGAGTAAGGGTTACAACACAGGAGCAATAATTTAGTTAAATCCAGCGTCTTTTGTTTAAAGTTAGTTTTTTCTGCGGTTCCATAATATTATTTTTAGTTTTTAAGAACGGAAACAATAGCTGAGCTCTGTAAGTGCCAAGTCTTTTTCAAGGCTTGATAAAAAGCTGAAAGACAAGAAGTTGTATTGATTCCAAATAATAACTTATACCCCGTGATTTCAAGATTTTACAATCCATGCACTTGACTGGAAATATCTGTCTATAGAAGTTCCTAAGAACTATATACGAAGGGGAAATCTTAAAGCACATATTTCTCTTTTTTTTGTTTTGTTTTGTTTTAGTTTATTTTTGAATGGAAAACTTCAAATCAACAGTCCAACAAATTGCAGCTGCTGGAATTGCTGAGCCAATTTACAATCAAATTGAATTTTTTTCCCTTGAGGGGAAAAAAACAACACAAAAAACCACCCACCCTTTGAATTTGGAAGGAAGCGCTCTGCTCCCTACCAACTCGCTCATACTTCCCCCTAACATCACGCACGCCTGCGGCCCCAGCCATCATGTTCTTCAGGCACATAACTAGCTTTAGCACAGACGTTTTTGAGAATACATCTCCATTCTTAATTATTTCAGAACATCAGATTTTCCTCATTTTTGCCTTCCCATTTCAATCTACTTTACAAGTCTAATTTATAACTGTGCCTGATTTGGGTACCTTGGAAGAAACTCTTCCATCTATTCACTTCTACATGATTTGCTGCTATTAAGCTGCTGCTGCTCTACTGACTGACTGTCCCCAGCGCGGTTTAGGAGGTTTCTACTTTGTGCCTCTCTCAGAGGTGTTACCCTTGGGAAGCAGCAAGTTCATTCAGCACACCTCAGCACTTACACAGCGCGGTTTATTTTCATAAAACATCCCCCTTCCTACAGAGCACCATGGAGTACTTCAAATTGTGTATTAAAATGAGTTGCAGCATCTTAAACAGATTAGAAATGGATGCTCTGTCGGAATAGATCCTTTGACCAGCATCTGGCCGGGATTCATAGCAGGGATGCTCCACCTAAAGGTGCCAACACCAAAAAGGCTACCGGCAGACAGGCTCCTAATGTAAGGCCATTGAAGCATTTTCTCCCTGTGTCCATGAGCATCAGCTTCCTCCAGGAAAAAGTCCATTCCCTTCCGTGAAATGCAGAGTTTTCCTAGCCAAAGAATTTTTTTAAAAATCTGTATGAGATTAGAGGCACTCCCTAAGAGACAGCTGGAGGCAATGACGTCCACAGATGTAGAAAACGACAGTGATAAAGTATGGTGGTTCTTAAGGTCAGATTGGTTGAGGGGAATGGTCCAACAGCCTCACAGACAGTTTGCTGTCTCTGCCGCCTGTTACCCTAGCTCACTTCAGCCATGCTTCTGAATTAAGCAACCCTGGACTCATGGGCAGCATTGCCCAGGCAAGGAAATTTCCAGACCGGCTCCAACTCGTGCCCTTCTCCAGATCATTTTTGATTCCTGCTCTGCCCCTGCACGGCTGCATTTACTGAAATAGAACGTAGCACCGCATGAAGGTCACACCGGAGCCAGTCAGAGAGGGGGAAAAATGTCCTTTGCTCATCGAACACTCATTTGAATTTTTAATGGCTCCGCTCCAGCTACGCTCACACCCCCTCTGCGGTGCGTGGAGCGTTCGCATTTCAGCGACATGAAGTGCTTGCAGAAGCCCTGGGTGGAGAGCTGCCCCCAGAAGAGCTGAGGCACGGCGGCCCCCCCAGAAGAGCTGAGGCACAGCAGCCGCCACGTTCACACACCTATTTGCACAACCAGCGTGTTGCTGGCGCAACGGGCGGGTAGCAGGAACCATACCAGGGGGGTTATTTGACCAACTCCTGCTAAACAACGGAAACCATTTGCAGTCGGGCCTTTCTGCTGCCCGTTTAAAGGAACCACTGGAGCATTTTAGATAACAGATGCGTTTGAGGAGATGATGCTCCTGCTCACGGATATTCTGTGAGCAGAAGAACAGAATACATTTGACAAATAAATTATTTGTTATGAAGCCTTTGCTCGGCTCTAGTCAGCACTTAGAAAACAAGACAGAAGGTATAATGTTAAATAAGCCTATGATCAAGGTTTTAATTTTATTTTTTTTAGATCACTGCAACTTAAGGCATTAATAATTCTAAGGAGAGAAATTAAAGCCCTGTAAGATGTTATCCGTGGGTTTTCTAGCCTCAGAAGAACCATATCTCTATCTGTCACCCAATCTCCTGAAAGACGCAGTCATAGGATGCAGAGTTCCACCCGATTGCTCTCATATTTATCCAAATAATTTACATTGGGTGAAAATACATCTTCTAGAAGTGTACTGGTCTAGATTTGAAGCCACATGGTGTGAGGAAACCCATCACTTCCTTGCAGAAACACTGGTGCAGTCAGCAAGGGTCAGCAGAACTTGTGGAGGTGTGGGGAAGCTGGGGTCCTTGGGAGGGGGCACACACGGGAATGGGGTAGAGAGGAAAAAAGGGGGAGGCAGGGGGCTCTGGAAAAGGCCGCTGGAGGACTCCAAGGACTTGAGATGGCAACATAACGGGACAGGAAGCTGGCAAAGGGGACAGAGACTACTGATGGCACCCCAGCCTCAGCCAGCAAACCGCCAACCTTGAGGGGAAGCTCATGCCCCTGAGAACTTAGGATCAAAACCAAAATTAGGAACAATTAAGAGAGTGAGCTGTGAAGTAATGTTAGTGACCTGGAAGAGATGACATGCCAGCAAAGGGCACACACGGGCCTCTGCCCAGATGTGGCTCTCCCAAAGCCAAACCTGAGGAATGAAGGACAGGAAGGAATATGGCCTCCGAGAGGGAGAGCGGACTGCGGAGGGGTTGTACTGCCTAGTTGCATGCCCGGCTCCATTTTTCCAAATCACTTCCAGGAGTGTCAGCATGGTGGAAAGGCTCAAGGAATAGGTAAGCCAAATGCAGTAACTAAAATCCAGCGGAGTTATTGCCAACTGCTGGATTTCCCAGAGACATCACTGCAGGCCTGTCCTGGTCTCATGGCCATGAAAACAAAACAACACAACAACAACAACAACAAAAAAAAGCCCAACTCAAAAGTGAGGTGGGAGAGTTTCTGGAGCGTGGACCAGAGGAGAACTTTTGACCTGTTAGAAGCAGGGAAATAAAGGTGAGACACATTCGCCTAAAGCTAACTGCTGTCCTCTGTAGGGAAAATGGTGTTAACAGAAAAACAAACCACCAAGGAATGAAAAAAAAAATGCCAACCAACTAAAAAAGGATTTAAAAAATACTTTTGGAATTAAATCTATGGCATGAGGTCTAGGTTCTGTCCACACATCAGCACAGGCTACATACTAAGTATATGAAGAATTATTCCGGAGTCACCAGCACTGTTGCTGCCCTTATGCAAGTCAATATGGGGCCCGTTCCCTGAGCTAGCACCAAAACTGAAGCCAGCGGCAAAAGCTGGGGCTGCTTCACAGGCAGAGAAGCTGCAGCACTGCAAGTTGGTGTGTCCCAGCCTAACCCAGCTTTGCCAGTCCACATAGCTGTGGCGTCAGGATGCAGGTACACACACCACAGTTGATCTCCTGCCCTCTTGCTTGTAGGGGGAGGTCTGCCAGGTTGCAGTGCAGGTTGCAGGAGCTGACCCACAGGTCAAACTTGGCAGCCCTTCCTCCCCTACCCCCACCCCCGCCCCGACTCCCCATTGCCCTCATGGCTCCCTTCACCAGTCATCCCTTGGGCAGGTGCTGCTGCTTCATGTCCAGGGACACAGGCCCCAGGAAGGGGTGAAAATGTCTGCTGGGAGTCCTAAAAATAATTTTAGAAATTAAAAAAAAAAAAAAAGCAAAATGAAATTTTCTTTTGGATGTGAATGCGAAGGTGCTGGAGTCCAACACCAGTCTGCAAAGCAATTTTGGTGCAGTGCCCCAGTGACTGCTGCTGGGCAGAGATTATGCAACATTCAAATTACCAGTCTGTGACAGTTATCCTACTTTTAAATGAGAAGGTAGGTGGTTAAGCCATTGAACTCAGAGTTCAGGTGACCAGAGGCTTGGCAGAGCCCCGGGGGAAGCACAAAGACGCTGGTTGTCCCCCGGGTGTCTGACCGTGGCTGTAGGGGATGTGCGGCCGTGCTGCGATGCCTCATTACTCAGTTAGCCAATTCTAAATCTATTTTTTTTTTAATTCCTAACGAGACTGGCAGAAGTGAGTAAGGTTGCTTCGATGGTGGTTCTGCTGTTGCAATTAAGGACAGTCCTCTGCCCATCTCCGGGTTCAGCACCGAAGTGCGCAAAGCCAGGGCTGTGCCCAGAAGGGGGTCTGGAACAGCATTCTCCAAAAAGGTGACAAATGCGTCTTGAATATGCAGTGAGATAACGATGCCAGGAGGCTTGCGAGGGGCACATACACGTGCCAAGACATCATCTCTAAACGGCACCACGCATTTCTCCACTGCCGGGTACCAGGGGAGAGCAGGCATCTCTCCCTCCCCATGCCCGGCTGTAGTGCTTTTGAGCACAGGACCGTGAACCTGAACATCGGGGGGAATACATATATAATTTTTTTTGAATTTTTTTTTTTAATCGCAGCTAAGCTAAACTGCATCCTTCGAAGACCGATGGTTTGTGTCCCGCTCTCCTGCGCGCCCACGGCTGCGTGCGCTTCGGGCTCTGCCGTTCCCCAACCCTGGGTTGCCTACGGCTCTCCCAGCAGGGAGCCAGGAGCGGGAAGGGGGAAGTACGTCGAGGGAAAGGCGGGGGGGGGGGGGGGGAAGCACAGAGAAACCCGTGAGGACAGGTATATGAACTGCAGATTTTCTGTTACCTGTCTACCGCCTCTGCACAAGCCTCTCTCCCCCTTCCCCTCTCCCCACCCCCCCACCCCCCCCCCAAACACACACAAAATAAATAGTGATAAATCAAGCTCTGGAGGATTTTAAGGAGTTGCTATCGTTTCCTCGTCTCCATTGCAAGGAGAGAGGAAAAAAACCACCACGAACCCACCCAGCCGGCGTTGAAGCCCCGCTATGGGCTGCGCCTGCCGCGGCGGCTCCACCCATGCGCAGGGAGCGGGAACCCGCCGGAGCGGTCCCCGGCTTCGGCAGCCGCAGCGTGGGCTGCGGGACGCACCGGGGGCTGCGTGGGCACCGGGGGCTCCTCTCGGACTTCAGGGTGACAAACTTGTGCCGGCGGTGGCCCGGGGCGGCGCGGCGAGGGGAGCTCCTCTCCAGCCGAGGCAGCCGTTGTTCCCTGCAAAGGTCAAAACAATCTCAATCCGATTCTTGAAACGATTCCGCCTGCTCCGAACCGCTGCGGCTGAATCCCAGCTCAGCCTCAGGCCGAACACCCTTCCCGAGGCGTGGCAGCGCCCCGCCATCTCGCCTGGCAAGGGTGGCTTGTGCGAGGGGAGCGGGTCGGACCACGGGGGTTGAGAGGGGGATAAAAGGAGGAAGGGAAAAAAGAAAACCAACACAGAATCGAAACAACCACAACAACAAAAATCCCCAGCCCGAATAACTCAAACCCCAGTGGAAACCCGGGGCCCCGAGGCCGCTGGAGCGTGGGGCAGGCCCGGGAGGACCGGGTGCGCGGCCGCCACAGGCAGCCGTCGGGCGGCGGCCCCGCGGCCCCAGCTCCGGGTCGCCCTGGCCGCAACCCAGCTGCGCGGCCCGGGGAGCACGGCGGGGAGCCGCGGGTCTGTCCCGGCTCTTCCCCGAGAAACGAAGCGGGGGGCGCCCCCGCCCCGGCGGAGGAGGCACGGCGCAGGGAGCCCGGGCCGAGCCGGGGAAGAGGGAGCCGTGCGCCCCGGGCTCCCCTCCCACGCGCCCGCTCCTGCGGTGGGAAGCGGCCGTTTGCGGAGCGGGCCGGTGGCCCGTGTGGCCGGTGCCCGGCAGGGACGGCGGCGCCGTTACCCGTCCTCCCGGCTCCCCCGCCGTCCCGTTCTTAGGCGGGGCCGAAGCAGAGCCGGGCGCAGGTTGGGTGCGGAGGGCCACGGAGACCGGTGCCCGGGGCGAAACCCACCGCGGAGGCCCCGGGTGCGCGGAGCCGGAGCGGATATTGTTGTGGCAGCGGCAGTCGAGGGTGTTAATCTAGGTTGGCTGGAGTGACAAGAGGCAAATATTTCCGTTTGTGCCCTCCTGCCTCTCTCAGCACCGGCTGTCAGTCCCCGGGCTTGTTATCCGCGCAAGGCATCAGTTTGTTTGGCTGAGCTCAGCAAGGTTTTCTTCTCCGAGCAGAACTATAATTGTTATAATTCTACTGTATCATTTGGATCATTGCAGTATTGTTGTTTTCTCTCTCTCGTTCTCTCCCCCTAACACTGCAATAACGCGCTCCAGTGTTAAATTAGCAGGTTGCAGGGGGAAGGGGAGAAAAAAAGAAGAAAAAAAAAAGAAAAAAAAAAAAGAGAGGGAGAGACCATAAATGAATGAAAGTTTGTTTAAAAAAAATAAATAAAACAACAAAGTGACTTGGCAGAGGCGAGCTCGCATCGTGAAGCATCCTCGCCTGCGAGCGGGACTGCCTCCGGCCCTTCCTGCATCCCGGGCCGGCCGGGGCCGCTGTCCCCCGGGCAGGGCCTGCCGGGCCGCGGAGCAGGCGCTGTCAGCCCGTTCCGCACCCGCCCTCCCTCTCCCCCTCCCAACCCATCCCGGCCCGATCCGGGCACAGGGAGGCGAGGGAACGGTGAAAAGACACAGAAGGCCGAAAGGCCGCGCAGGGCTCCCCGCACTCCGAGCCTCCCTGACAGCCCGCGGCACCCGCCCGCCGCAGCCCCGGCTCGCTCCGTCGGCAGCCACCGGCAGGTCTCGAAGCTGCCGAAGGCGTCGCAGCTGCCGCGCCGAGGGACCCCCGTCCCCTCCGACTAACCGACTGTGTCCCGGCCGGTTCCGGCCGCCCCCCGCCCCCCGCCGGGCAGGCGGCGCCGCAGCCCTACCCGTCCCCGCTCTCCCAGGCGTGGTGCCGCGGCTCGGCCGACACCCGGGAAGGCAAAAGGAAGGCAGACGCCGGCCGGTCGGCCTCCCTCACCGCCGGAGCGCCGTTCCCGGCCCGGCCGCGCCTGCGGCTCTGAGCCCGCTTCTCCCGAGCGAGACCCGGCGGGGACGGCACGGCCGAGGCGGGAGCGAGAGGCGGCAGCTCCCCTGCGCGCCGCGCTTCCTCAGGAGTGCCTGTGGGTCTCCCTTTTCTCCCGGGGTTTTTTAATTGCCATTCCTTGGTTTGGCTTTGGGGGTGTTTTTTTATTCAGTTACTGAGGTAATTAATTAATTGCCACCAGTGCCGGGGATGGCAAAAGGGTCCTGGGAGACGAGCAGCGACGGCAAACAGCAGCTTTGCGTCCCTGGCACGGACGCACCCCCAAACGTGGGTCGGGCTGCGGCCGCCCCGCCGGGGAGCGCAGGGCTCGCCTGCCGCGCACGTCGAGGCTCTCCCCACCTCATCACCCCCGGCACCAGGGAAACGAGGCGGGAGGAACGACGGGGGCAAGAGGGGGCGGCTCTGGGGGTAACGCTCGTTCTTTCACGGCGAGTACGGACACCTATAGAGCCCGGAAGTGTGTGTGCGCGCAGACGGGCGCGGGCACAGATAGAGCGCCCACGCCCGCACGGACACACGCACGGGCACTTGCTGATCTCTGCTCTCAGTGCGCGCTGGCGAAGTAATTAGGGATAGTTAGGGAATTGGGGCACTACCAGGGGAAACGGAGCTGTCCCTCCTGCGGGGCCGGGGATCACCCGGGCTCTTTGGCGTGGCCATGATCGGTCCCTTCGACGTGGCGATGCTTGCGCGGGTCCCGGCCCAGGAGCGCACGTCTGAGTGAAAACCCAGCCCGACCTGCCCAAACGGGGAGCCTGAACCTGTCCCGGGGACGTGCCCGCCGAGCAGGGGAGGGAAAAGAGGGGAATTAAACTCCCGTCAGAGGTCTCCGGGCCCAGGAGCGGCGTTGAAAGCGCCAGCTGAGGGTCGATGTGCGTACGGAGGAGAGGCGGGGGCGCTCGGGGCAGGGACGGGGATGCCGGCCGGTACCGCACCGGACCTCTCCTCCGCCCCGCCCCAGGGACTCGCCCCCGCACGCCCTCGCCCCCGCAGCCGGCGCCCAGGTATTTGTGAGGGCCCAGCTCCTGTTGCGGGCCCCGGTATTTTCAAACGCCGGCTGCGAGCACGGCGAGCGCGCGCCCATGCGCAGCGCCGCACCGGGCCACCGGGGGGTGAGGGGTGAGTGGGGGGGAAGCTGTCGAGTGGAAAACCCGGCGCGGATCCCCCAGCGGGGCCCACCCCGTCCCGCTCGGGCATCGTCCGGGCGCCGAACCGGGCCGGGAGGGGCGCCGCCGTCGAGGAGAGAGGAGACGGGTCGAGGCGCGCCGCGGGCGCTCCGCCGCCGCCCCCGACGGCTCCCCCGAGCGGCTCCCGGCTGCCTGCCGCCCCCACGGAGCGGGGCGCCCGCGGGGCGCGGGGGCGGGGCAGGGCGGGGCGCGGCGGGGCGTGGCGGTGGGGGCAGCAGCGCTCGGGGCGGGCGCCGATCCGGGGCGGTCCGAGCCGGGGTTTGCCGGGCGCCGTCTGTCGGCGGCCGCCCGGCCTCCGCCGAGAGCCAATCAGGGGGCGGCTGCCCGCACGTGGAGCCGAGGGGACTCAAGAGCGCCGCGGCCGCCGCTCACTCCCCCCGTGACGGGCGTCCCGGCGGCACAGGGCAGCGCCGCGGGGGCGTCCGCGCCGCCGCAGCCCGCCCGGCCCCACGGCACGGCCCCGCCGCCGCCATGAGCGGCCCCTACCCGGAGGAGAGCTGCGCCGAGCGCCCCGAGTGCAAAAGTAAATCGCCAACTTTGCTGTCCTCCTACTGCATCGACAGCATCCTGGGCCGGCGGAGCCCCTGCAAGGTGCGGCTGCTCGGTGCCGCGCCCAGCCTGCCCGCCATCGCCGCCCGCCCCGACACCGACAAGGCCGCGCAAGGTAAGCCCCGCCGCCCCGTGCCGCTCGCTCCGATCCCTTTCCCGGGCGTCGGGCAGGACAGGGCCGGCTGCGTTGCCCCCCCGTCACTCCCCGCCTTTCCCCCCGCCACCACCTCTTCCCGCGCAGCCGAACGCTCTGTCCCGGCTCCGCTCCCTGCCCGCCCGGCCAGGCGCCGCGTCGGAGCCGCGGCCGCCCTTATCCCGTTAACCTTCTCGTTAGCGGCTGCCGTGCTGCCGAGGGAGCGCGGCCAGAGCCGTGCCCGAAATTCAGGCGGATTGATTCCGTGCAGATCGGGTACCGCTGCTTTAGGGCGCCCTTTCTTTCGATACGCGTGGAATTCTTTTTTTAACGACAACATACACCGGTGCGAGCTGTGATCCGTGCAGGGAAAGGCTCGCCCGATCGCCTTAAACCGATAACGGGTCTCGGCGAGGGAGCTGGGGGCCGCGCCGGGCAGCGGGCAGGGCGGAATAACGGGGGTTCCGGCAGCCGCCGCCCTCGGCCCCAAGTTGGGAGCAGCCCCTGTGGGGCAGCGGGCAACCCGGCCGGGCAGCTCTGGTGGGCGGCCTCCCTTCCCGCTTCTCCCCGTTTTCCCGGCGTTCACAGCCCGGCGGGTTTCCTTCCTCCAAAACCAAAAGAAAAACTTGGGGAGCGAGGGAAGACCATAGGAGGAGGGAGGTTAAAAAAACCCCAACCACCAAATAAAAATAATAGTAATAATTTTTTTAAAAAGCCCCAAAATAACCGCAGGATCCCAGGGCAAGGGCAGCGGAGCCGGCGCTGCCCCGCCAATGCGGGACGGGGCCCGGCGGTGACTGGTGCCGGGAAGGTGCGGGTGCAGGCCCGGGACTGCCCGATGCCTGAGCCCCCCGGCGCCTGTCCCGCCTCTGAGCGGGGCTCCGGATCGGGCTCTGCGGCCGAGAGGAATTTCTTCTCAGGCCGGCAGCAGCGACGCGGGCCTGAGGGTTTCGGGTTTAGGGGGTTTATTTCTGTGCTTGGATAGAAAACGGTGCCCAAAAGAGGGACTGCGGGGTCGGGGTCTTGCCCTGGGCTCTTCGCGCTGATCCCACTGACCGTGTCTCTCTTTCTCTCCCTTCTCTCCCGCCCTTCTCTCCTTTTTCCTCCGCACCCCTCTCCCCTTATGCCTGCCCTCCCCGTCCCACTGCTGCGGCCTCCTAATCAACCTCCCCCTCCCGGTTCAGGGTCCCCTAAGGGTAGCCCCCCTTCGAGCCGGCAGAGTTGCACCTTCCCCCCAAACTGCGCCGGCTCTACGGACCGGGCGGAGGCCGACTGCTGCCGCCGGGGGCGGCGGGGCCGCGGGGGGACCGTCCAGAGGGGCGGCCGGAGGGGGGCGCCGGCCCGGTACCCGCCGCCGCCCCGTGGGACACGCTGAAGATCAGCCAGGCGCCCCAGGTCAGCATCAGCCGCAGCAAGAGCTACCGCGAAAACGCGCCCTTCGTGGCACCGCCGCCCGCCCGGGACGAGCTGGGCAGCCCCGCAGCGCACGTCGAGGAGCGGCCAGGCCCCGCCGCGCCGGCCGCTGAGGAGGAAGAGGAGGAGGAGGACGAAGAGATGCTAGAGGAGGAGGACGAGGAGGAAGAGGAGCTGGAGGACGACGAGGAGGAGGAGCTGCTGGGCGAGGACGGCGGGGGGCTGCTGAAGGAGGCCCGCCGGGGCGCCGCCGCGGCCCCTGGGGCGGAGGGCGGGGATCTGTCCCCCAAGGAGGAGCTGCTGCTGCACCCCGAGGACGGCGAGGGCAAGGATGGAGAGGAGAGCGTCTGCCTCTCGGCCGGCAGCGACTCCGAGGAGGGGCTGCTCAAGAGGAAGCAGCGCCGCTACCGCACCACCTTCACCAGCTACCAGCTGGAGGAGCTGGAGAGGGCCTTCCAGAAAACCCACTACCCCGACGTCTTCACCAGGTACCGGCACCGAGACCCCGGTCGAGCGCGGAACGGGCGAGACCTGGGCGGGGTGGGACGCGACACGGAAAAGGCCGGGGCGTGCAGCACCCCTGCCTCCAAACCTGCCTCGGGCACCCCCGGGCCGAGGGGAACAGGTCCGGGCTCCGGGAGGACCTGGGGCAGGCAGTGGCAGGACAGGCTCTCCTGGAGGCGGCCGCCGGGGGCTATTTTTACCCTCTGCCCTCCTCCCCCTCGCTGTGACCGGCGCCGGGATCGGTTACGCGATCCCCGTGGGGCTGGACCCCGGCCCGACCCGGGGAAGCCCCGGCATGAGCAAAGATCAAAGCTCCGCTGCCTAAAAATACCGTCTCGGCACATCGAGGCCCCTCTCTGCCCGCAGCCGCTCCCGAGGGGCCCGGTCCCGGCTTTGCCCGCCCTTTCGGGGGGCATTTTCCCGTTGAAAACGGGAGCCCCGCGGCAGCGGGTCAGGCCGGTGGCTCAGCCGCGGGAAGAGCAGGCAGGGAACGAGGCAGAGCCGCCTGCCCGCTCCCTGAAAACAGCCCCCTCTCCGTTCGCCCAGGGGAGGGCTGAGCCCCCCCGAAACCCGCACTTTTCGATGAAGGAAACCCTTCCGTTTTCTCGTTCGTTTTACCGAGGAGGGAGGAGGGGGTGGTTCTGCGGGTGGGAGGCATTTTGTTCCCCCGCCCTCGGTGCTGGGCATCGCCGGCGGGACTCACCTCGGGGGGCCTGCTGGCTCCGGCCGTGGCCTCGGTTCCGGCTGCCCGAGGTGTCTATACGGACATATCGAGGGGGGTGTGGGGGTGGGGGTTGTTTGTTTGTTTGGGGTTTCTTCTGGGTTTTGGCGGTTTTTTTGGTTTTGTTTTGGGGTGGGTTTTTTTTTGTGGTCAGTGTTTTTACGGCTTTGGATCTTCCTCCGGGGCTTCCCCTGCCCGCTCGGAGCGGGGCTCCGGCGACGCGGGGGCGGCGCGGCCCTGGTTAAGCTGGGAGCGCTACTCTTTCGGGCACAGCGGTGACGGGAGGGGGGTTTTCTACCGCCTCGGCGGTTTCCGATTTGCCTTCATTGTGGCGATGCAAACCGCCGCATGTAGTAGCGGGTCGGCTGCCGTGGCGGCGGGGACCGGCTGAATTTGGGGAACGGCGGGGATGCCAAAAGTCGGGAGCCCCGACGGGCGGCCGGCTCAGCGTCCCCAGAGCCCGGCTGAGATAAGGGTGCGGGTGGTGTCCGCTGGATGCCCTGCCCGGCTCCCTCGGGCACCGGGGTTTCGCGCCCCGTTTGGCGTGCAGAGCTGCAGTCTTTGGGGGGTGGGGGTCTTAGGGGGGACGGCTCGGCGGGCGGCCGGTGCCCCGCGCTGACGGCGGCGTGTGTGTCTCCCCCAGGGAGGAGCTGGCCATGAGGCTCGATCTGACCGAAGCCCGAGTGCAGGTGAGTGGCGGCGGCGGCGGGACCTGGGTGTCCCTCGGCGGCACCCGGGGTAAGGGGGCGGCGGGGAAGGCGGGGGTGGTGGTGGTGGTGGTGTCCCCAGCCCTCCCCGACGGCCGCCCCGGCCAGGGCCGAGCCGTCGCCCGGCGAAGCCCCGTGTGATTAAAACGCGGGGGCCCCCACGGTTGTTAGCGAGACCCGCTCGGCCGCAAGCCGGGTATTTGGCTGCCATCAAATCTCCAATCGGGCTTCATAAAAGCCCACTTAGTGCTAGAACAAACAGGGCCATTTGAAGGCGAAATGTTGTTTGATTTCCTCTCCGCCTGCACAAGGAGCTGGCTAATGCTATTTGATTTCCCATTTTTGATAGCAATAAGCCTGCATTGATCTAATAGTGAGTGAGTGCAATGCTATTAAAGGTGTTTGCCGCCCCATACCAGAGTGCATTTCCCAACCCGGGTCTCATAACCAGAGAGACGATAAACATTGGGATGCCCTGATTGCCAACAGAAAACAGATGTCTCTGGGTTGGAAGCTGAGCAAATCACTTTACAGTTAAAATCGGGCGCTGATAAAGCATAATAAATTCCATATGGCTCATTTAATACACAACAGCTTCTTGCATTAGAGGGGCTAATGATGAGATTTGTCCCCTCCTTTCTGTTGACACATTTCTCCATTGTCAAACAGAGATGTGACAGCAAATCAGTATTTTCAGCTCAGGGGAACGAGTCGTGGGAAAGTTAAATAACTTTAAAAAAAAAGAAAGGCACCCCCTTTCTCTCCCCTCTATTCACGGGAGAAGATGTAATTAAGGGAATATGAATTATGAGAGCCCCTTCGTTTACCTTTGGGTGTACTCAGACTTATTAATTCAATAAGGGGGAATTGCGGCGAGGATAGCCTGCTTAATTGAGTTTTAGCTGGGAGAGGCGCTCCCTCCGTGCCAGGCTGTTGGCTTCCCCGCCGACGCGACGCCTCTTCCTGCGTGGGGGGACCCCGGCGGGCACGCGTGGGGACCCGCTCTCGCCGCGCTGCTGCTCGGGGAGACCCGTGGCGCAGCCGCCTCCCTTGCTTCCCAGGGAGAAGGCGGGGGCGGTGTGTGTGTCTCAAGCTGAGCTCACAAAAGCCGAACCTAACGGGGCAGTCTCAGACCACGCCAGCCCGCAAAAGAAAAATGTGCCTCCGTTATCCCTCTCGAGGTCCCGCTCCTTAGATGCGTGCCGTGCCTCGCACTTGGCCATTAAGGGATAATGTTATTTTCCTGTGAAATGCGGTATTCTTAGTTTTCCCATCCCTGCTTCCGCGACACCCCCCCGCCCCCCCTCCCCCAACTTCTCCCCCCGTTTGAGCCCCTGTAACTTGACGATTTTCGTTTGGGGTAGGGGAAAAGAGGCAAGGGACGGCGGTGCCGCCGCACCCGAACTAACTTGGGTGAAAGTGCCGCTGAACGGGCAGCCTGGGAATGCCCGTTCCATGCCTCGGCTCCCTCGCCAATTACTGCTTCGTTTCAGGCGGTAGTGAAACCACTTTGTCGTGTGTTTCCCCCCAACCCCCCTCGTTCTAAGGGTGAAGGGGAGGGGGCGAAGTAAAAAACCCTCAAGAACCCAAAAAAGAGAGAAAAGAAAAAGTAACAAAAACCATCACGGCTTTTTAACGATGCGATTCGTAAATAATTCGCTTCCGCGATAAAAGCTGTGCGGCTCCTGTTGCGGGTGCGGTGCGGGATAGAAACCCGCTCGGTCCCGCCGGGAAATCGTTTTCCCGGTGCTGCGAAGCGCCCGTTCGTGTCGGCACCGCCCGGAGCCCCGACCTGCCGGCCGACGGGGGGCGGCGTGCCCGGAGGGCACTGCTCTGGCCCCCTCCCCCGCCTCCCGGGAAGCCCGAGGCCCGGTGCGGTGCCGGGGGAGGGTGGTGGGGGAGAAGGAGAGGGGGGACCCACCAGGGCCGCCTGCGGACCCCCAGGTCGGGTCCGCAGCGCCCGGAGCGGCAGCGCGGCGGTGCCGCGGGTCGCCCCCAGCCGTCAGGCTCCTTTCGGGGCGCGCCCCGGCGGCGGAGCGGGCGCCGTCGGGCCGGTGCGTGTTTCCCGCGGGGCTGGCCCCGCCGAGGGCTCGGGCCAGGCATATTAAAACCGGTTTTTCTTTTGGCTTTCAGGTATGGTTCCAGAACCGTAGGGCTAAGTGGCGGAAGAGGGAAAAGGCTGGGGCTCAGACACACCCCCCAGGTTTGCCTTTCCCTGGTCCCCTGTCAGCAACTCACCCCCTCAGTCCATACCTTGATGCTAGTCCTTTCCCTCCTCATCACCCAGCTCTAGACTCCGCCTGGACCGCCGCCGCCGCCGCCGCGGCCGCCGCCTTCCCCAGCCTGCCGCCGCCGCCCCCCGGCTCCGCGGCGTTGCCCCCCGGCGGGACGCCGCTCGGCCTCGGCACCTTCCTGGGCGCGGCCGTGTTCCGCCACCCCGCCTTCATCAGCCCCGCCTTCGGCAGGTACCGCCCGCACACGCGCGACCCGGCACCTCGGGGGACTCTGGGGGCGGGGGGAGGTGTGGGTGTGGGGGTGTGTGGGGGGCGCCGCGCCGCGCCGCGCCGCGCCGGGGGGACACCCCCCGCCCCTGCCCCCAGCCCGGCGGCCCGGCTCGGCCCGGCGCGCGGCCCCACGCAGGATGCGTCCCGCGCGGGCCGCCCCAGAGTTCGAACTCGGAGCGCCGGCGGCCGGCGCCGATTGGACGCCGCGCGGGTCACGTGCTTCTGTCCCCGGCCTCTCATTGGGCGAGAGCGGCTCTCACGGTCCCCCCCCCCCACCTCTCCCCCTCCTCACCCACCGCCGCGGGTCCCTCGTGGGGGCGGCCGGACCGGGGAGCCGCGGCGGCGCCGGGCTCGGGGAGTTCGGACGACCCCGAGCGGGGTCCCCGCGGCGGCCGGTTCCCCCACTCAGAAACTCGAGGGGCGCAAGTTGCCCTGCTAGCGCCGGTGGCCTTCGCCGCCCTGGGGGTGTTCGCTGGGGACGGGCGGGTTCGAGCATCCCCCGGACGCTGCTGTCGGGGCGGGCCGGCGCCGCGCTCCGTCCTTGCGCAGCTGAGCGTCCCATGAGCGGGTGGACCCCGAGGTGGCGGTGGCTGCCGACAGAGCCGGGGGCAGGGACTCCCCGTCGGGGCGCAGAGCGGGACGCTGGTCCCGGCCCGCTGCTGCAGGCGGAGTGGGACGGGGACCGGTTAGTGGATGGGGCGGGGGAGGAAAGGAGAGCGCAGCCTCGGTGGGACTGGGGGCTGCCCGTGTCTTTTGGGCGCTGGCGAAGGAGAAAGCCGCCCCGGCTCCGCTCCCCGCGCGTCCCGCTCCTGCCCGGCCGTATCCGGAGCGGCGAACCGGGAAGAATCCGCCTCAGCGATTTGCTTTGTCCCCTCTTTTGTTTCCTCTTCCTTTCCTTCCCCCCAATATTTCGCCCCCCTCCCTCCGCCCTGACCTCCCAGCGCCGCCGGTTTGGGGATTTTTGACGGGTTTTGGTTTAGTTGGTTTGTCCCCCCTCGCGTCCCCGCTCCCCGGGAAAGGGGCCGGGAGGAGCCGGTGGGCCCCGGCGCGGCGGTGACGGGCGTCTCTGCTTCCCTTGCAGGCTCTTTTCCACCATGGCCCCCCTGGGCAGCGCCTCCAGCGCCGCGGCCCTGCTGCGGCAACCGGCGCCGGCCGCCGAGGGCGCGGTGGGCTCGGCGGGGCTGGGGGACCCGGCCAGCGCCGCCGCCGACCGGCGGGCCTCCAGCATCGCCGCCCTGCGGCTGAAGGCCAAGGAGCACGCCGCCCAGCTCACCCAGCTCAACATCCTCCCCGGGAACAGCACGGGGAAAGAGGTGTGCTAAGACACGGTGCCCGTCCTCGGGGCTCGGGTTGGGGTTTTTTTTTTAGGGGGGAGAGAAAAAAGAGGGAGAGAGAGAAGAGGAGGGTAAATACGCGGACGAGTAAAGGTCACCTCAGACAGCGCGAATCACGACCAAACGGGGCGGGGGGAGGGGGAGGGAAAGCTGTAATAATAGTTAAAAGAAAGGCCCAGCGGCTGAGGCTGTGTCAGGCTCTCGAGTTGGGTGGGAACTTGGGGAGAGTTGGCGCCTCTCGCTTCGGCCCTCACACGAGTGAAGCGACATTCGCAAGCTCCGGAATAAGTAACTCCTTGGCTGGTACATTTCTTAGGTGTACGGCGCGTTCGTTTCCTCTCTGAGCGTGTGGGAGGGGGTGGGGGCGGGTGGGGGGAACAAAGAAAAAAACAAACAAAAAAAAAAGGGAAAAAAAAGCCCTAATAGAAGTTATTATATATTAGTGTTACCTACACTAATTTTTTTTTCCTTCTGTTTATCTGGCAAGAAAAAAGAAACAAATAGAATTGTAATAAAGAAAGAAAAAAAAAAGAGAAAGGAAAAAAAAAAAGCAAGAAAAAAAAAAAGCAAAGCAAAGGAGGGGGAAGGTACCCACAACTTCTTAAAATAACATCCCGGGATGTTACGTTGGTCTGTTAGGAGCACTGGAGAACCATTTCACACGTTGTCGCAGCGAGAGCTGCATACGCTAACCAAGGATGCTGCCAGTGCAGACGGGGAGTCAATGCGATGCTGTAAGATAACCAGTGCACTTAAGGGAAAGGGGTATATCTTTTTCTTGTTATATTCTTTATCACCACACCAACCAAGGTTTTTATATCAAACCAAAGGGAAATACACTGCTAGAATATGGACTGTTTAAGTCACTAAACTGTGATTATTGATTCTGTACATACCATTGTTATAAAAAGAAAAAAAAAAAGAACAGAGCTTTGTATATTTGAAATGTTATAAAACAATTGCACTCAGTGTAGTGTTGTAAAAGTTTGTCATTCTGTAGATTCTTACTGTGTTGTAGATATAATAGGGTTCCTAGACAAATATTTATGTACAAACCCTTTATTTAACTTATTAACTGTAGAGGTTTCTGAAACCCTCAAGAGGCGATGGTACAGTACTTTTCCGTGTAATGTCGTTATTGTTAACACTTTTCCTTGATACCCGGTGGAGAAGTGCCGCGATCAGAAAATAAACGAGAATATATGTTTAACAAAAAAAGAAAAAAGAAAAAAAGAAGGGAACAAAAGAAAAAAAAAAAAACACCACCCCAAACGAACCCAAACCAGCCCCCCAAGGCCCGTCTTTATGGGGGCTGCGGGGCCGCCTGTGCCGCGCTGCTGGCGCCCGAGGCCGGGGGCTCCCGGGTCTGAGCCCCGCCGGGGCGGCCGGGGGCTGCGCACCGCGACACCCGCCGCCGAGGACACTCTTCCCTCTCCCAGGGTTTGGTGGGGGGAGGCTGCGGGTTACTTGGCTGAGGGCGATTGCCGGAGCTGGGGAGGGACACGAGGTGCCGGCGGCCACGGTTGCAAAGGGATTTGCGGCCGCCGAGGGAATGGCAGGAGGGGACGGGAAGGGCACCCACGGCTGCGCCTGCCGTGGGCACCGTGTCGTGTCCCACCGGGCGCTGCCGAGAGTGGCAGGGTCGCCTCTGGGTGCCAGCGACCCCACACAGCGGGGAGCCGCCCCGCTCGCACCCGGCACCCTCCGGGAGGGGATGGGGCAGCCCCGGGCTGCGCCGCTACCGAAAGCCGGGGACGGAGTATGGGGGAAAAAAAACCCCAGGGGTTGGGGGGAGCGCTTGGCCTCCCCCGTACCCCTTCCGCGGGGCAGAAAAGTTTCTCTCCGCCTGTTCCCTGCCTGTGTGTGTCCCCCCGTTCTCCTCCCGGGATGAGCTGCCGGGTTTCCCCCATTTCCTTTATTTCCCCCTCTCCCTTAAAAAAGAAAAAAAATGCATTATTTTCTTTCCCCTTCTTTTTTTTTTGGTGGGGGAGAGAGGTGGCGTGTGTTCCCCCCCTTGTCGCGGTGCTCTCGGGTGCCACTGTCACGGAGCCGGGGCACAAGCGCTGCGCAAGGACGGCAACATCTGTCGGCAACTCCTCGGCCCCGCCGAGGGCAGCTGCCAAACCCCGCTCCCCGCGGCCCATCCCCACCCCGGTGGGTCCCAGTACCCTCCACCCGCCCCGTCCCCTCCTCTCGCCCCCCTCCCCCCCCCCGCCCCACGAGGGTAAGCCTCCGTGGGGCCGACCCGCGCTCGTGGGTTGTCGGGGGCTTTTCTGGGGAGATCAGCGCTAATCGCGGCGTCGCTCCACAACTGCAGCTCGGGGCGGCGGGAGCGCGGGGGGAGGATCTGGGTACCGGAGCCCGGCCTCCCCACCGCTCCGAGGGGGCCCGTCCTGTCCCTTCCCTTCCCGTCCCGCCCGGGCGCTCCCCGGGGTGGCCCCGACTCCGGGAGCCGCCGACCGAGAAGCGCCGCCGGAGCAGCCACCGTGCGTGGGAACCCGCCGCGACCCTTCCCCGCAGCTCCTCCCTTCCACCCACGACGTTTCACATCCCACCACCCCCTTCCCAGCGCCCCCCACCCCCCACTCCCCCACCCCCCCGGCCGCCCCCAGCCGTATTTCTGAGTTCTCAAACCCACCCCAGGCACGGAAAAGAAATTTATTAAATTTTTTTATGGGAAAAATAAGGCTCGTTCCTTGGACATTATTAGCGGCGCGGGCTGAAATATACATTTTTTTTTCCCCTGCCTTATGGAAAAGGGAATCATTATCAAGCCATTACGCATTAAGAAATGTCATTCAGTCATTTTTATTCATTCCGCTGAAATCTTCGTAAAAGCCCGAATCATACTTCTGCAAGCAGCAATTTTGTTAATCCAGGGGGTTATTACTCTGGTCCCTTATTAGGATCTATACTGCTGTCAAGCAATCCTATAACCTTCTCAAAAGAAGTTTACCTCCGTGTTATAAAACCAGTAGTGGTATTTATACTGTGCAATAATTAGTGTATTACTTGAATCCACTAACAGGTTCATTTTATCTCCGCACAAAACCCCTAGTCTGCTTATAGAAAGCTTGTGCCTCCTTTGGCGCTGCTAAAGTGGTGAAAGAGTGAATGAAGGCTTGGTAGCACTTTCTGCTTTCGCCGTGCCTTAATTCCCATCTCTTTTTGCTCTCATCCAATTAGTGCAGTGTATTAAGCGGTTTATCATCTCATAGTCAGCTATTGAGAGAAACAAGGCGAACACTTTGCAATAGAGCCTGCTCTCCTTTGACACCCTCAGGTACTTACATATTCCACTGTGCTATGAATAATAGAGGAAGAATAGAGCGCTAATTCCCTCATCAAAGAATGCCTTGTCTGCTGCTTTGCTCAACAACACCATTCTGATCAAAAGAAAAGCAATAAAGCTTAGCATAACAAAACGAAACCTACTTATTAGCTTAGTGGTTAAATTAATGCAGAGCCGCTGCTATTCAAAACCAAGGTTTGAAAACAGCCTCCAACAACCTGATAATGCTGCCTTCGGGATGAAGGAATTTTAATCTGAAATCTGAAGCTGGCACAGATGAGTTAATCTATTAAACTGCTATAAGGAGGGTGCGGGAGGACTATTCAATTAAGGCACATTTAAGGTGCTCGGCTGCAGACGGGGGAAGGACGCGGGAGGGAAGATGTGCTCCGAGCCTCCGGCGGGGGGAAAGGGGGTTTTGGCACGGCGGCGAGCGCGTTTGCGGCCGGGAGCCGCTTTTCCCTATCCATCGCACATGTCAGCCACGAAACCTGGCTACCGGCGCCGCGGATCAACACCCCCTTCCCCAGCCGCAAGTAAATACAAATAAACACAAACCTTAATTTTGACAACGCTGGGGAGGGGGAAGTGGGGGGGGGGGTGTGGGGTGTGGGAGGTAGGGGGTAGGGCGCCGGGCCGAGAGCAGGGAGGAAGGGAGAGGAAGGCGATTCCAGCCACGCCAGCCTCTCCACGCGAACCTCCGGACTTCAACCTTCCCCAAATTCTTTAGAGCGCTGCATTTACCAGCCCCCGTTTAATATTAAACGCTGTAAAGATGATTTTGCGTTTTCCAGCCTTTCTCCGGGGCCAAGATGAGGCACGGTGCCCAGAGCTTATTAGAGAGAGAGCGGGGAGGGGGGCGGGGATGGGAAGGGGATCAGGGGGAGGAAAAAAACCCCCACAACCGGTTCACTCCTTGCCAAGACTTCAGCTCCGCTCTGACCAACTCTGCCGCGAGGAATCAAAACCTGCCTTAATTTGGGGTAAAACCCCTCATTTCCGATCCCCACACCCCCCCTCATCCCCCTTCCTCTGGGCTGGGGTGGCGGGGGGCTCCAGGAGCTCGCTGCCCCTCACTCCTCTTCCAGGAAGCAGCCGCTTCACCCCAGCCCCTCGCAGGGCTACTCTCCGCCGCTGCGCCCTACACAATCATTCCACAACACTCTCATTTAATCTAAACATCCCTAAACTTGCAAATTAACAGGCTCTTCAGCTGTAATTATACAGATACATACAAGTGCCACAGGGTCAGGTTATGCCATATCTATCCGTTTTATTTGTATACCTAACGTTTGGGGGAGGAGGTCACGCTTTTCGCTTTCCTAAGGCATCCTACCCGGTTAATATCAGTAATATCTTCATAATCCTAATTGGGTTGGACACGGAAAATCTTAAAAAAACAGAAAAAAAAAAAAAAGAGCCCATGTGAAATCACAGGGAGGCAGGATCCAACAAAAAGCTGGAACGGTGACTTGCCGCCAAGGCAGGGACACCTTCGCGCCAAGGCAGGCCCCAAACAACGCCTCTTTCTACCATAACCCAACTGAACCCGCTGGGAAGGAACCTGTTAGCACACCGGGGGTGGGATGCCACTAATGCATCACCAGGGGTGCAGCAGGTTTGGTGTCTCATGGACTGGGACTCGAGTGGGCAAGTGAAAGGAGTGATCTTTGGAAGTTGCTGGGGAGACAGATGACCGTGTGTTTAGGGTGCTGGAAGGGACGTCACCCAGCCTGACAACGCGCCACCTTCTGATGCCATATCAGGGACAGGTGGATGGTGTGGGATACTCTCAGCGCAGCCAGACACACGTGTCCATATCCGGTGCCTGACGTGTTCGTGCCGATGCTCTTGCTTTCTTCTTCAAGCTCCCTTTAGACCCTTTAGCCCGGCCACCCTAAAATCGGGCACACAAGCACCCTTGTAAGACCAGGAAAAGCCCAGAACACCACCACCTCGCGGGGAGAATTTTCGACAGCCAGAGAGGATCAAATCAAACCAGATTACTTTTTACTAGAAAACTTTATTTTTTTAATTTCCCTTCAAGTGTTAAGAAAACTTTACATTTTACAGTTAAACACCTCAAAGAAAGTTTGTATAACCTCACACTGATACATCACACATCGCAAACCTAGGGCGAACACGTGCACGGCGACAGTCTGTGTACAAAGGCACGTACCCAAATTTATTGCTCCTTTCTTGTTGCATCTGCTTGTCATTTTGTTAGAAGTAAATGAGAAATCACACTTTGTTTATAAAAAAACCTTTAAAACCTCCAATGCAGTATTTATTACAGAACAGCAACAACGCATCTCTGCTTTCCCATCCCCTGTTACTGGTTACAGACCCACACAGAACATACCTGCCCCCCTCCCCGTCGATCGCTTACTTTGGCATATCCTGTATGGGAAGAGATGGAATGCGTTTACAACCCGTGGATGTATGTATGAAGCAGGCTTTGTTACCCGTGTGTATCCACATCCAGAGACTCCCAAGGCAGCAAAATACTATGCTTAAAGGCTCTTTAATAAAACGGCGGTCCCTACTTTTAGCACCTCGGTGGGGTGGGGAAGGTATTAGGACATTTAAAGGCATTTAGGTTTCGTATTGTTTTTAATTGGTATGTTTATGATCGGGAAGAAGATAAACTGTGAAAAGGCAAAACATTAGTGCTCCTACTGAGACCTCTACTAACCTCTCTTCCTGAGAGCACCTCTACTAAATACCCTGGAGCAAAGTCTAGGATCACTTACATTCCAGCAACTCTCACTGGGAATTATCCAATTAAAGCGGCAATTCCCCCAACCCCTTTTCCCTCCACAGGTCTAAATACACAACGAAATATATTGCAAAAACCAGCGACCCCGTGTTTTAATAACCCCGGCTTCTCGAGGAGGAAAAGGATGGATGATAAAACCCCTCCAACATTTCACACCCGCCGTGGATCGTAACATCCCGCTTTCATCTTCCCCTTCTTTCTCCTCCGGAGAGGCAAGGCTATTAAAGGGTCACTGTGCGCCCCAGGGTAAGAGCGTGGCTGAAGAGATCGTCGCCGTTAAACAAGGGACCAGTCCCTCACCTCCCTCCATCTTTAATCAGTCAGGGCCTGTCGTTACTGGTCTCTACCACAGACCTTCCTATGGTGACGCTGAAGAGTCTGCCGAGGTTCACTTCTGAGTAGCTGCTGACGGACAGGTATCTGTCTACGGTGCTCTTCAGTTTTCTGTAGGCCTCAGACACTTCGTTCCTGTCTGGCTTCTTCTTGATGAGCTCTGAAAGAAGAAAACCAGAGGATTAAATGACCCCCAGAAGTCAGCACTTTGGCATGCTGCTGCTCGGGCGTTTAAAACGAGGTGAATGCCCCCGCTTCGGTAGCAAAGGACACGTAGGGCAAACCCTCCTGGCCTTTGCTGGCTGCCCCCTGCCTCCCCACCCGCAGTGCGATTAGAGACCCTGCTGAACCCACACATGGTGGCGAGGCTGAAGCTCCTTCAGGCCCACCGGCAAGAGCATGGTGGCTCCTGCCAGAAGCTGGCAAGAAGCACGGCTTGCCCAGTCCATTGTCTCGTCTAACTGGAGCAAAAGGGAATCCGCTAAGTCCCAGCGGAGAGAACAAGTGGTAGTAGGGCTGGCTCTCAAAGGGTCTCACTGAAAATGAGCAGGTGCCTTGGTGAGAGCTACACACAGGCCCCAGGGGGCCGAAGCAGGGATATATTCTGCCCAAGTTTGGCTTCAGAAGCGGAGCCATGCTTCATTTCTCGTCACTGCTCCTGCTGACACGGGGCACACCCGTGCTGTGCGTTCTCACATGCACCTTGCGTGCGGGGTGGAAGTCGCGATGCTCGGCACCACGGAGGCGTTGGAAGGAAAAGGGCAGCAGCACAAACGTGGGAAATCCCATGCCATCCTCCCCCTAAAATGGAGAGAAGATGGTGCCCGGTATCTCCACACCAGCTTCACCTGACACAGGAATGAAGAGAGCCATTCCCAACCGTTTGGGTCAGTAATACCTGTGAAGAAACGCCCGGAGCACATGGCGTTGACTCGCCTGTACATCTGTGTGTGCACACTCACGTGCAGGGATCTGTATGGATTTCAGCAGCAAAGCACACACTTTTTTTTTTTTTTTTAAAACCCATATAATTTTATGCCAACCCCCCCCCAAAACAACAATAAAAAAACCCAAACTCCAGGCATTTCATTTGAGTGGCTGCCTGGCTCATGCTGTACACAGACCATGGACAAAGACTATGAGAGCAAACTACCTACTGATACACATTAACGCCAACCTGATGCAGATCGGGCACGGTTGTGCCCTTCCTTTCCAACCAGCTCCCAGCTCCGTGTCCCAGAGACACCAGCCCCTACCCAAAAGCCTGCCTCTGCAGTAACACCTTGGCTGGACAGCCTTACCAAGCACCCAAGAAGGTTACACTGCCAAACGAGGTGCACTCCCCGACAGTTTATCCCCCACCCCCGTGAGGATGGAAGGACTTTAGGTCAAGCAGAAACACAAGAGCATGGCACAGGTACTTAAAGGTTGAGCTTTCAAGCTATTCAGACACGGAGTAAGCATGTGTGTTCTGGGCAACCAACAGGATCCTTGTGCTGCTCGTTACCTAAAAGCTGGTGTCTCATTTATCTTCCTGTTGCCTTCACAAGGTCGGTTCTGCCCTCCCTCACGCTCTAGGTGTGTAACAGAGGAGCCTCCATCCCCCTCGAACGGCTTTTACTACGTGGTGCAAGTTAAGATGAAAAGAAGGGTCGGTCTCTCAAACAGCCGAGTTCATTTGAGAGAAGGGTTTGGAGCAGAGGGAGAGGCTGGTTCTTTTGAGTCCACCCATGCGAGGGAAGAAATGACTCACTTGCATGATGAGTCACTTCTCTGATGCGACAGAGATGAAGATGTCCCATTGGACACCCCTCAGTCTCACAGCCAAGGTGAGGGCTGCTGCAGGAGGAGATGGCAGGGAAGGGAGGCACAGTAACAGAAATAGCGAATACAGCTCAGGGGGGCTTGTGAATTCCTTCTCCCTGAGGATTTACGAGCGTTTCTCCAGTGGCTCAGATGTTTTAAGATGAGCTCAGCAGATTAACTACTGGATACATTACAAACAGTAGTGCTTCACTGAGCGACAGCCACCGTGTTGTTCACAAAGTTCCCCTGGGCTCGACTGCTCTGTGATGCTATCAGATCTTTAAAAATTAAACTAAAATTTAGATTATTTTGGTTTTTAGCCACCTTGAGTAACTGAATAGGTTGATTAAAAGCCCTTTGGTAAGCACCTCCTGTGCATCCTCGTGCAGGGAGGACGTACGGTGCTGTCATGTTCAGCCTGGGGTATGCGTATTGCCAGCTTTGGGTGGGAAGTGAAGGGAGGAAGGTGCCTAGCTGAAGATCCCAGATTCTCCCCATCGCCCCGGCAGTAAGGACACCCCATCTATTAACAGAACTACGGTCTCCTTAAACGACACCACTGATACAATGAAAACTTTGATTGCGAGAATCTGTTCATGAACAGATTGAAGTCACCATGGCATAAACACATTTAATGATCCTGAAATTATTTAAACATTGGGTTTAATTAAACAAACCCTGAAAACTGTAACAGCCAGATCCATAAAAACATCAAAGCTAGTCTGACACAAATTCAGCACTGACTAGCTTATGCCTTTTCATAAAAAAAAAAGGATAAAAAATGTCAAGGCACGTGACTCGGCAAACAGGTTCACCTGCCACCGCTCACACGCTAGCAGAGCCACGGCCTTTACACTGAGGACCTGGGGAAAATACCTTCCTTGGAGCTCAAAAACCAGGCCCAAGTTGTCTTAAAGCTTCCCAGAGCTTAGGAGGGACCAAAGCAAAATGCATCACCGCACAGGAACGGCTGGCACACGTGAGCAGAGCAGGAAGGGACGTTAATCAGGAGACCAGCGAGGCAAACAATAAACCAGGGCTGAAAAAGCCAGGAACAAAAATACAGGCCCCGCATACGGCTCAGATTCAGGCTCCCCTCCACCCCCAGCCCCCATCATTAAACCTAAACTTTAATTACAGGCGATAACCTAGCTGACAGCGTGCTTCAAACATTTCTCGGATGCAAGAACCCTCGTAGAGGCAAGCAGGGAAGGGTGGACTGGGTAAGAAAAAAGGAGAAATATGAGGGGCCTCGTGGAAGTAATGAGGCCAATTTGAAGTTTCAATTATACGAGAATGGGAGCCGGGAGCTCCGGGAGGAGAGGCAGGCAGCGGCTGTCTCTGCAGCACAGGCACACCATGCATTTGAATGACACAAGTGCATCTGATGACTGGGGAGAAGAGATTTAAAGAACTGTAGTAATACAGAGCAGGGGAAGATGAGAGAGGACACAGCTCCTGATGTGTTTACCTCCTTTGCTGATGGGATATTGACTTTTCCCACCAGGTTGGTTAGAAAGGGGACTATTTACGCTGCCACACAGCAGAGTAAGAATGACAACCGGCATCACTCTCTGCTCCTCTGAGTAAAAGACAACTGTGACCGTCGTATATCACACAGCCAGTCAATACCTCTGAGTTACCATACCATCCAACTTGGAGATGCACATAAAAGCTCCTACTTTCGTCCTAAACAAGAATTTAATCAATAACGCGCCAAAGGCCTTCTGAAAACTGAGCTACGCAGCCTGACTGAGATTGCCTCTCGGTTGCCAGCCACGTCTGGAAATAGTCCTGGTACCTACTATCTACCCCACCCTTGTTTCAGTAATACCCAAGTTCGGCGGTAAGCGAGCGTTTACGATGACCAGTGCTTCAGAATGCACACAGGGGAACACATGGATACGTTTATGTACACGCAGAGCGTACAAAAGATGCTACAAAATAAATACACAAATGAAAAACAGAATCAGTTGAATAAATGTTTTTTTTCTACAGAAGATGCTCTTCTGACTGTATACAATTAACAGTCACGTATGTATTCTCAAAAGTTAATAAATGTCTGACTGCGATTAAGATTTTGGAATCATATGACCAAACTTGCAGTTAACCCTCTCCCCTCCCAACGTAACTTCCCCCCTTTTTCCCTTTGCAAAACAGTCTGAACATCTGGATGCCCCAGTCAAATCCAGCACCCCACTCAAATTCTTGTTTAGGTACCTAGGCGTGTTTTTGTATTATTTGGGAAATTAAAAAATATTAAAAAAAAAGTTGAAGGGTACCTGCACTCCACCTATCCCATACTACTGTGCTGCTGCTGGCAGCAAGGATGGAAGTACTTTATCTATACCTGGCCCTGTGTTTGCCCATTATTGCCATTTCTCTTTACTCCTATTAATATGACACAGCATAACCAGACAGCCAGGAACACGAACTTTGGCTCTTGGATTCCCCAAGATGTGGCTCGGTGAAATTCTGCTGCTGTTTCTCCTACTGATTGGGCAACCGAACCGTGTTGTTTTTATTAAACTCTCTCTCCCCCTGATTACTCTGTTGATAGCCTGAGCTTCAGAGTAAGAAGGAAAAAAAAAGATATCCGCATATTAGTTTGTATTTGAGAGACAGAACGTAGGGGTGCCCACAGGCACAGCGCCCAAACGCCGGTTTATCCGGGCACGCACGCAGAAAGCCAGGGAGCACCATTCCCGTACAGCCCCGCGTGTGTCTCTCACACTTTTATCCAAAGAGTTAAAGAAAAGTGCTAAATTAGCTACTAATTTTTTTTTTTTCTCTTTAACATCGCCTACTGGTTATTGTATTTTAATTACAGCAAGCTCAGGCGCACAGGCAGCAGCCTCTGTTCCAAATATCTGTGTTTCATTTATTTCTGCGCAAAGGTAGCAAACAACAGTCAGTCATAATTGGTTCTGTCAGATGTTTTACAGTCAGTCATAATTGTCTCTGTCTAGAGGTGTGTCAATTTACTGCAAGTTAAATAAATATTCTGTCTATTATGATACCAGGTTATGTAAGCTTTTTTTTTTTTTTTTTTAATTGCACGGGTTCCCCTTTCATAATCCTCAGCACCCCT